>HG992196.1:13229637-15793387 GCA_905220545.2 Melitaea athalia
CAAAATCACGTTGTTTTAAATTTTAAAATTGGTTTCCTTTTTTTTAAAGAAAACAAAAGCTGTCATAGTTAGTTAGTATACAATTTGAATGCGTCCGTCTAAGTCTTTGAAGAAAGTTCGGTGTCGGCGCATATACCGCTGCAGCATCACATAGTCCCAATCTAGGATCACAAGGTTCTTTCTATTCTGTGACAGCATCTGAAACATTATATAATTGTATTAATACTTTGATTTTTTTTTCTTTAAGGAGTTCTATTCCATAAGGACTACGCCACTCCATACTAACATCACACATGCTACATACAAGAAATTAATTGAAAAGAAGTTGGTAAATGAAACCTCACCCTAACTATTACTAGCACTAACTAAAATCGCACGGTTTGTTTACTTCGTATGATCAATCGATGTAGTCTATTTTGTGTATAAAGTTATAGAAGGCCAAAGAGTATCAATATTTAAAGACCAACACGGAGACGTAGATACTCAGTATACATACAGATATGTAGACAACCAAAGAGTGTCAATATCTATATATTAATACGTGAAGCAAAAACTTTGTGCCCCTTTTTACGGAAGTTGCGCGTACGTAGGAGTATGAAATTCCGCACACTTATCTATACTAATATATAAAGCTGAAGAGTTTGTTTGGTTGTTTGTTTGTTTGTTTGAACGCGGTAATCTCTGGAACTACTAGGCCGATTTGAAAAATTATTTCAGTGTTAGATAGCCCATTTATCGAGGAAGGCTATAGGCTATGTATCATCACGCTAAGACCAATAGGATCGGAGTTAGGGTTGCCAACCGTACTCTAAAATAGAGTATTGTACTCTATATCATGTAGGCGTGCTCTATAATCTATAACACTAATAGAGTACACTGAAATACTCTATCTTACACAATGTTTACTAAACTAGTGCCAGTCACGTAAAATTGTGCAAACCCATTATCATAACCAAAAAACTCGACTATTTGCTATCAATATGTTGGTATCCTCAATTCCCCAAGCCACATTCGGACATTTCCGAACGCAGCCACTAATCTCATGTCATGTCACAAGTTGTTTTGAGAAGTGTTTTGAGGTGACATTAATTTTGGCGCAAAAAAAATTTCTCAATTTTCCACTGCGTTGTGACTCTGTTTTAGTAATAATAACTGGTGGCTCTCTTCACTAAATAAAATATATTTAAGAACTAAATCATTTAGAACAAATTGTAGAAGAAAAACTTAATTTACGAAGACTAAATATACACATGGACAGTTTATATTCAGAAGTTTTAATTTTAAAAGAACTCTAAGATAAATTGTTAAATAACACAGATTTTAAGCAAAAGTCCACTGCAGAAAATGGCAATTTATTAACCAAAAAATAATATGCTGATGAATTTGCTTGTATAAAAAAAATAGGTATATAATTAATAATTATACTCTCTGTTCCCGCCACTTCAGCATTTACTGACTTGAGAGAGTCTTTTCGGTCATGAATGTGAAGTGGCGGAAAGAGAGAAACAGAGCTTCATTGAAATTGTTTATAAATGAGCTCTTATTCTATATAAATTTAGAGTTAGAATGTTTGGAGTCATACAATTCTTTTAAAAACAATGTAAAATTGTTATATGCTGCAAAAAATACGAAAATATACCTTTTTAAAAATATAAAATAAATGATACTCTTTTTTGGAAGTCCGTACTCTTTATTTACCTCCTTTGAAATCAGATGTACTCTATTTCTTTTAATAAAAGTTGGCAACCCTAATCGGAGTCCACGCCGACGAAATCGCGCGCAGAAGCTTGTAGTTTATATAGAGAAGGAGCGCGGAATGCTAATATTTTTTCAAAATTATACATAAAATACATTAAATTAATAAATAAAGCATTAGACACACTACCACACGCACACACGCATATTATAATATTTTGTTGATTGTCAAAGTCTGTACTTCTGTAGTCAAATTAAAAAGGTAGGTATTTGAGTCATTCCATGTCAAACCAACAAGGCACTCAACCTGACCCTTTCAGATTTGGCTGAAACTTTGTTTATTTATACTCTCTGACATCCTGAACTCAAATAGAGTTTTCAAAAATTTAATCACTGATAGTTTTTTAGTTATAAATTTTTGAAAATTACAAAATCCGCGTTTTTTGACGTGCACTAAAATCTAAAATCTGCAATAACTTTGGTTCTATTAGAGATAGAGAGCTGTATGATAGCTCATTTTAAAGAGGGTTTAATGGGCTTTAATGTGATATCCAATTTGAACACATTAATGTACAAAATATTTTTTGAGTGAAACTCAAAAATCGTTTTTGAAAAATCTTTGTGTTGGTGTTTTTTAATTTATTTCAAATTTATATATGTTTTTATGTATAATTTTGTGAGTACACCATAAAAATTTCAGAGTGGGACCATGATGGGATCAGGAGATAGGTATGTTAAAAATACATCACTGAAGTATCACATTTTTTTTAATTTCAATTTAATTTGGAATAATTTAAGTTATGCAGGCCTAATTCTTATGTTTTAAATATAAAAATAATGTATTTTTAATATATTACACTTTATATTCACTGAAAAGTAATACAATGTAGGTAGACGAAAAAACATTCAAGTAATTACGCGTTATCAACGATTACCCAAAAAGTTCTAATCAGATCTTGATGAAATTTAAATGTGACCACATGATAAACATTAACTTTCGATTAAATCAAAAATCATCAAAATTGGTACACCCAGTAAAAAGTTATACGGTATAATACAACGCAGGTCGACGAAAAAATAGTCAAGTAAAAACGTATCATTAGATATAAATCGAAAAGTACTTCTTAGATCTCAAATAAATTTAAATGGGACCAAATGACACGCTCCACCTTTCTATTAAAACATTTCTTATCGAAATCGGTTCACCCAGTCAAGTTCTGAAGTAACATACATTAAAAAAAATACAATCGAATTGAGAACCTCCTCCTTTTTTTGGAACTCGGTTAAAAATAAAAAATAAAACTTTGTTTTTCATTTCCAAAGTTATGTTTCATATAGCCTAAGAATCAGAACCAGGCTATTAGCACTGAAAATTTTGTGAAAGGTACTTCAGTGATGTATTTTTAACATATCTCCTGATCCCATCATGGTCCCACTCTGAAATTTTTATGGTGTACTCACAAAATTACACATAAAAACATGTATTAATTTGAAAAAAATTTAAAAAACACCAACACAAAGATTTTTTAAAAACAATTTTTGAGTTTTACTCAAAAAGTATTTTGTACATTAATGTGTTCAAGTTGAGTATCACATTAAAGCCCATTAAACCCTCTTTAAAATGAGCTATCATTCAGCTCCCTATCTCTAATAGAACCAAAGTTATTGCAGATTTTAGATTTTAGTGTACGTCAAAAAACGCAGATTTTGTGATTTTCAAAAATTTATAACTTAAAAACTATCAGTGATTAAATTTTTTGAAATTTATATTTGAGTTCAGGATGTCAGAGAGTATAAATAAACAAAGTTTCAGCCAAAACTGAAAGGGTCAGGTTGAAAACATTTTTTTATTGGTTGATTTGACATGGAATGACTCATTTAAAAGAAGGTTCTTTATTTGTCATAATTATTTGGTTTTCTTTAATTTAAAATTTTAATTATGGTCGAATTTCGACCTCTGGGCGACCACTAGTTTATATAAACACGATAACGTACCGTGTATCCACCTCCGCCGTCACCGATATAGTTTTGCGTGAGCACGCGGTAGACTTTGTCAGGCCTCAGCGGCTCATAGCGCGGCACAGCGCAGCGCACGCAGCGCACCGTGGCCGACACGCGCGACCCCGCCGGCGCTGTGGCGTTCACCACCATGCGCAGACCTACGCACGCAGCGCTTGGTTACTGAGTTACGTCAATCTGATCCGATTTTTTATACAGGACAAGGGTTGCAAGCCGGCGTACGGCACACCTGAAGGTAAGCGGCTACCGTAGCTTATTGATGCCTGCAACACCGGAAACATTGGAAGCGCTTTACCGATATTCCCCAGGAGTTCAAGCTACCTATCTCGCCATAGGAACACAACACTATTTCAAAATATTATTATTATTTATCATTGATCTTCCGTGAGGTTGAGATATTCATACTACCCTATTTTGGCTGTAAAGTGAATTTATGTTTCACACATTCAAATGCCATTGATAAATCACAGAATACATCAATAGTATTAGATTTTCACCCATATATTGACTCATCACGATATCTCTGGAACCATAAGGCGTAGAGACTTGAAATTTGGTAGGAATATTCCTTTTGCCGAGTAGAGGTCAGCTAAGAACGGGTTTTACGAAATTCCACCCACAAGAGAGGGTTGCGGGGATTAATATCATATATGGCAAAACAATGTTTGCGGGGTCAGCTAGTACGTTTATATACGCTTGAGAAGTGTCTCTCCAGTATCTGTTGTCGTCTGTCTGGTGGAGGTGTGTAATATCTATTTGAATATATTGATTACTACTTACTATTTACTTAGAAAAACACAATAACTTTAAAATGAAATTCAATATTTCTGTTAGTAGATTTAACTACCGCAGGTAACTTACCACCTAACTGCAACAGACGCGAACTGTAGAAGTTAGTAGGATCGTTTTGCGACACTCCTACTGAGAATTCCAGTGCTTCTAAGAGATACTTTCCTTCCAGATCATACATTTGGACGTAATTCTCGAATGGAAACACCATTAGCAATGCCTCGGTTGTTATTTCTGATTGAAAAGATATAATAATTTGAATTTTGCATATCCATTTTAAGCTTTTCACGAAAAAGCTAAGTAGAAATACGTGTAAAATTTACATCAATCTATATTGTAAGTAAGAACATTAATATTGCCTGCAGAAGATGTTATTATTAAATTATCATGACAAATATATTATTATTTTAGTAAAAACGAGGACATGACAAACGTGAGTATCCACCAGCAGAGAAGCGTGTAGGTATAGGTCTGCACAGGATTCATAGACTCACAGTTTTATACCTTAACTTTTTGTGCAAATATTTACGAAAAAAACACACTACTAACACTCCTGCACACACAAATAACACACACTCTAATTTAGACTTAAAATGGAACAGAATTAAGATATAAGATTAATATAATAATATTCAACCCATGTGATCAAACATTAATTTTTCATTTGAAGCAGATTTAGACCACAAGGCATGATTCTGTAGATATTGAATCGACTAAACACTTCATAATTTAATGACTTTGCTAAAATCCCTGTGTTTATAACACCATAGTAGGTTTTAAAATAACTCACTCACTCACTCACTCACATCAGCCTTATCTATCTTAAAAATAACATCAAAATATATTCAGATATTGTACCTACGTACTAAAATTCAACTGACCGTATTAAATTTTTAGGCGCAAGGATAACTGAATCGAGTTTGAATGAAAAATTAATGGTCGACAAATCTTATACTATTAAACGAGCAATTCTTGTATATATATATATATATATATATATATATATATATATAATCTGAATCTCGGAATCGGTTCCAACGATACGTATAAGTACAGAGGATTTCGGGAGCGAAAAATTGATCTAGCTAGGATTCATTTTTAGAAAATGTCATTTTATTCCAGTTTTTAGGCAATAAAAAAATGGCTAAAATATCGTTAGAATAGGAAGGTTAATTTCGCAATTGTCATTAAAGTTGTAATAGCTCAGGTGGGAAATCGGACGGTCGAAATTGACCCAGAAAACCATGATTCAAATCTCAGTCTCCAGATTAATTCTATTTTCTTTTTTTTTTCACTCGTGATTTTTTATTTAAATAAAAATAATAGTACCTGGGTGACCGAGCCTAGCTCGGTATTTTCATTTTATTTTTTGTTTTTTTTTTTCTCGGTATTTTTATATTTTAATTTTATTTAAATAATAAATCCCGAGTGAAATTAAAAAAAAAAGAAAAAATTTATCTGGAGACTGAGATTCGAACCCGGGTCAACGCGATTTGTCACCCGCCGATTTCCTAATTACGCTATTACGGTTGTGATGTCAGTAGTGAAATTAAGCTTCGTATTCTAATGATATTTTTTCATTGCCTAAAAACAGGGATAAAACGACATTTTTTTTAAATGAATCCTAGCTAGATCAATTTTTCGCCCCCGAAATCCCCTGCATACTAAATTTCACGAAAATCGTTGGAGCCGATTCCGAGATTCAGAATCTATATATATATATATATATATATATATATATATATATATATATATATACAAGAATTGCTCGTTTAATAGTATAAGATATAAAAATACCGAGAAAAAAACAAAATAAAAAAATAAATAAAATAAAAATACCGAGCTAGGCTCGGTCACCCAGGTATTGAAGGACTTATATGTTAATGTGATGGGATTAACGCGAACAAAATTTTTTAGGTAAAATATACTGATCATCAGTCTGCCTGCGACCACGGCTGGTGTAAGTGTAACCTAGCCGAGACGTTAGACCCCAATGTAATTTATTTTACCTAAAAAAAATTTTGTTCGCGTAAATCCCCGTGTGAACATTAAAATATAATAATGCAACGCGAAAGTTTAAAAGTAGTTAAATGAAGAACTCATAATAATGTGATGTTCGATTACCACCGGAGCCCAGGTGAGCGCGCACGCCGCCCGCGTTCATCAGACACACGTCGACTCCGCCCCATGCATCTGCATCCGCGTACTGCACCATCTGTCCATGTAAATATGTATGTATGTAAAAGTAGAGTTATTTTTATACTAATTAGCATTATTGGTTTGAATTATATTATAAAGGGGTATCTGTATTTTTTTATGCAACTACTCGTAGGTCAGCAAACAAGCTTACGGCTCACCTGATAGTAAGTGATTACCGTAGCTTATACCGTATCTTACGTCTGCAACGCCAGAAGCATCGCAAGCGCATTGACAACCCTACCCCCGACCTTCCCCAGGAGATCTGGCTGCTTTATTTACCATTGGAACACAACACTGAGAGCAGTATTATTTAGCTGTGATCTTCTGTAGGATTGGGGTACTTCCCCAGTCGGGCTTCTCCAGATTTTGAGCAGGACATTTCCTTGTATGTGTTTTTCATTGCTAAATTATGTGCTGGATTTATTCTTGTTAGTCTGGTTACTTGAAGTATTATTCATCGTTCACTGGACTAACTACTTGACTTCAATACACGACATATTTTTTTTATTAAAACAATATTTATTGCACGTTTCAATTTAACAATATTTAAACTTGAAATAAGTAGATATATACATATTTAGTTTTAATGAAGTTAAAAATATTTTGCTTGTTACACTTCGAAGGTTTCAAGCCTGGCTTGTGACTTAGTTCTTATACCACACGTGATTGGAATGCGGGGCTTATACTCGTAAAAATTTAGTCAGATCAACTTACCTCGTCGATGAGTCCATCACAGGCCCAATTGGCTACAATGCACTCGCCGCGGTAGCAGCCCCGCCGCAGTGGCACGATTGCTCGTCCTAGTACTTCCTTTCCCACCGCATCCACTTCTTGCCTCCATGGCTCTAACAGGGTCTCCATGTATGGGTCTGATTAAGAAAGCCTCATTCACATTATTGAAATATCTAACCATTAAAACTTTAGCATGAATCACAGCTTTTTATAGGCTAGCACAGAATGTAAGCCTTTTAGTTAATTTTAGAAATTTTTAAGCCTACATTAAGCATAATAAAATATTGAGTCCTCTACCTGATTCTTCTCGGTACAATGTACATTCAGAGTCAGTGGTAGCTTCAAATTAACTATAAGTGAACACAGTGTGTGGGGTGGCTGGTGTTATGAGTGATTAATTTACCTGTAGGTTTGGTGTTTCACAGGGTAGCACTCTTGATCCTACTTTATTTCTTGTGTATTTCAATGAACTCTGTAATGTAGCTCCTCTATGGCACAATTTCCAAGTTTGTAACACAAAAGAGAGAGACCTACTTAATGCGGCCCTAGTTGCAAAATTTCTTCCTAGAGGATGTCTACTAACTATAAACTACCTCGTTGCCAAATTTCATTTTTACACGACCAGCAGTTTTTGTGATTTCGTGATGACTTGATGAGTGAATGACTCAACGACTTTATATATAGAAAAAGTATGTAAATGTACCTTTTACGATAGATGTTCCGAGGTATATCGGTTGTCCTTGCCAAGATACAACTTTACCAGCCTCGTCTATAAACAATTTAATGTCGCCTAAGTATCGAGTATACGCTGCCGCCTGTACAATTGGTATCTAGAAAAACAATTCAAGAGTAAAAAGTTAGCTCCTTATTAGGCTCTTAATTACGTTGTACTCGTAACTTATTCAAATTTATTTCACTATCTATACTCGTATTTAAATTTTGTCTTCATTCTTGCCTTCTTCATTCTACGTGACATTGGCAAAACCAAAATTAGTCGCGTAATCTGGCTTTTAAGCTGAATTTTTTTTTTTATGTAACTAGGTTGGCAAACAAGCGTACGGCTCACCTGATGGTAAGACCGTAGCCTATAGACTTGGTACCGAATATGAGGATCATTTTATTACTTACTGAGCACCCTACGCTTTTTCACTTAATTATTTTCTACTTTTTAGTTCGATTGCTATTAAAGCGAGTTTTTTTTTTGTTTTTTTAAACTATAATTTATTTTCTGAATTTTTAGTGTCAAGACGACAATTGAAAAAAGCGTGTTATATTGTATTGTCATCGGCCCTTGACCCCTGTGCACATTTCCAAGTTAATCAGACTCCTAGAAGTAGGTGAAAATGAAGTTCAAAGATTCCGATACATACATACATACATATATACAGGTCAAGCTAATAAAAGCGTGTTAAAAAGAATAATTAAAATCGCTCTACTCAGTAAAAAGTTAATTATGAGGTAGCACACATTAAAAATACAATCGAATTGCGACCTCCACATTCAACGTCGGTTAAAAAGGGTATAGGATACGATGGTATATCAGTATCAGCTGATCGCTTATAAACGGCACTTGCTCCGAGTGTGACACTTATCATATTTAGGTCATCATACGATAATAAATAATTAGGTGAAATTTATATTTATTTTTATATACTTAGGATTATAGATATACATATAGGGTATACTATATAGGATATTTAGAATCTCTGCAGAGATTTCATGTCAACTGGCGATATATCGAGGTACTGAGCTACTGAGTAAGACGTAAGACGCGGCGACGATGACCAACATAATTATCCAAGACCAGCGAATGAGATTCATTTTTCTTCGTCGTGGGTAAGACAGGAGGATGTAATGTCGCCGAAACTGTTTACCACTGAGATGGCGGATGTCTTCAAGACTCTGGATTGAGGGGACGAGGCATCAACTCCAATGGTGAATACATCTCTAAGTCTCTAACATTCATTTCACCGGAGACCTTGGAGGAGCTAGGCCAAATGCTGCTAGATTAAATCGCGCTGGCAAAATTATTTCTCGTCGTAATAGTATCTCATTAGTTCTCGTTATTTATTGAACAATCCAAATATATTTTAAGTTGAAGCATCTCTAGTTCTCTAGTACTGGTTTTATTTGTGCACCTGGTTGTGTTGAACAAGGTTTTGGGAATTAACATAATTAAAAAAAATCTAATTTAAAATACAAAAAAAATAACTAATTGAAAAAAAACAAAAAGCCAGTCATGTGATGTTCCCAGGCGGTCACCCATCCAAGTACTGACCGCGTCACATGTTACCGCGTTAGCGGTCGCTCAACTTTTAACCCTCATGCGCCTAAAGAAGTTTCACTTCAAAAATAAAAAATATTGAGCAATAATTACCCTATGTCCATTAGCTTGAGTAATAACAGTAGGGTAGTCGCCAAAAGGTTGTGAGCCGTCCGGAGTCTCCCCGGTGTACAGCAGCGTGTGCGAGTGACCCCCCACTATGATGTCCACGTTCGGAGACACACGCTCTGCCAGTGACCTAAGAGGGCCATATATTGAGATGAAACAACCTATACAAGGTTCACATCTGCGCAATCAGGGCTCTTTGCTATAAAAAAGTAGGGTTATATACTGCCATTCCACTATAACATTTATACCATATATTCAATGTACTCTGTGATTTATAGGTACTCATATTTTTCGTTTATTTGCAATAATGAATTGTATGATGTAAGAACGTTTGTTTTACAGGTTAGTGATTAATTCGTATTATTTTTATTTTTTGTGTTACCAACACACGAGGATGTGGATCCATAGCTCAATTGGCAGAGCGCTGACACGGTATGTCGGAGGCGCGGGTTCCAACCCCTGTGGATCGAAAATTTTTGATATGATTTAAAAATGTTTATAATTTCCTCATGTGTGGGTAACACAAAATAAAAATAATACGAATTAAAAATAGCATGGTATCGTCTCTTGTCAAAGAATTCATTGTAATATGAAACTTTGTGTAGTCGGGTGCTGTAAAGGACTCGCTATAGACGGCGCCAAGGTTTGCTTAAAACCAAATAAAAATCATCATATCAAGAATTTCGATCATTTGTTGTTCTGTAGAGAGCAGGAGCCTACGCATTCGTTCACGCGCTTTCGCACGGCGGGGGAGGGCTGCCCTCCCTCCGCGCCGGAGCTAAGCGTAATTCTAACCTCAAAGGTGGTAGGTTAAATTTTTTGTTTTTTGAAACGAAATTATGTCGATTAACGGTCTAATTTTGAAGTTAGATAGGTTTTCAAGTTAGGTAGGTGGTACCAGAGGGTATAAACCGGAGGATTAAATAAATAGTATAGTACTCAACTGACATATCTGAGTTGTATCCCACGTGGGACAGCACTATGATGATGTCAACTCCCTGTGCAGTCAGTATGTCTGCTTCTCGGTTAATCGCTTCCAACTCATCTTCCATTATTATGCGTCCGATGGGCGCTGAAAACTGGAAATACAATGAGATTCTTATTTTCACATTCATTCACTCATATTTTCTTGTCGTACTAATTAAATACCTACTTAGTATTATACTCGTAGTATAGTAATCAGCCTAATCACATACAAAAGATATAAAAAAGTATTGCACACTATTTATGACATAATTTTTTTAACACATTAGATATTTAGGTATTATGAGATGAAGGTAGACGAAAATCGAACAACATTATACTCGTAACGAAATTGATCTGATTTTTATGAAATTTATTAAAGTTTTAAATCTTTTTAAATATAATTAAGAAATTGTTATCAAGTGAAAAAAGTTGATAAATAATATCGGAACTAATATTTTTACAGTAGTTAAATTTTTAGGAGTAAAATTTTATTTTTTAATTTTTATATTATGAGTATGTGACTATAATTATGTTTGGCGCGTGAAATGTACCTACCAGTAATGCAATAAAATAATATCCTGCTTATAGCAAGTAGGTTAAGCTGATTTAACGTATTCGATATAGTAGAGTTTATAGATATTACCTGTGTATTAATGTCAAATGAGCTGCGATAAAATTATTTAATCATTATAATAATCGATTCAGCATTTTTTAAACTTTAAATGATAGATATTATGTGTTTGATTAGCGGATCTTGTTTCATTATCTATTTATAGTCCAGTCACTTTAGGGTTTCACCTCGGAATCGGAGATAATAAGCTGGAAACTCGTATACAGCTTCATTTTGGCGTTCTAAAAGTTGTCTCAAAAGTCTCATATAATCTCGTGTCTGCGTCATAAGTTATTCGAGGTCAAAGGTCACGAAAATCGGTTTTTTGCCATTATCTCCGTTTCTATGGCTCCAATCACTTCAAGACCTATTATGAAAATTGAAGATAATAAAATTTGGCACAACTTTTGTTCCAACTTTTTTTTTGTACGCTCAACCCTTTTCGAGATAGAGAGCGGAGAGCACCCAGCGCTCAGGCATATATACTGTTATACAAGGTCAACCGTGAATCTCGGTGAATAATACCTTGTATATAGTTACTAATTCCTTAAAATATTATTAATAATAAATAATTTGTATTATTTATTAATTATTACATTGTATTCAATATTTTTTATATATATATAAATATAATTTAAGTTAATTTTTATTTACTAACTGTACTTTTCGTTACAATTGAAATTAAAAATAAAATATCAATTTTCTTCTTCTTCTTCTTCATCATCATCTGCTGGGAAATTGAAACTTTCAATTTCATCTTCTGGATCAAATGTAGTTTCTTCCTCAGAATCGTCTTGCAATACAACAGCATTGAGACAAGCTTGCCCATTGCATTGTCCACAAGCTAAAGTGCATTGCAAGCCCGATTTTCCGCATCCGCACAAAATATTGTACTGAGTAATTCATCTGGAGCTGGTGGTAATAGTGTAGTTATTGGCTGCAGAAACTCATCTTGGAGTACCCAGCCCCATTCTTGAGGTTCTAAATCATGTCTAACCATTTTTGAATTTGGTAATAAACACGATTTATGTGTTGATAAGCTGCTGCACTTGTTGGTGGAAGATTAGATAACTGGACAGGTTTATGAAGTTTAGTAGATTTAATGAATTGAATGTATCTGTGATGGTCAATATTATTTTCAGATTTCGGAGCATTATATACTGCTAGCAAGATGCGTACTCCATTTTCGTATAATTGCTGTACAGGGCAGTTTTCTTGTAGAAAAACTTGAGCCAGTTCGTCAAAATTAGCAAGTTTTTGCAGTAATTTTATAAAAGTTTTTTTCCCTTTATTAAACAGCGCAGAAGTTGTATCACAACCACTAAATGCATGTAGAAATAGAATATGTTTTTTAGAAAGGGGATATTTGTCAAAACTTTTTGAAGAATAGACTTGTGTTTTAACATTGCCTTTTCCAGGTTTTTTAAAAAAAATCTCTTCTTGATGTAACTGAGTGCGTCCAATCAAAATAACGAGCAAATCTATGTCTTCTCCTATAATGACGACAGTCTTCTCACGTTTGGATACTTCAATAGCAGTTTCGATAATAAGAACATCAGCATCATCTCTCGCTTGACCTGTTGTGATATTTACACTTTTTAACTTTTCAATGAGTTTAAAGTTTAAAGTTCAATACATTTTAAACTTTAAAATCTGTAAATTTTTAAATTTAAAATTTTAAAATCTTTACAATTTCAAGAGCAAATACTTAATAATTTTCTCTACTTACAATCTGTACATATATCTATATATATATATATATATATATATATATATAAAATATTATTATTTTTTTCAACTCAAACTCACTTTAATAGTAAATTAAACATTATACATATTTACAAGTCATAACTTAAGAACTAAATATTTACAGATAGTTTTGATACAAATCATGTCCGCGTGGAATTGTGCCAAGAATGCTGGCAGCATTTCCCCGTTGAATCGCTATGCCGATTCTCTGGGCAAAAAATGCACCAGCCCTCTTGTCACCAGTGGAGGCAATAAGGCGAGGAGTTATCTCATTTAAGAATTTTTTTGCACTGCTACTCCAAGGTCCAAGTGTTTCGACTGCAAACGGCACAAAGATGTAATTTGGAATTAGTGACGAATATTTGTGCCGTTTCGTCGTTTCAGCTTTTTCCGCCGCGGCACCCGCTTTTAAGGCTGTTTCCCTGACATGAGACGGAGCAAGTGTGTCAACGCAGGTTGCGTCCCACAAAAGCGCCCGTCCCCTTTCCCAGGGAACCAACGTCAGTCCATCAGGTCTCTTGCCATCATCGCGACTAATTCCAGTAGGCTCGATAAGAGCAGGAACGTCGATGGTGGCAAGAGCTCTTTTTATGGTATCATTTAGGGAACCGTGGCGGGAAAACCTACCCGAACTCTTGTTGCAGGAAAGGCCGTGTAGTCCGAAAGAATCTACCTCCTTTCCGCACGGACATCTGTGTTCAAAGCACAGTGGAGTTCCCAACCGGAGACCGACAGCAACTCTAAAACTTTCATTGTCTAAAAGTGTCCCAAGATTTTTTGACGGCATTGCATGTAACCAGTGACCTGACTCTTTATTTGATAAAGCTAGAAGCCTGGCACGGTTTTTGTCACTTGTAAGATTTAGCGTCAAATTTATATGAGTATTGTGAACTATTGGCATATCCCAAAGTTTTTGTTTTGTAACATCCTTCGGGATATCGCCATTAGGACACCTTAACTTCCAGTTTTCTATTGCATCTGTAGCATCTGTAATTTCGACTGAATTTGATTTTAAAATGTCAGAACATAGACCCTTAATACTATGCACAGAAGCGAGAAAAGCAGGAAGAGCGACACTAGAAATTTTTCTCACGCCGATGCCACCGTCTCTAATAGGTAAAGTAGCTTGGGTCCATGAATTTTCATCAAAAGATAAATTTAGAATTTTTTCTAATGAATTTTTTAAAGTGGCATCAAGTTTTTCGGTCAGTCCAGGAAATTTCCAAATTGGGCTTGCGCGTAATATATACATTAATTTTGGGACAAATAAACAATATTTAAAAATAGTATAGGCAATATGAGAATTTAGATTAGCCAATTTGTCAGTGTTTTCAACGAATATTTTAATTTTATTGTCCAAAATTGGCTGTATGCCTTCATCAAAAATTGGTGCACCTAGGAGACAAAGTGTACTTCTTTGAATACAATGTATTAATTAATAAATAATACAAATTATTAATTATTAATAATATTTTAAGGAATTAGTAACTATATACAAGGTATTATTCACCGAGATTCACGGTTGACCTTGTATAACAGTATATATGCCTGAGCGCTGGGTGCTCTCCGCTCTCTATCTCGAAAAGGGTTGAGCGTACAAAAAAAAAGTTGGAACAAAAGTTGTGCCAAATTTTACTATCTTCAATTTTTATAATAGGTCTTGAAGTGATTGGAGCCATAGAAACGGAGATAATGGCAAAAAACCGATTTTCGTGACCTTTGACCTCGAATAACTTACGACGCAGACACGAGATTATATGAGACTTTTGAGACAACTTTTAGAACGCCAAAATGAAGCTGTATACGAGTTTCCAGCTTATTATCTCCGATTCCGAGATTTGCCCCCTTTTTTGTCTAAAGTGACTGGACTATTAAGATTTAGATCTTAAAGGTTAGTATTCCCTTCTATTCTACTCTATTCCGTTCTATTTCATTCTATTCTGTTCTATTCTATTAATTAATCAAGAAAATAAATAAGATTGGAATTAGGGCACAGTAAGAAATTTCCTGCTCAAAATATTATGGAGCAGCCCGACTGGGGTAGTACCTCAACCTTACAGAAGGTCACAGCTAAATACGAGTAATATCTACTGTTTTCAAGCAGTGTTGTATTCCTTTTGGTGAGTAAGGTGACCAGAGCTCCTAGGGGGGAATTGGGGGTAGGGTCGACAACGTGCTTGCAATGCTTCTGGTGGGCGTCTATAGGCTACGGTAATTTACCATCAGGTGAGCCGTACGCTTGTTTGCCGACCTAGTTGTATGTATAAAAAAAATGCACGGTATACATACATACATATATTAAAATTACATTTTTTACAATTTTTGTCTGTCAGTCTGTTTGTCCCAGCTAATCTCTGAAACGGCTGGACCAATTTTGATGGGACTTTCTCTGGCTGATGTAATAAGGAGTAACTTAAGCTACTTTTATTTTAGAAATTTATTTATTTTATAACTCTGCGAACTGAACAATCACTTTTTTGTTAAATTCCACGCGGATGAAGTCTCGGGCACAGCTAATAGTTATATCATAATCTTACTGTGCGCAATAGTACGCCAATAATCCCTATCTCGCGTCCATTCCGTTGGACAATGACGTGGTTTTTCACATAAGGCGCCATCTCAGGCTCGAAGGTCGTGTTCACGTTGGCACCCAACATGGGAGACTCCAGCTTCTCCAAGTACGGCAGTAGACCTTCAATGCCGTGGTCGAACTCGTGATTCCCAAGAACCTTTTAAAGTTAATTTATTTTATTGATGAAAAAAAAAAATAACTGAAGTAGGTAGGGTATAGGTAGCAAGAAATATCATGCTCAAATTCTGGAGCAGCTCGACTGCGGAAGTACCTCGACCTTACAGAAAATCACAGCTAAATAACACTGTTTTCAAGCAGTATTGTGTATATTCCTGTGATGCGTAAGGGGACCACAGCTCCTGGGCTGGGGGTAGGGTCAACAACGCGCTTTCGATGCTTCTGGTGTTGCAAGCGTCTATAAGTTACGGTAATTGCTTACCATCAGGTAAAGAACAAAAAAAAAGTTAGATGTTTTCTGTCTTTGCGTTTCTACAGCACCAAGCATGAAACTAACTTTTAAAGAAATCACCACGTAAAAAGTTTCTTACATAGATCTATTCGACACGCGAATCATAATTTTCAGTTGTAAATTTTATGATTTCTTAAAGATTTATAGCAAACATGATAAATGTTCGATATCAACAATGATAGCATATAATATTAGACTTTAACAAATAGATATATATGTATGTAAATAGGTATAATATACAATAGTAAACACCTTCTTCTTCTTCACTCTCTTCTTTTTCTGCTATAATATTTAAAAAAAAAATATTTACATGAGCATCATGCGGCAACATATTCATAAAATGTTGAGAGACGTTCCATCGCAGGAAGTTATACCAGATTGTGCCTTGAAAGGTGTCTCCGGCATTAAGCAACAGCGAGTCAGGCTCATCTTCCATTGCCTGTCTGATGGCGGTATAGAGGCGCGAGAAACCTCCGATGCAGTCTCCTACCGTTGGGTTGCATGGCGCACCAGTCGGCAGGATTTCGTCAAAACTTGAAGAAATACATTGTACCAGTGACATATCCATGAAAGTTTTCTAAAAGCTCCCTTAATATACTCGTAACTAAGGGAAAAGGAACCCGGTACAATATAACAGTACGGCTAAACTCACAAACCATCAGTACCTTTTTAGCAATTAAACAAGGATTTACTCGTTTTACGGAAAATACCACTACTCCCAAATTCACCAGTCTTTCTGGGGCAGGACTAACATTAAACAAGTTCAAAGTTAAATTTACATATAACATTATTTAATTATCAACATGGCGCTGAAAATCTCACAGAGTACAAAAGGGCATTTTTACTTTTAAGTGTACCTCTACCTTGATAAAAAATACGAATATTTTATTAAACTGTGTTCTTAAGATGTTTAAAGGTCCTAGTTTGTACACCATAGGCTGACGGACAGGGAAGAGTATTTTATTTTGAATAATTAATATATTTTCCTTATTAAAAATGCAAAATAAATGGACATTGTAGAAAATAGTGGTCAGTTTGGTGACAATATAAAAATCATCCTGTTTTAATATTTTACGTAATACGACTTAATTTTTCGTTTCTATTAATAGAGAATATTGCAATCCATCGAAAATAAATTACAATAACCATCAATTGAAATCTAATTCTTCTAAAATTAGATTTTAACTACGGTTTTGTGACAAGTGACGCTACCAAGATCGCTTTTCTTTATATATTCATATGATAATGTGGTTAGTCTTCGTTAATATTTTTAGTGTTTAATGTAGTTACTAGTTAAAACAATATCCAAACAGTTACTTAGTAAAACTAAAAATAAATATTATGTAAAAAAATATTTTGTCCACCTGCAAATTGGGACAGTCACTGCATGAACTGACACATCGAAAATCCTTAGGCTGAGATTACATGGTACAAAGAAAACAGCATTGGTAATTATTATTTTTAATGTTTATAAAACATATGGTTTTATTAAAGTTATCTAGCGACTATGAAATAATGTAATTTGAATATTAATCAATATACTAAAGGAACATCCTCCATTAAGAAATAGCTGCGCAATTAAAATTAAAAGTAATTCAGTCTTCTATAGTTCTTTTATAAACGTTGCTAAGCTTTTCGCTCTTTTAGTTTAGATTAATAGATTTTTAGATTGCCTTTTGACTAGTGGCGTTTTAAAAAAAATGATATTCCTCATTTTCGATGTGATCCCAGCCTTACGTGTCAGTTTAGTGACATTTGTAGTCAGTCTTATAAGTGACGGAATAAAAATGTCACTGAACTGACGTCACATTTACGGGCAAGTTTATTGGAAAAATGTTTTTTAATTACAGTTAAACATTTTGCACTAAAAGTATGTGAAAGTATGTGAAACTATTTCTAAATATATCAGATTCGTTTGAAACAGCTGGAAGATGTAAAAAGTCCTATATGGAAAGAGAAATAACATCACTTACCTGACAAATAAAGTGGGGACAGCTACTGGCACCAACAAAAACCCCCTTTTACTCGAGACGCTATGGCAATTCTGATAATTTAAAATGGCGGAAGTGATCTTCTTTACAAAATGTCACCATTTTCGGTGCCATGACATTCTTTATTAATAGTTTTGAACAATAGGGACCGTCACTAAACTGACATGTCCGACCGGCATCAAATAGGAACATTTTTTGAAAATGTATTTTGAGCTTGTCTCATTAGAGTTAAATTGCACAAATTTAATCTATGTGACGATAATGGTGTATTTTACCAAAATTACTTGTACAATATGTATTCGTAGTACTATTTAAATTTCGGTTAATTCCATGTACGTAAGGGGTGGGACATGCTCATAAACAGTGACTCTTGATTTTAAAATATTCGTCATTTAATAAGTTGAACATATTTTACCAGGATCGCAGATGAATTCGTAAAATTAATGTAATGATTTACCGTTATATTCCAAAAATTAGAAAATATGGCACTTATTAAACTTGAAATAAAATTTTGAATATTTGAGACAGCCTCAAATCGGCGGGTACACTTAAAAAAAAATGCCCAATTAGTACAATTATTCTAACCATTAAGATTTCTATATTAGACATATCAATACAATTTTGCTCTAGCAAAACGTGCATCGACAGTATAACGAGTTCAATCAATGTAGAGTACGTTATTGTCCCGTTGTCAGTAAAAGGTCACCATGCCTTTCATTTGAAAAAAAAATGTTCCCGCTTATTTAACAAAAATATTGTTTGCATCCATCGAGAACTGATTAATAACCCATAATCTCGACATCTAAGATAAAATGGGTTAAACTATTTTAAAATTAAAAAACAAATATATATATATATTACTCTCCTTTGACTTAACAGCCCGCGCGTTGAATTTTAAATCATTTGAAGATTAATTGGGCTCGAATATTGCCATTTACGATTTTTGGGCGTCATGATAAATTTGCAAATGTTCAATTGTGCTATATTCCTATAAGTCATATGAAATTAAATTTACTTACTGCGCATGGAAGTCGTTATAGTGAATTATATTCAGCTCAAATAAACCATCGCTATTTTGCGTGTTTACAACGCTTATGCTTAAGAGAATCACCAACACTATTGACATAGCGTTACGCTTCTCAGATGATAGCTGCGTGGAGAACGCCTTGAAGCAAAATGTTGCCTTACAAATACTTATCTGCTTACAACAATATCGGCTAAGCATACCAGTTAATCCCTTGATCGTCAAATGCAGCCCGCTGACAGTTTTCAAATTATCGTCGCTAATGGCCTTGACTTTATCGTAAGAGTGTCCTTATCTAGTATTTCTGATATAGTAACTACACTCATCATAATTAACTTCGGTTTGTATATTTTAAAGTCAGCAGTTCGATTATCCCACCGTCCATCGCCTTTCATAGTTCCAAGTTGGTAGGTGGAACGTTGTTATCCCTTAGTCCTCTCTTAGGATACCCATGGGAAGAGAGAGTCTACTGTATCCTAGCCTGCCTTAGCGATAGTACCTTAGTATGATGTAACAAATATGAAGTATATTGTGCTTATTGTGCCCGGCAACGTTATCTACATATAATATTGCACTATGCGGCCCTTGCCAAATAAATGTGACGACCGCTGAGTTAATCTAATCAAACAATAATTTTATAGAAATGATCAGTACATTTATGGCTGGAATGTAATATTTCAATGATAATCCACGTCTTTCGTCTTCGTGACGTTTATCAGTGATAAGGATTTTTTGCTTCCTTCTTGTTAATATCAGATACAATATATACATAATATAATGTTCGAAAATTTTGGCAGGAGTTTCCCTATAACAACTCCAACAATTTAAGTCCATTCAACGCCGGGGGGTTCATATTTTCCATGATCCAAAACTTATGGATGGTGTATATACCTAGACTGTAGAATCTTTAAGTATAAGAAGAGACGTTTTCACTCTGTATGTTTTATACCGACTGTATAATGGGAAGTGTGTTAAAGAACTCTTCGATATGGACCCACCGTTACGTTTAACCGACTTCAAAAAAGGAGAATGTTACTCAATTCGACCGTATATATATGTTTTTTCTATGTGTTCTGGCATAACTTCGTCGTTTATGAACCGATTTTGATAATTCTCTTTTTGTTAGAAAGGAGATATCCCAACTTAGGTACCATGATAAGGAAACCAGGATCTGATGATGGAATCCCAGAGAAATCGAGGGGAACACTCAAAAATCGTAGTGACAACTAGTGCGTTTGTTAATTTTTTTCGTCGGCTTACGTATTACTTGTCGATGTAATTGAAGTCGGTTTTTCTTTCGTTTGCGAGCAAACACAATTATTATAATCGCATTCTTCGCCACAAGACTAGATATCATCCACACCGGCTGGATCTTCCTGATCGTTATTGCCGCGTACGTACAAACTGTGGAATGACCTTCCTCCTGAGGTTTTCCATGAGACATTTTTTCCCTAAAGGCCGATGACTCACTCACGCCTCTTCTTAATTAGTAGATATCCGTATAACATTATAACAAAAATGAGTCACTCAACCTGTCTTCACTCGGACATGTTTGGTTCGAACTTGACCTATACAAAATGTAATACCTTTTAAGCAGATTTTATTTGAAAAGTCAACATTCGCATTCGAAAATAATTTTTTCACTCCAATGCGTGTTGACGGATTTTATTATTTTTTAGAGCATTTAAAATAAAAGCTTGTCTTTAATTTTCTTGTTTACTGTTTGTGTAATTTTATTATTTTCCAATTAAAATTATATTGACTGAATAACGTTTTAAATGTCTTTAAATATAACGTTAAACATCTCTCTTCTGCCACCACTTCTTAACTGCCTCCGACTAATTCCGACTCCGACTTCGGTTCCGATAAATGGAGTTATCAATTTTATTATTTTACTGGCGACCCGCCCCGGCTTCGCACGGGTGCAAAATCTATCAGTGTTGCTATACTATATTATGCATGTATTATACATATGATCCTTCCTCTGGAATCACTATATTTACTAAAGAAAACCGCATCAAAATCCGTTGCGTAGTTTTAAAGATCTAAGCATACAGACAGCGGGAAGCGACTTTGTTTAATATGTAGGTACTATGTACTGGTTAAAATAAATATGTTGTATTTTTGTACTATAAAAATGATCAAAAAGCGGACGGTCCGTTTTTATTGTATGGTAAGCGCATACCGTAGCCTATAAATGCCTGTAACGGTAGATAGCGCATAGCCAACCCACCCTAAGAGTTCTGGCTAACTTATTCAACACAGAAACTACTTGAAAGCAATTTAATTTAGCCGTGATCTTCTGTAAGGTTGAGGTTGTTCTCCAGTCGGGCTGTTCTAAATTTTGAGTGAGATATTCCTTGCTGTGCCTTTTACTGATGTAGGGCTCAACTGGAGATCACGATCACGATTCAGCCTGTAATATCCCACTGTTGGGCATAGGCCTCTTCCCCATGTAGGAGAAGGATCGGAGCTTAATCCACCACGCTGCTCCAATGCGGGTTGGCGGATATATTCCCTACTATGAGTAACGATCGCTATTAGGTGTACCTACATGATAACAACCGGGACCGACGGCTTAACGTGCTCTCCGAGACACGGTGGGGAGACCCACAAGGACTGCACAAACACCCAGACCACGGCAAACATCTGTATGGCCAATACAAATGTTGTCGTGTGCGGGGATCAAACCCGCAACCGCCCACGCAACAGCCAAACGCAATCCAGTGCTGTGACCGCTGGACTGGTGCTGTGACAACTGGAGATATCCTGTTGAAAATCTGGAGCATCCCGACAAGGGAAGTACATTGACCCTTACAGACGATCATAGCTAAATAATACTACTTTTAATCAGTGTTGTTTTGCTGTTGTAAGGTGGTCAGAGCTCCTGGGGGGTTTGAGGGTACTGTCAGCAACGCGCTTGCGATGCTTTTGGTGTTGCAGGCGTCTATAAGCTACGTTAATCGCTTACCATCAGGTGAGCTGTACGCTTGTTTGGCGACCCACTTGTATATTTTAAAAAAAAGTTATTATTAAGAAATTGTATTATTTAAGAATTTAGAAAAATTATTTATTTAAGAAGTATTTAATAAAAGAAATAAAAGATTTTTTCTATTCTAAACATTTAATTAGATTTAAAATAATTACATAAATTGTGTTGAAACTAGTTAAATGCTTTAAATCTTACAATACGCAATAAAATACCGCACATTTTTTGGAGTTTACTCCTTAAGAATCGATTTTCATATAAGGCCCCCGGTATGAAAAAAATATGAGGAGTAAAATCTACTGAACGAATGACCTCGTTACGCTTCTCGTAACGCCATCTATCGCGTAAAGTCTAAAGGCGTAGTGACGCTTTGTAATAACGCCATCTCGTCGTAACGTATCACCGATAGATGGCGTTTATTTATTTACCATTCGATATGGTATCAATCCTTTTCTTAGACTAGTAAGCATTTTTTGTGCCTATTTAGACAGTCGATCTGAAGGAGTAAACTACAGCCGTGCGTCGGAGCTGACACACACACCTTTTTTTCCTGTTTTACATAATTTTTACATTTTTGAAACTTAAATTGAAAAATCGGCAATGGTAGCCTTTTATTATAACAATATTTAATAAGTATATAACCAATTACATTGTTTGGTAAAACTAAAATTATAATAAAACTTTTTTAAAGTAAAGACAATTACAAGATTTTAAATATTAATCTGTCTATAAATCTAATTTAAATAGAGTCTAATTTTCCTAAAAGGCACTTAACAGTTAACAACTTGTCAATATCATATATTTTAACAAAAACTTTATATTTGAAAACAATATCAAACAAAAATAGTACAACGTATTTATTTTGTTGCTAAAACTAAAAAATAATAATAATAAATAATATATCACAAATCACAATGTCATTAAAATACATGTACTACAATAAGCCTTTAAAATACTACAATGATCATACCGATCCTAACCTTTTCTCAGTTTTACCGTTAAGGCTATTTGACTAATAAATTTTGCTTTTTCACCATCGAATTCCAATTTATTTATATGTATTTCTATTCACAATTGCAAATTTAAAAGGTGTAGTTTATTGAGGTGTAACAGACCATAATAGCCTAATTTAACTCCTGCTGGTAAAGTATATACATAAAAATGTTTTTCATTATCATATCAAAATT
This sequence comes from Melitaea athalia, assembly GCA_905220545.2. NCBI lineage: Eukaryota > Metazoa > Arthropoda > Insecta > Lepidoptera > Nymphalidae > Melitaea > Melitaea athalia. The sequence continues at coordinate 13,253,021 of HG992196.1, forward strand.
TCGATACAGCAGGATTCGAACCCGCGCCCCCGACATACCGTGTGTCCGTGTCCGGTGCTCTAGCCATTAAGCTATCGATGTCCTGCCGAATCGAAACTTTTGATATGATTTTATTCGGTTTTAAGCAACCGTGGTGGTGGTGAAATTTGATATGATAATAAAAAACATTTTCAAATTTCCTCATGTGTGGGAAACACAAAAATAAAAATAATACGAATCTGTACATAACCTATGTAGAGTATAAAACTATATCAACTACTAGTGATACAGGTCTTTACCGGTTGTCGATAAAGTTATTCTTATACAAATAGAATTTACAAACAGGAAGTAACAGGCTCTTAGAGCTTATTTAAATTCAACTAATAAAGTACAACTTTTAAATTCACAGATTACAAATAGATATATCTGACAGATTACATAAAAACTTTTTTTTTTTAGATACTGTCATACGTCATACAGCTTTATCAGTAAATAGAGAAAGGCTCTTACGATTAAAATACATTTATTATATAACCTGACACGCCTTGAACTTATTAATTCTCTTTATATTTAAATGTAGCTAAAAAATAATTTATTACTTGAAAACAAAATTAAACAGTCTAACCATAACGTAACAAATCAAAAGGAATTAAAAATTATTCGTATAAACTAATTTGTTAAAATAAGCTATGATCTACTAATTTTAATAATAAGCCTATCTGTCTTTACTTTCTTACAAATTTCTGACAAGTTTTTTATAACTGACGTTAAAACTCTATCCCTAGTATGCAAAATAAAAAATGTATAGGTAACTAAAGCAAGCTGATAGATGTTATATGGGTCTACGATTCATTTTAAGAAAGTAAGTAAATTTGATTTTAACTTAAATATTACAAGGGCTATATACTTTCCGTAATAAGTATATAATACTTTGGTTTTTTTTTTGTTTTTTTTTTTTTGCAAACGCTAAGTCATCACAGATGTTTTTTACCAATATATTCTGGATATACTATGTATTAAATCTCAAGTCTTTTTGGTTCGAGGGTATATCGAACAATCGGTATATGTATTAAATCGAGGAAACTATTTACATTGACGTTTATTATATTAAGGATACACAGTAATTTTACACAGACAAATAAATAAGCAAACTAATATTTAATACGAATTGGCAACAATTGATCTACACGAAAGGAAGCGTTCACTAGCTTTTTAAGTAACCAACAAACTATGCATAAATATGAAAAAAGTATATCCATATATATACATAGTGTTCATAAGTTTTGAGATGAATTACTAAAAATAAAAAACAATTTATAGTCCGGTCAATTTAGACATCCAAGGTTACAACAATTCACACTTGGCTGAAAATTGATAGGATTGTTCAAAACACTATTATAAATGAAATGTGAAAAGTCCTCATCGATCCTGGAAAAATATTAATTCGGGGTCATAGGTCACAAAAACGGGTTTTTTCGCGATTTTCAGTCCGAAGTTCTGGTTGTACCCGGAACTTTATGTAGTTTACAACAAACCTCTTTCTTTATCAATTCCAGTCTCTTCCAACATTGCTCCACTATTTTTAATTCTTCATTAACTCTTTGTCTCAAAACTTATGAACACGACTTATGTATATTCATAAATTATTTAATGTTAATTTAATTAAGAAATAACACAGTACATTATCAGTATTTACTTTACAACATACAAATCATGTAATACAGAATTGCAAAGTTGATATGGTGGATATTTCATAACTAAAAAATCCGATTTGTAAAAACTGTAATACAATATTTTTGTCATTAGAGCGACACTATAGTTTTATTTTCTATAAAGGGAAAAAAATTGTAGATATCAATAAAAAATACTGGTTTTATTTCTAAAAAGCCGTAATTTATAAAGTGGTGAATTAATCAGAGCTAATAAATTATAAAACGGTGACAACATTTTCAAATCTAAAAAACGCGTGACAGTCACGTGACGCGCCACTAAAGAAACGGCGCGGGCATTATGTAATCTTATAACAAATGCGTGTATGGTTATCGGCGCGGATATTGAGCGCTGACCATCAACTTTAACACTATGAATATAGATATAGGCATTTTAATAACTAAGTAACATTGTAACAATCGTTGGTATACCAAATAAATAAATAAATATTTAATGAGTACCTACTTAATACTTTAACATTTATTTTATTTTATTTTATTTTTGTACTGAACAAAACTATTTTCTATTTGCGACTCTAGTACGATTCGCATAGCGGTCTAACTCTATCACCGAGCGCTCAATATCCGTGCCGATGCTTTATTAATAGAAAAAGTAAGCCAATTACATCGTTTAAAATAGTTATTTTTTAATAATCAAATTTATGTGTATGGAGTGCGAGGATTGACGTTGATCATCTCAGTTGTGCTGAAAATAAAAAACAATATGAATTAATAACTTCATTAACAAAAATTAATTATTTGTTTTAACAACAAAAAAAAATAGTTTTATACTAGCATCATACAAATATACATATATTTGTAAAAACAAAAAAAAATTATAATAAGCAAGTCTTACATAAATGTCTTTCTAATAAAAATAATAATAAAAAAACTAAAAGAGAACGAACACAACTAATGCGTGAACTATACATACAGAGGTGTCCCTTTATTTTTCAAAATTTTTATTTTCTAACGCATAAGTTTCGTTGCACTTGCTCCTAAAACATTCGGAAATAAGTTTTATCCATTTGGAGTACGATAACCCGTGCCGACTTGCATCGAATCATGTTCATACAAATCGCGCGGAAGTAGCGGCGCTTACTCGCGGTATTTGTCGTTTGTTCTTGGTCATTCTTATAATGGGCATGACGACAGTATCAAAAAATCGTCAATTTAATGATTTCAGGGGAACACTCATATTAAAAAAATTCAAAATACTGGTTTAGTTTTATGTAAAATAATAAGATTATTGTGATTTTAAATAGAATAAAACATTAAAATACTGCAATCGGCCATTTTGATTGAAACACAAATTACAGCGCATGACGTCACGCTATAACATCAATATAATACGTCAGGCGCGTTCACCTACAACTCACTCTAGTCGACAAGTTGAAAAAGGTCGAAAATAGAGATACTGCTCTTAAAATTATGTGTAATAGCTCATTGGATTCGGAATCGCCTAGAAAAATGTTCTATAAGTGTGTTTTGCACATCAAAAATTGCAAAAGTTATAAACATGCCAAGTGTGTCATGCCATGACGTCAGAGCCGACGCCATGACATCTGCTGCCGTTTTGACGCGCACATTGAAAACATATTAGAAAAATAGTTTTAATCTTCCTTACACTTAAGTTTATTACCGAAATATACGTATTTTCGTAAATAGTAAATGTGTACCCACATTACGGAACAAGTTTTCAAAATCTTTCGTCATGCCCATTAACACGTGACTTTTTTTTAATATTTATAAGGTGTTAGTGAAATTAAGAATGAATAAAAAAAAGTATTTTCTTAGTTGGCAACATAAATCATCAAATAACTGACGCGAGTTTACCGCTTACCCGTCAAGTTCTTACAGGACTTTTTTAATATTCGCCGAAGTGAAATTGCCTGTTAGTAAAAGCGCAAATCTCGCCATTCAAGAGTGCATTTTTTGGGAAGAACCTCGAACCTCTTTCAGAGCCAGAGTATAGGTACTCTGAACTGAACTGGTACTGGGAAAAAAAATTGTAGACCTTTACCATGCCTAGAACAAAATTCCAAAGAATACAAGATGTTTGCAAGCGTCGTGATTAGGATTATCAAAATAATTTAGAGTCAGGGCATGTAGGATGTTTAGTGGGTGTAGACAATAACTTAGCCAAGAAGACGAGGAAAGAAAGACAAAAAAAATAAAAAAAATAGAGAAAAAAAACCTGAAACTCTTTGACAATGTGTTTATTGCAATATCCGTTAAAAATAAGCACCAAGGATAAACGAGCACTTCAAGACGTTTGTTTATTCATTGCGGTCATGTATGCGAAACCATGAACCAAACCACACCAAATCAACTAGAATATGAAACTGTTAACTATATGATCTCCAAAACAGCTCTGAGCAAGCTTAGTCAACATCTTCGGTAGATACTTGTCAGAAGAAGTTGCCACCGTATTACTGGTAACAAATAACAATGAAGTTGACGAACATACCGAAGGGAAACATTATAGCGAAATTACAAAAAGAAATTTTGTGTGATTCTAGGTAAAGATCCATCTAAAACGATTAAGTAAGAACGCATAATATTGTTTTTATACTGTTTTTTTCTAAGCTGATAATATACCTTATTTATTTTGAAAAATTATTAAGTGATTTTGAGCCAGTCAAAGAGTCCAGGGACCCATTTCTACGTGGGCTGAAGATGTTGCCTATTCAGAGGTAAAAATAAAAGATATTCTTTAAAGAGCAGTTAAAGATATACCTAAAATATCTGTAACACTTATACAAGATTTACATGATCTGATAACTGCAAAAGATAAACAAACGCAATTTTTCGTACACTTTGTGCAAAAGTATAGAAATGTGTATTCTGGTAGTTCAAAAGAGACCTTTGAAAGAAAATATCCAAACTATTCTTTATGATTATTACTTTTAAAAAAAATTCAATAGCTATATAAACCTAAAAGCCTAAAAACAGCAATTTTATTTATCTTCAGAGCCTAGTCGGCACGGGTCGCTGTTCACATAGGAAGACAAAATTTTGTATTTAATAAGTCTAAAAAAATAATAATAAATAATTTAAATAATAATAAATAACATAATGGGTAATAAAAATTTTTAACCCATTTTCCCAAGGGACACCTTCATACTCATACATAGCATGAAAAAAAAAAACAAAATTGGTATTAAACTTACGAGGGCATACCGACATTTTGAGATATAGTAACAGGTTCGACATAACCGGATCGGGGGATAGGTGGGGGGTATCTATAATTGCAATTAAACTTATAAAATTATATTATTAATTATTTAAAATATATAAATAAAATATTACATACATATTCCATTATTTAATTCATATATTTAACATCTTTTAAAAATAGTTCTTTGTAAAAAAAGAAGGAAGAAATGTATAATTTTAATGATTGTTGCAGTCATTAATAACAAGAGAAAGTTTATCTTTTTAATTTAATCAATACATTTTTACTTTTTACCTGCTAGACATTATGTTAGGCATTTACATATTGTGTAGTATCATATAAAGTATATTTTAAAAAAGAAAATTTTTGACGTATAATAATATAATGCGAAAACCACCACCATAAAAGAAATAATTTTTGAATTTTGATTTAAAACTTGGTGTATCTTATAATGTTATATTGAAAATACAGTTACTTGTGTAAAAGAAAAATCGGATAACTTCCATATTTGAATAAATCCTTTGTAATAAATCGCCGGCAAAAAATAAAATGTAAAATAAAATGCAATAAAAATACCATCGATAGACTACACGACATGAATTGTGAAAACCCCTTCCCCACTTGTCAAACTCTATGGGACCAACCCTTCTAATGTCGAATACGCAAATTTTTATATGAAACCCTGAATTGAAACCAGCATTTATAGATTTAAGATGTAATAAAGAAACTCGTAACATTTTTATTCATTTTTTTGTAATGGCTTTTACACTGAAATGTCATCCCTCTTAGGGGTATAAATGAAAAAAATAATAGTAAAAAATTGAAAATTAAACAAAAAAAAGACGTGTGGCACTCGGGGACTGCCGCGGTAAAGCTATTGCATAGCATTTTGTATCAACTTATGCAATTATAATTATTTCTTTATTTTATTTATGCAGTATTTCTTTTTCTTTGATATTAATTCAAGTTACACTTTTTGAGCGTGGTGACCGATAAGAAAACAAATTTTTTTCTTTTATTAAATAAATAAAAAGTTAATATTGTTTAAAATATTTTTATTATTTTACAATACATGTGGGTTTTATTATCTTACAGTAGCTGTTGGTTATTCAGGAATATTTATCATTGAAACTGTAGGTTTATGATAACTGAAATAAGAAACATAAGTTTGCGACTTAATATCCTCTAAATACAACACGTCTAATCGCACGCACGCAACGCCGTGTCGAAGACTGCCGAACTGAAACGACGTTAGACGATGCACGGCCTTCAAGCCGCACCTCCGTGCCCGTCGGAGTGGGGAGCGTGAGGTTTTTGCGTTACGGAATTTCTAGATTCGGTCCCCACGCTCAAGGCCCGCGATAGAAGCTATGCAATAGCTTAAAATAAATTTTATAAAGATACCCACATAAATCAATTATAAAGTAATCTAAACGCATTATAAGTTTCTTCTGAGTTTGATTGTGTCAATACATTATGGAACACGCTCCGACTAAATGATGTAATAGATACTTCCCTAAACTCATGACTTGTTCCTTCTCCCTTGAAATATGACGTCACACTTTTATTGATTTACCACAACTACTATATTGAGATTCCCGATATTTCGTCAATGTTGGAGACGCGAAGACAAGAAGAAGTTTTTATGTCTTAAAACTTATGTCATCACCCAGTCAGTGTCATGTTATGTGACATGATATATTATGATGATTATATGAATGAATGGACACACTGGCGAGGAATGTCACCTTACCTCTTGGAGCAGCGTACGTGTATCACAAGCAGTACGATGCCCAGCAGCAGGCACAGCGTCCCCACCACCACGTACGCCACCCCCAGGAAGGGGTTCTTGCCGCCCAGCAGCGACGTAGTCGAGATGATGAAAGATTTCGTACCGTGGAAGTCAGTCACCGGGTAGTCTTGAAAAAAAATTATGTTGGCTGGTGAGTTAAGAGCAACCTGAAGCTGCTAATAAGTAACAACTTAGTTTTTTTTATTTTATATTATAATCGTAACAAACCAATCCTTCAAAATAACAAGTAACAAACTATTTTCTAAAAAAAAAAACTCAAAACCATTTCATTCTATAACAAATTAGTTACACCTAAAGCATTATATCACCAAGGCGGGCCTCTCCGATCCTATGATACTTACTGTATTCTACTCGGAGAACATAAGGTCCCTTAAAGAGTCCAGTGCTGAAGCCGACCTGAGAGTGATCTACTCTTCTGTACAACTTGCGGAAAGTCGGTAGAGCAGCTGTCCGCATCCATACTATCAAATCTTCATTCTTAAGAAAAAAAAACAATATAAATAAAATGATTGATACACATATTGATAACCATATTTAATTTTTTTTAACTAAAAGTAGTCTAAGTGACTCATTCTATTAGCTTACTAAATATAAAAATTCTGCTAAGCTAAAGTTAATCTGCGTTCCAAAAACTATTCAGAATTCTATTAGATATTTACTATAATTCATATTTATGAATAAAAGGGACGACATTTCGAAAGTAATTCACACAAGCCATAGAAGAGAAAAAGAGAGTCATTGGTTTAGTTGAGTTTAACTAACCCGTATTGTAATAAAAAAGTTTATTTTAGAGAGAATTATTTTTTATATTACCTGAAAACCATTATTTTCAGTATTATTTGGGTCTAGCATCCACACCGGTTGACGCCAGTTGATTGGTTTTGTGAAGTTTGCAAAGGCTGAAATAAATAATGTATGTAAGTATTGTTCAATACAAAACAAAAACAAATCTTTACAATTGGATTAGTAAATAATGAACAGTTTACTGTACACATACAATAATAAAATAATACATTATTACAATAAAAATTGATGATGATGATGATGATGAAATCAGGTGAGCCGTACGCTTGTTTGCCGACCTAATTATTAAAAATAAAATAAAATAGGGGTATAAAAATTATTTACAAAATGGAGCTGCCAAATTTATTTTATATTCATATTATGTCCAATTTAGTTGAATATTCATAACACGATCACGATCGATCACGATTCAGCCTGTAATATCCCACTGTTGGGCATAGGCCTCTTCCCCATGTAGGAAAAGGAACGGAGCTTAATCCACCACGCATATATTCATAACAACTATCTATTTATTTATTACAATAGTTTAAAAACAAATATGTTTCATGAAAATGTTTAATATAAATGTAAATAAATTAAAAGTAAAAAACCTTTTTAAAAAACAAGCTTTTATTTGAATGCACTAAAACGAAAAAAATAAATTTTTACTTTAAAACTTTTACTATCTACTTATAAAGTCATTACACATAATCTATATGATATAAAAGCTTGTCGCGAGACACTCGTATTTCCTTAGTTTGAAAATTTTAATAGTTGAAATCAATCACATCAATTTATTTAATTTACTTGTTTACAAGCAAATCTTGCGACAAGCTTTTATATCATATAGATTATGTGTAATGACTTTATAAGTAGATAGTAAAAGTTTTAAAGTAAAAATTTATTTTTTTCGTTTTAGTGCATTCAAATAAAAGCTTGTTTTTTAAAAAGGTTTTTTACTTTTAATTTATTTTTGACTTTTTAGTCGGTTATCACGTCACTTTATTCGAATTATTCTTACTACAATATGGGTATCAAATGAAAGCTTTCATTTGATACCCATATTGTAGAAGTGCACTAAAAATAACTAGTCCGCACTCTTGGATATGCCGCCATATTTGATTTAGAATGACGTCACAAAGGTAACCATGCATTGGCATCCAAATTGAACCTATATACAAAATTTCAGCTCAATTGGTTGAAGATATCTGCTTCAAAATTGAGTTGCAAGATTTCACCTGAACAAACATACATACATACATACAAACCATGCATTGTCATCCAAATTGAACCTGTATACAAAGTTTCAGCTCAATTGCTTGAAGATATTTGCTTCAAAATTGAGTTGCAAGATTTCACCCGAACAAACATACATACATACATAAATACATACAAATCATGTATTGTCATCTAAATTGAACCTGTATACAAAATTTCAGCTCAATCGGTTGAAGATATCTGCTTCAAAATTGAGTTGCAAGATTTCACCCGAACAAACATTCATTAAATTTACATACATACATACATACATACATACATACATACATACATTGCAAGTTAAATAAAAGCTTGTAAAAAATACTTTACCAGTCCTAAGGTCTCCGGGTGGATTTCTGAACTTTATCTCTTTGTCTGATGTCCAAGCGATGCCAGTTCTTAGAACTGGGACATTCTTATCTGAATCTTGAGGACGTACTGTCAAAGTATCTAAGAAAGTAAACACAAAATTTATTAACCACATTCCAGGTAAGATAGATTTCAAGATAATAAATATTAAGAATGGGCATGACGAAAGATTTTGAAAACTTGTTCCGTAATGGGGGTACACATTTACTATTTACGAAAATACCTATATTTCGGTAATAAACTCAAGTTTAAGGAAAATCAGAACTATTTTTCTAATATGTTTTCAATGTGCGCGGCAAAACGGCAGCAGATGTCATGGCGTCGGCTCTGACGTCATGTTATAACACACTTCAGACGCGTTCAACCTAAGACCAGAATGAAATTAAAATTATAAATAATGGAGATAAGAGTTCCAGGAGCTGCAAGTTTTTTTATTGGAAATTCCTCCTCTTTCAGAATCTATTTTTGAAATTTCTTTAATATTAATAGTTTATGAAATATTGGCAAAAAACGGAAGGCCATTTTTTTCCTTTTTTTAATTGTTTATAACTTTTGCAATTTTTGATGTGCAAAACACACTTATAGAACATTTTTCTAGGCGATTCCGAATCCAATGAGCTATTACACATAATTTTAAGAGCAGTATCTCTATTTTCGACCTTTTTCAACTTGTCGACTAGAGTGAGTTGTAGATGAACGTGCCTGACGTATTATACCCATTGGTGTTATATCGTGACGTCATGCGCTGTAATTTGTGTTTCAATCAAAATGGCCAATTGCAGTATTTTAATGTTTTATTTTATTGAAAATCACAATAATCTTATTATTTTACATAAAACTAAACCAGTATTTTGAATTTTTTTAATATGAGTGTTCCCCTGAAATCATTAAATTGATGATTTTTTGATACTGCCCATTAGTTATTATCATTATTAAGAACATAAAAACCAAATCTTTACTTGTGAAACTTTGGCATACAACGAGGAATTTTGTCTTCTAAAGTAAGAATGACCATGAAATTTTAAGAGTAAACCATTTTAAGAGTAAAGACAGGTTAATAGAAGTATAAGATTATCTTAATAAATTAATTTTACATATTTTTTTTCTTTTTCATTAATATTCTGGTGTATATAATTATATTTGTTAACGTTCATATTACCATTAAAAAGTGAGTTGGCGATGGCCCCACAAGGTGCTATAGGCTTCATCTTTCCATCTTCTTCATTGTAAGCAAAAGGTGAACAATCAGACGAAGGTGTATCCGATAAACGACCGAGTAGCTGACTGTCATCTCTACGTGAAAACAAAAATGATTGTGTTAAACACAAATATCTTTCTACATAACATAAAATTATATTTTCACGTTTTAGCTCTCAAGGGTCACAACAGTGGCTTAAGGCGGTTTTGGGTACGATCCTTTGACATAGTCTTGATATTTTCGCTTGTGTATTGTGTTTCCGGACCTCAGAAATAGAAGTAAATCCTAGTGAGTTGTGTGTACTAATGAGTCTAAGGCTTTTATTATTATTTATATAATAGAACACTTTGAAGTACCTTGATTTTACATATCTGCGATGATTTTGGTAGTAGTTGCTTAATCCATAGTAAAAGTAGACATCACCTTTAAAATCTTCAGTGAGATTAAATGGAATTTGACAAGTGCAAGGTTCCATGTCATTCTGTTTTATGTAATCGGCGCAAGTTATGTTTTCATCTTCTTTCATACAGTGTGTGTAATCAATAACATGCTCTTTTACCTGTAGTAATTATAAATAAAATAGAGACAATTTTAATTTTATTATATTTGTAACAATATTTGACATGACAACATTCTTTCAGATCAATAATTCATTCAGTAAGATGTAAATTGTTTTTTTTTTTAATTATTATTATTATTATTGTTTAATAACTTTAGCAATTACTACAAAATTTGTATTTTAATATTTATAATTTAATTACAACTAGAACCTTAGATTTTTAATAAATATACAAATAAATACATCGAAACAATATTGAGAATTCTGCTTCAGCTTAACATTTTTCACTTACAAGATTACACTGTATACTGGTATACATCATGACAAATCTATTTACGACACTTACCTCATCAGAGAAATAGAGTAAGCCAATACCCACGGGTATGAAAGCGATGCCTATCACAAAAAATGTTGGAAGGACAGTGCCAGCAGTAAGAATAGGCTGCCAGGCAGGTAGCCGTTGTTGCTTGAACGCAGATTCTAAGAGAAAAGTAAATTACGAATCAATAACGCGAGGCCACTAAAGGTGTGTCCATTAAGTTAAAACATTTACCTGCTGGACGTCTAGATTTAACATTTTGGTCGGATGTATCACTCGAAGTCGCCATTATACATCAGCAGTGTTAATTTAATTGGTTTAAGGTAATTCTTGTTGCTATCATGCTATGTTGCTATTTCGTGTGATTATAAAAATTTCCTCATATCAATTCAATTGTGATACTTTAAATGTCAATTTGTCAAAATAATGTCAATTGTCAAGTTGTCAACCACGGAGTATATTTCTGTGGTCTGTGTTGTCAACTTGTAAAATGTCAACGTCGTATTCTGTAGGGGTATTAGTGGTATTACGTATATGCTCTTTGGAGTATTCACTATTCACTTGCTTGCTTGCATTGAGGTGAGAAATAATATATTATTATTTCCATGCTTGCTTGCTCCTCCATGGCTTCTCTATTCTAATTGCTACGTGACTTTGGCGGAATGAATCCATTACTAGTAAAAACCATAATATGTCCATTTGTCCAATCATTACATATTACTAGCTTCTGCGCGCGACTTCGTCGGCGTGGACTCCGCTCCTATTGGTCTTAGCGTGATGATACATAGCTTATAGCCTTCCTCGATAAATGGGCTACTTAACACTAAAAGAATTTTTCAAATCGGCCCAGTAGTTCCAGAGATTACCGCGTTCAAACTAACAAACAAACAAACAAACAAACAACCAAACAAACAAACTCTTCAGCTTTATATATTAGTATAGATAAAACAAAGTCACTTCCCGCTATCTGTATGCTTGTATTTTTGAAACTATGCAACGGATTTTAATGAGGTTTTCTTTAGTAAATAGAGTGATTCCAGAGGAAGGTTTATATGTGTATTACATGCATTGCATAATATAGTAGAGGAAGAGGAGACTGGAAAGGGCAGGTCTTTTGTGCATTTTCCAATTACAAAGCATAATCAAGTTAGAATAATAGTAATAGTAAGTAGTAAATTAGAATGTGAATGACCTAGTTTTCAAATGCACCTAGGGATTGCAATCCGGTGTCGTTTTCAATCCGGCCGGATCCGGTCGAATTTTTATCAATCCGGCCGGATCCGCCCCGGATCCGGGCTGGATTTATCAAACCATAATAACCTAAGTTTTCTTTTTAATTCAAACGTACGTTGACCGTTAATGAAGTGAAAAAATTGTACGTTTTAATTAAATATTTAAAAAAAAATTAAATCTCAGTTTCAAATGTCGGGCGCGAACTTGTGGAGGCCTATGTCCAACAGTGGACTGTGATAGGCTGTAGTGTGTGTGTGTTCAAAACAAATTATGTATCTATCAAATAATGAAAATATAAAAATGTTTAAATCAACTTTAAAGAGCAAAAATTGTAGCTGTGGGAGTTATTTTTCAGTATTCATTAATGTCGAATGGGCATGACGACAGTATCAAAAAATCGTCAATTTAATAATTTCAGGGGAACACTCATATTAAAAAAATTCAAAATACTGGTTTAGTTGTATGTAAAATAATAAGATTATTGTGATTTTCAATAAAATAAAACATTAAAATACTGCAATCGACCATTTTGATTGAAACACAAATTTCAGAGCATGACGTCACGCTATAACATCAATATAATACGTCAGGCGCGTTCACCTGCAACTCACTCTAGTCGACAAGTTGAAAAAGGTCGAAAATAGAGATACTGCTCTTAAAATTATGTGTAATAGCTCATTGGATTCGGAATCGCAAAGTTATAAACAATTAAAAAAAGGAAAAAATGGCCTTCCGTTTTTTGCCAATATTTCATAAACTATTAATATTAAATAAATTTCAAAAATAGATTCTGAAAGACGAGGAAATTTCCAATAAAAATAATTGCAGCTCCTAGAACTCTATCTCCATTATTTATAATTTTAATTTCATGCTGGTCTTAGGTTGAACGCGTCCGAAGTGTGTCATGCCATGACGTCAGAGCCGACGCCATGACATCTGCTGCCGTTTTGACGTGCACATTGAAAACATATTAGGAAAATAGTTTTAATCTTCCTTAAACTTAAGTTTATTACCGAAATATAGGTATTTTCGTAAATAGTAAATGTGTACCCACATTACGGAACAAGTTTTCAAAATCTTTCGTCATGCCCATTTTTTGATACAAATTGAACTAAGCCGAGTTCCAATTTCGACCACGTCGTATTAACGTATATTATGTATTTGTTGTAATATTGTTTATCTTCGTTTATTGTACGCCTTGGTTTTAACTGTAAGTGCAATAAATGTTAAATTAAATAAATAAATAAAAAAAACACGTGGTGAGACGGATCAAAGAGATAAGATATGATAATAAGATAAGATAAGAGATAAAATTTGTAATTTTAATTAGTCCAGTAATATTAAATTTTTTAGTGATTGTGGATCTTCGTCTCTACTTTTCCTTTCACAAATTTCACGCTATCTATCAGGCTATGACTTGGTTAAGGCTTCGGTTACGGATATATATAGGTACGAATATTTATATATATGATATGGTTCCAAATATAAGATTTAGCCCGAAACAGCTCACTGCTGGGCATAGGCCTTTTTCTCCATGTAGGAGAAGGATTGTAGCTTAATCAGCGGATATGTTCCCTACTATTTATGATAACAATCAGGACCGACAGCTAAACGTGATCTCTGAGGCACGGAGGGGCGGATCCACAAAGACAGACATCCACCCTGGAAAGAAATATTTGTACAAATACAAATATCCATCCCAAGCGGGAATACAACCAGAAAACCGTCGATGTTATGATATTATGGTTACAAAATATATTAAATCTTTTCGGATTATCCTTTCGTTTCGGTTACAGATATTCGATTTTAGAGTAAATGCCACAATACTTTATTTTATTTCCTATGATAAGTTTATTGTATATTTATTGTATATTATACGTTTATTGTATTAGTTACTGTTACCAATTCTGAGTACTCTATGTTAAACAGCGATGACTCCCACGATGATTTAGTTGCAAAATTGACTGACATTATGATAATGAAGAACGGGCTCGGCTAATGTTATTTGACCAGAAAAATGTAAAAACATAGCAAAAAAATGAGTATTTAAATTACCTCTGCGATAGCTCCCTCTAAAATCATGCGAAACTTTAATATCGGTTTATGGTACGGTTACAGATACATTTTTATTACGTATATCCAATAGTTTGATTACGAACTTTACGATAAAATAACATCCCTAGTTTGAATCTTAATATTTCTAGTTATTCTGCAAGTAACGGCAATGTGAAGTTATTTAATATTAGCACAATAAGTCAAGCAACTTCAGTGTTTTTTCAGCTGTAAATAGAGTTGAATACCTTCACTATAATGCATCTATAAGTAATTTAAATGGCAAAAATCTACCAATCAAGTCTTTAGTCTTAGCGTCAAAGGACTTGTGTATTTAAAAACCACGTTCTTTCGTTTAAAAAGAGGTCATTTTCTCAAAAAACGCCAACACCGGATCCGGTCACCGGATCCGGCATTTTTTACCGGATCCGGTAACTGTAAAATGATGCCGGATCCGCCGGATTACCGGATCCGGTTTTCCGGATTGCAATCCCTAAATTCACCTAAAAAACTAAGATGACTTTACCTTACTAACTATAATATACATAAATATATATATAATAAATAAAATTTCGACCAATACAAACTTTTAAAAAAATATGATGATTTTCTGCCACTGAGTTGGTATCAACGCACACTGCACACACGCACACGAAAGCACTACTTTTGAAAGTGCTCAATTGTGCAAAGCGTTTTGTAGTTGGAACCTTCAATATTAAGCATTATGCCGCATAATACACTTTAATGCTATAATTGGAAAACCTTCTTTTTTGTGTTCTTTTGGCGTTACAAAAATAGTGACTCATCGCCAAAGAATATAGTACTTTCTACCGAGAACTCATCATATCACTTAATGCAGCGTTCCCACTACGCCGGACCGGCAGATCTGCTGGAAACCGGACACCGGACAGAGTGTTCACATTACATCGGATCCCGGAAGAAATTCAGACAGTCAAGTACTTACCTCAGTTGAATTTGGAACTGCGCGCACAATGGACGACGAAATTGTTGTGTTGTGGTGGTATCTTAATAGAAGGCAAAATAAAAGAAAACATTGGGTACCTACCCCTATTTTACGGGAAAGATTTTCACTTGGAACATTTGAAACATTAATGGGTGAACTTAGAAGAGACGAATCAAAGTTCTTCAACTATTTTCGAATGACAGCAACTACTAGGACGACTTACAATAGACATAAGAGTACGAGCGGGGGACAGATACCGGCACAAACTCGTTCACATTACTCCGGGCCCGGTCGTTCTACCGGCAATTCGTAGTGACAAAACGCTCGGTAAAAATGCCGAGCTCGGCAAAAATGCCGGACCCGGGATAATGTGAATAGCTTCATATAAATTGTACAGCAGATCTGCCGGTCCGGCGTAGTGGGAACCCTGCCTAACAGTCACGCCCACGGTCTTATACACAGGTCGTGGAACTACAGTAGTGGGGGTACGACGCGACGGCTTAATGGTTTACGGCCGCCAGAGGCATGACGATCGATGGCCTTCACATGGCATGCATTTGTTTTAAAATATAACCAACTAGCTGTACCCGCGACTTCGTCCGCGTGGAATTTAACAAAAAAGTTTAAAAAAAAGTTCGATAAAATGATCTTTGATATTCTTTGATTTCCTTTAATAGAATGAGCATTGAGCAGGCGGTCGAGCGATGCGGGGCAGAGGGGATGGACTCGCCCGCGCCGTAGGCATCTCGAGGACAGAAAGCTGGCTCGCCGAGCAATAAATGTTTCGTTGCTATAATTACTTCTAACGATGAATTCTCAAAAACTATTTATCTGATTGATATAGTGTAAAGGGCAATTTTAATCTGCATTAAATGCCTAAGCTAAATATCATAATTATTCATTTGGATAAGGATTGATACTGAACTAAAAAAAAATATCTTTAAAAATAACGTAATGTTTTTAGTTAAAATTTTGAACATAAAAGTGGTTATTGTAAGTCAACCCTAAGAGATAGAGATATGCTTTCGCGGACTTGTTTGTAGAATTTTTATAGATTTTGAATTCGCTAGTACATTACTTAACTATATCTTTGCTAGTTTACGCAGCGTTCGCGTGGAAAGCTCCCCGTTGGCGAGATTTTTTGCGACCTCTTCAACATTTATCGCCGTATTTCTGCTAATTTACATTGAAACATACCTAATAAATTGTATACCTAAACCTTCCTCAAGAATCACTCTTTCTATTGTTGAAAACCGTATAAAAATCCGTTTGGTAGTTTTCGAGTTTATCGCGTTCAGACAGACAGGAGGACAGACAGACAGGAGGACAGAAAGACGCGGCCGGGGGGACTTATTTTTATAATAAGTGTAGATAAAGCGTCACCTCAATATAACCAATTACAATGAAGCATCACTCAACCGGCGTGTGCAGTGCGCACTGCACCACATGACCGCACACATCAATAGCAGTGACGTACAGCGGCGATGACATTATCGTGCTAATCTCTCATCATTGAAATTGGGCTTAGTTTCATGACCTGTATATGACGTCGCCGCGTTGGCGCAGCAGTCACAGCACTGGATTGCGATTGGCTGTTGCACGGGCGGTTGCGGGTTCGATTCCCGCACACATTTATATTGGCCATACAGAAGTTTGCCGTGGTCTGGGTGTTTGTGCAGTCCTTGTGGGTCTCCCCACCGTGCCTCGGAGAGCACGTTAAGCCGTCGGTCCCGGTTGTTATCATGTACACCTGATAGCGATCGTTACTCATAGTAGGGGAAAATATCCGCCAACCTGCATTGGAGCAGCGTGGTGGATTAAGCTCCGATCCTTCTCCTACATGGGGAACAGGCCTATGCCCAACAGTGGGATATTACAGGATGAATCGTGATCATGACCTTTATATAAGACCGTGGTCACGGTCCTTTGGGTTTTGACTAAATAAATCGTAGTAAACTAGAACGCCTGTCCGAAGGGCTTAACTTCAACTGGTAAAGAAAAGAACACGGCTTTCTAATTACAAGCTTTTATTTAACTTAGGTACATAAAATATAATGTATGTAAGTTTAATGTACGTTTGTTCGGGTGAAATCTTGAAACTCAATTTTGAAGCAGATATCTTCAACCAACTGAGTAGAAATTTTGTATACACGTTCGATTTGGATCATTGGATGCCAATGCATGGTTGACTTTGTGACGTCATTCTAAATCCAATATCGCGGCATATCCAAGAGTGCGGACTAGTTATTTTTAGTGCACTTCTACAATATGGGTATCAAATGAAAGGGCTTGCTAAGAATAATTCGAATAAAGTGACGTGCTAACAGACTAAAAAGTCAAAAATAAAATAAAAGTAAAAAACCTTTTTAAAAAGCAAGCTTTTATTTGAATGCACTAAAACGAAAATATTAAATATTTATTTTAAAACTTTTACTATCTAATAATAACGTCATTACACATAATCTATATGATAGAAAAGCTATTAAAATAATCTAAAAGATAGCATGATCCATTAAACTTTTTAAACATATTAAAAGTATGTTTGAAACTATGTTATATTTTATTTTATTTTTAACAAAAAAAAAAACATCTTTACATCTAAAAAAAAACATCTTGTTCTTTATGTAATAGATTATGTAAATTAGCAAAACAAAAGATGATACTTAATAGTAATATGTACATTGTAAAATAAAAAAACCGGCCAAGTGCGAGTCGGACTCGCACACGAAGGGTTCCATACCATTGACTATATAGGTAATGGGCATGACGAAAGATTTTCAAAACCTCTTCCGTGATGTGGCTACACATTTACTATTTACGAAAATACCTATATTTCGGTAATAAACTTAAGTTTAAGGAAGATTAAAACTATTTTTCTAATATGTTTTCAATGAGAGCAGCAAAACGGCTGCAGGTGTCATGGCGTCGACTCTGACGTCACAAAATAATCTGGGCCTTACTTTTTACTTTACTCTTTGGAGCGCGCCTGACGTATTATGTTATGTTGTGACGTCTGCGCTGTAATTTGTGTTTCATTCAAAATGGCCGATTGCAGTATTTTAATGTTTTATTTTATTGAAAATCACAATAATCTTATTATTTAACATAAAACTAAACCAGTATTTTGAATTTTTTAAATATGAGTGTTCCCCTGAAATCATTAAATTGACGATTTTTTGATACTGTCGTCATGCCCATTAGGTAAAATATTTAGACATTTTTTTAATTTTAATTTTATTATTTATTATTAAAGTAAATATACAATTAAGTATTTTGAGAATATTTCAAGTGCCTACCTGTTGTCATTATTGATATCGAGCAAAAAAGGGGAAAAAAGCGTTTGTTGTATGGGAGCCCTGGGGAGTATTTGTAGCTATAACGGCAACAGAAGTCAGAAATACATAATTTGTGAAAATTTCAACTGTCTAGTTATCGCGATTCTTGAGGTACCTACAGCCTGGTGACAGACAGACAGACAGACAGACGGACGGATGGACGGACAGACAGCGAAGTCTTAGTAATAGGGTTCCGTTTTGACCCTTTGGGTACGGAACCCTAACAATTACATAATATTATATCATTTGTATAATTACATAATATATTATGTGTTGTTCAAGTAGATATACTATTGTCGTTATCTAGGGGAATGACGCTGCGTGCCGTAACACAGGTTTTCCTAGTATGGCAGCAGAGTCATCCTAAACATAATTACTTACTGTGAAATTGCTTTCTAACAAGAAAAAAATTAAGTATTATTATTATTATTTTATAAAATACTTTTCATTATTTTCTCTCGATCAGTATGAAATTGATGCATTTGATATGGTTTGTCTTTGGCTTGTGGCTTTGAGCCGTAAACTATCACAAGAGAAGAGATATATTTTTTGAAATATTTTAGTTTATATATTTGTTATTCATAAAAATGCTCCTCCTGCTATATGGAAGCCTATGCCCAGCAGTGGAATATTACAAGCTAAATCGTGACTCGTGATTTATAAAAATATTTATTAAAATGTATAAATATATTAAATGCAGTAAAAATACGTATTCCTTACATTACTTATTACATACAAAAATATTTATAAACTTTGACAAACCGTTGATTTCAGAACGTACACAGTTTAAAACACAACCAACGGTATTTAAAAAAAAAAATAATAACAAAGTTATAGAGTAAAAATGATTACAAAACTTATAAATAAACGCTAAAGCTACGTTTTAACAACACTTTTTTGGAAGCAATAGCCACAGTGTATCGTCTTCCTGTTGATGAATTTAAATCGCACGAAAGTCTTAATATATTGCAATAAAATGGTGATGCTTTCGAGATCGAGATCCAATAAATATTAAGCTTTATGCGAGATTCATTAAAAAGTTGATGACCATGCATCCACCCCTCGTCTAATATTTATTATTTGCAAAGTTATATAACGCTTCAAGAAGTTCGGAAAACGTTGTCTTCTCTATTTCATGACGTCAGTGCTCTTGATTTATTAGCAAGCAACGCCATGTCCCGCGTTTTGACGTCATTAGTCATAGATATTTATGAGAACAATCCTAGGTATTCTATTTGATGCACGACCCAACTGTGTTTCTTGTTAGAATTGGAGAAGTTTAGAAAAAACTAGTACTTATAGATATAAAGAAGATCAGTGTCGGATGTCAGTGCAGAAGTATCAGTGTCATATCTTTTGAATATACTGATACTAATAAATTAGAACTAATAGCATGATAATAAAGCTTCTAATAAAATATCACTCGTTATTGAAATTGTTAAAAGCTTCCTTTGACATTTTAAATTATCGATTGTTCGTTAAGTTACCACTGGCTGGCCTCTCGTTTTCTGTAAAAAAAATTAATAAAAATAAACAAACAATAAACTTTTAAAATCTTAAATCGGGATAAAAAATATATTTTTGAAATTTTCGTAGAACTAATTTACGAATAAAAGTAAATATATTTTCAAGACTCCTTTTTATTACATGACTAGCTTCTGCGCGCGACTTCGTCGGCGTGGACTCCGCTCCTATTAGTCTTAGCGTGATGATATATAGCCTATAGCCTTCCTCGATAAATGGGCTATCTAACACTGAAAGAATTTTTCAAATCGGACCAGTAGATCCTGAGATTAGCGCGTTCAAACAAACAAACAAACAATCAAACAAACAAACTCTTCAGCTTTATTATATTAGTATAGATATTATCAAAGTACCATATAATCAGTAATTTGATTGAATATTTAAATAGATGTGTCCAGTATGATGTAGATGTAGCTCACCAAATCTGAAGCTTTAGCAAATAGCACCAAATATTTGGACTACCATTCGAACCAAAACTATTATAAAATCTATCTTATTTATTCATGAATTCTCATGAATAAATAAGAATGTTTTCTTATTTATGTTAACATATTATTATTTTCTTTTAGTGTAATTAAAAATATGCAAATATAGCGTTAAATAAATGAATTTTATAATTACTAAATACTTGCCTTTAGCCTTCACGTAATTATTGATCACGAAAATGGCTACAGTTTTAGCAAGCAAGATTAAACCAAAGAGTAGCAATAATATTCCGATGACAGTGAAAGTTATACTCGAAGTGACTACTGAAGCGGATATGATAAACGTCCGTCGACCACTCAGACCCGGAGGGTAGTCTGAAAAAAATATTAAACATTTAAATTGACTTTTGGATATATTATGTACTAGCCGTCCCGCGCCCACTTCGTTGGGCGTTAATTATTATCTTTGTGATGCAATTATGTTGTGTAGTTCATAGTACTGTTTTATTAGGTTCATTGTTTAGAATTTGACATATAAAATTTTAATAATATCGTGTATTTATTATTTTAAATTACAGAACCAAATAACATACTTTAACCTTTTGAGCGCCACGCCTCAAATCCATTCCCGTGCCCTGTACGCCAAGGCATAAATTAAACAAAAATACCTACGAAAAAAATAGTGCTGCCAAGAGTCGTTATCGAGTACCACAAAGTGACTTGTTTATGTTGATTTTTATACAATTAATGACTACTTATATAATCTAGGACGGTTTATTCTTTCAATATGTTTCTTGTATTATCTTGCACTCGTTATATATACTTACAATAACATAAATAAAAAACAAACATTACAAAAAAAATCGTAGTAAAGCACAACACCATTCTCTGTCGTCATGACGTCATTGTCACGACTGGAAGACTACGGCGCAGCTGACCTACAGTTTTAAAACTTCCATAGAGACATGTTAGAGACGTGCTGTGTGTGCCGCACGCTGTATATCGATTTCGAATCGAATCTAAGTATATATAAATGAAAAGTAATTTAAAAAAAATTAACCGAATTCAAATTTGTATTTTTTTAAAATTATATAACTAAAAAGGGAGTAATAAAAGTGCAACATTTTAAAAAATCTAAAGTACTTACCTAAATATGCCTATTGCCTACTATTTATTAAATCCAGCTTTAACAAAGTAAAACTACAATACCATACAATATTATAATAAAAATGTTTAATATATCATAATGTTCCTTAACATCTCGCAATAACCGCTATTTGCGCATTATGGTTACTCATTTAAAAAGACAATAGACGCACCGGTCATAAAAAATTTTGTACTGCATTTTGACAGAACTCCTTAATTTCAAACAATAATGGCTCTTGATGTACAGCGATAAAGGTGAGAATTACATTAAAAATCTTTTTTGAGACCATAAATTATATGGAATTCTCAAAATTATAGAAAAAAATGTTTTTTTCAATCGTGGGAATGTTTTTAAAAAGTTTATGCAAATATTGCGTTTTAAAATTTCATTTCTTTTTGGCTATCGTTTTTAGAAGTTTCGTAAAAATCCTAATAATATTAGTTTAAAATAATGTAATTCACGTGAAATTTGTTCAATGAAATATTGAAGTTGTTATTTAAATAGAATATATTTAAAAAATCCTTCGTAATGGAAAGATTGTTGTAAATCTATTAAGCTAGTAAATAAAGCATTTAACCTCGCACTAAATTTCCGATCCAATTTCAATTTTTTTTTTTAGGTTAAGGGTCACTTACTGACCATAAAAACACAAAATGCTGACAGATCCAGATGGAGCTTCGATCGCAATCTTAAAGAAAAGTTATTTAGACCTTTTTGTAGAAAATAAACTTCGCATCTTTTATTTCCCGTAAACTTTTTTGTAAAACTTACCGTTTACGATTTATGGCCCATTTAATGAACCCGTTTTTCATTTTTGGCCAATAACTCTTACAATATTGGATTAATCAATAAAACGCATCTATCCATTTTTTAAGATCACTTTATTCTCTACAACTTTTGTTTAAATTTTTTTTTCTAATGTCCATACTTTTTGAGTTATAAAACGTTAATGTTGGACTACCGGGCGTAAAGTCGAAAATTTCAAGGTACCTACGCATAGAATATAATGGTTCAAATTCAACAAATTACCTAATTTAAAAAAATATCCCGATTATTTATGTTCTTAAAAATTGATAGTACATTTCCTTACCTGCAATAGTAATTAACTTTTTATATTTCATTTTATTATATTTTGTACAACTGCCGCGTCACCCGCCGAGCGCCGGCATTTCTACATTAAAAATTTTAGAACTCAAAAAGTATGGACATTAAAAAAAAAAGTTTTAAACAAAAGTTGTAGAAAATAAAGTGATCTTAAAAAATGGATAAACGTATTTTATTGACTAATCCAATATTTTAAGAGTTATTGGCCAAAAATGAAAAACGGGTTCTTTAAATGGGCCATAAATCGTAAACGGTAAGTTTTACAAAAAAGTTTACAGGAAATAAAAGATGCGAAATTTTATTTTCTACAAAAAAAGCTTGAATAACTTTTGCCCTAAAGTGGATAGTTTCCGAGATATCGGCCAAAAACTTTAAATTAAAATTGGATCGGAAATTTAGTGCGAGGTTGACCAAAAAAAAACAGCTTTATTTACTGGCCTATATGTTTTTTAGTCTAGTACGATTTTAAACAACTTTTGTCTTATAGAGGTTAAACTAGATTTATAATATATAAATTCATATCTTACATTTATATTTGTGCCTCTTGCGTCACATCACTAGCGGTCACCTATAGATGACAACGGCGTACAAGACATATCATTTACGTGGAATAAGAATGTATGTTTTTATTTCAATGTTTCTCAGTACGTGTAGCTCTAAAAGACTGGTTTTTTATACTCAAATGTTGCTGGGATATTCTATTTTGAGAGATGTTGAATTAAAATACTAAAAATATTTTTTTAATAATTTTATTTAATATTTTGGTGGTCCGGGTTTTTTGTCACCTATAGACGTCGTTGGCGCACAGAGCTCGCAAGTGCTTGTCACGTATAGGTGACTTTGGCGTTCAAAAGGTTAAAGAACAAATTTTATAACACTTAAATAATATGTTGCTCCAACGCCATCTATCAAAAAGCGAAAAAACTTCGTCGTCGATAGAATAAAATAAGACTAAATAAAATAAATAGACTAATAAATAGTTATCTAATAGCGATAGATGGCGTTAGTTTCTTTGCCATTTTGATAATATATTTTAATATTTTTCTTATTTACTGAATTTTTTTGTACAATTACAATAAAATATAGCCTATGTCACTCCTGAATAGTGTAGCTTTTTGTTAGTGAAAGAATTTTTATGATCGGATCAGTATTTGCGAAGATTACCCCCGATATACAAACAAAGTTATAAACTTTACCTCTTTATAATATTTATTATTAAGCATGATGTTTGAAAAACAAGTGTGAGTCAGGTCACATATGTGACTAGAGTTAACTCCTTAACAACGATTAACGTGATAATTAACAATAATAAAGTACATTATTATTGTTAATTATCACGTTAATCGTTATATTAATTAATAATTGATAAATCAAATTAGAATTAACTAAAACAATAAAACTTTTAAAACCAAAAAATAAATGACAAAATAAAAATCAAAAATAATGAAGCTTTCTATTCGTATCTGTACAGTAAATACGATTCAGCCTGTAATATCCCACTGTTGGGCATAGGCCTCTTCCCCATGCAGGAGAAGGATCGGAGCTTAATCCGCTGCTCCAATGCGGGTTGGCGGATATATTCCCTACTATGAATAACGATCGCTATCAGGTGTATATGATAAAAACCGGGACTGACGGCTTAGCGTGCTCTCCGAGACACGGTGGGGAGACCCAAAAGGACTGCACAAACACACAGACACGACATACGTCTGTATGGCCAATACAAATGCTGTCGTGTGCGGATATCGAACCTGCAACCGCCCGCGCAACAGCCAATCGCAATCCAGTGCTGTGACCGCTGCGTCAACGCGCGTACAGTAAATGCTGTTATACTATAAAGAGTCACTGCCAGCGTCACTGCTGTTTCGTTATTTTACACGATTTCACTTCCCTTATTTTTCATACCGCACGCCTTATATCGGTTCGAGTAATTTCCAAAAAGGCACGGACAATTTAGAGCACATCGATGTCGTTTATTTCAATTTAAAAAATGTATTTTTTACAATTTTTGATATGAAAAAACTTACTGTATACAACTCTCAACCGGTATTCTCCTGCTGGTAGACCTTTTGCGAAGACCGTCTTATTTTGGTCCACTCGGGCGTATGGTTTGCGTTTCAATTCGGTTTTCATCCAACCAATAAATCTTTCGTTCTGTAAAAGTGCAATTAATATAGTTAGTTGTCTATTTTAAAGCGACCTCAAAAAAGCAGGAGGTTCTTAATTCTACTGTACTATTTTATGTGACCTCAAATAAGTTTTTATTGGGTGTAACGATTTTGTTGATTCTTTATTTAATTGAAAGCTGGTGCTTGTTTTGGAGTCCAATTTAAAGTTAAACATCGGACGAGTATTTTTAGGGTTCCGTACCCAAAGGGTAAAAACGGGACCCTATTACTAAGACTTCGCTGTCCGTCCGTCCGTCCGTCCGTCCGTCCGTCCGTCCGTGTGTCTGTCACCAGGCTGTATCTCAAGAACGGCTATAGCTAGAGAGTTGAAATTTTCACAAATTATGTATTTCTGTTGCCGCTATAACAACAAATACTAAAAACAAAATAAAATAAATATTTAAGGGGGGCTCCCATACAACAAACGCGATTTTCTTGCCTTTTTTTGCTCGATATCAATAATGGCAACAGGTAGGCACTTGAAATATTCACAAAATACTCAGTTCTATTTTTACTTTAATAATAAATAATAAAATTAAAATAAAATTAATATTTAAGGGGGGGCTCCCATACAAAAAAACGTAATTTTTGCCTATTTTTGCTCTCATACAACAAAAGTGATTTTTTTAGCCGCTTTTTGCCCGATATTAAAATCAATGTACCTAGTCAATGGTACGGAACCCTTTGTGCGCGAGTCCGACTCGCACTTGGCCGATTTTTTTAAGTTATTCATTAGAGATGTTCGCAACGGCTATATTTTAATAATACGTTATAACGTTACGCTACTTTTAAAGTTGCGTGAATTACATATTATTTTATACGCTATCTAATATAACGAACACCTCTATTATCCATAATAATGCGTATTTAAACTATAAGTTTTTCGACAACCAACCTTATCTATTACTTGTCGATGTACATAGAAGTCGTTTTTTTTTTTTTCGTTTGCGAATTTGCAATTATTAACATCGCACAATATTAACAAATACTTATTTTAATTAAAAAAAAATCTGAGTCTTCTTTAAAAAATATATCTATATAATCCTTTTTTTTATTTATATTTTGTACAGATAGGCCTATAACAATTCCTTATTTGTATGGATTATACACTGTCTATCCATTTTTAGACATAGAAAACAAAAATAATAACCTGCACTCCATTATTTTCTGGGTTCTCTGTATCTAACTCCCAAATTGTTTTAGTCCAAGTTTTTGGCTTCGTGAAATTCTGTAAGCCTGTTAAAAAATAATAATATTACAAATAAGAAATAGAAAAAATATAGAAACACCACAATACAGTAATACAATATATTAATAATGCAATAGGAACTAAACAATCATAATCGTATTTTTTAAGATATGTATCCTAATTGAAAAATATTTTTTATAAAACAATATCTAGAACTACTTTACTACAAATTAATATAATATATATTTTATTCACCTTTAGTTTCAGTTGGGTTGCGGTATCCGAGTTTATCTGCCTCCGTTAGTAATCCGTGAGAAATTAAAGGCACAACAATTTCATCGTTTTGAATATTTGTCAAATTAAATGCGTCTGTAAAAAATAATTTTTATATACTTTTTATCCTATATTTGATATATTATATAGATGTTTATCGTTGTCTGGATTGATTGTGTTGTGTGCCTGTATGTATGGTTTTATGTACGTGTGAGCGTATGCGTGTATATGTGGGTGAGTTTGCGGGTGATTATTTTTAATTGCACATCAACCTTACAAAAGATCACAGCCAAATAATAGTGCTCTAAAGCAGTGTTGTGTTCCTGTGGTAAGGCAGATAAAGCTTCTGGGTGAGCGCTGTGTTGACAGCGGGGGTACGGTCGACAATGTACTTGTTTTGTTAGGGGATTATTTAAGGGACTTGGACTTCTATGAGTCGATCAACTATTCTTTGTACATTTTGTAAGGATTTTAAAAAACAGTAAGTAAAAAAGGCGAATTTCTTTTACATTTTCTTTCCACTTTTTTAGAATATTTACTAAACATCCTCTGATGTTCATTGATATGTTAAGGATTACCATGGCCACCTTTGTTTTTATTTTTGAACTTTCAAAGGCCGCAACTTAGTGAACAGAAGTTTTGAAAACAATTGGGGGACACAGTTTGTTATTTTTTTTTTATGGTAAAATTAAACATTAAAAAACTGGAAAATATGTAAATGGGTTTGGTAAGTATTATAGATTGTGATAAAAAAAAATGGAAATTAATGCGTTTTCTACAATATTTTTAATTAACGCGTCAATGAATAACTGAATTAAAATAAACCATTAAAATAGAGTAGAGTCATACATTACGTGTAGTGACAATGTTTTTACAAAGTATAGTTGATTGACCCCTGTACATAATAAGCTCAAAGAAAGTCAATTCAATTTCAACCTTGATAACCATCCATTATCTATTACATTTGTATGTAGTACAATAAAAATGTATAAAATATGTATATACATATACACAGGTACATCTACATTTTGAAACATAGTGTATGTTTTTTAAAAAACATACTAGGAAAATTCTGTTAGTTAATAGGTAAATTATTATTTTTGTATTATTTGCTTATAAATACGAGTATATTAATAAAAACATTAGTGTCGATGAATGAAATGACAAACTGGGTAAATACCATTAAACATTGAGTCAGCAATAGCACCACAAGGATATATGGGTTTTCGTTCCCCTAAAACAGTATCATATCTATATGGTTCGCAGTTTTCAGACGGGATCATGGCCAATTCTCCCTTCAACTGATTATCATCTCTAAAATAAAAAATAAAAATAAATAACTATTGTAATTGATTTTATATTATAAAGCTATGCGGTTTCACCCACGATATACAAAAATAAAAATAAAAATCTAATAATATTAATTTACTTTAAACCTCTCTCAAACAAAAGATTAATTATCAAATCACATAACAAAAAAAAAAATCATCCTCACTTAAACCACCATAGTATGTAACTTATGTTGTGTTAAAATTTTTTAATACTTATAAAGATAATTTTTTTATTATGATTAACAGCCTATATTTCAACTTTGACACTTCTTAATTCAGAAGTATCTCCCATACAAAAGATCTCTAAAAAATTTAAACCCTCAATCCTCTTTCATCTTCTTTACAGTGGAAATTTCTTAAAACCCTTTCTTAGCTGATGTCTACTCTTTAAAGTACCTACACATACTATACAATAAATTGACTGTACTAAACGTCAAATGCATACATTTAGTAGCTTTTTCGATTTATTGATTAGTCGGTGATGGTAATGAGTGATGAAATGAATCAATGAACTTAAAAGGTAAACAAATATTTTTTGCTTATTTATGAATCTGTAAATCCCAATCAAAAAATTTAAACTTTGTTTGTACTACACTAATATATGTATATAATTAATATTGTTTCTGTTATAAATTAAATATACTTTTCCTAACAATAAAAAAAAATAACCAATTAAAACTCTTATCGAAATTGAAGTGACCTTGTGGTCTAAGAGTCGTGGAAGAGCGACCGTCACCGATCTGATAACTCGATGAGACATATTTTTTATCAAATATAATTTATGAACAAATATGCCTATGATAACTTGCCTATCGAAAAGTGGTCATCTGAGGTTGACCACGTCTGGCAATGATATTTTTGATTTTTTGATTATATTTTGGTAAGTTAAGCACCGTGACACAATTTTCCAGATATCAAGGTTGCAAGTTGTTTGTTGGTTGTTTTTTTTTCGGTTTAGAAATCGTACTTCAACAGTAAAAATATATATGTGATCTCATTATAGCCCCTTTCCCCCTCCTTGTGATAATTCGTGATTATTTTACGACCCCTCTCGAAGCTCAAGTGATTAATGGAGACCCCTTGTGTTAATTTCTGTATTGCTTGTTTCTACGCCTATTTTGAATAGTATTTCATTTTTAGGACTATGTTTAGAAAGTTTATTATTTTAATAAACATAATTATCTTTATTTACCTCGACTTTACATAATCGTTTCTTGACTGATTAAAAGCCTGCACCTGATCCACTTCGTAGTAAATTTCAATGTTTCCCTCCAGCTCTTCAGTAATATTAAAATAAGTGAAACATACACAAGGCAGATTGGATTCTTTGCATGTTTTATTAGTTGGTTTGAAACTAAATATGATGCAATCTGTATAATCTACTATTTTCTCTTTTGAGCTGATACTCTAAAAATGATAAAATTTAATAACTACATTAGCAAATTTAAAAGATTTCATACAATTATTTTATTAATATTAATTATTCATTAAATTATTTTCAGCGCACGTTTGCCTGTTCATAAAAAGTAGAAATTAGTGCAAAATTTTAAGTAAGAGCTAATGGATACATAATATTCAGATATAAATATTACAGTGACTTAGCGAGGTAGTAATTAATAATAGCATCACTGGAACAGAATGTAAGCTCACTGCAATCAATCGAATCAAACCAAATCTCGCTATCAGGTGTACATGATAACAACCGGGACCAACGGCTTAAAGTGCTCTCCGAGGCACGGTGGGCAGATCCACAAGGACTGCACAAACATCCAGACCACGGCAAACATCTGTATGGCCAATACAAATGTTGTTGTGTGCGGGGGTCGAACCCGCAACCGCCTGCGCTACAGCCACAATCCAGTGCTGTGACCGCTGCGCCAACACGGCGTCAAATCAATGTTTCAAGATAAACATTATAGCAGGAAGGAAAGTCAAAAATTAAATACGTTTATTTAAAAATATATATGTATATACATACCACACGTGGCTGAGTTAAAAATATAATTCCGATTATAACAAATGCTACGGAGATAACACTAATTATGAAGTTTTTGCCCGGAGCTACATTTAAACAGCGATCTATTTCTGGAAAAATGTAAAAACACAATTATGTATTAGAATAAAAATGTAAATTAATTACCTGACTAATAATAATAAAATTCTTATTAGTCTAGTAATTAATTACATTTATTGGGTAATGTTATTGTTAAAACCACAGACCACAGAAATACTATAGACATGGTAAGGGGCGTGGTGCGTGTTACCGAGCTTATGATCATTGAGCTATTATTACTAACGTATAGAGAAGACATCGCCGAACACTAATGTGTTCCGTTCAACTGCGGTCGGCCGGCCGCACCTCACTCAGTCGCTTGCGAGTTTTAAAGCGACGCAGTCGTAATTTGGTCGTAATATTTTAAAACGAAATCGTCTAAAATCTCTTTAAACATGCCCTCGTGTGTGCTGCGATATTGTAGTAATAACTCAAACAATACGTCGAAGTGCAAAGGGGTAACTTTCCATCGGTAAGTAACTGTTAAAATAATTTTAAATCTTAATTTGAGCAAAATGTTTAGTGGACGCCATGTTGCGTCATTTGTCATAGAATAAAAATTAAGAGATATGACATTGTGTGGAATGTGGATAGTAAACATTGAGGTATAAACAACTTGGACAATGACATTACATATTTCTTGTAATGAATGTCATTCTTGAATCACTTTTTCAAGTGTTTTTAGCCTGTTAATTATAACCTAGTCGATACTTACTCCTTTTTGAGATATTTTAAAACATTTATTTATTTATTAATACTTTATTGCACAACTAGCTGCTGCCCGCGACGTCGTCTGCGTGCGTTCACTGCTCGTTCCCTGTAGGTGATAGCGTGATAATATGTAGCCTATGTTCTGACCCGACTTTTTAATAATATTCGTGCCAAATTTGAAGTAAATCCATGCAGTACTTTTTGAGTTTATCCCGGACATACATTTGAAGAAATAAAGGTTCACTGCTCGTTCCCCGTAGGTGATAGCGTGATAATATATAGCCTATGTTCTGACCCGACTTCTTAACAATATTCGTGCCAAATTTGAAGTAAATCCATGCAGTACTTTTTGAGTTTATCCCGGACATACATACAGACAAACAGACAAACAGACAAACAGACAAAAATTCTAAAAACTATATTTTTGGCTTCGGTATCGATTGTAGATCACACCCCAAGTATTCTTTTAAAAAAATATTCGATGTACAGTTTTGACTTTTCTACCATTTTATTATATGTATAGATACTTTTTTTCAAAAAAAAAAAATAAAAAAAAATACATTAAGGAATTGATCATACATAAATAATTATACTAATTAAATAATACATACATACATACATACATATATACTACTTACTGAAGTACATATCTATATAATACAATACACAATAATAGTAATTATGATAATTAATTTACGATTGAGCGAAAAAGTGCTGTTTTAATTTTATGCATTTTTCTGATTTCACTCATAATTTTTGTAGTATATTATTTTCTGTGTGGTTTAATAACGAATAAACAATTTATAATAATAATAACTAGTTGGTCTTATTAGGTTTCCTTAATGCAATTCAATAGGCAGAATATAAAAAATGTGTTCCGTCTGCGTAATTATGTCGCATCTTTGACTCGACTGCCTCACCCCGCGCACCCGCACTGCCGCACATGGCGAACAGATTTTGTTCGCGTTGTCTCTTCTAGTACGTTAGTACATATTACTTCAATGCTTATGATCAGGCGATCATGCTGTTAACAAACGCATCTCAGTCGTAGTACAGACGCGGGTGACGTATTTAGTGACTTAAAAAATATTAAAATGCCGTGTTGTGTAGTATTGTCGTGTCGACAAGGGAGCTAAGGTCTAAAAGTTACCCCAGGAATGATTTCCTTTCACATATAAGTAGTAATTTACTGTAATTATTAATATTTGGAAAAAAGCCAGTCCTCTACAATGATTTTGACTTACAATTCATAATTGTAACAGTAACGATATACACTGCTGGCTAACCATTACCGATAGTCTGGGAACAACGCGCGTAATGCGCAATCTATTGCGCGGCTATAGTTACGCTCGCGACGCACTAATTCTTGGAGTACCAGGCGTCAGTGGCCCGCCATAATTATTATCGACTTTACTAGTTGAGCAACGAATGCCTAATCCGTAGTTTATCGATAAATTGAATCTTTTTTTATTATAAAAGGTTTTTCGTTCGATGTTTATTATCACGTTTAAGACATAAGTATACTATATGTACAATTCGAATTTCATTTTTTATATCCATTTTTATTAGATTTCAAATTTTAATGAGTGAATGATTTTTAAAATTCACTTCACCGTGTCTTTCAGTTTATTTCATGCTTGGCTCCTACTGTTTCATCCCGATAGTTTTTCGTATATATTTTTTTGAACCCTCAGTTTCATATTGGTTTTAATAAATTTCTGACATTTGATTAGTATCCCAACAGTTTTATAGAACTACAGTCTACAGTAATAGGAAACTACCAGTTGACTATTAATGTGAGGTATTTAATGTGTAATCAGTGAACATAGATAATAATAATTATTGAATTTTATTGAAATAATACTCGTCCGTGTTATCATTTATCGATAAATCTGCAATGTTTATCGAAATGCCCACGGCCCTAGAGACTCATCTATGATTGTAGTAACGTGTAGCAATGCGTACACGCACACTACTTCGTAGCCAATTAGGATTAAGATTTTAATGTTGTAAATTGTGTGCGAACTTTAATATAATTGTGTGGGTGTAAAAGTTGGCTACGCTGGTTCTGAAGCAAATAACGTTCGATGCCGTCTCCATATACTCCGTGGTTAAAACTTACTAGGAAGTATAAAAATTAATATAATTTAAAGTTAATCAGCCTATCGCAGTCCACTGCTGGACATAGGCCTCCCACAAGTTCATGCCAAAAATGGCGTGAACTCATGTGTTTTGCCCATAGTCACCACGCTGGGCAGGCGGGTTGGTGACCGCAGGGCTGGCTTTGTCGCACCGAAGACGCTGCTGCCCGTTTTCGGCCTGTGTATTTCAAAGCCAGCAGTTGGATGGTTATCCCACCATCGGTCGGCTTTTTAAGTTCCAAGGTGGTAGTGGAACTATGTTATACCTTAGTCGCCTCTTACGACACCCACGGGAAGAGAGGAGGAGGCTATATTCTTTGCCATAGCCACACAGTAAGTATCTAGTAGTAAATAAAATATATTTTAGTTAAGTATAACTTATATTTTAAAGGGAAAACCACTTAACACCGTTTATCCATTTTATATCACATATTTTATAAGAATTTAAGTAATATTAAACATTACAAATTAGTTGTTATAGTATACCTAAACTGTTTGGGTTAATGGGCATGACAAAAGATTTTGAAAACCTCTTCCATAATGTGGGTACCCAGCATATAATACGTCAGGGTTGTCAGGCGCGTTCAACCTAGGGCTTCTAATTGTTTATAACTTTTGCAATTTTTTATGTGCTAAAACACGCTTTTAGAACATTTTTCTAGGTGTCATTCCGAATAAAATGAGACACACATAATTTGTTACAAGATCTCCTTGCCATAGCAACCCCAGATGTCACTTCTTGCCAAATCGCGTAGTCACCCAATGGAACAAGCTGCCAGAATCAGTGATTGGTACACCATCAGTAAACACTTTTAAAAACAGACTGCATGAACATTTAAAAACTAAAATAAAGAGAACATAAGTGCAGTGATATACACGCATCAGCTCCAAGAGCTGCTAGTGCATTATAAAAAAAAAAAAAATAATTATAATTTTAAGAGCAGCATCTCTATTTTAGACCATTTTCAACTTGTCGACTAGATTACTGAGTGGTTTTCAGCGGTTGGAATTGTGGGTCTTAGGTGGAACGCATCTGACGTTTTATAGTGTAACGTAACGTGCTGTAATTTGTGTTTCGATCAAAATGGCCGATTGCATTATTTTAATGTTTTATTTTATTGAAAATCACAATAATCTTATTATTTTACATAAAACTAAACCAGTATTTTGTTTTTTTTTTTATATGAGTGTTCCCCTAAAGTCATTAAATTGACGATTTTTTGATACTGTTGTCATGCCCATTATAATTTGTCTTAGTGAAAGAGTATAATTATAATACTCCCCACCTAATAATAGTTAGGCATAGTGTATATTGCATACTAGCTTCTGCGCGCGACTTCGTCGGCGTGGACTCCCCTCCTATTGGTCTTAGCGTGATGATACATAGCCTATAGCCTTCCTCGATAAATGGGCTATCTAACACTGAAAGAATTTTTCAAATCGGCCCAGTAGTTCCAGAGATTACCGCGTTCAAACAAACAAACAAACAAACAAACAACCAAACAAACAAACTCTTCAGCTTTATATATTAGTATAGATAGTGTTTATATGTACCATAGCGAGTGTATATACACAGACTATCGAAAATTAATTTTAAAGTAGCTTAGGTACACTGTATAAACTAAAAATTTAATTTACTAAATAAATATTGATAAATTTGCAATTACTACAAAAAATTACAAACCACTCATCTTATATATATCATCATCTATATCACTAAATCCACCAACCCGCAATGGAGCAGCGTGGTGGAGTATGCTCCAATCCTTCTCCTTTATGGAGAAAGAGGCCTATGCTCAACAGTGGGATGGGCTAAAATCCACATCCTGGACCGTCGAATTATAGGGTTTTGAGGGGTGCGGGGGGGGAGGGGGGAGTGGGGGCTACCCCCAGTACCACTCCCACGCAACAGAAACCCATAGTTATGGAGATATCCATTTTTAAAGTTTTGAGATATTATGTGTTATAATTATATTATTATATATGAAATATATATATATATATATATATATATATATTATATTTTTTCTATATTAAAAAAAGCCTCGGCCTCTCCGGCTCGCCCAGGTGTCTGCGTTTTGTTACGCAAGGGCGAAAGGGCTGCCCTTCCGAAGCGTCGGAGCCATCACGGAATGAAATTATACCGATTAACTGTCAAATATTGAGGTTAGGTCTGTGAGATTAATTTTTTTATTTTGTCAAGAACAGTTGTCAACACATTACCTTGTATCGCGAGTGGTATGGGGAGTTGAGGGTGACTGCCGCCCCCCACCTCTCGCCCTTAAATTCGTGTAAATCGATCTATATTCTTATAATCTCAGAACTTTAACAATTGATATCTCCATAACTATGGGTTTCTGTTGCGTGGGAGTGGTACTGGGGGTAGCCCCCACTCCCCCCCGCACCCCTCAAAACCCCACAATTCGACGGTCCAGGATGTGGATTTTAATTGTGGGATGTTATAGGCTGAATGCATGGATATCACTAAACTTACAAACCACAGATTATTACTAAACACAGCATATTATAGCATTTTGTTTGATTTAAAACTCCACAACATAGGAAGAATTCGCGAGACGTGCGGTAAACAACGCGTCATCGCTTTATTTAAATTAAAATTACGTTCTTACGGACTTTTAAAAAAACAATAGCGCCAGGAAAATAATACATGCATTCCAGTATTTTATTTTTTTAATTGTATTGTTATAATAACACGTGAGGTTAATGGATCAAAATTGTATAACTTACATTAACCCATTAGAGGTCAAAAAAAAAGTGCCCATATTTTTTTGAAATTATTTTTATTTTTGTATTGAATGAGAACAAAGGAACACTAAAAAGAAGAAAAACTAACAAAAATACTATTTTTCATGAAATTACAGGGGTGTACTCAATTGAGTACACTGACCTCCTGCGTACAAAAATTTTCGAAACACGCTTTTTAGATACAAAGTCTCTTTAGACAATTCTTGCATTGCTAACGCACTCTAGAGTGGCACGGAGCACACCGCAGTTATTTTTCGATTTTAAGAAGATAATGTCCGACTCCATCCTGAGGTATACCTTCAACCCGGCGCGATTGAGTTTGTTCACCCTCCATTGGATTATCATTATACATTACATGTAAACGCCAGGAATTGACAAAAGCCATATCTACCATATAAGCAAACAGTATCCATACAATGAGTTGAGTGCAATTCAGTTTCTCCGATAAAGTTTTGACTATGCGAGAACCAAAGGGCTCAGAAGTACTCAACTGCGATTTTCCACAGTTAAAATTGAAAGAATAGCAGTACCCAGTCGAACTGGCCGCCAGCCTATTTTTATATCCAAAACGAACTGGTTTCCCATGGATAAATTGTTTAGTGGGATTGTGGCCATAGTACTTCACCATTCGTTGCCAGAGATACGATCATGAAACACTCCCCATTATAAAAGCTTCTGGATAAGTTTGTCTGGCAATGGTCTTATTTATACGGTTCATCATCACTGTCGTTGTACATAGTATCTTCGCTGCCACTATCCTCTCGACTTCTAAATACTTCAATAGTACCAATTAAGTCTTATGGTATGAAACACGCCGTCATATCCTTATCAGGACCTTCCTCGTTCTCAGTCAACGCATAGGGATAAGGTGGTATGATACCCAAGTCACATTCCTCATCATCGCTATCGTGGAAAATGGCTTCAATAGCTTCTTGAAGCCCATTGTAGCTATGTAGAGTCGTATATTTATTTTTATTCATTGCAAGAAATCTGGAGAAAAAACAGTTTTTTTAGTCACGTATGTTGTCACTGTACTCAATTGAGTACAGTAAAATTTATGTGATCCTAGTTTTATATAACTAGCTACTAATCAATGACATTTTTTCTTACAGTATAGTTTCACATGTACTTTATACACATGAAATGATAAAAACAACTTAGAAACACTACTTACTTTAGAAAATGTAAAATCATTGACTCACCTCCACGATGTTTCGGTGACACAATTTCTACTGATATTTTTTACTAAAAAAAGTCGTACAACTTGCGGAATATTTATTAATATACTTAAACAGTACTATGATGAAGTAAGATAATAACCGAAACTACGTAAATTTTTCGAGTTGTGTAATTTAGGGTCAGGAATATCGCTGTACTCAATTGAGTACGGCGACCTCTAATGGGTTAAGTAATTAATTGCATTGACTTGTACTTACGTTTTGCGATACGAGAACGTAAATCAGGGGCAACTGAATAATTAGTGCCATCTTCTAACTCTGAGGTTGACGTTAATTTTTTCTCTTCCGGAGCAACCGCACCGGCTTGCTCGTGGTTCCCATTAGGGCTAACTACCGGCTCCATGTTTTTTGGAGTACACTGCTATTTTTGAAAAGCAGCAAAAAATACTTTCAAGCAACTGTAGAAAAATAAATCTTGGTAAAAGACACTTTTTCTTACAGGACACAACTTTTGATACTATCACTAATGAAAGCTAATAAAGTTATTAACATAGATAAGTATAATAATTATGGTGTACAGTTATTAATAAATTAATAATATTAATTTGAATCTCAATAATAATGCATATTTCCATTCAAAAAGTATAAATGAAATACGGGGAAATAATGTTTGCATTGATTGATTGAACCACAGAGTCCACAGATCACACATTGCCACAGTCCACAGATAAAGTGCATTAGTGCACACTTGCACAGATTAAGTATTAGTTACTAAAGGTACGGCCTCATGGAGCCACTCGACGCTCGTTTCCAGCGATAATTAGTATTATACTCTGTGGATAATGTGATCCATGGACTTAATACCTACTATAGTCATCGCAAAATAATAGGCCCGTTTGGACATATGTCATCGAGACGTAAATAGGGAAGTAACCATACGACTCGGTATTCGATACTCACGATAAATCGATTCAAGTTTGTATGACTATTTGATCGATTTAATTATCTAGTGTAAAGTATATTGAATTAAATTTCTGATTAGAAAAATTAACTTAAACTTTAATATTGTAGGTAAATTGAAATAATACAATGGTACAAAAGATCAATTTGTCTTTAATCAATTTTTTTATTGTTTTCTAATGTTTACGTCAATTTCTCTCATTATAATAGCAGCGTTTTACCTGAAAATAAAACGCTTATTAAATACTTACCTTATTTGAAGCTTACTTGTTTGAGATAGGCCCCTCCACTGTTTTCCGTCTTATTCACCTCTCTTTCTACCC
Source organism: Melitaea athalia (assembly GCA_905220545.2). Lineage (NCBI taxonomy): Eukaryota > Metazoa > Arthropoda > Insecta > Lepidoptera > Nymphalidae > Melitaea > Melitaea athalia. The sequence continues at coordinate 13,291,062 of HG992196.1, forward strand.
TATATGTCTGTCTCTTTCGCACACATCCCCACCTACCACCAGGCAGGGCCACGACATTTGATGTAACGGTCGGAGGCCCGCTCGCGTTATTGGATCGAAAAACACCAGGCAGAGTTAAAAATGTAAGCTTCAAATAAGGTAAGTATTTAATAAGCGTTTTATTTTCAGGTAAAACGCTGCTATTAAAAACTTGACCGTTATTTGAAGCTTACTTGTTTGAGATTTGTTTGTTATCGCCTGGTGGTAGTGGACGCCAATGTGAATGATAGCCACATAAATTAAAAGGAACACAAGAGAAAGGTTCCCGAAATGGGATGTGTGATAAAAAACTATTTATTGAAAACAAAGTATACTATATTATACATTATTAACTTTTACAAAAATAAATCTTTTAAGTTCTTCTTTTGAAAGCTAATAGTTAAATAAACTTTAAAATTGGATTTAAATATTGTAATCGATATATAACCAAAACAAAAAATACTCAATGTATTTAAAAAGTAATGTGATTCAGTAATTTTCATTAAAAATAATTATAATAATTAAAACGATATTATTTTAACAAATCAGTCAATTGGGTTAAATAAACTGGTAACACTACTGTTAGCTGGTTGTGGTTGGATTTCGCGCCTATAAAACCGAGCAAATGTGTTACATGTCTTCCAATTTCCTCGTGATAAAATTTCGTCTAGAGGAAGATTATCAGCCCAATTTCTAGATGCTACCACTGATCTTACGCTACCAGCCGAGGCAGATATACCTGCTTCTTTCAGCAACGATTTAAACCAGCCGGCAATTACAGTACGTGAGGCTGCTTTAGGTTTGCCTCTGATATTAATGAAAAGATTTGTACAGTTGCAAGCTTGACGTTTCGGTTCAAGAAGTTTCATAGTTTGTTTAACCCAAAAAACTGGATCTAACTTTTTGTTTTCAGAGTTAGAAATCAACCTCCAACCTGACTGCCTATGCTCAGAGCTATCCGTCTTTGACCCAAAAATTGGCCACATCACTAAACTATTATTGTTTTCGACTAAATGCTGTGAATCTATTGAAAGTAATGTTAGATCGTGAATTCGTCTACCGGAGCATAACAACAGTAGCGCCGCCGTATGTCTGGACGTATCGAAGGTATTGTTTTCATCTATGGGCATACTCTGCATGTAATCGACTAGCACGTCGATGTCCCATATAGGAGGCTTTCGATTAGTTGGTTTCTTTAAAGCTATCGACTTGATAATGTGTTTAACTAATGTATGAGAACTTAAGTCAGTAGGCTGGTTCGCGTTACAAAGTGTAGCAACTACGGATTTATGTAGTAAAATTGTGTTATAAGACAATTTCTCAATTATATGCAAGTCAGCTAGAAATCTAGCTAATATAGAACCATCCGGTTGAAAAGGATCTAATTTATATTTCTTAGACCAGCTTAACCATCTATTCCAGGCTGCTCGATACGTCCTGCGAGTTGAAGGACGCCAGGAAGATAAGAGTAGTTGCCTTTGATTTTTACTCCACTCGATTAAATTCCTTGACCACCCCCACACTTCCAGACCTCCAAGGTCATCTCCTGGACTTTGGGAGGTGGAAGGTTGGTCGTTGTATCTATGAGGTTCTGTTCCAGTTTGTATATCGTGTACGGAGCTGCCAGCGCTCGTGACTTTAGATCGGCTCGCCAAAAAACTCGTTCCCAGCGTGGGACCACTATCAGGTACACTCCGATCGCCGAGTTCAAATGAGACAGGACTTTCGGAATTATGTATGGTGGTGGAAATATCCAAGCTAGGCTGTAGTTCCATACTTGAGAAAAAGCATCGTGATATAGGGCTATTGTATCGTTTATCTCCAGTGACACATAGTTGGCTACTACATGCGCCCGACGAGATGCGAAGAGATCCACTACTGGTGTCCCGAACTTGCGGAATATCTTTTCTACGCAATGTTCTAGGAGATGCCACTCCGGCGGTAGCCGGTGCCTCGATAAATGATCGGCATGGCTGTTGTAGAGACCGGGAATGTGATAAACCGACAGTTGAATCTGATTGAGACTGATTAGGTGAAAAACCCTGGCTGTCAGCTCCAACAGAGGAACAGATCTTGTTCCGCCTTCGTTCCGCAAGTAAGTCACAACTGTGCGATTGTCGCATTGGAGTAACGTCGTCGACTGACGCAGTAGGTAACCTTGGTTCTCTAGAACTTTCAGGACCGCAAGCATCTCCTTGATATTGCAATGTAAAGCTTTCTCTTCGTCGGTCCATGTCCCTGATATTGAATGTCCGTCGATTTGTGCTCCCCAGGCTAGATCGGAAGCATCTGTCGTTATGAAATGTGTCGGCGGTGGTAGGTGAATTGCTGAACACTGATAACAATTTTGGAGCCACCATTTTAGGTCTGTTATAGCTTTTTCTGGTAACTGTGCTACTACTGCAGGCTTGTTCAGTAAGGAGTTGAGGAATATTAGGAGTTCTCGAAAATGCAACCTGCCGTTGGGCACAACAAAACTTGCAAAGTTTAAGTGCCCCACAACACTCTGTAATTCGCGAAGTCTTACTCGTTTGCTTTTCAGCAAAGGAAGTATCTTGCTGGTTATATTCTTCATTTTTTCTTCTGGAAGGAATTTTTTGTTCTTCCAAGGATCCCAAAGGATACCTAAAAAGACTAGACTCTTTTCGGGAGCAAGAGAGCATTTTTCTAGATTTATCTGCCAGCCTAGGTAACGCAGGTGGTCTAGGAGCATTTGTACGTGAATTCGTAACGTGGATCGATCCTGATGGACTATTAAAAAATCGTCCAGGTACACAATTATTCGTAGACCCTTCTGCCTCAGAATTTGAGCAATCCAATTGGTCAATGAAGCAAATACTTTCGGAGCCGTACTTAGGCCGAAGGGAAGGCAAGTCATTTGCAGCAATTCTCCCTTGTAAATCAGCCGAAGAAATCGCCTGTGACTTTCTTTTATAGGTAGATGAAAGTAAGCTTGTGAAAGATCCACTTTGCACAGCCAATCGTTCTGCTGCAGGAACTCTGGTATTCGAAATACATTTATCAATCTGAATGGTTCGGTTATAACATACCGGTTCAGGGCTTTTAAATTGAATATAGGCCGGTTCGAGCCATCGCTCTTTGCCATCAGAAACATCGTGGACAAGAAACTTGGGGAGAGCCGAGCTTTTTCTAAAATTCTCTGAGATTTCATTTTTTCTATTATCTCCGTCATTGCATCTGATTCTGGAGTGCAATAAGCTACGCTTGTGATGCTGGGGAAGACTAAGGGAGGTTTTTTGCGAAAGGGTATCCGATACCCTTTTATTATCTGTAGTAAAAACTTTGGAGCTCCCATTTCTCCCCACTGGCGGTAGTAATGAAGCAGTCGCCCGGCCTTGAACGTCGAGTCAGTATTTTCGTCTTTTGTTATTGGAGTTGAAGTCGGTACTATTTCCAGGGCGCTTGCGTTCGTTTTTATTTTGACCTCTGCTGCTCGTGTTACCTCCTCGCGAACGAAAGGAACCTCTAGTCGCCTGTGCTGTGCGATTTGTTGCATTTAGCGAAGGTTGTCCCTGCGAGGGACGATTATAGTGATAGCCCTGCGAAGGCTGGTTACAGAAAATACCCTGCGAGGGTTGTTGATTACAAAAATGTTGCGAATGAGCTCGGGAGGAGCAGCATCCTTGATTTGTGGTACCCTGCGAGGGCCCATGAAAAGCAGCCGACCCCTGCGAGGGGTGGCGTATTGACCTGCTGGTTCCTGTTTGCGAAACAGGGCCAGTATTGGTCTTGTTCAGTGGCATAAAGACTTTTTTGACACCGCCGTTCTTTTCCAGAAATGTAGTGAATAATTCCTCATTAAAAAGGTGCTTATTGGAAGGGGGTATTTTACGTAAGGTGTTTTTCAGCAGTGGGTCACGTACTGAATTAATCAAACCATGCCGACGCATCTGTATGGCTTCGGCACGGTGTCCACAAACTAATTGTAATAAATCCGCAGAAACTTTGGAATATTCACCTTTTGAGAATAAGTCGTTAATTTTATCATGCATATTTTCAACACTGAAATTCGTTTCATTACTAGCCCAGGAAATTAAGTCTTTAAGGCTGGCTTGCAGGGCCTCCCTTTGTTTAAGAATGCAAAAAGAAAGAGCCGCATAAGCTTTATCATTATATGACAAATTACGCAATTGATCATAAGATTTTACTTCATCGTTTGTTTCTAAATCTACAAAGCCCGGTGTGTGGTTGTATAATTTTTGTACTTCTGCATAACGTACTTCAGACCATTCACTTTTATTAAAATATTGAATACCATCAAGAATTTTTAAGAAATGTTGTGGTGTTTTAGGTATAGCAGATTCTTTTAATTTTGTTTCAAAATCAAAGTTAAATTGAAAAGGCGATTGACTTTGCTCAGCAGGTTGTTCAAATTCGTTATACAAAATACCACTTACATTATCATCTACAATTGGTTCTTGGTCATTGTAAGAACTTTGTTCGTTGCTAGGAGCACTAAAATTTAAATGTCGGCGCAGTTCGTCTATATCCTGCGTTAATTTATCCAGGCGGTTCTTATCATAACTATTTTTGCCTCCCTTCCTTTTTTTACCATGCCTGCGTTTACGGCGACGAGATCGTTTTGCTTTTGCATCGGAAGATGTTGTAGACGAACTTGACCTACTACTACTTGAACTACTACTACTTCTTGATGACGCGCTACCCACTGACCTGCCTCTTTTAGATTTTGAAGCATCCGTGGGCTTAGTACACCGTCTATCTTCTGCTTGTTGCCGTGTCTCACGCGTTGACGTTGCACTTGTCGAAGCCAATGCAGGAACGTACTCCACATTTTGCTGCTCATCGATAAAGTCGTCCATTCTATACAAATATTTCCGTTAAATACATACTTTAAAATCACATGTACGGTTAAAAAAAAGAAAAAATATAAAAGACGGGTAGTAAAATATCGCCTTGAAAAATCTTGTTATAACATTTTAATAAAAATAAAAATTTTGAGGGTAGAAAGTAACATGTACAATCAAATTAACTTTTGCAAATTAATGACTAATTAATTTGTACCGAACGATAAAATCGTTATATTATTCTAAAATCACTCAAAACTCAAAGCTGTACTTACATTTCACTGCAATGAACACACTTTGAAGCACAGAAGATATTTTACACTTACGTTCAACCAGAATTGATCACTTTTGTAATACACAGATAAAGGTGGAATCTGACTTCCTTTCTCGACGGAAAACAGGACGCCAATGACGCGAGCGGGCCTCCGACCGTTACATCAAATGTCGTGGCCCTGCCTGGTGGTAGGTGGGGATGTGTGCGAAAGAGACAGACATATAGGGTAGAAAGAGAGGTGAATAAGACGGAAAACAGTGGAGGGGCCTATCTCAAACAAGTAAGCTTCAAATAACGGTCAAGTTTTTAATGACACAACTTTTTCTGGTTTTATCGCGTTTTATTAGGTTCTCTACACAAGGACATCGTTCTCCTGTGACCATGGTACCTGTAAAGACTTTAATCTTTGATAACGCATATTTAGTTGATTATTTTTTCGTCTATCTACGTTGTGTTACTTGTCGATGTAATTGAAGTCGTTTTTTTTTTCGTTTGCGAGCAAATACAATAAAACTATTTTCAGTAGAGATCACTACACAATATCGATTTACTATTAAAATCGAATGATGCTGGTGAAATTCAGTAATTAACTAGTTACAACACTAGTATTTAAAAACAAAAAGACTTAGAACGTAACTGTTTTTGAGACGTTTCGTAATAATTAGAAATTGCATGCTACTATAAAGTAAGCGCGAAAAGAACACTTCCAATATATTCTATCATATTATTTAACGCACCAAAAAATTTACGTATGTTTTAAAAACAGTTTATGTTGTTAATAATTCCTTTATTGTTTCTTACAGTTTCGTACCAAGTTACGTTCTTGGGTATTTGTTAAACGTCCAAACGGGCCTCTTATTTTGTGACAACTATAAAGGTGCATTTTCATGTGACGCTAGACGCTGGTTTTGAGCGTCAAATGTGACATTTGAACTATGCGCCATCTTGAAAAAATTGTAGCGAAAAAGCTAAACATAGTTTAGCTTTTTTAACGGGTGATGTTAGCGTCAGCGTAACTCGAACAGTTATATCGATAATAAATAGTAATCGATTCTTATAAAACAACTATTAGCTGTTACTTTGTGATTTTATAAATAAAAAATAGCGAGTGTAGAAATAAATTTTTATTTATTTCCAAATGTGGTATTTTTAAGTAGGTACCTATTGGTGAATACAATTTTTTGATTAATTTTACGAAATGAAATTAATCAATAAATATAGGCGCATAGATCTGTAAAGTTATAAACAAAATTATTCATTCAAATTTTTTTTTGTATTTAACAAAACACAATCCCGTATCTCAGTTCAAAAAAATTTGTCAAGCGCAACCTCGTATCTTAAAATACAAGATGGCGCATATAAATAAACAAGTTCCCTCTCAGCAGTGTAAAGTTTTATTTAGTTCAATACTATTAATATATAATTGTGTTTGCTCGCAAACGAAAAAAAAACCGACTTCAATGACATCGACAAGTAATACAACGTAATAAGGCGAAAAAATAGTCAGGTAAATACGCGCTATTAATGATTACTCAAAAAGTTGTAATCAGATCTCGATCTATTTTAAACAAGACTACATGACAAGTATTAGCTTTTGATTAAAGTAAGAATCATCAAAATCGGTACACTGAGTAAAAAGTTATGCGGTATAATACAACGTAGGTCGACGAAAAAGTAGTCAAATAAATATGCATTATTAGGTATAACTCTAAAAGTACTTGTCAGATTTCAATCAAATTAAAATGGGACCACATGACACGGAAAACCTTTCAAATAAAACAAAATTGATCGAAATCGGTCAACTCAGTCAAAAGTTCTGAGCGAACATACATAAAAAAAAAATACAGTGGAATTGAGAACCTCCTCCTTTTTTGGAAGTCGGTTAAAAAACTATCTTTCAGTAAATTTAGTTGTCATTCAAAGCGAATAAACAATAGTTAATAAACACATTATTATAGTGAAAAAAATATCACAAGTAATAAAAAATTATGCAATATCAAACAAAACAATTATGTATTATCAAACTAAAAAAACGTTAGTATCGATTATCGAAACGACTTTCGATAATCGATACTAACGTTTTTTATTTCTCTCTTGAATTTGACGCTAGACGCTGAAATTTATCACTACAATTTTTTCAAGATGGCGCATAGTTCAAATGTCAAATTTGACGCTCAAAACCAACGTCAAGCGTCACATGAAAATGCACCCTAACAGGACAGAGTACTCTGAAAAAATTGTATTTACGAAAATGAACACTAAGTCAACGAATTAAGTATTATATTCGGTTGCGCATTATACAAATGCAAAAACGAGCCGAGAGAGATAGTCACAACGGAGGCCTTGTGTCTCGTTCTTTCATATTGCCAGCATAAAAATGTTTCTAATCAAAAATTATGGCTGACCTAAAACTCCATTGAAACAATTGTATTTTAATGTTATTTTAACAATTGTAAGTCAGCAAATCATAATTAAAATTAATTTCTTTAAATATATTCTTAGATAAAAAGAAAACATAAATTATTATTTTGCCTATTTCTTTTTTTTCTTACGGTAACTCTCGTAAACATCACAGTGGATATTGTTTAAGACTGTAATAAAACTGAATATAATGCTTAACACCTTGTGTTAGTGTTCATTTTCATATAAACAAATTTCCATCAACAACTATGGTGACCATGCGTCACTTTATTCACTTTTATTGATATTAAAGAAATGTTTGTGTTATAAATACTATTTGTTGTTCAAATAAAAATAAAATATTAAATTTAAATTAATTGTAATGACATTATTTGGACTGTATTTACTTGCCAACTGTAACAAATATAGCATTAAGGTAAATTAATAAATAAATAACTCGTACTATTTGTATTGTTTACTAGCTGTGCCCGCGACTTCGTCCGCGTGGAATAGTGACTTTGGACAGCATTTTTTTAATACATGTTTTGGTTTATTTTGGATTATAAGCACCGTCGTTTGGTTATTTACATGTTCAACGTGATTCTTTAAATTGGCATAACTTTTTATTTATGAACTGATTGACATAAAACAAACACTAAATGTTAAATGCAGCCTAGCACAATATATTAGTGAAAACTACACCTAAATTGGATAAGCCGTTTATGAGACGACAGACAAACACATTTCTGAAACAGACAAAAATTCTAACAATCATTGTTTTGTGTGCTATTTGCGTTGATAAAGGTCCCAATAATATTTTTTCTATATATCTTCCATGTACAGAAAGCGATCTGTTACATTTTTATTATACATATTATGTATTGATTTTGTAATCCATCCCTTGTGCAAATGTTTGTATATTGACATGAAAAACAAATAATAAATGTAATAATATAATATTTATTATTTATTCATTATAAATAAATCTAATAATATAATAATAGTCGTCAATACTGGTGTCAGATTTTTCAAGTTTCCAAATCTTAATGTCACCCTATTAGAAAGGGACACAAGGCCTCCGTACTAACTATCTCTGTCGGCTCGTTTTTCAGCTGCGAGTGCTCTGTCCTGTTAGTAGGTATTAAGTCCATGATGTGATAGCAGGAAATGTAGCGACAAAGCTGAAAATGTTGAGCTACGGCCTTTGCAGTCACTCGTCGCTCGTTTGCAGCGACAAATCTGGTCACGTGACATGTAGCGATAAAGCTGAAAATGTTGAGCTTTGTCGCTGGGAAAGGATCGTGAGTCAGTAAGCGAGATAGATAAGTCGACATAAGTGTGGTGCTGCAACGATTATTTAATTAATCGCTCTAAATAATGGATTCAGACAAGGTAAATACTTTAAAATATTTAATTAATATTAGTAAAGTATGGACATATACGTTTAAACGATAATTTTGTTTCTTCATTGTAGTTTTGTAACCGTATTGCCGATGCAATGTCAGAGAGGAACCAGTGCCTACACTACCTCCGCCACCACAAATGGAAGATGATGATGGATTCCTACTGGGCGTGGGTGTTAATTTGAGACGTTTACCACTGTCGGAACGGATGGCAACGGTCATCGAGATTTTGAATCTGGTCCACCAAAAATGTCTTAAGCCTGATTTACACCAAGGCAACAACGTGCGGCATTGTCGCATGCGACATATTGTGGCGTGCGCCATCTTGTGGCATGCGACAAATTGCGGCATATGTGGCATGCGACAGCGTATTTTATGCTAAGGCAACAGTTTTTAAGCGTCGTGCTGTCAAATTTTAGTCTGCCTACTTGATTGATAGAGATAGGTTAGAATTTCTTCAGACATAATTGTGTTTGCTCGCAAACGAAAAAAACCCGACTTCAATTACATCGACAAGTAATACAACGCAATAAGACGAAAAAATAGTCAAGTAAATACGCGCTATTAAAGATTACTCAAAAAGTTGTAATCAGATCTCGATCTAATTTCACGAAGACTAGATGACAAGTATAAGCTTTCGATTAAAGTAAGAATCATCAAAATCGGTACACGGAGTAAAAAGTTATGCGGTATAATACAACGTAGGTCGACGAAAAAGTAGTCAAGTAAATACGCATTATTAGATATAACTCTAAAAGTACTTGTCAGATCTTATTTTAAAAAAAATGGGACCACATGACACGCAACTCCTTTCAATTAAAACATAATTGATCGAAATCGGTCCACCCAGTCAAAAGTTCTGACCTAACATACATAAAAAAAAATACAGTCGAATTGAGAACCTCCTCCTTTTTTGGAAGTCGGTTAAAAAAACAAAAAAAGTAGATTTTATATATTTCTTTTTTAGATTTTCTGTAGTAAGGGTACAATTTCTAGAGATACCAGACGATTAGTGAGTTTGTTAATTTTTTTCGTCTACGTAGGTACATTGTATTACTTGTCGACGTGATCTAAGTCGGTTTTTTTCGTTTGCTAACAAATATAATTATCATTACACCACTCCATGTCCGATTTATCTCATTTTGTAAATAAAATAAATAAGTACAATCAAAACATAACCTAGAAACCAAAGATTTAAATCTTTGCTAGAAACTGGCTTGACGCATCAAAAATTGTCGCACGGAATCCATCGTGATCGGATACAAGCTGCGACACTCTGCCACATGACGCAAGGTGTTGCCGTGCCGCAAGGTTCTTGCCACAACGTGCGACATTTTTCATGCGTCAATGCCGCATGCTACAATGACGCACATTGTTGCCTCGGCGTAAAACAGGCTTTAGGTTTACGTCGGACACTTAAGACGTTAACTGGTTCTTTTTTCGTTTTTCCATTTTTTTATATGTAAGGACATTATTTAAAAAAAATTATAATATATAATTGTTAAATCAATAAAGAAAACAGGTTGATACTGAAATAAAACAGAATGATCATTGCCGATATTTTTGGCATTCATCCCTATTGTTCCTAGTTTAAAATAAATATTTATGTGTTCATTAAAAGGTCTAAAGCGACAAAAACTATTCATGTTGACTAGATTGATAATATTGCACCTATAAAGTAAAACCGTTACTGAACTAAAATTTTCTTGAATTGAGTTCCGTAAAATGGGGTGAATAGGGACAAATCCGAACTTCTTAGACAAAATTAAAGCATTTTTTTTGCGGATATATTGCTGTATGGTGATCGACGTGATTGAGTCTTTATGGTATCTTGGTCATAAAATATAAAACTATGCAATTAGCATTTCAATTTATGAAAAAAACGTTAAAATATATGCATTCCCTATTCACCCGGAAATTGGGGTTAATAGAGACGAAAATAGGGTCAATAGAGAAATTCACCAGGGCTGACTCTTGTGTAATATTTAACAATTTCTAGCTACCTATTTATTTTGTTTTATCTAATTAATTAATGTACTAAGCAAGCCACTAACTTTTGCATTTTAGTATGATACTAGTAAATGTAAATGATTAGTAATGCAATACCTAAAAATGTAGACGCTGAAATATAATGCACTTATTAGACTAAGATCCCACCACAAATTTGTCCAAACACTAAATTAAGTTATTATTTTATGCACTCCTATTTCTTTCACTTTGTATCACTGCCACGTAGGGTTGCCAACCATACTTTATAATAACTTGTACTTTATTTTTGGTTCATAGTTTATACTTTTGCATACAAATAAAGTATGTGAAAATACTTTATTTTTCAATACTTCCTTACATGCCTGAAAAATGAGGTTAAATTTGAAAATTTTGAAATATGTTTGAAATAGTAATTACAAAGGCCAAATTACAAGACAGATTAAATATTAAGATGGACGATATGTATTCCGAATCTATAAGACTTAAAAAGATCCAAAGAAAATTCACTAATGATGATAAACACTTTTAAGTGAAAATTACAGTTGAAAAATTGCAATATACATACGTGAAAGTGCATCTGATAGCTTACCAAATATAAAAAATATTTCTTATTTACTCTCCGTTCCCGTCACTTCAGTTTTCACTAAAAGGGGTTTTTTTTCAGTAATAAATATAAAGTGGTGAGAAGAGAGAAATAGAGCGTCAATATAAATTAAAAACGAATTGTTTATTTAAATTAAAATTTGGTTCCAAACAAGCTTTGAAACATTAAAATATAACAAAAATTTTTTAGCATGTGCTAAAAGCACACAAAAATACGTTTTTAAAGCAATAAAAACATAAAATTTGAAAAATACTTTATTTTTTCCTATCCAAACAATTTTATTTTATTTTTGTCAAAAAAAGTTGCCAACCCTACTGCCACGAGCTATGAAGAAGGTTAGGAAATCAGCAACACAGGGTCTCGTGTCCAGATTTATCGCTGCAAACGAGCGACGAGCGACTACATGAGGTAGCAACTTTTGAGTCGCGGGAAATTTAAAATGAGGTCACTTGACCAGATTGCCGCTGCAAACGAGCGACGAGCGGCTGCATGACGTAGTACCTTTTTAAATCGCGGGAAATTTAAAATGGGGTCACGTGACCAGATTTGTCGCTGGAAACGAGCGTCGAGCGGCTGCATGAGGCCGTACCTTAAAGGTGCATTTTCATGTGACGCTTGACGCTGGTTTTGAGCGTTAAAGGGTATAACCGGATAAGTATGACGATCCGGCCCCCAAATAGGAACCTTTATCGAAACTTATGTTCTAATATCGCCTTGATGTACAAACACAATTTATGTACTTTTCGCGGCCAGCTTTCGCTTTGACCTTGAGATATGGGAAAAAATAATCGCACGTATGACTTTTATTCAAAGTCATATATCTCAAAAATTAATTACGCTAGAGAGTTGGGACCAACGCGAGTTTTTAGATTACATTGCAGAGTATATCATATATTATTTTCAAATTTTTAGAGTATATTTATATATAAAAAAAATTAAAAAATAAGTAAATCATAATTTTTTTTTCATGTTCTCTGAGACTTACAACCACGAAAATAATATATGTTATGCTCCTTTACGTGCTCTATTACTCATAAAAATTTGGTAAAAAAAAAGTTGGTGCAACACTTTGAAAAAAAATAAAAAGTGTTTCGCACCTTGTAACTTATAGATATAAACATGACTCAACACGCACAAAATTTTATCGCTCGTGGAAAGAATTGTACATAAACAAGTTTAGACTTGTTTTCACGTTGTTTCTTTTGTTTTTTGTCTTACTAACATTGTTTGTCATGCGTTGGTATCGCACTGTGGGCTGAAATTCGCGTTTCATAGACATTCAAATTTATTTTTTCAAGTGACGCTTTTTTTGCTTGAATGCGATTGAGAATAACTGCTATATGCCTTATATAATGATCTTTCAGGTTTATAATCGTAAACCGCGCACTTAGAATTTTTTAAAAAAAAATTGTATGGAGTCGACATCATAAATGATGATATCTCCATAATCGCACAATTGCGCCTAATATCCTCTTAGGTTATTAAAATACAAATTATTTTTGATTTTTTGACATACTTCATGTTAAGGTCAAACGTGCGTTTTTTTTTTAATCTTTTAAATTTAATCTTTTAATTCTGGCTAAACTACAAGTCCTATGAAAAAAAGTTCAAGGGCAAAGCTGTAGGTAATATAAAGATCTACAAGTTTAGTATTTACACTTTTTTCACATAACCTCAAAATTTATGTGAAAAATTCAAAAAACCAAGTTTTTATTTTTTTTTTTATTTTTTTTCTTTTACAACTGTTTAGCGTGTTTGGGACATAAAAAGGTAAGTTTTCACCAAATAATTTGTATTTTAATAACCTAAGAGGATATTAGGCGCAATTGTGCGATTATGGAGATATCATCATTTATGATGTCGACTCCATACAATTTTTTTTTAAAAAAATTCTAAGTGCGCGGTTTACGATTATAAACCTGAAAGATCATTATATAAGGCATATAGCAGTTATTCTCAATCGCATTCAAGCAAAAAAAGCGTCACTTGAAAAAATAAATTTGAATGTCTATGAAACGCGAATTTCAGCCCACAGTGCGATACCAACGCATGACAAACAATGTTAGTAAGACAAAAAACAAAAGAAACAACGTGAAAACAAGTCTAAACTTGTTTATGTACAATTCTTTCCACGAGCGATAAAATTTTGTGCGTGTTGAGTCATGTTTATATCTATAAGTTACAAGGTGCGAAACACTTTTTATTTTTTTTTCAAAGTGTTGCACCAACTTTTTTTTTACCAAATTTTTATGAGTAATAGAGCACGTAAAGGAGCATAACATATATTATTTTCGTGATTGTAAGTCTCAGAGAACATGAAAAAAAAAATTATGATTTACTTATTTTTTAATTTTTTTTATATATAAATATACTCTAAAAATTTGAAAATAATATGTGATATACTCTGCAATGTAATCTAAAAACTCGCGTTGGTCCCAACTCTCTAGCGTAATTAATTTTTGAGATATATGACTTTGAATAAAAGTCATACGTGCGATTATTTTTTCCCATATCTCAAGGTCAAAGCGAAAGCTGGCCGCGAAAAGTACATAAATTGTGTTTGTACATCAAGGCAATATTAGAACATAAGTTTCGATAAAGGTTCCTATTTGGGGGCCGGATCGTCATACTTATCCGGTTATACCCTTTGACATTTGAACTATGCGCCATCTTGAAAAAATTGTAGCGAAAAAGCTAAACGTAGTTTAGCTTTTTTAACGGGTGATGTTAGCGTCAGCGTAACTCGAACAGTTATATCGATAATCAATAGTAATCGATCCTTATAAAACAACAATCAGCTGTTAATTTGTGATTTTATAAATAAAAAATAGCGAGTGTAGAAATAAATTTTTATTTATTTCTAAATGTGGTATTTTTAAGTATTGGTAAATACAATTTTTTTGACTAATTTTACGAAATGAAACTAATCAATAAATATAGGCGCATAGATCTGTAAAGTTATAAACAAAATTATTCATTCAATTTTTTTTTATTTAACAACAAACAATCCCGTATCTCAGTTCAAAAAAATTGTCAAGTGCACTCTCGTATCTTAAAATACAAGATGGCGATGGTACATATAAATAAACAAGTTCCCTCTCAGCAGTGTAAAGTGTTTATGCTCTTCTGATTATGCTCTGTAATTGGAAAATGCACTCAAAAACCTTTAAAATTGGTTTAGTTGCATGACCTGTGTATAAGACCGCGCTTTATAATTTATGAATACTCTTTTGAAGTTTGACAATTGACAAACTATCAAAATATATCAATCGTTGTTTCTGGGTGGTTTCTGACCATTTCTGAATTCTGACTTTCTGGAGTTTCTGGTTGTTTCAAAATAATTTGTTTGTCGTTGTTCGAACTTCGACGTCGACGATCACGTCAAAGACAAAGAGTAGAATAACTTGCCTTAGTTAAACAGAAGATATTTTATTCGTTTGGTCATCGTTAACAATATACATAGTTTACCGGTCTACAATTAATTTTTAGTAATATTTGTTTTGAACATTCGTTAAACAATTAATTGGCTAAATATAGTTATACCGGTGTTGTGAATTATAAAAAAAAACAACTATGTCAAGTGAAACCGCAAAAAATGTAAGTTTTTGTTTTAATACTTGTAAACATAACTAAACTTTAGACTCGTTTCACTATATTGACTGTAATAATGCATTGAACCTATGACTATTTTCGGATGATTCATATTGACATATTTATCATATCGTCACAAATAGCTCGGATATTGTGCATACCGATGGTGAAATGGAAAAATGGAATATGGATCGCGATACAGTTAGCGGCGGATGTATGTCAATGTTTACGCTTGCTGTATGAATACTTATCAGATGACTCCACACTCGACTTGTATACGATCTCTATTCCGTTTTAAACTTAAAATCATGACTAACTTGAAATATGAGCAGGCATTTAGTTATCAATGGTAATGATTTTTAAATTGATTCCAGACGATTTTTGTTTCTCTTTTTGTTCAAATTTTCTAGTTAAAACAGCTAGGTACTGCTTTAAAATGTACTGCAAACAGGATGTTTAGTAGTAAGCTATAATTCTTATTACATTTGTAAACTACTACTTAATCCTAAACTTTTAAAAATATATAAAAAAATATTCAATAACTTTTAAGAGTTAATATTTTTTTCATATACCTTATTAGAGTTCTGCTCAAACCAACTCCGGATAATGTACCTAACATACACACACAATCAATATATAAATTGATAACTCTTAATTTATTTGTTCATACAGTTCCATAGTTACACATAATGTTTAAAACCAATAATCTATACTAATATAATTAAGCTGAAGAGTTTGTTTGTTTGTTTGAATGCGCTAATCTCAGGAACTACTGGTCTGATTTGAAAAATTCTTTCAGTGTTAGAAAACTCATTTATTGAGAAAGGCTAAAGCCATTTTTTTTTCTTCAAATTATCCCATATAAAACCGCGGGGTACAGCTAGTTTAAAGGTGCATTTTCATGTGACGCTTGACGCTGGTTTTGAGCGTCAAATTTGACATTTGAACTATGCGCCATCTTGAAAAAATTGTAGCGAAAAAGCTAAACCTAGTTTAGCTTTTTTAACGGGTGATGTTAGCGTCAGCGTAACTCGAATAGTTATATCGATAATCAATAGTAAATCGATTCTTATAAAACAACAATTAGCTGTTACTTTGTGATTTTATGAATAAAAAATAGCGAGTGTAAATAAATTTTTATTTATTTCTAAATGTGGTATTTTAAGTATTGGTAAATATAATTTTTATATTAATTTTACGAAATGTAATTAATCAATAAATATAGGCGCATAGATCTGTAAAGTTATAAACAAAATTATTCATTCATTTTTTTTTATTTAACAGAACACAATCCCGTATCTCAGTTCAAAAAAATTTGTCAAGTGTAACCTCATAATTATCTTAAAATACAAGATGGCGATGGTACAGTCATATAAATAAACAAGTTCCCTCTCAGCAGTGTAAAGTGTTATTTAGTTCAATACTATTAATATAAAAATTATCTTTCAGTAAATTTAATTGCCATTCAAAGTGAATACAATAGTTAATAAACACATTTTTTATTAATAAAAAAAATATCACAAGTAATAAAAATAAAACAATTATCAAACTAAAAAAACGTTAGTATCGATTATCGAAAGTCGTTTCGATAATCGATACTAACGTTCTTTATTTTTCGCTTGAATTTGACGGTAAACGCTTATAAATAGCACATTTAGAAATAAATGAACATTTATTTTTACACTCGCTATTTTTATTTAAATCACAAAGTAACAGCTAGTTGTTGTTTTATAAGGATCGATTTACTATTGATTATCGATATAACTATTCGAGTTACGCTGACGCTAACATCACCCGTTAAAAAAGCTAAACTACGTTTAGCTTTTTCGCTACAATTTTTTCAAGATGGCGCATAGTTCAAATGTCAAATTTGACGCTCAAAACCAGCATCAAGCGTCACATGAAAATGCACCTTAAAGCTATGTGTTTATTTCCTTTAAAAGGGTACTCAAAATACTAACTTACTAATGACAATACAATATAGAGATACATAAAAGGTAAATAATTTAAATTGAATTGGTCATTTAAAGAAAACTCAAATAAAATAAATTAGTTTACTGTTAAAATTGATGTTATTTATTTACTTGTTTATTAATTAATACTCTTTTACAGCAAATAGGATTACCAGGTTAAAAAAATGATTTTATTATTTCTTTTATTAGCATTTGTCAATACAAATGCTAATAAAAGAAATAATAAATAATAAATTCCATACAGATATTCCCATGGTCTGCGCGTTTGTGCTTGTGTATGGTGTGTGTTTTTTGTCCCCGGACATAAGATTAAATCCTAGTATCCGTTATCCGTTGAATGTTAGGTGTTTATTATTTATACTTTCTATATGTCCAATAGTTTTCCAACTTGGAGACACCTGGCTATGTCGGTTTTGCAAATCTACCGAACCAAGTCCATCGAAAATCGGTGAAGAAGGGCTTTGAGTTTACCCTTATGGTTGTGGGTGAGAGTGGGCTGGGCAAGTCCACGCTGGTCAACTCTCTGTTCCTCACCGACTTGTACCCTGAAAGAGTTATACCTGACGCTACTGGTTTGTATTTATTTTAAACATATTTCTTCTAATTGACTTATGTACTTTGTATATTTTTTTTGACATGCGTATATATTTTAGTACATATTACAACTGATAGCTCATTCTAAATTATTATTTTGATATATCTTACATACAAGAGCATTTAAATATTCATTGTCATATTCATTTTAAAGAAGCTCTGTCGACAAGTAATAAACACAAAAAAAAAAATATTGTTTGAGTATTATGCATATACACACATTTTGGCATCTCATTTTTGTTTATTTAGATTGAATTTTTTTTTCTCTTGCTTTCCTAATCAAATAAAATAGGTATTTGCTATAATAAAATTTAAATTAGTCTATAGTTCTATACCATACTTTATTTATTTCATTATTTGACAAACCAACTTAATATAGAATTCTCATATTATATTAAATTTTACAGAGAAGACAAATCAAACAGTTAAATTAGACGCTTCGACTGTTGAAATTGAAGAGAGGGGCGTTAAATTGAGGCTAACCGTAGTTGACACACCGGGATATGGAGACGCTATTGACAACACTGATTGTTTTCGGGTAGGTACTTTATTATTTTCATCATCATCACTTCAGCCTTTTGCAGTCCACTGCTGGACATGGGCCTCCACAACTTCGCGCCAAAAATGGCGTGAACTCATGTGTGTTGCCCATAATCACCACGCTGGGCAGGCGGGTTGGTGACCGCAGCCCGCAGGGCTAGTTTTTGTCGCACCGAAGACGCTGCTGCCCGTCTTCAGCCTGTGTATTTCAAAGCCAGCAATTGGATGGTTATCCTGTCATCGGTCGCCTTTTTAAGTTCAAAGTTGGTAGTGGAACTGTGTTATCCCTTAGTCGCCATCCCCAGGTCGACACCCACGGGAAGAGAGGGGGTGCTACAATGTTTTAGTTTTAATTTATATCACTATTTAGTTTTAATTTATATCACTATGGTGGCCAACACGCATACAGTCCACCTGATAAGTAGGCAGATACCAACAACACTGGAGTAATGGAAGCCATACTGCCGAACGTAAAGTAGCTTTATGATCTCAATTAACTTATTTGTTTTAGTCGATAATACAATACATCGACGAGCAATTCGAACGCTTCCTACGTGACGAAAGCGGTCTCAACCGTCGCAACATCGTAGACAATCGCATTCATTGCTGCTTTTACTTCATATCGCCTTTTGGACATGGGTGAGTTTCACCTTCATTATATATATGTGTACTATTGTTATATTTTTATGAAGTTCTTTACTTCTTCAACTAGTGTAGAGAAGACAGTTTCTTTTGTAATTTATTTAGGTACTTTTATAGCTTAGAGCAGTGTTCCGCAAAGGGTGTACCGCGGCACACTGGTGTGCCGTGGTCGTTTATTGGTGTGCCTCGAAAAAATAAAGTTTACGTTTATTGATTAATCATAAATATTGTTTCGGTGATTAATAAATAAATGTTGGTTAATGTTACTTAAAAAATGACTTTTTATTTGTGGTGTACCTCCAAAATATTTTCCTATTCCTAGGTGTACCTTGATCACAAAAAGTTTGCGGAACACTGGCTTAGAGTATGCATTTCACAAGAGCCCGTCCATAAAATACGTAACGAATTTTTTAAAAACCAGTTTACACTTGAATGTTTTAACTTAAACTAGTAGTGTGTCATATAGTAATCATACAAAATATGGTTATGTAAGGGTATTTTGTGTTGTAAAAAAAATGTTCCTTGTTTTAGTTTAAAACCATTGGATATTGAATTTATGAAACAACTCCACAATAAAGTGAACATCGTACCAGTTATTGCGAAAGCTGATTGTCTAACGAAGAAAGAAGTACAACGTCTTAAAACCAGGGTATGTAATGTTACTTTATGGTCGTGATGTGATGTAATATAGCCTATAGCCATCCTCGATAAATGGGATGTCCAACGTTACAAGAATTTTTCAAGTCGAGACAAATTATTCAAAACATTTATTTTATTTTATTTTCCTTATAAGTCAGCGGCACTTTATATTGGCTAGCAAAAAAATTACTAAATTGCTAGAGTTTTATTTTATTACAAACTAGCCGACCCGTGCCCACTTCGTTGGGCGTTATAATCCATTTCACATAAGAAGGGTACGGTGAAATTTGATATGTTCCAATACACTCTCACTATTTTCAGCAAATCAGATAAATATAAATGTTTTAAAATCACCAATTAATTTCTAAGGCAAATAATAATGCTTGATTAGATCGAATTGTTGACACTGCACGTCAGAGGGCGCAGGTTCAAATCCTGCTGGGTTGAAAATTTTGATAATTTTTATCTTTTTCCTTTTATCTTGTCACTCCTGAATAGTGTAGCTTTCTGTTAGCGAAAGAATTTTCATGATCGGATCAGTATTTGCGAAGATTACCCCGTATATACAAACAAAGTTATAAACTTTACCTCTTTATAATATTAGTATAGATAATCGCATATAGTAATCATTATTGTATAACCAATGTTACATTATTTAAATAAAAGCATTTTGACCTTACACGTATCTTACACTACAAAGTGTAATAAATAATTCATTTAATCAAATATGAATTGAATACATTTTGATAAATAATATTTATTATCTAAAATCATACCGTCGACATATGGTATGTTGTATGTCGTATATATATAAATGTCGGTCCTGTTAGATTACAAGGAAGGAAAATATTTAATAATAGCTGACCCATGCCCAGTACTCTGGCCTTAAAAAATGTTTTACTATAGATTCCCAAGCTTGTTGTCCCGTATCTCTTAAACTAAATGTCCAAATAATATGCAATTTACAACGACGCGTTAGCGCAATGGTCTCAGCACTGAGTTATGCCTGTTGCGCTGGTGGACGCGGGTTGATATCTGACTATATTTGTATTGGCCATACAGATGTTTGTCTCGGTGTCTGTGCTAGTGTATTGCGTGTGTTTCCGAACCCCCGACACAGGAGTAAATCTTAGTGAGGGTCGTTGAATGTGAGGCGTTTATTTCATTTATAATAATTATTTTTATTTCTAAGGTTAAATTTGACTTCGTGCAATGGTCTTGATGAAGGGATTTTTATTCATGAGATTTGTTATGCTGTTAATCACTAATGTATGCTCGTAATATTAATGCTCGTTAATCACTCCGAATTGTAATAAATTTTTGACATACCATTGTGACTTACCTGTCAGAGATAGGTAAATGGTGTCGCGGGCTTTTTTGGATCTACTTATGATGAACATTTCTATAGAAGACTAGCTGACCCAGTGGCGTATTTTAAGATTTAGCGCCCTGGACCGCTAAACTTTAAGCGCCCCATAATTTTTTTAGGCCTATTCCCCCTATAGTATTCATATAATCGAATAATAACAAAGAATAATATTTCGCCTGGCATTTTTTTAGGTCGCCTGTTCCATAAATTAATCGAGTAAAAGGAAAATTCGGCTGACTTTTTTCTTAGGTATAAAACGATTTATAGCAAATAACTAGCGACCCGCCCCGGCTTCGCACGGGTGCAATGCTGATACTAAATGTAAAATATAAAAGAAATATTTGCAATCTAAGCGCAAAAAATGTGTTTATTTACGACATCACATTAGAAAACTTTAAAACTCAGAGTTCCTCTACTATATTATGCATGTATTATAGGTACATATAAACCTTCCTCTGGAATCACTCCATTTACTAAAGAAAAGCGCATCGAAATCCTTTGCGTAGTTTTAAAGAGATCTAAGTATATATACTGAAGGAAGAAGTTGTGAAGGCTATCAAATCACTTAAGCGAGGAAAAGCAACAGGTGGTGATGGCTTATCTAATGACATACTGATAGGCACATCAAAAGTAACACTCAATACCATAACAGACTTATTTAATGAAATTATACGAACAGAAGAAATACCCCACCAGTGGACTTCATCAACTATTATATTATTACATAAAAAAGGTAAAAGAGATGATATAGCTAACTACAGACCCATCAGCCTTATGTCCAACATGTATAAATTGTTTTCGAAAATATTACTAGACCGTTTATCAAAGATCCTAGACGAAAACCAACCCAAAGAACAAGCCGGCTTTCGTAGTGACTTTTCCACAATAGATCACATCCACACTATAAAGCAGATTGTCGAAAAATGTAATGAATACGGTATTACCTTCTACTTGGCATTTGTGGATTACAACAAGGCATTTGACTCATTAAAACACTTAAAAATATGGGAAGCGCTAGAAACACAAGGAGTAAACAAAAAATACATACGCTTGATTATGAATATATACAAGAACATGAAAGCTAAAATAAGAACTGAAAGGGAAGGAGAATATTTTCCGATAAAACGAGGAGTACGGCAAGGAGACCCACTGTCACCCAAATTGTTCTCAGCAGTTCTTGAGAAAGTATTTAGACATCTCGACTGGGAGAATTACGGTCTAAGTATTAACGGAGTGCAACTAAATCATCTAAGATTTGCTGACGACCTAATATTGATTTCTCAAGATCAAGGAAACTTGCATATTATGTTAGAACAGCTCGTATATGAAAGTGACAAAGTAGGCCTTGCAATAAATACTGCAAAAACTAAATTAATGACAAACCGCGAAAGTATTCCAATTACCATCAGAAATATTGAAATAGAATATGTGGATGAGTATATATACCTCGGTCAGATCATATCCCCAAAAGACCTTACAAAGAAAGAAATAAACAACAGAATTAACTTAGCATGGAAACGATACTGGTCTCTTAAAGAGATTATGAAAAATTGTCACGTGCCGATCAAAACTAAAAAGAAAATATTCGACTCGTGTATTTTACCTGTCATGGCGTATGGATGCCAAACATGGAGTTTGACTAATTATAGCATTCGCCAACTAGAAGTTTGCCAGCACAACATGGAAAGAAGCATCCTCAACATTAAAATAAAGGACAAAATAAGACTCGAAACGATAAGAAACCAAACTAAACTGACTGATATTACCGAATTTATTAAGAAATTAAAATGGAGATGGGCAGGGCATATAATGCGAAACAAAAAAGAAAAATGGTCGAGAGATATAACAGAGTGGTGTCCAAGACAGTTTAAAAGAAGAAAAGGAAGACAATGTCGCAGGTGGGAAGACGATTTTAAAAGTATTGCAGGATCTGTTTGGAGACAAAAAGCACGTAACCGCACACTGTGGAAAGCTCTAGGGGAGGCCTATGCTAGAAAGCAAGACAATCTTAACGTACCGGTGTCAACTAATAATAATTAACTTTAAAACTGTAAAAAAAAAATTAATATAAAAAAAATATGTTTAAAATATTGTAAGATTGTTTAAATAAAGGCTATTATTATTATTATTATAAGTATATATACAGACAGAAAGCGGGAAGAGACTGTTTTATAATATGTAGTGATGTAGTGATTATCGAAAAATCAATCGAAAAAAAATATCGATTATTTTTTCACATCCCTAGTACCTACGTATGCTTATATTGCGCCGTCCCGGGCCATGGCCCATGAGCTGACCCGTTAGACTTTGCCTTGTCTTGCGAGCTGTCAAATGTAAAATTTATTTTCAACGTTTTCTTATATTTTCATTCCATAGGAACCTTCTATAAGGTATTAGGAAAAACTTAAAAAAAAGCAATAGCCAAATTGGTCCAGTTGTTTTGAAATTTTTCGCTTCGCTGTGTATTGAAAAAATAGAGAATGCAAATAGTAGGAAAACTCAACACTTTTTCTGTATCTATCTACAGTCATGTCACTATTGCGTGTTGTTCTCCATTAGAGCGAAACCGATATTATACAATTGTACTTGTACAAGTATTTATATAGGCGATTACGAGTAAAGTGCCTTTTAAGATAGAAAAATACTAATAGGTTTATATTATTATTAGACTAGCTTGTTTGTGTAGTTTGCAGGGACCTTCTGCTCCTGTGGGTTAGATTTCCTCCGAGTCTAGTTGTTTTATATATTTATTTACAAGTGTATTATTTATATGTACTCGTATATTTAATTTTTAAAAAACCTTAGGAACGGACACTGTGTTAGTCGTATTTGTATTTATTTATTACTAGCCGACCCGTGCCCACTTCTCTGGGCGTTAATTATTTTAAAACACTTTCTGAACGCACCTATAAATATTTGACAACTAATTGACAACGTTTTTGACAAAAGACATCAAATTTCCCCGCTAGGAACATTTTGTATTGGAAAATTAAATCGTCGTTTTTAGTATTTTCCGTTACATATTATTTATGTTTCTCAACGTTTAAACCTTCCCTGAACTTCCACAAACATTTCAAGATCAAAATTAGCCAAATCGGTCAAGCCATTCTCGAGTTTTAGCGAGACTAACGAACATCATTTGATTTTTATATATATAGATTACTATCGTTCTTTATATAAAGTATTTTATTCTGCACTTCTTAGATCCGAACTAGACATGACCTTCACCCATCTGCTTAATTGATAAAAATTATTTAATATCTACTTTAGTATGTTAAAGAATAATCGCGAATGGTTTAGCTGGAAAATTCTTGGCCAGGTTAAATTATATTCTGCAACCGCCATTCAAACCATACTTTTAGCAGGCAACCCTATTTCGTCTTATTCGCAATGAAATAGCGCTCCTTTTGATAAAAGATTTATTTATTAAACATGTGAGTACGAGTAACTAGAACAATATTTATTACTATAACTGTTTCTACCCGCCAACGCAGTAGTTATGCCAGATAAATAATAGACAACACGTTTGCATTGTCTACAGGATTCATACTGTCGGTAGGTATTTTTAATTTTTAAACTTTTAGGTGCATTTTTAAATAAAAATATGATTTTCGTAATAGAAGTAACAATGTTAATCTAAAATGACTAAAATCTTATCTATACATATAATAAAATGGTAGGAAAGTCTATACATTGAATATTTTTTTAAAAGAATACTTGGAGTGTGATCTACAATCGATACCGAAGCCAAAAATATAGTTTTTAGAATTTTTGTCTGTTTGTCTGTTTGTCTGTATGTATGTCCGGGATAAACTCAAAAAGTACTGCATAGATTTACTTCAAATTTGGCACGAATATTATTAAGAAGTCGGGTCAGAACATAGGCTACATATTATCACGCTATCACCTACGGGGAACGAGCAGTAAACGCACGCAGACGACGTCGCGAGCAGCAGCTAGTATAAAATATATCTCTATCTCTCATCTATAATAAATCTTTCAATTTTAAACTAAATATAGCCTGGCCAGGACTTTGCAGTCAACCCTTCGCGACTATTTTTCTAATATACAAAATAAATTTAAAATAATTGTCACCCATGAAGTAAATGAGTGAAGGTCTCTAGTTCGGATTTCCTACTATATCGTTGTAGTTTAAAGTCTAGAATCTAGATGTATTTATAATACTGTTTTCAGGTAATGGAAGAAATTGAACGAGAAGGTATCAAGATTTACCCTCTTCCAGATTGTGACAGCGATGAAGATGAAGATTATAAGGAACAGGTAAAATGATAATACTATTTGTTATTATATTTAAGCTTTTATAACTGGATGATCAAAGAATTCTTTCAGTCTAACTACCTGTACACGTCATGTAGAGGATCTAAACCATAACATACTTGAGATCAGAATTGTGGCAATTGCAGTTTTATTATAAGCATTGTTTATATTCCTAAACCGTTTAAATTAAAAGTTTGCGTTTCTATTATGATTCCAAAAAGCCCGACGGATATGAGTTCAGCTCACGGTGTGCGTTTTTGTGTATAAATGTATGTATACGTGTACGCGCGCGTTTACTTGCGTGCATTTCCAACTTGGTACTTGTTTGCGTGTTCGTCCATGTGTGCATGTGTGTGTAATTATAGGTGGGTGCGTGTGTGTACGTATGTGCGGCAGTTGAAGGAGGCGGAGGTGTGCGGCGCAGGCGGTGCACGTGTGTGTGTGCGTGTGTCAGTGTATGTGTGCCCGTGTGCGTAGGTGCGGCAGTTGAAGGCGGCGGTGCCGTTCGCGGTGTGCGGCGCGGGCCAGCAGCTGGAGGTGCGCGGACGGCGCGTGCGCGGCCGCCTGTACCCGTGGGGCGTCGTCGAGGTCGAGAACCCCGACCACTGCGACTTCATCAAGCTGCGGACCATGCTTATGTACGTACTGTTGCTCCTTAGGGACCGTCTATAAAATTCGTCACTCGGAACCTCACCCCTTCCTATAACTGATTTTGTGATTAAAATTATCATGCATGTTAACAATTTGATTGAAAATATACATTAAAATCTTTCCCTTGTCATATCTCATCACGCTAAGGAACAGAGGGGAACTATTTGCGAACGTATTTTATTGACAACCCCTTAACAAAACACTAAAACACCTATCTATGCTTGACAAATATTTATAACTATCTATATGAGCAGCTGCTCATAGCAGGGTCGCCCGCGTATATAAAAAAATAAAAAAAAATAATATGAATTGTATAATGATTGATGTACAACTGGCAAATATACATTAACTTGTTTTTTTTTTTTATATATGATGTGAACTGTATCTTGTAAAATTGTACAGACCTTAGGGATTCCCTTTTGCTATTTATAATTTTGTAGACCTAAATTGCTATATAACAAATAATAGGCATGACGACAGTATCAAAAAATCGTCAATTTAGTCATTTGAGGGAACACTCATTGTTACGGCCCTAGCCAGTCCAGCAGAGCCTCAGAGATCGGGGCCCATCAGCGACCTCCCGGCGGACTGCCTAGGGTCGGGTACGAAATTACCTATGGGCGATACTAATCGCGCTGCGCGAGGTTGTTATTTTAGCTTAGTCTAGGACTTACCTTTAGAGGGGAACTTGGGGCGCGATCCGGTTCAAAGACAGTCAGGGTAGGTGTGTATGTAGGGAGGTGTGTTGTGACGTAAGTGTGTAAGATGTGTCCTGAAGGTCCTTGAAAAGTGCGGCCCACGCGGCCCACGCGTGCTAGTGAGCAAGCTCCCTTATTCACTTGCAGTCAAAGGCCGTCACTGAATTAATAATATTGTCTATTCACGATCAGAGCAAAGATAGCCGTAAATGTTCAGAAGAGATTATGTTGCCACGTATATAGACTTTATACACACAAGACACACGAGTTCAGCTCACTGTTATGCGGCAACGAACGTTTAATCACGGTTGTATTGTTCCCAGTTTAGTTCCAACTTAATTCGCACAAGTAACGTTAAGTACAACGTCAGGATCACACTCACGTTTAACAGCAATTTTTAATAATATACACTTTTAATATTACGATAGTTAAACTCATTTATCACTATAAGCCCCGCACAATTATACCGTCGCTAATCAAAATGGCCGAACGCGCGACTGGGGTTATAGCAGTTAGTTATGACGATTCACAACGCGTTTCCACGAACACTATATGCACTCAAATATACTCGATAGTTTTATAAAAGTTCAGAAACAGAAATTATTATAAGTAATTAAATCGCGTCTAATCAGTCCGACCGCATGTTCACACGCAACACAGTAAGGTCAACTAATAGTGGGACTTTAACAACGACGATACGTGCACTTCGATCGCGATCAAATTATGACTGAATATAGGTCAAGCGCATCGCTCGACAACCGGCGGCAAAACGGAGTACTAGGTAATGACGCAACGCCAAGCGGCGATCGCCGCGTAAGTTCACACAACCGCCGGTTAATCGCGGATCGCGAAATTAATTCATAACGCCATCGCCGTATGGGCGGAATTGGCGTAAACACTCATATTTAAAAAATTCAAAATATTGGTTTTGTTTTTATTTAAAATAATGAGATTATTATGATTTTTCAATCAAATAAAACATTAAAATACTGCAATAGACCATTTTGATTTAAACACAAATTACACCGCATGACGTTAAGCTTAGTTAAATACCACTGTCAGCTGTCAATACTCTCATTCACGGCCGCGTTCCACTAAGCGTCCGCAACGCCCGCGGCGCCCATTTTATCATTACACTTGAGCGGTTTTCCTTTTCAGCGGTCGTAGTCGATGGCGTTGTGGGCTTTAGTTGGAACGCGCCCGATATGTTTACCTAAGCGTGACGTCAGAGTCGACGCCATGACAACTGCAGCCGTTTTGGGGCACTCTGAAAACATATTAGAATAATTGTGTTTGCTCGCAAACGAAATAAAACCGACTTCAATTACATCGTCAAGTAATACAACGTAGGTAGTAGAAAAATAGTCAAGTAAATACGCGTTATCAAAGATTACTCAAAAAGTTGTAATCAGTTTTCGATCTAATTTAAACAAGACTACGTGACAAGTATCAGCTTTCGATTAAAGTAAGAATCATCGAAATCGGTACACCGAGTAAAAAGTTATGCGGTATAATACAACGTAGGTCGACGAAAAAGTAGTCACGTAAATACGCACTATTAGATATAACTCTAAAAGTACTTGTCAGATCTCAATTAAATTAAAATGGGACCACATGACATGCAACACCTTTCAATTAAAACAAAATTGATCGAAATCGGTCCACCCAGTAAAAAGTTCTGAGCTAACATACATGAAAAAAAAAAAAAAACATACGTGTCGAATTGAGAACCTCCTCCTTTTTTGGAAGTCGGTTAAAAAACAGCCTATGTGACGTTCTGGAACCCCAGCTATCTAACGACGTACCCAGTTTCATTACAATCAGTTCAGTAGTTTTTGTGTGAAAAATTTGTAAAAATACATTCATCCATCATCACTTTTGCAATCATAATATTGGTAGGAATTACGCCACTGTTTCTCAAACTGTGGATCGCGACCTTCAAAGGGGATCACGAAGCCTTACTTAGGTCGTAAGTGAATGAAAAAGTAATTATTTTTAGGTCTTACACGACAATAATAAATATAATTCCAGTTGACACATAGTAACTTTAAAACTAACATGTTTATAGATTTAGATGAGAGCTGAGCGCAGATCTGCTCCTCATATAAGAGAAGGGTTGAAATTGAATTAGCCATACATTTGATAGAGGCATATAATTTCTCTACCATGAACAACGATCGCTATCAAAATCCACTACGCTAAAACGACTGTATCGTCTAATATAATATCTAATCAACAAAAATTCAGGGATATGGAATTTAATCCGTCTTGCATTACAATTACCTTCTCACGACTCGTGGTTCGACCTTGCCCTTTGTTGACCGATATTACTGTCGTACGTGAAGTAATTAGCAGTAATACTAGTTGTTGTTAGTTCTTACCGAATGATAAGAAGATTGGTGTGTAGATTTTATGTTGTTGTAAATAATGGGAATGCGGCCGATTACTCTTGAGGTCAGGCTTGCTACTGTTATTTTTGGTGATCGTTAATCCTTAAAGTTGTGACACTTGTATTTATTATTTTAATAATCTAAAAAGAAAAGAATTATCAAAAAATATTTTAATAAAATGACGACACGTTGACGCAACGGTCACAGCACTGGTTTGTGGCTGTTGCGCTTGTGGTTTCGGGTTCAACCCCGCACATGACAAACATTTGTATTGGCCATACAGATGTTTTCCGTGGTCTGGATGTTTGTGCAGTCCTTGTGGGTCTCCCCATCGAGCCTCGGAGAGTACGTTAAGCCGTCGCGTCCCGGTTTTACAGCTGATAGCGATCGTTACTCATAGTAGGGTATTCCCTACCCATCCGTATCCACCAATCCGTATTGGAGCAGTGTGGTGGATCAAAAAAAAAAAAAAAGATTAAGTTCTGATCCTTCTCCTACATGGAGAAAGAGGCCTATGTCCAGCCGTGGGATATTACAGAATGAAGCGTATTTAATTAAAATTGTGCGCTGCCCATCAACTTTAACACTTTATGTATATTTAATGACTACAACATACTTTTACATTTAATTTACTTTTATTTTTGTACTGAATAAAACTATTTTCTGTTTGCGACCCCTGCATTATGCGCAAAGCGATCCATACTGTTAACAGTGCCGATACAAATACTTAATTGTAAATGTGTGTAACTATTTGTTCCAGCACGCACATGCAGGACCTCCAGGAAGTGACCCAGGAGGTACACTACGAGAACTACCGCTCGGAGAGGCTCGCACGCAACGGACAAATTCCTAAACGACACACGTAAATACATTATTTATTCCTAATATATCTATTATATCTATATATTAATACGTGCTGTGTGGTTACGGCACTAAAGAATGTAGCCACCCCCTCTCTTCCCGTGGGTGTCGTAAGAGGCGACTAAGGGATAGCACAGTTCCACTACCGCCTTGGAACTTAAAAAGCCGACGGATGGCGGGATAACCATCCATGCTGGCTTTGAAATACACAGGCCGAAGACGGGCAGCAGCGTCTTCGGTGCGACGGCGCCAGCCCTGCGGTCACTAACCCGCCTGCCCAGCGTGGTGACTATGGGCAAGACATGAGTTCGCGTCATAATGTCGGGCGCGAACTTGTGGAGGCCTATGGGGTCGTTCAAGTATTACGTAACGCAAATTTTGAAGATTTTTGACCCCCCCTCCCCCCCGTGTAACGCGCCGTAACGTTTTCCTGTACCCCCCCCCCCCCCAGCCCATAAACGTTACGTAACACCCCAACTGACCAATTTTACCTAAATGTCACAACTTTGTTGCGAAAACTACCGAAAAGTCGCTTGAAGAAATCGCGTTTGCGGTAAGTATAAATATTATATATACAAAAAGGGATATAAACGAAAAGGGTTGCCAATTTGGGAGATTTTAGTACACTAGTTTTTTTTATTTAAATAAAAAACAACGTTACGTAACGCGTTGTTCGAGACCCCCCCCCTCCCCCCCTTGTAACGCATCGTAACGTTTTGCAAGACCCCCCCTCCCCCCCTAATAGCGTTACGTAATACTTGAACGGCCCCTATGTCCAACAGTGGACTGTGATAGGCTGTAGTGGTGGTGGGGATATTAATACGTGAAGTAAAAACTTTGTACCCCTTTATACGAAAATTGCGGACGCGGACGGAGTAGTATGAAATTTCGCACACTTATAGTTCACATAGAGGAGTGCAGAATGCTAATTTTTTTATTGCGCATAAAAATACATAAAATCAATAATAATAAAAAAACACCTGAGCAAAGTTGAGGGTGAACCTTAGTATTCTATTATCGCTTTTATTATTGATGTTGTATCATTATTTTTTCTGTTTTTTTTTTCTTGCTGATTGTCGTTGTTTTGATGTAAAAAACTAATTAATAATAATAGAAAAACCCAAAAACACCCCCAACTCTTCTCAAATATAAATCGAAAAATATCGATCCTACAAAAAAAATTGATGGGGACCAAAATTGTATGAAATTTAATTTTAATCAATTTTTGTAATATTAACTATTTTCGTGTAAAATTGAAAATAAACGAGTTATTCAAGAGAAAAAAATAACCCTTTAAATCAAGATGGCGGATGAAGCAACAAAACTGGTATCCCTACTTTTTGAATTTAGACTACCTACCAGTGACCACATTCCGAAGGAAAATTGCTGCTTCCAATTTTTTTTAATCTAAAATACAAATTCGACTGGGCTATTATTCGTTCACTTTTTAACCTAACCTACTCAAATTCTTACTGTTGTTCCATTAATTTTTGTATCTTTTATACATATAAGGCACTTACTTCTAAGTGCAATCGGGTTGGTTGTATTTTAAAAATGCATTGATTATATTTATATGCTCCGCGTTGGCTCAGCGGTCACAGCACTGGTTTGTGGCTGTTGCGCTGGCGGTTGCGGTTTCGATCCCCGCACACGACAGCATACAGATGTTTGCCGTGGTCTGGGTGTTTGTGCAATCCTTGTGGAACTCCCCACCGTGCCTCTGAGAGCACGTTAAGCCGTCGGTCCCGGTTGTTATCATGTACACCTGATAGCGATCGTTACTCATAGTAGGGAATATATCCGCCAACCCGCATTGGAGCAGCGTGGTGGATTAAGCTCTGACCTTTCTCCTGCATGGGGAAAGAGGCCTATGCCCAACAGTGGGATATTACAGGCTGAAGTGTATATTTATAAGAACTACAACGTCGATATGAAACATCAGACTAAAGAGTCAAAAGCTTGTACAAACTAGTTTTATTTTGTTATATTGTTGCAGTTCAAATGAAAGCGGTTTGAGTGAATCTGACTCCGGACTGACCAATGGCTCCAATGAGGACGCCACAGAACGCGAGAGAGCTTTGCGTGAGAAGGTAAATAAAGTACTATTACACTTAGGGCACGATTAACTTTATTTTAGAAATTTTTTCTTACTAAAAATATCGAAATCGAAATATTTCACTAAATTAAGAAATCAGCGCTTTGCCTGTTTTAATTATATAAAAAAAAAAACACAATTCACATATCTATTCTACGTTACAAATGCAGTTCTTTTATCTTATTTCAATATTTAAAACAATTTTTCCTAGATATTACTAAGATTGTACAATTCAATATCATTAGCTATTTACCTACTACCCTTTTGCACTAAAGTTTAAAACAATATTACAACAACTACACTGTATAATATATCACATCCCTACAAAGCTCGATAATACTCTAGCTCTACCTACATACATGCTAGTAGTGTAAATTATCATAACCCAACCAAGCGGACGACGCCATAGCTATACGCTATGGGGTCATCCCCTCCAAAGAGCCAGTATGTCAAGCTGGCCGAAATTGACGCTACAAGATTCGGATTAACCTACAAGCAAGGAGCACCGACTATCATATCCCTACCAACTTACCAAGCTCCAATAATAATCCAATGTAAACCTAAAAGCTAGGAGCACAGTCTATCATATGAATCGTATATCAAGCTCAATAAAACCTACACGCTAGACGCACAGACTATCACGTAGGCAGTAGGCACGTGTACATGAGACATGCGCATGCGCAGGAGGCGGAGCTGCGCCGCATGCAGGAGATGCTGGAGCAGATGCAGCGCCAGATGCAGCTGCAGGCCGCCGCCGGCTCCACCTCCGCATAGTGCTTGCAGCGCGCACAGGTACACCGCACACACAGGCACCACCCCTCACCAGCTCACCGCCTACCTATCCATATTGCCTTCATAAACATTCTTCATTCATCCACCAACCCGCATTGGAGCAGCCTGGTGGATTAAGCTCCGATCCTTCTCCTACATGGGGAAGAGGCCTATGCCCAACAGTGGGATATTACAGGCTGAATCGTGATCGTAAAACATTCTTCATTCTGAACCACTACGTAATTACAATTACAATAACACTACGCTTAACCAGGTCATCCTTTAACATTTTTCATCTGAAGGCCTGGATCACTTAATAATTGCGATTACAATAACACTACCCTTCACCAGAGGTTTACCAACATTCTTCATCAGTTGATCCCATTTGAACTGACACATAATTGCAATTACAATAAAACTACCATTCACCAGAGGAGATTCTCCAATTATCTGAAGGTCCCATCATATCCGGACCGCCATAGAATATAGAATTGCAATTTCATAACCCTCAAATCGCCGATGACTATAGTTTAGCAGTACTAACTCAGTTTGATACTCAAAGATAATGTTAAAACATAAAATCTATAATGAGATAAAAAATTTTATAGATATGAAACTTTTATTTGATTAAAATTAAAAATTACCTAAATGTTTTTGTTAATTAAATGATTTAGTTTTTATGGTAACACTCAAATATCAAGTGCACTCATAAAGCGTGTCAGACTATGATTAGTACAATGTTCATGTCAGTCCCGATACATCAAACATGCATGTATCAGAACTTCATTACCTCTTTCGTTTCTAATTACGTTGATTATGCACTATTTTTTTATATTTAATAACTTTTATGCTTTTGTATTTTCCTTCTCAAAAAAGTTTTGAAGTTACATTCACTTTTAGACAGATTCTTCGCCAATGTAATGATAGTAAATAAGTAAACGCTTCACATTCAACGGCCCCCCAGTAGGATTTTCTTCTGTGTCGAGGGTTCGGAAACACACGCAATACACAAGCACAAACGCTCAGACCACGACAAACATCTATATTGCCAATACAAATGTCTGTCGTGAGCGGAGATCAAACCCGCGACCGCCAGCGAAACAGCCAGTGCTGTGACCGCTGCGCCAACGCGTCGTTGATCGTCGTGATAACTTTGATTGCATTGTGTTTACTTTTATATGCAATCTGTTTGTTTGTAATTTAGAAATAAAAAGCTACTGGACGGATATTGAAAATTCTTTCATCTGTAGAGTACTATGTTATCGCTTGAGTGGCGAAAGCTAAAGTCGTGTAGGTTACGCGAGTGAAGCCACGAGTGCAAAACTAGTTTAATTATAAGTATTTGTTTGTTATTGTTTTTAGCTGGATACTAGTAGGGCTGTCCAGCTGGCGGAGGCCTGTGACGTGGTCAACTCAATACTACGCGCCATACCCTACTGCGTTACTTCCACATAGGTAACAAACCTATGCAAATCTCTTTCAGAATCTTACAAAATTTTGTGTGTCATCAAACAAACAATTAATGCTTCACTAAAATGTTAGTAATTATAAGCAATGTATACTCGTTCAATTAAACAACATCGAATAAATGTATCATAATACGGCATTCCTTAAATTCTTAATCACAATGCACTCTGAACTTAAAATTATTTATATTGTAGCGAGCACAATGAGGGTGCATAAAGTGTCTTATTCTGAGTAATTATTATTAGATTATTGACGTAAACATAGATTAGTTATGTGTAATTGTTTTACAGTGTACCGACTTGAATAATAGAATGTTTTGTCCGGCCAAGAGCACATTTATAGATAAGTTAAAATTCATTCCAATTTTGATACATTACCAGTTATGACTATTGAAATAATTTTTTTTTTAATAATATACATATTATAAGCTCACTTTTATTGTATGCTTGTGATTAAACAGCAATTTAAGAATAAAATTCGATGATATCGTGTTAATGCACACATAGCTTCTGTATGTCACGTACCCTCAAGTTGTCCGATTAACTCAAATTAAATACTGGTAATTAAATATTAAAATGAATATAATATAGCTTAAAGTATCAAGTTTGTATGACTCTGGTATAGTGCATGTATTAGATATTGTACTGAAGACATAGTATCGATCTAGTGTTAATGAAATAAAAACTTTTACTATTAGTGTAATGTCATATAATAGAAAAGTATATTACATAATTATTATTTCAATTAGATTTTTATTATATACCTTAAAAATATTATGTAATGAATAACGTTACCTAGTATCTGCAATAATATATAATAAATATACTTGAATATGATGGCATAAATTTGATTTATTTGTATTTAAAAAAATGATAAATATTATTATAATAGAATGTGGAAATCCTTTCAAGAAAAGAAAATGCTTATTGTTAGACGATTGAATTCCTGAGTTACTATATAAATGTTAGTGTTTATGCCAGCTTGTTACAAGTATATTATTAAAATACTTTGTAAGCGTATCCAATTATTATTGTATTACTCATTTACTTGTATTATTACAATTTTGAAAATAGGTATGTTTTATATGTAGAAATTCTCTTCTGCTATATGAAGAAA
Source organism: Melitaea athalia (assembly GCA_905220545.2). Classification (NCBI taxonomy): domain Eukaryota; kingdom Metazoa; phylum Arthropoda; class Insecta; order Lepidoptera; family Nymphalidae; genus Melitaea; species Melitaea athalia. The sequence continues at coordinate 13,326,251 of HG992196.1, forward strand.
GAAGCCTTAGCCCTACAATGGGGTGTTAATAAAAATTTGCTAAAGTCAAGCGCGCAAAAATCTTTAATACAAAGTTTAATGACTTTGAAATAATAAATATATAATAAACGTGCTTGAATACATAAATATATTTTGTGTCTTTAAGTGTTATATCAGCGCAAATGACATTAATATAATTGCATCATTTAGTTCATCTAAAAAACAAAAGAATTTATTTTATTTAGATGTTAAGACATTCCTATTTTACAAGATTAACAATAAAATTCGGCTTTAAAAATATAGTAAAACTTATTTTAAGTATTTAATATAAAATACGATATTTATATTGATCTGATTTTTTTTTATATTTTACTTGACTTGTGCCATCTGTCTCAAATTATAATAAGGTCTGATGAATTTTAACAAAATTATGTTCTCTGATACTACGTATTATTTGTCGTATTTTTTTTTAATAATTAGGACTGATTAATATTTTTATATTTATTCGATAAATTATGTATAGTCAAATAATTTCAATTCCTTTTCTACAAAAAAAAATAATCTGATTGGATTTTTTAAAAATAACAAAATGCTTATTTAAATTTACTGTAATAAAGTGGTAACACATGACACATTATTTTATGGTTTGCGGCCGACATTTTGGATTCGTGATTCGTCGTGAATCAATATTGTTGGATCACTTTAGAGCAGAAACCATGTGGTTTGCTGCTCAATAAAGTGAAAGAAGAAAGAATATTAATAATAAGAGTTGTGACCTAAAGGTTGTAATTACCAGGTCAGAAACCCAATTAAAAAAAATATATATATATTTTATAGTATACTACATTCAGTATGTAATTTGTAGAGATTGAAATGATATTATAACTTTTATTTTGTTTGATTTTAAGAATTGTAATCGTATTATTATTCATAAATTTTAGTATTATTTGTAAGAAATAATTGATATATTGAAGAGGAACGTGGTCCTTAAGTGTGTTGTTTTGAACGAAAGAGAAAACTTTTTTGTAAAATTTAATTGCTTATAAACGACTGCTGATAGGTAAATTCTAAAAAAATATCATATAGAGTTCATATTGCATTGCATGGTTATAGTTCTGCAAGGACATACAAATTGTGTAATTATTTAGAAAGTGTTGTATGATCATGATTATGATATTAACATTTTTCTACTCATTGTTGTATAGGTAGTGTGACGCCATGATACTGTTTAAATTATGATATAAAAATTAAAATTATATTGGTGCATTTATTAATTAAATGTAAAATCAAATTCCATTCTACCGCATGTTATATAAAAATAAATAAAAAATGACAAAATAGTAGATAATGTAGTAAATTGGCTAGAATATCGTCGTAGATGTATGTAGTCGGTCGGTGCCAAAGTCGTAAAGAAGGGAAGGTGGGTTCAATTGATGAGTGTAAAATGCAAATTTGACTTTTCTACGTTCTGAAAACCAAATTATTATGTGAAAAACTAATGTAATCGTATTTTTTTATAAAGAAATAAAACTGTAGACAAAATACTTTTGTTTTTATTTTCCGTGTAATAAAATATTTAAAGGCTGAAGTATGTAAGGAATTAAGGATACTAACTTTTTAACAGACTTCAAAGCAGGAGGAGGTTCTCAATTCGATTATTTTGGTGTGGTAATTGTTTTTTTTTTTACGTTAGCAGGCAAATACAATTTCAGAGCAGTTCACAGTTGTTCAAGTCCAGATTAATTCTATTAAACACTTGTCATTTTTTGTTATCGGAACAATCTCACATCATCAATCTCACAAAAGTGTTTGACGTATGTAAGAGAGTAACATAACCTACAATTACTATGACAACCATCAACAAATTAGTAATGAATGCATATTATTTCAGTTGGAACAAGATATGAAGAGTTATTATACCAAAGAACACAACTATTACTCCTTGAAGTTAAAATTGATAGATATTAGTATGTACACTAGCTGTTGACAGCACTGATAGAACTTTGTTATTGCCCGTATGACGTCACACCATGGCGGCTCGTGTTTTAGGTCACGTGATATACAGATTAAAATATACGACTTTTAATTTCAATATAATAAATCAATAATGTGCTTTTATGATTCTAAATCAGAATATTTAGGTGTATTTCTATATAAATTTTAATTTTTATCAAAATTTATAATTTATTTTTCACTACGGAAAGTACCGTATTAATAATACTTAATTAGTTAATCAGTATTTTTTTATGATCTTTTCCCTCTCATGTTAATTACATATAGTAAGCTAAAACCGCTCGCTCGCTCTCTACTCGCTCCTATTGGTCTTAGCGTGATGAAACATAGCCTATAGCCTTCCTCGATAAATGGGCTATCTAACACTGAAATAATTTTTCAAATCGGCCCAGTAGTTCCAGAGATTACGCGTTCAAACAAACAAACAACCAAACAAACAAACTCTTCAGCTTTATATATTAGTATAGATTATATACCTTACTGTAGTAGGCACCCATCTCTATGATTGCTATACTTACCTGCAGCCCGGTCAGAAAAGGTAGATAAATGATTTAAATCTTTGGATAAATGTAGATTATTACCCTCACATGTTAATTAAAAAATCCAAGTGCAATAATAAACGGCGTCGAATTCTAAACATAATAATGTTTGGCTGCCGTATTAAAAGTTGGTGCAGCCAAAGATAAATAGTAAAAAGATACAATTTACGATGACTATGGGAGCTCATTGCGAAGAATGAGACAGAATAATACTAATTCCTTCAACGAAAAGAGACAGCGTAAATTTCGAAATTTCGAATTTTCTAGTATGTTTAAATGAGCCTGTGATGCGCGCGCATGAATTTTACGCTATTATATAAAAATACTGATTAACTAATTAAGTATTATCAATAGGCGAATGGTGGCAGAGGTTTTTTTTTATAAATTCACAATATTGAAATAAGCCAATAAAAAATTGTTTCATTTAATTAACAGATGAGGGAAGATTTTGTTATATTCCGGATCTTAGACCATAATAATTAATTATTGAGAGCTGGATTGGACTTGGGCGGGAGTATAGACGTGCCAACTCGGAATAAACAAAACTCGAGTTAACTAGATGAAACAGAGTAAATGATTTTATTTTTTACCAATTTATTCCTCAGCTTCGCAATAATAATTTTGCGTGCGTACAAAGTACACATGTCAGAAGTGAAACTTCTTTGGCAAATTAATGAAAAAAACATATTAAAAAATAATAATTAAAAACACGAATTAAAAATACAAAAAAAAAAAAACTAATTGAAAAAAAAATTGTGTGTGTCAGCTACGACGCACAACTTTAGTTAACCCCTTCAGATCGACTGTCTAAATAGGTAGGTACAAAAAAGACTTACTAGTCTTAAGAAAAAGGTTAATACTACCAGTATATTCAATGTACTCTGTGGTTAATACCATATCAAATGGTAAATCTTATACTATTAAGCCTCGTTTCCACTAGGGGACATTTTGTCCCGCGACATGTCGCGGGACAAAATGTCCCCTAGTGAAGACGAGGCATTACCGCAACATGGGACAATTGTTCCGCGTCAGCCCCGTCTACACTAGGGAACATTTTGTCCCGCGACATGTTGGGGGACACGTCCACACACATGTTGCACAGTGTCCCGCAACATGTCCCGCAACATGTCCCACAGTGTGTACGTGTTTAGGGACATGTTGCTTGTTCCCGCTTCGAGATCGAAAACATTTGTTTCGCGTCAATGTCGCATGGTAGGGCTTTTGATATTTTTTAAAATATCGGATTCTCGATGTATCGATATTTTTAAATACATAATCAATATCGGAGTTAGAGATATCGAAAAAAAATCTATATATCGATATTTTTTAACCGACTTCAAAAAAGGAGGAGATTACTCAATTCGATTTTAATGTATATTCGGGGATAACTTCGTCGTTTACGAACCGATTTTGATCATTCTTTTTTTTTGTTGGAAAGGAGATATCCCAAGGGTGGTACCATGATAAGGAAACCAGGATCTGATGATGGAATCCCAGAAAAATCGAGGGGAACCTTCGAAAGTCGTAGTGACGACAAGTGCGTTACTAAATTTTTTTCGTCTACTTACGTTGTATTATTTGTCGATGTAATTGAAGTCGGTTTTTTTCGTTTGCTAGCAAACACAATTTATCAATTTTATTTCATCGCCTTTTTTTCAACCGATGTACAAACGGAGGAGGTTATGTATTCGACGCGTATATTTTTTATGTATGACCACGCATAAATTTTTACAGAGTGGTCCGATTTTGATAATTAAAAAAACAATCGTGTCGATTTAAAAAATAATTTACACAGTTTATAATTCAGTATAATATTTGTTAAACAAATTAAATTATCAGTGATTTATTAAAATGTAAGGTTCTCAGTAATTATTGTTCAATTTTAATAAAACAATAATACGTACCAATATTCAGTAAGATTTTAAAAATATTCGTTGTTTTATATGTTCAGTTGTCAAACAACTATTACTATTATTAGGCACTAAAAGATTGATTACAGAAGCAATTCGTTAAGATGCTACAGAAGAAATCAAATATTTAACAGCTATTTCTGAGAGCACCTGAGTGATAATATTTCAATATTTACTATCAATCCAAAATTTTAGTGCGTTTAATGACCTTGAAATATTTGGTTGATCTAAATACTGTTTAATTCAGCAGGTATTGCAACAAAAATTGTGCCAACAAGTTCATTGGCATTTGACGTATTTTTCATGAGCATATTATTAATTTAATTAAGTAAATAAATAAATAAAAATAACTTCACAAATGATGGAGGTGTTTCTTTATCTCTATGAGGAACATGTTGCTGCATTTGTCCCCTAGTGTGGCCTACACAATGTTCGAAACATCTGTCCCGCAACATTGTTGAGGGACAAATGTTCCTCATTTGTCCCCTAGTGGAAACGAGGCATTAAACGAGCAATTCTTGTATATACAGGGTGTTAGGGGAATGGTTAGCCATAGAGGTATGTTGGGTAGGGGGGGTCATTTGGAACCTGTTTAGGCTAACTTACCTATATGCAAAGTGTTACGGATTTTTTTTTATGATTATTTTTTCATTTTTCGAAAAAAGTGCCGAAAATTAGTGATTTGACCATCATATCTTTTTTGTTTATTGATATAACAACGCCATTCTTTTTTTGTTTTGATCATCAATACATTGCGCATGTAAAATAAATGTGATTTAATTTAGAAAACATCTACAAAAAAAATTATGGGCCAAAGAAATCTTGACAGAGACAAAAAGTAAATCAAACCTTCAAGTTTAGGTATAAATTAAAAAAAAAATTAAAGCCTCCAGACAATTTAAAATAATTTAAAAAACTACTCTAGTTAACACTGTTTTAAATAATATTACTTTCATTCACCTACCTTACTTACTTTTTTTTTAAATGATGATATAACGAAATGGTTTCTACCTGAACCCGCACTCTACGCTGACAATTATAACAATAATTGTTATTACGCAGGACGTTATATCCCTGTATAGCACATGGTAAACTACCATCTTGACTTTGGCGACATGTTGGCGCAGCGGTCAGAGCACTGGCTGATGCGCTGGCGGTCGTGCGTTCGATTCCCGCTCACGGCAGATATTTGTATTGGTCATATAGATGTTTGTCGTGGTCTGGGCGTTTGTGCTTGTGTATTGTGTGTGTTTCCGGACCCCCGACACAGGAGAAAATCCTACTGGGGGCCGTCAAGTGTGGAGCTTTTATTATTTGAAAAAAAAAATCTTGACTGCTCTCATCAGGCGAGGATTTACATCCTTATTTCTACAATAATTGTTATTACGCAGGGCGATATGTCCCTGTACGGCACATGGTAAACTACTTGCTGTCTCTTTTTATCTTGGAATTTGGGGTATGAGTTTCCACGGGCACCACAAATGTCTCTCATAGGGTGAAATAATTGCCGGTAGGTATCAAAATAAAACAAATCATAAATTCGAGTAACAAATTTATCCTATTTTTATAAATACAGTGAATTCGGTCGTGAATTTTCATAATCTACATTACTAGAAATAAGGATGATCTTCAAATAAGGATGTAAATCCTCGCCTGATGAGAGCAGTCAAGATCTTTTTTTTTTATAAACGCTTCACACTCGACGGCCCCCAGTAGGATTTTCTCCTGTGTCGGGGGTCCGGAAACACACACAATACACAAGCACAAACGCCCAGACCACGACAAACATCTATATGACCAATACAAATATCTGCCGTGAGCGGGAATCGAACGCGCGACCGCCAGCGCATCAGCCAGTGCTGTGACCGCTGCGCCAACATGTCGCCAAAGTCAAGATGGTAGTTTACCATGTGCTATACAGGGACATACCGCCCTGCGTAATAACAATTATTGTTATAATTGTCAGCGTAGAGTGCGGGTTCAGGTAGAAACCATTTCGTTATTTCATCATTTAAAAAAAAAGTAAGTAAGGTAGGTGAATGAAAGTAATATTATTTAAAACAGTGTTAACCAGAGTAGTTTTTTAAATTATTTTAAATTGTCTGGAGGCTTTAATTTTTTTTTAATTTATACCTAAACTTGAAGGTTTGATTTACTTTTTGTCTCTGTCAAGATTTCTTTGGTCCATAATTTTTTTTGTAGATATTTTCTAAATTAAATCACATTTATTTTACATGCGCAATGTATTGATGATCAAAACAAAAAAGAAATAGCGTTGATATATCAATCAACAAAAAAGATATGATGGTCAAATCACTAATTTTCGGCACTTTTTTCGAAAAATGAAAAAATAATCATAAAAAAAAATCCGTAACACTTTGCATATAGGTAAGTTAGCCTAAATAGGTTCCAAATGACCCCCCCTACCCAACATACCTCTATGGCTAACCATTCCCCTAACACCCTGTGTATATATATATATACATATATATATATATATATATATATATATATATATATATATATATATATATATATATATATATATATATTTTCTGAATCTCGGAATCGGCTCCAACGATTTTCGTGAAATTTAGTATGCAGGGGATTTCGGAGGCGAAAAATTGATCTAGCTAGGATTCATTTAAAAAAAATGTCGTTTTATCCCTGTTTTTAAGCAATGAAAAAATATCATTAGAATACGAAGCTTAATTTCACGACGCGTCAACATAGCTTTAATGGCGTAATTAGGAAATCGGCGGGTGTCAAATCGTGTTGACCCGGGTTCGAATCTCAGTCTCCAGATAATTTTTTTTTCTTTTATTTTTTTTTAATTTCACTCGTGATTTATTATTTAATAAAATTAAAATATAAAAATACCGAGAAAAAAAAAAACAAAAAATAAAATGAAAATACCGAGCTAGGCTCGGTCACCCAGGTACTAGACGAATAAAGTAACGCCTTTACTAGAGTTAATGTGGCAAAGTGCGCCTACCGGGCAAGTGCACCTACCACAAATATCTCGAAAACTACCGATTGGATACTAGTAGTGACACTATATATCGATGCTACAAACTAAATCATAGTTCTTGGTGAAAGTCACAGATGGCTCTAGTCATGTGAGTTTGAGATACGCGCCATTTTATTTTCACTGATATTCAAAGTGGTGAGGAGAGATGACTATGGGTTGATCATCTTCGTAAATCTCAAGAAATATAGTTTTTACCAACATACGAGTGAGGTAAATGCACAATTTAAATATTTTTCTTTAAGTTTCTGACTATATCTCACTCCTATCTAGTGAAATTTATATATTTTTTTGCAGTTAAATATTCTAACTTAAAATTTATATAGTTGGGGAAGTGCGCCATACTGACTTTTTATATGGCGCACTTCGCCGCAATCCAGAGGTTACAAACTTTTTAAAATGTGTCTTTGTTACAAGTCTTTATTTAACTTGCAATGTTTCTTTGCTTGTTTGTATGGTCGAGTCAAATCTTGCAAATTAATTTGAAAAAGAAATCTTGAATGAACATGTTGGTCCATTTATGGTCAATTTGGGTGAGAATGCTATTTTTATGCATGACAATGCCCGACCTCATACATATTGGATTGTGAGTGACCACCTTCAAGAGATGAAAATTACTCGTATAGAGTGGCCAGCACGCAGCCCAGATGTCAATCCGATCGAGCATGCTTGGGACTAGCTAGGGAGATGCGTAAAAAAATTACGCTTCGTGAGCTCAAAATTGCTCTCACAGAGGAATGGGAGAATATTCCCCAAAATCGTACAAAAAACTTGGTGTACAGCATGCCAAACTGGGTAAACGCAGGAATGGAAGCACGAGGAGGCAATACGAAATATTAAAATTCGAGAAAATCGTAATGTTGTTCAAAAATGTCATGTTTCCCATTTTACTTAACAACTAATTTCAATGACTAACTTCTTATTTCAGTCCGTTTATAATACCAAATAAGTAGTTCCATTTACGATGGGAATACCATGGGTATTCCCATCGTAAATAAAAGAAAAAATATACTTGACACTCGATTATCAATATTTGGAAAAAAGGTTCATAGCCTCTGACTTAAGATTGTATGGCGCACTTAGCCGAAATTTGGTTTTAAGTACACAGATTCTTCTAGAATGTGGCTATGAAAAAAAATTAAATGTCATTCGTTTTGTTGCTTGTTTTCTTATAATAATATAAGGCTGTTTTTATTCTAATGCTATAATATTACGTTTTATTAATACATGGCGCACTTACCCGATTTGTCGCAAAGTGCGCCTGGTCAGACTGTTTTCAAATTTTATGCTAAAATTCATTTATTTGCTGTCAGATTCTAATGACACGACATTGGTTGTTGTTGCAAAACATCACAGATCCTTATGGTACCATGACTTAGTATCACTCGTGAACTTAAACACAAGAAATATTGCACCAAAGTCAACTATGAAAAAAGTATGGCGCACTTTGCCCCCCTGACTCTATATCTACCGCGCTATACTTTATCTACTGCGCGATGCCGCTATTAGAGAACTATTTTATTAGTCTACCGACGACGTATTCGTGGTTTCCGACATTCAATCGCCACCGGTCAATCGTTCAACAGATTTTACACCACATATTTTTTTCATACCGGGGGCTTTATATGAAAATCGATTCTTATGGAGTAAACTCTAAAAAAAAAACTAAAGCCAACGTCACGGGGTGTTCCCAGGCCCGGGGTCAACCATCCAACTACTGAACGTCATGACGCTGCCGCGTTACCGGTAACGCAAATTTTACCCCTCATGCGCCTAAAGAAGTTTCAGTTCAAAAATTGGAACGGACAAATTATATTTTTATCTGCTTCAATTCTTTCATTTTTAAACGGTTTTTTAAACGGTTTTATTTAGCTTGACTTGAGTCTTGTTTGGGTCAAATTTGGTAATTGGAATTTTAACTCCTTCCTGATGACAGATTGATCTGATATTTGGTACACACTCTTAATCTTGATGACAATACAGCATAATATAATTATTCCTTATGATTGCAAATCCAAGATGGCCGTCGATACAAAATGGCGGATCACATAGTACTTCACAACAACCTCAATATGGGTATCAAATGAAAGGGCTTGATTGGTAGAATAGAGCTCACTATAAAAAATCCAAGATAGCTGCCGCCACAAATTGGTGGATTACATATTTTCCACAAATACCTCAATATGGGAATCTAATGAAATGGCTCTATTGGTAGAATACAGCTTATTAGACAGTGTAGGTATATTTGTTACTAATCTAAAAACTACGCAACAAAACTAAAAACTGGAAAATAAAATAAACAAAAAAATATTTTATGTTAAACGGTTTTATTACAATAAAAAAAGACGTGTGGCACTTGGGGACTGCCGCGGTAAAGCTATTGCATAGCATTTTGTGTCAACTTATGCAATAATTATAATATTTATTTATTTTATTTATGCAGTATTTCTTTTTCTTTGATATTAATTCAAGTTACACTTTTTGAGCTTGGTGAAGAAAACAAATTTTTTTCTTTTATTAAAAAAATTAAATGCCAAATTTTATCCGGAAATAGTAACATTATAGGCAATATCATATTTGCATCAATGAGTAATACGCTCAACTAGATAATAGTACTAACGCCGGTGCTATCCCATTCATGTAGGTCATATTTTTTATTTCATCACGCATTCATTGATAAATGCCGGCAAACTCGCGTCGAAGCTCAGACGTCAAGCGCACCGCCTAGCCGCGCCCCCGCGCCCCCGCGCCGCTAGTTTCGTAGAGTCGTACAATACCGAATACGTCTAATCGCACGCACACAACGCCCGAACGCCGTGTCGAATCTGCTCTTTGGTGTCGAAGACTGCCGAACTGAAACGACGTTAGACGATGCACGGCCTTCAAGCCACACCTCCGTGCCCGTCGGAGTGGGGAGCGTGAGGTTTTTTCGTTACTGAAATTCTTGAAAATGTCCCCGCGCTCAAGGCCCGCGAAAGAAGCTATGCAATAGCTTAAAAATGGTGTTGGTTAGATAGTTAGTTTATATACTAAAAGCTAAAAAATGATTGGGTAAAATCTAGCTACCAGATCGCACCAATCTTCTCATCAATCTGGGGTATTGATCAGACAAAAACATAAAATCACAAAATATAAAATCATCATCACTCACTGGTGGTTCAAATATATCCCAAACGGCAAACCAAATTATCAAAGATTTCCTTTTAGGATCCGGCATTTTGTCAAAAACAGAACACTAAAAATTTTAAATTAACTCTTATCTTGTTTGTTATGAATGAATATTATAGTCTGAAATGACCGGCAAACTTCGCTCCATGTCGGTTTCATTCGGTTTTCGAACTCGAGTCGGAGAGAATTCAACTCGAGTTGATTCGAGTTAAGCTCAACTCGAGTTAACTCGAGTTAAACTCAACTCGAGTTAACTCGAGTTAGTAACTCGAGTTGACCATCACTAGGTAGGCGGGAGTTACGTAGTAACTAATACTTAATCTGTGGGCGGGAGATTTCGGGGCGCGCGGTCGTCTTTTTTTGGGATGGCCGCGCGACTTGAATTTTCCCGCCATTTTTTCAATAATTGAATTATCTATAATACAGGGTGGGGATTATAATACAACGATAACTTGGACAGCGTATATGTAATGACATTCCAAGCCCACATACAAAAAATCAATAAAATACATCCAGTAGTTTAGTCACAAATTATGATTTTTCATTTTTTAAAATTTCTACGTATGTATTAGACTAAAGACCTGACCTACCCTAAAACCGGCGGTTAACGACTCAAGGACAGCTATTATTATTTTTAAAATCATAGATTAAGAAATGGATATGGCATCGACTGCCACAAAAAGGCACAATTTTTAATCATTGCCATTTAGTGTCAGTTCGCAGACCAAATAATATTATAATAACTAATGTTTAAAAAAAAATAACTTATTCAGTATCGGCTACTGATCAGTTCTGCATATTTAAAAAAAAATTGATGGTTTGAGAAAATTTAAATCAAATAGGTTTTTATTCAATTTAATTTTAAATGCGTAACAATTTATTTTAATTTACTTTTCTAACTTCCTATTTTTTATTCAATCAAAATAATGAAGTTTTGTAGGTACAAGCACAAACCATTTCCACGCAACTTTGCCGCGTAGAAAGAAGGCCACGCGCGATCACCGCGCGATGACGCGTGTAACAGGTCAGTGATCCTATATTTACAAAAATGATGTTATAAAATTTTATTAAATTAAATTGAATTAGTTTGTATGAAAAAATCTTTTTTTTTGATTTTGATGTTAGGACTTATCTGATGGTTTTGAAATACTTCTTTATACTAGTACTAACGGTGTTTTCAATTATCGTTCTATTGTCATCCCCACATTGTATATAATATATATTGAATTATATATATATATATATATATATATATATATATATATATATATATATATATATATATATATATATATATATATATATTGAATTATTTATAATATTGAATTATATATAATATATCTGTTTGTGTTGCTGTTGTTTATTACTCACTCTGACATTGGCAAATCCTCACGGGAGCCATTATATAAGAAGAAGAAGAAGAAGAGAGCTGGATTCGAGTCCTTCGCTTGACACTGACAATCTATAAACAGTGTAAGTGTTGCTAGCCAAAACATATTTTAATTATTTAGTAGTTTCATATGGGTTTTTCTTCATTTGATTTTTAGACAAAAAAATAAAAAAAATGATTGATTGTTAAATGGTTCAACATATTATGATTGTTGTCTGCTATTTGGCGTAAATTCTGTAAAAGTACATTATTTATTAACATGACTGTTCCATCTGCAAGATTTCTCAATATGAATTTGATGTTTATTAGTATGTTTTGTGGTTTTTATATGGCCACATTACAATTTTCTTTGCCGGCCGGTTCGTAACCTATCTTGTTATTTTCGTGTTTAATTACTTTTGTTTTCCATTTATCCTGTGATTCACTGCTAAATACGTTGAGTTGAGATAATCTCCTCCGTATTAGCTAATTGAATATCAGAGTTTGGACTACATTTGTGACTTTTCTTTTGAGTGAGTGAGATATTGACTCTTAAACATGCCTCAAAGAAGGTGCTGTGTTTCTAGTTGTTCATCAGCACAAATTGATGGTAAGTATAAACAAAAACAGGTCTTTACAACAATATTTATCTTAGTACAATATAGGCATGCAAGAACATTGAACTGGATAGGTACATCTTTTAAACTTTGTTTGTCGGATTGACAGAATTTCTTAGGAAGTGCAAAAACTTTATTACACAGAGTTATATCACCACCAATCTCTAATATCTAATAATTTATCTACACTACTATCTACACTTCTTTATCTACATAATAATAATTATGAAGGAAAGGTTTGATTTGTAATAAATAAACTCAAAAACTACTAGACTGATTTTGTTTTCTTTGTTTGTTTCTTTCTTTCTATATTTTATCATGATATTCCCACTGGAACAGCCATCATGCTGTTAAAACCACACGGAGCAGCTAGTATTTTGTAGGTATAATATTATAAATGTGGAATTGTTTTGTAGTTTCTTTGAGAATCACATCGGTGAATAAAAGAAAATTATGTTAGGTTGTCTTAATAAATTGTAAATTGAAATAATAAAAGTATGTTACTTAATTTAAAAAAGGGATTTTATTATTTAAAAAAAAAAAATTTCACTGCGTAAAAACTACTCTAAAAAGTGAAGTTATGGGTGGAAGTGTAAGCTAGTTGTTTAGAAATAGCTGATGGAACACAAATGAAGGTGAATTTCAGTGACCAACATATTTGTGTGAAATTTCACTTCAAATAACAGACAGACAATCAATACAATCATAGAATGACTGGTTTTGTTTGTTCCGCAGGTTCAGTACTACATGCCTTTCCAAACCCACTAGTGTATAAAGAAAGGTTTAACATATGGGTCAAAAATGCTGGTGTTGTTGGTGAAGACAATGACTACATTTTTAAAAACTGTAGAATATGCCGGAAGCATTTCGAACCAATCTATCATTATCCAAAAAATAGATTGAGTGTTCTAGCTATCCCAACATTGCATGTTCCAGGTAAAATTAATTTTAATAGCATACTAATTATACTCATTGCATATAAATAAATACTAACTTGTTTGATGATTTTAGGACTTTTGGATAGTGTATGTCAAACTGTGGAACTTCTGGCTGTTACCAACCCTCTGCTTCCGTCTTCTTCAACAGCAGGTGGTTACACAGGTAAGCACATAGGGTATTATGTGATTGTGCTCTTTTTATTTATGAATAACAAAGCTGTTTTTTAATGATTGAGCATTTAAAAAAATTAATACAACTTGCAGGCCTGTTACACAACAGTTACACAACACGACTCGATCCTGCGTCTTCAGGATTTCAAGCCCCGGAATCCTGAAGACGCAGGATCGAGTCGTGTCAGAGCTAAAACAAATTTTCACTGATTTCTTTATTTAAATATTATAATATTTTAATAAAAAGGTTCTGCAATACTAGAAAAGAACCCTTCTCTCTCGAAACGAACCCTTCTCAAGCGGCTTAATAGTTTTGGGTTTGGCAACTAGATGGCAGCAGTTTCTGAAACTGCGAGATGACTATCTATGTACACCATATTATACTTATCTATGTGTAACACTGTAACCATTACGCGCGGGCGGTCACCGCTTGACTTGACTGGAGTAACCGCTCGTTGCCCGCCACCGCGCTGCCCGCGCCTGGCCCGCCGCTGTTTTCGAGGGTCGGTCCATTTGATTGTACGCAAACGCATTAGATCCTGCCGCTCCCACGCCGCCGCTGCCGCCCCACAGCACGCAAATTTCCAGGCATCAGCCTAATAGCCTACTCCTTCGCGTCAGCAACCGCTGCATGCTTAAATGTGCCTAAATGCTCAAGTGTACAGTTGTGATTACTTCGCACCACGCGATCTCACAGCAATCGTGAGGATCTCAGGGCTGACTCTTCGATAAAATTAAATTAACATATCTCTTTGTGTCTATGTTATTGAGAACAGCCGGGCTAGCATGCGCGCCACGACAAAAGTTTGTCTACCCCTTTTCTCGTATTATCTCTTTATGTCTACAGTAGCTAGCATGCGTGCACGTGATATTCTTCTCGTCACGACAATTGAAGAGATAACAAGAAATTTTAGTTATCGTAGTTTTGTCGAATTTTGACGTGATTTTGACGTTTTAAGAAGATAAAGTACTCGTTGTCAATATAAGAAAGACTACGATAAACGACATATATTAAAATTATAAATATTATTATAATATCTTTTGTATACCATGGCGTTTCCGTTCCGTTTAGTCTTCGGAAGAGAATTATGTCTCTCGTATTGCGCATGCTAGGGTAATCGAGAAAATACTCGATGTAGACATTATCTATCTCTCTCGTCAAGAGATTATCTCGTTGTACGCATGCTAGCCCGGCTGTGAATATGTTCTCACTATAGTTGGTAGTTTAAAATTGTATTAATTGTTTATAAAATTATATATATTTTTTATAAATAAGTGCTGACTGTGCAATACATCTAAGGTGGCGTTCAAGTATTACGTAACGCAATTTTTGAACCCCCCTCCCCCATGTAACGCGCCCTAACGTTTTCCTGTACATAACACATATAGTGTAAAGTGCAATTTATTTTAATCTGCATTAAATGACTAAACTAAATAACATATTCATTTGTATAAGGATTAATACTGAACTAAAGAAAATAGCTTTGAAAATAGCGTACTGTTTTTAATTAAAAATTTGAACATAAAAGTGGTTATTGTAAGTCAACCCTAAGAGATAGAGATATGCTATCGCGGACTTTTTTTTGTAGAATTTTTATAGGTTTTGAATTCGCTACAACTATCAAGCTCCTGGGAGGGATTGGGGATAGCGTCGGCAACGCGCTTGCGACGCTTCTGGTGTTGCAGGCGTCCATAGGCTACGGTGGTCACTATTACCACAGGGTGGCAACTGCTATACATTTTAATTTCTTTCTATTCAGCGCCATCTATCTACCACTTCAGCCTTTCACAGTCCACTGTTGGACATATGCCTCCACAAGTTCGCGCCCGAAATTATGACGTGAACTCATGTGTTTTGCCCATAGTCACCACGCTGGGCAGGCGGGTTGGTGACCGCAGGGCTGGCTTTGTCGCACCGAAGACGCTGCTGCCCGTCTTTGGCCTGTGTATATCAAAGCCAGCATGGATGGTTATCCCGCCATCCGTCGGCTTTATAAGTTCCAAGGTGGTAGTGGAACTGTGTTATCCCTTAGTCGCCGATGATGAGGAGAATCCTGATTGGAACGGACGCCGTAACTTGTTGTGTGAGGTCGCTCCCGCAGTTTATAAGTTTAACCCTAGAAGCCCAATCATATTTTGTTATCTAAAAAGCCCAATCATAGGTCAAATTTACCCACATCAGTAAATACCACATATAACTTACTTTTTCTGTTAAATTTATTATTTTTTAACATTATTTATTTATATCAACTATTCAGGAAATGAAAAAAGTATAATTATAATAATATTTATTTTTTAGACTTGGTAAAAACAACTATAACTAATTAATATAAAAATTTGGTACAAAAAGAGATCCTTTCGGTTTTTTTTTCTTCTTTTAAACTAAAAATATAAAAAAATTAAAACAGAATATTTTTTTTTACTAACAAATCAATCTTTTATAATAATTAAATAGTTTAATACAATACTTATTTATTTAAAACACTTTTCACACACATCAATATTGTGCTCACGACATATTGCCTTTCTGCATTTTATGCACTGTGAATTTGTTTTCCGCCCTTTTTTATAGGAACAATATCCACAGTTACGACGCTTTTTCGCTTCTGGTTGTTCTGGGACGTCCTCTGGTACTGGTTGTGGCTCATTTTGAATAACATTCATTATATTTTCACGTACTGAACGTTTTAAAGTAGGGGCTTCCAGCCGCTGTTGCATCCATGGCGTAGTCAACTCTGTGCTAATTTTTTTGATGAAGTTCTTGCGACTTAATGGTTTTTCTTTTCTCGAAAGCTTGTTGTGGCAGTAAATAATATAAGAATTTACAAAAGACATATTAAGCATGCCGTAAAAAACAGCCATAGGCCACCGATTTGTCTTCCTGTTTGTCGACATCGAGGAACACATTTGATCGAAGGAATCGACACCTCCTTTTGTCTGATTATAAAATAATATCATGTCTGGCTTTCCATTAGTATTGTCGACTACGCCGTCTTCGTCACACGATGATAAGAGGTACACCATCTTAGATGGCTTGGGTTTATAAGATACTAAGGTCAACGGACCATCGAAACAAAATATAGACGATCCCACGGGGCGAGAACGCGTATTTTTTAACGCTTCTGGAATTTCTCTTTTATTTGATCTTATAGTTCCAACCATTGTCAAATTATATGGACTTTTTAGTAAGGTTTTTGCCAGTGGTACGGAAGTGAACCAATTGTCACACGTAATATTTCGATTACTACCGTGTACTGTTTTTGTCAACTCCTTAACATAAAACTCGCCAAGAGGAAGGCCATTCGTTTTAGTACTCTTACCAAGGTAAGGTATCGCATTTACCATATACTTTGTTGCAGCGTCACATAACATTGGGAATTTTATTCCATATTTATTAGGCTTATTCGGTATATACATCCGAAATGGACATCTACCTCGAAAACCTAACAACTGTTCATCTACCGTTAAGTTTGTTCCTGGTGTATAGTTCAACCTGCATTGATCAATAAAAATATCCCATACCTTTCTAACAGGTAAAAAAGCATCATCTTGTCTAAGAGTCGCCCGTAATGACTTGTCATCCATTCTTAGACATCGTAGTAAAAACTCAAACCTTTCTTTACTCATTACGCTAACGTATCGAGTACCAGAGAATGAGGCATCGAATAACTCATCGGTAGACAAGTGGTTGTCCTTCATAACAGCCGTCAATGCAAGTATTCCTATAAGCGCCCAAATCTCCGTGACATTAGTATTTCTGTAACTTGCTGAAATCTCTTTTATATTTACACGTTTCCGTAGCATTTCTTCATTAGTCCATTGCACTATCTCTTCTATGATTTCGTCTGTGATGAAAAGTTGAAAACAAAGTAACGGTTCGACGATATTCCGGCACATTCGAGTGGGTCCTCTGTTTGTACGTACTATATTGATTGAAGAAGTCCTCCCGCTCGATCTACCTTTCACAGTACTCCAAACATGGTTATTCTTTGAGCGTAATGAAGGGTATGGTAATACAATAATTCTGTTTGATGATGAGTGAGGTATATCTGTATTAGTTGAATCAATAGACGCATTTTCATTTTGAACAGCCTCTTGGCTAACTGGCTGGCTTGGACACTCAACGTAGTCAACTACCTCGTCTTCCACGTCACTTATAACTTCATCTTCTGTAACGCAATCTTCTTCTTCTGAGCTTGTATCGCATATCTCTGAATCACTGTCATTTTCTAAAATGGCCGCTATCTCGTCGGTTCTTAACTGTCTAGAGGACGCCATCTTGTTTTTTCTCTAAAATAATATTAATTCATTATTAAGACAATAAAATACAACTCTAACTCTCTTGAAACAGCTCTTTTTAAAAACTTAAAATAAATGTAAAAGTTACACAAAGCCTAAACATGGGTCAAAATGACCTACAACAGTACGATAACTCCAATATGAAGGGACTTACCAAGACAATACCGCCGTCTCCTATGGGCTCTTAGCAGGTACTAAGTTAGTTCGATCAATCACGACGATCGAATGAAGTGTGCGAAAGAGAAAGCAGATATTTGTTTGCGTGTGGGTAAAAATGACCTAGATTGGGCTTCTAGGGTTAAAAAATCCATGGTTTTTCTGCAGTTACAGTGAAGTAGAATACACCAAAATTTGCATCTTGTCACGCTCTATAAGGTGGTACATTTAGTTTTGTGCGCAAAAACCTGCAACTATTTTTAAAAGTGGAAAAAGTGCGGAAAAGTTGAATTAAAAATATTTCAAACGAAAACGCTGCTCGAAATAGATCGAGTACATAGTGATATTTTTGCACCGTTGGACGGGGCTTATTGAGCCCTACAATTTGACTCGCGAGTCGGATTTTTCCGACGAAAACTCGCGGAGTTATTAAAGGAAAACTGTCGACCACGTGGCCACATGGTCTTGGATCCAGTGGCCTGAGGACGACGCAAAGCAGCCCATTCGACGCGGCACAACGCGCCTAATTCACCGGCTATTCAAACATAATTTTAAGTTTAGAAATTGCAGAGAAATTTAAATTTGAAATTTTTATCAAAATTCAAATTTTTTTATTTCCAAATTAAGATCGACGACACCCCCATATTTTTTGTTTATTTTGTAGGTCTTAATGAAATCTACAAATGTACTAAATTTCAAAAATTTTGGCTGTTGTTTTTAAGATAACATTTTTTGAAATCCAAGGGTTGGCACGTGGGGTGCAAAACGGGTTTAAATCGCTCTGTAAATGCTATTAAAAATAGGCTTTATGTAAATAAAATAATATTTATACTTTTTAAGAAATTTTTTGTGTAATTTTAAGTGGATATTAGGGTTTTCATTAAATTTTTTGCGTTTTTTGCATTTTAAAATTAGGGGTTTTTTGTTTTTTGTAAATAGTAGGATAGCTGAATAGACAATAAAAAGACGAACCCAACGAGCCCAAGCACGGGTGGATTCGTCCAAAAATAACGGACTTTGTAAATATTATTGATAACAGCCGCCATATTGGCGGCCATATTGGAAATTTTTAAAATCGATATAACTTTGGATCCGTACGTCCTAGAAACCCCTAGTTTTCACTATTATAATTATTGTGTCGAGCTATATATCCTACGGGGCGTTGCGGCTCTATATAGAGTCGACCACTAGATCCAAAAAATTTGACGGGTTTCGGATAGAACATAAAAAGCCCGTTACGGGGAGCCATCGCTCAGGTCTCTACGACCAGCGGTTCACGAGAAATTAATTTTCAAAGTTTTGCTTAAGGCGGAACCACATTTTGGTCCGCCATCTTGGAAATTTTAAAATTCTGATAACTCGGGAACCGTTGGTCGTAGAGCAACGCGGTTTTCTTCGCCGACAAGCCCTCCCTGAGAGCTTTCATCTCAACATTGACCGGCGACTCTATATAGAGCCCTTGACCAAAAAGTAGAGTTTACTCTGCTTTTTGCTAGTTTTAAGATAGAATAAGATAGGCTTAAGACTCAGGCATATTTGCCTGTAGTATATTTAAGGACAGAAACAGTCTCTGTCCTATTTACAAGACGCTATTGCGGAAATTATTATTTATTGCCATTTTATAACCCTATTTATACAAATTTAACATTGACATAATCGATTTAATAACTGACGCGACCCCTACATCAAACGAAATGTCGACCATTCCGACACCAACAAAACAACAAGATGTAACTAACCCACCCCCTTCTCCGCCTAAAAAGCCGAAAAAGCTGGATCAAACTATTACCGACATTTTTGAACCAGCCGCCAAAGACTCTATGTCTGAGAAGATAAGTCGGGATTTGTTCTGACTCCTTGTCGGCACTGCTCACGTTAGACAACCCGAAAACCCTCCATCCCCTGGCCGTTGAGGCGCGGGAACACCTGCGAAGGGCTCTGCTCCGGGACAAACGTGTCAGTTTGTTCTGGATCAAAGCTCACGCAGGACTAGAGGGGAACGAGCGAGCCGACCATCTGACCAAGGAGGCTGCCCTGAAACTAAAACGCGCTTTTGACTATGACAGCTGCCCGGTTTCATTCATCAAGCGAAGCATTCGTATGCAATCGCTTGATGAATGGAACCAGCGGTATCGTGCCAGCGAAACGGCTGGTGTCACCAGGGTGTTCTTCCCTGACGCGATAGCCGCATACAAAATTATCGGAAAAATAAAGGTGGACAGATTTCTCACCCAGGTTTTGACGGGGCACGGTGGATTCTCTGAGTACTTGCATCGTTTCAAGTGCAAGGGGAGTCCATCGTGCATCTGCGATCCTGCGTGCTCGGAGTCTGTCTTCCACGTACTTCTGGAGTGCCCGGCCCATGATCGAGAGAGGCAGAGCGTTGATTTTAAACTGGATGTAAAATTGGAACGTAATTCTCTCTCGGAAATAATAACCAGGAAGGACAGAGACTTGTTCCTTGAATATTGTATGAAAACATGTAAAATAGTTAAAAACAGAAATAAGAACTAAGAAAAATATGTTAAATAAATATTGCTACATATTTAGTGTAACATATAAAAAATTGTAATTAGATTAAGGAACATAGTATTAAGAAAGAAATATTGTAATATATAAATTGATATTTATATAAACAATTTGTCGTTAATATCGTACTTTTTTTTACTCTGTTCAATGTATAAGCTAAAAATAAAACTGCCTCTTGTAAATAAATAAAACTAGAATAAGCTTAGACAATAAGAAAAACATTGTAATAAAAATAAAAAGTTTACTTTTAGAACAAAAATAAAGAAAAAAAAATTGTAGACGTAATAAAAAAAAGCTATAACGGTTTTCCCCCTCATTATCCCCGAGTACATAGTTTATAAGAATAAAAAGTAAGAGCCTTAAGCAAGTGTGAATGAGGAAGGATGAAAGAAAGAACAGGTATGCAGAATGCAAGTGCGAGAGGAATAAATGCGAGAACTGGAATGAATGAGTAGAAAAAGATACATGTAAAAACAGTCTCACACTCTCGTGTGGGGGTCTAATAAAAAAAAAACCCTTAGTTGCCTCTTACGACACCCACGGGAAGAGAGGGGGTGGCTACATCCTTTAGTGCCGTAACCCATGTAACCACACAGCACGCCATCTATCTACCAGGACTTAATTTAAAAATGAACAGTGCTGCCAGCATATATCCATGGAGCAATTAGTAGTATAGTTTAGTAGAAAATAGAAATGTAAGCGTATTATCTTGAATTTTGATCTGTTATTATTTAGCTTTTAGTATAGTAGTATTTAGCTTTATCCATTTGATCAAAAAAGAAACTATTATACCCCGTCCGTCCGGCGACTAATGATCTTTTTGACACTTCAAGAAATTTTGACATTAGTGACTGCCTCACACATTATTTATTCGATTCGAAATAATAATCGATTTTATTTAAGAAGAACTTTCAATCGATTTAATTAAATACATTTAGTTTAAAAATATTATTTATTTATGCGTTTATTAGTATTTTTAATTATAAATGAAATATATAAATAAATGAATTAATAGAGTTATTGCTCTTTATTCTTGGTTTGCAATTAAATTTCAAGATTTCGATTTAATTCCTTGCAAGTAATCAATCTTGGGGTCATAGATACTATTTTTATTTCCTTTTTTGTATTAAATTTATAGAAACAATAATCACATGATGTAAAATTATTTTTATCATACGATCGATTTATTATTTCAAGAACTGTTTCATAGTCTGTGGTTGTTTGTTATGCACAGGGTACTTCACTCAATCAATCAAATCGTCAACAAAGTATGACATTACTGTAAAATTTTTAGTACGTTATTCCGGAAAAGAAAAAGTGTAATCATAACATTTTTTAAGGGACCGGGGGGAAGGCGATTTTGGCGTGAGACGCATGCGGGGAGGCTAGGGATTGACCATATGTAAACACAATCGACCGTTTAATCAACCGAATTGCGCAATCGATTAGTTTTATTTAGGATTTATTGATTTTTGTTTATATAAGATATTAAACGTATTAGATTTACAAATATAGTTAATTTTGTCGTTAATAAACGAGATTTCGACATTAATTTAAAAAAAAAACTACAAAAATCAAATTTTCTCAGTTGAAAGACACGATTTACTTGAATATCAGTTATCTATTAACGACTACTTAAGTAACAACTATTTGAGAAAATTTAAAACCTCCTTTTAAAATTAAAAATAAATATATTTTTATGACTTAATTTTAATCGATTTCAATAAAAATCGATTAAACAACACCTTATTGCACATCCCTTTTTGCTTACTTCATACAGCTTCGTGTTTTTTCGGAAATGCTCGGATACGGTAATCTGTCTCAGTCACACGTTAGTATTCGTGCCACTATCTCTGTCTTGAGCACTATCGGCTACAAAAGTTTTCGTTTCTAATGTTGTTAATTTTTATTATTAGTATTAGCAAAGAGTATATAACCACTACGTTTTAAGAGACGGGAGTCCCATACAAATAGCGTAAAATCTAATAAGTATGAAATGGAAGCGAAAAGTCTTGCCAATATGAAGCCGCAAACGTCATCTTCATGACATACGTAATGCCAATATCAAGAACAAAATAAATAGGGATTTCACGTGGATTTCACAGAAATTATCGATATCGATATTTGTCGATACGAGTGTGTAACCCTTATGACAATTTTTGTTAATACTTCAGGTAGGTTAATAATTAAAAAAAAAGTATCTATACTCAAAGTTTTATTTTGTTCAAACTTTAACAAAAAAAGTGTCCTGTTTTGTCCTAGAGTGGAGACCGCGTCTTGGCAAACGCAGTGTGGGACGTCCTCCGGCCCGTTGGACCGACGATCTTCGTAAGATTGCCGTGGTGTAGGCTGGATGAGGATTGCGGCTGTAATAATTATGATCATTTAAAACATCTTCTCTTTTGTTACTTTTAGCCACATATTGGATGTGTAATGGAAAACTATGGAACATTTCATCTATTAATGGATTTTTAGCAATATCAATATGTGGAATAGCATTTTTCTTTGTGTTTTCCTTTTCTTGAAATATTTTGTATGAAAATGCTTGCCGCAAATATATTTTAACTAGCTTCTGCGCGCGACTTCGTCGGCGTGGACTCCGCTCCTATTGGTCTTAGCGTGATGATACATAGCCTATAGCCTTCCTCGATAAATGGGCTATCTAACACTGAAAGAATTTTTCAAATCGGCCCAGTAGTTCCAGAGATTACCGCGTTCAAACAAACAAACAAACAAACTCTTCAGCTTTATATATTAGTATAGATTGATTCAATTTTTCTATAGGCATGTTTATCAAGTTTTCGTTACCAGTCGCCTTTACCCATTGTTTGCAGCTAAAAAGAAAACTATGTTAAAATTGGTAATAGATACCTGATGATAATTAATAAAAATACAATTATCTCAGAGGGAATTGCAAAGAGTACTTATATCTTTGACCAGAATCGTTAGATTGTTTTGAGTAATACTTAGTCTGAGTTATCAGATTGGTATAAAGAGTAGTAAATATTAATAATACATTTTCACCTCTCATCTGTTCTTCACTTCAAATCAAAATTATCGATAAAACATACACAGCACTATTCTTGCATATCAATAAGGTTATGCATTATTTTACTCGAAAAACCAACTGTTTGATGAAAATTATGATTTACACAGTTATTTTACGCGGTAATAAATTATATTCTGCACTTACCGATCTTCGTCTAGCATGTTTTTGCACCACATATTTCGCACTTTTTCTTTTGGAACCCACTCATTTTTGCCTTAGACGATCACTATACCCAAATATACGCCAAATATATAGCAAATACCTAATTAGATGGTTAAATTTTTTATATAAAGAGCACAGATCCGACTTCTCAGCTACCACACTGAGGTGAAAAAAAAAAAGAAATGTCAAGTCAAATGACACGATATGGCGGCCAAAGATGGCGGCGAAGTATAATCCGCCTAAATTCAAATGCCGTCAATTACATACTGCTTTGTAGATGTCGATGTTTTTTTCAAACTTAGACGGGTTCAAAATTCGCTCCCGTTTCATACAATCGTTTTTTTACCTTGAAGTTGCGCCAGGCTGGTATTAGTAATTAGTGTTATAGTATTCAGTTTGTTTTATTTAGCTTTAATTGTTTTATCTAGTGTTAGTATTAATTTTGTTTTATTTAGTGTTAGTATTAAGTGTGATTTGATTTTGGGATTTTCCCCCTCAGCGACAGTGATTAAATAATAATTAATAATAAGCGTATATATGTGTTAAATAATAATAAGTGGTAATGTATATAAAAAGTATTAAGTGTAAATATTATTTATTGTGTTGTTTGTGATAAAAAATCTAGCTGCCACTATCGAAAGGTAAGGTATTGAAATTGAATTTTTTATATAAAAGTTATTTTTGCAGCATCTTATAGTGCTATGATGTTTATTTTATTGGTCACTGTATTAGGGAAATTTTATTCGTACATTGATTTATAATAAAAATAAAAATTGGTAATGACAGTTTTTTTTCGTGAGTGTACATGCGCAAAAGTTCGCAGAGCCTATGTTCAGACATGCCAAGTTATTTTGCGGGTACTGTACAAGTAGAATTTACAAATAATAAATGACTATTAACCAATAACCATTCACTAACTGCATAAGACATTCACATTTCAATTACCTACCTATCTTATCATTGCAAAAACGGCGGACTGTCGGCGCCTGCGCATATTTTTGTAATTATTTCGTTTGCTTCCTGATTTGAGTATATTTTACGTCGAGTTTAGTTCGCTACTCCGGTCTCCGTATTTACTACAAACCTTAGAAGATAAACTTTCTAAATCACGTCGAGTTGAGCCCCCTGTGTTCCTCCGTGATTTAATCAACAAAAATAGCATAGGCCCTCCGTAAATAGGAGTTTGGACCATATTATTTAAGTGTTTTCTGTATAAATAACAATGTCTCGGAACAAGTGTTGTGTGCCCGGCTGCCAAGTCGTCAAAGATGACGGTAAATATAATGTTCTTTTTATATCCTTCTGTATGTATATAATTTATTGCTGATTGCAACTTAACTGAAAGTACCTATCTCAAAATATTATACAAAGTGGACAGGGCAGGACGATTGAAGTTCCTTTAAACCACGTAAAGAGTAATAATGTTCTTTACCCGTATACAAAAAAATCAATCAACTCCAGTGAATAGTTCAGCCACAGGAAATTATTTTTCATTTTCTTATTTTGCAACATAATGTAGATCTGATATTATTATAGTACTTTTTTTTATAATACAGTGGACCCGCGGTAATCGGACAAACGTTTTGCAGGGCAGTGTCGGATTACTGAATTTGTCGGATTATAGAGTACCCTGCCTAAGACCCCCTATAGTCTGGAATTTTTTTAAAAGAGTACCTTGTAATCCGACAAATTACAGGTTCAATAATAGGATTATATATGTGTTCAGGAGTAAAAATGATACTTCATTATGTATGTCTTTAGTAAATTAAACAACTCAATAGAGAGCTTATGTTTTATTATAAAACTAACGTCATTAATGCTATAGAACTTACAAAAAATATGCAATAACTTTACATTAGGAAATAATTGTGTACAAACAAATGAATACCCTACGCGTCGAGCACAATAGTACCTACTAGTACGTACAAGTTATAACTCGTTCAATCATGCATTAGCAAAATATTCAAACAGACCATGTCGGATTACAGGGGTGCCCGATTAGCCGGGGGCCGGATTACCGGGGGTCCACTGTACTTTCTATTATTTTAAGTAGAATTAATTTAATATATTATATATAATTATGCCAATAGTATTTATGACGAGGAAACATTTTTATTTAATTATGGTTTGTTATAGTTTCAAATGTTGACATGCTTTTTGGAAGAAGTCAAGAACATTTTTCTATTTTTGTAATTATTATCATGAGGTAAAAAATACCAAAAGAATTCTACAGAATTCCAAATAATAAATTATACATTCTATTTTGGTTATATTTTTATTATTTATTTAATTTAATAAATATTTTGAGGGTACTCCTGTACATGGGCGAGTACATGTACCTACATGTACCATAACCATGTACCGCGACAGTAGAAAAAGTAAAAATAAAGTGAAAAGGTTTTTATACAATGTAGAATATTGTATAATATTAATATTATGAGAATATCTTATTCAACGTCAAATGACTACTACCGGTCCCACAAAGATAGTCGAAACAAAATTAGAGAAACTAATCTTTTGAATATATTATAATATATACGTAGTCTGGTCATAAATACTTGATCAGACATGATGTAACTGTTGGGAGTAACGTTAGCTTGAACTATAGGGTCCAATACTCTGCTTATTTTATTAGGCATTAATTAAATGTCTATAGTTCGTGTCTTATTCCAGGTATTCCACTACATCGTTTTCCAGATCCAAAATCCAATCTTGAGAAATACATGACATGGGTTTTAGCGATTGGCGGTCTACATCTGCTGCAGGATAAGAAATATGTTTACAACAATATGCGAGTATGTCGTAAACATTTCAGAGCGGTTTACCTCTACCCAAACCACCAGCTTTGTAAATTAGCAATTCCAGAACTACAACTATCAGGTAAATTGTTATTCTTTTCTATACTAATATAATAAAGCTGAAGAGTTTGTTTGTTTGTTTGATTGTTTGTTTGTTTGAACGTTTAATCTCAGGATCTATACTGGTCTGATTTGAAAAATTCTTTCAGTGTTAGATAGCCCATTTATCGAGGAAGGCTATAGGTTATACATATATCATCACGCTAAGAGCAATAGGAGCGTAGCACCAATGAAGAATGTTTCCAAATCGGGGTTTTTTTACTTTTGAGAGCTTCCGCTGCGTAAACGTAGTTTAAGTTTGCACAAATCATGTATGACAGTATTGGTCCTATTCCACGGGGACGAAGTCGCGCGCAGAAGCTAGTCACAGATATAATTATTCTGATGGCCATAATATCTCCTGAACCATAAAGCCTATATTCAAAAGGTTTAGATACTTAACTAAATGTAAACAATCTTGTCAGTGTCTTTATCTAAATACACAGTTTATTTATTTATTTAGAACACCAGTAGTTATTACAATGAAACATAAAACATTTAAATGATGATTACATGAATTCCACTATTACTTACAGCTCAAGAACGGGAAAGAGCACCTGAAAACCTTCCATCAACATCTGCATCACAGGCTCTTACTTACTTCTTACTTCTTGCACGGGCTATTACGGCAGCTCGACGACTAACGCGCCTATTCTGCCTGGGTGGCCGGCTGAGGACACTACTCCTGCCAGCCCAGCTCCTTCAGGAAGCCTAGCAGACCCTTGACGCTGCCGACGACTTCCTGGAGCGACCTCGTATTCCCGAGGTGTCGTGCCCTGTAGTTCGCCACACCAACGCAATCCAGCAGAATGTGTGCAGCCGTTTCTTCCGCCTCCATGCACGCTCTACATAGGGGGCTGTCTGTAACATCCATAGTATACAGATGTTTATTAAACAAGGCGTGTCCAGTGAGAGCCCCTATCAGTAGTCGGAGCTGAGTTCTCCCATAGCCGCGGAGTTTGCGGGATAATCTGGGGTCGATCCTCGGGAGAACTTCTCTTGTCTGCCTACAGGTACCTAGGTTTGTCCAGTATTTTTGGTGCATTACCTTGGTGTTGTGTCGCAGCCGGTCGCGCAGCCAACCGAAAGGCAGGGGTAGAAATGGCTCAGGTCCATAGACCTTCAGCTCCGATCCCTCCCTCGCCAGTCTATCGGCCGCGTCGTTACCTCGCGATCCACTGTGACCCTTTATCCATTGAAGGGTGACGGTGTTTGTTTCGCTTACCTTCGTCAGAGCTCGATGGCATTCATATATTAGCCCTGATGTCATAACACTGCTCTGCAGGGCTTGCAGGACCGATTTGCTATCAGACAGTATACGGATTGGAAAGCCCTTTACCTCTCTGGAGCTAATCGCCGCTGTTGCCATTATGATTCCCATACATTCCGCCTGGAAGACGGTATTATGGATACCCAATGGCGATGAGATGTTGATGTTCAGGTCTTCTGAATGAACCCCCGAACCTGTGCCTGTTGCTGTCTTCGACCCGTCTGTGTACTTAACTCTTTAAGGTTAAGGCCCTCCACTGGGTCTTCATGTAAGTGTATCCTGTATTTTTTGTCGAATACGTACTGTTTGGGTATCCTGTCGGTGACCGCTTCGATGAGCGGTTCCCTGCTTACCAGTTCGCCCAGTATTTCTGTATGTGTTACCTTTACATTCCTCCATAGGTTTAGCTTCATGAGTCTTACCGCAGCCGCCCCCGCCTCCTGCTGTATGAACAGGTGCAGCGGCGGCAAGTTCAGTAGGGCTTCCAGGGCCGCAGTCGGAGTAGTCCTCATGCAGCCCGTAGTCGCCATACAAGCCAGCCTTTGAAGTCGTTGCAACTTTGCCTCCACGGTGATTAGTTTGGTTCTCGGCCACCAAACCACTGCACCGTAGCTGATGATGGGCCTGATGACGGACTGGTACAGCCACAGAGTGAGTTTTGGGGATAGGCCCCATCTTTTACCTATCATTCTGCGGCACTGCCAGAAGGCTATTGTAGCCTTGTCGATCTTGATGTTGAGATGGTTGCTCCAATTCAGTTTACTATCCAGAATGATACCTAGATACTTTACCTCCGAGCTGAACTGCAGCTCCGTACCGAACAGCCTATTGGGGTTATAGTTCCCCAACAGTCGTTTGTTAGTGAACATTACCTGTATAGTCTTTGTGGGATTGACAGACAGTTCGTTGTTTGTGCACCATTTCTCTACTATTCGTAGCGCCTGTTGCGTGACGTTGCACACGGTACTGCTGACTCTGCCGCTGATTAGAATGGCGATATCATCAGCATACCCGATCGTGAAGTAGTTGAGCTGGTTCAGTCTAGTTATGAGGTCATCTACTACTACATTCCACAGTAGTGGGGAAAGAACCCCTCCTTGTGGACAACCTCTCCCTACCAGTGCATGTTGTTGGTGTCTCAGATGATGTGAGTCTGATGACTCTTTTGCTGAGCATGTTACCTATCCAGTCGACCATTACCTGATGCACTCCGTGCTTAACTAGGGCCGACGTGATGCTGGTAAAGTTGGTCTTGTCAAAAGCTCCTTCGATGTCAATGAAGGTGCCGAGACACATTGATTTGTTCCCAATGGCCTCTTCTATTTTGCAGACCACTGCATGTAGAGCTGACTCTGTTGATTTACCTTGGCTGTACACGTGTTGATGTGAGTGCAGGCGTACCGTAGCTAGGGCGTTTTCTCTTAGATCTCGATCGCACAGCCTCTCAAGGGTTTTCAGCATGAAGGATGTGAGGCTGATAGGTCTGTGAGATCTGGGATCGGAGTAGTCGCTTTTACCTGGTTTGGGAATGAAAATTACCTTTACCCCCCTCCACTGCCTTGGCACGTACCTGTGAGCAAGACAGGCTACCAGAACGGCAGTAAGCCTTTGGATCAGTCGGTTATTTCCCCACTTCAGGAGTGCTGGGAAGACTCCGTCCAACCCCGGGGACTTGAAGGAGTTAAAGCTGTTGATAGCCCAGATGACTTTCGACGGACTTATTACCTTGAGTGCATACTTCCATTGCTCCTCTGTTGCGATTACTTCCTCCACGAACCAGTCAACCGTCTGCATGATGTGACAGCCTGGGAAATGAGTCTGTACCAGGGTGTACTCTGCTTCTTCCGGTGTGTTCGTGAAGGTGTTGTCTGGCTTTTTCAGGGAGCACCCTATCTGGCTAGGTTGGTGTGCTAGAACTTTCCTTACCCTGTTGGCCTGTGCGCACGTCTCTATATTGCTGCTAAATTTGCGCCACGACTCGGTGCTTCTGTACCTTAGTCGTCTCTTATATCTGGACTTGGCTTCTTTGTACTTGTCCCAGTCCAGGTCGGCGCATGTATTCATTGCTCTGTTTAAGAGTCGTCTTACCTTTTTCCTGAGTCTTGCCAATTCAGGTCCCCACCAGTTTGCTTTGCCTGTGTTCTCTGGTGGGGTTGATAAGGGACATGCAGTTTGGTAGGCGTCTATAATGTTCCTAGTTAGCGCGTCTACCTGCTCTTCTATCTGTGCTGTTCCCTCGAGTCTGTCCGGACATGTCCGCTCACTGAGCAGCTGCTCCAGTCTCTTGGCGTATTGTACGCGATCCTTGATGTGGGACTGCGCTTTGTGTGTGGTGGCGCCACCGTAGCAGCACCACCCCGTGAGTACCCGTGAGTGTGTGTACTTGCTGAGGTCAAGGTCGACTTCGCTGCCTTGCCTCCGCTAGTGAAGGAGGGCAGTCCCACCTTTCCCGTGGTACCGCTTCCCTGTGGTGTAGTGTTGCGTGAGGGCTTTTTGGTAGTCGGGTTCGCCTTAGCGGTTCCGGCTACCAATGAGGTACCGTCCAGTTTCCCTTTCGGTTCCTTTGGGGTTTGGGATCTTTGAGTGTCCATAACTAGTATTTTATGTATTCATCCACCGCGCTCCCTACCCTCCCTGGAGCCCGCAACGTTGGGGATGTCGTACCGACACCGGCGCTACGCAGTGGATATAGATGCAGTAATTTTGTTACCTCAGACCGAGAAGTTGCATCTGAGTTTGAAAAATTTTTCACTGACATTCCATTTTCAACAACGCAATCACTTAATTCGTCTCCAGGCATTGCCGAATCTCTGCTAAAAGAAAACGTTAAAGAATGTAATGTAATATTTACATTTAAACCTGTAAACCCCAAAGATATAACAGTAGCCTTCAGAAGACTGGACGTCAAGAAAACAGCTGACCTATGGGGTTTATCTGTAAAAGTCGTTAGCTCAATAATTGATGTTGTTGCACCTCATCTAGCTACTAAATTTTTAGTAGCTGTATAGAACATGGTGTGTTTCCTGATTTAATGAAACAAAGTAAAGTAATTCCTATTTTTAAATCGGGCAGTACCTTAGACCCAAATAATTTTAGACCAATTTCAGTACTCCCAACCTTTAGTAAAATTTTTGAAAAAATCATACTCGGGCAAATGTTATCGCATTTTAATGCACACAATCTACTACATAATAAACAGTTTGGTTTTACAAAAGGTCGCTCCACAGCAGATGCTAGTGTTGAGCTAATTAAAAATATTTTTGAGGCATGGGAGAGGTCGCAGGATGCTCTTGGAATATTCTGTGACTTATCCAAGGCCTTTGATTGTGTGCATCACGAGACGTTGATCAGGAAACTGCATCATTATGGGATTAGAAATAAGGCACTCAACCTCCTGAATTCCTATTTGAGTAATAGAATACAGAGGGTTGATGTAAATGGTAAGAGATCTCCTGGGGCTCCTCTAGGTATGGGGGTTCCACAAGGCTCTATTCTTGGTCCATTTCTCTTCCTTATTTACATAAATGATTTGCCATTTTTTGTACAGGACAAGCATGAGATAGTATTGTTTGCTGATGACACTTCACTTATTTTTAAGGTGAAACGTAATTTACTTATGTACGACGATGTAAACGATGCTCTCTCAAAGGTTGTCTATTGGTTCGATTCAAATAATTTATTATTAAATAACAAAAAGACAAAATTAATAAAATTCACTACACCTAATGTTAAACTTGTTGATAATGGTGTAGAATTAGGAGGGGAAATGTTAAAACCAGTAAAATCCACTAAATTTCTAGGGATTACTATAGATTCGAAATTGCAGTGGGATCTTCATATTGAGGGGTTAGCGAATAGGCTCAGCTCTGCAGCGTTCGCGGTAAAAAGAATTAGACTTATTACGGACGTAGATACAGCTCGCGTAGTATATTTTAGTTATTTTCATAGTATCATGTCCTATGGAATCTTATTATGGGGAAATGCAGCTACCGTTAATACTATTTTTGTCCTGCAGAAAAGAGCTATTCGTGCAATTTATAGTTTAGGCCCTAGAGTATCATTAAGAGATAAGTTTAAAGAAATAAAAATATTGACTGTTGCTTCTCAATATGTGTACGAAAATGTTATGTATGTTCATAAAAATATACACGAATTTCGCAGGAATTGCGACATGCATAGCATTAATACTAGGAACAAACACAAACTTGTAATGCCTGTAACTCGCTTACGCCGAGTCAGTAATTCTTTCTATGGACAATGTATACGCTTATACAACAGGCTCCCAGAAAACGTTCAAAAAGCTTCTATTGCGAAATTTAAAAAAATTGTAAAAGAACGTTTGTGTACTAAAGGATATTATTCGATTAACGATTTTATAGAAGACAGTACGCCTTGGGAATGATGTGATCGCCTCCAGGCTATTTCAACCTATGAAATTATTGTACAATCTTCTTTGGAAAAAAAAAACACGATTAAAAAAATGATATTAGTCCCGCTGAGTTTCTTTCGCCAGTTCTTCTCAGGTCAGAGGCTTTTTCTTTCCGAACTGGTAGTAGACTCATGACGTTCAGTAAGAAATTGTAATAATTTTATGCTGAATAAAATATTTTGAATTTGAAAAAAAAAAGTAGGTTGGGTTCCAAACGCGACATCGGGAGCTGCAGATGCCTGGCTGTTGACCGCGATCCCACGGTCCCCAGGTACTCCGAACACCCTTGCCCCGTCAGCATGGCCGGACCCCATCCTCCCAGAGGACCCTCCCACATCTCGCCAGGGTAAAGCACCCAGCTCATCCGTGCAGTTACGCATGTCCATTTCCCCGCAGTGGCTAGCTACGGGGCTACCGTTTAGCCTGAAATCCGGACCAAAGGGAGCGTGTTGCCTCCCGGGGTTATAAACCCCGACCCCGTTCGGCTCAACCCCCCAGGACTCCTTCATCCCTGCGTACGGTGTTCAACTGCGCAGGACACACGCAGGTAGGCATTATATGGGGATCCACCGGGTCACCTACTAACCCGGCAGATGGGTAGTAATGTGCGACGCCCGTTCCGACTAACTGCATTACCAGGGTGTGCGACCCACACCAAAAAGACTAGTGCCCTAAGGAATGAGTTCGCCCCCAGCCCGTACGTCGGCGAAACTGGGAGCGACGTGGACGCGTATGACAGACTTGACAGAGACGAGCCAGTAGCTTAACGCCGCACTCTTAAGCGTACTCATACTCTGCCCACACACCCCATCATACTGCCCATACGCCCCTGCATTGCAATCTAAATCACTCACAGAAGCTGACTGCTGAAAAAATGAAGAAATTTTGGATATTTTTTTTATAACCTACTCTCTTTTCTGTCTACTTTTTCTTTTCATAGCTCCACTGGGATAATCTCTTTTCCTTTCACTCATTTTTTTCACAAACCACAGTAATTAACCAATAAGTAATGAGAAGTACAAGATTGTATTGTATTAAAATGTAATAACGTAACGGCGTTTAGCAGGCTTCGTCGAGTCTTCACTTCGAAGATTCCGCAATGCTTGAAAACAAAAGTCTTCGAGCAATGCGTCCTGCCTTTTTTTTTTTTACGTGGGGAAAATCCATCATGGATACCCTCCGGCGCGGGGGCACCAGAGGGTTATGTCAGACTCCTACTGACCAAAAACCATCCACGTGTGAGCAGACATCGCCTGAGTGGGGCGAGATGGGGTGGCGTTAGCAGTCTCCACCCCGCCCCGGCGGTTGGCCCGAATGTAAACATCCGGGCCCAGGCACCCACAAGACCACCCCTCCCGATGACGTGGGATCTCAAGTCAGCCGAGGATCCCCCGACCCCCAGCCGGCCACCCCACTTAGGGGACGCTGAACCGGACTAGTCTACCGTCTGCAGAATGGGAACATGTCCAGCAGTGTCCCCCCTCCAAGTCAGGCAGACCTGACCTCCAACGCCCGGAATCATGGCGTTGGGGGTCAGGTCCGCCCGACCTCCAACGCCGGATCGTCCCGATCAACCAAGCAAAGCTCCATGGAGTCCAGCACGACCCGGCAACTACCCCACGGGTCCACCGGACTGCACCAACAACCGAGCTTAAAGCTCCAGGGAACCAGCACAGCCCGGCCCTCACACATCACGTCTGCCGGATTGCACCAGCAACCGAGCAAGGCTCCAGGGAGCCAGCACAACCCGGCCGGCAAACCGCGCTTTCGCGCTACAGGGCGGGCAAGTGAACCCACCCACCCCGTCCCTCTAGTGCACTCACGGGTCGAGCAGTACCCGGAGCGCACCCCTTGAGTCAGTCGTTAGCCGCGACGAGCGACTACCGCGACTGCGATACTGCTGCCCGTCCCGTTGCCCAGGGTGCACCACGAGGAGGTGACCGACATGCACCCCAATGCGTCCTGCCTGTGTTAACATACGGAGCCGAGACGTGGACACTGACAAAGGGACTGGTACACAAGTTCAAAGCCGCTCAACGTGCAATGGAATGGGCTATGCTTGGAGTTTCTCTCAAAGATAGAATTAGAAATGAGGCTATCCGCGAGAGAACGAAAGTAACCGACATAGCCCACTGATTTAGCAAGTTGAAGTGGCAGTGGGCTAGTCATCTGTGTCGCAGGACCGATGGCCGTTGCAGCAGACGTGTCTTAGAGTGGAGACCGCGTCTTGGCAAACGCAATGTAGGACGTCCTCCGGCCCGCTGTAGCGACGATCTACGTAAGATTGCCGGTGTAGGCTGGATGAGGATTGCGGAAAACCGGGATATCTGGCGCGAACGTGGCGAGGCCTATGTCCAGCAGTTTACTGCAATGGGCTGAACTGACTGTCTGACTGACTGACTGTGATAACGTATGAACCGGAATGAAATAAAGCACGCAAATATTCTTCTCGTAATATGCATCTGTTATTGCGGGATTCCCCCGTTTAAGTCACTAACTGATGTAGGATGTTGCCAACTTTTGGGCGCACGCTTAACTCGAAAAAAAAGAGATTACTTTTTGACTTTTGTCATTTCTGAAGTGACAACTCTATAGGCACGTATGACAGTTTTTTTTTTATAATTATGCTTTTTCCCGGGAAGCACGAATTTAAGTAACATCGTCGATAATATTTTACGATTTTTTTTGCTTATAGACGTTAGGGGCCCCTGTAGCCTGGGGTCCCCGTATCATTGATACGGCTGATACGGCGGTAGCTACGCCCCTGGTCCATTTGTTATAAGTATTTTTAACGGTTCACAGGAAAGTGGACATAAGGTGCCAATCAAACCACCAATTGCAAATTCATGCGACGTTTCGATTCTTTATTAGATCATCATCACTACATCTTTACACGCAGCAGTCAATCGACATCTCTTCATTAAAATTCTTTCATTCAGTAAGATTCTTACTCTAGTATTAAATAGTAGTCTATGACTATTACCATCAGGTGAGCCGTACGCTTGTTTGTCGACTTAGTAACATTTAAAAAAAAAAAACTATCTTTGCTAGTTTACGCAGCCTTCGCGTGGAAAGCTCTCCGTTGGCGAGATTTTTTGCGACCTCTTCAACATTTATCGCCGTATTTCTGCGAATTTACATTAAAGCAGTGTTTTTCAACCTTTTTCATGATGCGACCGCCCTGGTATGAAAAAATATTTCGCGACGCCCCGACCTTTTTTTATCATGTATGTATGTACTAGCTTCTGCGCGCGACTTCGTCGGCGTGGACTCCGCTCCTATTGGTCTTAGCGTGATGATACATAGCCTATAGCCTTCCTTGATAAATGGGCTATCTAACAGTGAAAGAATTTTTCAAATCGGCCAAGTAGTTCCAGAGATTACCGCGTTCAAACAAACAAACAAACAACCAAACAAACAAACTCTTCAGCTTTATATATTAGTATAGATGTGTATGTTACAGTGTTAAAACAAATATTCATTCCATACGACTTTTTTATACGTCTCCGTCTATACGATATAGGGCGAGATGAAAATGTCATCACTGCAAAAGACAAAATAGGTACATGGCTTTACAAAAAAATTGACTTGTGGTCGTCATCTATAAATCAAAATAGCTTCGATTCATTTTCGTCGACACAATCTTTATTCTTTACTGAAGAAGTCGGATGTGAGATAAACATCAAGGCATATATACCTGGTTTGAAAATGGTGTTAGATAATTTTAAAGAAAAGTTGAGTCATTACTTCTCAGTGCAAGAGATATCGGGGAACACTGGGCAGAGGTGGATCTTAATCTTAAATCCGTTTTTAAATGCAGCTAAAATGAGGCTTAAGGTGCATTTTCATGTGACGCTTGACGCTAGTTTTTAGCGTCAAATTTGACATTTGAACTATGCGCCATCTTGAAAAAATTGTAGCGAAAAAGCTAAACGTAGTTTAGCTTTTTTAAAGTTGTAGAAAATAAAGTGCTCTTAAAAAATGGATAGATGCGTTTTATTGATTAATCCAATATTTTAAGAGTTATTGGCCAAAAATGAAAAACGGGTTCATTAAATGGGCCATAAATCTTAAACGGTAAGTTTTACAAAAAAGTTTACAGGAAATAAAAGATGCAAAATTTTACTGTATACAAAAAAGGTCTAAATAACTTTTGCCCTAAAGTTGACTGTTTTCGAGATATCGGCCAAAAACTTTTCTTTAAGATTGCGATCGAAGCTCCACCTGGATCTGTCAGCATTTTATTATGTTTTTATGGTCAGTAAGTGACCCTTAACCTAATAAAAAACTAAAATTGGATCGGAAATTTAGTGCGAGGTTAAATGCTTTATTGACTGGCCTATAAGCAGAGAAATCGCTTAAATTTGGAAAACGATTTAATTCTGTGTAGCAAATATAGATCGACGATGGGAGAAATTTGTTAATCAATAACAAGCACAACCTTCGCATTAACATGAGTCTTAGGATTTTATTTTTTGGTAATTTGTTTGTAATTAATATAAAAATGTTTATGAGTATATCCTTTTTCTAATTCTCTTACTTAATAATTCAATCTTTTTAATCTTTATTGTTATTTTACTAAAGTTCTCTCTACCTCTATAGAAGCTTCGCGACCCCCTAGGGGGTCCCCACAGGACCCCAGGTTGAAAAACACTGCATTAAAGCATAATAAGTTATATACCTAAACTACTCTTTCTATTGTTGAAAACCGTATAAAAATCCGTTGCGTAGTTTTCGAGTTTATCGCGTTCAGACAGACAGACAGCAAGGCCGGGGGACTTCTTTTTATAATATGTATAGATTAAAATAATCATTTAAACATGTTTTGTACGATTAATAGGTATAAAAATATATTATAAAATATAAATATATTTTAATTTATCTCCTATATTTTTCGCCGTGGCAATTTGAATTACTGGTTTTATCTGTGTTTGTTCGTTGTGATTTTAATTATTTTGTTGTTATTTCCTATCACTTTCCTATTACTGTACTCTGTGTTGAACACAACTTGTGTTCCTACGTTTTGCGTTTTGGCGGACTGATGACATGACTTGGGCTATTTGGGTTTCTATTACACGGATTACGATTTACGATGTGCAATTTTGATTAAGTATTTTAAAATGCCAAAATCAGCTGAATTAAAATGTTATTTCAAATGTGATATCGATGGTGAGTAATTCCAATTACTTATTTAAAGAAACGATTTAAAGCAGTATTTGAACATAAAGTATTATACCAAGAGTAATATTCGACTTCGTAAAATCTAAATCTAAATCCATACTAATATTATAAATGCGAAAGTAACTCTGTCTGTCGCGCAATCACGCCAAAACTACTGAACAGATTTAAATGAAATATGGTATACAGATAGTCTAGTCTGAGAAAGGACATAGGTCACCTACTTTTTAATGCGAAAAAAGGGTGTAAAGGGTTGAAAGGTTGGAAACGGGATGAAAATTTGTATGGAAATATGATGTATAATGTTCGTGTTTCGTAACTGTCAAACATTTATGTTCATCCTGTCGATATGGTAAACTCTCCCCTAATATTAAAGAACGTATTAAATAAAGGTTTCGAATCGACAACATATTATATCCACAATATACGGATAGTTGCGTATTTTAGATTTTAAAAATGTATAATAATACTAATAATGTCAGTAACGAATTTTTTTTTGTTACAATTTATCCCCAATAGGGAAAGGCAAGAGACATTAAGTCCATACAGCCAGGTCTGATTTTATAAATTTCAACTTCTTCTTTTTCTTCTTTCACTTTACTGAGCAGCAAATTACATGGTTTCTGCCCTAAAGTGATCCAAAAATATATTGATTCACGACGAATCACGAATCAAAAATGTCGGCCACTCTCTAGGGCAGACGGCGCGAAACTCTTATGTCAGTAATGAAAACGGATTGACATAATACGTATTGGTTGTCAAATATTTATGCGTGCGTTAAGAAATTTATTTTTTAATACAGTTGCTCAAAAAGTGGCGTATTGCAGGGACGTATAGCGTTCGGGAAGTGGGCCATAAAACGTAGTGGTTATATACTCTTTGAAGTGGGCTATTACACACGCGTGCTTTTTTTTACCTTTCCCGCACTCGTGCGTTCTCTTTCCCAACTGTCAAAATAATCAAATAATTTCTATTAAAAAGAAAAACCAACCATGAAGTTTTTACTAAAAAAATTCATAGAAGTTTTATGATTCATGCAAATAGGTATATTTCTTAAAAGAAGCTACTAATTTGTTTCAATATCAGATTTAATGATTTGATTGAATGAGTTTGGTTAGGTTTCATTTCATTTCATCTCATTAAATTTCATTTTCATTTCATATCATGATAAAAAACTTCTACTGAAGACTTGGCTGTATGGGCATAGTTTCCCTTTGCCTACCAGAATGGGTGAAGAAAAAAAAACTGCTTATATTCTACGGTTGCCGCCATTTTTCAGAAATTTTCTTTGCGAGTTTATTTTATTAAATTGTTTCATTTTTTCGCAACTGTATTAAAAATAGTTCAGTACACGTGCGGAACCGTCATTGCAACTTGTTCCGACTGTCAACCCTCCCCTTCGGCTGCGCCTCGGCTCGGGTAGACATTTGTCGGAACTCTTCTGCAATGACAGCCTTTCCGCACTTGTAATGAAATATACTATTGTATTAGCTAAAGAAATATATCAAGCTACTTAGATATCAACATCGTATATCGTATATCGTACCACGCAATTTATAGGACAATTTTATTAAATATTAACTAACTAAAAGACAAAAAAAAAATCAATTTTTGATGACCTTACGAGGTCATCAAATTGATGACCTTAGGAGGAAAATTCTTACTAAACAGCTGTTTTTTTTTCTTTTAGTTAGTTAATATCTATATAATTTAATTTTAATTGTCCTACAAATTGCGGGGTACGTTATCCCGGTCTGTTAGCTACCACAATCGAGAGTTTTCGTAGAGGAATTTTTTGTTCGTCTCATCAAAATGAAGCTATTCCCAGAAAATTAGCTTGATACTAATCAGGTGAAAAAAAAAATGTACTAGGGATCCCTACCTATATAAATGTACAAATAAATTAAATACAAAAAAAAAACCGTTCAATTGATTGGTCTTACTGAAACATTCCAGATTATTCTGTTCAATTGATTGGTCTCATTGAAACATTCTTATTAACCTGAAAGTTTGTTTGTTTGTTTAAATGCGCTAATCTCAAGAACTGCTGATTCGAATTGAAAAATTCCTCTGAGGTGGATAGCCTATTTAAAGAGAAAGGTTTTGCTTTAAGAAGAAGGAAGTCTATTTTTGCCTCAAATAACGCAGGTGAAACCGCGGGGCACAGCTAGTATATATATATTAAATGCTTTGTTAGTACGTAAATACACAGTTTTCTCTATCACCACCAAACCCAATCATCTTCCCGTTGGTGTGGTAAATACCCCTTGATCTCCAGCTGGTAGTAAGGGAGTTTGGTCGCGGTTGATGAAAGTGGGTGGTGGTGGGTGGTGAAAATGTTAAAACATATATTTCTGTCCTTTTCTAACGCATTAGGACATCTGAAAAGATCTCAAAATTTCTTTAATGGTCTAGAATGTTGCTGCGATGTATTTTAACCTAAGCAACGCCGGGTTTCGCTGCTAGTTATTTATAAAAGAGAAGTAATTAATTTGTATGCCATTTTAAAATTTGGTTAGCAAAAAAAAAAAACAGCCTATAAATCATTCGGCCAGCATACAAAGATTTTTTAGCAATAATAAAAATCAGGCAGCATTTTTTGTTCTTTATAAAATCATAGTAATTTAAACATAAGCAGGCAGCTTGTCTTATTATGTATCTGCAAAATAAACAGTCATACTGCAAAATAATTATATAGTCAGCAAGATTGATTGGGATTCATATTTAGATTTTGGTTAGCAATAAAAATTGATTGCGTTTTTTTTTCAAAATCAGCAGTGTTCGATAAAATTGGGTGGCATGATTATACAAATAAAGCTATATATACATATGACACTATCCCAATATTACTAAATAGGGATCCTTCTTTCGATTTTTTTTGTTCTAATTTAATTTCGCAGTTAGGCATTTTTGGCATACTGTTTCAGTAGGCAAAATTATCTTTGAGGCTTATATTACCAGCCCTAAAAATAAATGTTTGCTTACTCTCTTGAGTGCTTACCAAAATTTAAATTAACATGGGTCACTCATTGCTGCTTTTACATATATTCGGCTGTACAAAAAAAAATTACTATAACTGTTCAGAGACAATAAAAATTGCAGACTGATTTAGAAATAATTGCTGACTATACGTTGCTGCCCAACTAGCTATTTTAGCTAGCCAATAATATTTTTTTGCTAACAAAGATACAAATGCTTTGCAAACTGTTTAAATCACACCCTTAATAAAATAGACGTAATAATTAACTCTTTTTATTCCTTTCATTGCATTTAGCTTTTATGTATAAAGCAATATTTTAAGAATATTAAAAATTTCAGGACCTTTACATCGCTTTCCCAAATGGGAATATCCTCATACAGAGAAGTTTAACCACTGGAAATCTGTACTTGACAACACAACTCAAGAAAGAGGAAACAATTATATTTACAATTCCATTCGTATATGCCACAAACATTTCGAGGAGTACTTCAAATCATCAAGCAGACGATTGACGAGGAATGCTGTTCCTACATTGAACTTAAGTAAGTATTTTTTTAATATTCTATATTGACATGCATTTTATAATAATGATATAGGTAATGTTTTTTAATTTCCTGTAGTTTTTTTATGGCCAGGCTGTTGGATTGCATATTATCATGCATCAGGATGGATGCAATCTACTGGCACGTGGGTGAGTGATCAAACCATTCGGAATCGACTTCATGAAGATGGCCGAAGATCCAGAACTCGCGCTGTTCGACTGAAATTGACAAGTGCTCATCGAGCAGCACGATTAAGGTTTGCTTGCAACCACTCAAACTGGTCTATGGATAACTGGAAGACAGTACTGTTTACGGACGAAACTAAGGTGAAGTTTTCAAGTGACGATCGTCGAGTGCGCGTATGGAGAAGGGAAGGCGATCGTCGAGTGCGCGTATGGAGAAGGGAAGGCGATCGTTTTTCTGAACCTTGTGTCTACAGAACAGACCGTTTTGGAGGTACGAGCGTCATGGTGAGGGGTGGAATAAGCCTACAAGGCAAAACCGAGCTGGTAATTCTGGATGAAGGTACATAACTGCTGCTCGCTACGTCGAACGTGTAATCCGGCCTCACGTGATCCCATTTTCACAAAAAATAGGTGAAATGTGTTGATGCAAGATAATGCACGCCCGCATACAGCCCGCATCACTCAAAGAGCACTCTCTGACGCCAATATTAGATTTTTGCTGTGGCCAGCCATGAACCCCGACCTTAATCCGATAGAAAATCTGCGGAATCAGTTAAAAAGATGCCTAAGGCAAATTACAGCAACGTCAACAGCCGACAAGACCTCATAAATGCTCTTAAAGTCTGTTGGGAGCAATTGCCTGAAGAAAACATAACCCAATTAATTGAAAGTGTCCTAGATAGGCTCAGAGAGTGTGTAGGGGCAGAGAGGGCCCTACACGCTACTAATTTCAAAATTAACCGGTATTTTTTAAGAATAAAGCCTATATTGAAACTTTTGTGTTGTTGCTTCATTGTGTAAATTTTCTCTAAAACCATTAATTTGGCATAATTTGCATAAAATTGCAAATTTGTGCTCAATTTTTCGGTTAAAAAATATTCCATATACCTTGTTCATATATACTCATTCATCAAAAGATATAATAAATTATAGTTTGAAAAACTAAAAAAAAACACGCTTTAATAGCAATCGAACTAAAAAGTAGAAAATAAAGTGAAAAAGCGTGGGGTGCTTGGTATCGAATGTGAGGATCATTTTATTAGTTACTGTTTGCAATATTAGAATTATTATAATCTATACTTCTATACTAATATTATAAAGAGGAAAAGTTTATAACTTTGTTTGTATATACGGGGTAATCTTTGCAAATACTGATCCGATCATGAAAATTCTTTCACTAACAGAAAGCTACACTATTCAGGAGTAACATAGGCTATATTTTATTGTTATTGAACAAAAAATTCAGTAAATATGGAAAATAATAAAATATAATATCAAAATGGTAAATAAACTATATCGCTATAACGCCATCTATCGCTGTAAGGAAACTATTTATTAGTCTGTTGACGTTATTTTCTATCGACGACGAAGTTTTCTTGCTTTTTGATAGATGGCGTTGGAGCAACATATTATTTATTTAAGTGCTATATACCGTATGTTATTTGGTTCTGTAATTTAAAATAATAAATATACGATATTATTACGATTTTATTCATCGCTGTAGGCGCCCGCTGCGTCTATTACGACAGGATGCCGCGCGGCTCACTCGCGCGGTCGGCTCCCTACGTTTGTGATAATTAACGCCCAACTAAGTATCTGGCCACGGGACATTCGCCGAGGCGAATATCCGCGCGGTGCGAATGGCGAAGCGTCTAGCGACTGAAACAAACGCATAGTAATGTACTTAGCAAGCCACGCGCAACGGCGATCGGCGTAGCGACCGGCGAAATGTACCGGGCGAATCGCGCGGGCGACTTGCGGCGCGACGGGCGAACAAAACAAAGGCATAAATCAGTACGGCGCACGCCACGGAGTCGAGCGATATTCGCGGCGAATAGTGCAGTTTTAAATGAGTTTAGTTGTTTTCGCCGTGAAATATTAATACCGAGACTTTTATTAGTGAAATGAAATGAACGTAAAAGACTGGTTAAAAAGTAACAAAAAGTTGTTTTTTGTTTTTAATACTATACGAAGAATTAATATCATATAATTTAGATTTTTTCAATAAACAACATAATTATTTAAAAGTATTTTTATTTCATGAAATATTAATATAGAGTGACATTTAATTAGCTGGTCATATTTTTTCTTTCACGCGAAAACTAGAAACTATTACCAGAGGCGGCTCTAGCCCCTGTGGCGCCCGTGTGCAACCAGTACCCTGGCGCCCTCTAGTAGACACGCGGTCAAAATGAAATACAGTTATATTTTCAAATATACTATACTATAAACTTTCGGCGATCTCAACTGGATTGGCTTCACTAGCGAAGCTCAATTCCAGTTGAGAATCATTTACTGGAACTCTGGCGGCATCAGGGGACATATTCGAGAGCTTATGTTGCTTGCCCAGTCGCTGAACGCACACGTGATTCTCCTGGGTGAGACGAAACTCTCGACTGACGTCGAGAGGCTGACGTCGAGCTCCGAGTCCCCAACTACTTCGTGTACCGGTGTGACGAGGTCTCTCCCGGGGGATATCCATTTAAGAATACGGCAGCCCTGGTGCGGAGGGAGGAGTTTTTGCACTCGCCCTACGTTAGCATACGCACGCAAGGGGTTCGAGTGCACGCAGGAGAGGACGAGGAGCTAACCCTGTATGCCACCTATTAACCAACTGACCTGCCTTTCTGCACCATGGATGTCCAGATGCTATTAACTTTGCAGAAGCCTTCACTAGTCGTGGGAGATCTGAACGCGAACCACCCAGCGTGGGGCTCCCGCGTGATCAACCCGGCTGGGAGGTGCCTGCTTGAGAACAGCGAACGGTATAGCTCCGTAGCCAAATCCAATCTGTTTAACCGCGAATATATTTTTTAGTACCATTACGCTTTATTGTATACCAACTGGGAGGTACAAGTTTAGTGTTTGGTTTACTATACACCGTTGTATTGGGTCCAGGAGCACCTACGCACGTGCCCACAGCCCCTGGCCAACAACCCGATGTTCTGGACATCGTGCTGCACAAGGGAGTGAGTGATACACCCGCTGGATGTTGACGTTCTATATGACCTCAACACACAGCATCAACCAATTATGGTCGTGCTCACATCCATCAAAGCGTCATGGTACCCAGAAGATTAAGGTCGTGACTCGCGGGTTGACTGGAACCGCTTCACCTCGACGCTAGCGGGACTGGAGCTTACGGTTCCTGCCTCGACTGATGCCGACGTTGAGGTCGCAGCCGGAAGAATCACCGAGGCAATTAAGACGGCCGCGGCCCTTGATAGAGCTATCACCACCCAAGGAGCAGGGACGACATTCGCGAGAAATTGCGCAGGAAAGGCAGCTGCGTAAGTTCTGGGCTCGGCCCAGGTGCCCGAGGGTGAAGCGCGAAATAAACCATATTGCAGAGGAGGTATCGCGGGCGCTCGTGGCTCTCAATGAGTACGACGGGGAAGATACCATCGATCAAGCATCTGAGCACGATACCAATTTATGCAGCCTCTGCAAAAAACTCACGAGAAAAGAC
This sequence comes from Melitaea athalia, assembly GCA_905220545.2. Lineage (NCBI taxonomy): Eukaryota > Metazoa > Arthropoda > Insecta > Lepidoptera > Nymphalidae > Melitaea > Melitaea athalia. The sequence goes on from HG992196.1 coordinate 13,371,128, forward strand.
CTGCCTGTCTACCCGCTCCTGGATAGAGCGGGTAACAGAAGATATTCCGCCAGAGATAGAGCAGAAACCCTGGCGGAATATATGGAGAAACAATTTCCTCCCAACGTCGAATGTCAACGTAGCGGTCGTCTATCATCACGCGGCAGTCCACGAGACAGTGGAAAGGTTTCTGTCGGACTCCCTTCCGGAACTCCAGGGAGGGGACCTCATCTCCTTGTCTGAGCTAAGGAAAGGGGTTGCCCGCCTGCCCAAGCGGAAGGCCCCGGGACCCGATGGCATACCTACTGCCGCGTTGATGCAGCTGCCTATTGGATACCTCGTAGCGCTCATGAAGGCATTCAACGGGATACTTTAAATCGGACACTTCCCCGTGATATGGAAGAACGGGAAAATCATCGTCCTACCTAAGTCGGAGAAGGACCGTCGACTCCCGAGAAGCTACCGTCCATCACGCTACTCTCGCACATCGCCAAGCTGTCTAAGCGACTGCAGCTGCGGAGACTCACGCCTCATCTGCCCATGCGCGAAGAGCAGTTCGGTTTCTGCAGTTACCACTTGACGTCGCTCCAGCTGGTGAGAGTCCTCAGCCACTTGGCCAGTGAGCTCAACAACCGGCACTGCACATTCTGTAACACGGGCGCAGGGTCTTTGAGAGCGCCGGTGCCGCGAGCGACGCATCTTTGGAGGTGTCGCAGAGGACGCTCGGCGCCCCCTTAGACCCGGCGCCCGTGTGCGCCGCACACCCTGCACTATAGGTAAAGCCGGCTCTGACTATTACTTTCTAAGCAATATCGAGATAATTTCGATATAGACATTTCGCTGTCGCACTTCCTTACTAGTCGCGGCGGCGAACTTGACTACCCGCGTGGCCTGCAAATCTTGCCGCGCGAATGGGGCCGTGCGGGAAGTGGGCACGGGTCGGCTAGTATGTAAAGGGCCCCGTAGACGATCAAATATTTGATCAAACTTCATATTAAATTTCTGTTTGACAAACGTGTTTGTCAAATTATTTGATCGTGTGCGGGGCTGCGGGCTTTTTTGATGTGTTTGTTATATGAAAACATGAAGTTTGATCAAACACGTTTGACAAACAAGTTTGATCGTTTACGGGGCCCATAATATGATTAAGCACCCCACGCTTTTTCACTTTATTTTCTACTTTTTAGTTTGATTGCTATTAAAGCGTGTTTTTTTTAGTTTTTTTAAACTATAATTTATTTTCTGAATTTTTAGTGTCAAGACGACAATTTAAAAAAAGCGTGTTATATTGTATTGTCATCGGCCCTTGACCCCTGTGCAAATTTTCAAGTTAATCAGACTCCTAGAAGTAGGTGAAAATGAAGTTCAAAGTTTACGTTACATACATACATACATACATACATACATACATACATACATACATACATACATACATACATAGTTACATACATACATACAGGTCAAGCTAATAAAAGCGTGTTAAAAAGGAAAACGTTTTTACAACACAGCAAAAAAACACGGTGGGCTCTATTTTGTTTTCAGTAGTTGAAATGAATCATTGTTAACTAATTATAACTCACAAGAAGGTCTGCAGCAGAGAAGTTATGTATGTGGTTGGGTGTTGAGGAAATTTTTAAAATTTATAATTATGTAAAGCATGCAAAACTTGTCGAAGCCAATTTATTGATAAAGAAAATTTAATTCAAATCAATAATTATTCACAAGGATCAATAGAGAAACGTTATAATATACCTTAGAATCAATTTACTTTTAATCTATTTTTATGATACCGTGTATCAAAAGGGACGGTTAGTATAGGGTCAAAATTTATAGATGGCTATAATGTCGTGTTGGTAAATATATATGTACTATATACTTAATGCATAATTATAACCATTTATCTCAGAAACGTTTTTTAAGGTCATTTTATAGACTTATGTATTTTGCGAACTCTCATTGACCACGAGACGCGCGACTAGTGCGTGCGAGAGTACGATGACCTCGCGTCGGTCAGCTGAACTTGTGGTATTCAATGACATTGCCGATTTTTTCAAAACACGATTATTTTAAAGCATTATCTTCAAATTTCTGTTTCATTATTTTTCCCAAACCGGATTGTACAAAAAAAAAAAAAAAAAATATGATGAGGCAAGAAAAAAAAAATTCTTTTCGCGTTGTTTTCAATTGTACAATATGTCAGGTCATGCCAACACTATATACCTTTTCGTTTTTCTTTTTTCAAGCGTTACAAATACACCCGGTATTGCTGTCGAATGTAAAATTAAAGCTAGTCGCCAACAGATGGCGTCGCTAGTAAGTTAGATCGCGCAAGCAAAATTTCGTACCAGAATGATAAGTATGAACTCAACTTTAAATAAATTAACCAATATTGAACCCTATTGACAGTGTATCATTTTAACCCTCAAGAACTCCTCAGAGTACAAGTTTGTTCATAGTGGTCCTTCTAGCTGGATGTGTTCGTCCGATTTTTTGACGTCATCACTTGCGGACGGTGGTTTGCCGTTGCAAACGCAAGTACAGGAGCGGTTCGACGCGAGTAAAGCATCAACCAGCTTCAGAAGGTGCCTTCAGTGGAAGGCGCATTCAGGAATTACGGTGGGCGGAACCACCCAAGGAAGCAGTTCATCATCAGCAGTGCTTGAGGAGTCGGCACATTGGCATCATCTACAGTACAGTGAGTGAATTATCCATCTGTGAGTACTTTCATACAGTTTTCAACCTTAAGTTTATCAAGATAAAAGTTAAAGTGTAAAATCATTAGTTGAAAAATTTGGACTTGTAAAATTTAAACGTTTTTAATTTTAACACATAGAAGAAATTTGAAAGATTTGGGACTTAGAAAATTTAAGTGCATGTTAGTTAAGACTTAGAATAATTTCAATAAAAACGAAGGTACGGGGAACCTATGCCCAATTTTACTTTTTTAAAGAGTTTTGAAAACACTTAGAAAATTTTCGCTAAAAGTAACTTGTAATTTTTTTCTGTTTTGAGAAGTAACTTGTAAGTTTTTTTGTTTTGTCACTTGGAAGTTTATAATTGTTAAATTTTAATTTAAATTACTATAATGGAATCTTTAATTAATTTTCAAGGAGATATAACTTCACGCATTAGTAAAGCCAGAATTAATTTTAAAAAGTCTCCTAAAGAGCGCATTATTAAAGAATATGTCGAAAATCGACTTGAGGCGTTAGACCAATTATGGTTTGAATTTTTATCCGGACATAAAGAGCTTATGCGTAGCGCCAATCCTAAAGAATTAAATAGTTCTAGTTACATTTCAAATGATGTTTACGACAAAACCGAAGACATTTATATTTCATATAAAACGGAGTTAAAGTTGGCACTAAAGAATTTTAACGAAAGTGCTACTAATGTTAACTCTTATTGTGAGAAATCTATGAGTAATGTAAAGTACCCTAAAATCAATATTCCTAACTTCTCTGGGAATTATTCTGAATGGACAACGTTCAAGCAAATGTTCACATCATTAATAATAAATAATTCTTCCTTTGATGATGTACAAAAACTTCATTATTTAAAAAGTTATCTTGTAGGCGATGCTGAACAGTTGCTTAGACACGTTCCCATAGATAATGGTAATTTTACTCGTTCTTGGCAACTATTACAGGAACGTTATAATAATAAAAAATACATTTGTCATCAAACTTTGAAGAGACTTTTGAGCCAGAAAAACCTTCAAGTTGAATCGGCCGATGGTTTGAGAGACCTCGTTGATACTACCAATACATGTTTAGCCACACTTCAAAGTTTGGGAATCGATACAGAGTCGTGGGATGTATTGTTGATTCACATCCTCACGTTGAAATTGGATCCAGAGACCAGACGTCAGTGGGAGTTTCATGTAACCAAAACTATCTCTTCTGAAGAACTTCCCACTTATAAACAATTTACTGAATTTTTATCTAAAACATTCCGCGCCGTGGAGTGTCTTGATCCAAAATCAACAAAAACCCAATCTAATAGTAGCAAGATGAAAGCACTACATGTAACTAATACTAATGTATCTTGTCCATTATGTTCTGATGATCATAAGTTATATAATTGTAAACAGTTTCATAAATCCAAGGTAGACGATCGTCGTAAGTTTGTTTACGACAACAATATCTGTTTCAACTGCATGGGCGGTAGTCATTCTGCCAAAGAATGCCATAGCAATTCACGGTGTCGCATTTGTAAACAAAAACATCATTCACTTCTTCATCCTGGGGTAAAAACACTGCCAATAATGTTGGAGACAACATGCCAAACAAGAGTGTTGTCGCATCTTCAAACGATCCTACCACTTCAAACAATTCAGCATCATTGGTCTCCTGTTTCTCGACAGGTAAAATATTTCAGCAGGTCTTGCTAGCCACTGCGGTAGTCAAGGTCACAGCGAGAAATGGGGAAGATTACAAATTAAGAGCATTATTAGATCAGGGCTCGCAGTCATCTTTCATAACGGAGTCCGCAGTACAATTCCTAGGCTTAAAGAAAAGACCTACCACTAATCACATTGCAGGTTTAGGTGGAGGAAAGGATGTGGTATCAAAGGCCGCAGTCGATTTAACGTTAAAATCCTTATATGATCCCACTGTAAAAATTCCAGTGAGCGCACATGTTATCAAATGCATAACGTCTCCATTACCGGCTGAGAAAGTCGAACCAATGGAGTGGTTAGAACTAAAAAAATTATCGCTAGCAGATCCCGAATATCACACACCCAACAGAATCGACATTCTTTTGGGAGCTGAAGTATATACAAAAATACTTCGTGCAGGAATAAAACGAGGACCGCTTGGTACACCACTGGCCCAAGCAACATGTTTAGGTTGGATTCTCTCTGGAGAAATCGAATCAAATACCAAGCCCACTTGTAACATAAACGTAATGCATTGTCGTTGCACATCAGATTTAAAAAGATTCTGGGAACTTGAATCAGATATTCAACTACCCAAAGAAAAACTATTCACAGATGAAGAGAAATTCTGTGAACAACACTTTGAAACCAACACCCGTAGAGAGAGCGACGGTAGATATATTGTTCGCCTTCCACTTAAAGTTGAAGTTCCTCAAGTCACTTCTTCTCGAGATATTGCAGTAAATCGTCTGAAATCACTTGAACGTCAGTTACACAAGAATAAAACACTAAGAGTAAAATATCAAGAAGTAATTGATGAGTATCTAAAGTTAAATCATATGGAACTTATATCTACAGAAGAAATAAATAATCCTAAAGCCATATACTTACCTCACCACGCTGTGGTTCGTAATGACAAAGAAACCACTAAAGTAAGAATAGTCTTCGATGCGTCCTGCAAAGGAAAAAACAATATGTCATTAAATGATCAACTGGCAATAGGACCTACCTTGCAGCCTGAACTACGGCACATCATAATGCGTTGGAGGTCACCCTCAATTTGCATGTCAGCCGATATTGTTAAGATGTACCGTCAGGTGAAGACCGACAATCGTGACAATGATTTCCAGAGAATTCTGTGGAGAGAAAATCCTAAATTAGAAATGAAACATTACAAACTTACCCGTGTTACTTTCGGCACAGCGTCTGCTCCATATCTAGCAGTTAAGGCACTGCAGCAGGTAGCTCACGATGATGGTGCTGATTATCCAATGGCGGCTGAAAGAACACTAAAAGATTTCTATGTTGATGACTTCCTGAGTGGCTGTGAAAGTGTCAAACAAGGATATGAAATATTTACACAAATGAATGAACTATTAGGAAAGGCAAAATTCAAACTTCAAAAATGGAATAGCAATAGCAATGAACTCTTAGAATTAATGAAAGGGAAGGAAAAGGATAAGGAAAAAGGAAAAGAATCAGAAATTGAGGAAGAATTAAGAATCAAGGAAGACGAATTAATAAAAATAATGGGACTTACCTGGAACCGACGCGACGACACCTTTCGTTATTCAGTTAATCTCCCGACGTTGCAGCAACCTGTAACTAAAAGGATGATTATTTCGGATATATCTCGTCTCTACGACCCATTAGGATGGGTAGGACCTAGTTTAATAATAGCAAAAATTATGATCCAAAAGCTGTGGTTAGCAGGATTAACCTGGGACGAGATTGTTCCAAATGGTCTTTTGAACGAGTGGTTAACTTACCGCGAAGAACAATTAAAGTTACGTGAAATCCGAATACCAAGATGGATCGGTACTCACACAGATGATCACGAAGTTGAAATTCACGGCTTCTGTGATGCATCGAAGTCAGCATACGCCGCAGTTGTGTATGTACGAGTAATTGATTCTGAAGGAAACATAAACTTGTCTTTAATCACCGCAAAGACAAAGGTAGCTCCAGTGAAACAAGTCTCCATTCCGAGGTTAGAGTTATGCGGAGCTGTACTGTTAAGCAAATTATTAATGGAAGTAGCAACGGTTTTTAATATCGAAAAACGCAATATACACGCATGGACTGACTCAACTGTCGTCCTTGCATGGTTGAACAACCATCCAAGTAAATGGAGCGTGTTTGTGGCCAACCGTGTATCAGAAATTCATACAAACCTCGATCCTCAAACTGGTCACACGTTACATCCAAACAAAACCCCGCAGACTGTGCGTCGCGAGGTTTACATCCATCTGAACTACTAAACTCCAAACTTTGGTTCAGTGGACCGGAATTTCTCTATCATAAGAATATCACGTATAATAAACCTAAAATTACAGTAACAGACTTGGAAGCATTAAAAATCAAAACAAATTGTGCTATAGTGGAACATAAAGCAGACATATGGGATAAATATTCATCGCTTACTAAAATGACTAGAATAATTGCATACTGTAAGAGATTTATAAATAATTGTAAAAATAAAAATAAAAATAATGTAAAATATATCACAGCTAAAGAGTTGAAGGAAGCACTTCATTTTTGTATAACTAAAGATCAAACAAATCATTTCGCAGAAGAACTTAAACTAATATCACAGAAAAGGGACTTACCTAAAGGCAATAAACTTCGCTCATTAAATCCGTTCATTGATCCTGATAATATCTTGAGAGTAGGAGGCAGATTAGGTCTTTCAGACCTCGGTTATAATAGAAAACATCCAATTTTAATGCCGAAACAGTCTCATTTAACCCAACTTATCATAGCTGATGCCCACAACCAAACACTTCATGGTGGACCGCAACTTACACTAAACTATATACAAACTAAGTATTGGATTATCGGAGCGAAACAGTTAGTTAAATCACACTACCGCAAATGTGTGACTTGTGTTAAGAACGCAGCAGTCACAAAGGCTCCTTTCATGGGACAGGTACCCACTGTCAGAACAACCCCCACACGTGCATTTAAACACAGTGGTGTTGATTACGCGGGACCAATCCAACTGAGAACAACCAAAGGTCGAGGTCACAAATCCTACAAAGGATACATCGCCTTATTCATCTGTATGGCAACTAAAGCCATACACTTAGAAGTCGTAAGTGACTTAACTACGGAAGGTTTCTTACAAGCCTTTAAACGTTTTGTGGCCAGACGAGGTGGTTGTTCGCATCTGTGGAGCGATAACGCCACCAACTTTATCGGAGCATCAGGAGAACTAAAGAAATGCGCTATCTCAGAACGCAAACAGATGCTCTCTGAAGTCGCTGCATCGCTGGCAACAAATGATTGTGAATGGCATTTCATACCTGCCCATTCGCCTAACTTCGGCGGATTATGGGAAGCCGGAGTCAAATCGGTGAAACATCACCTCAAGAGGACAATTGGAAATTCAACTTTGACGTACGAAGAAATGGCGACAGTCCTCAGTCAGATAGAGGCTTGCCTCAATTCTCGCCCCCTGTCGGTAATTACAAGCCAATCAGAGATTGGCAATATTTTAACTCCCGGACACTTTCTTATTGGTGAACCATTGATAACTGCGCCAGATCATGATGTTGGGTCGTTGAACGTAAGTTCTTTGAGAAGGTGGCAATACACTCAACGTATGCTCCAATCATTTTGGCAGCAATGGTCAAACGAGTATCTTAACAAATTCCTGCTGAGATATAAATGGAACAAGAACAATCCCCAACCAAAATTGGATGATGTTGTAGTAGTCAAGGAGGACGGTTTACCTCCATCGCGTTGGCTCTTTGGCAGAGTAATCGCCACCTCTCCAGGTGCAGATAATATAGTCCGAGTAGTAGATTTAAAAACTAAGGGTGGTGTTATAAAACGGCCAACTCAAAATTGTGCATATTACCTGTCGCCGAATAAACTTAAATGTAAAGTTAGTATTGTTATGTTTTTTTTTTTTTTTCTTTTAAATAGTAATCTTTGTAAACTTAAGACAACATATGAAACAAAATGTAATTTGAAGAACAAGGCATAACCTTGTTCTTGGTGGGCGGTATGTCGAATGTAAAATTAAAGCTAGTCGCCAACAGATGGCGTCGCTAGTAAGTTAGATCGCGCAAGCAAAATTTCGTACCAGAATGATAAGTATGAACTCAACTTTAAATAAATTAACCAATATTGAACCCTATTGACAGTGTATCATTTTAACCCTCAAGAACTCCTCAGAGTACAAGTTTGTTCAATTGCTTTTCTCTATTTTTTTATATATGTAATTTTAAAGTTTACCCCGTGCTTCAAATTGTTTGAAAGTTTGAATTGTTTTCTGTTATATCTATATATATAAAAGAGTAACCCACCCATTGACTCATCACGATATCTCTGGAATCATAAGGCGTAGAGACTTGAATTTTGGTAGGAATATTCCTTTTGCCGAGTAGAGGTCAGCTAAGAACGGATTTTACGAAATTCCACCCCTAAGGGGGTTAAAAGGGGGTTGGAAGTTTGTATGAAAGTCCTATGTTTTTGAAGTAAGAGACTTGAAATTCAAAATGTATGCTCTATAGATGGTGTTGAGGTGTACTAATAATGTATTTTGAGAAATAAACCCCCTCTTGGGGTTAAAACAGGGGATGATAGTTTGTATGAAAGTCGAATTAAAAATACACCTACAAACTTGAAATTAGGCAGGTAGGTCTCTTATAGGGAGTAGATATCCGCTAAGAACGGGTTTTACGAAATTCCATACCTAAGGGAGTTAAACGGGGCGTTGGAAGTTTGCATGAAAGTCCTATGTTTTTGAAGTAAGAGACTTGAAATTCAAAGTGTGTAGTATATTTAGAATCGGCATTTCACCCGTGCGAAGCCGGGGCGGGTCGCTAGTAATTTATATATAGCAATAATTTATTACTGTCAAATGTCAATTGATTTTGGCAGTTTTCACTTTTCGACCGCCATAGCGTTTATCGTATGTTATCAAACAGTTTTAATTTTCTTATTTAGAGGCAGATAAAACCGAAAACATGGCTATAGTTGAAGATGAAGTTAGAAATGGTTCTGAAGAAGAGAACGAAATTGAAGTCGTGGTAGATGAAGACGACGGTGACCAGGACTCTGATGATTCGGACGTAAGCATTTTCAATGCGAGGCGTAAGGTTACTGTTACATACCTGCCCGTTTTCTACACAAAAAAAAAATATATTTTTTAATAAAATTAATTTATTAGTCGAAATGTTATTTTGACACTCTTAATGTGTATTACTTAGGGGCATTAAAAGTGATGTTCTCATTTTCAGTTAATATCATATCGTCGAATATATTCTGATACATAAAATTCAAAATTACGATATTCGATTATAAAATATATATATATTACGGGTAAAATAACTATCGACTATCTGTCAATAAGTAAGTTGAGTGCTTAGTGCAACAAATGTATTCCATTTGTTTTAGACTTTCAAATAGGAAACTCTTGAGGGTCTTGAGAGGAAGATTTCCTTTCTCCCACTTTCTGACCTCTTTAACTCGTATAATGATAACATGTATGTACTACAGAATAATTTAATAGCTTTATTATTATTATATTATTAACCCTTTAGTTTATTTATTTACATAATCTCTCTTGCGCTACTGTGTTCCGTGGCAACATCGTTTTTGACCACAGGTAGACTGGTAGAGATCTCTTACAGAGATAAGTTCACCCTTGCCTACATTATTTGTCAACATGATTTATACTTATCTTTACTATTAAATGAGCTCATTATATATGTATAGAATCTGAATCTCGGTAATATATAATATATGTATAGAATCTTTGAAAAAAAACAAAAAATAAATAAATAATAACAGACGAAACGAAGTCTGTCCGGGCAGCTAGTAATAAATAAACGCTTCACACTCAACTGCCCCCAGTAGGATTTTCTTCTGTGTCAGGAATCTGAAAACAAATACACACAATACACAAGCAAAAACACCCAGACCACGACAAAAATCGATGTGTCCAATATAAATCTCTGTTGTGAGCGGGGATTGAACCCGCGACAGCCAGAGTAACAACCAGTGCTGTGACCGTTGCACCAACACGTCATATGACTGCAATAAAGTTTTTATCTATCTAACACCTGATTCACTTTTACTTTATCTATATATCTGGAAGAGATTGCTATAATAGCATTAAGGCCTGCTTTGTACATTTTATTTGTTACAATTATTGTTTCATTTACTGCTCTGGTATGGTGTAGTAGTAATAGTTTCCTAAAATACCGATGGTTAGCGGTTGCGAATCCCGTTCGAGATGGATATTTGTAATTTTATAAATATTTCTTTCCGGTTTGGATGTCTGTCCTCGTGGGTCACCCCACAGTGCCTCGGAGAGCACGTTAAGCCGTCCCAGTTGCTATCATAAATACCTGATAGGGATCATTACTCATAGTAGGGAACCTATCCGCAGTGGAGCAGCGTGGTGGATTAAACTCTAATCCTTCTTGTACGCTCCTGGGGGGGATTGGGGATAGGGTCGGCAACGTGCTTGCGATGCTTCTGGTGTTGCAGGCGTCTATAGGCTATGGTCTTACCATCAGGTGAGCCGTACGCTTGTTTGCCAACCTAGTTACATAACAAAAAAAAAAGTGGAGAAAGAGGCCTATGTCCAGCAGTGGGATGATTTTGGTCGTGCATTAAAGAAAACATGATTCAGCCTCATGAGGGTGTTAGAAAAATACTTACAAAGTTTTGTGTTTATACATGCTGTAAACAATAGTTTAAATTTTTAACAGGACGAGGATGACGAAGAGGCATTAGAGAAAAAAGTATCTGACTTAGAGCAGCGAATAGCAGAGAACCCTTACAATTATAATGATCACATAGACCTAATAAGAGCGCTCTGGTAAGTGTCATTACCTCATACTTTTGGTACAATATTTTGTAATTCACGTGTCAAAAATGTTTAGTGTAATACCTTACACGCCGCGTTGGCGCAGCGGTCACAGCACTGGATTGCGATTGGCTGTTGCGCGGGCGGTTGCGGGTTCGATCCCCGCACACGACAGCATTTGTATTGGCCATACGGATGTTTGCCGTGGACTGTGGGTCTCCCCACCGTACCTCGGAGAGCACGTTAAGCCGTTGGTCCCGGTTGTTATCATGTACACCTGATAGCGATCGTTACTCATAGTAGGTAATATATCCGCCAACCCGCATTGGAGCAGCGTGGTGGACTAAGCTCCGATCCTTCTCCTACATGGGGAAGAGGCCTATGCCCAACAGTGGGATATTACAGGCTGAATCGTGATCATGATACCTTACACTCAACAGCTCTGACTAATATTGAGTGCTCCGTTGGGAGTCCAGGAACACATACAATATACAAACACAAACGCCTGGACCGCGCCAAACATGTTTGTGGCCAACACAAATGTTTGCCTTTTGCGGATCGCACCCGCAACGATCAGCTCAACAGCAAGTGCATTGTCAAAGATTAGATGTTTATCTATACTATTAATATAATAAACCTGAAGAATTTGTTTGTTTGATTGTTTGTTTGTTTGAACGCGCTAATCTCAGGATCTACTGGTCTGATTTGAAAAATTCTTTCAGTGTTAGAAGCCGACACTGCCCTGCAAAACGTTTGTCGGATTACCGCGGGTCTACTGTATATAAAAACATACTTTATTAAATCCAGATGTTTTAATTACTATGTAGAAACCACCAAGTGGTAGTTAACTCAGTTGTCATATTTTTAAGCACAATGTAGAGGCAGACAACTGCAATATCTCGTAAATTAAACATAATTAGAAGAAATGAAATATACAAGTGTTTGTCTTTGTAAATAATGTAGCAGTGATGAAAATTTCAACAAATTTGGTTTGAAATTGACAAAATGGGAGAACTTTTTCCTGTTATGCTCTCTCCTGAAAAGTAGCTGTTTTGTATATAACTCTATTTACTTTGCACCCGTCGAAATTATAACTCAACTTACTTAGAAGATTTCATTATGGACTTCATTATGACAATATTGAGTTGGTAGATTATCATCAAAATCAACTTTTAAACTTAAAATTGTAATAAAATTAAAATACCTCTGAATCCTAGTAATTTGTAAAACCGTAATGTGTTGACAGGAGTCTGTCAGAGCTAGACAGGTGGAGGGCGGCCTTTGATCGCTTACAAGAAATGTCACTCTTGCGCCCTGAGCACTGGCTGTTGCGATTACAAACAGAGGCAACCCTCGCCCACTCTCCCGAGGACCGAGAACGCCTCGCTGATCTATTTCAACAGGCAACACTTGATTGTTACTGTAAGTTTTTCTATGGTTTTAAATTATGAAATATATATATATATATATATACTTAAAAGTTTCCTCTGGTGGTGGTTTGATGTGATGTCTTTTATCCATGTATGGTACCACACGAGTGAGGTAGAACACAGTAGGAAATATCCTGCTCAAAATTTGGAGTAGCCCGATTGGGCAGACTCGACCTTACAGAACATCACAACTAAATAATACTGCTTTCAAGCAGTGTTGTATTCCTGTAGTGAGTAAGGTGGCCAGAGGTCCTGGGGAGGTTCGGGAGTAAGGTCAGCTACGCTCATGCGATGTTTCTGGTGTGAAAGGTGTCAATAGGCTACAGTAACCGCCTTCCATCAAGCCATACGCTTGTTTGTCAACCTAATTCTTATATATAAAATTCTCGTGTTAGTTACAATACTCCTCCGAAATGGTTGGATCGATTTTTATAAAATTTTGTGTGCATATTGGGTAGGTCTGAGAATCGACCAACATCATACCCCTATGTTATAAGGGGTGGATGTCTAGGCACCTTTATCGACATCGAAGGTGCTTTTGATAAAACTAACTTCAACAGCATAGTCACGGCATTGAACCGCCACAATACAAACCCTACTATAACTGCTTGGATTCGAAACATGCTGGCAAGTAGGATTGTGAGGGTAGACAACGACAAAAAACAGGGTGCTATCGTTGCTAAAGGGTGCCCCCAGGGAGGAGTGTTATCACCCTTGCTATGGAACCTCGTAGTCAACGATCTAATATCCTTGCTAAACGACAACAGATTCTATACAATAGGTTATGCAGACGACCTGGCCATTCTAGTAACAGGAAAGTTCACTAGCACACTTTGTGAACTGACTCAGACAGCCCTGCTATTGGTAGAAAGATGGTGCGAAGAGCATAATCTATCCATAAACCCGAATAAAACGGAATTAGTTATGTTTACAAACAAACGAGACCTAGGAAATTATACTCTACCTATGCTCTTTAACTCTACCCTGAATTTAACCACAGAGGTTAAGTACCTTGGTGTAATACTTGATAATAAACTAAACTGGTCTAAACACCTGGAAAATAAATTAAACAAAGCCAGCATCATCTTCTGGCAATGCCGTAGAATGATTGGGAGGAGCTGGGGCCTCAACCCGAAACTGACTCTATGGCTCTACACTGCGGTCATCAGACCCATGATCAGTTATGGAGCTGTGGTATGGTGGCGCAGAACACTTCTCACCACAGCGCAATCCAAGTTACAAAGCTGGCAAAGATTGGTGTGCATGGCAGTCACGGGCTGCATGAGAACCACCCCTACAGCAGCAATGGAGGCTATGCTAAATATTCTTCCACTCCACTTATTTATTCAGCAAGAAGCTGCTACCACAGCAGCGAGATTAAAGAACCACAAACTACTGTGTTCAACTGGCACACCACATATAAAAATTTTGGAAGATGTAGCCAAAGATATACCGCTCACGGAAGCTCCAAATGACGGAATCCAGATCAGGTACATTTTTGACAAAAAATACAAAATACAGCTGGATGAGGATTCACACGCGGACTACAGTACGCATGAACTGAGAATCTTCACGGACGGCTCCAAGACAAAAACAGGCTCAGGAAGTGGCATCTTCTCCGAAGACCTAAATATTAATATATCACTACCCATAGGCGCCCACAATACAGTGTTTCAAGCAGAGTGTTTGGGCATACTTGAGGCAGCCAGAGCAATCGTGAGAAGGAACGTACAGGACTCCAACATCCGGATACTATCAGATAGCATGTCAGTACTACAGGCACTAAAAGGTAACTCAACTACCTCAGGTATCATCTTTGAGTGCCATAACACCTTGATGCAGGTAAGTGCATACAACGACATCACACTGCAATGGATCAAAGGTCACAACAACACACGCGGTAACGATATAGCTGACGAGCTAGCAAGAAGGGGGTCGAGCATGAGGGCCATAGGAGCCGAACCCATTATACCATTACCCTCTTGCTGGGTCAAAGGCCAAATTCGACAGCGCATGAAACACAAACATGTCACTCTTTGGTCCGAACTTGAGGACTGTAGGCAGGCCAAGTTGGCGCTGCCAGTAGTTGACGCCAAACTGGCAAACACCCTAATAAATATGAACAGACGCCAACTAAGACAAATAACTGCGGCACTAACTGGTCACGGTCCGTATAATAAACATCTATTTAATTTAGGCATTACCGACAGTCCCCTGTGCAGAGCTTGCATGGGAACAGAGGAAACGGCTATGCATGTACTTCTTCACTGTCCAGGTGTAGCGGCTTACCGGGCACAGCACCTTGGCACCCCGAGAGCACTTCCGGAGATCTTCAAGAAGCCAAAAAGTCTTCTGAAGTTTCTGGAGGAGCTTGGGTGGCAAGAGTGAATTAGCATATCCCCACTCACGCAAAATAGGCGCCTGGTCGTCGACTTGCGGAAACCAGCCCGTGATACCATACCAAGGGGTGGATTGAGGGGGTTAATAAGATATATGGCAAAATAACGTCTGCGGGGTCAGCTAGTTGTATATAATAACAATTGTGTTGCAGCGATCCCGATCCTGACGGAGTGGTGTTCGTGGGCGCTGGGCGCGGACGAGGCGGGCGCGGCTCGCGCCCAGCTCGACGAGGTGCTCCGCCGCGCCGGCGCCGACCCGCTCTCCGGGAAGATCTTCTGGGACGCGAGGCTCGAGCTGGAGAAGGCGAAGCTGGACACTATGAGGTATTTGATTATACTGTCATATACTGCGGTCGCGGAATAGCAAGAAATTCGTACACCGACCTGTCATCTTTTGTCTTTGTCGCTCGAGTATAAATATATTGTGGTTGCGCTTACACAGATGAAGTGACCCCGTATTGTGTGAGCGCAACCGCAATATGTTAGCCGCAGTATAGGTGGGTATGGAATATGAGTCTCTGTTGTTCCGTTAGGGTGAGGCCAAACGAGCGTAATTTTGTGAGTTGTGAGGTTTGCTAGCAAAATACGTGTTCCCCGTGCCCCCCACGCAACTCGGTTCGATTTATGCAATTCGGTCGGATTATGGGTGTAAGGCGCACAACTCATTTTGCGTCGCCGCGTGGAACTAGCCTTTTGGATGAAACCGAATGCAACCGAAATTACGCGGCTCACAACTCACACAATTACGCCCGTTTGGCCTCACCCTTAGAGGTGAAAAATTTGCTAGATGCTATGAGGTACGTGGACGACCCTCTCTGGTCTGGTGGTGCGTGTGCCGTATCGGCGGCGTTTAAACACCGACAGTCGCGAGTTCGATTCTTGCTCAAAGTGGATACTTGTGTTTATACAATATTTATTTCCGGTCTTGTTGTTAGTCCTTGTGGGTCTCCCTACCGTGCCTCAGAGAGCACGTTAAGCTGTCAGTTCTGGTTGTTATCATGTACACCTAATAGCGATCGTTATTCATAAACGTCAACTTTCGAGTTAAAAAGTTGCTTAAAAGGGGATCTGATCTATATATGTATGGTGCTGATTCCAGCTCTTCGGAGGAGGGTTACGGCGGCCAGCGTGAGCGCGTGCTGTGGGCTCTGGAGGAGGCGGTGTCGCGGCCGCTGCTGCGCGGGGAGGACGCCTGGCCGCAGCTGCAGCAGGCGGCGCTGGCGGTGCGCGACCAGGACTACGTCGACAAGGTGATCGCGTCTTTCGAACCGAGGACGCTAAGGGATCCATCAATTACGTCACACGAATTTCACGATTTTAACTCCTCCCACTTTCTTGTCACAGTTACCCCCACCCCCTAGTGCGACTTTACACTTACAATTTTACTCTTACAAATTGTTGGATCAAAACATCAGTTTCGAAATAATTATTTCTTCCATTGAAATTTTTCATAGTTTTAGTTATTGTACATTATTATTATGTCATATTTAAAATCTCATACTTGAATGTCAATAGTTTTTAATAATGTTATTATATTGATATTTATAGGTAAAGAAACAACATGAAGCAGCGGTTGAATATTTACAGAAAATAACTCCATATGAAGACAAATTACTAACTTTAGAGTGAGTTGCTAACTTATTTATTATTTTATTCGTTACTAGATGGCCCAGTGAACTTCGTATCACCTATAAATATTTGACAACCAATTGACAACGTTTTTGAAAAAAGACATTAAATTTCCCCGTTAGGAACATTTTGTATTTTCCGTTACGTATTATTTATGTTTCTCACCGTTTAAACCTTTCCTGAACTTCCACAAACATTTCAAGATCAAAATTAACTAAATCGGTCAAGCCATTCTCGAGTTTTAGCGAGATTAACGAACAGCAATTGATTTTTATACATATAGATTTAAATGCTAGAATCATATTATTGGTATAATTTTTCAGAGATCCAGAAGAGAAGATTAAAGTTTATCTTGAATATATTGAAGAGGTAAAGGATTTATCTAAGGCGGAAAAGTATGCTGAATGTGACAGTGATGGTATACTTAGGGTGAGAATTTTATATACTATTCTTTTATTTGTTTATCAATGGTTCCTAAACACAAGCACACTGCTTGAGGCCGTTGAGATGTTAATGTTGAAACCATAAAGGCTCCATATCAGTAGGGTGTCAATAGAATACCTATTTATTATTAAGTTTGTGTGGTTGGCAGTTTACTTGTCATGGGTTTTATATTTTTTGGAGTTCTATATAATTATTTATATTTATTTGACGTCAGCTCTTCCCTTGTAGGTATCGTATGTAACAAACATTTTTTTATACAACTAACAGGTCTAAGGGCCACCCGATGATAAGCTGTGACCGTAGCTTATAGATGACAGCATAACATAAGTATCACAAGTGCATTGCCGACCTCACATCTGATCCTCCCTAGGAGCTCTGGCCATATTACTGACCACAGATCTTTTGGAGGTTGACGATTTCCAGCTGTTCTAAGATAGACCTCCCTGGCGCTGGCCAGGGAACCCCTGGACAGACCCCTGACAGGAGACCCCTGGCGCTGTGCAAGCTAGCTGGTTTCGCTTCGGTCAAGAAACCTATATATTGGTCGGACCGTTATAATTATTTTTTTTAATTAATCAGCACTAACTCGGCAAACAAGCGTACGGATCATCTGATGGTAAGCAATTACCGTAGCCTATAGACGCCTGCAACACCAGAAGCATCGTAAGCGCGTTGCCGACTCTACCCCCAATTCCCCCCCAGGAGCTCTGGTCACCTTACTCACCAATAGGAACACAACATTGCTTGAAAGCAGTATTATTTAGCTGTGATCTTCTGTAAGGTCGAGGTACTACCCCAGTCGGGCAGCTCCATTTTTTGAGCAGGAAATTTCCTGCTGTGCCCTACCTTCTGTGAGGTTGTGACGTTTTGCGTGCGTGCGCAGGTGCTGTACGAGCGCGCGACGACGGAGTGCCCGGAGTGCGGCGAGGCGGGCCCGCTGCTGACGGCGCTGGCGCGGCTGGCGCAGCGGCGCAGCTCGCGCGCGGGCGTGGCGCGCGCGCTGGCGCTGTGCACGCGCCGCTGCCCGCGCCGCGCCGCCTTCTGGCTGCTGCGCATGCAGCACGCCGAGCGCGCCGCCAGCAGCTTCGACGAGGTACGCCCATCTGTGCGTGCGTGCGTGCGTGCGTTAGTGTACGTGTGAGTGCGTGTATGTGTAGTTTTCTATACAACATTTTGCACCCTAGTTTAGTTACTTTAGAAAATAATATCCATATCAAAAATATCGCTTAACAATTATAATATAAACGATTATCTCAAGCCGGCAATATATTTTTTTTAACAGATTGGTTTTAGGAAAGTTTTGCGTTTTTTCTTCTTAAATCTCAGTATCTTTTACAAAACTTGTTAATTTCACTTATCTGTCTGAATGTAAAATATATTGGTTTCGTCAGGTGAAGTCGATATTCGAGACGGCGCTGTCGAAGGGCATGGAGTCGTTCGCGCAGGCGGAGGCTCTGTGGCTGGGCTGGCTGGAGTACACGCGGCGCCGGACCTCCTTCGACGATAGCTCGCATGTGGAGCGACTGCGGGACACGTGCCGCCTCGCCTGGGACTCGCTGGCGCAGGTGAGAGAGAGTGAGAGAGAGACTTGTTAGCTCCGGTGGGGGAGGGGGTTCAGAACAACGCAATTATTGCACCATCTTTGAAGGCGTCATCGGGAAGCGGTGGCAGGGCACGTGCCGCCTTGTCTGAGACTCGCTGGCGCATGTGAGAGTGAGTGAAAGAGAGAACTTTCTGTCCACTATGGTAGGTTTGAGGGCGAGGAAATTAAATTTTGCCAATAGCCAGAGCTGCTGAAGACATGCTTTTAATGCTTCTGGTGTTTCTGACGTACTTTGACTTCGATAATTAACTTAGGAAAGAGGAAGATAAGGCTGGCCTATAATTTTTGTTGATTTACCTATATATTAAAAATATTATATTTATGTCATATTTTAGTATATAAATATATTTTCGTTTATATTTATAGGCCTGGGGTGAGGAGGCGAATGATTGCGAAGTGCCTTTGTTTTGGGCACGACTTGAGTACAAGAGGATAAAAGAACCTGCGCAGGGAAAAGAAATTTTTGAAGAAATTTTTAGTAAGTAATCATCGTTATTATTTAAATTAGTTTGTACAGGGTGGGCCATGAATTAGTTAACATTTGAAAAAATCGTATAAAAAAAACCATTTAACATATTTTAGAAATCGTTTATTTACGAGAAAGCTAATTAGTTGTAATTTATTTTTTAAAAATTATTTCGTCTAAATGACCACCGTTATGGTTTTCGCACTCATCTAAGCGAGTCCTGAAGTTTTCGAATACACTTCTGCAAAGAGACCGCGAGATCGTCGACATCTCTTCGATGATTTTTTCTTTAAGTTGACGCAGTGTATTCGGTTTATCAATGTAGACGCGACTCTTTAAATAACCCCATAAAAAGAAGTCTGCTGGGGATAGATCTGGACTTCTGGGTGGCCATGGGATGTCACCCCTTCTGGATATCAGCTTTTCCGGAAACATGTCTTTGACCACCGGTAAGGACTCGTTCGATGTGTGACACGTGGCTCCATCTTGTTGAAACCATGTGTTACGATTATAGCCAGCAAATTCCAGTAGCATCGGTGCTAAGAACTCCCGTAACATTTTCACATACTCGGCAGAATTAACAGTAACTGAACGGCCTCGAGAATCTTCAAAGAAGTAAGGTCCGATGATTCCTTTTGCTGAAATTGCAGCCCATACAGTTACCTTGGGAGAGTGAAGTGGCCTCTCATGTTTAGCTTTAGGATTTTCGCTGCTCCAATACCTGCAATTCTGTTTGTTTACATGTCCATTTAGGTGGAAATGGGCTTCGTCAGAGAATAAGATGTTGTCAAAATTACTGAATCGAGTTAACATTGTTTCGGCATATGACTTACGCAAATTTAAATCATTAGTCTTTAGTTCTTGCACTAGCTGGATCTTATATGGATGTAATTTCAAATCTAATTTCAAAATACGGCGTAATGATGTGCGGGATAATCCTAATTCAGCCGAACATTTGCGTGTCGATAAACCTGGATCACGTCGAACAGAAGCGGAAACTTGCTGCACGTTCTCTTCGCTCCGAGAAGTCCGCGGGCCGCCGGTTTGTTTGACATTTAGTGTAGATCCCGTCTCTTCGAACTTCTTCACCCATTTCTTTATTAAAGGAGCACTTGGACACTGACTTAAGTCGTGTAAACCATATTCAACGCGAAATAAGCGTCTCACAGTAATGAGCGAAAAGTTGTTTAAATAAAACTGTTTCACGCAGTAAGCGCGTTGCGGCCCCGTGAAGCGATCCATTGCGACTAAATTTCCAAGAAGCGAGCTAGTACCCCCGCTCGCGCCCGCGCCCCGCGCGGCAATAGTTTGCGCGGTAAGTTACATTAAAATGTTAACGAATTCTTGGCCCACCCTGTATATTTGAATTTTAATTCTTAAGCCAAAACTTTTATATGACGTATGGTAGAATATTATATTTCGTACAAAACCAAATCCTGTTAAACTTAATTTAAAATGTAATAAATTGAAATTTGAACTGTCCGTCTATGTGACGTTGATAGCTTAAATGCAATAAAAATTGTTTAATTTATCATTTAAAACGTTAATAGATATACAAGTGTTATAAGTAAATGTTCCATTCTAATTTTGTTAACAACCTAAATATTAGTGATGCAACAGATATCTGTTTCTGTTTCCGCAAGTGCGGAAGTTCCGCACTCTTTTCAACATCCGTTTCTGCTTCTGTTTCCGCAACTTTTATAACGGAGATGTAAACGAAAGTTTACGACGGTTGAGAGATAAAAGTTTCACTTACCACTACTAAATTTTGAATATTAAAATAATTTTAAGTTGCAATATCGTTTTCTATTGTAGATTTCTAATATATCTATTTCTTATCTAGGCTTGGTGTGTATTTAATACTTAATAAAGAAATATATTTGTAAATTTATTAATTTTTTTTCATATTAGTTACACTTTCGTTTCTGCATCCGTTTCCGTTTCCGTTTCTGCTAAAATAAACTTTTGACATCTGTTTCCGTTTCTGGTTCCGTTAAGACACTTCCGTTGCATCACTACTAAATATGCCCAATGTTAAGATTAGACATTAGATGATATATTATAGATCTTATTAAAATCTATTCTTTATAAAATTGTACTTACAGAATATGGTGAAAATAAAACCCTGTCAAAATACTGGGAAGCACTTATTCATCTGGAAATGAGCCGTGACCCACCGGCTTCGGAACGCAAGTTAGTTAATCAATTAATTGCTATATTTGAATCAAGATACTATATTGAAAGTCAAGGTAGTCCAGTGAATGAAATGAAAACGGAAACCGAAAACTTTTCTCTTTTCGTGTTACTTGTGTTCAAAACGTCTCTTATATCTTCAATAGTGTTGAACAGAATAAAAAAATTTATCAATATTACATTAGACTGAACAGGGAAAAAACCATTGCCAGTTAGCGCACTTAGTTTTCCTTCTCCTATGTGGGAAAGAAAGTAATGCCCAGCAGTAGAATGTAACAGGCTGAATCGTGATCGATTGCGATTGAACTCAGTTTTATGTTAGTAACGTAGCGCGTTTGTGAATCAGACTCCGCGATCTACACCGGCGCGCGCTTCGCAGCGTCACCGACTACCCGCCGGCCGTGGCGCGCCTGTGGACGGACTACGAGCGCGACTACGGCGAGCTCGCCACCAGCGTCGAGTGCGCGCAGCTGTGCGAGGTACGTTCCGACTCGCTACCCGCTACCCGCCACCCGCTACCCGCCACCCGCTACCCGCCGGCCGTGGCGCGCCTGTGGACGGACTACGAGCGCGACTACGGCGAGCTCGCCACCAGCGTCGAGTGCGCGCAGCTGTGCGAGGTACGTTCCGACTCGCTACCCGCTACCCGCCACCCGCTACCCGCCACCCGCTACCCGCCGGCCGTGGCGCGCCTGTGGACGGACTACGAGCGCGACTACGGCGAGCTCGCCACCAGCGTCGAGTGCGCGCAGCTGTGCGAGGTACGTTCCGACTCGCTACCCGCTACCCGCCACCCGCTACCCGCCACCCGCTACCCGCCGGCCGTGGCGCGCCTGTGGACGGACTACGAGCGCGACTACGGCGAGCTCGCCACCAGCGTCGAGTGCGCGCAGCTGTGCGAGGTACGTTCCGACTCGCTACCCGCTACCCGCCACCCGCTACCCGCCGGCCGTGGCGCGCCTGTGGACGGACTACGAGCGCGACTACGGCGAGCTCGCCACCAGCGTCGAGTGCGCGCAGCTGTGCGAGGTACGTTCCGACTCGCTACCCGCTACCCGCCACCCGCTACCCGCCACCCGCTACCCGCCGGCCGTGGCGCGCCTGTGGACGGACTACGAGCGCGACTACGGCGAGCTCGCCACCAGCGTCGAGTGCGCGCAGCTGTGCGAGGTACGTTCCGACTCGCTACCCGCTACCCGCCACCCGCTACCCGCCACCCGCTACCCGCCACCCGCTACCCGCCGGCCGTGGCGCGCCTGTGGACGGACTACGAGCGCGACTACGGCGAGCTCGCCACCAGCGTCGAGTGCGCGCAGCTGTGCGAGGTACGTTCCGACTCGCTACCCGCTACCCGCCACCCGCTACCCGCCGGCCGTGGCGCGCCTGTGGACGGACTACGAGCGCGACTACGGCGAGCTCGCCACCAGCGTCGAGTGCGCGCAGCTGTGCGAGGTACGTTCCGACTCGCTACCCGCTACCCGCCACCCGCTACCCGCCGGCCGTGGCGCGCCTGTGGACGGACTACGAGCGCGACTACGGCGAGCTCGCCACCAGCGTCGAGTGCGCGCAGCTGTGCGAGGTACGTTCCGACTCGCTACCCGCTACCCGCCACCCGCTACCCGCCGGCCGTGGCGCGCCTGTGGACGGACTACGAGCGCGACTACGGCGAGCTCGCCACCAGCGTCGAGTGCGCGCAGCTGTGCGAGGTACGTTCCGACTCGCTACCCGCTACCCGCCACCCGCTACCCGCCACCCGCTACCCGCCACCCGCTACCCGCCGGCCGTGGCGCGCCCGTGGACGGACTACGAGCGCGACTACGGCGAGCTCGCCACCAGCGTCGAGTGCGCGCAGCTGTGCGAGGTACGTTCCGACTCGCTACCCGCTACCCGCCACCCGCTACCCGCCGGCCGTGGCGCGCCTGTGGACGGACTACGAGCGCGACTACGGCGAGCTCGCCACCAGCGTCGAGTGCGCGCAGCTGTGCGAGGTACGTTCCGACTCGCTACCCGCTACCCGCCACCCGCTACCCGCCGGCCGTGGCGCGCCTGTGGACGGACTACGAGCGCGACTACGGCGAGCTCGCCACCAGCGTCGAGTGCGCGCAGCTGTGCGCGGTACGTTCCGACTCGCTACCCGCTACCCGCCACCCGCTACCCGCCACCCGCTACCCGCCGGCCGTGGCGCGCCTGTGGACGGACTACGAGCGCGACTACGGCGAGCTCGCCACCAGCGTCGAGTGCGCGCAGCTGTGCGAGGTACGTTCCGACTCGCTACCCGCTACCCGCCACCCGCTACCCGCCACCCGCTACCCGCCACCCGCTACCCGCCGGCCGTGGCGCGCCTGTGGACGGACTACGAGCGCGACTACGGCGAGCTCGCCACCAGCGTCGAGTGCGCGCAGCTGTGCGAGGTACGTTCCGACTCGCTACCCGCTACCCGCCACCCGCTACCCGCCGGCCGTGGCGCGCCTGTGGACGGACTACGAGCGCGACTACGGCGAGCTCGCCACCAGCGTCGAGTGCGCGCAGCTGTGCGAGGTACGTTCCGACTCGCTACCCGCTACCCGCCACCCGCTACCCGCCGGCCGTGGCGCGCCTGTGGACGGACTACGAGCGCGACTACGGCGAGCTCGCCACCAGCGTCGAGTGCGCGCAGCTGTGCGAGGTACGTTCCGACTCGCTACCCGCTACCCGCCACCCGCTACCCGCCGGCCGTGGCGCGCCTGTGGACGGACTACGAGCGCGACTACGGCGAGCTCGCCACCAGCGTCGAGTGCGCGCAGCTGTGCGAGGTACGTTCCGACTCGCTACCCGCTACCCGCCACCCGCTACCCGCCACCCGCTACCCGCCACCCGCTACCCGCCACCCGCTACCCGCCGGCCGTGGCGCGCCTGTGGACGGACTACGAGCGCGACTACGGCGAGCTCGCCACCAGCGTCGAGTGCGCGCAGCTGTGCGAGGTACGTTCCGACTCGCTACCCGCTACCCGCCACCCGCTACCCGCCGGCCGTGGCGCGCCTGTGGACGGACTACGAGCGCGACTACGGCGAGCTCGCCACCAGCGTCGAGTGCGCGCAGCTGTGCGAGGTACGTTCCGACTCGCTACCCGCTACCCGCCACCCGCTACCCGCCGGCCGTGGCGCGCCTGTGGACGGACTACGAGCGCGACTACGGCGAGCTCGCCACCAGCGTCGAGTGCGCGCAGCTGTGCGAGGTACGTTCCGACTCGCTACCCGCTACCCGCCACCCGCTACCCGCCGGCCGTGGCGCGCCTGTGGACGGACTACGAGCGCGACTACGGCGAGCTCGCCACCAGCGTCGAGTGCGCGCAGCTGTGCGAGGTACGTTCCGACTCGCTACCCGCTACCCGCCACCCGCTACCCGCCGGCCGTGGCGCGCCTGTGGACGGACTACGAGCGCGACTACGGCGAGCTCGCCACCAGCGTCGAGTGCGCGCAGCTGTGCGAGGTACGTTCCGACTCGCTACCCGCTACCCGCCACCCGCTACCCGCCACCCGCTACCCGCCGGCCGTGGCGCGCCTGTGGACGGACTACGAGCGCGACTACGGCGAGCTCGCCACCAGCGTCGAGTGCGCGCAGCTGTGCGAGGTACGTTCCGACTCGCTACCCGCTACCCGCCACCCGCTACCCGCCGGCCGTGGCGCGCCTGTGGACGGACTACGAGCGCGACTACGGCGAGCTCGCCACCAGCGTCGAGTGCGCGCAGCTGTGCGAGGTACGTTCCGACTCGCTACCCGCTACCCGCCACCCGCTACCCGCCGGCCGTGGCGCGCCTGTGGACGGACTACGAGCGCGACTACGGCGAGCTCGCCACCAGCGTCGAGTGCGCGCAGCTGTGCGAGGTACGTTCCGACTCGCTACCCGCTACCCGCCACCCGCTACCCGCCGGCCGTGGCGCGCCTGTGGACGGACTACGAGCGCGACTACGGCGAGCTCGCCACCAGCGTCGAGTGCGCGCAGCTGTGCGAGGTACGTTCCGACTCGCTACCCGCTACCCGCCACCCGCTACCCGCCGGCCGTGGCGCGCCTGTGGACGGACTACGAGCGCGACTACGGCGAGCTCGCCACCAGCGTCGAGTGCGCGCAGCTGTGCGAGGTACGTTCCGACTCGCTACCCGCTACCCGCCACCCGCTACCCGCCGGCCGTGGCGCGCCTGTGGACGGACTACGAGCGCGACTACGGCGAGCTCGCCACCAGCGTCGAGTGCGCGCAGCTGTGCGAGGTACGTTCCGACTCGCTACCCGCTACCCGCCACCCGCTACCCGCCGGCCGTGGCGCGCCTGTGGACGGACTACGAGCGCGACTACGGCGAGCTCGCCACCAGCGTCGAGTGCGCGCAGCTGTGCGAGGTACGTTCCGACTCGCTACCCGCTACCCGCCACCCGCTACCCGCCGGCCGTGGCGCGCCTGTGGACGGACTACGAGCGCGACTACGGCGAGCTCGCCACCAGCGTCGAGTGCGCGCAGCTGTGCGAGGTACGTTCCGACTCGCTACCCGCTACCCGCCACCCGCTACCCGCCGGCCGTGGCGCGCCTGTGGACGGACTACGAGCGCGACTACGGCGAGCTCGCCACCAGCGTCGAGTGCGCGCAGCTGTGCGAGGTACGTTCCGACTCGCTACCCGCTACCCGCCACCCGCTACCCGCCACCCGCTACCCGCCGGCCGTGGCGCGCCTGTGGACGGACTACGAGCGCGACTACGGCGAGCTCGCCACCAGCGTCGAGTGCGCGCAGCTGTGCGAGGTACGTTCCGACTCGCTACCCGCTACCCGCCACCCGCTACCCGCCACCCGCTACCCGCCGGCCGTGGCGCGCCTGTGGACGGACTACGAGCGCGACTACGGCGAGCTCGCCACCAGCGTCGAGTGCGCGCAGCTGTGCGAGGTACGTTCCGACTCGCTACCCGCTACCCGCCACCCGCTACCCGCCGGCCGTGGCGCGCCTGTGGACGGACTACGAGCGCGACTACGGCGAGCTCGCCACCAGCGTCGAGTGCGCGCAGCTGTGCGAGGTACGTTCCGACTCGCTACCCGCTACCCGCCACCCGCTACCCGCCGGCCGTGGCGCGCCTGTGGACGGACTACGAGCGCGACTACGGCGAGCTCGCCACCAGCGTCGAGTGCGCGCAGCTGTGCGAGGTACGTTCCGACTCGCTACCCGCTACCCGCCACCCGCTACCCGCCGGCCGTGGCGCGCCTGTGGACGGACTACGAGCGCGACTACGGCGAGCTCGCCACCAGCGTCGAGTGCGCGCAGCTGTGCGAGGTACGTTCCGACTCGCTACCCGCTACCCGCCACCCGCTACCCGCCGGCCGTGGCGCGCCTGTGGACGGACTACGAGCGCGACTACGGCGAGCTCGCCACCAGCGTCGAGTGCGCGCAGCTGTGCGAGGTACGTTCCGACTCGCTACCCGCTACCCGCCACCCGCTACCCGCCGGCCGTGGCGCGCCTGTGGACGGACTACGAGCGCGACTACGGCGAGCTCGCCACCAGCGTCGAGTGCGCGCAGCTGTGCGAGGTACGTTCCGACTCGCTACCCGCTACCCGCCACCCGCTACCCGCCGGCCGTGGCGCGCCTGTGGACGGACTACGTTCCGACTCGTTACCCGCTACCCTTTGTCTAATTCTTGTGTAATCTAGTGCAGAAACGGTATACAGTACGGTTTCTACGTTGACATTAATTTTAATATTACAGGAGAAACTAAAGGAATGGCGAGAAAGTTACCAGGCTATGAAGGAGAAAATGATGGGACAGAAACAGAAAGGCAAACAAGCGGCGAACAAGAAATCAAAATTCGATAACAAAAATAAGAAGGATGAAAAATCGAATAAAGGGAAGAGAAAATCCGACTCAGGTCAATCAACTTCAGAGGCGAGCGACGTGAAGAAGAAAAAGGATAATAATATGGAAGTAGACGTGCCAGATAAGGAGGGGGATACCGGGGGAGGGGTTAAGAGGTCACATGACGAAGTTGATGAAACTGGTAATAAATAATACCTTTAATTTGTATGTAAAAATTTTTGTCTTTTTTTTTGTATCTTTGGCACACTTCTAAAGTGAACCTTAAAAATTTAGCTGTAAAGCTTGCATTATTAGTTGAAAGTTTTAGAATTTTTTTTGGATGTGTGTCACGCTTTTCCAAGTATTTTTTTTTTTTTTACAATATTTGAACAAATACTTCTTAATGTTACAAGAAGAAGAAAACAATACATACGAAACAATAAGTCTTGTATGGTTTCAGACTTTTCTAGAAAGATAGACGCGAGACCTAAAAATCACAATGTAATGCTTATGTTAAATAATTCTATACACGAACGTTTTAAGTTTAAAGGACAGTATTCACAATTTTCAGGGGCTGAGAGCAAGCGGCAACGGAAAGATAGTTCAACAGATACCGTCACTGCGGGACGAGAGGCCTGCACCTTGTTTGTTAGCAATCTCGAATTCAAGTAAATTTATTGAATTAATATAACAAAATGTACAGATTTAAAACCAAGGAATATAGAATATTAAAAATTTCGTTTGCTGGGAATCCTAAATTACAACCAACCATATTAGTGAATCGGTTTGATACTTGTAAAATAATGTAAATTTAGTATTTTATTTTTTTAAATTATAATGGGGAAGATCATTGCAAAATCTAGATAAACTTGATAATATTATGGTATTATAGTTTTAATAGTAATAAGTAAATTGAATTTATTTTTGTTGCTGTATCAAATCTGAATGAGCGTAAAATACTTTATTTTGACAGTAATATCTCAAATTGTTTTTTTTTGTTAATTTCAGAGTAAACGAGCAAAACTTAAGAGATAAATTATCAGAATACGGCGATATTGTTTCGTTACGAGTGAAAGCCGGTGTGAAGGCGTTCGGCGGTTCCATATGTTACTGTCAATACAAGTCACCGGTAAGTAGCCACATCTAGGGCCTGTTTCACGACTTGTGGATAACGCTATTTGACAGATGACGATACAAATAGACTTTGACAGCGCATGGTAGGAGGCCAGTAGGACCTTATTTCTCCTCAATTAATAAACTGCAACTAAGATTAATATATGCGATTAGATGTCATAAATATAGTAGAATTCGATGGGGAAAAAAATGAATCAAAAACTTTTAGCTGTCACATATCTTCATCTGTCAAATAGCGTTATATAAATTTCGCTAAGCTTAAGTGAGCTTGGACGCGAGTTTGCCGACGCTACGGCTGGCTGGCGAACCGCGCGCGTTCGCGTGTATTTACCAATTTTACTATTCAAATTATTTTCGATTTGTTTCGATGCCTTTTTTCCTTTTTGAAACGGAACCCTCAAAGAGTATGTCTAATTGTATCACACACAAAGACAAATAAAATACATAAATATAAGAAAAAAAGGATTCTGCTATACAAATGGGCAGAATCCTTTTTTTTCTGAAGTTAGTTTTGGTTGGCCATCCTTGTAATAAGTAACTAGGGTAGGTACGTACCATTGGACGTTTTTTCTTCGGGGAATTTAAATCTGTGGGTCCTATCCTTTTTAAGTACCTACTTGGCCTCAGTTGGCTATTATGGAACCGCATCCATAATAGCCAACTGAGATATAACAGCGACAATTAAATAACAAAAACAACAACTACTACTACAAATAATAACTATAACTATAAAACCAGTAACAGATAAAAATAATTAACGAAAATAATAACAGGAAATAACTGAGAACCAATGAAATTTATGTATCATCCCGAGCGCTTTAGGATTAGGACACGGAATGAAATAAATAATACAAAATCAAAGTCATCAAAGTTATCAAGTCTGCGTTCCGAATGTTTTCAAAGTCAGTCTATCTTGACTGGCTTGACGTTCGACCTTGCCGAGAGACGTGCAGCAGATAGCAAAGAAACGAGATAGAAAGAGATAGACTATATTTGGTTTGTTCCGTCGTCGTTATGAAAAAATGATGCGCCTTGTTTACATTTTTTCTCTCGTCTGGTTGAACGAACTATAGTGATGAATTATTATTTATATAGATTATGCAAGTACATAACTGGTATTTATTGTTCTAATAGGAATCCGTAGAGAAAGCACTGAAGCACGACCGAACGCCGCTGGATGGGAGACCGATGTTCCTATCTCGGTACTCTTCTAAGAAAAGTAAACCCACATTTAAGTACCCGCTGATCGCTGAGAACAACAAACTCTTCGTCAAGAACCTGCCTTACTCGCACTGCACTAAAGACGCTCTCACTGATATCTTTGACAAGTTTGGCAAGTTGAAAGATGTCAGGATTGTGACGTTCAAGTAAGTTAACTGTACATTTTGTCCAAAAATGTTTTAAAATGTCAACTTATAGGTGCAGTGGTTACAGATAAACTTGGAAATCATTCGTATAGGCCATACAGAAGTATAGTTAGCCACAGGATATGCAGAATTAAAAATACTTTAACTTAGTAAATTTTTTATTTTAAAATTGTCATAGTGTTTGTATACATCTTTTGTATAAAACAAAATACTGTTTAAATTTGAAGTGTAATTTAGCTTCATTTTGAAAGTTTTTTTTTTTCTTTTTGAATAGTTCGACCATATTTACAACCTATCTGGAAGATGAGTAGGTATTAGTGCTTTTAAAGAAACAAACAAAATCTTAAGCAAGTATTTACTCTATTTTTTTACAGGGACGGTAAACCGAAAGGGCTAGCCTACGTAGACTATGAAGATGAAAGTTCCGCGGCCGAAGCAATAAAGAACACGAATGGCTTAATGGTTGGCGATAGGAAAATAGAAGTCGCTATAAGCGCCCCCCCACCGAAGCAGGAACCCTCCACGAGTACCTTAGGACTACCGAAAAGGGACACTGGGGGAGGAATGTAAGTTAGAAAAAACATTATTTGTAATTAACCGCTAGCTACGACTTCAGCTGGGTAGAATAATTCACTTCGTTAGGTGTAATACTTTGGAAGGCTATATGCAACATTTTATATACACAGACTAATAACTGCTCTCTAGTAGTATTGTGTTCCTGTCAGTGGCGTAGCGTGGTTGTCGGCCGCCCGGGGCGGAAGAAAATTTTGCCGCCCTTATTTAGGTATTTCAATTTAATGTATAGGTACTATACATTAAATACATTATTATAGATAACTTTTCGGCAAGAACAGTCATCATTATTTTACATTGTACAGGTTATATTTTAAACAAAAAAGCTTATATAAAGCTGTCCCTTGCACCCTGTATGTAATAGAAGTCATTCTCGCTGATTATTATTAGTTTATCTCCTTATTCGTTCACTCTTGACAGAGTGGTCGTGGTTGATGACGATTTATTGGCTAAAGCAGCCCCCGCAATACACCTCCACTTGATGTGGTTTTCAGCGTCTCGAGAACTCTGGACTATGGAGATCTGTGTTGCAGCTTTGATGAGGTCTGTTTGTCCAACGCGTAGGTGATCGACCGCGTGACCGCTTGTCCTCTTCCTGCCCCTGGACAACGAGTCGCGCCATGGATTGTTCGTTTCGAACAAAGTGTCGATAATCTCTGCTTGATATTTAATTCCTTCAGGATCGAAATGTTGGTCCTAAAAGCTGCCCAAGGGATCCGCAGCAGCCGCCGCCAGCACCACATCTCGAGTGCATCGATTTTGCGTCGGTCTTTGAGTCTAACAAAATAAAAATAAAACAAAATATCGGGAAGACTAAGCTTCTCATCAGGCGGACTTTCGTGGCTTTGGTGATATTATGGTTGCACCAGAATCTTTTCAACTTGTCAACGGCAGATCGTGTAATAGCACATCTCCTTCGAATCTCGTCTTCGCATCCTCCGGTGCTTGTAATAGTGGAACCGAGGTACACATAAGATTGAACAACCTCACAGTTGCCAATCATAGAGATGTCAGGATGGCTTAGTTCAGCTCGATCCACTATCATCATCTTGGTCTTGTCTCTGTAGACCGGCGTAAGTCCGAAGAAGAGGCTTGTTGTCTCGAGAAGTGTCAGCAGGTGTTCCATGTCCTCTTTCGTTTGAGTAAGAAAAGAGTATAGTATCATCGGCATACCTTAAGTTAGATATCTTTCTACCTCCCACTGAAATTCCCTTGTCCCCTTGTTCCAGAACGATTCTCATAACACACTCCGTATAGATGTTGAACAGGAGAGGAAAGAGAATGCACCCCTGACGAACGCCAGCTGGTGTATGAAAACTTTCCGAGTCAACGTCGTCTATTCTAACAGTCGAAGTTCAATTCTCGTAAAGTCGGCGTATGAGACGAACCATGTGGATAGGTACTCCCATTTGAATGAGTACGTCCCATAATATATTCCATTTCACGGTGTCGAAGGCCTTACGAAAGTCGACAAAACCGATATAGAGTGGGATGTTAAACTCTAGACTTTTCGATTATTTGTCTCAGGGGAGCCCAGAATGCTAAATGTGTAGTCACTCTCACCTTTTGAAGACCTATTGGATCGTGAATATTAAATGCTAAAAAGAAAATAACTTCATATGATGTTTACTCTTTTAGTGGTGGGGGGAGCGTGTACGGATTTTTAAAAATGTAAAAAAGAGCTAAAAAAAAATTCTCGAGCGCGTCAGATTTTGATAGCGCATATGACTATACAAAATATAGACCTTATTGTAGACTTACAAACGGTGTGGAAAGCTGTATAAAGAGATAGACATTAAAAAGAAAAACTGGCGTGGCAGTAATTGAAGAGAAGTGTTAATTGAGTCCTAAAAAGTATCCTATTATAAAAACTGACGATTTGGACGTGACCAAAAATACCCAGTTGATTTTTGAAAATGCAAAAAAAAATCGTTGCAACAAAATACTCAAGCGCATCAGATTTTTATACAGACGTTTCAACTCGATATACTAGTGGTACCCAACCCTTAATTAGACAATTTTTGATGTGAAACTTCTTTAGGCGAATGACGCGTAAAATTTGAGCGACTGGTAATGCGGCAGCGTCAGGGACAGTCAGTACTTGGGTGGGTGACCGCCCGGGAACACCGCGTGACGTTGGCTTTTTCTTTTTTTTCAATTAGTTTTTTTTGTATTTTAAATTCGTTTTTCTTTAATTAGTTTTTTTTTTAAAATTAGTTTGACAAAGAAGTTTCACTTCTGACATGTGTACTTTGTCCGCATGCAATTTTTTTTATTTTTATTGTTAATTTTTTCATGTAAAACATATTTAAAGAGAGACGTGGAACGGGAAATACATAATATTCGGTAGTTGTACGTATTACACTCTATTGATAATTTTAAATAGAGAAATCGGTAGAATATATTAATTCTATAATTTTTAAGTAATTTTCTTTAAAAAAAAAATTAACTGCGCTCGAATATTTCGAGTGAAACATTTTTTTTGCAACTTTGTGACTCGCTTAATTTTTTACGTCACGTTAAAATCGTCAGATTATTAAGGCTCCGTCGCATGACAAAAGTAGGCATTTAACGTCTACCCCGTCCCCCTTGGACACACGTCGTGCGAACTCGTTGCTGTTGAACTCAGTCCGTGACCTGAAAGCGTCAGTGGCTGTAAAGCGAACTAATTTGATTTGACTTTAAAATAGAAATGCATTTATTATGATCATTTTTTAAAGTAGTGATAAATATGTAATACTTTCGTAAATAAATGAAATAAGTAAATGATTTCAGGGTTATTTATTATAAAGACTGTTGGACATAAATAGAATAAGCTATATAAAATAAAACAAATTACATATTAAATCTATACAAATAAATAAAATTGAAGTGTCTGTTTGTAATATTGTAATACCCGCTTTTAACTAAATTACATATTATATAATATACATGGTGCAAATACCAAAATAACATTTTTTATAATTTGTCTGTCTGTCTGTTCCGGCTAATCTCTGAAACGGCTGGATCGTTTTTGACAGGACTTTCATTGGCAGATAGTTGCTGATGTAATAAGGAGTAACGTAGGCTACTTTTATTTTAGATTTTTTATTATTATTTTATAACTGCGAACTGAACAGTAATTATTTTGTTAAATTCCACGCGGACGAAGTCGCGGGCATAGGTAGTTTAAAATAATAATTATTCAATAAAACGTATCTCAATAAATTCCACAATACAATTACAATATTTAAAAAAACTAGTTGGAAAAAAAAGCGGTCACCCATCCAAGTACTGACCGTCGTGACGCTGCCGCGTTACCGGTCGCTCAAATTTTATCTTAAGTAACTTATATCTCCCTCAACTTCCGTTCTCCTCGACCGATCACACTTTTCGTAACGCTCTCGTCACGCATTAACCTGCTTACTACCCAATTTAAGCGCGCCTAAAGAAGTTTCACTTCAAAAAAACTAGTTGAAAAAAAAAGCGTCACGCATCCAAGTACTGACCGTCGTGACGGTCCCGCGTTACCGGTCGCTCAAATTTTACCCCTCATGCGCCTAAAAAAGTTTCACTTCAAAAAAACTAGTTGAAAAAAAAAGCGGTCACCCATCTCAGTACTGACCGTCATGAAATTTTATTTGGCTTTAAAATAGAAATGCATTTATAATGATCATTTTTTATAGTAGTGATAAAATAATAATACTTTCGTAAATAAATAAAATAAGTAAAGGATTTCAGGGTTATTTAGTATAAATACTGTTGGACATAAATGGAATAAGAGCTATTAAATGAAACAAATTACATATTAAATTTAAAATAATAATTATTAAATAAAATTTATCTGTATAGGTACAGTAGGCAGTATTAGCTCTCCGATGTTGATGAATTTTAAAATTGCTAATTTGCTACATCGCCATAGGCGTAAAAATGTAACAGACACACTTATACTTTTGAATTTTGTACCTAATTGTATTAACTCGAAATAAAAATATAATTTAAATTATTCATTTTGAGCTGTGTAACATATGAATGTAAAGTTTGTCATGAAGCGCTGCTTAGTACTAGTGGTCTAAGATCCGAATCTAAATCGATCTTCACCGAGCTGATAATATAATGAAACATACTTTGTAATAAATTTAGTATATACAGGGTGTATTTGGAACGCATTGAAAAACGAAGAGGTATGATAGTGTTGGCTTAACCTGACATGATACAAGTGAAAAAAAAGCGAAAAGAAATTATTATTTTTTTTTCTGTTTTCATCATTTTTTTGGTATAGTCCGGTTTGGGAAAAATAATGAAACAGAAATTTGAAGATAATGCTTTAAAATAATCGTGTTTGGAACAAACTGTCAATGTAATGCAAACCGTTCATACGCGCCATCAGCTGACAGAGGTCAACGGCACGAGGTAAACGTACTCGCCGCCGCGCGCACGTTTAATTTTCGTTCCGCCGCCTCCCGCGCCCCGCGCGGCTCGCGCTCAACGACTACTCGTCACAATGTGTATGATACATTGCTGCCTCACATAATACATAAGTCCTAAAATGTTCTTAAAAAAACGTTTCTGGGATAAATGGTTATATGCATTATATAGTATATAAATAGTATATTACGTGGTTTAAATCTTACAAAGCGTTCCAAATACACCCAGTATATTAGATAATATTATATTAAAAATGGGTTACCTCTATTTTGAAAACTCTATTTTGTTGTTATGTATTATTATTATAATCTATGTATATAATAAAAAAGAATGTTGCTAAGCGCATAACTCGAGAATGGCTCGACCGATTCGGCTAATTTATTTTTGTATGTTCCTTAAAAATTCCACAGTAGGTTTTTATATTTAATAATTCTTATTTTAATATTAATTAAATATAATATATTATAACAAAGAAAAAAAATGGCAACGTCACGTGGTGTTCCCAAGTGGTCACCCATCCAAGTACCTGATGCTGCCGCGTTACCGGTCGCTCAAATGTACCTCATGTGATGAAATGCGCCTTAAGAAGTTTCACTTCAAAAAAACTAGTTGAAAAAAAAGCGGTCACCCATCCAAGTACTGACCGTCGTGACGCTGCCGCGTTTCTGGTCAGTTAAATTTTATCTTTACTAACATATCTCACTCTCAACTTCCGTTCGGCTCAACCGATCACACTTTTCTTAACACTCTCGTAACGCACCTGCTTACTCCCCAAGTTAAGCGCGCCTATAGAAGTTAAACTTCAAAAAAACTATTTGAAAAAAAAGCGGTGACCCATCCAAGAACTGACCGTCGTGACGCTGCCGCGTTTCCGGTCGATCAAATTTTATCTTAACCAAAATATCTCCCTCTCAACTTCCGTTCGCCTCGACCAATCACACTTTTCGTAACGCTCTCGTCACGCCTGCTTACTCTCCAAGTTAAGTGCGCCTAAAGAAGTTTCACTTTAAAAAAAACTAGTTGAAAAAGAAAGCGGTCACCCATCCAAGTACTGACGCTACAATGAGCGTAACGCTACAAATAGCGTAACTACAAATATCGTAACGCTACAATGAGCGTAACGATATAAATAGCGTAACGCTACAATGAGCGTAACGCTACAATGTGTCATCCTTTTTCATGCAAGTCGCTGCGCCGCGCGCCCTTCCCTGTCGTTTTTCCGTTGCATCTGGTTTGAAATCACAACGATTCTAAAGAAGTTTCACTTCAAAAATCTAATTGAAAAAAAAAAGAGGTCACCCATCCAAGTACTCGTCGTGACACTGACGCGTTACCGGTCGCTCAGATTTTACCCCTCATGCGCCTAAAGAAGTTTCACTTCAAAAATGTTAATTTGGTGTAATATGTACCGTGTATTTATACATACATATGAATTTAGTTAAAAGACGTAATATTACAAACAGACACTCCATTTTTATTAATTTTTATATAGATAAATAGTGTTTACAAAAACTTAAACAGCAACAAAATAATTATATTAACCCGTCAATTCCCATGCTTCAGGAAAAATTGATAAGTATTGTTTTTTTGCGTTAATTAACGTGTTAGGATATTTAAAACATAATTAATAACAAAAATAAATATTTCATCCCTTAATTTTTTTATAAGGGGTGTGTCACCTGGAGGTGACACTGGGCGTAATTTATACCTTTAACATAATATGGGTAGTGTAATGAATACGACTTATTTTCTTTTCTACAGTTTTATTATGGGTAAAAGAAACATGAAAATAATAATAAATGTAGTGCATCATGCATGCAATTGTGAATGTATGTTTGTATGTAGTGAATATGTTTAGATGTAAAGTATGTGCTTTATTTTTTACTTATCATTTTCTGGTAAAACTGTACTATCACATAAATGTAGGTAGTGTTGTATTTCGAAGAATCGATTGCACCTCATGCTCGAAGATACCAATTCATTATGAGTGTCTTCCCTTTTTTCCCATTACATCCGCATATATTTGGGTGACAAATAACCAGTCAGTAATAATATTGCAATATAACCCTAATTTCTTCAGGAGTGACATTCAAGGTGTGGTTTCTTTGTAAAGCACAGGAATTGCTTATATCTGTCATATACTTTATTACGTCTTCACTAACTAATAAATCAAAACAATCAGGGGTATACAGTTCCTCATTGAAAATGTTTTGAACATCTTTCACGCCATCGCCTTTTCCACAAGTAGTAAAAAGTGTTGTATTATTTGTCCATTTTGCTATCGTAAATTCTTTTTTCTTTTTTTTTCTTTCGAGCCGATTCCTGATTTTCAATCCATTCTTCTTCTTCAATATTGGTAGGTCTAGCCTGTATTTCTACCTCTGACCGCAACATTCTACTCGGAAGGTGAAGGAAATTAGCTTCATTTTCATCCTCAGTCTCTTCGTCAGTAAAGACCCCATCTTCAGCGGAAATAGAATGATTCATCTAAGCCCTCTTCACTTTCTAATGCATCAACTATTTAATTTAACGTCAACCTAAAAGAAAAAAATAAGATGTTCTGAACGCAACCAAAACAGTAAATTTGTAGTAATAATGCCCAGTGTCACCTGTAGGTGACACTTAAGAATTTGGCCGATATTATTAGTACAAAAGCTACTGATTTTTGCAACACAACTATTTAGATTACATGTTACATTCCATAACAACAATTCGCAAGAATAATTTTTACAATACTTACCCTTTATCTATTTTTACAGCAATAAAAAGTTACAAAACCGCTCCCACGCACAAAATTTGCATAACCGTTTGAAACATTTGAATAATTTGACAGGTTACGCATGGATCAGAGTAGCCAAAAAAATAATATAAATAACTACTACTGTTGATTTTATCGTGGTAATAATATTTTTTCTTATTTTTTAATATAAGAGTTTTAAAAAAATCTCCAACCTCTGTCACCTAGAGGTGACACTGGGAATTCACGAGTTAAACTAGCGGACCCGGCAGACGTTGTCCTGCCCGGAAAACAGCTACCAAATTTGATTGCTTACATACCGATAGCAGCGCCACCTATCGGGTCAAATTGAGATAAAAAATTCCCTATCTCTCGAGTTGGACCAAATTACAGATGCTTACGAAATGTGATAAAAATTGGTTCAGTACTTTCGGAGTTACATAGCGATAGCAGCGCCACCTACCGGGTCCAATTGAGATAAAAACTACCCTATCTCGCAAGTTAGACCAAATTACAGAAGCTTACAAAATTTGATACAAATTGGTTCAGTAGTTTCGGAGTTACATACCTATAGCAGCGCCACCTACCGGGTCTAATTGAGAAAAAAGTACCCTATCTCCCAAGTTGGACCAAATTACAGATGCTTACAAATTTTGATACAAATTGGTTCAGTAGTTTCGGAGTTACATACCGATAGCAGCGCCACCTACCAAATTTTACCCCTCATGCGCCTAAAGAAGTTTCACTTCAAAAATGTTAATTTGGTGTAATATGTACCGTGTATATATACATACATATGAATTTAGTTAAAAGACGTAATATTACAAACAGACACTCCATTTTTATTAATTTTTATATAGATAAATAGTGTTTACAAAAACTTAAACAGCAACAAAATAATTATATTAAACTAGCGGACCCGGCAGACGTTGTCCTGTCCGGAAAACAGCTACCAAAGATTGCTTACATACCGATAGCAGCGCCACCTATCGGGTCAAATTGAGATAAAAAATTCCCTATCTCTCGAGTTGGACCAAATTACAGATGCTTACGAAATGTGATAAAAATTGGTTCAGTACTTTCGGAGTTACATAGCGATAGCAGCGCCACCTACCGGGTCCAATTGAGATAAAAACTACCCTATCTCGCAAGTTAGACCAAATTACAGAAGCTTACAAAATTTGATACAAATTGGTTCAGTAGTTTCGGAGTTACATACCTATAGCAGCGCCACCTACCGGGTCTAATTGAGAAAAAAGTACCCTATCTCCCAAGTTGGACCAAATTACAGATGCTTACAAATTTTGATACAAATTGGTTCAGTAGTTTCGGAGTTACATACCGATAGCAGCGCCACCTACCAAATTTTACCCCTCATGCGCCTAAAGAAGTTTCACTTCAAAAATGTTAATTTGGTGTAATATGTACCGTGTATATATACATACATATGAATTTAGTTAAAAGACGTAATATTACAAACAGACACTCCATTTTTATTAATTTTTATATAGATAAATAGTGTTTACAAAAACTTAAACAGCAACAAAATAATTATATTAAACTAGCGGACCCGGCAGACGTTGTCCTGTCCGGAAAACAGCTACCAAAGATTGCTTACATACCGATAGCAGCGCCACCTATCGGGTCAAATTGAGATAAAAAATTCCCTATCTCTCGAGTTGGACCAAATTACAGATGCTTACGAAATGTGATAAAAATTGGTTCAGTACTTTCGGAGTTACATAGCGATAGCAGCGCCACCTACCGGGTCCAATTGAGATAAAAACTACCCTATCTCTCAAGTTAGACCAAATTACAGAAGCTTACAAAATTTGATACAAATTGGTTCAGTAGTTTCAGAGTTACATACCTATAGCAGCGCCACCTACCGGGTCTAATTGAGAAAAAAGTACCCTATCTCCCAAGTTGGACCAAATTACAGATGCTTACAAATTTTGATACAAATTGGTTCAGTAGTTTCGGAGTTACATACCGATAGCAGCGCCACCTACCAAATTTTACCCCTCATGCGCCTAAAGAAGTTTCACTTCAAAAATGTTAATTTGGTGTAATATGTACCGTGTATATATACATACATATGAATTTAGTTAAAAGACGTAATATTACAAACAGACACTCCATTTTTATTAATTTTTATATAGATAAATAGTGTTTACAAAAACTTAAATAGCAACAAAATAATTATATTAAACTAGCGGACCCGGCAGACGTTGTCCTGTCCGGAAAACAGCTACCAAAGATTGCTTACATACCGATAGCAGCGCCACCTATCGGGTCAAATTGAGATAAAAAATTCCCTATCTCTCGAGTTGGACCAAATTACAGATGCTTACGAAATGTGATAAAAATTGGTTCAGTACTTTCGGAGTTACATAGCGATAGCAGCGCCACCTACCCGGTCCAATTGAGATAAAAACTACCCTATCTCTCAAGTTAGACCAAATTACAGAAGCTTACAAAATTTGATACAAATTGGTTCAGTAGTTTCAGAGTTACATACCTATAGCAGCGCCACCTACCGGGTCTAATTGAGAAAAAAGTACCCTATCTCCCAAGTTGGACCAAATTACAGATGCTTACAAATTTTGATACAAATTGGTTCAGTAGTTTCGGAGTTACATACCGATAGCAGCGCCACCTACCAAATTTTACCCCTCATGCGCCTAAAGAAGTTTCACTTCAAAAATGTTATTTTGGTATATATACAATGTATGTATATTATACATACCTACATAATATGAATTTAGTTAAAAACCGTAATATTACAAACAGACACTCCAATTTTATTTTATGTAGATAAATAGGTATTTTTTACAAAAACAGCAACAAAATATATTAATTTAAATTTATAAATAGCGAATTCAAATTTCAGTAGGTACGAATATTGAATGCATACTAATATTTAAAAAATACGGAATACGAAATGTTGCGCGGGAAAAATCGAAAAATTTTTCACACGTCCAGCGTCTATGACGTCCGACAGGACACTGCACAGTGCCGCTAGAGCAAAAAAGCGGTCGAAAATCACTTGAATAATCGATTAAAAAAAAATTATGGAATTAAAAAAAAAAACACTTGATCAAATTATTCCAGTTATATATGAACTTTATTTTGGTAATTTATTTATTTATAATATCAAATCAGTTATTTTAAGAATAAAACCCAATCATAGTAAATAAAATGACCCGAAAAGAGGTAACTTTGTGAATTTATTCTATCGAGCCAAATTTATCAAATCATGTTTCCGACAAAAGCCTGAACTAGAATATACCCTCAACAATATCAATTAAATTTATTAGATAAAAATTTCACTGTTTACTATTTCAAAACTGAATTCATAGAAACGTGTTTTGCAGGAATACATCAATTACCTCACCTTAAAGTAATTTTGTTTTTTGCATGTAATTAACTTATTTTGTTCAAATCTGACGCGTCCCACTTGTTTTGTAGATCGATTTTTTTTTTGCTACTAATCTGACCGACTGCTCTGAACGCACACCACTATTTTGAGGGATCAAGACTGGGTAAAAGTATCTAACAGGGTATAAGGATTCTCCTCTCATATTAAACTGATGCGCTGGAGTCACATCAGAAATCCCCGCTTGGGCTCCCCTATGATAAGAATTAGTATCTGCTCTCTTGTTCCTCGACCCTTGACAAATCCCGCTTGCTCGATAGCTATTTCGGAATTCATAAAAGCTTGCAGTCTGGTATTGATGACATTATTAGTCATAAAACGGGAATTCCCACAAATATAGACATTGCAATTAGAATTTTAGAATTAGAATTTTGCCGCCCCCTAAAAAGTGCCGCCCGGGGCGGGCCGCCCCCTCCGCCCCCCATACGCTACGCCACTGGTTCCTGTGGTGAGTAAGGTGGCTAGAGCTACGGGGAGGGGGGATTGGGGGTAGGGTCAGCAACGCGCTTGCGATGCTTCTGGTGTTGCAGACTATCTATAGGCTACGGTAATCGCTTACCATCAGGTGAGCCATACGCTTGTTGGCCGACCTAGTTATAAATCTATACAAATAAATAAAATTGTAGTGTCTGTGTGTTAAATTGACCGCTTTTTACTACATGCATATGGATGTATACACGGTACATATACCAAAATAACATTTTTTACGATTTTTGTCTGTCGTCTGTCTATTTGTTCCGGCTAATCTTTGAAACGGCTGGACCGATTTTGAAGCGACTTTCACTGGCAGATAGCTGATGTAATAGGGAGTAACTTGGGCTACTTTTATTTTAGATTTTTTTTTAACTCTACGAGCTGAACAATAACTATTTTGTTAAATTCCACGCGAACGAAGTCGCGGGCACGACTAGTATATATATATATATATATATAATATATAATATATATAATATATATATAAAGTTTTTATTAAAATTTGTTTTTCAGGCGAAGGACGCAACTCAGCAGCTTCATCCCCAGAGTGTTGCAACAAGCGGCATCAACAAGTAAGGCGAGCAATGGAAACCAAAGCAACGGAGACACGAAGCGACCGCTGACGAACGCCGACTTCAAAAACATGCTCCTTAACAAATAAGTGCTATTATATATAAGGTTTTACACTCATTTTTCACTCGTAACTAAGTCCGGTTCCTTTATTTAAAGAACGGTTCGTAATGTTCTTTCAATATCGAATACATGTAACATTATGAGGACAACGAAATGTCCGGATGAACGTTTTGGTTACGAATCGTTCAGTTTCTAATACGTATGACGTGGTGAGTAAAACGGATTGTTTTACGGATGTAAGAATCTGGCTTTAGTCGGTTAAGTAATAAAGAATAAAGACCAATCATAGGGTTAAATTACACTACTCAGTATTGTTTATCTTTTATCACCCGTAAATGGGTTCCCTTGCGATACCAGAAATAAAAAGTATTGTTTATCTTTGCCTAAAGTTAGTTCATTTTTAAGGCACTATTAATTCTGGAATTAAGAAAAAAAAATACAATAAGAAAATGGATACAGGTGCTGATTTTTTAGTATTTATTAAACTTCTTAATATTGTTTTTGTCAAAAAAATTGCCAAGAAAAAACGTAAAAAAGGTAAAAATCTAACAAGTTTAGGGGTTAAACTATAAAGGAGCATTCATTTTAAATGCTTTTCCATAACCTTTTTTTTAAGTGCGACTTCTAATTTGATTTATCAGTACGACAAGTGTGAAGGTTAATCAAGTCCGTTATACTTTTCAAATCGTAATGTCTGTTATATTTACGGGCTTCGGGCTCATTTTTCCGCGTTCATATAAACTGGAATTACCTTACTTTTGAGTTTTTCCTGAGCACTATAAATTGAGGGTTTTCGAGCACCGTCAGTACATAATATTTACCATAAACTCTGAGTGACTCTTCTAATTTTGTAGATGTCCATGGTTGACGGTAGCCATGATACTTTAGAATCTAGATGGTACTCTTGTTTGACCCCCTTATCATATAAAAAAGCAATAAATTGTTAAACTAAAAGGTAATGTAGTAATAAAGTCAATTATCTTATTACTAAATACTTGTTTCAAATTAGAAATGACGTGATTTTTATTTAAAAAAAAATATTAAAAATACCTCTTGTTTTTCAGCACATTTTCTAATTTATAAAAAAAAAAAAAAATTAAATATTTGTAATAAGATATAACAGCTGATTAGTAAATTTGACCCTTTGCTTACTTTCGGGTGCTTTTGCATTGTAGACTATTTTCAATTATGTGGTGTACATTCATTTATTATTATTAAATATAAATTTTCTTATTTTCGTTGTTGTTATAAATCTCGTAAACATGACTTTTCTATTCAGATGCAAGTGATTAGCGATACAGATGTAAGCGAGAGAAATTAATTTAAATCACAAAATACATAACATTTCCTAGCTAAAGGCGGCACGGAACTTGAGCGTCCAGCTTTAAACTGCGCAGAAATGAATTTAAGGTACCTTTGATGAAATGTATGAAGTTAGGCTTAGGAACCTTCTCCTACATGGGGAAAGAGGCCTATGCCCAACAGTGGGATATTACAGGCTGAAGCGTGAAACTTAGGAACGGGGTAATCGTCATGTTGTACAGTGATTAATCAATTGCCCGACGTGTCATATCATATGCGTTACAGTTCCAAAAGTGTATACGTGCATTACAACTCGATAACAAATAATTGCTATTGGTAGGGCACAGCAGGAAATATATTGCTCAAAATATGGAGCAGCCCGACTGGGGTAGTACCTCGACCTTACAGAAGACCACAGCTAAATAATACTGTTTTCAAGCAGTATTGTGTTCCTGTTGGTGAGTAAGGTGACCAGAGCTCCTGGGGGTGATTGGGGATAGGGTCGGCAACGCGCTTGCGATGCTTCTGGTGTTGCAGACGTCTATAGGCTACGGTAATTGCTTACCATCAGGTGAGCCGTACACTTGTTTGCCGACTTAGTTACATTAAAAAAAAAAGACAATATCGTTTGTGTTTTTATCAATATAACATATAGATATGAACTGAATTGAATGTGCATTTTAGTTTGACGAATGGCAATTACATGAATGTG
Organism: Melitaea athalia; assembly: GCA_905220545.2. Taxonomy (NCBI): domain Eukaryota; kingdom Metazoa; phylum Arthropoda; class Insecta; order Lepidoptera; family Nymphalidae; genus Melitaea; species Melitaea athalia. The sequence continues at coordinate 13,415,063 of HG992196.1, forward strand.
TACGTTCCAAGCGTTCAAGATCCGTGTCGGTAACACTGTTCAAAATATTTAGACTAGCCTGTTGACGCAGTTCTTAGTGGCCCTGCTTTCTGCTCCGAGGGTTGCGGGTTCGATTCATGCCTGAGTATGGGTGTAATATCAGCTCTTAACAATTTAATCCTAAAACCAGCTCTGTAGGTCAAATAGAAGCCGAGATACAGCTCTTAAAAAGTTGATCGTTTTTTCCAAAAAAGTGAAGTTTACAGTTTTGACCAACTTTGGACCCAAATTTCGGTGGGAAATACTCATCCTACGACGAACGTCGAAGCAAGAGAGGTTGTAGTAAATTTAATTACCTTTAATTTAAGCACAAAACGGCGTCAAATTGTAGCTAATTTAAACTACTTTAAAAAGGTATCTTACATGTATTTTCTAAAAATGCATACTTTAGAAGATATAGTGAAAAAACCGAAACAAGTGCGAAAATTCCGTGGTTTTTCGAGCGCCCCAAAGTTAGCACAGGTCTTTCGAAGTTGCAAAACTGGATTTACACTACTGGTACTGATCCTAACAACATATGAAAAAAGCAGAACTAGCAGACCATTTGCGATTTTAATGTACAATTTGGCCTATTTTCCCGATTTTTGGTTTTTTTGAACATTGTAAAAAACTATTGGGCCTATAGACGCCGTTTTGTGCTTAAATTAAAGGTAATGAAATTTACTACAACCTCTTTTGATTCGACGTTCGTCGTAGGATGAGTATTTCCCATTGAAATTTGGGTCCAAAGTTGGTCAAAACTGTAAACTTCACTTTTTCGGAAAAAACGATCAACTTTTGAAGAGCTGTATCTCGGCTTCTATTTGACCTACAGAGCTGGTTTTGGGCTCAAATTGTAGTTAATTTAAACTACTTTAAAAATATATCCTATATGTATTCTCTAACAATGCATACTTTGGAAGATATAGTGAAAAAACCGAAACAAGTGCCAAAATTTCGTGGTTTTTCGAGCGCCCCAAAGTTAGCACAGGTCTTTCGAAGTTGCAAAACTGGATTAACACTACTGGTACTGATCCTAACAACATATGAAAAAAGCAGAACTAGCAGACCATTTGCGATTTTAATGTACAATTTGACTGGCCTATTAAAGGAAATTGCGAAATTTAGATTTTAAATATAACAATTATGACAATATTTTTAATATATGGAGCTATGAAAACTTTAATAATGTCAAAGCACCTAAAATAAGTTCTATAAGCATATAAGTGAGAAGATTTCGTGTCAAATATCCAATCTTACCATCGATGCACAACACTCAATACAGTCATAACTATAGTCTGTTCGCGATAGGAAAATAATGTCTCATCACTTCAAGGTACATGCGTAAATTTGGGGTGAAAATTAAACTATTTATATAAATAAATAAAAATTACATTCACCATTTCAAATATTAATACGAATTGTTTTAAAATGAAGTCAAAATGGTTTTTTCGTCACTAACCAAGCGTTACATTATTTCTTCAGTTTGTAGTTTAACTGAGGTAGGGCACAGCAGGAAATTTCCTGCTCAAAAAATGGAGCAGCCCGACTGGGGTAGTACCTCGACCTTACAGAAGATCACAGCTAAATAATACTGTTTTCAAGCAGTATTGTGTTCCTATTGGTGAGTAAGGTGACCAGAGCTCCTGGGGGGGATTGGGGTAGGGTCGGCAACGCGCTTGCGATGCTTCTGGTGTTGCAGACGTCTATAGGCTACGGTATTTGCTTACCATCAGGTGAGCCGTACGCTTGTTTGCCGACTTACTTACATAAAAAAAAACAAGTTCTGCTGTGAATTATTGAGAGTGTGAGTTCCTTCCATTCGTCATGTGAAACGGCTTTCTAATTTACTTTGATCTAATTGGTCAAGAGGCATGGCTAAGCTGAGGGACAAGGATGAGTGACTGTTTGCTTAACGCGAATACACTATTGGTGTGAGTTATTGTCATTACCAGAAATAAAATATATAAATAAAATAAGAATAAAAACATTGTCGGTTAGTTTTTATTTAATTATTATATTTATTTGTATTAATGCTAGTACCTAACTTGAATCATGAATTCCCCACCATTTACGAATTCTAGTGACGCCTCTGTGCTTTCTATTATATTCCACTGGTGAAGTATTCCGCTGTATATTATTCCTTCTAAACTCATTTTACAATTAATCATTATGGATAGTCAAATTAATGGGTTTGTTAGGTGTCAAAATCGAAGATCGAGAAATTTCTGTATAATTTATCGCGTTGACACCTTCGTATGTAAAATTAGGCGATTTTTTTTTAAGTTTGTTTCACCAGTTGCTGGTAAATTTATCTCGCACGTAGGTTATTGATAGTCTTATCAGCAGATGATACAAGCTCTTAGGCCACGGGCACGAAACTTGCGACAGCCGAGCGACGGCGACAGCGGGGCGCCGCACAGTGTGCGGAAACGATCAAAACTATGCGCGAGGCAAAATCTAATCCAAATGATTAATTGATTACTGCCTCGCGCGTAGTTTTGATCGTTTCCGCCCACTGTGCGTCGCCCCGCTGTCACCATCGCTCGGCTGTCGCAAGTTTCGTGTCCGCGGCCTTAGAACCAGCACCTCACACACAATCACCTCAACTGTACAACTCGAGTATTCACAGGATGCGAATAGAAATCTATGAAAGGAGCTGGGTTGTCTGGAAGAAATGGCTAATTACCTAATTAGCCATAAGTCCGCCCATTGTACTTCACTGTCTGTAATTATCTTTATGCTTTGTTTATATTTTTGTGGTGTACAATAAAGTATAAATAAATAAATGCTGTTTCGTAATCTCTTGGATACGCTATACGTCAGATAGCTTTATAAGCAACCGCTGAAACACACCCTAAGGATGTAATAATAGTTACACTCGTTGTATTTTGTAATATTGGAAGTTATTTTGATTTTAGCGATGAAAAATGTTGATTTTGGTAAATTACGTTAAATAAGAAATTTGAAGTTTGGTAATATTATTAAGTATCAAGTGTATTTTTTTTACAGGTTGTTCAAAATCGATATATATTTTTTTGTTTTGTCCGCAAGCTGCGTTTTAAGTGTTTATTTTGTATTGTGTTTATTTTGTACATATCAATACATGTATTTTATCATTTAACATGAAGAACGCTCTGAAAAAAGGAAACTTTTTGTTTTTATTTAAATTGTCGCGTTACATTGGTGAATAAAACTATGTATCAAACTGTTTTAACACGCAAGTTTTATTTATTTCCCAATATTTGTAATTGATGGCATAGCAGGATGTATGAATATCACAGACCAATGTTATAACTCGCGTCATGTAAAAAGAACGCTGAAAGAAACTGGAGGGGGTATGTTTGCGCATGAGTCGTGTTGCGCGCGAAAACACTAAACGTATTGTTTTATTTTTGAATTACCCTTTCGCCCGCAGCTTTGTATAATGTTAATTGGTAGGTACATTAAAAATATAGATATAACTAGCTGTGCCCCGCGGTTTCAACTGCGTTGATTTGAGTGAAAAAAATGCTTTCCTTTTTTTCAATAGTATAAGATTTAATTAGCTTGATATATTTTCCTTAGTTTACACTAAATAAAAAAGAGTATATAACCACTACGTTTTATATTTGACAACCAATATATATTATGTCAATCCGTTTTCATTACTGACATTATTATACATTTTAAAAAGGAAAAATACGCCACTATCCGTATATTGTGGATATATGTTATCGATTCGAAACCTTTATTTAAATACGTTCTTTAATTTTATCGGACAGTTTACCATATCGACGGGATGAACATTAAATGTTTGACAGTTACGAAACACGAACATAGTTCCATACAAATTTTCATTCCCACCTTTCAACCCCTTACACCCTTTTATTCGCATTAAAAAGTAGCCTATGTCCTTTCTCAGACTCTAGACTATCTGTATACCAAATTTTATTTAAATCTGTTCAGTAGTTTTGGCGTGATTGCGCGACAGACAGACAGACAGATACTTTCGCATTTATAATATTAGTATGGATATCATTAAATAGAATTAAAAACATGCCTCTGCAGCCTCTCTCTTCGTAAACAATATACGTTATAAATAATTTTTCTCATTTATCTAAGTAAAACCATTTCGTAATTTAAAACTTGTGTGCGATAGTATTAAGATGACGTCGAGCTGTCGAACCAATAGCGCACCGGCAAGCATGCGGCGAATGATACACCCGCCCCTCCCCTACCTGCTACCTCATACCACCATATAGACCGATAAATCGCGTACTGCGCAGCTTGAAGGCCAGCGTTCTTTTTACATGACGCGAATTATACTACTCTCGGGTAGAGTTGTGTTCTTGTAGTGAATAAGGTAGAAGATCACAGTAGTACACAAATAATACTGCTCTGAAGTTATTGAAGTAAATCTTCTTTACGGACGCTTGACTTGGGGAGTAAGCTGGTGAATGCTTGACGAGAGCGTTACGAAAAGTGTGATCGGGCGAGGTGAACGGAGCAAGGATGAGCACACGTTTTCTTTCTCTCTTAGCCAATTACGTTTCCTATATACAAGACCCTGTGCAGGTCTATTGCTAAAGAAGTTTTACTTCAGTCGTGTGGTCTAAAGCACACTTGTTTTTTTTTTACTGTAGTGACCAAGATATAGGCTCTGGGGATTGCTGGCGTCTAAGAAGAAGAAGTACTATGGTAACTGCTCTCAATAACACTTTTGAGCCTGCTTGTCAACATAGTGGCATAATTTTTTTTATTTTGAATTTGTGTTTTACCGCCATTTAGATAAAAATTTGTAAAATATGTAAATGTGTATCACAATGCCTTCAAAACGTAGATATTTTTTATTTATCAAGTCGAAGCTAAATTGATTGCTGCATACTTAATTTTAGCACATAATGCTCGTTTGATCATTTATCATTTGGGATGACATACAAATGAAAGTCAAAAAAATACAACACAAATTGAAAAATAAATTTATTTATAAAAATACAGGTAACGTTTTTTAATCTCAATAGAGACGTCTTATACACAATTTTCAAATAGATAACAATAAATATAAGTATTCCACAATAAATCACCATCTAAACTAACACGCTCAAAGTAAAAACGCGCACTTTGTACTGCAAAAGTGGAAAACAAATGATTAAACAATTTGGTTTTGACTTGTGCTCTTTCAGAAAAAAAAAGCAAAATGGTACTATTTTTAATGTTAAAATGAGGACTAGATATCTAATTCACTAAAATATGTATCTTGTATAACAGCTACACTAAAAAATTAAAACAATTATTTATAAGGAACACTAAAAAAACGTGTTGAGGTTCATAATTTAGGTAGATGTATTTGTTTCTTTGTATATTCGATAAGCAATAGATCAAGTGTAATGCGCTAATTAATTTCATTTACGAAGTAATAGTTATATTCTAATATTTAAATTAGTATATATAACATTTAATTTTCAGTCTTTAAGACTGATTAAATTTCGAACACATTAGAATCACACAATTTTGATTAAATTCTATAGTAAAGAACACAATATGGCAGAAGGTAATTTTTAAAGTCAATAAAGTTGTTTCAAAATTCCACTTACAACAACATAAGCTTGTTTATATTATATTATAGTATATTAGACCAGGTCTGATAGAAATTAAATTGGTATAATTTCTAAGTTTGGATATGACCACTTTTGAAAATTACCTCCTGAAGTACCAATTTAGAACCACATTGAGCAAAAACAATTCTACTATCCAAGACATGTAGGAATTGAGTTGTATTATAACAACATTTTATACCGAATTTTTAAAACAGCTACTATAGGATATTAGGAAACTTCACTATGTCAGTTCTAAAGTTCTAATGTTAAAACTAATTGAATGGCAACTATTTCTTTTTGTGTTCGTCAAAAGTGTTTCCCGTCTTTCCATTTTTTCTTAGATCGCTCGAATGCCTCCACTATACAAGATCTGCAAATAATTAAAAATATATTTAACTTATCTCAAGAAAATTGTTCAGACTTATTCAATATAGCATATATTCCTTCAAACCAGATAAATATAAAAGACAAAAAACATTTGAAATCATTTAGCAGATCCAGTCTTCATACCAGATCTTCTTTTCACTCACACCGAGTAGATATAAGGAAAACCATATTGTATGGGGATCAGTTGAAAAAGTGGCCAGCGGTAAGTGACAAAAAAAAATGTTGTAAGCCGTATTAAGTGTGCTGAGTTTAAATATTGAAAATGAGCGACGAGCTATAAAAAAAAATTTAAGACCAAACTAGTCAATAACTTAGAAAAATACATTAGTTTAGGAAAGTTTAATTAATCTATATAGAAATGTATTGCCGAAACGTATGCAGGCGCATAACTTCTGGACGATTTTACATAACAAGAGACGGTTCTCCTTACCCCATAACTATTCCACCGGGAGACGCCTGCTCTCTATTAAGTTTAACCAATGACCTTCTATACATAGAATATATATAGAAGGTCTTTGAGTTTAACGTTAATTATTAGAATTGAACTGGGTACCTGAAGAGCGACTGGTGCAGTATGTACGCGGAGACGTGTCCGGCGTCCACGTAGCGCACTTCCGCTCCGGGCCAGATCTCCTCCAGCGTGCCCACGTCGTCGCGAGGCACGTACGCGTCGTGTTTCGCACACACCGCTGGCAAAAGCAAAGCTCATATACATAGGCTTCGACCACCGCTAGTGGTGTAATGGTGCGTGTGCCGTGTCGGCGCCGCCTAAACACCGGTCGCGGGTTCGATTCCCGCTCGGAGTGGATATTTGTGTTTATACAAATACTAGCCGACCCCGCAAACGTTGTTTTGCCATAATACATAAATATGTTACTAACCCCCGCAACCCCCTCTTGTAGGTGGAATTTCGTAAAATTCGTTCTTAGCTGACCTCTACTCGGCGAAAGGAATATTCCTACCAAATTTCAAGTCTCTACGCCTTATGATTTCAGAGATATCGTGATGAGTCAATATATGGGTGGAAATCTCTTTTATATATATAGATTTTTTTTAGAGATATAGATTTATTTCCGGTCTGGTTGTTAGTACTTGTGGGTCTCCCCACCGTGCCTCGGAGAGCACGTTAAGCTGTCAGTTCCGGTTGTTATCAAGTACACCTAATAGCGATCGTTAATCATAGTAGGGAATATATCCGCCAACCCGCAGTGGACCAGCGTGGTGGATTAAGCTCTCGTCCTTCTATTACATGGAGAAAGAGGCCTATGCCCAGCAGTGGGATATTACATACTGAAGCGTAATACATTGGCACGGATATTGAAAATTTTCTAATTCGTAAAATGACAATTCGAATGTGCTTTTGAGGCCTATTCGAATAAAGTTATTTTTGATTTTGATTGAGCGTTCGGTGTTTCGGTGAGTGAGAATCGCACAAAGCACACCGCTGGCGAAACCAACACTCACATGTAGGTACGTTCTAGTACAAATCAGACTACCGTTCATGTATTAAGCCTATTTTGATTCTGGATGTGAATAGGGACAGAAAAGTATCGATACTTCTAGGTATCGAGTACAAACACAAAAGTACTCGTTCATAATTTAGTTTCGTCTTCCAAAAAAAAAGTTCGTCGTGTACAATTATCGTACAAATACTGAACAACTGTTTTCAAATTTCAGTCGGGCAAAAAAAGGGTAATATTACCCACTTAAAACTTAATTTTTCATTCGATACGATACCAAAAAATTATATATCTCATTGACTAAACGTATGGAATGCAAAGTATCGAGTACAAAAGTATCGGTATCGAAAGGAAATGTACTCGATACCACAAATAGTAGTATCGATACTTTTTTCGTGGTCCTAGATATCGAGTTACGTTATCGTAGAGGAGTTTCCAAAATCAAAATTCTGAGTAATGTATCTGTCTCAGATTGTAAAGATATTAAATTGGTATAGTGGTTTTAGATAACCCAAACAAAAAAAATCTTCCTTTTCGGAGGAACACCATTATAATATGGGATGCTTCCAGGTAATATAATATTTACAATCTGAAAAATATCTTTCATCAAAAGTCGGTTAAATAGCTATACGTACCTATGATTGGTTTCTAATGTTTTTAGATGCCCGACGTTTCGGATACTTTACAGCAACCATGGTCACGGGAGGACTCATGTCCTAAAAAATATAATAAACCGCGATAAAATCCGAAAAAGTTGTTTCATTATAATACGTACCTATTATTAGAGAAGTGTCGTAAGGTACTGAGAAGTTGCTTAAGTGCGTGCATTCGTCCATTATTCCCCGCATGAACTGTAGCGCCTCTCTGTCCCTCCAATGGATTTTGCTTATGTCTATCTTTTTCCCGGTTGATTTGAAAAATGGCAAATTGACCCAAAGATCAGATGTAAGATCGGACACTGTCCAAGGCTTTTTCTCTTTCTTATTGATTGCTAACATTAGATCACTTTCTTTGCTTTCCATTTTTTTGTCTTCGGTATTATTTGTTAGATTTTCGCATACATTTATTGGATCTTTATTTTCATGTATATCGTTATTATTTGAGATCACTTCCTTTATTTCAGTATCATCACTTTCGGTTTTTAGATCTGTCAAAATAAAACAAAAATATTTAAATAATAGATTAGCATCTATTTTTCTATTTATATATCACGAGAAGCTGATAGCTAAACCAATACTGTTCAACAAATCATTGATATTTTGTTAATCTGCTTTAAATAACCAGACAATAGTCAAGTTAGAAAAAAAGCAAAAACAACAAAATAAACCTTTGCTCTTTAGTAGTAACAATTTAATTCTTCCATCGGTCAATTTATTTATATCCTCGATGTCTTTTGGTTCCAGTTCGAAGTTCTTATTAGACGCGAGCTTATCATAGAGTACTTTAGTTATTTTATTATCTTCAAGTAACTTTTTCAAATCATCTTTCAAATTTTCTTCACTGACGTTTGACGTTTTTGATTCGTCTACAGGCACTTCTGGTTTTATTATACTTTTGTTAACTATATTTACATCACCACGTTTATCACCCTTTATTTCCTTGTACGTAATATCGACGTTTTTAAACGTATTACTGTTTAATGAATCGATTATAAGATTTTTTTTGTCATCTGTGTTACTATTACCGTAGTCCATATTTTGAGAATATGTTTGAGCGAATTTCTTCCCAGCTAGAAAGGCTTCGTCAACTATTGTTACCATTTTCGAAAGTTTTTCTCTGTAAACACCGTCTGATAGATACTGATCCTCTAAAAGATCCCAGTTTATGGAATGAGACATGACGCCCTAAAACAAAATATATTAATGGTTCTATTTTAAATAATATTTGTTTTATAAAGAAAGTTTTTCTTATACTTTTAGAATAGTTTGTAGGTACACTTATTAGTCACAACCCACAACATAAGCCAGAAATAGTTGATTTCACAGGTCCATTAATTTATAATTTATCGAAATGAAGCATAATATGATAATAGCGAAGGTCAGCGTTTCCCATTCGCCGGGTCGCGACCCGGTACCGATTCTTTAAAATAAAATACCGGGTCGCAATATCCGCCGATTTTTAGTATTAATAAACGTGTATTATTTTACCTAATGGAGCCAGTTTGGGTTTAAAAGTATTAAGTGGGTCACGCAGGGGCAGTGTGAAAATTACCGGGCCATGGCAGAAAAATTTTTGGGAAACACTGACGTAGGTAATTCAAAATACGAAAGAGTATGCGTATAGAGAGTGCACAAAGTATAATTACCCATATAATTATTTATGTGATACATTTTTAAGTCTTAAATTTTTTATATAGAAAGAAATGGTTTTACCTGAAGAAAGACCGCAGACGCGGTTGACCATGACAGGCACGGTACTAGAACTAGTGGTTTCGGCCAATTTGTAGCTGCTAAAGACGCCATCTTCGAAAAAAAAAAAAACAAATGCATAATCTAAAAATTCATTTATATCTTCTATACGAATAAAAATGAATTGCTGAAACGTCGCACATAAATACCATATATCTATTCGCAATTGGGAATCTAAAAATTGTAGTTTCTTAATTGAGGAGAAAGAGGTTCTAATGGCTCATTCTACCTCCTGCTGTTTAAGTGTATTCGATTTTTTTTTAAACAATAAGGACGTCAAATAAGCACGGCTCACCTGATGGTAAGCAATTATCGTAGCCTATGGACGACTGCAACACCATAAGCATCGCAAGCGCATTGCCAACCCTACCCCTAAATCCCTCGGGCGCTCTGGTCACCTTACTCACAACAGAAATATAAACACTGTTTGAAAGCATTATTATTTAGCTGTGATCTTGTAAGGTCAAGGTACTTCCCCAATCGGGCTGCTCCAGATTTTGAGCAAGATCCTGTTGTGCCCTACCTCAGTTGAATTCGTAATTTATTTTCAGGATAAACTTTTTCCACATTCTGTGATTTTTTTTTAAAGTAAGCGTTTTATTTCATCTCACATGCCCGCCCATAGAGAGTCCCGTGACGCCGAGGGGACCGAGCCCGTTGCGCTCGCACCAATGGAACAGCACCAAAGACTCCAGGATCAAGCAGCCGCCCATCACGAAAATGTCCGACACATTGTGTAAGGATGACCGACTTGACATGAAAATATACAATTAAAATAAATAAGTATTTATAAGTTTCATTTAGAGGTCGTGGATTAATTGCGTAAGACTTCGAAAAAAAAACACGAAATAGGGAGGAGGAGGGCTGTAGTGAGATGGCACGTGTATTTATTTTCCGTTGAACGAATACCTGAATTTACAGATAATACCTATTCTGAAAATTTCAATATATCTACTTTATACAAAAAAATGCACTTGATATTTGGGTATGGGGGCCTCCCCCCAAAACCTCACTACTTACTACTCCTGGGTTCTAAAACCTCACTACATATCACCAAGAGGGGGTAGGGGGGTTAAGAAGTTGCTAAAAATCATCAAGAGATTAATGGACGACCCCATACTATTATACATTCTAACGGCTTGTAGACGTTCTATTGTTGAGCAAAGGTCACCCCTTCTATTAAAATTATTAATTATGACAAATGCTTCACAATCAAGTCCCTATTAGGATATGCATACTGAGTCGGGGGTTCGTAAACACAAAAAGCATGCACTTGTGAAGTATTTACATTTGTCTATGGGATCGAAACCAAAACCGCTAGTAGTATATCAGCCAGTTGCTATGACCATTGCACCGTATCATTACTTAGAATAAGAGTCAGTTTAATCCGCCACTTTGCTCATCGTGGGCTGTCTTTGACGTAATTGGGACCCTGGGCGCTTTATCCAAACAAGTACTTTAGATTGTCGTGAAATAGACACATATTTCGGCAGGATTATTTACGCAGATCGTGCAAGAACTACATAATTATAATCTCAATGATAAAATTAAAATATTTAAAATAAAATAATGTCGCAAGGCTAAAAAAATACAAGTAGGATATCATGTTACAAGAAAAGAAGCCGTATAACTACGTAGGTAATGATCTTTACGATAATAGAAGACATTCTATATGATACAATATTTTAATACCTGAGACATTTCGATGTCATTAGTTAGAAAATCGAAAAATACATTTTAGCTAATCAGAAATAAGCATCGTCAAATAAAAACTTATTAAATCAATATAAAGGGTCCTGTATGGATTCAGAATTTTCGATTTTCTGAAAAGTTGATAATTTTTAACATAATATATGTAAAAGGGAGGAAAAAAGTAGTTTTAGAGGAGCTAAGTAAAAGTCTTATTTACTGCAATAATTGAATATATGTACAACTCACACTTGATCAGTAGGTTTTCGAAGTCCATAAAAAGGATTCTCAAGGATGATCCCGCCAATACCTGCTTCTTTTAACAATGGCTTTACCATTAAGTTTCGCCGTCGCCAAAAAAACTGTTAAAGAAATTAAAATGTTTTGACTATAAATTACACAATAAAAAACTTAAATATAATGTGAAAAAGTTGTAAAGTTTACAAGGTTAAATAATAATATTAAATCTACTTACTTCAGAAGATACTTTTCAAAACCAGTTAAACTCCCCTTTTATTTCTACAATTCCATTTATGGCCGGGAGCCAGTGACAGGTTGACATGACCAATTGCCTTTCAAACGAAACTTCGTAACATGAATAAGTTACGAAGTTTCGATTGGGAGGAAATGATTGACCGAATTTGTACCTGACTCCCGAGCTATTACAAGAACATTAACTTTGACAGTTATCTAGTTCGTAATAAAATTATTTATTAGGATTTTATATTATAAATTATACTAAAAAGTAGTAAGTTTTAATTTTCAGAAGCATCTCATTAATTTTCTTTTAATTTTTTCATAAAATTACTTACAAAATAAAAAATAAGTAAAAAACTACATAAATAGTTTACAGTTTATGCTTCTAGAGTAGAATTTAACTATCTTATTATAATCTAACTATCAATCAACAGCTAATCAAGATTATCATATTTTCAACATAATTTAAAATCATCCAAGTAGTTCAAGGTCATATAACAGTGCATATAAACAATCGTATCCCTTATCATGGAAAAGTTTCACACTACAATCATGATTAAATGGTGACGAATATAAAGTTATTTGTAAATTACTATAATCAAATCTATGAATATAAAATTGTTTAAACTATGGAGGTAGTTTTCAAAAATGGTTATTTCAATTTTTTTTTTTATTTTTCTTTCAAACCAGGTCTTACTACAGATAAATTGCTAAAAAAATAATTTTAATTCTGTCCTTATATATATATATAAAAAAAAAAACAATGTAACAAAGGAGTTTCATAATTCATTCATTGTGTTCAATGCTTCAGCTGGTAATATCCCACTACTGGGCATAGGCCTCTTTCCGAAGTGGTAGTTTCAGAAGTGGCGGGAATAAATGATCGAGTGGTAACTGATCAATGACCGACCGCTAGTTTATGTCCTATTTTCAGACCTAAGTGACCTAAGTGTATATATTTAACACACAAAATTTTATAAGAATTGGTCAAGTTGTTTTGGAGAAGTTTTGTTACAAACACTGTGACACGAGAATTTTATATATTAGATTGTTAATTTATAAAAATGTGTTTTTCTTACATGATCTCCGGTTCCAGCCAAATGTAAGCAAACGGGTTTGCTTTGGGGGTCAGGCCAATGAAGTGGCAGCAAGATTTGGAAGTGAGCTTTCTGTACTATTTCTGGGACTATACCCGGCAAGTACTTCTCTAGAGGTGATAAAAAATATCCTTCCAGTAGATGACAATCTGTCAAATTTTGTTCCTACAGAATGCAGGTTGAAAAAAAGTTTTATTTTTATTAATATAAAAAAGTACAAATTAATAATATGTGTTATATAATATATAAAGCTGAAGAGTTTGTTTGATTGTTTGTTTGTTTGTTTGTTTGTTTGAACGCGGTAATCTCTGGAACTACTGGGCCGATTTGAAAAATTCTTTCAGTGTTAGATAGCCCATTTATCGAGGAAGGCTATAGGCTATGTATCATCACGCTAAGACCAATAGGAGCGGAGTCCACGCCGACGAAGTCGCGCGCAGAAGCTAGTGTGTTATAAAAGGTAAAATGATTCTCTTGAATTTAGCTATTTAAAAAAAAAGGGAAAATTACATTTTCTTTAGTTTCAGAGTATTTATTTTTCTAATTCCTATCTTACCTTAGTTATTGTTACCGGATAGTTTCTATCAATTAATTTAAAACATTCTTCGCGATTTGACACAATCTTCCTGAACTCAAATAACCTAAAACATGTTTTGTTCAATGTAAAACAAGGCTATAAAAACACCATGTAAAACTTATTTTACAAGAATATAACACAATAAATAGACTAAAGAGCACAAAAAGCACGCGAACTCTCCTCACCTCTTTAAATTCTCAGGTTTTCCCCACCCTTTTGTGAAAAATTTCGTTAAGAGTATACTTCGATAAACAGCGTCTAATTTACTTGCAGACATTTTTCAGTTGATGGGCGGTTGCTAAATTTATGATATTAATTTACTATACTTATTACGCTGTTCATTATCCGTCAATTTATTTTTAAAAGAAAATCATAAGAATGTCATTCATGTCAATATTGTGAATTACAAAACTGTCAATGTCATATGAAACAAATGGCAAAATCAGCTGTTTACAGGTGTTTTCCGTTTAAAAATAAGAATTTTTTTTTATTAAAACAGTTAAAAACATTTCACATAATTGTGTATTGATAATATAGTGTGTTTTCCAATTGCAGCACCAAAGCGCATTTTAAGGCGTAATGCTCAATGTTGAATGTTTCAACTACAGCAATGCTTCGCTCAATCGAGCACATTCAAGTTTCTAGTTTTCCTATTACAGGATTTAAGCGCATTATGCGGTTTAATGCTCAACGTTGAATGTTTCAACTACAGCAAAGCTTCGCTCAATTGAGCACATTAAAAAGGACTGCTTTTGCGTGATGCGTACAACGATACAAATTACAATCTATACCAACTCAGTAGCAGAAAATTAACATTAATTTATATAGTGTTTATTCTTTAAATTGGTCTAAATTTTTGATTCCTTCCTCGAATCCCTTGATCGAATTTTTTTATTGAGATTAACAAATACCTATATCGTTAGCAAAGAGTAGAATGTCGTTAGTAATGTTGAATTGTTGAAAAATATTTTTCTTCGTAATTTTTTGGAAATAATAAAAAGTTAATTCAGACTGTGGCAAAAAATTTTACAGTTATTTAACTATTCTTTACTTTATTATTTCTTGCACTGTGTCCCCGCTATATGATAATATGACACTCTCTCTCATGACCATTGGTTGCAGGTTGACTGGAAGAGATCTCTTCTAGGGATAAGTCTGTGGGATAAGTCCACCTTAGCCATCAACTATATGTCATGTGTAATTTTCTGTATATTCTTTTTTTTAGTGCAATAAAGTATATAATAAAAAAATATAAGTATGGATGAAGTTACAAACATTGCCTATATTTTTTTTTGTATTCCATATTTAAAATGTGATTACAATTATTTCAGTTTAGAATTCAAAACTTTTAATGCAACTACACTTGTTATACTATACTTGTTTTATTATATCATAGTTTTAATGAAACCCATAGACTATGAAACCTTTTTTTATAATGACTTTGATCGAACCATTGAATCACAAATCACAATCACATTGATGCATTGAATGAAGCAGGCATGAGGCAATCATATAAATGTTATCAAAATGAAGACAACAATCTTATTTGCTCATATTTACGAAAATGAAAATAAAGAAAACCACGAAGAGCAATCAGCAAGTGTTTAACTAAGTACGAAGAGCCTGAAGTTCATGATTCTTAATTATCAGGTACAAATAGTTCATAGTGAAATAAAATTTAACGTCTTACAATGTAGGTATAAAATGTTACATTAATAATATATTACAATTATTTCAAACAGTTAAAAGATAAATAGTTTTTTATAATTTAAATAATTTTTCAATGTTTAAAATGTTCAATCTTCTTAGCAAGAAGTTAAAAGATTAGAACTAAGTGTTTTATTTGTATAATTATTTTAGGTTACACTGCAAATATTGAAAGTGATGAACACTTAAAAATTCATTCTGCAGATTTTAAAACAGAGTAATACTGAGAAATAATAATTTCATTAATTTTTAAATGTACCTATAGTTTATAGACTGCAGATTAAATTTTGAAGTTTTAATTAAATTATAATTGTCTGTTATGTTTCTAATTTTTCTGATGCTGTGTGGACAAAGAAAGCCACAATGGCAATGCTTAGCTTATATGAAGCAAATGTACAATAAATCGCTTGTGGAAGAAAACATCAGAAGGCTTAAAAGATTTATGTACGCAGGTAAAAATACTTAATGTCAGTAATGCTGAAGGTGTATTAAACTATTAATAGTGTGTTGATTAGAACTCTTCATTATAAGGATTAATTTATGGTTTTACAGGTAACAGCAGATCAGGTTAAATGAAAATTTAATCGCTTCAACAATAAGAATATAAGGACAACAACAATAAGAGTAGAAGAGCTCATATGACATTTGAATATTTGAGCAATTTGAACAAATTTTTCATAAAGAGAAAAATGTTTCCACTCCACGTGCATTTTCTTCTTTGATACTTTCTACAGATGGAAAAAAAGGAAGCATGACATAACCCAGATCAAAAAACATTAGTAAGAGTAAAAAATTCAAAACAACTGCAATTGCATACGTTAATAAAACTGCAAGAAACCAGCAACGCATTCAAAGTATGGTACTTTTACAAAACATTCAAGAAAACCACAAGGCTAGAGATGAAAACATGACTAAATATTTAGAAATGAAAGAGAAAGAAATGGAGTTAAAAAAATGGAATCGATGTTCGTGAAACAGAAATGTAATATAAAAAAGATATTGTGAGTGAAAAACTAAAGTTGAATGAAAAGAAGCACAAGGACTGGTTAAATCTAGAAAAATTTAAATGTGAACTTCTAGAAAAACTGTTAAAAAAAACGTACCAACAGCGAAGATTCATTAAATTAACAAAAATTAATGTTTAAGAGTTTGTTGTATGTGCCTAAAAAGTTTATTTTAACATGCCAAAACAAATACTTTATTTTAAGTTTTAGATTAAGATTTTATTGTACTTAAAAGTTTATTATGTTTTTAACATGCAAAAACCAATAAAACATTTTTTAAAGTTTTTTATTTAAATAAACAGTAGATTACTTATTTACATAATAAATTTTAATTCTTTATCATTTTAATTGAATTTTACAAATCAATTTACAAGCGGTATAGAAAAGTATAGATATTTTATTTTGAGCTTATGAAACTTGTGCATCTGGAAACAAGTCTCTGAATAATAGTATTCTATGATCTCTATCATTTTTATTATTTTGATATTGTTCTTTATAACCATGTTCCTCTAAATTTATTCTACAAATTCTACAATTGTATATTATCCATGATTATCATCTACAAAGAAAGTTATCATGCCCATTGATACAATAATTGTGCAAAATACATGCTGCTGTAACAATTTTGGATACAAATGATAAATCTTTGTACTCAGTAAAGAATTTAATTAGTGGAAAACGGCTTTACAACGAATATTGAATTCGAATTGGTATCTATACTAATATTACAAAGAGGTAAAGTTTATAACTTTGTTTGTTTGCAGGGGGTAATCTTGGAAAATACTGATCCGATCATAAAATTGTTTTACTAACAGAAAGCTACACTATTCAGGAGTGACATAGGCTTAAGGCTATATTTTATTGCAATTGATTATAAAATACACTGAAAACAATAGTAGGTGTTACGAATCGCGCCATCTCTTGACGTGCTCTTGATGACCAAAGATTCATTTATTTAAATAGATATCACTTTATTTATACATTGATGAGGTTGCTAAGTTTATGATTTTTTTTAACATTTAATTTAGCGCATTCTAGTGGTACTTCAATTGAAAAAATTAACATTCCAATTAATGGGGGCTTTACACGCTACGTTAAATTATAGCAATTTATTGAACGATTTATCGCTCCAACAAATCGAAAGAGCAGAGCACAACTCCAATCCCAATAAATCGCTACAATCTCCCGTTTACACACAACAATAAATTGTAACAATCTCATCGTTACGATAAATTGCTACAACTTAGCAACGAGCATGTAAAGCCCGCTTAAGAATTTGGCATTGTGCGTCACTGATGCTCTGTAATTGGAACACTACCATAGTATTAGTTACATAAGAGGACTATATATAATTATGTAATTGGTATTGAAATTACATTATATTAATTACAGAAAGACATAAGTAACATTTAATTGAATTAAAACTAATTATAAAAATATATACTAAAAAATGAAATTAAAACTAAAAACCTTAAAAAATATAATATAATAATTAAAATATATTATTAAAAGGAGTCCCTTTGGGTGAGGTTCTGAAGATACTGGCAACGTTCCCCCTTTGGATAGCTAGACTAATTCTCTATCCGAGGTAGCTGGCCAGCTCTTCGGTCTCCTGTGATGTCGACTAACCTTTTAGCTATTTCCTTAAAAAGCCTTAACCCGTCAAGGATCATAAGACCGCCGGCGGTCGCGCCATTTTATTACTGGAAACTCTGTCGCGGATCATAAGACCGCCGGCGGTCGCGCCCGTTCGGGCGACTTTATGCTCTTATACCTGCTGATACGTTGTATTTTCGTATGGACATGTTTGGTTCATAGTCAATATAGAGATATTTCTAAGTAGTACCAACACACAGAAAAACAAATATAAATTGTATAACAAATCTATACTAATATTATAAAGCTGAAGAGTTTTGTTTGTTTGTTTGTTTGTTTGAACGCGGTAATCTCTGGAACTACTGGTCCGATTTGAAAAATTCTTTCACTGTTAGATAGCCCATTTATCGAGGAAGGCTATAGGCTACGTATCATCACGCTAAGACCAATAGGAGCTGAGTCCGAGCCGACGAAGTCGCGCGCAGAAGCTAGTATAATATAAATTGCGTGAGGCTATAGTCACATCCCTATTTTTTTCTATTATGTTACTAGAGTTACTACCTTCAAGTGGTCATTTCAAATTGGATTTATTATTGTTTTTTCTTTTATACCTTCGATAATTTCTCTTATATCTGATAAATTGGACTTTCAATGACATTTTTGAAATAGTAACACAACAAAATACGTAACAAAATAGGTCCTAGCTAAGTTCGAAGAAAATCGAAATGAAACACAAAGTAAGTACATTATTATTGGGAGGAACAATGTAATTTGCACACCAATCAAAAGAAAAAGTATTCACAGTAAACTTCCTTTTTACAGAATGTAGCTAAGTGGTCTACTTAAGTTTTTATAACATTTTTTGTGACTCAGGTCGCGTTATCTCTAGTTTACGTAATCGGCGGCCATTATTGAAGACACCTGTCATTTGAGATTTTTGGGATCTTGAATCCTTGAGAGGTTAAGGCGCTAGGATCCCACGGACCAAGGGTCGCGACACCGAATAGGACAAAATCATATTCGGAGCCTAGACCCCTGTATTTGCCTACTTTAGCTTTTTCAGCCCTTTCACAAGCCGCACCAGCTCTATTGTTCGTTCCATGTAGATGGGAAGAGGCCAGCGTGTCTGAACAGGTTGCATCCCATAAAAGCACCCAGCCCATCTTCCATGGAATCAAACTCATACCGTCCGGTCTCTTGCCATCGTCTCTTGCTATACCAGTCGGCTCAAGTAGACTTGGCACGTTGATGGTGACAAGGTCCGGCGTATGATATCGTGTGTGCGTTGTGTCGTATAAGTGTGACATGTTTCGAAAAGCGGCCTGCACTTTTTTGGCAAGACAGTCCGTGATGTCCTAGCTTGTCGGCATCGCTGCCACAGGGACATTTATGATGAACGCAGACCGGAACCCCAAGCCGTAGACAGGTTGCGATTCGTAGCGTGTCAGGCTCAAGAAATGTTCCTGTATTTGACGAAGGATACGCGTGAAGCCTGGCACGCGCCGAACCTGTAGGTACTACAGTTTAAAAGATTGTCAAAAGCGTGGATTTGACATTTCTTGCGATTTTTGTGCCCTGACATTTATTTTGTCATTATAAAGGAACGATTTAGAAAGACTACCGCGCATGATCAAAATTTTTAACAAGACTAGTCAGGAGCGAAATTATATGATACAAGAGATTTAGTACAGTACGAGTCGGCGCATGAGTTCGGAAAACTATTCCGCCTCAATTTTTTTATGCAATCCTCTTCAAATAGCCCTACTAATGATATAAATGCATGTTGCCAGGGGGAAATCCGGTGCCATATTTTTTAAACCAATTTTTTTCAATTGCAAGCAATTGCTATTTTTCAACCGGACAATTCTTTTTTATATTCTTTATTTAAATACAAATAAAAAAGCTTGTAAAAAAATCCTATGACTTTTCACGATAAATTTAATATTTTTAGAGATTGAATTTTTAAAAGTTCGAAAAATTTCAAATTTGGGTACCTACTTTTGACCCATGAAAAATATATTAAAGAAAAAAAATTAAATATAAACTATATATTTTTAAAATTCTTTATAAAAGAATTAATGGAGATTTAAAAAAAATTCATTGTTTATACGTGTTTTTTAATTGTTAATTTCGCGCGGTCACAAGTATTCGCTGCACCAGCCTCTCTGTGTCCTGAATAATTATTTATCATTTATCTTAAAAACTATTAACTTTATCAAGATTATTGATAGCGATGTTATTAATAACTAGCTGCTGCCCGCGACGTCGTCTGCGTTCACTGCTCGTTCCCCGTAGGTGATAGCGTGATAATATGTAGCCTATGTTCTGACCCGACTTCTTAATAATATTCGTGCCAAATTTGAAGTAAATCCATGCAGTACTTTTTGAGTTTATCCCGGACATACATTTGAAGAAATAAAGGTTCACTGCTCTTTCCCCGTAGGTGATAGCGTGATAATATATAGCCTATGTTCTGACCCGACTTCTTAACAATATTCGTGCCAAATTTGAAGTAAATCCATGCAGTAGTTTTTGAGTTTATCCCGGACATACATACAGACAAACAGACAAACAGACAAACAGACAAAAATTCTAAAAACTATATTTTTGGCTTCGGTATCGATTGTAGATCACACCCCAAGTATTCTTTTAAAAAAATATTCAATGTACAGTTTTGACTTTTCTACCATTTTATTATATGTATAGATTAAATTCTCTATAAAAAAAATTTTAAAAAAAATTTCTAGAATCAATTTAACAAAAGTTATTTAAGCATGAATCGGAACATGTAATTAAAATTACTTTTTTATCAGTTTATACACCAGTATACATTACTTTTTTGTTTCCACATGTTTGTGGAAGTTCAGGAAAGGTTTAAATGGTGAGAAACATAAATAATATGTAACAGAAAATATTAAAAACGACGATTTAATTTTCCAATACAAAATGCTCTTAACGGGGAAATCCCTATATTACATTACTTGGTCTATGGGGGAAATTCTTTTGTTTTTGAAAGTCTTTTGTCAAAAACGCTTATCATAGTCGCCTGATAGCAATCGTTACTCATAGTAAGGAATATCCGCCAACCCTCTGTGGACTAGCTTAGTGTATTAATTAAGTCTCAAACCTCCTATTTACAATTAAATATCTTCAGCATGAAGAAATAGGTCTATGCCCAGCAGTGGGATGTTACAGGTTTAATAAAAAATAATCAGATCCGACATAGATATATTTATGTACAAAAAAGATTCAGCTAGCAAAAAACTTCGGCCGGATAAAAATGGTATTAAACATTATTTACTAACAAACACTTTACAAGAACATATTTATTTATTTAATTACGAAATCGCTCCAAATATTTTTTCCTTTACACTATAAAACGTGCTATAAATTCGTTCTAATGTCTTAACACGTAGGTGGATATGTATATTAATACAAGTCATCCATATTAAACCGCCTAATCAACATATTGAAATATAAAAGGGTGTCATTGTTATGTTTTATATAGTTTATTTATTAAAATTACTTACGTAATCTATGTGGGTCGATTAACTCCGTCACTAAGCGAGAATTTTTTTCTAAGACCATAACATGGTCATGTCAGGTAAATGGCATTTTTTGACGTTTTGGATAGAAAACCGAGAGCCCAGCCCCTGTAGGTAAGTGGCATAAAAGCTAAACTAATAGAATAGAATAGAATTCTCTATGTATGGGAATGAAACTAGCTTATTCGATGTAATATACAGGGTGTCCCAGAATATGTGAATCAAATTGTCATGGGAGATACCTTGGACAGTGACCTTTCAAAAAAAAAAAAAAATTTGAAGTTAAGTAACCTTTGAATAAATTAATTAAAGTTAAAATTTTGGGAAATGCACGACTTTTTTCAAACTTTCGACTACAGCGCCCTCATTTGGGATTTTTTTTTTATTTTTTTTAGCTATTTTTATTTGGGAATGACTGATCTCAGAAAACATCAGACTTTTTTTCTAAATATTGACGTCATTTTGAAATCTCAGCATTATTTTTAATTTTTTTTTACTGCACCAAAAAGTTTCTTGCAAATTTAAACAGTCGTGGTATAAAAAAAATGTATTGTTATTCTGGGACACCCAGTATGTATGTGTACGTATGCGTATTTCTGACTAGCTCCTGCGCGCGACTTCGTCCCCGTGGAATAGGACCAATTCTTTCATACATGATTTGAGCGAAACTTTAACCCTTTACGCTGCGGAAGCTCTCAAAAGGAAAAAAAAACTCCGATTTTGAAACATTCTTCATTGGTGCTATGCTCCTATTGGTCTTAGCATGATGATATATAGCCTATAGCCTTCCTCGATAAATGGGGTATCTAACACTGAAAGAATTTTTCAAATCGGACTAGTAGATCCTGAGATTAGCGCGTTCAAACAAACAAACAAACAAACAAACTCTTCAGCTTTATTATATTATAGTATAGATGTATTTCTCGCTAATCAATAGTATCATAACAACAAACACATTGAATTCTTGTTTACAGTTAGTAGAGTACCTATACCTACTACAAATTAAGATTAAGGTGGGGGTTTTTAATGTTCTTGTTTTTTTCAAAAGAAAGATACAAATATGACACTAAATAATTGTGTTTGCTCGCAAAGAAAAAAAAATCGACTTCAATTACATCGACAAGAAATACAACGTAAACTGAAAAAATAGTCAAGTAAATACGCGTTATCAAATATTACTCAAAAAGTTGTGATTAGATCTCGATGTTTAAATGTAACTAGACGATAAATATCAGCTTTCGATTAAATTAAAAGTCAAAATCGGTAAACTCAGTAAAAAGTTATGCGGTATAATACAACATAGGTCGACGAAATAATTGTTAAGTAAAAACGCATTATTAGATATAACTCGAAAAGTAGGTACTTGTCAGATTTCAATAAAATTTAAATGGGACCAAATGACACGCACCACCTTTTTTATCGAAATCGGTCCACCCAGTCAAAAGTTCTGAAGTAACATACCTACATGAAAAAAATCCAATCGAATAGGGGATCGGACAAATTTTCAAAAAGTGTTTTTAATTAATCTTTATGGATACTTATACCCATAAAAAATAAAATTTTATTAATTTACAGCCTTTTAGGTACTCAAAATCATGTTTTAATATTGTTTGCTCAAAAATCCCGCCAAAACGCCACGTTATGACATCTGACAGCGCGTGACGTCAATTGTAGGTTTTAAACATAGAGTATATAAAGCACAGAGTACGTTGAACATACGGATAGAATAACCCGTGCAGTCAATGCTTGCTCTTTTCTAAATTACTCTGTGGCTTGTAACCCACAAATGACGTCATGCACTCTAGTTGGTGTAGAGTTGGTGTTTTAGTACAGATTAATAATATTGTAAATAACAACATTTTATTTTTTCATTTAAAAATATTTAAATGAATTATATTAAATTATTATTCGATAAATAATCGCAAAACAGTATATTTATTCTATCTAAGTACATTATATATTTTAACTAGCTTCTGCGCGCGACTTCGTCGGCGTGGACTCCGCTCCTATTGGTCTTAGCGTGATGATATATAGCCTATAGCCTTCCTCGATAAATGGGCTATCTAACACTGAAAGAATTTTTCAAATCGGACCAGTAGATCCTGAGATTAGCGCGTTCAAACAAACAAACAAACAATCAAACAAACTCTTCAGCTTTATTATATTAGTATAGATTTGATTACTGTCCGATCCCCTATTGAGCACCTCCTCCTTTTTTGGAAGTCAGTTAAAAAAAAAACTGCCTCACAAATTAAAAATACGTTACAAACAAAACTACATCGTGTATCAATAACCGCGTAAGCTCCTTAACCCTCGAGGGGTTCTATATTATATTCTCCTTCACGACTTAGTGCAACCAGTGGAAGCGATTACTTGTTTGCTATAAATTTCATATATTATCTGTATCAGCTCACTGCACCCGACAGGGAGGCGGCGATGCTATCTGTCCTTATCTCCTTAATTCATAACTTTGACATAATAAGGTTGCCTGGAAGAAATCGGCAATCGCTGCTTTTGCGATAAGGCCGCCTGTTGCAACTAATGCAACTTAATTATTTTTGTTTACCTATTTAATTAAATTTTTGTTACTTTTTGTGTTGGTGTGCAAAAAAGTGTAAATAAATAAATAAATAACGGAATAACCCACTCGAATTAGCTCAAAAACGGGCTGAGATTTACAAAAATTGGAAGCAGCAATTTTCCTTCGGAATTCGTTGGGGGAGGCCACTGATAGTCTGGGGTGCTAAGTGTCGGTGGCCTCCTCGTGGTGCACCTCGGGCAACGGGACTGGCAGCAGTATCGCAGTCGAGGTACTGCTGCTCATCACGGCTAACAACCGACTCGTGGGGAGGGACGGGGTGGGTGGCTTCGTTCACCCGTCCCGTGGCGCGGAAGCGCGCGGTTAGGTTGCGGATCGGGGAACGCTGCTCGCGGTCTGGAGCCTCGTGGGTGGTAGGGGTCTTTGGACCCCGAAGACCAAAACCAGGGAGAGGACGCGTAAGCGCATTGGGGTGCCGGGGCCTTTGGGACGCGCCCCAGGGAGGGCGCTGCGACGCGGCGCGGGGAGAGGACGGGGTGGGTGGCTTCGTTCGCCCGCCCCGTGACGCGGTAGCGTGGAGGTAGGTGCGCTCCAGGTACTGCTCTGCTGGACCCGTGAGCCGAGGCGCTGTAGCGCGCATAGACGGGGGGGTGGGGGGGGGGGGTGTCGGGTTTAAATAAATTTAAAAAAGTATCGATAAATTTAAAATTTTTTGATAGAAATTGAACACTACATTACTTTAATTAGGTAAAAAGCCGATAAAGTAGCGCAAAGAGAATAAATTAAAACGGGATACTGATACATATTAATCAGCCGTCTAAAACCAGTCAATCCGGACCAGAACCTTATTGACGCTATCGTAAATTCGTAAGACATACAATTTGTTATGCATTAATTTTAAATAACAAAATGTAACGACTACGATCTCCTTATCCGACCTTTATAATTTCCTAAAAGGGGTTAGTATCTCACCCCCAATCAAAATATTTATACAACGGTCCTATTTATTTAAAGGAGATTGACCGATTTGGGCTAAGTGCTGCCCAGGCATGTGAATACCTGTATTGTATTCCTTACATTAAAGGACGAAAATAAAAGAAAGAAATAAAAAAAATCATCCATGGGTTTTTTTGCAACACACATGCGCTTACAAAACTATTTAATTTTATTTTAGGCGCATTAAGCATTGGAATAACACATTTTTTATCATTTACGTTACAACCTTACTTATTGTACCGCCCGAGCCCGGTAAATCCGCGACCGCGCGCGTGCGGTCCTAGCTAGGTAAGTTTTTTTTTGTAACCACCAAAAGTCACAGCGTGAGTTATAAAATGGGGTGGGCTAGGCACCAAGACGCTTTAACGCGCCCTGCTTTATTTTTAGATAGTATTATCATAGACAACGATGAAGGTGACGAATAATTATATGATAGAAATTGTTGTACGCGCCAAAGCGCGCATCCGACTTTTGAAATTGTGTCTCAGACAATAAATTGTTACAATGATAATGAATAACTTATTTAATATTACACCGTCTTTTATTTTAAAAAATAGGCTGTTGGTATGATTGGTTGAGTAGTATTTTTATGTTTTTCACTCGTACTTGACCATTTTGCCACACTTGTTATATATTTTCGGAATTGTCTTTTTAAGATCTTTACTTTAATACCAAACATGATATGGATTGAGTCAGAAAAAAAAATAAGTGAAGTCCAAATACTTTGTAATAACCCTCTACAAAAATATTTTTTTCTCAAAACCTCTCGGATAGATTTCAATGCGCTTTGGTGTAATGTATAGTAGTAGCCTAAGGTACATTATGCACTATGTGGCAATCCTGGGCAGCACTTAGCCCAAGGTCCATACAAGAATGGTCAATCTCCTTTCCTTTTACCAACACTTCTCGCGTATTGTCTACGATCCGTCACTTTTTTTGTTACCGAAGTGTTGCCTTCGACAAAACTGTTAGTAAAAATAAAAAAAAACCGGTCAAGTGCGAGTCGGACTCGCGCACCGAGGGTTCCGTACAAACCTGTAGGTATATAAGTAAAAGTTATGGTATTTTGCTTCTAAATGAAATCCATAACATTACAATGTGGAAAGCTGGAGGAGCATAAAGACAAAGGTCTCTTTATCTTTTCAGTAATCCTTTAATTTATATAAAATAAAATAAATAAATAAAATAAAAATAGCCTTTATTTCTATTACTAATAAAATTTCAATGAATAATAGCGTAAGTATTCTTAGTTTAAACATATGTATTGTATATTAACCTATGTATATGTTGATTCTCTACTCGTATAATTAACTCGTCTATATGTTTACAACATCACTTAATTAATATTAGTAATAGTAATAGTCGCCTCTGCAGCGTAGGCCTCTCCTAAACCTTTCCATGTAATCCATGTATCCCTATCCCGTGCTCTCCGTATACATAGCGGTCCACATCTCTGGTTGAAGATATCTCTCTACCTTTTACTTGGTTTCCTTTTTTTCTTTGACCTGTCTCTTGGTACCCATTTTTTTAGGCAATCCTTTAATTTATATTAACAAAAATAATTTTTTTTATATTTTAAACAACTTTGTTCATTACAATTTTTGTCGTAAAATTTACAATTAACGTGATAATACAATGATAAGATTTCATCCCCTCGCACATATTCTCGGGTATAAATCGAAACTGTACCCCTACTTTTTGAATTTAAACTACCAGTGACCTCCCCCAACGAATTCCGAAGGAAAATTGCTGCTTCCAATTTTTGTAAATCTTAGCCCGTTTTTGAGCTAATTCGACTGGGCTATATAGTGTTTATGTTACTGTAAAAGCTCGGACTACGTTAAATCCTAAGATTTAATACTAAGTCTTAGGATTTACCGACATGAGTTGGTAAATTTAATGATTTATGAAAATGGGACATTTCTTTCGGACTTTTACTATTAGAATTTAGTACATGCTAGGTTTTACCACTGACAGCTAGTAAAAGTTGGTTTTGGAAATAAAACAAAGTTTAATTCTTATTAATTTATTTCAGTCAAAAACTTGAATTGATAAGTCTTTAGATTAAGACCCGTAGGCCGTTTATCGGCATAATTTAGTTACAAAAAAAAAATACAACCCTAATCTATCTAACTTCAAAATTAGACCCTTTATCGTTTTCATTTCGTTACAAAAAAACTTCAAACTTCAAAATCAGACCGACGCGGGTCTTAATCTCAGGACTAGAAACGTTATAACATGTCTTTTTCAACATTTACCGTGCCTTTAATGTAAATCCTAACACTTACCAAGTGAATGATGGTAAAAGTGCGAATCGCAAAATCGTTCGGGCTTTTACTATTAAGAGTTGTTAAATCTTAGGTTTTACTCTTAAATCTTAGGATTTACCGTAATTCGTGCATTTACAGTAACATATATAATATGTATGTATGCATGTACCTATGTATTTATATATTTGTGTATATATATGAGTAAACTTATATATGTGTCATTAAACATAGCATCTATTGTTATAAAGTCATTTATTTATATCTCATTTTTCTTTTTTCTTCCTTTTTTTAAAAAGTTTTGCGCCCTTCCCCTACTTTACATGCAAGTCCTCTGCCCAAAGATCGCTGTATTAGCGATAAGGCCGCCTGTTGCAACTGATGCAAGTTGATTGTTATAAATTCTATGTATTGTTCTTTTGTGTATTGGTGTGCAAGAGTTAATAAATAAATAAATCTTTGCAAAGCTTTATAATTGAAAAACAAAGCAGAAATAAACAACATTAACGACAAGTTATTACAAATTTTATTTATTTCGGTACACGTGTGAACAGCATCCGGGCGCTCGTGCGAATTATTTCTATATTTGATATATGATTATATTTTATAAACTATTTCTATAGTTGCTATGTAACTATAAATTTAAGGTTTTCGTAATTTTTCCTTTATGTGTGCTATAAAACGTTGCTTCATACCTGAAGATTTTAGGTCGACTGGAAGTATCCATTATTTTTTGATTCCCTTGCGACTAGTTGCGATACAAAATATGCGGCTTAAATTGCTGTTTCTTTTGATTGCGTTGACATAGAAGTTTGATTTTATTACAGCTTAAAGTTGTTATAGATTTGAGTATTTGATATAAATTTCAATTTAATACCTTTACGCGTTCATACGAAAAGGGGTATTGAGTTTAAAATTACTAAAAATTATTAAAAGTATTTTTATCATACGATTAAACTAAAAATGTATAGTTTCGCAATTTTTCCTTTATCTGTGCTATAAAACGTTGCTTCCTACCAAATTTCAAGTTTCTAAGTTCACGGTAAGTACCCTGTAGGTTTTGATTCCTTTGGGACTAGTTGCCATGAAAATATGCGACTTAAATTGCTGTTTCTTTTGATATCGTTGACATAGAAGTTTGATTTTGTTACAGCTTACAGGTATTATTGATCTGAGTATTTGATATGAATTTCAATTTAATACCTTTACGCGTTCATATGAAAAGGGGTATTGAGTTTAAAATTATTAAAAATTATTAAAAATATTTTTATTATACGATTTAACTAAAAATGTATACTTTTCGCAATTTTTCCTTTATCTGTGCTATAAAACGTTGCTTTGTACCAAATTTCAAGATTCTGACTTCACGGGAAGTACCCTGTAGGTTTTGATTCCTTTGCGACTATTTTCGATGAAAATATGCGGCTTAAATTGGTTTTTCTTTTGATATCGTTGACATAGAAGTTTGATTTTGTTACAGCTTAAAGGTATTATAGACCTGAGTATTTGATATGAATTTTAATTTAATACTTTTACGCGTTCATGAGAAAAGTGGTATTAAGTGTAAAATTATTAAAATATTTTTTTTTTATATGTAGTAACTAAAAATTTACACTTTTCGCAATTTTTCCTGTATCTGTGCTATAAGAGGTTGCTTCGTACCAAATTTCAAGATTCTGACTTCACGGGAAGTACCCTGTAGGTTTTGATTCCTTTGGGACTATTTTCGATGAAAATATGCGGCTTAACTTGGTTTTTCTTTTGATACCGTTGACATAGAAGTTTGATTTTGTTACAGCTTAAAGGTATTATAGACTTGAGTATTTGATATAAATTTCAATTTAATACTTTTACGCGTTTATCAGAAAAGTGGTATTAAGTGTAAAATTATTAAAATATTTTTTTTATATGTAGTAACTAAAAATTTACACTTTTCGCAATTTTTCCTGTATCTGTGCTATAAGACGTTGCTTCGTACCAAATTTCAAGATTCTTAGTTCACGGGAAGTACCCTGTAGGTTTTGATTCCCTTGAGAGTGTCGAAAATTTGCAGCATAAACGGCTGTATCTTTTGATTGCCTTGGCTTAGAAGTTTCATTTTTTCACAGCTTTAAGAGGCAGCAGATCTGAGTATTTAATATAAATTTCAGCTTGATGCCTCCACGCGTTTCTGAGAAAAAGGGTCTTGACAGACAGACGGACAACAAAGTGATCCTATAAGGGCTCCGTTTTTACCTTTTGAGGTACGGAACCCTAAAAACAAGTTGTCTACGCCACTACCGCGTGGAGACTCTCTGGGAGAGATTATCTGGGATTCCATCATCAGATCCTGGTTTCCTTATCATGGTACCAAACTAGGGACGTCCCCTTTCCAAAAAAAGAAATTATCAAAATCGGTTCATAAACGACGAAGTTATCCCCGAACATACATAAAAAAAATATACGGTCGAATTGAGTAACCTCCACCTTTTTCGAAGTCGGTTAAATATGACCTTTTAAACAGTAGATACTTCAGAAAACTATGTTTCTATCGGATTGTAGTCGAAAAATAGGACGAAAATAATTTTTCTAGTAACTTCATAGACTATTTAATAAAAAACAAGCCCAATCTAATCAATAATTAAAAAAAATATATCAAAATACTAGAAATCAGACAAAAATGGTCAAATTTATGACTATGCTAAATATGGATTAGACGATATGGGAGGTGAACTTCTTAGCATTCGATGGATTCACAGAGCGGGTGCCGGGTCCATCGTGTGGCAGAGGGACAAACTCACAGTCAAGCCAGAGCCAAGAGTGTCTAAGCCGCGGTTGTACCGGTCGTTTTATACGCGACTAGCTTCTGCGCACGACTTCGTCGGCGTGGACTCCGCTCCTATTGGTCTTAGCGTGATGACACATAGCCTGTAGCCTTCCTCGATAAATGGGCTATCTAACACTGAAAGAATTTTTCAAATCGGCCCAGTAGTTCCAGAGATTACCGCGTTCAAACAAACAAACAAACAAACTCTTTAGCTTTATATATTAGTATAGATAGAATGGCTCGAATAATATAATGAGTGAGGGTAGGTGAATATCGACAACAGCGCGCGACGCGTTGGCACAAAGGTTACAACACTGGTTTGTGGCTGTTGCGCGGGCGGTTGCGGGTTCGATTCCCGCACACGACAACATTTGTATTGGCCACACAGATGTTTGCCGTGGTCTGGGTGTTTGTGCAGTCCTTGTGGGTCTCCCAGTCTCCCCACCGTACATCGGAGAGCTTGTTAAGCCGTTGTCAGTCTCGGTTGTCCCCAACAGTGGGATATTACAGACTGAAGCGTGACGCGATGTACCTAATAAAATAATATTCAATGCCTTAGCTCATAGTATGATATCAAATACTAACAAGTTTTATTTATATTCAATTTGTAGTTTTGATGTGATGTTCGACAAAGATACAGAAAGAAAGATAAATGAAAAAAATAAATACCAACGTTTTTTTTTTTTTTAAATTCGAAGCAGCCTGACTGCGAAAATACCTCTACCTTGCGGAGATCACTGCCCAATAATACTGCTTTAAGGTGTTGTTCCTGTAGTGCGTATTTCCCCATGTTGTAGGGTGTATATTAGCTACGTTATATAGGATTCCATATTCCTAGTTAGAAAACTGGTGCCGGGTCACTTAGTATGGAAAAATATGTATACGGGGAAATGCTGCCAGCATTCTTGGCACCATTCCAGGCCACGCGGACATGATTTATACCATAACTATCTGTAAATATTTAGTTCTTAAGTTGTGAATTGTAAATATGTAGATATATAATTATATTGTAAAAGTTCGAAATAAATGTACTTATAAATATTAATTTCTTAATTCAATTAACACAATAAAATTAAAATAAAACCATTACATTTACATTTAGCTACTTATTATACTAATTAAAATGAGATCATCGTTTTTAGGGTTCCGTACTAAGACCTCGCTGTCCGTACGTACCTACGTCCGTCCGTCCGTCCGTCCGTCACCAGGCTGTATCTCAAAAACGGCGTTAGTTAGACAGTTAAAATTTTCACAAATTGTGTATTTCAGTTGCCGCTATAACAACAAATACTAAAAACAAAATAAAATAAATATTTAAGGGGGCTCTCATACAACAAACATGATTTTTTGCCTATTTTTGCTCGATATCAATAAATGGTAACAAGTAGGCACTTGAAATATTCACAAAATACTTAATTGTACCTACTCTAATAATAATAAAATAAAAAATATATTTAGGGGGCTCATACAACAAAAGTGACTTTTTTGCCGCTTTTTGCCCGATATTAAAATCAATGTACCTTGCTGTTTACCTAACCAATGGTACGAAACCCTTCGTGCGCGAGTCCGACTCGCACTTGACCGATTTTATTTTAATTGTTAGCGAGTACAAGGGCACTCAACGAGTTGAAGGCACATTTTCCTCTTCGCGACACACATAAACGAACAAGAAACAAGTGTAAGTGTCTCATTATTAAAATAATTAAAGGCCTAACTTAATATTTTTATAAGAAACAAAGTGTAAATTTTATTGTATTTTAGGATGTATAAAATTTTTTAGTTTGAAATTAACAGAGAGCAAAGAGAAAAATTGTACGGTCAAATGTAATAGATATGAAAGTAGTAAGTTGGTGTTTTTTTTTTTTTAATTTTTTTTTATGTTACTAAGTCGACAAACAAGCGTACGGCTCACCTGATGGTGACTACCGTAGCCTATAGACGTCTGCAACACCTGAAGCATCGCAAGCTCGTTGCCGACCCTATCCCCAATCACCCCCAGGAGCTCTGGTCACCTTACTCACCAACAGGAACACAATACTGCTTGAAAGCAGTATTATTTAGCTGTGGTCTTCTGTAAGGTCGAGGTACTACCCCAGTCGGGCTGCTCCGTATTTTGAACAGGAAATTTCCTGCTGTGCCCTACCTCAGTTACTACATCTTCATTATTAAGTAATAAATATTAAAGTACTAATTTTTTTCCTTATAGCGATAATATGAAAGACATTGTAAACTGTACTATTATTTTCTGTCTTACTCTCATTTTAATTAGCGAAATTACGATGCTAATATTACTACGAAGTAGGTACTGCGTATACATTACTTTATTCTAAGAATTTATATAAATTCATTCAATTTTAAATGTATGGCTATTTATATTTAAGGATGTTTAAAATTACCGATTAGTCATTTGGTATGATGTCAAAGATTTCAAGAAAGATATTTATACGTTTTAAATATTGGTCTAAGATCCGGGATTAGAAAAAATATTCCCTCATCTGTTAATTAGATGAAACAATTTTTTAAAGGCTGATTTCAATATTGTGAATTTTTAGTCAGTCAGTAACTCAGTAACCTCAGTCAACAGTAACCTGGCTGCAGGTAAGCGTAGCAGTCATAGAGATGGGTGCCTACTACAGTCAGGTATATAATGTAAAATATTAACGGTTTTAGCTTACTAAATGTAATTAACATGAGACTAATGAGAGGGAAAAGATTTAAAAAAAAATGCAGCAGGCTTATGGTGGCAGAGGTTGTTTTTATAAATTCACAATATTGAAATCAGCCTACAAAAAATTGTTTCATCTGATTAACAGATGAGGGAATATTTTGTCTAATCCCGGATCTTAGACCATATGGTTAGCTATTATTTTTGTTGTTTATTGGTTGTTGCAACTACGAGTATATATACACATATTGTTGTATCGTTGCATATACCTACATACTATCTTACATGTGTAAATAAGCTTTTTATGATTTAGATGGAGGGGAAACTTATGTTAGCGGCGTCTTTGGCGTTGTTAGCTTTAGGATGCGGCGTTGAAGGTATGTAAATTTATTATTAGATTTGTGTTGTAAAATGTATAATGTTACGCGTGTAATAGCGTGACGCAGGAGGTTGAACATATTCATTGTATTAAGAGGAAAGGATACTGAATAGACTTTTGAAAAATAGGTATTTGAATAAAATATTCCTGTTTCACTGACTATTGCTGTTAGCCGCTACCGCGCCTCCCGCAAGCCCCGCACTGCTTTGTCTATGTGTGAGTGGCGTGGTGTTAGTGTGCGTGTGCATTTCACCCGCGCTTCGCGTCATGC
The DNA here is from genome assembly GCA_905220545.2 of Melitaea athalia. Taxonomy (NCBI): domain Eukaryota; kingdom Metazoa; phylum Arthropoda; class Insecta; order Lepidoptera; family Nymphalidae; genus Melitaea; species Melitaea athalia. Next base: position 13,448,530 of record HG992196.1, read on the forward strand.
TATTTTTCTGTATTTTACTTGTTTCATTTGATTAGCCCGTTGGCGCAGTTTGTGGTGGCCCTGCTTTCTGTTCCGCGGGTTGCGGGTTCGTTTCCTGCCCGAGTCTGGGTGTAATATTTGTATTTATATACACATTTATGTGTATTATTTCTATGTATATTTATAAAAATATACATATATACATATAGTTATAACAGTCGGCTATTACCTGTAACACAAGCATTAAGTTGCTTACCATAGGAACAGACGACCGCATTTTTACATATTTATTTATTTTTATTTATTTAATTTTTTCTGCTTCGTTCTTCTGTTACTCGGCTTACTTTTATTGGATTTCGTAAACTACTTAGTACTTATTATTTTGAATTATTGTTTGTTAATTCATTGGATTGTTATCTACATAACTGTATTTTGGTAAGTAATTATTGAAATACTTAGGTATTTTATTTATGAATTAGGTATGTAATTACATGGTTGAGGTGTATGTAAGAATGGGTGTTGAGATACATACATATAGTGTACATGATAAATGTATTGTAGCCATACATACATAGTAATTAATATGTTTGTCTTAGTATAATAATAATAATATACTTTGTTGTACATTTAGATAAAGAACAAAATTTACATTACAAGCAATTATAGTCACAAATTGTACAACCAGGCGATCCTATTGCTAAAAAGCAATCTCTTCCAGACAACCTGATAATGAAAGGGATATCGCTTTTCAGATGGGCAGGTGGTATATAAATATAAATACATAAGCAAAAAAAGAATACATAACAATCATACATAGGTACATACACACATACGTACGCAACAAAATAAGTATAATAATAATAATAGTATACATATAAGTTGTAATGTCTCATGTTTGTCGCGGTTATACGTAACACATGCATTGGGACGATATAAAAATGTTTAAAAATAGTAATAAAAAAAACAAATGAGATGCTGGTGACATATACATATTATAAATTACTAGCTTCTGCGCACGACTTCGTCGGCGTGGACTCCGCTTCTATTGGTCTAAGCATGATGATACATAGCCTATAGCCTTCCTCGATAAATGGGCTATCTAACACTGAAAGAATTTTTCAAATCGGACCAGTAGATCCTGAGATTAGCGCGTTCAAACAAACAAACAAACAAACAAACAAACTCTTCCACTTTATTATATTAGTATAGATTATTTTATTGATGTCTTTTTAGTTAGGCAAATTACGTAATAATACCTAATAATAAGCGCTTTATTTGCGAAACACACTGAAATACAAATGATGAACATAAGATAAAAATTAGTATACTTATTACAAAAAAAAAACATCAAACTAAATGTGGAAGAACAAACTATAAATAAAAAGAAATAATAATAATAATAAAAAAATTGAAACAACTGAACTCAGAACTAACAATAAAGACATTAAAAATAATAGTCACTAATAAAGGTGGCAGTGTGTCTCACAAAAAGATAAGTCCTCGGCTTCAGTTAGGGATAAACCCTAACACAGATTTTCAGGACCACCTATTCATTTTTTATTTAATTATTTTGTGGTTGATAAAGAATTTTTAACCGATGAAGAAAAACAGAGGAGGTTCTAAAGTCGCCACGTATATTTTTTTATATGTTTGACCATGCATAACTCATTACAGAGTAGTCCGAATTTAATTTAAAAAAATATTGGAAAGGCTATAACGAAGTTACTGCTATTTTATTTTGTGGAGCCCTAAAGGAATCATTTACCAAAAAATTGGTAATTGTGTTTGCTCGCAAACGAAACAAAACCGACTTCAATTACATCGACAAGTAATAGAACGTTATAAGACGAAACAATAGTCAAGTAAATACGCGCTATTAAAGATTACTCAAAAAGTTGTAATCAGATCTCGATCTAATTTAAACAAGACTAAATGACAAGTATTAGCTTTCGATTAAAATAAGAATCATCAAAATCGGTACACCGAGTAAAAAGTTATGCGGTATAATACAACGTAGGTCGACGAAAAAGTAGTCAAGTAAATACGCATTATTAGATACTAGCTGCTCCTCGCGACGTCGTCTGCGTGCGTTCACTGCTCGTTCCCCGTAGGTGATAGCGTGATAATATGTAGCCTATGTTCTGACCCGACTTCTTAATAATATTCGTGCCAAATTTGAAGTAAATCCATGCAGTACTTTTTGAGTTTATCCCGGACATACATACAGACAAACAGACAAACAGACAAAAATTCTAAAAACTATATTTTTGGCTTCGGTATCGATTGTAGATCACACTCCAAGTATTCTTTTAAAAAAATATTCAATGTACAGTTTTGACTTTCCTACCATTTTATTATATGTATAGATAACTCTAAAAGTACTTGTGAGATCTCAATGAAATTAAAATGGGACCATATGACACGCAACACCTTTCAATTAAAACAAAATTGATTGAAATCGGTCCACCCAGTCAAAAGTTCTGAGAACATACATTAAAAAAAATACAGTCAAATTGAGAACCTCCTCCTTTTTTAAAAGTCGGTTAAAATGAAAGATGCTTTCTGGAATTTAATAGAACCAATATTAGAAAAATTTTACTATGATTGCCTTAAAGGAAAGGAAAGGAAATAATTAAATAACTCTTTACCTACTTGAACTGAATAAAATAATGCTTCTCATTTTGAAATTTTGTAGCTTTATTTAGTTAACCTACTCTTCCTAGTGTCTGTCCGTCAGTCGTTCTACAGTATCCTTCCTTTGCCTCAGTAATAAGACTACCGTTAGCCAAAATTATAGTCAAAGCAAAAACATAAACAACATAATTATTTAAACTATTTACCATAATTATCATGTTTATTTGTTAGAGAAACCCTAGCCCTACCCTACCCCTACCCTTAGCCCAGGTTTGCACAATGTTACAATGAAAACCGCATCCAAATAAGGTTTTATTGTAGTTTATGAAAAGAGAGATTATTTAATTTTGTTAATACGAATTTTTGAAAATATCGACAAAATAATACATCACTAGTGTATCTATATAATTATCGACTATGAGGCATCACTTCGCTGGCGTGTATACGTACTGCTTTGACCCTTCCCTCCCCCAGACCTATCCCACAAACAGCAAGAAAGGGACAACTGCAGCTCAGACCGTTTTAGGTAGATAATTATTGACCAAAACATCATTTCGTAGTCGCCTGTTTTCTCTTCGAAACATGCCAACTTTTTTTTTATTTTTTTTAGGTAAATAAACAAAGCCTTCAGCTATGCCGCTCCGTTTTCTTTTTTTTGTAAATATGAATTATTATTTTTTTATGAGTGTCTGAAAATGTACAAAAAATTAGGCAATATTTCTAGTTTTTGAAGACTCCTACTACCTAATATAATAAGAATATGAAAAAAAACAAAACGTAGGGGCATGGTCATGGCAGGTAAAAGTTTTATTTTACAAAAATATTTGATCTAGTGTCATTATCCAGGGAGAAAACAGTCGAATACGTTTGTATGGAGAAAGAGCTGGTATCCTTTCCTCTTAAGTTTATTCTGAAGAACATTAGTGAATTCAGGGTGGTATTTAGAGATCTGTAGGCCCTGCGGGATGAAAGGGGCGGAGGTTCCTAACTATTAGATAATTGAGAAGTTTCCTTAGAGCTTTGAGCAAAATTTTTACAATTGAGCAATATTTTAACAAACAAAATGACCAAAAATTTTCTGTGACCTCCTTTTGCGTGCCGCTTAAGTAGTTATTTTGATTTTAACGCCTAATTATTTTTTAAGTTATAAGTTAAGAAATTACCAATGCGTCTCTTGTAGGCTGCAATTCCTAAGTCATCTTTTAAAATACCCGACGTGGTACTAGATGCTATCTTCATCTCCCGAGATAAATTATTTTGCTTTCGTACAGGATATCTTCGAATTCTTTTCCTTACTGCTTTGATCGCTTTTTTCGTACGAACATTACCTACGTGAACGGCCAGATCTTTTTCTGTCACATACAGTGAAAATAAGCAAGTATAGACGCGTTACCAATGTCGATTATGATGTGTCATACATTTATTTATTATATGTATATAAATATATTTTTTCAGCTCAGCAGTACAGCAACAGTCCACGAGGTTCCAATGGACGTAACTTAGATAGTGTACAAATCGGGTGTGTTAGTAAGTATAACGCCAAGAAATAATAATTTGTTGTCCGTGCTTGCTGTTTTATATCAGAAAGTATCAACCCTAAAGGCCAATGCATACGTAACGTGGACGAGACGGGCACGTGAAGTTTTTTAATATCGTTTCATACAAAATGTATAGCCAAGAGCAAGAGATGTATGGGACAATGCATACGCAACGGAATCACGTACGGGACGGGGCATGTGATTATGTATGAAAGGAACTTCACGTCCCGTAGCGTACGGGAAAAAACACGTTACGTATGCATTGGCCTTAAGATTTTTGAAATATGGAGCAGCCCGATTGGGTGGGGTAGTATCTCACACAAAATATATTACAGCTAAATAATAATGTTTTCAAGCAGTATTGTGTTCCCTGTTGGTGAGTAAGGTGACCCAGAGCTCTTGGGGGAATGGAGATAGGATCGGCAATGCGCTTGCGATGCTTCTGGTGTTGCAGACGTCTATAAGCTACGGTTAACTGTAATCGATTACCATCAGGTGAGCCTTACGCTTGTTTGCCGACCGTTATATATAAAAAAAATCTTTGACCAGGTTTCCGTTGCGTAGCAGCTTGACTAAACATGAACAAAATTTGTTTAACGATTTAAATACAACGAAAAAAATAAAAAAAGCACTAGTCGTCACTACGATTTTCGAGGGTTCCCGTCGATTTCTCTGGGATTCCATCATCAGATCCTGGTTTCCTTATCATGATACCACCCTTGGGATGTCACCTTTCTAACAAAAAGAAAAAAAGAATTATCAAAATCGGTTCATAAACGACAAAGTTATCCCCGAACATAGGTACATTAAAATATATATACCTAGATAGATATATATATAATATACGGTCGAATTGAGTAACATCCTCCTTTTTGAAGTCGGTTAATGAAATATAACTTTAAGTACTATAATTTTGCGCCAATTGTATATTTTAGGCACTAAGAGTTTTTTCTTCTTACTTTAAAGATTCTAATATTCAAGTTTTAAGCGATTTCGTTGTTTTGCCATAAAAACTAGCATGCTTCAAATCTCTCTTTCTCTTACATTCTCATTCTCAGACATTATTTTTCAATGACTATAAGCTAGGGACACATGAAGTAAAAGTAAATAAAATCTTTAAAAACGTCAAGTTTACAGCAAACTGACGATAACAAAAGATTTTAAATAATAATATGAATATTTTCTCCTTTAAAAGGTAGCCGCCAATGTCCTCAGAACCAAGTTTGTGTCAACCGCCAGTGCACAGATCCGTGTGCAGAAGCTTGCGGAGACAACGCAAACTGTTATGTACGAATAACATATTATTTTAAAATATAATATACTAGCTGCGACCCGCGCTTTTGCACGCGTTAATTTAAAAAAAAAAAAAACTCTATAACCGATAAATGCTATCTATACAAGGTGTGGATGACAATAGAACGATAATTGAAAACACCGTTAGTACTAGTATAAAGAAGTATTTCAAAACCATCAGATAAGTCCTAACGTCAAAATCAAAAAAAAAGATTTTTTCATACAAACTAATTCAATTTAATTTAATAAAATTTTATAACATCATTTTTGTAAATATAGGATCACTGACCTGTTACACGCGTCATCGCGCGGTGATCGCGCGTGGCCTTCTTTCTACGCGGAAAAGTTGCGTGGAAATGGTTTGTGCTTGTACCTACAAAACTTCATTATTTTGATTGAATAAAAAATAGTAAGTTAGAAAAGTAAATTAAAATAAATTGTTACGCATTTAAAATTAAATTGAATAAAAACCTATTTGATTTAAATTTTCTCAAACCATCAATTTTTTTTTTAAATATGCCGATACTGAATAAGTTATTTTTTTTAAACATTAGTTATTATAATATTATTTGGTCTGCGAACTGTCACTAAATGGCAATGATTAAAAATTGTGCCTTTTTGTGGCAGTCGATGCCATATCCATTATTTCTTAATCTATGATTTTAAAAATAATAATAGCTGTCCTTGAGTCGTTAACCGCCGGTTTTAGGGTAGGTCAGGTCTTTAGTCTGATACATACGTAGAAATTTTAAAAAATGAAAAATCATAATTTGTGACTAAACTACTGGATGTATTTTATTGATTTTTTGTATGTGGGCTTGGAATGTCATTACATATACGCTGTCCAAGTTATCGTTGTATTATCATCCCCACCCTGTATAACACTGAAAGAATATTTCAAATCGGACCAGTAGTCCTGAGAAAAACAAAATTGCGTGCTTACAAAGTACACAGTCATGTCAAAAGTGAAACTTCTTTGGCAAACTAATTTAAAAAAAAAAACTTACTCAAAAAAAGAAACGAATTTAAAATACAAAAAAAAATTATTGAAAAAAAAAAAAAAAACGAAAAGCCTACGTCACGCGGTTTTCCCAGGTTGTTGTTGCCGCGTTAGCGGTCGCTCAAATTTAAACTAAAGAAGTTTCACTTCACTTTACCCAAAGAAGTTTCACTTCAAAAAAATAAAGGAACATTTGATATACATCGGCTCTCGTTAGATTATCTGTACTGTGTCAGGGGTCAGGGCTCCGAAAATAAATAACAATCACAAACGCCCAGACTAGGACAAACATCTATGTGACCCATTCGAACATTTTTTGTCATGTTCGAGGATGGTGCGACTAATGCATTGACTGGTTATTCTGAACATTATGTTAACGCATCGTCAACTGTAAACTTTAAAATACGATTGTGTTGCATATTTGTAAAAAAAATCTTGCTTTCAATTAGGTTCGTCAAGGAGTTCCAGAGTGCTTCTGCCCGCCTGGATACACCGGAGACCCGTACATAGAGTGCCAAAGCCTTTTCCTTGGTATGGAATATTTTACTATGATATTACGAATAAAAAAAAATGTTTTTTTTTGTATGTAAATAAAAATTAGGCAGTAAAAATACCCTTCAAATTATTTTTATGAAAAAAGGCAAGAAAGAAATAGTCCAAGATCCCATAGCGATAACACATAACTTATTTTTTGAAAGATGAAACCTTAGGCTCTCAGTAGTGTCTCATGTGCTTTGAATACCTGCGTACTTGTGGGGTTCACCTTGGACACCTGGGCAGGTAGCAAGTGAGAATGGTAACTAAAAATAATTGTGTTTGCTCGCAAACGAAAAAAAAAAACGACTTCAATTACATCGACAAGTAATACGACGTAATAAGACCATAAAACAGTCAAGTAAATACGCGTTATCAAAGATTACTCAAAAAGTAAAATCAGATCTCGATTAAATTTAAAAAAGACTACATGACAAGTATAAGCTTTTGATTAAAGTAAGAATCATCAAAATCGATAAACCCAGTGAAAAGTTATGCGGTTTAATATAACGTAGGTCGACGAAAAAGTAGTCAAGTAAATAGGCATTATTAGATATAACTGTAAAAGTACATATTTGTCAGATCTCAATTAAATTTAAATGGGACCACATGACACGCAACACCTTACAATTAAAAGAAAATTCATCGAAATCGGTCCACCCAGTCAAAAGTTCGGAGCTCACATACATAAAAAAAAAGAAAATAGGTACAACCGAATTGAGAACCTACTCCTTTTTTGGAAGTCGGTTAATAAGAGTTACTTAACTTTCATTTCGTTCTAGCCTACAATATCTCTCTTCCACTCGAATGGCCTATGCGTCCGAGGAGATGTTTTGTTATGATTTTGTCACGTTAAACTATCGTCCGTAAACCAACTTTGCACATAACCATTTTTTTATCTGTTTTTTGCAGAACAAGCTGCCAGTAACTAACCGATGATGATCAGAATGATGACCCGAATGGGCAGTAACATGATTGCCTTAATGATGAAAATTGGATTGATTATAATGACGATGATCACGATGGAAACAATCAAATAATTTCATTAATTAATTATAGTGAAATATTTTCTGATTTTTTTTAAATTGTCACTTTTTAAATTATAAAATCTTAACAAAAACCACAGATTTTTTTTATTGGCCACCTGATATAACTTATTTTATAACTAAGCAACGGGAAAACGAGATAGCCTCTAATAAACTAATTCATCTTTTTAGAGATTGGAAAAAAAATGTAAAAGAATAATAAAAAACCAAAAACTTGGTAAACACTCTGGCTCAACTCGGCAAACATCTTATAGTCCAGTCAAATTAAGAAATAAAAACTACTACTCACTATCACACTACGCATTCTTAAGTTTTATTTGTAACGAAATTATGTCGATTAACGGTCTAATTTTGAAGTTAGATAGGTTAGGGTTATTTTTTTTTGTAGCGAATTTGCGGGTATTTTGAGTATGATATTCTTAATAAGCGAGCCAAAATCCATATGTGTACCAAAATTCAGATCGATCGGAGGTATGGGCTAAACGGTAGTTTATCCGGAATAACTTAGGCTACTTTTATTTTAGAAATTCATTTATAAATAACTCTGCGAACTGAACTTTTTTGTTAAATTCCACGCGGACGAAGTTGCGGGCACAGCTAGTTTGATATAAAAAAATTTGAATAAAATCAGACAATGCATTAATGAATTACAGCTAAGTAAACAATTTGGTTTTCAAACTCTTTCCCAAGGCAATTGTGCTGAGTTGGCGTAGAAAATATTCAGTGCCATAGCTCATAGTATGACATAAAATACTGACAAGTTTTATTTAAATTCATTTTGTGGTTTTGATCTGATGTGCCACAAAGACAGAAAGATAGAAAAAAATAAATACGTTTTGGTTTCAATAACGTTTATAGAGTGCCTTATGTGAGAGCGATTACCGAGAGTAATCAAAATTTGAAGTAGCCCGACTGCGTGACCTCGCAGAAGATCAAAACCAATTATTACATAGGTACTGCTTTTAGGTAGTGTTGTGTTCCTGAGTGCGTAAGGTAGATAGAGTTCTTAGTTCTTAGGCCTCATTTACGGAGACGCGGCGCGTCGCGCGTCGCTATAGGCTGCGCGCCTGCGCGGCACAGATTAAGTATTAGTTACTACGTAACTGCGCGGCCCGCACTAAATTCAAATGTAGGGCGTAGCGTAGGACATTGAGCTATTATTACTAACATAACATAATAGTAACTCAATGGCGTTGGATAAGTGCGTTTACGGAGAAGCGATTTTACACGCGTTACTGCGGCTTACTTTACAAAAAAGAAAAACCATTTTTAATCCCCGACGCAAAAAGAGGGGTGTTATAAGTTTGACGTGTCTGTCTGTTTGTCTGTCTGTCTGTGGCACCGTAGCTCGCGAACGGATAAAGCGATTTCAATTTAGTTTTTCTTGTATGAAAGGTGAGTTACGGGCGAGTGTTTTTAGACATGTTTGATGAAAATCGGTTGAGTCGTTTAAAAGTTGTGCGGGATAATCGAGTGGGGTCTCAAATGGAAGTGCATCACGTGCACATTACAAAATAATAATTATGTTTAATGAAAATCGGTAGAGCCCTGAAAAAACTCTGGGGGTAAAAGTGGAGAAAATACCCAATATCTGCTGAAATATATGTGGTGAGGAGAAAATTAGGATGGAAATCTGATGGAATCTTTACCTTTAATATAAATTCGAAAAATTTCGACAAGAATCTATGTATAAAAACAACTTAACAAAATCTACATTGTAATAAGTGTGTACCTACCTATAAAAAGTATAAAATAAAAATTAAATTAAAATTAAAAAAAACCACGACACAATAACCTGAGTTCCCTTTAAAAAGTAAAAACCTCCAAACCTAACAATTCAATTACAAAAATAATAATAGTCTAAACTAACCTAACTTGCATGTGATACCTACTAATGAAAAAATAAATAGTAGATAATAAATAACAAATAAGTAGGAGCGGTCCCTCAACGCGATGTATTTTTCTTTTTAAATTATAATATATTAATACTCGTACATACTTAGGTACCTTGAGTTTCTTTCATTATTTTTTACTTTTTAAAGGGAACTCATGTTATTGTGTCGGGGATTTTTTTAAAATTTTAATTTAATTTTTATTATGATCTTATTCTGGGAGGTAGTAAAGCGGTGGGCGAAGAAAACATGCCTAAATGATTGATTGTGAACCAGTTTTCACTTATGAAACATTGCTTGTTTGAGAGAATAAAAGAGAGGCCTGTAAATAACTTAGTGTGTTTATTTATGGCAAAAGCTAATAAAAATATAAATAACCTCTAATCGACCTAGAGCCCAGGAGGAACAGACTTTCGTCATTTCATAAAAGCTGAAAATTTCTCAGTGCATGCTCCCAACATCGATAGAAGCAATGGACTGCATTACTTTGCACTCGCACCTACGGCCAACCTAAATGTTTGTATAAGTTGGGATTGGAGCTATCGAAATTGACCGGCTACTGAAGACCGTGTCACTTGGGTACCCCAAGTGACACGTATGCAGTTCAGTTTTATACTGTGACGTAAGTTTAGTTAGTAAAGTTTGTGGCTCTGGTTAACGTGATATCTAATATTACTCCGAACAGAATATTAAAAAAAAATGTGTGTGTGCGATTCACACACGATAGAAGTGAAACTTCTTTGGAAAACTAATAAAAAAAAACTAATTTAAAATTAGCGGCTTGAAGCGCGGCCCGACGCGGTCTTCCGGCCTGTCGTTTTTCCGTTGCATCCGGTTTGAAATGACGACCGACGGAAATGACGTAAGTTAGTTGCCACTTTGTATTTGGTACTAGGCCATTGGTTGCTTTAACCTGTGTTGGGACTTGGGACTTGGGAGCATGTGCTGATAAACTTTCAGCTTTTATAAAATGATGAAGGCCTGGCCCTCGCGGGCTTTTGGGCTATATAATTATTATACCTATTAATCCCTTTTTGTGTATACGTAAAGACGATTTTACCGATTTCATTCAATTTTCTTTTGAGTTTTCTAGTTGTAAGAAGGTTCTAGGTAGGGATCCCTAGTACATTTTTTTAACCTGATCAGTAACAAGCTAATTTTCCGTGAGTAGCTTCATTTTGATGAGGCGAACAAAAAGTTCCTCTTCGAAAACTCTCGATTGTGGTAGATAATAGAGTTAGCAGGAGGTAGAGCAGCAGTGAGCGTAGGACCGGGATAACGTACCACGCAATTTGGAGGACATTATTACTATTAAATTATATAGATATTAACTAACTAAAAGCAAAAAAAAAATCAGAAAAAAAAATTATTTTTGATGACCTTACGAGGTCATCAAGTTGATGACCTCGTAAGGTCATCAAAAATTATTACTAACCAGCTGATTTTTTTTTCTTTTAGTTACTTAATATTCATATAATTTGATGGTAATATTGTCCTCCAAATTGCGTGGTACGTTATCCCGGTCCTACGCTCACTGCTGCTCTACCTCCTGCTAACTCTATTATCTACCACAATCGAGAGTTTTCGAAGAGGAACTTTTTGTTCGCCTCATCAAAATGTAGCCACTCCCAAAAAATTAGCTTGATACTGATCAGGTAAAAAAAATGTACTAGGGATCCCTAACTATTCTTGGAGAATCAATATAATTACCTACGTATAAAACTAGAAAGTAGAAAGTCTATCGATTATTTAAACTTTCATTATTGACACTTCACGTGTCTTTTTTTTGTGAGTCAGGATTTTATATTCCTAGTTAAGACTGAAAACTGATGGTGACGGGTAAATTGTAAGTTAAGATTTTCAAACAGATATTCGTCACTGATTCCAAATTACGTCGTTTGAAGTCGAAATTCTTGGACCTTGGAGTAGCAGTGCTTAATTTTTTAAAAAGATTTAACTCCTTGTCCTATTGCCTCCACTGCTGACAAGAGACAGCGGGGAAATTCAACGGGGAAATGCTGCCAGCATTCTTGGCACCATTCCACGCGGACATGATTTATACCATAACTATCCGTAAATATTTAGTTCATAAGTTGTGAATTGTAAATATTGTTACGTGTTAGGGTTCGAACGATTTGGAGAGAAAGACCTTCTGACTCTTTTAGAGACTTTATTCACTAGCACTAGGTCCGACACAAGCACTAGGTACAAACACTTCGCACTAAGTACAAACACTAGTCACTAGGTAAACACAGTAAGCACTAACAATGTCCGAGGTCGTAGCCAATGTCGTAGGTTTCCGCTGGTATCACTTCTTGATCACTAGTATTCACTTCGAAGTCGCTTCGTCGTTAGCTCAAACTGAACTGACTCCGCTCGGCCTCCCCGGCCTTTTTATACCGGGCCGAGCCTACTCCCAGACAGTTCTAGAACGTTCGTGCGTGTACTCGATCCTGAGTTCATTCACCTATATGTCCTCTAGCGCCATCTAGTGTTGAGTGGATGTTTCACGTTGTCTTTGTAACAAAGTGGTTTGTACAGCACACAACGTGGTTCCTCTGCTCCCCGCTAGATGGCGCAAGCTCCTTTAATTCGTGTACTCGTAACAATATGTATATAATTATATTGTAAAAGTTCGAAATAAATATACGTATATAAATTTCTTAATTCAATTTAACACATTAATATTAAAATAAAACCATTACCTTTTACCCGTCTTCAAAAAGGAGGAGGTTACTCAATTCGACCGTTATATATATTCTTTATGTAGATATGTCCGCGGATAACTTCGTCGTTTATGAACCGATTTTGATGATTCTTTTTTTGTTGGAAAGGAGATATATCCCAAGGGTGGTTAGTGGTTACTATGATAGTGAAACCAGGATCTGATGATGGAAATCGTGGGGGACCTTCGAAAATCGTAGTGGCGATTAGTGCGTGAGTGCGTTGTTGTTAATTTATTTCGTCTACCTACGTTGTATTAGGTACTTGTCGATGTAATTGAAGTCTTTTTTTTTTTTCGTTTCCTAGCAAACACAATCATTTTAGCTACTAATTAAAAATGAGATCATCATTTTTTTAATTGTTGTAGAGATATAGCTATAAATAATTAATTCTTGACGGATATGAAATAATATTTAAGATGCATAATTTGGCAGCGCTTACTCACAGACGAATTTGCGATGCGTAGGCGCTGCCAGGTAGTATAAGGACACTGTCAACGAGTTGAAGACACGTTTTCCTCTTCGCGACACACATCGACGAACAAGTGTAAGTGTTTCAGTGGTTAAAGTTATTAAAGACCTAACTACATTTTTTTTTCAAGAAACAAAGTGTAAAATTTATCTAAAAAAATTTATAAGAAATAAAGTTTATTTTTTATCGTATTTTAGTATGTTTAAATCTTTTTATTTCGAAATTAACAATAGGCAAGTAGAAAAATTGTAAGTACAAATGTATTTTTGAAAGAAGTAAGTGGTTTCTTTTTTAAAATTTAAAACTCCATTAAGTAATAAATATTAAAATAGTATTTTTTGCCATAGCGCGATAATAATTATGATGTACATTTGTAAGTATTTTCATTTTCTGTCCTAGGTACTCATATTTAATTATTTTTTTTTTCAATTATTTTAATTATGAAAATAACTTTTAAAAAATGGGTCATAGTGTATGTACGTACACATTATTTTATTCTAAGAATTTTATTTATTTATTTTTATTTTAAGGTGAATTTACAGTTATAATAATACACAATTAGAGTTTATACAAATTAAAAAATTACAAAAACCAATTAAAAATTCACACATTCACATTTCAATACAATCAATTTTAAAATAATGACTAGCGCGTTGGCACAGTTTGTAGTGGTCCTGCTTTCTGCTGCGCGGATTGCGAGTTCGATTCCCGCCTGAGTCTGTATTATTTCTATGCATATTTATCAAAAAATATTTAGTTTCATCAATCGGCTGTTCTATTTAACACAAGCATTAAGTTGCTTACCATAGGAACAGGCCACCGTGTGTGTATGTTATAATATATTTATTTGTTTATTTTATTTCATTTAAATGTTTGGTTATTTAAGGATGATTAATGTTACTTATCAGTGATCTGGTTTGACGTCAAAGATTTCAAGTTCAATTCTAGCTTAAATAGATAGTTGTAGGTTTTAGAGATAGCCAGCTGTTATTCTTGTTGGCCATTGGTTGTTGCAACTATATACTTACATACATATATTGTTATATCGTTGTATATATAACTGTCTGACATTTGTAAATAAGTTTTTTATGATTTAGATGGAGGGGAAACTTATGTTAGCGGCGTCTTTGGCGTTGTTAGCTTTAGGATGCGGCGTTGAAGGTATGTAAATTTATTATTAGATTTGTGTTGTAAAATATATAGGTTACGCGTGTATTAATGTAACAATAATGAGGTTGAACATAGTCATTAGTGAATTCAGGGTGGGGTTTAGAGGTCTGTTCAAGTGCGCCTTCGCGGGTGCTCTGCTCCACGGAGAGCCCGCAAGGGCAAGCGTTGGCGGGGTTGCGAAAGCGCTATAGCGTCCCCGGGATTACGCCATAGGCGCGTCAGTGGAACACCCCAGAGGAGAGGGGTTTAGAGGTCTGCAGCCCCTGCGGAATCGAAAGGGCCGAGGTCCCTAACTATAATTCGATTACAACAAATTAAACAGGGTTGCTCTATAGAGGTCTAGAGGCACGAGAAAGCTTGTATTTATCGTAAAATCCATCCGATTAATTAAAAGTGAATAAATATGCATTTCGGCATTAGAGGACAATCTACCTTTGAAGAAATAAAATTAAAAAGTTATGAGAAATTCGTCATTTTTGAAGCTAAAAACATCAAATTTTAGATCGGGACTACTAATTAAAAATGAGTGAATACGTCATACGTGTTTCCATTGTGAGAAAATTCTAACCTTAAATGGGTGAAATTGGCGATGAAAGTATGGAAATCCGAAATTTCTAGTTAGAAGCTTTCACATAAATTCCACAGACGTGTGATCAGTATTTTTGAAATTCAGGCAAAATCACTTACATCAAAATGCAATGATTTTTGTATAAAAGTGCGTCTTATTTTTGCATAAATGTTATTTTACTTTTTATTTTATAAATAAATACGATTACCATCGATTACAATTCAGCCAGTAATATCCAACTGTTGGGCATAGGCCTCTTTTCCCATGTAGGAGAAGGATCGGAGCTATACATTTTAATTTCGTTACAAAAAAAAAGTAACCCTAACCTATCTAACTTCAAAATTAGACCGTTTATCGGCATAATTTCGTTAGAAAAAAATAACCCTAACTTATCTAACTTCAAAATTAGACCGACGCGGGTCTTAATCTAGATTAGCCACGTTATAAAATAATGTCTTTTTCAACATTTACCGTGCCTTTAATGTAAATTCTAAGACTTACCAAGTGAATGTTGGTAAAAGTGCGAATCGCAAAATCGTTCGGGCTTTTACCATTAAGAGTTGGTAAATCTTAGGTTTTACTCTTAAATCTTAGGATTTACCATAATTCGTGCATTTACAGTAACATATATACCTATCTAAAATATTGTTATCATATCAGAAGTACGAGTAAAGGTATGAAATCGGATTTTAAAAGCGTGACATTTTAGTTTTAGGGTTTTGATTACATATCTATACATATAATAAAATGGTAGAAAAGACAAAACTGTACATTGAATATTTTTTTAAAAGAATACTTGGGGTGTGATCTACAATCGATACCGAAGCCAAAAATATAGTTTTTAGAATTTTTGTCTGTTTGTCTGTTTGTCTGTATGTATGTCCGGGATAAACTCAAAAAGTACTGCATGGATTTACTTCAAATTTGGCACGAATATTGTTAAGAAGTCGGGTCAGAACATAGGCTATATATTATCACGCTATCACCTACGGGGAACGAGCAGTGAACCTTTATTTCTTCAAATGTATGTCCGGGATAAACTCAAAAAGTACTGCATGGATTTACTTCAAATTTGGCAAGAATATTATTAAGAAGTCGGGTCAGAACATAGGCTACATATTATCACGCTATCACCTACGGGGAACGAGCAGTGAACGCACGCAGACGACGTCGCGGGCAGCAGCTAGTAAATTATAATTAATGAAATTCTGTATGGTAAAATAGAAGATTAGTTCGTATTAGTGAAATTCTGTATGGTAAAATAGAAGATTAGTTCGTATTAGTGAAATTGCCTATAAATGGCTTGAGAAACCTAAGAGAAGAATGTTTTTCGCACGACTGTTTCATGAAGCATGATTGAGAAAGGTGAATTAATATGGTACAAAGATATCATGAATTGTTGTAATATAATGATAATTATACACTACTTTAGCCCCTTTATGTAAATACTCGTAAGTATTATAAATTTCTACCCGAGCGAAGCGGCCGGCAACTACTAATCTATACTAATATATAAAGCTGAAGAGTTTGTTTGTTTGGTTGTTTGTTTGTTTGTTTGTTTGTTTGTTTGTTTGTTTGTTTGTTTGTTTGTTTGTTTGTTTGTTTGTTTGAACCCGGTAATCTCTGGAAAGACTGGGCCGATTTGAAAAATTCTTTCACAGTTAGATAGCCCATTTATCGAGGAAGGCTATGTATCGTCACGCTAAGACCAATAGGAGCGGAGTCCACGCCGACGAAGTCGCGCGCAGAAGCTAGTTGTGGTATATAAAGAGACCCTAAATTATTGTCGTTTATATTCTGACCCAACTTCTTAATAATATTCGTGCCAAATTTGAAGTAAATCCATGCAGTACTTTTTGAGTTTATCCCGGACATACATTGACTTTCCTATCATTTTATTATATGTATAGATAGTAATTAGCTAATACTTTACTATCTCTTTGTAAAATAAACGTTTCTACGTGTCTAAACATCGTCGGTCGCGGGTTCGATTCTTGCACGGGATGGTACTGTACAATTATTGTTTTCGGTCTAGATTGTTAATCTTTCTTGTTGGTCTTTTTTATATATCTTCTTTATTGCATATGAAATGGTCACGTATTCCTACAAATTTAGTGGTACGTTTTCCTATTCCTACGCTTAGAACTTTTTTGTAGCTGCGCACTACATACCGTAGGTATTGAGAATTTCGACAGGAGAAAAAAGTTGGTCGTCTCATTGAACCGAACCTCCTCATTCAGTCTGTTATCTATGTCCCTTTGTGTTATGTTATGCTATATGCTTAGTACCCAGTACCCAGAATGCTCAGACATTTTTAGACGTTTCATCTCAAGCAAGTTTAAATACTTTATCGTATATGGGGAAACACTGGATTGCGATTGGCTGTTGCGCGGGTGATTGTGGGTTCGATTCCCACACACGACAACATTTGTATTGGCCATACAGACGTTTGCCGTGGTCTGGGTGTTTGTGCAGTCCTTGTTGATCTTCCCACCGTGCCTCAGAGAGCACTTTAAGCCGTCGGTCCCGGTTGTTATCATGTACACCTGATAGCGATCGTTACTCATACTAGGGAATATATCCGCCAACCCACATTGGAGCAGCGTGGTGGATTAAGCTCCGATCCTTCTCCTACATGGGGAAGAGGCCTATGCCCAACAGTGGGATGTTACAGGCTGAATCGTAATATGGGGAAACAAAATGGAGTGCATCTTGTACGAAGTCACGTGGATACCAAGTTTCATAATATGAATAAATTCTTATTCGTGGTTGAAAAATATTATTCGCCGTAAATGGTATTGGTGTCTACCTATGTACCTATATATGGTAATTTTTATAAACAATTAAAAACAACAAAGCATGCGTTATCAACTAACCACGCGGAACCAACCCACATGCATTTATAAATAATAATCAATCATGTTTACTGGCCTATAAGTCCTTTGTGATTACACTGTTGTGTGGACACATACATAAAAGCTGGTAATCACATTTAGTACGTATTAAGGCCTGGTTCATAGTTTCTAATATATTTTGTTTGTTTAGACCCTGTTCACCTCACCTAATAAGCAACAATTCTTTGATTCTGGTGATGAATACAAAGAGCTGACGTTGAAAGTGCAATTTGATAGAGAAATTGTAAAATTTATCTTAAGTTTAATCTGTTGAATACTGTTATACTCGTAAGCCAGATAGCTTTATCATCTACCTACCTGTGAAATAAGACTTGTGTTTCAGTAAAAAGCCTATTTACTATTCCTATTCAGGAGGATTATAGCGTTGTAGCACAGATGACTAAATAGGTTGTAGGCTATAGACAAAACGGTAATCTATGTACCTATGTAGGTAAAAATAAATCGGCCAAGTGCGAGTCGGACTCGCGCACGAAGGGTTCCGTACCATTGACTAAACTAAATATAAGTAAATTTTCTGAAAAATATTTATTTAATTGTGACGCCATCTATGCCGCTATTAGAAAACTATTATTAGTCTATCGACGAACTTTTCCAAATTTCTGATAGATGGCGTTGGAGACTAGTAAATAATTATCCCCCCCTTAAATATTTTGTTTATTTTGTTTTTAGTATTTGTTGTTATAGCGGCAACAGAAATACATAATCTGTGAAAATTTCAACTGTCTAGCTATCGCCGTTCTTGAGATACAGCCTGGTGACAGACGGACGGACGGACGGACGGACGGACGGACGGACAGCGAAGTCTTAGTAATAGGGTCCCGTTTTTACTCTTTGGGTACGGAACCCTAAAAAACAGTTATAATAGTTAAGTTTATAATTGTCCATTCTTTTAATGACTATTTTAGTTGCTCTGTTTACACGTAGGTAATTAATACATACTTGTACCATATCTTTTAAAATAATAATGAGTCACAATTCAATATTGTTTAAAATGTAAAATCACACTGGGTTATTTTGTTATTCAAGGTTTTTTGTTAAATACCAAGAAATTTTTGTTTTTCATCGATTATTATTTGTTATTTTTATATCTCCTACTTCCCACACTATTAATTAAAAATCATGATATTTTGGCAAGCTTGTTAACAACTGAATTGAGATCGTATTGTGTCATTATGCTTCCGAGATCCGTTGAGAGGACGAGGACAAAAGGTCTCCGTGTGGGTGATATCTCGTTTACACCCTTATACGGTCATCCAAGGTGAGGGTCTGACGCTTCACGGTCTCATAATGTTATGAATGAGATTATGCAAACTTTGTTATGTTTTAATATTGGCGAACTGTTCGTTTTTTTTCGTCGTATAGCTAGCCTAACCTAACAGTAGTGATAATATGAAAATTATAAATATTGTAGGTAGTTGTAGAGGCAGGGTTTCCTCGAACGAGAAAGGGTTTGGTTTTTATTTATATATCTATTTATGTTGAAACTTCAACGGAAAGTACACTACACTTACATAAAAATTAATAATAACGCTTCAGCCTGTAATATCCCACTGCTGAGCATAGGCCTCTTTCCCCATGTAGGAGAATACAAAGAGCTTTATCCACAACTCTGCTCCAATGCGGGTTGGCGGATATATTCCCTACTGTGAGTAACGATCGCTATTAGGTATTCGCGATACCTACATGATAACAACCGAGACCGACGGCTTAACGTGCTCTCCGAGGCACGTCGGGGAGATCCACAAGGACTGCACAAACACCCAGACCACGGCAAACATCTGTATGGTCAATACAAATGTTTGTCATGTGCGGGGATCGAACCCGCAACCGCCAGCGCAACAGCCACAAACCATATATACGTGATGGTGTAGCAGTAGGTACATATAGAATTTCCTACTTTTCGTGACCATTATAAATATATGACGTATGAATTTAGTGAGATACCTTAGCTTATTGCGTTAAGATGTGTCATACATTTATTTATTTAAATATAAACATTTTTTTCAGCTCAGCGGTACGTAAATTACAGTCCACGAGGTTACTATGGACGTAACTTGTACGAGCATGGACGCTCTATTTCCGATGAGGTGGTGAGGTGTGGTCCACACACATGTGGGGTGGGTGCGCACTGTACCCACGGGAGCGTGAGGCCGGTCTGTGCCTGCCTGCCAGGGTACTCCGGTGACCCGCTGTCGCAGTGTGTGCAAATCGAGTGTGTTAGTAAGTATAACGTCAAGAAAT
Organism: Melitaea athalia; assembly: GCA_905220545.2. NCBI lineage: Eukaryota > Metazoa > Arthropoda > Insecta > Lepidoptera > Nymphalidae > Melitaea > Melitaea athalia. Next base: position 13,468,535 of record HG992196.1, read on the forward strand.
TATAACTTATTGTTCGTGTTTACGGTTCTATATCAGAAAGTATCAACCCTAAGAATTTTGACAAAGAGGGGTTTATAGTTTTTTTCGTGTCAACTTTGACCACATTTCGTGGCATAACAGCTTGACTCAACTTGAACTATTTTTTTTTTGACTGATTGAATGTAAAAATAAATTAAATATAACTTTCCTGTGCTTTTACGACAATAATTATATATTTAAGGCACTTTTTCTTCTTAATTTAAATTTTTTAGGACTAAAGTTGAAATAAAAGTAAATAAAATCTACATATATAGAAAAGTCAATTTTACAGCAAACCGACGATAAGAAGATTGTTATTAACAATGTGAATACTTTCTCTTTTAAAAGGTAACAGCGAATGTCGTCAAAACCAAGCTTGTGTCAACCAAAAATGCATATATCCGTGTGAAGGAGCTTGCGGACACAACGCAAACTGTGATGTACGAATAACATTTTTATTTATATAATGTATTATAAAAAATAAATAAATATTTGACATACAACGGCTCCCGTTATATTATCTATACTGTGTCGATCACGATTCAGCCTGTAATATCCCACAGCTGGGCATAGGCCTCTTCCCCATGTAGGAGAAGGATCGGAGCTTAATCCACCACGCTGCTCCAATGCGGGTTGTCGGATATATACCCTACTATGAGTAACAATCGCTATCAGGTGTACATGATAACAACCGGGACCGACGGCTTAACGTGCTCTCCGAGGTACGGTGGGGAGACCCACAAGGACTGCACAAACACCCAGACCACGGCAAACATCTGTATGGCCAATACAAATGCTGTCGTGTGCGGGGATCGAACCCGCAACCACCCGCGCAACAGCCAATCGCAATCCAGTGCTGTGACCGCTGCGCCAACGCGGCGTCATACTGTGTCGGGGGTAGGTACGCAAATTAAACACAATCACAAACGCCCAGACTAGGAAAATCATTTGTATGGCCCACATGAATATTTGTTTTGTTCGAGGATGGAGCGACCGCTAATGCATTGACTGGTTACTCTGAACATTGTGTAAAGGAATCGTCAACTGTAAACTTTAAAATACGATTGTTTGGCATTATTCGTGAAAAAAAACTTGTTTTTTAATTAGGTTCGTCAACACGTCCCAGTATGCTCCTGCGCGCCTGGATACACTGGAAACCCGTTCACAGGGTGCCGAGTCATTGATCCTGGTATGGAATATTTTACAATAATAATAATAATAAATAATAAATATCTACACAATACACACACGGTCGTCTGTTCCTAAAGTAAGCAACTTAATGCTTGTCTTATAGGTAACAGCCAACTGGTCTAGCTACTTAAATATTTTTTTTTGATAAACATACTTATAAATAATACTAATAAATGAATATGTATATTACACCCAGACTCGGGGAATTATATCACGAATAAAAAAAGTATTGCTATAATTATTGAAAAAAAAAAATAGTAATATTTTTTAATGTATATAAATAAAAATTCAGCAGTAAAATACCCTTCAAATTAATTTTTATAATAAGAAGTCAAGAAAAAATGCAAGAGTGTGTTACTAAAATAACGTATTAATTAAAGGTTTTAATTTTCAGAGGAAGCTTGCCACCCATCTCCTTGTGGAGCTAACACCAATTGTCGCGTTTCCAATAACCAAGCTATCTGCTCATGTCTTCCCGGATACAGGGTAAATTTATTTTCTTTACTGATTTTAAGGCCGTATTTGGAATCTGAGTTTAGAGCCTCGGAAAATCCACCAAAAAAATCGTTTTTCTTCCTCAGCAGCTTTTTCGTTTTTTTTTTTTGTATTTGTTCTTATTCAATTACAATACTTGTGCAAAATAATTATCATAATGTGTGGCTACCACACTTTTATTACTTTAGTTCGGCATTATTTTACTTTTACATTTTCTCAGAATGTAAACAATAATTTCTTATACAATTTATATTACTTTAAATACAAGCGTAATAAAAAATTGGTTAAACTCAGATATAATATTATGAAAAAAAAATAGGTATATGATAATGTTGTGTATTGTTGTTAATAGCAGCCTCTGGCGAAATGACATTCTATTCTTATTTATATTCGTATCTTATTTATAATTAATCTTTGTTATCTGCGATCGTCTGCTATAAATTCTGTATTTTATTTATTTTTATTTTATACTTTATTGTACACCACAGATATAAACAAACAAAGCTTAGATACAGATAAGTAACAGTGAAGTACGTGGGCGGACTTATGGCTAATTAGCCATTTCTTCCAGACAACCCAGATATAAAAGGAAACTTATTAACAAAATTGGGTAGGTGGTGTAGATGTATAATAAACTTACATACGAATGTCTACATCCTAATACTTATAGAAAATACATAAATAAATAAAAAGAAGAATAAAAATATAATATATATTTTATCATAAAGTAATAAATAATAAAGTATAGATAAACAGAAGATAAAAAATTAAGTGAATGATAAAAAATAACACATATATACAGAGATAAGTATTTTATTTCTAGATAGTGGACAGGAAAATCTTAGGGGCTGTCTCCACGAGCGAGCGTATCGCCGGCGATACGCTCGCTCGCGGAGACATTTCCATACAGATTGCTGTCTCCACGAGCGAGCGTATCGCCTTCGATACGCTTGCTCGTGGAGACAGCTCCATAGAGAGTGTATAGAAATAGGTGGCACGACGATACTATCGCCGGCGATACGCTCGCTCGTGGAGACAGCCCCTTATTGAATGCCTTCAATAATTGGTTTGTGTTTTCGTGTCCAAAGGGTAGTCCATTGACGGGCTGCAGACACGAGTGCGAGTCTGACACCGAGTGCGGCTCGACACAGTCTTGTCGCGACTTCAAATGCGTCAACCCCTGCAGTGACTGCGGCGTCAACGCCGACTGCGAAACTGTCGCCGCTCATCGTGCCGTCTGCAAGTGCCCTAGGGTAAGACACAACCCTATTTAAAAAACGAGTGTGCTTTAGACCACACGACTGAAGTAAAACTTACAAAACCTAACTATCTCTCTTTTTACAAGCTTTTATTTAACTTGCAATGTATGTATGTATGTATGTATGTATGTATGTAAATTTAATGAATGTTTGTTCGGGTGAAATCTTGCAACTCAATTTTGAAGCAGATATCTTCAACCGATTGAGCTGAAATTTTGTATACAGGTTCAATTTAGATGACAATGCATGATTTGTATGTATTTATGTATGTATGTATGTTTGTTCGGGTAAAATCTTGCAACTCAATTTTGAAGCAAATATCTTCAAGCAACTGAGCTGAAACTTTGTATACAGGTTCAATTTGGATGACAATGCATGGTTTGTATGTATGTATGTTTGTTCGGGTGAAATCTTGCAACTCAATTTTGAAGCAAATATCTTCAAGCAATTGAGCTGAAACTGCTTGTATACAGGTTCAATTTGGATGACAATGCATGGTTTGTATGTATGTATGTTTGTTCAGGTGAAATCTTGCAACTCAATTTTGAAGCAAATATCTTCAAGCAATTGAGCTGAAACTTTGTATACAGGTTCAATTTGGATGACAATACATGGTTTGTATGTATGTATGTATGTATGTATGTTCGTTCGGGTGAAATCTTGCAACTCAATTTTGAAGCAAATATCTTCAAGCAATTGAGCTGAAACTTTGTATACAGGTTCAATTTGGATGCCAATGCATGGTTACCTTTGTGACGTCATTCTAAATCGAATATGGCGGCATATCCAAGAGTGCGAACTAGTTATTTTTAGTGAACTTCTACAATATGGGTATCAAATGAAAGGGCTTGCTAAGAATAATTCGAATAAAGTGACGTGATAACAGACTTAAAAGTCAAAAATAAATTAAAAGTAAAAAACCTTTTTAAAAAACAAGCTTTTATTTGAATGCACTAAAACGAAAAAAATAAATTTTTACTTTAAAACTTTTACTATCTACTTATAAAGTCATTACACATAATCTATATGATATAAAAGCTTGTCGCAAGATTTGCTTGTAAACAAGTAAATTAAATAAATTGATGTGATTCATTTTAACTATTAAAATTTTCAAACTAAGGAAATACGAGTACTATCTCGCGACAAGCTTTTCTATCATATAGATTATGTGTAATGACTTTATAAGTAGATAGTAAAAGTTTTAAAGTAAAAATTTATTTTTTTCGTTTTAGTGCATTCAAATAAAAGCTTGTTTTTTAAAAAGGTTTTTTACTTTTAATTTATTTATCTTCCCTAACTTATATCTCCCTCTCAACTTCCGTTTACCTCGCCCAATCACACTTTTCGTAACACCCTCGTCACGCAATCACCAGCTTACTCCCCAAGTAAAGCGTGCGTAAAGAAGTTTTACTTCAAAAAATCATGTCTATTTTTAACTCCTATAATCAATTATAAGGTTATCTTTATATTAGTTAAGTATCAAAGATGTTTAGATATCATCTACAATCATACTACAAAAGAGAAAATATTCACTTACATCTTCACTGTTGTATTTGTATTCTATAAACTCTGAACTGTCTATAACTATATCAAATCATAATTTATATAACGTAAAGGTGACCATACCTATTCATCCAAAGAAGTAAATCGTTAAATAGGTCTACATTTTTATTTATTTATTTACCAGGGCTATCACGGCGATCCTTACCGCATTTGCTCACCCGAATGTAGTTCTGACAGTGAATGTCCAAGCTACAAACCAGCTTGTGTCTACAACGCGTGTGTGAACCCTTGCACAAATGCATGTGGCGTGAATGCGGACTGCAACCTACGCGGTCTGACGCCCGTCTGCTCCTGCCCTAAGACCATGACCGGCGATCCGTTCACCTTCTGCAGGCCTTTCGAAGCGCGTGAGTAATGAGCTTATGAGTAATACAACGCTAAGTGATACCATAAATAGTAATTCAAGTAAGGGATTAAGAAAAGGAAGTTGCGTAACTTTTTGTTTATTCGTGTCGAGTACACACGCGCGTTTGGTATTTAAATTTATATTAATGCTATTTGTTGTGCAATAGCTAAAATATTTTTCAATAATTTTTTGAACAGTTGATTGATAGATTTAATATAACAATTGATTTTCAGTCATTTAATACTTAGAGGTATCACTTACTGTTGCAATATTGTTGTTGAATTTTAATGTAATAATTAGAAATAATTTAAAAAGTAAAAAATATTCTCAATGTTCTAAATACTAAAAGTTTAATAAGACAAGATTCATTAGTATCAGTGTAATTGACCAACAACATCATAATGGTTTTATACACAGGTTTCGTTTAAAACACACAAATACTGATTGTGACATTAAAAAGAAATATGACTGAATATTAAAACAGGAATGTTGAGACGTGGTATATTTTGGAAACCCGAATATTTTGGCCTGGGTAGCTCAGTCGGTAGAGCATGAGACTCTTAATCTCAGGGTCGTGGGTTCGTGCCCCACGTTGGGCGCCATTGTTCATCTCGTGGAGGACGAATTGAAATTTTGGCTTTAAATGAATTTTAATGATGAAAATAAAAGACAAAACTTGATTATACTGTATTAAACTTTCACAAAATCACAATGATTACTCAAGCTAGTTTGCACGACAATTACACAAAAAAATGTTATATAGAGGTATTGTCCCTCTCTATGCTCCATGGTAACAAGGCGACCCGATATCCCCTAACCTATTCACTGCTCTGCTAGAACACATATTTAGAAGGCTAGACTGGGAAGGCCTTGGAATTAATATAAACGGGGAATATTTAAACCATCTTCGCTTCGCAGATGATATTGTCATATTAGCCGAAAACCAAAAACAGTTGTCACACATGCTCGAGTCTCTAGATATGCAAAGCAGAAAGTGTGGCTTGGAGATGAACCCTGAAAAAACATGTGTAATGTCTAATGGAGAACACTCTAAAGTTGTGATACATGGAAAAACTATCAAGTACGTTGACAACTACGTGTACCTAGGGCAGAGTATATCCTTCAAAGGGCACTACAACGATGAAATAGAAAGAAGAATTAAAAAAGCTTGGGCGTCGTACTGGTCCCTTAAACATATTTTCAAATCACAAATTGACATTAAACTGAAAAAGAAAGCGATGGACTCGGTAGTGACGCCGACTCTGCTTTACGGCTGCCAGACATGGCAAATAACTAAAGAGAATATGAACAAGATACAGGTTACCCAAAGAGGAATGGAAAGGAGCATGCTAGGCCTAAAACTCAAGGATAAAATAAAAAACGAAATTATTCGTTCAAAAACGAAAATAATTGACGCGGCAGAACTGGCATGTCTTCTTAAATGGCGGTGGGCCGGGCATGTTGCGAGAAGCACTGACGGACGGTGGACAGAAAAACTGCTCCACTGGTACCCTCGCGACAAGAGCAGGCCGAGAGGTCGGCCAAGGCGGCGCTGGCGCGACGATATTACCGAGGTGGCGGGGACCACCTGGACGAGACTGGCGAGAGACCGTATTGCATGGAGAAGGATGGAGGAGGCCTTTGCCCAAAAATGGGCGTTCCAATCACAAACATAATGACGAGCACAAACATTGACCACAGTAAAATGATATTCATACTAATTAATGACACGCATGCAAATTGACCTTTGTAATTTTTATTATTATTATTATTATAACTAAATTTTCATGGCCATCAATATTGTTACTAAGTTATGAAATAGGATATTAAAATTTAAAAGTGTTTATCAAAAGTGTTACTAAGACCATGGTACTTGTTAAATATTGGAAAACCAGAATGACTTGACAATGTTTGTAAATATCCTGTATTACATCTTTAATTACTATATTATAATTATTCATCAAAATCATTAATGACAATATAAACACATCCAATAATTGATATAGTAGGACATAGATATTAAAATATATTGCAGCAATAATACTAAATTATTACCTATTAGAAAAGATAAGGGCAATTTATAACTATTCACAATAGACTGATTCTAATTACTTTTAATTGACTTTTGTAATTTTTTTATTGTAATTCTTTATTATTTTTCTACTAAAGCAACTAAATTTAAAATTAAATTTTAACTTAATTTTTGTTTATAATAAAGCTAAAATGACATGTAAAAAAAAAAAAAAAAATTGCAATATTGTAAAAATGTTTTTATTAATTTGAATGAAGATTGGAAATAAAGGCTATATTATTATTATTATTATTATGCTCCATGGTATTGTCTATTGCACTGACACAGCTTACACCATGGAGCATAGGTTTACACAAAAACTTCACATCGACGACCGACGAATAAAGTACGGACCACACGATGCGAGCCGTTGCAGTGTTGCCATGCAAATAAATGCAGACATTCCTTAACACATTACAGTTCAACAACAAGTAAAGATCATGATTTCTCAAAGCTGCGCAAATTATCATAAACGTTTCTATTTGTACGCAGGTGACCTGTGCGAGCCCAACCCTTGCGGTGCGAACGCGAAGTGCACGCCCGGACACGACCGCACGGGCGCCGAACGGCCCGTCTGTACCTGTCCCACTGGCTACATCGGAAACGCACTTGTCGCTTGTGAAAAGGTATTTTAAAGTTAGCTTGTATAGCTTGAATATGCTGATAAACAATAAACAATCCGAAAAGAAATTTTTTATCACCGATTATCATTAATAAAAAGAATAAATGGAACAGGGCCGAGATGTAAACCCACGCATACCCCATATAAAATTTAAGATTTAAATTTAAAAAAAAAAACACTTATTTTCACTTTTCGTATTGGTAAAATAACGTACCTTTGCAATTTATTTTAAATTGGTAGTAGCTATCACCAAGTTCACCAACCTTATTAAAAGCGTAAAATGATATTCATCTACACATGGGCGTACTCACAGTGAGGCCAGGTGGGGCATTTGGCCCGCCCTGACTCAAAGATAATGGAAATTTTTGGTAGATTTAGTTACAACCACCGCAATGTTATAATAGCGAAAGTAAATGAAAAGTTGCAGTATAAATAAAATGAATGATTGAATGATTTTCTATTACTTAACGAGTTTTACATTTATCTCTTTTTGGCCCTTTACAAATTTCTGGGTACGTCTACTTCATGCCTTCATATTCTGCTTCATCTTCAACGAATTTTAAGAAATATAAAACATACTTTACCATATTCTGAAAACCTTCTTTTGATAAAACTACCGATTATTAATTTGTTATTCATCAATTCTATTTTATCTGTACGTGCTTAAATGTGTGGTGTTGTTGAACAGGGTGAATGCGAGTTGGACTCGCAGTGTGCCGACAATTTGGCATGTGTAGGCTACCAATGCTTAGACCCGTGCCTCGGGAACACACAGTGCGGCTCCGGTGCCGTCTGCATGGCGCGCAGACACATCGCCGTCTGCACTTGTCCTGGAGGTACTTACGTTTAGACATTTATTTATTTTTTTATGTTAATAAGTCGGCAAACAAGCATACGGCTCACCTGATGGTAAGCAATTACCGTAGCCTATAGACGTCTGCAACACCAGAAGCATCGCAAACGCTTTGCCGACCCTATCCCTAATTCCCCTCAGGAGCTCTGGTCACCTTACTCACCAACAAGAACACAACACTGCTTGAAAACAGTGTTATTTAGCTGTGATCTTCTGTAAGGTCGAGGTACTACCCCAGTTGGGCTGCTCCATATGGGCAGGAAATTTCCTGCTGTGCCCTACCTCAGTAAATTTATTAGCTCAAAATAATGTTTAAAATTCAGAAAAGAAAATTCAAAGAAAATTATTGATATTTTCCAATACCACCGTCACCGGTGGAGCAGTGCAGCGAATTCAATTTTAAGTTTTTCTTAACAGGAGAATAGTATAGTGGTACATGTATTTATCAAATATTGTACCTACCTGTTACATTATTTGTTTGGTAGATAGCGAAAAGAAATTTATAAATAATGGGGCTTGACCCATTTTGAATATCTCTAAAATATATATAGGTAATCTAACATTAAAAGGTAGAGAAATAATAATATTTGTAAATGGGATCTACATATCTACATATATATTTTATTATTGTTGTCTTTATTTCGAACAGATCACCACGGAGATGCGCTTGTAAGCTGTTACCAGACTAACTCTGTAGCTGCTACCCGTTACTACAGATACAAGCGTAACGGTAACTTCACTGAGTCAGCGGTACCAGTAGTTACTGCAGAACCCGAAAAGATCGAAAAAGAACAATAAACTTGCCATAAAATTGTAAAACAAGGAATTGATTATTTGATCCCACGTTACAGATTGTCAATATTGAGACTAAAATTCCTCTAACTTGGGATCGATGTGTGACTATAGATTTTAAATAAACATTACTGATTGATCGAAATAAATATATATATTTTATTTGAATCCTCTTTAAATACGATTTGCATCTTAAAATTATAAGTTATACGTCAATAATATTTAGTAAAGTCGGACCGAAAAATATGAACCAACAAAAAAGACAAATAATTAAAAAAGTTAAAAATTATATCTATACTTTTTATAAAAATCGGCCAAGTGCGAGTCGGACTCGCGCACGAAGGGTTCCGTACCATTGATTAGGTACATTGATTGTAATAACGGGCAAAAAGCGGCTAAAAATCACTTTTATTGTATGAGAGCAAAAATAGGCAAAAATGACGTTTTTTGTATGGGAGCCCCCCTTAAATATTAATTTTATTTTAATTTTATTATTTATTATTAAAGTAAAAATACAACTGAGTATTTTGTGAATATTTCAAGTGCCTACCTGTTGCCATTATTAATATCGAGCAAAAAAGGGCAAGAAAATCGCGTTTGTTGTATGGGAGCCCCCCTTAAATATTTATTTTATTTTGTTTTTAGTATTTGTTGTTATAGCGGCAACAGAAATACATAATTTGTGACAATTTCAACTCTCTAGCTATAGCCGTTCTTGAGATACAGCCTGGTGACAGACGGACGGACGGACGGACGGATGGACAGCAAAGTCTTAGTAATAGGGTCCCGTTTTTACCCTTTGGGTACGGAACCCTAAAAAGAAGTCCCCCGGCCGCTTCTTTCTGTCCTCATGTCTGTCTGTCTGAACGCGATAAACTCGAAAACTATTGAACGGATTTTTACACGGTTTTCAACAATAGAAAGAGTGATTCTTGAGGAAGGTTTAGGTATATAATTTATTATGCTTTTATGTAAATTAGCAGAAATACGGCGATAAATGTTGAAGAGGTCGCAAAAAATCTCGCCAACGGGGGACCTTTCCTCGCGAACGCCGCGTAAACTAGCAAAGATATAGTTAAGTAATGTACTAGCGAATTCAAAATCTATAAAAATGCTACAAAAAAGTCCGCGACAGCATATCTCTATCTCTTACGGTTGACTTACAATAACCACTTTTATGTTCAAATTTGTAATTAAAAACATTACGTTATTTTCAAAGCTATTTTCTTTAGTTCAGTATTAATCCTTATCGAAATAAATATGTTGGTTAGCTTAAGAATTTAATAGTAACTCAAAGCGCTCTTTTAAATAGAAAGGTGTCTTTGGATTAAACAGTAAGCAGTAGAGAAGCGATAGGATGTGAGTATTTCGGCGAAGTCGAATTGGGAGCCACCCGAGCTTTTTGCGAAACTCAGAAATATGGTTATATTTTCTAAGTCCAAATATGAACCGAATAGAAAGGTTTTGAATACGCTCGAGTTTATTTAATTGATGTTCCCTGAGGTCGAGGTAACAGGTGTCGGCATAATCGAGAATAGGTAGAAGGATGGATTGTGCCAACGCAATCTTGGTGGGAATTGGCAAAAGATTTCGTAACCTACGAATGGATAATGGAACCAATAGCAGAAAACATTTTACGACTAACTTCCATAATCTGTGAATTCCAGGTCATATTTTTATCAAAAATAATACCTAAATTTTTTACTTCTGAACTATAAGGAATAACGTTGTTGTTAAATATAAGTGACGGCAAAAGAGAGTGATCCAAACGGCGAATCAAATGCTGGCTGCCAATAATAATAGCCTGACTTTTCACAGGATTTACTTTTAGACCAAATGAGTTACTCCAATTAACAATTTCACTTAAGTCAGAATTAATTGAGTTAATTGTGTGGTGAATATCATCTAACTTAGAATGCGCATAAATCTTTAGATCGTCGGCATACAAGTGGTAGAGAGAAGTAATACGGGAAGTTATATTATTAATAAAAGCTAAAAAAAGCAAAGGCGATAGAACGCCACCTTGAGGTACTCCGGCATTGACAGTCAGCCAGTCAGAATATGAGTCCTGAACTCGTACCCGCTGACGGCGACCGTGTAAATAACTATGAAACCAGCCAATACCGATGGAGATATGTTAAGGGAATTAAGAACCGCCAGAAGAATGTCAAAGTCTACCGTATTGAAAGCTTTACTAAAGTCTAGTAACGTCAAAACAGTAACCTTGCGGCCGTCCATAGCCTGTCTGATGTCATCAGTAATCTTGATCAAAGCAGTAGTCGTACTATGACCCGCTCTGAAGCCAGATTGAAAAGGGTTTAGAAGGTTGTTAGAACAATGGAAACGCTCAAGTTGATGATATAAAATTCGTTCCAAAACTTTAGAGAGGAAAGCGCGCGAATTAGGTAGAAATGTAGTTTACTCTTTAATTTTACTCAAATACGGTTTGCACATCAGTGAAAATAACAATGTATTTTTATTTTTTTAGAGTATATTGCTATACCGGGTGTATTTGGAATAGTTGAAAAAAACCGGTCAAGTGCGAGTCGGACTCGCGCACCGAGGGTTCCGTACAAACCTGTAGGTATATAAGTAAAAGTTATGGTATTTTGCTTCTAAATGAAATCCATAACATTACAATGTGGAAAGCTGGAGGAGCATAAAGACAAAGGTCTCTTTATCTTTTCAGTAATCCTTTAATTTATATAAAATAAAATAAATAAATAAAATAAAAATAGCCTTTATTTCTATTACTAATAAAATTTCAATGAATAATAGCGTAAGTATTCTTAGTTTAAACATATGTATTGTATATTAACCTATGTATATGTTGATTCTCTACTCGTTTAATTAACTGGTCTATATGTTTACAACATAACTTAATTAATATTACTAATAGTAATAGTCGCCTCTGCAGCGTAGGCCTCTCCTAAACCTTTCTATGTATCCCTATCCCGTGCTCTCCGTATACATAGCGGTCCACATCTCTGGTTGAAGATATCTCTCTACCTTTTACTTGGTTTCCTTTTTTTCTTTGACCTGTCTCTTGGTACCCATTTTTTTAGGCAATCCTTTAATTTATATTAACAAAAATAATTTATTTTATATTTTAAACAACTTTGTTCATTACAATTTTTGTCGTAAAATTTACAATTAACGTGATAATACAATGATAAGATTTCATCCCCTCGCACATATTCTCGGGTATAAATCGAAACTGTACCCCTACTTTTTGAATTTAAACTACCAATGACCTCCCCCAACGAATTCCGAAGGAAAATTGCTGCTTCCAATTTTTGTAAATCTTAGCCCGTTTTTGAGCTAATTCGACTGGGCTATATAGTGTTTATGTTACTGTAAAAGCTCGGACTACGTTAAATCCTAAGATTTAATACTAAGTCTTAGGATTTACCGACATGAGTTGGTAAATTTAATGATTTATGAAAATGGGACATTTCTTTCGGACTTTTACTATTAGAATTTAGTACATGCTAGGTTTTACCACTGACAGCTAGTAAAAGTTGGTTTTGGAAATAAAACAAAGATTAATTCTTATTAATTTATTTCAGTCAAAAACTTGAATTGATAAGTCTTTAGATTAAGACCCGTAGGCCGTTTATCGGCATAATTTAGTTACAAAAAAATACAACCCTAATCTATCTAACTTCAAAATCTAACTTCAAAATTAGACCCTTTATCGTTTTCATTTCGTTACAAAAAAACTTCAAACTTCAAAATCAGACCGACACGGGTCTTAATCTCAGGACTAGAAACGTTATAACATGTCTTTTTCAACATTTACCGTGCCTTTAATGTAAATCCTAAGACTTACCAAGTGAATGATGGTAAAAGTGCGAATCGCAAAATCGTTCGGGCTTTTACTATTAAGAGTTGTTAAATCTTAGGTTTTACTCTTAAATCTTAGGATTTACCGTAATTCGTGCATTTACAGTAACATATATATGTATGTATGCATGTACCTATGTATTTATATATTTGTGTATATATATGAGTAAACTTATATATGTGTCATTAAACATAGCATCTATGTTATGTTATATAGTCATTTATTTATATCTCATTTTTCTTTTTTCTTCCTTTTTTTAAAAAGTTTTGCGCCCTTCCCCTACTTTACATGCAAGTCCTCTGCCCAAAGATCGCTGTATTAGCGATAAGGCCGCCTGTTGCAACTGATGCAAGTTGATTGTTATAAATTCTATGTATTGTTCTATTGTGTATTGGTGTGCAAAAGAGTTAATAAATAAATATATCTTTGCAAAGCTTTATAATTGAAAAACAAATCAGAAATAAACAACATTAACGACAAATTATTACAAATTTTATTTATTTCGGTACACGTGTGAACAGCATCCGGGCGCTCGTGCGAATTATTTCTATATTTGATATATGATTATATTCTATAAACTATTTCTATAGTTGCTATGTAACTATAAATTTAAGGTTTTCGTAATTTTTCCTTTATGTGTGCTATAAAACGTTGCTTCATACCTGAAGATTTTAGGTCGACTGGAAGTATCCATTATTTTTTGATTCCCTTGCGACTAGTTGCGATACAAAATATGCGGCTTAAATTGCTATTTCTTTTGATTGCGTTGACATAGAAGTTTGATTTTATTACAGCTTAAAGTTGTTATAGATTTGAGTATTTGATATAAATTTCAATTTAATACCTTTACGCGTTCATACGAAAAGGGGTATTGAGTTTAAAATTACTAAAAATTATTAAAAGTATTTTTATCATACGATTAAACTAAAAATGTATAGTTTCGCAATTTTTCCTTTATCTGTGCTATAAAACGTTGCTTCCTACCAAATTTAAGTTTCTAAGTTCACGGTAAGTACCCTGTAGGTTTTGATTCCTTTGGGATTGCCATGAAAATATGCAACTTAAATTGCTGTTTCTTTTGATATCGTTGACATAGAAGTTTGATTTTGTTACAGCTTACAGGTATTATTGATCTGAGTATTTGATATGAATTTCAATTTAATACCTTTACGCGTTCATAAGAAAAGGGGTATCGAGTTTAAAATTATTAAAAATTATTAAATATATTTTTATTATACGATTTAACTAAAAATGTATACTTTTCGCAATTTTTCCTTTATCTGTGCTATAAAACGTTGCTTTGTACCAAATTTCAAGATTCTGACTTCACGGGAAGTACCCTGTAGGTTTTGATTCCTTTGCGACTATTTTCGATGAAAATATGCGGCTTAAATTGGTTTTTCTTTTGATATCGTTGACATAGAAGTTTGATTTTGTTACAGCTTAAAGGTATTATAGACCTGAGTATTTGATATGAATTTTAATTTAATACTTTTACGCGTTCATGAGAAAAGTGGTATTAAGTGTAAAATTATTAAAATATTTTTTTTTTATATGTAGTAACTAAAAATTTACACTTTTCGAAATTTTTCCTGTATCTGTGCTATAAGAGGTTGCTTCGTACCAAATTTCAAGATTCTGACTTCACGGGAAGTACCCTGTAGGTTTTGATTCCTTTGGGACTATTTGCGATGAAAATATGCGGCTTAACTTGGTTTTTCTTTTGATACCGTTGACATAGAAGTTTGATTTTGTTACAGCTTAAAGGTATTATAGACTTGAGTATTTGATATAAATTTCAATTTAATACTTTTACGCGTTTATGAGAAAAGTGGTATTAAGTGTAAAATTATTAAAATATTTTTTTTTATATGTAGTAACTAAAAATTTACACTTTTCGCAATTTTTCCTGTATCTGTGCTATAAGACGTTGCTTCGTACCAAATTTCAAGATTCTTAGTTTACGGGAAGTACCCTGTAGGTTTTGATTCCCTTGAGAGTGTCGAAAATTTGCAGCATAAACCGCTGTATCTTTTGATTGCCTTGGCTTGGAAGTTTCATTTTTTCACAGCTTTAAGAGGCAGCAGATCTGAGTATTTAATATAAATTTCAGCTTGATGCCTCCACGCGTTTCTGAGAAAAAGGGTCTTGACAGACAGACGGACAACAAAGTGATCCTATAAGGGTTCCGTTTTTACCTTTTGAGGTACGGAACCCTAAAAACGAAGAGGTATTAATGGTAGTGTAATAGTGTTGGCATGACCTGATATGATACAAGTGAAAATAACGCGAAAAGATTTTTTTTCTTGCCTCGTTTCATAACCTTTTTTGGTATAATCCGGTTTGGGAAAAATAATGAAACAGAAATTTGAAGATAATGCTTTAAAATAATCGTGTTTTGAAAAAATCGGCAATGTCATTGAATACTACTAGTTCATGCGCGCCATCAGCTGACCGGCGCGAGGTCAACGTACTCGCAAAATACATAAGTCCTAAAATGTTCTTAAAAATCGTTTCTGAGATAAATGGTTATATGCATTATATAGTATATAAATAGTACCTATATTATTAGGTTTAAATCTTTGCAAGCGTTCACAATACACCAGGTATAGCGTTACTACGGTTCTTAAATATTGAGGTTAAATGAGGAGGAGGAGGTTAAATGGGGCCTTATAACAAGTCCATTATAAGCTGCTACATGCTGCTAAATGTAATGCCGAAATTACGTGCTATCTTATAGCACGTAATTTTGTCACTACATTTTTTTCACATATTGATTGTTATTTTAGCAATAAAAAATTTGTTGTTGTCAAATGTCATTAGTATAATACATTCAAATATCGTGAATCGTCATTAGTTCATACATACTTATAGCGTATAACGCTAGGTGCGTGACGGTAGCGCCGATCGAATTATGACATTCTCCCCTCAAAGAATTATGAACTAAAGGATCTAGTGGAAATTACTGGCAGGCCCCTAGGGCCAAAGAGTATAATATGTAATGAAATTTTAGGGCCTAGCGCCACTAGATATAATATGATTGGCATGGCATATAGTGTGATGATTTCGTATGTACCTAAATTATATTTACCAAATTTAATTTAAAAAAAATTCTTGTAAAAAATATTTTTGAGAAAATATTGTATTGTAAATAGAGTATTGAGGTCTCTTGGAGAGATTTTTGTAGCTTTGCCTGTTGCCTGTTCAGTTAATCTTTGTGAAGTAATTTTTAATAACAATTATTAAACTTGACGTGACATTAGAATCATTGACATATTTGCAGTTAAAAAACGTAGTTTGACGTTTGACGGGCAAAACTCAAAACGTCAAAACCAAAAGTAGATTTGATTGATACGTCCTGTCGTTCGATAATCGAATGATGTGAGATACAGTGTTTTTTACCCTTAAATATTTATCGAAATTGTAAATATATATGCGAAACCATGTCAGACGTAAACATGGAAAAGTTCGCGGTACCAGAATTCGTACCCGAACGGTACGTAAAAGAGTTAGCAAAGTCATGTGTCGGAGGGGAGGAGCTAGCCCAGCAAAAGGAGAAAATTAAGAATTTAGCCGAAGAAACCGCAAGTGCCCTGAAGAAAAATGTTTACGAAAACTACATGCAATTTATCGAGACTGCTACTGAAATATCCCACTTAGAAACTGAAATGTACAAACTCTCGCATTTGCTAAGTGACCAACGAATAGTTCTTACAAGTTTATCTCAAGCTTCGATTTTAGGCAATGAAAATACGTTATCGCGCGAGTCACTCGATAACCACGACTTAGAAGCTGAGAAAGCTGAAGAGGAGCGGAAAAATAAGCTTACGTTGATAACTGAAAAGGTTGAAAACTGCATGAATTTATTAGACACACCAGAAAGACATTTGTTACACGAAGGTGACCTGCTAGAGATTGACGCTGAAGAAAACACTGCACTGCAAAGAATGCATGTATATTTATTCAATGATTGTCTTATGCTTACCTCATGGATCTCTAACCGACGTGGTCCAATGAGATATAAATTTCAAACTAGTTACCCTATTAGTACTCTAGCTGTAGTCAACGTACGTGATTTAGGTACTGTGAAACAGGCATTTAAGGTACTAGCTTTCCCTGATACTAGAGTATTTCAGTGTAACAGTTTAGCAATAAAAAAAGACTGGCTTGATAAGTTCGATGTAGCGAAAAAAATACATATTGAAAAAGAAAACTCTAAACTAAAGAAAAAGGATTCACAGGAGAAGGTCAGACATGAGTCGTTAGAGTCACCCAGTCTGTCGGTGGAAGAGATACCATCTCCACAAGTCACCCCACTTCCTGACTGGTTAGCGGATGTCACTGAGGAGTTAGATGTTTTGATTGTAGAGAGACATTTTCAAAAGACCTACGATTTAATGATGTCTGCTCAAAAAACTTTAGGTACAGAAGATTTTATAAACCACCCTCAAAGGAATGAAATATTAAAGAGGATTGAGCAGAAACAGAAAGCTTTGACTGAAATTTTACTTAAAGAACTCGATGCCACTCATAACTGGAGTCCAAGGGGAGGTCTGCGCTCGTCGCGTAACCCAGTTCTAATACTCAATAAATTTAACATGACTAGTCAGGCTTGCGAACTGTTTTTGAACATATGTAGCCACACAGTCAAAGCTCATGTTAAAGCGGTTCAACTTGAAGGTTCCATTCTTAGTTACGTGAAACAAGTGGGAGAGGTCTTCTTCTGCTCACTGAGTGATGCCTTAACAGAATTTATTTCATTATTCCCTAAAAATAAACTAAGTGCTTTCATAGTTTGGGCTAGTATGCAATTGAGGATTCTAATGAGTCAAATTATTAAACAAGTATTTACACCGCAATGTGCGTTAGATTCAGTTTTAGAGTGTGTACAGAGTTTGAGGGAGCAGTGTGATCTGTTTTGTGAGTTTGGCTTAGATTTAAGGTTTCAGATGAATAGCTGTTTGAGGATGCCGATAATAAAAGCATTGAGAGAATACAAGGAGAAAATTGTTGATTCAATGAAGACTAAGATATCGGAAGATAAGTGGACGCCAGTGAACATGCATACGAAAGCTGGAGTCAATAAATTTGTAACACAAATAGAAAATTTGGGTCTCTCTTTAGTGAGATACGTTATAAATGAAACGTGGGTGGATTTATCAAGTAGTACCATATGGTTTACACAGTCAATTCTAACTTTACATAATGTTGGCCTAAAAATCGTAACTAAGGATATGATGGATGTAGTCGATGATTGTATATACGCTATATTTAACGCCCGCCTTATGTGTTCATTGGGGAATGATACGAGTTACGTGCAAAAGAACTATAGGTTTATTTTAGACGTTTTGATGCCACACATGCTTAAAAATTACAAGAAAGAAGTAGGATATGAGAATGAGAAACTACTAGAATTAGCGAAAAAATTCGGTGTTAGTATTGCGCCACCAAAGAACATCACAAAATACACGAGTAACGAATATTTATGAGAATAGTCCAACCCAATAAACGTTGGTGCGTGAAAATTATTTTTATTACGCTGAAGCTTTAATAATGTATATAGTAACGTAAGCGTGCAGGATTTTTGTAAGTTTATTTAAACCGATCAAATTAAAATTTATATTATATGCAAGTTAAATAATATGAAATTTTAATAAACCAAACTCATGGTTCACCAACAACTTGTTTTTATTTACTTATCTATTTAATACTCAAAATAATTTATAATACACGCAAAATTAATTGAATAAAATATTAATCTATTTTAATTAAAACACGAAATTATCTCATATAAATGTTTTTATTTGAGTTACAATTACAATGCATAATATATTAAATTATATTATTTTTTATATTATAAAGTGGACTACATAAACTTTACTAATACAAGTATTAAAAAAAAAAACATGCTATTCAGCCTCCATCAGAGTTTCAATAAAAGTATTACCATTAATTAACTTTGTGGTGAGTACTACAAATTCCACATTCGAGTCTTCCTGTTGGCTGATACTCCTTAACGCCGAGATCTCGTGGTATGTGCAGCCTCCGATAAAGAAGACTAAAATAACTCTAGGGTTTTCTATAGACGATGAATTTTCACTAGATATCGAGTTACGGCGTATCATCCTGGGTTGTAGGCTCTGTAGTTCATCTAACATTGGACCTGGCAGCGACCCTAATACATCTGCAATACCTGTGTAAGAAAAAGATTTAATATATTTTTAGTTATAAGTTTGTTCATTTCATATTAGGAAATTGAAGGCCTGTTCACAAAAACAACTATACATAAAATAGGCGTAAATGTGTGTATTACTTCAACTTTTGGATTCACAGTTAACGAATAGAAATATCTGGCAGATAAAGTGTAAACATTTTTGAAATCATATCAAAATTTTTCGATCCAGCGGGATTTGAACCTGCGCCTTCTGATGCCGTGTCAGCGCTCTGCCAACTGAGCTATGGATTCGCGGGTTCAAATCCCGCTGGATCGAAAAAAATTTGATATGATTTTAAAAATGTTTATAATTTCCTCATGTGTGAGTAACACAAAAATAAAAAATAAAAAAAAAAAAACGAATTAAAGATAAAGTGTAGTTTGAACTCTTTCCGTTGTTGTGGATAAAGAAAAAGATACACTACGATTGATCCCAACGAGTTAATATACTACTATTTATAGATTTGAGATAACAAACAGAAATAGCCTATAAATTAAATGATTTGATGGTGAAAAAAAAATTTTAGGATACAACATCAGATAGCTTTATCAACAAGAATTGGAACAAGTCCTTAATGACCGAACGTTGATAATGAGGATATAATTAAAACAATGCTAGCTTTTTTGATACCATTAGATTAGTCATAAATTCATAATCATTAAATTCATTTTCAATGCCCACATGCTCAACTAACTCTGATAGCATGTTATCAGTAAATAAACCATATTTAACGATTTAAATAAATCAATGTGAATAAATTTACTAACATTTTTTTTATTATAAAATATTAAGATTGTTACTTCTATTGGCACAAACTGAATCATTTATATAATTTTAAAAGATGTGATTATAAAGTATTACTTTAATATATATCTACTTATATAAAAAAATAATCGCTAAAATGTGTTGCTAAGTCTAAAATTCGATAACTGCTGGACCGATTTGGCTAATAATTGTTTTAAAGTTTTTTTAATTGATTTAGTCGAAATTAGCCGATTGTGTCCTTTCAAAAGTCGACGTGTATTATTTATGGCCAGATACTATATAAATAATTTCTGAATGTACTGTTGATTTGTGGCTTCAACAACAAAAATATAACAATTTTTGTATAGACCATACAGACAGGGGCGTAGTGACCTTAATTCGCGCCCGGGGCACAATACCTTTTTAGCCCCTCATTCGAAAACCATATAATATGTCCAGCAATTTTTAGTTTTTAGTGGTATGATGCCCCCTTTTGCCCACCTCTCACTACACCACTGAATACAAATGTTTGTCGTGGTCACTGTGTTCATACGAAAGATTGTTAATATATTCTTATAGGTACTATTAAAAAATTGTCTTACCACTCCAACCCTTATTTTTGGCTATATGTTCACTTAGACGTACTGTCAATGGGACGTATTTACTTGATAGATAGCTTTTGTCTTTGCCGTCTAAATCTGAGTCATCTACTGTTAAATGTAGTGTCTGAAAATTAAAATAAGTCTTAATAATTTAATTCATAAAAATAAAATTTAAAAAGGATATTTATTGTAAAAACGATTTAATCAATCAATCTCTATCAACTGAATTATAGCACAGTACGTTTTCTGCTCAAAAAACTAGAGCGGGCTGCTCCAGTTTTTTGAGCAGAATATTTCGTACTGTGCTGGACTGGGAAAGTCGACCCTAAAAAACCTCGACCTTAAAAAAGATCACAGCTAAATAACATTGCTTTCAAGCAGTGTTGTGTTCCTGTGGTAAGGTGAGCAGAGCTCCTGGGGGGGATTTAGGGGTAGGGTCGGCAATTCGCTTGTGATGCTTGTAGTGTTGCAGGCGTCTATATGCTATGGTAATTGCTTACCCATCAGATGAGCTTGTAGGCCCACCAAGTTGTATAAAAAAAAAAAATCTATAGCCGAAATATGTGCACGGGCATAACTTCCGAATGACGGTAAATTTATCCGTTAAGTTCCGGACAAGGTTTGCGTTTAAAAAAAGCAAATATAAAAGTACACGTCAGAAGTGAAACTTCTTTGGCAAACTCACTCAAGCCAACGTCATGCGGTGTTCTCCGTCACCCATCCAAGTAGTGACCGTCCCTGACGCTGCCGCGTTACCGGTCGCTCAAATTTTACCCCTCATGCGCCTAAAGAAGTTTCACTTCAACGACTAATATAATTTTCAACATTACATTAATACATTATGTGTTACAAAGTGGTTACAAAAAAAGCTATAAAGATTTAACTAAACAAAAAAATTAACCTTTCTTAAAACCGCATACTGCCGGGAGCCAGTTTGAGGTTTAAGTAGACCAACTTTTTCGAGATTGCAGAGAGTTAGCCAAGTGCTCAGACCATACACTTGAACTAGTTCTCTTTTGTAATATTCTAAAACTTTTGGCTTCAATCCTGATCCGGTCACGCATTGAAGACATATCAATCGAAGTATCTAGAAAATATACAGACGAAGTTTACAATGTAGCTCGTATATTAAGGTTAAGTAAAACTTAATAATTGTATTTGCTAGCAAAGGAAAAAAACCGACTTCAATTACATCGACAAGTAATACCACGTAAGTAGACGAAAATAATTTATTAACAAACGCACTAGTCGATACTAAAATTTTTGATGGTTCCTCTCGATTTCTCTGGGATTCCATCATCAGATCCTGGTTTCCTTATCATGGCACCAAACTAGGGATATCTTCGTTCCAACAAAAAAAGAATTATCAAAATCGGTTCATAAACAACGAAGTTATCCCCGAACATACATAAAAAAAAAATTATATACGGTCGAACTGAGTAACCTCTGCTTTTTTGAAGTCGGTTAAAAATTTTAAGGATGTTTTTTTTCACTTGGAACGTGATCTACAGAACCCCTCATTCGAAATAACGCAGTATACAGTCGAACACTTCATATGTATAAAATGCTGTATTTCTGTATATTTAAATATACCTATATGTATTAACTAGTTCATTAGCTCAATTGGCAGTGACCTTACTTTCCAGGGTCGTTGATTTTATTCCCGTCTAGAATTTTGTTGTAATGTTTATATTATGTATGTATTTATTAAAAATATATATTTAAATATATCAGTCAGTTTACCTACAACAGATATATTATGTATTAAGTTGTCCTCAGGGCCAGACGACCGTCTGTGTTCGTTAAAAAACACTATCACATTATAGTGAATGCTATTAGAGAGATAACAACGAAATTCTATATCATTATCAACACATTTAACGTTGAAATATATTATTTTTACAAAAATAATAAATTTGCCGACGCATTGGCGCAGCAATCACAGCACTGACATTTGCGCTAGCGGTCGTGGGTTCGATACCCGCTCATGTCAAATATTTGTATAGGCCATACATGTGTTTGCCGTGTTCTGGACATTATAGCTTGTGTATTGTGTTACCGGAACCCTGAGACAGTAAATCCTATTAAGGCCGAGTGTGTGGACTTGAATGGAAAACATACATCCAACTTAAAAAAATGTATGCATATACTTTTTACTTTCAGTCTAAATTTTAATCAAATACACAATTATGTATCTTGTATATCTATATAATAAAAATGAATGTTGCTAAGCGCATAACTGGAGAATGAATGGCTCGACCACCTCGGCTAATTTTTTTTTGTATGTTCCTTAAATTCCACGGAAGGTTTTTATACTAAAAAAAAAAACAACAGACAGAACGAAGTATGTCCGGGCAGCAAGTTATAAATATATATTATGTAAGTATGTCTGTATATTACCTTAGTCAATGGTGCTTGTTGAGCAATGAGATCTTCTATAAAGGGACATACTTTTTCGTTGTCAATGCAGTTCAAAAAGTCTTCTTCACATTGCAAAGTGTCGTGAAATTCAAAGGAATCTGTCGTCTTAAATAAAAAATTAAAATGTAGATTAGTTTTGTTTGATTATCCGTTACTTTAGTAAATGGTCAATAAAATATTTGGTAAAAAATAATCTTTTCACATCATCATCATCATTTCAGCCTATCGCAGTCCACTGCTGGACATAGGCCTCCACAAGTTCGCGCCAATAATGGCGTGAACTCATGTGTTTTGCCCATAGTCACCACGCTGGGCAGGCGGGTTGGTGACCGCAGGGCTGGCGCCGTCGCACCGAAGACGCTGCTGCCCGTCTTTGGCCTGTGTACTTCAAAGCCAGCAGTTGGATGGTTATCCCGCCATCGATCGGCTTTTTAAGTTCCAAGGTGGTAGTGGAACTGTGTTATCCCTTAGTCGCCCCTTACGACACCCACGGGAAGAGAGGGGGTGGCTATATTCTTTACTGCCGTAATCACACAGCTACACACACACAGCCACACAGCTAGTTCTGCTTACGAACCGTCTAAAAACAATGGTAATAAAAAATATGGTAACTACCTACTTCTTTGATATATTCCGCAATTGCTGTATGTACGGCCAGCGATTGTTTATTTGCCAACATCTGCGGTAAACGCGAAACAAACTGTTTGATCTCCTGAACTGATTTCTCATTGTGCCTTTCGTCCAGTTGAGTCTTGATAACGCGAGCTTTTTTTGATAAGGCGGCTCCGACCTAAGTACAAAAATAAAAAGTATATTTTTGAGATGAAACTTCTTTAGACGCATGAGGGGTGAAATTTGAGCGCCTGCTAACGCGGCAACGCGTCACGCGGTCAGTACTTGGATGGGTGACCGACTGGGACACCGCGTGACGTTTGGGTTTTTGTTGTTTTTTTTTCCATTACTTGTGTTTTGTATTTTAAATTCGTTTCTTTTTTTAAATTAGTTTTTTGAATTCGTTTTTTTTTGAATTAGTTTGCCAAAGAGGTTTCACTTCTGACATGTACTTTGTACGCACGCAATTTTTAAATATAATACCAGGTCGATTTTACGTGTAGCAAGTAGTAGAGTAGTCATCTAAGAGTTTAGGCTGAATTGATAAACAATCTTTACGAATTCAGCCTAAACTTAGATGATACCAATAAAATAAATTATTGGAGGCAATATGTCGCTATATTTTTTTATACGACTAGGTTAGCAATGCAAAATATTTAGTTTTTTTTAAGATAAAACTCACCGCAGTAAAATTACAGTCTCTTAGTTCGGCAAAGAGTTCCTCTCCAGAATTCAGTATGATGCGTTTCTTTTCACCGGCTGTCACTTCAGGGTTCGCTTCGTCCGGACTCAAGAACTTTTGGACGGGGAATGTTGCCGTTGAATTCTTTATGCCGTATAACTCATCTGTATAATATGAATTCTTATATACATATGTTACAATATGTTAATACAATACAATCATAA
Source organism: Melitaea athalia (assembly GCA_905220545.2). Taxonomy (NCBI): domain Eukaryota; kingdom Metazoa; phylum Arthropoda; class Insecta; order Lepidoptera; family Nymphalidae; genus Melitaea; species Melitaea athalia. The sequence continues at coordinate 13,493,092 of HG992196.1, forward strand.
AAATAAAATTAATTATTAAAATGTTAATTTGTAAGATGCTTATCTATAGTTGTTTTTAAAGCCTATTTGTATAAAGTTAATGGGCAAATTTAATGTACATTTATAATTAACTCCTGATCACAAAATATTGTACAGCAATGTGACATTCGATCTAAAGGGTAAAGTGATGTAAGTACTTTAAAATATAAAACAACAATATATTATGAAAACAAAACTAATTAAAACTATATAATAAAAATCGTTTGTATATATGAACTGTATCTCAATCAAAGAGATATTAAATGTATATGCACCTTACCGATTAATCCTTCATAGTTAAGTTGAGTGCACATAATGCTTGTAAAATCAATAGCCCTGTCCAACAGCAGTAGCTGATCGATACAAGATGTACTAGCTCCTCTGGGACTTGTGCCTTGTTCCTCTTTGTTCAAGCGACAGAGAAGATCCCAGACCTGAGAGTGAAAGTATATTTATAATTAAATATATTATTTTAGATTAATTTTTTATATATGTAAGGGGTCATTAATAAGTTACGTCACACGAATTTCTAGAAATTACGAATTATTAGAATCTGTTATTTACATAAAATATGTCATCTATACTAATATATAAAGCTGAAGAGTTTGTTTGTTTGTTTGTTTGTTTGAACGCGGTAATCTCTGGAACTACTGGGCTGATTTGAAAAATTCTTTCAGTGTTAGATAGCCCGTTTATCGAGGAAGGCTATAGGCTATATATCATCACGCTAAGACCAATAGGAGCGGGGTCCACGCCGACGAAGTCGCGCGCAGAAGCTAGTAGGTAATATAGGGTATATTAACTGAAGCTTGCATTTTCGTAATATAAAATAAAAGTACAGTGTGTGCTCTGGATTGCCAGGGATCTGATATTATGAGATCTGTAATACGAAATACTGTAAGTCCGATCCGTCACATAGGTAGTGTGCGTTAGAGAGAATACTACAAAATCGAAATTAGCCGTTTGTCTCTTTCTAAAGGTCATAAGGTATTCTTTATTGCACAGCAAAAAATATTACAAGTACAGAGTAACAATATTTACAAGAAAAATGTACAATAGGCGACCTTATTGTTAAAGCAGCTTAAAAAGCTTTTTTAATTGCTAAGCAATCTTTGTTTGTTGGCTTGACTTGGGGAGTAAGCTGGTGAATGTGTGACGAGAGCGTTACGAAAAGTGTGATCGGGCGAGGCGAAAGGAAATTGAGAGGGAGATATAAGTTAGTGAAGATAGAAAGAGAGTGTTAAGTTTCGTAAGTTTTACTTCAGTTGTGTGGTCTAAACCAGTGTTCCGCAAAGTGTGTACCGCGGCACACTGGTGTACCGTGGTCGTTCATTGGTGTGCCTCGGAAAAATAAACTTTACGTTTGTTGATTAATAATAAATATTGTTTCGATAATTAATAAATAAATGTTGATTAATGTTACTTAAAAAAAGATTTTCTATTTGTGGTGTACTGTTACGTTGTAACAAGTATAATACTTATTAAATTATAATTATATTTTTATTAGAACCGAAAATATCTTAAAATTTAATTAAAACCATTTTTCTTAATTAAAACATCACTTTACATACGGACAAATCGCATAATTAGTTGTTATTGTCAAACGGAGTCCGCGCGCGTTGACTAGTGTCAGCACTGAACCCTGTATTCAATGCCAGATTGGTAATGGACGCACGCCGGAAACGGCATTTTGTGCAATTGTGCAATCGTGCAATCGAAAGTCATAAAACCCTATTTTCGATACCATATATGGTGAGGGACGCACGCCGGAAACGGCATTTCGTGCAAACTAATCGTGCAATTGTGCATTCGAAAGATCTGGAAGTCTGAGTGGGCAAACCTTTTCCCCGCGGAGTATATATAAAGCATTTCTGCCGAACGAGATTATTTCTTTTCGACGCCAGTAACAACTAGTTAAAGTAAGATAGTGTTTGTAAATTTTCTGTGAAGTGCAGTTTACGTGTCTCATCTCTAAACCCCCTTGGTAAGTTTAATATAATTAATTTCGATAGGTTCACGTAGTTAATTAATTTTCGTGTCTGGCTTATTTCGTTTATTATACTAAAAGTGATTCTTTGCTTTGATTTGCTTTGATCTGCTATAGCTATATATATTTCTTAATAGTGATTTATCGATGTACGAAATGTGACAATGAATAACTTGTAATTGTTAAATAATTTAACCTTTTCTTGATTTAGTCATTGCAGTGAGTTTTAAATATATTTCTCGGTTCTCCGCGATAATTAATTCCCATTTGGGATTCCACGCGTGTGTTTTTATATCGGTGGCTTGGTTGTATATTAATAAAAACTAATTATTCTAAATTATTTACTTTGTTAAAATTCCCTCTAATATACTTTCTGTCTTTCTTATCGATAAAAATTGCCACCGTGAATTTTTATACTAGACTGTACAAGGAAACTGGGGGTTCACCCTGCGGGTTGGCTTCATCATTTCACCCTGCGGGTTGGCTTCATCATTTCACCCTGCGGGTTGGCTTCATCATTTCACCCTGCGGGTTGTCGACATCTCCAGTTCACCCTACGGGTTGATTACTACAGTTCATCCTGCGGGTTGACGTAATCTCCGTATTGCACCCTGCGGGTTCACTACCGACGCCTGCACATCATTCAACGGGACGAAGTCCGACCTTGCGCTTCACCGTAAGGCGGCGTCAGCGGCCACTGTCTACAGCTGAGGGTCCTTCTACAAGGTCACCGGGACCCGCTACACATTCCGAGTTTCCGACGGCATCGGACAGCCGTAACCGTGCCACGCGTCACCGGATCGGACCGTAATAAGATAAGTCCCCAGTGCACGTCGGTTAATTGTACAAAGTGCCAAAAGAGAATTTTCCTGTTGCTTAGGACCTACTCCCTGAGAGTCAATTAATTGATTATTATTTTTTTTATATTGTAATTGTGATTTTTTTTTATTAATTAATTTTTACAATATACATTGTAACTTTTAATTGTGTTTTTTTTATTGTTACCCCGCCGTCAGGCGGACGTAACAAGTGGCGCCCAGTTTAAAAGGCAAAGCACAGGAATTTTTTTTTCTTTTGGTACTTTTGTGGTGTCGGTATTCTTTTACAACGGTGGAAGGCCTTTTGCGGACGAGGCTGAACGGGGCAGTACCACCGCTCGTTTCTCCTTAAGAGGGACGGGTAGCCGATCTTTGACTTCTGGTTCCGCCGGGTAATCGAATACCATCTCAGATTACCCACAACATACGCATTCGTTTCTCCTTAAGAGGAACGGGTAGCGATCTTGACTTCTGGTAATCGAATACTATCTTAGATTACCGAAGCATACGCGTGGACTGCACAGTGGGCATATTCGATTTTTTTTTTATTCTACAACATTTTTGTGTGGAATTTTTTTTATAACAACATAGCATTCTAAAATTTTGTGCATTTACATTTTGTTTTTTTTTTAACTTTTGTATTTTGCATTTGTGTTTGTGCGTAATTAATATTTCTTTTCAGAGGTTTATTTTATTTTTATTGGTGCATTTTGCATTATTTATTTTTTTGTGTGCATTTATTGCTTTTATTTTTTGTAGGTGCATTTATTGCATTTATTTTTATTGTTTTGTAATTTTATTTTAGTATACTCTGAAAAAGATAATAGCGGTTACGTACATTATTTTACATTGTTTCTTAATATTTTTTTTACATAGCCCACTATCGTGTCACATTTCGTTGCGTATTTATTTTAAAATATTTCACTTCATTTAAATTTATTGTCTTTTTTAACTTAACTTTTATATAGCTGTCCCAAAGCAAATTAGGCCATTTCAACTTTAATTTAGGCGTTAATAATTTAAAAAATTTTTTTTAATTAATTTGAACTTAGTAAATTTTTTTTTTTTCCTTTCGTTAATCTGCTTAAAAATGGACCGTACCATTAAATGTTTACATTTAATAGAACCAGAGATCACGTATGAAGTAGCCATGCGCGGTTTAGGACTTAAGGATAGGGTTGAGTTCTTTAAGTTACAAATAAATAAAATGTTTTCGGAATACCCTGCGGACGCAATTTTTAACTCGTACTTTAACATGAAAGAAATTAACGTAACTTCTAGCAAATTGTTAGCTGATTTAAATATTTTAGAACGTACTCGCGCTTTAATTAAACACATTAAAGTCCGTTTAAAAAGTATAGAAAAACCTCCAAATAAAATTTATTAATGTTTTTGATGCTATTGTGGGATTTTCAATTACACTCCTCTATTCGTAATAAATTTTGCTAAAGTCTAGTCATACTGATAATATCGTTTCGTTTTATTAGTTTTGTTTTAATCAATTCTTCGTATTTTTATAATAGTTGTCACCGTAACGGTTCGATTCTTGTTTTCTTTGATATGTAATGCTTCAGAATATTAGTTTAAAAATTTTTTGTTTTCTTTTCTCTTTACATTGTCTATAATAACTGTAAATTAAAAAAAATTGCGGTCGGTCTCTGTATGCGTTGTCTTTGATGAATTTAATTAAGCCTACACGAATATTGACGTTTAGTTGGGAGTTGTTGTGTTTTTTTTTATTATTTTGTGTTGCGCATTTATGGCGCGTTGCGACCTCTTGTATGGGTCTTTGTTTTGTTGTTTTGCGTTTTGCGCGTATAGAGCGGGTAGTGACTCTTTAAATAAGCCTACACTAATTTTCTTGTTGGAGCGGATAGTGACTCTTTAAATAAGCCTACACTAATTTTTTGGTTTGAGCGCTTTGTTGTTTGCGTTCTGCGCGTATAGAGCGGATAGTGACTCTTTAAATAAGCCTACACTAATTTTTTCATTAGAGCGGATAGTGACTCTCTAAATAAGCCTACACTAAAGTTTCTCGTTACAGCGGGTCGTGACTGTAACAAATTCATCAAAGACCAGCGTAATAATCAGGGCCGATTCGTATTATTGTTTCACGTTGCAGTATTCTTTCTCTTAGACGTTTTGTTTTGTCATGCAGTGCTGTTCTTGAGTCCAATCCGTTAATAGGGTTGTACTCTAGTTTGTATGGTAGTCTGTGGATTATGAATTTCCTCAGACAATTTGACAGGTCGTATGCTAGGTTGCGTGTTTGGTATTTGTAAGGGAAGTATGAATGTGAGACAGTGGCTGGGCGGTTTGATCTTTGTTTAGCGTTTACCGCAGCGGATTTTACTACGTAAAATCCTTTCTCTGGGAAAGGGGGTATTGTTACGTTGTAACAAGTATAATACTTATTAAATTATAATTATATTTTTATTAGAACCGAAAATATCTTAAAATTTAATTAAAACCATTTTTCTTAATTAAAACATCACTTTACATACGGACAAATCGCATAATTAGTTGTTATTGTCAAACGGAGTCCGCGCGCGTTGACTAGTGTCAGCACTGAACCCTGTATTCAATGCCAGATTGGTAATGGACGCACGCCGGAAACGGCATTTTGTGCAATTGTGCAATCGTGCAATCGAAAGTCATAAAACCCTATTTTCGATACCATATATGGTGAGGGACGCACGCCGGAAACGGCATTTCGTGCAAACTAATCGTGCAATTGTGCATTCGAAAGATCTGGAAGTCTGAGTGGGCAAACCTTTTCCCCGCGGAGTATATATAAAGCATTTCTGCCGAACGAGATTATTTCTTTTCGACGCCAGTAACAACTAGTTAAAGTAAGATAGTGTTTGTAAATTTTCTGTGAAGTGCAGTTTACGTGTCTCATCTCTAAACCCCCTTGGTAAGTTTAATATAATTAATTTCGATAGGTTCACGTAGTTAATTAATTTTCGTGTCTGGCTTATTTCGTTTATTATACTAAAAGTGATTCTTTGCTTTGATTTGCTTTGATCTGCTATAGCTATATATATTTCTTAATAGTGATTTATCGATGTACGAAATGTGACAATGAATAACTTGTAATTGTTAAATAATTTAACCTTTTCTTGATTTAGTCATTGCAGTGAGTTTTAAATATATTTCTCGGTTCTCCGCGATAATTAATTCCCATTTGGGATTCCACGCGTGTGTTTTTATATCGGTGGCTTGGTTGTATATTAATAAAAACTAATTATTCTAAATTATTTACTTTGTTAAAATTCCCTCTAATATACTTTCTGTCTTTCTTATCGATAAAAATTGCCACCGTGAATTTTTATACTAGACTGTACAAGGAAACTGGGGGTTCACCCTGCGGGTTGGCTTCATCATTTCACCCTGCGGGTTGGCTTCATCATTTCACCCTGCGGGTTGGCTTCATCATTTCACCCTGCGGGTTGTCGACATCTCCAGTTCACCCTACGGGTTGATTACTACAGTTCATCCTGCGGGTTGACGTAATCTCCGTATTGCACCCTGCGGGTTCACTACCGACGCCTGCACATCATTCAACGGGACGAAGTCCGACCTTGCGCTTCACCGTAAGGCGGCGTCAGCGGCCACTGTCTACAGCTGAGGGTCCTTCTACAAGGTCACCGGGACCCGCTACACATTCCGAGTTTCCGACGGCATCGGACAGCCGTAACCGTGCCACGCGTCACCGGATCGGACCGTAATAAGATAAGTCCCCAGTGCACGTCGGTTAATTGTACAAAGTGCCAAAAGAGAATTTTCCTGTTGCTTAGGACCTACTCCCTGAGAGTCAATTAATTGATTATTATTTTTTTTATATTGTAATTGTGATTTTTTTTTATTAATTAATTTTTACAATATACATTGTAACTTTTAATTGTGTTTTTTTTATTGTTACCCCGCCGTCAGGCGGACGTAACAGTACCTCCAAAATATTTACCTTTTCCTAGGTGTACTTTGAACACAAAAAGTTTGCGGAGCACTGGTCTAAAGCAAACTCGTTTTTTGCATTCAAATAAGCTTAAGAAAAGATCTTGAATAAACGTTAAATGTAAAGCTACAGATGAGAGAGATGTATGCATCTTGAGTCAATTTATCTCTAGTATAGATCTTTACGACTGTGACAAAGAGCTTAGGATTTTATAGATGACCTCTAAATTATTCCACCTCTACCACTACAGCCTATCACAGTCCACTGTTGGACATAGGCCTCCACAAGTTTGCGCCCGACATTACGACGCGAACTCATGTGTTTTGCCCATATTCACCACGCTGGGCAGGCGGGATGGTGACCGCAGGGCTGGCTTTGTCGCACCGAAGACGCTGCTGCCCATCTTTGGCCTGTGTATTTCAAAGCCTTTTTTTTTCAGGAACTGTGTTATCCCTTAGTCTCCTCTTACGACACCCACGGGAAGAGAGGGGGTGGCTACATTTAGTGCCGTAACCACACAGCACACTAAATTATTCAAGATATTAATATTTGCAAGAAAATTAATTTATACACACTTGTTTAGCAGCCTGCCCTTTTCCATAAACTCTAGGAATGATACCGTATATCTGTTGTATAGTGCGTAGAGCTTGAGCTGAGTTGTATAAACATGTGGGATCACCTTCCAAATAATTTTCTCTGAAATAAAATATAGATAAATCAATCACTTAAAACAAGTTATATATACTTAACATTATTTATTAAACTTCAATGAATTGAAAATGATACTCGTGAAAGAATAAAAATTTTAAGCCACAGCTCCCGTACCTATAATCAAAATATTTACTAGATAATTAAAGAAAAATAATTTATAAACAACAAAGTTAAGCATATTTGCTATTAAAAATACTTATATAATTTAACTTTGACATATATTTAACTTATGTATACTAATTAAGTATGAAATCAAATATTTTAAAAATCATTTTTACCTAAAATCATTTTGAAGTTCTAAAGACATAACATCACTGTCCACAGGAAATATGTCACATTTGAATTCCTGAATAGAAAGATTGGCTGTCACCCCTCTGTTCTTCAAGTGCTTTTCACAGAGTTCACTCTTTCGTGGAACGAAGAACAAGTGAAACTCTACGGGTGTGCTCTGTTTTGACCTAAAAATAACAAGTTTGATTAAATAACTGATATATAAAAATGTAGTCTATGATAATAAGACAAAGCAGGCCAATATCACACTTAAAAAATATTTCTCCACATTACGTAGGCATTGTTTTAGAAATTGATTATTTTTAAAATGCTGAAATAATTTTTCAATAACATTTTGATCTATATCCCATGTGTGAGTGTTCATACCTTAAAGATAGTATGTAATCAGCCACAAGATCCATTAGCGCAAGTTTAGGGCGAGCGATAAAAATAATATGATTAACAGATATTGTCGGTAAACTGCCTGGTCTTAGCGGAAACATATCAGCTACTTCGTGTTCCTTCAAAAGTGAGTACTGAGCTACGAGACCCACTGGGCCAGCCAGCCATTCATCCCAGATAGTTACCTAGAACAATTGATAAACACATTTCTTAGTTTTCCAAACAAAAAAAGATAATTTCATAATAAAAATGGAGTATAAGTTGGTGGTTACCTTTTTTCCTTCACATAATTGTAGCAGGTTTAACAGCTCTTTTCGCAATGTTTCCTGTAATATTGCGACGTTTAGTCTACCACCAGATAAATGGGTACACATTTTTGTTTCCTTCATTTTTTAGGCGTTGGTTTAAATTTGTATAAATTTCTTTGCGTTGGATAGAAATAACACTATGTTAGTTGAATACTTTTAGTTTTTTTTTTACTGACTGTGCTGAGCTGATTAAAAATTTAAAATGTTTTTAGTTTTATGACAAAACAAATTAAGTCTTGACATTTGTTTTTGACACTTTTCATTATAATGACACTGACAAATAACAAGATTTATTACTAAACATATACCTAAAGCTTTTTAACACTATCAATAATATATGGGTGAAATTATCTATGCCTGCCTATTGGCACAAACACAACTGAGAGCCTTAAGGTCGATTTACATCAGACGAGCGAATGCTCATTCTATCCCCACTATATTAAATTCTTATCAAATTCTTTTAGTGTAAACAGGCGTAGAGCATTCTTTCGTTGTTATATACCTATATGAATACGAGTTTTCATTTACACATAAAAATCAAGAAATAATGCTCTTGTTCTAGCTCTAGCTCTTTGTTCGTTTGGTCTAAATCCACCCTTATAGTCTGTCCAGTCGTTTTTCTTCTATTCTATTTTCTTTTAGACAGTTCAAGAAAATTTGAAATTATAGTGACTATCTGACACGTTACATACCAATTCGATTTGAAATAATAATCGATTTTATTGAACAAGAATTTTCAATCGATTTTAAGAAATATTTTTCGTTTAAAAATATTATTTACTCTTTTATTAGTTATTTTGTTAGTTTATTTAATGACTTTACTTGTTTCATTTGTTGAATGGTAATCTCAGATATACATAAAAACTATTTTTATATAAGCTATATGATCTCTTTGGTATATTATGTTTAAATTATTTTAAGTTTAGAATTTTAGTTTTTTATTTCTTTAGGTTGAATGTTGTGATATTCGATGATTCCGTTCGAATCTCTCTCGATAATAACATGTATTAGTTGCACGAACATATTTTTTGTATTTATATATATTAATTTTATAACGACTAGTGTATCAGAAAAATTCAAAATGATAAATTTACAATAAATAGTTTTTCCAGTCAATCCTAAAGTGTCTTTTCAGTTATATAGTATTAACATTAGCCACATCTACCTATTCAAGAGGTTATGGGCCCAGCACGCTAGTCACATCTACCGATTCAAGAGGTTATGGGCCCAGCACGAGTTGCCCAGCATTGCCCAGAGCACGCCATTGAGATATTATGTACTACGTACTAGAGAAGCTATTTCAAACAAAAGTTATGAAACACTTTTGATGACAGCGGCGTTTGCCGCGCATGCGCTGTGTGAGCGAGATCGCACAGAATCGGCGCGAAAACATGGCCGCAGTGGCCGCCAGCTGCGACGCGTTGCAATTGAAAAATTATAATTAAATTAAAGATAATAATTATGTCGAAATTACTGGTGAAAAGTCACTCCTTGATTTTTACTTATGTTTCTGGAGCTGTTTGAGCAATATCTCAATGCACATGTAGGCATATTTAAAAATAAAACTTTACTCAAAGGCGTCACGTTACAGCAAGCGCTTGAAACAGACTAAGTAAGTTAGAGCGCACGCACTCTAACTCTTGTTACAAAAATCAAGTCGAGGCGTCTCCTCTAGTACGTAGTACATATATCTCAATGGAGCACGCAAGCCGCATCTTACATATTTTAAGGGGTGTTGAAACGAGAATGTTACAGAAGTAACAATTTATTGTGTTGAAAATGAAGAGAACAGAGACAAACGAATTCATTTGTGAAGAAACAATTGAAGGTGTGAGGAATGTGAATTTTGATGAAGAAGTTATAGAAGAGAGGAGTTTATTGTGGTTGATGTTTTTGAGGATAGAAGAGGAGTTTATTGTTGTTGATGTTTTTGAGGATAGAGGAGAGGAAGTTGTTGTTGTTGATGATTTTTGAAGAGGAGGTTGTTGATGTTTTTAATGATGATGACGTAACAAGTGAGGAAGAAGCTGAAGTTGTCGCGGAAAGTGTGGACCTAAGGAAGAATTTATCCAACGTTAAATATTTGCGGCTTCGTAATCAAGTTTTAGTGATGTGACGGTGTAGGTAGGAAATGACTTAAGTGACTAGTTTTTAAAGTGATTAGTGTTATTTTCTTGTGATTGATGATTTTTAGGTATTTTAATTCCAAATCTTTTAGGTATAGTTAGTGCTAGTTTAAAGGGGTGTTAATAATAGAGATTCGCGCAGTGGAAGCATGTATGAGATTGTTGTTTTTAATGTTTTGTGTTATATGGAATTGGAAACGGAATCTTTAGAGAAATTTTTTTTTTTTTTTATATATATAGAATTTTTAATATTACTTGTATTTTATGTGGTTTTTGGTTTTTGTTGAGAAAGAGTGTGTTAGTGTTGGTAGTTTTTGTTTGTTGTTAACTTTGAAATTATTTTGATGGTGTTAAATTATTTTGTTGGTTGTCTGGTGTTATGATGTATATCTGAGATTAAGGGGGTGTGTTGAATGGTAATCTCAGATATACATAAAAACTATTTTTATATAAGCTATATGATCTCTTTGGTATATTATGTTTAAATTATTTTAAGTTTAGAATTTTAGTTTTTTATTTCTTTAGGTTGAATGTTGTGATATTCGATGATTCCGTTCGAATCTCTCTCGATAATAACATGTATTAGTTGCACGAACATATTTTTTGTATTTATATATATTAATTTTATAACGACTAGTGTATCAGAAAAATTCAAAATGATAAATTTACAATAAATAGTTTTTCCAGTCAATCCTAAAGTGTCTTTTCAGTTATATAGTATTAACATTAGCCACATCTACCTATTCAAGATCATTTGTGTACTTAATTACATCAGTAGTTTATTAAATAAATAAATAGATAGGTAGGTATGTGATTTTCCAAGTATATTTGCTCATAACTTTTGATATAAACTTGATTTAGACTTTATTAACCACGCGTTAAATTTTACTAACGCGTGCATAGTTACATTTCAAGGTGGCCGGGGCCGTCAAAAAATAAATAAATGAAGGAACAGTCACAAACCACAGAAATATACTATGTGAACAGAATTTTTGTTCTTTACTCTTGGTTTGAAATTAAATTCCAAGATTACGACTTAATTTCTTTTAAATATAATCAATCTTGGAGTCATAGATACTATTTTATTTCTTTTTTTTAATTATATATTTATAGAAACAATAATTACATGACGTTAAATTATTTTTACCACATGATCGATTTATCGTATTTCAAGAAGTGTTTCATAGTCTATGGTTGTTTGTTATGCACAGGGCACTTCACTACCCGTCAATAAAGTATGATATTACTGTAGATTTTTTTGAGTACATTATTCAGAAAAAAAAAACCTGTAATTTATAGGCGTGAGCTGTCAAAATTAAAATTTTAATCGCCTGGACAAGGTATTGAATGAATGAGTAGAATTAATAAATCACTATCAATATGAACATTATATTATGATTTAATTTGTAACATTATCCTCTAAAAGTGAGAAGGTGATTTTTATTACATAGGTACTTGGGTGAGGCCGTAGATTTTGCCACTTTTTGCTCGACTACAAACGTCCTCACTAATATCGTTAAAAGTTTACTATTTTTACTAATTGTGTTATTTTTGTTCTGTAATATTGTATTTGAAGTTTCAATTACAGTGTATAAACTAGCTGTACCTTGAGCTGTTTAATCATAAAATATATTTTGTTGTGTTGATGTCGTAAAATTTTCATACAAAAATTAAGTGTCCCAAAAGCTCCTTCTGGAAACAATCGATAATATGATAAATATTTTTCGAAGTTAGCCACATAATGGCACCCCTGACAAAAAGTACAATAGTTGAAGTATTAAATACAATATAACAATAATTTTTCAGAGCCTTCAATTTAGTTTTATTGTAAGTTGTACATATGATCTCATTTTTTATGATTTTATGTTACTTTGTTTATGTTACCATTCCTGCGAACTATGTAATCTTTGGGTTGTTTTGGTACAATTTATTTAATGAGGCGGGCAACCATAAACAGTTATCAATGGAGAAAAAAAAAATAGAGCGCCATATTATTGTCACTGGACAGTTACAAAAGTGCAATCGGTCATTTCGTCAGACGTAACAAAAAATACTTTTTGTTGTTTTCCAAGGTAAGTAGACACATAACACTTTTGCAATATTATTTTTTTGTGCACTAGAGCAATTTATTAACCAAAACAGTATGTTTTGCATGGAAAATGTGCATGTTTTCAAAATTATAACCTCTTTACTAACAGAAAAACTCACTTTTACGATACTATTATGATACTTTACGTTACTTTTATGTAACCGGTAACATAAAAGCTTTTATGTTACGTAACGTAAAGATTATAAAGGCTTGTGTACATTAAAACTTATCAAATTAAAGAGACCGATCCATTAAATTGCGACCTACGTATGACTTAAATGTGAAAACAATCCCAAAATGACCCCACTTTTGACGAAACCGAGATGGTACAGACGTTGACAAGAGATATGAGAGTAAGTGACTGTTACCATTTAGTTTAATAGAGGGGACCTAAGTTGGATTAATATATATATAAGTTTCGCGTTTAATAAATATTAAATAAATTAAGTTATTAGTTTTTACATTCCTTGTAATGAGAGATCAAAATGTCTTCGTTGAATATCCTTACTTACTCCTAACATCTAAATTCTTATATTAAATTATAGGTAAAGCAAAAAAATCATCTACGTAAATTTGATTTTTAAATTCATTAGCCTTTGTATTTTCTTCGTAGATGCCAATGACATCAGCAGAAAAACAACGAAAATATAGAGAGAGGCTCAAAGTCAACAACCCGGACAAATATGAAGAAATGAGAAAAAAGTCACTAGATAATGCGCTCAAATATTATAGAAAAAAAAAGAAAACCTTAAATAAGACTCAAAGGCCACTTTTAGCATATTGGTGGGCGTATAGGTAGTAATTATTATATAATAATAATAATTTATTCATTTTGTTTTTTTGAGCGGAAAATTTACCCCATGTTTGTTCAGGTATGAAGGTAACCACACAATTTTTTGGACATTGCACAAGGTATAAATAATATGTAATTGATTTCTTAAGTAATAAAAAATACATTCTTAAATAATCGTTTGTTATGTCCTCAGCTTTATAATAATTTGCGTTACCTTTATGATACTTTTACGTTACCGTAACATAAAAGTTATTATGTTGCTTTATGTTACGAAGTGGCAAAATCTACGGCCTCACCCACTTGTAATTACTAATTCCTAATTTGTATTGTTATATAATAATGTTAAGGGACAGATAAAAAAGTATACACAGAAATTTCCGTGTAAAATAACAAAAGTCGCATTCAAATTTTATTATAACGTTCTTACTTCTCATATCGTATACTTATTTGCAGTCAGACATGTCATGATGATCATCACATATATTGATATATAATTATGTGATGATCATCAAGCAAATGTGATCCATCATCAACACATAATTATATAAACAAGAGTACGCTACGCTACTCTTCAGCCTGTAATATCCTACTGCTGGGCATATGCCTCTTTTCCCATGTAGGAGAAGCATCAGAGCTTAATCCACCACGCTGTTTCATTCGGAATCAGGTGTACACGATAACAATCGGGAACGACGGCTTAACGTGCTCTCTGAGGCACGGTGGGGAGACCCACAAGGACTGCACAAACACCCAGACCACGGCAAACATCTGTATGGCCAATACAAATATTTGTCATGTGCGGGGACCGAATCCGCAACCGCTAGCGCAAACGCCACAAACCATTGCTGTGACCGTTGCGTCAACGCGTCGTTGCACAAAACTTTGTTAAATTACTTACACTAAATATATAAATTACTTACACTTAAACCTTTCTCATTGATCACTCAGCCTCTTGGTGATAATCTGCATGAAAATCTGTTTCGTAGTTTTTGAGAGAAGATACGTACTGAAAAAACAACCTCTCTGGTGTAGTGGTGCGAGTAGTCGCCTAAAACACCGACGGTTTGCGGGTTCGATTCCCGTTAGGGATGGATATTTGAATTTGTACAAATATTTCTTTCCGGTTTGGATGTCTGTCCTTATCTGTCTCCTTACCGTGCCTCGGAGAGCACGTTAAGCCATCGGTCCCGGTTGTTATCCTGATAGCGATCGTTACTCATGGTAGGGAACATATCGGCCAACCCGCAGTATAGTTCCGCAGCCCGCAGTCTTGTTCCAGGTGCCAAAACTTATTAAATCCTATGATGGACTGCGGGAGGAACTGAACGACATAAAGAAACAGCTGTCTGAGTCGCAAACAGTACCACCACCTGTACCGCTGTTGCCGACTATTTCGCTTCCTGATACCAATGCATTGATCGAAGAACTGGCTGAGCGTGAGCGAAGAGCTAACAACGTCATTATGGTTGGCATTAAGGAGAGCGAGTCCGACAATAATAGTGATAGAATTGCATATGATGAGTTATGTGTAAAAAAAAATCCTATCGGAGATCAATACTGAAAGTGACCATTCTGTAAGTGTAGTGAGGGTGCTGCGCCTGGGACGCCGGGAGCCTGGCGGTGGAAAGCCTCGTCCAGTGAAGGTGGTATTCGGGTCCCGACAAGATTCTCTCTGGGTGCTCAAGAACAAAAGTAAGTTCAGGAAGGAGGTAAGAGTATATGATGATAAAACACCAAATCAGCGTGAGGAATTGAATAAACTCCGGGAAAATCTTAAGGTTAGGATCGATAAAGGAGAAAAGGACCTCACTATAAAATATATAAGGGGCACCCCTAAGATTGTTCACCAAAAAAACTAGCAAACGACCACAATAATCCGTATTCGAACCTCACTTTCATGTACACAAATTTATTTTCACTACCACCAAAATTTGATCTTTTCCTACTCTATGTGAACACAAACAATCCTTGCATTGTGATTCTCACGGAAACATGGCTTAATTACAAAGACCGCAATAGTACTTACAACATACCAGGTTATACCTTGTTCAGAGCAGACCGTAATCATAAAATGAAGAAGTCTGAAGGTAAAACTAGGGGAGGCGGTGTGGCAATGTATGTGAAAGACTGTGTAAATGGTGTGCCAATTGTGGCCAGATTGAATAAAAAATATATGAGTGATGATATCGAAGCACTATTTGTTGACATTCAGTGTGGCATACACCATTTTCTTGTGGTGGGTGTGTACAGACCAGACGATAAGGATGAAAACATATGGAGGTCTCGTGATATGAAACTGCTCTCTAGCATTTCTGAAGCTTCTGAAAATAACACAGTTATCGTGGCTGGTGATTTCAACTATCCATCTTTAAAATGGCCCTTACATACTGACCAATGTCTATCTGGACCAGAGGAGCTCTTTGTCAATATGTTTTTAAATAGTAACCTGACTATATAAAGTCACTATTCCACCTGCACTGCGTAATCACCAAGGTGATTTAATAACAAAACCAAGTGATATTGCTGATGTCTTTGCGGAAGAATTCCAAAAAGCCTACTGTAAGGAGCCAGATATGAACCAATTCATTGATATTACTTCAAAGAACAAAGTAAAAAATAGCCTATGTGACATAACATTTACTGTTGGCGATGTGGAAAAAGCTATCAGAAATCTAAAAACCCAATCCTCACCCGGACCAGACCAAATACCGAGTTGTGTACTTAAATCTTGCATCAAAACAATAGCCCCGGCTTTAGCTATACTTATGAATACATCTTTTCAAAGTGGATATCTACCACAAGACTGGAAGCACGCAATTGTTACACCTATATACAAAAAAG
Organism: Melitaea athalia; assembly: GCA_905220545.2. Classification (NCBI taxonomy): domain Eukaryota; kingdom Metazoa; phylum Arthropoda; class Insecta; order Lepidoptera; family Nymphalidae; genus Melitaea; species Melitaea athalia. The sequence continues at coordinate 13,509,413 of HG992196.1, forward strand.
GTGATAAAACTCAACCCGGGAATTTTCGACCCATCAGCCTCACTAGTATTATTGTAAAGATCATGGAGAAAATCATTAGCAATCAACTGATACAGTTTCTAAACCGTGAATGTATTATATCAACTAAGCAGCATGGATTTGTTCGGAAAAGATCAACCATAACTAACCTTCTATCATGTGTTCATCCATGGACAATAGACCTTGATAAAAATATACCAGTTGACGTTATCTACCTAGACTTTGAACGTGCCTTCGATAGGGTTCCCCACCAACGGCTTCTAAAGAAACTTGAACATATTGGTGTGAGAGGTGCGCTCCTAAATTGGATAGAAAACTATCTGTCAGACCGAACATTCCAAGTACGGGTTGGTGACTCCTTGTCACAACGGAAACAAGTGCTTAGCGGCGTCCCCCAGGGCTCAGTACTCTCTGCCTATCTATTTGGAATTTACATAACAGACTTAGTAGAGCTTATTAAATCTCAAGCAGCATTCTTTGCTGACGATGGAAAATTCTTTGCTAACCCTCTAATAAGCTCCGGGCAACTACAAGATGACCTCAACAGAATTCAAGAGTGGACCAGAGACTGGGCCATAAGACTTAACCCTTCCAAATGTAGTGTTCTTCATCTTGGCCGAACATACCCTAAAGCGGCATACACTTTGGATGGTAAGACCATTGAATCAGTCAATGTCCAGAGGGACCTTGGTGTACTTATTACTTCCGATTTGAAATGGGAAAAGCACATAACTACAATAGTTAAGAAAGCAAACTCATTTATTTATGTAATCAGGAGATCCTTTCAAATGATGACAACTGAAATGTTCATAAAAATTTATAAAACCTACATAAGACCTTTATTAGAATATGCCTTTCAAATTTGGAACCCCTACTACCAAAAAGACATAAATTTACTGGAAAACGTACAAAGAAAAGCCACTAAGATACCACATGTTCTACGCCGTAAGTCATACCAGGAGAGACTCCACGCTCTACACCTCACAAGCCTTGAAGAAAGACGCCTACGTGGTGATCTGATCGAAACATACAAAATCCTCAACCACCACTATGACTTACCGGATATACATAACATCTATAACCCAAAAAGCAACGAAAGAACATATAGAGGGCATCAAATGAAGTTGAACAGGACACCAACCTATAAACTATCTGCACATAATTTCCTTAGCAACAGAGTGGTATCGAACTGGAACAAGTTACCAGAAGAAATTGTTTTGGCCACTACAATCAATGATTTCAAAAACAGACTCGATGGGTGGTTAAGAACAGAAAAGCTGTCGCTTTTGCAAAAATGATTTTTTATTTTCAACACATCTGATATGGACACATCAGCTTAATAGCTGCTTGTCTGATAATTAATAATAATAATAATAATAATAGTATAGCAGCATGGTGGATTAAGTTCCAATCCTTCATCTAAATGGAGATAGAGGAATATGCCCAGCTGTTCGATGTTGATGAATCATGAATGAATGAACGTATTGAGAAGAGTGTACCAAGGTATAACAGAATTAATTCACCATTTGCTGTAAATAGGCATTTCAGAAAATGTTGTAACCCAAATTTTGTACTTTCTTTCTTTTATATATATACATAATATTATGACACTGATACCTACTGTGTAAATATCATTCATGAAAGTGTTGTCATGAAAGTTATCAATAATTATATTAAGTGGTGTATCGTTACGACTGTAGGTTTTTTTTTAAAGTAATGGCATTTTTTACTCAAAACTCGTCAATTATAAAACTTCAAAATTTGAACGATGCTTGTTCAAGGAAATTAAATTTCCTAGAAAAAAGCTTTCTTAGTAAATTAATGTAAAACAAGCCGTTTCTTTGTAATCGTGCCTTAAACATTGATTTGACATGTTATGACAATAACGAACGTAAAAAAATTATACAACTTGAAGTTTATGGGCATAGACGTGGCATAGATATATTTCGCTAATTCAATTTTTGTCATACTAGTATTTTGTAGAAAACATTGAAACTAAAAATAATAATACAGATTTTATAATATGAGGTCCAGTCATTTAGAACAATTCAAACAAAATAATACACAATAGGTACTTATAAAGGATCATAAATACTTCAGATAAAATTTACGATTCATAATATATATATACAGGGTGTGTCGTAAATCGTGGATAATCCGTTAACTGGGGGTAGCCCTGATGTCGACCTCCAAGAAAGTGTACTTTTTATTTCAGGGTTGCCAACACTGTGAAAATTGTGAATATTTTTGTGTTTTTTCAAAAAATTCCTACCGCGACTAGTATAGTTTGTCTATAAAGTCGTGACATTAATGTTTGAGGAACTAACATTAATCATGTGTCTGGCAACACCAAACATAAGTACTTTCGCTGTCAATACTATCATCGAGTTAACAGTTTTCCTTTATTATTCTTTATTCATTTGATTAAACTGCAAAAAATTAAGACCAATCTTCGCAGAAGAGTTTCAAAAATGAGTAAAGTAAATCGGAGTGGCACGCGGGAAGTGATTTTTAAAGTTTTCCAGCGATGTTTGGCGGAGTTCGAAGCTGGACGAATTTTGTGTGATTTGGACGATGTTTATGGGCGAACAGCATCTATGACGGTATGTAATCGTGTTATTGTTTGTGTTTAACCTGCCTGAATTTAAAAATTTACATAATTTACGTTTTGGAGACCAAAAAAGGCATTGTTTACATTGCAAATTTTTAGGTTAGATGAGACAGAGTATAGAGGTCACATTATAGTACGACGAATTTTTTGATACTTAAGGATATAATATAACTTAGTCTCAAGTTTTCCAATTTTAAATTTGAATCAATTGCTTCATGTCAGTAACTTATATTTCCATTCCATTAACATTTTTTAAACTTATCTTTTTCAGGAAAATCAAAGAGTACAGTTAGACGGATAGTCAACGAAGGCTTTAAAAATGATGGAAAGTTTGAAACTCCTGGGAAACATAGGAAAGGCCGGCCAAAGAAAGAAATGGATAATTTTAGATTTTAGAATCCGATGATAAGTGAAAGAAGTGCTGCTGTTGTCGCTTCTTACTTGAAATATTAATTCGTCTCTATATTTTTGTATAATGTTCTGTCTCGTTCATAATAATCCTTTTCTATTTTTTTTACAAGTTCGCAACAATTTTTCCAGTTTTCAACTGTGATGTTATTAAATGCTTCTTCTGTCAATTGTTTCACGTCACGAAACCCAATATTACTTGCAGCTACCTTTTTTTTGTGCCCAAATTAGCTCTATTGGGTTAAGATCACAGTGGTATGGTGGAAGCCGAACTACTGTATGCCCATGTTCTCCCAAAATAGTATTTATCTCATATATAGAATTTAGTTTTTTATTTTTTACCCAAGTTAATACATTCCTTAGCGATGAATCAAATGGAATATTATTTTCTAATAACCATAATTTTATATCATCGACACGAGTACTGGTGTTTGGTGTTTTGTTTGTAATTACTGAATGGTAAGGAGCATTGTCAAAAACAATAAAATAGATGGCTCGTGTAGGTTGGGAATAAGTTTTTCCGTAATCCTTTTAGTGAATTTATTCGCATTCACTTCAGAGTGATAATCTTCTATTTTATTTTTTCCACTAAATAAGAGTAGACAGTTTGGTACAAAGCCTTTTTCACTTTCAGCATGTACAGTATGAGTCGTGAATATATGACTCTCATCAATATAACTAATATTTTTTTGCAATTCTTCTTTTAAATTTCTGTTTTATACGATAATATTTAGATAATCATCTCTTTTTGCTGTAATGTGTACTTTTTCATTCAAAGCAGATATATTTCTTTATAAATAAAACAAACAAAATATGATATGTGTCTTATTTATTTACTCATTTTACCTAAAAGAACTGACATTTTTACATCTATTCACTCTCAGACTCATGTTTTTAATAGTAAGTAAATAAAATATTGCAAGTATCAAAGTCATTTATGTCATACTATACAGTGTTGCTATGTGTTTGCTACGTGTTATTAACAGCGCCCTCATTAAATTTCACGACTTTATAGACAGACTGTAATTTGGTCATAATTTTTACAAATTAAGGTATTTTAATGTAATTTTTATTTTATTTTACTCGGGAATACTTGTACTATCTAACGAAATTACTATTTCAGGCATAATTTATTCTAAACTTATGAAAATTAGCGTTAGAAGTATTTTTTTTTTATTCGTAACTTTTTGTCAATATTTAACCATTGATTGTGAAAAAAAAAAATGTATGGCACTAGAATTGCCCAGTATTTAAAAAGAATGCTTAGTTTATGTAGTTTCTAAAAAGGTATAACAATTAGTGCTTGACAAGCAAAATTATTTTGTAGGAGCGAAAGAACTTATCACGGTCGGTAAGTTCGTTTTGTATCATTAGCATTTGTGTCACTTAAATGTTAAGATAAAGAAAAAAAAACAAAGATTTTTTTAGTAGAAATGCATTTATTACATCAAACTAAATGTTCGAAATGTCCTCCATTGGCAGCAATGCAGGTTCGGCATCGCCTTATAAAATATCTTTTGATACGGCGTGCATAGCCTGATACTTCAATTTCACGAGTGGCTAATTGCACACATGTGCGCAATTCTTCGATTGTCGACACTGCTTTAGTATAAACTTTTTCTTTAATGCATCTCCCAATAAAAAAAAGTCCAGGGGGTTCAGGTCAGGCGATCCTGGTGGCCATAAAATTAGACCCAAGCGCCCAAACCTAGGTGGATTGGGCTCTGGGTATGTGTCGTTTAAATATTCCCGCACCCGAACAGCAAAATACGCGGGACACCCGTAATTTTGCAGCCTTATTCCTTCTTTTGTCTCCAGTGATGAATGCAGCAGTTTGGTGAGAAAATAATAGGCCCATATGAGTTGCCAGCTACATTAAATGCTGAAATCTATTTAAATTTTTTACAAAATAATTTACCTGAGCTGCTGCAAAATTTATCACTGGAGACAAGAGAAGGAATGAGGCTGCAAAATGACGGGTGTCCCGCGCATTTTGCTGTTCGGGTGCGGGAATATTTAAACGACACATACCCAGAGCCCAATCTACCTAGGTTTGGGCGCTTGGGTCTAATTTTATGGCCACCAGGATCGCCTGACCTGAACCCCCTGGACTTTTTTTTATTGGGAGATGCATTAAAGAAAAAGTTTATACTAAAGCAGTGTCGACAATCGAAGAATTGCGCACATGTGTGCAATTAGCCACTCGTGAAATTGAAGTATCAGGCTATGCACGCCGTATCAAAAGATCTTTTATAAGGCGATGCCGAACCTGCATTGCTGCCAATGGAGGACATTTCGAACATTTAGTTTGATGTAATAAATGCATTTCTACTAAAAAAATCTTTGTTTTTTTTCTTTATCCTAACATGTAAGTGACACAAATGCTAATGATACAAAACGAACTTACCGACCGTGATAAGTTCTTTCGCTCCTACAAAATAATTTTGCTTGTCAAGCACTAATTGTTATACCTTTTTAGAAACTACACAAACTAAGCATTCTTTTTAAATACTGGGCAATTCTAGTGCCATACATTTTTAGGATTATCCACGATTTACGACACATCCTGTATATTCACGCTGCTTTGGCGCAGCGGTCACAGCAATGGATTGCGATTGGCTGTTGCGCGAGCGGTTGCGGGCAGTGGCGTAGCGTATGGGGGGCGGGGGGGGGGGGCGGTCCGCCCCGGGCGGCACTTTTTAGGGGGCGGCAAAATTTAACAATAAATAATAAAAATATTTTTTTTATTTTTTATTTTTTTAAAGAAAAATATTTGAACCATTATAGGTATATCATTTTTATCGGAATTACACATTCGGACCGATTGAAAGGATCACGGAATTTTTCTTTACTTATTTTGTGACGAAGTCGGTGAATCCTTTTTATTTTGTAGCGACTGACAACGTCTATAATGCTTGTGGGAATTTCCCTTTTGTGACTTACTTAGTCATAAACGGGAGTTAGTCTTACCTATGGATGAACGAGCTTAGCTCGGTTTATATCGTATTTTTTTGGAAATTTTATTTACATCCCAATTACCTACATACTTATAAAATATCAATAATATTTTTCGATCTTACCGACATAAAAATAAAAAAAAATTGAATGGTTATTCAGATAAAAAACACGAGTGCAATTAGAAAAAAAAAGGGAAAAAGATAATCGATCTGGTGACATGTGGATTTGGACCGGGGGCATATAGTTTGTAAAAACACGGGTAAAACGACATTTTCTAAAAATGAATCCTAGCTAGATCATCATACTGATGTTTGCCGTGGACTGGCTGTTTGTGCAGTCCTTTTGGGTCTCCCCACCGTGCCTCGGAGAGCACGTTAAGCCGTCGGTCGCGGTTGTTATCATCTACACCTGATAGCGATCGTTACTCATAGTAGGGAAATGGGAATATATCCGCCAACCCGCATTGGAGCAGCGTGGTGGATTAAGCTCTGATCCTTCTCCTACATGGGGAAGAGGACTGTGCCCAACAGTGGGATATTACAGGCTGAAGTGAATCCTAGCTAGATCAATTTGTCGCCCCCGAAATCCCCTGCATACTAAATTACATGTAAGGGAAACTTTATAAACTTTTGAAGTGAAACTTCTTTGGGCGCATGAGGGGTAAAATTTGAACGACCGGTAACGCGGCACCGTCAGGGACAGTAAGTACTTGGATGGATGACCGCCTGGGACCACCGTGTGACTTTGGCTTATTTTTTTTTTCAATTTTTTTTTTGTTATTTTAAATTAGTTATTTGAATCACTTTTTTTTAAAATTAGTTTACCAAAGAAGTTTCACTTCTGACATGTTTACTTTGTAGACACTCAATTTGTTTGTTTTTCTTTTTAAATTACTTTTTTTGTTTAATTATTTTGCCAAAGAAGTTTCACTTCTGACATGTTTTGTACGCTCGCAATTTTTTATTTCAAATATAACCTGTAACAGTACAAAATAAAGATGACTTTTCTTGCCGAAAATTTCTCTATAATAATGTATGTAATGTACTACTCTGTCAAGAAAGTACCGGGGAAAGATCAAAATATCACATCAATATAAAATCTGTTTGTTATTCATCCTTTATTTTATCACCTTCAAAGTATGCTCCTTCAGAAATTACTTACGCCAACGAATAATTCAATCATCAAAACATTTTTTAAATGCTGTTTCCGGAATTAAGTTCTGTTCTCGCCGCGAAATCTCCTTTATGTCTTCTAGTTCTTCTACCGATTGAAAACGGGTGCCACGAAGTGGTAGCTTGAGTTTAGGAAAAAGAAAAAAGTCGGCTGGAGCCATATCTGGTGAACATGGTGGTTGCTCGATGGTATTTGTTGAGTGTTTGGTCAAAAATTCGTTCACAGTGATGGCTTTGTGCGAAAGCGCATTATCGTGGTGCAAAATCCAAGAATTTTCTTTCCACAAATTGGCCTTTTTCGTCGATTTTGCTTTCTTAAACGCCGCATAACGCTCAAATCGACGAATTCCGAGTGCACAACACCGCGATAGTCAAAGGAAACACTCAACATGACTTGGACTTTTGAACGAGTTTGGCGTGGATTGTTTGGGTTCGGTTCAGTTGGAAGTCGCCACTCCGAAGCTTGTTGACTAGTTTGCATGTCAAACTCGTAAACCCACGTCTCGTCACCAGTAACAATGCGTTTCATAAATGTTGGGTCGGAATTGACTCGTTCTAGCATGTCCCCAGCGCCTCTAATGCGATTGAGTTTTTGGAGAAAATTCAGCTCTTTGGGATTAGCCGAGCGGCAACATGTTTCATACCCAAATGATTAGTTCAAATGGTACGGATCGACTCGTGAGATACAGAAATTTCGGTGGCTATCTATCTCAAAGTTCAATGAGGATTTTCAGTCACTGTATCCTTCACTTTTGCGATGTTAAAGTTACAGACGTTGATGGCCTACCCGAGCGAGACAAATCTTCCATCACATCTCGACCACTTTTGACATTTTTGTACCACGCATAAGTACGAGTTTTTGATAAAGTCAATTCACCGTAAGCCTTCTGTAACATTTTCATTGACTCCGAACACAAAATTCCATTGGCGATGCAAATTTTAAGACAAACTCTTTGTTCGATTCGTTTGTCCATTATGAAATCCGTAATACACACTAGATCTGATATAACTAAAAACAGCACAGTATTTAATATAAATAACAGATGCAACTCAAACTCCGCGCCAAAGTGGAAAACAGTTGCGCCATACTAACAACAAAAAAGAAAAAAAATTGAAACCATAAACAAATAATCCATTCCCGATACTTTTTTGACTGAATGTATAGTATACATTAAATTGAAATACCTAAATAAGAGGGCGGCAAAAATTTTTTCCGCCCCGGGCGGCCGACAACCACGCTACGCCACTGGTTGCGGGTTCGATCCCCGCACACGACAACATTTGTATTGGCCATACAGATGTTTGCCGTGGTCTGGGTGTTTGTGCAGTCCTTGTGGGTCTCCCCACCGTGCCTCGGAGAGCACGTTAAGTCGTCGGTCCCGGTTGTTATCATGTACACCTGATAGCGATCGTTACTCATAGTAGGAAATATATATTTGGGTTGTCTGGAAGAAATGGCTAAATAGCCATAAGTCCGCCCATTGTAGGTACTTCACAGTCTGTAAATGATATTTGTAGTTGTGATGTACAATAAAGTATAAATAAATAAATAAATATATAGGTATGTTACTGTAAATGCACGAATTATGGTAAATCCTAAGATTTAAGAGTAAGACCTAAGATTTCACGATCACGATACAGCCTGTAATATCCCACTGTTGGGCATAGGCCTCTTCTCCATGTAGGAGAAGGATCGGAGCTTAATCCACCACGCTGCTCCAATGCGGGTTGGCGGATATATTCCCTACTATGAGTAACGATCGCTATCAGGTGTACATGATAACAACCGGGACCGACGGCTTAACGTGCTCTCCGAGGCACGGTGGGGTAACCCACAAGGACTGCACAAACACCCAGACCACGGCAAACATCTGTATGGCCAATACAAATGTTGTCGTGTGCGGGAATCGAACCCGCAACCGCCCGCGCAACAGCCAATCACAATCCAGTGCAGTGCTGTAACCGCTGCGCCAACGCGGCGACCTAAGATTTACCAACTCTTAATGGTAAAAGCCCGAACGATTTTGCGATTCGCACTTTTACCACCATTCACTTGGTAAGTCTTAGGATTTACATTAAAGGCACGGTAAATATTGTAAAAGACATTTTATAACGTGGCTGGTCTAGATTAAGACCCGCGTCGGTCTAATATTGAAGTTAGATAGGTTAGGGTTATTATTATTAGATATTATTATTATTTTTTGTAACGAAATTATGCGGATAAACGGTCTAATTTTGAAGTTAGATAGGTTAGGGTTATTTTTTTATTTATTTTTTTGTAACTAAATTATGCCGATAAACGGTCTACGGGTATCGGGTATCTACATATCTAAAGACTTACCAATTTAAGTTTTTGACTGAAATAAATATTAATAAGAATTAATCTTTGTTTTATTCGAATAACCAACTTTTAATAGCCGTCAGTGGTAAAACCTAACATGTACTAAATTCTAACAGTAAAAGCCCGAAAAAAATGACCCATTTTCATAAATCCTTACGTTTACCAACTCATGTTGGTAAATCCTAAGACTTACTCTTAAATCTTAGGATTTACCGTAGTTCGAGCTTTTACAAGTAACATATATATATATATATATATATATATATATATAAGAGATTTCCACCCATATATTGACTCATCACGATATCTCTGGAGCCATAAGGCGTAGAGGCTTGAAATTTGGTAGGAATATTCCTTTCGCCGAGTAGAGGTCAGCTAAGAACGGATTTTACGAAATTACACCAACAAGAGGGGGTTGCGGGGGCTAATAACATATATGTCAAAACAACGTTTTCCGGGGTCAGCGAATATATTATAAATATTCGGGTTCTTATCAATATGCTTCTGAAAAAGTTATTTCTCGTTATAAAACCTTCACTGCTCAAACGAACGATATTCATGAAAACCGACCTAAGTACGGCTTAACTTTTAGAAAGGGACATAGGTTTTCTTTAATTTTAAAAAAGGTATAAAGACTATTTATCTGCACTTAATACACAAATAATTTTTTATTTATGAAATTCGGTACAAGACATTTTTGTCTACTAATAAAAAAATTAATATTATAGAGCCTGGCAAAATGTAGCATAATATTATAATGATTAAAAAGAACTAAATCGAATATGTGTTACCTCGTTTTTTTTTTAAAGTTGTGTATAATTTGAAAATGGTACCAAATAATAAATATAAAATTAAAATTATGAAAGATACACAGCAGGTAGGTACAATATTTTTAAAATTTAGTTTTTTTTTAATTTAGTCCTAAACCATCTTCATAATTTGTAAAAATACACTTTTTAGATGTAATAAGAAATTAAAATAGGGTAAGTAAACTTACAACAAAAATTAATTAACCCGCGACTTCGACTCGTACTTCGTAGTGATTTGTACGGATACAATTTATTAAAAGGGTGGTAAAAAAGCGTACGGCGCGGCGGGCAGCTTATAGACGCCTATAACACCAAAAGCATCGCATCTGCAACGGCAAAACTTTAACTTGTAAATCTTAGAAACAGACGACAATTTGAGTAGGTATTGTAAGTAAGTCGCCGCGTTGGCGCAGCGCCCAGCGGTCACAGCACTGGATTGCGATTGGCTGTTGCGCGGGCGGTTGCGGGTTCGATTCCCGCACACGACAATATTTGTGTTGGCCATACAGATGTTTGCCGTGGTCTGGGTGTTTGTGTAGTCCTTGTGGGTCTCCCCACCGTGCCTCGGAGTGCACGTTAAGCCGTCGGTCCCGGTTGTTATCATGTACACCTGATAGCAATCGTTACTCATAGTTGGGAATAATATATCCGCCAACCCGCATTGGAGCAGCGTGGTGGATTAAGCTCCGATCCTTCTTCTACATGGGGAAGAGGCCTATGCCCAACAGTGGGATATTACAGGCTGAATCGTGAATAAGAGAATCAGTCAGAAAGAAAAGGTGTTTAATTTCATCACACAGACGACAATTTGAGCGGTATTGTAAGTAAGTAAACCGATCTGAATGTTCGGTACAGGAATGTTCTTGTTTCTAGAACAAGCTACTTTACTTCGGAATAATTGTGTTTGCTCGCAAACGAAAAAGAAACCGACTTCAATTACATCGACAAGTAACACAACGTAGGGAGACGAAAAAAATAGTCAAGTAAATACGCGTTATTAGATAATTATAATAACTCTAAAAGTACTTGTTAGATCTCAATGAAATTTAAATGAGACCATATAACACGCACCACCTTTCAATTAAAATAAAATTCATCGAAATCAGTCCACTCAATCAAAAGTTCTGATCAACATACATAAAAAAGTGTGTGTGAAATAAAAAGACTGGACTTTACTTCTTCAGATCGACTGTCTAAATATGCACAAAAAAGACTTTATAGTCTTAAAAAAAAGGTTAATACCATATCAAGTGGTAAATCAATAAATCAAATAACACCATCTATTGATGGCATTATTAGAAAACGTCGTAACCGATACCGTCGTAACCGTCGTAGCCCGTACCGTCGTAAAGTCGTAGCAGATAGATGGAGCAAAAAAACTCAATCATCTCAACTCAACCTCATCAACTCATCCTCAATTTTTTTTCATACCGGGGGGGGGGGGGGCTCTTATGACAATTGATTCTTAAGGAGTAAACTCCAATAAACTCCAAAAAATACAATCGAATTGAGAGCCTCCTCCTTTTTTGGAAGTCGGTTAAAAAGTGAAAGTGTTTGAGAGCCTCCTCCTTTTTTGGAAGTCGGTTAAAAAGTGTTTTTTTTTACACGAAATGTCGGTAAACAAGCCTAGTATTAAGCGGTTACCGTAGTGGCGTAGTCTATAGACGCCTGCAACACTAGAAGTATCGCAAGCGCGTTGCCAACTCTGCCACCGATCCTTCCAAGGAGCTCCGGCCACTACTTTACAGCAGATGTGATCTTTTTATCGATCTTCCCGAGACGGGTGGCTCAGATTTTTAGCGGGATATTTCAATAAATAAAATATATGTATAACTAGCTGTGCCCGCAACTCCGTCCGCGTGGAATTTAGCAAAAAAGTTATTGTTCAGTTCGCTGAGTAACAAAAATAAATAAATTTCTAAAGTAGCCTAAGTTACTCCTTACTACATCAACTATCTGCCAGTGTAAGTCCCATTAAAATCAGTCCAACCGTTTCAGAGTTTAGCTGAACAGACAGACAGAAAGACAGACGAAAATTGTAATAAGTGTTATTTTGGTATATGACTATATTATGTACCGTGTAAACATGCATATATATGCTTTTTTATGTTACTAAGTCGACAAACAAGCGTACGGCTCACCTGATTGGTGACTACCGTAGCCTATACACGCCTGCAACACCAGAAGCATCGCAAGCGCGTTGCCGACCCTATCCCCAATCCCCCCCAGGAGCTCTGGTCACCTTACTCACCAACAGGAACACAATACTGCTTGAAAACAGTATTATTTAGCTGTGGTCTTCTGTAAGGTCGAGGTACTACCACAGTCGGGCTGCTCCATATTTTGAGCAGGAAATTTCCTGCTCATAATGTGCCCTACCTCAGTTATAATCATTAAGTAAAAATCGGTTATTTTAATATTGTAATATACAGACACTCCAATTTTATTTATTTGTATAGATGTATATCTATCTTCATAAGTGCGATTGTCGGTGGTGGCTGGATGAGAATTGCGAAGAACAGTGGACTGCGATATAGGCTTAAGATAATGTTCATATACTTAACAAAATTAAAAAGTTTTGTAAAATGGAGCTAAAAAGATAGAAAAAAAATTGGTTTTATTTCATTATACAGGGTGTCCCGCGATAATCTGCAACCCCGAAAGAGGGTGAAACTAGATCATAAATTATCGACAAAAAACAGAAAAAAATTAAAAAAATTAAAAAAAAAAAATTTATTTTTTTTACTGACGAATTGAGATTTTTATATAGCTTACGTAGCCTCTTTGTACAAAAAATGATGATTTTTGTACGGGTTTTTTGGGATACAGGCGTAATTTTTTTTTATTTGAATGGCAATATGGTAAGAAATAATAATAAATCATAAAATTTCCTGGTATTGGGGGCATAATTCTGAGAAAATTAGAGATCATTGAAAAAAACAGTCATAAAAAATGGATTTTTTTTCACAAGAAGCATAGTTAAAGACATAATGCCACTTTTTTGCCAGCTAATTTTTATTTTATCCTTACCGCCAAGTACGTGGCGTAATATTTTATTTTATTTTAAAGTAATCGACCCACTACTTTGGAAGAAATCATCATTTTTTGTACATAGAGTCTAGGTAAGATATAAAAATCTTAATTCGTCAATAAAAAATAAAATATTTTTTTAAAAAAGTTTTTTCTATGTTTTTTGTCGATAATTTATGGTCTAGTTTCACCCCCTTTCGGGGTTGCACTTTATCGCGGGACACCCTGTATATTAAAAACGCTACATTTTAATATTTTGGAATATAATTTACATCTATTTATATAATTTAAAGCATAGCTAAGAACCAGTCAGGCTTTTACTGAAAAGGCTTCACACTACTGTATTATAATATGATACGCTTTACAAGATAAAGCAGTTAATAAAGCTGTTCAGATTGAGCTAAAATCGTCGAAAAAAATATTTCTTGTTTAAGGCTCCTTAAACTTAATTTAATTTTTTCAGTAGTTAATGAGTAGTCATAATTATGCATTGGAAACTTTAACTACTAGAATAATAAACATAATTAAAGTCCCGTGAAAGAAATAAAAACAATACTCATCTCTCAATCTATAGTCTATACCAGTGTTTTTCAACCTTTTTCATGATGCGACCCCCCTGGTATGAAAAAATATTACGCGACCCCCCGACCATTCGCATTTTTGAAGTGAAACTTCTGTAGGCACATGAGGGGTAAAATTTGAGCGACCGGTAACGAGGCAGCGTCGTGACGTCATGATGGGTGACCACCTGGGAACACCCCACGACGTTGGCTTATTGTTTTTTTTTCAACTACTTTTTTGTATTTTAAATTCGTTTTTTTTAATTAGTTTTTTTTTTAAATTAGTTTTCCAAAAAAGTTTCACTCTTGACATGTGTATTTTGTACGCACGCAATTTTTTTATCATGTATGTATGTGTATAGGGCGAGATGAAAATGTCATCAGTGCAAAAGACTAAATACATGGCTTTACAAAAAAAGTTGACTTGTGGTCGTCGTCTATAAATCAAAATAGCTTCGATTCATTTTCGTCGACACTATCTTTTACTGAAGAAGTCGGATGTGAGATAAACATCAAGGCATATATACCTGGTATGAAAATGGTCTTAGATAATGTGAAAGAAGAATAATAATTGTGTCATTACTTCTCAGTGCAAGAAACATCGGAGAACACTGGGCAGAGGTGGTTTTTTTTTAAAATGTAACTAGGTTGGCAAAAAAGCGTACGGCTCACCTGATGGTAAGCGATCACCGTAGCTCATATACGCATGCAACACCAGAAGCATCGCAAGCGCGAGGCCGACCCTACCCCCAATTCCCCCCAGAAGCTCTGGTCACCTTACTCGCCAAAAGGAACACAACACTGCTTGGAAACGGTATTATTTAGCTGTGATCTTCTGTAAGGCCGAGGTACTACCCGAGTCGGCTGCTCCATATTTTGAGCAGGAAATTTCCTGCTGTGCCCTACCTCAGTTTAAAAATCTTAAATCCGTTTTTAAATGCTGCTATAAATGAGGCTAATTTGCCAACTAAGCTCAAAAAGAATCTGCTAGAATTATCTGCCGATGGAATTGGAATCCAAGTCTGCTAATTTGGATACCTATTTGGTTAAGAAGAAAAACAAAATACCAGGAATTGACAACTGAGGCCTTGAAGTGTTCCATTTGCCACCTTGTACTTATGCGAGTTGACATGTTCACCAATGGCCAAAATAACAAGTAAATAAAGAAACCGCTTAAATTTGGAAAACGAATTAATTCTATGTGTAGCAAATACAGATCCATGATGGGAGAAATTGGTTAATCAATAATTGTGTTTGCTCGCAAACGAAAAAAAACCGACTTCAATTACATCGACAAGTAGTACAAATAGGCCAGTCAAATCGTACACAAAAAAGGGCTAAAATCGCAAATGGTCTGCTAGTTCTGCTTTTTTGATATATTGTTAGGATCAGTACCAGTAGTGTAAATCCAGTTTTGCAACTTCGAAAGACCTGTGCTAACTTTGGGGCGCTCGAAAAGCCACGAAATTTTCGCACTTGTTTCGGTTTTTTCACTATATCTTCTAAAGTATGCATTTTTAGAGAATACATGTAGGATACATTTTTAAAGTACTTTATATTAGCTACAATATGATTCTAAAACCAGCTCTGAAGGTCAAATAGAAGCCGAGATACAGCTCTTCAAAAGTTGATCGTTTTTTCCAAAAAAGTGAAGTTTACAGTTTTGACCAACTTTGGACCCAAATTTCGGTGGGAAATACTCATCCTACGACGAACGTCGAATCAAGAGAGGTTGTAGTAAATTTAATTACCTTTAATTTAAGCACAAAACGGCGTCTATAGGCCCAATAGTTTTGTACAATGTTAAAAAAAAACAAAAGTCGGGAAAATAGGCCAGTCAAATTGTACATTAAAATCGCAAATGGTCTGCTAGTTCTGCTTTTTTCATATGTTGTTAGGATCAGTACCAGTAGTGTAAATCCAGTTTTGCAACTTCGACAGACCTGTGCTAACTTTGGGGCGCTCGAAAAACCACGAAATTTTGGCACTTGTTTCGGTTTTTTCACTATATCTTCCAAAGTATGCATTTTAAGAGAATACATGTAGGACACATTTTTAAAGTAGTTTAAATTAGCTACAATTTGACCCCAAAGCCAGCTCTGTAGGTCAAATAGAAGCCGAGATACAGCTCTTCAAAAGTTGATCGTTTTTTCCAAAAAAGTGAAGTTTACAGTTTTGACAAACTTTGGACCCAAATTTCGGTGGGAAATATAGGGCCTTTAGACGCCGTTTTGTGCTTAAATTAAAGGTAATGAAATTTACTACAACCTCTCTTGATTCGACGTTCGTCGTAGGATGAGTATTTCCCACCGAAATTTGGGTCCAAAGGTGGTCAAAACTGTAAACTTCACTTTTTCGGAAAAAACGATCAACTTTTGAAGAGCTGTATCTCGGCTTCTATTTGACCTACAGAGCTGGTTTTGGGCTCAAATTGTAGTTAATTTAAACTACTTTAAAAATATATCCTACATGTATTCTCTAAAAATGCATACTTTGGAAGATATAGTGAAAAAACCGAAACAAGTGCGAAAATTTCGTGGTTTTTCGAGCGCCCCAAAGTTAGCACAGGTCTTTCGAAGTTGCAAAACTGGATTTACACTACTGGTACTGATCCTAACAACATATGAAAAAAGCAGAACTAGCAGACCATTTGCGATTTTAATATACAATTTGACTGGCCTAAAAGTAATTAGACCAAAAAACAGTCAAGCAAATGCGCGTTATCAAAGATTACTCAAAAAGTTGTAATCAGATCTCGATCAAATTTATACAAGACTACATGACAAGTATTAGCTTTTGATTAAAGTAAGAATCATCAAAATCAATAAGCCCAGTGAAAAGTTACGCGGTTTTATACAACGTAGGTCGACGAAAAAGTAGTCAAGTAAATACGCATTATTAGATATAACTGTAAAAGTGCTTGTCAAATCTCAATTACATTTAAATGGGACCAAATAACACGCAATACCTTTCAATTAAAACGAAATTCATCGAAATCGGTCCACCCAGTCAAAAGTTCTGAGCTAACATACATAAAAAAAATACAACCGAATTGAGAACCTCCTCTTTTTTTGGGTGTCGGTTAAAAACAAGCACAACTTTCGCAATAACATGAGTATTAGGATTTTATTTCTTGTTAATTTGTTTGTACTAACATAAAAATGTTTGAGTATATCCTTTTGTTAAAATTCTCTTACTTAATAAATCAATCTTTTTAATATTTATTGTTTTTTTACTAAAGTTCTCTTGACCTCTGACGACCCCCTTACGGCAGCTTCGCGACCCCCCAGGGGGTCGCGACCCACAGGTTGAAAAACACTGGTCTATACTAATATTATAAAGAGGTAAAGTTTATAACTTTGTTTGTATATACGGGGTAATCTTCGCAAATACTGATCCGATCATGAAAATTCTTTCACTAACAAAAAGCTACACTATTCAGGAGTGACAAGATAAAAGGAAAAAGATAAAAATTATCAAAATTTTCGACCCAGCAGGATTTGAACCTGCGCCCTCTGACGTGCCGTGTCAACAATTCAATCTAATCAAGCATTATTATTTGCCTTAGAAATTAATTGGTGATTTTAAAACATTTATATTTATCTGATTTGCTGAAAATAGTGAGAGTGTATTGGAACATATCAAATTTCACCGTACCCTTCTTATGTGAAATGGATTATAACGCCCAACGAAGTGGGCACGGGTCGGCTAGTTCTAATATAAATTTATTTCATTTATTACTTATGTAAATCATAGTTAATGGTTTTATTTCAAATAGTCACGTATTACTATCATTACACAGCTTCCCGCTGTCAGTATGCTTACCTAGATCTTTACAACTAGGCAATTTTTAATTAGGATTTTGATGTGGTTTTCTTTAAATAGAAAAAATACTAAATAGAGAGATTCCAGAGGAAAGTTTATAGGTATACTACATGCATAATATAGTAGAGGAATACTGATAGTTTATGCAACCGTGCGAAGCCGGGGCGCGTCGCTAGTTTCATATAAAATTGAAACTTTATAAATACCTACCTACATATTATGTACAAATAATTATAATTTATTCCTTTACATTATTTAATAATGTATTGGATTATGTTTTAAATCACTCTTTTCATAATCTAGACATTCAGACATTTGTCGTAAAGAACGTGCCCAAATTTCAGAGCAGAATATATAGGTCTGTACGATAGATATTATACAGTTTCAGGACCTCTTTCTTCACTTACGTATAGCTAGCAGCGGACTGCGCGCGGCGCGACATCGATTTTTCCACTAAATAAGCCATTTTCAACCATCAGTGAGATTGTAAACACGTTCTGTTCAGTTCGGAATAATAAAATTCAGATAAGTGAATTATGTGTGGGTCTTCCCGTAAATAATGCGCTACTGTGGGTCGTTACTTAATGACAATGGCCGCTCAAAATAAAGGTACGTAACCGACTAAGTACGAAAAATTTTTTTATATACTTTTAAATGTACGTTACTCTTTTTGTAATGTAAATATTATGGTAATCGGCGTAAGGCCACGTTTTGTAGGGCATTCTATTTGCTGGAGTGTAACATCGTTTTGACATAAAGATAACACCGATTGTGGGCGAGTACAGCCATGTGATGTTTATGCGTGTTTTTTTTTTCGAATGTAGCAACGTTAGCTTTCGTGTAACTTTGTTTTTAAATTATTTATTTAATTCGTTTTACGAACATTAATTAACATATCAGAAATCGATAGAACACGATCAATGTACATCATCATGTAGTACGTTATTAATTACTTTTACAGGGATACATAGGTACCTAACGTCGACATTAGATTAAAATATGATAAATATATTTTCAAACTTTTTAATAAAATATAAAGTATTTAAGTTATGGAAATATACTATCTATGATTAATTGGAATAGTTATCTGCGATTAACTTTGTGTACCTACTTAGAAATTAAATAAGGACTAGCTTCTGCGCGCGACTTCGTCGGCGTGGACTCCGCTCCCATTGGTCTTAGCGTGACAATACATAGCCTATAGCCTTCCTCGATAAATGGGCTATCTAACAGTGAAAGAATTTTTCAAATAAGCCCAGTAGTTCCAGAGATTACCGCGTTCAAACAATCAAACAAACAACCAAACTCTTCAGCTTTATATATTAGTATAGAGTATAGATAAATAGAGAGTGATGTAGCTAATATTTGATTAATTATTATTAAACAGAAAATACCTGGTCATACTATGATATAAATCACCGATATCACATATTTTAAGATTATATCAGATGATTAATGACTTTATCGGTTTTTAAAGATCTTTTGAGTTTTTTCTTAGTTTGTAAAGAAGTATCTGACGCGTAGCAAATCATTAATCCTGACTAAGTTCGGCTTAACATAGATTAAGAAAATAAATTAATACATAGTGTATATTAAATGTTATTATAGATTTTATTATTTTATAAATAAAAAAAGAAAAGAAGCTCTAATATAAGACTTAAAAATTTTTTGGCAAGAAATACAAAGTAGGTAGTCGAAAAAATATTAATAATAATTAATCAATGAAATACGCATTATAAGAGACTAGCGACCCGCTCCAGCTTCGCACGGGTGCAATGCTGATACTAAATATAAAATATAAAATAAATATTTGCAATATAAGCGCAAAAAATGTGTTTATTTACGACATCATACAACTTTAAAACTTTCAGTGTTCCTCTACTATATTATGCATGTATTATACATATAAACCTTACTAAAGAAAACCGCATCAAAATCAGTTGCGTAGTTTTAAAGATCTAAGCATATATACAGACAGACAGACAGCGGGAAGAGACTTTGTTTTATAATATGTAGTGATAACTCCAAGAGTGATCATCAGATTTCGATCAAATTTATATGGGACCTCATGAATGGACTAGCTTTCAATAACAATAAAAAATATAAAAAATCGATAGACCCAGTAGGTAAATAGTTAAGAGGTAACGCACATAAAAAAATACAGACAAATTTAGTACCTCTTCCTTTCTTTGAATCAATTAAACTACCTTTACAGGGAAGGAAGTGCTAGTAAAATACGTCGAACAAAAAAAAAAAAAAAAGAACGTGCGTACAAAGTAGGTACACATGTCAGATGTAATGTCTTTGGCAAACTATTTTGAAAAAAAAACAACAACGTTACAAGGTGTTCCCAGGCGGTCACCCATTCAAGTACTGACGCGTTATCCGTTGCCACGTCGCCTTTCTCTCAAAATTTACCCTCATGCGCCTAAAGAAGTTTCACTTCAAAAAAAAAAAAAAAAGATTCTCTTTAAACTGAAAAATAACATTGTATTTTTAAGAGAGGAATAATCGGATTGAACAGAACACAATAACGTGTGAATCGCACGTGACTTACTGCAGAAATTGGTACAAATACGTTTCGCTTTTTTTTTACAATAAATAGGTAAAACCAATTAAATGATTTTGAATATAGTCTATTCAGTATGTTGAGTAACAACTATCTACGTCAAAATGATTAATATTTGAGATTTTTTTTTAGAATTAGAACTTTTAATAGAAGTAATTAAATTGGGTTGTCTGGAAGAAATGACTAAATAGCCTAAGTCCGCCCATTGTACTTCACAGTCTGTAAATGATATTTGTAGTTGTGATGTACAATAAAGTATAAATAAATAAATAAATAAATAAGAAGAAGAAGGTAGTAGATGAAGATAAGGCAGTAGAAGAAGAGAGAATAGAGTAATAGATGATTGGGTATAATAGAAGTTTTTAAACTTTCACAATCACTATGAACACCTTTTAACCGACTTCCAAAAAGGAGGAGGTTCTCAATTCGACTGTATTTTATTTTTATGTATGTTGGATCAGAACTTTTGACTGGGTAGTCTCAGATTTCGATCAATTTTGTTTGAATTGAAAGGTGTTGCGTATCATGTGGTCCCATTTAAATTTAATTGAGATCTGACAATAAGTACTTTTAGAGTTATATTACCTACTCGACTACTTTTTCGTCGACCTACGTTGTATTATACCACATAACTTTTAACTCGGTGTAGGTACCGATTTTGATGATTCTCACTTTAATCGAAAGCTAATACTTGTGTAGTCTTGTTTAAATTTGATCGAGATCTGATTACAGCTTTTTAAGTAATCTATCATAGCGCGTATTTACTTGACTATTTTTTCGTCTTGTTACGTTGTATTACTTGTCGATGTAATTGAAGTCGTTTTTTTTTTCGTTTGCGAGCAAACACAATTATTATTATACGGGACTAACAGCGATTTTGTTTTGAAACTTCTGATCTCACCCGTGATCGTCGTGGTGTCTACAGCAACGCTGAAATATCAGAAATTTCAAAACAAAGATCTGGTAATGTTACTTTTAGTAGGATAATTATTGGCCATCCCTTCATGGACCCATGTGGTGGAATAAGTTTTTTCCCTTTTCCTACATGGGGAGAAAGATTTCACTCAGCATTGGAGCGCTAAGACGCTAACTCGATATTCAGTTAGGTTAAAGATGTTTGTAAAGTTTGATCGAAGTAAATTTATTTTATTTTCCTCTTATAGTAAATAATATCTATATTAGAAAATTATGTTTAAGAGTTGTTTGACGGATTAAATTTAGATTTTACTAGCTGACCCCGCAATCGTTGTTTTGCCATTTATGTTATTATTCCCCGCAACCCCCTCTTGTGGGTGGAATTTCGTAAAATCCGTTCTTAGCCGACCTCTACTCGGCGAAAGGAATATTCCTACCAAATTTCAAGTCTCTAGGCCTTATGGTTCCAGAGATATCGTGATGAGTCAATGGGGGGAAATCTCTTTTATATAATTACTAGCTGACACCGCAAACGTTGTTTTGCCATTTATGTTATTATTCCCCGCAACCCTCTCTTGTGGGTGGAATTTTGTAAAACCCGTTCTTAGCTTACGTTCTTGGCGAAAGGAATATTCCGACCAAATTTCAAGTCTCTAGGCCTTACGGTTCCAGAGATATCGTGATGAGTCAATGGGGGGAAATCTCTTTTATATATAGAAGATTCTTATTGTCACGTATTACTATTTTCAGCATTTCGTTGTCCTACGTGAACGAGAAAGAGAAATATTCATTAGTTATTGTACCATTAATTTGACTTACTGATATCTGTAGCTTCATCTGTGTTGCTTGGTGTAATGACAATGTATGTACCTACTTATTTTATACGAAGAGAAAAACACACAAAAAAAGATGTATGCATGAATATTTTTTGATTAATAATTTTGATGACAAATTAATTAAAAGTTTACATTAAAACGTAATAAAATTGCTAAAGCGTGTAATTCGGTTTAAGATTATAAATAAATGATAAAGATGTACCAATGTTAATTTATACAAATCACAATTTATAACTATGTACAACGGTTGAAAGATTTATTAAGAACGAGAATCGGTGGTAGCTTCACACAATTAAAAGTGCTTTTGAAAGTTATTTGAAGAAATTTTTTTTTTCATTGTCATTTGATCATGTAAAATATATACCTAGTAATTTTAAAAACTGATTCTTAAAATGTTTAAAAAGTTATTTACAATATACCTAATTATTACATCACAAATTCACAATATTTTTTTTTTTAGAAAAATGACAAATGTCTAAACTTAGAAGACTTAATTGAAATCTATTCGGTACTTTTCCATGATGCGCGCCCAACGGCTACGTTTATCACTTGATATACATAATTATATAGAAGTGTCTTTCTGTTGTTATTAAAACACGTCTCATGCTGTCTTGTGCGACATAATATACGGATTTGTAATACGAAAAGACGCGACATTTCGCGTAATAAATTATGTCTAAAAGGCTTTTCATTTAGGTACAGTATAATTTATTGTAGAAAACTTGATAATATATTATTGGCTGTGTTCGTGTTTACATATTCTGGGTATTGATAGCCTTTCATAGGGAATCTACGTACTAATACGTTAACGACTTTAAATTTTTTTCTCAGTTAAGGAAACTTTTCTCAAATTCATAGTATAAAGTTAGATCATATAAAGTTTCATTGAAATTTATTCAGTAGTTTTAACAACAAAATATGCCTGACACAAAAATAACGTAGTTGTCGTTTACGAAATTAGTTATTTAATGGACTACACTAGTCGTTGTCTGTCGATATTATTCAATGTCTGTCAAGCATTAGCCTTCTGTTGGCTGGCTTGGTTAGCTTGTATTGGCTCGTCGTGTTAAAATATGTAAGACAAGTCGCGTCAACCACCAGTCCCATTTTGTTGAATGAAATCGCTATACGACCACGTCTATTTCTTTTAAGGTGTTGACAGTCACAAAGGTGACTACTTTAAACTAAATTTTTAATCTATATATTAATACGTGAAGCAAAAACTTTGTACCCCTTTTTACAAGAATTGCGCGGACGGATGAGTATGAAATTTCGCACACTCTAGTTTACCTATATAGAGAAGGAGTGCAGAATGCTAATATTTTTTTTAAGTTATACATAAAAAATACATTAAATCAATAAAAAAAAACACTACACCATGTATTTTTTGAAGTCTTTGACAACAGAACCTTAATAATGTTTAAAATTATAATTGAAATTAATTATAGTCGAATTTCGACCACTGGGCGACCACTAGTACTGTAAAACAGAAAAACGTTGAATCGTATCCCTCAGGTATGTTAGTTATATACCTACTACTTACTCATCCCAAAAAATTTCTTTCGTTTTTAATTTTCAATGTTATAAAACCTTCTTGCTTTCTTTGTAACTAACATATTAAAATACTTTTAAAAAAATATGACAATGTATGGCATAAATGTTAAATCAAACATGACATTGTCAATAATTTGGTCATATGAGAATTTAAACAATATAAATTACATTATACGGTTAGTAAAATTATAATATAAGTATGTCACAAATGATGCACATCCGTATTTGTAGATAAAAAAGTAGGGACTAAAGTATTTAATATATATGACGACGCGTTAGCGTAACGGTTACACTTACAGTACCTACTGGCTTATGACTCTTGCTCTGGCGGTTGCAGGTTCGATTCCCGCACGTGGCATACATTTGTAAAAGCCATAGAGAATTTGCCGTGGTCTGGGCGTTTATTTATACTTGTGTGATGTGTTTCCGTACCCCCAAGGCCCCGACACAGGAGTTTATTATTATTTTATAATTGTTCATGTTTATTTTTCATAACGTATTGTACAAATCTGGTTATTTTCATGTATCGTATAATGTATGTGCTATATAATTACAGCATATTTTTTTAATTCATTCTCAAAAAATATAAATATTTTAATTTAATAAAATATTTTACTTCTTTAGCTACAAATTTATGTAGTGTAGTGTATTTTTATTTAAAAATACACTGTACCTAGTCATGTTTCTAAAAACGCTTTTCTTCGCTAATCTTCGAAACACTTGTATGTATTTTCGAGCGTTTTTACAGTGGATAGATTTTGGGTCATTTTTATTCTTTGTTAAATATTGAGAATAATTTCCTTGAAAGGGTTATTACCTAAAATAATTTTATATTATTGTTAGTTTGTCTAGACAATTTGTTGTGAGGGCAATATTATTATAAACCCATAATTATACAGTTCATAGACTTCAGGGAGTAGGTACATCTATATCTCTATATCGCATAACTTCCAAACAACTACACCTTTAGCACATTCGATTATATATACTTATTATGACATCAGCCATCATCATCATCAATCAGTTCAGCCTATTGCAGTCCACAGCTGGACATAGGTCTCCCCAAGTTCGCGCCAGACATCCCGGTTTTCCGCAATCCTACACCGGCAATCTTACGTAGATCGTCGGTCCAACAGGCCGCAAGACGTCCCAAAGCACACTGCGCTTACTTATTATGACACGATTCGATCACGATCACGATTCAGCCTGTAATATCCCACTGTTGGGCATAGGCCTCTTCTCCATGTAGGAGAAGGATCGGAGCTTAATCTACCACGCTGCTCCAATGCGGGTTGGCGGATATATTCCCTACTATGAGTAACGATCGCTATCAGGTGTATATGATAACAACCGGGATCGACGGCTTAACGTGCTCTCCGAGGCACGGTGGGGAGACCCACAAGGACTGCAGAAACACCCAGACCACGGCAAACATCTGTATGGCCGATACAAATGTTGTCGTGTGCGAGAATCGAACCCGCAACCGCCCGCGCAACAGCCGATCGCAATCCAGTGCTGTAACCGCTGCGCCAACGCGGCGTCAATGTCGGCGTATTATGACAAGTGTTGTTTAATTTTTTTTAAAGAAAGTCGGAGTATCAAAACAGAATAAAAAATTTTGACGGTACAAAGTTCGCCGGGCAAGCTATATAGTTTTGAAAATCTAAAATATTCTATATAGGTTAATCTTTGTTACAGTTGAAAGTGGGTCGGAAGAGATGCCGACCTCTGCGCCAGACCCCAGTGCCGAGCAGAAGGAACGATTGATAGCTGCCGTCAAGAAAGAAGTTAAGCAGTTGATGGAAGAGGTAACAATTTGGTTGTTTTTTGAAGTGAAACTTCTTTAGGCGTATGAGGGTACAATTTGAGAAAAAGGCAACGCGGCAACGCGTCACGCGTCTGTACTTGGATGGGTGACCGCCTGGGAACACCGTGTGACGTTGGCTTTTTGTTTTTGTTTTTTAAATTAGTTTCTTTTTATAATTTTTTAATTAGTTTTTTTTATTTCGTTTGCCAAAGAAGTTTCACTTCTGACATGTGTAGGTACTTTGTACGCACGCAATTTTTTTCAATTAGTTTTTTAATTATGATACCGCCCCATGTGTACTTTGTTTGTTATCATCACCATTTTTTTTAATGTAATGCATGGTAGAATATAATAGAACTGAAAAGATGGTAGATTTTATTAGTAAAAAATGTATAATAAACTTAATGATGATATCGTTTATAGATTGCGATGAGTGTTCTGACCTGGTTTATATAACTAATGTCTAGAACTTAAGATTATTGAGCTAGGATAAACCGACGATCGTGTATGTTTGTTAAACATACATGTATAGTACACGGCCGTAAATAATGCACATCGACTTTTAGAAAGAGACAATCAGCTAATTTGAACTTTGTAGAGCGTTATCTCTGACGCACATTACCTATGAGACGTATCGGACTGTCAGTATTTCATATGACAGATCTAATAGTGTAAGAACCCAGTTCCCAGATCACCTGTCATATTTTTTTGAAGGACAAAATATATTAAATTCAAATTCAAAATATTTTATTCAGCATAAAATTATTACAATTTCTTACTGAACGTCATGAGTCTACTACCAGTTCGGAAAGAAAAAGCCTCTGACCTGAGAAGAACTGGCGAAAGAAACTCAGCGGGACTAATATCTTTTTTTTTAATCATGTTTTTTTTCCAAAGCAGATTGAAAGTTACAATAATTTTATAGGTTGAAATAGCCTGGCGGCGATCACATCATTCCCAAGGCGTACTGTCTTCTATAAAATCGTTAATCGAATAATATCCTTTAGTACACAAACGTTCTTTCACAATTTTTTTTAAATTTGGCTGCTTTACATACGTAAAATGTTATTAACCAGCTATTTTAGTATTTATCGCCAGACACTAATTATATTACTATATTTTAAAACCTGTAGAAAATATTTTAGCAACTCTTTATACTACGATGTATACTGTAATGTTTTGTCAATCAGAAACAAGGAAGTCTGGGGTCTGGGATCTTGGACTATAACGCTCTACGAAGTCGAAATTAGCCGATTGTCTCTTTCCAAAGGTCGATGTGCAATATTTATGGCCGGGTACTATAGTTATTTTATTTATTTATTAAAAATTGATAAGAATAAGACTAGAATTTATAGAAAATCATTTTAAAAGAACCCATTTAAAAGATTAAGCGTAGGGCGCCTTCAAATTAGCCGCGACAAATTTGAAGGCGCCGCGCTGCTGTCGCGCGTTGTTATTTACATACATTTACAACGTCGCGCGGCAGCAGCGCTGCAGACGCGCTTCCGCCGCGCGGCTAATTTGAAGGCGCCCTAATAATGTGTTGCGTAAAATTACGTATAGGTAGATACATTATAAATTTTGTTGAATTTGAATGTTAATATATCAACTTTCCAGAAAAAGTATTCTTTTTTTTGATGCGAATACTTTTTTGCTCCTCTTCAGAATGTTAAAAACTATTACGTTAGAGGTTTTATGCATTGGAGCTTAGTTATTAAGCTTGCTTTAAAGCTTTGGCGGAAGAGAGAGTGAAGTTTTAATATATTAAATTTACATTCTAAGCGGTTCTAAGTATAATAATACTCATGTTATACGTATAAACATTTTGCAAAGATTTTAAAATGAAGAGAACTTCATCTTGTTACTTTATATAATTATAATAATGCGCTATATTTTTAAAAGCTTTTATTTAGCTTGCAATGTATGCAAGTCTGTATGTAAATAGGTGCCTATGTATGTATGTTTGTCAGGGTGGAATCTTGCTACTCAATTTTAACCGATTGTAGCTGAAATTTTGTATACACGTTTAATTTGGATGACATTGCATGTTTAGCTATGTAACGTCATTCTATATACAATATGGACACCACACTCAAGATGGCGGAGTACTTATTTTTAATGCACAACTACAATATGAGTATCAAATGAAAGGGCATGATGAGAGTAACTCACAAAACAAAGTGACGTTACCCAAAATTGGCTAATAAAGATGGCGGATTAAAGCTTCTATGCTGTCTGTCCAATATGGGTACAAAATGAAAGGGCTTGCTGAGAGTAACTCGAATAAAAATTAGGTGACATTACTTTAAATCTAATATGGCAGCATTCTAAAGATGGCGCACTAAGTTTTTTATGTTTCCCTACATTACGGGTATCAAATGAAAGGATTTCCTGAGAATATTAGACTTTTAGTTAAAAAGTAAAAAGTAAATTAAAGTAAAAAACTTTTTGAAAAACAAGCTGTTAGTTTAAATGCGCTGAAAAGAATAAAATAAACTTTTCAAAACTTTTACTATGAACATATAACGTCAATACATACTTTAATTTATTATTTAAATACCTAGTCATTTGTTCATTATTTATTAGGTACGTTAGAAACGTTAGAAAGATAAGATAATTTAATTTTGCTTAAAATTTTGTTTTGTATATTAGATGTTTTAGTAAGGACGAATACTAAATAATTAGTCTATCTGCCGTAGATATGTACACAATATTATTTCGTTACGATGTCAGTAAAAGCAGTAATAACTTCACAACTAGACAGTGAAATCTACTGATACAGGTGAAATCTATACCAAATTTTAAGCTAGTCCTCCAAAATGAAAACTGTGAAACTCCCTTCTAGTTTCATGTAGTATGTTTTGTATCGTGCAGAAATAAATATAGGTACCATATTTATTTACATATCTCTCATAAAGTCGATTAAAATGGTTTTATCCTATATCTCTGATGTACAGACATCGGGTGGTTACAAATTTAACATAATTATGTGTATAATATATCTATTAGGTATCACCTAGATCTCTAGAGCTGACCTTTGAACGTATGGTTTTAAAATTAAAATAACTGAATTTATGGGCTACGAAGTTCTCTAATGTTACAAAATTATAAAATGATTTCATTTTACAATATTTTATGTTACAAGAGATTTTGTGCTCCTAGAATATTTAGTGACTTGTAATTATAGCCGACCGATGGCAGGATAACCATCCAACTGCTGGCTTTGAAATAAAGCGTCTTCGGTTCGACAAAGCCAGCCATGCAGTCACTAACCCGCCTGTCTAGCGTGGCGACTATGGGAAAAGCATACAAGTTCACGCCATTTTTGGCGCTAGCTTGTGGAGGACTATGTCCAGCAGTGGACTGCGATAGGTTGAAGTGAGTGAGTGAGTGAATTATATGCTACTACTTCAGTGAACTTTTATCACATTAACAAGGATTTGGAGGAAGATAACTTATTTTAATATTTTTCTAAGAAAATAAAATAGTTTTTGTAATGTCAAAAATCTAGAGAAAGAGACACAATATTTCTTATTGACTTTTACAATTCTTGATAAAGCAAAGAAACATTTGGATAACTTTTTACACAGATTTATCAGTTGCCAGATGGCAAATTTTGACATGAATATAATATGTTGATCTTCACGTAAGTAAACACTTCTAATCTACAATTTATAAGCTCTTTCTTCTTCTCTTTGTTCTCAAATATTATATAGGTACATTACTTATTATATTTCAAGAAACTGTGGAAAACACTTCGCATATTATGTACCAACTTTTGTTTATATAAGTTTATGTAAGTTTAGATAGTTAGACTCCAACTTGTGTAACAGAAGTTTTGGTAACTTCATTGTTATATTATATTAAAAAATTATTTGATTTTATCGATTTGAATTTATTCAAAATTATCACATATTCTTTATTGTAAACAATAAATAAATAAACAAAAAATAAAATAATAAAAGACACTAAAAGAGCGTTCTCTTCTAAACAACCATCAGGCAAAAGACATAGGAAAGAATAAAGTAAACCAATAAACAGAATAAACAATAAACATTTTTGTAACTTTAAAATGGTATATATTAAAAAAAAACGAGTGTTCTTTACCACACGACTGAAGTAAAACTTACGAAACGTAACTTTCTCGTTCGTAACACTTTTCGTAAAGTTCTCGTCACGCATTCACCAGCTTACCCAAGAAGTTTTACTAAAACGTACAAATACTCATAAAACTAACAACCTTTTTTTTAAAAATAATTTTATACATATTTACATTAGTTTTTTCTCTATTTTTTCCCAATTTTTTTAAATGTATTTATTATTTTTTGATTGTAATATCAACTAAGTATTTACTTTCTTTTCATCATAATATGTTATCTACGATATACAGTCAAGTTCAGGATAATTGTTTTTATATTGTGATCTGCTAACTTGCTAAGTTGATTGTCTGTAACAGATCGTTCGATTATCGATAAGGCTCTTGACGGTATGTTAATATTATTTTGTAATAATTCTTGGTTGTGTGTTTTAATTATTAATACGTTCAAATAAAAAAATAAATATCAGGACTAAAGCTTGTATCAACAGTCGCTGATAGATGTATCTATGTGTCATACAATTTACCTTTATTACCATCGAATTTTTATTATTTTATTATCTGACAGATCTCTTTATTAACTGCTTGTAAACCTAAAATTAGGTAAGGAGAAATATATAGATCCTAAGCATCTGTTTTACCTTCCTTGTAAGATATGAAATAATATCTATAAGTAGTTACTAGTATTTACTAGAATAGGAAATACTAGGGTAGAATATTAAGTAAATAACCAAAGCTTCGTAAAGTAGGTAATTATAAAATTAAGAGAGACTGTATTCATTGAGCTTATGGTAACAATCAATGTCATAAACAGTCTAACAGCCAAATGAACTCATAAAGATTTAATTGCGTTTTCTGATTTTTCCATGACTTTTAATACGGTAATTTTTTAAAAATTAAATTCGCTTCAATTAAAGTAGATCTTTATTTGTGGCTAAGGCAGGAACATGTTTTCCCTTTTTTGTTTCATGAAACTCATTAAAAGTTCTGTCATTTTTTATTTCTCTCAGCAAACTTCTATTGTTTTGCTTCCCTTGCCATAATCAAATTCTTGTTTTATCGTCAAAGCATTGAAGGATGTATTGATTTTTCTAAAAATACAATATTTGATATGTCTTTACATTTTTATTGACGACTACGCTTTTAAGCGTCGTGGTAATAGTTATTGGGTGATGCGATAGTGGAACCCCGGGTTCAATCTCCACAGATGTCATAATTATGTTTGTATAGGTCATATGTACAGGTATCTGTGGTGGTCTGGGCGTTAGTGATTGTGTGGTATGATTCTGGTCCTCTAAAAGCTTGGGGATTGGTCACGGGTACACTAATGTATCACTTAGCATAACCATAACTCGATAAATATCCTGTTGTACATATAAATTATATTTTAAAAATAAATAGTCTATATATATAAAAGAGTTACCCACCCATTGACTCATCACGATATCTCTGGAACCATAAAGCGTGGAGACTTGAATTTTGGTAGGAATATTCCTTTTGGCGAGTAGAGGTCAGCTAAGAACGGATTTAACGAAATTCTACCCCTAAGGGGGTTAAACGGGGGTTGGAACTTTGTATGAAAGTCCTATGTTTTTGAAGTAAGAGACTTAAAATTCAAAATGTATGCTCTATAGATGGTGTGGAGGTGTACTAATAATGTATTTTTAGAAATCAACCCTTTTTGGGGCTGAAACGGGGGGTGGTAGTTTTATGTGAGCGAGATGAAAACTTAAGTATATGTAAGTATATTATTTGCATCACAAAAATAATTAACGCCCAACGAAGTGGGCACGGGTCGGCTAGTAATCATATATAAATAAAACCTGTGTGGTTTTATGAAACCACGGTAAAAGTGAAACTTTTTTTCACATTATATACATTAAACTAAAAAAATTTGGAATAGTATTCCATTAAGGGTATAAAATCTTACCGCGCGGCCGACCGTCAGGCGACGTGCAACGCACAGACGAAAAAGTTTGAGACGATGCTGAAATAAAAGTTTCACTTTAATAAATAATATCGGCGCAGAAAAAGATGTATTTGATTTTTTTTTTAAATAGCATACTTTTTATGGCAGGCCGTTACACGAAAATTCGTTCACGAGGAAAGCGGAGGGGTGACTGCACTCTGTGGCGCGGTGGAAGCTTGCCTCGGTCAAGGTCTCAGGCGACGCGCCCTCGGTCTCTTCAAGACAAGCTCCACTACTGCGCTTTTGCATAAGATTGCTAAGGTAAGTGTACACTTTGCGGTATAAGCGACTCTAGAATACTTTCAATAAGCGTGATATGTATATACCTATTTTCCACGTGACTTTTAAAGAAGTGTCTTTTATGACTACTAAAATTGTTTTAAGTTTTCCCTTACTATAGCATACAGTAAGCGAAAATTTAAAACAATAGAAAGTTAATAGAACTGTTTAAAAAATTTAGTTGAGCGTCATTTGTCAAAGTGTCGGGTTAGACGACAAAAAGATCGAAAGAGAGTGTTTAGGGTTGTAAATAATTTGGCCAATTTATTGACTTTAAATTAACTCAGAATCAGTCTTAGGTTTCAAATGTTACACAGTCAAGGCAGCAGAAAGAAAAAATCTAGATTTCAATTTAATGTATTCCAACTCTTATGTGGTTTTAATTTGACGATTAGCAATATAGAAAAAAAATATACAAACAAAAACACACGAATACTTTTTAATTTAACGTGTTACGTAATATTTAAAAAAAATGTTATTCATTTACAACAAATGTTTGAAGATGACTTTACCAAACTTTTGATAATTTTCGATATACATATATTTTTAACATTATTTTATCAATGGTGTACAATGAAGAGTTAGTGTTATAATAACTGGATTTAACTGAAAATACCAAAGATAAGCTGCAAGTAAAATATTAGTTTTTTTTTTTTATGTAAAAAAAAAATTTTACGTATCATACAATAAGTATTTTAATGGAATTTACAGTTAGTTTGTAATTTTCTCAACGTATGACGAATTCAAGAAAATAAAACATTTTAAAGGAATTGTCTTTAAAATATCTTTTTAATTAACGTAAGAAACGTGTGGTATCAAATTATTTTGTGGGAACCTTTATTACATTAGATTTACAAATTGCTAGTAATAAATAAAAACAAGTTAAATAAAAGCTTGTAGTAAAGTCCTCTTAGTGGGCAACCTACAATTTTATTTAATTTTTCTTAACTATAATTTACTTTGTACATTTTACTTTGTACATTACGAAGATTATTTTCGTCCATTGTGAAACGACATAATAATTTATTATGATACTCGAGAACAAGAGATTCGTAGATAATGTCGAAATATCGAGCTCCGACAAATAAAAATAAAAAAAAACATGGTAAATATCCCGTTTTAAATAATATCGGTATTGAAGATAACCATGTTAAAGTAAAATCTTAAAAAACTCATACTTTTGTTCAATAAATGAAAACGCTTAATATTTTAATGTTTTTAATTTTAATAATCCAAGTTTAATGGACTTCTCTCGTTGACCTGAAAATAGACGAATACTTTTGGGTTAATGGCGTACATAAAAAGAACACGCCCTCCGTTGTAAAATGTGAGGTTAATTAGGCACACGGATTTTCACCCACCATTTATTATCATTTTTATCATTTTTAGGGTTCCGTACCCAAAGGGTAAAAACGGAACCCTATTACTAAGACTTCGCTGTCTGTCCGTTTGTCCGTCCGTCCGTCTGTCCAGGCTGTATCTCAAGAACGGCGATAGCTAGACAATTGAAATTTTTAATAATTATGTATTTTTGTTGCCGCTATAACAACTAAAAACAAAATAAAATAAATATTTAAGGGGGGCTCACATACAACCAACGCCATTTTTTGCCTATTTTTGCTCGATATCAATAAATGGTAACAGGTAGGCACTTGAAATATTCACGAAATATTGTATATTTACTTTAATAATAAATAATAAAATAAAATAAAAATACATTTAGGGGGTTCGTACAACAAATGTGACTTTTTTGCCGCTTTTTGCTCTATATTAAAATCAATGTACCTACTGTTGTTTACCTAGTCAATGGTACGGAACCCTACGTGCGCGAGTCCGACTCGCAGTTGGCCGATTTTTTTAATTGTTAGTCTATTTATCTGGGTGAAAAAAAAATTGCGTTACATAAGCAACGCACGGTTAAATAAGTAATAATTTCTGGTGTCTTTGAAATATTCGCATCAATTTTTCTTTATGAATCTTTCCATGGAATATTTAACCCAGTTACGTTGCTACAGAAGTAATTACGGAAAAGTGACCTTTGAGATGTTATTTCTTTAATTAAAATTCGTTTGTAAACCTACAAAACTGATTTTTAAAATAACTAGCGACCCGCCCCGGCTTCGCACGGTTGCAATGCTAAAACTAAATACTATCTACAATAAAAGATACGTTAGAAACCTCTAAAATACCGGTGTTCCTCTACTATAATATGCATGTTTTATACATATAAACCTTCCTCTGGAATCATTCTATTTACTAAAGAAAACCGCATCAAAATCCGTTGCGTAGTTTTAATGATCTAAGCATATATATTCAGACTAGGGAATGCAATCCCGCTACAAAATTTTAATCCCGGTATTTGCGGGACTGAGAGGTCTAAGTCCCGCGGGATCCTGGTATTTGCGGGATCCCGCATGTTTCTCAGTCATTGAGAAAAAAAGTGAAATCCTGTATCATAAGTGCATCTAGAACTAAAAAAGAAACAAAAATATATTATTTAAAACTACGTATCGAGAGATTAATAAAAATATATTGTATATTTAAAATAAAAGAATAAAAATTATTACAAAGAGACAATAGGTAGGTAGTTTTTAGTTTAGTTTAGCATTATTTTGAAAGTAACTGCGCATAAAACATAGCATGTTAATAGTCTTGTCTGCCAAACGACTCCTAACTTTATAAGCCAGATAGTCAGCAGCAGAAAACGCTCATTCTGCTTCAACGCTTGTGGGTACAACTGTTGATAACGCGTTGTAGACGATTTGAAACGACCTTTTAATCCACTAGACTCAAACAAATTCATTTCTTTCTCAAGAGAATGAACTCCGCAATGAGTGCGACAAGCAGTTTTAAGACTCGATAGTTTAAAATGTTATTTATTATCGTATCAAAATTTCGATCCACCCGGATTCGAACCCGCACCCCTGACATACTGTGTCAGTGCTCTAGCCAACTAAGCTATGTAACGATGTCCAGCCGAATCGAAAATTTTGATATGATTTTATTCGGTTTTAAGCAACCGTGGATGGAAGTGGTGAAGAAACCGGATACAACTCCCGCTGGATCGAAATTTTGATATGATAATAAATAACATTTTATAGTTTCCTCACGTGTGGGAAACACAAAAATAAAAATAATACGAATCGATAGAGTTTGTTCAAGTTCATCTCGAACAAGTTTTCTAATAGCGTTATCGATTGTAGATTGTCAACTTGGCTAGGGGGGCTGGCTCCATAGTTTCAGCTTGCATGATCATGATCTTCGTCATGAGCCGAATCAATTCGCGCGCTTTCGCGTGCCGAACAACACAAGGCGTTTACCGTTACCCGCTAATCCCGCGGGATCCCGCTCGATTTATGTGCGGGACTGGTCCCGCAAAAATAGTGCGGGATCCCGGTATTTCAGGATCCCGGTATCCCGGTATTGCAATCCCTAATTCAGACAGACAGACAGAGGGAAGAGACTTTGTTTTATAATATGTAGTGATGATGCCAAACAAATTGAAACTGCGTTTTCACTAGTAATTGGGGATACCTATTTGTTTTCGAAAAACGATACGATTTGAGTTTTTCTCTACGAATTAAATTAAAAATACGTATGTATTTAGATTTCTATTACTAACACGCGCTCTGATTTCTTAAATATTTTTTTGTTAGAAATCAGGTTATTTAAAGATTCGCCCACATATATTCCAAGCTTTTTGATTTGTTAATGTAGAAGTATTTTCTGTTACACATTATAATCGTAATATAACCGTATATAGAAATCTTTGAACGTACGGCCAAATAGCGCCCAAAATAGCGCTTTATATTACTATAAATAAAATTAAATAAATACCTTTAAGCTACCTTAGGCTTAAGAAAGAGATTGTGATACAATATAGCAAACGAAGTCGCGAGTACAGCTAGTATAACATAATATACATTTTATTATACTTGCGGCACATCCGCCCTTAAATTTCCCTGTAATATTTCATTTGGTAGGTGATATATGAAAAAATAAGGTTGATATATCACCTCAATCTGCACACCTAACATTAAAGGAGCGAATTTTCTCATCGCTGTCAAAGGTTAAAAGATATTACTTTATTCAGTAATAACTAAAAAGAATAACTCCATCATAATTTTAGTATCTTTTATAGATCTGAGCCATACGAGATCGACGACTAGTTTACGAGAACTAAATTCATTATACAATGTCATTTAAAGAGGTTTGACTGCTATTGATGAAATTCCAGGATTATTTGTATAATATAACAAAATGTTTTTCGTGTACTTTCTAATCTAAAGCGCTAATTAAAAAAATGCTATGTTTTGAAATTATCATAAAGAAAAATCAAATAATAGTAATAACTACGTAGTTATTTTTTTTTTTTTTTAATAATAAGTACTCTATAAAAAGGTTAAAAATAAAAAGGTTTCCAATACGCGACGGCGTTTTAACACAACCTCTAATAACATGTACATACATAATCATGTATTATCAAATATTTTAAGGTAGTACTGAACTCCTTTGAAGATGAAAAGTACCTAATTATAATCCTGTAAATAACTCTCAGTACTAGAGAGTCCATTCAAAATACATTTGAGACGACCGTCCATATAAATTTATGCAGTATAACGTAAGTAATGTAACCTTACCATTTTGTTGAATAAGTGAAAGGTTCGTTATAAGGGTCGGTTTCAAAGAGGTTACTAGTAGTATTATAGGTATGTAGGTTTACCACTTCTGAAGTTTTAGGTAATGAACCTTTAGGGCGCGTTCACACCATGTCGTAACGATTATTTACCGTTTTACGACTGTCGTCTCTAGCTGTTCCCATTATTACGATTGTTTGTCATCAATTTTTTTTGTCGTTTAGCGACTATCGTATCTAGCTGTTCCCATTGGATCGCGACGACATTTTATCGTTCTACGATAGATTTGCCGCCACGTTTTAGTCGTAACGATTTTTTATCGTTTTACGACTGTCGTACTAGCCATTTCCACTGTCATGACAATCTGTCATCACTGCAAAAAGTGTCGTAGACGACAGTTAGTCGTGTCGTTCTATATGTGAACACCTCCATTTAAACATATGAGTCACGACACTTAAAACTACACGATTATCTGTCGTCACGACATAGTGTGAATGCGCCCTTAGACAGTGGATTTTATTTTGTACGCATGATTTATAATATTATCTAGAGTTTTAGGTCAAAGGTAATGAATCTTTAGACAGTGGATTTTATTTTGTACGCATGAGTTATATAATTATCTAGGTATAGTATTAATGGTTTCGAATCTACGTGGGTTCGGTTTTTCATTTAAGCTATGTAATTGATAAATTATGTTGTACGTCTTAAGGTCGGCTAGTAGATAAGCCTGTATGGCTTCACGTCTGCCTCTTGCTCAGTATTCACCATGGTTTTATATACCTGTGTAATGTAGTGAATAAATATTGCTGAAGTTAATGACAATAACTTAAATGTTACACAAGTAAACAAAGTTACGAGACTAAACTCAAAGATAAAAATAAAAAAAATATTTGAGGGAAAGAAATTTTACATAGAAAGCTCTTAGTATTTGTTTCATGCCTTCAATTGTCGTCATTAATTATATTCGTTATTGTATAAACATAAATAATATCAGAATTTGTGACCTTTTACACACATAATAACGTCGAAAGGCTTTTAATATTTTCATACGTTGAGTACGCCGGTTAATGCGCAAACACGACCACGTTAAAATGATTTTTCTCTCCCTAATTGTTACATAGAATGTATACTTTAGCACTGTTTGTAACTCAAATAGCTTAATGAATTTTACGAAGTCGATTACTTCATTTTTCATAATGAATACCTAACGATTCAGCCTGTGACATCCCACTGCTGGGCATAGGCCTCTTTCTTCATGTAGAAGAAGGATTGGAGCTTAATCCACCTAAAGCGAAAATTTAATTTAAGAACTTGCTTTAAAAATATCAATAACCTCCAGATGAGTAATGCTAATTTCATATGTGTAATCCTTACTTCCTTACTAATAATTATTTTAAATTCTAAAATATTTCTGTTTGTCTGTAAGTCTGTCGCACTTTCACGCCAAAACTACTGAACCGATTTAAATGAAATTTGGTACACAGATAGTCTAGAGCCTGAGAAAGGACATAAGCTACTTTTTAATGCGAAAAAGGGGTGTAGGGGATTGCTAGGTGGGGATGAAAAGTTGTATGGAAGTCTCGTAGTTTTTGGAGCTAGAAGCTTGAAACTTATTTTTTAGGCTATTGTTTTCATATAAGTAAATATGACATTAAAAGTTTGTAAAAGTTTTACCCTTAAGTGTGTAAAATAACAATAGGGAATAGAGGATGAAAGTTTGTGTGGAAATATGTAAAGTTTATGTGAATGTTTTATAAGTTTGCGACAAGAGACAAAATATTAGAGTTATTCTATTTTCCAAAGTAAACCAAAATAAACCAAAAACCAATATATCCAAAAAATGCTGTCCAAAGTCACTATTCCATACATACGAAGTCGGTACAGCTAGTTCATCATATAGTAGTAGCTGGTTAAAATAACTCTGAGTTCTTTTTCCTATCACTGGCTGTTCAATTAAGGTAATGCTTATCTCAAAATATACATTTATACCGGTAACGCTTACGGTTACTTATGGTTTACTATAAGTGATAGAGCATCAGGTTTCTGTTATACCTCAATTGTACAAAATATTTCTAAAAGAACGAATGCTGTAGAAATTTACGATAATATCTTCTCGATAAGAGGTTGTATTTATTTAGGATGTGCGTTGAATATTAGTTGGTCGATTTTATTAAATATATTTAATTTTTTCCGAAGCAGCCTTTCTATATTATATTAAAACATGTAAGACGATAATTTATTTATCCATTTTAATGGAAAAATATTATATCGATCAATAATAACTTTAGATTATTAACTAAAACTTAAATTTTAATTTAATACCTTCTTTAAACTAAGCACTTTTAAAACAAATAGATGCTTTCAAAGAATTGGGAGTTATTTTTTTAGTTCTCTATCAAGTTAAATTTGATTGTAGAGCCGTCTACCTAGAAAGTTTTTTTTTATCTATAGTACTGTTACTGTATCAAATGTACGGATGCTATGCTAATAATTCTAAGTCTGTGTTAATATATTACTTTGTTACTCACAAATGTTCATGGTAATTTTTCTAAAATACTAAAACATTTTTCTTTCTGTCGAAGATTTTATCTAAGTGATAAAATCTTTTCAAATAAACTTTCTACTCTGAGAAATGTTGTCACCCGAATCGCTGGAAAGTAGAGACAATTCAATCAAGAATATATTTATAACGAAATGGAAGGTCCTCTGACAGATATTGAGGACAAACGGTAATTATTTTTTTTTCAAAATAAATTGAAATATCAAAGTATCGAGTACAAGAATTAGCTTTGATCAAAGTAATTTTATTCATTTTGAATTGCAAAAATAAGATCCACAAGAAGCTTTTTTAATATTAATATTTTTATGTCGCGAAATATCTTACAATAATCGCAAATAGAATAATTAATTACTTACGTCAAAGTTTAGGATAAGGCCTCATTTACGGAGACGCGGGGCGTTGCGCGTAGCGTGTGGCGTAGCGTCGCGCGTGTGTAAAAATGTATGAAAATGAACGCATGTAAAATCGCTTTTCCGTAAACGCACTCGTCCAACGCTCTACATTTGAATTTAGTGCGTTCCGCCACGCCACACGCTACGCACGACGCCCCGCGTCCTCCCCGCGTCTCCGTAAATGAGGCCTAATAGATTTTTATCTTTGACAATCTTAAATCAATGCTATTAGTTTATGTCGCTAATGGATCGTTCTCCTTGGCCCCCTCAGAAAAAGTTATTACATTCCGAAAATGCCAAATTGTGATGATGTATCCTTATGTAATTTGATGGTGTTAAGTACTACATACAACATTCCTTGCCTTTACACTGACAATAAAACTCTTTATTAACGAAGGCTATCGATTTCGATGCTTCCAAAAAATACAAGTACATCTCTTTATTTTTTCAAGAAAACATACATACATATATTCACGCCTGTATCCCAGAGGGGTAGAGGCCTCTGCTTGTAATCTCTATTACGCCCCTCCACCTGCCACGATCCTGACAAACCTCTCGTGCCTCATCTACAGTCATACATCTTTATATCAGTAATTCATTAGTTAATTGAAAAATAAGGTAAGGATAAACAGACCGAGTCGGTCTGTTGATTTTTATATGATCTTCTTATTGAGGGACGGATTAGAACTAAAAGATTAGCTAATTAAATCCTACTTTTTCTATACATATCTGGAGAGCCCTTTCAACGTCTGGAAAAACCATATTATCGAGTAACTAATGAGTTGGAGAAAGTAATAAAAGAAGGGTTATTATGATTCGAATAATTCCTATCATTCATTCAATTAACTTCATTGGCTTTTTTGTATAAAACATTAATGTATTATGATGACTTTAGGCTTTACGTAATTGAGCTAAAATTAGCTCACGTGGTTAAATAATAATCTTTTATCTATACAAATAAATAAAATTGCAGCGTCTGTTTATAATATTAAACTAACCGCTTTTTACTAAATGCATATGGATGTATACACGGTACATATACCAAAATAACATTTTTCATAATTTTTGTCTGTCTGTCTGTTTGTTTGTTCCGGCTAATCTCTGAAACGGCTAGACCGATTTTGACGGGACTTTCACTGGCAGAAAGCTGATGTAATAAGGAGTAACTTAGGCTACTTTTATTTTAGAAATTTATTAATTTTATAAGTTTGCGAACTGAAAAATAACTTTTTTGTTTAAGGTAATAAACTTGTTGATGATAAACTATCATGTGATGCTGTCCAAATATTCATGTTCTCTGGGACTTGTTATAACATGCATTATAGTGGAGTCATTATTTTGAATTTGAGCATATTATTTATACATTTTTCAGTGTTTCATTATTCAATGAATTATAATTTGGTAGTGTTAAGTTTGGATGATTCGATGTTAGAACGAGATTTTTAGCCTCATTTCAATGAACCTAATAAATAAACATTTTAAAAATCATATCGAAATTTTTTTTTCGATCCAGCGGGATTTGAACCCGCGCCTTCTGACGTGGCGTGTCAGCGCTCTGCCAACTGAGCTATGGATCCACATCAAGCTGGGTCGAAATTCTTGATAATATAATGATGATTTTGGTTTTTAAGCAAACCTTGGCGCCGTCTATAGCGAGTTCTTTACAGATCCTGCTACTCAAAGATTTCATATTACAATGAATTCTTTTGACAAGAGACGATACCATGCTATCTTTAATTCGAACCTAATAAAATTTTGCGTCAGTTTAATATCGGGTTTGGACTTGATTTTGATTGTGCTACATAGATTCTCCCTCATACGGTGACATCAAGGTTGTGTCTATTGTGTTTGACTCGATGAGTCGATACACTGTCTATCCCTCGTTCTGTCTACCTTTATGAAGCATGTATGCTACATGTTCTGTTGTTCTAGTTTTTGTAGGCGTGATGATCGATGACTATTGTTAATCAACTATTCAGGAACTATAAGCAAATCATTAGATAGCCCTTTAGTTAAATTCATTTTGCTACTAATTAACTATTTAGGACTTGAAGTCCTTGAACTGCATTTTACAGTGGCACATTTTCAAATGACCTATTTCATAGAAGTAAATTTCAAAGATGAAAGGTGTTAACATAAATTTTTTATTGTGTTTCGTTAATAAGTCACTTGATTGTAATTAGTTAAGGATCTCGTTAGGACCTACATATGTAAACAAATAATTTTTTTGGATTGACAGGCTGTAAATGAAAACAAGCTCTAAGGCTTCATTATTCTCATTTTTAGGGTTCCGTACCTTGAAAGAAAAAAAAATGGAACCCTTGTAGGATCACTTTGTTGTCCGTCTGTCTGTCAAGACCGTTCTCAGGAACGCGTGGACATATCAAGCTGAAATTCATATAAAATACTCAGGTCTACTGTCCCTTGGAGCTGTGAAAAAATCAAACTTCTAAACCAATGCAGTCAAAAGATACAGCCGTTTATGGTGCAAATTTTCGACACTCGCAAGGGAATCAAAACCTACAGCGTACTTGCCGTGAACTCAGAATCTTGAAATTTGGTACGAAGCAACACCATATAGCACAGTTAGGGCCTATGCAAACCGCGTTTTTTAAACGCGCTGTCGACGCGCGTTTCTAAAACGCGCGTTGACAGCGCGTTTGTATCGCGACATACGCGCGTTTGCATCGCGTCTGTATCGCGTGACACGCGCGTCGACGGCGCGTTTTTATCCTACAGAGCAGTTTGTTGGCGTTTGTATCGATTCAAACGCGCGTCGACGGCGCGTTTGTATCGCGACATACGCGCGTTTGCATCGCGTTTGTATCGCGTCACACGCGCGTTTGCATCGCGTCTGTATCGCGTTTAAAAAACGCGGTTTGCATAGGGCCTTAGGGCCTATGCAAACCACGTTTTTTAAACGCGCCGTCGACGCGCGTTTGTAGCGATACAAACGCGATACACACGCGAGTTAGACGCAGCCTGTAGACCTTTGCACACCTGTATAATAAAAGCGCGCCGTCGACGCGCGTTTTTAAAACGCGCCGTTAACGCGCGTATGTGCCGTATGTACTGATACAGACGCGATGCAAACGCGCGTGTCACGCGATGCAAACGCGATACAAACGCGATGCAAACGCGCGTGTGTATCGATACAAACGCCAACAAACTGCTCTGTAGGATAAAAACGCGCCGTCGACGCGCGCTTTTAAAACGCGCGTCGACGGCGCGTTTAAAAAACGTGGTTTGCATAGGCCCTTAAAGGAAAAATTTCGAAGAGAATAATTTTTGAAGTGAAACTTCTTTAGAATCGTTGTGATTTCAAACCGGATGCAACGGCAAAAAGACAGGGAAGGACGAGCCGCGCTGCAAGCCGCTAATTTTAAATTAGTTTTTTTAAAATTAGTTTGCCATAGAAGTTTCACTTCTATCGTGTGTGAATCGCACACACACGTTTTTTTAATAATTTTTTTGTTATATTTAGTAAAAGGTCAAAATATTAAAGAATTAATTCTATTAAAAATGTCGTTAATAATTTACGACGTAAATGATATATTATGAATGCGTCAAGGGTTAATCCCGTAACAATGCCAGATTAAGCTGGATTTATGTCTCAAGCTCTGAGATGGGTGGCCTTGTTTCAAATATTTAAATATATTTTTTTTAACTTTCTCCGTTTATAATTCATTAATTTAAAGTTTAACAACGGCCTACTTTTTATAAATTACTTTTAATATTGTAATTCATGTTTAAGTATTAAGCCTCTACTCAAACTCTTGCTTTGTTTGAACGCTTTAATACAGTCGTAAACTATGTTAGTCTGGTTTTATAACTAATTACTAATTAAAATGAAATTACACATTATCACGCACCTAATTATTCAAAATAGTGGAGTATTCGCCACACTTTATATTGTAACTGTAGTGTT
Source organism: Melitaea athalia (assembly GCA_905220545.2). Lineage (NCBI taxonomy): Eukaryota > Metazoa > Arthropoda > Insecta > Lepidoptera > Nymphalidae > Melitaea > Melitaea athalia. The sequence goes on from HG992196.1 coordinate 13,552,687, forward strand.
GACATTATGAGGAACGTTTATTTTTAGGGTTCCGTACCTAAAAAGTAAAAAACGGAACCCTTATAGGATCACTTTGTTATCCGTGTGTCTGTCAAGACGAAAGGGAATCAAAACCTACAGGGTACTTCCCGTGAACTTAGAATCTTGAAATTTTGTACGTAGCAACGTCTTATAGCACAGATAAAGGAAAAATTGCGAAAAGCATAAATTTTTAGTTACACCATATAATAAAAATATTATTAATAATTTTTGTACGGAACCCTCGGTGCGCGTACGTGAGTTGATTTGAAATTGAACAAAAATTTTACCGACCGTCAATCATTTTGACGTTGTTTCAAAATTAAAGCCAGCCATGGTTTATTTCTGCATTGCTTTAAGATAGGGCTTTATTGTGTCTCAATGTATATCTATGTCTATAATTTTAATAATTAATTAATTTACAAAAACGAAAGCAATATTAGTTTTTTAGTTGTTGATGCCGATAGAGCACGCAATTATCTGTAAAATCTATACTAATATAATAAAGCTGAAGAGTTTGTTTGTTTGATTGTTTGTTTGTTTGAACGCGCTAATCTCAGGATCTACTGGTCCGATTTGAAAAATTCTTTCATTGTTAGATAGCCCATTTATCGAGGAAGGCTATAGGCTATATATCATCACGCTAAGACCAATAGGAGCATAGCACCAATGAAGAATGTTTCAAAATCGGGTTTTTTTCCTTTTATTCAACGGGGACGAAGTCGCGCGCAGAAGCTAGTGATATATAATTTAAGTGGAGTAATTGTGAGTTTTTTTCTAAAAAGGGAGGCAAACATCTTAACTTTAGCGTATTAATATAATATGGTTTTATTTCTTGTGTAACTGTCGGAGCTTGTGGCTACTTAAAGTCGAAGTTTATCATAAAAAGGCCCTACTTATTCAATATACCCCTATGTTCTGCCGCTGCTTTAGCACTTTATTCAGTAATTCACATTCGTTCACTTACGATTTGCTATACTTGCTTTAAAAATTCTATTTCTTAAAAGAGTTTAACAAGTATTAACCAAAATATTTTTTGTCTAATAGTTTGACAAGACAAGACATACACGCTTATAATTATGTATTTGCATGCATCAAAGAGTGTTGTTGTATTTAAACTTAAGTAAAAGTCAAGCTCAATTAGAATAATACTACAGTTTGTTTGAAAAATTTTGCAGTCTTTTAAAATACACTCCCATATTAATTTTTTTTCTATTATTATGTAGTTTAAAAAGTAATAATAATAAATATTTATTTATTTGTCACTGTGAAGTATCATCGTCATCATCACTTCAGACTATCGCAGTCCATTGCTGGACATAGGCCTCCCCTGGTTCGCGCCAAACATCCCGGTTTTCCACAATCCTCATCTAGCCTCCTAACCTAAGACCTAAGACTTCGCTAACCCTGAAAATAATATATAGCCTTAAAATGTTGTTGAGCTTACATAAAATTCGAATTTAATATTTTGATTCAATATAATCGAATAAAACGTAGATATTTATTTAGAATTTGAGCGACAATGATAGATTTTAGTAGGTATCAAATATGTTAATCATATTTTATGAAAAACTGAAATGAAATGAAAACATTTATTTCGCCATAAGGCGATACACACACTTAACGAAAGTCAAAATAATATCATTTACAAAAAAAAAAAAAAAACAATGATAAAAAAAGTTAAGGTAGAAAAATATCAAGCAATAAAATAAAAATTTACATCTTAACATTAGGTACATTACAAACTTAGTTAATGTACCCAGTGTTATAAGCAAACTTAACTTAGTCAAAATATTATGTTACACAAAATTTCTAATCTCTCGGTAGACATTACCTTCCTATTTTATCCTCAGCTTCATTAAACATTACAAATAATAACATAAAGTAATGTCCCTAGTGTAGGCCGAGAGAAAAAAAGCAGAAACTAAATTATAATACGCTTTTGAAGGAAAAAAATAGTTGAGAAAGACGAGTTTGTTGTAACTAAGCACAATTTCATAAATCTACCTACTTTTTAAGTAAGATATATTTAACTACTAGCTGACCCCGCAAACGTTGTTTTGTCATATATGTTATTAACCCCCGCAACCCCCTCTTGTGGGTGGAATTTCGTAAAATCCGTTCTTAGCTGACCTCTACTTGGCGAAAGGAATATTCCTACCAAACATCAAGTCTCTATGCCTTATGGTTCCAGAGATATTGTGATAATGGGTGGAAATCTCTTTTATATATATAGATATTATGTAATTTGACCTTAAGGGCGCCTATACGAATCGGACAAAATCATGCTCTTTTTCAGGTCATTTTGTGACAAAACTAAACAAAATAATATATAACGAATAATTATTTCATAGAGATTGGGTCTTCATCTTCAAACAGAAGGACTTTTTTTAAATCTAGTTCTTATATATATATCGTATTAAACGTTTTTCCATTACCATTTTCAAGAAAATGAACAAAACGAGTAGACTTTCGGGTGATGTTTGTTCTATTATACACATATATTAAGTTTTCTAAAAATAGTATGAGCAGGAGGATATGTTCAATTTTAAATGGAAGGTTGAAAATAATACAAAAATGCCACCAATAGTCTTAAAATAAATAAAAACTGGAGCTAATTTTTATACACATTTTGCTATTAAAGATGATTCTTATTCCATTGCAGTAAGGTTTATTTTATTGTTGGTTTTTGTTTTAAAACATAATTCAATTTTTCGAATGAGAAGTTAGTCCGCGCTCGGGCGCTGTGGTGAGTGGACGCTATGTCGCTTTGTTAGCAACCGGTGACGTAGCAAAACAATTATTATTTTATAAATTTACGTATTATTTTTCGATAAACCAAATTTGATACTTGACAAAGTAAGATCATTTTATAATCACACATTTTTATTGCATTATTTTATTTCGCTAAAAGTACATAGCTAAGTAGTTTCTATATATTCTCTCAGACTTGAGTGAACCTGAAGGTGTACTTCTGTGACTGCTACGGAACTCCTTGACGTGTATGTAGGACTAGGTATGCCGAGTTTGGTCTCGTTTTGACAGTTATGATAAGACCTTACCTCTTGACTGGATGGAGTGACCTGAAGGTATAGGTACTTGTACTGGAACTCCTAGAGGTATAGAGCTAGGCGTGCCGAGTTTGGTATCGTTTTGATAGTTATGATAAGACCTTACCTCTTGACTTGATGGAGTGACCTGAAGGTATACTTGAGGGGCTGTTACTGGAACTCCTTGAAGTGTAGGACTAGGTGTGCCGAGTTTGAGCTCGTTTTGATAGTTATGATAAGACCTTACCTCTTGACTGGATGGAGTGACCTGAAGGTATAGGTACTTGTACTGGAACTCCTAGAGGTATAGAGCTAGGCGTGCCGAGTTTGGTATCGTTTTGATAGTTATAATAAGACCTTACCTCTTGACTTGATGGAGTGACCTGAAGGCATACTTGAGTGGCTGTTACTGGAACTCCTTGAAGTGTAGGACTAGGTGTGCCGAGTTTGAGCTCGTTTTGATAGTTATGATAAGACCTTACCTCTTGACTGGATGGAGTGACCTGAAGGTATAGGTACTTGTACTGGAACTCCTAGAGGTATAGAGCTAGGCGTGCCGAGTTTGGTATCGTTTTGATAGTTATGATAAGACCTTACCTCTTGACTTGATGGAGTGACCTGAAGGTATACTTGAGGGGCTGTTACTGGAACTCCTTGAAGTGTAGGACTAGGTGTGCCGAGTTTGAGCTCGTTTTGATAGTTATGATAAGACCTTACCTCTTGACTGGATGGAGTGACCTGAAGGTATAGGTACTTGTACTGGAACTCCTAGAGGTATAGAGCTAGGCGTGCCGAGTTTGGTATCGTTTTGATAGTTATGATAAGACCTTACCTCTTGACTTGATGGAGTGACCTGAAGGCATACTTAAGTGGCTGTTACTGGAACTCCTTGAAGTGTAGGACTAGGTGTGCCGAGTTTGAGCTCGTTTTGATAGTTATGATAAGACCTTACCTCTTGACTTGATGGAGTGACCTGAAGGTATAGGTACTTGTACTGGAACTCCTAGAGGTATAGAGCTAGGCGTGCCGAGTTTGGTATCGTTTTGATAGTTATGATAAGACCTTACCTCTTGACTTGATGGAGTGACCTGAAGGTATACTTGAGTGGCTGTTACTGGAACTCCTTGAAGTGTAGGACTAGGTGTGCCGAGTTTGAGCTCGTTTTGATAGTTATGATAAGACCTTACCTCTTGACTGGATGGAGTGACCTGAAGGTATAGGTACTTGTACTGGAACTCCTAGAGGTATAGAGCTAGGCGTGCCGAGTTTGGTATCGTTTTGATAGTTATGATAAGACCTTACCTCTTGACTTGATGGAGTGACCTGAAGGTATACTTGAGTGGCTGTTACTGGAACTCCTTGAAGTGTAGGACTAGGTGTGCCGAGTTTGAGCTCGTTTTGATAGTTATGATAAGACCTTACCTCTTGACTTGATGCAGTGACCTGAAGGTATAGGTACTTGTACTGGAACTCCTAGAGGTATAGAGCTGGGCGTGCCGAGTTTGGTATCGTTTTGATAGTTATGATAAGACCTTACCTCTTGACTTGATGGAGTGACCTGAAGGTGTACTTCTGTGACTGCTACGGAACTCCTTGACGTGTAGGACTAGGTATGCCGAGTTTGGTCTCGTTTTCAGTTGAGAAGTTGAGAGGGAGATATAAGTTAGTTAAGATAAAATTTAATCGACCGGAAATGCGGCAGCGTCACGACGGCAGTACTTGGATGGGTGACCGCTTTTTTTCTACTAGTATTTTTGAAGTGGAACTTCTTTAGGCGCGCTTAACTTGGGGAGTAAGCAGGTGCGTGACGAGGGCGTTACGAAAAGTGTGATCGGTCGAGGCGAACGGAAGTTGAGAGGGAGATATAAGTTGGTTGATTTTTGATTTGATTTTGAGTTAAAATTTGATCGACCGGTAACGCGGCAGCGTCACGATGGTCAGTACTTGGATGGGTGACCGCTTTTTTTTCAACTAGTTTTTTTGAAGTGAAACTTCTAAAGGTGCATGAGGGGTAAAATTTGATCTATCGGTAACGCGGCAGCGTCAGTACTTGGATGGGTGACCACTTGGGAACACCGCGTAACGTTGCCGTTTTTTTCTTTGTTATATATTATATTTAATTAATATTAAAATAAGAATTAGATTATTGATAAAATATGAAGCTACTTTATTGAGATACATTTTATTGAATAATTATTATTTTAAACTACCTGTGCCCGCGACTTCGTCCGCGTGGAATTTAACAAAATAATTATTGTTCAGTTCGCAGTTATAAAATAATAATAAAAATTCTAAAATAAAAGTAGCCTAAGTTACTCCTTATTACATCAGGCTATCTGCCAGTGAAATTCCCGTCAAAAACGATCCAGCCGTTTCAGAGATTAGCCGGAACAGACAGACAGACAGACAGACAAATTATAAAAAAAAAAATATTTTGGTATATGTACCATGTATACATACATACATTTGAATTTAGTTAAAAGCGGTTATTTTAATATTACAAACAGACATTTCAATTTTATTTATTTGTATAGATTTAATATGTACCTAATTTGTTTTATGTTATATAGCCTAGCTTATAGCCCATCGACGCCGCACGCACTTGAAATTAAAAAATTTGCACTTCGCGAGTAAAACACTGTTGTATTACTATAGTTTATGTCGCGATTTTCAAAAAGAGTACATCAAATTAAAGAGCAAAATAAGGCAAAGAGAATGGTATATAAAACATAAAATAGAAGTTAAAATTGAGCTAGTACTGAATTTTTTAAAGTTTGTGAGTAGGAAAATCACTGTATTGTACTGTTTTGAACCGACTTCCAAAAAAGAAGGAGGTTCTCAATTCGACTGTATTTTTTTTATGTACGTTAGATCAGAACTTTTGACTGGGTGGACCGCTTTCGATCAATTTTGTTTTAATTGAAAGGTGTTGCGTGATCTGACAAGTACTTATCTAATAATGCCTATTTACTTGACTACTTTTTCGTCGACCTACGTTGTATTATACCGCATAACTTTTTACTCGGTGTATCGATTTTGATGATTCTTACTTTAATCGAAAGCTAATACTTGTCATGTAGTCTTGTTTAAATTAGATCGAGATCTGATTATTGAACTTTTTGAGTAATCTTTAATAGCGCGTTTTTACTTGACTATTTTGAAGTGAAAATTCTTTAGAATCATTGTGATTTCAAACCGGATGCAACGGAAAAACGACAGGGAAGGGCGTGCCGTGCTACTAACACGAAAAAGGATGACACATTGTAGCGTTACGCTAATTGTAGCGTTACGCTAATTGTAGCGTTACGAAATTTGTAGCGTTACGCGTTTGTAGCGTTACGCTATTTGTAGCGTTACGGTCATTGTAGCATTACGCTATTTGTAGCCTTACGCTAATTGTAGCGTTACGCGCATTGTAGCGTTACGCTCATTGTAGCTTTACACTCATTGTAGCGTTATGCTCATTCTAGCGTTACACTCATTGTAGCGTTACGCTATTTGTAGCGGTACGCTATTTGTAGCGTTACGCTAATTGTAGCGTTACGCTCATTGTAGCATTACGCTATTTGTAGCGTTACGCTATTTGTAGCGTTACGCTAATTGTAGCGTTACGCTCATTGTAGCGTTACGCTCATTGTAGCGGAAGTTTCACTTCTAGAATTCTTGTGTGAATCGCACACACACCTTTTTTTGTTTTATTACGTTGTATTACTTGTCGATGTAATTGAAGTTGGTTTTTTTTCGTTTACGAGCCAAACACAATTTTTACGTTTAGAATTCGTCAAAAAAAATCGTAAAATGAGTAAAAATACTTTAAAAACAAGCTGTCCGCCGGGCTCCCACTCCTCTTGGAGGAGGAAACAGTGTCACTTGTATCAAATCGCAGCCCTCACCCTCTCCACTCTACTTCATAATCTCAACCGTCTCATACCACACAATTATATGTATATGACTCACACCTCATAAAGAAAAACTAACAAAGTGAAACAAATAGTATCAAAAAGTGACTGAAGTGGGTATTGGTATATTTATAAATAGTTATTATTTACTAAAAACACAAACACCAATAAAATATATTTTCGTAGGTACCTACGTATCACAAAGAAATATAAATTGTAATAAAATAAAAAATATAAATAAATAAAAAATTGTAAAGTATCAAAGTAGTTCAATCCACTACTATTCTTACACCTAACCGTGCGTACTGCGTCGCTTGTGTGTGTGACTCGTGTAAATGGTCGATTCTATACCTATTAATTTTGTGAATACGTCCTTAATTACCAGGTAAATATTTGGCCTCAGGTTTAACTTATTTGCTATATTTTAATTTGGTTGTTAAATTTGTATTTCTAGGTTTGGTAGTTACTTTGGCTTAAATTATTGTGCTCCTCGAATTGGATTACCAGTGTCGCTTTCAAACTCCTTACAAAATCTGAATAATAAAATCTTTTTAACTTTTCTTGAAATATTTTCTTTCTACACCTGTGATCTCTGTCGACTTCTTCAAATGGAATAAATTTCCAATTTAATATCGAATGATATAAGATAATTTGTGTTTCATAAAAAAGAATATTGCTTTCAGAAACTGTAATCTTATGCAAATTGCGATTTACAAATTAGAGTTTACATTGAATATTATATTATTTGTGTTTATAAAGAATTGTGAGATTTATTAAGAATCCTTCAAAGTTTCTACAAACGTTAATGATAACATTAACTCCAAAACTATTTAAGATTCGATTTTGTAAGAGACATTTAAAAGTCGATTTTGTATTAATTAAATTTTATATTAACTTTTAAAGAATAACTGCGAAGATTCGATTCACTTTTCGAATAGGCGGTAGATAATATTAAATAGGCATGATAAAATATTAAAATTCAATATAATTATACTTTGTAAAATTACGATTCCAAAGTGCTTTTGATGGCTATTTGAATAAAGAAAATTTTGACTTTAATCTTGAGTTAATATTTTGAGTCCATCTGGATTTACTATTATTAGATTTCGATATTATTTATTAGACTCCACAGGCTCAGGTGCGTTCTGCACCTAATTTAGGGACTCAATCACAATGTGTAAAATAACTCGATGGTACTCAAATAAATATTTTTACATTTTTAATTCTTACTGAACTCGTTAACGGTAAAAGTATTTTAATGACAATTATTCAGTTATTAAAAATAGTTTATTAATTGCACATTCTGTATGAGTATCAAATTAAAAATAGCGTTTTAGTCTTTTTAATATATTATGCTATTATTTATAATTGTCTAAGAAATCTTTTGTTTGAAAGGGTATAACATTTTAAACGAGCTGTCCACTAATCTAAAGCGTTTCACCATCGTTAAGGACTTGCCATTTAAATCTCATATATCATACGAGGGATGATGAACTGAACTTGTAACGTACAATATTATGTACTTTCTGATGAGTGGAAATAAAAGCAACGTTGATGTTGCAATGTTTTTCAACGGAATAATGGATGTTTCGGTGTTCGGATTGTATGAAAATAAAGCTTTAACGTTCTTTGTCATGTGAACAGAAAATAAAAATGTATGAATCAAGTATTGTATTATTTATTGTAACTTTCGTTGAGTTTGTTCTAAAAATAAGACATACGTATAAGGTACTGTCTTTTATTTATTTTTTATTTTTGATTCTTCGTATAGTCGAGCAATAATGTCAATCTTTAGTTTCACTGACTTTTTAGCAGTCTTATATTTTTTTAATTTTAATGTGTATGAGTATGACGACTGTGTTGACTTTTCTAATAAAAGTACTTATTTTCTATTGTTACTCGTTTTTAATTTGGTTCACTCGAGAACGGTTGAACCAATTCGGCTATTTTCTTTAATATTTGTAATGGTCCGTATAAGGTTTTTAGGGAAAAAGAAATTGGAAACGTTGCCCGGTAAATGGGACAAATCGGAATGGAACTTATTACTTTTTCTATTTATTTTTTATAGGAAAACGCCTGTTGGGTTAGCGATGTATACTACAATTGTTATATTAAAAGCCATTTTCCTTGTTTTTTGTTATTGATTAAACTGATGTGAGTTATGTTAGCGTAAGCGACAAAAAAGGCACTTTTCTGAGGTAGGGCACAGCAGGAAATTTCCTGCTCAAAATATGGAGCAGCCCGGCTGGGGTAGTACCGCGACCTTACAGAAGACACACACACACACAGCTAAATAATACTGTTTTCAATCAGTATTGTGTTCCTGTTGGTGAGTAAGGTGACCAGAGCTCCTGGGGGGGGATTGGGGATAGGGTCGGCAACGCGCTTGCGATGCTTCTGGTGTTGCAGGCGTCTATAGGCTACGGTCCTACCATCAGGTGAGCCTTACGCTTGTTTGCCAACCTAGTTACATAAAAAAAGGCAATGTTAGCTCAAGTGGTTTTACCATTGGATTTCGTTGAGTTCTCTGAGAAGTTCATTTTTGTCATATTTTAAGTAGATAACACGTGTCATACCTTATTTAAAAAAAATTACTATGTCCGAATTGTAAGTTGATCAGAGCATACACTCATGAGTTTAGCTATCTCATTAATTTTAAATTAAGGAATTTGAAATAAAACCTTTACTATTTTTAAAAACCTACGCGAGCTCTTTTAGACTTGTTTACTGACAAAATTTTGTTGCAATATCTATAAATAACATAGAGTCTTCGACTGTGAGATGTATGTAGCCATAGGAATAATCATGAAAAAATATTATACTTATTAGGTAGGGATCCCTAGTACATTTTTTTAACCTGATCAGTATCAAGCTAATTTTCCGGGAGTAGCTTCCTTTTGATGAGACGCCCAACTATTTCCTCTACGAAAACTCTCGATTGTGGTAGCTAACAGAGGTAGCGAGGATAATATATGTCGATTTGATGATTCTCAAAAATTTATTAGTAACAGGTTTTTTTATTGTTAAATCTCAAGATAATTATCTAAATTATTCGAAAAAATATTTGTCCTACAAAATGTATGGTTTGATCAAAGAGTCCCCCTCTTCCAACATGTATGGATAACGAGGTCATCAAAACTGATTACTAACCAGCTGATTTTTTTTATTTACTTAGTTTATATTTATATAACTTAGCAGTCATGTTGTCCTACAAATCACGTGGTACGTTATCCCGGTCCTACGCTCAAAAGTAGTAGTACAGACCCTGGATGTAAATATAATTACTATCAAGCTAATATTCCGGGAGTAGCTTCCTTTTGATGAGACGCCCAACAATTTTCTCTACGAAAACTCTCGATTGTGGTAGCTAACAGAGGTAGCGAGGATAATATATGTCGATTTGATGATGCTCAAAAATTTATTACTAACAGTTTTTTTTTTTGTTAAATCTCAAGACAATTATCCAAATTATTCGAAAAAATATTTGTCCTACAAAATGTATGGTTTGGTCAAAGAGTCCCCCTCTTGCAATATGTATCGATAACAAAGTAATTAAAAATGACTAATAACCAGCAAATTTTTTTTATTTACTTAGTTTATATCTGTATATTAATACGTGAAACAAAAACTTTGTACCCCTTTTTACGAAAATCGCGAAGAAAGGAGTATGAAATTTCGCACACTTGTAGTTTATATAGAGATCCAAAAATTGTAAGTATTTTTCAAGCATTAATTTAAAAAATAAAATAAATCAATAAAAAAACAAACATTACACACATGCACATATATAGTCTTTTGTTAATTACTATAGAAGTTATAGTCTTTGACAACAGAACCTTAATAATGTTCAAACTTATAGTTTAAATTAAATATGGTCGAATTTCGACCACTAGTTTATATAAATAAACATTAATATGTTATAAATGTATGTAATAGTTTATACATATAATTTAGCAGGCGTCTATAAGCTACGGTAATCGCTTACAATTAGGCGTACGCTTGTTTGCCGACCTAGCAATATACAATTTAAGAAAAAGTTTTCCTACAAATTGCGTGGTATGTTATCGTGGTGCTTCAATTGAATACATATTTGAAATTCATGAAATTAAAAATCAATTTATTTTCTGTATTTTGCTACTACAGCTGAATCACACCGTTACGCATGCGCAGAGCGTAATAATATATTATATATATTTATATATATAATATATTGGACCCTGTAAACGATCAAATAATTTGTTAAATTGTTCGTCAAACTTCATGTTTTTATACAACAAACACATCAAACAAGCTCGCAGACGTTCAAATAATTTTACAAACACGTTTTTCTAAGAAAATTTAGACAAATTAATTATTTGATCGTTTACAGGGCCCTTAAGTCTTACTAGCTGATTCCGCGTGGAATTTAACAAAAAAGTTATTGTTCAGTACGCAGGAGTTCTAGAATAATTAAATTTCTAAAATAAAATTGACAAACACAAACAAACAAACAACAGGAACAAACAGACAGACAGAAAAAAATTGTAAAAAATGTTATTTTGGTATATGTATATATAGTAAAAAGCGTTTATAATAATACAAATAGACACTCTAATTTTATTTATTTGTAAAGATAAGGCTGTATGGACTGTAGTCCTTTGCCTTTCCCTATTGGGGATAAATTTTAAAACAACAACATATTATATAAAATTGGAATGATAATATAATAATAAATAAGAATGAAATAGATGAAGACGACGGCGTTCTTAGTAGTGAAGATAAAGATTTATCAGATGAATCTGATGAAGATTAATTTTTTTACCTTTTTTTAAATATAATTTTTTGTACATAGTTTACTAAAAATAAAGTTATTTAAATTTTAAAGACATGTTTTCACTGTATCTCATGTTACAAATAGGAAAACGAAAAAATTAAAAATCTTGTCGGACTAGTGATACATACCCGTTTTCTTGTAGGACATTGTTACATTTGGGCAGAGAATACACTAACCTATTATGTATATTTTTGTCCTACAGTTAGCAATGAGAAAAATGGTCTTGTAGTATTAACAATTTCTGAGCGTAGGACCGGGATAACGTACCACGTGATTTGTAGGACAACGTGACTGTTAAATTATATAAATATAAACTAAGTAAATAAAAAAAATCAGCTGGTTAGTAATCAGTTTTGATGACCTCGTTATCCATACATGTTGGAAGAGGGGGACTCTTTGATCAAACCATACATTTTGTAGGACAAATATTTTTTCGAATAATTTAGATAATTATCTTGAGATTTAACAATAAAAAAAGCTGTTACTAATAAATTTTTGAGAATCATCAAATCGACATATATTATCCTCGCTACCTCTGTTAGCTACCACAATCGAGAGTTTTCGTAGAGGAAATAGTTGGGCGTCTCATCAAAAGGAAGCTACTCCCGGAAAATTAGCTTGATACTGATCAGGTTAAAAAAATGTACTAGGGATCCCTACCTATATACATTATTTTGTTACTTTAATTTAACATTACATTTAGTAACAGTTATAAGGCAATAACTAAATATTATAAAACCGGTTGTCCCAAATTTGAACAAAACAAATGATTTATAGTATTTGTATAAATATTACAAATAAAAAAAAAATCTGTCAAACATTACTATATATTTTACAAGCTTTTATTTAACTTGCAATGTATGTATGTATGTATGTAAATTTAATGAATGTTTGTTCGGGTGAAATCTTGCAACTCAATTTTGAAGCAGATATCTTCAACCAATTGAGCTGAAATTTTGTATACAGGTTCAATTTGGGTGACAATGCATGATTTGTATGTATTTATGTATGTATGTATGTTTGTTCGGGTGAAATCTTGCAACTCAATTTTGAAGCAAATATCTTCAAGCAATTGAGCTGAAACTTTGTATACAGGTTCAATTTGGATGACAATGCATGGTTTGTATGTATGTATGTTTGTTCGGGTGAAATCTTGCAACTCAATTTTGAAGCAAATATCTTCAAGCAATTGAGCTGAAACTTTGTATTCAGGTTAAATGTGGATGACAATGCATGGTTTGTATGTATGTATGTTTGTTCGGGTGAAATCTTGCAACTCAATTTTGAAGCAGATATCTTCAACCAATTGAGCTGAAATTTTGTATATAGGTTCAATTTGGATGCTAATGCATGGTTAACTTTGTGACGTCATTCTAAATCCAATATAGCGGCATATCCAAGAGTGCGGACTAGTTATTTTTAGTGCACTTCTACAATATGGGTATCAAATGAAAGGGCTTGCTAAGAATAATTCGAATAAAGTGACGTGATAACCGACTAAAAAGTCAAAAATAAATTAAAAGTAAAAAACCTTTTTAAAAAACAAGCTTTTATTTGAATGCACTAAAACGAAAAAAATAATTTTTTACTTTAAAACTTTTACTATCTACTTATAAAGTCATTACACATAATCTATATGATATAAAAGCTTGTCGCAAGATTTGTTTGTAAACAAGTAAATTAAATAAATTGATGTGATTGATTTTAACTATTAAAATTTTCAAACTAAGGAAATACGAGTACTATCTCGCGACAAGCTTTTATATCATATAGTAAAAGTTTTAAAGTAAAAATTTATTTTTTTCGTTTTAGTGCATTCAAATAAAAGCGTGTTTTTTAAAAAGGTTTTTTACTTTTAATTTATTATCTTTGATTTAATATAAAAAGGCCTTTGGTAGCCTACAATAATGTCAATTTAGTAAGCAGTCAACCCTTTTTCCATTGCGCTAAGGGATTTCTGAATTTATCACAAGAGTTTTTTTAAAATGTTACTCAATATTTTCGCTAATGGTGATAAAGATTTAATGAATATTTTTTGTTGAATTGCTACGGACGATACTACGTTTTATATTTTTATAATGGGTGTCTCAGTAAAAATGCACTTTGTTCTGTAGGCAAACGATGTACTGCCATATGGATAGGTATCTATCATATGGCAGAACCACCTTGAGGTGAAAAATAACCTACAACCTATAGGTACTCAAAAGTCAAAAGTACCGTTTCCGGGGAGTTCTGTAACAACCACGAGTATTTTTTTAATATATTTTTTTAAACTAGCTATAATCTGGCGAACTCCATACAGCTATATTTTTTGTTATCGTGAAAATATTGATTTTATTTAATCGTTTTTACGATTTTTTTAATGAAATAATTTATGTGTCGGACAATTAGAATATTTTGGTTAAAATTTATAATCACATTAAACCTATTCTGCTTTTTAGGGTTCAAAGGGTAAAAACGGGACCCTATTACTAAGACTTCGCTGTCCGTCCGTCTGTCATCGGGCTGTATTTCAAAAACGGCGATAGCTAGACAGTTGAAATTTTCACAAATTATGTATTTCTGTTGCTGCTATAATAACAAATACTAAAAAAAAATATTTAAGGGGGGCTCCCATACAACAAACGCGATTTTTTGCCCTTTTCTGCTCGATATCAATAATGGCAACAGGTAGTCACTTGAAATATTCACAAAATACTAAAACTACTTAGTAAAATTAAACATAAAAAAATATTTAAGGGGGGCTCTCATACAACAAAAGTGATTTTTTGCCGCTTTTTGTCTGATATAAAATCAGCACCCAGGTAAATAAACGCTTGAAATATTCACAAAATATTTAGTTTTATTTAACAATTAAATATTTTACTGAAAATTTAATTAAATTTAATTGGATGATTGGAACCCTTCGTGCGCGAGTCCGACTCGCACTTGGCCGATTATTTAAATATTTTGTAGTAATAGTAAATTTATAGTACGAAGAAACAAGTTACGAAGTTTACGTAAACCTGTTGTCACTTTAAAAGATTTTTCTCTTCGAACTTCGAATCTTTGTTTTGCTTGAAATAGCATTAGGCTGATGTTTTCTACTGACGAAAATGAGAAAAAAGCTTATTTGTTCCGCTATTCCTCTGAGCATTAATCAAGGTCACGTTGGGATATTAAAGCAAGACATAGTCTATACAATAGATATACTTTTACTTTCTTACTGTGTCGACTTTGAATTTTGCAATTTGTTTGATTGTGTGTCATTTATTATTGCTTTTTTGCGTCATTGTTTTTTTATGTTTACTTACTTGTAAGCTGGTCCACCTATCGTGAGAAAACTTTTAACTTAAGCTTTTAGAGTAATTACGTAGTCATTATCTATACTAATATTTATAAAGCTGAAGAGTTTGTTTGTTTGATTGTTTGTTTGTTTGTTTGAACGCGCTAATCTCAGGATCTACTGGACCGATTTGAAAAATTCTTTCAGTGTTAGATAGCCCATTTATCGAGGAAGGCTATAGGCTATTTATCATCACGCTAAGACCAATAGGAGAGGAGTCCATGCCGACGAAGTCGCGCGCAGAAGCTAGTTCATAAATAATTGTTCTTGCGTAGTGGTGCGAGGAGTGGTTTTAAGACCGGTGACGGGTTTGACGCTGATCGCGGGATTAGGTTTTTGTAGGTCTCCCTACTGTACTTTGGAGAGCACGATAAACCATCGGATAGTTCAGCTGGTTGTTATTCATGGTAGGAAAATTATTCACTTAAAATCTCAGTCTATCAGCGTGGTGGATTAAGTTTTAATCTTTTTTCTATGTGGAGCAAGCAATGTCTTTGTCCAGCAATGGCTCGCTTATAGGATAATTCAATTTTAATTTTTGGTCACTAAGAGCATTCATCTACATCTACACTTCTACACTAATATTATAAAGAGGAAAGATTTCTTTGTTTGTTTGTTTGTATTGAATAGAAAGCTTTAGGAAGTAACATAGGCTATATTTTATTTCTTAAAAACTTAGACATGTGCAAAAAAAAAACGGGTTATGTTCCCCAAGGTGTAAAAAATCGTCTCAAATATTTATTTCTTCGCGTGCGCTACTTAAATGGTTAATGATAAGACAAAATGATGTACGACTGAATTACAGTACTAAAAAGTTCTACAAAAAAGTTCACAAAATAATTATTTTACCCGAGTGAAGCCCGGGTGGGCTGCTAGTTTAGATTAGAATAAGGATACGATCGGATCGGACGAGTCCATTAAATTATAAAATTCGTCCACAGTACCAGAGTATACACATATGTAAAGAAAATGGGATCGTGTTTGCGCATGAAGCAACGTACCTACTCTACGTATGAAAATATAAACGGTTTTCAACATTATGATGTAAAATGTAAGCATAATATCGAATATTGTTTATGTTTATACAAACGTCTAGGCTTGTTTGTAAGTAAAGTACTCGCTGTATTTTAGTGTAATAACTCTTAAACCTTGAGAGCGTTAGGCGCTTTAGCATTTTGGGAAAATAGATTGTTCTAGAGACAGGAAAATTCGTGTGCCGAATATTCAGATCTGTTTACTTACTTACAGTACTCACATTATCGCTTGAGTCTTAAATTTACAAGTTAAAGTCTGCTATGCGCAACAGTCGACTGGTATATTTACATTTTTTTGTAATAAATATATAGATAAATACTTATATACGACTAGCCCGTTGGCGCAGTTTGTAGTGACCCGGCTTTCTGCTCCGGGGGTCGTGGGTTCGATTCCCACCCCGAGTCTGGGTGTAATATATATTTATTTATATATGTTGTATTTATAATTATGTATGTTTATCGAAAAAAAATGTAACTATACCAGTCGGCTGTTACCTATAACACATGCATTAAGTTGCTTACTTTAGGAACAGACGACCGTGTGTGTGTGTGTGTGTGTGTGTGTGTGTGTGTGTGTTGTATATATATATATTTATATATTCATATTTGTATATATATATATATATTCATTTATATTACACCAATATTCAGGGCGGGAATCGGTCCACAACTCCAGGCGCAGAAAGTAAGATTACTGCATACAGCACTAACATGCTAGTCATGAAAATGGCTCCTTAGAATTAGATTAATAAAATAGCAACCATTTTTATTTTTACATAGAAATATTACAAAACCGTGATTAATTTTACATTATAACAAACAATAAAACGAAAACATTGTCTCGTTAGACCTATATGGTCTTACTTATAAAAATCTCGATAAGCAATACTTAGCCACCGATTAGTTAAACCACTCTTAAGTTATAAATCCGTGTTTAACTTTTGTTTACTTATAAACGTTGATTAGCTGTTTCTTAGTTAAGAAACGAACAAAGAACGATACAGATGGTTGGCACTTGGCACAGATTACACCTAAAATAATTGATTAGATAAATTGAATCAACGAAATTGTTAAAAGTTCTATTTTTAACCGACTTCAAAAAAGGTGAAGGTTACGCAATTCGACCGTATATATATTTTCTTTTTTATGTATGTTCGTGGATAACTTCCTCGTTTATGAACTGATTTTGATAATTCTTTTTTTGTTGGAAAGGAGATATCCCAACTTAGGTACCATAGATAAGGAAACCAGGATCTGATGATGGAATCCCAGAGAAAACGAGGGAAACCCTCGAAAGTCGTAGTGACAACTAGTATGTTTGTTAATTTTTTGCGTCTACATACTTACATTGTATAACCTGTCGATGTAATTGAAGTCGTTTTTTTTTTCGTTTGCTAGCAAACAGAATTATTCCATATTATATCATCTATGACAGTGTCCGAGTGTCGTGAACACGAAGTATAGATAGGAATTTGTCAGATAACGCTCATTTAGTATAATATTTTAATTTTTATATAGTGGGAATTTCATTCTAAATATCTTCTTTTTATCTTTCATTGTTAATAGTAGTATTATTCAGTGTTGGACACCCATGAGCAAGCCAATAAACGAATACGATCCACCAATTTGAGTGATATGGAGAATATTAATTACTAGCTGCTGCCCGCGACGTCGTCTGCGTGAATGTACAGAATGCGTTGAAGAAATAAAGGTTCACTACTCGTTCCCCATAGGTGATAGCATGATAATATTGTTAGCATTTACTGACAATTATTACAATATTGGATTTTGTATTGATATTACTTTTATCGTATATTCGCTTAATACCGGAACAGTACAAAGATGTCGCCACCATCTTCCGAATGGTTAATATTTATTTACGATTAGTCAGTCGGTATCTTTATTGTTTAGTTTTACAGGATAGTTACTCAATAAATACTGTTATCGTTTAATTTATGCTTCTACTAATTTTATAAGATGGTTTATGTTGTTTTACTGTAATTATTACTTGTTAATGTATCGAAAGAGCATATAGATGGAGACACCATCTTCCGAATATTTAATACTAATTTTATGATTGGTCACTCGCCGTCTTTGTAAACTATTGGCGGGATTTCTGTCCTATAAATACGATAATTTGTAAGTGAAGAGTCAGTTATTGTTTAATCATTGTGCGGCTAGCGTTGCTGCTCGATAAGTATAGTATAAGTGACTAGTGTGATAATGTTTTAATGTAGTTAAAAGTGTGAGTTGTGAATAAATAACTATAGACTTGTAGTGAGAATTAATTATTCCTTTGAGTGTTTTCAGCTGTTCTTCTACATCTCAGAAGTGGGATGAACCCATTTAACCCACTTAATTTGTTATTTTGGTGCTATTGATTGTATTTTTAGTTCAGAGTTTTGATTTCTTTGTTTAAATTCTATTTTTACTGAGTGTGCAAGTAAGTTGCAATATTTCATGGTGATTAGTGGGTACACCGATATTTTAGTTCTTTTCGGTTGTTCTGTTGCATTCTCATCGGTGTACAAGTGCTTACGTTATTCTATTTACCGGTTATTTGTTGAATTTAGTTCTGTTTTGGGATACGTGGGTAGTTGTGATTCATTTTGCTAACAGATTTTTTTTTTTTTTTTTCTTCCGATTCAGTATTTGTTTCGATTTAGTTACCTACAATGCCAGATCGTGAGCGAGATCATAGTGTGAGCCGTCGTGGTAGTCGCAAACTGAACGACAGCTTTCTAATCGGCAGCGTCAAGATGCATACGTTAACCAAGGTCGTAAGCTGCTCCGTACTTTTGAAGTGAGTTCATTGTTTTTTTTTTTTTTTTTTGTTAGAAAACAGGCACAATCGACTAGGAGGCTGGATTCCTGTATGCGAGGGCCTTACCGTGTGGTGAGAGTTCTTCCTCACGGTCGCTATGAGATTAAGCTCGCGGCCGGCTGTTACGGGAAATCAACGCAAGCGGCTGCTGAATACATGATTCCGTGGCAAGGAAAGTGTACAACCGCTGTGTGCTCTATAGTGAGTTATTTGATTTATTTTGGCAGTGAGTTATGACGTGTCGGCATACTCTATCTGTTATTATTATTAAATTACGCATAAATATTTGACCAAAGAGTATATAACCACTACGTTTTATATTTGACAACCAATATATATTATGTCAATCCGTTTTCATTACTGACATTATTATACATTTTTAAAATGTAAAATACGCCACTATCCGTATATTGTGAATATATGTTGTCGATTCGAAACCTTTATTTAAATAAGTTCTTTAATTTTATCGGAGAGTTTACCATATCGACGGGATGAACATTAAATGTTTGACAGTTACGAAACACGAACATAGTTCCGTACAAATTTTCATTCCCACCTTTCAACCCCTTACACCCTTTTATTCGCATTAAAAAGTAGCCTATGTCCTTTCTCAGACTCTAGACTATCTGTATACTAAATTTCATTTAAATCCGTTCAGTAGTTTTGGCGTGATTGCGCGACAGACAGACAGACAGACTTTATAATATTAGTATGGATTACGTACGCGTTGTTTTGTAAACAACAAGGCGTTCGCACGTTCGTTTTTTTTTAAATAATAATTTGGTTGCTGTGCTAGTTGTACTACAGTACTGTAATTGTAAATATAATATTTCTCATGTTTCGTACGTTCCTCGTGCTATTGTAAATATTATTTATTTATTTACACTTCTTTACATACCAACACAAAGTTACAAAAAAAAAAAACAAACAATAGTGTCTGTTCGTTTTTAAGAATTGTAAATAGGTAGGATGTTTCTGTGTGACAAAGTGAAACTGTGGATAGTGATTTGTAAATAAGTTTTAGACAATTAAATTGGTAGTTAAGTAATAAGGACTTTTGAATGGCTTAACTTTCAAAGAATTAGTAAAATGCCTCGCGGTAGCGATTCACCAAACTTTTTCGAGAAGTCCAGTGAAGGCAATAAAACGGCTTTGTGGAGTTATTTCTGTAAATACAATCAATGAACTTTTAAATATGCCCATAATAAATAATAGTTGTAACTTAAACAAGCAATTAATCGACTAAATAATTATGTAAAAACAGTAAACACTATCACATACTGTCGTTTCCCTTTCTTGCCTAAGTTGTCTTATGAATTATGATGTTAACAGATAGTTTATGTGGATTAATGTGAGACTAGCTTGTTATAATTTGTTAAAAGTAAAAAGTGTATACACAAAATTAAAAGATAAACTTAATAAAGAGGAACGTTGTGGTGTGGTATATAAAATCCCATGTGAATGTAATTTGTGCTATGTAGGACAGACCAAGCAGTTCTTGGAATCTAGAATTAAACAACATAGAAATAATTGCAAAAATGTCAATATTTTGAACGAAAATAAGACGGCTCTTGCGTCACATAATTTTGAACATCATCACAAATTTTGATTTTAATAATGTAGAAATTTTGGGCTATGAAGGGAATTGGCTAAAACGGAACATAAGCGAAATGATATTTATAAAGGTAAATGAGACAGCGAATAAAAGAACGGATACAAACGGTTTAAGTATTTTATATAAGGATATTTTAAAAGAATATAAAAGTAGAATTAAATAACAAAACAATTAGCTTGTTTTTTTTTTCAAAATTAATTTAATTAAAAAAAAATATTATGTTGAAACGTTTAATTATTGTAAGGATTAATAAAGTCTAGAAGTAACGTAATAATAGAATAGAATTATATAATATATGTACAAATAAAATTAAATAGTTCTTTCAAAATATTAGTATAATTAAAAATAGAATTTTTATAGGTTTAAATATGTAATGGTAACATAAATTGGACCTTTCCTTTGTTCAAAATGTAACGAAATTTAGTAATAACAGTAAAATAGAATTAAATTAATACTGTATATAATTATCTGTAAGTACAAATGATTAGTGCTTTTGTTGGAATAATTAGATGTTTGGATTTTAAGGTATTAGACATACTCTGCATTAATTTTTTGGTTTTGGATTACAGTAACTGCCTGACAAATAATAATGAATATAAGAAATTAATATGTACCTATTGACAAGGTAACATTAAATTTTATAGTATTAACTTATTTGGTTAGGTATTGTAGTAAATAACAGAGAACCTATATTGACTAGTTGTTTGTGATTAGAGAAAACGACATTATATTTACTTTCTGTGGTTAAAAAAATTGAGAATGTAATGAATTCTAGAAACAGTTTGATAAAATATAATTATAAACCAATATAATTTAACTACTAGGATATAAATAATGGTTGGTATAGTGAATCTTTATAGGTATTGGTACAATAATTGTTCGAAATTTGATGACATATTAAAAATTGTTTTATTGTTTTTTATTTTTATTATATTAACTGCCGGACAAAGTATTAGACAAGCAATTGATGAAATAATGGATATAACGAATTATAATGTAAATTTTGACAAGGTAATAATTAGTAATATTACCTGAACTTTGTATGCTACCTTGGTAAAGAAACAATAACCTATAATGATTAAATGTATATAAACGACGTTCTATGGGGAAAATATCACTTTTTAATGAGTCAAGAGAATACATAATTTTAGATCCTAGAATGCTTTAACAAAAATATAGTATATTGTCACAATAATAAAAATTAAAAAGAAATAAAAGAATTTTGAATGTATCTGAGAATATAAAGTAATATTAATAAAAATTTTCAAACGAAAAATAGATGTCAATTATATCAATTATAAAGGTAATTTACGTTGTTTTATTAGTTTCTTTTTGAATATATGTATAATTGTAGTATAATGACTCTTTCATTGTGTATTAATACAGATGCCTGATGAAGGTCGAATAAAGATCGAAACCTCGCATAATTTATGATTTGATTCTTTGATTGGCAACCTCAGTCCACTTCCCTACTAAATTCGAACAACAATATTGTAGCTTAAGTTTTGCGATACAATTTAATACAGTACAGCGCGTTGCGAGTAGTTGCTAAGTTGCAAGATAACTAGCGTGTTGTCAGATAAAATAATAATGTCTCCGTTGGTCTCCGCATTGAGACTGCAGCCAGGTTTTGTAATAGCGTGTTATAATGATAGCAAATAAAATAGCGCGCTAGAAAAATATAGTTAATAGACTATAACGCATCTTTGGTTTATAGCGGATTTGAACGCAGGGTCATGCCACGGGTTGGCCTCTGACGAGACGTGGTGTGTGTGGCATATGTTTGCGTGGCAAACATTGTCCGTGTTTTATTTGTTATCTTGGGTTTGATTGTCGGACTCTGCCTGCCGGTTGCGGGCCTCGGGCGCCGCCTGACCGGGTGACGGAGCTGCTGACTGTCTTCTGTCTGCGGGCTGCCCTGCCTGCCGGTCGCGGGCCTCGGGCGCCGCCAGACCGGATGACGCAGCCGCTGACTGCCCTCTGTCTGCGGGCTGCTCTGCCTGTCAGTTGTGGGCCTCTGGCGCCGCCTGACTGGGCGACGCAGCTGCTGACTGTCTTCTGTCTGCGGGCTGCTCTGCCTGCCAGTTGCGGGCCTCGAGCGCCGCCTGACTGGGCGACGCAGCTGCTGACTGTCTCCTGTCTGCGGGCTGCTCTGCCTGCCGGTTGTGGGCCTCGGGCGCCGCCTGACTGGGCGACGCAGCTGCTGACTGTCTCCTGTCTGCGGGCTGCTCTGCCTGCCGGTTGCGGGCCTCGGGCGCCGCCTGACTGGGCGACGCAGCTGCTGACTGTCTCCTGTCTGCGGGCTGCTCTGCCTGCCGGTTGCGGGCCTCGGACGCCGCCTGACTGGGCGACGCAGCTGCTGACTGTCTTCTGTCTGCGGGCTGCTCTGCCTGCCGGTTGCGGCGGGTGGAAGCGACCTGTACTGTTGAAATAAGGTGGAAACGGCTTGTGCCTTTGAAATAGTCTTCGCGGTTTCAGGGTAGATGAGACCTGTACCGTATGTGATTGTTTTAAAGGTGGAAGCGACCTGTGCTGTTGAAATAAGGTGGAAACGGCTTGTGCCTTTGAAATAGTCTTCGCGGTTTCAGGGTAGATGAGACCTGTACCGTATGTGATTGTTTTAAAGGTGGAAGCGACCTGTACTGTTGAAATAAGGTGGAAACGGCTTGTGCCTTTGAAATAGTCTTCGCGGTTTCAGGGTAGATGAGACCTGTACCGTATGTGATTGTTTTAAAGGTGGAAGCGACCTGTACTGTTGAAATAAGGTGGAAACGGCTTGTGCCTTTGAAATAGTCTTCGCGGTTTCAGGGTAGATGAGACCTGTACCGTATGTGATTGTTTTAAAGGTAGAGGCGACCTGTACTGTTGAAATGAGCTTCACGGTTTCGGGGTAGATGAGACCTGTACCGTATGTAATTGTTGTGTTGAGTTTCATGGTTTCAGAGTAGATGAGACCTGTACCGTATGTAATTGTTGTGTTGAGTTTCACGGTTTCAAGGTAGATGAGACCTGTACCGTATGTAATTGTAAACTACCATGATATTTTTTGTTATTGCATTCTTAAGTTATATTTTTTTTCTCTAATAATTGTGTTTTGCTATTATTCACGAGGACGTGAATTTTGTGCGGATGGCCGAATGTTAGCATTTACTGACAATTATTACAATATTGGATTTTGTATTGATATTACTTTTATCGTATATTCGCTTAATACCGGAACAGTACAAAGATGTCGCCACCATCTTCCGAATGGTTAATATTTATTTACGATTAGTCAGTCGGTATCTTTATTGTTTAGTTTTACAGGATAGTTACTCAATAAATACTGTTATCGTTTAATTTATGCTTCTACTAATTTTATAAGATGGTTTATGTTGTTTTACTGTAATTATTACTTGTTAATGTATCGAAAGAGCATATAGATGGAGACACCATCTTCCGAATATTTAATACTAATTTTATGATTGGTCACTCGCCGTCTTTGTAAACTATTGGCGGGATTTCTGTCCTATAAATACGATAATTTGTAAGTGAAGAGTCAGTTATTGTTTAATCATTGTGCGGCTAGCGTTGCTGCTCGATAAGTATAGTATAAGTGACTAGTGTGATAATGTTTTAATGTAGTTAAAAGTGTGAGTTGTGAATAAATAACTATAGACTTGTAGTGAGAATTAATTATTCCTTTGAGTGTTTTCAGCTGTTCTTCTACATCATGTAGCCTATATGTTGACCCGACTTCTAAATAATATTAGTGCCAAAGAAGTAAATCCATGCAGTACCTACTTTTTAAGTTTATCCCTGACATACGTACAGACAAACAGACAAAAATTCTAAAAACTATATTTTTGGCTTCGGTATCGGTTGTAGATCACACGCCACGTATTATTTCAAAACAATATTCAATGTACAGTTTTGACTTTCCTACTATTTTATTATATGTATATTAATTACAGTAAACATGACGGCCCCAATATCTGATTACTTATATGAAAACTTGAAAAAATAGTATTTATGTAGATCAGACGTCACAATAGAACAGCTGATTTATGTGAAATCCGCCATCTTGCCGCTTAGCGAGAGTTAAACTATGTCTCGGCAGTGTTTAATTTTGACAGCTATTTAAACACTACTTAACGACTTCTTAACGCAAAATAGTGTTTATAAGTGAAGATTTTGCTAATCCGTTGCTATGCAATTGATTAAATATTAAGAAACGTTTATAAGTAAGACCGATAGTGTTTAATAATAACCTGTCATTTAGGTTTCAAAGCAATACATTGTTTTACATTAAATAAAAAGATGACAATGACAGGAGACAAAGGAGGCTTCTTGCTTACCATGTTACAAGCTGTTCTTATTTCTTTTATAGCCCTTAAAAAATTAAACAAAATTAGACAGGTTGGCCAACTTCATAATTTAGTAACTAGCTATACCTATCGATGAAATTTGTACCACAAATTTTTTTTCGTGAATATATGAAATTTTATAAATTATTTTTGACAAACCTTGTGACAACAACGAATAAAAAAAATAATAGAGTTATCCAATTTGGTGCAGTCTTTTCTAAAGTTAGTCTCGTACGAGTACATACAATTCAGCAATTTAATCTATACTAATATAATAAAGCTGAAGAGTTTGTTTGATTGTTTGTTTGTGTGAACGCGCTAATCTCAGGATCTACTGGTCCGATTTGAAAAATTCTTTCAGTGTTAGATAGCCCATTTATCGAGGAAGGCTATAGGCTATATATCATCACGCTAAGACCAATAGGAACGGAGTCCACGCTGACGAAGTCGCGCGCAGAAGCTAGTTTTCTATATACATAGATAGTTATGTATATAGATAGGTGTACACGACTTCGTCATCAATAAGTAAATAAAATTCTACTCTATTCTCTGTAGTACGTCATACGCATGGCATTGGGCAGTGGTTACACAAAATCGATACCACACAAGCTACATCATACTACTGTAGTCATCCTAACTCGCTAAACCACATTTGAGAGCACGACCGAGCGACATAAACTAGTAAAGACTGATTGATGTAAACTCTTACATCAGATAAAACTATGAATAATATTGTTTTACGTACATATTATAAGATATGTAATTATATTACTATTAGCTGACGTGACTGTGTTCATATACTTTTTTTTTAACTTTATAGTGGATCCCATTTTCTGTTACACAGTTTTGAAGTAAAACTTCTTTAGGCACTCTTAATATTTGGGGAGTAAGCTGGTGAATGCGTTATGAGAGCGTTACGAAAAGTGTGATCGGGTGAGAATAGTGTAAGTGTAATAATGAAGATAGAAAGAGATATTAATTACGTTTTGTACTGTAGGGGCAACTAAAGAAGTTTTACTTCAGTCATGTGGTCTAAAGCACATTCGTTTTTTTTTTTGTATTATCTTTTCAATTATTTACAAAAATACAAAAAGAAAATGAAATACAGACTTAAATCTCATAAAGATTGTAAGCTTGCAAATGATTATACTAGATGAAATTGAAGCCAATCTTCGAGTGAGACAGTTTGCGACGAGCACAAATTGCGAACAAAGCTTACAAAAAATAAAAATTACAATGTAGGAGTCCAATATGTAGCTGAGAAGCCTTTAAAAATCGCACATTTGTACAATAGTGATCGTACAATTGTACAATTATCGTACAAAATACAAAAATGTTGTAAATTAACGTTACTGGAAATAAGATTATTACGATCTCTTTCATCGGTCTATGTTAAAACTTAAAACTGTCAAACTTATAACGGTATCTTCTAAAGGTGGATTTAGACCTAACGAACAAAGAGCTAGAGCTAGAACAAGAGCATTCTTTCTTGATCTTCGAACACTCGTATTCATATATTTAACAACGAAAGAATGCTCTACGCCTGTTTACACTAAAAGAATTTGATAAGAATTTGATGTAGTTTTGAATAGAATGAGCATTCGCTTGTCTGATGTAAATCGACCATAATAGATAAAAGTTTAAGATACATTTTTCACAATAAATCTCCACTTTATCTGCCAAATATTCGTAATATATAAAAACAAAAGTTATAGTTAATTAGTCGAGGCGAAGTATGTCATAGGTATTGTTAAATTTCTACTGATAAAACCTATTATTAATTTATGTGTGCTAGATAAACTTTTGAAAGTCTATGTAAACTTAATGTAATATTCATGACTACGATATTCATGTTTTTTTGGTAAACACGAAGTGATGATCTAGAAATTTAATGAATAGGACAGCTGGTTACTATTTAATTTTAATGTGTGCGTGTGATGAGTTGTGGGATTGTGGAAAAATACGATAAATTATATAAACTTAATGTACAGTAGCCGCTTGTCAAATCTGTACTAATATATAAAGCTGAAGAGTTTGTTTGTTTGTTTGAACGCGGTAATCTCTGGAACTACTGGGCCGATTTGAAAAATTATTTCAGAGTTACATAGCCCATTTTTCGAGGAAGGCTATAGGCTATGTATCATCACGCTAAGACCAATAGGAGCGGAGTCCACGCCGACGAAGTCGCGCGCAGAAGCTAGTTTAAGATATTTCTTGCATTAAACCAACTTAGCACCAAGATACAATACATAAATTTATTCCCTAGATCCTTTTAACGAAATTTTGGTTCGATTAGGAAAATTGTACATTGAAAAGCGTCAACCTTATACCTAAAGCTCAAGTTTTATACGATATTGATTTTCATTTTATAAGTAACGACCGATTGAAATATTTATTGTACCTACAAAGTATGTAAGCTCACAATTTATCGTTAATCAATTTCCGTTAACTTTGTCAACTGTTTTAATATCGTAATGGATCGTATGCGGGCATGAATTCGCCGCAATCAAATAGACGATTGACAATTCATTAACAGCCCGTTTAATGACTCTCTGCTAAAACTATCTGATGTAAAACTGTGTCCAATAAGTAATCTATCTATACTAATATAATAAAGCTGAAGAGTTTGTTTGTTTGTTTGTTTGTTTGTTTGTTTGAACGCGGTAATCTCTAGAACTACTGGGCCGATTTGAAAAATTCTTTCACTGTTAGATAGCCCCTTTATTGAGGAAGGCTATAGGCTATGTATCGTCACGCTAAGACCAATAAGAGCGGAGTCCACGCCGACGAAGTCGCGCGCAGAAGCTAGTAGCTTATAACATAGGTACCTATTATTTTTATTTTTTATAATGAAACTCCATATCGTCTTTCCAGATATTTCCATTCACTATCAGTGAATCTGATATAAGTAGTTTGTTAGTAAAATTTGAATCAGTCATAGATATGTAGAGGAGTTATGTAAATACTGTAGTAAATACATAGTTTAGTAATATATAGCGACCATCGTGCCCTATTTCGATGTCGAGAGTTAGAATTATAATAAAGATGACAATATAATCAAAACGATTTGTAAGCATATTTGAAATTACGGGTAGAATTTAATAATCAAGGATCCTCATATTAGGGAACCACAATATAGGTAATAGAAATAATAACGGTCCAAATAGAATTCCATGTACGTATAATGAAAATATTAGATATTTATTATTAAAAAGTTGCCAAACAGTTATACCACCTGTTCACATGATAGTAAGCGAATACCATAACTTATGGACGCAAGCAACACTAGTAATATTACCACTGCGTTGCCGACCCTATCCTCGACCCTCCCCAGAAGCTTCCTTATTCTCCACAGGAACAAAACACTATTTGAGAGGAGTGTTATTTGGGTGTTTGTGCAGTCCTTGTGGGTCTCCCCACCGTGCCTCGGAGAGCACGTTAAGCCGTCGGTCCCGGTTGTTATCATGTACACCTGATAGCGATCGTTACTCACAGTAGGGAATATATCCGCCAATCCGCATTGGAGCATCCTGGTCGATTAAGCTCCGATCCTTCTCCTACACGGGGAAGAGGCCTATGCCCAACAGTGGGATATTACAGGCTGAATCGTGATCGTTATTTGACTGTGGTCTGAAGTACATACTTCCCCAGTCGGGGTACTCCAGAATTTGGTTATGCTGCCCTACCCCAATAAATGTATAAGGAAAAGGTTAGTATTAGGTACGTGCAGTATCACAGCAACTGTTTCAAGCCATACCTACGAGTACATAATGTAAATCGTCTCTGTTGTTAATGCGTGGAAATAATGATATTTGAAATTGTTTGCGTAACTTAGTAAATCGGTCGTGTATTCCCAGAACATATTAAAAGGGTGAAATACTAAATCTTAATATATTGTCTTTCACTTATCAACAACAGCTCACAATATCATAAAACAATGTAACGTAGTTTAAAACATTTATCTAGATCCTTGCACATAATTAATATCTATATAATTATGTATATAAAAGAGATATTGACTCATCACGATATCTCTGGAACCGGCGTAGAGACTTGTTTGGTAGGAATACTCCTTTCGTCGAGTAGAGGTCAGCTAAGAACGGATTTTACGAAATTCCACCCACAAGAGGGGGTTGCGAGGGTTAATAGCATATAGGTATGGCAAAACAACGTTTGCGGGATCAGCTACTTTACATATTATACTAGCTGACCCCGCAAACGTTGTTTTCGCATATATGCCATTAACCCCCTTAATCCCCCCCCCTTATAACTTAGGTGTATGAAAATAAATGTTGGCCGATTCTCAGACCTAGCGGATATGCACACAAATTTCATAAAAATCTGTCTAGCCGTTTCGGAGGAGTATGGTAAGTAACATTGTGACACGATAATTTTATATATAAGATATATTGCTCAATATTCAGCCCCCCGTAGGGTGTGTTCTCTGTGTCAAGGGTACGGAAACACAGAGCACAAACACTCAAATCACAAGCGCAAAAACTCAGACCATGAAAAACATACGTAGGTACATGGAAAATGTTCGATCAATTTTCTTTGATGTGTCTCAAGATGCTTGTGAAAATAAGATTATGAAAATGTCAAGGAAATCGTATACCTATAATGATATTTGGTTAAATTAACATTGTATTTAAAATATTTGTATAAATCTATATACTAATATATAAAGCTGAAGAGTTTGTTTGTTTGGTTGTTTGTTTGTTTGAACGCGGTAATCTCTGAAACTACTGGGCCGATTTGAAAAATCCTTTCACTGTTAGATAGCCCATTTATGGAGGAAGGTTATAGGCTATGTATCGTCACGATAAGACCAATAGGAGCGGAGTCCACGCCGACGAAGTCGCGCGCAGAAGCTAGTATTTTATAAAGTACTAGATTGCCCGGTGAACTTCGTATCGCCTACGTATATTTGTGAAAAATATATACAAAACACTTTCTGAACGCACCTATAAATATTTGACAACCAATTGACAACGTTTTTGACAAAAGACATTAAATTCTCCCCGCTAGGAACATTTTGTATTGGAAAATTAAATCGTCGTTTTTAGTATTTTCCGTTACAGATTATTTATGTTTCTCACCGTTTAAACCTTCCCTGAACTTCCACAAACATTTCAAGATGAAAATTAGCCAAATTGGCCCAGCCATTCTCGAGTTTTGGCGAGACTAACGAACAGCAATTGATTTATATAGCTACTAGAGATTTTGAGCAGGATATGTCCTGCTATGCCCTACCTCAGTTCACCGACGAGTCTTCTCCCCGTACTTCGGGGAGCATGTGAATCTGTTAGTACTGGATGTTATCAGAGACAGCCGATTGCAATTGTTGCTCATGATAGGCTTAATTTAGTTTCAATTCTTCTCATATACGGGGCGGAGGCCATCGCTATACCTAGATACTTAATCGATCCCGATTCAGCCTGTAACATCCCACTATTGGGCATAGGCCTCTTTTTCCGTGTAAGAGAATGATTAGAGCTTAATCCAACACGCTGCTCCACTGCGGGTTAGCGGATACCTATTATTAAATATTTATTTTTTATTTGTATAAAAATCTGGTTTATTTCTGTATGTGTGATCGTTACCTACATTATTCGATGAATTTCGGTGTAGAAGTTTATATTAGCATTGGTAAAGGATACAAATTTTTGTAACTAAAGACTATTGAAATGAAATAAAGTTTGTACAGCAAACCCAACATTTCTCAGGTTTGTTTCCGTAGGAAATGAATATCAGCGCTTTTAAAAATCTTTCTTCAAGTTAATATAATAGGAAATGTGATATCGGAAATACGACAGTTACTCATAGTGATTATTCCACGTAGACAAAAATTCGGGTATCTTGTTCAAAATAATACGAGGACGCGTTGGCGTAGCAACTAGCTGATGTGTTAGCGGTTACAGGTTCGCGGTCCTCGTACATGACAAATGTTTGTATAGACCATTAAAATGTTTGTCGTGGCTTGTAATTATTGTGGTTCATGATTTTACGGGTCTCTCGCATAAGAGTCACTGCCAAATGAGAGTTGTTGAGTTTATTATTTATTATTTATTTATTATATTGTTTTTCGCGTGTAAAATAGAATCCCTTAACATCTATAGCTGAAGGTCGGCAACGCACTTGCGATACTCCTAGTGTTGCAAACGTTCATAAGCTTACGATAATAGCTTACTAGCAGGCCGTATCTATGCTTGTCTAAATATATATATATAAAATGCTGTGTTGTACGTAAATACACAGTTTTCTCTATCACCACAAAACCTAATCAACTTCCCATTGGTGTGGTAAATACCCCTTGGTCTCCAGGTGGTAGTAAGGGAATTTGGTCGCGTTTGATGAAAGTGGGTGGTGGTGGGTGGTGAAAATGTAAAAACATATATTTCTGTCCTTTTCTAACGCATTAGGACATCTGAAAAGATCTAAAAATTTCTGTAATGGTCTAGAAAGTTTCTGCGATGCATTTTAACCCGAGCAACGCCGGGTTTCGCTGCTAGTAGTTGTATAAAAAATGCTGGATGGTGCAAACCAGAAGTTTTAAGGCGACATTTTCTCTATAGAGTCTCAATGTATATTTGGTGTTTTATGTATTTGGTTATTTTTTTCTACTTAAAATTTCACTCAAATATTAACGCGTCGCTTTGTGATAATGTAAGCGAGCGTTATCAACTTTGTTTATTGACCTTGATCGTGTCGATGTAGGAGTCTCGTGAAACTTGTAAATAATTTAATAACGCGACGGGGACCGAGGGCGTTTTTGATTTAATCAAGAACTCAACAGCTGTTACGTTAAATTACATTGAAATTAATTTGTAATGTTCATTAATAAATAAGTATGTTCAACGTATACACACAAGCGTCTGTTCCTAAGGACAGACGCTTGTGTGTATACTGTATACCTACGTTTGTGTCCTTAGGAACAGACGCTTGTGTGTATACTGTATACCTACGTTTCCTAGACAGTTTCATGCTTGTGTCTTAGGTATCAGCACAATACCTTTTTAGCGCCCCTTCACTCCTAGCGCCCGGGGCACAATACCTTTTTAACGCCCCCCTCATTCGAAAACCATATACTTAATATGGCCAGCAATTTTTAGTTTTGCGGACCATTTGGCGCCCATTTATGAGCAGCGCCTAGGGCATGCCCCCCTTTGCCCACCCCTCACTACGCCACTGCCTTCAGATCATCAGCCAATATGAGAGACCACGACAACGAAAATTCTCGTCCATAGTATTAATTTAATTTTTTTTTCTAGAACTGTCCAGAAGCAGCTCTAATATCCGCTCGAGTTCTGAGCGCCGAGGGTGCACCAGCCACGAGGTCTGCTTCTGGTGTCGAGAGGCGACCGTCAGCACCTCGGCCACCACTTAACAAGCGGGGCTCCGGTTCCCTGTTGTCACAGTCACCGCCGCAGTCTAAGTAAGTGGATGATAGTTTTCGTGTTGAGGTTATCGTAGTTTTGGGTGAAAAAATACGTGGGTAATCCAATACGAATTTGTTGTCCAATACGATTTTGTTGTTGATTTTATGACGAACTCCGGAGATATTTATTTAATTAGATATTTGAATAGGTATTGTGAAAGGAAGCGTGAAATATTTGACATAAAATCTGGAGCAGGTCGATTGGGTAAATACGTCACCATAACGGAAAATCACAGACAATAATTAATTCTCTTAAGAAGTGCTCTGTTTCTGTACCCTGTAATATATTAAAGGTGTCAGATTGAGTAGGAGGTAATGTTCCTGATGTTACCGCTCACCAACAGGTGAACTGTATACTTATTTTCAACCCTAGTTTTATATATATATATATATATATACTAGCTGACCCCGCAAACGTTGTTTTGCCATATATGTTATTAACCCCCGCAACCCCCTCTTGTGGGTGGAATTTCAAAAAATCCGTTCTTAGCTGACCTCTACTCGGCGAAAGGAATATTCCTACCAAATTCCAAGTCTCTAGGCCTTATGGTTCCAGAGATATCGTGATGAGTCAATGGGTGGAAATCTCTTTTATATAAAACTAGCTTCTGCGCGCGACTTCGTCGGCGTGGACTCCGCTCCTATTGGTCTTAGCGTGATGATACATAGCCTATAGCCTTCCTCGATAAATGGGCTATCTAACACTGAAAGAATTTTTCAAATCGGCCCAGTAGAACCAGAGATTACCGCGTTCAAACAAACAAACAAACAAACAAACAAACAAACTCTTCAGCTTTATATATTAGTATAGATAAAAAAAAAAACAATTTGTAGAAATTTTTTAACCGATTTTTTAAGTGCTCATTTTATTTGCGTATATTATTGTCGAGTAGATAGGGTCGAAAAAAATTTTGATGGTATATTTACACAGATTTACATATAAACACTTGTGAAAAACCAAGGAGATAAAAAGCAATTATGTAAAACAGTTATAAATTCTATCCGCCATCACTCACTTTTATTTACAACGATGAAATTACTTCTTCAGAAAACCTCAAAGTAATAAATGGCAATTTACAATAGATCACGTTTCATTTAAAAAAAATTGTCGTAGAAATTGAAACGGACGGAAAATAATTTTCTCGGGAAAATTTATTAGGGAAATTGAATAGTCTGTGAACGCTACGGCGATTAAATGGATACCGTCATCTCGCCAGCAGCACTGGGCACTGAGTTCTAACTATGAGTAATTAACTAATTACATAATTGTAATTCTATAAAGTATAAAATCTAACGATCTAACAAATACAATTTTACTGAGAATCTGCTGGGATTTTAATTGAGTGAACGCCTAAGTCGATAACAATGTTTTGCATATCAAATCATTTTCTCCTTACCGCTTGAGATACGAAATGTGATGATTTTAATATTAGTTATTTCCATTTATTTTTTCACAATTCCACCAACGATTCTACCAACATAGAAAGTAAACGCTTCTTTTGCTATTTTTTGAAATAGGCACATAGTTAAAGTTATTCTTTTATGGAATTGACATTTTGTTACACTTGTTTTGATATAGATTAAACTGGTTTTAAT
The DNA here is from genome assembly GCA_905220545.2 of Melitaea athalia. Taxonomy (NCBI): domain Eukaryota; kingdom Metazoa; phylum Arthropoda; class Insecta; order Lepidoptera; family Nymphalidae; genus Melitaea; species Melitaea athalia. Next base: position 13,586,645 of record HG992196.1, read on the forward strand.
CCTCAGTAGAAGCATCTGAAAAATATTCTATATGTATGAGCTTTTAGTTTCTTTTAACGTCATCATATTTTATTTTTACTCTGTTTTTACGACATTATTCCTTTACGTAGTAGGTACCAATACTTTTTAAATTACGATTTAAAAGTATATACTAACATTAGATACTTACAGGTAACAATTACTAGAGTAACTATTATTACTGTACAAATAAGTTGTTTTTGTTAACTGTCAATCTCATTACCAAAACTTTTAATGGAAACTCAAACATCGTTTTAACGTAAAGCAGAAAATACAAGCTTCGCAGTTTATAACTTTGGCCGCGTTGCTCGGTATTAATTAAAAGTGTAACTGTGATGTAACAATTGCTATGATGTTACTTTAGTTATAGTTCGTTATTACATTTTAGGAATTATAATAACGAGAAGTTTTCAGAATCTATTCTGTCAAATTTGAGAAGAGTCTTCTTTTTAATTGTAATACAGCAAAGTTTAAAGATTTTAATTGATATTTTGGTTATCAGAAAATGACTTCAGTTTCATCTCCTTATGAATAAGATTTTGCGCCCGTTGCTTAGTAGTGAGATGTTCACAGTTTTACGAAGTAGTGAGAATTAAATCTTATCCAATAGCTAAGGTGAAATATAATTAAAACTTAAAATAGTGAGTGTGTGCAATTCACACTCGGCAGAAGGGAAACTTCTGAAAAGTCGCAGGAAGGTACGCTTTTGCCATTTTTTCTATCGACGATGATCACGGTCTCGTGAAAAAGGTGTCCAGGGATGCAAAAGGCGTCGCTTCCGCGCTTTGAGCCCTTATATTATGTATTATATCTGATTCACTCTTATACCTACATTTATGTATTTGTGTATTTGTCGTGAGTTAGTTTTCGTTTCTTTGAGTTTCAAATCACAACGATTCCGGTACAAGGGCAATAGATCAGTAGAAATATATATAATATATATAAATTAATTGCTGTTCGTTAGTCTCGCCAAAACTCGAGAATGGCTGGGCCAATTTGGCTAATTTTCATCTTGAAATGTTTGTGGAAGTTCAGGGAAGGTTTAAACGGTGAGAAACATAAATAATCTGTAACGGAAAATACTAAAAACGACGATTTAATTTTCCAATACAAAATCTCCCTAGCGGGGAAATTTAATGTCTTTTGTCAAAAACTTTGTCGATTGGTTGTCAAATTATAGGTGCGTTCAGAAAGTGTTTTGTGTATATTTTTCACAAATATATGTAGGTGATACGAAGGTCACTTGGCCATCTAGTATAATATAAATAAATTGTACAAATTAATCAGTATTTAATTACCTATACCATATCAAAATTAACTTTTATAAAAACTTTTTTACCATATCTTATAAATTATAATGTAGGCCACATTTATTTTAGTATTATAGAGTCCAACTTATGTATTTTATCAAAACAAACAATAGGTACTCGCGTAAAAAAGGTAATTTAATGTGATTAGGAATCATATCAAAATAACTATTTAAATAGGCTTCAAAGCACTTTAGTCATTAGTCGTCATTATAATAATCACTTTTAAATGTTAATCTTTACAGATTCAAATTTAAAAGTAATTATTATTTTTAAAAATAAAGCTATCACAGATTTGGAATATACCTAGATTCTGCAGAGAAGAATTGTCAATAAACTCCGCAGTTCTTTATGACGTTCTTAGCATTTTATTCGTATAAGAATGAAAATCTTTCATCTACGTTAAGATCGTCACACAGATTAATATAACATTACACATCACTTAAGAACTTTAAAATTTTAAGCCTTATGCCCGTGTTCAGTCTTTGTATACACACAATCTAAAGTTGGAAACAAAAGTACCTACATTAAATTTGAATATCAAGGAAAAAGATTACAACGTTTCAATTGTAAGCTCAGAAGAGAAATAAAATAAAGAAAAGTTTTATGGCTGAAACATCTCGCTTTTAAGTTTGATTACAAATTTTTAAAGTTAGGAAAGTTTAATTTAAAAAAAAAGTGATTATTGTTACATTATTAACACATCAATAATTGATAAGATTCATCAATAATTGATTGATAAAGTCAATTATTGACACAGTAGCATCAGATCAGCAGTCAGCATTACTCTAATATACTTAACTTAATCTTAGGTGAGTAAGTCTTTACGTACCAATAAGAAACTGTTTTATATAAATACGAGTATATTGTCAATTATTTTCTACACTTAAATTTATTATACCTACTTATCGATTACTCTTTGATATACCTACCTGATATATTTATTATGTAATGAATTATTATTTTTATTTATTTTCTACAGGAAACGGAACTGTTTATGTACTGTAATGTATCTATTGACCGTTCTTGAATTGCGGATTTGTTTCTTTACAAAATAAATATCAAGAACATTGAATTTACTTGAAAAACTGAATTTCAGCTCGCGGCTACTCCCGCGTGGATTATACGATTTTGGTTGTTCCATTTTCTGTCGTTAAATTACTTATCATCATAACGTAGCCTTCTGCAGGTGAAAGAATGTTTTTAGTCCAGTAGTTTTAGAGTTTATCCATTACAGATAAAATGCAAAAATAATAATCTTACTTTCAATCGAATGTAATCGAGTTTACCACGCAAACATTTACCTTTAATCGGATTGAAATTAATATAATATCCAAATTGATATGAAAACAAAATATATAGGTATCAGATTTTAGATTAACAACATGGTTACTTCTATTACGAAAATTATTCGAAAACGGGATATTTACCATGTTTATTAATTTTTTATCTCTCAGACTCAGACTCAACGTCTCGTGAACAAGACATTCGCAGTTGATGTCGAAATATCGAGCTCCGCGACGAAAAAAAAAATGAATAAACATGGTAAATATCCCGTTTTCGAATAATTTTCGTAAAATATATATCAATTTGTCAAAATAGTAAACTTAGCCAATTACGAGCGTCGGAAACTGTTCTGAAACTCCGTAACATTTTAATTACAATAGACCACATTCACGCACCTACATTGCCGCACTGTGTTCACACGTTAATTAAATTTGTTCGTAGTTCGCTAACTAAAATGTGATTCTTTGTAATACACTTAAGCCTCAGGGTATACGGTTTATACGTAATTAAATTCCATCTTAAGTAAATTTCAAATGGATTATATGGAATTTGTTTGTGTTGTTCGACAAGATATTATGAGTCCTAGAATTTGGCCTTGTGCACCATTAACCCGTGAGTAGGCGCGCCCTAAAAAGTTACACGAGTAGGCGCACGTATAGCAAAATGCTCACACTCTTCAAATGACTTTTTCGTGGGGAAAAAAAGAAATTATACTATTAATTATATTTATTGTAATAAATTAAAAGTCTTCTTTTAATGAAATAAAATGTTTTATTACAATTAAATAACAAAAATGCAAACTTATGAAAAAACTAAAAATCTTATAAACTTCGGCCTCAACTTTTGGCTAATCTCTAGAAAATAGACAAAAAAAAAATAATTGCAACAAAAATTGAAATGTTATATTCTTCCATGACATCTTGAGATATATGTCTCTTATAAAATGTACGGCACATAAACATCACATGCTCGGTGCAGAGTAATTAACTGCACAAAGTGCATGCTTTTTTGGAACACCTATTTTTCCTCCTTTTTATGCTGTGTGGCTACAGCAAAGAATATAGCCTCCCCCTCTCTTCCCGCGGGTGTCGTAAGAGGCGACTAAGGGATAACATAGTTTCATTACCACATTGGAACTTAAAAAGCCGACCTATGGCGGGATAATCATCCAACCGCTGGCTTTGAAGTACACAGGCCAAAGACGGGCAGCAGCGTCTTCGATGCGACAAAGCCAGCCCTGTGGTCATCAACCCGCCTGCCCAGCATGGTAACTATGGGCAAAACACATGAGTTCACGCCATTATTGGCGCGAACTTGTGGAGGCCTATGTCCAGCAATGGACTGCGATAGGCTGAAATGGTGATGATGATGATTTTTCCTCCTGGGACATAGTTCACAAAAATCATTTGCCCTAGGCTTCGTGGGAGCTGTGTATGACTGAACAGTCGGTTTCTACGTCATCTACTCGATTCTGGACCGTATCTTCATAATCTATTGACTCCCCTTCTTCAGAATCGGGCTCTTCTAGCCAAGCACAAATTTTAAAGGTTTGTCGGTCATCCATTTTAGACTTTGTATGCTGAAAATAGCAAACAGAATATTAAAACAATAAATCAATAAATTTATTAATTTTTATATACGAAAAATAAGAATAAGTATAAAAATATTTTTCATTTACTAAAAAAAATACTTACACGAGTAGGCGCGCAATGAGCAAAATGCCGCACTTCACGATGCACTGCTCAAGAACACCTCACTACGCGGACGTAGCGGCACCGAGCTGTGCACGAGGCACGTCAGGGGGGAGGGCGTGAATAGTTAGGAAGGTACTGTGAAGCTTATAGTGCCCGAGCTTATAGTAATCAAAATAAACCGCAACAAATTTTCGCGTGAGCAAAATGCTCATAGCGCGCCTACTCACGGGTTAAAATGATTATGTTTACTCTTAGAGCTAATGCTTTTTGTTGCGATCACTACAAATTTTTGAACTACGATGTTTGTTTAGTTCTGTAATCTGTATGAAGCATAGCTTAAGGATTTAATATATTATGAGGAGGAACAGATATTTTTTTAACTACTTGTGCGGCAAATATGCCTACAGCCCACGTGATGGTAAGCAGTTACGCGCAACCAAAACCAAGACTATGAAAAGCGCATTAGTGCATTACTCTACCGTACCCCCATCCCTGCATAACGGAAAACGTAATATTTTAGACTTTAAAATATCATTATATTTACATAATAAAAATGAATGTTGCCAAGCGCATAACTCGAGAATGGCTCGACCGATTCGACTAAATTTTTTTGTATGTTCCTTAAAAAACCCCACGGAAGGGTTTTATACTAAAAAAAAAAAAACAAAAAAAAACATAAGAGACAGAACGAAGTCTGTCCGGGCAGCTAGTTGAAACTAATAGACATTAAACAATAATACAGACATAATTTAAATTAATTGACAAACTCCGTTTTAAAAAATGACTATAATTATCTATTTATTTTTACAAACAGATACCATGATTGCTATCATATCATCCACTTTTTGACAAGGGTAGGTATTAGTTTACCAGTTGCTTCTTTTGAGCAGTCAAACACGTAGAAGAAAACGTTACGGCGTTTTACATGGGAGAGGGAGGTCAAAAATCTTCAAAATTTGCTTTACGTGATACTTGAACGCCCCCTTACACTCTGATTACTGTGACCAATTAGTCAGTTTCAATTATAATATGGAAAAGCAGGTCGGTAATTAGTAGTAAAGTCGTCGTTCCAGTGAACGTTAAACGAAGGAGAGATTTAGAAACACTATTGAAAAACAAATAGAGATACCATTAGTCGATGGTGTTGATGACAAACATTAAGTTTTATGTTATTATTAATTATTTATACCAAAAAAATCTCTTTAAAGTATTGTGTCATTCAATGATTGGGCAACTGTGGGAATCTATAGAAGCAGGCAGAAATTAATAACAAAAGAGAATAAAGAATAACAAAAGAGGATAACGAATGAAAAATAAGTCCAAGGAGTCTTAAGGGACTTATTTTTTAACAAGAAATGTATCAAACGAGAATTTTTTTTTACACTTGAATTATTGTTAAAAGAAAAATTTTGCGAGAAAGTTGCGCGTTTAAAATTGTTTGATGTAAATGAATTTAGAATATGATTACAAAGAAACTCGAGTTTGATAAAATTATAAAATCCCTCGATGATATCGTTGGCGTAGCTGTTGATTCAAGGCGATACCTTGAGAAAGTTTAGAAATCAATCATGCATGAATGACCTATTTAGTCTAATTTCTGTTATTATAGTTTTCGAATATTATATAAAACTAGCTGACCCGGCGAACTTCGTACCGCCTATATTAAGTCAATTCTATATTTATTTATTTTTTTAATACTTTACCTTCCCGGAACCCCTACAGTAACACTTAAACTTAATAGTATGGTATTAAAGTTCAAATTGACTTTAAGTATTATTACGAATCTTTTGTATGGAAATATAGAAAAGTGTTATTTTAGACTTTTTCAGGGAATTTTTTAATTTTTTCTCTCCGTTAGAACCATCCTCGTACTTAAAGGAATATTATAAAAAAAGAAACAGCGAAATCGGTTCAGTTGCTCTCGAGATTTGCGCTTAGCAACACATTTAGCGATTCATTTTTATATATATACAGGGTGTGTCGTAAATCGTGGATAATCCGTTAACTGGGGGTAACCCTGATGTCGACCTCCTAGAAAATGTACTTTTTATTTCAGGGTTGCCAACACTGTGAAAATTGTGAATATTTTTGTGTTTTTTCAAAAAATTCCTACCGCGACTAGTAATTTGGTCATAATTTTTACAAATTAAGGCATTTTAATGTAATTTTTATTTTATTTTACTCGGGAATACTTGTACTATCTAACGATATTACTATGTCAGGCATAATTTATTGTAAACTTATGAAAATTAGCGTTAGAAGTTTTTTTTATTTTTAGTCGTTACTTTTTGTCAAGATTTAACCATTGATTGTGAAAAAAAAATGTATGGCACTAGAATTGCCCAGTATTTAAAAAAAATGCTTAGTTTGAGTAGTTTCTAAAAAGGTATAACGATTAGTGCTTGACAAGCAAAATTATTTTGTAGGAGCGAAAGAACTTATCACGGTAGGTAAGTTCGTTTTGTATCATTAGCATTTGTGTCACTTAAATGTTAGGATAAAGAAAAAGAACAAAGATTTTTTTATTATAAATGCATTTATTACATCAAACTAAATGTTCAAAATGTCCTCCATTGGCAGCAATGCAGGTTCGGCATCGCCTTATAAAAGATCTCTTGATACAGCGTGCATAGCCTGATACTTCAATTTCACGAGTGGCTAATTGCACACATGTGCGCAATTCTTCGATTGTCGACACTGCTTTAGTATAAACTTTTTCTTTAATGCATCCCCCAATAAAAAAAGTCCAGGGGGTTCAGGTCAGGCGATCGCGGTGGCCATAAAATTAGACCCAAGCGCCCAATCCTAGGTGGATTGGGCTCTGGGTATGTGTCGTTTAAATATTCCCGCACCCGAACAGCAAAATTCGTGGGACACCCGTCATTTTGCAGCCTCATTCCTTCTCTTGTATCCAGTGATAAATTTTGCAGCAGTTTGGTGAGAAAATAATAGGCCCATATGAGTTGCCAGCAACATTAAATGCTGATATCTATTTAAATTTTTTACAAAATAATTTACCTGAGCTGCTGCAAAATTTATCACTGGAGACAAGAGAAGGAATGAGGCTGCAAAATGATGGGTCTTCCGCGCATTTTGCTGTTCGGGTGCGGGAATATTTAAACGACACATACCCAGAGCCCAATCCACATAGGATTGGGCGCTTGGGTCTAATTTTATGGCCACCACGATCGCCTGATCTGAACCCCCTGGACTTTTTTATTGGGGGATGCATTAAAGAAAAAGTTTATACTAAAGCAGTGTCGACAATCGAAGAATTGCGCACATGTGTGCAATTAGCCACTCCTGAAATTGAAGTATCAGGCTATGCACGCCGTATCAAGAGATCTTTTATAAGGCGATGCCGAACCTGCATTGCTGCCAATGGAGGACATTTTGAACATTTAGTTTGATGTAATAAATGCATTTATAATAAAAAAATCTTTGTTCTTTTCCTTTAACCTAACATTTAAGTGACACAAATGCTAATGATACAAAACGAACTTACCTACCGTGATAAGTTCTTTCGCTCCTACAAAATAATTTTGCTTGTCAAGCACTAATTGTTATACCTTTTTAGAAACTACACAAACTAAGCATTTTTTATAAATACTGGGCAATTCTAGTGCCATACATTTTTTTTCACAATCAATGGTTAAATCTTGACAAAAAGTAACGAATAAAAATAAAAAAAACTTCTAACGCTAATTTTCATAAGTTTACAATAAATTATGCCTGAAATAGTAATATCGTTAGATAGTACAAGTATTCCCGAGTAAAATAAACTAAAAATTATATTAAAATGTCTTAATTTGTAAAAATTATGACCAAATTACTAGTCACGGTAGGAATTTTTTGAAAAAACACAAAAATATTCACAATTTTCACAGTGTTGGCAACCCTGAAATAAAAAGTACATTTTCTTAGAGGTCGACATCAGGGCTACCCCCAGTTAACGGATTATCCACGATTTACGACACACCCTGTATATATAGAGATAAATCAATATACCATTTTATGTTATCTAAAATGATAGTGTCAATCAATCTAAAAGAAATTCCTCTTACTTCGGCCTGTAATATCCCACTACTGGGCATATGCCTCATTCCCCATGTAGGAGAAGGACCAGAGCTTAATCCACCACGCTGCTCCAATGCGGGTTGGCACACATACTATGATATATATGAGTAAAGATCGCAATCAGGTGTACATGGTAACAACCGGCACCGACGGCTTAACGTGCTCTCGGTGGCACGGTGGGGAGACCCACAAGGAGAGCACAAACACCTAGACCACACGAACATCTGTATGGCCAATAAAAATGTTTTTTATGTGCGGGGATTGAACCTGCAACTACCAGCGCAACAGCCACAAACTAGTGCTGTGACTGTTGCGCTAACGCGTCGTCGTCAAATTCCTATAAGTAGGTAAAAAAGGGTGTCAGTTTCGTCACGCGACTGGAGGTAACACCTTAAAAAATATTACCGTGATATTTAAAAATTAAAATGTCCTGTTAAAGGAATCAAATGGTTAGTAATCTATACTAATGTAATTATAAAGCTGAAGAGTTTGTTTGTTTGTTTGAACGCGGTAATCTCTGGAACTACTGGGCCGATTTGAAAAATTATTTCAGTGTTAGATAGCCCATTTATCGAGGGTGGCTATGTGTCATCACGCTAAGACCAATAGGAGCGGAGTCCACGCCGACGAAATCGCGCGCAGAAGCTAGTTAAAACATATAGCTCAAAAATTAAAACATAAATTGTCGCTAGCTGTTCGTATCGGCACAGTTAATGCTGGTACACTTATGCCTTTATCTTGCTATAACTAAGCGTCAATCTCAGCGTCACTCTCAGCGTCACTGCTGTTTTGTTGTTTCACATTTGTAACTACATAAGGAAGATAACAATATTGTATCTTTAAAAAAGTGGAAAGGTAGCTTTAACTCTAATAGTGATCTCTTACAGACAACCTGTAAATTAAATTCATATAGCTCAATAAACATACAAAAATATAATGGGTAATACGTAACTTTTGTAGAAAACTAAATAGTTTTAATATAAAAAAAACACAATTAACATAAATCATGAATACCTATTGTATTTTGACTTGTCACTTAAAAAATTTAATCGACTGCATTTGACGTATATATCGGTGCGTTCGGTTTGGACGCTTTCACGCTTTGAGCGCTCACGCTTGAAAGTACTAATTTTTAGTGTTCGTCTTGGCCTATAAGCGCTGAGAACGATTTTTAAAAAAAGCGTTCGTTTTGGAAAGTGTGAGCTTCAGTCACAGAGTACATTGTAATATGGCTTCAGTTGAGCAGTTGACACTTGACACTTGACAGTTAGCATCAACATGGCGAATGTGGTAAATTTTTATCAAGCAAATAATTTAATAGAAATTATCCATGATGATTCGGATGATAGTGATGAATTTGATATGTTTGAAGATAGTGATAATAATAAGGAATGGAAGTATTTGTGTACTTATTTTGATTAAAAACGAACCTGTACCAAGAATTAAAATTAATGTTTACGATAAAATGAAGAATGAAAAATTTATTTTATTTTTTACTTTTATGTTTAAACAGTCTAAATAACTATATACACAACAAAATTGTAAATTATTTATTGGATATAATGAAATAAAAGACATTTTTCTTTGTTTATAATGTTTTTAATTTTATTCAGTACCAAAAAACTATACGAACATATTTAGGTAGTCTTAAAAACCTTTATCTTATTAAACTTTGTATCCTTTTTGTAACACTTAATAATTACATTTTTTAAAGAATTCACTGAGTTCTGTAAAAAAAGGATTGTTTATATAATAAATAAAAATATATTTAAAAAAACACAATAATAATCTATACAAATAAATAAAATTGGAGCTGTAGGTGAACAGAAAATAATTGTGGTATATTGCTTTCCATTTTTATGCGATTGTAAACAACTTAATAATTAATATTGAGAAATTAATAGAATTAGGTTAGCTTACGCTCGCATTCGTTTTGACAGATAGTACAGATTGGCGCTCACGCTTTTGCTGCCTTACCTCGGTAGCGAAAGCGTCTGAGAGCGCGATGTCAGCGTCGCGAATGAATGAATGAACGAAATGAACTCCGCCAGAAGCGTGCTTTTTTGACGCTCACAGCTCCAAGCCGAACGCTAAAAATGACGTGAAAGCGCGCTGACAGCGCGAAAGCGTCCAAACCGAACGCACCCTATATCTCGTCAAAGGGTACACCTTATCAATGCTTGTACTACATTTTTAAAATAAATGCTTTTTGTTACCAAATCCTCAGAAAAACAATTTTCACGTACCTACTGTAATGATTGTCCTTCGCGAGGTTGTATTATATAATATTGTAATTGCTAGTTACGATCTTATACACGTGTCATAAAGTTCATTTTCCGTTACCATAAAAACTAAATAACTTTGCTTTTCTGTTCCTCTTTACTGCCAGTTTATGATCAGCCGTAAATGTAAACAATAATGAGGATTACGTTTCATTAAATTCCTTATTTGCTTGATCGTGAAAATCCAATAACGCCAGTTGTTTTACGAAGTTATCGAGTATACAACAATAAATGAGACCACTTCACAATTATTTATTTATTAAAAACTAGCTGACCCGGCGAACTTCGTACCGCCTAACAGTCGATTCTTTAATATATTTTTTTAATACTTATCCTTCCCGAAACCCCTCTACTAACACTTAAACTTTATGGTATGGTATTAAAGTTCAAAGTGACTTTTAAGTATTATTACGAATCTTTTGTATGGAAATATAGAAAATTATTGTTTTTAGACTTTTTCAGGGATTTTTTTTTAAATTTTTCTCTCCGTAAAAACCATCCTCGTACTTCAAGGAATATTATAAAAAAAGAATTAGCGAAATCGGTTCAGCCGCTCTCGAGATTTTCGCTTAGCAACACATTCAGCGATTCATTTATATATATATAGATATTGCAAAAGAATCTTAACTAAACAAGTGTGAAAAAAATCATAGTTGACTTATCCGCAGATCAACTTTCGACATCGTTCGCTAACAATATCAAAATAAGCTAATGGTACTATACTCGAGACTGTACTATAGACGAGGCACTAAAGAAGAATAGAATTTTTTAAAAGGGGGTATCAAAGTACTTATCTCTCTATCCTTTTACTTTATATCGACAAAGTAACTTAACCACAACAATGGATTTGAAAATATATTCTGTAATAAACCTTATACCTTTTCCGACATGAGCTCTTTGCGGCTTTAGTTGTATGAAGTCACTGTATTGTATAGAATACTTTTATATTTTATGAAATGTATATGGTTCAATGATAATCTATATCTATATCTATACTAATAAATAAAATTGGAGTGGCTGTTTTTAATATTAAAATAAACGCTTTTTACTAAATGCATATGGATGTATACACGGTACATATACCACAATAACATTTTTTACAATTTTTGTCTGTCTGTCTGTCTGTTTGTTCCGGCTAATCTGAAACGGCTGGATCGATTTTGATGGGACTTTCACTGGCAGATAGCTGATGTAATAGGGCGTAACTTAGGCTACTTTTATTTTAATTTTTTTTTATAACTGCGAAGTGAACAATAACTTTTTTGGAAAATTCCACGCGGACGAAGTCGCGGGCACAGCAGCTAGTACAGTATATAAATCGAACGAATTATCTGTTTATAAATATATGTACATTTTTTAACTTTTTGCCTAGGAATAATTGATATAGTTGTTGAATATTATATTTTATAAAAAAAGGAATCAAAATTATCATCGTTCGATTTTTATTTTTATGTACATTAGCTGGTCCGACATGTATTTTCCTGTCTTGCGAACTATCGAACTAAAGTTGAACTAATCGTTATAGTTTCAGATTTTTTTACAATTACCTTAAATTTTCAATTAAAGTGTTAGATAACTAAAAATCGGCTAGAATTGGTTCAGCCGTTCTCGAGTTTAGCATTTAGCAACACATAAAACAATACACGATCGTCTTCTTTTCGTTTCGTTCGTTCGTTTTTTTCTTTCGTTTCTAAAGTAGACTGCTTAATGTCTGTGTTTTGTGAGGATTGTTATATTGTACAATCTTTTATTTTATACTAGTGACCCGCCCCAGCTTCGCACGGTTGCAAAAACTATCAGTGTTCCTCTACTATATTATGCGTGTATTACACATATAAATATTCCTCTGGAATCTCTCTATTTACTAAAGAAAACAGCATCAAAATCTGTTGCGTAGTTTTAAAGATCTAAGCATACAGACAGCGGGAAGCGACTTTGTTTTATACTTCTGTAATGATTTTATTTGTATTAGGCAATCCAGCAGCATTGGTAGAGCATGAAGAAGGTTAATAAAACTTCCGTAAAAATAAATTAGCGTCAAATAAAATTAGTAAGCAAAGTTAAAACAATTTTCCAAATCCTTTGATTTCAAGATGAGCACATAAAACAGTTGTTAAATGTAAGATTTTATGTCAATATAATATGATTTTTGTTTTTGTCTTAGATACCTGTGGATACGAATCGCTCTCTTCGAGCGTCAGTTAGCGAAAATAATCGAGCATCTAGTGAGCAACGCAAGTAAATACTACGAAAGGGACGCTCTGGTAGCGGACCCAGACTACGGCAGTATCTTAAGCTCTTTGCTGGTTGGACCTTGCGCCTTAGAATACTCTAAAGCAAAAGCACCGGCGTGCTTTTGGACTGACCCCCCCGCTGATGAACTGGTATGTAATTTCAGTTTGCCTTCTTCCCAATTTACTAACACGAACGACGACCGTCACGCGACATGCAACACACCGACGAAAAAGTTTGAGACGATGTAATAAAAGTTTCACTTTAATTAGTATCACGATCACGATCACGATTCAGCCTGTAATATCCCACTGTTGGGCATAGGCCTCTTCCCCATGTAGGAGAAGGATCGGAGCTTAATCCACCACGCTGCTCCAATGCGGGTTGGCGGATATATTCCCTACTATGAGTAACGATCGCTATCAGGTGTACATGATAACAACCGGGACCGACGGCTTAACGTGCTCTCCGAGGCACGGTGGGGAGACCCACAAGGACTGCACAAACACCCAGACCACAGCAAACATCTGTATGGCCAATACAAATGCTGTCGTGTGCGGGGATCGAACCCGCAACCGCTCGCGCAACAAGCAATCGCAATCCATTGCTGTGACCGCTGCGCCAACGCGGCCTCATATTAGTATACTATATTAATATTAGTCATAAGCAAGTACAAAAGACGCGAATGGGGTATCAATAATTAATTGTATTTAATGATCATGTTTGTGTATATATAAAGGTACAGAGACACAGAATGTCCGCCGGTACAACAACGCCACCTTCAGTACGTAGGCCTATCCTCAACTTTAAGAGAAGTCTCAATGCGTCTTCAGACGATGGCAGCACTGTCAGCACAGGTTAGACTTTTTACTGTATTTTAGACCTACTCATTATATTGCTAAGTTCTTCACAACTTTTTACTCTATATTTATAACACTCTTATAAGAGTTATAACACACTCGGCCGTTGGTCCCTACGGTAAGCAACTTATTGCTTGTAATAGGTAGCAGCCTGCTGATGAAATATACATATAAATAATACATATAATATAAATACGTATATTACACCCAAACTCAGGCGGGAATTGAACCCACAACCGCGCAACAGGTGCCAACAGGCTAGCCAAAGAGTAGAGTAGTAGGTAATATACGAAACAGATATAATAATATCTAACCGTTTCTTACATGCGAAACAATTTAATCCTAAGTTAATTGATTTAAGCTGTTTGTTGACAGTAAGTTTAGAAATATTCACTAAATGAGCATGTGATTAGACGGTATAGTGTGACTAATGATAGAAAGTAGTATATTTGTTTATATACTGTTTAATTTTAGTTAATTTTAATTATTGTCATACGAGAATATTGATTTGGGAAAGCCCCACAAACATTGGAACGATTATAATTTTTCAAAGAAAATTATTCAGGCTACATGTTACATTCAAGAAATCCACTTTCAGTGTTATTTCATGATAGTTTTTTTCACGATTGCTTGATATTACAGAAATTTGTATTTTTATATTTAGTACCTACTTTAAACAAATAATAAAGCGTCATCTCTATTCATTTTGATCTTAATTTGTCGAATCACTTTAAGTACACTTCATATATATAACTATACTATTATACAGATTGTTTCTACATTCGCCATTTAATAATTTTAAGCCTTTTGTTTTGTACAATTCGTTCGAAGTATAGTATATAATATAAAATATTATTTACTTTATAATTAAACATGTCTACCAAAAATTCGCACACTGTTCTTAGCGGCAGCGCGGCTGCAGCACTGCTGCCGCGCGACTTTGTAAATCTATTTAAATAACAACGCGCGACAGCAGCGCGGCGCGACAAATTTGAAGGCGCCCTAATTGTTTGTTTTTTTTTTTTAACTGCGATATAAAAAATCGCAATGCGCAGTGTTCTGTGTGTTGAGCTCTTAATTATTACGAATCTTCTTTTTTTTGTATTATTCGCTCTATCAACTAATTTGCTAATGGCCGTGGTTTTACAAAGAAAATTATTTACGAACGCTTTGCTTTTTAACGAATTTCCTCTAGTAAGCTTTATTTAAAAGAACCCCTTGTTAACGAGTTATATATTAGTATTTTAACTCTTAATTCAGTTCTTAGTCATTATTCTCTAACTCTTAATTCATCAACAGTTTTATTACCAAATAAACACTATAAGAAAAAATGAGACACGTTCAATTGAATCAGAAGCGATTAGTAAACACAAAAGAAAGAACCATAAAGTAATTGAACTGAAGTCAGGAATGCAAACATATTGTCACTGAGCTTAGAAAAATCTAAATATAAAAATATCCTGATGAAGATAAAAATTTACTAGAAAATGAAGATTATCAATATGAAATGGGAAACACATTGTAACTTGACGAATTATCATAATAATGTTATTAACATATCTCATTATTGATTTTGTATATTATACTATGCATTCCCAAGGAGGGTTGATGTCAGGCAGGCGGCCGGTCGTAAAAAATAACATGCCAAATCACTTACAACATGAGTCTGAGGAAGAGGAGAACATGTTGTGCCGACCCTATATAAATAGGATAAGGGCAGGGAGATGATGAATTCAGTTCTTAGTTACTAATTAGGTTATAATTATTGCAGGAACCGCAAACGCGACAGCTTCGAGCGCAAAGGATTATGTCGAAAGTTTACACCAGAATTCAAGAGCGACACTTCTATATGGAAAAAATAATGTTCGTGTTCAACCGGTGAGACTCATCATAGTTTTTTTTTTTAATTTTGTCGTAGGTAGTAAGTTAGGCTGATCCGTCACGCTCTGAGGTGAAAGGCTCGATCGGGTGAACTCGGGACTTATTGCGTTATTGCTTGATTGCGATTGCCAATGAAGTTTTCACTTCTGCCGTGCGGTCTTAAGCACACACTTTTTTCTATCTTTTACATACCTACACACATGGTCATCTGTTCCTAATTCCTATTATTTTTATTTTTGTGTTACCCACACATAAGGGAATTCGAAAATGTTTTTTATTATCATATCAAAATTTTTCGACCCAGCGGGATTCGAACCCGCACCTTCCCGACAATCCGTGTCCGGTGCTCTAGCCGTTAAGCTATGGGCCTATACTCCGCGGAATCGAAAATCTTGATATGATTTTTATTCGGTTTTAAGCAACCGTGGTGCCATCTATAGCGAGACCTTTAAAGTACTTCACTATTCAAAGTTTCATATTACAATGAAAATCTTTTGACAAGAGACGACACTAAGCTATTTTTAATTCCTATTATTTTTATTTTTGTGTTACCCACACATAAGGGAATTCGAAAATGTTTTTTATTATCATATCAAAATTTTCGACCCAGCGGGATTCGAACCCGCACCTTCCCGACAATCCGTGTCCGGTGCTCTAGCCGTTAAGCTATGGGCCTATACTCCGCGGAATCGAAAATCTTGATATGATTTTTATTCGGTTTTAAGCAACCGTGGTGCCATCTATAGCGAGACCTTTAAAGTACTTCACTATTCAAAGTTTCATATTACAATGAAAATCTTTTGACAAGAGACGACACTAAGCTATTTTTAATTCCTATTATTTTTATTTTTGTGTTACCCACACATAAGGGAATTCGAAAATGTTTTTTATTATCATATCAAAATTTTCGACCCAGCGGGATTCGAACCCGCACCTTCCCGACAATCCGTGTCCGGTGCTTTTAAGTTTATGTTTGTGTTAAAGGTAATAGCCAAATATTTTAGTTAGGTATTTCTTGAAAGTCGCTTCCTGTCAAAGTCGCTGTCTGTATGCTTAGATCTTTAAAACTACGCAACGGGTTTTGATGCGGTTTTCTTTAGTACATAGAGCGATTCCAGAGGAACGATTATATTTTTTAAACCGTGCGAAGCCGGGGCGGGTCGCTAGTACATATATAATGAAATATACCATCCCTCAACACACGACCCCCCGGAGCAGAAAGCTTGTTTTATAATATAGACAATGGAGTTTCACTCGAGTTTACGTTACTTAATGTAATGCACAATCCATTAGTCTAATGTTGTTATTCTAAGTTAAACTGCTACATCTTTAACGTTCTCATTACCAACTGTAACTAATTACAGTAATGTAATTGTAATGTGAATGTAATTGTAGTAATGTCATAATTTAATTTTACCAGAGTAAATACACGTTGAATTAATTTTATATTAAAAGAAAATATTTTAGTCCTTCAAGGAAGGTTTAATAGTATTAAGTTAGTAATATAATATTAATATATAAGTTTTCGTGATCGCTAATACTATAATAGATACGTAAAACGATGAATGGTAAAAAAATAATAATGAAATATTACATTTCACATCCAAATACATGGGTATATAATTGTTATTATTGTTTTTAAAATTTTGATAATAAATTATAATATAAAAATATAAATAAAATAAAAGCTACATGTAGGTATAGGTATGGCCCATTTGATGAAAAGAAATATAGGGAATAAAATCGTGTGAAACAACTGACGTTGTTGGATGGTGACGCTGACGCTTAGTAGGTTGAGTGATGCTGACAGCGACGTTTTCCATCGCTTATTATTTTAATTAATTACAATTTGATAAATTTCATACAAAATTTTTATTTTTAAATTTCACGGTAATCGTTTTTAATGAGTAAACTCCAGTCTCGATAATCGCCATGTTCCGAATTTCCGATAGAAGGCGTTACGAGAAGCGTAACGAGGTCATTCGTTCAGTAGATTTTACACCTCATATTTTTTTCATACCGGGGGCCTTATATGAAAATCGATTCTTAAGGAGTAAACTCCAAAAAAAAAAAACGAGTGTGCTCTTTAGACCACCCTACTTAAGTAAAACTTCTAAACAATAGGCCTGTACTGTGTCTAGATAAACGAAACGTAACTGGCTATAAGAAAAAGTGAGAAAGAAAATGTGTGCTCGCACCTCTCTTTCTTGCTCCGTTCGCCTCGCCCGATCACACTTTTCGTAACGCTCTCGTCACGTATTCACCAGCTCACTCCCCAAATCAAGCGTGCGTGAAGAAGTTTTACTTCAAAAGCATTCTGTACCATTGACCAGATCCATCTAGGGTTATTCATTAGGGTATTTCGATCGATGTAGGCCAATGTTATTAGCAAACTTAAGAATTAAAATCTAAATATATATGTAAAATGCTTTGTTAGTACGTAAATAAGTTTTCTTTATCACCACCAAACCCAATCAACTTCCCGTTGGTGTGGTAAATACCCCTTGATCTCCAGGTGGTAGTAAGGGAGTTTGCTCGCGGTTGGTGAAAGTGGGTGGTGGTGGGTGGTGAAAATATTAAAACATATATTAATTCTGTCCTTTTCTAACGCATTAGGACATCTGAAAAATCTCAAAATTTCTGTAATGGTCTAGAAAGTTTCTGCGATGTATTTTAACCCGAGCAACGCCGGGTTTCGCTGCTAGTAATACATTAAAAACTGATAAATTGCAGAAGGATGTCGAAGAACCAATGCCTGGTTACTTAAGCTTACATCAGTCGGCCGCTGGGCTTGTTATAAAATGGACACCGAACCAGATCATGAACGGTTATGCAGAGAGCGAAGGAATTGATAAAAGGTATTATTTTTTTTAGCTCTTATTGTGTATTTGTATTTTCTTTGACTAAATGCTCAGTAGCTAGATTACTAATTTTTTTTAAGTGATTTTTTGCTTTGTAGTTTTGTATTTATACATATTATATTGTTTAATATTTAGTATATGTTACTCCCATTTTAAAATACCGTTTAATTTATCAAACGATGGAAAATTAATATTTCAGTCGTCTTTCACTTAGATATCACACAATTTGTTTGATTTTGTTATTAGATTTTAAATATTCGAGTGATGTTTAAGAAAAAAACATTTTGTAAGAATACTTTGTTATGAAATTTTATTTCGTTTATCAATTTGTCACTAATTAGTTTAAAATAATATATTATATATACGTTTAGAACTTACAAATATATTGACTTTACACGAAAAAGTTTCAACAACTTTTAATTATACATAATTATGAAGCTTGTACGATCGTTAAATATTAAAAATGTTTTTGGGCGTAACATATACATGTGTATTTTATTTTTGTTTGAATTTGTTAGTTTTTTGCTTGTGTGTAGTCAGTTACGTTGGCACTTAGTGCATGTGTCGGCGTGTCCACATGAGTGTATTCTGTGCAGTGCTGCGCCTTGCACCGTGTTTAGGCAAAGATGCGCCGGATCGCTTTGTATCAATTGGTATGTTCATTTCATACTTGTTTAAGCTATATATTACGGAGATAATTTTTTAACACAGCCAGTTTTAATTTTAAACTTTATAATAAAATTTTACAGATTAATTTATTTAGGTTTTTTTTTTTTTATTTAGTGACACAATATCCACGAGCTCTTTTGTCCGTGCCTTTTTGTACATTGAAAAATTTCAGTGGCACTTCAGACCAGCAGTCAAGCAGTTTTTGAGGATTTAAATCGGTTTGATTAATTTCAAACCAAGCCTAATAATAGTGTGAATTAGTAAAAAAATAAATTTAAGTCTGTTAATCAGCACTACATACTAATAGAATATAAAATAAATAAATAATTATTAAATAGCCTATTATAAACGAATTTATTTTCAAATTATGTCGAAGGTCGTATTGTGGAAATGTGGAATTGACTAATTTTGAAAATTACCTCCTGATATTTTAGAGCTTTAATAACAGGATATCATTAGTCGATATGACTTTCGATTGGCTTTCTTTGACATGAATGTGTCTCATTTCAGCGTGTACTGGGCGATGTCACTCCAAGTGTGCGTATGGGAGGTGGTGTACGTTCACGTCCATCGATCTAAAGCGAGCGATGCTCTCATTTTGGTAGGGCAGGATGGAGTTCAACGACCTCCCATACATTTTCCTAAAGGTTTGTTTCATGTAACGTAATAAATAAAAAATATTTGTCGAAATGTATGTTGGCGCATAACTTTCGAATCACTGCACCAAATTGTATAGTTCCTAATTTTTAATTTTGTTAATGTCAGGACAAGGTTTATATGTAAGTATTATTTTTATTGTCCCACACATGAAGAAATTATATAAAGTTATTTATTATCATATCAAAATTTCGATCTATCGGGATTCGAACACATGGTGTCGTCTCTCGTCAAAGAATTCATTGTAATATGAAACTTTGAATAGTTGGGTGCTGTAAAGGACTCACTATAGACGGGTCCACGGTTGCTTAAAAACGAATAAAATTATATAAAAATTTCGATTCGGCTGGACATTGTTCCATAGCTTAGTTGGCTAGAGCACCGACACGGTATGTCAGGGTGCGGGTTCGAATCCCGCTGGATCGAAATTTTGATATGATAATAAATAACATTTTCGAATTTCCTTATGTGTGGAAAACACAAAAATAAAAATAATACGAACTGTTATCATTGTTGATATTTTTCATTGTTTTCAGGAGGACATTTGCTATCATTTTTAAGCAATTTGGAAACAGGTTTACTACCGCACGGACAACTTGATCCACCGCTGTGGTCACAGAGAGGAACAGGCAAGGTATGAAATAATTATGAAATTGTTATAATTATATAGTTTTTCCTGTTTTTTGCGTCACTTTCAAATTTTCGTTTTGAATCAAATTAAATTCTTTTATCATGTCTAGTCTAATTGGGAAAATCTTTTCCATCTATAATATAAACATTGTCTTTAATATTATGTGCTATTGTGGAAGACCTGTTATAAACTGTTGTTCAAATAGTTATTTAATAAAATTTGTAATACAAATATTGTTCAATGTAGCACAGAGTTTATTATTATGACAATTATTTCCAAATTAAAGTTTTTAGATATTTCATTATTATCTGTGAAGATTGCAAATCTATAATAATCTGTGTCTGAAGAGAACCACTACTAATAAGTTTCCATGCAATTTATGTTGTTGATTCATTTTTTTTCCCGTGTATTTGAGGTCTATAACCTGTAGTAGTCTAACGTCGTCTGACGACTAGAACAATTATGTCATTTTCTTTACACATTAAATACTTTTTGCACAGTTTAAAAGTACATAAAAAACAATATACAAAGTAACAGTTTGCAAATGCAATGTATGTTTTATCTTTTTATGATGAAACAAAAAAAAATCGTTTAGAGCTTTTTAATAAATAGTTAAAGATTTGGTCGTAATTTTATTAGTATTATATAAGAAATAATTGAAATAATACATAATTATGTCATTGATATTGGAAAATGTTGACGTGACAACGTCTAATATACATCGATGAGCGCTGACTGCATGCACGAAAAAGGATAACTCATTGTCCCGTTACGCTCATTGTACGCTTGCGCCGCATCTATCTCTCTTCCACTGGATTGGACTATGCGTCCGAGGAGATGTTTTATTATGACGTTGTCACGTTAAACTATCATCCGTAAACCAACTTTACAGACAACCAATTTTTTTTTAATACAGCTTGTGTGGTCTTTGTTAAAGGTATTTGGCCGCGGTAAGAACCGTCGACGACCTTTACCAAGCTTATGTGAGAGCGGAGAGTCTGAGGAGCCAGATTGGGAAGAAGTGGCGGGCGACTACGTATTCCGAATAGTCAATAACGCTATTACTGACAGAGAAGGTAAAATACCGTATTTTCCTGCTCAAAATATGGAGCAGCTCGACTGGGGTAGTACCTCTACCTTACAGAAGACCACAGCTAAATAATACTGCTTTCAAGCAGTGTTGTGTTCCTGTTGGTGAGTAAGGTGACCAGAGCTCCTGGGGGAATTCGGGATAGGATCGGCAATGTGCTTGCGATGCTTCTGGTGTTGCAGATGTATATAAGCTACGGTAATCGCTTACGATCAGGTGAGCCGTACGCTTGTTTGCCATCCTTGAAGTATAAAAAAAAAACTAGTGGGTTTCACGTATACTAGGGTACCTGTTAAATAATGTAAGTGTATTGTAATAATGTCCGGATATCGGTCTACTTGTCACAGGATTGCTTATTTGGAACTGTAAAAGCTACTAAAAATCATGTTCTCTATAACGATAGATTCATAGATCTTTTTATATATAAAATTCTCGTGTCACAATCTTAGTTACCATACTCATCCGAAACGGCTGGACCGATTTTTATGAAGTTTCGTGTGCATATCGGGTAAGTCTGAGAATCGCCCAACATCTATTTTTCATACCCCTAAGTTATAGGGGGGGGGGATTAAGGAGGTTAGTAACATTTATGGCAAAACAACGTTTGCGGGGTCAGCTACTAGAATATGAAAATTAAGCAAATTTAAAAATGACGATGAATTAACTTTCAAAAACGTTAAAAATTATTGATTCAGTAGACTGTTAAATAATTTATAAACAAACGTGAAACCTTCAAGTTTTATAAACTTAAGATATAATTATTAAATTACTCATCCTTCACCAGCCATGCGCCACTCACTGTTAGAGCGAGTGGTGCAGTCACCACCGCGGACTCCTCGCCGACCGTTGGCATCGACGTCCACTACGTCATCGGACTCATCCACTATGTCCGTGGACTGTCCCTCCACTGGAGTGAACGGACACACGCCTACACCTACGCCGAACCCTATTGTTGAAGAGGTAAGTTTATTGTGTACCTACATTTCTATGATGCGTATCGGCCAATCTATGTCATTGGTCATTTCATGAAAAATATTACTAATTTTGTACTAAAACACAGTTTATATATTATTTTGAAAAGAGTAACTGCGGAGTTTCTTACCGATTCTTCTCTGCAGAATCTACATTCCGAATCGGTCGGAAAATTATCGGGAATAATAATCACTATAAAATTTTAATTTATAAAATGACGATTCGAAAGTGCTCTTGGGGCCTATCTGAATAAAGTTATTTTTGATTTTGATTTAGCATATCCAATGTAGGCTATACATATGCTTAACGCTGTTGTTGCAGGTCGCCTCCATCGAATTAGTGTGTAGTACCATGCGTCGTCAAATCATATCCCGGGCCTTTTACGGCTGGCTCGCTTATTGCAGACATCTATCTACAGTACGGACGCATCTTAGTGGACTAGTTAATCCTAATATTATATCAAAAGGTAAATTATAACATTAATAAATAATAATTAATCTATATGTTTATGTAATTTGCAATCAAAAGTCTGTTAAATTAAAAGTAGGAATAGAAAAGTGATCTCTTTTTTATGGATTTTACAAGAAATCCTTTCTTTTACATTACATTTCATTGTAAAGTAAAGATAGCTAACTGTACAGAAACCAGTAACCATTACATCTACACGTTTTATGCATGTTTCATAGACAATTTAGCTTTAGTACCTGGGTGACCGAGCCCAGCTCGGTGTTTTTATTTTTTTTTTTTTGTTTTTTTTTTCGGTATTTTTATATTTTAATTTTATTTAAATAATAAATCACGAATGAAATTAAAAAAAAAAAAGAAAAAAAAAAATAATCTGGAGACTGAGATTCGAACCCGGGTCAAAACGATTTGAAATCCGTCGCTTTCCTAATTACGCTGTTACAATCATAATAATAATGTTGAAATTAAGCTTCGTATTCTAATGATATTTTTTCATTGCCTAAAACAGGGATAAAACGACATTTTTTTTTAAATGAATCCTAGCTAGATCAATTTTTCGCCCCCGAAATCCCCTGCATACTAAATTTCACGAAAATCGTTGGAGCCGATTCCGAGATTCAGAAAATATATATATACAAGAATTGCTCGTTTAATAGTATAAGATATCAATTGATTTAAGTAATATCAGTAAATATTATTTATGGACCCGATTTGGCCCAGTAAATAAAAATATTTGTTAATATTGATAAATGTGGGTTAAACCCGGGGCTAATGCTCTCTGATATTATATGATATATCTGAAATCATTATAATATTATAGATATTCGGTACTTACAAAAAAAAACATTATGAGGAAACTTGCATGCATAAAGCCAAGTTCTAAAGGATTATTTATCTGCTAATCCGTTATAGAAGAGATACGCAGATCAAAATATCTCTCACGTTTTATAACAGACTAGCTTCTGCGCGCGACTTCGTCGGCGTGGACTCCGCTCCTATTGGTCTTAGCGTGATGATACATAGCCTATAGCCTTCCTCGATAAATGGGCTATCTAACACTGAAAGAATTTTTCAAATCGGCCCAGTAGAACCAGAGATTACCGCGTTCAAACAAACAAACAAACAAACAATCAAACAAACAAACTCTTCAGCTTTATATATTAGTATAGATGTCAGTTTGTTTGAGTGTATTAAATTTGAAATTTTCATTTGTATTTTATCAATTTTAGACGGGATAGAATCCGGGTTAACCGAAGAGATTTGGCGATCCATGATGGATAATCGAGGAGTAGTGACTGATAAGGACGAAGTGTACAGGATAGTTTATTACGGCGGTGTTCAGCATGATATTAGAAGAGAAGTGTGGCCGTTCCTCTTAGGATATTACGAGTAAGTATTAAAATAAATTAAACATATAATATGTGTGGATGTGTTGGCGCAACGTTTATAGCATTGGCTGTTATGCTAGCGATTACTGGTTCAATCCCCGTCCATGGCAACAACACAACATTTGTATGGACAATACAGATGTTCGCCGCGGTCTGGGCGTTCGTACTTGTGTATGTGGAAGTAACATTGAATAATCAGGGATATAATATTTTAATACTAAAAAAAGATATGGAAATTAGAATTACATATTATATTTATTTAGCAAAACAATATTCCAAAAAAAGAAGAATAAAATAATTGTGTCTGCTAGCAAACAAAAAAAAACCGACTTCAATTACATCGACAAGTAATAAATAATAAATTAATTAACAAACGCACAAGTCGTCACTACGATTTTCGAAGGTTCCCCTCGATTTCTCTGGGATCCCATCATCAGATCTTGGTTTCCTTATCATGGTACCAAACTTGAGATATCTCCTTTCCAACAAAAAAAGAATTACCAAAATCGGTTCATAAACGACGAAGTTATCGCCGAACATACATAAAAAAAGAAAAAAATATATATACGGTCGAGTTGAGTAACCTCCTCCTTTTTTGAAGTCGGTTAATGAAACAAAATCGTATATCTTATTTAAATTTGTTTTATTTTACTTTATTTTGTTTTATTTTATTTTATTATAAGCTTATTGATTTATTACGGTATATTTAAATTATCAATTTTTTTGTAGATTTGGTTCAACAGCTGAAGAAAGAATGGAACAGGACGTGACGTACCGACGACAATATGAAACTACGATGTCTGAATGGTTGTGCGTCGAAGCAATAGTACGACAGAGAGATAGAGAAGCGACCGCTGCGTCTATTGCGCGACTTACAGAATCTGCTGGAAAGCCTCGAACAGAAATTGAGGAACCTAACGAAGTAGGCACAGTTAAAATATATTTTTCTTACAGTTCTCCAAAGAAGGGGTTTTAACTGAGGTAGGGCATAGCAAGAAATTTCCTGCTCAAAATATGGAGCAGCCTGACTGGGGTAGTACCCGGCCATAAATATTGCACATCGACCTTTGGAAAGAGACAATCGGCTAATTTCGACTTCGTAGAGCGTTATAGTCCAAGATTCCAGACCCTAGACTTCCTTGTTTCTGATTGACAAAACATTGCAGTATACATCGTAGTATAAAGAGTTGCTAAAATATTTTCTACAGGTTTTAAAATATAGTAATATAATTAGTGTCTGGCGATAAATACTAAAATAGCTGGTTAATAACATTTTTACGTATATAAAGCAGCTAATATATTTTGTGCTTCAAAAAATATGACAAGTGATCTGGGAACTGGGTTCTTACACTATTAGCTGATCTGTCATATGAAATACTGACAGTCCGATACGTCTCATAGGTAATGTGCGTCAGAGATAACGCTCTACAAAGTTCAAATTAGCTGATTGTCTCTTTCTAAAAGTCGATGTGCATTATTTACGGCCGTGTACTGTACCTCGACCTTACAGAAGACCACAGCTAAATA
Source organism: Melitaea athalia (assembly GCA_905220545.2). Taxonomy (NCBI): domain Eukaryota; kingdom Metazoa; phylum Arthropoda; class Insecta; order Lepidoptera; family Nymphalidae; genus Melitaea; species Melitaea athalia. The sequence continues at coordinate 13,612,543 of HG992196.1, forward strand.
ATACTGTTTTCAAGCGGTATTGTCTTCCTGTCGGTGAGTAAGGTGAGCAGAGCTCCTGGGGCCCCTGGGGAGGAATTGGGGATAGGGTCGGCAACGCGTTTGCGATGCTTCTGGTGTTGCAGGCGTCTATAAGCTACGGTAATCGCTTACCATCAGGTGAGCCGTACAGTTGTTTGCCGACCTAGTCACATAAAAAAAAGAAGGATGCTAATATGTAGACGTGTATCTCATTTATTACATAGAATGTTTATGTATAGTATAGTTATTGTGTTAAAGTATTTGATGTCTTTACCCTTTGTCGATATGTTTGCTCATAAATAATATTAGATGCTTGCTACTGCTGAATAAAAATCAGAAGATAGTTGAGACACACTAACTTATTTGTCATATTTAAAGTTGTTTTTTTTTTTTATATTTCAAAACCAATAAAAATTTGGAAATATTTGTGATTTACTCGTTTTTTTTTTATATACATTTTCTGTACAATCGAATATTTTTGATATTTTGTAACAAGAAATCGGTAAATATAGTCGTATTTTAAACACCTTTTTGTTTATCAATTCGTCAGGTGTTCGAAGACGATTGCAGCGTTATATCAGACAATCCACCAATAGTCTCACCAGAACCCAGTGAAAACGAACAAAGGAAACCGGAATCAAAACCTGTACTCTCGCGAGCACCGAGTATAGACGAAGTTGACAATATTGAATTAGATTCAGAAGATAAAGATAAAGTAGCAGATACAGTTAACGGGGACACGGAAACAATTGATAGTAGAGACATCGATAGCCTCAATGATTTAGAAGTAGATGACGACGTGTGTATTAAGAGTGTTGTGGAAAATCCTGATTTGAGAAGAGAAAGTATTGCTGAGATTAAGCGACTTGCTGAAGGATTTGTGCAAAAGGGAGACGGTAGAGGGTTGCTATGCAGTGTCGATAGCGGTAATACCAACTTTAATGGTAATGATATGCGGTCGTCAATAGATGAACCTCAGCTTAGTACCCATCAGCAGCATACTAGCGTTATTATAACGAATCCTTCTGTAGACTTGGCGCCATCGGGCTCACCAGCATCCGGTGGAACTACAGGTAAAATTAAATTATAGTTTGAAATTTCTTTTTGGTCATTTCTAAGGAGAGTAGAGCTAATAAATATAAGTTTTTAGAAAAAGAAAAGTTGTGAGTAATACCACAAAATTATCAAGGAAAAAATGCTATTTAGAATATTGCTATGTTGTCTAGGGTTGTTGCAACTGATTGTTTACAGCTGCTCTGCCTTTATTATTTTAGCATCTGCAACTGGCTCAGTTAGTATACTACTGAAACCAGCATATACTCGTATGTATAGCCTAAAACCATATATTGTATAATATTATAGTAATGCTGTAAGCAATATATAACCTTCTCCTACATGGGGAAGAGGCCTATGCCCAACAGTGGGATATTACAGGCTGAATTGTCGTAAGCAATATAAACAAATTTACATGCGTACGGTGTAGTTAGTGTTAAGTTTGAATGATAATATATAACACTTTCGTAACGTTACGAAGCGAATATGAGTCCAGCGCGCAGCCCGCTGGGCGTGGTCCGCGAGGAGTCGCACTCGGCGGGCGCGTCGTTCGACACGCTGGAGCCCAGCGACGGCCGCCCCGACAACCGCTCCAACTGCGTCTCCCCCGCCAGCTCGAATGGAGGAGTCTACTCTGTAAGTTATTAAAGCAAAACTTTATTTACATCGTCTTAAACTTTTTCGTCTGTGTGTTGCATGTCGCGTGACGGTCGGCAGCGCGGTAAGATTGATAAAGCGATTTTTATACCCTTATTGGAATATTATTCCAAAAAATTTTAGTTAAATGTCTATGATGTGAAAAAAAGTTTCACTTTTACCGTGGTTTCATAAAAACACGCAGTTTTTTTTAATTCTAGTAACTATCCTATAAATTTTATTTTTGTAACTTTACTAACTTTTCAGCCTTATTCCGACCCGCACGTTTATCTAGATTCTATGTCCCGTCGACAGCTGAATGTAATATTCTTGAAACTGTGGTCATATTCTCGAGGAATATATGATGATTAATTAAAGTACATTGCATTAAAAATTTGTTGAGGTCCCCATTCGCTATGTAGTAGGACAGACCATAAAATTTTATAATTCTAAGAATTAGGTAATACCTACAAAGATTATGATTTTATTTGAATGACTTTTTGGCATGTGGCGTTTGGAATATTTGTCGGGTACAATGTCCATGGTCTCAGTCAAGTATCAGAAGCAGAGATGGACAGAGATACAAAAAGAAATGTGTGTGTCAGCTCCGACGCACGACTGGAGTTTACTTCTTCAGATCGACTGTCTAAATATGCACAAAAAATACTTTATAGTCTAAGAAAAAGATTAATACCATAGCAAATGGTAAATAAATGAATCAAATAAGCTGGCATAATCTGGCTATCGATGGCATTATTATAAAACGTGGTAACCTATACCGTCGTAACCGCCGTAGCTGGTACCGTCGTAAACGTCGTAGCAGATAGCGCACAAAAACGTAACGAGGTCATTCGTTTAGTAGATTTTACTCCTCATATTTTTTTCATACCGGGGGCCTTATATGAAAATCGATTCTTAAAGACTAAACTTCAAAAAAATATTATTTTAAAAATATTTTTTTGTTTTTGGTATAGAATGAATTAGTCGAGAGCTTCGCTTTGAATCTACATCGAATCGAAAAAGACGTGCAAAGATGTGACAGAAATTATCCATTTTTCACAGATGAAAATTTAGACAAACTGAGAAACATAATGTGCACGTAAGTACAATTTTATATTCTACTAGCTGACCCCGCAAACGTTTTTTTTTGCCATATATGTTATAACCCCCGCAACCCCTCTTGTGGGTGGAATTTCGTAAAATCCGTTCTTAGCTGACTTACTCGGCGAAAGGAATATTCCTACCTAATTTCAAGTCTCTACGCCTTATGGTTCCAGAGATATCGTGATGAGTCAATATGGGTGGAAATCTCTTTTATGTATATAGAAGATAAAAACTGGGAAGGTAGTTACCCTACATTATTCTGATAAAATAAAATTAATTATTGAAATAATTATATGTCTTCAAAAGGTACGTCTGGGAGCATCTAGAAATGGGATACATGCAAGGCATGTGTGATTTGGTGGCGCCGTTGCTAGTGATAATGAAGGAAGAAGCCACAGCGCATGCGTTATTCTCGCGACTGATGCAAAGAGCGAGGGATAACTTCCCGTCTGGTCAAGCTATGGATGCGCATTTTGCTGATATGAGGTAAAAATATGACCTAAGTATATATTAGTTTATACGTACATATTTGCGTACTCCAATATTTCCAATATTTTAAAAGATTTAAAAATGTATTTGTATTGTGAAAAAGATTCATAGTTACGCTTTTTTTGTTTGTTTCTGTAGCCTAAATCGTGCTTAGTTTATCATAAGATATATCAATTGATTTGTCTTCGTTTGGTTGGGATTGTGTATTTTATACCTGTGTTATTTTAACTTTTATATATCTATTTTACTGTGTACTTTATAATTTTCTTATTATTTTATAATATGCATTGCATGCATTTTTATGGCACAAATCACGAATAACTAGCGTATTTAATTTTATTTAGGTTTAATTTTAAAACTTAAGTTGTAATTACAGTTTCATTCATTACTCATATATTTTTGATAGGTCACTCATTCAGATCTTGGACTGCGAGCTGTATGAGTTGATGCATGCTCATGGAGACTACACACACTTCTACTTCTGTTACCGTTGGTTCCTGCTGGATTTCAAGCGGGAGTTGCTGTACCAGGATGTAAGTTCTGGAATCAACTTGCACTGATGAGTTATCATCTTTTGAAGTTATACTTCTTTTGGCGTGTTAGGGAAAAATGATGATAGTAAATTTTTACGATGCGAGTTTACACGACTGAAGTTAGCTAGCCAATGAAGTATAACTTCTTATGTGCGTACATAAGTAAACACACACTTTTGATTTTTATTTTATCTGAAGCATCACTTAAGTATTAAAGTACTTAATCCTTTTAAGTTTTCCATACTAGGTGTATCACTAGGACTAACTTTAGAACTACTTGTGTTAATTTGTTTTCCTTTTGATGAATTATACCTTTTTAGATCTTATTTTTCTGTAGAGTTGTTCATTTTGAAAGAAAATTTTGTGTATCATAACTCTCATTATTTAGTAAACGGCATTGAATATAAAGAGGTATTTTTTAATATTTTTCAATTTAATTCTAAAAAATGATTGATATTTATTAATTTTTGGTTTTGAATAATTCATATTATTTTGTATAATAATTGATATTTATTAATTATAAAAGGTTTTCGCGGCCTGGGAGTTGATATGGGTAGCGCGTCACGTGGCTTCGGAGCATATGGTGCTCTTCATAGCGCTCGCTCTCCTCGAGACCTACCGTGACGTCATACTCGCAAACGCCATGGATTTCACTGATATCATTAAATTCTTCAACGGTATGTAATTTTTTAATAGCCATATTTGTTACTGTAACTGCGGTAGTAGTAGGAGTAGTGTTGTAGGTAGTATATAGGTACCTGTGATAACTCGATAAAAATTTGCAAGGCGGTTTTGAATGATACTTATGTCATAATATGTAGTACCCTACTATTACATATTAGTCTTAAAGATTTTGAATAAGATTATGAAACTTAATTTTCGACTATTTATATTAATACTTGACACCATGGTGCCACATGTTTAAGCATACATTGCCATTGATTTATCTTAAAATGTACCTTCGTTTGTAATGTATATACGCTTATCAGAACACAGAGGTTGATGGATATGATCATAGTTGAAATACTTACAGGTCATCTTTAAACTAAAGTTTGAAGCAAAATTCCACAAGTTATATATACTTATAATGCAATTATTTTGTTTCAGAAATGGCTGAGCGTCACGACGCTTCCGCCGTGTTATCTCTAGCTAGAGACCTTGTACTACAAGTTCAGACCCTAATAGAGAACAAATAGAGTTCAAAATGCAGTGACTTTAGCATCACATTAGAACAATGATTGCATGGATCATAGAGCAAATGTTCGAAGGCTAGGTCCTATTAAAATTAGAATAGTCGTAAATAACGAATAATTTTACTATCAACATGTACCTTTTACAGAATTCCACATGTTCGTTGTGACAGAGTGTATTTCTAATATACACACTATATGTAGTCTGGTAGTCTTAAAGGTAAAGTAGTGTTATAAGGTATAGTACACTAATACAAGCAAAATTACTAACAAAATATTTAGAAAAATTGGAAGTAAAAACTTCTATTACGTATTTATCATCTACGTTTAATACACGTAGGTACATGTAAAAAGTTTTTTTCTGTGTAGGCCCCAGACACGATACATGCAATACATTCAGAAGTAATTTTTTCACAATTGAAAACTAATGTCACAAAATAAAAATTGGTTGTCTGTAAAGCGTTACGGACGATAGTTTAACGTGACAACGTCATAATAAAACATCTCGGACGCATAGTTCAATCGAATGGAAGAGAGATAGATGCGGCGCAAGCGTACAATGAGCGTAACGCTACAATGTGTCATCTTTTTTCGTGCATGCAGCCGGCGTTCATCGATTTATTAGACGTTGTCACGTCAAAAAAAAATGTTCAGTAGACATAATCATATTAAATCGAAATAATATATAATTAAATTTTAAATATACGTTAAACCATGGTCACAACAACTACACATACAAACGTACATGTCGCTTCCGAGAGTGTTGTGTGTGTTTTCCAACACAGATATAGTAACTACTACGGGGGTCGTTAAATGTGTGGGTTTTATTTATTTATTTCATTTCATTGTAATAGTGTGCACTAAGTCTAACCTTTAAAGGCAAAAAGATAAATAAAAAAATGTAAAAGGATCGATACTTAATAGTATGTTTGAAATCAATATAAGATTAAAATTTTATTGAAGGTTAACGTCTAACGTCTATTAGGGTACAAATGTCGTTATTGTATATTTCTTTATTGATATATATAGAGAGTATAAATATTTTAAAATATCTAGTAAAATATAGCCTGTTTTTTTTCAAAACTTATTATTGTTTTGTTTTTCTATATAATAAAAAATTAAAAAAATATATAGATAAATAAAAACGAATCTACGTTCGTAAAAGCGTTTTAAGAATTTGACAAAAAAAATGTTTGTTGTTTTTTGCGGTATTCCTTCAATATTATAGTATAGGTTTTTCAAGATTTGTACCTGTTAGTTTATAATGAAATACGACTATTAAACTCATACTACAGTACGCAAAACAAATATTAATATGTTATGTAATTCCTATCAAAATTTCACATAATTATAGTAAATAACAATTTTCTTTTTTAAATATTAATAAAATTAATTCAAATTATATTGTAAACTAGAAACTGTGATCAAAATATTGATTATGATGTTTTGAGATATATCTATCCTAAGATATATTATTTAATGGACATATATACCTATATTCATATATTTTATACATGATAATATTATTGAATGTCATATATTTTGTACTTACTAAGTATAACTATTTAAACATGAAAACTCATACCTCACGTTAAGTATATTTTGTATTAGCATAGTTGCTTATACTTTGATTTTTGGATATTTAAAATTTATTATCGCTTCGTGCGTTTACTCGATTTACAGCAAACTGAACAAGATGTATTGTAATAAGTTCAAAAACACATCCATTAAGTGGCCAAAATCAGCTATAGATTGTATAGAACAGCTAAAAGTAACCTACCACTTCCACTTTTCTTAAGAAAGCTCAGAGCCACTGCTAGAATGATGGCGAGCTATGCTAAAGGGGCAGGGGTTATTTGGTACTAGCTTCTGCGCGCGACTTCGTCAGCGTGGAATAGGATCAATTCTGTCATACATGATTTGTGCGAAACTTTAACCGTTTACGCAGCGGAATCTCTCGAAGGAAAAAAAAAACCCGATTTTGAAGCATTCTTCATTGGTGCTACCCTCCTATTGGTCTTAGCGTGATGATATATAGACTATAGCCTTCCTCGATAAATGTGCTATCTAACACTGAAAGAATTTTTCAAATCGGACCAGTAAATCCTGAGATTAGCGCGTTCAAACAAACAAAGAAACAATCAAACAAACTCTTCAGCTTTATTATATTAGTATAGATTTGAACTTGGTTTACTAACATAGATTAATGCATCACAGATTTAAAGTGGAAGTCCAATGGAGTGGCGATCCCATAATGGGAACGATGGCTTAGATAGATTAACCGATCAGGTTAGCGGAAAAACTGTAAAATCGAGAAGGAAATGAAATTACACAGATAGTAAAAGATGAATGTTAAATTGAGTTTAATTTTTTTAATGTTTGTAATATGGTAACAAAACCTGTATCGACCCATTACCTATATCGAGATATAAATATCAAAATTTGTCAGTTATTCTGATATAGAGTCGACTAGTAAAATGTTTAATTGACTTGAATAAATTATATAATCTCAATGATTTTATAGTAAATACAAATTATTGTATAGCTGTACCTAATTAAATTTACAAGAAAATAGCTATCAACTAACCTTAAGTTAAATAATAATATATAAAATAATTTATTATATATTAACTTATTTATTCTATAATCGTAATTGATGATTGTCATTTAACTCAATGATTGTCATTCATTCCAATGATTTCATTCAATTGTACGATTAAGAAAATTTTTCATTCTTAGAACAGCAACAATGTTAAAATGCGCACATTATATTATATTCGTCATATATTATATATCGTTGGAAATAATTAAAATATTTGTATATTTTTAAAATCGTTATACTGACTTCTTTATATTATAAATATTGGTCATATCGTCTTCTTCCCCCGTGCCTTCGATTTCACACAGATGATATCCAAATTATTATATATTTACATTAATCCTTAATATAATATAATTAAAAATAATTTAAAACTGTATGTTAATAAACTGATATAAAAGTATTGAATTCCTCACAACATTAAAACAACTACAACAATAAAAAAAATCCTGTAGTTAATTGCTTAAAGTTAAAAAAAAAATTCAAAATATAATTACTGATTTGAGACACAAGTTTTTAATTTTAGTTTAGTTTTTTTTTTAGAAGATTTAAAAGCAAAACTAGATATAACCAAACAATGTCTTCTTGTTTTGTGTTATTATTTTGTTTTATGTAACAAAAAATACCACATATATTTTGCAATGAATATCTGAAAATCATCATCAATTATATAAAATACAGTTATGAATGATTCGAATCGCATGTAATTAATTCGTAATCAATTATTAAAAAAAAATAGTGTTTTGTAGTATCATACCTACTTATAGAGCTTCCTCATTCCCGAGATAAAAAATAGAATAAATATCTAAATTTGTCTTCTTAGTATATAATATAAACAAAACAGCATTTCCATAACCATAAAAAAACAATTATTTACTTAACAATATACTTATTTAGATTAAAACATATTAGTGGCCGCTATTTACTATCTTTATGTAAAAAATATTAAAAATGCTATATGCATGTACACTATATTCAATTAAGGCTTTTATTGTCCGTGCTTTAATGTTTAATTCGAAATATTTGTGATTGTTATACGCTTAAGTATTTTGTATTACATGAATACAGTCTTACGTCGTAGGCCTACGTCCAGATAAGCGTAGCTTAATCGTGAACGTGTTACAAACACATTAGTGTCAAATTTAAATGTTTCTATTTATTAAGATTAAAAAATAATAAATAATAAAATATTTAATGTTTTTTTATTGTCTGTATGTGATAAACATTTTTTATCAACTAAAAATTCTTTAAGAAATAAATATTTACCAAAGTTCAATGTAAAATGATTCTGTGTTTAGTGTTTGAATGTTTTAATGGTTTTCTGTGAGTAATTCTTACTTTGACCGTCATTGCTACTTTAAAAAGTCGTAATTTATTTAGTAAGTGCATAAGATATTCTCAAAAGTTATTTTACTTCATTTTGCTTCAATATTACGCCGTTGATTACCTACGTTTAATGTATATATTTTTTTATTCTTCGATGTGAAGTGTCAAATAATATCCCACTTTTGGGCATAGGCCTCTTACCCATGTAGGAAAAGGTTCGGAGCTTAATCCACCACGCTGCTACAATGCGGGTTGGCGGATATATTCCCTACTATGAGTAACGATCGCTATCAGGTGTCCATGATAACAACCGGGACCGACGGCTTAACGTGCTCTCTGAGGCACGGTGGGGAGACCCACAAGGGCTGCACAAACACCCAGACCACGGCAAACATCTGTATGGCCAATACAAATGTTGTCGTGTGCGGGGATCGAACCCGCAACCGCCCGCGCAACAGTCATTCGCAATCCAATGCTGTGACCGCTGCGCCAACGCAGCGTCATATTTTTTTACAAATCTAAAATTCAAAGAATCGATATAATTAATTAATTATGACTAAAAACTATATTTGATAAATTGTCATTTAAATTAACCGCTTACCTTAACGACTGAGTAGCGGTTTTCCTTCCGTAACTATATTTATCCAATGTCTTATTTAAAATAAATGCTTTAAAGGTTAATTTCAATGCCTAATATGCATAAAGTCGTAACTAGTATTTATAATCAATATTAATATTTTCAATTAACGATTATATATTACGTGATATAATGTACTACCTACTACCTACCTACTAGACTACCGACACCAATTTTTTTTACTAGCTGTTTTCAACGGCTTTTACCCGTGTGCGCAAACAATGTCCCGTGGGAACCTATTATTTTTCCGGGATAAGAAGTAGCCTATGTTACACAAGGATAACTAAGCTTTCAAATGGTGAAAGAATTTTTTAAATCGGTCCAGTAGTTTTTGAGTTTATTCATTACAAACATACACACAAAAATACAAATCTTTCCTCTTTATAATATTAGTGTAGATTACAAGTACCTATCATTTAAGTTCGTTGTCTTTTTCGTTCTTGTTTGTGATTGAAATTATTTTTACACTATAGTGTATATACTGGCGTTTTGTTTTAAATAAAATAGCTTTTGAGAATGAATAAGAGTTATAAAATATATGTATATTTTCAACACTATTATAACAAAAGTTCGTAAATAAAGTTGAAACTCGGTATCAACATATGTATTTAAGACAAATTGAGATATTATAAGTGTAACTGTGTAACGGATTAGTTAGAATGATTTGTAATAAACGACTATTTTTGTGAAATCATCTAATCATTAAAAACATTAAATTATATTTGTTGTTTCAAAACCCTTTTGTTTCCAAAGAAAAATATATAGGTAGTAATTATGCGATTACTGTTACAAATGCGTATATATAAATGTATTTTTGTTGTATTAATAATAAACTTATTATATTATTATTAAATTTGAATTGAATTAAATAGTTGATGTTGATAGGCTCCATATAATATCTCTTTATATAAAAATGAATCGCTGAATGTGTTGCTAAGCGCAAATCTCGAGAGCAGCTGAACCGATTTCGCTAATTCTTTTTTTATAATATTCCTTGAAGTACGAGGATGGTTGTTACAGAGAGAAAAATTAAAAAAAAATCCCTGAAAAAGTCTAAAAATAACACTTTTCTATATTCCCATACAAAAGATTCGTAATAATACTTAAAAGTCAATTTGAACTTTAATACCATACCATAAAGTTTAAGTGTTGGAGGAGGGGTTACGGGAAGGATAAGAATTTAAAAAAAATAATAAAAAAATTTGAATCGACTGTTAGGCGGTACGAAATTCGCCGGGTCAGCAAGTCTCTATATAAAAATGAATCGCAGAATGTGTTGTTAAGCGCAAATCTCGAGAGTGGCTGAACCGATTTCGCTAATTCTTTTTTCATAATATTACTTGAAGTACGAGGATGGTTGTTACGGAGAGAAAAATTTAAAAAATTCCCTGAAAAGTCTAAAAACAACACTTTTCTATATTCCCATACAAAATATTAGTAAGAATACTTTAGTCAGTTTGAACTTTAATACGATATCATAAAGTTTAAATGTTAGTGGAAGAGTTTCGTTAAAAAAAAAGAATCGACTGTTAGGCGGTACGAAGTTCGCCGGGTCAGCTAGTCTCTATATAAAAATGAATCGGTGAATGTGTTGCTAAGCGCAAATCTCGAGAGTGGCTGAACCGATTTCGCTAATTCTTTTTTTATAATATTCCTTGAAGTACGAGGATGGTAGATACTTACGGAGAGAAAAATTTCAAAAATTTCCTGAAAAGTCTAAAAACAACACTTTTCTATATTCCCATACAAAAGATTCGTAATATTACTTAAAAGTCAAATTGAACTTTAATACCATACCATAAAGTTTAAGTGTTAGTGGAGGGGTTCCGGTAAGGATAAGTATTTTAAAAAAAATTAAAGAATCGACTGTAAGGGTGCCTTTCCACCAGAGATGTGCGAGGGAAATGTGTCGTGCGACGATGTCTAGCTATGCTGTGGAAATGTGTGGGCGTTTCCACCAAAGCTGTGCGAGGAAAATGTGTCGTACGAGGATGTGTAGCGGAGCTGTGAAAATGCGCATTAATGTGCTGTGTGGTTACGGCACTAAAGAATGTAGCCACCCCCTCTCTTCCCGTGGGTGTCGTAAGAGGCGACTAAGGGATAACACAGTTCCACTACCACCTTGGAACTTAAAAAGCCGACGGATGGCGGGATAACCATCCATGCTGGCTTTAAAATACACAGGCCGAAGACGGGCAGCAGCGTCTTCGGTGCGACAAAGCCAGCTCTGCGGTCACCAACCCGCCTGCCCGGCGTGGTGACTATGGGCAAAACACATGAGTTCGCGTCATAATGTCGGGCGCGAACTTGTGGAGGCCTATGTCCAACAGTGGACTGTGATAGGCTGAAGTGGTGGTGGTGGTGGGTGCGGTGCGAACCGTGCGAGGATGCGTTGACAGTTGACTCAAACCTCGCAACGCAATCCTCGCAACACATCCCTCGTAAAACATTTCTCGCACAATCTCTCGCTTGTTTTGTTCGTAAAAAAACCTCGCTCCGCTAAGCCGTTTCCACCAGAGCTGTAACTAAGCAAGGCTAGGTAAATGAAGCAATTCTATTAGTTCTTCACAAACACATCCCTCGCTACGCATCCTCGCACATCTCTGGTGTTTGATAATATGATAAAAGTCTCTCTATTAGCTATATAAAAAAAATAAATAAAAGAGTTAAATAAATAAAAATTTTATTTACAATTTCACTAAGCGCGTAACTATAATTTATCTAAGGAACATGCGTGCATTATAAGTAATATGATATAATTTATTTCAACATAAAATTACTAAGTGTATAACTTTTTTCTATGATAAGATGAAATAAAAAAATAATAATTTAGTAGGCCTATTTACATATGGTAACAATTTTAAAGATATATTTTGCTAAACTCATATTCTAGACATAATGTACACAAACATGTGTTAAATATCCTTATTTATGTATTTTAGTTGACCTTTTGTAAGTTGTACTATGCAAAATAATATTATTTTTTTCCTTGATCATTAAAAAATAATTATCTATGACGTATTAACTAATATAATTATAATGTATATTATTTTCAAGTACCTACATTACAAGCTGTCACAAGGTTTTATAAATTCACATTACTGTAGCCCTTTTTTGTTTCTTTCGGATAAAATAACCTTAGTGTTAAGATTTGTTTTTAATAAATACATAGTAATTATTACAATTTAAGTAGGATGACAATTACACACCTGCTGCGTAGTACATTATAATGTCCATAACTTTTGGGTGATCAATCAGGCCCCCTAACAAATATTATGTCACAAACCTCACACCCTTCCATAAATAATTTTGTTATCATAATTAGCAAACAGATTAATAATTTGATTTTTTCTTAGAACGTTTCACGTGCATTTTTCAACATATAAAAACCGCCTCTACCCCTCTAATTTGCAAACGTATTTTATAGACATCCCTAAACCTATTTATCAAAGAGGCTATAGAAATACTCCACTATCAATCTACCAAAAATAGTTTTTTTTTAATCGACTATAGCTTGGTTTAACAAAAAAGAATTACACAATACAGTTTAACGGCGGATTTCAAACAAGTATCTTTTTTGACAATGTTTGAAACTTATAAAAATATGATAAATATAATATTAAGTTGACTACTTATTCTATGTACATTTTATCTTGCTTCGAAAATGTGTAATGAAATACAGCATAATAATTTCATTTTGTATCCTAAAGCCACATAAACACGAAGTGAGATTATAGTTTTATATAACGTTGGTAAGATAGAAAATAAAATTAAATAAATATTAATGAGTTAACGAAATTAAACGTAAAAGGAACATTTTACACCTTCTTTATCTCTTCATCGGATTTCATTGTTTTCTTCCTATCGTCCTAACTGAATAACTTGTGGTAAATCATCAACAGACGCGGGGAATGGCGAGTAATTTTTCCAGCTCTGTATTTCGTAGAACAAAGCATCCCCGGGGCATTCGGTCTCTCTAACCTGCCTGTGCCCCACCACTTTATAGTCGCTCTTGATATATCCCATGTCAACTCCTGCTGCTATCAATGCTTGCGCTGTCTTAAGCTGTTGCGCTGGTGGTACAGCATCTATAACAAAAAAAAAAATTTGGTTATTAAATTTAGCCGAGGCGCTGCACGCTGAGGCAATGGTCTTAGCTGCTGCGCAAGGCGGTGCGAATTCGATTGTCTCACATACAAAATGTTTCTACCTATAGAGTATAGCCCATTATACATTTGTCGTGGTGGTTAATATTTGTGTCTTATATATTTCTGGGCCCTCGATGCAGACCGTAGTGGCTTACCATGTTGTCACTTTACTAACGCCTTTTTTATATTTTACTACCGACGAAAATTGTAGAACATTGTATTAACGCATCGCTTATATTATATCATTATGTCAATATAAGCGGATAAAAAGGTACATAATGTGATTTTATTCCGACTTTTATACAAACGTAAGTTTTTCTGACTGAAAACTGATTATTATTAAATGAAATATCGCCTATGACACAAAGCAATATGTAATTTACTATTGGTACGAAGCGAACAATTGAAACGAGACATTTAACAAATTAGAAAGATTATTCATATTATTTAATATTTTAGTCTTTGTCTGTAGCGTATCTTTTTTCATTATAATTGAACGGTGACATTAAATAATTGCCATTTTGTTACATATAGACAAATTATTTAGGTATAGATTAAATATACATAATATATAAAAATGAATTGCTAATTATGTTGCTGAGCGCAAAACTCGAGAACGGCTTGACCAATTCGGCAATTTTTTTTCTCATGTTTTCGATTTTTAGAGGTTCGTAATAAATATTTAAAAAAGGCGATAAAAATTTTAAAACCACGTAAAGATTATTTCAACTTGATGCGTTTGACGGGACAGGTCAGATAGTTAAAAAACACAAATTCAAGATGACAAAGTACTTATAAACAAACTAGCTGTGCCCGCGGTTTCACCCGCGTTGATTTGATGGAAAAAATAGCCTTCCTTCTTCTTAAAGCTTAAGCTCTTAGAGCCTTTCTCTTTAAATAGGCTATCCACCTCAGAGGAATTTTTCAATTCGAATCAGCAGTTCTTGAGTTTAGCGCGTTTAAACAAACCAATTTTCAGGTTTATAATCCATACTATCCATATTAATATTATAAATGCGAAAGTAACTTTGTCTGTCTGTCTGTCTGTCTCGGAATCACGCCAAAACTACTGAACAGATTTAAATGAAATTTGGTATACATGTATTCTAGAGTCTGAGAAAGGACCTAGGCTACTTTTTAATATGAAAAAAAAGGTGTAAGGGGTTGTATGGTTGTAATGAAAATTTGTATTTATTTATTTAACAATTTATGTACATTGGAAAACAATAGGAAACAGCACTTATAAACAATGCTGATACAAAGGCACTACTTATCCCATGATGGAATCTCTTCCAGTAGTCCTGCCATAGGAAAATTATAAAATAATGGAATTATGATTGTATAACGTTCGTGTTTCGTAACTGTCAAACATTTCATGTTCATCCCATCGATATGGTAATATCTCCCCTAAAATTAAAGAACGTATTTAAATAAAGGTTTTGAATCGACAACATATATCCACAATATACAGATAGTGGCGTATTTTAGATTTTAAAAATGTAGAATAATATCAGTAATAAAAACGGATTGACATAATAAATATTGGTTGTCAAATATTTATGCGTGCGGGGCGTTCAGAAATTTATTTAGAGTAAACTAAGAAAAATATATCAAGCTACTTAAATATTTATTGTAATAAACGATAAATGTACAAATGAATTAAATACAAAAAAAAAACCGTTCAATTGATTGGTCTCATTGAAACATTCCAGATTATTCTGTCAACCCAGTTAAAGTCAATACATTAGGTATATAAAAAATATTTTATAGCTTTTAGTAGCTTGATATATTTTCCTTAGTTTACACTTAATAAATTTCTGAACGCACGCATATATTTGACAACCAATATAAATTATGTCAATCCGTTTTCATTACTGACATTATTATACATTTTTAAAATATAAAATACGCCACTATCCGTGTATTGTGGATATATATTGTCGATTCGAAACGTGTAGTTTAATACGTTCTTTAATTTTAGGGTAGAGTTTACGATATCCACGGGATGAACATGAAATGTTTGACAGTTACAAAACGCGAACACACTTCCATACAAATTTTCATTCCCACCTTTCAACCCCTTACACCCTTTTTTCCGCATTAAAAAGTAGCCTATGTCCTTTCTCAGACTCTAAAATATCTATATACCAAATTTCATTTAAATCTGTTCAGTAGTTTTGGCGTGATTGCCGGACAGACAGACAGACAGACAGACAGACAGAGTTACTTTCGCATTTATAATATTAGTATGGATTTTTCATCACAATAAAACAATATATATATACATATAAGTAATAATAATGTAGGAGTAATGTGTATCGCGTCATGATACAAAGTTGAATGGAATTTTTTTTTTGATAATAATTATAGTAGGTATTTGTATGAATTGTTAGATGATGCAGATAACGCGTTCATTCTATCATGGATTTCGTCATTGTGGTTGGTTATATGATAACGGTAGGTATATTACGATGTGCCTCTTACTTCACATATGATTTTACGATTCAGCCTGTAATATCCCACTGTTGGGCATAGGCCTCTTCTCCATGTAGGAAAAGGATCGGAGCTTAATCTACCACGCTGCTCCAATGCGGGTTGGCAGATATATTCCCTACTATGAGTAACGATCGCTATCAGGTGTACATGATAACAACCGAGACCGACGGCTTAACGTGCTTAAATTTCTCCGAGGCACGGCGGGGTAACCCACAAGGACTGCACAAACACCCAGACCACGGCAAACATCTGTATGGCCAATACAAATGCTGTCGTGTGCGGGAATCGAACCCGCAACCGCCCGCGCAACAGCCACTCGCAATCCAGCGATGATTTTAGTTATCACATATTATTTAGTACCTATACACTTGTAAACAACATTTTTTTTGCGTTTTTATTTACCTAAGTACACATGTCAGAAGTTAAACTTCTTTGGCAAATAATTGAAAAAGTAGGCGGTATCGGTATTCCCCCAAGTGCTCTGGTCACCTTACCAACAGGAATCCTACAGGATTCAATATAACCTGCGACCGTTACCTCATTGAGTTGCATATCTTAGGAACAGACGATCGTGTGTGCACACATGTTAAAGCTACTTATTATTCACGATCCATATTTTTGTCGGTTTATACTTGACTGCCAGTTCAGTGCAGTCAGTATAGTATTTATCATTTCAACCTATCGCAGTCCACTACTGGACATAGACCTCCACAAGTTCGCGCCAAAAATGGCGTGAACTCATGTGCGTTGCCCATAGTCACCACGCTGGGCAGGCGCGATGGTAACCGCAGGGCTGGCTTTGTCGCAACGAAGACGCTGCTGCCCGTCTTTGGCCTGTGAATTTCAAAGCCAGCATTTGGATGGTTATCCAGCCATCGGTCGGCTTTATAAGTTCCAAGTTGGTAGTGGAACTGAGTTATCCCTTAGTCGCCTCTTACGACACCAAGAGAACAAACTTACGACAACAAGAGACAGAAGAGAGGGGGTGGCTATATTTTTTACTGCCGTAGCCACACCACGAACATACAGTACAGTATTACAATGCGCAATAGTTTTACTTACAACTAGCTTCTGCGCGCGACTTCGTCCGCGTGGAATAGGACCAACTCTGTCATACATGATTTGAGCGAAACTTTAACCTTTTACGCCGCGGAAGCTCTCAAAAGGAAAAAAATACCGATTTTGAAACATTAGGTATTCATTGGTGCTTCGCTCCTATTGGTCTTAGCGTGATGATATATAACCTATACCCTTCTCAATTAATGGACTATCTAACACTGAAAGAATTTTACAAATCGGACCAGTAGATCTTGAGATTAGCGCGTTCAAACAAATAAACAAACAAACAATCAAACAAACAAACTCTTCAGCTTTATTATATTAGTATAGATATGCTATGAAATTTTATCTAATCGTTTACAAAAAGGTTATCGCAAAAAAGTAATGACGTGATATTTATTTTCATTATGAGGCTGATTTAAACGACGCGACGGTATGATAAACAAAAAAAACACCTGTTCCCAAAAACTTTTTTTTAAATAACTCTATAGATAATGCCTTTTTAATAGTAAATAACGTACAAAGACTTGAACATCAACGATTTAAGAACGTTTTTATGCTAATTAATAAAAAAGAATGTTAAACGTACCTGACCTGATACTATAATTTTTCTTCCAACGAACTTTGATACATATAAATCTATATTATAATTATTAAAGATGTAAGATTTGGTTATTTGTTGATGTTTTTTTTTTTGTAATGGATAAACCCAAGAGTAGAAAGCACGATAACCCACCATAGAAACCCACGATAGAGATTTAAAAAATTATTTCGTCAGAAGAATGCTTCTTGATCGCTGATTGACTTGGGCTATTATTTTATTGGAGAAAAATGGGACAGCCAAAATCGTGAAATCTACTTGGATAAAACCACAAACGAAAAGCTAGACTTAAATATTTAAAAATGAATTCGTCTAAAAATGAGAGACTATGTCTCGTACTTACTTCTCCAATCTCCAATGAGGCATATTCCAATGCTTACGTTGTTGAAATGTAACGCATGAGCTCCTAAGATGCCCCATCCTCTACCTTCATAAGCTACACCGTCACTCCCAACAGCGAAACTGAAAACAGAATTTATACTCTAGTTCTAGATTTACCAATGTTTGCACTTGTGATGAGACATTTTGACTTCTACTCTCCTTTCTAGAGAAGTGTACCTTGTAGTTTGTACTCAAATTATCAGTCAGTGAGTCAGTCAGTTCAGCCTATTGAACTTAAATTATGCCAAGTTTTAAATTAATACAGTAGTTTTGGAATAAACGGACAAGATACAGGCAGACTAAAAGACAGAGAAAAATAAATTTATTGTATAAATAATAATCTAGAGGAATACGAAAAAAAAGGTCAAAATACGTTTTTGACTCATCTAATATTGCAAGTTCATGTTATTCGATGAAAACCTCATCAATTAAATAGGTTATTTGTGAGACTTCCCTTAAAAAATAAAAACTACTGAGACCTCCATCTGCCTATACTATACATGATATTTTGGATAAGTTTCAGATAAAAGCGAATAAAGCTTTAAGGGATGTTTTTGCTCGTCAAATCATAAACTGAAAGAAAAGAATTTTCTTTTATCATACTGGAATTACAAGCTACAAGTTAAACTTACTGATATCCAATATCCCACCAATTCCTGTCGTCCATGTGAAAGTTCTGCATACTCTTCATAGCTTGATAACATTCCACGCTGGTATAGCATGCTGGTGGGATATACGAATGATGGATCACGACGTACGGTACAGGAGATGGTAATGGTAATGTTTTCTTAGGTTGTCTAGCTTTCCATTGAGCTCGAGTAATGAAGGGAAAGTTGTACGTGGTAACTTCATTTCCTTCAGATTCGTTTGGAACTGAAAACAAAATAGATGATTATGTCTAGTTTTATAGGTTGTCGTGTTCAGCGTTACCAATCTCGACAAAGTCTACGACGAGTACCTACTTAGAAGAAAACGTAAGTGTATTTAATATAGGCGACAAAATACAGAAGATTCTGTTATACAAAACGTCAGTCTTGTTGTTAGTCAGTGCTTAGTCAGTGTCGAATCATTTTTGGGACAAATTGGGACTTAGTCACAAACGTTCGTTATATCTATAGTAATTTTCCACCCTGAATAAATATTCAGATGCTGTAACAAGTACCTAAGTGTAAAGCAGAAGAACCGTTTTATTACATTATTAGAATATAGCTAGCAAAACTACCATAATATTTGAATATTGATCTGAACTCTACTAAACTATTGAAATGAAGCAACTTTTACGGATTTTATCGCGGTTTATTATGTTTTTTAATTTCCCGACGTTTCGGATACTTCAAAAATGCATGGTTGCTGTTAAAAAACATAATAAGCCGCGATAAAATCCGTAAAAGTTGTTTCATTTCAATGAATAAAATTCGCGTAAACATTAGAAAATAATATCTACTTAACTATTTATTTTCTTGTAAGTACAAATAATTAGACAAAACTAACCTGAAAATAATGCTGGCGATCCCATAGTAATAATTACTTGTGAGGTTAACATGATACCGAGAAATAAAATCATTCCAATATTTTTAACCGGACACCGTTATCTGAAAATTTTATTAACGATAAATTTTTTTCTTTTGTTTTGATACACGTTCGTTTGCTAATCAAGTAAGTAACGTAATGCTTCTGTTTTAGGTATTAGCCGAATGATATAAATATTATTATGTTTTTAACAAAAACATTTTATATATAAAATTCTCGTGTCACAATGTTAGCTACAATACCCTCCGAAACGGCTGGACCGATTTTTATGAAATTTTGTGTGCATATTGGGTAGGTCTGAGAATCGGCCAACATCTATTTTTCGTACCCCTAAGTTATAAGGGGAGGATTAAGGGGGTTAATAGCATATATGGCAAAACAACGTTTGCGAGGTCAGCTAGTATACCTACCTATATTTAGAAAATACACAAAAACGAGGCGTCTCTCAAAAATTACGTTTGATTTTTAGGGTTCCGTACCCAAAGGGTAAAAACGGGACCCTATTACTAAGACTTCGCTGTCCGTCCGTCCGTCCGTCCGTCTGGCACCAGGCTGTATCTCAAGAACGGCGATAGCTAGACAGTTGAAATTTTCACAAATTATGTATTTTAGGTAGGGATCCCCTGTACATTTTTTTTAACCTGATCAGTATCAAGCTAATTTTCCGTGAGTAGCTTCATTTTGATGAGACGAACAAAAAGTTCCTCTTCGAAAACTCTCGATTGTGGTAGATAATAGAGTTAGCAGGAGGTAGAGCAGCAGTGAGCGTAGGACCGGGTTAACGTACCACGCAATTTGTAGGACAATGTTACCATTAAATTATATGAATATTAACTAAATAAAAGAAATAAAATCAGAAAAAAAAATCAATTTTTGATGACCTTACGAGGTCATCAAGTTGATGACCTCGTAAGGTCATCAAAAATTATTACTAACCAGCTCATTTTTTTTCTTTTAGTTAGTTAATATTTATATAATTTAATGGTAACATTGTCCTACAAATTGCGTGGTACGTTATCCCGGTCCTACGCTCACTGCTGCTCTACCTCCTGCTAACTCTATTATCTACCACAATCGAGAGTTTTCGAGAAATGTTACATACATTATGTATGTATGAATGTATGTATCTATCAATATAATATGTTTTTGTGGGGTGGAATCTTGCAACTCAATTTTTAAAGCATATAAATATCTTTAAGCGATTGAAATTAAATTCAGTACCTATACACGTTAAGTTTGGATGACAAGGCATTTTTAGCTGTGTGACGTCATTCTAAATCCAACATGGCGTTCACATGGGTTTCAAATAAATATTTAAATCCAATATGGCGGACTTGTAAATATAGTGCACTAAGTTTTTTTTATTGCTTTCATCCATAAGGATTGAACATTATGGGTATCAAATGACAAGGGTTCCTGAGAGTAACTCGAAAAATAAAGTGACGTTATTCTAAATCCAATATGGAAGACTTCTTAATATGGCGGACTAAGTTTTTATGCTTTTCTATATTAAAGGTATCAAATGTAAGGATTTGCTGAGAATACCACACTGTTAAACCTGTCCAGCTATAACTAATAAGTAAAAAACTTTTTAAAGCACAAAAAAGAATGAGGTAACCTTCTTTTTAACTAAATACTCATACTTTTTTAGTTTTAGATCAAATTATTAATTTCCTTGTTTACCTATATAGGTAAATCTCACGACAAGCTTTTATATTATATAAATTGTGTTATGACTTCATATGTTATTGTAAAAGTTTGAAAGGAAAAGTTTATTTTATTATTTTTATGGCATTTAAAGAAAAGCTTGCGTTGTGAAAAGTTTTTTACCTATAATTTATGTTATCAATTACGATAGACGTCAGATATTACGATTTAAGATATTTATATAATAAGATAAGTATTCGAGATGTGAGTGCCTGATAATTTCAAGTGCTGATAACACGTTTTAAGATTAAACTCCACTAAAGTTATTTAAAAAAAAAGCGTGTGTGTCAGCTCCGACGCACGACTGGAGTTTACTCCTCCAGATCGACTGTTTAAATAGGCACAAAAAACGCGTCCGCACCGAAAAGTGAAAAGTGCGCAGAATAGGTTGAGCACATTTTATTCTATTTAGCTTTATTATGAATAATGCCATCTATGGCGTTCCGACAACGACGCGTACGCACCGAAAAGTGAAAAGTACGCAGAATAGGTTGCGCATAAAAACGTAACGAGGTCATTCGTTCAATAGATTTCACTCGTCATATTTTTTCATACCGGGGGCCTTATATGAAAATCGACTCTTAAGGAGTAAAGTCCAATAAACTCCAAAACACTTTTTGTGATAAGGTAGAGGTAATGTCTTGCTCAAAATCAGCTAGCGTAGCTAGATAACATGCGTGTCATGTCAAATTGCAGATTAAAAAAAGAGGTCTGCCTTCCATGTCAGATTGAGCTAAACTGAAGTATAGTCTATTCTAACCTGTACGCATCTCCACAGCTTCGGTGGCTACACTCATACTTCAAAAGCATTGCTTTTTGTCGCGTGTCTCCGCATCGAATATCTCCGCATATCTTTGTTTGAGTGGATTTTGAGCCTTACGCCACTTTTTGTTCTTATTATACGCCATTTGTATAGGCCGTTGGCACTGATTACATCGACTAAAGATGATAACGATATCATTTGCACTTTACTAATAATATTAATATACTTTAATGTACTTATTCTATATAATTTTATTGAAATTAATTGGGTATTTTATTTTTGTTGTTCGAAAAATTTAAAAGTAAGTTTTTGTTTAGTAAGATAGATTTTTTTTACATTACCAAATTAGCAAACAAGCGTACGACCTGCGTCATGGTAAGCATTTACAAGGCGATGTGTTGCCGACCCTAACCCCACTTTCAACACAGCGCATCATATTAACTCTAGCTACTTTTTTTTTAAATCTTTGTTTTTAATAGAGGGTTTGTTCACAGGTTGAACATGTCACCCTCATTTTTACACACTGAATCTTACACACGACGCTTAAGATATATTTGTACAATTTTATACAATTGTTTTGCTTTTTCGCTAAGAGGAAAAGCAAGCATAGCCCCTTATGAACCCCTATATTATTACGTTTGTGCTTTGTATAAAAAATCTCTCTTTCGGCTTCAATCCGGAACTCTAGCTACTTTACTCACCACAGGAAAACACTATTTGAAAGCAATATAATTTGACTATGGTATCCTGTAGGTTAGATAGAGGTCATCCTTCTACATTCGGGCTCTTCGAGATTCTGAGCAAGATATTTCCTGCTGTGTCTCGTTATTTTGATTTAATTTGAAATTCGAAGATGTACGTACTACCACAGATAAATAGTACTAGTACTACGCTTCAGCCTGTAACATCCATTGGGTGGCGAATATAATTATTTCCTACTATGAGTAACGATCGCTATCAGGTCTACATGATAACTACCGGGACCGACAGCTTAACGTGCTTTCCGAGGCACGGTGGGTATATGTATATATATTTCTTTATCTATTATAATTATTTAATTTCTGTGAAATACATATAATTTAAAGATGGTTGAATTGGTTGGTTACGTACTAAATATAGGTACATATGTACGACACTTAATCATCTTTATTTTAAAATTCCTACAATATTTTTAAGTAAAGTACCTATATTACGTGTTCAATAATTATTATTAGTACCTATTTGAGGTAATTTACATGAAGATAATACTTTACGTAAAACAAAATGTCACTTTATATAGGTATTTAATTAAATATTCTATGAGATTCATAATATGTATTAAATATATATAACATTTACATGTCCCATCAGCTAAACGAAAGTTATAATTTCAATTAGACCTAGAACTTACATTCATTTTACACTGTGCAATTATTAATATTCATTCATTTAATTAGTCGATTTTAATATTGCACAAAATGATTTCGCTAATGTCACGTGGAAAGCTTTTGATAATTAATTTTTAGGTATTTCTTAAAGTTATACTTAGTAACCTAAAAAATATTCTCGTATGAACAACGCAAAAGATTAAAATGAAACAACTTTTTCGGATATTATCCTTCCGTGACCATGGTTGCTACTTATAAAGTAAGTATACGAAATGTCGGGCTTGTAAAAAACCTAATAACCTACGATAAAATCCGAAAAGTAAGTTGTTTTATTATAATGCGTGAAATTCGCGTAAACATTAGAAAATAAAATGTGAAAGATATTAAAATGTTTGAATGAGTGAATATTAATAAATAATTATAGTTATACGGAATCTTGTATCTTAGTAAAAAATGCACTTGGCGTTCGGGTTTTTTAGATTATAACGATATCAGTATCTGATAAAGGCTATTATTATTTAACTGAGGTAGGGCACAGCAGGAAATTTCCTGCTCAAAATATGGAGCAGCCCGACTGGGGTAGTACCTCGACCTTACAGAAGACCACAGCTAAATAATACTGTTTTCAAGCAGTATTGTGTTCCTGTTGGTGAGTAAGGTGACCAGAGCTCCTGGGGGGATTGGGGATAGGGTCGGCAACGCGCTTGCGATGCTTCTGGTGTTGCAGGCGTCTATAGGCTACGGTCTTACCATCAGGTGAGCCGTACGCTTGTTTGCCAACCTAGTAACATAAAAAAAAAATATTATAGATATCGTAAACGTGAAATTGATTTGTTGTGATGTTTGATAGTTACTAGACGACGTTGCATGGTAATTTTGTTTTAATAATAGAAACATAACACACTCGAAGTCCCGCAATAGTAAAGATATGTATGGCCCATTAAAATATTTGTCATATGCAATTTAATCATATATTATGGCAAGCGGAACAGCCAGTGTGCATTTTTATACAAAGAACAAAAAAAAAACTCATTAGGTACTTTTTTTTGGAGGCACAAAAAATTTATATACAACTTACGCCATTTGATTCGAAGCTGGTAACGCCTATGTGAATAATAACTGGCTTATCTAAAATTCTAAGAAAGCCGTGTCATTTCCATTATTTTTTAAATAAAATCGATTTAAACAAAAAACAAATACCTCATACTCATTTATGGTAAAATCTTGTTATAGATCGTGAAAAAAATCCTAGCCTTTTTTTAAATTTTACTTTGCTTTAATGTACGAGCTACTCTGGCAACATACTTCTGCAAAACCGTTCAAGTCCTAAAAAACGTCGGTAAAGTGAAATATTAATACGAAATGCCGCATACAACTAGAGAACCGCATATTGAAACGAATTCTTTTCCTCGTAGGTACAATGTTTTTCATTGTAAATTCTAGCCGTGCTTACGCGATTACGAAAGGTATCACGCGGAAGCTCTCAAAAGGAAAAAAAACCTCGATTTTGAAACATTCTTCATTGGTGCTACGTTCCTATTGGTCTTAGCGTAATGATATATAGTCTATAGCCTTCCTCGATAAATGGGCTATCTAACACTGAAAGAATTTTTCAAATCGGACCAGTAGATCCTGAGATTAGCGTGTTCAAACAAACAAACGAACTCTTCGGCTTTATTATATTAGTATAGAAATAGATCTATCCGATATGGATATTTGGAGGTACGAGTTCGAACTCCACTGGAACGGTCGGTATTATTGATATAATAAATATTAAAAATGTTTATACTCGTTGTTTTATTTCTTGGATTTATATGAAGATATAATAAGTATATAATTATTTTAGTGTCATAATAGTCCAGTCATTTGGTAGTTTTACCTGGAAAGTTTTCCGGTAGTTTTGAAAATTGGTGATTTGATGTGAAACAAAGTATGTATATTTTTTAACTTTAATGGCGCGATCTTGGTAATTATGTATATAAGAAAGGCTCTACGAAGCGAAATTTTTTACGACAATGTTTAAACATTTTTTTTTTTTCATTTACAATTAAAACGTAATTTCGAGAAAATTTTGTTTGTTACCAATCGTTTAACTTGCTGATAAATTAAGTTTAAGTAAAATTTCCAACGGGAATTAAATATTCATAGTGTTTAGAATACACCATAATTTTTTCAAATTAAAAAAAAATTTCAAAACTTGTCGACTGGATTTAACGAAATATAATTATGACACGAAAACGCGTGTTAGAGTGGACTTTGCAGCTCTCGTACGCTGAAACTATTGATTTTACAAAAAAAGGTTACTGAATAAATTGTAGGAAATTTTCTCTAGTTTAATTTATTACATAACTATTTTTATTGTAAAATGAGTTGGAACGGAGTTATTCTCAAAAAACTGTATTTGAGCGCCATTTTTCCAATATGGCGGCGCGAGCGGCAAAGATACGAGGTGACAAAGTAAAAATTCGAAAAGAGAACGTCAAAATCTATAAAATCACCAATTTTCAAAACTACCGGAAAACTTTCCAGGTAACCCCCTTTTTGAGCACCAAATGACTGTAATATAATTTTGTTGCACGATTTTGTTATCATGCTGTAATTTGTCTTTAACGAGTTTCCCTAATAACAGTAGCATTAAATCAAGACATTGCTGAAGTAATTTATTATTTCAAGACGAAAGAAATTTTATCGTTTTGGGATTGTATTTTAGTAATCTTTAATTTTTGAAACAGAAATACTAAATAATCCTTTTTTTTTCATTGAAATTCAGACGATGCATGCAACATTTTAGAAATTTAACAACTATAATTTAAAAATAAATATACTCTTCACGTTCATAAACGCAGGATTTTTAGATATAATAATTATATTAAAACCTTCTCCGAAACACGCTGCATCTTATCGTCTAAATATTAGTCCGCGGTTCAGTAGGTTAAATATTATAAATTATATTTTTTTATATAAGACTACAGACTACTATCTACATACAAATAATAAAATACATAGGTATTTTAGAAGTTAGGTATATCACAATCTATAAATAAGAACATATTCTTTGATACATACCTGATTACGTAGCAATAAGCCCGATGATGTATGACAAAGAACAAAAACACGTTTTATTTACTCACAAATACGTACATTCGTTGAGCAAAAGTTTTAACGTAACAATCTGACTATACCTCAGCAGTAGTGATCGACTTGTATAAATTATACTCTCACGTAGGTATGTATATAGTCATCTGTCCGCCGAGGTTAATCCCCCGCCGGTTTAACAAAAAAGAAGTAAAAAATTAACAATGTCCGTTAGAATTACACATTTATTGATAAATGTGATATATTAGTAATAGAACAGATGGTACTGATGTCATAAATTAATTGTTTACAATAGATAAATTTATCGGAGTTGTTTTTTTTTTCTTTTTAGAAGGTTACAGTTTATACACGGACGTCATTGAATCAATTGCGTCTAATTTTTCTACTACCAAATCAGATCTGTTCACGTTTTAAAAATATGTAAATAAATAAATATAGTAAAAAAAGTGTATTTGTATCAGAAAGCTATAATATTAAAAAAAATCTGTTAGGTTTTATGAAACCACGGTAAAGGTGAAACTTTTTTTTCACATTATAGACATTTATCTAAAAAAATTTGGAATAATATTCCATTAAGGGTGTAAAAATCGCTTTATCAATCTTACCGCGCGGCCGACCGTCACGCGACATGCAACACACAGACGAAAAAGTTTGAGACGATGTAATAAAAGTTTCACTTTAAAAAAAATGTATCTCTATCAGAAAGCTGTAATATAAGACACAGGCATTAAGTTAACCTAACTTAGAAACACGATAGTGTGTGCCTGTTTATGTGTATATGCATATTTAACATTAATTCAATAAACCTATACACAATCTAATTTGATGTTGAAAAAAGAACCGAAACTTACACCTTTTCTAAACCATTAAACTTTAGAGAGCTTTACGTATCCGGAATAGGCCATTATTGTATAAATTATATAAATTTAATATTTACTTTAAAAATCAATGAATTTCTTTTAGCTCCTGGAGGGTTGGGGATAGAGTCGGGTCGGCAACACGCTTGCGATGCTTCTGGTGTTGCAGAGGTCTAAAAGCTACGGTAATCGCTTACCATCAGGTGAGCTGTACGCTTGTTTGCCGACCTAGTTGTATAAAAAAAAAATTAGATCGCAGTTATTGTTCATTTGTAACGGCTATTCATAGAACATGAGATCGGTAAATCGAATCTGGAATTATCAACCAATTAAGCGTGTATTCTTACGTCCTGTTAGAAAATTGATTCGATGTTAGAGATGCGTGTAGTACCTAGTCACCTGAACGTCGGCGGTTGTTTACTTGTTTAGTTCGATTTCTGCTCGAATCAGATAATTGTATTACCAAGTAATAATGTAATAACATGTAAATATTTGTTTATTATACCGTGCTTCATTGGTTTATTCCTTTGGCAAGTTCTACAAGATTACCCAAAATCGAGACGAACTTGAAAGCGAAATATTTCCACACTATAAGATATAAAACTAAACTGTTTTTTTTTTAACCCAAAAAGCCAACTTCAACTACAGTAATAAGTACAATGAAGATAATTGATAAAACTCAAAAAGTGCTCGTCAAATCTTGTTCAAATTTATATTGGACCACACGACAAGCACCAATTTTCGAATAAAAAAAATGATCGTCAAAATCGGTACACACTCTATAAGTATAAAGCTATGAGGTAACAGACATAAAAAAGATACAGCTGATAATTAATAATGCGACATATTATTTTCAATAATGTGTTACAAACATGAACACGTTTCTTAAAGGGAATCCCTTGAAATTTTCCCTATATCTTCAATTGCTATAGCAGCGAAAGTGAATACTTTAATAATTACTTACGAGTACCTTATACACAATTCAAGTCTTAGTTTCGAAGATGTTATTATGATGAGATGATATTAATTGTGACGAATTATACTATACTATCAAGAGTACCCTAAACCGAACAGCATGTATGAAAGGAATAATGTAAGTGGACGAAGCGAAACAAGTACCTATGCAAGGATCGTAACAAGTGGAAAGAAGTGGTCTCTGCCTACCTCTACGGGAAAGAGGCGTGATTACGGTTAGATTATACCTATGTATTTATGTATGTACATATGTATGTAATATAATAAAAATAAACTACACTAGAATATCAATGGTAGTAGGTATAAGTATTATAATCTAACTGAGGTAGGGCAAGCAGAAAATATCCTTCTCAAAATCTGAAGCAGATCGACTGGGGTAGTACCTCGACCTTACAGAAAATCACAGCTAAATAATACTGGTTTCAAGCAGTGTTGTGTTTCTGTGGTGTTATTGTGATGCTTCTGGTGTTGCAGGCGCATTATAGGCTACGGTAATAGCTTACCATCACAGGTGTGCCGTACGCTTAGTTGCCGATTTAGTCATATTATATAAAAAATAGTAAAAAAAATACAGGTGAGTTTAGAACATCCTTCTTTTTTAAGTCAGTTAATAAATAAACGTTAGCCTACCTTGATAACAAACGTTCGTGTGTGGATATTAAAGGTATTTTTATTTATTTATTAAGTTCCATTCTTAATATTTCATTGAACTTATCGACCGTATATTGTATCGAATTCGATACAAAACATGTTCTTGCATTATGCATCTAAATCTTTCGCTGTTCTTGAACCTTAGAATAGGGTTGACAATATTTTTTTGTAAAAATATTGTATTGTACATAATAAACCGTAAAACTAGACAATAGAATTTTCTAGAAGGAACAAATACGGACAATACAAATATATTACTAACTAGCTGCTGCCCGCGACGTCGTCTGCGTGCGTTCACTGCTCGTTCCCCGTAGGTGATAGCGTGATAATATGTAGCCTATGTTCTGACCCGACTTCTTAATAATATTCGTGCCAAATTTGAAGTAAATCCATGCAGTACTTTTTGAGTTTATCCCGGACATACATACAGACAAACAGACAAACAGACAAAAATTCTAAAAACTATATTTTTGGCTTTAGTATCGATTGTAGATCACACCCCAAGTATTCTTTTTAAAAAATATTCAATGTACAGTTTTGACTTTCCTACCATTTTATTATATGTATAGATTTATATTTACGAAATATATTTTAGAAAAAAAATTCTTTCGTCTTTATAATATTGTAAAAAATAAATAAAATTCATTTGTAAGTCCGTACTCGCTACTCGAGTATTAGGACGCTTGTGCACTACAATGAATTTTACGGACGGGCTGTCCGATTTTTTACGGTCCGATATGATACGCCATAGAAATGTATGGGCGCTTGTGCACTACCATGAATTTTACCGTCCGTAATTTTACTTTTTCCCATACCGGACCGTTTTTTTCGGTCCGAGATGAAGGGAAGGGGAGGGGGGCGGGGAAGGGGTGTGTCGCTAGAGCTGCTAAGTTTTTTTGACAAAAAAAAGTATAAAATGGTTTGGATAGGAAAAAATAAAATAAAGTATTTGGAAGAAAAAAAAGTCTTTTTCAAATTTTATGTTTTAATTGCTTTAAAAACGTATTTTTGTATGCTTTTAGTACATGTTAACAATTGTTTGTTATCGTTAAATGTTTCAAAGCTTATTTGGCAACCTTTTAATTTAAATAAACGATTCTTTTTTTCAACTTTTAGATTTCTTTCTGAAAAAAAACCTCTTTTAGTGAAAACTGAAGTGGCGGAAACGGAGAGTAAATAAGAATTTTTTTTTTATATTTGTCAAGCTATCAGATGCATTTTTAAGTATAAATTGCCATTTTTCAACTGTACTTTTCACTGAAAATTGTTTATCATCATTAGTGAATTGGATCTCTTTAATGTTTGGATCTCTTTAAGTAGGTATTATAGATTCGGAATACATATCGTCCATCTTAATTAATATTTCATCTTTCTTGTAATTTGGCCTTTGTAATTACCATTTGAAAATGTTCAAATTTAACCTAATTTTTAAACCGACTTCAAAAAAGGAGGAGGTTTCTCAATTCGACCGTATATATATTTTTTTATGTGTGTTTGCGGATAACTTCGTCGTTTATGAACCGATTTTTATGATTCTTTTTTTGTTGGAAAGGGGATATCCCGACGGTGGTACCATGGTAAGGAAACTAGGATTTGATGATGGCTTCCCGGAGAAATCGAGGGAAACTTCGAAAATCGTAGAGGTTTCGTGGAATTTTATTCTTCTACTTACGTTGTATTACTTGTCGATGTAATTGAAGTCAGTTTTTTTATGTATTTGTAGGTATAATTACCAAAAATAAAGTATATTACGTTATTATAAAGTATGGTTGGTAACCCTATTGCGTTGCGTTCGTAAAATTCCGGACCGTAAAATTCATTGTAGTGCACAAACGCCCATCCGTGTTTTTCAGTGCCAATTCGGACAGTAAAAAATCGGACCGCCGGACGGTAAAATTCATTGTAGTGCACAAGCGCCCTTAGTCTTTATAATAATTATGATGCATTATCATCACGCGGCTATTTATTATAAACGTGTTTTAAACTGTCGTTAGTGTGTAACTCGTGTAATCGTTGTTGTTTTACAGTGTTTAATATGTTTTTTTAAACGACTTAGGCGAAAACAACACTTGGTGGTAAGCGGTTACCGTAGGTATAATATATATATAACACCCTTACACATATTAACCTTACACATGAGTATTAACCATCCACGCTATTTTGGCACTATTGGCAGCTATGCATTCAAATAACTAACATTTCGGGGATTAAATTTTATTTGTATGGACTTAAAACTAAAATATATATGCTAATATCGAAAATAATATGGAGATCAAACCCGTCCTAGAACCGTCTCTATGTATGTTAAAGTGGCCGTCAATACGAACTTGCCACTCATTTTTGGCATTCGACAGCGAAAAATACATTATTTGACTTCTTATATGTGTATTAAAATGCCATTTTTTTTAATATTTTTGATATACTCGTATTCGAATAATAATTTTGCTAATTTGCGTTGGGGGGCTGAGATAATTACCAGACAGACAAAGTCGGCATGCGTATGAAAGTCGCCATAGTTACCGTCAGATCTGTAGTGTTTTTACGTAATTCCTATATGGGCTGAACATCGAAAAATGTTTCCCGGATGAAATGATCCCTGATACTATATAATAGTTATTATACTAGATTATCTATTACTATCTTCAAGATATGATTTTTAATTATTAAAATAATTTAAAACGGGATGTTGACCATGTTTTTTTTTAATCTGTATTTTGCAGAGCTTGAGATTTTGATATTATCTATGTATGTCTTGTTCACGAGAGATTATTAATGTATTTGTAGTGCGTAATAAAATTTAAATTAATAATAGACCACTCAATGACATGGGATTTAGATTGGGGGGATTTTTTACAAAATATTTATAATACCAAGAAGCGTCATGAAAATTCTTATGTATCCCTGTGAAAAGGATTCGGTAGTACGAACAATTAGTAATGTAAATCCCTGAACCACAGATTACATTTCACTTCTCTTAAATGAGGTAATGGTAGAGCATAGCAGGAAATAGCTTGCTCAAAATGAGAAGCCCAACTGAGGAAGTACCTAATAGTAATGCTTATTTGTTTGACTATTCTTCGACTATCTATCTACGTTGTAGGTATAGTCGGGTTTTTCTCGTTTGTAAGCAAACACAAATATTACACCTTTAACTCATACTTAATGGAAAAAATAATAAAATAGACAGTTACAGATGTTACTTTTACTGACTTATAGCTTTTATAAATAGGAATAAGACAAATATAGAAATATAAAAAATCTTTATTATTATCGTATTAATAATAAGTTACTAAAGACTAAGAAATAAATAAAAATTTCACGCTTAAAGTAAAGCTTGCTACTTAATAATACAAGCAACATTTAACTTAAAATACTTGTCAAATTCTAAATTTAAATCTATGGCTTAATAAATTTTCCTTCCGAGAAGTGATCCCATTTTGATATGATATCAAGTAGAACTGTCCCCGGGCACTCGGTTGCCATTACTTGACTGTGCCCCTTTAACTTGTAGTCGGGGCTAATCGCTCCGTTGCGGATTCCAGTTTTAATAAGAGCTTGTACTGCTTTTAACATTTTTTTAGGTGGCTGCTGCACTGTAAGAAGTTTAATTTTACACAATAGAGTACGAGTAGCAATGTAAGATTTTATTTATAGCTTAAAAATGTAATAAAATATCTAAATCAAGTAATGTTATAGTATTTTTAATCAAATTTATAACCATTTTTTTAAAGGGAAACGTTCCAGAATTCGGTATATTAAGTATCCCAGGTACGAACTCATATATTTTAACAATCTTAATGGATATACTATAATGGTAATTAATTTATTGATATATCAAAAATTAGACTTTTTATCTTCACTATTTTGTCTGAATATTAGTTTTACATAAAGGATATATACGTATATAATTATATATAATATAGCTTATTACCTCTCCAGTCTCCGATAAGACATATTCCTACACTAAACTTGTTTGCAGGTCCAGCGTGAATGCCTAAAGTTTGCCATCCTCTTCCTTCGTAGACTCCGCCTTCGCTACCCACGCAAAAACTAAAAACGATTGATATTAATTTTTATTTGATATTTTACAACATTTCGTTTATATAGAATATGATAGATTCCTAAGCGATTATGTGTAACATTGATTGAAATATAATTAAATCTAAAAAATATAAAAATATCACAAATTTTACAACGAATAACATTAAATTAATCTTTAGGTAAATTAACACATGCACAAAGCCAAGCATTAGTTTTCTAAAACATCATAACTTTTTACAAAATGTATAGGTTTATTTTAAGCTTTATGATTTTGATAAAAACGGGAGTTGAGAGTAAGGCGTTTATTTATTTATTTATTATGTTTGTATTCCGATGCCTCGGAGAGTACGAGAAGTCGGTTCCGGTTGTTATTACACCTGATTGCGGGTTCGATCCCCGCACACGACAACATTTGTATTAGCCATACAGATTTGCCGTGGTCTGGGTATTTGTGCAGTCCTTGTGGGTCTCCTCAACGTGCCTCGGAGAGCACGTTAAGCCGTCAGTCCCTGTTGTTATCATGTACACCTGATAGCGATCGTTACTCATAGTAGGCAATATACATATGTATCCACCAACCCGCAGTAGAGCACCGTGGTGGATGTAAGCTCCGACCCTTCACATACATTTAGAAAGAGGCCTATGCCCAGCAGTGGGATATTACAGACTGAATCGTGATAGTGATGTTTTTTTTCTTTTACTGTTATTATTTATTTACATTTCCTAATGTAAATATCAGTGTTATTAACTTAAGTATTAATCTTCAAATTTTATTGTAGCAAAAGAAAATAATAGATTGCAAATACCTCATTATACGTATCGTAAACTATTTATGGATTAGTTCCGTATTGCAATGATAATATTTATGAATATAAATTTTTATGCAGTTAAGCTAATAGTCTGATACAGTTATAATAATTACCTACATTAAACCACAGTTACTTAGTTTACTCTACATTCTAAATAGTCTGGGAATAATTTTATTTATGACAATTATAAAAATGTGCTGTGTGGTTACGGCACTAAAGAATGTAGCCACCCCCTCTCTTCCCGTGGGTGTCGTAAGAGGCGACTAAGGGATAATACAGTTCCACTACCACCTTGGAACTTAAAAAGCCGACGGATGGCAGGATAACCATCCATACTGGCTTTGAAATACACAGGCCAAAGACGGGCAGCAGCGTCTTCGGTGCGACAAAGCCAGCCCTGCGGTCACCAACCCGCCTGCCCAGCGTGGTGACTATGGGCAAAACACATGAGTTCGCGTCATAATGTCGGGCGCGAACTTGTGGAGGCCTATGTCCAACAGTGGACTGTGATAGGCTGTAGTGGTAGTGGTGGTGGGATAAAAATGTCTCAAGGTTAATTAAAAATGAGTGTGTTTATTAAATTAACCAGTGTAAAATACATATATATTTAAAAAAAAAAAACATTTTTTTCTATATAGTGCTAGTGCCATATCTAGTACCATATAATTATTTATTACACGTAATATTACTAAATAACCGGTAAAACTGCTATAATATTGTAGACGTTATTTACAATAAATTATCAGAACGACGGATAAAACAGAATCAATTCTATTCTTTATTATTATTTAGCTATTTTAATTTTGTTCTTCATTTGCATACAAAACTGAATATAGTTAAGTAAATTATTGTAATTATTTATTACACATAATAGGTATATGATTCACAGTGTAGTAAAACGTATAAATTGTCACTCACAAATTATATATTTGTATTTTAATCAATGTTTAACGTTTAACATAACCTCTGAACTCTAGTATAGAGTTGTTACTAATAAAACAACCATTTATTTATATACTTCCGATCATATTTTCATTAAGTCACTTTGTTCCCATTACTTACTAATAATTATGAAAAATGTGTAATAAATTTAGAACAAAATAATAAAAATGGTGGATTAGGCTCTGATACTTCTCCTACATGGGGAATGAGGCCTATGCACAACAGTTATGTGAGATATTACAGGCTGAAGCGAATATAATATGAGATGTAAATACGAGTAGTATTATCATTTTCCTACATGGAGAAAGAGGCCTATGCCTAGCAGTGGGATATTACGGCCTGGATCATGATCGATACACATAGATACATTTATTTTTATTATTATTATATTTTTTTTATGTAACTAGGTTGGCAAACAAGCGTACGGCACACCTGATGGTAAGACCGTAGCCTATAGACGCCTGCAACACCAGAAGCATCGCAAGCGCGTTGCCGACCCTATCCCCAATCCCCCCCAGGAGCTCTGGTCACCTTACTCACCAACAGGAACACAATACTGCTCGAAAACAGTATTATTTAGCTGTGGTCTTCTGTAAGGTCGAGGTACTACCCCAGTCGGGCTGCTCCATATTTTGAGCAGGAAATTTCCTGCTGTGCCCTACCTCAGTAATTTATATATTGTCCTTATTTTTGCATGGTAATCGCAGTTAAAGTAAGCTAGCGTAATTTTTATATGAACAATCCCTACAACATAAAAGAATAGTTTTATTAAAATTTGGCTATGAACTTACTGGTATCCAATGTCGCCCCAATCTAATGAGATATGATAATTCTGCATGGATCTCATAGCAGCAGCACATTGCTCTGTCGTGTTACAAGCACCGGGTATGTATGTGTGGTGTATGATCACGTATGGTACCGGCGTTTGTAAGGGCTCTACATGCGTTGGGGTTACGCCACCCCAGTCTCCTCTAGAGTATAACAAGTATGGTTCCTCGCCTTGAAAAAAAAAATTAAATTGAAATACAAACTTCACACTGATATAATGTATATCTGTACAAATAAATAAAATTGGAGTGTCTGTTTGTAATATTCAAATAACTGCTTTTTGCTAAATGCATATGGATCTATACACGGTACATAATTATAACAAAATGACATTTTTTACAATTTTTGTCTGTCTGTCTTTTTGTTTGTTTCGGCTAATCCCTGAAACAGCTGGACTGATTTTGATGGGACTTTCACTGGCAGATAGCTGATGTAATAATGTGTATCTTAGGCTACTTTTATTTTAGATTTTTTTTTATAACTGCGAACTGAACAATAACTTTTTTGTTTAATTCCACGCGGACGAAGTCACGGGCACAGCAGCTAGTAGATAAATAGTAACATCTTACACCACCGTTATACACCACAATAAATGAATTCAAGCATGATATTCAAACATAAATATTAAGATACTTATTAGTTTTATCGCTGAGTAGCGATCTCTTTCAGACAACCTTTAGATAGATAATATAAAAATAAGAAATAAAGTGTAAAAAATATATAGTTCTTTGTTTTCAACGTTAATATTATTTATTGTCTTACAATATGATTGACGATTTTATATTTTTTCATTATTATGGAGTATGAAATATTAACACATTTACGACCTTCACTTCGTATAATTATGACTGTTAGGTATAAACGTCAACTTAAATAGCCATTTAAATAAATATTGCTAAAATTAAATAAAAATTAACTTACCGTGTGGCTTCGAATTGGCATTATAAATAATATTAAATATTACAAATACGTAAATTAAAACAGAGCTTGATGTAGCCATTATGACAGAATAGGTCAAAGAAAATAAAACTGTGTTGTTACTCGCGTGTTGACAATTTTCCTTTGAAGCTCATTCCACTGACCCTTCCTTATATGATGATTTTCGAAGAGCGGTACTTTACCACAAATAACACGTGCTCGTAACACATATAACAGGCAATGAATAAGATTTGAAATAGTAAAAACATTGCGTATCATATATATTAAGATAAGGCGATGACTTGAATGAATATATTATACTAGCTGACCCCGCAAACGTTGTTTTGCCATATATGTTATAAACCCCCGCAACACCCTCTTGTGGGTGGAATTTCATAAAATCCGTTCTTAGCTGACCTCTACTCAGCGAAAGGAATATTCCTACCAAATTTCAAGTCTCTACGCCTTATGGTTCCAGAGATATCGTGATGAGTCAATGGGTGGAAATCTCTTTTATATATATAGATTCTAAAAGCGTAGCATTACAATGTTACGGTACTTTTAATCGACTATAAAAAGGAAAGTAGGTAGGTACGTAAAAATACCTTTTTACAACTTCAGTAAAATAATAGTTTCACGCGCTTGTGTAATAAAGAGTATTGGAGTAACTATTATAATATTTTTATGGGGTGGAGCAAAATTAGGAATTAATATCTTTTTGAAAATCATGAGCTGACCTTCCTAATAATTCCTAAATAATATTGCTTTCAAGTAGTGTTGTATTATTATAATGAGTGAGATAATTGGAACTCCTGGGGATACGCTCTATTAGCAGCACAGGTAGGGTCCAAGGTTTTGCAAACATCCAATGGATAAGGTGAGGACAGTCACAGCACTGGTTTGTGGCTGTTGCGCTGGCGGTTACGGGTTCGATCCTCGAACATGACAAACATTTGTAATGGCGATGCAGATGTTTGCAGTGGTCTGGGTGTTTGTGCAGTCCTTGTGGGTCTCCCCACCGTGCCTCGGAAAGCACGCTATGCCGTCGGTTCCGGTTGTTATCATGTATAAATAATTGTGTTTGCTCGCAAACGAAAAAAAACCGACTTCAGTTACATCGACAAGTAATACAACGTAGGTAGACGAAATGAAAAAAGAATTATCAAAATCGGACTACTCTGTAAAAAGTTATGCGTGGTCATACCTTACAGTCAATGAGTGAACAATCAATCATCCCCTGTTTTCCTACCCTTAGGGTTGGATTTTTATTTTCAAATTTATATGGGATTAACTTCAAGGTATATTCTTTCCAATAAAAAAAAGAATAATCGAATCGGACTACTCTGTAAAAAGTTATGCGTTGTCATACCGTACAATTAGTGACTGAATAATCAATCAATTCCTGTTTTCCTACCCTTAGAGTTGGATTTTTATTTTCAAATTGAAATGGGACCAATTTCGGAGTATACTCTTTCCAATAAAAGAAGAATTATCAAAATCGGACTACTCTGTAAAAAGTTATGCGTAGTCATACATAAAAAATATATACGCGTCGAATACATAACCTCCTCCTTTTTTGAAGTCGGTTAAAAACTGATAGCTATCGTTACTCATAGTAGGGAATATATCCGCCAACCCGCATTGGAGCAGCGTGGTGGATTAAGATCTGATCCTTCTCCTACATGGGGAAAGAGGCCTATGCCCAGCAGTGGCATATTACAGTCTAAAGCGTAGCGTAAAGCGTACTTCCCCAGTCGGGCTGTCCCATATTTGAGCAAGAAGTTTCCTGTTGTGTCAAAAATTCTCAAAAGCGTCATATTTTTGTCAATTACTCATAATCCGATATAAAATTAAAATCCCTAAATTTTATATACGATAAAATATTCCTTTCTTATCTCAAAGTCGACGAGGTCGGTTATTATCTGTTCAAAAGTTCATACAATAAAAACACGTTTCGAAAATCTATAATACTATTATTTGTGGACATGAAAAATCGGTACGTTCGTAATCGTACATTGATTGGTCAATCGCACTTAGCGCCAAAACTGCCTATCGAGTACATTTCATGACTGGTTCCTTTCCTTTTAGTGCCAAATCGGTTGACGACCGCTCTGATGTCGTAGTGCGTCATACGTGTGCCGTGTAGGAACGGGCGGGCAGGGCACACCACGTTTTTTAAACGCGCGTCAACGGCGCGAATTTATCATACAGAGCAGTTTTTATCGTTTGTATCGATACAAACGCGCGGCACCAGCGCGTCTGTATCGATCCAAACGTGTATTTGAATTAATACAGGTGTGCAAAGGTCTACAGGCTGCGTCTGACTTGCGTGCGTATCGCGTCTGTATCGCTACAAACGCGCGTCAACGGCGCGTTTAAAAACGTGGTGTGCATAGGCCCTAAAGATCGGCGGTTACGGGTTCCTTCCCCGCTTGGTGTGGATATTTGTATTTATAGAAATATAGCGTCTGGGTGTCTGTCCTTGTGGGTCTCCTCACATTGCATCGGAAAACACGTTAAGCTATAGGTCTCGGTCGCTATTATGGACACCTGATAGCAATAAAGCAAAATGAATAAATAAATATTAACTAAATATAAATAACTAGCGACCCGCCCCAGCTTCGCACGGTTGCAAAAACTATCAGTATTCCTCTACTATATTATGCAATTATGCATAATGTATTATACTTATAAACCTTCCTCTGGAATCACTCTATTTACTAAAGAAAACGGCATCAAAATCCGTTGCGTAGTTTTGAAGATCTAAGCATATATAGGGACAGACAGACAGCGGAAAGCGACTTTGTTTTAGGTATACTATGTAGTGATAACAAATAAATAATCACTACATAGTATAAAACAAAGTCGCTCCCCGCTGTCTACATGCTTAGATCTTTAAAACTACGCAACGGATTTTGATGCGGTTTTCTTTAGTAAATAGAGTGATTCCACAGGAAGGTTTATATGTTTATTGCATACATAAGTAGAGGAACACTGATAGTTTTAGAGGTTTCTAATGTGATGTCGTAAATAAACACATTTTTTTTGCGCTTTATTGCATATATTTATTTTATATTTAGTATGAGCATTGCACTCGTGCGAAGCTGGGGCAGGTCGCTAGTTATAAATAAATTTCGTTGCCCGGGGCTCGATGAAAATTTGCTTCCCTACTAATGTAATTGAACTTTTTTTACCAAATTAATTTAACACACTCATTCCAAGCTCAATTTTCATTATATTCATTAATCGACTTCGAAAAATGAGGAAGTTCTCAATTAATTCTGCTATATTTTTATGTTTTTATGTGCGACCTCTAATAGCATAAAAAACGTAATCTACATTTATGTAACATATTTTACGTTATGCAAGACAAATATTCAAACAACAAGACTAAAATTCTAAAAATATACGTTTGGACTTACACTATCATAAAAAACATACTTTATACGTTTTTCCTTAATACCTCATATTATGTACGGTCATTGAACCAACAAAATATTTTATTGGTAAGTATAAATAAAAACAACATTTTTTTTTGTTAAATACAACGTTAAAAAAGTGATTTGCATCATCTGAGGACGAAAATGTAACAAAAAATGTGAGATAATGTAAATAATTGACAATATGTTTTTGAACTCCTTGTAGAAGGTTAAGTTTGTGTGATATTGACGGACATTTGATTATATTTGTGTATTTAGTGTCTTTATCCATAGTAATTAAAATGGTAGTTGATACAAAAAAATGCACTAAACTTCGTTTTGCGACTTACATCAAGGGCGTATTTACCCTATGATCAAAAGGGCTATGGCCCGGAGTAGCAATCTGCGAGGGTTGACGGAAGCCGAGCATACCTAAGGAGGTACTAGGGATATTAAAAAATAATCTATTTTTTAATAGTAAACTGTCACCTTTTTTTTTAACGTGGGGAAAATCCATCATGGATACCCTCCGGCGCGGGGGCACCAGAGGGTTATGTCAGACTCCTATTGACTAAAAACCGCCACGTGCGAGCCGTCGTCCGCCTGAGTGGGGCGAAATGGGGTCGCCACCTCGCCCCGGCGGTAGGCCCGAACGTAAACGTTCGGGCCCCGGCACAAAGTTGGGGTGGCCTCGCTCACAACAAGGTCACCCCGCAGACCTGTGGGGTCACGTCACGGCGACCCCACTATTACGAGGGGGGGAGGAGGTGGGCAAACCGCCTCCTCCTTGCCCCCGTACGTCTGCGCCGGAGCGGGTCAGCGGAGGCGTCACTCTCCCTGGCCCGCTCCGCGGTC
This sequence comes from Melitaea athalia, assembly GCA_905220545.2. Taxonomy (NCBI): domain Eukaryota; kingdom Metazoa; phylum Arthropoda; class Insecta; order Lepidoptera; family Nymphalidae; genus Melitaea; species Melitaea athalia. The sequence goes on from HG992196.1 coordinate 13,653,571, forward strand.
TCCTTCTGCGTCATTACCTCTTCGCGTAAACTGTCACCTGCGTCAACAAAGATACCTAAAAAAAGGATAGCCGAAATATATTTTTTTTGACTCGATGATTGGGAAAAGCCTTCATTTAAGGGGTGGCAAATTAAAATGACCCGGGAAACTAAATTTTAAAATACGCCATGACTTATATTGTTGCTGTCTGTTGAGTAGGTAGTGATTAAGTAATTACTCGGTTATAAGTTAGACCATTAGGACCATAATTGTGTAAATCGATCCTCACACGTCAGACGTCAAAATAAATATACAATAGCGAAGACTCAGAGGTAAATATACCTAGTTTTGATCGAAACACTGCCTAATATGTTTGAGATATTACCAAAACATTTTGTAGTATAAATATTCCTGTTTAACAGGCCTACAGAAAAGTCCAAGACGGGAAAATTCTAATGTTTAAGAAATGGTATAATATGCAATGCTGTGATTAGAAAGCTACGCACTAAGCATAAACACCCAGACCACGGCAAACATATTCTGTAACAAACATTTTATACAAATATTTTAATTTAAACGAATATTTTAGGAGTTATTGCAAAATAAAAATTAACACCGTCAAAAATAAACCCCAGTGTGGGTTTCACACCGATGACGGGACTCTCTTGATGCGACCACAACAGCGCCTTGCCTTTCAATGTCAATAAAAAGGGTGCGAAAGAGTTTTCGTATGAGACTTTGAGTAGATGCAATAGTTAAGGCGTTTTGTATAATTATCTACTAGTGGTCGCCCAGAGGTCAAAATTCGACCATAGTTAAAAATTTAAATTAAAGAAAACCCAATAATTATGAAAATAAAGAACCTTTTTTTAAATTTTTCAATTTGACAACAGACTTTAACAATAAAGAATAGGGTATATGCATGTGTGCGAGTGGTAGTGTGTGTAATGCTTTTTTATTAATTTAATGTACCTATATTTAATGTATATTTAATGTATAATATTAAAAAAATTTAGCATTCTGCATTCCTTCTCTATATAAACTATAAATGTGCGAAATTTCATACACCTACGTAGGCGCAATTTCCGTAAAAAGGGGTACAAAATTTTTGCTTCACGTATTAATATATAGATAAACACACGTGAGGTCAGGATAAGTGACTAGTACAATTGTAAGAAAATCATTTTATCGATGTGCCAAACATTGTACCCCAAAATGAAGAAAATGTCATATTTACGTCCAAATATACATTTTATATCAATCATACATATTTATAGTTTAAAGAGCTATTCTTTGATTAGACTACTGTAATTAACGTAATCTAAAAGTAGAATCTAATCAGATAAATACTCTTTGTTAATGAGTGACGGATGACGGACAAAACGTCGGGGAAGTACCTTCACTTATAACTTTTTGTTTTTGAAGTAAAACTTCTTTACGCACGCTTGACTTGGGGAGTAAGCTGTTGAATGCGTGACGAGAGCGTTACGAAAAGTGTGATCGGGCGAAGAAGTTGAGAGAAAGATAAGCATGCAACGTTAGAAGCATCGAAAGCGCGTTACAGCGCGTACAGTGGCGACACTGTAGCTTTGAATCAATGGTGTTTCCAAGAAAAGCGGTTGAGTTAACTGAGTTTAGGTGATGGTGTTGGTGATAATGAACTTAATGGTGATAACCATTGAGTTGTGGTTGCATATCAATTTCCTTTACATTTGGAGCTGAAAATTTGATACAATTAGTTTTTTTTACTATTAGGAAGTAAGTTATTCACGCTAAACCAGTGCACCACTTCAGAGATAGCATTGTTTACATCGTCATAGTTTGTTTCTTGTCAACGTAATTTAAATATTAGTGAAGTATCATCAACAAATAATACAATGTCATGCTTCTTCTCTATTATATATGGTAGGTCGTTAATGTATATTAGAAATAAGAATGGACTAAGAATATTACGGTACCACCAATACGGTAACTTACAATTTGACGAATCATATATATGCTTGTTAGTTACCTTATTGAAATAAAAAATAAGGTAGGTATTTGATGAAAGTTATTCATCAAGGAAGTGTCTAATATTTTTTGAAATAGGTACATTTCCTTTTTACTTAAAAAAAGTAGTTAACAGGAATTATCTAAACGACTAAATATTCCTGTGCTACGTTATTTTTATAGGTACGTAGGAAATAGCAAATACAGTGGAAAACGTATAAGCTAAACGATAAAATCATTTATTAATTATATCTTCACAGGAATCTTCTTATCGCGGCAATCGGTTATAAATTTATCTTGATAAAAATCTAATACAATAATTTATGCACATGGAAAATTTTGAAAATGACGAATATTTATTTTCTGACAAATAAATATTTATTAATTCTTGATTATGATAAAAAAAGCGCCGATAAAGATGAAAAAAATAGGTAAGTATCGTCGGTGTGTCTTTTTTATATATTAGATAATATAATATATATCTAACAGTAAAATAATAGTTCTCCTTTTACATTGCTTCATTTTTTACGTCCTTTGTAGCATATTTGAAAGACTAGGCTCTTTGGGAATAAAATCGCCTTACATACTCGTATTTGTATAGTAATATACAAATATTAGAAATTTCTATTAATTTATGTATACATAAACACCTACATATATAAAAGCGTTAGGTCATTCACTCAATACTAAATTTATTTATTTACTTATTAAGATTTGCTAGCAGTTGTTACATTTTATGATATATATACACTAGCTTACTTAGAACTTGTGAAACTTTAACTGTTTACGCAACGCACGCAGCGGACAGGGTGTCCGACTGACACTAAGTCTACATCCTCCAACAAATCGTCTAAATTGTTTTGTAAAAACTCTAAATATTGGGCCCATTTAATCTACTTGGCAATTCGAAAGGCCCGATAAGTGTCCCGTTTACAATTCCCAACCACAAATTTACACTAAATAGTGCTTGGAATTTTTATGATCTTGCCATGTGTGGGTTTTCAATGGCCCAACTATGGTAAATTTGTGCTGCTATCACACATAACCAACCTAATTTATCTTAGAAATGAACAACAGGTGCTTTTAAAATAATTAAATAATTTACGACATTTTACGCCCCTGTAAATTTAAAGGCAGTTTACGGCTAAAATAGGCCTATTAAGTACGACTTTCTACGTATTATAATCAAAGCTGAGGGTCACAGGAAGTTTTTAAAATTACTTAGAAGTCATTGAACTTTTTTATTTTTTTTATATTAAAATTTCAACATTTAAAATCCGACTCCCTCAAACCAAATTATTTGTTTTCGATCTAAATTTTTAATAACTTTTATTAATAGTAGAAAGCTAGGTATTTTACCTGTGAGACAGTGGCGTAGCGTGCCTTGGAGGGGCCCCGTATCAAAATTAGTTGGGGGGCCCTAAATGAAGGGTAACGATTTCTCACAAAATAAACAAAATTAATGCTTGCATTTAATTAAAATAAATATTTATTTAATATAAGTTATCACTTCCTCCTAGAATAGACAATAGTGACAAGTCTGATAGCCGTTCCTGTCTCGTCGAAGTCCTTAAGTAATTTTTGTTCAGTTTAGTTTTGAAAAACTTCTTTCAGCTGTTGCGGTTAAGTTATAACCTTCCAGTTAGGAAGGGTCAAGAATAGAAAGCATGATGTGATTACCAAACGTAAAACTCGATGCAAGACTATTGAATTTTATCAGCAACAATTCCAGGAGTTCCTTAATGGAATTAATTTTTTGAATTTCGGATTTTACATTTTAAGCATGTTTTCAGAGCAATTGATTGTTAATGAAGATTAACTGAATCCTGCAATAACCGATGAAGGATGTTGCTAACTTTTGGGCGCACGCTTAACTCGGGAAAAAGGGGATTCCTTTTTTTTACTTTTGTCATTTCTGAAGTGAAAACTCTATAGGCACGTTTGACAGTTATTTTGTATGTTTTTTTACCGGAAAGCAAGAGATTAAGTGACATCGTGGATAACATTTTACTAAGTTTGCTTAAACACATTAGGGGCCTCTGTAGGCCGGGGCATCCGTACCATTAATACGTCTGATACGGTGATAGCTACGCCCCTGCATTGCAATCTAAATCACTCACAGAAGCTGACTGCTGAAAAAATGAAGAAATTTTGGATATTTTTTTTAATAACCTACTCTCTTTTCTGTCTACTTTTTCTTTTCATAGCTCCACTGGGATAATCTCTTTTCCTTTTACTCATTCTTTTCACAAACCACAGTAATTAACCAATAAGTAATGAGAAGTACAAGAGTGTACCTATTGTATTAAAATGTAATAACGTAACGGCGTTTGGCAGGCTTCATCGTCCACATCGTCGAAAACAAAAGTCTTCGAGCAATGCGTCCTGCCTGTGTTAACATACGGAGCCGAGACGTGGACGCACTGATAAAGGGACTGGTACACAAGTTCAAAGTCGCTCAACGTGCAATGGAATGGGCTATGCTTGGGGTTTCTCTCAAAGATAGAATTAGAAATGAGGCTATCCGCGAGAGAACGAAAGTAACCGACATAGCCCACAGAATTAACAAGTTGAAGTAGCAGTGGGCTAGTCATCTGTGTCGCAGGACCGATGGCCGCTGGAGCAGACGTGTCTTGGAGTGGAGACCGCGTCTTGGCAAACGCAATGTAGGACGTCCTCCGGCCCGCTGGAGCGACGATCTACGTAAGATTGCCGGTGTAGGCTGGATGGGGATTGCGGAAAACCGGAATATCTGGCGCGAACTTGGCGAGGCCTATGTCCTGCAGTTTACTGCTATGGGCTGAACTGACTGTCTAACTACTGACTGTGATAAGGTATGAACCGGAATGAAATAAAACATGTAAATATTCTTCTCGTAATATGCATCTGTTATTGCGGGATTTCACCGTTTAAGTCACTCACTGATGTAGGATGTTGCCAACTTTTGGGCGCACGCTTAACTCGAAAACAAAAGAGATTACTTTTTGATTTTGTCATTTCTGAAGTGAAAACTCTATAGGCACGTATGACAGTTATTTTATATGCTTTTTCCCGGGAAGCATGAATTTAAGTAACATCGTGGATAATATTTTACGTTTTTTTTGCTTATAGACGTTGGGGGCCCCTGTAGCCCGGGGGCCCCGTATCATTGATACGGCTGATACGGCGGTAGCTACGCCCCTGCTGTGAGAGTAAAACTAATAAGGACTAAGACACAAAAAATAAATATAAAAATAACGGCTTAATTCACAAAGAACAAAATTATGGTAATAGAAAGGTCGAAAATTTTAAAAAATATGAAAAAAAAATCATATCTCCTAAACTACAAAAAATTGTAGAACATACATGGGGTATTTTCGAGTACCCCTAGATGTCAGCAATCCAAAAAAAATTTTTGGACATCACCGTTTGGACCAACCTGTATATATATATATATATATATATATATATATATATATATATATATATAAGAAATTGGTGGGTGATATGACATTTTATGGCTATTTCGAATTCAGCACACCAAAATGAACAAACACAAGAATTACGTTATATTATTAAAAAAGTTTTTTCATTGTTGGCCTGTGATATTTAAAAAAAAAATTCGTTCCAAATTAACTATGAGTAAGAATAGATAGACGCCACGTTGGCACAGCGGTCATAGCACTGGATTGCGATTGTCTGTTGCGCGGGGGTTGCGGGTTTGATCCCCGCACACAACAACATTTGTATTGGCCATACAGATGTTTGCCGTGGTCTGGGTGTTTGTGCAGTCCTTGTGGGTCTCCCCACCGTGTCTCGGAGAGCACATTAAGCCGTCGGTCCCGGTTGTTATCATGTACACCTGATAGCGATCGTTACTCATAGTAGGGAATATATCCGCCAACCCGCATTAGAGCAGCGTGGTGGATTAAGCTCCGATCCTTCTCCTACATGGGGAAGAGGCCTATGCCCAATAGTGGGATTATTACAGGCTGCATCGTGATCGTGATCGAAGAATAGTTAGCGCTACCTTTATTAATCCTTATCAATCACTCCACATTACGTAATAATATAAACAACATATTAAAAATAATCAGTTTTATTAACAAAATTAGGTAACTCGTGAGATAAAGCTTTTAAGGTCATTTTAAGCAATTTACTATCTAAACTTCACGTTGAAAATGGTCCCACTTGGAGATCTCGTTGAACAAAGCTTCACCAGGACATTCAGTGCTCCCGGCTTGTCGGTGACCAATCAACTTGTAGTCAGGACGAATGATGCCCATTTCGACTCCGACTGCGATCAGTTTATGTACAACTTCCAGTTGTTTTGCAGGCGGGATTTCGACTGTAAGGAAAAAAATCAGTCATCATCTCACTGCCCTTATCCTATTTATAAAGGGTCGGCACAACATGTTCTCCTCTTCCTCAGACTCATGTTGTAAGTGATTTGGCATGTTGTTTTTTACGACCGGCCGCCTGCCTGACATCAACCCTCCTTGGGAATGAAAAATTAATCAAAAAAAAATCAGTACCTACTGTTATAGCAAACTGAAAATATTAAAATAAAACAACTTTTTCGGATTTTATCGCGGTTTATTAAGTTTTTAAAATTCCTGACGTTTCGGATACTTTACAGCAACCACGGTCTCGGGAGGATGGTGTAATGAGTAAAATTCGAGTAAACATTAGAAAACAAAACTGAAAATACTTTTTACTTTTAGCAATAAACTTTTAGTCGAATATAACGTTAGACAACTTTTGGCATTAGAACGCTAGAGAACAATAAAGAAACCTAAAAAATCGCAATACGGTTGTAGTAGGTAAGTAATAACATAGATGATAATGATGTGTGGACTTAGTGACGCTGTATTTTATGCAAGATATCATTAATTTTGTACTAAAACAAAGTTTATATATTATTTTTAAAAGTCACTTAAAATTTTTAATTTGTAAAATGACGATTCGAAGGTGATTTTGAAGCCTCTTTGAATAATAAATTTAGTTTTTGATTTTGATTTTAAGTAGTAATCGCGATGTACATCTAACATAACAAAAATTTAATTTACTTATCTTTCACTTTATTTTAAACCACATCATAAATATAAACAACTCAAAATAAATATAAGAATAGTACAACCGGCGGCCTTGTCGCTTTATAGCAATCTCTACAAGCAAACCAAAGCGAATTGGCTAGGGTAAAGATGGTAAGTGGTGTAAGTATGTATGTATGTAACGTGCGTGTTGTACTTTATAAGTACAAACTTGTGAGTGTAAGTGCATTTTTATCATTTGGTTTTACACTAGCTGATCCCGCGAACTTCGTAGAGCTATATATACATTTTTTTCATTTTCAATTTAGTGCAATCATTAAGAAGTTGCAGTCCTTGTGGGTCTCCCCACTGTGCCTCGGAGAGCACGTTAAGCCGTCGGTCCCGGTAGTTATCATGTACATCTGATAGCTATCGTTACTCATAGTAGGGAATATATCCGAAAATCCGCATTGGAGCAGCGTGGCCGATTAAGCTCTGATCCTTCTCCTACATGGAGAAAGAAGCCTATGCCCAGCAGTGGGATATTGCAGGCTGAAGCGTTCAGAACTTAAGGGTTTCTCATTTTGGCCTACTCGAGAAAGTGTAATCAAGTAATGTTCATAAAATACGATATCAAGGCAAAGTAGTAGCACTAGTAGCCTATTCTAAATAGTTGCCGAATTTAATGCCGGCTAAAAATAGTTGATTATGTTTAGAGTAGATTATATTTATTATTTGACAATAGAAATATTAATTACTGTTATAACATAAGTTTTGATTAAATGAATAAAGTAAACTCCTTCGTATTTGTTTCAATAATGAAAAGTGCTGACGTTGTATTTTATATAATATTAGAAGATTTATTTATTTTGAATTCATGACCTGACTTATAAACACGACTCCAGGAAGGCACGATTAATCACCTTAAATTTATTCATGGTACATAATTATTTATATCCCCTACAATTTGATTTCGCAAAATATTTGAAATTAATAAACATTTTTAATATCATATCAAAAATACCGACCGTTCCAGCGGGGATCGAACCCGCACCTCCGACAAACCGTGTCGAAGGTGCAAACAAAATTCATAAATCGTATTCACGTCGTACGGTCGTTCACTCCTTTTTTCGACATACAAAATCATCAAGGAAATTTTTTGAAAGTACATTTTTTGTTGAGAGTTTTAGTTTATGTTGCTTTCATTTAATGTTTATTCCTTTACATAACTCTTTTAAGTCACTCATAATTCAGTGAATCTGGGGAAACCCAGTCGTCATAATGTTCAAAGTAAAAACAAATTTTGATGAATCGTACGACATATTTTAAGAGTTTCGAAGAATATTTAAACAAATGAGTAAAATAGGTACCTACTTGATAGTTTGGCTTACCAATACCTTTTTAAGTAAGTATTTTACTTGTATTATAAAACATTATTTGAGGTTATATTAATAAAATACATGCTTATCTATATAATAAAAATGAATTTTGCTAAGCGCATAACTGGAGAATGACTCGACCAATTCGGCTAATTTTTTTTTGTATGTTCCTTAAATCCCACGGAAGGTTTTTATACTAAAAAAAAAAACAAAAGAAAAACATAACAGACAGAACGAAGTCTGTCCGGGCAGCTAGTTTAAAATAATATTATTAATCTTGGAGATGTGCTTTGTTGACAGCAGCAAGCTCCTGGTCTTGCAAGCGTCAATAGGCTACGGTAACTGCTTAAAATCAGCCGAACAGTACGCTTGATTACAACATTTACAACCATAATAGTAAAAAAGTAAGAAATAAGACTTAGTACTTACATCTCCAATCGCCGATAAGCACAATACCAATACTTTTAACGTTAAATCCATACGTATGTGCACCGACTGCATTCCATCCTCGTCCCTCGTAAGCTTTGCCATCACCACCTACTGCAAAACTGAAAAGGCATTCAATTGTAGGTATAGGTACAACTTAAAAATATTAAAAATATTTTAAAAAAATCACGTATGTTCGTAATTTAAAAACTGTAAAACTGCAAAGTCTCTACATAATTATTATATTTGATATTTTGACAAGAACCTTTTGACAAGGATTCATATTTTCTACCTCTTTGTTCACTTTGTTGTATATATTAGTAAACACTGTAAGAGTAAAGTTACTACTGTGTGACTGTGTTTATTATTTATTATTTACACTTATATATGTGTTTATTATTTACACTTATTTCAGATTTTACTATTTTTTGTTTTGTTACTTTTTAAAATTTAATGGCTTTAGTAGCCACTAGACTTCAGCAAAAACTATGAAATACTGCCGAAATACTTCGAAAACATTTTAAACTCATTATTAGCTGATTGAAATCATTACTCACTTGTAACCAATATCTCCCCATCCGTTACTCTCTTGATGGTAGTTCTGCATTCCCCGCATAGCCTGAGAACATTGTTCCTTTGAATGACAAGCTCCCGGTTGGTAGGTGTGATGTATGACCACAAATTCTACTGGCGTTTCTAGCTGTACAACGATTGTAGGCGGTCTTGCGTTCCATTCCCTTCGGGAGACTAAGTCGAAATTGAGTGCTGTGAATTTAGATTTTTATTTATTTACTAGATGGCCCGGTGAACTTCGTATCACCTACGTATATTTGTGAAAAATATACACAAACCACTTTCTGAACGCACCTATAAATATTTGACAACCAAACAATTGACAACGTTTTTGACAAAAGACATTAAATTTCCCCGCTAGGAACATTTTGTATTGGAAAATTAAATCGTCATTTTTAGTATTATCCGTTAAATATTATTTATGTTTCTCACCGTTTGATCATAATCAGCCAAATCGGTCTAGCCATTGTCGAGTTTTAGCGAGACTAACGAACAGCAATTGATTTTTATACGAGTACATATAACATTTTTAATTCTAGATAGGTATTTGTTTTTAATTTATATTATTCACTGATTCTCCACTCATATTAGTTTGTAGTACATTTATGTTTTAACAGTTATTGTATTCTTTGATGAATGGACTATCCAATACTAAAATATTGTTTCGACTTGAACCAGTATTGCCTGAGATTCGCGTGTTGAACCAAACGAGTTTATTGTTCAACTTTATAATGTTAGAGTAGATATATAAATACTAGGTAATTTACTAAACGAACCGCTACATATGTTTCCTCTAACTACTTACGTAGTTCAAAGTAGTTGTTTCGGAGTGATGAATACGAAATGGCAGATAATTCCTTAACTAGCAATGAAAGCACATACTTGAAAAATAATTAAAAATCGATCGACAATAGTCCTTGCGATAAAAATACCATCGACTCACACTTTTATATAGAATAGCTAAGCTAATGTGTACACAGTCACCGGCGTTAGTTAAATTAATCCCTATTAATTTGTAACATGGTTTGTTAAAGTTATTATAATTTAACTCGTTGACGAGTCATTGGTGGATTCGATCCCCGCACTTTACAAACCTTTGTATAATCCATTCATATGTTTTTTGTGGTCTGGGCATTTGTGCTTGGAATTTGTGCTTTATTTCTGCATTCCCGACACAAGATTCAAATCTTACTAGGAATAATTGCGTAGGTATGTATGTGTATGTGTATTCTGTACACAGATGATATACACAGTTATTTATTGTTTACTTACAGTTTTCACTGGCTTGTAGTCGTGGATGAGGTAGACCGAATACTGTGACTGCTGCGCTTAGAAATACGAAAGCTGCGCTTAAAGACATCTCTCCTAAAAATAATTTAATATTATTAAAGTATTTTTATACGCAATTAAAATGATAATTGATGTTATTTTTATCGTTTTATATAATTATATAAATCTCGTGTCACAATGTTTGTCCTCAATGGACTCCTAAACCACTTAACCGATTATAATAAAATTCGCACACCATGTGCAGTTCGATCCAACTTGAAAGATAGGCTATATTTTATTTCGATATATATAATTAATATATACAAAAATATATAAGGCGGTACGAAGTTCGCCAGGTCAGCTAGTCGTTTTATAAAGATAAAGACAAACAAAAAAATACGAATTGTGCGAGTTGTTTTGGATGAGTGTTTTTGTGTGTATGACATTATAGATAATATTCGAGTGTGTGTAAATTTGTAAAAAAAAAATCAATGAAAATGAATGAAATGTTACATTATGTACGTTACTATTAACTTGAGGAATCATCCGTCCATCTGTTTGTTTGATAACTCATTACTGTAAAGTTACTATGTATATAAAATAAATAAACACATAAAAATAAAACTTAAGTCAATAATTAAATCCTTAATTACCTTTTATTATATATTTCATTAAAATTCAGAAATAGAGTGAAAAAAATATATATAAAAAATGTATAAAACACTAGTAAGGGCTGCAAATAGAATTTGTAAGTTTGTTTCTATTTCAAAACAGATAATCTATATATAAGACAGGCACAAAACGAACAAAAATTTAATGTGCTCGAGCAAACAAAAAAATATTACTAAATTGCGATTGATTGTTCCAAACCAGTTGCTTTTATAGTTATCGATTAACTTGTGTTTATATAAAATATTCAAATCACAAATTTAATCATGTTTTAAGCTTCATCAATCAACGTGAGTTTTGTTTCTATGAATAGGTATCATTTGTGAATGAATATTGATTTCTAAATTGATTTTAAAAATGATAATTATTAATTTAGAAAATGGAACGACATTTACAGATTATTAGATTACCTAAATTTAAATAAATTGCGTTGGATTTTTTGGTTTATTTTGGATGTTTAAATGTAATAATATATAATAATAAAAGTAGGCACCGCGTTAGTGCACTGGTTTGTGGCTGTTATGCTGGCGGTTGCGGGTTCGATACCCGTACATGACAAACATTTGTATTGGCCATACAGATGTTTGCCGTGGTCTGGGTGTTTGTGTAGTCCTTCTGGGTCTCCACGCCGTGCCTCGGAGAGAACGTTAAGCCGACAGTCCCAGTTGTTATCATGTAGGTACACCTGATAACGATCGTTACCCATAGTAGGGAATATATCCGCAAACCCGCAATGGAGTAGCGTGGTGGATTAAGCTCCGATCCTTCACCTACATGGGGAAATAGGCTGTAACGTTATCCTGGTCACGAAACCAAAATTGTAACGACTTGTTGGGTGGTGAAAGGAGTCCTACCGACTCAGGTTATAAATCCTGACAGCGGCACCAACGTGTACCTTAGACCCTGATGAGGTGTTACAAGCTAATGTTAAGCCAGCAGTGGGATATTACAGACTGAAGCGATTTTATAATATATGTATATAACACTCATTTCTTTTGTATGTTTCAAAATGCGTATGTATTGTTAATAGAGATAATTATGATATCTGTGAGTCTCACCTGATACCAAGTCGATATTAAGAAGTACGCGCTTGTTACGTCCACAATCAAACATATAATAATGCTTCTTGAATGTATCGTTTTTATATGTGTATGCTAATGATATGTTAGATAAGTAATCGGTTCTTTACGGAGATTCGGGCGAGATATTTTACTATTATTATGATAATACAAAGTAATAACGTAATTGTGCAAGCCAGATTGAGTGGTTCTTTGACGGGTAATCACTTTTACCGGGTCTTTGTTTTCGTCACCATATTATCAATTTAAATTTTTTTTTCATATAATTTATTTTTGAATAATTTATCATCAAAAAGTGTAAACATATGTTTAGCTTGACGTGCTCCCCAAGGTACGGTGGGGAGAGCCGCGAGGACTAACAAACAACCAGACCGGAAATAAATATTTGTATAAACACAAATATCCACTCTGAGCGGCAATCGAACCCGTGATCGACGGCACACGCACCATTACACCGAGCAGTCAAACAAGTTTTCGCATTCGAGTTTTTTCTTTTTCATTTTTCCAATCGGGGCTCCCATACAAAAAACACAATTTTTGCCTATTTTTGCTTGATATCAATAAATGGTAAGATGTAGGCACTTGAAATATTCACAAAATACTCATATTTACTTTAATAATAAATAATAAAATTAAAATAAAAAAATAATTAGGGTTGGCAACAGTGTTTTTGCCGCTTTATGCCCAATATTAAAATCAGTGTACCTACTGTTGTTTACCTAGTCAATGGTACGGAACCCTTCGTGCGCGAGTCCGACTCGCACTTGGTCGATTTTTTTTATATTAAATCCGCCGTGTTGGCGCAGCGGTCACATCACTGGATTGCGATTGACTGTTGCGGGGGTGGTTGCGGGTTCGATCCCCGCACACGACAACATTTGTATTGGCCATACAGATATTTGACGTGGTCCGGGTGTTTGTGCAGTCCTTGTGGGTCTCCCCACCGTGCCTTGAAGAGCACGTTAAGCCGTCGGTCCCGGTTATTATCATGAACAACCTGATTGCGATCGTTAGTCATAGTAGGGAATATATCCGCCAACCCGCATTGGAGCAGCGTGGTGGATTAAGCTCCGATCCTTCTCCTGCATGGGGAATGAGGCCTATGCCCAACAGTGGGATATTACAGGCTGAATCGTGATCGTGATCGTGATCGATATTAAATCATTATAAGGGAAAAAAATAAAATATTTTAAATAAAAAACAAAGTGTATTTAGGAGATAAAAAGATAAGTCCACCAAATTTCGTGAACTGAATTTTTTTGTGGGAGATAAAAAAGTGTTTTTTTTTTAACTTTTCGCATAAATTTTGAGGTTATGTGAAAAAAGAGCAAATAGCAAGTGTAGTAACCTTTTTATTACTTACAACTTTTTCCATTTAACTTAACCACTCCTTTTGACCAATTAAATCATAATAACTTAGAACGCCTGTTAGAATGGCTCGGCTAAGCTTTAGAATACCGGACATCGATTTATGGGGTTTTGGGGGAAGAGCAAACCATAAACCCCCCCAAATCCCATAAATCGATGCTCAGTTCTGGGTTTAGGAGTGGTACCAGAGGGTGACCCACCCACCCCACTCAGTAAGCCCTTTGTCTATACCAGTGGTCGGCAACGCGCGGCCCGCGGGCCGCGTGCGGCCCGCGGAGGTCTTACTTGCGGCCCGCGAATGTTTTGTAAATAAGTTATAAATATCAACATAAATGCATGAACGAACCGCGATCGCGTAACACGTAGAATTAAAACGAAACTGGCAGATATAAATGATGTAACATTTTTCATTCAGCGACAGATTTGGTGAGTTTGAAAAGTTTCAAGCAAAGAAGATTTTTGCAAAGCCTTTTTCCTGTGATATTCAGGAAGTACCGAGTCATTTACAAATGAACGTGATTGATCTGCAATGTCATTACGGCCATTCTCCAATTCGGCGTTATTTGCCTAATTACCGTGACGTTTTTTATTTTTCACTGATTTGACTTAAACACATTAAAATATGAAACAAATCAAAGATACGAATTCAATAATTAATTAGGCATGTAACAATTAATTGTAGTTTTCTAGATAATGAGACTTAAAAAATTTATGTGTACGGTAATTAGAATTTTTTTTATATTTAATGTAACGGTAATTAGAAAATAACATAGAGTCTATGTAAAATATGATAAATGATAATAACACATATTAATAATTCGTTCACATATAATTATAATTAAAGCGAAAGAATTAACGATGTCCCTCATAACCATAACCTACCAATAGTGAAAAAAGACATTTTATCATTGCTATAATAAAAAAAAATTAGAACAGTTTTGATGAATTTCTTGTTATCTCTTCTATTGACATAACGAGAAGGGTATCACGTGCACGCATGTTAGCTACTGTAGACATAGAGAGATAATACGAGTAAAGGGGTAGACAAAATTTTGTTTTGGCGCGCATGCTAGGCCTACTGACCAACGATACTATTTGCAGTTCTTTTTATCGTTGCTCCTACGCCATCTGCTGAGCTTTTGCCATGACCACTCTCTGTATAGTTCCATTCAACCACTCTTAGATTAGGAAAGTGCCACTGAAGTTATGAGATGATAGATATAAAACATTTTTTTATTTCGATATTGGCCAGTTGGAGAATCTGATATAAAATGGATGACATTTACATGAGGAGCTTCATTTTCAATGAAATTTAAGACAGGTATGCAATGACCTTCTATAAGGTCATTGCACGTATGAGATGACTCCATACTGCAACTGCGTCATGTCTATGAGTGAAGGACTCAAAGTGCAAGACTCTGGAATCACGACCCAAAATGGTTGCATCTTGGAAAATAACCAGTTGCTGATTTTATAAGAGTGAGTAAGTTTATCAGTGTGTGACGTGTGTGTGAGTAATTTTATAAGTATGTGTGATTTTTCTTCCGGTTGTTTGGTGACATTTCGCAGACAGGTAGTATTTTTTTATCTCTTTTACTTTTATGCAGTCAGTCAGACAGTTCAGCCTATTGCAGTCCACTGCTTGGTCATAGGCCTCCCCATGTTCGCGCCAGACATCCTGAATTTCCGCAATCCTCATCTCCAGCCTACACCGGCAATCTTACGTAGATCGTCGGTCCAACGTGCCGGAGGACGTCCCACACTGCTTTGTAAGAGATCACACATACTTATAAAATTACTGTTTGCCAAGACGCGGTCTTCCCTCCAGGACCCGTCTGCTCCAACGGCCATCGGTCCTGCGATACAGATGACCAGCCCACTACCACTTCAACTTGCTTATTCTGTGGCCTATGTCGGTTACTTTTGTCTCTCACGGATAGTCTCATTTCTAATTCTAACTTTCGAGAGAAACCTCAAGCATAGCCCGTTCCCATTGCACGTTGAGCGACTTTAAGCTTGTGGACCAGTCCCTTCGCCAGTGTCCATGTCTCTGCTCCGTATGTCAACACAGGCAGGACGCATTGCTCGAAGACTTTTGTCTTCAAGCATTGCGGATTTTCTTTTATTGTACCTTTCTTTCTCCTTTTATTTTGATTGCTGATACAAAAAGGGTCATTTTTAATTCGTTGTCGGCGTTGGTTGCGGTTCCAGTTAGTAAACAAGTATTATTTTTTCATACAACGGTAATTATAAACATATGGTAATTAGTATACGGTAATTAGAAAACGATAGATTTTCTTAAAAATGTCGAAAACCGACACAGTATGCAAATACTAGCTTATTACAACGTACGGAGGCCAAAGTACTGTCTTCATTTACATTATCAACTTGGGTCTATCATAAAAATCAAGTATTAAACTAAGAACAACGGTAATTAGAAAAGTTTTTAACCAAGGCTACGGTAATTATATACTCACGTGCTTTATTGGAGATACACTAACCTTATAGACATTCAGATGCTGATGGGCCTTGACCCACACTGGGGAGACGCGACGCGTACGGTAGTGATGGTCCAAATACTTTTATTTAGGGATGTACACCCGAGAACAGCAAATGTTACGGGAATTATAACTTTCCAATGGACATGCGATTACTTAATGATAATTATTTGTAGACTGGTTCTATTGAGTCGATATTTTTTTGTGCGATACACGTTACTTAATATCATTTAAAACGTTGAATGAATCAAAGTAAATCTTTACGTTATAAAAATTACAAGCAATTTTTAAGATTAAGTTGGTGTGCGGACACGCCACGGTAATTAGAGAACGGAGGTTCTTTGAACATAAGTTAAATTAATTTAGCCTTAATTACTTAAAACAGAAGCCAATATTTTTTTTACAGCTAGATACGGCTGCTTTCTAATATATATAAAAAAAATTATGATTGAATATGATAATATGACGGACTCTATACAAGCCCGGACACCTAAAATTTGCTACTCGGAGAATGGCCTATTACATTGCAGATCAATCACAACTTGCGTCTAGAAAGACCTGTGTAAACAATCCAAATAGATTTTGTTACATTTGTGGCAAATATACATTCAAAAAATTCTGTTTAAATGTGTCAGACTTCGTTAAAAATGCTTACATGGAGTACTATCAACGGCCATTGGAAACAAACAACAAGCACTGGATACCCATTATAGTGTGTAAAACTTGTGTGGAGTTTTTGCGATTATGGAAAAATAACAAGAGGGATCCCTTGAACCTCATTAGTCCTATGATTTGGCGTGAACAGTCGAGCCACCACTACGACTGTTATTTCTACGTTGTAAACATAACAGGAATTAACCCCCAAAATCATTTCAAGTGGGTTTATCCTACTGTACCGTCAGTTACTAACCTGTCTCATTCAACTGATACATTAAAATCCCTACCAAGTATATCTCAGTACATACAGTGGCGTGCAAAAGTTTCGGGCCACCCTGATTTTTTCGTATAATTAATAAAATATTTTATTCCTGCACTCGTTAATCATTTGAGTTAATATCGAGATATTGATAATAACATCATAAATTATTTATTTTTTCGGCATATTTTTTTTCTACCACGGGAAATTATTTTCGGCCGTGTGCGAAATATTATTGGGCCACCGTAATTCACGAGTTCGCCGGACCTTACTACGCAAGATTTTTGGACATTTTATTTTTCATAAATTTTAAAACACGCTATTCTATAAACATGCATGTTTGAAAACAAATATATTTACTCTCATTCCCATAATAATGGTGAAACACACAAATTTTGTCAGTTATATGGAAAAAACAGGGTGGCCTAAAACTTTTGCACGCCACTGTATATCCAGATCGTTTCCAAAATTGAGTGCTGAGAATTTGAAAGCTGGAATTTTCGAAGGACCACAAATTAGAAAATTAATAAACGATATAAATTTTACTGAAAGTATGACAATTGCTGAAAAAATACCTGGAATTAGTTTTTTTGGCTTGTAAAAAACTTTTCGGGAAATAAGAAGTCCGTCGACTTTCCTGACCACGTCAAGCAGTTACCATTATACGTTCAGCACCTTGGATACAACATGAGCATTAAGATGCATTTCATTTATAGCCACCTTGATCGATTTTCTGTAAATCTTGGACACTTAAGCGAGAAGCAAGGAGAACCCTTTCATCAGGATATTCGCTTCATGGAGGAGCGCTACCAGGGCTATTGGAGTGAAAGTATGATGGCTGACTACTGTTGGATTATCCAGAATAGTAGTAAAACTCCAACTTATTCAAGAAAGTTACATAAAAGAAAATGTTGTTTAAATAAATTGTTATATGACGGGAAACCATGTTTTTTTGACAAAAATAGCTACCCTTCATATCTCAAAATGTAGAGATGCTAGAAAAATCTGAGTACAAATTTAGAATTAGGGTAGAAAATGCACCTAGATCCATAAAAAAATCCATACAACAAAAATGCTGTTGTGCTGTATAATGTAAGTATTACGTGTACGTATTAAATTCCATATGTTTTAAAAAATTTAATAGCATTTTCATTTTTTATATGGGATATGACCAATTATATGTAGGTATCAGGTAGAGTCTAGGGTTTAAATCATAAGTGCGGCCCGCCTTTAGTTTATTTGACCACCTCGTGGCCCTTGCCTACCAAAAGGTTGCCGACCACTGGTCTATACTAATATTATAAAGAGGTAAAGTTTATAACTTTGTTTGTATATACGGGGTAATCTTCGCAAATACTGATCCGATCATGAAAATTATTTCGCTAACAGAAAGCTACACTATTCAGGAGTGACAAGATAAAAGGAAAAAGATAAAAATATATAAAGATTTTAAATCAGCAGGATTTGAACCTGCGCCCTCTGACGTGCCGTGTCAACAATTCAATCTAATCAAGCATTATTATTTGCCTTAGAAATTAATTGGTGATTTTAAAACATTTATATTTATCTGATTTGCTGAAAATAGTGAGAGTGTATTGGAACATATCAAATTTCACCGTACCCTTCTTATGTGAAATGGATTATAACGCCCAACGAAGTGGGCACGGGTCGGCTAGTTAAAAAATAAACGCAAAACTAGAACTTACCATTTATTATATTTTTACTTAAAATCCATTCTGTCCATGCATATTCACCACCACTGCCAGCGCTAGCTCCAAACACCTGACACGGAAAACTAAATAGGTTATTGATTTCTTCACATCCACAAAATCTAAATTTTGTGCCACTCTTACTGACACTGCATTAGGTCCACAAATGTTACTTTTCTTCGCAAATCACAGCTTAAGTCGTATTGTTTCGCTATTTTAAAGTAAAACCGTAAAATGCACCGAATTTCTTCGTTGGATCTACCCATTTGGTGGACAGAAAAAAAATTAAAAGGGGCGGGAAACTGTTTTTTTCTTTTAAATTTCATTTTTAAAAGTCACCCACCAGTTACAAACAATACAACCAAAAATATTTTATTCCAATATATTTCTACAACTAAGGTGACAAGAAAGAGTACAGTCCACCTGATGTTAAATGGTTACTATAATATATATTATGTATATATATATAGCAACATGAAATTTAAATACTTAGTAAGCTTATGTATTTATTGAGTACTAAGCACATGATCTATATATTAATACGTGAAGCAAAAACTTTGTACCCCTTTTTACGGAAATTGTGCGTACGTAGGGGTATGAAATTTCGCACACTTATAGTTTATATAGAGAAGGATTGCAGAATGCTAATATTTTCTTAAAATTATACATGAAGTATACATTAAATTAATAAAAAAGGCATTACACACACTACAGCACTCACACACGCATATTACACTATTTGTTGATTGTCAAAGTCTGTAGTCAAGTTGAAATTTTTTTAAAAAGGTTCTTTATTTTCATAATTATTTGGTTTTCTTTAATTTTTATTTATGGTCGAATTTCGACCTCTGGGCGACCACTAGCATATATAAATGTGTGGGAGGCTTTCCCTTAAAACAGAAAGGACTTAAACTTACTATCAAAAATGACCTTGTGTTTCTTTGAGGTGAATGCTATTTAATTATATCATAAAAATATGATTTAATATCACAAGTATTGCTTTGATTTAAAATAAACAAAATAACGTAGCGCGTTCGGGTTTACTTATATCTATAAAGTATAATCAATTATACTATCATCGATGACCATTATCAATGTTAAAACTGATATTATCATTATCATTATCAAAAGTATGATAACAACTCTGATTGAAATAAATTGCTTCCTTATAATACTCTCTTTTATAGGTACTATATAATATAACGGTGGAAAATAAGTGCACGATCGACCAGGTGCATTACTCGCGCGTTGACCACCATAAAGCCTTAGGTTACTTTATTACTTACGAGGACTGACATTACTATAAATAACTAAGGATAGGAGTAGGGGAGACCAGGTATGAAAGTAACACGGGATGAACGTAACAAATGAGTTTTTGAACGAATTATGTTGGTTACAAAGACGGCCGCTTTACCAATATGCGGCGTTTTGAATCCTCCCTTCCCTCAGTTGCGCTTGCCGCCAAGTTGTAGACGTAATGAGTCGGTGCCGAAAAATTAGTCATAAAGTAAGTTTTGACCATTTTTTTCAACTGTGATTGTTTTAATTATGTAATATTTTAGCTTGTGTGTTATTTATGAGTAAAATAGCACAACTATTCGTCTTTATGTTTTGGCATCCGGAATGGCACATTTATAACAGTTTTTGTAGGCTATAAGCACGTGTTTGTCATAATCGGGAAAATTTATAGATCGGGATGAAAGTAACAAGTTGTTACTTTCATCCCGATCTAAAAATACAGACTGGCTTTGCTTGCACAGGATTTTGGCCCGTCAACCCGCAAATATTCACAGACGTGGACTTCTTGCCCAGCACCGTTAGTGATCGACCGTTAGAAGATGTTCCAGCTCCTTTACTTGATCCTATTCTTTCAACAAGTCGTCAGATTGGCGCAATGTCCTGTTCACCACCATCACGAGATCAAGCAATTTCGACTGATAATTTACTGACCGTACAGGGCGAGTTACGCTCACCTTTGCCATAAGTAGCACCACTATTGGTGGTTGCATTGGTTCAACGTCTTTGTCAGCTTCACCGTCTTTGCCAGCTTCACCATTATTGCCAAGACCCGTCCTGAATTAACTTTCCCACCAACAACTACATGTTTCGGAAGTAGATGTGTCAGTATTGACATCGGCATCGACATCAACTCATAATTTACAAATCCCATCTACTTCTTCAGCTGCTTTCCAGGAAGTTACAATGATATCGTTTAGTCCCTATGAACTTAAGCCCCTACCAAAGGCAGGACCTAGGAAAAATAATGTTAAGGTAAGAAAAGGAAATATAGCAGAAAAGACGAAAAAAGATACTAGAATAACAAAATTAAACTGATAATAATTCAGATGGCGAGGATTGTTTTTGTTTAGTCTGTTTTAGAATTTTTGCAAACAACAGGTAAAATTAAAAATGGGTACAATGCCTCGAGTGTCACCAATGGGCTCATGAAGAGTGCATTAATAACGAAAGAAGTTATATAATTATGTCATAACTATTTGTCTGACTGAGATTGTTGACCACTTTAAAAGTTTTTTTTTGTTTTTGTTTCAAAGTGTTTAATAATATTAGTTTTGATTATTGTGACATAATTGTGAGTCCTAAAAGGCTGATTAATAAATAAGAATAATAATGTTGTGTTGTGATAAATAATAATGTTGATTATGAAAGGTACTTTGTGTTTATTCGCATTGTTACAACCATCCCCTGATACTGTTACAACCAACCCTATGACCTATCCCTAGGAATGGTTGTAACAGATTCCAGACATTTTTTTTTACTCAATTTTCTCAAAAATGCCTATATAATTTGCATTTAAGACGATGGTTAACGATAGCTGAAACACTAATCTATCATTTGTATTGGTTTGAATCTTGATATTCTAAAAGTTGTGTGAGATATAACGAAATAACCGAAAATTGTTACGTCCATCCCTGGTCTCCCCTACAAGAAAACAGCAACCGTTTAGTCTTCAGGATATCTTTCGACGTAGATTAATTTGACAAACGCCAATTAAGCTGTATAAGCTATAGTTACCTAACTATTTAAAAATTATCAATTACAGGTTTTTGATATCTAAAATTCTTAATATAAAATACGTATCTTTTATAAGTTAAAATCTTTTTTTTTCTTTGTACAAAAACAGTTTACTTTTATAACTATTTTTCAACAAATTTAAAAAGTAATGCAATTGTATAATTCGTCTATTCGTAAATTATCTTCAAGTTCAACGAAAAGTCCTTTCTCCATAAGCATAATCGATGATGAAACTGTATGAGTCATCGTAATGTGTTACATAAAAATATTTTCTTATCAGTTTTACATTCATAATAAAAGCAATACAACTAAGTCACAACTAACAATAGTTATTACGTTAGCCTTTGACACATCTAATTGCCCTTACTAAACGTATGAGTATGATGGGGTTAGATTTAAATAAATTATAGTTAAAAAAAAACTAAAAAACACGCTTTTATAAATAAACTAAACTAAAAAGTAGAAAATCTTATCAAATTAGTGTATTATCATCGGTCTTCGATAAGTCTACCAAGTTTAAATGAAATCTGAACCTTAGAAGTGGGTCAAAATGAAGCCCAAAGGATAGAGAGAAAAGCCATGATTATTGTGCCAAGCTGTTAGGATGATGGAATAATTTTATCAAACTAGTGTATTGTCATCGGTCCTCGATAAGTCTACCAAGTTTAATTAAATGAAACCTGATGTGTTTAAATGAACCTGGTTAGAAGTGGGTCAAAATGAAGTCCAGAGGAGTTGGTCACAAACACACATATTAACAAACATACAGATGAAGCTAATAAAAAGCGTGTAAAAATAAACTCGTGCTTAAAATATTTTAGCCAACCGAAATTCAATACCTAAATTTTATTATTCTTTAAGATTTATCCTCCAATCCAATTTCAGAAATAATTTTAATGTTGAAAATGACACACACGTGACATCACGTAGTGGTTATATACATTTATACAAAGTACTCTGTGTTATATACTCTTTGCGTGACATAACTAAGCCTGAAGTTTACTTATATTCGCTTGCTAACAATGACAGTATAAAAATATTTTTAATTGTTTTGGTTTGGTACTTTAGACCTCAAGTTATACAAAGAGGTTAACAATAATAAAATAAAATGCTTACAGCTACTTCCTGCTCGAAGTAAGGGGAGCTTGTCGAATAGAGAAAATATATACCTACAGACTTGTACACCACTTTCTCACTTTGCACTTAGGTATTAAAATCCTTTTGGAAAGAAAAAGGTGTTTAATAATATGAAGATATTAGGCACAAGACAAATTCTAAATAATTTTATTCTAAAACTAGCTGACCCGGCGAACTCCGTACCGCCTAACAGTTGATTCTTTAATTATTTTTTTAATACTTATCCTTCCCGGAACCCCTCCACTAACACTTAAACTTTATGGTATGGTATTAAAGTTTAAATTGACTTTTAAGTATTACTACGAATCTTTTGTATGGGAATATAGAAAAGTGTTGTTTTAAGACTTTTTCAGGCAATTTCTTAATTTTTTCTCTCTGTAAGAACCATCCTTGTACTTCAAGAATTATTATAAAAAAAGAATTAGTGAAATCGGTTCAGCTGCTCTCGAGATTTGCGCTTAGCAACACATTCAGCGATTCATTTATATATATAGAGAGATACCACTGTAAAAGTTTAAATAAAGGCTATATCAAGAAATCTGTTTTATAAATCATAATAAAACAATAAATTGAATAAAAAATGTTATTTGATAAATGTCGACCGCGAGAGACAAATTGATTTATTCCTATTTTATTATTATACTATTTTTATACAAAATAACATGGGAACATTTACCCCAATGCACTCGACACCAAAGGGGCTGTACCTATGTCCTAGTTAGGTGCTGTAATAAGCAGTAAATATTTTATTAAGCTATAAATATAATATTGTCAACAAGAACATTAATTTATGAATCGAAGAAACAGGGGAAAAACATTAACAAAAACAGAAATTGTTTTATCTAAATAGTTGGGGTCATTAAGGGCTTAGAAATAACAATAATCGTCAACAGATTGTTTTTTTTTTTTTTTTTATACCACGACGGTAGCAATCAAGCATACGGCCCGCCTGATGGTAAGCGGCTACCGTAGCCTATGGACGCCTGCAACACCAGGGGCATCACATGCGCGTTGCCGACCCTTCAAAAACCTATTTACATAACCTATACTTTCAAGGTCAATTTTTAGACAAGGATACAATAACGACATTGCGTAATTAATTGTAAATTTATTTAATGTAATTTATGTATTTCTACATAAAGCTATTACAGTGGTTTTTAAGTTAAATTAAAAACAGCAAAAATATTGTGATAATTTCAAAATTGAATAGTTACATTTGATCAACGTCATACAACTTACGTCGTTAGAGTTTTAACAAGCTGTGCAAATACTGCTAAGCTTTTTCTTTCTTTTTTCATACAATTAGGTCGGCAAATAAGGGTATGGCTCACCTGATGGTAAGCGATTACCGTAGCTTATAGACGTCTGCAACACTACAAGTATCATAAGCGCGTTTTGCCGACCGTACCCCTAATCCCCTACCCCTAGGAGTTCAGTTCACCTACCTCACAGGAACACAACACTGCATAAAAGCAGTAGTATTTAACCTGTAATCTAAGGTCGAAGTACTTCCCCAGTCGGGCTGCTTCAGACTTTGAGCAGGATATTTCCTCCTGTGCTCTACCTCAATGACCTTAAGTCTTCCTTCTTAAGAGTAGGTAATTTCACAACTGATAAAATGTTACCGAAATTTTTATGAAAGAAACGAAAATCGGTGAGTTAGTACTAGGGGATGCAATCCAGCATCTAAAAGACAATCTTGCAATCCGCAAGATTGAGACCATCAGTCTGCGGATCCGCAAGATTTGCAGGATTATACAATATTTAAGAATTATTAGTCCACAAAATTATTTTCAAAGTTAGTAAATGAAACAATAGAATTTACTTTGAAGAAACAAGTAGTATAATTATATTTTGATCAGAAATAATGACAAAAACCTAAATTATGTTATGTGAATTAAAGTCTGAAAAAAAAATAATGAGTTTTGGGCACTTGTTTCTGAAATTATTTTTGTAGTATACATAAAGTATTTAAGGTTTCATCTTTTACATTTGATGATATTTTGCTGCATGTGTTGCCACAGCAGTTGAAAATGCGCGTTCAGATTCTACTAGACATGGGTAACTCATGAGAGAAAGATATAAATGAAACATTTCTTTTCAATTGAGCTAATGTTTCACCCGCTCACTTGCATTTCAAATGTATCTCCAGCTCACTAGGGTTATGATTCATTTTCGAGATACTGACGGACTGCGAGAGAGTAAACGAGACCGGACTATGGCGCTTATCATGCGAATGAGAGAGACAGCTGTAACTCTGTTACTGAGCTAGAGTAAACGAGATCGGACGATGGCGCTTATCATACGAAAGAGAGAGATAGCTATAGCTCTGTATCTTTTCGATTCATATTGTATCATACGATGAAACACTTGTCAGTTGTCATTCACTGAGCCAAATGAGATGAAGAAACAATTGAGTGATATATATCCTAAGATCAAAATGATATATATCTCTCTTATCTTTTCAGTGATATAAACTTCGCACGGCTAGATTCTACGCTCGTAGGTGGAACGGACTTAACAAAGTTTTAAGTTGCTTCCAGATACTTCACTCTGTTTCCTCCACATTCAAGTATCAGAGAGGGTCACATCAAGTAAGGGAACCCCTGGAGCTTCTTGACGACTGTTTCGTTATTGCCTAATAAATAACTTCATTATATTGATGAGTTAACAATAAAAACAAAACGATTCGATCAATAACGAAATCCAACACTGTTCGTGCCATACATATATATAGTTATGCGAATTCAGACTGGAAAAAAATAAAATCTTGCGGATCCCGCAGGTGTAATCCTGCATTTTTAATCCCGCAAATTTTTTAATCCCGCAAATTTTATGCGGGATTAAAAATGCAGCATTTGCCCGCATTTGCGAGATTGCGGATCCGCGGGATTGCATTCCCTAGTTAGTACCTATTCTATATTTGGATCTTGTGACTTTTCAAACCCTTTAGATGATGAGGAATTTGAAGATTTTTCTTTATAATGATCTCTTAAGCTTGACCGGTTTTAATATATTAATTTCTGTACTAATCTCAAAAATATGCAATTTTCGTAAAAAGGGGTAGGTACAAAAGATTGCTTCACGTATTTAGAATATCGTTTTCAATCGTTATCAATTTTAAATTTTTACTAATCACTATTTATTTTTTTGCTGACCTTCAACTTTTAATTTTTTAACGTCACAAAAATCGATGTTAAATTTTTAACATATTATTTTCGTTGGGTTTTCAATTTCAATGATGATTCGTTTTGTGCGACAGTATTCAAATCGCTTATAAATCATAATAACTTGTTTTTTAAGATCACACTACGTCGTTTCATTCATCTGTGAGTTATGATGAGTCATTTTCAAATGGAAAAGTTTTTACGGATTTAATGAGGATATAGACCATTAAGTCGGTTATTTTCATTTTTTTTTAACTTTACTCCATCATACGTAAGAATTTTGACGGTACTTTACCGAATTAATTATACAAAGTTATTTACACAAAAAAGGAACTATCGTCGGTTATATTTTATTTATAAAAATCAATTGCTGGTCGTTTGTCTTGCTAAAACTCGAGAATGGCTGGACCGATTTGGCTGATTTTGATCTTGAAATATTTGTGGAAGTTCAGGAAAGCCTTAATTAAACGGTGATAAATATCACTACATATTATAAAAAAAAGTCGCTTCCCGCTGTCTGTCTGTCTGTATGTATGTATGCTTAAATTTTTAAAACTACGCAACGGATTTTGATGCGGTTTTCTTTAGTAGATAGAGTGATTCAAGAGGAAGGTTTTTATGTATAATACATGCATAATATAGTAGAGGAACACTGATAGGTTTAGCAACCGTGCGAAGCCGGGGCGGGTCGCTAGTAAATAATAAGTAACGAAAAATACTAAAAACGAAAATTTAATTCAAAATGTTCCTAGCTGTGAAACAGTCGATGTCTTTAGTCTTTTTAGAAATAACAAATTGTTACTAGGTTGTCAAATATTTATAGGTGTATTCAGAAATACATTATACAAATATATGTTATACAAACTCCTCGATCACAGAAAATAGCCTATATAATAGTAGCCTACACAAATGTTTGCCATGTGCGAGGATCGAATCCGCAACTATCAGCGCCACTGCCATTCTTTTGACCGTTGCGCCAACGCGTCGTCATAAAGCGGGGTCACACAAACTGACTTGTAAATATATTTTTTTCATGTAATTTCTAAAGATTAAACGGCTGAAGTCGCAAAGTTAATTGCTAATTTTAAAGACACGTTTTGTCTCTTTCAACAATCTGTTTTAAATTATTGTCTAGTTACACATGAATGGTCAAAAATTGAATGGAGTAGCATAAAGTGAGTTGCGTAAGCGGGGCAGGACAGGAAATATGGCGCCAGGACATGAGTGCCGCGCCGGGAAGATATACTATGTTAAATGATGAATATGTTCGCTTTTATTTTTTAATTACTATATTATTGTTACTGTTTTATTTATTTATTTATATTATTATAATTGTTTAGTGTATATATGCGACGCCGCGTTGCCGCAGCGGTCACAGCACTGGTTCGTGGCTGTTGCGCGGGCGGTTGAGGGTTCGATCCCCGCACAAGACAACATTGGTATTGGCCATACAGATGTTTGCCGTGGTCTGGGTGTTTTTGCAGTCCTTGTGGGTCTCCCTCTCCCCACCGTGCCTCAGAGAACACGTTAAGCCGTTGGTTCCGGTTGTTATCATGTACACCTGATAGCGATCGTTACCTACTCATAGTATCCACCAACCCGCATTGGAGCAGCGTGGTGGATTAAGCTCTGGTCCTTCTCCTGCATGGGGAAAGAGGCCTACGCCCGTGTAACAGTGGGATATTACAGGCTGAATCATTAGTATACAATAAAAAATTATTCAAGAAAGAATACGTGTGTTATGTTTTAATTACGAAATTGATAATCTATAACACTTGTCTGTCTGTCAAGACCCTTTTTCTCAGGAACGCGTGGAGGTCTCTACCTAAAATTTATATTAAATACTCAGGTCTACTGTCTCTTGGATCTGTGAAAAAAATCAAACTTCTAAGCCAACGAAATCAATAGGCACAGTCGTTTATGCTGCAAATTTTGACACTCGCAAGGAAATCAAAGCCTTCAGTTCCCATGAACTCAGAATCTTGAAATTTGATACGAAGCAACGTCTTATAGCACAAATAAAGGAAAAGTTGCGAAATGCATAAATTTTTAGTTACACCATATAATATTTTTTTTTAACTTAACTTAAAAAGCCGACGGATGGCGGGATAACCATCCATGCTGGCTTTGAAATACACAGGCCAAAGACGGGCAGCAGCGTTTTCGGTGCGACAAAGCCAGCCCTGCGGTCACCAACCCGCCTGCCCAGCAGCGTGGTGACTATGGGCAAAACACATGAGTTCGCGTCATAATATCGGGCGCGAACTTGTGGAGGCCTATGTCCAACAGTGGACTGTGATAGGCTGAAGTGGTGGTGCTGGTGGATAATATTTTTTTTTAAATAATTTTGTTTGTACGGAACCCTCTGTGCGCGAGTCCTACTCGCACTTAGCTGGTTTTTTCTTTGCGGGCAAACATAATTAATTAATTATTTATTTTCTTTATCATTTGCTTTCAACAGTTTCATAAAATATAATAATGTTGATGTTGGTCTCACAATAAGCAATTTGTCAAGTACCTAATATGTAAATTAAAATCTTTTCGACTAGCCCTTTGGCGCAGTTTGTAGTGACCCTGCTTTCTGCTCCGGGGGTTGTGGGTTCGATTCCCTCCCCGAGTCTGGGTGTAATATACATATTTATTTATATATGTATTATTTATAAGTATGTTTATCGAAAAAAAAAATATGTAGCTAGACCAGTCGGCTGTTACCTATAACACAAGCATTAAGTTACTTACTTTAGGAACAGACGACCGTGTGTGTAATGTGTAGATATTTATTTAATATAATTTATTTATTATTTATTTGTACGCCTTTTAGTCCCAAATAAAAAAATGACGTGCATACAAAATACACATGCATGTCACAAGAAAACTTCTTTGGCAAACTAACTGAAAAGAAAAAAAAAACAATTTACAAAAAAAAGCCAACGTGATGTGGTGTTCCCAGGCGGTCACCCATCCAAGTACTGACCGCGCCCGACGTTGCCGCGTCACACGTTCTCTCAAATTTTACCCTCATGCGCCTAAAGAAGTTTCACTTTAAAAAAATGTATCAAATTAAATCGATAAGATAAATCAATTATGTAATGAGTGTTGTCCGTCATCGGTAAACAGAAGACAGGAAGGAATCCGAAATAGAGTTCGCGTTGTGACGTCGGTAAGTTTTATTTAAAAACGCCCGACAGTCTCGATAAATTAAATACATACATAATAACGTTTCCGCAGTTTGTTACATGTTTCTTTATAGTGTTTTAATAATAAAATAATCAAATAAAAAACAATATCTGATTTTAATACTCGTAAATGCATTATCAGAACGATTATAGCTATATTGATGTTAAATTAATAACTTTCCATTATGAATTTATGAAACAATTATTTATCATTATATTATAATCACTGTATAAAAAATTGAAGGTTATCAGGTTAACCAAAAACTTACCTTACAGTTTCGATATGACTTTCAGAAAGCGTGTCTTATCGATCCAACCAAGAGTTAACGAACTTTAGCAAATTACCTACGTCTAGTACCTATGTACAAACATAAAGTAGTAAAATAAATACTTTTCATTATATTCTATATTTCGCGGAAAATCAGGATGTTTGACGCGAACTTGGGGAAGCCTATGTCCAGCAGTGGACTGCGATAGGCTGGAAGAAGAATATTATTCCATATATATTTAAGAATTAGTAATCGTATTAGTTTAAAATAGATGATGAGATAATTCTCATAATATCTATAGCGATCAATTCAGAAATGTCCTGATTATTTTAAAATTTTCCATAGTAGGTAATGCAGACACCTCTATCTATATACTCTACTAACAGACTGTACCCTGCGCGCGTTGCTACGCTTTTTATTTATAAATAATTTTTTTTGTTCGTACCAACTCAGAATCCTTTGTGGGCTCATGCACAACACTTTGCTGAAGATCATGACATGATGAAATGCATAGTTTACGATTCTATAAAGGACATACAAACATTCATTTTTATATATAGACTAGACTAGCTTCTGCGCGCGACTTCGTCCCCGTGGAATAGGACCAATTCTCTAGGACAGTGGTCGGCAACGCGCGGCCCGCGGGCCGCGTGCGGCCCGCGGAGGTCTTACTTGCGGCCCGCGAATGTTTTGTAAATAAGTTATAAATATCAACATAAATGCATGAACGAACCGCGATCGCGTAACACGTAGAATTAAAACGAAACTGGCAGATATAAATGATGTAACATTTTTCATTCAGCGACAGATTTGGTGAGTTTGAAAAGTTTCAAGCAAAGAAGATTTTTGCAAAGCCTTTTTCCTGTGATATTCAGGAAGTACCGAGTCATTTACAAATGAACGTGATTGATCTGCAATGTCATTACATTGCAGATCAATCACAACTTGCGTCTAGAAAGACCTGTGTAAACAATCCAAATAGATTTTGTTACATTTGTGGCAAATATACATTCAAAAAATTCTGTTTAAATGTGTCAGACTTCGTTAAAAATGCTTACATGGAGTACTATCAACGGCCATTGGAAACAAACAACAAGCACTGGATACCCATTATAGTGTGTAAAACTTGTGTGGAGTTTTTGCGATTATGGAAAAATAACAAGAGGGATCCCTTGAACCTCATTAGTCCTATGATTTGGCGTGAACAGTCGAGCCACCACTACGACTGTTATTTCTACGTTGTAAACATAACAGGAATTAACCCCCAAAATCATTTCAAGTGGGTTTATCCTACTGTACCGTCAGTTACTAACCTGTCTCATTCAACTGATACATTAAAATCCCTACCAAGTATATCTCAGTACATACAGTGGCGTGCAAAAGTTTCGGGCCACCCTGATTTTTTCGTATAATTAATAAAATATTTTATTCCTGCACTCGTTAATCATTTGAGTTAATATCGAGATATTGATAATAACATCATAAATTATTTATTTTTTCGGCATATTTTTTTTCTACCACGGGAAATTATTTTCGGCCGTGTGCGAAATATTATTGGGCCACCGTAATTCACGAGTTCGCCGGACCTTACTACGCAAGATTTTTGGACATTTTATTTTTCATAAATTTTAAAACACGCTATTCTATAAACATGCATGTTTGAAAACAAATATATTTACTCTCAT
This sequence comes from Melitaea athalia, assembly GCA_905220545.2. Lineage (NCBI taxonomy): Eukaryota > Metazoa > Arthropoda > Insecta > Lepidoptera > Nymphalidae > Melitaea > Melitaea athalia. Next base: position 13,684,904 of record HG992196.1, read on the forward strand.
TCCCATAATAATGGTGAAACACACAAATTTTGTCAGTTATATGGAAAAAACAGGGTGGCCTAAAACTTTTGCACGCCACTGTATATCCAGATCGTTTCCAAAATTGAGTGCTGAGAATTTGAAAGCTGGAATTTTCGAAGGACCACAAATTAGAAAATTAATAAACGATATAAATTTTACTGAAAGTATGACAATTGCTGAAAAAATACCTGGAATTAGTTTTTTTGGCTTGTAAAAAACTTTTCGGGAAATAAGAAGTCCGTCGACTTTCCTGACCACGTCAAGCAGTTACCATTATACGTTCAGCACCTTGGATACAACATGAGCATTAAGATGCATTTCATTTATAGCCACCTTGATCGATTTTCTGTAAATCTTGGACACTTAAGCGAGAAGCAAGGAGAACCCTTTCATCAGGATATTCGCTTCATGGAGGAGCGCTACCAGGGCTATTGGAGTGAAAGTATGATGGCTGACTACTGTTGGATTATCCAGAATAGTAGTAAAACTCCAACTTATTCAAGAAAGTTACATAAAAGAAAATGTTGTTTAAATAAATTGTTATATGACGGGAAACCATGTTTTTTTGACAAAAATAGCTACCCTTCATATCTCAAAATGTAGAGATGCTAGAAAAATCTGAGTACAAATTTAGAATTAGGGTAGAAAATGCACCTAGATCCATAAAAAAATCCATACAACAAAAATGCTGTTGTGCTGTATAATGTAAGTATTACGTGTACGTATTAAATTCCATATGTTTTAAAAAATTTAATAGCATTTTCATTTTTTATATGGGATATGACCAATTATATGTAGGTATCAGGTAGAGTCTAGGGTTTAAATCATAAGTGCGGCCCGCCTTTAGTTTATTTGACCACCTCGTGGCCCTTGCCTACCAAAAGGTTGCCGACCACTGCTCTAGGAAGTTCTCAAAAGGAAAAAAAAAAACCCGATTTTGAAACATTCTACATTGGTGCTACGCTCCTATTGGTCCTAGCGTGATGATATATAGCCTATAGCCTTCCTCGATAAATGGGCTATCTAACACTGAAAGAAAAATTTTTATATCTATTTTTCAACTCAAATCGGACCAGTAGATCCTGAGATTAGCGCGTTCAAACAAACAAACAAACAAACAAACAATCAAACAAACAAACTCTTCAGCTTTATTATATTAGTATAGATAGTGCTCTCCCTGGTACTTATTTCCACGTTTTTAGGGTTCCGTACCCAAAGGGTAAAAACGGGACCCTATTACTAAGACTTCGCTGTCCGTCCGTCCGTCCGTCCGTCCGTCCGTCCGTCCGTCCGTCCGTCCGTCCGTCCGTCCGTCCGTCCGTGTGTCTGTCACCAGGCTGTATCTCAAGAACGGCTATAGCTAGAGAGTTGAAATTTTCACAAATTATGTATTTCTGTTGCCGCTATAACAACAAATACTAAAAACAAAATAAAATAAATATTTAAGGGGGGCTCCCATACAACAAACGCGATTTTCTTGCCTTTTTTTGCTCGATATCAATAATGGCAACAGGTAGGCACTTGAAATGTTCACAAAATACTCAGTTCTATTTTTACTTTAATAATAAATAATAAAATTAAAATAAAATTAATATTTAAGGGGGGCTCCCATACAAAAAAACGTCATTTTTGCCTATTTTTGCTCTCATACAACAAAAGTGATTTTTTAGCCGCTTTTTGCCCGATATTAAAATCAATGTACCTAGTCAATGGTACGGAACCCTTCGTGCGCGAGTCCGACTCGCACTTGGCCGATTTTTTAATTATTATAACGAAAGCGTTACGATAAGTGTGGTCGGGCGAGGTGAACGGCAGTTGAGAGGGAGATATATGATATATTTTAGTGAAGATAGAAAGAGAGAGAGTTACATTTCTTATATTACTGTAGGAGCTAAAGAATTTTTACTTCAGACGTGTGCTTTAAAGCAAACTCGTTTTTTTTTTTTTTGTTAAATATAGGTAGATCTATATTTTGTGTATGTTATGAAAAAAAGTCATACAGTTTATTCTACAGATTTATATTAATACAAACGCTTTATAATTGCATCAGCTTTAATATAATACTAGGTTATAAGTAATGAGGTGACCTTCAATTCCATTTCACGTTTATTTATTTATCTGTTAGCCATCCAACAGCTGTCGAGGAAAATACACGCTTGTTCTCGGTAAAATATATTGTAAGATAAATCGTTTCGTTGGTGGTACAGTCAATCGGGGTAACTTTGACACATCATTGCTATATTTTTTTAGCTAGCTTTGACAATGTTGAGTATGAGACAAAAGTGTTAATTTAATAGGTGCTCTCAGGTTGGTTTTCATACTCTCAAGTTATCTAATAGACAAATAAATAAACGATTTTTATTTCTGAAACTGTCGACAAAGCGAAGTAGCGGCGCGAAGTTGTGTACAAGATATAATTATGCTGAGATCTAATATTCCCAAATTATACGTTCAACATCTACATCGCATCTCGACGCACCTATTTATAAGTTCCAGTGTGTTCGCCGCTGAAATTCCGCAGCTAGTCGGTAACAACGCGCGTCCGACATCGCGTACTGAATAACTTTTTTCAATCGGTTTTATAAAAAATACAGTATTGAAAATAATGTTAAGTTGATTTCGAAAGTGCTGTGTTTGGTGTTTAATTTTTAAGTGTGTATCACTTTTTGTGTTTTACACTTCACACACGTAGGTCAGATATACGGTTAAGATTATTTTAAACTTTTTACGTTGTCTGTTTAAAAAAAAAAGTAATCGAATTCTCATTTGACATATCTGGAATTTTATATCTAAAAATAAAATAGTAACTTTTATCTGAAAATTTTGCAATTAAAACTACGACACTCATTAAAAACATACATTTAAAAACTTATTTAAAAAAATCTAGTTTTTTTATTAACAAAATAAATAATAGTATAACTATCGATAACGTTATTTCCTATAACTTGCAAAAATAATTTTCGTTAGAAATATAGTCTTATTAAAGAATAAGTATTTGCAATAAATAAGTAGAAACTGGTCCCTCTGGAAACCTTGTTTGTGATTACATTTTTTAAATTTCATTCCCTCTTTCAAGGTAACTGAATTTAATAATGAAAAGTATCCAATATTCTAGCTCGTTGTATGCATTAAAATCGTGCCAAGTTTCATTCAAATCCATTCTTTAGTTTTCGCGTGATGCGTGGCCAAGATACATGTATGCAGACGGACCGAGAATTGAGATACAGACTGGAAAAAATGCAATTTTGGCTTCAATGTCGATTATAGAATACCTTGAAAAACAAAATTTTCAGGCTATCTCAAATGTAGAAAATATACCGTACTAAATACCTACGCCCTTATTATAATTATAAATTTTTAAAACAATGATTAAAAACAAGCTACAAATATTTCAGTTATTCAAAAAAAATTTGCCTTATCAATGAACGCTAGAGATCGTTCGATAAATATTACGCAAATTTAACAGCTATTTTAAATTCAGTTATTTTTATCTCAAAGAAATTATACACAGCTTTACAAATAAAATATAGCAAAGCTGAGAATAAATAACAATGACTGATTTTTTATAAAGGCGCTAAAAATATCTTTAAAAGCGTCAAAGACGACCCTACTTGTTATTGGAATGAGCTTACACGATTAACGCTCATAAAAAACGTATTAAAGTGAAAATTGTAACAACTATCCCAATATTAGTCTCAATGGATTTCGTTTGTTTTATCCTCCCGCGCAGACAAATTTGATCGATCTCATGTTTGTTTCAATTAGGCAAACAGAACTTAAAATTTAGAAAACTTTTCGTCAAGAACAATCGTCATTATTATATATTGTATATAATTATTACAATCATAACGTCAATACAAAATAGTAATACGCGCAAAATAACCGTATTTTTTTAATAAATATTATTTATGTACTTATAGGTAATAGTCAAAACGAAAAAAAAAACTTGTTTCAGGAACTGTTTTCTCTATAATCGTAAATAAAGATCATACCACTTACAAAATATTTATTTAAGACATGTAGATTTATTTTTTTACATTTTGACCATGACCACACTACACAAACACAACTCATTCTTCGCAGAACACCAAAATGCCAATTGGGAACGTGAGCAGAGACACAGCGCCAAAAAGGGAAACTTTCAGACCGCCATGGGTTAAGGAAAAGGATACAGAGGCGCCTCCGGCTTGGATGCAGAAAAAACTAAAACCCGTAGAGAGTACTACAAAGAGTGTGGATGCTGAAACTCCACCCGCATCAATCGCGAAACCGCTGAAACGTAAGTACTAAATAATATTTTGTAGTTTATTTATTTGACTATATAAATCTTACTATATATTATAGTGTAATGGTTTATTTATTAGCGTAATGCTTGACTAAATTGCCATCTAAATTGTGCCATCATCGTGTTCCACGTTAATATCCAAAGTACCAATTGTATCTACATGATTGTATTTTTATATTTCGCACATATTCTATAGATATAAGCTATTATTTTAAGGCAGGACTAAGAGCAGATAAGAATTAGAAATAATTGTGTTTGCTCGCAAACGAAAAAAAAACCGACTTCAATTACATCGACAAGTAATACAACGTAATAAGACGAAAAAATAGTCAAGTAAATACGCGCTATTAAAGATTACTCAAAAACTTGTAATCAGTTCTCGATCTAATTTTAACAAGACTACAAGACAAGTATTAGCTTTCGATTAAAGTAAGAATCATAAAAATCGGTACACCGAGTAAAAAGTTATGCGGTATAATATAACGTAGATCGACGAAAAAGTAGTCAAGTAAAAACGCATTATTAGATAACTCTAAAAGTACTTGTCAGATCTCAATTAAATCTGAATTAAAAATAGCATGGTATCGTCTCTTGTCGAAGAATTCATTGTAATATGAAATCTTCGAGTAGTCGGGATCTGTAAAGAACTCGCTATAGAGCCTATAGACGACGCCAAGGTTTGCTTAAAAATCTAAAATCATCATATCAAGAATTTCGACGCGGCTAGATGAGGACCCATAGCTCAGTTGGCAGAGCGCTGACACGGCACGTCAGAGGGCGCAGGTTCAAATCCCGCTGGGTCGTAAATTTTGATAAGATTTTAAAAATCTTTATAATTTCCTCATGCGTGGGTAAGGCAGTTGTCCCACCAACGACGAGAAAACGACCAACTATCGGCTATTTTCTCGCTCAAGAAACGTACAATAGATATACTTTCCGTGTGAACAAAAGAGATGCATATACAAACAGTTGATCGCTGACTGTTCACACTGCCGGCGAACACTCGCTTCACTAGTTTGTCGCTGAGCGACAAGAGCTATGAAAGATAATACCATGGACGTAAGATAATACTCGCTCGGCGATACTCGCCAAGCGATTAGAACTCACGCCGAGAGAGCAACCAGTGGTCATTTCTCTACAGTGCGTATTGAAACTGTACGCTTGACTGCCGCGAGCGAGTGATGCGAGTAATCGCCCGCCTCACTATCACACTCACTTATAGCCGAGCTACACAAATATCGGAACTACGCACTCGCTCCCCGCGTCTCGCTAACTCTTTTCTAGTTCTAGCTCTACTCGTTACTCGTTAATCGTTGCCGGTGAGACAAGTGCCTTACACAAAAAAAAAACCAGATCTCAATTAAATTTAAATGGGACTACATGACACGCAACACCTTTCAATTAAAACAAAATTGATCGAAATCGGTCCACCCAGTCGAAAGCTCTAAGCTAACATAGATAAAAAATACAGACGAATTGAGAACCTCCTCCTTTTTTGGAAGTCAGTTAAAAAAGTAATTAACGCAAATATTTACGCCTTTTTTCAATGTTAAATCTTTTCAGTTGAATTTCCATAACGTTATTGGCGTGTACAAAACGAATCAAATTTATTTTAAGATATTTCAATGCAATACACGTTTCCTGTAATAAAACTGAAAGAAATTACACTTGTAATGCATTCTTGCTAGGTTTTACGTCCAGGTATCATCACATAGTATACCTAATTAATAAGCAGTCGCAAGATATGTTGATTTTTACTGCAAATATATAAGAATTTCTGTAACCTTTTTACTAATTTTATTAATGGTCTAAGATCCGGAATATAACAAAATCTTCCCTCATCTGTTAATTAGATGAAACAATTTTTTATAGGCTGATTTCAATATTGTGAATTTATAAAAACAACCTCTGCCACCATATAAGCCTGCTGCAAATAATAATACTTAAAAAAAATTTTTTTTCTTCTAAAAAATCTTTTCCCTCTCATATTAATTACTTGTAGTAAGCTAAAACCGTCAATATTTTACTTTATATACCTGACCATAGTAGGCACCCATCTCTATGATTGCTATACTTACCTGCAGCTAGGTTACTGCTGACTGAGGTTACTGACCTGGCTGCAGGTAAGTGTAGCAATCATAGAGATGGCTGCCTACTACAGTCAGGTATATAATGTAAAATATTAAAGGTTTTAGCTTACTACATGTAATTAACGTGAGAGGGAAAAGATAAAAAAAATTGCAGCAGGCTTATGGTGGCAGAGGCTGTTTTTATAACTTCACAATATTGAAATAAGCCTATAAAAATTGTTTCATCTAATTAACAAATGAGGGAAGATTAAGCTTCTCGGATCTTAGACCATAACAGGAACGTCAAGTATAAACACGTTATATAGATTTTTATTTAAAAAGAAAAACCGTCGTACATATTATATTGTTACAGGTTGAGGCTCTGTTTCAACTTTTGCAGATAGCACATAAAGTTAAAAATATTTTTAGCGCCGAACCTTTTACTTTTTATCCCACAACTAGCTTCTGCGCGCGACTTCGTCGGCGTGGACTCCACTCCTGTTGGTCTTAGAGTGATGATATATAGCCTTAGATAATAATATTAATGTTTTGATGTTAACGCTTAATTTTTAATTCGGAAAATAATCCGAATACTTAAAAGAATATTTCAGCAAACTTCTTTTATTTTCTACATCATCGAAATCTATAAGTTTCTTCTGCAAGTGCATATTAGCTAATTATTTTAATCAGAGAAACCTGTCTTTGGCAATAAATATCTGGATAGCGACAGTGCAAAGGTTTTTAGGTTAAATATAGAACCCTAATAATAATTGCGTTGGCATCATCTATTGTGCTGACAATGTCATCCTCTTCTGAATTTTTTTTCCGCAAAATATGGCAGGAAATCGAGAATACTTTCAACAATCAATTAACTATATTATTTGTATTATGTGAGTATGTGTATGTGAACGTTGTGTATGATGTGTTGCGTTTTTTACTATAAACTAATTCAGTGCAATGACGTTGCCAATTTTGCATTACGAACTCGTTCTTCAGGCATAACGTGTGTGTGTTAAATATAGATGCACTTCTCGGCAAATTAGTGACTTTTAGTGAATCGAGCTAAACTGATTGTGAAACAGGTTATATGTTCCATTGCTGAGCGGAGGCATCAACAATTATAGAGTAGAAGAATTTACGCCTTACACACTGCGTCACTGAGGGTAAGAAGTGCTAAATCTCAACAATAAATAAAATACATAAATATCTGCACAATACACACACGGTCGTCTGTTCCTAAAGTAAGCAACTTAATGCTTGTGTTATAGGTAACAGGCAACAGCCAACTGGTATAGCTACATTTTTTTTTTTTTCGATAAACATACTTATAAATAATACATAAACCTATAAATAAATATGTATATTACACCCAGACTCGGGGTGAGAATCGAACCCACGACCCCCGGAGCAGAAAGCGGGGTCACTACAAACTGCGCCAACGGGCTAGTCAATAGTAACGATCTTTATATAAAAAAACGAGTGTGCTTTAGACCACACGACTGAAGTAAAACTTCTTTAGCTCCATCTAACTTATATATCCCTCTCAACTTCCGTTCACCTCGCCCGATCACACTTTTCGTAACGCTCTCGTTACGCATTTTCCAGCTTACTCCCCAAGTCAAGCGTGCGTAAAGAAGTTTTACTTTAAAAATATAACAATCGAGATTAACAGCTCTTCTTGTTTTTCAAGACACGGTGAGGAGACTCTCAAAACAAATAAATACGTAGACCTGAAACCAGTATTTGCACTTGTACAATAAGTAGATAGTTATTCCAAGTAAACACTATCGTGAACGACGCGTAATAGTCATTTTATATACGCTTCAGCTTGTAACGTCCCGCAGCTGGGCATAGGCCTCTTTCTCCAAATGGGAGAAGGATCGGGGCTTAATCCACCATGATGCTCCACTGCGGGTTTAAGAGGCAAAAATATTTTAGTTAGATTGTAAACTGTTTCTCCGATTGATTTGAAGTTACAATAATTTTTCAATTTTTATTGGTGAAAGTCTTTTTCTGACCACCTGCACGTCTTCCAACGCTGCACTTCTTCTACAAGGGAGTTGTTATTCTGGTTCATTCCCGGAAGTGTCCTATGATCATCAATGTATCTTGAATCTATGTGCCAAAGCTGAAGAGTTTGTTTGTTTCTTTGTTTGTTTGTTTGTTTGAACGCGGTAATCTCTGGAACTACTGGGCCGATTTCAAAAATTCTTTCAGTGTTAGATAGCCCATTTATCGAGGAAGGCTATGTGTCATTACGCTAAGACCAATAGGAGCGGAGTCCACGCCGACGAAGTCGCGCGCAGAAGCTAGTTTAAATATATTAAAAAATAAAAGCTTAAAGTTGGTAAAAGTGCTTCGGATACTCAACCTCGTCTAACTTTCTAGATGATGGTGTTAATCATACGATATTTATTTGTATAAATAAATAAATAGAACAAAGTTCACATGGTTAAACACATTCAAATAAAATTATATACTTGCACTTTAAAAAAAAATTAATAAAATTTGTTCTAATATTTTTGTACGAAACTTTTAGAGAGCCAATTTTTAGTGACCACTGTTAGTTATAATGTATTATTATTATGTTGATATATTTGCTTACGAAGTGACGTCAACACGTGACCGAAACTTTGGCAGGGATTCGGGATCTTAGTATGACTCTCCGAAAGAGCACAACTTTGTTAGTCTGGAGTTTGAGAGGTGATGTGTAAAGTGTTCGTTTTTGGCGGAAATATCGGTTAATAACGTGATTATTTCATCGATTTGTGTCATAGATCGTTTGCAGTGGACAATGCATTGTTTTCGGACTTATTAATATTTCGATCATAGGACAAAGGTAAGGTAAAGATAGCTAAACAAATTTTAGTTTAAAAATTTATCACTTAGGTATAGTTATTTAGGTACCTATTCGATTTAGTTTCATTTAGTTCATGTTAGGAGTTCCAAGATATGTTTTTACAAATTAATATGTACATCTAACCGTTATAATCAGTTGAATGTTCAAGAGCTATAAAAATTGTTATTATCGAAAATTTTAAGAACAGTTTTGAAGCGATCTAATTTGGTTGAAAGAAAGAATGAAATTGCAACGTAATTAGAATCACGTAAGTAGTAAAATTTTACGTATAAATCTTCGAGAAATGGTTTACCTACTTAACCTAAATTTTAAAATAAAACTTTATTTATAAATTTCAAAGATAAATTTCAGGGTCGTGTAAAGACATTTAGGAAAGGAAAATGAGAGTATAATATATTTTTTACATAATACAACTTTAGCACATTTGCTACATCCAATGTAAATATTTCCCATAAATACGAAAACCGTGTCTTACAAATGAAAATTGTATCTGAAATAGATTTTATTACAATTGTCAATATTCAATTTTCTTGTATAGTATTTGTTTTTTTTTTAACACGGTACGATTCGACGTAAAAATCATTAGTAGTAGATAATAAATTAAAATAAAAATTTTGGTAGCAGACCCTACACAATAAACGTTCAACATGTGAGATATTCCAAGCCAGTCGACGCCAACGTTGCGATATTTTTAGAGAGGACAGACATTTTACAAAATAAACGAATTTGTTGAAGAGACTCCGTGTGATTTATATGAACATTCGTTTGAGCGTGGCGCGGGACTATTCAAACATTCTGAACGACTTTTCTATTGCCGAAAAGTAATTGGTTTATGGCTGCGTTACAATATGAATATAACAGATGGTATTGACCTTAAAGGCTTAAAGATTGACGTTTTAGTAATTATTGTATGTATCCCTGCTGGACAAAGGGCCTTCTTTATGGAAAGAAAAGAGTACGAGGTAAATTCAGTACACTTTAGATTGGCGAATATAAGTAATTATTTACCTAATATTAGATACGTTTTTGAATATATAATAAACTAGCTGTGAAAGTCCCGTCAACATCGGTCCAGCTATTTCAGAGATTAGCCGTAACAAACAGACAGACAAAAATTGTAAAATATCTTATTTTGATATACCTATGTAACATGTACACATCCATATGCATTTAGTAAAAAGCGGTTATTTTAATATTACAAACCGACTTTCCAATTTTATTTATTTGTATAGAGTATAGATAATCTTTAGGAATGTTAAATATAAACAATAGAGGTTGAAAGAATGTGTAATTTATTTAGAAAGTAGTTGAGAATTTTTTATTTGTATCTACTAATCATATTAGCCAAAAGGGTGTTAAGATGTAATCGCGTTAAAATAGCGAAGGTCGGCCATCCACCATTTTGGCAGCGGCCATGTTTATTTACGTACGCAAATGCTATCAAAATCAAATGCATAGAAATGAGGACAAAACACGTGTTTCCAACACAGTTTTTAAGATTTTTGGATCAAAACTTCTTTTTGCACGCTTGACTTGGGGAGTAGGATGATGAATGCGTGACGAGAGCGTTACGAAAAGCGTGATCGGGCGAGGCGAACAGAAGTTGAGAGCGAGATATAAATGAGATCTATTTATATCTTATTTTATTTTATTCTCTTTTATTTTTTTATATAATGGTATTAAAAGATTATTAAGGATAAAACAATTACAGTATTTGTTTCTAGTCAACCTTTATGTTTTATCAACGCGTAGAAGTTAAGTTTCATGGGCCTACCCAGAATTTTGTAAAGTATGGGGCAAAAAATGTAAAATTCAATTAGTTATTTATTTTTTTTATTTACTGCAACTTTTCACTTACTTTCACTATCTACACTTTTTTTAGCTAAATCTACATAAATTTCCCTTACTAAAATCTAAAATAAGTCAGGATGGGGCAAATGCCCCAATTTGCACCATGCGATGTTGTAGAGTTCAAAAAGTATACTCTTCCAAAAAATGGCGCTACCATTGCATGAATTTCGAAGAATAAATTCACTTAATAATTAAAAAAAAAACTTTAGACAACACAACTGAAGTAAAACTACTTTAGCTCCAATAGTAATAATATACGAAACGTAAGTCTCTCTCTCTCTTTCTATCTTCACTAAATTATATCTCTCTCTAAACTTCCGTTCGCCTCACCCGATCACAATTTTCGTAACTGTCTCGTCACGCATTCACCACCTTACTTCCCAACTCAAGTGTGCGTAAAGAAGTTTTACTTCAATAATATAGGATATTACAAATATGTGCTGCATCCACGTTTAAAACAGATTGGAATGACAAATCGCAATTAGCTAAAATTATTTCTTGACTCATTAAAAGGGTTCGATGACGATTTTAGAATGAAGCTTGTATAAATGAAACAATTTGTAAATAATAGATATTACTGAAAGACATAAATAAAAATATAACTACGGCTTAAAGAAGCTGATATTACAACATTTTGATTTTTTAACCAACTTTTAAAAAGGGAGGAGGTTACTGAATTTGACTATTTTATTTTTTATTTTTTTATTTATGTTCGGGCATAATTTCGTCGTTTATGAACCGATTTTGATAATTTTTTTGTTGTTGGAAAGGGTATATCCCTAGTTTGGTACCATGATAAGAAAACCAGGATCTGATGATGGAATCCCAGAGAAAGTGACGACTAGTGCGTTTGTTCATTTTTTTCGTCGATGTAATTGAAGTCGGTTTTTTTTAGTTTGCTAGCAAACACAATTATTATATCATAAACTGCGTTAAACAGGTGGTACCTACTCATTTATACATATGAATATAGTCTGTAAATAGATTCAAACAAAGTGAGTTCTATTATAACAAACATAATTTTAAAAATAAAATATTTCTTTACTCTCAAATAGAGGTGACCACACTAGGACTACGTATTGGGGGGTCCGAAAGCAAACAAAATACACAAGCACAAGCACTCAGACCGTGATAAACGCTTGTGTGGCCTATAAAAGTATTAGCCATGATCGGGGTCGAAGCCACACCCATCAGCGCTACAGCCAGTGCTGAGACCGCTGCCTCAACAGATTTTCATAAACTACAAATGATGTATAAAAAACCAAAGAGATGTTTTAATATTTCTGATTTCATTGTAATTTCAGCGGCCCTGAAAAAGCAGTCAACTATTAGAGAAAAAGCTGAAAACGGAGTTTCAGAACAAACAGAAGAGAAATTGGTCAAGCCGTCTGTGGCAAAGCAAACCGACAGAGCATCAAAGTCTGACGAAAAACCGAAATTGATAAAACCTTCTTCTAAGCTTAACGAAAAACCAAGTGTATCAGAGGATAAAATTATTAACAATAAAGCTCCAGAAAAATCAATTCTTAAAAGTGTTAGAACTATAGATGACAAAGGTAGAGATAAGTCCGTTAGTATTGTTGATAAGAAAACGCTAGACAAAAATGATACGACGAAACAAAATAATGCGGTGAATGACAAAGATACTAAAACAATTAATAACATAAAGGATACAAAAAAGGATAAAATAATAGAAAAACCCAAATCGAACGATAAATCGGCTAAAACTTTAAATAATACGCCCGTTCAAGACATTAAAAAAGTTGAAAAAGTTACAGAAAAACAAAAAGAGTTAGAAAAGACTGAGTCTAAAATGGCTACAAAACCACCGACACCTGCTGATAAAAATCCGTCTAAGGTTAGTCTATTGTTAAGTACACACACATAACAGTTTTCGATTATCGTGATCGCTTTTAGAAACGTAAAAGGTACTGACGTAGGGTGCAGCAGGATTTATCCTTCTCGAAATCTTGAGGAGCGATGGGAAGTATCTTGACCTTACAGAAGATACAGCTAAATAATACGGTATTCCAAGAGTGTTGTGTTCCTATGGTGAGTAAGGTGACCAGAGCTCCTGGGGGAGATTAGGGGTAGGGTTAGCAACGCGCTTACGATACTTCTGGTGTTACAGGCGTCTATAGGCTATGGTAATCGCTTACCATCATGTGAGCCGTACGATTGTTTGCCGACCTAGTTGTATAAAAAATAGGCTATATAGCGTCACTCTACATATACTACACTACTATAAATAACAATATATATATATATATATATATATATATATATATATAACTTCGGTATTAATAAATTATATTAATCTCTGTTAATGTATTTTAGCTTCCTCCACGCAAGCCATCATTACAAAAAGCACCTTCAAAGGATGATGTCGCACTGAAAAAATGGAGGGATCCTTTACACGAACGGGTTAAAGAAAATATTGATAAAACCTTGGCTAATGAAATACCAAAAGGACATACTTTAACTAAAAATGAGAGCTTACGAAGTGAGTAAAATGATATCGTAGTAAGTATAATTATATATTTAACTGAACTAAACGCTGTCTTCAATATCTATTATTGGAAAAGATTTATATTAATCACAGATCACGCTTTAAGAAATAAATTTCAATTTGGCAAACTATCAAATTAAGGTTAGAACAAAAAGAAGTCAATTGCTAAGTACAAAGTCACCTTTAGTTCCAAGTTCTGAATAGTTATTTAAAAATTAATTTCTTACATAAAATAGAAACATTTTGAAAGCTAGTACCTACGTACTGTAATATAATTGAAACATTGTGTTATGTAATCTATATTAGTTGTTGATGATATTCCCTGCAGTAAAACTCGTTAACATTCCGTTCCTTTTGATCTCTTATGTGCTAGACGGTTTGTGGTCTAAATCAGGTCCAAAGTAGTCGCGGATAGTTCCGCATGCGACTCGTGCGCACGTCTGTATCAGGTGCAAATGTCGAATCGCTACAAAACGTAGCAGTGCTAAGAATTTTAACCTTAGTTTATGTTTATATTCAAATTAAGCTATTACATTATATTAATAATAATCAAACCTTAATTATATTACATAATATATTCTACTATAGTGTTTAAAGAGTGTGATTTTCAATCAATTTATAATGGACGATACAAACTTTCAGGAAGGTAATGGTCAATTAAACCTTATTTACGTCACTTTTATATTTACTTTTCATCAAAGTATACGAAGTTACATCATAAATAGTTCAATATGAACAATTCTATTATACTTCCTCGAATAATTAATTTACTTTTAATTTTAAATTCGAGCTAATTTCAAGAACTTAAAGACTGAAGAGACTGAATTGATCAGTTGTATTTGGAATTGGTAATTCTTAATACAGTATTTGTACCAACTTGTGAAATATGCATTATTTTAGTTTATTAAAATATACAGGCTTATTAAAACCCACACCACCACCAATGCCGCCGCCACTGCCGCCTAAACTTCCACCGCCACCGGAATTTAAAAAGGCACCCATTGATCCTTCTAAATTGAAAAAAATCGAACAACTTAAAAGTAGGCCAAGAAAGAGGCCTGACTGGAGCGATATGATGAAGGAGGTAGAACAAGGAAAGAAATTACGACACGTTGAATGCAATGATAGGTAATTTATATACTCTTAAAATATAGCATAAATTATATACATCACTTCACTACATATTATAAAACAAAGTCTCTTCCCGCTGTCTGTCTGTCTGTATATATGCTTAGATCTTTAAAACTACGCAACGGATTTTGATGCGGTTTTCTTTAGTAGGTATACACTATATAGAGTGACTAGCTTCTGCGCACGACTTCGTCGGCGTGGACTCCGCTCCTATTGGTCTTAGCGTGATGATATATAGCCTATAGCCTTCCTCGATAAATGGACTATCTAACACTGAAAGAATTTTTCAAATCGGACCAGTAGATCCTGAGATTAGCGCGTTCAAACAAACAAACAAACAAACAAACAAACAAACAAACAAACAATCAAACAAACTCTTCAGCTTTATTATATTAGTATAGATTCCAGAGGAAGGTTTATATGTATAATACATGCATAATATAGTAGAGGAACACTGATAGTTTTAAAGTTTTCTAATGTGATGTCGTAAATAAACACATTTTTTGCGCTTAGATTGCAAATATTTATTTTATATTTTGTATTTAGTATCAGCATTGCACCCGTGCGAAGCTGGAGCGGGTCGCTAGTGTATGTATAAATTTTACACTGATTTTTGTTTTAATTCCAGATCGCAACCTATCATAACTCGATCAGTAGTGGTAAAAAATAAAGGACAATTTATATTTGAGTCCGAAAAGCCAAATTCACACAATGAGCTACTTAAAGAAATATCAAAAGGTGTAAAACTAAAAAAAGTAAGAACAAACGATAGGAGTAAACCTAACTTAGAAGGCTTAAGGAAATTCCGTAGACAAATGACAATAGAAGAACAGGTGCAAAAGTCTATGTCACAGGCCAATCTTGCTGCTTCTCCATCAGGCGTATCTATAGCAGAGGTATTTTTTTTTACTAATTATATATACTACAACCCATTATAAACTTGTGGAGAAATCGAAAACCTATATAAATTCAAGAAAAACGCAATTCATTTTCATCGACTGAAAATAGTTGTTCTTTTTATATGGATGTTTTTTTTTAAAGTTGGGAAATATATTAAAGTCGGAAGGTGCAAAATCAGGCAAACGAGCCGGGTCAGGCAGTCTGTTGTTCAAAATCACAAACACGAATTTCAACCATACTTTCGACAGATATGACAAGGCTTGCGCTATCCTGGCGTAACAACACTTCATTTCTAAGCAACCCTGGATATTTTTCTTTAATTTCTTAATGCAACCGACGCGCGACGTAGTAGGGTGCAATAGTATGCTAAGTTTATTATTTGGCCCTTCGAAAGATAGTCAACGATTATGAATCCACAAGTGTCCCAAAAAACTGATGCCATCATCTTGACAGCTGATAAAATTGTCTTTGCTTTCTTTTTGGGTCGATTCATTAGATTTTTCCATTGCTTGTACTCTAGCCGCTAGTGTCCAGCGTATAGTAATAAACCCAGATTTAATTCATAGTACCAAAACTTTTCCAGTTATGCGGGTTAGTTTTAAACATCTCCAAACAGTCGCAAGAATTTGTTATACAAATTCGTTTTTGCTAGCGGATACCTTAGAAAATCCGTTTATTGACATTTTATATTCGCTGTGTTCATATTTTGTGCTCATTCATATTAAAGGTCTATAGTGTCTGCAATGTTACTTATAGTCTGCGGTTTTCCAATATGAGAGCACACACTATGTGGATGTTTTTTTCGGTCGCAGAGGTAGTAGGCCTTTCGGAGCGAGGATCATCTTTACTGCTCTCTCTCTTCCACGTTAAAACTATTCTGCTACCCATTTTTACAATGGTATACGATGGACTAGATTTCCCTCATACTTTCGCCATGTCATCGTGTATTCGTTTTGACACTTTATAAATAAATATTTGATCACCGAATGTTGTTAAATTTTGTGCATTTTTTAAAAGCTGCACACTTGGTCTTGTTTAGCACGTTATAACTTAAAAACCTAATATGACGGCAACAAAATTTTATAATTTGACAGCCAAAGAATGTATAGACCGAATGAGGGTAATAATTATTGTAAAAATAAAATATACATTTATTTGTCAGGCCGCGAACTTTTCGATCCACCCTCGTTTATTTTCATAGTTATAAGATTAAGAGTGTTGACATTTTCTCAACATATTTGTATTTTTAACTGACTTCCAAAAAAGAGGAGGATCTCAATTCCATTGTATTTTTTTATGTAGTTATGTTAGATCAGAACTTTTGACTGGGTAGACCGATTTCGATGAATTTTGTTTTAAGTAATTGAAAGGTGTTGCGTGTCATGTGGTCCCATTTAAATTTAATTGAGATCTGACAAGTACTTTTAGAGTTACGAGTATATCTAATAATGCATATTTACTTGACTACTTTTTCGTCGACCTACTTTGTATTAAACCGCATAGCTTTTCACTGGGTATATAGATTTTTATGATTCTTACTTCAATCAAAAGCATATAGTTTTGTTTTAATTTTATTGAGATCTGATTACTACTTTTTGAGTAATCTTTGATAGCGCGTATTTACTTGACTATTTTTTTGTTGTATTACTTGTCGCTGTAATTGAAGTCGGTTTTTTTTTTCGTTTGCGAGCAAACACAATTATTATTAATAATATTCATACATGGATCTAATATTTGATTTTAGGCACCTCCAGGTGTTGAAGAGGATGAAATTGATGAGATGGACGACATCGATAAAGTTAGAGATGATCTTCAGTCTACTAAGCAACTTTTAGCTATTGAACTTAGGTATATACTAATTACTAATTAATTATTCAATTAATAATTTCAATTATATGACGATATGTTGGCGCAATGATCACACCGTCTATTGCAGTGACAGTGGTAGGCTCAATTCTCGCTCACGACAAACATTTGTTCAGGCCATATAAACACGCTTCGTAGACTTAGAGTTTGAGCGTTCATAATTTCATATCCTACTGGGATACTTTGATTGTGAAGCATTTATTTTTAATTATTATTTCTTTATTTATGTGTATAATAACATAATATTATTTTACAGAAATAAAGAAGCGCAAGAAAGAGAAAATAAGCGCTTACTGACTAGAATACACAATCTTGAAGCGGAACTGGCAAGGGAACGTGCTATAATAAAACAAGAACAACACAAGACTGTCATATCTGTTACAGACGCGTACGACGAACGATTAGTTAATAATCTAAAAATGGAGGTTGAAAAAGCAAAAGAAACGGCTGATAATTTAGAAAAGCAATATTTAGAAGCAGCCGAAGAGAGAGACACTGCACAAACAGAGTTAGAAGAAATGAAGAGAAGAAACGCAGAACTAGAAAAGAAATTAGAACAAGCTCTTTCAGTAAGTTTTATAAACTAACTACATATCTCACCTATACCTATTTGTCTTCATAGAGCCATTTTCTTCGTGAATATAATTAATTCTTTTATTGATTTTCTTCTTTACAAACCTTGTCCTGAAAAATGAACCCAAAAAAGAATGATCTAATTTGGTACAGTAGATTAATGGTTACGCGACTTTTATTTTTTATGTATATATACATAGACGTGCTACTTACTATTTTCTTAACTAATTTACTTGAGCTATTTAACATGTGTTTTGCTTTACTCACTAATTTGCAGGGTAAAATTGAAGAACTAATGAATTCGGAGGAGCCCTTGTCTTTTTATCAAAAAAGTCAACTTGACTTTTTAAAACAGTGTAGGTTATTGAACATCGATGTTAATTGTCCTGAAGCCGAAAAATTAAGGACAACCCTTGCTGATGCTAATAATACTAATAATGCTTTTACTAATAACTATGATGACGAGGTAATATAATACATAAGTTTAAGATTTATTGACTGTTTCACCGGTTTCTGATTTTAGTCATCACTTCATCATCACTTCAGCCTATCGCAGTCCACTGCTGGAAATAGGCCTCCCCAAGTTCACGCCAAAAACGGCGTGAACTAAAGTGTTTTGTCCATAGTCACCACGCTGGGCAGGCAAGTTAGTGACCGCAGGGCTGGCTTTGTCGCAACGAAGACGCTGCTGCCCTTCTTCGGCCTGTGTTTTTCAAAGCCTGCAGTTGGTCCCCGCCATCGGTCGGCTTTTAAGTTCCAAGGTGGTAGTGGAACTGTGTTATCCCTTAGTCGCCACTTACGTCACCCACCGGATGAGATGGGGTGGCTATATTATTCTTTGTTGCCATAACCACACATCATGCTGATTTTACTACTAAAAAATTATCTCGTAGGTAATTTAATTAATGAGCCTTTATCACGAAGAGCTAAATCAGGTCATTAGGGTCTGTTCTACCTCGGACTAATAACTACAACATTTAGTGTTCAAGATTGTTATTACAAATATTTGAAGTTAAAAGTTTGATGGTACAACATATAAATAAACTTTTATCGTTATACGACGGATACTTACCTGAATTTTCTTAGTAACTGGTCAAATAGTCTCTTAATGAAATAACTGTTAAATTATTTGCTTCTAACAATACTATTTTATATTATATTTATAACAAAATATATAAGTATGTTTTGTATAGATCCGTTATGTTATGTATATAGGTACACTACTAATACTCACTACGTAATCTAATGAATATAATTGCAAACGAGATTTGATTTACTAACAATTTATGGATATATTTACAGGGAATCATTCCTACCAATGTTGGATCGAGGCGTTCAAGTCACGCCATCAAGCAGCTCTCCGTGACAAAGGATGAGAGCTTTGAAGAAGAAGAAGAATCGGAGGAAGAGGAGGTATATATTTAATTACAAGCTTTTATTTAACTTGCAATGTATGTATGTATGTATGTAACTTTAATGAATGTTTGTTCGGGTGAAATCTTGCAACTCAATTTTAAAGCAGATATCTTCAACCAATTGAGCTGAAATTTTGTATACAGGTTCAATTTGGATGACAATGCATGGTTTGTATATATGCATGTATGTATGTATGTTTGTTCGGGTGAAATCTTGCAACTCAATTTTGAAGCAACCAATTGAGCTGAAATTTTGTATTCAGGTTCAATTTGGATGACAATGCATGGTTAACTTTGTGACTTCATTCTAAATCCAATATGGCAGCATATCCAAGAGTGCGGACTAGTTATTTTTAGTGCACTTCTACAAAATGGGTATCAAATGAAAGGGCTTGCTAAGAATAATTCGAATAAAGTGACGTGATAACCGACTAAAAAGTCAAAAATAAATTAAAAGTAAAAAACCTTTTTAAAAAACAAGCTTTTATTTGAATGTGCTAAAACGAAAAAAATAAATTTTTACTTTAAAACTTTTACTATCTACTTATAAAGTCATTACACATAATCTTTATGATATAAAAGCTTGTCGCGAGATTTGCTTGTAAATAAGTAAATTAAATAAATTGATGTGATTGATTTTAACTATTAAAATTTTCAAACTAAGGAAATACGAGTACTCATATCTTGCGACAAGCTTTTTTATCATATAGATTATGTGTAATGACTTTATAAGTAGATAGTAAAAGTTTTAAAGTAAAAATTTATTTTTTTCGTTTTAGTACATTCAAATAAAAGCTTGTTTTTTAAAAAGGTTTTTTACTTTTAATTTATTACTAGCTTCTGCGCGCGACTTCGTCGGCGTGGACTCCGCTCCTATTGGTCTTAGCGTGATGATATATAGCCTATAGCCTTCCTCGATAAATGGGCTATCTAACACTGAAAGAATTTTTCAAATCGGACCAGTAGATCCTGAGATTAGCGCGTTCAAACAAACAAACAAACAAACAAACAATCAAACAAACTCTTCAGCTTTATTATATTAGTATAGAACTATAGATTATTTACATTTTATTTCAAAATCATATTTTTCTGTACTTAATATAAAATGGCTAAAATCAATGTAATGCGTGTCTTTGTACTTTATTTAATACTAGCTGACCCGGCGAACTTCGTACCACCTAACAGTCAATTCTTTATTTTTTTTTTCCACTAACATTTAAACTTTATGCTATGGTATTAAAGTTCAAATTGACTTTTAAGTATTATTACGAATCTTTTGTATGGGATGGGGGCTTTTTTTAAATTTTTCTCTCCGTAAGAACCATCCTCGTACTTCAATGAATATTATAAAAAAAGAATTAGCGAAATCGGTTCAGACGCTCTCGACTCACAGGACTCTACTACTTATCACTACAGTAGGTACAACAAAAAAATTCACGTTTTTTGGAGGATTTTTTAGTGATGCGGAATTCACATTAGTAGTAGAGTGACGTTATATAGCCTACTAGCTTCTGCTCGCGACTTCGTCCTTATGGAATAGTTACTTTAGGCCAGTGGTCGGCAACCTTTTGGTAGGCAAGGGCCGCGAGGTGGCCAAATAAACCAAAGGCGGGCCGCACTTATGATTTAAACCCTAGACTCTACCTGATACCTACAATATAATTGGTCATATCCCATAGAAAAAATAAAAATGCTATTAAAATTTTTAAAACATATGGAATTTAATACGTACACGTAATACTTACATTATACAGCATAACATCATTTTTGTTGTATGGATTTTTTTTATGGATCTAGCTGCATTTTCTACCCTAATTCTAAATTTGTACTCAGATTTTTGCTAGTAGCTCTACGTTTTGAGATAGGAAGGGTAGCTATTTTTGTCAAAAAAACATGGTTTCCCGTCATAAAACAATTTATTTAAACAACATTTTCTTTTATGTAACTTTCTTGAATAAGTTGGAGTTTTACTACTATTCTGGATAATCCAACAGTAGTCAGCCATCATACTTTCACTCCAATAGCCCTGGTAGCGCTCCTCCATGAAGCGAATATCCTGATGAAAGCGTTCTCCCTGCTTCTCGCTTAAATGTCCAAGATTTACAGAAAATCGATCAAGGTGGCTATAAATGAAATGCATCTTAATGCTCATGTTGTATCCAAGGTGCTGAACGTATAATGGTAACTGCTTGACGTGGTCAGGAAAGTCGACGGACTTCTTATTTCCCGAAAAGTTTTTTACAAGCCAAAAAAACTAATTCCAGGTATTTTTTCAGCAGTTGTCATACTTTCAGCAAAATTTACATCGTTTATTAATTTTCTAATTTGTGGTCCTTCGAAAATTCCAGCTTTTAAATTCTCAGCACTCAATTTTGGAAAAGATCTGGATATACAGTGGCGTGTAAAAGTTTTGGGCCACCCTGTTTTTTCCATATAACTGACAAAATATTTTTTTTCTTTCACTTGTTCTTTGTTCGAGTTGTTTGAGAGGACCATAATAAAGATTATAACGTTAATAATTATATAAAATATAATATTGTGCAACGGTAAATGACTTTCAACAGTGTGCAAAAGTATTGGCCACCGCAATTCACGAATTTGTCGGACCTTACTGCACAAGATTTTTTGATATTTTTTCTCATTGGTTTCTAAAAACGCTATGCACAAGGAATATGTTAATAATTACTATTATTTCTGCCTCAATGCCGAAAATGTTTACATTAAGCTCTGTGAAATTTTGTTCAAACCACGTTCAAACTTTATTCAGAAAAAAATTTCACACGTTTTACACACTATATTGGGTATCCAGTGCTTGTTGTTTGTTTCCAATGGCCGTTGATAGTACTCCATGTAAGCATTTTAACGAAGTCTGACACATTTAAACAGAATTTTTTGAATGTATATTTGCCACAAATGTAACAAAATCTATTTGGATTGTTTACACAGGTCTTTCTAAACACATGTTGTGATTGATCTGCAATGTCATTACACAATGTCATGTTAATTTGTAAATGACTCGGTACTTCCTGAATATCACAGGAAAAAGGGTTTGCAAAAATCTTCTTTGCTTGAAACTTTTCAAACTCACCAAATTTGTCGCTGAATGAAAAATGTCACATCATATATCTGCCAGTTTCGTTTTAATTCTACGTGTTACGCGATCGTTCATGCATTTATGTCGATATTTATAACTTATTTACAAAACATTCGCGGGCCGCAAGTAAGACCTCCGCGGGCCGCACGCGGCCCGCGGGCCGTGCGTTGCCGACCACTGCTTTAGGCTAACGCCATCTTTAATCATTTGCGAAACTTTACCTAGCTATTTACGCAGCGCACGCAGCGGAAGCTCTCAAAAGTAAACCTCCGATTTCGAAACATTCTTCTTTGATGCTCCGCTCCTATTGGTCTTAGCGTGATAATATATAGAGTAGGTAGTCTTCCTCGATAAATATGTTATCTAACACTGAAAGTCAACACTGAGATTAGCGCGTTCAAGCAAGCAAACAAACAAACAAATTCTTCAACTTTATAATATTAGAATAGATTTTTTTTTATGTTACTAAGTCGGAAAACAAGCGTACGGCTCACCTGATGGTAAGCGATTAACTATAGCTTATAGACGCCTGCAACGCCGAAGCATCGCAAACGCGTTGCCGACCCTATCTCCAATTCCCCCCAGAATTTTTTATATTTACGATTAGGTCGGCAAACAAGCGTACGGCTCACCTGATGGTAAGCGATTACCGTAGCTTATAGACGTCTGCAGCACCTGAAGTATCGCAAGTGCCGGCGCGGTGGTTGAATTTTAACTCACCATGCTTTTACATTTCACATAAGGGAATGACAGCTCTACAATATACATATATGGATAACTTCACTTAATTATTTTAGTCTTAAAAGTAAATTTTAAACTAGTGCAACAAAGTTTCTTAACTGTTTTCTGCAATTAATACTAACCCTTATTTATTTCAGGAGGAGAGTGAAGAAAAGAAACAGAAACGAATAGAAAAAGAAATTCGCAATATGAGAAATAAAATCCGCCATTTGAAAGAGAAACAAGACAACATGAAAAAAGAAAGAATGGGATATAAAATTGCACTTAAAAATCAACAAGCATGTCTTAAGTGAGAAAAAATATATTTTTTAATTGAATGTAATGTGAAAACTTTTTTGTTGTGATTGAAAAATATTTTTCTTTTTTTTTAATTTTTAGGGAAGAAAAACGAAAGTTTAAGGAATTAAAACGTGAAGTTGATAAGATGGCTGCAATGATGAAAGAAGTCGGAACAGATGAAGATGAAGACGAAGAAGATGAAGAGGAGGAGTCTGAGGAAGAAAAGAAGAGTGAGACAGAAGAAGAAGAAACAGAAACTGAAACAGAGCAAGACACTGAAAGTGAAACAGAAAGTGAAAGTGAACCAGAGGTAAGACGAAAACTTATTATTATTATTATATCCCGTATTTATGAAATTGAAAATAGTATGTATATGAATAAATTAATTATTTAACTTAGAGCTTTTTCTAAGGAAAAAGAAAAAATGTCAAGTTATTTAAATTAAAAAGATGATAAAACTTTTGAAACTGACGAATAAATAATGAAATCATTTATACTGTAAAGGCAGCAATCAGGCAAAAGACCGTAATACCATAACTATTTGTATCTGTAATTAAATAAAAAAGGTAGGTAGAATCACACATAAATTCTAATTTTTTCAACTGCTCTATTTTAGGATGCGCCGCTACCTAAAAAGAAAGAAAATCTCACGAAACGGTTGAAGAGACATGAAACGAGGGTAAACGCCTTAAAGAAAGGCAACGCTCTCCTTATGGCAAACGTCGATCGGCTAAAAGATGATGTTCTCATACAAAAGGAAAAGTCGGTCTCACTTCAAAAAGAATTGGACTCACTCATTGAAGATCTGGACTAATAAATTAATATTGAAACGAATCATTAAAATAAGTTATTCTTTAATAATTACTAAGAGACGACTAATTTTATTGTAGGTACTACACTGCAGCTTTTAAATAATGCGTCTAATATTATTTCGTAATCATAGTTCTACGTCATCTTTCAAGATTGTTTAATCATTTCTTAGGTACATTACATACGTGACTCAATTAGATAGCTGCCCACACTGGCGAACACTTTGATCATATTTATTTTTAGTCACTACCTATGTATGTCTAAATCTGTGAATCTGACAACTTTCAGGGCTTTTTCACTAGTTGTGAATTATGGTATTTGGCGGATGATGGTATCCGTATAGACTATAGACCGACGATCTAAGTGAGATTGCCGGAAAACCGGGATGTCTGGCGCGAACTTGGGGAGGCCTATGTCCAGCAGTGGACTGCAATAGGCTAAACTGACTGACTGTATCCGACAGTTAAAAAGTTTTTGATTCCATATTCATGAGATTTTTCTATTCGCATATATTAATCTTAAGGCTATACCTAAGATTTTAATTGAGGAGAAAGATGTCATAATGGCCTATTCTACCTCCCGCAGTCAAAGTCTATTTGTATCGTCATCCTTCAAATAGCGTTATCCAGTAGGTGTATAAGACCGTGGTTATCCACAACTGGTAAAATAGGCCCTAAATACAACAACTGCAGAAGATACTTACCCACTACGAACATATAATTCCTAAAATAATTTGGAAATTGGAGTTAGTTTTCAGCACCATTGTGATGTTAACGTTTCTTACGTATATTATTTAAAGCAGTTATAGTAACAATTATTCCTCAAAATGTCTGCGTTAATCTAATTACACTTTCTACTGATATTACGAATACCTATACGTGACAGAACAAGCTAACAAAGGATTTATTGTAACAGGATTTCGTTGGATGCCTTTGTACGTGGTATTATGAAAAGTGTGTTTAATATTTAATTATGCCTATAGATAGTTAAAATTGATTTAGAAAAATTCTCTACTATACCTACTCTACGAATAATAATTATGATCGCTAGGTTTTTTATGTATCATTTAAATTGGTTGAAGACAACTGATTCCAAGTTACTTGGAACCAGGGCTGGATCTAATATATGGCTTTTTGGGCTTCAGCCCAGGGCCCCGTGGATTCAAGGGGCCCCCAGCTAAGTCAATTCGAAGTCAAAAATAGACGACAATGGGAAAGAATCAATAATTTTATTAAATTCTTTACACATTCATTTCAATCGTGATCAAATTTGGTGGACCCCTAATTAGTATTAGCCCAGGGCCGCTAATTAGTACTAGCCCAGGGCCCCCTGACCTCACGGTCCGGCCCTGCTTGGAACTGTAATATATTTCATTTAATGCCATATTAACTTTAATTATTCATAAGTATATGCAATTCAGGTTATAATAAATATAATATATTATATCGCTTAATGAGCTAAGTGCAATTGAATCAGTATAAAAACTAATAAAAGGTAACAAAATACTTATAATGTCATGTACCTACGTGTATTTAAGCTTCAATAATAAAGGGCTAAGTGCAAAAAATGACTATTATGTTTTTAGATAAACTTAATTTGTACAATGTTTTTTTTATCATATCAAAATTTCGATTCAGCGGGATTGGAACCCGCACCCCCGACATACTGTAATAAAATAATACGAATTAATTTGTACAGTTTTGTGAAAAAGTTTAATTTTTACTAGATTTCAGTAGATATAATTATATATATAATCATTTATAGCATAATATAATTATTGTGTTTATAATTATAAACACAATAATTATATTATGCTTCTCATAATTCCTATAATTTAAATACACAAAAAATTTGTATAACGATAATTTAAATATAATAAAACTTAACGCACAACTTTCTGTTTTTATCAATACCTTTCTATCTTCGATCCACAAAAAATTAAAATGGTCTAAGTTTACTGCATTGTACCTACTATTTATTATTAACATGTTTTTCATTATTGTGATTTTCTTAATACTTTTGTGGGTAACTGCCTGGTACCTACCTGATGGTAGACATGGCTAGATGGCCGTGGCCCAGGGGATCGGACGAATTTTCAAAAGCGTTTTAAATTAATCTATATGGATATTTATACCCATAAAAAATAAATTTTTATTAATTTACAACCTTTTAGGTACTCAAAATCATGTTTTAATATTGTTTGTTTAAAAATCCCGCCAAAACGCCACGTTATGACATCTGACAGCGCGTGACGTCATCTGGAGGAAATAAAAAGGGTATATAAAGCACAGAGTACGTTGAATATACGGATAGAATAAACCCCCTCCCCCCACCCCAGCCTGTAAGAGATATAAAAAAGTAAAAAAATACCAATCGACGTATTTTAAATAGCACTTTCCAAAAATTACCTATTTATTATTAAAACAGCACCCTCCTAGATTACGAGTAAAAAATAAAAAAAGATGCTACACCGTCGTTATCACTTAAAATACTTCGAATTTCGTACTTTTTGCACATTGGAAAAACTGCACCCTACTCGAAAGTAACTGCACCATCATTAGAATTTCATAAAATGCAATAGTTATTGCAACAAACAAATAAAACGTAATCATTCAATTGCCGAAGGAGCGTGGTACTTTTGCGCATGCGCAGGCCAAACATCTAGGCCTCTAGGGCTTTTAATTTCGAAGGTTCGATTCAAATTCCCACTCCTAACCTTACCTTTAAATGTGTTTTCTTTTCTGCTGTGAATGTTGATGCTAAAAAAAAAACAAGTTTTCGTCTTTACGTTTTATTTGTTTGTTGCAATAACTATTTACCATTACCATGGGGGCCCAAGATACAAGCATAGCTTAGTTTGGGTCCCGCTATTAATTACTGTTTTTATAGACAAATGTAATTTACTTGAATAAACTTGAATAAACTTGAAACTTGAAACCATTTTAACAATAACCATTTTTAACCGACTTCAAAAAAGGACAGACAGACAGACAATATAGATTAACCCTTGCAGTTAATGCTTGCTCTTTCCTAAAGTACTCTGTGGCTTGTACCGCCAAATGACGTCACGCACTCTAGTTGGTGTTTTATTACAGATTAATAACATTGTAAATAACAACATTTTATTTCTTCATTTAAAAATATTTAAATGAGTTATAATAGATTACATATTATTCGATAAATAATCGTAAAACAGTATATTTATTTAAGTACATTGCAGATTTTAATCTGATTACTGTCCGATCTCCGATCCCCTGACGAGGCTGTATGGCTTAGTACCTTTCCCTTAATGAGGATAAATGACACGAAAAAAATGTCAAACTTTGAAGTTTGAATTTGAAGATATCTATGTTTGAACATCTTTTGTAACCGCCATGGCTAGTTTGGTTAATGTTTAGAATTTTAGATTGTTTAGTTGCATTGTGTTTGTGTTAATAAATTAATACATCTTTTGTGGTTGTAATCACAAATATCTAATTTGAACAGTCTAATCATAATGGCACCTAATGACGCTGATGTACTGCAGCCGGTTGAGAAACCGAATCCGAGAAATAATCCTACTATGTTTAAAATATTTCAAAATGTTCAATACAATGTAGTTCAACATAAAAAATACGTCAAGGAATTAATAAAGCTATACAGAAAGGTAACTTCTTAACTTTATTTAACCTCTAATGCCTCTATAACAACTTCTAATTTTTCTTTTTTTTTATGTAACTATGTTGGCAAACAAGCGTACGGCTCACCTGATGGTAAGACCGTAGCCTATAGATGCCTGCAACACCAGAAGCATCGCAAGCGCGTTGCCGACCCTATCCCCAATCCTCCCCCAGGAGCTCTGGTCACCTTACTCACCAACAGAAACACAATACTGCTTGAAAACAGTATTATTTAGCTGTGGTCTTCTGTAAGGTCGAGGTACTACCCCAGTCGTGCTGCTCCATATTTTGAGCAGGAAAGAACATCGGGCGTTTTTTTACCAAAGTCGCGAACATAAACCAAAACATTTTTAAATGATAGTGTTTACAATAATATTTAATATTGTGTAGTTATTTTGATTCACAACAATGGGAAAATGGAAATAATTAGTAAAATGAAAACCATATAAATTGTTTCCTATTTACTAAACATGACCGCTCAGTAAGTTAAAATATATCTCCGTGGTATTTTTGTAAAGCTAACCTGACTAAATCCGAATACGACCGGATAATATAACATATTTTATCCGGACCGATAATAAAACATATTTCAACATCTATATATTTTTTATTTAACTACCCTCACTTCTGATGACTATATTATTTAATGTTAATTATTAGTTATTTTTGATATTTCTAACCTTTGGTTAACTAATTAATACATAGAGATGTCCTATTTCTGTCATCTTTTGATTCTTTTTTTCCTCTTTAATTATTATTGCCCATAAAAAAAAACATTTATAATTATTTTTTTAATGTCCATTTTCTTCTTATTACCACGACCCACAGATATGGGAACTATACCATTGTAAACTAGGTTTAATTGCCTATCCACTGGACCTAATTTTATTTTTGTTCGCCGTAGGTAAGTGTCCCATACAAAGATGCCCGATGTCATTTCCTGCTGTGCCCTACCTCAGTTGCCATTCATTATGCACAGTCATTATTTTTGTATGTTTACATTTTTGATTTATGTTCTCCGAGCGTTTATCAATCTTTTTTTTCATATTTAATAGTGCTCAAATTACTTTAATATTTATCTTAAGTCCTGTGAATTTTGGCCATATTAATTGGTAGGTAGTTTTATAAAATCCAAAATTCTAAATTTGATTATTGTCATAATGAATGCTGTGTTGGTTACAATTAAAGCAGCAATTAGTCTTGAAACAGAATACTGTAAAAATCATTATTTAAAGAACTAAATATGCTTCTTTACAAATACCCTTCTTAATTATTATTTTTTAAATAACTGAAATGATATGTTCCTAAACTACACTAGTTAATCTGCATAGTGTATTTTTCATTCTACGTGACATTGGTGGATTAGTGATATAATAAACCTCTTGTTTTTGCAGATTGATCAAGATTTTTTCAGAGAAAGTTTTAAGAATGCTCTTTATTACTTATTCACTTTTGGAGACACGAGTGCTAATGTCGATCGTGTTGTTCAGTTTGTTGCTACCTTCTGCACTTCTCTCGACGATGAAGAAGAGTTCCTTAAGTTTATATTTGAAGTCATTTTTGATGTAAGTATTTGTTATTATTTTATGCCTAGTATGGCTTTTTTATTACTAATATCTACTACTACTACTATGACGCAGAATATTAAGTATTTATTACCTTTATAATTCTTTACAAAACATTTTGACAAGTCTATTAGTGCAACTTGCAGTGACCCTGGTTACATTTTTTTTTTTTAATGTAACTAGGTTGGCAAACAAGCGTACGGCTCGCCTGATGGTAAGACCGTAGCCTATAGACGCCTGCAACACCAGAAGCATCGCAAGCGCGTTGCCGACCCTATCCCCAATCCCCCCCAGGAGCTCTGGTCACCTTACTCACCAACAGGAACACAATACTGCTTGAAAACAGTATTATTTAGCTGTGGTCTTCTGTAAGGTCGAGGTACTACCCCAGTCGGGCTGCTCCATATTTTGAGCAGGAAATTTCCTGCTGTGCCCTACCTCAGTTAAAAAAAAAAAACATTTTGTGGTTGTGGGTTGTTTGAAGGGTTGTGGGTTCAACTTTGGCCCAGTCTTGGTGTAATGTATGTATCTATTTATATAATATGTGAAAATTAAGAAAAAAAAGTACATAGCTATATCAGTCTGATGTTAGCTATAACAGAGGCATTAAGTTGTCTATGTCAGAACTATGTATATGTATATGTGAAAGATATTTTTTATTATTATTAATATTAATAATAATAATATTTATTTTGCACATCATCAATCAACACAATATCATATTACAAATTAAAAAACAGTGTACAAAGGCAGTCTTATCACTAGAAGAGCGAACTCTACCAGACAACCTTTTTTATTATTCTTTGTTTCATGTGCGTGATATAAATGTATGAGTATTTATATGATCTGGCATTCATTTTTAGTGTCAATGTGTATCTGGCCAATCTGTAAGGTACAGAGCTAGCCAGTTACTAGCAGCTGTGCTGTCTGCCCTCGGTGATGATGCTTCCTTGGACGATGACTTGTGTGACAAGCTGTTGGCATCACAGGTAACCATTGTATCTGAAATTACAATAAGTTTTTTTTTTATCGACTTGCAAAGTAGATTAAATATATTTTCTTATGTGTGCTACCTGTGCTTCTGTTTGTTGCATTTATTATGTGTGTGTGTGTCTACATTCCCGCTTTTGAACTTGGCTTACTGCAGGACAAATGACTAACTATTCTTTTAGATAATTAAAAGATTTGAGCTCTTTTGAGAAAACCAAAATCAAATAATTGTATAAAAATGTAGTGATACATATTGATATATTATAATATATATGTGGTGGATTAAGCTCCGGTCCTTCTTCTACATGGGGAAGAGGCCTATGCCCAACAGTGGGATATTACAGGCTGAATCGTGATCATAATACATATTGAGTAGGAGAAAAACCCGTGACCATTACGACATTGACGCATTAGAGAAACTTGGTTGATCTTACACACCTTGCTCAAAACTTTTAGCAGTCCAACTGCGGAAGTACCTCAACTTTACAGGTGACCACAGATCAATAAGTTGTGTTCCTATGGTGAGATAGTTAGCCAGAACTCAAGCGTACGGCTCACTTGATGGTAAGCGATTACCGTAGCTTATAGATGCCTGCAACACCAGAAGCATTACAAGCGCGTTGCCGACCCTATCCCCAATTCTCCCCAGGAGCTCTGGTCACCTTACTCACCAACAGGAACACAACACTGCTTGAAAACAGTATTATTTAGCTGTGATCTTCTGTAAGGTTCAGGTACTACCATATTTACTAATCTGTGGTACTACCCCAGTCGGGCAGCTCCATATTTTGAGCAGGAAATTTCCTGCTGTGCCCTACCTCACAGAGATAGGCTCGACCCCAGTCGGGCAGCTCCATATTTTGAGCAGGAAATTTCCTGCTGTGCCCTACCTCACAGAGATAGGCTCGACTACACGCTTGCAATGCTCCTGGGGTTGCAGGCGTCCATAGGCTATGGTATCTACTTATCATTAGGCGAACTGTACGCTTGTTTCCCACCCTTATCTATACAAATAAATAAAATTGGAGTGTCTCTTTGTAATATTAAAATAACCGCTTTTTACTAAATTCATATGTATGTATACATGGTGAATATACCAAAATAACATTTTTTAAAATTTTTGTCTGTCTGTTCTTTCGGCTAATCTCTGAAACGGCTGGTCTGATTTTGACGAGACTTTCACTCGCAGATAGCTAAAGTAATAAGGGGTAACTTAGGCTACTTTTATTTTAGAATTTTTTTTATTTTATGACTGCAAACTGAACAAAAACTATTTAGTCAAGTTCCACGCTGACGACGTCGCGGGCACTGCTGGTAGTGTATAAAAAACACAAGGTTTTATTTAAGGTTTTGCACATTACAAATACACATAATTATTATGCACGTTGGTATTGTGTAAATTGTTTAAGAGGGCGCATAAAGCAAAATTATCAATCTGCTATTTGATTTTACATGAAAAATTCCAGACCAAATCTTAAAATAAAAATATATGACAAACTACGTTATATTTTCAAGACTACAGCCTAATCAAAAACATAAAATAATGAAATTTCCTCGATAAAAAAAATCACGAATTAACCTCTAATTTTTATGCGTTTTCTATTTATATTCGATATGGTTATGACCAAAGACAAAAATTTAATAATTAATTACATTTCAATATGAATGACAAGATTTACTAGGCATTTAATGTAATTACTTTTAGTTTTGGAATTATATACAATATAAACATATTTGTCGTTTTTTACATTCGTAATGCGCTCAAAACTATATCGTCTATCGCACTCTGACACGAGGCTTTGTGTATATTTTGTTTCATCAATCAGTCACGGGCGCGCGGGTGAAATCTGATTTTTTGCTCGCTTTATACGCCCTCTTAATAATTTTTGTATTTTGAATGTATCAAGATGCAACGTCTCCAAGACACGCGAGGTGCGGTACGGTGTCGTGCTGCTCTGGCCCTACAACGTCTTCAGAACCCAATGGAGCCAGATGATGAAGTCACCAGAGCATACCGATTCCATATGAGCTGTGATCCCAGTTCTTCTGTTAGAAGGTATCCTCAATTTACTATAAACTTCATATTACATACTGAAGTAACTCATTGATTCGTGTTCACCTAACATTGCTTAAA
The DNA here is from genome assembly GCA_905220545.2 of Melitaea athalia. Classification (NCBI taxonomy): domain Eukaryota; kingdom Metazoa; phylum Arthropoda; class Insecta; order Lepidoptera; family Nymphalidae; genus Melitaea; species Melitaea athalia. Next base: position 13,717,656 of record HG992196.1, read on the forward strand.
TAAAATAATTAGGTACAGTAGGTAGTAAAAATAACTGTTACAATGATATTGCTGTAATTTTATGTCATGGCATTGCAGATGGGTCATGGGATGAAAAATCGTAAAGAAGTGTATCTTGAAAACTTATTTCGATGTAATCTAGATAATCTATACTATAATATAATAAAGCTGAAGAGTTTGTTTGTTTGATTGTTTGTTTGTTTGTTTGTTTGAACGCGCTAATCTCAGGATCTACTGATCCGATTTGAAAAATTCTTTTAGTGTTAGATAGCCCATTTATCGAGGAAGGCTATAGGCTATATATCATCACGCTAAGACCAATAGGAGCGGTGTCCACGCCGACGAAGTCGCGCGCAGAAGCTAGTTAATTATAAAAGGCAAAAACAATTTTGCGTCCTTATTATTGAGAAAGGCAAAAAACTCAGCAAAGCAATGACCGTTAACTCAGTTTAAAACACTGATTATTTTTACACTTGGTGACAGAAGAATAAGGATTTTTTTTAAATTATATTACTTTAATACTTGTAATAAAATTTTGTTACATTAGAAGTAAGTTATAAACAAACAACAACAAAGTTAGTTTTGACTCTTTAAATTGTACTTCCTATTACAGAGCGATAGTGATGTCAATAGCAAAATGTACTCGGAACGTCCCTTTCGTACTATTTAAATTGTACTTCCTATTACAGAGCTATAGTGATGTCAATAGCAAAATGTACTCGGAACGTCCCTTTCGTACTATTTATAGGTAAACCGCTGTAAAGTCGACCCTTGCGATGACAAATGGGAGGCAGGGCGGGGGGTATGCACGGGTACACACGGCATTGTCGCCACAGAGATTTATCTTGAGATATCTCAAGTATATCTCTCTGAGTTTTTATTTAGGTGAATGATTATAATTATTTGAGTCATGCGAGTGTGACAAATAATAGACTGCTTCTATATTTATTTTTATTATATGTTTTTCTATATATATATATATATATATATATATATATATATATATATATATATATATATATATATATATATATATACAATTAATTAAGTAACTACGTTAGAAAATAAAATACTAAATACTGAACACTAAAACTAAAATTTAATATGTAAAAAAGTTGCTTAAGATAAACATTATCATCATTCATTTAGTCATTTTTCGTCTTGGTAATTTCATATTTATTGTTGGATGTAACCAAGTAAAATAATCTCGTGTGTAGTGCGTACGTCATTCGATGTCAACGCCTAGGGATGGCAAAGTTGACTCTCAAAAATCGATCTTTTCATAAAAATAATCGACTTTTTGGAATCCACTTGAACCTGTCTCGAGTCGATTGGAATCGATTCTCATTCGATGACTTTGACTTTTTTTAAGCAACACAACTGTCACAAACTCACGGACGGTAGTATATATAATTATATAGTTTGTACCAGGGATTGGAATACCGTTTAAAAATTCGGTAACGTTAACTTGTCTCGGCAGACAACGTTATTTATGGAGTAACGATATCTTAAGTTAAAACAAACTCGTAACACCTAAAGTTCGTAACTATTACGGTAAACGCACAAATAGATATTTGATACCGACTTTAATTAACCAAATACCCAGAACTATACTACATATTTTAAAGGCGAGAGAGTTTAAATTCAGAGCGGAACAAAGGGTCAAAAATGTTAATACTTATTACTAAATTAATCATTACAAAAATACATAGCAATTCATTACAAATTTACTATTATTGAAATTTAACATTGGAATGATAATATTATTGAAAACATCACTTTTACGAAGTACCACAGTGTCCTCTCAAAAAAAAAACAAGATGCTTTCAAAAAGTCGACTTGAGAATCGATTTTTAACTGTGATTAATCGACTTTGAGAATCAAAAAATTCCAAGTCGATTCCAAAGTCAAAAGTCGACTTTTTTCACGCAGTCTCCATCCCTAGTCGACGGCCGACATCAGAATTCAGACTGTCTGATTGGTTGAGTGCTACCCGCCCCCGCGTCCCGCGGACCATCGCTAGGGTCGACTTTATCGCGGTACAGCTATAAATTGTACTTCCTATTACAGAGCTATAGTGATGTCAATAGCAAAATGTACTCGGAACGTCCCTTTCGTACTATTTAAATTGTACTTCCTATTACAGAGCTATAGTGATGTCAATAGCAAAATGTACTCGGAACGTCCCTTTCGTACTATTTAAATTGTACTTCCTATTACAGAGCGATAGTGATGTCAATAGCAAAATGTACTCGGAACGTCCCTTTCGTACTATTTAAATTGTACTTCCTATTACAGAGCTATAGTGATGTCAATAGCAAAATGTACTCGGAACGTCCCTTTCGTACTAGAACGCCTTTGTGATGTAGATGAAGCCGTGCGCCGCGCTGCTTTCCTATACATATCTGCTATCAACGTAACTCAGCTGAGAATCAAGCAGAGAGTGCTTATTTTAAAGGTAAAAATAGTCGATAACGCTTAAATTTTTATGTAAATTATGTGACAAACAAACATATTATATATATCTGCTTGATGTTAAGTAAGATAGTTACATTAGAATATGGCCTCCTATGTTGCAGATACCTATATGTATTAATCTATTTTTATTGTTATATATTTATAATATAACATTCGTAAGTATGTAAAGCATATCTTTTTGATATTTTGAAATACTTATACTAAATAGTAAATATAATACTTTAATGGTTACTTAGGACTTCTTTAGAATGCATTGATAGTAAGTCTAACGGTACAAGCATGTATATTAGGTACCTTAAAATTGATTTAAAATGATATAAGAAATTTTCCATATTTTTTTTTTGTTTATTAATTATTTAAACTCATGTTAGTTACATCAATATTTGTAACTCCAGGTGGGGCTCACGCAACGTTGTCATCGCGTGCGGCGGGTAGTTGAAGAAATTTTAATACCCGGCTGGCTCAGCACATTTGAAGGAAATATCATAGAACTACTCAAGGCTATTCGCTTGGACAACGCTCATGATGCAAAGGATTCACAGTATGTGGCCGGGAAACTTTTGGAATCGTTGTTTAAGTGAGTTTTAAATTTTTTTGTCTTTAGTGGGTTTTATGTTACTCGTCTTGTCTGGACGTCTTCTGCAAAGTTAGGTGAAAATGATTTAATCTTGTATATATATAAAAATGAATGTTTGTCTGTATGTCCCTTATAGAATCGTAAACTATGCATTTGATCTTGTCATGATCTTTAGCAAAGTGTTGTGCAAGAGCCCACAAAGGATTCTGAGTTGGTACGACCAAAAAAAAAAGTGTAACAACGCGCGCAGGGTACAACTATTACAATATATTTCTTTTTTATTTTGAATAAGTTTTTCAATAGTAGAATGATACGAAACCAAAAATTCTAATAATTTTAACAAAGTTTAAAATGTTGGTATTATTTGATTTATTGAGAGGTATCTGAACTAATATTTCAGATTTTAAAATATTGCACTATATTTTTTCGATATTTAAATTCATTAAAAATTATTGTGAAAAGTATCAAAAGATGTCAAATCTTTAATACATAATAATTATATAATCTATAACAGTGTTCCCATATGTACAATGTTAATTATACGACATAATGAACATTTGGAAATTTATATGCAGATACATAATGTACAGTACTTCCCTAACATGTAAACATTCTGCTATTGGGTCTACAGACCTTTTCTCCTATGAAGTTTACTATAGTTATCAGCACAGATATTAATTATTTCTTTTTGTACTAAATAAAAGTATTTTACGCTTGCAACCCCTGCTCGAAAAAATGTGTGAAGCAATTTCTACTCTATCACCGAGCCCTCAATATTAGTGCTGATACCTATACCATTATGGACATTTAAAAAAAAAACCTCTGTGTGGTTTTATGAAACCACGGTAAAAGTGAGACTTTTTTTCAAGGAACTGAAATGAAATAGGAACAATCATCCAATAAATATTCTTTGCACGCCATCTATGCAAACTAAAGGTAACTTACATCAGCTGTATGTTGTCATTTAGTGTCTTAGTTCTATGAAATCATAATAGGTGGCCGACCGTAAAAAAGACATGCAGAGCGCACATGAAAAAGTTTGAGACGATGTAATAAAAGTCTCACTTTAATAATAATAATAAACATCTTTAAACTTTACAGACGTCTTCCAATATCAGAGCTACTAGAATGGCTACCGACAGACAAGAAGTTGCGTCTCATACCCCCTGAGAAGTTAAATAAGGAGACCGTTTGGTACTGGAGGCATCTCACTGAACATTTACAGAGGATTGATGATGATGAAACATTGGAGACGGTGCTGCCCGATCTCATTGTTCTAACTGGATATATAAGAGCGTAAGATTATTATTTACAAAAATACTTTAAAATAAGTAAACATTTTTTAAAGAAACTTATTATGTATGTACATGTATTTGATGATTTTTATGTTTAAATTTAATATTTACACCTATCGTATAAATAAAGGCTAATTCAAAAAGTTAATAGGCTTGACAACACATAAAAATGAATTAATCATAGTGCATAACTGAGATAGGGCACGGCACGAAATTTCTTTCTCGAAATCTGGAGCAGCCCGACTGGGGTGGTACCTCAACCTTACAGAAGATCACAGCTAAATAATATTGCTTTCAAGCAGTGTTGTCACCCGTAAATGGGTTCCCTGCGATATAAAAAAAGACATCTATCAGCTACAGTAATCGATTACCATCAGGTAAGCTATACGCTTTTTTGCCGACCTGGGCACAACATCTTGGCACCCCGAAGACACTTCCGGAGATCTTCAAGAAGTTAAAAAGACTTGAAGTTTCTGGAGGAGCTTGGGTGGCAGGAGTGAAAAATATTATTCCCACACACGCAAAAAAGCGCAATGTCGTCAAGTTGCGGAAACCAGCCCGTGCTGACCATACCGTACCATAGTATACAATTTACAGAAACCATATTGTTGATTTTGACTTGTTGCTTTTTAATATTTTATGTTTGGTTCATATATTCAGGAATCCTTATTATTTATACCTCTGACAGGATCATGGAGTCCCCCTGCCCGTCCGAGTCTGAAGACAAAGTGGGGTTCAGAACGCGACAGTATGTGTTGCGGGAGCTGGGCGCCATGTTGCGAGTGTATGACGCCAGTGATCCCGCTGGACGCACCGCACTACAGGCGCTCATCACTGATGCACTTACAGGTACTACTGAAATGGCTGGACCGATTTTGACGGGACTTTCACTGGCAGATACTGATGTAAAAAGGACTAACTTATACTAATTTTATTTTAGAAATTTATTTATTAAAGTGAAACTTTTATTACATCGTCTCAAACTTTTTCGTGTGCGTATTGCATGTCGCGTGATGGTCGGCCATCTCTTATCATTTCCTAGAACTACAAGAAGACACTAATGACAACATACAGCTGATGTAAGTTACCTATTAAAACATAGATGGCGTGCAAAGAATATTCAAAAACTTTCACTTTTACCGTGGTTTCATAAAACCACAGAGGTTTTTTTGTAACTCTACGAACTGAACAATAACATTTTTGTTAAATTCCACATGGATGAAGCGCGGGCACAGCTAGTTGAAAATAAAATCGCGCTGATGGCTCTCGTCGCCGATACGCTTACAGATACGATTACTAATTGTTCTGGATTGATTTACGTTTCAAACCATTGGTAGCTTTGAATATTCTTTAACTAATTAATTAAAAAATGACTGTATAACGATGTGTGACCTGTGAAGGGAACCAATTGAAAGTATTTCTAAGGATGATTTTAGACTGGCACGGCTCAGCGCGTAACTCGTTGAGGGTAAGTGCGAGAGAGTTATATTTTATGGGCCCCGTAAACAATCAAACTTGTTTGATCAAACTTTATGTTTTCATATTATAACAAACACATCAAACAAGCCCGCACACTATCAAATAATTTGACAAATACGTTTGTCAAACAGAAATTTATATGAAGTTTAATCAAATATTTCATCGTCTACGGGGCCCTTTAGTATCGTGCTGATCGACGTGAAATACAGACGCAAAAAATGCTGAGTGCATTAATTGCTGCATTAAACATTTTTCAAAAGGAACCAGTAGCTCCTGAGATTAGCGCGTTCAAACAAACAAACTCTTCAGCTTTATAATATTAGTATAAATATAAAATTAATTTATTATAATAATATGAACTTAAAGCTAAACCTTGCATGTTATCGTTCCAGGCGACTACGGTCCCCTGAGCCCGGAGGTGATCCGCGCGTTCGTGTCGGGGCTGGAGCTGGTGGTGCCGGAGGCGGGCGCGCGCCTGGAGCTGGTGTGCGAGCTGGTCTCCTCGCTGCGGGAGCCGCCCGACCTCGACGAGCCCGACGTCGCCGTCGCCCCCGTCGTCGACAGCTCGGAGGTCAAGTTGCAGGTAACGAGCTCCACCGCTCGCAGAGACCTTTCTTGAAGTTATACTTCTTTTGGCGCGTTAGAGAAAAATGATGAGAGTAAATTTTTACAATGCGCTTGTGGATACGAAGTAGTTCAAGCATGCATGAATAGATGCCGCTAGTTTTGCAGACAAGAAAGTAGTTTTTATCATTTCTAAGAAATGGCGTTGTGGACTTATTGTCTCATTATTAAGTGGCAGGTTTTTTGGAAGTATTTTAATACTTTAGCTTGAAGTATAACTTCTTACGTGCGTACATAAGTACACACACAGTTTTTTTTTAATGTAAGTAAGTCGACAAACAAGCGTACAGCTCACCTGATGGTAAGACCGTAGCCTATAGACGCCTGCAACACCTGAAGCATCGCAAGCGCGTTGCCGACCCTATCCCCAATCCCCCCCAGGAGCTCTGGTCACCTTACCAACAGGAACACAATACTGCTTGAAAACAGTATTATTTAGCTGTGGTCTTCTGTAAGGTCGAGGTACTACTCCAGTCGGGCTGCTCCATATTTTGAGCGGGAAATTTCCTGCTGTGCCCTACCTCAGTCTCCCTCTGCATATAAAAGAAATGTGTTCGATTAGTCCACTACACTGTTCCACTGCTTGTTAACAGATATATCACCTACTATAGGTAACGATATCTCGTAATCGACCTTGTAAAGTTTTCCTTCTTTTTCTAAAGATGCCATCGCAGAAAATTTAAATTATTTAAACTTTGGGATGTTCAACTCTCTTTTTGATATTTCAGAGAGCAAGACTACGTGTATCTTTAAACGTTGCAATTGAAGAACAAGAGGAAGCTGTGAGAGAAGAAAACTACGTTCTCGCTGCTGAATGTAAAGCTAAAGTACGTTTTGTAAACATAAGCTATATACAAAAAGTAATTCAATTAGAAGAACTAGTTTACATACAATATTGGCTTATAACTGAACTCAAATTTATTTTCATCCATCTTAAGTATTATGTAGGTGGTAAAAATGCATCATGTGTTTCCAAAATGCATTCAATATAAATTATATAATCCTTATACTATGCACTGTATCCACGCAGGTAAACTAAGAAACAGGTCGTGAAGGGTGTCTTCTCTATGTTAGTTTTGTGATATTGTTTGAGACGTCCATCTGGTGTGTAATGTGTGCGAGACCTGAATGTGCTTCTAAGGGACAACACTTCTTTATTTTATGTTTACACAGGTGGCAGATATTCAAAAGAAATTAGAAGAATTAAATATTCAAAGGATGTCAGTCCCGCCGCAACCATTAGTGGTAAGTTCTCATACTTCATGTAAATATGTATGTGCTTATGCATTTATTGCCTATCTATTGTAGTCGCTGATTGTTATCTGATGTATAGCAGTAATGAAGACAAAAGTTTATAACATATCCATCAAACAGGGCAGCACACAGCAAACATGGCAGGTTTTTTGGAAGTATTTGAATACTCTAGCTTGAAGTATAACTTCTTACGTGCGTACATAAGTACACACACAGTTTTTTTTTTTAAAGTAAGTAAGTCGACAAACAAGCATACGACTCACCTGATGTTAAGCGATTACCGTAGCTTATAGACGTCTGCAACACCAGAAGCATCGCAAGCGCGTTGCCGACCCTATCCCCAATTCCCCCCAGGAGCTTTGGTCACCTCACTCACCAACAGGAACACAACACTGCTTGAAAACAGTGTTATTTAGCTGTGATCTTCTGTAAGGTCGAGGTACTACCCCAGTCAGGCTGCTCCATATTTTGAGCAGGAAGTTTCCTGCTCAAAATGTTAGTTTCTTTATGATATTAATTGTTATTTTCTTTTCAGACCATTAAGGAAAAACAATGTGATTCAGCTACCTTAAACAAATGTTTAACAATATTAAACTGCGCTCTGGACACACCGCAGCTAACGTCGATCACTCCAATATTAAAACTAATGTTTAGCGAACTAGAGGTAATCATCCTTACTATGGTTAAAGATAAAATGCCAAGACTTGAATAACTAATATCAGAAAATACATAAAACTTACAAAAATACAATGGGCATGACGACAGTATCATAAAATCGCCAATTTAATGATTTTAGGGGAACACTCATATTAAAAATAATTCAAAATACTGGTTTAGTTTTATGTAATATAACAAGATAATAAGATTATTGTGGTTTTCAATGAAATAAAACATTAAAATATTGCAATCGGCCATTTTGATTGAAACGCAAATTACAGCGCATGACGTCACACTATAATACGTCAAAATTAAAAGCCTTGTGGGCCTTAGGTGGAACGCGCCCGAAACATTATATTGCGACGTCAGAACCGACGCCATGACACCTGCAGCCGTTTTGTCGCACTCATTGAAAACATATTAGAAAAATAGTTTTAAACTTCCTTAAACTTAGGTTTATTACCGAAATATAGGTATTTTCGTAGATAGTAAATGTGTACCCACATTATGGAAGAGGTTTTCAAAATCTTTCGTCATGGTCATTGGCATTTTTAAATGTTTTGGATATGATGCAGGTGGTCACGGCTCACGGCTGAGGAAATAAATGACCAAATTTGTACTTGTCTCCTGTGCCACAATAACCGAAACCGACAACTACGCGCTCTCTGATGTACGATACTTACGAAGTCATACTTCCAGACCAGAAGTAATTAGTTGTATAAAATACAAATATCTCTCCCAAGCGGAAATCGAACGTTTAGGCGACTACATGCACAATAACAACAGTGTTTGTCAATAATACTATTATTATTTCGTAATTTTTTAAGTACTCTATTTCTTGTTCCCAGGAACAATTATTCCAAAATCCAGACGTATTAGAGAACGCACTTGAAACTGTAGCTCTATTTGGTATGCTTGATAAAGAATTTGTAAGAGATCACAAAGCATTCTTCTTCGCCAATGTAAGTAAAACCTTAATAAATATAAACCTGATGTCGAGCTTCAAGAAAATGTGGACCTGTATATGTATTAAAATAAGAAATGTCTGGGAGTCCTGGGATCTTACACTACAAGGTAATAATATTCATAATACTTTTCCAGTTAATAGACTCAACAAACGAGCCAATAGTAATGATAGTGTTGAAATGCATCGTGGACTTACTCTGCGTCCACGGAGCCCGTGTGTTTGAGGACGAAGCCAGTCAAGACGAGTCCAAGGCCGATGTCCAGAAGAAACGGAACACCAGACACTCTATATATGATGGAGAGGATGATGGTAAGTTAAGGCTTAACTTTATGTTAAGCTCACCATCAGGCGTACCGTAGTTCGTTTGATACCCTAGAGATATTAAAAAAGCACTAATATTAGGATCGAATGACTTTTACGAATAATTTATTAATGTTAGAAACAGCAAGCTCTTCGTCATATGATTGAAGTGGCCATGTTTAAGCGCTAGTTCAGACACGACGGGAAACGCGAGGTTTCAGAATCGCGCCATTTTGTTACTATGGAGTCTTTCTTCAGCGTTCAGTTGCGTTGCTGGAACCACGCGGTTAGCACTATAATATTAATATTAGCAATATAATGTTACGAACTGACCATGTACTAGTCGGTCACTTAATATTGGATGTAACCAATACTGCCTTTTTCTTTTCTTTTTTATGAGCAACCACAGTAAAACACATAGTTCTTCGTCGACTTCCATTTTCAAACTGACGCCCCGCATTTGCAAATCGCTTAATAATCGCTGGCGTCTGAACACCATCACAATTTTTGCGATTTCAAACCGCACGATTTGTAACAGCGCGGTTCCCGCGTGTCTGAACTAGCGCTAAATCAACGTAGATAAAACTCCGAGGGATGGCTAGTGTTTAATAATTTCAATCAGCCTTTTATAATTCTAAATTGTGTATATTTTTTCAGGCACGTTATCTGAGTCTGCAATGTCGGCAACACCTACACACACTACAATTATTGAGTTACTCCTAAAGCTAATGGATAGCGCTGTAAGTAACACGATCACGATCACGATTCAGCCTGTAATATCCCACTGCTGGGTATAGGCCTCTTCCCCATGTAGGAGAAGGATCGGAGCTTAATCCACCACGCTGCTCCAATGCGGGTTGGCAGATATATTTCCTACTTTGAGTAACGATCGTTATCAGGTGTACATGATAACAACCGGGACCGACGGCTTAACGTGCTCTCCGAGGCACGGTGGGGAGGCCCACAAGGACTGCACAAACACCCAGACCACGGCAACCATCTGTATGGCCAATACAAATGTTGTCGTGTGCGGGGATCGAACCCGCAACCGCCCGCGCAACAGCCAATCGCAATCCAGTGCTGTGACCGCTGCGCCAACGCGGCGTCACGTAAGTCACGTCGCGGCGTAAGTACTAAAATACAAATAGTGTCCGACCGAAGTTTCGGTTTCGGTTTCGGTTTCGGCCGAGTTTCGGCCAAAAATCAAGTTTCGGCGAAAGTTTCGTTTTCGGCCAAAATTGGCCGAAACTTTTGCCGAAACCGAAACTGATTTCGGAAGTTGTCGTGCACGCTCGCCTAACTGTTTTCAATTCAAATGTTTACTGTTGCTTAGTAGTGGGTTACTTAATTCTAAATGTAAGTATGACTGTTCTAATAATTGTGATCTAGGTACCTATCTTTATTAATTCTAACGCCCAGTTTCCCGAAGGCTGATCAACGCAAAAATTAACTAATCATCTGTCAAATGGTCCGGGCTCCCTAGTACATTTTTGTCGCTTGATTACTATCAAGCTAATTTTCCGGCAGTAGCTTCATGTTGATGAGACGAACAAAAATTTCCTCTACGAAAACTCTCGATTGTGGTAGCTAACAGAGGTAGCAGGGGATAGAGCAACAGTGAGCGTAGAACCGGGATAACGTACCACGCAATTTGTAGGACAATATTACTATTAAATTATATAAATATTAACTAACTAAAAAAAAAAAAAATCAGAAAAAAAAATCAATTTTTGATGACCTCCCGATGAGTCGCCTTGTCGTCGTCGGTCCTACGCTCACTGCTGCTCTATCCCCTACTACCTCTGTTAGCTACCACAATCGAGAGTTTTCATGGAGGACATTTTTTAGCTCCTGGGGGGGATTGGGGATAGGGTCGGCAACGCGCTTGAGATGCTTCTGGTGTTGCAGGCGTCTATAGGCTACGGTCTTACCATCAGGTGAGCCGTATGCTTGTTTGCCAATCTAGTTACATAAAAAAAAAAGTGAAAAAAATGTACTATATAGGGAGCCCGGACAGATTTGACAGATGATTAGTTAATTTTTGCGTTGATCAGCCTTCGGGAAACCGGGCGTAAATGTGTGATTTGATTATCTTTGTCGAGACTGGAACTAAGAGTGTAATAGTAATTTTAGTAATTATTATTTTTATATAAGAGGTACATAAAAGAGGTTGATGATTCTTCTAAGTACAAATACTAACCAAAGTATTATTTAATAAGATTTTAAAATACCAATACTTAGTATTTAATGAAACAGTAACAATTAGTGATTTGATTATTGGTAACTGATAAGCATTTTGCTGTGAGAACTTAATTTGAAAAAATAATCAAAATATTATTAATATTTTTGAAGTGAAACTTCTTTAGGCGCATGAGGGGTAAAATTTGAGCGACCGGTAACGCGGCAGCGTCATGACGTTCAGTACTTGGATGGGTGACCGCCTGGGAACACCTCGAAACATGTCTTTTTTTTTTCAACTAGTTTTTTTTGTGTATTTTAATTCGTTTTTTTTTAATTAGTGTGAATTGCAAAACCTTGTCCAATACAACCAGGAGCACAAATTAAACCACTACTAGAGATGCTTCAACTTGATATATTGGATTGTTCAATAATTACACAAATGTATCGGGGCTATATATTTAATTATTATATATTATTAAAATTATATTTTAAAATATAATTTTAATAATATATAATAATTAAATATATAGCCACTTAAATTATTATATATTATTAAAATATAATTATAATTATATTAGTGTCCGACCGAAAGTCGGTTTCCGGCCGAAACCGAAACCGAAACCGAATGTTCGGCCGTGGCTACAGTTTCGGCCGAAACCGAAACCGAAACCGAAACTCACGTGGTCAAGTATAAAATACTGAAATTTCGTGCATGTTACCCATTTTACACACATTTTTTTTATTGACATGAAATGGAAACACAGTATATTAATTTTGTTGTAATCATTTATTTAATACTAGCTGTGCCCCGCGGTTTCATACGCGTTAATTGAAGGAAAAAATAGCCTTCCTCGTTAAATTGGCTATCCAAAACAAAAAGATTTTTTTAATTCCAAATTTCCAACCAGTAGTTTCTGAAATTAGCGTGTTTAAACAAACAAACTTTTCAGCTTTATAATATTTTTGCTGCGATGTTTTTTAAAAACTGCTATATCTAATAGGTCCTAAATATCTTAGGACCTAAGATATTTATTGAAATCGAATGGTATTAAGGGTAATTTTGTTCTAAATTAAATACTTGTGATGAAAAAGGTATTTATTTGCATAAGGATATGTCATGTTTATAAAAACACCTTCGCAAATATTGCACTATTTTAGAACAAATTTCTTTAGCATAAAAAAGGTTATAGTGAGCCAACCTTAAAAGATAGACATATGCTGTCGCGGACTTTTTTTTTAGAACTTTTAAAGTGAAACAATTCTGTCATACATGATTTTTGCGAAAATTTAACTGTTTACGCAGTGCTCGCAGCGGAAGCTATCAAAATGAAGAAAAAAACCTCCCGATTTTGAAATATTTTTCATTGGTGCGCCGCTCCTATTGGTATTAACCTTACGATGTATAGCCTATAGCCTTTCCCGATAAATGAGCTATTCAACGCTGAAAGAATTTTTCAAATCGGACCAGTACTTCCTGAGATTTGCGCGTTCAAACAAACAAACAAAAAAACAAACAAACTCTTCAGCTTTATAATATTAGTATAGATAATATAAGAAAAAAAAATTGCGTGCGTACAAAGTACACATGTCAGAAGTGAAACTTCTTTGGCAAACTAATTTAAAAAAAAACTAATCGTTAACGCTGCAACTTACAATTATTTAAGTTTTTTTTTTGTTTAAGTTTAACACGTCTACGACTAGATGGTGCCAGTAGTAGATTCAATCGCGCTAGCAAAATTCTTTAGTACATAGGTATATGGCCACAATACATTTGTGTAATTATTGAACAATCCAATATATCAAGTTGAAGCATCTCTAGTACTGGTTTAATTTGTGCTCCTGGTTGTGTTGGACAAGGTTTTGCAATTCACACTAATTAAAAAAAACGAATTAAAATACACAAAAAAAAACTAGTTGAAAAAAAAAGACAACGTTTCGAGGTGTTCCCAGGCGGTCACCCATCCAAGAACTGAACGTCATGACGCTGCCGCGTTACCTGTCGCTCAAATTTTACCCCTCATGCGCCTAAAGAAGTTTCACTTCAAAAATATTAATAATATTTTGATTATTTTTTCAAATTAAGTTCTCATAGCAAAATGCTTATCAGTTATCAATAATCAAATCACTAATTGTTACTGTTTCATTAAATACTAAGTATTGGTATTTTGAAATCTTATTAAATAATACTTTGGTTAGTATTTGTACTTAGAAGAATCATCAACCTCTTTTATGTAGGTACCTCTTATATAAAAATAATAATTACTAAAATTACTATTACACTCTTAGTTCCAGTCTCGACAAAGATAATCAAATCCATGGACTTAATTTATGTCCATGATCAAATCACACATTTACGCCCGGTTTCTCGAAGGCTGATCAACGCAAAAATTAACTAATCATCTGTCAAATCTGTCCGGCTCCCTAGTACATTTTTTTTCACTTTTTTTTATGTAACTAGGTTGGCAAACAAGCGTACGGCTCACCTGATGGTAAGACCGTAGCCTATAGACGCCTGCAACACCAGAAGCATCTCAAGCGCGTTGCCGACCCTATCCCCAATCCCCCCCATGAGCTAAAAAAATTCCTCCATGAAAACTCTCGATTGTGGTAGCTAACAGAGGTAGCAGGGGATAGAGCAGCAGTGAGCGTAGGACCGACGACGACAAGGCGACTCATCGGGAGGTCATCAAAAATTGATTTTTTTTCTGATTTTTTTTTCTTTTAGTTAGTTAATATTTATATAATTTAATAGTAATATTGTCCTACAAATTGCGTGGTACGTTATCCCGGTTCTACGTTCACTGTTGCTCTATCCCCTGCTACCTCTGTTAGCTACCACAATCGAGAGTTTTCGTAGAGGAAATTTTTGTTCGTCTCATCAACATGAAGCTACTGCCGGAAAATTAGCTTGATAGTAATCAAGCGACAAAAATGTACTAGGGAGCCCGGACCATTTGACAGATGATTAGTTAATTTTTGCGTTGATCAGCCTTCGGGAAACTGGGCGTTAGAATTAATAAAGATAGGTACCTAGATCACAATTATTAGAACAGTCATACTTTCATTTAGAATTAAGTAACCCACTACTAAGCAACAGTAAACATTTGAATTGAAAACAGTTAGGCGAGCGTGCACGACAACTTCCGAAATCAGTTTCGGTTTCGGCAAAAGTTTCGGCCAATTTTGGCCGAAACCGAAACTTTCGCCGAAACTTGATTTTTGGCCGAAACTCGGCCGAAACCGAAACCGAAACCGAAACTTCGGTCGGACACTAAATTATATTTAATTATTTAATTATTATAATTTTGCTAGCGCGATTGAATCTACTACTGGCACCATCTAGTCGTAGACGTGTTAAACTTAAACAAAAAAAAAAAAACTTAAATAATTGTAAGTTGCAGCGTTAACGATTAGTTTTTTTTTAAAATTAGTTTGCCAAAGAAGTTTCACTTCTGATATGTGTACTTTGTACGCACACAATTTTTTTTTCTTATATTATCTATACTAATATTATAAAGCTGAAGAGTTTGTTTGTTTTTTTGTTTGTTTGTTTGAACGCGCTAATCTCAGGAAGTACTGGTCCGATTTGAAAAATTCTTTCAGCGTTGAATAGTTCATTTATCGAGAAAGGCTATAGGCTATACATCGTAAGGTTAAGACAAAGTAAGTGACCAATAGGAGCGGCGCACCAAAGAAAAATATTTCAAAATCGGGAGGTTTTTTTCTTCATTTTGAGAGCTTCCGCTGCGAGCACTGCGTAAACAGTTAAAGTTTCGCAAAAATCATGTATGACAGAATTGTTTCACTTTAAAAGTTCTAAAAAAAAAGTCCGCGACAGCATACCTATGTCTACCTTTTAAGGTTGGCTCACTATAACCTTTTTTATGCTAAATAAATTTGTTCTAAAATAGTGCAATATTTGCGAAGGTGTTTTTATAAACATGACATATATCCTTATGCAAATAAATACCTTTTTCATCACAAGTATTTAATTTAGAACAAAATTACCCTTAATACCATTCGATTTCAATAAATATCTTAGGTCCTAAGACGAAATATTTAATAATGTAACTAGTTACTAGTTAGGTCCTAAGATATTTAGGACCTATGAGATATAGCAGTTTTTAAAAAACATCGCAGCAAAAATATTATAAAGCTGAAAAGTTTGTTTGTTTAAACACGCTAATTTCAGAAACTACTGGTTGGAATTTAAAAAATCTTTTTGTTTTGGATAGCCAATTTAACGAGGAAGGCTATATTTTGTTCCTTCAATTAACGCGTATAAAACCGCGGGGCACAGCTAGTATTAAATACAAAATTAATATACTGTGTTTCCATTTCATGTCAATAAAAAAAATGTGTGTAAAATGGGTAACATGCACGAAATTTCAGTATTTTATACTTGACCACGTGAGTTTCGGTTTCGGTTTCGGTTTCGGCCGAAACTGTAGCCACGGCCGAACATTCGGTTTCGGTTTCGGTTTCGGCCGGAAACCGACTTTCGGTCGGACACTAAATACAAATAAATATAGTTTGAAGTTATTGTTCTATTGATGGGAAAATAATGATCAATAAATAATATTTACCATAGTAAATGGCAATGTTATGCAAAACGAATTTTAATATTAACAAAATTAAAATGATTCGTATTATTTTTATTTTTGTGTTTCCCACACATGTGGAAATTCGAAAATGTTTTTTTTTTTAAATTAAAATGTCTTAAGTGTTAAATACAATTTTTTAAGTTCAGTTTTTTTTATGTTATAATAATTGATCTATTTTGTATACGCATCTAAAATATCCTAAACTTATTTCTGATTTTGTTTCACAGCTTAATATTAATTAAATGTATATTTTGCAGTTTCCGGCGTATAGGGTGATCATAGTGGAAGGATTATGCCGTTTAATATATCTAGGACATCTTGTATCGCCGATTATTCTCAGCAGACTTATATTACTATGGTTTAACCCTGCTACAGGTAAATGTTTATTGGTATAGTTCGCGTCATGTAAAAAGGACGCTGGCCTTCAAGTTGCGCAGAAACGATTTATCGGTCTCTCAGGTGGTATGAGGTAAGGGAGGGGCGTGTGTATCACTCGCCGCACGCTTGCCGGTGTGCTATTGGTTGGACAGTTCGACGTCGACTCAAAATCGCTCGCGCCCAAAAGTTTTATACTTAAAAAACTTAACTGTTAATTACAAAATATTTTTACATAGGCGAGTGAGAAAAATTATTTATAACGTATATTGTTTTATGAAGAGAGAGGCTGATACTAATGCAGTTAAAATTTTAAAATAACGTATGAACGACACCCACGACGACTTAATGGAAGGAGTTTCACAACATTACTTTTTATTTTTTTGTAATTAGATTAAACATTCTACATCTACACTGAATCAATATGTTTTTAATTCTATTTAATGATATTCTATCTATATTTTTTAATATACCTACCAATAACCATTATACGAAGCCGCGAGCGAAAGGCTAATTCAAAAATAAAACAATAGGCCTAGTACTTTCGTGCGCGAGGCTACCTATGCGCAAACATACCCCCTCCAGTTTCTTTCAGCGTTCTTTTTACATGACGCGAGTTTACTATGAGTGTAGTATATACAACGTGTCTCAAAACAGGTGTTCTTCCGTTTAGGGACAAATAAAGATACAGAGGTGTTCGTTATATTAGATAGCGGATAAAATAACCTTAATAAATAATAAATTAATTTAATAATGTACGCAACTTTAAAAGTAGCGTATCGTTATAACGTATTATTAAAATATAGCCGTTGCTTTTCAAATATTATGTCGATTTTTAAGTAACTTAGTAATGAGCTGTAATTTCCTACCTTTTTTTTCACGTATAATTTAGGCAATGGTATGCCTACATCTATTTTTATACGGCCCTAAACGAAAGCAAACCAGTTTCGAAACTCTTTGTATATTTAAGTATAAAACTCCTAATTTATTTTTAAGAATACAAATGTAGTTCAATACGTAAATATTGCAAGTTCTTTGTTTCAGTTGATGAAGACAATCTACGACAGACTATAGGAGTATTTTTCCAGACGTTTCCTATTAGTGTGGACGGAGCGCAGGAACAAATACAAGTTAGTGCAGTTGTTCCTTATTAATGTTCCTTATAGTAGGTATACTACGATACGATACGATTCACCCTGTAACATTCCACTGCTAGAAATAGGCCTCTTTCTCCATGTAGGAGACGGATGTGAGCTTTATACACCACGCTGCTCCACTGCGGGTTCGCGGATATATTCCCTACTGTGTATAACAATCGCTATCAGGTATTTAAAAAATAAAAAAATAAATAAATAAATATATACACAATACACACACGGTCGTCTGTTCCTAAAGTAAGCAACTTAATGCTTGTGTTATAGGTAACAGCCGACTGGTCTAGCTACATATTTTTTTTTTTCGATAAACATACTTATAAATAATACATATATAAATATATAAATAAATATGTATATAACACCCAGACTCGAGGTGGGAATCGAACCCACAACCCCCGGAACAGAAAGCAGGGTCACTACAAACTGCGCCAACGGGATAGTCACAGTAGTAGTATTTATGATAATAACCGGGATCGAAAGTTTAACGTGCTCTCCGAGGCGCGGTGGAGAGACACACAAGGACGTACATAAAAGAAATATTTGTACAAATACAAATATCCGACCCGAGCGTGAATCGAACCCGCAAACTGGCGTGTTTTAGGTGAGTACATGCACGGCTACACCGAGCAGTTGCCGCGTCGCCCCACGGTGTACTATAGTCTTATAAGTAAGAGTAAATCTCAAAAATGTCACATCACTTCAGCCTATCGCTGTCCAGTGCTGGACATAGGCCTCCCCAAGTTCTCGCCAAATATTGTGGCGCAAACTCATGGTTCTTTGCCCATAGTCACCACTCTGGGCAGGCGGGTTGGTGACCGCAGGGCTGACTTTGTCGCACCGAAGATGCTGCCGGTCTTTGGCCTGTGTATTTGAGAGCCAGCAGTTGGTGGTTATCCCGCCAGCGGTGTGCTTTAAAAGTTCCAGGATGGTAGTGGAACTGTGTTTAAATTTTAAAAATGTGATATATTAAAATGTTTAAAACTCCTGTAAATTGGAAATGCACTGGAACCTTGTTGCATTAGCCTAAACATCATTTCAAATTAAAAAAGTACGGTTAACTAAAAATACTATTAAATATAAAAAAAATAAACATTTTTTAAAATATAACGGGTACATACCACAATATAGATTTTAGTGATTGTTTGTCGATATTTACCCGTTATATTTTAAAAAATAGACTATGTTTGAAAACCGCGAGTGTCTAAGTCTAAAAAAGTTAATTTAGTACATACTTTTGTAAATTAAATAATAATATTAATAAATACTTAATATAGCCTTTTATTCAGATCTACCTGAAAATCTAACACAATATGTTCTATATTGTTTTACAATATTGTCTTGGAAACAAAACAGAAAACTAGACCTATTCTAAAAAAAATTAGTTTCTGCAGATCCATTTGCCAATCGGCAATGGCCTCCAATATTTGTCATTCATGTCTCTCCTGAGCCACTCTGTTCCCCATCACGCCTGCCACTTATTATATCTTTATCACACCTCTTATGTTTTGGACTATATCATCCGCGAATCTTAAATGTGTCAGGGACACTCCGTCCACCTTAATTTCAAAATGTTTCCAATTGAGTCCTCTGAAAATTGTTTTCAGCACCTCCTTGAAGGGTTTCGGTGTTAGGAGCTTACCTTGTTTAACACGAACACTTAAAAGGAATGCCATTTTTTTTTGTTATGAAATTCTCCCTGTGCTGTAAATGTATTATGCGTTTTTTATTTGTCTAATCTATTTGTGTTCTATTCCTTATCCCTTTACAGCTTCCCATATTTTCCAATGTAGCAGAGAATCGAACGCTTTACTGGTAGTCAACAAAAGAAATGTAATATGTAAGCTGGTATTCGTTATATTTCTCTAGGACTTAACGTAGTACGTGAATGTGGTCACCGAATAGTGTTTGCGAAAGCCCGCCTGCTCAATGGGTTGGTGTCAGTGTTGCCAGACTTTTTTATCCGAAGTAGCCTGGCCTTAGTGCGAATGTAGCCGATTGTAGCCCCGAGATAGCCCAAAAAGCGGGAAATTTTAAATATATTTTTTTTGTACATTAAAATAAGCAGGTAATTTAATATTTCCCACGGAAAAAAAAGATAGCCGTTGGCTACCTATAGCCAACGGACAAAATATTATAGCCGCTCGGTAAGATACATAGCCATTTTGGCGCTTAATAGCCCCATCTGGCAACACTGGTTGGTGTTCGTCTAGCGTTTTTTCAATATACTTTGGCAAAAATCTTGTATATGTTGGACATGAGGCTGATGAGGCGATAGTTTCCGATTTCGTGTCTCCTTTTTTGTACAATAGAACAATGTTGGAATCTGTTCATTGCTCGGTAACGATTTCAGTGTTTATAATATCGTAAATATAAGTGCCAGTTAAAAGTCGCTCAACGCGCAATGGAACGGGCTATGCTTGGGGTTTCTCTCAAAGATAGGATTAGAAATGAGACTATCCGCGAGAGAACGAAAGTAACCGACATAGCCCACAGAGTTAGCAAGTTGAAGTGGCAGTGGGCTGGTCATCTGTGTCGCAGGACCGATGGCCGTTGGAGCAGACGTGTCCTGGAGTGGAGACCGCGTCTTGGCAAACGCAGTGTGGGACGTCCTCCGGCCCGTTGGACCGACGATCTTCGTAAGATTGCCGGTGTAGGCTGGATGAGGATTGCGGAAAACCGGGATGTCTGGCGCGAACTTGGGGAGACCTATGTCCAGCAGTGGACTGCAATAGGCTGAACTAAGTGCCAGGGTATCCTTACTATGTTTGAGGATATTATTACCTATGACATCAGATCCCAGTGCTTTTTCTACCTTTTTATATCGATAGCTTTTTCGACTTCGGCATGAATAACTCTAGGAACTTCCGAGATTTTCAGTAAACTATTTTACATTTATAGCAGTTTTTAATATACCTGTTCTTGATTGAACCCAAATTTCTCTATCATTTTTCATTTTGTTTTAGCTAAAGTGTTTTAGTGTATTTGTTGTTAACCATTTTATTGAATCCATTTTGGTACTTGTACTGAGTTCAGTTTGCAATTTTAATTGTGTTCTCTATCCAATCGTAATTTTCTTGCGTTCCTAACTCCTTGGTTTTAGTTTTAAAGTCAATAAATTTCTCTTAGTGCAGTTTTTATTTATTCTATTGTAAAATAAAGATCGCATTTAATTCTAACGTAAAATTTTCAAAAACAATCATGTTATTACTACATATTATAAAACAAAGTCTCTTCCCGCTGTCTGTCTGTCTGTATATATGCTTAGATTTTTAAAACTACGCAACGGATTTTGATGCGGTTTTCTTTAGTAAATAGAGTGATTCCAGAGGAAGGTTTATATGTATAATAATATATGCAGTACCTGGGTGACCGAGCCTAGCTCGGTATTATTATTTTTTTGTTTGTTTTTTTTTATATAAAAATACCGAGGTATTTTTATATTTTAATTTTATTTAAATAATAAATCACGAGTGAAATTAAAAAAAAAAAGAAAAAAAATTAATCTGGAGACTGAGATTTGAAACCCGGGTCAACACGATTCGGCACCCGCCGATTTCCTAATTAAGCTATTACAGCTATGTTGACAACGATAAAATTAAGCTTCGTATTCTAATGATATTTTTTCATTGCTTAAAAACAGGGATAAAACGACATTTTTTTTAAATGAATCCTAGCTAGATCAATTTTTAGCCCCCGAAATCCCCTGCATACTAAATTTCACGAAAATCGTTGGAGCCGATTCCGAGATTCTGAAAATATATATATATACAAGAATTGCTCGTTTAATAGTATAAGAAAATATAGTAGAGGAACAGAACAACAAATTTTTTGCGCTTAGATTGCAAATATTTATTTTATATTTTATATTTAGTATCAGCATTGCACCCGTGCGAAGCCGGAGCGGGTCGCTAGTTTATTATATTTAGAATTTAAGCCCAATGCATACGTAACGTGGACGGGACGGGCGCGTGAAGTTTTGTAAGTAGGTAATATCGTTTCATACAAAATGTATAGCAAAGAGCAAGAGATGTATAGGACAATGCATACGTAACGGAACGGGCACGGGGATTTTGTATGAAAAACTTCACGTGCCCGTCCCGTCCCCGCCCCGTGCACGTTACGTATGCATTGGGCTTTAGATAGTTCTTGGTGTTATTTAAAGTAAGTTAAGTATATATATTTTTTCTTTTCAGAAAGCTACCTTACCAACGTTACGAGCTTTAGCCAATGCACCGTCAAGCTCACCCCTATCGGAAATAGACCAAGAGGCAGTGGTCAGATTTATTGTATCATTGACCAGAGTTAATATTGAGGTACAGTTTTTTTTTCTATTGTTTGTATCAGACTTTTATTTTTTTGTATACAACTAGGTAGGTAGAGGTTACGAAAACTTGTACGCCGAGACCTCCGCTGCTCAAATACGAGAGAGATCGCAACTCTAATTGAGCAGAATAGGGGGTCCAATGTCTTCCAAAGACCATTGGGGAGAAGCCTTCTTGCGAAGCTCAAAACAGCGGATGGCAGAACCGTTTGCTCTCGCCCTCAGATTCGAGAAGAGGTCGAGAAGTTTTATGGAAAGTTGTACCTACTCGTCGACCGCACGCAAGCCTGAGACTTGGGACACCGAAGATCCACGTGGACCACTGGTGTGCCATTATTCGGAGGACATCCCGGACATCGAAGTAGATGAGATTAGTGTAACGCTCGGGCAGCTTAAAAACGGAAGGGCCCTGGGGGACAGAGTTACGACTGAGCTCCAGGGCGACCTGCCCTAAAAGCCTTGGCGAAACTCTTTAACACCGTCATCCACCGAGGTACCACACCGGAGGCGTGGTCCAGGAGTGTGGTGGTGCTGTTCCTTAAGAGAGGCGATAAGTCTCTGTTAAAGAATTACAGACCGATCTCACTTCTGAGCCACGTCTACAAGCTGTTTTCGAGGGTTGTTCGTTCTGGATGAGGATTGCGGAAAACCGGGATGTCTGGCGCGAACTTGGGGAGGCCTATGTCCAGCAGTGGACTGCAATAGGCTGATATGATGATGATAATGATGATGATGATGATGATGATGATGATGAAGAAGTCGACAAACAAGGTTACGGCTCACCTAAATGGTAAGCGATTACCGTAGCATATAGATACCTTCAACATCAGAAGCACCGCAAGTGCTTTGCCACACCTTCACCCAACCAACCCATACCCCCCTCCCTCCCCGAGCTCTGGTCACCTTACTCACCACAGGAACACAACACTGTTTGAAAGCTGTATGATTTAGCTGTGATCGTCTGTAAGGTCGAGTTACTACATAGGGCTGCCATTTTATTGTTGCCGGTGTGAACTGTAAGAGTGTGTTTGTTCGCAGGGCATGGACAGCCAGGGCGCGATGGCGCTGGAGCTGTGCGGGCGGCTGGCGCGGCGGCCCGAGTGCGCGGAGGCGGCGCTGGCGTGCCGCGCGCTCGCGCTGCTGCCGCCGCCGCTGCACGCGCACGTCGTCGTCACGCTGGTGAAGGCGCTGCCGCAGCTCATAGAGGTAACTGGAGCTGTGGGGGGGCCGGCGTGCTAGTGATCCATCCGGTTTTAGCAGTGGAGGTAGTGAGGGATGAAAGAAAGTTCGATTCGACCGACTTAGCCAGCGACCAAAAGGCTTTACTATCAGTTGGGTATTATCCAAGTTTAGTATCAATTCTGCCTTTGTGGTCAAATCGAGCCTTCCGTAGAGCTTTTTTGCGGGACTTGGCGGTTCTGTTATAGGCTTTCTTCCTGTGACCCACGTCTATTGCCTTTTGGTTATGAGCGTTGAACCAGGCCAGGTAAGCAATGTTCTTTTGTGCTTCAGCACGAGAACAGTCAGTATTAAACCTAGGTCGAGCTGCCACGGAGGCTGATGCGTCAATGAATGGAATGTAATTTCCCATTACCTGATGCAGCACATCAAATTCAAATTCAAATTCAAAATATTTTATTCAGCATAAAATTATTACAATTTCTTACTGAACGTCATGAGTCTACTACCAGTTCGGAAATAAAAAGCCTCTGACCTGAGAAGAACTGGCGAAAGAAACTCAGCGGGACTAATATCATTTTTTTTAATCATGTTTTTTTTTTCCAAAGCTGATTGAAATTTACAATATTTTCATAGGTTGAAATAGCCTGGAGGCGATCACATCATTCCCAAGGCGTACTGTCTTCTATAAAATCGTTAATCGAATAATATCCTTTAGTACACAAACGTTCTTTTACAATTTTTTTAAATTTCGCAATAGAAGCTTTTTGAACGTTTTCTGGGAGCCTGTTGTATAAGCGTATACATTGTCCATAGAAAGAATTACTGACTCGGCGTAAGCGAGTTACAGGCATTACAAGTTTGTGTTTGTTCCTAGTATTAATGCTATGCATGTCGCAATTCCTGCGAAATTCTTGTATATTTTTATGAACATACATAACATTTTCGTACACATATTGAGAAGCAACAGTCAATATTTTTATTTCTTTAAACTTATCTCTTAATGATACTCTTGGGCCTAAACTATAAATTGCACGAATAGCTCGTTTCTGCAGGACAAAAATAGTATTAACGGTAGCTGCATTTCCCCATAATAGGATTCCATAGGACATGATACTATGGAAATAACTAAAATATACTACGCGAGCTGTATCTACGTCAGTAATAAGTCTAATTTTTTTTACCGCGAACGCTGCAGAGCTGAGCCTATTCGCTAACCCCTCAATATGAAGATCCCACTGCAATTTCGAATCTATGGTAATCCCAAGGAATTTAGTAGACTCTACCGGTTTTAACATTTCCCCTCCTAATTCTACACCATTATCAACAAGTTTAACATTAGGTGTCGTGAATTTTATTAATTTTGTTTTTTTGTTATTTAATAATAAATTATTTGAATCAAACCAATAGACAACCTTTGAGAGAGCATCGCTTACATCGTCGTACATAAGTAGATTACGTTTCACCTTAAAAATAAGTGAAGTGTCATCAGCGAACAATACTATCTCATGCCTGTCCTGTACAAAAAATGGCAAATCATTTATGTAAATAAGGAAGAGAAATGGGCCAAGAATAGAGCCTTGTGGAACCCCCATATTTAGAGGAGCACCAGGAGATCTCTTACCATTTACATCAACCCTCTGTATTCTATTACTCAAATAGGAATTCAGGAGGTTAATTGCCTTATTTCTAATACCATAATGATGCAGTTTCCTGATCAACGTCTCATGATGCACACAATCAAAGGCCTTGGATAAGTCACAGAATATCCCAAGAGCATTCTGCGACCTCTCCCATGCCTCAAAAATATTTTTAATAAGCTCAACACTAGCATCTGCTGTGGAGCGACCTTTTGTAAAACCAAACTGTTTCTTATGTAGTAGATTGTGTGCATTAAAATGCGATAACATTTGCCCGAGTATGATTTTTTCAAAAATTTTACTAAAGGTTGGGAGTACCGAAATTGGTCTAAAATTATTTGGGTCTAGAGTACTCCCTGATTTAAAAATAGGAATTACTTTACTGTGTTTCATTAGATCAGGAAACACACCATGTTCTATACAGCTATTAAATATAGTAGCTAGATGAGGTGCAACAACATCAATTATTGAACTAATGACTTTTACAGATAAACCCCATAGATCAGCTGTTTTCTTGACGTCCAGTCTTCTGAAGGCTACTATTATATCTTTGGGGTTTACAGGTTTAAATGTAAATATTATATTACATTCTTTAACGTTTTCTTTTAGCAAAGATTCGGCAATGCCTGGAGACGAGTTAAGTGATTGCGTTGTTGAAAATGGAATGTCAGTGAAAAATTTTTCAAACTCAGATGCAACTTCTTTGTCTGAAGTAACAAAATTATCATTGATATTTAACTTAAAATCGAAGCTGCGATCTGCGACTCTTCCACTTTCACAAGCAATTATGTTCCATGTCATTTTAATTTTATTATGAGCATTACTAATTTTGTCTTTAATATACAAGGATTTTGCCATGGAACATACTCTTCTAAACATTTTTGAGTAGGCACTTACAAAAGAAGCAAACGATACACTATGATTGTAGGCTTTTTCACTGTACAATTCATAAAGCCTTTGCCTGCTCTTGTATATGCCAGGAGTTGCCCACTCACCAAATGTCAAGAGACCCCCTGAATTGACTGTTTTAGAAGTAAATATTGTAGAAAATTCAGTTTTTATTAATTTAAATAAAGTGTTAAATAAGTAGTTTGGGGTCATCATTGTATGATAAATAAGGAAGTTTTGCCACAATACTACCTCTAAACTTCTCCATACGTGTAGTACTTATAGGTATAAAGGTCTTTTTTATAAAATTTTTGTTGGCATTTAAAGAATAAGAAAAGGAAGCTAACTGGCCACAATGGTCTGAGCTCAGCCACAGCATTCGCACAAGATGAGGGATCATCAGAGGAGAAGCAAATCAACCGCCACAGGTATGATGCAAAGAAAGAACGCATCTCATCCCAGTCTGCTGACTTGTATCGCAATATTCGCCTGGTGTCTTTGGGATAGGGAACAGACAGTGAATGGAATGATACAGACTTCACCAGACAATGGTCGGAGCTGCCTAAAGGCAATGAGACCGATACCGAATAGTGGTCGGGATCTGTTGTCAGAAGAAGGTCCAAACAGTTGGCAGTATGCGAGTCAACATCGGGTACCCTAGTCCCGGACCAGCTGGGTGAGATTGAGTGCTAAAGCGAGTTTGCGAATCTCTCTACCAGCGTGGTCAATGTGCTAGAATGGGAATAGTCACTCCTGGTGGTGGGCGTTAAAGTCCCCCAGCATTACCAATTGAGCAGTAGGATACCGATTCTGAACCCTCACAAAGGTGTTGCATAAGCCTAGTTGTCTCCAGATCTCCGATGTCTGAACGGTACACAGATACATAAAGAATTTTTTCCATTCCTGTGTCCACCAAAACCCATAGATTGGAGAAGCTGGGGTCTTCAAGATTGTGGAGATTCCGGCAGCATATGTCGAGTATATAAGCAAACACCTGCGCGTGGTTTAAAATTATGCTCCAAGGTATATCCCGGGTAACAAAGGTATGCTGTGTCGGACGGACTGCCAATCTGCGTTTCCGTGAGGAACAATAGGGCCGGTTTCTTAGTCTCGAGATGGTGGTGGAATGCAACGAGATTGGAGTGCAAACCTCGGATGTTGGAGAGGTGCCCTGAGAGTGAGAGGGACAGCAAACTCTGTGCTGGCTTGTTTTTGTTCCTCGTAGTCATATAGTTGGCGGGTGAAGGAAGGCGACAAGAAGGCAGTGAAACGACGTGAACGACGTACGACATAGTACGACGAGTCTAGGGGTTAGTAACGTAGAGACGTTCCGTGCCGGAGAGGGGATTAGGCTGGAGAATGGGGACGCTCGAGGCTATCAATGTTCCTCTACTATATTATGCATGTATTATCTATATATATAAAAGAGTTACCCACCCATTGACTCATCACGATATCTCTGGAACCATAAGGCGTAGAAACTTGAATTTTGGTAGGAATATTCCTTTCGCCGAGTAGAGGTCAGCTAAGAACGGGTTTTACGATATTTCACCCCTAAGGGGGTTAAACGGGGGTTGGAAGTTTGTATGAAAGTCCTATGTTTTTGAAGTAAGAGACTTGAAATTCAAAATGTATGCTCTATAGGTGGTGTTGAGGTGTACTAATAATGTATTTTGAGAAATCAACCCCCTTTTGGGGTTAAAACAGGGGATGATAGTTTGTATGAAAGTCCAATGAAAAATACACGTACAAACTTGAAATTAGGAAAGGCTATAGCTATGATTTTCCTCAAATTAACGCGGGGGTAACCGCGGGGCACAGCTAGTAGGTACATATAAATCTTCCTCTGCAATCACTCTATTAACTAAAGAAAATCGCATCAAAATCTGTTGCGTAGTTTTAAAGATCTAAGTAAGCATTTTAGACAGCAGGAAGCTACTTTGTTTTATACTATGTAGTGATTAACACATTACAATAATGCAAATTTTTAAATACGTTACAGCAAATACCTGATAAGCAGTCGTGCCGTAATTTGACTCGTTATCTCGGCGCTTTGGAAGCGATAGAACGCGCTAGTCTCAATAAAATATCTACAGGTAGGATATTTTTATTTTACGATTGCATAAAATTAAACCACATACTTACTGCATATTTCTAAGATATTTACAAAAAATCAGTCAATGGGAACATAGTTCTAAGTTGAGCTTTAAACCTATCTTGTGAATAAACTACTTCTTTTATTCGTCTTTTTTGCATATAGCTTATAAATAATAGCTTAAAAATCCTCCGGCTCGTTGGACCGACGATCTTCGTAAGATTGCCGGTGTAGGCTGGATGAGGATTGCGGAAAACCGGGATGTCTGGCGCGAACTTGGGGAGGCCTATGTCCAGCAGTGGACTGCAATAGGCTGAACTGATGAACTGATTATAAATAGAATGTAGTGTTTGTGGTTTCAATTTTTGTTACTTCTCTCCACACGTTATATCAACCATATTGTTTGCTTTTCATTTTTAAGAATCTTTTTAAAAATAAGTGATTAAAAAATAGTCAACAATCTCTATGTTATTTATTTATAGCAGGTGTTACTGATGGCAGTATTCAGACAGAAGATACGATGCATACATTTGGAAGGATGACCACTTCTTTACGTATGTATTTTATGCACTCTAACAAAAATTTGCCTCATTCATGAAATTTAAAATCAAAATAGGTTTATTCAAATAGGCTTCAAATGCACCTTCGAATCGTTATCTTACAGAACCAATTTTAATTACTTTTAAAAGTGAAGCTATCAACGATTCGGAATCTAGATTCTGCAGAGAACCGGCAAGAAACTACACAGTTGCTCGCTATAATACGCTTATATTGTCACAGTAGGTAACAGTACAAATGAGATGAAATAATTGCGGTTTTAATATAACTAGGTCGGCAAACAAGCGTTTGCACCAGAAGCATCGCAAGCGCGTTGCCTACCCTATCCCCAATCCCCCCCAGGAGCTCTGGTCACCTTACTCACCAACAGGAACACAACACTGCTTGAAAGCAGTATTATTTAGCTGTGATCTTCTGTAAGGTCGAGGTACTACCCCAGTCGGGCTGCTTCATATTTTGAGTTTATGTTAAAATGTTAAAATTGGTTAAATGTTTGAAATGCTAGTTTCCCGCTAGCCCTACCTCAGTTAAAATGATTTTCGATTTAATGATTTTCATGAATTTCGTCTTAATCGTGCGACACACGTGCGACGTATCGACGTCTTGTCATCTTGACCGAATTTCGCGACAGTGCTGCCAACCTCAGGATACCGCGCGAAATTTCCTTTTTCTTTTTGTATTATTTGTATTAATAACCGTCTTCAATAATGTTTACAACATTTCACTTAATTGCAGCACAACCGATAGC
Source organism: Melitaea athalia (assembly GCA_905220545.2). Lineage (NCBI taxonomy): Eukaryota > Metazoa > Arthropoda > Insecta > Lepidoptera > Nymphalidae > Melitaea > Melitaea athalia. Next base: position 13,747,033 of record HG992196.1, read on the forward strand.
AAGAAGTACTCACGTGGTCGTCAATGAGACTGTTGAAGAGGAAGTGGAAATTGACGAGAGCTCGCCCACTGAGGTCGTATCCACGATACCGGAAGGTAAAACTGCCCCACGAAATATAGGACTATCTTACAAAATGTTTTTTTTTTTGTGTAAGATACGGTACTAACGGTTATCTCGAAGTGATGGGGTCGTCGTTGTGTATCTTTTCTGTATTTTTAACAATAATTGTAAACTTTGACATGGTTGCTGTCGTTTTCTTTTAAGTGAAACTTCTTTAGGCGCATAATTGGTAAAATTTGAGCGACCGGTAACGCGGCAGCGTCATGACGATCAGTACTTGGATGGGTGACCGCCTGGGAACACCGCGTGACGTTGGCTTTTTGTTTTTTTTTTCAACTTTTTTTTTGTATTAGTAATTCGTTTTTTTCGTTAGTTTTTTTGAATAAGTTTTTTTTAATTAGTTTGCTAAAGAAGTTTCACTTCTGACATTTGTGTACTTTGTACGCCCGCAATTTTGTTTTTGTCGTGAGTCTTGAGATTATTTTTAGAACAAAGTCCAGCGGAAGAAGAAAGACAATCTTCACCCAAAAATGATGCAGAAGTGGAACCGCAAAAAGAGGCGTCGGACTCTCTTTCCGAAGACAGCAGCGGCGTTTCACCCGTCAAGAAAGTTAGACTTACTAAAAGTAAGGAATTTAATAACACCTATCTATATGTTATCTATATATCGATCTAGTGCATATCATTATATCTATGCAACGGTTAATTATTGTAATTTTTCATTGTAACATACAATGGTTACAAGTGACAAGAATTAAAATTAAACTACATTTACTACATGCTACTTAGTAGATCTAATAAAAGTAGTAGTTTAGGCACCTGAAAGGTTTTTAGACTGTAAACTAGCTGTGCCCGCGACTTCGTCCGAGTGGAATAGTGACTTTGGACAGCATTTTTTTTTATATATCTTTTGGTTTATTTTGGGTTAAAAAACCCTCGTTTGGGTATTTACATGTTCAACGCGATTCTTTAAATTCGCACAACTTTTTTATTTGTAAACCGATTGACATGAAACAAACACTAAATGTTAAGGGAATAAAATAATCAAAACACATCTAAATTGGATAAGCCATTTCTGAGATTAGCGTGCACAAACGCACAGACAAACAGACAAAAATTCTAACAATCATTCTTTTGGGTGGAATTTACGATGATAAAAGTCCCAGTAACATTTTTTCTCATATATCGTCTATGTACGGATAGCCACCCGTTACATTTTTATTATATGTAAAAAGCATGATAGACGCCTAAAATAATATCGAAAATGTTTGGTTAATAGCTTAATAATAATTAATGATGATGAACTTAATGATGAAAAGGCATGGGATTGAATAAAGCTCGACCAGGCTATGTCTGTGACCCGCTATGTATATAAATATTGTGAGCAAGTGGCATGTGGTGGTTTCGGCATGCACGATTGGCTGTCTCGTGTTTGTCCTTATCATTTCATGGTCCATTACTGCGTTTTTATATTGTACTTGACTTTAAATTTTTAAAAGAGTACCGAGAGTTTTTTTTCCGCCGGCTTTTTTTCTCTCGGCCTACACTAGGAACATTATTTTATGTTATTGTAATATCTAATAAAGCCGTGGAAAAAGTAGATAGGAGATGAGACATTAGAAATTTTGACTAAGTTAAGGTTGCTTATAACACTGGGTACGTTACGTAAGTTGTAATGTACCCAATGTTAATGTTAAAGTTATACATTTTTATTTTATTGATATTTTGCTGCCTTAACTTTTTTATTATTGTTAAGTTTTTTTTTTTTTGTAAATGACATTTTTATTTTTATTTTATTTTTTTGACTTTCGTTAAGTGTGTGGCTCACCTTATGACGAAATAAATGTTTTCATTTCATTTCATTTCAATAAATTTGTGTAATCGCAATACACAACAACAAATCGCAGAACACATTCGAAGTAAATTCCTTAACAAAAATCTAAAGAAAATAATAGTCTGCTCTCGCTCTAACTCGCATTATAATATTGGTGTGTAAATAATTCTACCGTAACGAGCGTTACGAAAAGTGTGATCGGGGAGGCGAACGAAAGTTGAGAGGGATAGAGGGATATATAAGTAAGATGGAGCTAAAGAAGTTTTACTTGAGTCGTGTAGTATAAAGCACATTGTTTTTTTTTACATCTTTCATTCATTTTATATATTTTTTATTCAATAGGTAAGAAAAAAAAGTTGTCTTTAACGAAGCAGAAATCTAAGACAGCGAATAGTAAAAAGCAAAATAAGAAAGGTGCCAAACAGACTAACGAACAGGAGCAGAAAGTAAAACGTGTTAAGCGAAGCCGGTCACAGCGCTCTCCGGTGGATGTTGACAGAGGTACGTTTTATCGATATTAAAATATAAATAAAAAGTTATTGTTAACTCTTAGTAAATAAATATAGCTGTTTAGTTTTTTGTCGATTCTTCTCAGAAGTCTACATTCTGCATAACTTCGTGTTAACCATAATTATTTTTTAAAGATTAATGTAATATATTTATATGAAATTTAGTGCTAAAACAAGAATATTTGAAGAAGTTTAAAATAATATAAAACTTTGATAACGGCCTAATGCGTCTTTTAATTGTATAATAATGGTGATAAAATTAGCTTTATCTACACTAATGTTGTAACATTCTACTTATGTTTCCAATACTTGACTTATAATTACTACTGTTATAGCGCAGACAACAAAACACTCAATTTAAGCAATTTCACATGATGGTATAATATCCACATCGATATCGTAAAATCTCATTATAACATCGCGCGCATGCGCGCAGCTGCGCTCTCATTGGTTAGATTTTAATGGCGGCAAAATCACTGTGACAATACACGTACGCGTGGATTTAATTTAATAAATTAAAAGTTAAAAATGGATAGCGACGATGATATTTGTACGCCTCCGGATATTCTAGAATTGGCAACAAAATTAACTCACAATCTTTTGCCAGAAAAATCTAGAAAATTATATGAATAAGAATATAATAACTTTTTTTTAACTTTTTTTTTTGTTTTACTCTTGTTGTTTGATTAATTGCATTAGTGAAGATAAAGTAGTGTATGCAACTGCATATAACACGGGTATTAAAACACTCGTTACTTCGTGTTTTAATACCCTTCATTATATGACAGTTGCATAAACTACTATTATGTTGCCATGGAAAACGCCGGTGACGCCGCGTTGGCGCAGCGGTCACAGCAATGCATTGCGATTGGCTGTTGCGCGAGCGGTTGCGGGTTCGATCCCCGCACACGATAACATTTGTATTGGCCATATAGATGTTTGCCGTGGTCTGGGTGTTTGTGCAGTTCTTGTGGGTCTCCCCACCGTGCCTCGGAGAGCACGTTAAGCCGTCGGTCCCGGTTGTTATCATGTACACCTGATAGCGATCGTTACTCATAGTAGGGGAATATATCCGCCAACCCGCATTGAAGCAGCGTGGTGGATTAAGCTCCGATCCTTCTCCTACATAGGGGAAGAGGCCTAATCCCAAAAGTGGGATATTACAGGCTGAATCGTGCCATGGAAAAAAAAATTAAAAATAATTTCTTTTTTTCCAGCTAAAAAAGTTATTAAATCCAAGAAAGAATCACAAGAATCGCCACCATCAGACGTGGACCTATCAAACGTGACTATACGCAGGTCAACGCGCGGTCAACACTCCGGTTCAGACCAGAACAACTCTGACTCTCCCGGTTCAAGTGGGAATAAGAAAGAACAAAAGACCAATAAGGCACCAACGAAAGGTGAAAAATTTAACTGTCTAATTTTTTTTTTTTTTTTTTATAGAAGTATAATTTATTTCGCACGCTTATCTTGGGGACTAAACTGGTGAATGCGTGACGAGAGCGTTACGAAAAGTGTGATAGTGCGAGGCGAAAGTTGAGAGGGAGATATAAGTTAGTGAAGATAGAAAGAGAGAGAGTTACGTTTCGTATATTTACTGAAGGAGCTAAAGAAGTTCAGTCGTACTCCACGTACGTGTACGTCGTACTTCAGTCGTGTTGTCTAAACTCTAAAGCTCACTCGTTTTTAAAGGGTGCTAATTAAACAGCCATCTTTTTAATAGGATTATTTGCCTCTGAGAATCTACTTTGTCTTCTTTTATAAGTCAGCCACAATTAACGAGTGTCTAAATTAAACTATTTTAGCCACTAGTTATCTTCTACTAGCTTGTGCGCGCGACTTCGTCCCCGTGGAATAGGACCACCCGATTTTGAAACATTCTTCATTAGTGCTACGCTCCTATTCGTCTTAGCGTGATGATATATATCCTATAGCCTTCCTCGATAAATGGGCTATCTAACACTGAAATAATTTTTCAAATCGGTCCAGTAGATCCTGTGATTAGCGCGTTCAAACAAACAAACAAACAATCAAACAAACAAACTCTTCAGCTTTATTATATTAGTATAGATGTAAGCCACTCTAAATACAACTCAGCATGGTGGTTATTTTTTAGCATCTAAATTTTTAACATGCATTCAAGCAATGTCCCTCTAAAATATTTATTTTATATATGACATCAAATAAAATAATAATCTATTAGCTTCTAATTTTTTAACTCAGTATGTTTAAAATGTGACTCATCCCGCATTAATTGATCGTCAAAATTTAGCTAAAATTGCCATCAAACAGCAAATTATGGCCACTAATATTACCTAGAAACAATTGAAGGGAGACAAAATAAAATACTTTGTTTTTGAAAAATGGATTTGTTTATTGAAATACCATCATTTTAATTAAAGTAATTAATAGGAACATGTGCCTAGTTAGGTAAAAGTACCTAGCGTCGTGTTTTCTGTTTAACGAAAAAAGGAATGTACTCGACTTTTATAATGCATCATTCAAATAGTGCTAGCTAATGTTATTGTTTCGTCGTAAGAACAAATATAAAGATCATGTCAATTTATTAACAAATGAATCTACTAATGATTTTGGATATCATACAGAGTCTAAAAAAATTATAAAATATATTTTTTAAATTTTTATATTGCTTAAATATTTAATTAATATATAACAGACGATATAGACGGCAACTTGGTAGATTTACATATATTCTCCTAATCATAAATATATAAAAATTTGGTTTTAGCAAAAACTCGATGAGTGCACTAAATGCATAAAATGGCGCTCTCTGATTGGTGCAAATGGCCGGTCGCTGTCGTCTCGCGCGCTCGTGCTTAATCATGCATTGGCTATTTTCACGATAAAAGAATATGATGTATTATTTTACATGCTGAGTTTTAATAAATGATACCGTCTATGAAGGCTTGAATTATATATTTTTTTGAGGACCTAGTTTTGAGGCTGTAAAACGTTAAATGGTAATAAGATGTAAAATTCGTGGCCGAATTAGTAAATTATGTGGCAAATAAAAATGAGAAGGACAAGTAAAAATAATTGTTGATCTTTATTTGATGCTTTTTATAGAATGTTTAGTTGGCGTTGTAAAAAAGACGAATTAGTTTATCAGAGGCTATTTCGTTTTCCCGTTGCTTAGTTATAAAATATGAAGGTAGGTCACGTGGCCAATAAAAAAAATTACGGCTTGATTTATTATATCCCGTTTTTAAAGAGTAATTGTTTGTGATTGTGAATTATATAGTTCCGGAACCCCGATACAGGAGCAAAGGCCTAGCGGTGGCCGTCGAGTGTGAAGCGTATATTATTATTATTATTATTATATATATTTTAGTACGAGATTTAATATTATGTTTCATATATTTTAGATGTAGAAGTTCGTCGCTCGACGCGCTCTTCGTCACGCAGCAGCGCCGGCCTCGCGAGCAACTCGGCGGACGAAACCGAGCTCCACACTATAGTCTACGATAACGACTTTGTAAATAACATTAATTATATATATATATATATGTCGGTACCTGTGATATTGTCGACATTCAACTACCCTCATTTTATTATTCGAGTCATTCAGTCGTGTATAAAAGACCGATGCAACCGCAGCTAAGTCAGTCTTGGCTCTGGCTTGGTACGGTACACTCGTTGTATCCTGCTAGTAGCTTAACCTCGACTCTTCTAATAGTTAGTTTGTGTACACGAATTAATTGTTACTGATTGGGCAACTCGACTGGTGGTGGTGAGTGCCAATGCGCATTGTGAGGCAGCGCTGCCCTAAACCAACACTCGGGTCACAAGTCCCGGGCACTGCGTCGAGTTGTCTCTCTGCCACGCGATAGACGGTACCCGCTCGGTGAGTCCATTTAATACTTAGTAATTCGGTCATCCGTTCGTTCTTCTCGTACCTACTTCTGATCTGCGACATCAGAAGTGGGATACTGTTCTCGTGCCTACTAAAAGTGTTACTAGTGAATAATTTATTTCACGATGCCACGTGAATCGCGTTCGCGTAGTCCCGTTGAATTATCGTGCGGTAGATCGAAGCGCAAGTCGAGTCGTCATCATTTAAACAGATTTAGTAATTTTAGTTCATGTAGTAGTTTTAGTTCATGAAAAAACACCACTGTAAACCTGTCCTCATATTATTTTTGGACAAGATATTACTATTCGCAAATGTGACTCTGATATTTGTAGTTTATTAATTAATTAAGGAGAAACAAGGCCCACACTGACCCATACTGGCCTATTCTTATAATAATTAGTTAATTTTTCGGTTTAATGGAAGTAATCCCAGAATGATTCTGATACTATGACTGTCAACTGATACAATGACTGCCAATTACTGCGATACTGTGTGTGTGTGCCGACTCTAATACTGACTTTGTACAATATCTTTTGACATTATGATACAAGCTAATGCTCACAGAGCTAACGAAAGAAAGTACTTAGGAGATGAATAGTAAATGGAGTGAAAAAAAGAGATGTTTAAAAAAAAGATAAAGAGATAAACAATGCGGGCCAGTGTGGTCTCTCCTGCTGTTCTGGGAGACGATCCATGTTACGCTGTAGGGGTCTCGCCTGCTTTAGTGGGCGACGATTCCGACCAGCCTGTTTTACATTAGTATGGTCTCTTCTGCTGTTGTGGGAGACGATCCATGATTCACTGTAGGGGTCTCGCCTGCTTTTAGTGGGCGACGACTCAGACCAGACTTTTTGTAATGATGATTGTAACGCTGTAGGAGTCTCGCCTGCTTTTAGTGGGCGACGACTCAGACCAGACTGTTTGTAATGATGAGTGTAACGCTGTAGGAGTCTCGCCTGCTTTTAGTGGGCGACGACTCAGACCAGACTGTTTGTAATGATGAGTGTAACGCTGTAGGAGTCTCGCCTGCTTTTAGTGGGCGACGACTCAGACCAGACTGTTTGTAATGATGAGTGATGCGCTGCAGGAATCTCACCTGTTTGAACTATAGGGGTTTTCATATTTTAAACCTAGATCAGTGATACTTACCATATTAATATGACTGTAATGATTATGATGATAACCATATTAAATGTGACTGGTGTGACTGAGTGACTTACTAACTGAAACCAATTGTTTCTAGTCCAAAGGGTCAGTGTGTACCGAACCAGATATTAAGATGTTGAATAGATTTTTGTCAGGATAGTCGAGCGATATTTTGTTGTTTAATACCCAAGATTTTAATGGATAGCGCGCGAGGACGCACGCGCGTCAGAATGGCCGTGTCGGTACCTGTGATATTGTCGACATTGAACTACCCTCATTTTATTATTCGAGTCATTCAGTCGTGTATAAAAGACCGATGCAACCGCAGCTAAGTCAGTCTTGGCTCTGGCTTGGTACGGTACACTCGTTGTATCCTGCTAGTAGCTTAACCTCGACTCTTCTAATAGTTAGTTTGTGTACACGAATTAATTGTTACTGATTGGGCAACTCGACTGGTGGTGGTGAGTGCCAATGCGCATTGTGAGGCAGCGCTGCCCTAAACCAACACTCGGGTCACAAGTCCCGGGCACTGCGTCGAGTTGTCTCTCTGCCACGCGATAGACGGTACCCGCTCGGTGAGTCCATTTAATACTTAGTAATTCGGTCATCCGTTCGTTCTTCTCGTACCTACTTCTGATCTGCGACATATATATAATAATAATACCCTTATAATGCAAATTATTGTACAACACTATAAAAATATACGAGTAAAAACAAAAGTAGTACATTTAGAGCAAGATGTACAAAGATGGTCTTATCGCTAATAGAGCGATTTCTTCCAGACAACCTTTGGCTATCGGACAATATAAAGAAAGCCGTCAAGGCAAAGACAAATAAAAAAAAAAAAATTTGACGACGCTTTAGCGCAACGGTCACAAGAATGGACTATGGCTATTGTAGTCTCGATCCCCGCACATTGCGTTCATTTGTATCGGCCATACAGATAATTCGTCGTGGTCTGGGTGTTTGTGCTTTTGTATTGTATGTGTTTTCGGACCCCCGACACGAGAGCAAATCCTAGTGTGGGCCCTTAAGTGCGAGTCGTTTAATATTTAATTTAAAGTCTTCTTTTATATGTCACTAGCCGACCCGTGCCCACTTCGTTGGGCGTGAATTATTTTTGTGATGCAAATATATACATAGTAAAGTTTTCATCTCGCTCGCACATCTCCGACTTGATTTACATATACTGTTATTTTTCACTGAATTTTTTATTCAATAACAATAAAATATAGCCTATATCACTCCTGAATAGTGTAGCTTTCTGTTAGTGAAAGAATTTTCATGATCGGATCAGTATTTGCGAAGATTACCCTCTACAAACAAACAAAGTTAAAAGCTTTACCTCTTTATAATATTAGTATAGATAACGTAAGTATAGCTTTTAATCTAAAAATGTAAATGTTTAATTTTCACTCATAATATTTCAGCAACAGCAACTCCTGGACGATTCTAGCGAACTGACGGAAACTCGGCGATCTTCGAAGGGTAACGTCACTATTCCCGAAACGCCGGATGGCAGCGAAGAGTATGTATCATTTATATATTTTGTATAACGTTCAATGCTCTATTTAAAATACCCCTGCTCAATTACTACTCTGTTTTTTTTTTTTTTTTAACTAGTACCGAAACTTTGAAATGCGCTGTTATTGGTCTACGTAATCAACATACGATTGCAGAATTGCCAGTCGCTATTTCTGGTATTAAAGGAGATCTACTAACCATTGCTAAATGGAGTAAATCTTTTGACTTAACAATGAGTCTAACAAAAAAAAACAAGCTATCATTATTGGAAGCTCTGAACTTATTTCTCGCGTTAATAATACACAATTGCAGCACAAAAAAGCGATAAAGTGACAAATTTAGGAATCATATTTGATCAAAATCTATCTATCTTGGTGTTCACAGATTTGTGAAATTAACTCGTAAATTTTTTCTGCAGTGGTTAACGATGCTAACGTTACGGAGGAACGAAATTATTATGAAGTGTTAATTGTGGACCCCGACAAATTAAAAAATACTTTTATCTTTTTAAAAAAAGTCTATCAAAGAATGAAAGGGCCCTTAAAATATCATGACACAATTTATAAAAAAATGTAGTATACCATCAAATGTCAAAGTACTGTAATTAAACCAACAATTTTTTTGTCCCAGGTCCGATTCCGAACCAGAGCCTCCTACGAATGATAGCGGGAAACGTAAAGGAAAAAAATAAAAGAAAGAGTTTGTTATATTAAAATGTATATTTTTTTTAATTATTAAAGATATTTTAAAAAAAAAGTTTAGCTTCTAATTTTTACCTGTATTCTTAAGATAATAAAAGTAAGCCGTATCACATTCAATAATAATGAACATAAACAAGGCTACATACAGAATGGTTTGATACACACCGTTACATAACGTCACATCGCGGTTCCTATTTTCAAAAATCGTTTCATTTTCGAATATTTGAACCGGTCACATGATTAATAACCGTAGGTTTCTACCAGTATGTATGTTGCTGAATAATAATAAATTAAATTGTATGTGGACTTAAATTCATTTTCTAAAAGGAACACGAGGTGCATTCGGGTTGGACGCTTTCGCGCTGTGAGCACGCTTACACGTAATTTTCATCGTTCGACTTGGTGCTGTGAGCTTAAAAAAGCACGCTTATGGCTGAGTTCATTTCGTTCACGTTCGCTGACATCGCGCTCACAGATACTTACGCTACAGAAGTACGTGAGTGCCAATCTTTACTATCTGTCAAAACAATTGCGAGCGTAAGCTAACCAAATTGTATTAATTTATTTCTCAATATTAATATTAAGTCATTTACAATCCCATAAAATGGAAAACAATATAGGTACCACAATTATTTTCTGTTCAGCTATTTGCTATTTGATAAAAAATTGCTATTTGATAAAAAATTGCTATTTGATAAACATTTACCACATTCGTTACCGTTGATACTAACTGACGCTCACAGTTCCCAAAACGAACGTTTTTTTTTTTTTTTAATTTAGTTATTGCTCTCAGCGCTTAAAGGCCAACACGAACACTAAAAATTAGTGCTTATAAGCGTGAAAGCGTCCAACCCGAATCCACCAATGATTTAATTAGTTATCTGGCATGCTGGGCTTTTTGTTCTGTATTCGCATTCTTGGTCTGCCAGTTGAAGTTCTGATAGCCGTGGCCGGTCGTCTTGTGGTCCCAGTGTGGGTGCCAATTCTTATCCCAAGGTTTCCAACGGTGATCCCATTTGTTTTCCTTATTTGATTCGTTTGACGGCCTTTAAAGATTTTATATCATATGAATATTTTGGATAACTTCCAAGGAGAAAAATAAAATCAAGCTTAAAATATATGATTAATTGTCATGCTATGTAATGGGATGTACACAATGTATGTACTTATTTGTTTTGGTGTTCCTTTGCAGCGCAATGTTAACAGGGCCTGATTTAAGAGGTCTAGAGGCCTCGGGGCAACAAGGAAGTGGAGGCCCTTTGGCCCCAAATTATTTTCCAAATAAATTGGACATTTTTTTTAAAGGTAAAATGCGAAATAAAAATATGAAAAGAAAAGTTGTTTACTAGTGTGTGTGGGCCGTAGCCCCGGTTGTCCGCCCCTAAATCCGGCCCTGAATGTTAAGATATCGGCGACGAAATGCAACACATCGATCTAGAGTACACATGAACCCACTCTCAACCGATAAGTAGGTATCTATTGGTTTCTAAGTGGCTTTTATCGCTTTTGATGGGATCCAATTGGAATTTTTCAATAGAGATTTTTGTATTACTTAATGTATAGGACACAGGATACGTTTGATTGTCTTTAAGTTTTCATGACTTCTTTTCATTCTTCGTATTAAAGACAGACTATCAGAAACTGTACAACTACGAATACTGAAGTTCTTTGGTCACATCTCTAGAAATGAGAAATCGATGGAGAGACTGGTGGTTCAGGGCCGGGTGGAAGGCAGGAGAGCACGCGGTCGATCGCCAACCCGCTGGATAGACGTCATCATAAGGGCTACTGAGTCCACCATGGTCCAGTGTAATCGCGACGCCTCCAACAGACAAAAATGGAAGCACATCGCCAGGAGAGCTATCCTCGGAAATGTTATCATGAGACGGAGACAGACGGATAACAAAGTGATCCTATAAGGGTTCCGTTTTTTACTTTTTTTACAGAACCCTAAAAAGTTTTCAATTCCGCTGTATTTTATTAGTGTTACCCATTGATCTATAAAAACCCCTATAAATCAATGGTGTTACATTGTTACCTCATAAGTTTTAACTGAGTCTTAACGATTTTTTTTTTATGTAACTAGGTTGGCAAACAAGCGTATGGCTCACCTGATGGTAAGACCGTAGCCTATAGACGTCTGCAACACCAGAAGCATCGCAAGCGCGTTGCCTACCCTATCCCCAATCCCCCCAGGAGCTCGGGTCACCTTACTCGCCAACAGGAACACAATACTGCTTGAAAACAGTATTATTTAGCTGTGGTCTTCTGTAAGGTCGAGGTACTACCCCAGTCGGGCTGCTCCATATTTGCTGGTTTTGATGATTCTTTTTTTAATCGTATGCTGGTGCTTGTCATTCAAATTTGATCAAGATCTGACAGTAGACATAATCTACTTTTTTGAATTCTCTCTAATAATGTGTATTTAATTGACTGTTTTATCGGCTCCTACGTCGTATTACTTATTGGTGTAATGAAAGTTACTTATTAGTAAAAGCACAGGTTTATTATGTTTCCATGCATAGTACAGCAGTTAACTAAACGTGATTATTATTGGTTTTCGCTGGATATAGAAGTATGTTTCATATAAAATAGCATTAAAAATAAAGCAAGAGGCAGTATTATAGTAATTTATTAGCATGCATATATGTATAAATGTATTACATTCACATGCACTACACTATCATGCATATATTTTATTTAAAGTATCTATCTTATCTACCGATCGGAATTCGCAGCATCATTTGCACCAGGAACATGCTGCCCAAAGCGATTCTTGTACAACTGGTGTCTCGTCACAATAAACTCAGAGCCTCGCTCCGCAATCATGACGACCGGTCCCGCGGTGTTGCCGGAGGGGACAGTTGGCATAATAGATGCGTCTATTACACGGAGCCCTGGAAAAAGAGAGTAATGTCATCTCCATCGTGATAAGGCTGCAGCCTTCTACGATGTTGCCACTTCTAACTTTATCGCTTAGTCACAGAATACAGCAAAAATTTTGTAACATAACTCCATTACAAGCTGAAATGGCAGCGGATAGAAATATGTTTAGTAGCTGCAGATGGTCGTGAGATTATTTTATACAGGCTATCGCCCGCCGCTATATTCCTATGGCTAAGTGCCAAACCTCGCCTTAGAAATTAAACTCTCTCTTGACATTGAAGGAAAGCCTATTAAAAAAAAATTTAAAACTTAAGTTTGAACTTTTAGAGACATGTACAACTCTACAAGGATTTTAAACAGACGTTAAAATTCGAGGTTGTACATTTTTGTATTCCTATAGGCTATAGAACAATTTAGCAGTATGTAAAAACATAATAATAATTATGCTCGTTGATTTTGATCTGGTAGCGATATAGCTACCAAATTTTAAACATTAACATATGCCAAAGATTTCTTTCAATATAACTAGGTCGACAAACAAGCGTACGGCTCACCTGATGGTAAGCGATTACCGTAGCTTATAGACGCCTGCAACACCAGAAGCATCGAACGCGCGTTACCGACCCAATCCCCAATTCCCCCCAGGAGCTCTGGTCACCTTACTCACCAACAGGAGCACAATAGTACTTGAAAACAGTATGATTTAGCTGTGGTATTCTGTAAGGTCGAGGTCCCAGTCGGGCTGCTCCATATTTTGAGCAGAAAATTTCCTGCTGTGCCCTACCTCAGTTCAAATAATAAAAAACCACTCACAGGATACGTACCTTCAATACCATAAACTTTTAACTGGGGATCGACCACAGCCATGGGATCGTCTTTGGCACCCATCTTACAAGTACCGACTTGATGATTTTCTGCTGCGGTGTGTAACTGGGCTAAACACTTAAAGAACTCGTCAGTTGGGTTAGAGCCGCCTCCTGGACATTCAGCACCATAACCTTCCGTCGGCTGCATGCCGTATTTTTCTCTTAATATCTGAAAGAATTATATATTTATTTTTATATATATATTATACTAGCTTTTGCGCGCGACTTCGTCGGCGTGGACTCCGCTCCTATTGGTCTTAGCGTGATGATACATAGCCTATAGCCTTTCTCGATAAATGGGCTATCTAACACTGAAAGAATTTTTCAAATCGGCCCAGTAGCTCCAGAGATTACCACGTTCAAACAAACAAACAAACAACCAAACAAACAAACTCTTCAGCTTTATATATTAGTATAGATGTTTATTAAATATTGATATTAAAAATATAACGAGTTTTAACTTAAAACACAAAGTTAATAAAACTACTGTTTCAAAAACTGAGATAAATTTATAATTATTGATCACTGTAAAACACATGCTTCCAATAAAAATAATTATGTAAATAAATTCCTGTTTATGAGGGCAAGCAAGCAAGCAGCACCACCTGATGTTTAGTGGCTACTACCCTCCATGGGCATTTGTAGCAGTTGAGGAATTGCTGGTTGCCGGCATAAATAAAAATACTTTATAGCTTATTTATAATTCCCATATTTTTTTCTTTAATGACTACAATATAATTAATTACTGAAAAATAAATAATTACCGTAGTATTAGCAAGACGATATGCTATTCTCGCAGCATCTACTAGAACGTTGAGTTCGTGTTCGTTTTGGAAATAGTTTGGTTGCATTAGCGGCGGCTGAGTCGGGTCTACAGACTGTAGAGTGAGGTAACCACGGCTACGTGGCTGTAAAGCTATTGCGGATATCCTGTAAATAAACGTATATAAAAAAACAAACCAACCAAAATAACCCACATATATATATATATATATATATATAAACATATACACAATGTAATTTATTTCTGTATGATTTAACAATAACCCATTGGTAATAAACGTGACACAAAAAAGTCTTACTAGTCTAAGAAAAATATTAATACCATATCAAAAAGTATATATAGTATATATATACAGGATATCCCGCGATAAAGTGCAACCCCGAAAGGGGGTGAAACTAGACCATAAATTATCGACAAAAAACATAGAAAAAACTTTAAAAAAAAATATATTTTATTTCTTATTGACGAATTAAGATTTTTATATCTTACGTAGACTCTATATGTACAAAAAATGATGATTTCTTCCAATGTAGTAGGTCGATTACTTTAAAATAAAATAAAATATTACGCCACGTACTTGGCGGTAAGGATAAAATAAAAATTAGCTCGCAAAAAAGTGGCATTATGTCTTTAACTATGCTTCTTGTGAAAAAAAAATCCATTTTTTATGACCGTTTTTTTCAGTGATCTCTAATTTTGTCAGAATTATGCCCCCAATACCAGGAAATTTTTGATTTATTATTATTTCTTACCATATTGCCATTCAAATAAAAAAAAATGTATGCCTGTATCCCAAAAAACACGTACAAAAATCATCATTTTTTGTACAAAGAGGCAACGTAAGCTATATAAAAATCTTAATTCGTCAATAAAAAAAAAAAAAAAATTTAATTTTTTTAATTTTTTTCTGTTTTTTGTCGATAATTTATGGTCTAGAGAGTCTAGACCATTTCACCCTCTTTCGAGGTTGCACTTTATCGCGGGACACCCTGTATATAGTATACACTAATCAAATAACGCCATCTATCGAACGATCAATGCCTTTATTAGGAAACGTCATTTTCTTAGTAGTTTATCTTTCCGATAGATGGCGTTGGAGCAACTTAATATTTACGCCTGAAAAGTGAAAGGCAAAAAAACGTAACGAGGTCATTCGTTCGATTTTACACCTCATATTTTTTTCATACCGGGGGCTTTATATGGAAATCGATTCTTAAGGAGTAAACTCCAAAAAAATGTAGATACTTACGAAACACTCCTCCTGTTTTTAATATCGTCAAGCGTATCAGGGTCTACGGGTGAGGAGTCACCGCATGACGCGTAGTAGCCACTAAAGAAGTACTGCACATCGGGATGACGACCTCCAGCAGAAGCGTACCGAGAGTTAACTTTACCTGTTAACTGTTATAACACATATTTTAATGACGCTTTCAAGCAATGGGAACTATATTCTAAAAGATTAAAAAAAGAACGACTGAAGGTACCACACGAGAAGAAAAACTTCTGCACAATAGGGCTTGCACTTCGTCTTTGATATACGAAACGTAAATGGCTATGAAAGAAAGAGAGAAAGAAAATGTGTGCTCACATCTCTCTCTCTTGCTCCGTTCGCCTCACTCGATCGAGCTTTTCGTAACGCTCTCGTCACGCATTCACCAGCTTACTCCCGAAGTCAAAAGTGCATAAAGAAGTTTTATTTCAAAAATTAAGGAATATTGGGAGTAGTTATATAAAGTGTGTACGCGAATGACTATAAATGTTTCAAAGACAGTGGGGTAACGAGGGAGGCAGGGGGGGGAGGGGGCATCCTGCCCGGGCACTACTCACAAATGGCCGCCAAAGGGTCCGCAAAACGGTATAGGTTTTTGAATGGGGGGGGGGGGGGGATAAAAAGGTATTGTACCCCGGGCGCGAATGAAGCTCGTTATGCCACTGTTCAAAGATTCCTTGGTCTTCGTGTTAAATGTAATTCTGGCTGTGACTGATGTATTCTGGTTCTAGTTAGGTAAAAAACAATCGTCACTCTCAAATCTTGTTGATATAAAGCTTGTGTAACTCAAAGATAACGTTGTATTCTACTGGTAAAAGAATTTTTTAAGTCTGTCCAGTAGTTTTTGAGTTTATCAATTAAAAAGAAAAAAAAAAACACCTCTGTGGTTTTATGAAACCACGGTAAAAGTGAAACTTTTGCACGCCATCTATGTTTTAATAGGTAACTTATTTCAGCTGTATGTTGTCATTAGTGTCTTAGTTCTAGAAAATGATAAGAGATGGCCGACCGTCATGCGACATGCAATACGCACACGAATAAGTTTGAGACGATTGCGATGTAATAAAAGTTTCACTTTAAAAACCAAATATTTCCGCTTTAAAATATTAGTATAGATTTGTCTACCAATATTACCTAGCACATGCTGTTTTTAGAGTGATTATTTTAGACGAAAAACGTTTTATATATTTCGGAATATTAACAAAGAACTCCTAATAACAAGCAATTTCTTTAATCCGACTTAATAGTCATCGTTTAAATAACTAAAGAGTCGCATTACCTGTGACATGCCAGTACTTGATAGCGGTCCATCTCTAGTTAACATGTAGTCCATTGCAGTCACCCAAGACAGTTCAGGTACGTCAGGCTCCTTAGTCAGGGTAAATTCAAGATTAACTCCTACGTGGTTCTGGAGATTTTGTCCAACTCCAGGCAACTCTTTAATTATTGGTATATTGAATTTGTCCAAAGTCTCTTTAGGCCCAACTCCAGACAGCAGAAGTATTTGAGGTGAATTAATTGATCCTCCGGACAGAATAGCCTGTATAAAGAAATCTTATAATGTACTGGGTGACTAAAATAATTTTAAAAAATAATGAATTTAATCGGCAAAGTCGTTCTGAAGTTATGGCGTGACCGATCGAAATAGAAATTCGTTTTTTAATTTTAAAATAGGAAATAAAACTCAAATTAGAGAACATACTCCATTTAGCTGAGTATGTATGCAATATTTGTATGTACCTATATCTGTAGCATTGATCTGTACCTATAAACTACAATCAAACGCAAATACCTCTTTTTTAACGCCAACGATCTTCGTCTCCCCATTTTTAATATACTCCACGCCTGTGACTTTCTTGGTGACGGGATCTATGATCACTCGCGAGGCCAGCGCATTTAGTAGCACATTCAAATTTTCTCTTTTTGACGCCGGCCGGAGATAGGCACGCGCTGTACTATATCTTGAACCTCCACTACAAATAATAAACAATCATTGTTCACAAATAAATTTTATTACAATACAGGAGACAATTTTCAAAAGAAAACATATAAAACTGTTAAGACTCTTTGTTATTAATCCTCTTTACATTTTTTGACAACCCTTAACGGACTATACCAATATTCTTCAGTATTTATTTAATCCGTGGCTTGTGTCTTGTGTAACGCCTTGGTTCAGTAATCTCATTTACAATATCAGTTGACATCATGACATAATCTCCGAAACGATTAGGTGGTCGAATCTTTCTTCTATCTCTCAAATTTGTTCTTGTGACGATCTCAGCTGTGTCATCCATATTTATTGGCGCCTCAGTATCATCTCTAACAACACCATCTTCTTGTTCATCATCACCACTAAGAGCGTTTTCATAAAGAGGTGACCCTGGCAGTGATGCTTCAAGAGACGGTTGAAGTGGTTCATTTTCTACTTCCTGACTCTTAACACGATCCGGCGATGTGTTAGGCATAATCGAACTAGGCTCATCAGTACTAATTGCAGTCCCATCAGAGCTATTTCCGGTGCGATCATCCTCCCTTGCATCACACATCGATGGTTCTTGAAGTGGAAAATAGATTTCAGCTGAGCTCTGTTCTTCAGAATCACCTGGTCCTATCGGCATCAGTACCGACTCATTAAATACAACGTCTCTTGACCTTATGAGTTTTCCACTCTTACTCAGTAAGCGGTAGCCTTCATCGCCATCATAACCAATGAGAATGCATTTCTCAGCCTTTTTAGACAGCTTTACCCTCTTTTGTTGAGGTATATGAGCGTAACATTCACATCCGATTACTTTTAGGTGATGGATTGCTGGCTTTTTCTTAAACCATAATTCATATGGTGATTTACCAATTACTGGAGTTGGTCCAGTTCTGTTAAGAACGTATGCAGCAGTGTTTATAAGTTCTGCCCATGTCGCGAGTGGTAATTCTTCGTGAGCGTGCATCATTGTGCGAGCAGCTTCGACTAAGGTTCTGTTTTCACGTTCACTAAGTCCATTTTGCTGTGGCGTATACGGCATCGTAAGCCTTTGTCTTATACCAGCTTCTCGTAGAATGCACCTTACATTATCATTATCAAATTCACCTCCATTATCACTCAGGAATTCTTTTACATATAGTCCAGCCACCTTGCATTCTTGTAACATCTGTCGCAGCTTTAGGTGAACTTCCGACTTCTGTCGCATGAAATAAACGTGACGGTATTTGCTGAAGTCGTCTTTGAACAGAACGAAATAACGAAATTTATTGAAGGAAGGAGGGAATGGGCCGCAAACATCAGCGTGTATGATTTCAGCAGGCTCTTTTGCTCGTTCTCTTGTTCCGAATTTCTGTCGGTGTGTCTTTCCGTAAATACATCCGGTACACAATTCAGAATCTAGACGAACTTTGATCCCAAGTTCTCGTTCAATAATTCCTTTGACATGTTTCTTATTCTGGTGAGCTAACCGTTCGTGATAAAGTTGTAGAGTATTATCCGCTGACAAGACGTTCAGATCAGGAGTCGAATTTATAATCGTCTCTACATTAAGCTTATATAAACCTCCGTTCTTGGCTCTTCTGCCAGTTAATACTAACATTCCATCAACTTTCAGCGAGCAGTATTCTCTTTCAGACATGAAAACACTATTGGTCAGTCTGTCTTGAGTGGCCAGTACAGAAAATAGGTTTCGCATAATATCGGGTACATACCAGACATCACAGAGTCTTAATCTGGATTCTTTGCCATTCACGATCGTTTTCCAATCAACTGTACCTTTTCCAACAGCTTTGACAGTAGCTTCATTTGCAGTCGTCACTGTACGAGTATCCTTAAAATACTCGAATGTAGAGAAAAACTCTTTTCTGCAAGTCACGTGACTCGTTGCCCCATTATCGACAAACCAATTTTCTGTATCGTAGTTCATGAGCATTGAGTTTACGTCCGTAGTGACAGTTAGAAGCATTAAGTTCAAATTGCTTGGAGTCTGTTTATTATCTGGCTTCGCTGGTTTCCCGTCAGCTTTCCATTTATTACATTGTCTGACCTTATGACCGACTTTGCCGCAGTATCCACATTTCTTCTTAGCTTTATTGCTATTCTGTAGCGCTAGAGTTTCTGCAGATCCTTCATTTTTAATTGACAAAGAACGCTCATAGGCACAAAGTTGTGTAGTACGTATGGGTTGGAAATACCTTAGAACACCTCATTTCAACCCTTTATTCGGAGGATCATAAAGTAGCTGTCTAGACTCGTCTTGTTCTTCAAAAGAAGAAAGTTGTGAACGAACGCTACATTTTAGTATTGACTAACCCTTTGGCGCAGTTTCCAGTGACCCTGGTATCTACTCAGGAGGTTTTTTGGTTCGATATTGTAACTGAGTGTGGGTGAAATATGTGGATACAATAAAATTGAAAAAATATAATTTATAACATACTCATTAAACGTTTGGGCGATAGTGAATCCAGTAGTTGTGTCTCCGTTGAGGTCGCTGGTAGGTGGGTAGCCCAGCTCTATACCAGCTGATACTATGTCATGCGCAAATCGTGGCGCGTAGCGGAACTGCAACATACATATCTATTTATAATACATACATAGATATACATATATCTATTTATAACATGGAAAAAATGTGAATTGACAACAGATGAATGAAATGACAGACATTCGGATTAAAATCGTTATGTTTGTCAAGGACTAAGTTCGTTTTTAAGTGTTCGCGTATTGTTGTCGGTAAATGAGAACATTTTGATGAAAACATTTACCTATGTAATTTTTGAACAGGTCTCGTTAATCTATAGTTGAGCAATGAGCACCACGCAACACCAACCGCTTTACTTCATAGGAAAAAGGCCTTACAATCTGTATCAGTGTTAGTATTATGATACAAAATAGTACCGTGATTGTATAGCTTACTGGATAAACCTACCTACAAGATATTGGAATTAGATAATTATACGTATCTAAATGAAACACGAAAAACATATGTAATACAATTGCTTTGAGTTTAATTATATCACCATTTAATGATCGACATAAATTGAATTGTTGATATTATATTATCTTACGTTTCCCACAGCTGGGCATAGGCCTCGCTTTCCCCATGTAGGAGAAGTATCAGAGTTTAATCCACCACGTTGCTCCAATGCGGGTTGGCGGATATATTCCCTACTATAAGTAACGATCGCTAACAACCGGTGCTATCCGAGGCACGGTGGGGAGACCCACAAGGACTGCACAAACACTCAAACCACGGCAAATATCTATATGGCCAATACAAATGTTTGTCATGTGCAGGTATCGAACCCACTACCGCCAGCGCAACAGCCACAAAACAGTGCTGTGAACGGGTCGTCATATTATCTCTAAGTATACTAATATTATAAAGCTGAAGAGTTAGCGCTGACTGGTTCGAATTAAAATTACATTTTTGTGTTGGTTAATCCATTTACTGAGGAAAGCTTATAGGCATAGGTTATATATATTATATTTTAGTAACTTTTTTGTCTTTTTGAAGTGAAACTTCTTTAGGCGCATGAGGGGTAAAATTTGAGCGACCGGTAACGAGGCAGCGTCAGGGACGGTCAGTACTTGGATGATGACCGCCTGGGAACACCGCGTGACATTGGCTTTTTGTTTTTTCTTTTCAATTAGTTTTTTGTTAATTTAAAATTCGTTATTTATATTACTTTTTTTAAATTAGTTTTTTATTGAATTAGTTTGCCAAATAAGTTTCACTTCTGACATGTGTACCTACTTTGTACGTCCCCAATTTTTCTTTAAATTAACGGGGGTGAAACTGCGGGGCAAAGTTAGTAATATCTATAAAGGAATTACAGTGTCTAGTTCTATAGTTTCTATTAGATTTTCCTCACATTTAAATTTGAGACTTTCAAGGTCGAATCTGTAGAGGATAAAGGATGAATAAAATAAATTTATTTTCGGCGCAGACGGTAGATACCAAAGACACGGAAAAAACATTACTCGAATTGAGAACGAATATAATGTTAGCAAATAGACTAACCTAATTGTTAAAAAAAAAATTAGCGAACTCTACAAAAGTCACACGTGATGACGTGAATAAGAATTTTGATATCTTTTCCTTGAATAATTATTTATTGGTCATGAATCATGATAATGAAACGAAACACAAAATCTGAACGAAGAATAGGTAGTAGGTATCCCTTTTTTGTGGAAACAGAGAGAAATTTATACATTTCATTTCACGCATTATTAGTTAAAAATTTAATTTGTATGTTTTCACTTCGTGAATGCGTGAAATACAATGTATACTTAATATAATAAAGCTGAATAGTTTGTTTGTTTGTTTGTTTGTTTGTTTGAACGCGCTAATCTCAGGATCTGCTGGTCCGATTTGAAAAATTCTTTCAGTGTTAGATAGCCCATTTATCGAGGAAGGCTATAGGCTATATATCATCACGCTAAGAACAATAGGAGCGGAGTCCACGCGGACGAAGTCGCGCGTAGAAGCTAGTAAGAAATACGTGTTAATTAATTACACAAATAATTGTAAAATTATGTTGTTATCCACACAATATTTCATACTAAAATTGAAATAAACAAATTGATGTTATAAAAATACGCACGGGGTTTATAAAAACTGTATGTGTCGCCTTTAAAAATGTAGTTAAAGTGCACTCTCTCACTATGATTAATTAGTTTAATTTTTTTCCAATTTACATCATGTTCAAGTAGATATTTTATGTTCTATTTCTTATTAGCTTTGTTAACTTAAGACGACATTGTATGTATGTATGTATATGTGTATGTATGTATATATTATGTATGTTTGTAGGTATATATGTGTATGTATTGAGTAGGTTTTTTTTATAATGTAGTTTATACATGTAAATTTTATTTACTAAATATACAGATAATTATGCTGCCGCACCTACCTTTTCAATGCATATTTTCCTATTTCTAAAGGTTGTCTGGAAGAGATCGCTACTAAGCGATAAGACCGCCTTTGTACATTACCATCTCTATGTGTATAATCCATATCCATACTAATATTATAAATGTGAAAGTAACTCTGTCTGTCTGTCTGTCTGTCTGTCTGTCTGTCTCGCAATCACGGCAAAACTACTGAACAGATTTAAATGAAATTTGGTATACAGATAGTCTAGAGTCTGAGAAAGGATATAGGCTACTTTTTAATGCGAAAAAAAGGATGTAAGGTGTTGAAAGGTTGGAATGAAAATTTGTATGAGATATAATGTTCGTGTTTCGTAACTGTCAAACATTTAATGTTCATCCCGTCGATATGGTAAAGTCTCCGATAAAATTAAAGAACGTATTTAAATAAAGGTTTCGAATCGACAACATATATCCTCAATACACGGATAGTGGCGTATTTTACATTTTAAAAAGGTATAATAATGTCAATAATGAAAACGGATTGACATAATATATAATTATTGGTTGTCAAATATAAAACGTAGTGATTATAATATACTCTTTGGTCAAATATTTATGCGTGCGTTCAGAAATTTATTTAGTGTAAACTAAGGAAAATATATCAAGCTAATTAAATCTTATACTATTGAAAAAAAGGAAAGCATTTTTTCCCTCAAATCAACGCAGGTGAAACCGCGGGGCACAGCTAGTATAATATAAATAACTGTTTTGTGTAAATCATTTCTGAGTGGTGTGCAATAAAGTATAATCTATCTATAGGTATATCTATGTGTATTTTTAAAACAAAATTTAAAAAAGAGCAGTATGAAGTTACGGTTTGATTAGTTTTCTGCAAAAAGTTCGTTAAAACAGCAAAGTGACTTTCTTCAAAATGTGGGCTTAGACCAAACGAACAAAGAGCTAGAGCTAGAAAAAGAGCATTCTTTCTTGATCTTCGAAGTTCGAACACTCGTATTCATATATATAACAACGAAAGAATGCTCTACGCCTATTTACACTAAAAGAATTTGGTATCTAATAATTTGATGTAGTGGGGATAGAATGAGCATTCGCTCGTCTGGTGTAAATCGACCATTATGTGTAAATGAAAACTCGTATTCATATATATAACAACGAAAAAATGCTCTACGCCTGTTTACACTAAAATAATTTGATATAGTGGGGATAGAATGAGAATTCGCTCGTCTGAGGGTGGACTTAGACCAAACGAACAAAGAGCTAGAGCTAGAACAAGAGCATTCTTTCTTTATCTTCGATCACTCGTATTCATATATATAACAACGAAGGAATGCTCTACGCCTGTTTACACTAAAAGAATTTGATAAGAATTTGTTGAAGTGGGGATAGAATGAGCATTCGCTCGTCTGATGTAAATCGACCTTTATACGTGTCACAAGTACGATATCAGTACCTAAATATGCTTATAACAGGCATGAAATTTAAATTCAACTAAAAACACACCTAAATACAAAAATATATATTCAAATACCTACAATTTTTACAACAATAACAAAAAAAGAACCTTTTATCGGCCATTCTCCGAGTAGCAAATTTTAGGTGTCCGGGCTTGTATGTATAATCCGTCATATTATCATATTCAATCATAATTTTTTTTATATATATTAGAAAGCATCCGTATCTAGCTGTAAAAAAAATATTGGCTTCTGTTTTAAGTAATTAAGACTAAATTAATTTAACTTATGTTCAAAGAACCTCTGTTCTCTAATTACCGTGGCGTGTCCGCACACCAACTTAATCTTAAAAATTGCTTGTAATTTTTATAACGTAAAGATTTACTTTGATTCATTCAACGTTTTAAATGATATTAAGTAACGTGTGTCGCACAAAAAAATATCAACTCAATAGAACCAGTCTACAAATAATTATCATTAAGTAATCGCATGTCCATTGGAAAGTTATAATTCCCGTAACATTTGCTGTTCTCGGGTGTACATCCCTAAATAAAAGTATTTGGACCATCACTACCGTACGCGTCGCGTCTCCCCAGTGTGGGTCAAGGCCCATCAGCATCTGAATGTCTATAAGGTTAGTGTACCTCCAATGAAGCACGTGAGTATATAATTACCGTAGCCTTGGTTAAAAACTTTTCTAATTACCGTTGTTCTTAGTTTAATACTTGATTTTTAAGATAGACCCAAGTTGATAATGTAAATGAAGACAGTACTTTGGCCTCCGTACGTTGTAATAAGCTAGTATTTGCATACTGTGTCGGTTTTCGACATTTTTAAGAAAATCTATCGTTTTCTAATTACCGTATACTAATTACCATATGTTTATAATTACCGTTGTATGAAAAAATAATACTTGTTTACTAACTGGAACCGCAACCAACGCCGACAACGAATTAAAAATGACCCTTTTTGTATCAGCAATCAAAATAAAAGGAGAAAGAAAGGTACAATAAAAGAAAATCCGCAATGCTTGAAGACAAAAGTCTTCGAGCAATGCGTCCTGCCTGTGTTGACATACGGAGCAGAGACATGGACACTGACGAAGGGACTGGTCCACAAGCTTAAAGTCGCTCAACGTGCAATGGGAACGGGCTATGCTTGGGGCTATTTTAGAATTAGGAATGAGACTATCCGTGAGAGACAAAAGTAACCGACATAGGCCACAGAATAAGCAAGTTGAAGTGGTAGTGGGCTGGTCATCTGTATCGCAGGACCGATGGCCGTTGGAGCAGACGGGTCCTGGAGGGAAGACCGCGTCTTGGCAAACGCAGTGTGGGACGTCCTCCGGCACGTTGGACCGACGATCTACGTAAGATTGCCGGTGTAGGCTGGAGATGAGGATTGCGGAAATTCAGGATGTCTGGCGCGAACATGGGGAGGCCTATGACCAAGCAGTGGACTGCAATAGGCTGAACTGTCTGACTGACTGCATAAAAGTAAAAGAGATAAAAAAATACTACCTGTCTGCGAAATGTCACCAAACAACCGGAAGAAAACTCACACATACTTATAAAATTACTCACACACACGTCACACACTGATAAACTTACTCACTCTTATAAAATCAGCAACTGGTTACTTTCCAAGATGCAACCATTTTGGGTCGTGATTCCAGAGTCTTGCACTTTGAGTCCTTCACTCATAGACATGACGCAGTTGCAGTATGGAGTCATCTCATACGTGCAATGACCTTATAGAAGGTCATTGCATACCTGTCTTAAATTTCATTGAAAATGAAGCTCCTCATGTAAATGTCATCCATTTTATATCAGATTCTCCGACTGGCCAATATCGAAATAAAAAAATGTTTTATATCTATCATCTCATAACTTCAGTGGCACTTTCCTAATCGAAGAGTGGTTGAATGGAACTATACAGAGAGTGGTCATGGCAAAAGCTCAGCAGATGGCGTAGGAGCAACGATAAAAAGAACTGCAAATGGTATCGTTGGTCAGTAGGCCTAGCATGCGCGCCAAAACAAAATTTTGTCTACTTACCCTTTACTCGTATTATCTCTCTATGTCTACAGTAGCTAACATGCGTGCACGTGATACCCTTCTCGTTATGTCAATAGAAGAGATAACAAGAAATTCATCAAAACTGTTCTAATTTTTTTATTATTATAGCAATGATAAAATGTCTTTTTTCACTATTGGTAGGTTATGGTTATGAGGGACATCGTTAATTCTTTCGCTTTAATTATAATTATATGTGAACGAATTATTAATATGTGTTATTATCATTTATCATATTTTACATAGACTTTATGTTATTTTCTAATTACCGTTACATTAAATATAAAAAAAATTCTAATTACCGTACTCATAAATTTTTTAAGTCTCATTATCTAGAAAACTACAATTAATTGTTACATGCCTAATTAATTATTGAATTCGTATCTTTGATTTGTTTCATATTTTAATGTGTTTAAGTCAAATCAGTGAAAAATAAAAAACGTCACGGTAATTAGGCAAATAACGCCGAATTGGAGAATGGCCGTTATACTATAGTATAAAAGTTTAAACCTATAGGTTTAAACTTTTTTTACACAAGAAAAATAAAGCTTTAGCCCTTCCTCGACTATTACATAATTGAAAAAATATATTATTATATTCTATCTGGAAATCAGATGAGTAAATGTATGTTTAATCATCATACTTACAGGTAAAGCAAATTGATATCATAATTATTAGACATCACGACTTTATAATGATATTGTATTTTTTTATATATTGTTTTCCTGTTCTTATTATTATAATACAACCTGTTCAATCGTTAACATGGTTGGCACATTTAATTCTATATTTTTTGTGGTTTTTTAAAAGAACAATTTTCTAATGACCTCTGCTTGACGTCCTGACCAGCATCAATAAGTTTTTAATGCTTATAATTCACATCATACCTATACGCTGCATCGCTTTGAAACTTTTTCATTGTTTTTAAATAAATTCTTAGAAATAAACGTGTACCGATACACATTAAAACAAAAAAAGCAAATTATCTTCCATATCCTTATTCTCGATATTAAAAGATCTAGCCAACAATGGTAAATGTATAAGTTTCTAAAGTAGGTAAACGTTGATCGATTGGTTCTGCAATTATTACAAATGACGTGACTTAAAAAATCTACCAATTTACATACCTTTAACATACAAGTTTTTACTCTTTATCCCATAAAAAAGAAAAATAGTAAAGCACACCCACACGCTTAAGCGTGCGATACGCGTGCAATAGTACAGCCTGAGAATTAAAAGTAAGTACTTTTAGCTGTTGCAGAAACGAATGAGCTAAAACCTTACCCTTTGCACTGGTATGGGCCCACCGGTATTGTGGTACTGTCCAGAGACACTGGTACCAATTTCTTTATTGTCTTCACTCTTCAGAAAGTAGGGGAGAACTTCAAACCAAGACCAGCCGCTTGCACCGTTCACCGCCCACCCATCGTAGTCCGATGGGTTCCCTCGCAAGTACATCATACCGTTTATCACCGAGCAACCGCCTGTATCAAAATAAACTTATTAATTAATTATTTTTTATATTTAATGAAAGTGGATGAAGCCAAACAAGTATACAGTAAGGATCGTAGCAAGTGGAAAGAAGTGGTCTCTGCCTACCCCCACGGGAAAGAGGTAGGTAAGTAGGTAACTGAGGTAGGGCACAACAGGATTTGTTTAGTTTATATAAATGATATTATTATTTTATTTTTTGACTTTCGTTAAGTGTGTGACATGCACCTTATGACGAAATAAATGATTTTGAATTTGAATTTTGAATTTGAGGAAATTTCCTGCTCAAAAAATGGAGCAGCCCGACTGGGGTAGTACCTCGATCTTACAGAAGACCACAGCTAAATAATACTGTTTTCAAGCAATATTGTGTTCCTGTTGGTGATTAAGGTGACCACAGCTCCTAGGGGGGAATTGGGGGTAGAGTCGGCAACGTGCTTGCGATGCTTCTGGTGTTGCAGGCGTCCATAGGCTACGGTAGTCGCTTACCATCACGTCACAGAGTAGGTACATTGTAATAGTACCTATGCATCAGGTGAGCCATACGCTTGTTTACCGAAGTCGTTACAAATAAAAAAAAACTATTTACTACTTGGACAATTGTTCAATTAGTTTCTTTAGATGTTGATTATATTCTAAGCAATATAATAAAACCTGTAAAAGACAAGTAAAGGCAATTCAGTGGCGTAGCGTATGGGGGGCGGGGGGGGGGCGGCCCGCCCCAGGCGGCACTTTTTAGGGGGCGGCAAAATTTAACGATACTTAAATAATAAAAATATTTTGTAAATATTTGAACCATTATAAATTATTTTTATCGCAACTACAAATTCAAACCGATTGAAAGGAGCATGGTAATTACTTATTTTGTTTCAAAGTCGGGGAATCCCTTTTCTTTGAATGATATTTTGTAGCGACTGGCAATGTCTATATTTGTGGGAATTCCCGTTTTATGACTAATAATGTCATCAATACCAGACTGCAAGCTTTTATGAATTCCGAAATAGCTATCGAGCAAGCGGGATTTGTCAAGGGTCGAGGAACAAGAGAGCAGATACTAATTCTTATCATAGGGGAGCCCAAGCGGGGATTTCTGATGTGACTCCAGCGCATCAGTTTAATATGAGAGGAGAATCCTTGTACCCTGTTAGATACTTTTACCCAGTCTTGATCCCTCAAAATAGTGGTGTGCGTTCAGAGCAGTCGGTCAGATTAGTAGCGAAAAAGAATCGATCTACAAAACAAGTGGGGCGCGTCAGATTTGAACAAAATAAGTTAATTACATGCAGAAAACAAAATTACTTTAATAATCTGACGATTTTAACGTGACGTAAAAAATTGCAAAAAAAATGTTTCCCTCGAAATATTCGAGCGCAGTAAATTTTTTTTTTTTAAAGAAAATTACTTAAAAATTATATAATTAATATATTCTACCGATTTCTCTATTTAAAATTATCAATAGAGTGTAATACGTACAACTACCGAATATTATGTATTTCCCGCTCCACGTCTCTCTTTAAATATGTATATATATATATATATATATATATATTCTGATGAGTTTTTTTTAATTTTACATGAAAAAATTAACAATAAAAATAAAAGAAAATGAAAAAAAAATTGCATGCGGACAAAGTACACATGTCAGAAGTGAAACTTCTTTGTCAAACTAATTAAAAAAAAACTAATTAAAGAAAAACGAATTTAAAATACAAAAAAAAACTAATTGAAAAAAAGAAAAAGCCAACGTCACGCGGTGTTCCCGGGCGGTCACCCACCCAAGTACTGACTGTCCCTGACGCTGCCGCATTACCAGTCGCTCAAATTTTACGCGTCATTCGCCTAAAGAAGTTTCACATCAAAAATTGTCTAATTAAGGGTTGGGTACCACTAGTATATCGAGTTGAAACGTCTGTATAAAAATCTGATGCGCTTGAGTATTTTGTTGCAACGATTTTTTTTTTGCATTTTCAAAAATCAACTGGGTATTTTTGGTCACGTCCAAATCGTCAGTTTTTATAATAGGATACTTTTTAGGACTCAATTAACACTTCTCTTCAATTACTGCCATGCCAGTTTTTTTTTAATGTCTATCTCTTTATACAGCTTTCCACACCGTTTGTAAGTCTACAATAAGGTCTATATTTTGTATAGTCATATGCGCTATCAAAATCTGACGCGCTCGAGAATTTTTTTAGCTCTTTTTTACATTTTTGAAAATCCGTACACGCTCCCCCCACCACTAAAAGAGTAAACAACATATGAAGTTATTTTCTTTTTAGCATTTAATATTCACGATCCAATAGGTCTTCAAAAGGTGAGAGTGACTACACATTTAGCATTCTGGGCTCCCCTGAGACAAATAATCGAAAAGTCTAGAGTTTAACATCCCACTCTATATCGGTTTTGTCGACTTTCGTAAGGCCTTCGACACCGTGAAATGGCATATATTATGGGACGTACTCATTCAAATGGGAGTACCTATCCACATGGTTCGTCTCATACGCCGACTTTACGAGAATTGAACTACGACTGTTAGAATAGACGACGTTGACTCGGAAAGTTTTCATACACCAGCTGGCGTTCGTCAGGGGAGCATTCTCTCTCCACTCCTGTTCAACATCTATACGGAGTGTGTTATGAGAATCGTTCTGGAACAAGCGGAAAAGGGAATTTCAGTGGGAGGTAGAAAGATATCTAACTTAAGGTATGCCGATGATACTATACTCTTTTCTTACTCAAACAAAAGAAGACATGGAACACCTGCTGACACTTCTCGAGACAACAAGCCTCTTCTTCGGACTTACGCCGGTCAACAGAGACAAGACCAAGATGATGATAGTGGATCGAGCTGAACTAAGCCATCCTGACATCTCTATGATTGGCAACTGTGAGGTTGTTCAATCTTATGTGTACCTCGGTTCCACTATTACAAGCACCGGAGGATGCGAAGACGAGATTCGCAGGAGATGTGCTATTACACGATCTGCCGTTGACAAGTTGAAAAGATTCTGGTGTAACCATAATATCAGCAAAGCCACGAAGTCCGCCTGATGAGAAGCTTAGTCTTCCCGATATTTTGTTTTATTTTTATTTTGTTACACTCAAAGACCGACGCAAAATCGATGCACTCGAGATGTGGTGCTGGCGGCGGCTGCTGCGGATCCCTTGGGCAGCGTTTAGGACCAACATTTCGATCCTGAAGGAATTAAATATCAAGCAGAGATTATCGTTGACAAATGTTTCGGACACTTTGTTCGAAACGAACAATCGGCGCGACTCGTTGTCCAGGGGCAGGAGGAGGAAGTCACGCGGTCGATCACCTACGCGTTGGACAAACAGACCTCATCAAAGCTGCAACACAGATCTCCATAGTCCAGAGTTCTCGAGACGCTGAAAACCACATCAAGTGGAGGCGTATTGCGGTGGCTGCTTTAGCCAATAAATCGTCATCAACCACGACCACTCTGTCAAGAGTGAACGAATAAGGAGATAAACTAATAATAATCAGCGAGAATGACTTCTATTATATACAGGGTGCAAGGGACAGCTTTATAAGCTTTTTTGTTTAAAATATAACCTGTACAATGTAAAATAATGATGACTATTCTTGCCGAAAAGTTATCTATAATAATGTATTTATGTATAGTATACATTAAATTGAAATACCTAAATAAGGGCGGCAAAATTTTCTTCCGCCCCGGGCGGCCGACAACCACGCTACGCCACTGAGGCAATTATCTAAATATTGATTTTAAATTTCGGTTACGTATATTAGTTGCACTGCTTGTTGGTATTATCTACTAATGAGTAAATAAATACATATCTTTTTTTTTAAATATTTTATTACTTAAAAGCACAAATATCTAGACATAATCTTTATTTAGATATGTTGCAAAATAAGTATTGTAATTCTTACATTTTAAGGCAGCCTTAAATATCTGCCTACTTACACTAAAATATTAAGTAGGTATTTGTGTATATTGAGCAAAGGTCAAGCCGTAGTTAGGAAACTAGGAAAAACGAAAAGAAATAGCAAATATAGAAAATCTTCTTATGGAACACACAATTTATATCGTAGAAAGTGTTATTAGATTACACACAGAAAATCCCAATCCATGGCGATTCATACTTAATAATAATGATACTGACCAAGCATTTTTCCTCTAGGCCAGGTACAAATATTTTCACTAGATCTACAGGCTTTCTCTTGCGGTTCTGTTTGGTATAACCAGTCGGTGTCATTTCGTCCCCAATACGCTGTCACCCACGCTGGTACTGATGATGCAATGGGCTCGTCTCCACCAGCTTCTATCAAAAGTACCTACGAAAATGATTTTCATGTAGGTAAGTATATAGACCTGTAGCGACTTACATAAAACCTTCGTAAAACAAAAGCTTTCGTGACTACGTCACCGTGAAAAAGATATTCGGTTGACGAATTTGTAATATTAGACAATTTAAATAATTATAGTGTACCATATTATTTTCATGTACCTACCTACTTACTAATTCTGTAACTGTTATTAGTAATAATATAATAATATATCTTAATAAACCATATCTAATTTTTCATTAAACGAGTTTTATTCGCAGAATCTCTAAAGGCTGTTGTCAAAGAACAACTTTTTACCCGACTGCCAAGGAAGGGTTATGTTTTTCGCGCGTATCTTGTATGTATGTATGTAATATTCTTAATTACCTGATTTCTCTAGACCCGCTGAACGGATTTGCATAATTGAGATATCGTTAGATTTGTCTTAGCAGCCCAAGTGTTCTTAGATAGGTGACATTAAAAAAAAACAAACATGGCGGCTGTGCGAAGCCATTGTAGTTAGTGAAGAAATAAATTTTTTTTTAGAATACTATAGTATGGGTGTCAAATTAAAGGGCTCAATACAAGGATTTCAAAAATGTATATTATGATTATTATTACCGTAATAATAATAAAGAAATACAATAAGAAAGTTTAAAAAATGTTGACTTTGCTCTTTCCGTTTTTTACGCAGGCGGGTTTTTTGTTTTCTTTTAATTATATTACTTGTTATTTTTATTTTCATGTATATAAACACTAAATGTCAAAAACGCCCAGACGCGTAATCCTGACAAACGCCTCGCACTCAATGGCCGCTCAGTAGAAATTTCTCCTATGTTGGGGTCCGGAAACACACATAATACATAAGCACAAATACCTACAATACGGCAAACATCTGTATGACCAATGTAATGTTAGCCACAAGCGGGGATCCAACCTGCGACCGTCAGCGCAATAGTTAGTGTTATTTGATATCATTGTGCCAACGCGTCGTCAATGATGAGAAATGAGCGATATTATATGAGTTCTAGGATAAAATGGAGTTTTTACTTAAAGCCAAGCTTTAAACTATTTATTAACAAATTTTAATACCAGCGATTTAGAAATTTTAATGTGAAAAGAAGTGTATGTATTAAACGTTCATTCGTCCTCAAAAATTTAGCATTTATATCACTTTAATACGAATTCATTGAATAAAAATGTATTTTGTATAATTTAACTTAATCATTATCATTTATTAATATTATATTTTTAATTTATTTCTAAAGGACAAATAGCCTGATCGCTTAATATAAAAATTCAAGGTGTCATTGCAATGTCGATTAATTTTGTAACTACTTTTTAGGTATGTTCAGTATTCATTAATTATTCTTGATATAAATTAAAGTAACGGAAATTATAACGAATATTATTGTTAATTTATATAATTTTTAACGATGGAAACCCGCTAGAACTGCTATAATAACTTGATACCGAACTTAAATTTAATTTACGCGTCACTATCGGGTAAATAGATTGTGCGAAAATTCGCAGCGTTTTATTTAATGGTTTTATTCAAGCCAAGGTTATAATTTTAAACAGCTTTGAAAGATTTAAATTATATAAAAACGAATATAATTAAGTATATAGAATCGAAATATCTACATCTTATAATAAAAGAATAATGTAGATCGCTGTTTAGCGATAAGACCGCCTGTTGTACATTTTTTTTTGTGTAGTATTTTATAAATAAACTTATTTTATGTGTAAAATAAAGAGTAATTTAATTTAATTTAATGTAAGTAAGAATATTTTTTAAGAATTTATTATAAGAATATTTTACTATAACGAAACAGAGAAAATCATGTTTTGTAGGTTGTATCTATATGGTAATTGGTAAGCGATTTCCGCAGGCAGTAGACGCCTGCAACCCCAGGAGCTTCAAAATACATTGTGAACCTTACCGCCACCGTAGTATCTACTATTTACTAATCTGCGCCGCCACTGTGAAACAGATCAACAGTAGTTCTAAACACCTTTCTCACCACAGGAACAACATCTCTTGAAATAAATGAATTAAAAAAGATTTTATCTATAGATTATTCTATCTCCGACAACCATTTCTTCAAGGTCATTGTGTCATTGTTTCCCAACAATTACACAACTACAGAATACATTCCTTACTATAATCTCATCTAATTATCACCCTAGAACCAATAATAGGCATTTGGTTTTGTCTATGTCAGTATGCGGAAGTATGCATCAGTTGACACGCATGATCAGGCTTATGAAATATGAGGTAATATTATTTACACAGTGACACAATAATAATTGTGTTTCATTGTAACGGTTAATTAAAGACTTATAATAAAAATTATAGTTTAAAAAAACTAAAAAAACACGCTTTAATAGCAATCGAACTAAAAAGTAGAAAAAAAAGTTAATAAGCGTGGGGTGCTTGGTATCGAATGTGAGGATCATTTTATTAGTTACTGTTTGTAATATTAGAATTATTATAATAATATGATTAAGCGTGTTAATTTAAGCGTGATTTTTTTAGTTTTTTTAAACTATAATTTATTTTCTGAATTTTTAGTGTTAAGACGACAATTTAAAAAAAGGGTGTTATATTGTATTGTCATCGGCCCTTGACCCCTGTGCAAATTTCCAAGTTAATCAGACTCCTAGAAGTAGGTGAAAATGAAGTTCAAAGATTCCGTTACATACATACATACATACATGTCAAGCTAATAAAAGCGTGTTAAAAAGTACATTACACATCTATGATACTCATTATAGTTGACGCGTTGGAGTTATTGCGCCGACTTTCGCGGATTCGATCCTCTAAAACGGCAAACATTCGTGTAGGTCATACATGACGTGCTTGTTTTGGTCTGGACGTTACTTGTATATTATATGAGTTTCCGGCCCGGTGGGGATTGAGTTTGAGGTGTTTATTAATTTCTTTATCTATATATATATAAAAGAGATTTCTACCCATTGACTCATCACGATATCTCTGGAACCATAAGGCGTAGAGACTTGAATTTTGGTAGGAATATTCCTTTCACCGAGTAGAGGTCAGCTAAGAACGGATTTTACGAAATTCCACCCACAAGAGGGGGTTGCGGGGGTTAATAACATATATGGCAAAACAACGTTTGCGACGTCAGCTAGTTTATATAATTGAAACCGTTCGATTCCTGTACGTGAGAGATATAATAGGCAAATTAATTGTTTTAATCTTTACGAGAGCAATACAAGTCAAAACAATTTAGAATTTTTGTCTGTCTACCAGCATGTTTGTTCCGACTTATCTTGATAATCACTCTTTAAAAAAAAAAAACTTAATTCGATAAATAAAATTCTTCGATGATTGAAATATATTACAAGCTTGATTTATATTTAATGGATAAAAGTAAATATATGTACATTATCATAAATGCAACAAGATTTGTATGAAGTGCAACACAACGCATAAAAATCGATTATAATGTATTATTGGCTCGTAATCTAAACTAACATAATGAAGCTGAAGAGTTTGTTTGTTTGATTGTTCCTTTGTTTGTTTGTTTGAACGCGCTAATCTCAGGATCTACTGGTCCGATTTGAAAAATTCTTATATTGTTAGATAGCCCATTTATCGAGGAAGGCTATAGGCTATATATCATCATGCTAAGACCAATAGGAGTGTAGCACCAATAAACTAACAAATAAACAAACAAACAAACAAACAACCAAACAAACAAACAAACAAACAACCAAACAAACAAACTCTTTAGCTTTATATTATATTAGTATAGATTGGAATTCTTACTGAATATAGAAATTGTAGATATTTCCATCTTAAAGTGTTATAATAATATTTGTGAAGGCTATAGGCTATATAATATCATTACGCAAAGACAATAGGAGCGTAGCACCAATGAAGAATGTTTCAAAATCGGGGTTTTTTTTCTTTTGAGAGCTTCCGCTGCGTAAACGGTTAAAGTTTCGCACAAATCATGTATGACAGAATTGGTCCTATTCCACGGGGACGAAGTCGCGTGCAGAAGCTAGTCATAGATATTGCGCATATACATACCTTCCACTGTGGGTTTTCAGATAACCTGGCCGCGACAACTGAACCTGCTGTTCCACCGCCAATAACGACGAAGTCGTAACTATTATCCGGTTCCCCGATGTCCTTAACTCGGTTGCAGGGATCGGCAAGATCACATCTAGCGTTGATAAACGCTTCTAAAATGCTCATGAATAGAAAAAATTGTCCGGGACAGGTACCGGCCATTGATGGTCCGACTTCTTGGATTGGACATGCGCATGCCTGTAAAAATACAGATACTTAATTAATAATTATTGACTAAATATTCTATAAAAAATACATAAAGCAAAACATTTTCGAATTTCCTCAAGTGTGGGAGACACAAAAAAATTTTTTTTATATTAAAAGTACGAATTAGACCTAAAGCAATTTTACCATTTACAAGTAAACTTATTTAGTAAGCTTTTATAGAGAAAAATAAACTTTGAGACGAAAGAACAGAGCTCATTATCAAAATTATGTTAATTCTTATCTCAATGTAATGTTTAAGTGGTCAAATGTCACTAGGTCACTAGTCAAATTATTTAATAATATTTATTTGATTGAAGTTCCTACATGAAATGATAGTGAAACTTTTCAACAGTGATTGGTATTCATTTGATCACCTTCATACAATATATTTAAAATAGTGATGAGGTTTCAGATTAACATGCTTACTTCTATTACTAAAATTATTCGAAAACGGGATATTTACCATGTTTAATATTTTCGTTTTGCGGAGCTCGATATTACGACCTGCGAATGAGAGTCTCGTGAACGAGAGTCTCGTGAATAAGACTTTAGCAGTTAATGTCGAAATATCGAGCTCCGCAAAACGAAAATAGTAAACATGGTAAATATCCCGTTTTCGAATAATTTTAGTAATAGTGATGAGGTTATTATAAGGGAGCCAGGAGGTGACATACAGTTGGGTAAATAAGTAAATTAGGGCTTATTTTACGTTGTGTTGAGATATATAAAATAAGCTTAGTGACGATTATTTATAAGAACCGACGACGTAATTATTGTGATACATTGTTTTAATATTGCAAATAGTAACAAGAATTCAAACAGAATGTACATTACTCACAATTGTGCAATTATTGTCCCTAATTTATTTACATATATCAATTTTATTGTCTTTTATAAAAATTTATATAGTACTACTATACTAGTACTACTATAGTAACCCATTGGTGCAATTTGCAGATACTCTAATGACCATTACATACGTTTGTCATGTGCAGGGATCGAACCCGCAACCGCCGGCGCAACAGCCACAAACCAGTGCTGTGACCGTTGCGCTAACGCGTCGTGTTATTATATTTACATTTATATGTATTTAAATTACCAAATAATGTGTACCTACCTAACTACCTACCTATCAATATCAGCTGGCTGTTACTTTAAGACAGATACAGAATTAGGAAACTTAATGGCTGTTTAACAGACGACGTCTGTATTTTTAAACATATTCATTTATTTTTATATCCATCTTCCATTATTTGTAGTAGCGACTGTTGGTCTAAGATCCGGGATTAGACAAAATCTTCCCTCATCTGTTAATTAGATGAAACAATTTTCTATAGGCTGATTTCAATATTGTAAATTTATAAAAACAACCTCTGCCACCATAAGCCTGCTGCAATTTTTTTTTATCAGGTTACTGCTGACTGAGGTTAGTGACCTGGCTGCAGGTAAGTGTAGCAATTAACGGTTTTAGCTTATCTACTACATTTAATTAACATTAGATAGAAAAGATAAAAAAATTGGAGCAGGCTTATGGTGGCAGAGGTTGTTTTTATAAATTCACAATATTGAAATCAGCCTATAGAAAATTGTTTCATCTAATTAACAGATGAGGGAATATTTTGTCTAATCCCGGATCATATGGGCCCCGTAAACGAAAAAACCTGTTTGTTAAACTTGTTTGATCAAATT
The DNA here is from genome assembly GCA_905220545.2 of Melitaea athalia. Classification (NCBI taxonomy): domain Eukaryota; kingdom Metazoa; phylum Arthropoda; class Insecta; order Lepidoptera; family Nymphalidae; genus Melitaea; species Melitaea athalia. Next base: position 13,784,697 of record HG992196.1, read on the forward strand.
TCATGTTTTCATATAACAAACACATCAAACAAGCCCGCACACGATCAAATTATTTGACAAACACGTTTGTCAAACAGAAATTTATATGAAGTTTGATCAAATATTTGATCGTCTACGAGGCTCTTTAGACCAGTAATTTGTACACGTGACAATAAGATATCACTGACGATAAGAATCTTGTTTTTTTTTTGTCATAATAGTTACATTATATAATCTGTATAAAAGATATAACATTATTAATGTTTATGTAACCGTACCGGTTTTGTTTAATATTTCAATCACAGAAATGATTTATTAATTGTCGATAAACTTAAAATAAATGAACCATCCATTACAATTTGGGTTTCCCAACCACAATTCGTTTGCTTTTAATGTTTGCTTGATTGGTATACTTACACTTTTTTTGTAGACTTCATAGGAAAACAATTTATTACGCAACAATTTGCCGCGGAACGATGTGATAAAATAAACACTTATAATAAGTTCATCTTAAAACTGAGCAATTGAGCATAAACAAATTCTCCAAAAATTCCCAATTCCTTTTTATGGTTCCGTACCCAAAGGGTAAAAACGGGACCCTATTACTAAGACTTCGCTCTCCGTCCGTCCGTCCGTCCGTCCGTCTGTCACCAGGCTGTATCTCAAGAACGGCGATAGCTACTACTAGACAGTTGAAATTTTCACAAATTATGTATTTCTGTCGCCGCTATAACAACAAATACCTACTAAAAACAAAATAAAATAAACATTTAAGGGGGGCGATAATTATTTTTATTTTTTATTAGTCTAAAACGCCATCTATCAGAAATTAGGAAAACTTCGTCAATAGACTAATAATAGTTTTCTAATAGCATCATAGATGGCGTCATAATTAAATAAATATTTTACAGAATAAATATTTTACAGAAAATTTACTTTTAGTTTAGTCAATGGTATGGAACCCTTCGTGCGCGAGTCCGACTCGCACTTGGCCGATTATTTACATTTTTGGGACTTGGCGTGTCGCAAAAGTTTTATAAAATTTTCGGATAGAATAAACTTATTAATTTCTTTATTAATCGTTTTCTTATTATACCTATGTATCTATCTATTAAAATTATAATAAGTGACATTCATTTTATATTTTTATAGTGGCAGAAATAAAATATATGGAATATACTATATACATACTTAAAACTGTTATAACTTTAACGTTAAGTACCTACATACTTAATTTTTTTCTTTTTTTTTATGTTATTAAGTCGACAAACAAGCGTACGGCTCACCTGATGGTAAGTGACTACCATAGCCTATAGACGCCTGCAACACCAGAAGCATCGCAAGCGCGTTGTCGACCCTATCCCCAATCCCCCCCAGGAGCTCTGGTCACCTTACTCACCAACAGGAACACAATACTGCTTGAAAACAGTATTATTTAGCTGTGGTCTTCTGTAAGGTCGAGGTACTACCCCAGTCGGGCTGCTCCATATTTTGAGCAGGAAATTTCCTGCTGTGCCCTACCTCAGTTATCCTACCTTACCGCCACTACTAGTTACTACCTAGATATATCGTGTCCTGTGCCCGAGGATTTTCTTGAAGAACTCTATTTAAGACATGTCCATTAAAATAAACACGTTGCGAGAACTCTTCAAATAATAACGGTCTTTCTAAAGTTAATTCATTATTTATTTATAATCGGATTCACTTAAAAAGTTCAATGTGGTAGTACTAAAAAACTATAATATGAAGAACGTTGTCCTAACGTTTCAGTAGGATATCATGGACGCCAATACAGTGCCTATGTAATAAGTACCTATAGGTAATATAAAGCACAAAAGTTTGTTAAAGATTGTAAGAAGACCTTAAATGTTAATTATTGATATTATGTAATACCGCTTTAATTTAGAAACATTTTTTTAATAGGTATTTATATGGAAACAAGATTTCTCATCTATCTTCTATATATATAAAAATCAATTGCTGTTCGTTAGTCTCGCTAAAACTCGAGAATTGCTAGACCGATTTGGCTGATTTTGATCTTGAAATGTTTGTGGAAGTTCAGGGAAGGTTTAAAAGGTGAGAAACATAAATAATATGTAACGGAAAATACTAAAAACGGCGATTTAATTTTCCAGTACAAAATGTTCCTAGTGGGAAAATTTAAAGTCTTGTCAAAAATGTTGTCAATTGGTTGTCAAATATTTATAGGTGCGTTCAGAAAGTGTTTTGTGTATATTTTTACACATATAAGTAGGTGATACGAAGTTCACCGGGCTATCTAGTATTCAATAAAAAATACCGGTTTGGAGTTTAAGGATAATATAAACATTTTCGAAATACTAGTTTTATGTATGATAATTGTATTCGTGATCGTGACACATATACTTCTAAATATATAATGATTTAATCATTAATCAAATAAAAATACGTAAAAAATATAACTAATGATTGTTATTGTTTAGTGACATAAAAGAGTTTATATATTTAAATTTTTAAATTAACTATAACTTGAAAAGATAATCATTTCGAATCATTAGAACGAGGTTCAAGTGTAATTGTTAGAGTTCAGGGTTTTCGTATTGAAATAAGTGTTTTTATATAATTAATGGTTGCAAACAATCGCATAGTTCCTCTGATGGTAATTAGTTACCGTCACTTCGGAAGCCAGCGATATTAGGAGCATCACAAGCGCGTTCAGCGCTCAGTTACGTAGTACTTACTACTTACTAATCTGTGGTTCAGTTGCAGTCCCAGAAGCTCTGGCTGCCTTACTCACCACAGGAACACAACACTACTAGAAAGTGATCTTCTGTAATGGGGGCTTTACACGCTACGATAAATTGTAACAATTTATTGAACGATTTATCGCTCCAACAAATCGAAAGAGTAGAGCACTGTTCACTCCAACTCCTATCCCAATAAATCGCTACAATGTCCCGTTTACACACAACGGTAAATTGTAACAATCTGATCGTTACGATAAATTGCTACAACTTATCGTTGCGTGTAAAGTCCGCTTAACGTTGAGGTACTTCCCCATCTGTTTGCTACATATATTGCTCTACATTTTATATGTACTGTTATATTCGTGTTTTTAAATATTTTACTGTTTCAAACATAACTTGATTAATAGCTATCGCATATTTATATTACTTACATCTGGGGATCGAAGCATCTTTGCTGTTTTCTTTACGTCAACCTGAAAAATAAAACAGAATAACTAAAAAGTCGTACTAGTCATAGTAAAATGTTTTTACTTTTCAGTAGGTACTGTACTGTCACACAACGCCCTGTAAGAGTCCGACAGCTGAGCAAAGGCTCACATAGGCATATAATATATTAGATAAGTGGTAATTTTTTAAGTTCTAGGTATAAGTAGTATTTCTTACAGTTTCTTTTTCTAATTTGAAATGACATTGATCTAATACAAATACCTAAAAAAAAAACTTTATTTCAATATATTACCTAAAAATGTACATAAATCAACTGATTTTACGAGTGTTTTACTCGTAGTTTTTGGATTGGCGTATGTTTTAAGTGATAACAGAGGTCAATTAAAAAAAAAAGAGGACAGAATTGTATTCCTGATAAAACTGTTTTAAAGTAACAGTATTCTTTTCAAATTAGCACAAACTAGAAACAACTACTTATATAATTTCCATTAAAGTAATTACATATTACTTTTAAATATCCGTCGTTATAGTAATAAATAAATAAATAATAATAAATAAATAAACATCTACACAATGCAAACACCGTCGACTGTTCCTAAAGTATGCAACTTAATGCTTGTGTTATATAGGTAACAGCCGACTGGTCTAGCTACATTTTTTTTTTTTTTTTTTTGATAAATTTGAGTATGTCTTTATTTTGTATTATTTGTTGGTATATATAAATATACAGATGTTGTTCCTATACCTAGTTCAGTAATACTCTTTATGCACCATCTTAACATAACTGTGAACCGTACCTGACGACTATTGTGCATTGAATATAAAATACGATTTCTAACGGGAAAGCGACATATTGAGAAAACTAATAACCTATTGCTTAAAACCGAATAAAATCATAATAGGAAAATTTCGATTCGGCTGGACATCATTCCATAGCTTAGTTGGCTAGAGCACCGACACGGTATGTCGGAGATGCGGGTTCGAATCCCGCTGGATCGAAATTTTGATATGATAATAAATAACCTTTTATAATTTCCTCATTTGTGGTAAACACAAAAATAAAAATAATACAAATTAAAAATAGCATGGCGTCGTCTCTCGTCAAAGAATCTATTGTGATATGAAACTTTGAATAGTTGGCTGCTGTAAAGGACTCACTATAGACGGTTCCACGGTGGCTTAAAACCGAATAAAATCATATCAAAATTACGATTCGGCTGGACATCGTTCCATAGCTTAGTTGGCTAGAGAGCACCGACACGGTATGTCGGAAGTGCGGGTTCGAATACCGCTGGATCGTAATTTTGATATGATAATAATAAATAACATTTTATATTTTCTTTTTGCTGAGATATTAGAAACATTTAATAATATTATGGATAATTCGGTACAGGACATATTATTTAATAACTCTTCAAACATCTAACACCTTTAATATTGATTAATCACCAATTTTTTCATGCAACAGAGTAGTCATTCATGATAACAGAGTTGTTTTTCATATAATAAAATTGTGTCCCAGACCGCAGACTGTTCTACGGAAATAGTTATATCATTTTTTCAAACCATATGAATCTTTTTAACCGACTTCCAAAAAAGGAGGAGGTTCTCAATTCGACTGTATTTTTTAACGTAGTATGTTAGCTAGGCTTAGGACCGATTTCGATGAATTTTGTTTTAACTGAAAGGTTTTGCATGTCATGTTGTCCTATTTAAATTTAATTGGGATCTGAAAAGTACTTTTAGAGTCATATCTAATAATGCGTATTTACTTGACTACTTTTACGTCGACCTACGTTGTATTAAACCACATAACTTTTCACTGGGTTTATCGATTTTGATGATTTTTACTGTAATCAAAAGCTAATACTTGTCATGTAGTCTTGTTTAAATTTGATCGAGATCTGATTATTACTTTTTGAGTAATCTTTAATAGCGCGTATTTACTTGAATATTTTTTCGTCTTATTATGTTGTATTACTTGTCGATGTAATAAATTGAAGTCGGTTTTTTTATCGTTTGCGAGCAAACACAAATGTTTAAATGCAATTAAACAATTTCAACATTGTCAACAACACATTTCATACCTAATAACTACAGCTTCTTGATCCACATATGATTACTTCAAATTATCTCCCGCTTTATTGCAAATAGTAAGCGTCCACTCTGTTACCACATATATTTAAGAGTTGCCAATAGATAGCGCCGCCTTTTCAACGGAAACAGTTATATTATTAAGTCTAGTGTTAACTATTGTAGAACTACAACTATGTTACTTTTATGTCCCTATTTTTAAAGGGTAAGGTTAGATTTATTATAAAAGTTGATACTTGATTGTATATTTTATATGTCAGATATATACTACTTTTATTTACGAACAATGACTTATTTATATTCTTATATTTCATTCAATTTAAGCAATTTAAGGAAAACAAAAAAGTTTCATAATACATGCAGAGTAACAGAGTATCCACAATTTTAATTAATTATACATAATTAAAAAAAAAAACAATGCCTACTGTGATTTTCCATGTCAGACATGAGAATAAAGACTTAATTTAACTTTAAAGAAACATATAAACAAAATAATTTTTTTTCTTTAACTAAGTATATATTATATGTATAAATAAATAAACTATAGTAACAGAGTTGTAATTTTTTTGTAACCTGATCCAGTAGATCCTCTAAAAATCTGATAATAGAGACGAATTATCGCGCCAAGCTTCAAAATTGCATTTTATAAAGTTAGATACATAAAATAAATATCTTTACACTTAGAATAAACAATTTTTTTTAGAATTTAGATTTATTGCCACGTTTTTCTGCACCGGTTTTTAGAATGATCCACGAAGCAACGTCTTATAGCACATATAAAGGAAAAATTGCGAAAAGTATAAATTTTTAGTTTATAATATAGTAAAAATATTTTTAATAATTTGGTTTGTACGGAACCCTCCTCGGTGCGCGAGTCCGACTCGCACTTGGCCGTTCTTTTACAATTTTTGTCAGTCTGTCTGTTTGTTCCAGCTAATCTCTGAAACGGCTGGACCGATTTTGACGGGACTTTAACTGGCAGATAGCTGATTTAATAAGGAGCAACTGAGGCTATTTTATTCTCTTTTGTTAAATTCCACGCAGACGATGTCGCGGCCACTGCTAGTTTTTACTATAATTTGAGTATGTTAGGTTGTTGTAAATTATGGGTATTAATAAATGCTTAATTTTGTAATAGGTACAAGTTTTTGAGCTTTCGCGGTTATTGTTAACTCTTTTGCTTCCACCGAAATATCGTAACTTCAAAATAAAAATCGCAATAAGTCCCATAGAATCTAGTGTTTCTAATAGTCTCCCATTATTAAATAAATTTACAACTTCAGCTGTGCATCACGGTGCTCCATCTATTATTTGTTTTAATCTAAATTGCCAAGTGTCTAAAACGCTAAACAGATCAGTAGAATCAACTTAAAGGAGGGACAAACCACCAGGCACCATCCATAGTTATTTATCCTTCTCTAAGTTTATTTTTGTTAATTAAGCGGTTTTTAAGTTATAATCTGAGTTAGTTTTCTCAGATACATCACTTCATATTAATATTATATTAAATGTTCTAGTTATTGATTTATTTATTTAACAATTAATAATTGTTATCGTGTTGTAACAGATTTATGTCTATAGAATAAAAAATACAAGATTGAATTGTGTAGTTAATGCTTTGGTTAAATAATACATAAGTGTTATTTATTTTATAAATCTGTATTAGTTACACTCAATTGGCCGCTAGTCGTTTGCTTGTTTTATTATGTTATTATTATTACAAAAATACAACTTTTTTATTTTGTTAAATAAAAAAATTATCGTCGTATATTATACCATAAATAAAAATACATTTAATATTTTGTGTTAGGCCAATTATTTAATATCACTTAGTTATAATTATTTTTTTAATATAATCTTAAAAAATCACAATGTTTTAAAATTCGATTTATTTTCACAATCTATATAAATTTAAATATTTTGTTTATTTATGGTACTTCCATATGCACAAAAAAAATCACATACCTAAGAATATTAAAGAATATTATATTTTTCTAAATCACAAAAATACGTGTTCACAGGCGCACGCGAGGGGCAAGTCGGATGCGCGTGAGTTGCGAGACGCGTCGCCGTTTACACCGGCCTGAGCCGTCTGCCTTTTGTTTATATTGATCGCCGGTTTGATACAGTGAATCATCAAATGCAGCATTTTATCACCCTGATGTACAACAATAAAATTTTCATAGTGTCAATAATGGTATTTTTGTCATTTTTCTTAGTTTTCTTTACATATAGTAGTTAACATAGATTAATTTCTAAATAACATTTTAATTACTGGTTTATTGAGCAATACATATTGCACGCGTCACACGCTTAAGCGTGTGGGTGTGCTTTACTATCGAAAGACGGCTCTGTGTCCATTTTCCAAGATAAAATCGTTCTTATACGTTAAGTTAGGCACTGAATTTAAAAAAAAAGGTTGTTTCGGAAACTAGACATGTTAATCTATAAAGTCAGCGTATTTTCTTTTCATTTTGTTTAATATTTATAACAAAAAAAACGTAATTAAAAAGTGATATGTCAGCTGTCCGTTGGTCTGTGCCCTTTTGTTGTCTTCACGTTTTAGAAAAATATAAACAATTAATTGTAATAATTTCTTTTGAATAATACTTCAGTCGCTCTAAGGATGAACTGTATATCTTTTTATGATTGAACTCTTAACCGTTTTAAAGATATTAACGAAATTCGAAAGATTTTCTGGGTTTCTTTCATAAATATTTTTTCTTTTTTAAACCCCGGCGCAAAACGAGGGGTGGTATAAGTTTAACGTGTCTGTGTATCTGTGTAACTGTCTGTGGTACTTTTTTCTAGTTGATGAGGGGATCTGACTACCTTCCTTATGTCCTATCGATTCGAAATTTGGTACCGTGTTACTTCAATGATATTGAAAGTGTATGGTTAGGTATCGTATTATGTATAGTAAGGCATCCGCCAACCCGCATTGAAGCAGCGTGGTGGATTAAGCCCTTTAATATATATAACAAAAAAATGTAATCAAATAATATATTTACAGCTGTCCGTTGGTATGTGCACTTTTAGTTGTCTTCTCGTTTTAGAAAAATATAAACAATTTTAGCGAAATGTATAAGCTATTGAACGAGCGGATAAATAATAAGATGTTATCTATCTTCGCTGACTCTTTATTGAAGAATAATAATGATAGAAAAACAATATTCAAGTAGCAAAATATAAAAAAGTAGCAAAATACAAAATATAATTATAAGATAATAGAAAAACAATATATTCAAGTAGCAAAATATAAAATATAATTATAAGATAACGTGCTACGTCTACGTACATAATTTTACTTACTAAATTGAAAAACAAATTATCAAGAAGAATTTAAATTCAAATTCTTTGACGACTATCAAAAACACGCCACATTACTCTCCTCCGAGACCGAAGGTCAATAGCCGGTTGGCGGGCCAGTGGAACCAGATGCTGCATAGCTCTCGGTGAGTTGGAACTGTCTGCGGTGATGCTTGCGAAGCCTGCGTTGCCGTTCAAGCTCGAGGTTACCAGCTTAGCGAATGACCACCAGTTTAGCAAATGAGCTCGGTTTAGCGAATGGATGAGCGGATGATAAAGTATTCGCTAACTCCGCAGACTTTTTATTAATGAATTGTTATTTTGTTATAATATAAAAATGAATCAAGTAGCAAAATGTAAAATATTAACAAGAAGAGCTTAAAATCAAATTCTTTGACAACTATCAAAAAATATTTTTATTCAAATGATAAAAAGAGGTTTTTATTATTATTTATATAAAAAGTCTATATATGTAGAGACGCCAATTAATTGTAATTATTCCTTTTGAATAATACTCCAGTCACTCTAAGGATGAACTCTTTTTCTTATTATGACTGAACTCTTAACTGTTTTAAAGATATTAACGAAATTCGAAAGATTTTCTGGGTTTCTTTCATTAAAATTATCACCGTCTATTTTTTTTCCTCTCTCCTTTTTCATGAACTATTTATTTTTTAAATAACTTCTGCTGCATCTAGCGACATTATTGATATTTTTGGCAGTGAAGTTAAAATTGTATCTATGTTTCGTTACGTGTCGACAGATTTTCGATAATATAAAATGCCTAAAGAAAATAAAAACTCTGCAAGAAAACGTGATCAATTACAACGTGATTATAAAAGAGAACGTCGTAAAAATTATGAGTCTTTCGAAAAATTATAAAGATGATGTTATGATTGAGCTGAATAAACCTGAAAGCTGCTGTCTTGGAAATAAACATAGTTGAATCTATTCTGCTCAAATTCCTAATAAGGATGATGTAAACCTTGGTCAAAAAAAAAAATGTCGAATGTCTCAAGTTCGTCAAAACGATGATTTTAGACAAAGCGAACGAGAAAAAGATAGGTTAGCTAAGCAGGCTCAGCGATAATTTAGTGCCTACCTTAACATTTAAGAACGATTTTATCTTGCAAAATCGACACAAAAAATAATAATATTTTATTCAATTGATTTCTCTTTTAGGCAATTATTATTAATTTCAATTCGTAACACAATGAGCGTGTGAGGCGTGCACTTTTGGATTTTCCAAATTATTTATATATTTTTATATTATAAACTAGCTTCTGCGCGCGACTTCGTCGGCTTGGACTCCACTCCTGTTCGTCTTAGCGTGATGATATATAGCCTATAGCCTTCCTCGATAAATGGGCTATCTAACACTGAAAGATTTTTTTAAATCGGACCAGTAGATCCTGAGATTAGCGCGTTCAAACAAACAAACAATCAAACAAACAAACAATCAAACAAACAAACTCTTCAGCTTTATTATATTTATTATAATTATTATAAATTAGGTGACGTGACGTTTTCAAATACTAAAACAAACCCACGATGAAGCTTCGTGGTGGATTAACGACCCATGTCCTACATGGAGAAAAAGACCTATGTGGGATATTACAGGCTGAATCATCATCATCCTGACCTTTAAGAAAAGAAAACAACATAACATGCCTTAAACTAAGCAATTTCGTTTATGTTAGCAAGTTATTCCCAATAACCCGGAAGGCGATAGTAAAATCAGTCAAGTCTATTTCAGCGTCCCATTAAGCTGATCTATTCTAGAGATTTGATTCTGTTTTCCTCAGACTTTCTTATCCAAAAGATCAATGTGACCGCTAATCCTAACATTCTGAAGAGTTAGAAAAAGAGTGATGCCCCTTCTCAACTTTAAACTGACTTTCAAAAAAGGAGGAGGTTCTCAATTCGATTGTTTTTTTTTATGTATGTTACTTCAGAACTTTTTCTGGGTGGACCGATTTCCATAAAAAAATTTAATCGAAAGTTGGTGTGTCTCATTTGTTCCATTTTAATTTATTTGAGATCTAACAAGTAGGTACTTTTCGAGTTATATCTAATAATGTGTTTTTACTTCACTATTTTTTCGTCGACCTGCGTTGTATTATAAATTATAATGCACAACTTTTTACTGGGTGTACCGATTTTGATGATTTTGAATTTAATGGAAAGCTGATGTTTACAATGTTGTCACGTTAAAATTTCATCGAGACTTGATTACAACTTTTTGAGTAATATTTGATAACGCGTATTTACTTGACTTTTTTTTGTCTACCTACGTTGTATTACTTAACGATATAATTGTAAAGTCGGTTTTCTTTTCTTTTGCGAACAAACACAATTATAAACAGTAAATTATCTCATGGTCAGTGATAAAGAAACACATCATTGGTAAACCCACATAGTTTTAATTAAATTCTACCGTACCAACCAACCCGTAGGAGATTACCATAGTAAATGACTAATGATTGACAACGCGTTGGCGCAGCGGTCTCATAGCTGGTTGTTGCGCTAGCGGTCGCGGGTTCGATCCGCGCACATGACAATCATTTGTATTGGCCATTCCGATGTTTGTCGCGGTCTGGGCGTGTGCTTGTGTATTGTGTGTGTTTCCGGACCCCCGACACAGAAGAAAATCCTACTGCGGGCCGTTGAGTGTGAAGCGTTTTTTTATTTAGCTTTTATTATTATTTTTGCAAGAAAAGAAGCATAATTTAGTTGTAGGCATTTTATGGCGTATCTGTCCACAAATATTTTGAGAATATCATCTTTTTGTACAAATGCAAAATAGATCTATAAATGAGTACATCTTGTTCATTACCTACTTTATGAGTTTGTTAAAGTGTGTTATATAGGGCTAGTTTAGTCATACCATCTGCAATCGTATTTTTGTAAAATTAGGAAGAAAAAAACTTACACAGTCTCCTTTCCTCATTTTACGTTATCTCTCACCAAATTGACCTTAGCCCTTTAGTTTTATAAACCAGCAACACTTTAACTCCATCTCTAAGATGTACTCATGTACGTATAATCACAGTTCTAATATATATTATTTATTGTATGTGCCTAATATGTATCCTTTTGAAATATTTATTATGTAAAAATGTCTGGCCTATGTCCAGCTGTAGACTGCAATAGGATGAACTAGAACTATTCCTTGAAAACATATCGCTATATTTACTACGTGATATAAAAGAAAATTATTATTTACTCAACGTACAAGTCACGTACAACCCGAAACATAGGAGTTTAAAGAAAGTACACAGCTTAACACACTTGTATGTCGCTAACCCCGATCTCGCGAGTAAAAACCAAACCAGTGTCACTGTCAAGGTAAGTTAATACTTGTAATGCATATTAATACTAAGCTTATTGGTATCTTATGTATCTTAAAGTGCTAATATAGTAAATAACGGTATAAAAATATCGATTTCTTTCCCTTTCTTCTTTAGAAGCAAGAAACTCTTTACGAGAGCTGTCTCTTCCCTTATGCACAATGTAAAATTATTTTTAACTCTACAAAATCATTAATAATTGTACCTTAATTCATGATTCAATCATTTCCACCTAGGATCCAACTACTAGCCTAAGGATGGCATCAAACTAATACATAAAAAAATCTATCAAAAATTTCCAGGAGATTGCAAAATAGAAAACCCAACTTAAACGTAATTATTTCAAGAAGAAGATCTTTAAGATTCTATTCTTTAAATCAGGGGTCTTCAACTGGCATCCGAATCCGGACCGCCGAACCATTTTGTGCGGACCGCGAGAACACATGAACTTACACTACTGAGTACATAATTTAATAAAAATACATAATATATCCCACTCAACTTCAAACGTCAGACAGATAGTCCGCAATCAAAAAATGTCATTTTGTCACTAATATGTAAAAAAATACCTTTTTTTATTTCATTTGTTTCATAAATATTTTTTCTATAAAATGATGTGCGGACCGCGATGGTCATTTCATTTCCTCAAACGGACCCCGCGGGAAACTAATTGATGACCCTGCTTTAAAGGATACTTAGCACTCAAATATTTTTGGATGAAACCGGCGAGTCAATAACCCTTTTATTTGCCGGCTCGTGTACTTGAAAAAAACATGTTATATCATCATACTAAACTTACACGTAATCTCAATAACACACTCAAATGAATAACTTAAGTGGATTTATAAGCCTTACACGAGCTTGATCAATAAAATATACAGATTTACGTAAGAGATAATTTTGTTAAAACTTAAAACCCTTTCAAAGAAAGCGCTGACTTACTTTTTTGTATTATTTTCTTTAATGTTGTGTCTGTTTACTTTTAAAAATAAATATAATGTTATTATTATTTTTATGTGACTAGATTTTAGAGGGACGATATTATTGTTTTAGTAATTGTTACTAAACAAGCTGATCCAGCTAACTTTTTATCGTCACATTTTACCTTTAAGTTTTCTGTTATTATTTTTATTCTACATTTTCTTTTATACAAACCTGGCAATAACGAAAACAAAAACAGAATTATCCGATTTGTTGCAGTCGTTTCGAAGTTATGCATGTGCAATACATTTCAGGCGATTTATTATATTTATGAAACTAAATGAATAGGCCAGTAAATAAAGCATTTAACCTCGCACTAAATTTCCGATCCAATTTTAATTTTTTTTTAGGTTAAGGGTCACTTACTGACCATAAAAACACAAAATGCTGACAGATCCAGGTGGAGCTTCGATCGCAATCTTGAAGAAAAGTTTTTGGCCGATATCTCGGAAACTATCCACTTTAGGGCAAAAGTTATTCAGACCTTTTTTTTAGAGAATAAAATTTCGCATCTTTTATTTCCTGTAAGCTTTTTTGTAAAACTTACCGTTTAAGGGGGGGGTTAAGGGGGGTTAATAACATATATAGCAAAACAACGTTTGTCGGGTCAGCTCTATAGCTGTTAAATATAATTCTGGTACGAAATCCGTGTGCGCGAGACGCTTCATGCTTGACGAAATTTAATATCGTGCAAAAAACCCCAAGATGAACATTAATAACATATAATTATTATTAGAATATCAGTACAAGATCAGTAGGTACCATCATGTAGCGCACAAAGTGAGCCGTTACTAATCTAGTGAAACATTGAATACGCTTTTGTAGCTTCAACTCTACAATTGTCGATGACATAATAAGACCGAATCTATTGTATTTGTGTAAATTGATGCGCAAGTTTTAAAGGCCAATACCATTGTTTGATAAGACTGAACCTACAAAGTATAGTACCTACCTAACTTTTTGTGACTTGAATTTTGATAGAAAATAATAGGATTTTCATATTGCACAATAAATTGCAATTGATGTGTAATGATGATGTTGCAAAATTAAAGAGTGACTTCTAAAACCATTAGGTGATAAGCATACCATAAACAGAAATACTTGTCACCCATGGTAACCATGCTATGACTGTTTCAATTAATAATAATATTTATAATATTTCTGTGAATTGATTACATATTTCGTATAAAGTATTTTTTCCTACCTATATATCTATACCCCTACTACCAAGGTTGTCTGGTAGAAATCGCTTACCTAGCGATAAGACCGCCTTTGTGCATATTATTTTGTATGTTTTATTTTTTGTATACCTGTATGTAAACTTGTATGCACAATAAAGTATATTTATCTTATTTATCTTTATCTTGTGATAACTTTCATGTGGTAACGTTCATGCCTTACATCTTTGTTTCATAAATTGTTGACTGACATGAAAAATTTACAGAAAGTTGCATATTCGAAAAGAGTTACGAACCATCACTTCGGCGTTATGTCTAAAATTTCATTGAAAACTTAGCTTTTGTAAAATGTTATTATAAACCCGTGTTATTTTAAACCCGTCTGTATGAAGATACAAAGGAAGAAGCAATTTACACAAATAAGTTTCTTTTTTATCTCTTGAAGGTTAAAACGTATTTGGTGTTCGTTTTTAAATACGTGTTTAGCATCTAAATATAAAATATATTTTATATAAATTGTCGGAAGCAACAGTGAGGCAAAAATTAAACTAATTAAAAAACAATAATAGAAAATTGACAATCTGACAGATTGTATACGAGTAATTTCCCCTTTTGAATTCGGCTAAGATTATTGAAATAATCATCTACCTAAATACCTCTAAATACAAATACAATTAATCAGAAAAATAACACAGTATTTAGTTATTGTATCTTAAATTAAGAAAATAAGAGATGTCAGTTTAATTGATTGATTGTTTTTTTTTTCGAGCGAGTTCGTTAATCCATCACTATATTAAGTACTTTTTTTTAAAACTTTTTTCCGAATCGGTGGTAGCTTCACTTTTAACTGTAATTAATTAAATCAAAACTATATAATTTTAATTTTTGAAATGACAATTCGTAAGTGCTGTTGGAGGATATTTAAATAAAGTATTTTTTTTTGTTTTTATTTTTTAAGGGATACAGAATTTATTTTTAATCCTAACACCAATCGCGTCCATATCATAAGCCATTCATTTGTGATAAAATTTTGCGTCTCTCGTTTACAGGTTGCTGTGTATGTAAATGTAAGCTAATTCATAAACTATATTCAGTTACAATTTCCTGTTTTTTATGTTTTTGCTGGTAATTATTATTATTATAAATGATTTTATTCTTGTAATTTGGATTTTTAAGTTTTAAGTAAAACCTTTTTTTAACCGACTTCAAAAAAGGAGGAGGTTACTCAATTCGACTGTATATATGTTTTTTTTTTTATGTATGTTCGGGGATAACTTCGTCGTTTTAGTCGTTTATGAACCGATTTTGATTATTCTTTTTTTGTTGGAAAGGGAATATCCCAACTTAGGTACCATGATAAGGACACCAGGATCTGATGATGGGATCCCAGTGAAATCGAGGGAAACCCTCGAAAATCGTAGTGACGACTAGTGCGTTTGTTAATTTATTTAGATATTATTTATTACTAGCCGATGCAATTGAAGTCGGTTTTTTTTCGTTTGCTAGCAAACACAATTATATTAATCCAAATTGATGATTGAAACACCGGTCTTGTTGTAAATATGAATCACTATTACACGCATTTTGTGCTGGTAATTTTAAAACGTGATGTACGATTTTCCAATGCAACGTGAGTAAGCTAATTTAAATATTATTCTGAGAAAATACATATTTTATGCTTAAAAAATCTCTACATATTGTATTAGAATATGAATAATAATAGACTTTATATAGAAATTATTTTGATATGTTGCAAATAGCGTTATTTCCTTATACGTAACTGTAATTAATAATAGGTACTAACTGAGGTAGGGCACAGCAACTGAGGTAGGGCACAGCAGGAAATTTCCTGCTCAAAAAATGGAGCAGCCCGACTGGGGTAGTACCTCGACCTTACAGAAGACCACAGCTAAATAATACTGTTTTCAAGCAGTATTGTGTTCCTGTTGGTGAGTAAGGTGACCAGAGCTCCTGGGGGGGAATTGGGGATACGGTCGGCAACGCGCTCGCGATACTTCCGGTGTTGCAGGCGTCTGTAGGCTACGGTAACTGCTTACCATCGGGTGAGCCGTACGCTTGCTTGCCGACTTAGTGATATAAAAATAAATAAATACGTTTTCTGTAAATTAGGATGTGCATAACAAAAAGATAGTCAAATCATATTTAGATTTGCGACCAGTAAACCAGAACAAACGGATCTACAAATAAAGTTGCACATAGATTTTAGTAGAATGGTTTGAATTTTCGCATGATCGCATCTATAGAAGCGGGTAGGTATCTCTTCACACTTACGCACCAGCGCAGCGGTTAGCCACGGGAGCGGCTAACCGCGCGGCTAGCCACTTTTAAAGTTTAATATGCAAAGCCTGTGATTGTCGGCGGTTGAATGGAGAGGTACGGCTCGCTTCGCGGCAGGTCGCCGTCTTGTCCATACGCACTGGCGGTTCAGTTTGCGGCGTGTCGCCAAAAATTTTGTACGTAATTTATAGTTGAAATTCAACAAACAGAAATTATTTCAAATAGTGAAGGAGCAGTTCATAAAAATAGAGACTTAAAACAGAAACTATGGGAAGAACTATTAGATAATATTTTTGGGATAGAGGAGATCTAAAGGATGAATCCAGTATCGTGTTTTATTTTTCTTTCGTTTTACTTGATTTCAGTAGTAAAAATAGATAATACAAGCTACTTCGATAGCGTCCATTTCGCTAAAGAAGCCAACACGTTTTCAAGCGGTCCAACCGCCCTACGCGGTTTCATCGCGGTTGGAACGCGGTTGGCCGCCGTAGGCCGTAGCGGTCAACCGCTATAGCAACCGCTTCAGGCGGCTGGACGCTAAAACCAACCGTCTGGGCGGCAAACCGCTAGTGCGTAACACTGTGGGCTGAAATTCGCGTTTCATAGACATTCAAATTTATTTTTTCAAGTGACGCTTTTTTTGCTTGAATGCGATTGAGAATAACTGCTATATGCCTTATATAATGATCTTTCAGGTTTATAATCGTAAACAGCGCACTTAGAATTTTTTTTAAAAAAATTTGTATGGAGTCGACATCATAAATGATGATATCTCCATAATCGCACAATTGCGCCTAATATCCTCTTAGGTTATTAAAATACAAATTATTTTTGATTTTTTGACATACTTCATGTTAAGGTCAAACGTGCGTTTTTTTTTCTAAAAATCTTTTAAATTTAATCTTTTAATTCTGGCTAAACTACAAGTCCTATGAAAAAAAGTTCAAGGGCAAAGCTGTAGGTAATATAAAGATCTACAACTTTAGTATTTACACTTTTTTCACATAACCTCAAAATTTATGTGAAAAATTCAAAAAACTAAGTTTTTGTTTTTTTTTTATTTTTTTATTTTTTACAACTGTTTAGTGTGCTTGGGACATTAAAAGGTAAGTTTTTACCAAATTTTGTAAAAAAACAAAAAATAAAAAAAAACAAAAAACAAAAATTTGGTTTTTTGAAATTTTCACATAAATTTTGAGGTTATGTGAAAAAAGTGTAAATACTAAAGTTGTAGATCTTTATAATACCTACAGCTTTGCCATTGAACTTTTTTTCATAGGACTTGTAGTTTAGCCAGAATTAAAAGATTAAATTTAAAAGATTTTTTTAAAAAAAAACACACGTTTGACCTTAGCATGAAGTATGTCAAAAAATCAAAAATAATTTGTATTTTAATAACCTAAGAGGATATTAGGCGCAATTGTGCGATTATGGAGATATCATCATTTATGATGTCGACTCCATACAAATTTTTTAAAAAAAAATCCTTAGTGCGCTGTTTACGATTATAAACCTGAAAGATCATTATATAAGGCATATAGCAGTTATTCTCAATCGCATTCAAGCAAAAAAGCGTCACTTGAAAAAATAAATTTGAATGTCTATGAAACGCGAATTTCAGCCCACAGTGCGTAAGGGGCATTATAGTAGGAAAATGAAAAGTATAATTTGTTTTAAATATATTTTCGAATGATAAAATATTTGCATATTATATTCTATTTGTATGGTATCAATGTCATAATTCATATTAATAATGATTTCCCGGATCCACAGCCATACCACACGTGTAACCAGAGATTGTTAGTGGTCAACAACAAACAAGATCATAGTCCAACTATGAAAATTTCATGTGAGTACAACAAAAACAAAAAAATGACAAGTTTGGTGAATTGATAACACGAAAAAATACTGTACTGTACTGTACTGTACCTTTAACTATACCCACCTAGGGTTACGAGTACGTTATACTAGATCGTTCAATAAGTCCCGAGACTAACCTGGAAATGGCGCATATATTAAAAACTCATTTGATTCTTAAAAAGTACTGGCTATCAATACAAGAATATGTGTCAAATTTTTAAAAATGGAACAATAAAATTATTGATTTTGAAACATTTAAGTGACGCTACGGTTGTAATTTCGATACAATGCAAAAAAACGAGTTTCGCGTGTTGATAAAACATTGTTTTTTAATGGGAAAAAATACGGTTGAAGAACAGCAATGGCTTATAAAATGTTATGCAGGATCAGCTCCCTCTAAAGCAACCATTTGTCGGTGGTATGCCGACTTCAAACGCGGTCGCATGGACACCAATGATGGGGAACGCTCAGGTCGTCCAAATGAAGCAGTGACTCAACAAAATATTAACCAAGTCCTCAAAATCGTATTGGAAGATCTGAAGGTAAAAGTGCGAGAGATAGCCGAGATAGTGAAGATTTCAGCTGGTAGTGTTTTCACTATTTTACATAAAAATTTGGCCATGAAAAAGCTTTTTTCTAAGTGGGTGCCGCGTTTGCTTACAACTGATCAAAAGGAACAACGTATCAATGATTCAGAGCGATGTTTGGCGCTGATGAACCATAATAAAAAGGATTTTTTACGTCGGTATGTAACAATAGATGAAACCTGGATA
This sequence comes from Melitaea athalia, assembly GCA_905220545.2. Lineage (NCBI taxonomy): Eukaryota > Metazoa > Arthropoda > Insecta > Lepidoptera > Nymphalidae > Melitaea > Melitaea athalia. The sequence goes on from HG992196.1 coordinate 13,803,692, forward strand.
TACCATTTCCGAATCCAATCGGCAGGCAGCGGAGTGGAGAGCGGCTGGTGAAAGCCGCCCGAAGCGTCCAAAGACTCAGAAATCGGCCGGTAAGGTTATGGCGTCTATACTTTGGGATGCGCATGGAATACTTTTCATCGACTACCTTGAAAAGGGGCAAAATATAAATGGTGACTATTACATGTGCTTATCGGAACGATTAAAGTACGAAATTGCGGATAAACGGCCTCACATGAACAAAAAGAAAGTGGTGTTTCACCAGGACAACGCGCCTTGTCACAAGTCCGTGAGAACGATGGACAAAATTAACGAATTGGGCTTCGAATTGCTTCCTCATCCCCCTTATTCGCCAGACTTGGCCCCCAGCGATTATTGGCTGTTTGCAGACCTCAAAAAAATGCTTCAGGGTAAGAAATTTGACTCAAATAGTGAAGTTATCGCAGCAACGGAGGCTTATTTTGAAGCCAAAGACAAATCGTTCTACACACATGAGATAGAAAAGTTAGAAAAGCGTTGGAGGGACTGTATCGCTCTTGGAGGAGACTATGTTGATGAATAAAAATTAATTTTATAAAAAAGACCTTTTTTTAGTACTTAGTCTCGGGACCTATTGAACCACGTGTTACGATGTTCTGAATTTGAATTTCAGATCCGTTTAGTCCCTATACACCCCCTAACTTTGAGTAAATTCCAGTCAAAGTTTACAGTTAGATTATATCTTATGGTTGCTGGACAACACTGGCTACAATTATCTGGTTCGATAGTTGATTTACCATAATTTACTGATATTTGTATACAATATTTTATGAAGTGAAACTTCATTAGGCGCATGGGGGGTAAAATTTGAGCGACCGGTAACGCGGCAACGTCATGAGACGTTCCGTACTTGGATGGGTGACCGCCTGGGAACACCAGGTGAAGTTGGCTCTTTAAGATAAATATAAGATAAATATACTTTATTGTGCATACAAGTTTACATATAAGGTATACAAAAAAAATAATAAAACTTACAAAATAATATTATGCACAAAGGCGGTCTTATCGCTAGGTAAGCGATTTCTACCAGACAACCTTGGGGGCTCTTTGTTTTTTTTTCAACTAGTTTTTTTTGTATTTTAATTTAGTTTTTTTTTTATTAGTTTTTTTAATTAGTTTGCCAAAGAAGTTTCACTTCCGACATGTGTACTTTTTTTTTCTTTCGTCAGGTGTGTATCAATTTAGGTGTAATCTACCTACTTATGATGAAATAAATTCTTGTCATTTTATTTAATATCCAATATTTTGTCTTATATAAGCTATAAAAATCTATAGAAAGCTCCGATTCTTCTCCTACATGGGGAAGAGGCCTATGCCCAACAGTGGGATATTACAGGCTGAATCGTGATCGTGATGCTATAAAAGTATATTTACCTTAGAGTATAAATTACTAATGTATACTCTAAGATATCTATCTATACTAATATTATAAAGAGGTAAAGTTTATAACTTTGTATATACGGGGTAATCTTCGCAAATACTGATCCGATCATGAAAATTCTTTCACTAACAGAAAGCTACACTATTCAGGAGTGACAAGATAAAAGGAAAAAGATAAAAATATATAAATATTTTAAATCACCAGGATTTGAACCTGCGTCCTCTGACGTGCCGTGTCAACAATTCAATCTAATCAAGCATTATTATTTGCCTTAGAAATTAATTGGTGATTTTAAAACATTTATATTTATCTGATTTGCTGAAAATAGTGAGAGGCTACACTATTCAGGAGTGACATAGGCTATATTTTATTGTAATTGTACAAAAAAATTCAGTAAAAAAGAAAAATATTAAAATATATTATGAAAATGACAAAGAAACGAACGCCATCTATCGCTGTTAGATTTAACTATTTAATACTCTATTTTATTTACTGTCTATTTGAATCTATCGATGACGAAGTTTTTACGCTTTTTGATAGATGGCGTTGGAGCAACATATTATTTATTTAAGTGGTTTAAAATTTGATCTTTATAGTATATTATTTGGTTCTGTAATTTAAAATAATAAATACACGATATTATTACGATTTTATTTATCGCTGTAGGCGCCCGCTGCCGTTTATTTTTTATTTTATAGGTATATTTTCTCTTTACTTTCTGTTTTACTTTATCGGTACTCCGGACGTAGTTTTGGTCAAAAGTTTTCTTCAAAACTATTTTTGCATTTTAAAAAAGATAATTAACGCCCAACGAAGTGGGCACGGGTCGGCTAGTACTAATATAATAAAGCTGAAGAGTTTGCTGTTTGTTTGTTTGTTTGAACGCGCTAATCTCAGGATCTACTGGTCCGATTTGAAAAATTCTTTCAGTGTTAGATAGCCCATTTATCGAGGAAGGCTATAGGCTATATATCATCACGCTAAGTCCAATAGGAGCGGAGTCCACGCCGACGAAGTCGCGCGCAGAAGCTAGTATACAATATACATTTAATACATCGTGACAATCATGTTTATATATAAATCTCTTGTCACGATGTTTGTCCAGACTACTCTCCGAAACTACTTAACCGATTTTAATAAAATTTTGCACAGGTATATTGTTGGCTTTATTTTGTTTCGACATATATAGGTAATTATTACCTATATTAAAAAATAAGGCAGTATGAAGTTCGCCAGGTCAGCTAGTATAAATATAAGACACTAATTCAATTGGTAAATTAAATAATGTGTTGCTCTGAAAATCAAAGATTTTATTATAGAAATTTTACATTATGATACAATGATACGATATATACAATTTACAAATTATGATACAAAATAAAATATATAAAAACCCTTAACCTACCTGAAAATCAAAGAAACGACATTTAAAGTTCTTCTAAATAAAATTAAAATTAAATATTTGAGTCATATAGAAGCAAATATAGCAATATCCACTTTTTTGCCAAACAGACCTAACAATAGCGCCACCATCTACGTAAAATTCCAAACGTTTTTATTAAATAATACCGCTCTTAAAACAGCAATATCCTATAAAAAAACTAATTTTGTTTTTAGTGTTTGTTGCAAAAATAGCAAAATCCAAGACTATCAAAACCAATGGCAGCAATATCCCAACTAGCCAATCACAGGCCGTTATTTAGTATGGCGAAAACGGTTGAACGGAGAAAATACATGCTCTAATTTTCATGATTATTCTTAGGTTTAAACAAGTTTTGAAGTGATCGAGTTATTATATCGTTACGATGGATTGTTTTTCTGTCCCTGTAAATAATAATTATGCAAGAAAACGTCAGCGAAACCCCGAAACTTGGAAACGGAATGTCTCTAAAGTTCAGAGGTTAATGTTATATATTTTATAGAGTAGGTTACTTCGTTTATCTTGATACTTTTTTGGTAACCGATTTTTTTTGTATATCAACTAGTAATGTTATTAATATGAAAGTTTGTAAGGAAAAAAAGCACAGTTGAGGTTTCAAGCACAATTAATATAAAATGAAAAATGAATAAATATGAATAAAATTATAAATGACTCTGAATCTCTGTCATGTATGACCTCATTAAAGTATCAACTGTCATACGTCGTACTATACATACCTTTTAAATATGGCGTCGTTAGGTGCAATGACAGCAATGTCCCAAAGTAGAAAATTCAAATACAGCAATATCCTACTGTCAAGAACAATAACAGCAATATCCTGTCATTTTTCCAATATTTTACCATTATCGTTTATTATTTTTATCATTTAAAGGCTAGCATATATGCATTATAACATCCCTGTTGTAATAAAATAGACTTGGTTCAAAAAAACATAGGTTTAACTACAGAAAAATGTTTTATTTAAATTACTCAAAACCACCCCGATTGGAGATTGCTATATTTGCTTCTATATGATTCATTTCTTTTATATTTGACTATTATGGAGTGTCAAAAATCTCTTCATAAAACAAAAACTAAAATTACTGCTATAAAAGAAGGTGCTATATACTACATATACAAACTTAAAGGAATAAGATTCCTTTACATAAATATAAAAAATCAATACTACAAACGGTTCAATACTAGATAACAAGTTATTATCAACGTTAAAATAATCAGAAATAGGAAAACTCCACATACGGGTAAAATAACTTGCAATTGTATAAAAACCGAAGCATGACAGATAAGGTTACCTTTATAAACACGAGTTACCTTGTTCCAAGGTTTTCCCATCATACAACATTTATTCATCAATCATATCAACAATTTCGATTTGGCTGGACATAGATCCATAGCTTAACGGCTTGAGCACCGTTCACGGTATGTCGGGGGTGCGGGTTCGAATCCCGCTGGATCGAAAATTTTGATATGATAATTTAAAAAAAAACATTTTCGAATTTCCTCATGTGTGGGAAACACAAAAATAAAAATAATACGAACAATTCATGTTTGATTTAGATATTTGTTCTCAATACCGACACTGTATGTCATTTGTCACGTTTTTTTAAGGAATCAATAAAAAAACTTGCTGGCTTAACTTTGTTATTTAACCCTAGATAACTAATCATTCGTCTCACAGTCGACAGACCCCCTCCGCATTCGGTGTTCAGGTATGTTCCCGACGCGTCACTACGCTGCCTGCTTGAGTACCTTCCTGATTGGTTAATTAGTGTCGCATGCGGAAGCGACGTGGTTGCACCCATAACAGTTCCTGAGATATTGCGAATTATTCGACCCACAGACGAATGTTTAGTAACACCGTGTGAAAAAAAATCCACGGTTTATTTAAAAAAAAAATATTTTTATTGTTTTGTAATGCTTATATAGATCAAACGTTATACAATATTGTTTGTTGTTTGTATAATAATAATAAATTTGCCTCTTGGAACGTCCTTTGTAAAGAATTTGTGTAAACCTTTATATGGAAGTAATAGAAACATTACTATGGATAATTGGTTTACTTCTGTTCCTCTAGCTTCGGAACTGCTGCGTGATCCCAATAAATTGAATATTATTGGTACTGTTTGCAGTAATAAGAAGAAGATTCCATTAGAAATGAAAAACCTAAAAGATAGGCATGTTGGCTTTTCTATGTTTGTTTTTAATGCTGAAAAAACTCCAGTATCATTCAAACCTAAGTCTAACAAGATGGTACATGTTCTGTGCACTGCTCACGATCAACTTAATATTAATGGCGTGACAAGTAAACCAGAAATAATTCATTTCTATAACAGTACCAAAGGTGCCGTCGATACCATCGATTAAATGTGTTCGGGTATGAGTGCTAATCGTATGACTAACAGGTGGCCTCAAGCAGTATTTTATAACATTTTAAATTTGATCATGGTCAAAGTATATGTCATTTGTGTGCCTAATACGGTTAAACTAGGTCAAAAGCCCTTGAAGCGTAGAGCTCACATCAAAAAATCTAGCTGATGGCCTTACTGAACCTTACTGCACGAACGCTACGGTACATTAACTTTAAGAAGGGATATTAAAGCAACCATGAAAGATATTTTGAAAATTGATGAAGTTGCATCTAGTTCAACTCAAAAACAGATAAACAAGCAATAAATTTGAGGATTTTGCCCATATAAAAAACGCAGAATGACCAAATACTCGAGCTACATGTGTAAGAAAGCCATTTGCGGGCAGCACACGGTACCGACCTGTAATGACTGTAAGTAGTAGTTAAAAGTCATGTTTATTTGTTAAAACTTAATGTATAATAATAACTCATCCGTGCCATATTGATTTTTTTTCAGAAATATAATAAATAAAACAAATATTTGTAGTTTTATTTGTTAGTCTGTCAGTCGAATGTTTAGTTACAAAGTAACAACGAAATATGTTTAGTTATCTAGGGTTAAATAAACGATAACTTATAGAGTCATTCCATGTCAAACCAACAAGGCACTCAACCTGACCCTTTCAGATTTGGCTGAAACTTTGTTTATTTATACTCTCTGACACCCTGAACTCAAATATAGTTTTCAAAAAATTTAATCCCTGATAGTTTTTTAGTTATAATTTTTTTAAAATCATAAAATCCGCGTTTTTTGACGTGCACTAAAATCTAAAATCTGCAATAACTTTGGTTCTATTAGAGATAGAAAGCTGAATAATAGCTCATTTTAAAGAGGGTTTAATGGGATTTAATGTGATACCCAATTTGAACACATTAATGTACAAAATATTTTTTGAGTAAAACTCAAAAATCGTTTTTGGAAAATCATTGTGTTGGTGTTTTTTAATTTTTTTCAAATTTATATATGTTTTTATGTATAATTTTGTGAGTACACCATAAAAATTTCAGAGTGGGACCATGATGGGATCGGGAGATATGTTAAAAATACAAACTGCTGTTGTTGCGCAACGGCTTTCACCCGTGTGTGCAAACAATTTCCCGTGGGAACCTATTATTTTTGCGGGATAAAAAGTAGCCCATATTACACAGGGATAACTAAGCTTTCAAATGGTCAAAGATTTTTTTAAATCGGTCCAGTAGTTTTTGAGTTTATTCATTACAAACATATTACACACAAACATACAAATCTTTCCTCTTTATAATATTAGTGTAGAAGAAACGAACTAGAGACCTTCACCCATCTGTTTAATGGATAAAAATGATTTTAGATCGACTTTAGTAATTAAAAAAATCTTGAACGAGTTGGCTGAAAAATTCCTCGCTTAGTAAGGAATTTTGACAGACATATTTTTTACATTTTTATTATGGTTATTTAAGTTTAGAAATCGTTGAACAAAATGTACCTTTATATCAGCAAATCAAGTTGACAACAAAGTCTACTTTCAAAGTGTAATCACGTTTTTGAAATGGCTTGATCGCTTAAATCTCCCCACTGAGGTAGGGCACAGTAGGAAGTTTCCTGCTCAAAATATCCGAGGCAATACCTCGAACTTACAGAAGATCACAGCTAAATAATGCTTCAAGCAGTGTTGTATTCCTGTTAGTCAGTTTCTGGTGACCAGAGCTCCTGGAGGAATTGGGGATAGGGTCGGCAACGTGTTTGTTATGTTTCTGGTGGTGCAGACGTCTATAAGCTACAGTAATCGCTCACCATCTAATCGCTCACCATCAGGTGACGTACCTACGCTTATTTGCTGTCCTAATTGTATAAAAAAAAATGGAAAACATTACTTTCCGCGTATTTTTATTTTTGTTAAGTAATAACTCCGTACCCGGCGTGAAGAACTTGATAACTCCACTTACGTGATTTTTTTTTTATCGGCCCAATGGCTTCCTACGGTATTGGTTTTGTAGGAAAAAATTTTACACATCGATATCTACGTTACTTTTAAAGATATTGTCTGTGAAAATTTATGAAATTGTCCATATTTTACCTATTTTATTTTACAAAACGAGATATCTACCCGATGAGTCACAAAAAATATAGAATATCGTAATATATCCTTATATCAACTTATACTGAAAACCGACCTAGCGTACCTAAATTGACAAAACAAGATATCAAAGCGACTACTAACACACTACTACGTAAACAAATGAAGATATCGTTTTATCTACTTATATTCAACTACCGCTAAAACGAACGTACCTTGATATGTCAATTTATACTTTTTTAGCTTGGTAAATACAGCAAATCATACGAATACCTATTCGTGCACAGCGTGAATAATTTTATAAGTCGTCAGTAAAGTCTGAAGAAAATTAAACCACAAGACTTATGCCCAGTGGCGTAGCGTATGGGGGGCGGGGGGGGCGGCCCGCCCCGGGCGGCACTTTTTAGGGGGCGGCAAAATTTAACGATACTTAAATAATAAAAATATTTTGTAAATATTTGAACCATTATAAATTATTTTTATCGCAACTACAAATTCAAACCAATTGAAAGGAGCATGGTAATTACTTATTTTGTTTCAAAGTCGGGGAATCCCTTTTCTTTGAATGATATTTTGTAGCGACTGGCAATGTCTATATTTGTGGGAATTCCCGTTTTATGACTAATAATGTCATCAATACCAGACTGCAAGCTTTTATGAATTCCGAAATAGCTATCGAGCAAGCGGGATTTGTCAAGGGTCGAGGAACAAGAGGGCAGATACTAATTCTTATCATAGGGGAGCCCAAGCGGGGATTTTTGATGTGACTCCAGCGCATCAGTTTAATATAAGAGGAGAATCCTTGTATCCTGTTAGATACTTTTACCCAGTCTTGATCCCTCAAAATAGTGGTGTGCGTTCAAAGCAGTCGGTCAGATTAGTAGCAAAAAAAAATCGATCTACAAAACAAGTGGGGCGCGTCAGATTTGAACAAAATAAGTTAATTACATGCAGAAAACAAAATTACTTTAATAATCTGACGATTTGAACGTGACGTAAAATATTAAGCGAGTCACAAAGTTGCAAAAAAAAATGTTTCCCTCGAAATATTCGAGCGCAGTTAAAATTATAGAATTAATATATTCTACCGATTTCTCTATTTAAAATTATCAATAGAGTATAATACGTACAACTACCGAATATTATGTATTTCCCGCTCCACGTCTCTCTTTAAATATGTATATATATTTTTTCTGATGAGTTTTTTTTAATTTTACATGAAAAAATTAACAATAAAAATTAAAAAAAATTAAAAAAATTGCATGCGGACAAAGTACACATGTCAGAAGTGAAACTTCTTTGTCAAACTAATTAAAAAAAAACTAATTAAAGAAAAACGAATTTAAAATACAAAAAAAAACTAATTGAAAAAAAAGAAAAAGCCAACGTCACGCGGTGTTCCCGGGCGGTCACCCACCCAAGTACTGACTGTCCCTGACGCTACCGCATTACCAGCCGCTCAAATTTTACGCGTCATTCGCCTAAAGAAGTTTCACATCAAAAATTGTCTAATTAAGGGTTGGGTACCACTAGTATATCGAGTTGAAACGTCTGTATAAAAATCTGATGCGCTTGAGTATTTTGTTGCAACGATTTTTTTTGCATTTTCAAAAATCAACTGGGTATTTTTGGTCACGTCCAAATCGTCAGTTTTTATAATAGGATACTTTTTAGGACTCAATTAACACTTCTCTTCAATTACTGCCACGCCAGTTTTTTTTTAATGTCTATCTCTTTATACAGCTTTCCACACCGTTTGTAAGTCTACAATAAGGTCTATATTTTGTATAGTCATATGCGCTATCAAAATCTGACGCGCTCGAGAATTTTTTTAGCTCTTTTTTTTACATTTTTGAAAATCCGTACACGCTCCCCCCACCACTAAAAGATTAAACATCATATGAAGTTATTTTCTTTTTAGCATTTAATATTCACGATCCAATAGGTCTTCAAAAGGTGAGTGTGACTACACATTTAGCATTCTGGGCTCCCCTGAGACAAATAATCGAAAAGTCTAGAGTTTAACATCCCACTCTATATCGGTTTTGTCGACTTTCGTAAGGCCTTCGACACCGTGAAATGGCATATATTATGGGACGTACTCATTCAAATGGGAGTACCTATCCACATGGTTCGTCTCATACGCCGACTTTACGAGAATTGAACTGCGACTGTTAGAATAGACGACGTTGACTCGGAAAGTTTTCATACACCAGCTGGCGTTCGTCAGGGGTGCATTCTCTCTCCACTCCTGTTCAACATCTATACGGAGTGTACCTATTATGAGAATCGTTCTGGAACAAAGGGACAAGGGAATTTCAGTGGGAGGTAGAAAGATATCTAACTTAAGGTATTCCGATGATACTATACTCTTATCTTACTCAAACAAAAGAGGACATGGAACACCTGCTGACACTTATCGAGACAACAAGCCTCTTCTTCGGACTTACGCCGGTCAACAGAGACAAGACCAAAATGATGATAGTGGATCGAGCTGAACTAAGCCATCCTGACATCTCTATGATCGGCAACTGTGAGCTTGTTCAATCTTATGTGTACCTCGGTTCCACTATTACAAGCACCGGAGGATGCGAAGACGAGATTCGAAGGAGATGTGCTATTACACGATCTGCCGTTGACAAGTTGAAAAGATTCTGGTGCAACCATAATATCACCAAAGCCACGAAAGTCCGCCTGATGAGAAGCTTAGTCTTCCCGATATTTTGTTTTATTTTTATTTTGTTAGACTCAAAGACCGACGCAAAATCGATGCACTCGAGATGTGGTGCTGGCGGCGGCTGCTGCGGATCCCTTGGGCAGCGTTTAGGACCAACATTTCGATCCTGAAGGAATTAAATATCAAGCAGAGATTATCGTCGACAAATGTTTCGGACACTTTGTTCGAAACGAACAATCCATGGCGCGACTCGTTGTCCAGGGGCAGGAACAGGACAAGCGGTCACGCGGTCGATCACCTACGCGTTGGACAAACAGACCTCATCAAAGTTGCAACACAGATCTCCATAGTCCAGAGTTCTCGAGACGCTGAAAACCACATCAAGTGGAGGCGTATTGCGGGGGCTGCTTTAGCCAATAAATCGTCATCAACCACGACCACTCTGTCAAGAGTGAACGAATAAGGAGATAAAGTAATAATAATCAGCGAGAATGACTTCTATTACATACATGGTGCAAGGGACAGCTTTATAAGCTTTTTTGCTTAAAATATAACCTGTACAATGTAAAATAATGATGACTGTTCGTGCCGAAAAGCTATCTATAATAATGTATTTAATGTATAGTATACATTAAATTGAAATACCTAAATAAGGGCGGCAAAATTTTCTTCCGCCCCGGGCGGCCGACAACCACGCTACGCCACTGCTTATGCCCCAAATTCAAATTTCTTTATACATGAATTTCGACTTCCGGAGAGACCTAGATGAAAATAAACCATTTAAACGTTTGGATTCAGCTGGTACATGTAAATTTCAGAAACCATTTAAGGTTGTGGCTATGACGCTGAGTTAAGAACTAAAAAAGGGCCTTTTTCTCTTGCTTTCCTCTGGCAACCTATTAAATTGTTACAATATAATAAGGAATGCGTTTGCTCAACGGTCACAGCACTGGTTTGTGGCTGTTGCGTTGGCGATTGTGGGTTCGATCTCCGCACATGACAAACATATGTATTGGCCATACAGATATTTGCCGTGGTCTCAGTGTTGTGCAGTCCATGTGGGTCTCCCCACTGTACCTCGGAGAGCACGTTAAGCCGTCGGTCTCGGTTGTTATCATGGAAACCTGATAGCGATGGTTACTCATAGTAGGGAATATATCCACCAACCCGCATTGGAGCAGCGTGGTGGATTAAGCTCTGATCCTTCTCCTAAATGGGGAATGAGGCCATTGCCTAGCAGTGGGATATTACAGGCTGAAACGTAATATAAAAAGTACAGAATCGAAAAAATACTATTCAAACACAACCTTAATCGTGAAACTCCTTTTTAATCTGTCAGTATTAAGAACAGAGAGAAGATTACTGTACATTCTTTTAAATTGACTCAGCTATCTACTCAGCCATTGTCAATCAGTGCAGAAAAGAAAAAAAAAATTTAATGGATTTGATGCAGTTAGTTGGTATATTAATGTATATTATTGATACCCAATTCTATAGTGAATAAGTTGATATGTCATCGGTGAACATGTTGATAAGTCAATTATAATGAATAATAAGATAATTAGAAATAAATGCATAGCCATATTTGAAAAACCATCTAAAATTACTCTTAAATCAATTTAGACATTTCAAATACACTAAAAAACTGATTTTTAGGAATTAAATTAAACAGTGTTTTCACAGCTTTGAGCACCAATGTATGGGGAATAAGTTGATAAGTCTCCGTAAGTCTCCGGAACGTATGTTGATAAGTCTAATACCTTACAAACTAAGCAGATTTTACAACAATATGTAAAATAATTCGATAGATCTCATAAAATTATCCATAAATCAAGCTATAAAGATGACTTCAAGATGAAAATAGAGTTTGGAGAAAATGTCAAACTTTAAAATCGCTCCCCTGTAAAATTGCCATTTTGGACTTATCAAGTTCTTCACGCCGGGTACGGAACTAATAAAAGTCTTTAAAAATTTAGACTCTAATGTTATAATACTAAAGCTTATATTTATAAACGCTACTCTTGATAATTCCACTTCATGTAAAATATAAAGATAATTTTTCCTTTATAAATAATCGTGATATTGTATTAAAAAAATATAAAACCATGTTTTGACTAATCATATAAATCGTTATTCGAATCTTCAAAAGCGTAGGTAATCTAACTTTTGTAAATCGAGTTATTTAATCGAGGGCTTGTTGACCGGTTGTGGGTTATCGACTTTTGGACGGACCATGGTATCCAACAAATAAAACTTTAACTGAGGTAGGGCACAGCAGGAAATTTCCTACTCAAAATATGGAGCAGCCCGACTGGGGTAGTACCTCGACCTTACAGAAGACCACAGCTAAATAATACTGTTTTCAAGCAGTATTGTGTTCCTGTTGGTGAGTAAGGTGACCAGAGCTCCTGGGGGTGCTGGTTGCAGGCGTCTATAGGCTACGGTCTTACCATCAGGTGAGCCGTACGCTTGTTTGCCAACCAAGTTACATAAAAAAAAAATTAAGATTTTTCATTATTTCTAAGCTATTGCATAGCTTTTATGGCGGGCTTTGAGCGCGACGACCGAATCGAGAAATTCCGTAACGAAAATAAAACCTGTTCACCTACTATAACCACAGATTAGTAAATAGTTAAATAGTACTACGCTATAACTGTTAAAGCTATCCAAAAATGGTGAAACCCTCTAGACACTCTAGAGTGAAACAAATTGATATTCATTTAAAAAAAAGACGCGCAGTGGAGCAGCGTGGTGGATTAAGCTCCAATCCTCCTCCCACATGAAGATAGAGGCATATGGCCAGCAGTGGGATGTTACAGAGTGAATTGTATCGTATCGTAAATAAAAAAATTAAAAAAAAAAACTATAAAAAAAAAAAACACGTTTACGATACAAAAAAAAAAAAGAAAAAAAAGCCAACGTCACGCGGTGTTCCTAGGCGGTCACCCATCCAAGTACTGACCGTGCCTGATGTCGCGCGTTAGCGGTCGCTCAAATTTTACCCCTCATGCGCCTAAAGAAGTTTCACTTCAAAAACCTGAATTTTAAGATACCTAGTAGAATGTGATAGCAATTTTTACTCTTCGTGGTTAAGACTTAAATTTCTTAAAGTATGATAAATAATTGAAAATTATTCATAAAAAGACTTTCTGATTCGTTAGCGATAAAGTTATCTAATAAATAGCATTATTGCTATTTTCTTCTTAGTGCAATAAATATAGGTCTCTTTGTCCATATAGGAGAAGGGTACAAATGAAAAGTTATTAAAAACTGTAACCAGAACCAGAAGCCATGACGTTTAACCGTGCATTTTTTAAATTTAATAATTATAACTAAAGTGGTATAACGATAACTATACAACGATTCAGCCCGTAATAACCCAATGTTGGGCATAGGCCTCTTCCCCACATAGAAGAAGGATCGGAGCTTAATCCATCACACTGCTTCAATGCGGGTTGGTGGATAAAGTGGTATAATTGTTTTTTTGATGACCTGGCCATACAGTATATCAAAAAGAAACTGTTTTGATTGAAGAGACTATTGCTAAGTAGCTTTATTAACATTTAAATGTCTAATTTTTTTATTGAAGTATAACTTCTTTACTCACGCAGCACGCTTGACTTTGAGAGTTTAGGAGTAAGCTGGTAAGTGCGTGACGAGAGCCTTACGAAAAGTGTGATCGGGTGAGGTGAACGAAGTTGAGGGGGAGATATTAGTTAGTGAAGATAGAAAGATAGAGAGTCGAATGTTTGCATTGATAGTATTGAAGCTTTAATTTTTGCAATCAGCCAACGACATTAGGTGAAATCAAAGAATGCAATGAAAATGTTCTGTATTACTTCAATGTATAGGAAACGAGATACGATATTCTTAAAGTTTTCATGAAAAAAAAAAAAAACGATTGTGTTCTGCTTTATATTTTATAGCTCCTATTCGTTTATGGTTGCAAAAAGACACCAGTAAGTAATTGTTAATATAAATACACCCCACAACTGTTATTAAGGGGCCGTTCAAGTATTACGTAACGCTATTAGGAGGGGAGGGGGGTCTTGTAAAACGTTACGATGCGTTACAAGGGGGGGAGGGGGGGGTCTCGAACAACGCGTTACGTAACGTTGTTTTTTATTTAAATAAAAAAACTAGTGTACTAAAATCTCCCAAATTGGCAACCCTTTTCGTTTATATCCCTTTTTGTATATAATTATATATTTATACTTACCGCAAACGCGATTTTTTAAGCGACTTTTCGGTAGTTTTCGCAACAAAGTTGTGACATTTGGGTAAAAATGGTCAGTTGGGGTGTTACGTAACGTTTATGGGCTTACAGGAAACGTTACGGCGCGTTACATGGGGGGTCAAAAATCTTCAAAATTTGCGTTACGTAATACTTGAACGACCCCTAAGTACAATGCACACTAATAAAAGGTTAATTAATCCCTGGTGGAAATCAGTTCAGTTCAGCCTATTGCAGTCCACTGCTGAACATAGGCCTCCCTAAGTTCACACCAGACATCCCAGTTTTCCGCAATCCTCTTCCAGCCTACACCGGCAGCACAGGTTTATTATGTTTCCATGCATAGTACAATTAACTAATTGTGATTATTATTGGTTTTCGCTGGATATAGAAGTATGTTTCGTATAAAATAGCATTAAAAATAAAGCAATGCATGCTGTTTGGGCGATTTTCGCTGTTTCTACCGGTCGGCGGAAATGCTTATGATGTACGAGAATGCACGAACCTTGTTGTTGTCTATAATCGTGCGCGCATCGGCCGTGCCTTAGCTAGCGACGTGAACGGACGTAATCTATTTTTATAATAACCGCTAAGGTGTGACCATAAGTTCGCGTGTGACCTTAGTACGGCCGCTGAGTTAACCGCCGCAGCAATGTTTAGCACTAGTGCACCCGACCCTTGGGAATCCCAGGCGCCTGGAGCGGGAGAAGAAGATACACAGGTGAGTGCTTTTGTCTTTGCGTTAAGGTATTGATGCCTACGGGGGATTCCACGGGAATCCTCCGGCCTTCATTTGAACTGCGTACCGAGGACACGTGAAACACCCTTATATCTTCCTTGAAACTGCCTTCGAGGGCGGTGTTTGCGATCGGCGTGTACACATGCATATATTTTCTTTAATTATATATATGTTATATATTTATTATATTAATATATATATAATAATAATAAATACATTAAATATACAATGATACATGTTGTTTTGGTTTATATTTTATTTATCGACATACATGAACATATCTCAAAATATATATTACATTCACATGCACTACACTAGCATGCACATATTTTATTTAAAGTATCTATCTTATCTACCGAACGGAATTCGCAGCGTCATTTGCATCAGGAACATGCTGTCCAAAGCGATTCTTTTACGACTTATGTTTCTTCATGATAAACTCAGAGCCTCGCTCCGCAATCATGACGACCGGTCCCGCGGTGTTGCCGGATGGCACAGTTGGCATAATAGATGCGTCTATTACACGGAGCCCTGGAAAAAGAGAGTAATGTCATCTCCATTGTTATAAGGCTGCAGCCTTCTATGATGTTGCCACCTCTAACATTATCCCTTAGTCACAGAATACAGCAAAAATTTTGTAACATAACTCCATTAAAAGCTGAAATGGCAGCGTATGCTAAACATATTCAACAGAAATATGTTTAGCAACTGCAGATGGTCGTGAGATTAGCCATGGAGCTAAGTACCAAACCTCACCTTGGATATTAAACTCAAAACTCTTTCTTGACTTGAACGAAAGCCTAATAAAAAAAAATTATGAATAAATATTTTTATGAACATATCAAAATTTCGATCCAGCGGGGTTCGAACCCGCACCCCTGACAGACCGTGTCGGTGCTCTAGCCAATTAAGCTATGGAACGATGTACCCGCTAGATCAAAATTTTTGATATGATGATTTTATTTCGGTTTTAAGCTCATGTGTGGGTAATACAAAAATAAAAATATAATAGGAATTAAAAAAAAATATTTTTCAAAACAAAAGTTTGAACTTTTAGAGACATGTGTACATACCCTAAAAAGGTTTAAAAACGTTAAAATTCGAAGTTGTGTATTTTTATACTCCTGTAGAACAATTTAGCAGTATGTAAAAAGATAATATGCTCGTTGATTTTGATCCGGTAGCACTATAGCTACCGAATTTTAACATGAACAACACATGACAAATGATTAAAAAAAACTAAACTCACAGGACACGTACCTTCAATACCATAAACGTTTAACTGGGGATCGACCACAGCCATGGGATCGTCTTTGGCACCCATCTTACAAGTGCCGACTTGATGATTTTCTGGTGAGGTGTGTAACTGGGCTAAACACTTAAAGAACTCGTCAGTTGGGTTAGAGCCTCCTCCTGGACATTCAGCGCCATAACCTTCCGTCGGCTGCATGCCGTATTTCTCTTTTAATATCTGAAAGTATTATAATTATATATTCGCTGTGTGGCTACGGTCGCTGTGTGGCTACGGCAAAGAATTTAGCCTCCCCTTCTCTTCCCGTGGGTGTCGTAAGAGGCGACTAAGGGATAGCACAGTTCCACTACCACCTTGGAACTTAAAAAGCCGACCGATGGCGGGATATCCATCCAACTGCTGGCTTTGAAATACACAGGCCGAAGACGGGCAGCAGCGTCTTCGGTGCGACAAAGCCAGTCCTGCGGTCACCAACCCGCCTGCCCAGCGTGGTGACTATGGGCAAAACACATGAGTTCACGTCATTTTTGGCGCGAACTTGTGTAGGCCTATGTCCAGCAGTGGACTGCGATAGGCTGAAATGATGATGATGATGATGATGATGATGATTATATACTTATATTGTATATTAAATATTTATTAACAAATATATTTTTATTGAGAATGAAACAAGTTTTAACTTAAATCACAAAATTTAATAAAACTAATATTTTAAAAATGTATATGTATATATAAATAAAAATGAATGTTGCTAAACGCATAACTCGAGAATCGCTCGACCAATTCGGCTAATTTGTTTTAGGCCCACGGAAGGTTTTAATACTTAAAAAAATATATAATTACTAACTGACCTGGCGTACTTCGTACCGCCTAACAGTCGATTCTTTAATTTTTTACTTTTTTTAATACTTATCCTTCTCGGAACCCCTCCACTAACACTAAAACCTTATGTTATGGTATTAAAGTTCTAATTGACTTTTAATTATTATTTCGAATATTTTGTATGGGAATATAGAAAAGTGTTGTTTTTAGACTTTAATTAAATTTAATTTAAATTTATATATAATTAACTTAAATTTTTTAAATTTTTCTCTCCGTAACAATCATCATGGCACTTCAAGGAATATTTTAAAAAAATAATTAGCAAAATCGGTTCAGCCGCTCTCGAGATTTGCGCTTAGCAACACATTCAGCGATTCATTTTTATATACCTATATAGAGATATACATTCAGTCAAAAAAGTATTGGGAATTGATTATTTGTTTCTGGTTCCAAATTCAAATTTTTGTTTTTTGTTTTTGTTGTTGTTAGATTGGTACAACTGTTTTCCATTTTGGCGCGGAGTTTGAGTTGCATCTGTTATTTATATTAAATAAAGTGCTGTTTTTAGTTATATGATTATATCATATCTACTGTATATTGCGAATTTCATAATGGACAAAAACATCGAACATAGAGATTTGTTGCCGGCATAAATAAAAATATTTTTTTAACTAAGTTCCATTTTTTTTACTACAATATGATAATGTACTAAAAATAAATATTTACTGTAGTATTAGCAAGACGATATGCTATTCTCGCAGCGTCTACTAGAACGTTGAGTTCGTGTTCGTCTTGGAAATAGTTTGGTTGCATTAGCGGTGGCTGAGTCGGGTCTACAGACTGTAGAGTTAGGTAACCACGGCTACGTGGCTGTAAAGATATTGCGGATATTCTGTAAACAAAATTTAAAGTAGATTAACTCGGTAGTTCTTAACTAAATCAATTATTGTGAAAATGCAATATATACCTACTGCAATAGTATTTTTGTACTTGTAAGATTTGATCTTATTTAAGGCTCTACTTCTGTACTAATATAGGGTAAACCACCCAATCGTTGGCACTCTTCCAATTGTTGGCACTTTAGAGTTTAATTAAATAAAACAAGGAAACTATAAACTATTCAAGTTCAGAATGCATTTAAAAGTAAAATAGTATTAATTTTCTATTACAAATTGGCAAAACTGTTCTAATAACCAATGTATAGATTTAAAAACAACAACTGACATTTTGTGATAGTGATTTGGAGTCGTTTTTTTTTTGTTTTTTTCTGGAGAGAGCTTTATTAATCATAGTATATCACAGCTATTCGGCTTATTGATGCTTTCGAAACAATTTTATACACTTAATTACACATCTATCTAAGCAGTAGATTCAAATATTACTTTTTAATTTATTTATCCCATTCTATTTATTTAATGTGCCAACATATGGATCAATAAATTCATCAAAATCCTTTTATTAGCATTAGTGCCAATAAAAGGATTTCTAAGAATATTGTCAACAAGCGAGTTTATGATCTATCTGTAAAGGTTTTCAATTAAATTATTGTTTGCACATCAATTTTTTTTCTATAATATCTATTTCCAAATGTTGGCCCACAGTGCCAATAGCAAAAATTAATTATTGGCAGTAGTGCCCATAATAGAATATGGAGTGCTAATAACGGGTGTATTTTTTTATCATATAGAGTACAACGAAAACAATGAAGAAACGAAATGAAAAAGATACAAATAAAAATACAAAGTACACGTCATGTCAGAAGTGAAACTTCTTTGGCATACTAATTGGAAAAGTAGGCGGTATCATAATTAAAAAAAATTGAAAAAAAAAAACAAAAAGACAGACGAAGAATATAAAATATAGAATCGGTTAAATGTCAACCGCATTGGCGCAACGGTCACACCACTGGTTTGTGCCTGTTGAGCTGTGGTTGCGGGTTCAATCCCTGCACATGACAAAAATTGGTATTGGTCATACAGGTGTTTGCTATGGTCTGGATGTTTGTGCAGTTCTTGTAGGTCTAACTACCGCGCCTCGGAGAGCACGTTAGGCCATCGGTCCCGGTTGCTATCATGTACAGCAGTGCAAACTTAGCACCTCATCGATGGAATTTTGGGTCGAAAATGACCTTAATCGATAGGTCTACGTTAGGTCCGTATAGGTCCACTAAATTTTTCGTTAGGTCCGGTATAGTTTTTTAATAAATATTTTTTTAAATTTAGGTTAAAAAAAATGCAATTTTAGCACCCCATCCAAGGATTTTTAAAACCAAAATGACCTTAATCGATAGGTCTACGTTAGGTCCGTATAGGTCCACAATAATTTTTGTTAGGTCCCTTATAGTTTTTTAATAAATAATTTTTTTTTAATTTTGGTAAAAAAAAATATGCAATTTTAGCACCCCATCTATGGATTTTTGAAATTAAAATTACCTTAATCGATAGTTCTACGTTAGGTCCGTATAGGTCCAGTAAATTCTTCGTTAGATCCGCTATAGTTTTTTAATAAATAATTTTTTTTAATTTAGGTAAAGAGAAAGCAATTTTAGCACCCCATCCAAGGATTTTTAAAATCAAAATGACCTTAATCGATAGGTCTACGTTAGGTCCGTTTAGGTCCACAATAATTTTTGTTAGGTCCCCTATAGTTATTTAATAAATAATTTTTTTTAATTTGTTAAATAAAATATGCAATTTTAGCACCCCATCTAAGGATTTTTGAAATCAAAATTACCTTAATCGATAAGTCTACGTTAGGTCCGTATAGGTCCACGAAATTTTTCGTTAAGTCCTCTTTAGTTTTTTTATAAATAATTTTTTAAATTTTGGAAAAAAAATTCGTATTTTAGCAGCTAAAAAACTATGGGGGACCTAACAAAAATTATTGTGGACCTATACGGACCTAACGTAGACCTATCGATTAAGGTCATTTTGATTTTAAAAATCCTTGGATGGGGTGCTAAAATTGCATTTTTTTTACCTAAATTTAAAAAAATATTTATCAAAAAACTATAGCGGACCTAACGAAAAATTTATTGGACCTATACGGACCTAACGTAGACCTATCGATTAAGGTCATTTTCGACCCAAAATTCCATCGATGAGGTGCTAAGTTTGCACTGCTATCATGTACACCTGATAGCGATCGTCACTCATAGTAGGGAATATATTCGCCAACCCACATTGGAGCAGCGTGGTGGATTAAGCTCTTATCCTTCTCCTACATTGGGAAAGAGGCCTATGCCCATCAGTGGGATATTACAGGCTTAAGCGTAGCGAAGCGTACATGTCAGACATGATAGGGTTTCCCTAAACGTAAAGAAGATGTTTTGAATAGAGTATCAGAATTTATAAAAAAAAGCGGCTGATCTAACCCGTTCAGAGACAACATTCCAGGAGACAAACGGTTTAAACTCTTCTTAAAGTAGCACCCAGATATTGTTGTAAGAACTCCTGAAGCAGTCACTGCGGCAAGTATTTTCGTATCAGAAAATGACATAAAAGGATGGTTTCAGGCAATTGTAAAATTTCTAAAAGATCACGGTTTGTTGAAATTCTATTAGACCCAAAAAGAGTCTTGAATGGTGACGAAACAAATTTCGTTCTTTCGCTGCTGAAAGTTTCAAATAAAAAACGATGATTGATGGGAAGTTATTGTAAACTATTGTGTGTTTGAAACAGGGATTCCAAAATTTTCATACGTTAAAATACAACGTTTTTATCTGTTTTTATCTGGGCATTTTTTGATCAGGATCAATAGATCTATCTGGATCGAAAAATGCCCAGATAAAAATGTTATGTATAAGTTTATGTTTAATATTTTTATGAAAATTTTGTATACTGGTATTTTAGGTAGGGATCCCTAGTACATTTTTTAACCTGATCAGTATCAAGCTAATTTTCCGTGAGTAGCTTCATTTTGATGAGACGAACAAAAAGTTCCTCTTCGAAAACTCTCGATTGTGGTAGATAATAGAGTTAGCAGGAGCTAGAGCAGTAGTGAGCGTAGGACCGTGATAACGTACCACGCAATTTGTAGGACAATTTAACCATTAAATTATATAAATATTAACTAAATAAAAGAAAAAAAAATTAGAAAAAAAAACAATTTTTGATGACCTTACGAGGTCATCAAGTTGATGAAAAATTATTACTAACCAGCTGATTTTTTTTCTTTTAGTTAATTACTATTTATATAATTCGATGGTAACATTGTCCTCCAAATTGCGTGGTCCGTTATCCCGGTTCTACGCTCACTGCTGCTCTACCTCCTGCTAACTCTATTATCTACCACAATCGAGAGTTTTCGAAGAGGAACTTTTTGTTCGTCTCATCAAAATGAAGCTACTCACGGAAAATTAGCTTGATACTGATCAGGTTAAAAAAATGTACTAGGGATCCCTACCTATTTAACATACCAAAATAAAAGCAGACCTTGTAAAACAGTGTTTTAATTATACATATATAAGTTTAATGATAAATAAGTACCTACCTATTTCCTACTTTAGGTACGTGCCAATAATTAGACTAGTAAATGCCAATATTGAGAATTTCTATGCCAATAATAGGATTTTCTGTAGTCTTTCGGATTTAAGTGTAAAACATTTATTTATTACTATTCAATCACATAAAAATGATTATAAAGACAAAGATTAAAGTATTTTCTTTTACTTTGTCACATGTTTTGTCTACTAGGTTTTGCAAATGAGATTTTATGGTAATTTAATTTCAGACTGACACGAATCTCAGTCTAAAAGTGCCAACAATTGGGTGTTTTACCCTACATTGTGTTATTAAAATTTAAATAAAGAAACCCATACCTTTACTTATTTTAAACATAGCAATAAAAATCATAAAATAACTAATAGCCATTGAATTTGAAAATAAACAACGTAAAAAAAACAACCAACCAAAATAACCAACATGAATAAAAATACACACACAATGTAATTTATTTCTGTATGATTTAACAATAAGATATCGGTATTAAAAAAATTCACAAGTTCCTAATAAGCTTGGAAGATTGCCAACATATAAACTGTAACGAGTAAAGAGTAAAAGTAAAGAGTAGTTGTAATAGGTCTAATAGTCGTCGTCGCGTCGCCGGTTAACTACTAACTAACTAACCTATCGCGATCACGTCCATACTGTGTAAAAGTTTGGAGTGTGTACTGACCGATAATAATCTCCTGGCATACCTTGTAACAGTCAAATAACCTCCTGTCGGACCAACAATACAGTTTCCGCCGTTAGCCGTAACAGGTCTACAGAGGATCTTTTAGTGTATGCTTCGCACATCTAGGGCGAAGCCTTGGATAAGCACGGAGAGGCGCTAGCTGTCTCACTTGATGTATCGAAGGCATTTGACCGGGTCTGGCATGAGAGTCTATTAAGCAAGCTTTCAGCTTATGGAATACCCCCAAGCCTCTGTAACTGGATATCATATTTCCTGAGTGGGCGATCATTTTGGGTTGTCATAGATAGCTCCTCGTCTGACCTGATGGTGGTTAATGCTGGTGTCCCTCAGGGATCAGTTCTCTCTGCAACCTGTTCTTGCTCCACATTAATGACCTTGTCAGGCCTGGTATCTTTGGGTACACAGATGACAGCACTGTTACGGAGAGATACATATCCAAACCCCGTGCTAGTGGGGCTGAAACTCTTGAGCATAGAGAGACTCTGGTCGAACGCATAAATTTGTAATAGTCAAATTTAATGCTTCCAAAACGCAAGCGCGTCTATTTACCGCTAAACGTAGTCCATTTTCATTAACTTCGACTTTCCGAGGTGTATCTGTGCCGATCACCGATAGTATTGATCATCTAGGCATAAATAATGTCTCGTCTAATTTGAACTTCAGACAATGCATAGAATCCAAGGTAAAAACTGCTAGTAAGAAACTTGGTATCCTCAATAAAGTCAGGCAGTACTTCACACCGAAACAGCTTCTTACTCTGTACCAAGCCCAAGTTCGATGGTGGGTGGAGTACTGCAGCCATTTATGGGATGGCTCTGCCAAGCACCAGCGTGCTGCTTTGGATTCTGTGGATCGACGCGCCAGAAGACTCATCGGTGACGAATCGCTGGTTAACTCTTGGCTTCAAAGTCTGGAAAATCGGCGAAAGGTTACCTGTCTGTCAGTATTTTACAGGATATATTTTGGAGAGTGTGCTCAAGTACAATTTGGTTCCGCCATCACCTTTCTAACACCGAACTGCAAGGAATCGCATGAATCTGCACCGCTGCGTGGTTGAAATCCCACGATCTCGCACTTACGCTTTACGTCCTCGTTCCTAATACGCACCGCAAAAACTTGGAATGCCCTTCCGGCTTCCGTTTTTCCAACTAACTATAACTTGGGTATCTTTAAATCAAGAGTGAATAGGCATCTTCTAGGCTAGCGCGCACCATCTTAGGCTGCTTCACTTACCATCAGGTGAGATCGCAGTCAAGTGGTAATCTATATATTTAAAAAAATATACTTACGAAACTGTCCGTCTGTTTTTAATATCATCGATTGTATCGGGGTCTACGAGTGAGGAGTCACCGCAAGACGCGTAGTAGCCGTTAAAGAAGTACTGCACATCGGGATGACGACCTCCAGCAGAAGCGTAGCGAGAGTTAACTTTACCTGCTAACTGTTATAGCAGGATATATTTCACGACACTTTCAATCAACGGGTACTATATTCTCAGTTAAAAAAAATCACTAAATATATTATACAATACAATACACTTATACTCGTATAAGAAGCAATTAAAGTTTTTACTATGAATATAAAAAGGCAGTTACGTAGAAAAAAAAAACTAGTATGTTTTAGATCGCACGACTGTAGTAAAATTTCTTCAGCCCCATTTAACTTATATCTCCCTCTTAACTTCCGTTCGCCATGCACGATCACACTTTTCGTAACGCTCTCGTCATGCATTCACCAGCTTTCTCGCAAAAAAGTTTTACTTCAAAAATTAAAGAGAGTAGTTACATAAATTGTGAATACGAATGAATATGAATGTTTTAATGGGTCAAATGTGATTCTGGCTCGAAGTCCTCGCATAAGTTAATCGTTACTCTCAAATCTTGTTAGTATACCTAAAGCTTGTGTATCGAAGATAACGGTAGTATTCTACTGGTAAAAGAATTTTTTTAAGTTTGGCCAATAATTTTTGAGTTTATCAATTAAAAATAAACATGCTCAACATTATCAATTAAAACAATGCAACAACTCCTAAAAACATGCAATTTGTTTAATCTGTCTTTAATAGTCATCGTTTATATAACAAAAGGATTGTATTACCTGTAACATGCCAGTACTAGACAGCGGTCCATCTCTAGTTAGCATGTAGTCCATTGCAGTCACCCAAGACAGTTCAGGTACGTCAGGTTCCTTTGTTAGAGTAAAATCAAGATAAACTCCTACGTGGTTCTGGAGATTTTGTCCAACTCCAGGCAAATCTTTAATTACTGGTATATTGAATTTGTCTAAAGTCTCTTTAGGCCCAACTCCAGACAGCAGAAGTATTTGAGGTGAATTAATTGATCCTCCGGACAGAATCACCTGTGTAAAGACATCTTATAATGTACTAGCTGACTAAAATAATAATAAAAATATATGAATTAAATCGGCAAAGTCGTTATAGTGTGACCGACCGACCTAGGATTAGGAATTCATTTTTTAATTTTAAAATAGTAAATGAATCTCAAATATAGATCAGACTCCATTTAGCCGAGTATTGTATATCTGTACCATAGATCTGTATAAACTACGCAATACCTCTTTTTTAACGCCAACGATCTTCATCTCCCCATTTTTAATATACTCCACGCCTGTGACTTTCTTGGTGACAGGGTCTATGATCACTCGCGAGGCCAGCGCATTTAGTAGCACATTTAAATTTTCTCTTTTCGACGCCGGCCGGAGATAAGCACGTGCGGTACTATATCTCGAACCTCCACTAAAAATAATAACCAGTCATTATGCACAAATTAATTTTATTACACTACTACATTTCAGGAGATCATTTTCAAAAGTAAACTTTTAAATTTATTTATTTTTTTAACAAAAATTTTTAAATATATCTTTTGAGTATTGGAATCAATTTAACTAATTTTCTTCAATAGTCTAGCGCTAGCCTACTGTCAATTATTTAAATGTAAAGTTTCGCTTCGCTTCAGTCTGTAATATCCCACGGCTGGGCATAGGCCTCTTTCCCCATGTAGGAGAAAGATCAGAACTTCATCCACCACGCTGCTCCAATGCGGGCTGGCGGATATATTCCCTACTATGAGTAACGATCGCTATCAGGTGTACATGATAAAACCGGAACCTACCGCTTAACGTGCTCTCCGAGGCACGGTGGGGAGACCCACAAGGACTGCAACAACAAACACCAAACACCTAGACCACGGCAAACATCTGTATGGCCAATACAAATGTTGTCGTGTACGAGGATCGAACCCGCAACCGCCCGCGCAACAGACACAAACCAGTGCTGTGACCGCTGCGCCAACGCGGCGCCGTGGGAGTACGTATTAGAACACCTAATTTCAATCCATTATTCGGACGACTATAAAGAAGTGGTCTAGACACTTCTTTTTCTTCAAAAGAAGAAAAGTTTAAAGGAAGGTTATAAACGAAAGTTATATTTTATTATTGACTAGCTGTAACCGTGACTTCGTCCGCGTGGAATTTAACAAAAAAGTTATTGTTCAGTTCGCAGAGTTATAAAATAAATAAATTTCTAAAATAAAAGTAGCCTAAGTTACTCCTTATTACATCAGCTATCTTCCAGTGAAAGTCCCGTCAAAATCGGTCCAGTCGGCACCAGTCGGTGACAGAGAGACAACACATATACATCCATATGCATTTAGTAAAAAGCTGTTATTTGAATATTGCAAACAGACACTCCAATTTTATTTATTTGTATAGATGTATAGATATCGTAACGTCTAAGCGAGGAATTCTCCTGTTAACTTGTTCAAGATTTTTTTAATTACTACCTACAGTAGATAATGTTGGTATTTAGAGCAAATACTATGTAAATCACTGAATAAATATTGTCTGAGAAATTCTTACATTCTTGTTTTCTAGTGACCCTGGTATCAGAAGTTGCGCCAAAAGAGCCTCAGGAGGTTTTTGGTTCGATATTATAGCTGAGTCTAGACGTAATATATACCTACACAACAAAAGTTGAAAAAAAGTATACTATTTATAACATACTCATTAAATGTTTGGGTGATAGTAAATCCAGTAGTTGTGTCTCCGTTGAGGTCGCTGGTAGGTGGGTATCCCAGCTCTATACCAGCTGATACTATGTCATGTGCAAATCTTGGCGCGTAGCGGAACTGCAACAAAACATATCCTCGACTACTCGTATAGTCTTTTATAACATGGAAAAATGTGAATTGACCACAGATGTGAACAGTAAAAATTCGGATTAAAAATGCTATGTTTGTCAATGACTAAATTTGTTTTTAGTTTTTGCTTATTGTTTGGCGGTAAATGAGAACATCTTAATGAAAACATTCAGGTAATAGTTGAACAGTTTATCTACAGCACCATACAGCACCAACCGTTTTGTACTAAAGGAAAAAGGGCTTATGATCTGTATCAGTGTTAGTATTATGATACAAAATACTACCGTAATTTTATAGCTTACTGGATACACCTACAAGATATTGAAATTTGAAAATTATATCTAAATGAAACACTGTACAATTGAATTGTACAAAAATTTAGTCTAATTATATCACCATTTATTGATCGGCATGAATTGAATTGTTGATATTATATTTTATCTATACTAATATTATAAAGCTGAAGAGTTTGCTTGTTTGATAGCGCTGACAGCCCCCTTATGGTTTAAGATCCGAGATAGCTAAATATTCCCTCATCTGTAATTTAGAAAAAATATTTGCAGCAGGCTTATGGTGGCAGAGGTTGTTTTTATAAATTCACAGTATTGAAATCATCATCATCATTTCCTATGACCCCTGGATGGGGCAGAGGGCGTCCACAGTGCGCTGCCATCTCGTTCGGTCTTGGGCTATCAGTTTAACCTCGGGCCAGGAAAGACCGACATTTTTCATCTCCGCGGTGACGGAGCGACGCCACGATTGCTTGGGGCGGCCACGTTTCCTTTTACCTTGAGGAGTCCACTCTAAGGCCTGTCTCGGTATGTGAGAGGAATCCCTTCGGAGGGTGTGACCGATCCATACCCATTTACGCCGCTTTATCTGGTGGCCGATTGGGGTCTCTTTGCAAAGATTCATCAGGTGTTCGTTTGATATTTTTTCGGGCCACCAGATGCCAATGATTTGTCGCAGGCATCGGTTGATGAAGACCTGTATTGGCTGTGTGATGTGTATTGAAACCAGCCTATAAAAAATTGTTTCATCTAATTAACAGATGAGGGAATATTTTGTTATATTCTGGATCTTAGGGCCTATGCAAACCGCGTTTTTTAAACGCGATACAGGCGCGATGCAAACGCGCGTGTGACGCGATACAAACGCGATGCAAACGCGCGTATGTCGCGATACAAACGCGCCGTCGACGCGCGTTTGAATCGATACAAACGCCAACAAACTGCTCTGTAGGATAAAAACGCGCCGTCGACGCGCGTGTCACGCGATACAGACGCGATGTAAACGCGCGTATGTCGCGATACAAACGCGCTGTCGACGCGCGTTTTAGAAACGCGCGTCGACGGCGCGTTTAAAAAACGTGGTTTGCATAGGCCCTTAGACCATTAGCCAAGTTGACAATGTACAATCGATAACGCTATTAGAAAACTAACAAATGTATGGGAATGTCACTAGCGTTCGAAGTTGTTCGACGAATACGCATTAAAATAAAGAAGCGAATTATTCTCCATATCCTTATTCTCTATATTAAAAGTTTCTAAAGTACTCGTCGATCGACTGTTTCTGCAACTATTACAAAAATTATGTGACTTAAATCTACCAATTTACATACCTTTAACATACAAGTTTTTACTTTTGATCCCATTAAAAGAAAGAATACAGCCTGAAAATTAAAAGTTAGAACTAATTTAGCTATTGCAGAAACGAATGACATAAAATCTCACCCTTTGCACTGGTATGGGCCCACCGGTATTGTGGTACTTTCCAGAGACCATGCTACCAATTTCTTTATTGTCTTCAAACTTCAGGAAGTAGGGGAGAACTTCAAACCAAGACCAGCCGCTTGCACCGTTCTTCGCCCACCCATCGTAGTCCGATGGGTTCCCTCGCAAGTACATCATACCGTTTATTGTCGAGCAGCCGCCTGTAAATATACTTATTAATTAATAAATTATTTTTGACTTTTTTTTAATTTATTTAAGTCAATAATTTAAGATTTAAATTTAACATTTGCTGTTTACTGCATGGACTTACATTTTAAGGCAGCCTTACACATCTGCCTACTTACACTCAAATACAAAATAAGCATAGGTCAAGACATAGTTAGGAAACTCGAACAAACGAAAAGAAATAGCAGATATAGAAAGTCTTCTTGTGGAACACACAGTTTATATCGTAGAAAGTGTTATTACACACGGAAAATTCCAATCCATATGGACTCATACTTAACAGCAACGTACTGACCAAGCATTTTTCCTCTAGTCCAGGTACAAATATTTCCACTAGATCTACAGGCTTTCTCTTGCGGTGCTGTTTGGTATAACCAGTCGGTGTCATTTCGTCCCCAATACGCTGTCACCCACGCTGGTACTGATGATGCAATGGGCTCATCTCCACCAGCTTCTATTAAAAGTACCTACGAAAATGATTTTCATGTAGATAGACTAGTAGTGACCTGACCTTCGTAAAACAAAATCTTTAGTGACAACGTAACCGCGAAAAAGATATTCGGCTTGCCATCTACGTCATCAAGGCTGGAGATTTTAAATATATCTATTATATTATATTTCATGTAACGAATATTGTCATAAAAACAACTTTTTTAATTTTTATGTACCTAAAACTAAATAAACCTAGACGCGTAATTCTATATAAATTCTAATAAAGGGTGGATTTAGACCAAACGAACAAAGAGCTAGAGCTAGAACAAGAGCATTCTTTCTTGATCTTTATGTGTAAACGAAAACTCGTATTCATATATATAATAACAAAAGAATGCTCTACGACTATTTACACCAAAAGAATTTGATATAGTGGGGATAGAATGAGCATTCGCTCGTCTGATGTAAATCGACCCTTATATAAGCGCCTCACACTCAATGGCCTCCAGAAGTTTTATACTAGGTATGACAACACACTAAGGTATTGTACATAAGCACAAACGCCTAGACGACTGCAAACCTCTGTATGACCAATCACCAATGTGATGTTAGCCATCAGGGATCAAACCTGCGTCTGCAAGCGCAAAAGTTAGTGCTATGAACGCTGCGCCAACGCGTCGTCAATAGAAGATATTAAAATATGAGTTTTTCGATAAAATTGTCCTATATAAATTTTGCAATTTAGAAATTTTAACGCGAAAAGAAGTGTTTGTTTAAACGTTAATTCGTCCTCAAAAATTTAGCATTTGTTTTATTATAGTACGAGTACTATACGGATTCATGGAATTAAAATGTATTTTGTATAAATTGACTCAATTATTATCATATTTATTTTTATTTTATTTTTAATTAATTTCTAAAGGACAAAGAGCCTGATCGATTCATATAAAAATTCAAGCTGTCATTGAAATGTCCACTAAAACAAGCATTATGTAGTAAAGCCTATTGTAGCATTAATTAATACTTTAATGATGAAAAGGCATGGGATTGAATAAAGCTCGACCAGGCTATGTCTATGACCCGCCCTATAAATAGATAGTTACAAATATTGTGAGCAGGTGGCATGTGGTGGTATCGGCATGCACGATTGGCTGTCTCGTGTTTGTCCTGATCATTTCATGGTCCACTACTGCGTTTTTATCTTGTATCTGACTTTGCATTTTTTTAAAGAGTACCGATAGTTTTTTTCCTCTGGCTTTTTTTCTCTCGGCCTAGACTAGGAGTTATTGTTATATGTTATAAGAGCATTATGTTATTTATTGTAATATATATTTAATAAAGCCGAGGATAAAGTAGGTAGATAATGTCTACCGAGACATTCGTAACTTAATATTTTGACTAAGTTAAGGTTGCTTATAACACTGGGTAGATACATTACGTAAGTATGTAATACAGCTATCGATATTTTTATTTCACATCCTTAAAATACGCACCGGAATTTCCTTATTCGATGCGGCACAGGGTGATTAAGCCCTGTATTTTGAATATAAATAGCTATAATTTTTAAACTAAACAAGTTGTTAACAAACGCCTTCAGGTGTATGTCAATTAATTTATTATTATTCATATTCAAAGCAAAGCAAAAAAACATACATATTTTTACATGGAGTCAAAAAAGGATTTAAGTTTCTTAAACTTTACAGGTTCTATAAGCCTTGTGCCGCCACAATGGAAGTTTTATTTTACCAAGTGCCGCCTTGCAGCCGCTTGCCGCCGGTGCAGGGCCTTGTACCGAAGGATGGAAAGTATTGAAAAGTTACTGTTGCAGCAATACGTGTTAAGATTATTTTATTTTAAAATTTCATTATGTAGTATTTAAGCGTTTTAAGCATTTCTTTGATAAATATCATAGATATTGCGCATGTACATACCTTCCACTGTGGGTTTTCAGATAACCTGGCCGCGACAACTGAACCTGCTGTTCCACCGCCAATAACGACGAAGTCGTAACTATTCTCCGGTTCCCCGATGTCCTTAACTCGGTTGCAGGGATCAGCAAGATCACATCTAGCGTTGATAAACGCTTCTAAAATGCTCATGAATAGAAAAAATTGTCCGGGACAGCTGCCGGCCATTGATGGGCCAATTTCTTGGATTGGACATGCGCATGCCTGCAAAAATACAAATAGTTAAATAATAATTATCGACTAAATATTCTATTTAAAAAGAGCTAAATCCATTTTACCGGTTACAAGTAAATTTATTCCGTAAGCTTTAATAGCATTACCAATTATTGCTCATTGAGTGCTTCAAATATACATATATAATATGTAAGAGAAATACAGAGATTTTTTTGCCGATTTTGGAATATATGCTGCTGAAAACTGAAAACTGCTAGCTTATAATTAAGCTAACATTGTACTGCTAGTTGTAACACTCATAATGCTAATAATATAATATATGTAGGAAATAGAAGGTCACACTGGTTAATAACCATGTAAGTTAATTAATATATAAAAGAGATTTCCACCCATTGACTCATCACGATATCTCTGGAACCATACGGCGTAGAGACTTGAAATTTGGTAAGAATATTCCTTTCGCCGAGTAGAGGTCAGCTAAGAACGGATTTTACAAAATTCCACCCACAAGAGGGGGGGGGGTTAATATCATATATGGCAAAACAACGTTTGCGGGTTCAGCTAGTTATTATTATAACTTAACACAAGATATGAAGTAATTATTTTGAATCATTAACAAACAATTCAACGAGGTTCAAAAGCCATCTAATTGTCAGAGTTCAAAGTTTTCGTATTGAAATAGGTGTTTTTATATAATTAATGGTTGCAAACAATCGCATAGTTCCTCTGATGGTAATCAGTTACCGTCACTTCGGAAGCCAGCGATATTAGGAGCACCACAAGCGCGTTCAGCGTTCAGTTGCAGTCCCAGGAGCTCTGGCTGCCTTACTCACCACAGGAACACAACACTACTGGAAAGTGATGTTGAGGTACTTCCCCATCTGGCTGCTCCATATTTTGCTCCACATTTTATATGAATATATTCGTGTTTTTAAATGTTTTACCGTTTCGAAAATAACTTGACTAATAGCTATCGCATATTTATATTACTTACATCAGGAGATCGAATCATCTTTGCTGTTTTCTTCACGTCAACCTGAAAAATAAAACAGAATAACAAAAAAGTCGTACTAATCATCAAGAAATCGGTGGGCTTTTTGTTCGTTGAAATCTCTATTTTCTGACAGTGTAAAACAAATACATGTAGGTACATTCCTATGGTAAATGTTCTCAGACTCCTTGCCACTACACAAGAATGGTACGAGGGCACGTGGATCAACGATTCTCCAGAAGGTGGATTGGGCGTGGCGGGCCGATTCCTTGACCTGCACGTTCACCAGATCTTAACCCCATCGACTTTTTTCTCTGAGGATATTATAAAGAGATGGTTTACGCATGCGAAATAAATACGGAAGCAGAGCTGCGTGAAAAACTATGGCAGGCTGAAGCGAAAATCAGACAACATACCAGTAGTTTTAGGAGACTGAAACAGAATTTTTTAAGACGTAGATTGTGTATAGAAGCGGAAGGAAGACACTGAAAATTTACTATGAATAAAAATCAGTGATGACTGTTTTAATTTTGTTTTATTTATTATAAATTAATGGCATATAACCAACCCAATTTACCTTAGAAATGAACAATAGGTGCTTTTAAAATAATAAATTAATTTAGGACATTTTACGCCCCTGTACATTTAAAGGCAGTTTACGGCTAAAATAGGCCTATTAAGTACTACTTTCTACTTATTATAATCAAAGCTGAGGGTCTCAGGAAGTTTTTAAAATTACTTAGAAGTCATGAAACTTTTTAATATTTTTTTATTAATATTTCAAAATTGAACTCCGACACACTCAAACCAAATTATTTATTTTCGACCTAAATCTCTTACAATATAAAAATGAATCGCTGAATGTGTTGCTAAGCGCAAATCTCGAGATCAGCTGAACCGATTTTGCTAATTCTTTTTTTATATTATTCCTTGAAGTACGAGGATGGTTGTTACGGAGAGAAAAATTAAAAAAAAAATGCCTGAAAAAGTTGAAAAACATCACTTTTCTATATTCCCATACAAAACAAGTTTGTGTTAGTGGAGTAGTTTCGGGAAGGATAAGTATTAAAGAATCGACTGTTAGGCGGTACGAAGTTCGCCGGGTCAGCTAGTTTTTAATAACTTTTATTAATAGTAGGAAGCTAGGTATTTTATCTGTGACAGTACAACTAATAAGGACTAAGACAATAATGAACAAAAATAATAGCTTAGTTCACAATTTTTTTTTTAAATAGGTGGAAATTTTTTAAAAATATGAAAAAAAATCATTTCTCATAAACTACAAAAAATCGCAGAACATACATGGGGTCTTTTCGAGTACCTCCAGATGTCAGCAATCCAAAAAAAATTTTTGAACGTCACCGTTTGGACCATTTGTATATAAATCTATACTAATATATAAAGCTGAAGAGTTTGTTTGTTTGTTTGATTGTTTGTTTGTTTATTTGAACGCGGTAATCTCTAGAACTACTGGGCCGATTTGAAAAATTCTTTCAGTGTTAGATAGCCCATTTATCGAGGAAGGCTATAGGCTATGTATCATCACGCTAAGACCAATAGAAGCGGAGTAAACGCCGACGAAGTCGCGCGCAGAAGCTAGTTTAATAATAATTTATGTAAGGCCATCACTTAGTTATAATTAATTTTTTTTTTTATATTATAATTTTAAAAAATCACAATGTTTTAAAATTCTATTTGTTCATTGAAATGAAACAAATTTTACGGATTTTATCGCGGTTTATTATGTTTTTAACCGACTTTAAAAATGAGGAGGTTACTCAATTCGACCGTATATATGTTTTTTTTTAAATGTATGTTTGGGAATAATTTCGTCGTTTACGAACCGATTTTGGTAATTCTTTTTTTGTTGGAAAGGAGATATCCCAACTTAGGTACCACGATAAGGAAACCAGGATCCCAGATGCTGATGGGATCCCAGTGAAATCGAGGGGAACCCTCGTCCCTCCCTCGAAACCCTCCCTCGGGAAAATCGTGGTGACGACTAGTGCGTTTGTTAATTTATTTATTATTTATTACTTGCCGATGCAATTGAAGTCGTTTCTTTTTTCGTTTGCTAGCAACCACAATTATTTAAATTCCCGAGGTTTCGGATACTTTACAGCAACCATGGTCACGGGGAGGAGAATGAATCAAATTCGCGTAAACATTAGAAAACAATATTCTATGTATTTGTTTTTACAATCTATTTAAATTTGATATACAGGGTGGTCCAAACGGTGACGGCCAAAAATTTTTTTTGGATTGCTGACATCTGGGGGTACTCGAAAATACCCCATGTAAGTTCTACGATTTTTTGTAGTTTAGGAGATATGAATTTTTTTTCATATTTTTTAAAATTTTCGACCTAACTACTAAAAAAAATTTTTTCTTTGTGAATTAAGCCATTATTTTTATTTTTATTTTTTGTGTCTTAGTCCTTATTAGTTGTTCTCTCACAGATAAAATACCTAGCTTCCTACTATTAATAAAAGTTATTAAAAATTTAGATCGAAAATAAATAATTTAGTTTGAGCGAGTCAGAGTTCAATTTTGAAATTTTAATTAAAAAAAAATTAAAAAGTTTTATGACTTTTAAGTATTTTCAAAAACTTTCTGAGGCCCTCAGCTTTGATTATAATACAAAGAAAGTGGTACTTAATAGGCCTATTTTAGCCGTAAACTGCCTTTAAATGTACGGGGGCGTAAAATGTCCTAAGTGTCATACATGGGGTATTTTCGAGTACCCCCAGATGTCAGCGATCCAAAAAAAATTTTTGGACGTCACCGGTTGGACCATCCTGTATATTTAAATATTCTTTATTTATGGTACTTCTATACACACGAAAAAATTTACATACCTAAAAATATAAAAGAATATATTTTTCTAAATCACAAAAATACGTTTTCACAGGCGCACGCGAGGCGCAAATCGGATGCGCGTGAGTTGAGAGACGCGTCGCCGTTTACACCGGCCTGAGCCGTCTGCCTTTTGTTTATATTGAATATTGATCACCGGATGCAGCATTTTATCACCCAGATGTACAACAGTAAAATTTTCATAGTGTCAATAATGGTATTTTTGTCATTTTTCTTTACATATAGTAGTTGTCATAGAATAAGTTCTAAATAACATTTTAATTACTGGTATAATGAGCAATAAAACTATTATCTAATTTATATATTTTTATTTTTATATTATAAATTGGGTGATGTGACGTTTTCAAATACTAAACCAACCCACAGTGAAGCTTGGTGGTGGATTAACGACCCATGTCCTACATGGAGAAAAAACCTATGCCCAGCAGTGGGATATTGCAGGCTGAATCACCATCATCCTGACTTTAAAAAAAATCGAAAAGAAAACAACATAATATGCCTTAAGCTAAGCGATTTCGTTTATGTTAGCAAGTTATTCCCAATAACCCGGACAGTGATAATCAGTCAAGTCTATTTCAGCGACCCATTAAATAAATAAATATTATAATATATTAGCTGTTGACTAGCTAACTTCAAGTGACGGTGTGCGCGCGTATTTATTGGCTAGCTAACTTCACATTGTTTCACGTGTCGGTTTTATTCGTGACTATGCGCGCGCAATGCGCATCCTAAAAATTTACTCTCATAATTTTTACCTAACGCGCCAAAAGAAGTATTAAAGTTAATGCAACTGTCACAAGAATGGACTATGGCTAGTAATCCAGCCCAGGCAGTAGCTCTATCGGTTGCGGTCTCTATCCCCGAACATTGCGTACCTACATTTGTATTGGCCATACAGATGTTTTCCGTGATCTGGGCGTTTGTGCTTTTGTATTGTGTGTGTTTTCGGACTTCCGACAGAAGAAAATCCTAGTGTGTACCCTTAAGTGTGAGGCATTTACCTAATATTTAACTTAGTGTTCTGTTATGGTAGGAGCCTGATGAGGAACGACGTCGGGGTTTGCAGAAGAATCTGGATTCCTGCGACCCCGGCACAGGCAATGAAGGTGGACACCGTGTGGTTTTACTGGGTAGACTGGAGTTCAGGAGTCCCACATAACCCGGCTCAGCGGTCGGGCATGCGTAACGCATTTCCACACGTTAAAAAAAAGATTTGAATTCCATATATGACAAATGTTTGTCGTATACATACAGATATTTGTCGTAGTCTAGGCATTTATGTTATTTATTACATACCCCTGACACAGATCCGTTGTATTTGAGGCATTTAATCTATATAATAAAAATGAATGTTGCTAAGCGCATAACTGGAGAATGGCTCGAACAGTTCGCCTAATTTTTTTTGTATGTTCCATAAATCCCACGGAAGAACACACAGACAGACAGAACGAAGTCTGTCCGGTCAGCTAGTATTAAATCATTTTGTGCTTGTTTTTGTGGTATAAAAATAGTTTACAATAGTACGCATTTAGATATTTTGTATAACGTTAAATGCTCTATTTAGAATACCCCTGCTCGAGAACTATAGTGTATTATTTTTAACAAACGAATACCGAAACTTTATAATGCGTTATTATTTTGGTCCACGTTATCAACATACGATTACGATACGATTCAGCCTGTAATATCCCACTGTTGGGCATAAGCCTCTTCCCCATGTAGGAGAAGGATCGGAGCTTAATCCACCACGCTGCTCCAATGCGTGTTAATGGCGGATATATTCCCAACTATGAGTAACGATCGCTATCAGGTGTAGGTACTGGTGTACATGATAACAACCGGGACCGACGGCTTAACGTGCTCTCCGAGGCACAGTGGGGAGGCCCACAAGGACTACACAAACACCCAGACCACGGCAAACATCTGTATGGCCAATACAAATGTTGTCGTGTGCGGGGATCGAACCCGCAACCGCCCGCGCAACTGCCAATCGCAATCCAGTGCTGTGACCGCTGCGCCAACGCGGCGTCAACGTATCAACATATTACCATTGCAGAATTACCAGAAACTGTTTCTCGTATTAACGGAGACCATAAATGGAGTAAATTTTTTGGCCTAACAATGAAACCACACTGGACAACACAAGCTATCATTATAGGGAGCTCTAAACTTATTTCTCGAGTAAATAATACGCAGAATTATCTCCTGCAATATCTAGCTGTTTTGAAATTCCAATCAGCGGGAAAGTGATAAATTCAGGAATCATATTTGATCAAAATCTCTCTTGGTGTCCACAGATTTGTGAAATAAACTCATATGTTTTTCTGCAGTGGTTAATGAAGCCAACGTTACGGGAGGAATTGTTAGAAAGCGTACAGCTATGTATCCACTAGGGGACAAATGAGGAACATTTGTCCCTCAACAATGTTGCGGGACAGATGTTGCGGAACATTGTGTAGAGGCCACACTAGGGGACAAATGCAGCAACATGTTCCTCATAGAGAAAAAGAAACACCTGCATCATTTGTGAAGTTATTTTTATTTATTTAATTAAATTAATAATATGCTCATGAAAAATACGTCGAATGCCAGTGAACTTGTTGGCACAATTTTTGTTATAGTACCTGCTGAATTAAAACAGTCATTAGATCAACCAAATATTTCAAGGTCATTAAATGCACTAAAATTTTGGATTGATAGTAAATATTGAAATATTATTACTCAGGTGCTCTCAGAAATAGCTGTTAAATATTTGATTTCTTCTGTAGCATCTTAACGAATTGCTTCTATAATCAATCTTTTAGTGCCTAATAATCGTAATAGTTGTTTGACAACTGAACATATAAAACAACGAATATTTTTAAAATCTTACTGAATATTGGTACGCATTATTGTTTTATTAAAATTGAACAATAATAATTACTGAGAACCTTACATTTTAATAAATCACTGATAATTTAATTTGTTTAACAAATATTATACTGAATTATAAACTGTGTAAATTATTTTTTAAATCGACTTACGATTGTTTTTTTAATTATCAAAATCGGACAACTCTGTAAAAAGTTATGCGTGGTCATACATAAATAAAAAATATACGCGTCGAATACATAACCTCCTCCGTTTGTACATCGGTTGAAAAAAAGGCGATGAAATAAAATTGAATAATTGTGTTTGCTAGCAAACGAAAAAAACCGACTTCAATTACATCGACAAATAATACAACGTAAGTAGACGAAAAAAATTAGTAACGCACTAGTCGTCACTACGACTTTCGAAGGTTCCCCTCGATTTTTCTGGGATTCCATCATCAGATCCTGGTTTCCTTATCATGGTACCACCCTTGGGATATCTCCTTTCCAACAAAAAAAAAAAGAATGATCAAAATCGGTTCGTAAACGACGAAGTTATCCCCGAATATAGGTACATTAAAATCGAATTGAGTAATCTGCTCCTTTTTTGAAGTCGGTTAAAAAATATCGATATATAGATTTTTTTTCGATATCTCAAACTCCGATATTGATTATATTATATATATTTAAAAATATCGATATATCGAGAATCCGATATTTTAAAAAATATCAAGAGTCCTACCATGCAACATTGACGCGGAACAAATGTTTTCGATCTCGAAGCGGGAACAAGCAACATGTCCCTCAACACGTTAATACTGCGAGACATGTTGCGGGACATGTTGCGGGACACTGTGCAACATGTGTGTGTACGTGTCCCCCAACATGTCGCGGGACAAAATGTCCCCTAGTGGATACGAGGCATAAGCCGTCGGTCCCGGTTGCTATCATGTACATGATACTTCCGACAGAAGCACTAGTCACGCGCGGTGAGAGAGAGAAGAAAACACACGCGGGAAAGAGGCGCAGAACGTAATTTCTAATTGGCTTAAAAACAAATTTTCTTATTCGTTTTTCTAATTTTCTATTGTAAATAGCTTTGTATAAATATTGCGATTTTTGTGTAATACATTCATTCAATTGACACCTTCTGATAAGTGTTTTATTTCGATACCTCATACTCTCCAAAGACTACAAATATATATATACAGGATGTCCCGTAAGTCGATGTCAAGATGGAATCGGGTCTAGTCATAGTAGTTAACAGAAAAATATTTAAAAAAAGTGTGTGTGTAAGTACACACACACTTTTTTTAAATATTTTTCTGCGTACATAAGTATGTTCGCAAGTAAGAAGTTATAATTCAAGCTAGAGTATCTATTAAAATACTTCCAAAAAAACCTACCACTCAATAATAATTAGACATTAAGTTCACAACGCCATCTCTTAGAAATGATAAAAACTACTTTCTTGGTTAGTCCACAACATCTATCTTATCTTAGAAATGATAAAGACTACTTTCTTGACTGCAAAACCAGCGGCATCTATTCATGCATACTTGAACTACTTCGTATCCACACGCGTATTGTAAAAATTTTCTCTCATCATTTTTCTCTAACGCGCCAAAAGAAGTATAACTTCAAAAATCTTTGCTATGTATTTAAAAAATTACAGGCATTTATAAAAAAATCGAGAAAATCTACACCCTGTGACGGTCTTTTAACTCCTGTTGCTACAAATTTGAACTTTTTTTAATTTTCTTCTTATTATGTAATCCTGAATAATGATTGTGAAAATTGTTGCTTAAAATTTACAGCCAACTGCTCCAGTTCAGTAGGAAAGGCAATTTTTTTCCCAACCAAGTATTCAAAATTAAAACTTTGCCCAGTTTTAAATGACTGTACTGAAAAAAAAATGTTTTAATCCATTTCCCATAGATGGGTACGGTGACATTTGATATGTTCCAATACACTCTCACTATTTTCAGCAAATCAGATAAATACATATAAATGTTTAAAAATCACCAATCAATTTCTAAGGCAAATAATAATGCTTGATTAGATTGAATTGTATTTCTATTTAATAATACAATTCAATCTAATCAAGCATACGCAATAGGTATACTGCGTTTTTACATTTTAAACAAATTAAAAAAGGTACAGAAAAAATAATAATTTAAAATTAGAGTCATGAGACGAAACGTTTAATGTAGGTATAGGGATTGACACGTAAACGTAGTAATCGGCAAAAACAAATAATCGTAACGGCAATCTTGTTAATCGAGTCAACTCACTTATTAGACTGAGATCCCATGGTAAATTATTAGGTATCGTTTTAACCCTGGGAACCAGCTTCTTATGTTTATTTATGACTAGCTTCTGCGCGCGACTTCGTCGGCGTGGACTCCGCTCCTATTGGTCTTAGCGTGATGATATATAGCCTATAGCCTTCCTCGATAAATGGGCTATCTAACACTGAAATAATTTTTCAAATCGGTCCAGTAGATCCTGAGATTAGCGCGTTCAAACAAACAAACAAACAAACAATCAAACAAACAAACTCTTCAGCTTTATTATATTAGTATAGATTATCTATATATATAAAAGAGTTACCCACCCATTGACTCATCACGATATCTCTGGAACCATAAGGCGTAGAGACTTGAATTTTGGTAGGAATATTCCTTTCGCCGAGTAAAGGTCAGCTAAGAACGGGTTTTACGATATTCCACCCCTAAGGGGGTTAAGCGGAGGTTGGAAGTTTGTATGAAAGTCCTATGTTTTTGAAGTAAGAGACTTGAAATTCAAAATGTATGCTCTATAGATGGTGTTGAGGTGTACTTATGATGTATTTTGAGGAATCAACCCCCTTTCGGGGTTAAAACAGGGGATGTTTGTTTGTATGAAAGTCCAATATATATAGCTATGCTTTTCCTCAAATTAACGCGGGGGTAACCGCGGGACACAGCTAGTGAGAATATATATCGACCAGGGTGCCTATCAAAATGTAGCCACTAGTATTTTTAATTAAATTTTTCTTAATTGATTTTTGTTAAAAGAATACGGACATAACAAACATTTATGATTTATATATGAAATTAAAGCTAATTTTTTTCTATTTATTATTATATATGGCTGCCTAGTTAAATCTGTCCACAAATAAGCGTTTCTAGCTGTTGAAAATGGATTTACTATTTAAACACCTATTAATTTGCGTACGTTACTTCACCGTAAGCAGAGATGGCGTTATTTTTGTTTCGATCCGTCCTATACCTACCTATTGTATAACATTGTGAGCTACATACATTATCCGCTAGATGGCATTGTTTTATAAATAATTTCAATTATGTTTTAATCGAAAGCTGATGTCTTGTGGTCCCATTTATATTTGATCGAGATCTGATAAAATTATTGTAACTGAAGAAGGTTTTTTTTTTATTGGCGAGCATTTTTATTCTAACATAAAAACCACGCTCTTTTCAGGTAGGTAGTCCAAAATCACCACGAGCCATAGTAATGTTGACTCAGTGCATTTGCTTTAAAATTAGGATTATCGTTCTTTTTTGGAAAAAAATTAAGTTAATAAATTAAACATCGATTATTTGAATGCTAAAATTTATTAAAATGACAAAATGTCTTGAAATAAACAAAAAAAAATGCCCTAATTAAAAATGAAGGATGAATGATGATGAACATATACGAACATATCTCAAAATATATATTATTATTCACATGCATTACACTAGCATGCATATATTTTATTCAAAGTATCTTATTTTTCGATCAGAATTCACAGCATCTTTTAACCAGAAACTCGCTGTTTTTTCAACTGGTGTCTCGTCACAATAAACTCAGAGCCTCGCTCCGCAATCATGACGACCGGTCCCCCGGTGTTGCTGGATGGGATAGTTGGCATAATAGATGCGTCTATTACACGGAGCCCTGGAAAAAGAGAGTAATGTAATCGCCATTGTGATAAGGCTGCAGCTTTGTATGATGTTACCACCTCTAAATTTATCCTTAGTCACAGAAAACAGCAAATATATTGTCACATAACTCGATTAAAAGGTGAAATGGCAGTGGATAGAAACATGTGTATCGACTGCAGATGGTCGTGAGATTATCTAATACAGGCTAACACTGCTATGGCTAACCGCACTGGCAATGGCACCGCTTAGGCCGCTTTAAACTCGCCTAAGAAATTAATCTCTTTCTTGACATCAAAGGAAAGCCCCATAAAAAAATTGATTCTCGAATTATATTCATAAAATTCGAGCTTGTATTAAACTAAATTCACAGGACACATACCTTCAATACCATAA
This sequence comes from Melitaea athalia, assembly GCA_905220545.2. NCBI lineage: Eukaryota > Metazoa > Arthropoda > Insecta > Lepidoptera > Nymphalidae > Melitaea > Melitaea athalia. Next base: position 13,845,661 of record HG992196.1, read on the forward strand.
ACTTTTAACTGGGTATCGACCACAGCCATGGGATCGTCTTTGGCACCCATCTTACAAGTACCGACTTGATGATTTTCTGGTGCGGTGTATAACTGGGCTAAACACTTAAAGAACTCGTCAGTTGGGTTAGAGCCACCTCCTGGACATTCAGCACCATAACCTTCCGTCGGCTGCATGCCGTATTTCTCTCTTAATATCTGAAAATATTATATATTTATTTATATTATGTAATATTATATATTTATTAACTAAATTTGGTAATAAATATATTACGAGTTTTAACTTAAAACACAATATTTAAAAATTAAAAAAAATTTAGAAAAAAGTTTATATAATATGAAATCGTTGTTGGGACATCCTTATAAAATTAAAACTTATTATTATCACAATTCAATCTTGTTTAGTGCTAACATATACGAGTATACTGCTATGTTTTATGCATATTTAGTATAAGCTTTAATATACATGGTGTCCCAAAAATCAGCGTCAAGCCGAAAACTGGAGGATTGATAAGTAGTGACAGTTACCAAAAAAATATAAAAAAAAATTAATTCCTGTACTTTTCATCTTATAAGCCTTCAAAAAAACCGAAAAAGCTGACATCTGTGATGAACTTTCAAGTACTGCGACTATAATACTTTATTTTTCTTAGTTTTTTTTTTAGAATTGTAATCCTGAATAATTCTTTTGTAAATTATAAATTAAAATTTAATCATAACCGAGTCCATTTTAAAGAAAATGTAACTTTTATGCTCTATCATGCAATCAAAATTATCATGTAATCGAACTTTTACTGACTGTACTGAAAAAAAAAATTTACTACACTATAATGGCAAGTTAATTAAAAAGTTGGCGCATTTAGTCTAGAATCCAAAATGGTATAATAGCTACTATCTAGATTATTTTCTAATTAAGAAAATATTTTTTTAGGCAACGTGTACCGTTTTCGTTTTCTTAGAATGGGTTTTAAATAAAATTCAAATGTTTAAATAAAAAGTTTATTTTACAATAGATGTTCAAATACTTTGCCTTCATTGGCAATGCAAGCTCTGCATCTTTTTAAAATGACCTCTTAATATTCCTTAAACTTGACATCTTCAGCGGCTTCCAAGATTTTTGTCGCAACTCAGCTACATTTTAAATTGGTTTTGAATAAACCTTTTCTTTAATGGATCCCTATTAATCCACCTGAGGAACTCTCGAACAGTGCGAGCGTAATGTCCTTGGCAGCCATCATGCTGATACCACATGTTGCCGTAAATGCTTAGTGGCACGTATTCCAATAAATTTGGTAAACGGTTCAAACAAGTCTCGGCATTCAAGTTTTCCGGCAACTCGAATGGTCACATAATTCTCCCATTCAAAATTCCCGTCCAAATGTTTATTTTAAATCAGTATTGGGATTTATCTTCTCGCATTAAATTTGGGGTTTCCATGTGCTACTCGTGTAAGTTATGCAAGTTCATGTAACCGTTATTTTTTAAGGTTGATTCGTCGAACCATATTATCTATACATATAATAAAATGGTAGGAAAGTCAAAACTGTACATTGAATATTTTTTTAAAAGAATACTTGGGGTGTGATCTACAATCGATACCGAAGCCAAAAATATAGTTTTTAGAATTTTTGTCTGTTTGTCTGTTTGTCTGTAGGTATGTATGTCCGGGATAAACTCAAAAAGTACTCCATGGATTTACTTCAAATTTGGCACGAATATTATTAAGAAGTCGGGTCAGAACATAGGCTACATATTATCACGCTATCACCTACGGGGAACGAGCAGTGAACGCACGCAGACGACGTCGCGGGCAGCAGCTAGTCTTGTCTAAGAATCGCCAATCTTCTCTGTACCTCCGCAACATCTTTCGACAAAATTGCATTCTGGCTGGGTAATCACGCTGTAACGTAACACGTAAACACAGTTCAGTCCTAAGTTATTGGTGCCATAAATTTTAGTTATACTTAAGATTACAAACGCATAAATTGAAATGTGAGTTGACACATAAACATAAAACAGTCAACTCAATGAACGAAAATGGTTCAAATCCATTAGGGACTCAAATTTTAAGTTGTACTTGAATAGGAATTTATTAGTTGGGAACTCAAACAGTTTTAGCTAGTTGTTAAAATATTAGAGTGGTAAATTTTATATTCGAGACAGGCTTAAAATTTTGTGTTGACAGATTCGATAAAACGATGATAAGGGAATGTTCTAAGGGCCAGTTTCCACTGATTGATATAATCGCGATTAGTTCGACATAAAGTCGGTTTACGCATTTAACAAAGTTTAGAGCTGGAAATTGCATTTCACTAACATAAACTAAACGCAGTTAGAGAATAACGGCTGAACCGATTGCACTAATTCTTTTTTTTTTGTGTTCCTTGAAGTATGAGGATGTTTGTTACAGAGAGGAATTTTAAAGGGATTGCCTGAAAAAGTCTTAAAACAGCACTTTGCTATGTTCTCATACAAATAATTCGTAATAATAATTAAACGAAAGCAAGGTTAGAATCGAACTATAAATTCGATTAAGCAAAGCATAATTCTGTTAAGCGGTGGAACCCGGGCCTAAGGGTTCGACCCGGCGTATGAGTGGGTTTTTTGCTGTAATTACAGGACGCCGGGGTTGCCATCACAAAGTTTTGAGTTACCTTGTTTGGATTAAAAACTACAAAATTGACGTGTATTTACTTTACATTAACACGTAAGGTTAAAAATGACGATAATCGGTTAAATAACTTCCTTTTGAAATCGGTTGAATAATACATTATTCTTCACAACCGTCATACAAATTTATTATAACTAACATTGTTTTCTTCGGCTTTATTCAATGTATATTTGTTTTTCCCTTTTATTGTTTATCTTTGTTGTGTTTTTGTTTAATTGATTTACGCAATTTCCTTCGGATCGGATAAAAGTGCTTACAGCCAGTAAAGCTCAATTTATTGAGGAAGTAATAATTTTATTCCTTGTTTTTTGTGTAATAATTTTATTCCTTGGTTTTGTGTTGCACTATAATGACTTATAAACTATCGGGAAAGAACAATTACACATGGGATTGCCGTATTTTTTTTGAACACGGCAATGTACCGTGGGGATCACCGAATTTCCGTAAAACACGGGAATTGCTGTGAGTATGGTATCACTGCAGAGCGCATTGGTGGACGTGTTAGGGTGGGGGTAAAACAGACGCAAGATTTCAATATATACGATGGGGAGTTTGAATTCGGGGCAGTCAGTTTGACATTCAAATTTGAATTCGGAGTTCAGAGCACGTAGGCCTCCGCGGCCGCCGCGGCCTCTTGGCCGGCGAAGCTATGGAACTTCTGACTTAGATTAAAGATAGAAATACCTAAAAAGTATTTTTTAGATCTGATTCAGAGATTTCATTAGCGTAAGCTGGCCGAGTGGCTATGTAACTTCAGTGTAGATCGCGAATTAGTTTTAATTTAATTTTACTGATTATTATTAAGTGCAATTCTTTATTATAGAATCTTAATTTGTGATCCGCTAAATAAATTCAGTGAAAGACCTGTGATGAAGCGCTCCTGATTGGTTCGAATGCATTAATTTTTTTTATTTGCATGTGTGTTTTTCTGCATGTTGTGGTTCTGTTACTAATTTTTATAACTTTTACGGAGATTTTTAATAAAAGATATTTAATGAATTATTAGTTAGGGTTACGTCGAAACTATTAATTATTGATTAAATTATTGAAAGGAATTATTATCTAGGTTTACATTGATATTAACTATTGATTATTTACTGAACGAAATTGTTATGAAAAGGTTACATTGATAATATTAATTATTGATTGATTAATGAATGGAATTATTATGAAATAAGCCTTATGACCATAATTATATTGAATTTAACTAATAAAATGAAATTTAACTTAAGTAAATAACCACAATATGATGTTGTTAGAATAAAATGAAATTACATCCGTTAGACTTTAAAGTACATATATAAATTGAATGAATCTTGGTTAAAACTATCATATTAGATATTAAGGGTTAAATAGATTTTCGTTAGGGTGTATTTAAATAATGAAATGAGATTTTACTATGTCATTACTTTGGAAGTAAATAGAGTGGTGAATAATTCTAGGAAAATATGACCTATAAACAAACTAATGATTAGTTGTCGTATCTTATTGAATATTCTCTACATATAAATATGCTTCTATTGTATGTATATGTATATATGTATATATATATATATATGTGTGTATTTGACTTCATTTTGACATTACACAAACTTTGTAGTTCAAACATTAATTTAAGAACTTGTAGATCTTAAATATATGTTGGAACGAGGTAACACAGGTGGTTTGTAGTCTTGAATGAGTTCAAGGATACTTTTAGCTCTTGAATACATTCTAAGATGAGGTAATTACACACTGATCTATGACATTACGCAAACCATTGTAGTTTTGAACATTGATCTAAGAATTTATGTTCTTGGATGTGTGTCAAGACGAGGTAACTGGTAGACTGGGGTGTCTCATTCTTACGATGACTTTCATTGAACTATATAAACCGTGTTCAGGTGAATCCATAAATGTTTGTATTCGCCAGTGTTTTATTATAGGTTTCCCCTATAAGGCTAGGCCTGTCTAAGCCACAGTTCTTCGCGTCATCGATGCTAGGTAGTTCCTAATCTAGGTCTATCTAGTAAAGAAAGTTGCGAGTACTTCCTACCAACCTCTGCGTTTGTGTTTGCCTAACTGAACTATGTTCTTGGTAAATACTATACGTACGTTTACTTATCTTTGATAAGAATTCCTCATCTTTGATGAGAGACATTGGACAAACTCCACCAAACACCTAGTGTATGGTCGATGTTTGAACTGCAACAAAGGTTAGTAATTTAGATTTGGACAGTGGTATGAAGTTCTATTTTAGACTAATAGAGAAACATATTCACTTTTCCAATTAATTTATTGCTAATTTTTGTGGACAGTCTCTGTTAAGTCCTAAGGCGGATTTACTGAGATTTAAGCCAAGCCTTAATCAAGTCCTCTTGTGTTTTCAAACATACAAACATTGATGGATCATAAAACCTATTAAATATACATTCTCTCTTCATTGTGAAAATGAGATACTCTCAGAGATTCTGATTGAGTAAATGAATATGTTATATTTTAATTGTTTTATTTATCTCTCGACACTACTATGTCCTTTGATAAATCCATTCAGTTCCTAAGAGAGCCTGATATATTCAAATGTAAACAACTTAATTACTGGTTCAATGTTTCAATTGAACAACCTATTCTGGTTAATGAATGCTGTTTCATGTGAATGCTGTAAGTCATGCAAAGACAAACCTACACAATACACCTACTCTACATGTTGGTCTTATACCTTTAATTATTCTTATTTTCCTTATAGGACACTCGAAAGGTTACGCTGTCGCCAGTCGCTAGTCGCCGACGACCCATCTCACAATGGTGGCGAGGCTTGACAATATAGCTGACTATAGACCCGTAACTCAGTAGGTCTTTCCTATGGGAAATTACACTACACAATCCAATTGTGGCAAAAGTAGTAGGTTTCGTGATCGAATTTCAAAGTAGTTGTGTGACCGAAGTTCCCGTATGGGCTAGTAAGCACACAATGAAAAGATCAGTAGACACGATCTCCTTTTGTTCACGTGGAACACATCTTAATACCATGTCTGATTACAGCTTGGTAATTACATCAACTCTAGTAATTCACTGGTTATGTCTATATGACGTCCCAAGGGATTACTCAAATACAGTCATTGCATGATTATGCTGCAGCGGTATGAAACAAGCATTTGTTAGACAGGATATATTTCCGTCTAACTTACTGTAGAAATTGGGTACTCTCATTTCCTACCTACTACCCTTTTGATTTGATAGCACCAACGTTGTGCCTAATTTAATTTAGAGCCTTCAGCACGGTGTGGATTGGATTGGGGTCGGAGGGGCTTGGTGGTTGCGACCCCCCGGGTTCAGTTGAACCCGGCCTTTTAATTCCTTAATACCTATAAATCCTATCCTAACAGAATAACACATACAAACAAACACTACACATTATTTTTCACAATTATCTGAGATAATTTATTAACTGAATAAATCATTTCAAGATAATTAATAACTACATAATATGTATTTAATCATTATTTCATTTACTTATCTATTTTTATTTATTTCAATTGTTTAGAGTTATTAGAATCTATCTATTATATCAGGTTTGAACTAAAAATACATGTAAAAGAAACTTAGACACTATTCAATTAATCAATGTCAATATGGGATATCCTGAATATAATTATTTAACTTTATTTCTATTTTAGCTATTTAGATTCACTAAAATATTAACAATTATAATATACACATTCTTAAGGAGACGTCAGATCTATTAGTTAAACAATATAGGTGATAGTTATTTCTAAATAAATAAGTCTATTACTATTTATTCTTAACGGTTCTAATTTACTAAATTTTATTAATTCCTAATTAATTTACTAATAAGGTGTTATAAAGTTTAATATCTTTCTTTCCTTTTAATAGTATTCCAGGAGTTAGTTATCTATAGCATTTATATCACTGGTAAGTGTAAATATCTTTCAATTAAATTTTAGGATAAATTAATTTCAGTAATTTAATGTCATTGTGCAGAGATGTTATTTTAAATTAATGGCTAGGTAGGATATTAGTTAGAGTTTATGTAGAAATCAAGGCTTCTAATAACATATACTATGTCTTTCCTTCGGCATACCATAAAAGGAACTGAAGTTACTCTGAAACAAAAATCAAACACAACGTAGAGTCCTTCCTTATACTAGACGATCACAATTATAAGGCCAAAGATAATTGATATCCTCTTAAGCTAAATATTAGCTTGTAACGCCACTACCATGATAGTGTTACAAAATGGTCCACGTGACCAGGATGTTATAAATTTATATATGTTGGGGTCTTTCTCATCACACCCTCATAGTAGTAGATCGTTTCAAAATGGTGCCGTGACCAGGATGTTATAATTTTATATATGTTGGGGTCTTTCTCATCACACCCCATACCATAGTATAGTATCGTTTAAAATGGTGCCGTGACCAGGATATTTATGGTTGCACAAATGCTGAAGTAAGCGAGTATCTTAGAAGTTTTAAAGTAATTTTTCAAAACATTTATAGTGAATAAATCTAATGCCAGTGATAAAATGATAATAATTGCACGATTGTACTGATAGTTAACAAGAATATACATGTACCATTGATTGCATTTTGAAGAAGACACAAAGCATATTACTTAACAATTCTTTAAGTCATTTTACACAAAATAAGATAAACCTATTAAATTTATATTATATAAGCACATTAACTTGTTTTAGACAATCTAAGAATGGTTCTATAGGTATATAGCATCTTGGCGCAGTTAGAGTTACAGTTAGGTACATAAATCTAAATAAATCTGTTTTAAGAGTAATATTGAAGAAATGTATTAATACTTAAAAGTTGCATTAAGTTTCTCAGTAATAAGTTTAAATGGTCAGACCATAACAGTCTACTGTCTCATGTATTATTACTAATGATGAATAGTTACATATTTAAATAATTATTTATTCATGAAATTACATGAAAGTATCTATTTACACAACATTGCTGAATTTGCCTAGTAGTATATTGAAGTGAGTCTTAGGCACATCTAACTATTATCTGATTATTATGATATTATCGTCAATCAGTAGACATTACTAGGATAGTTAATAAAATTTAGATTGTATTAATTAAATATTGTTAGGGAATTCTTAAATAAAAGCCTGCAGTAAATTTTAATATTACTTACAGATACAAATTATTCTAGGTTATGTACAATTTAAACTTATTTTGTCACATTTAGTCACTGACGCTGAAGTAATTTCCTTCTTTGTTGAAATTGGTCCCAATAGTTATGCGTTGATCATCCTTAGGGCTGGCTAGATGTACGTGGAGGTTAGGCTGAAATGGTAGTATTCAATAGTATTAAAAATCTGCAAACATAATGTGAAGATAGGATAATATTATAGTTAGTAGTAGGAAATTAATTATAATATTAACTAACTGTGGAATTAACTTTTATTCATTTATTTACAGAGACTGTACAGGAAAGACTATGTATTTTGGTATATTTAGTCATTTTAATGTTAGATTTTAAAAATAATTAAGTGTAGTCATTGCCATCATAGCAAATTATATTTAGTTTAAATAACAGATTTTAAAGTATAGAAAATTCAGTGCATTTTAGTCATGAGTGCGAGAATGTACTGGATAAATAAAGTTGAATTAGGTTATGAAGGTAACAGGGTTATTTTGACCTTGAATTTTAGGAATTGACTGCAACTGTTTAAGATAATTTTATTTGTAAAAAAGAGTATAGCTTACCGAATGACTTAGCACTCATAAGTTAAAATACAAACAAGTTTAAATTTTAAAATGTCTAATTGTCTATTTTATTTTGGCTTGATTTGACAGCAAACAATGTTGTTGTTTTAAAATTTATCCCCAATAGGAAAAGGCAAAAGTCTATAATCCATACAGCCTAGTCTGAATTTGTATATTTTTTCAATTCTTGACAACAAACAAGTTTAAAATACCAACCACGGAAAAATGATCCAATTCACACATTTAATTAAATTATATATATTTTACGTGCTGTTTCGATATAAATTTATATCGATTCAAATATTTAAGTTGTTACTTATAGAAAAAAAAAACAGGTTAATTTCTTATGAAATTACGTTCTAAAAACGGTTACAATAAATTCTTTTGAAAAAGTTCTTGTTTTTTAAATATTAATAAGACATTATTGGGGAAAAATATAGAACATTTTTTATGAACAATTTATTACATTATATTTATTCTAATTTATTATTATTTGTTAGCTTTCTTCGTATTTTTGAACTGTCAGTTGTCAAAGTGAAGGAAACTTTATTTCAAATTTGAATTGAATAGAATTTTATATCAACCTTGTTAACTACTAGTATTTATATCAGAGGATGTGTGGTTTTAAAGGTATTTTGATTGAATGAGTGTCTTGGAGCATTGGTTATTCAAATTATTCATAGTAGATATCACGGAAAGTCGAATATCAGTAGTTAACATTACTAAAATACCACCAACATTTTAAAATGCTAAAATTGAAAAATGTACAACTACGTATGTTCTATTGTTTTATTAAGCTAACCGTAATAAAAACTGGCCGGGTCAGGCCTAAGGAATGGTTCTCTGTATAAAAAAAAAAAAATATAGCCCTTTTGTCTCATTTATTTCCGACATCAAATAAAGCAACCAAATTAAACCTAGACCGATATTTTACTAAATTACGCTATCGCGCCACCTATTGTGAAATACGTGTAAGTAGTTAATCAAATCTTTAAATATAAAATGTAACAACTAACTTATCTTTTAGTTTAGAATAGCATTAATAATACAAATATAATAAACGGATTAGGTATACTCATTCAATAATAGATTCCTACATAACAACTTTGCAATTGCTTAGTATTTTTAATACCTGAGCATACAGCGCCATCTTGTTCCCGTTCCTATAGTTTTAGAAAATATCTAATAATCGCGAACCTAGTATTTTGTCACTGGTATTTGTCATTGATATTTTTAAAATAACAGCCACTGTGATAACAATTATTGCCATGTACCTAGTACGACACAACTCTAATATATAGTTGCAGTAGGATTGGTAGCGACATCTGGAGGACAAACGTGAATTAATATCGAGTTGCTTACGGAAGTTATGGATGGTTGTGCTATGTGTTCGTAGATGGCGCTGAAAGAATTTCAAAATGTCTCATGTCAGTAACGCCATCTGTTGAGAGTGAGTGGTATTGAAAGGTAGGCTTTGAAATAGAAATGGCGTAGTATCGAGTGTAGATATGGAAGTGTTTATTGTGAAACAAAGATGGCGTGGTTGTGATCTTATAAGATATATACAATGGTTCAGTGGATGAGGGAATTGAATGTCATATGCAAGGTGGAAAGTTCAATCCGAGTAAATTGAATTTCAATTTAAAAATATATACTGTAGTTTTAAAAATATATACTGTAGTATTTATTATAGAAAAGGACGATTAGGGATAGTATGAATTTGGCAGTTAACATTTATGAGGATTTGAGATATTTTCTAATTATTATGATTTCACTGTGATAGTTTTATTATTTTTTTTGTTGATGGATGTATTGTTTGGGGTGAATGGAATGGAATTGATGTTTGTTAAGAATGTTATCAATGAATACTAGAGAAGAAATGAAGTTGTCATATTTCATTTGAAGTATGATAGTTGAATTTTAATTAAACTTGTAAACATTTAATATTTTAAAATTAAAACTAAGTTTAACATTTGCAGAATCCGGTCGACTTGATAAAATTTCAATAAAATATTAGAAGTTTAAAAGGTGATTAGAAAGAGATAGTTTTGTGTGAACATTTGGAAAGTTTATTTAAATTAAACTCAAATTAAATAAGAGTGCAGTGAATCTTTTTTTGAATTAGAATAAATTAATTAAAATTTAGATAAACATTATCAGTGTTACATTTGAAGCAAATTAAATCTATAACAATGCCTAGGCGTCAACCTAAAGCTAGTCCTGTTGGAACCAAGGCGACTAATGGGCATGACGAAAGATTTAGAAAACCTATTCCGTAATGTGGGTACACATTTACTATTTACGAAAATACCTATAATTCGGTAATAAACTTAAGTTTAAGGAAGTTTAAAACTATTTTTCTAACATGTTTTCAACGAGTGATACAAAACGGCTGCAGGTGTCATGGCGTCGGCTCTGACGTCACGGTATAGTAGTTCGTTCCACCTACGACCCACAAGTGCCCACAACGCCATCGACCACGACCGCTGAAAACCGCTCAGTTGTCTATACACCGTCCAATCGTTTATTTTTTTTGAACGCTCCCGCCTATAAATTACAGGCTATTTTTCAACCATTTTCAACTTGTCTACTAGACTACTGAGTGGTTTTCAGCGGTCATGGTCGATAGCGTTGTGAGCGTTATGTGGAACGCGTATTATAGCGTGACGTCATGAGCTGTAATTTGTGTTTCAATCAAAATGGCCGATTGCAGTATTTTAATGTTTTTTTTATTGAAAATCACGATAATCTTATTATTTTAAATAAAACTAAACCAGTATTTTGATTTTTTTTATTATGAGTGTTCCCCTAAAATTATTAAATTGACGATTTTTTGATACTGTCGTCATGCCCATTCTAATAACAAGCGAGTGTCTGCAGTTAGACCTGCTACTAAAGTAAGGAAGATTAATTCTTTACGATACATATCTCGAATGATGGAAAAGGCAATGAATAACATCAATAATAGAATCTCGGAGTTGGAAAATAGAATGTCTACTCCTAGTGGATCATCGGACAATGTTATGCTGAGAGAAAATTTTATTCAACCTATCATACAGCCGGGAACATCAACGGTATACTATCCAGTGGCGCAGATGCCTACGGAAAGACCTAAGTTTCCATTTAAGGGAAAACATCCTGTGACGTTCATCGAAGACCTGACTGCTTATTTAAGAAGGTCTGCACCAGAGGCGAGAGATATAATAGACATTGTCATGGATTGTCTTGAAAATGAATCGCGAAATTGGGCGCGTATTTATAGAGATAGATGGACAGTGTTTGAAGATTTCAAAAGGGATTTTTTAGACACATATTGGGGCGAGGCTGAGCAGAATGAATTAAGAAGACGAATCAGTCAGAATTCGTGGGACGGAGTCCAGTCTATGTTAAGCCATTTCATTACTTTATGTGGACAAGCAAAGATGTTGACGTATCCTATTCAAGAGAGACAATTAATAAACGACATTATGAATCATTTTCCTAAAGATGTTCAATATGCTTGGTCAACAAGTAATTACACATCGATTCTTCAAGCTACGGAGTTTCTACGAAAGTTAGATAACATTAATAAGCAAAATAACTTCAGTAGTGGCATTAATGCCCATTCTAGCAGCGTTCAAAGACCAGAGATGGCAGCTCAACAGCAGAATGGCAGAGGCGGTCTCAACCGGAAGCGAATTATGAACACTAGATCAATGAGTAAGGTGATACCAAACAAGAAGAATAACATTAATGGTACGAATAGAGTAGATAATGATAACAATGTTTCTATAGAAAACTCTGTATCAACAGAGAATTTAAACTAATAAGTGTTGATGTGACAGACCCCGGTACATCAACTTTAGTAGGGGCGAACAGTACATCAATAGCTTTAAGAATTATGCTTAAACTCGGGTGGGAACCTGGACAGACATTAGGTAGACATAATAATGGTATACGTAAACCAATCATAGCTAAGGGACAATATTGTAAATCAGGGTTAGGCTCAGGATTAAATAAAAATAATTCAACAGATTTCAAGTATAGAATCATACAAACATTAAAAAATCAATCGGAAATAGATAATGAGTCGTTAGTGCAAACCGAAGCAGTCTTTTCATTATTTGACGAGGAAGATAATATTACCGCGGATAAATTAGAAATAATTAAATCTGAGATTGAAGTGATAGTATTTGGTAAACGAGTCATATGTTTAATCGATACAGGGAGTGACATAACCTGCATTTCAGAATCATTTTGGGAATCTTTAAAATCATTAACTGGGAACAAATTAGACATGTTACCTGTTAAGCCGATTCAGATACGTGGAGCAGTAGGACAAAAGAGTGCTAAAATACAACAAATGGTTTTATTGCCTGTAAGATTTGGGGTAATTGATTTAGAGATTAGATTTTTTATAGTACCAAAATTAGTTCATTCAATGATATTAGGATTTGACTGGCTTATGGCAAATAATGTTAATATTAAATTACAAGAGCCATCCATAGGGTTAGTTATCGAACATAGAGATCAACGAGTATTAATTCCGTTTATTAAATATAATTTTGAGGAAAAGAGAATTTGTGATATTACAAAGGTAGATAATAGTTTTGATTTCAATAAATATTTACAAGAAATAAAGACGGGTACACCTCTTAAAGGAACTCAATTAAATAAATTAAAACAGATTCTAATTAAATATAGCGAAGTATTTGTTAAAAGGTTAGGTAGAGCTAATTGTTATCAACATATTATCAAAATGATGGACCATAGTCCAATAATTAAACGGTCTTATCCCGTTCCGTACGCGTATAGACAAAAAATGGAAGAAAAATTAGCCGAAATGGTTGATATGGGAATAATATCTAGAGGTTCAACACCGTATTGTAGTCCGTTAACTTACACCTTAAAATCTGATGGTTCAATTAGAGTTCTACTAGATGCACGTGAAATCAATAAATACATGATAGCTGAGTCGGAAGCACCTCCGATGCAAATAGATGTTTTAAATTCATTTCATGGGGTTAATTATATTAGTATAATAGACTTGAATAATGCATATTTTCAAATTGCCATTTCTGAGGATAGTAAAAAGTATACCGGGTTCACATTTAATGGAAAATCTTATATGTACAATGTTTTACCACAAGGACTTAAGACTTCAGTAGGTAGTTTCAGTAGAGCTATGGACTTAATATTAGGGCCTGAAGTTAGACATTTTTGCGTGAATTATTTAGATGATCTTGCTATCTTAACTCAAGGAACGTTAAATGAACATTTAGAACATATCGATATAATACTAAACAAATTAAAGTCAGCGGGGTTAACATGTAATCTTGAAAAATGTAAATTCATATGTAAAGAAGTTAAGATGTTAGAACATATTATTTCTACCGAGGGAATTAAAACTGACCCAGAAAAAATAGAGTCAATTAAGAATTTCCCAGTTCCCAAGAAAATAAAACATTTAAGAGCATTTTTAGGACTTTGTAATTATTATAGGCGGTTCATTCCTGATTATAATAGTATAATTCAACCTTTATGCCAATTATTAAAAAAGAGTAAAGGATGGACATGGACTTCAGAAGCACAAGTAGCCTTTGAAAAATTGAAAAACAGTTTTTTAAAGACAATAATGTTGCATCATCCGGATATGTCTAAACCTTTTTATTTACAAACAGATAGTTCGGGAGTAGGTCTTGCGGGGGTTTTATTTCAGTACGATGAACAAGGGGAAATGAAAATATTAGGCTATTGTAGCAGATCTCTTAGGGGCGCCGAATTAAGATGGACTGTTACTGAACAAGAGTTTTGGGCTATAATCTATTGTTTAAGGAAGTTTGAAACCTATTTGAGGGGCGCAAAGCTTATAATTAGAACTGATCACAAAGCATTGACGTTTGTTAGGACATGGAAATTGTATAATAGTCGAATAATTAGATGGATATTGTTTCTCGAACAATTCGATTATAGTATCGAACATATAAAAGGTAGAGATAATGTCGCTGTTGATGTGTTATCTAGGTTCCCACCTGATTCATCAATGATACAAGAAGATAGAATCTATTGTCCTGAAATACATTATATGGAAATTAAAAAGAATAAAACATTAATAACAAACTTAAAAAATATATCTAGTTTTCAATCTAACGATAATGAAGTACAGTTGATAATGGATATTATAAATAATATTAGTAATAATCATAGTGGTAGAATAAATAATATTGCTAAGCGCTGTTATATCAAGAATGGAGTGTTATATTTTAAAATTGATTCAGATAAACATGTAATTTATTTACCCTCTCAGTTACGAGAGGAAGTAATTTCTCAAATTCATAAAGAAATGGGACATCAAGGGGTTTTTAAGGTACTCAAATATATTAAAGATAGATTCTATTTTCCTAATATGCATAGAACAGTTAAAGTATTATTAAAGACTTGTCATCTCTGTCAAGTTTCTAAAAGTGATAATATAAAATATGTAGGCAAATGTAAATCTATTGTGACAGAAGAAATAGGTGACTTAGTTATGGCAGACTTATATGGACCATTGCCGAAAGGACGGTTTGGTTCTGCTTATATACTTGTAATTCAGGATTCATTTAGTAAATTTGTTAAATTATATGATTTGTCTAAAGCCACTTCTCGTTCAGTTATTACAAAATTAAAACAATTTGTTAAAATAATTAAGCCTAAAGTAATTATGACTGATAATGGTAGTCAATTTTCATCTGAAAGTTGGAAACAAACTTTAAAAGATATGGGTATAAAACCTATATTTACAACTGTAAGAAATCCTCGACCTAATACGACAGAGAGGGTTAACAGAGAACTAGGACGTTTATTTCGAACATATTGCCATAAAAATCATAAGAGTTGGGTAACGATATTAAATAAAATCGAAACATTATATAACAACACATTTCATGAAAGTACGGGATTTACTCCTAATGAAATATTATATGGATTGAGTAATGGCATGTCATTTGATAGTTGTTTGCCTCAATTAAATAAGTCTAAAGATATTAATCAAATTAGAATTCAAGTTAGGGAAAATTTAAAAGATAACAGTATTAAACGACAAACTAAATTTAATAGGTCCCATCGTTTAATTGAATTTCAGATTGGAGATTATGTAAAGATTCGTAAAGTAAATAAGTCAGAGGCTCAAAAGAAACTTATAAAAAAGTTTCAATTGCTGTATGAAGGACCTTATGTAGTTAGTGCGATTCCATTTGCAAATGTTTACACATTAATGGACCCTATAACTAAAGAAATTAGAGGAAACTTTAATACAATACATTTAAATAGATATTATCAATAATAAATTGATCACGATCAATTATAGATGTTATCAATGTTTAACTGTTGATACAAACATTAGAATTAATAATGTAGAATTGAAAAGGATAGATTTTAAACTAGAATATCAATAAACTTTATCGAAGATTTATTATATTTCACAATAATTTAATGTCAAAACTATAGTTGACTTTATAAGGAAATGAATTGCACTTAAATGTTTAACCATTGATATAAACATTTGAATTAATAATGTGGAATTGAAAAGGATAGATTTTAAACTAGAATATCAATAAACTTTATCGAAGATTTATTATATTTCACAATAATTTAATGTCGAAACTATAGATGATTTTATAAAATGAATTGCACTTAAATAAGTTAGATATATAAGTAAAAGATTAGGTTATTAAGATAGTAATTAAATGATTAAAATAGATAGTAATAAGTTAGATAAGTGTAATTGTAATTAGGTTTAGTTATGAATAAAAATAAAAATTAAGGTAATGATGGGTCAGGGAAATGACTCAACTAATTTTATTGGAGCGCTTAAAAGTTCTCACATAATTATATAACAATTTAATTTTCAATTGACTATTAAGTCATATATTAATTTTTTTCCATCATTACTTAACCTATTAAGCGCTAGCTTAATAGAAATAACAATTTAATTTTCAACTGACTATTAAGTCATATATAAATTTTTTTCCATTAATTCTTAACCTATTAAGCGCTAGCTTAATAGAAATAACAATTTAATTTTCAACTGACTACTAAGTCATATATAAATTTTCTTTCTTTCATCAAATACTTATTAAGCGCTAGCTTAATAAAAATAGTTGGTGGGGAGTAGGGCGGTCATTTCTTCACAAAAGTAACTGAACATTTTCAGTTATATTCCATCTAAATTAAATTGTAAAAATATAGGTCAGACCTTAAAGTTTGACTGTTTGCAATACAAGTTGTCCAAGTACTGCAATATACTAAATAACATATCACCAATTCATATTAGTATTAGATATGAATTGTGCAACTGTATTCAAATATTTTAATTTATTCATTCTGAAAGGAAACGGATACGATTCCATACATTCTTGGGCCGAAATGCAATGTAAAATATAACGTAATGAAATAGTACCAATTAATGTATTTACGCTTATTGATTCCTTGCTGAAATTCTGTACATTTTGGCTATTTAAGAGCGGAGTTATTAGACGTTTTGTAAAATTGAGGTTATGTTACAATGTCTATGGAAAATCACTAAGTTCCTGAAGCACTAAAGGTTATCATATTATGTCATTACAAATATCAATCACTTGAAACCATAAATAAATATCAGGAATGGACTCAGGATGCATCTGAATACACTGAAAACATTAAACAATTATAAACATGATTACATGAAACAAGTGACAGTGACGGGACCATGACGGGGCACACAGTTTCAATATCAGTCAGCTGTCAAAGCTGTTATTAAAAATAATTATGATTTATTTTTAATCGATACGAAATCGATAATAATTTGGGTTTATCAGATATTAATTTTTATTTTCGATATTAATGTAACTTTAATTAAATACACTTTATTGTTTATAACTTCAATTGTGTATCTGAATACTTTGAGTTAATTAACTAGTGCAAATTTTTTTAAAATTCTATAATCGATTATAGTTAAATCGATACCCAATTAATTTGACGAAAACTATCTTTTTTCATTTTTCTCAGCTTCCAGATTCAGAATTGAGCTAATATTTTATATAAAAAAAAAAAAAAAAAAAAAATATATATGATCAATTTTTAAACCTATCTGTACTTAATACATTTTAGCCTAAAAGTCCCACCTCCTTTAAAATAAGATGAACTGCACTCTGTTAAGTTGTATATTTAACATTGAGAGCCGGATTTTATATTTTAAAAACAATATGTGTATTGTTATAAGATAAAATTGAGCCTAGATGTAGGAATTCAAATCAAATTGGATCTATGTGAGTGTGAGAGTGGGTGAAGGAGCTGGAATGGTTGGTTGAAATTGATTATTTTGATTTTAACCATTGAATATAACGCTGGTGGTGTGATTGATGAGAGGTTGGATGTTTGGGAGAAGAGTATGTTTCTATGTGCTGTTGATTGAGGCTGAATGTAAGGATTCATGAGTGTCCTTTCAGTTGAGAGGTGGCGTGATACAGAATTGTGTTATTTGGTTACGTTGTTGTGATTAATTAATAATTACGATAAACTACATTATATAATTAAGGGGCGATTGTAACGTAACACGTAAACACAGTTCAGTCCTAAGTTATTGGTGCCATAAATTTTAGTTATACTTAAGATTACAAACGCATAAATTGAAATGTGAGTTGACACATAAACATAAAACAGTCAACTCAATGAACGAAAATGGTTCAAATCCATTAGGGACTCAAATTTTAAGTTGTACTTGAATAGGAATTTATTAGTTGGGAACTCAAACAGTTTTAGCTAGTTGTTAAAATATTAGAGTGGTAAATTTTATATTCGAGACAGGCTTAAAATTTTGTGTTGACAGATTCGATAAAACGATGATAAGGGAATGTTCTAAGGGCCAGTTTCCACTGATTGATATAATCGCGATTAGTTCGACATAAAGTCGGTTTACGCATTTAACAAAGTTTAGAGCTGGAAATTGCATTTCACTAACATAAACTAAACGCAGTTAGAGAATAACGGCTGAACCGATTGCACTAATTCTTTTTTTTTTGTGTTCCTTGAAGTATGAGGATGTTTGTTACAGAGAGGAATTTTAAAGGGATTGCCTGAAAAAGTCTTAAAACAGCACTTTGCTATGTTCTCATACAAATAATTCGTAATAATAATTAAACGAAAGCAAGGTTAGAATCGAACTATAAATTCGATTAAGCAAAGCATAATTCTGTTAAGCGGTGGAACCCGGGCCTAAGGGTTCGACCCGGCGTATGAGTGGGTTTTTTGCTGTAATTACAGGACGCCGGGGTTGCCATCACAAAGTTTTGAGTTACCTTGTTTGGATTAAAAACTACAAAATTGACGTGTATTTACTTTACATTAACACGTAAGGTTAAAAATGACGATAATCGGTTAAATAACTTCCTTTTGAAATCGGTTGAATAATACATTATTCTTCACAACCGTCATACAAATTTATTATAACTAACATTGTTTTCTTCGGCTTTATTCAATGTATATTTGTTTTTCCCTTTTATTGTTTATCTTTGTTGTGTTTTTGTTTAATTGATTTACGCAATTTCCTTCGGATCGGATAAAAGTGCTTACAGCCAGTAAAGCTCAATTTATTGAGGAAGTAATAATTTTATTCCTTGTTTTTTGTGTAATAATTTTATTCCTTGGTTTTGTGTTGCACTATAATGACTTATAAACTATCGGGAAAGAACAATTACACATGGGATTGCCGTATTTTTTTTGAACACGGCAATGTACCGTGGGGATCACCGAATTTCCGTAAAACACGGGAATTGCTGTGAGTATGGTATCACTGCAGAGCGCATTGGTGGACGTGTTAGGGTGGGGGAAAAACAGACGCAAGATTTCAATATATACGATGGGGAGTTTGAATTCGGGGCAGTCAGTTTGACATTCAAATTTGAATTCGGAGTTCAGAGCACGTAGGCCTCCGCGGCCGCCGCGGCCTCTTGGCCGGCGAAGCTATGGAACTTCTGACTTAGATTAAAGATAGAAATACCTAAAAAGTATTTTTTAGATCTGATTCAGAGATTTCATTAGCGTAAGCTGGCCGAGTGGCTATGTAACTTCAGTGTAGATCGCGAATTAGTTTTAATTTAATTTTACTGATTATTATTAAGTGCAATTCTTTATTATAGAATCTTAATTTGTGATCCGCTAAATAAATTCAGTGAAAGACCTGTGATGAAGCGCTCCTGATTGGTTCGAATGCATTAATTTTTTTTATTTGCATGTGTGTTTTTCTGCATGTTGTGGTTCTGTTACTAATTTTTATAACTTTTACGGAGATTTTTAATAAAAGATATTTAATGAATTATTAGTTAGGGTTACGTCGAAACTATTAATTATTGATTAAATTATTGAAAGGAATTATTATCTAGGTTTACATTGATATTAACTATTGATTATTTACTGAACGAAATTGTTATGAAAAGGTTACATTGATAATATTAATTATTGATTGATTAATGAATGGAATTATTATGAAATAAGCCTTATGACCATAATTATATTGAATTTAACTAATAAAATGAAATTTAACTTAAGTAAATAACCACAATATGATGTTGTTAGAATAAAATGAAATTACATCCGTTAGACTTTAAAGTACATATATAAATTGAATGAATCTTGGTTAAAACTATCATATTAGATATTAAGGGTTAAATAGATTTTCGTTAGGGTGTATTTAAATAATGAAATGAGATTTTACTATGTCATTACTTTGGAAGTAAATAGAGTGGTGAATAATTCTAGGAAAATATGACCTATAAACAAACTAATGATTAGTTGTCGTATCTTATTGAATATTCTCTACATATAAATATGCTTCTATTGTATGTATATGTATATATGTATATATATATATATATGTGTGTATTTGACTTCATTTTGACATTACACAAACTTTGTAGTTCAAACATTAATTTAAGAACTTGTAGATCTTAAATATATGTTGGAACGAGGTAACACAGGTGGTTTGTAGTCTTGAATGAGTTCAAGGATACTTTTAGCTCTTGAATACATTCTAAGATGAGGTAATTACACACTGATCTATGACATTACGCAAACCATTGTAGTTTTGAACATTGATCTAAGAATTTATGTTCTTGGATGTGTGTCAAGACGAGGTAACTGGTAGACTGGGGTGTCTCATTCTTACGATGACTTTCATTGAACTATATAAACCGTGTTCAGGTGAATCCATAAATGTTTGTATTCGCCAGTGTTTTATTATAGGTTTCCCCTATAAGGCTAGGCCTGTCTAAGCCACAGTTCTTCGCGTCATCGATGCTAGGTAGTTCCTAATCTAGGTCTATCTAGTAAAGAAAGTTGCGAGTACTTCCTACCAACCTCTGCGTTTGTGTTTGCCTAACTGAACTATGTTCTTGGTAAATACTATACGTACGTTTACTTATCTTTGATAAGAATTCCTCATCTTTGATGAGAGACATTGGACAAACTCCACCAAACACCTAGTGTATGGTCGATGTTTGAACTGCAACAAAGGTTAGTAATTTAGATTTGGACAGTGGTATGAAGTTCTATTTTAGACTAATAGAGAAACATATTCACTTTTCCAATTAATTTATTGCTAATTTTTGTGGACAGTCTCTGTTAAGTCCTAAGGCGGATTTACTGAGATTTAAGCCAAGCCTTAATCAAGTCCTCTTGTGTTTTCAAACATACAAACATTGATGGATCATAAAACCTATTAAATATACATTCTCTCTTCATTGTGAAAATGAGATACTCTCAGAGATTCTGATTGAGTAAATGAATATGTTATATTTTAATTGTTTTATTTATCTCTCGACACTACTATGTCCTTTGATAAATCCATTCAGTTCCTAAGAGAGCCTGATATATTCAAATGTAAACAACTTAATTACTGGTTCAATGTTTCAATTGAACAACCTATTCTGGTTAATGAATGCTGTTTCATGTGAATGCTGTAAGTCATGCAAAGACAAACCTACACAATACACCTACTCTACATGTTGGTCTTATACCTTTAATTATTCTTATTTTCCTTATAGGACACTCGAAAGGTTACGCTGTCGCCAGTCGCTAGTCGCCGACGACCCATCTCACAATGGTGGCGAGGCTTGACAATATAGCTGACTATAGACCCGTAACTCAGTAGGTCTTTCCTATGGGAAATTACACTACACAATCCAATTGTGGCAAAAGTAGTAGGTTTCGTGATCGAATTTCAAAGTAGTTGTGTGACCGAAGTTCCCGTATGGGCTAGTAAGCACACAATGAAAAGATCAGTAGACACGATCTCCTTTTGTTCACGTGGAACACATCTTAATACCATGTCTGATTACAGCTTGGTAATTACATCAACTCTAGTAATTCACTGGTTATGTCTATATGACGTCCCAAGGGATTACTCAAATACAGTCATTGCATGATTATGCTGCAGCGGTATGAAACAAGCATTTGTTAGACAGGATATATTTCCGTCTAACTTACTGTAGAAATTGGGTACTCTCATTTCCTACCTACTACCCTTTTGATTTGATAGCACCAACGTTGTGCCTAATTTAATTTAGAGCCTTCAGCACGGTGTGGATTGGATTGGGGTCGGAGGGGCTTGGTGGTTGCGACCCCCCGGGTTCAGTTGAACCCGGCCTTTTAATTCCTTAATACCTATAAATCCTATCCTAACAGAATAACACATACAAACAAACACTACACATTATTTTTCACAATTATCTGAGATAATTTATTAACTGAATAAATCATTTCAAGATAATTAATAACTACATAATATGTATTTAATCATTATTTCATTTACTTATCTATTTTTATTTATTTCAATTGTTTAGAGTTATTAGAATCTATCTATTATATCAGGTTTGAACTAAAAATACATGTAAAAGAAACTTAGACACTATTCAATTAATCAATGTCAATATGGGATATCCTGAATATAATTATTTAACTTTATTTCTATTTTAGCTATTTAGATTCACTAAAATATTAACAATTATAATATACACATTCTTAAGGAGACGTCAGATCTATTAGTTAAACAATATAGGTGATAGTTATTTCTAAATAAATAAGTCTATTACTATTTATTCTTAACGGTTCTAATTTACTAAATTTTATTAATTCCTAATTAATTTACTAATAAGGTGTTATAAAGTTTAATATCTTTCTTTCCTTTTAATAGTATTCCAGGAGTTAGTTATCTATAGCATTTATATCACTGGTAAGTGTAAATATCTTTCAATTAAATTTTAGGATAAATTAATTTCAGTAATTTAATGTCATTGTGCAGAGATGTTATTTTAAATTAATGGCTAGGTAGGATATTAGTTAGAGTTTATGTAGAAATCAAGGCTTCTAATAACATATACTATGTCTTTCCTTCGGCATACCATAAAAGGAACTGAAGTTACTCTGAAACAAAAATCAAACACAACGTAGAGTCCTTCCTTATACTAGACGATCACAATTATAAGGCCAAAGATAATTGATATCCTCTTAAGCTAAATATTAGCTTGTAACGCCACTACCATGATAGTGTTACAAAATGGTCCACGTGACCAGGATGTTATAAATTTATATATGTTGGGGTCTTTATCACCACACCCCATACCATATAGTATATCGTTTCAAAATGGTGCCGTGACCAGGATATGATAATGGGTCTTAGGTCATCCATAGGAGATCATTACAAAATGGTGACGTGACTAAGATTATCATAAATATGGTGAATAGTTATCATTCCAATGCTGCCGTGATGATAAGGATATCTATGTATATCCAATATATATAGTTACAACGCGGTAATAGACTACGTACTCGTTGCACGTGGTACGGGTTTTTTTTAATGCGTTTTGCTGAACTTTTGGGTATTCCAGTGCTTGCTTCAATTGTACGTGCTGAGGTACTAGGGTCTATTGATACTGCTTGTAAAACTTCCTCCTCGTAGGGCATGGCCGGTCTACCCTAACTTACCACTTGGTTAGGAAATCGACCCTCTGAGAGTGACTGGTGCACATTTACAAAAACTCGGTGATCCAGATGACGCTAAACACTTGGGTATCTCTCGCGATAAAGCCTGGCTGTCTCTCACTTACAAATTAGTTAAATAGAATCACCTTTCAATGATTTAAAAAAAAAAAGTATTATTGAATTTAAAGAAATCTCGTAAGTATTATACCATTTTGGATTCTAGACTAAATGCGCCAACTTTTTAAATAACTTGCCATAATGGCGTAGTACCTACATTTTTTTTTCAGTACAGTCAGGTAAAGTTGGATTACGTAATAATTTTGAGTGCATGATAGAGCATTTGTAAATAAATCCCTGTTTATGGGGACAAGCAAGCAAACAGCATCTCCTGACGTTAGCTTTTTTTTTCAATTTTTTTTTTTTTTTTTGTATTTCAAATTCGTTTTCTTTTAATTCATTTTTTAATTAGTTTTTTTTTGCATTAGTTTGCCAAAGAAGTTTCACTTCTGACATGTGTACTTAATACGCACACACACACTATCATTTTTTATTTATTTAATTACTGTAATATAATAATATACTAAAAATAAATATTTACCGTAGTATTAGCAAGACGATATGCTATTCTCGCAGCGTCTACTAGAACGTTGAGTTCGTGTTCGTCTTGGAAATAGTTTGGTTGCATTAGCGGCGGCTGAGTCTGGTCTACAGACTGAAGAGTGACGTAACCACGGCTACGTGGCTGTACAGCTATTGTGGATATTCTGTAAACAAAATCATAAGTAGATTAACTCGGTAGTTCTTAACTAAATCAATATTGTGAAAATGGAATATATACTACAATTTTATTTTTGTACTTGTAACATTGGATCTTATTTAAGGCTCCACTTCTGTACTAATATACATCTTGTTATTAAAATTTAAATAAAGAAACCCATACCCAAATTTTTATTTCAAAAATAACATCAATAAATTTAACCAACAACCAAACACCAACCAAAAACCAACTAACCAAAATATCCAACATCAATAAAAATACGCACAATGTATGTTTATTTCTGTATAATTTAACAACAGTAAGCTATGCGTAATATATAAAAAAAGTACTTACGAAACTGTCCGCCTGTTTTTAATATCATCGATCGTATCAGGGTCTACGAGTGAGGAGTCAGCGCATGACGCGTAGTAGCCGTTAAAGAAGTACTGCACATCGGGATGACGACCTCCAGCAGAAGCGTACCGAGAGTTAACTTTACCTGTTAACTGTTATATTACATATATTTAACGACGCTTTCAAGCAACGGGAAATATAATCTCAGTTTAAAAAAAAATCACATATATTATAACACAATTCACTTAAGGTCATAGCTCATTCGACCCACCAGGCACCCGACCAGCACCGCCTCGCCTCGAGCGGTTAGTATTCTTTCTATGGACTTGTATGGATATGCGCTCACTACATCAACGCCGTATCGTCACCGGATCGCCTCGCACGCAAGCTGACGATACGACGAGCGACGAGGCGTTCCGGTAAGGGTGTAGTGAGCTATGACCTTTATACTCATTTAAGAAACAATTAAAGTTTTCACTATGAATATAATAATGATAATTGTATTTGCTCGCAAACGAAAAAAGACAGACTTCAATTACATCGACAAGTAATACATCGTAAGTAGACGAAAAAATAGTCAAGTAAATACGCGCTATCAAAGATTTTATTCAAAAATTAGTGATCAGATCTCGATCACATTTAAATGTGACCAACTGACCACAAGACAAGCATCCGAATCATTAAAATTATAAAGAATAAACTGCTACCCTAGCGGATAATACAACGCACTAGGTTATAGTAGATGCATCCTTGGATCGATTCTTCACTGAAGTAGTTTTAATGAAGCCACATAGTTGGCGTGGCGCATGGCGTAGCGTTCCCCCGTCTCATAAATACGCGTCATCAATGATTACTCAAAAAGTACTTATTATATCTCGATCACATTTAAATTAGACCACATGATAAGTATTAGCTTTTGATTTATAAAAGAAACATCAAAATCGGTGCACTGAATAAAAAGTTATGAGGTATAATACAAAAAACAGTCAAGTAGATACGCGTTATTAAAGATTACTTATAAAAGTAGACATTAGATATCGATCAAATTTAAATAAGATTACATCACAAGCATAAGGTTTCGAATAAAGTAAGAATCATCAAAATCGATAAACCCAGTGAAAAGTTATGCGGTTTAATACAACGTTCGTCGACGCAAAAGTATTCAAGAAAATACGCATTATTAGATATAACTGTAAAAGTACTTGTCAGATCTCAATTAAATTTAAATGGGACCACATGACACGCAACACCTTTCAATTAAAACTCCATCGAAATCGGTCCACCCAGTCAAAAGTTCTGAGCTAACATACATAAAAAACCGAATTGGGAACCTCCTCCTTTTTTGGAAGTCGGTTAATAAGAACAGTTACGTACAATTAAAAAAATTAAGGAGTACTGGGTGTAGTTGTTTGTTAATATATTTGTAACCGACTCCTGTGGACTTCATTTTGACCCACTTCTTACGTTCAGATTTAATTCAAACTTCGTAGACTTATCGAGGACTGATGACAATTCACTAATTTGATAATATTACTCCATTATCCTAACGACTTGGCCCAATAGTCAAAGCTTTTCTCGTTATCCTGTGGACTTCATTTTGACCCACTCCTAACTTTCAGATTTCATCTTATACTATTAAACGAGCAATTCTTGTATATATATATATATATATTCTGAATCTCGGAACCGGCTCCAACGATTTTCGTGAAATTTAGTATGCAGGGGATTTCGGGGGCGAAAAATTGATCTAGCTAGGATTCATTTTAAAAAAATGTCGTTTTATCCCTGTTTTTAGGCAATGAAAAAATATCATTAGAATACGAAGCTTAATTTCACCGTTGTCATTATAGTTGTAATGGCGTAATTAGGAAGTCGGTGGGTGTCGAATCGTGTTGACCCGGGTTCCAATCTCAGTCTCCAGATCAATTTTTTTTCTTTTTTTTTTTTTAATTTCACTCGTGATTTATTATTTAAATAACATTAAAATATAAAAATACCGAGCAAAAAAAAAAAAAAAAAGAAAATACCGAGCTAGGCTCGGTCACCCAGGTACTTTAAACTTAAGAGGAAAGGATACCGGCTCTTTCTCCATACAAACGTATTCGACTGTTTTCTCCCTGGATAATGACACTAGATCAAATATTTTTGTAAAATAAAACTTTTACCTGCCATGACCATGCCCCTACGTTTTGTTTTTTTTCATATTCTTATTATATTAGGTAGTAGGAGTCTTCAAAAACTAGAAATATTGCCTAATTTTTTGTACATTTTCAGACACTCATAAAAAAACAATAATTCATATTTACAAAAAAAAGAAAACGGAGCGGCATAGCTGAAGGCTTTGTTTATTTACGTTGAAAAAATAAAAAATAAATTGGCATGTTTCGGGGAGAAAACAGTCGAATACGAAATGATGTTTTGGTCAATAATTATCTACCTAAAGTGGTCTGAGCTTCAGTTGTCCCTTTCTTGCTGTTTGTGGGATAGGTCTGGGGGAGGGAAGGGTCAGAGCAGTACGTATACACGCCAGCGAAGTGATGCCTCATAGTCGATAATTATATAGATACACTAGTGATGTAATATTTTGTCGATATTTTCAAAAATTCGTGTAAACAAAATTAAATAATCTCTCTTTTCATAAACTACAATAAAACCTTATTTGGATGCGGTGTTCATTGTAACATTGTGCAAACCTGGGCTAAAGAAGGGTTTCTGTAACAAATAAATATGATAATTATGGTAAATAATTTAAATAATTATGTTGTTTATGTTTTTGGTCTGACCATAATTTTGGCTAACGGTAGTCTTATTACTGAGGCAAACGAAGGATACCGTAGAAAGACTGACGGACAGACACTAGGAAAAGTAGGTAAGTAGGTTAACTAAATAAAGATACAAAATTTCCAAATAAGGATTTATTCAGTTCAAGTAGGTAAAGAGTTATTTAATTATTTCCTTTACTTTCCCATATGGCAATCATAGTAAAATTTTTCTACTGTTGGTTCTATTGAATTCCAGAAAGCATCGTTCTTTTTAACCGACTTTTAAAAAAGGAGGAGGTTCTCAATTCGACTGTATTTTTTTTTATGTATGTTCTCAGAACTTTTGACTGGGTGGACCGATTTCGATCAATTTTGTTTTAATTGAAAGGTGTCATGTGGTCCCATTTAAATTTAATTGAGATCTAACAAGTACTTTTAGAGTTATATCTAATCTAATAATGCGTATTTACTTGACTACTTTTTCGTCGACCTACGTTGTATTATACCGCATAACTTCTTACTCGGTGTATCGATTTTGATGATTCTTATTTTAATCGAAAGCTAATACTTGTCATGTAGTCTTGTTTAAATTAGATTGAGATCTGATTACAACTTTTTGAGTAATCTTTAATAGCGCGTATTGACTATTGTTTCGTCTTATTACGCTGTATTATTTGTCGATGTAATTTAAGTCGTTTTTTTTTCGTTTGTGAGCAAACACAATTACCAATTTTTTGGTAAATGATTCCTATAGGGCTCCACAAAATAGAATAGCAGTAACTTCGTAGTCTTTACAATATTTTTTTAAAATCAAATTCGGACTACTCTGTAAAGAGTTATGCATGGTCAAATATTAAAAAAATATACGTGGCGACTTTAGAACCTCCTCTGTTTTTCTTCGTCGGTAAAAAATTCTTAATCAACCACAAAATAATTAAATAAAAAAATCAATAGGTGGTCCTGAAAATCTGTGTTAGGGTTTATCCCTAACTGAAGCCGAGGACTTATCTTTTTGTGAGACACACTGCCACCTTTATTAGTGACTATTATTTTAAATATCTTTATTTTATTGTTAATTCTGAGTTCAGTTGTTTCAATTTTTTTTAATAATTATTATTATTTCTTTTTATTTATAGTTTGTTCTTCCACATTTATTTTGATGTTTTTTTTTGAAATGTACTAATTTTTATCTTATGTTCATCGTTTATATTTCAGTGTATTTCGCAAATAAAGGTCTTATTGTTAGGTATTATTGCGTAATTTGCCTAACGAAAAAGACATAAATAAAATAATAATTTATAAATTAGAACAATATCAAACATTATGTACAACTGTACACTTAAAAATATCAATACGGTAGTCCTTTGAAATTTTATGCAACACCGTACCTACATAATATGCAGTCGGACGCATAAAATTGGAGGATTAGTCAACCAGTCTCTCTTTGTATATTATGTCACCAGAATCTCATTTGTTTTTTATTAATTACTATTTTTAAACATTATTATATCGTCCCAATTATGTGTTACGTATTAATAACCGCGACAAACATGAGACATTACAACTTATATGTATACTATTACTAGCTGTGCCCCGCGGTTTCACCTGCGTTGATTTGAGGGAAAAAAATGCTTTCCTTTTTTTCAATAGTATAAGATTTAATTAGCTTGATATATTTTCCTTAGTTTACACTAAATAAATTTCTGAACGCACGCATAAATATTTGACCAAAGAGTATATTATGACCACTACGTTTTATATTTGACAACAAATATATATTATGTCAATCCGTTTTCATTACTGACATTATTATACATTTTTAAAATGTAAAATACGCCACTATCCGTATATTGTGGATATACATATGTTGTCGATTCGAAAAATTTATTTAAATACGTTCTTTAATTTTATCGGAGAGTTTACCATATCGACGGGATGAACATTAAATGTTTGACAGTTACGAAACACGAACATAGTTCCATACAAATTTTCATTCCCACCTTTCAACCCTTTACACCCTTTTATTCGCATTAAAAAGTAGCCTATGTCCTTTCTCAGACTCTAGACTATCTGTATACCAAATTTTATTTAAATCTGTTCAGTAGTTTTGGCGTGATTGCGCGACAGATAGACAGACAGACAGACAGACAGAGATACTTTCGCATTTATAATATTAGTATGGATTTAAATACGTTCTTTAATTTTATCGGAGAATTTACCATATCGACGGGATGAACATTAAATGTTTGACAGTTACGAAACACGAACATAGTTCCATACAAATTTTCATTCCCACCTTTCAACCCCTTACACCCTTTTATTCGCATTAAAAAGTAGCCTATGTCCTTTGTCAGACTCTAGACTATCTGTATACCAAATTTTATTTAAATCTGTTCAGTAGTTTTGGCGTGATTGCGCGACAGACAGACAGACAGACAGAGATACTTTCGCTTAAATATTAGTATGGATTATTATTATAATTATTTTATTGCGTACGTATGTGTGTATGTACCTATGTATGATTGTTATATATTCTTTTTTTGCTTATTTATATTTACATACCACCTGCCCATCTGAAAAGCAACATCCCTTTCATTAGCAGGTTGTCTGGAAGAGATTGCTTTTTAATCGACTTCAAAAAAGGAGGAGGTTACTCAATTCGACCGTACTTATATATATTTTTTTTTGTTTTTTTTTTTAATTTATGTTCGGGGATAACTTCGTCGTTTATGAACCGATTTTGATAATTATTTTTTTTGTTGGAAGGGAGATATCCCAACTTAGGTACCATGATAAGGAAACCAGGATCTGATGATGGGATCCCAGAGAAATCGAGGAGGACCCTCGAAAATCGTAGTGACTAGTGCGTTTGTTAATTTTTTTCGTCGGCTTACGTATTACTTGCCGATGTACTTAATTGAAGTCGGTTTTTTTTCGTTTGCGAACAAACACAATTATTAGCAATAAGATCGCCTGGTTGTACAATTTGTGACTATATAATTGCTTGTAATGTAAATTTTGTTCTTTATTTAAATGTGCAACAAAGTATATTATTATTATTATACTAAGACAAACATATTAATTACTATGTATGTATGGCTACAATACATTTATCATGTACACTATATGTATGTATCTCAACACCCATTCTTACATACACCTCAACCATGTAATTACATACCTAATTCATAAATAAAATACCTAAGTATTTCAATAATTATTACTTACCAAAATACAGTTATGTAGATAACAATCCAATGAATTAACAAACAATAATTCAAAATAATAAGTACTAAGTAGTTTACGAAATCCAATAAAAGTAATCCGAGTTACAGAAGAACGAAGCAGAAATTTTTATTAAATATGTAAATATAAATATCATATAACATACACACACTGTCGTCTGTTCCTATAGTAAGCAACTTAATGCTTGTGTTACAGGTAACAGCCGACTCCTATAACTATATGTATATATGAATATTTTTTATAAATATACATAGAAATAATACACATAAATATGTATATAAATACAAATATTACACCCAGGCTCGGGCAGGAAACGAACCCGCAACCCGCGGAACAGAAAGCAGGGCCACCACAAACTGCGCCAACGGGCTAATGAAATAAAACAAGCAAAATACAGAAAAATAGCATTCGCGAAGCGGCACACGCACACTAACACCACGGCACTTACACATAGACAAAGCAGTGCGGGGTTGGCGGGTGTGCGGGGCGGCCTACAGTAAAATTCAGTGGAGACAGGAACATTTTATTCAAATACCTATTCTTCAAAAGTCTATTCCGTACCCTTTCCTCTTAATAGACTTATCGAAGACCGATGATAGTATACTACATAATTATGTAATTTGATAAGATTATTCTTTCTCGACTTTTTAGTTTGGTTTATTTATAAAAGCGTGATTTTTAGTTGTTTTTTTTAACTATAATTTATTTTGTTTAGTTTTCTCTTGTTAATATAAAGATTGTTTTAGTCAAAGATAACGTAGTATTCTACTGGTATAATAATTGTTTAAGTCTGTCCAGTAGTTTTTGAGTTTATCAATTAAAAATAAACAAAAACTCAAATATTTCCGCTTTATAATATTAGTTTAGATTAGTCAACCAACACCTGACACGTGCTATTTTTAGAGTGATTATTTTTGAAAAACGTCTCACCTATTAAATTACGGAATATTATAGTTGTCACAAAATAAGAGGCCCGTTTGGACGTTTAACAAATACCCTAGAACGTAACTTGCTACGAAACTGTAAGAAACAATAAAAGAATTATTAATAACATATTATAGTGTTTTTAAAACATACGTAAATTTTTTGGTGCGTTAAATATTATGATAGAATATATTGGAGGTGTTCTTTTCGCGCTTACTTTATAGTAGCATGCAATTTCTAATTATTACGAAACGTCTCAAAAACAGTTACGTTCTAAGTCTTTTTGTTTTTAAATAGTAGTGTTGTAACAAGTTAATTACTGAATTTCACCAGCATCATTCGATTTTAATAGTAAATCGATATTGTGTAGTGATCTCTATTGAATATAATTTTATTGTATTTGCTCGCAAACGAAAAAAAAACTACTTCAATTACATTGACAAGTAACACAACGTAGGTAGACGAAAAAATAATCAAATAAATACGCGTTATCAAAGATTACAGTCTTTACAGCTACCATGGTCACGGGAGAAAAATTTCCTCATGTAGAAAACCTAATAAAACGCGAGAAAACCTGAAAAAGTTGTTTCATTATAATGAGAGAAATTGGCGTAAACATTAGAAAACAATAAAATTTTTTAGATTAAAGACAAATTGATCTTTTGTACCATTGTATCATTTCAATTTACCTACAATATTAAAGATTAAGTTAAATTTTCTACTCAGAAATTTAATTTAATATACTTTACACTACATAATCAAATCGATCAAATACTCATACAAACTTGAATCGATTTATCGTGAGTATCGAATACCGAGTCGTATGGTTACTTCGCTATTTACGTCTCGATGACATATGTCCAAACGGGCCTATTATTTTGCGATGACTATAATAAAGAACTCCTAAAAACAAGCAATTTGTTGAATCCGACTTAATAGACACCGTTTAAATAACGAAAGAGTTGCATTACCTGTGACATACCAGTACTAGACAGCGGTCCATCTCTAATTAGCATGTAGTCCATTGCAGTCGCCCAAGACAGTTCAGGTACATCAGGTTCCTTTGTTAGAGTAAAATCAAGATTAACTCCTACGTGGTTGTGGAGATTTTGTCCAACTCCAGGCAACTCTTTAATTACTGGTATATTGAATTTGTCCAAAGTCTCTTTAGGCCCAACTCCAGACAGCAGAAGTATTTGAGGTGAATTAATTGTTCCTCCAGACAGAACCACCTGTGTAAAAATCCTATGATGTATAAATCATTTATGATCTAGCTGACTAAACCCGTTAAAACAATTTAAAATATTTGAATAAATCGGCAAAGTTGGTCTGAAATTATGGCCAATCGAAATAAGATTCACTTTTTGAAGTTAAACTTCTTTAGGTGCATGAGATTTTGGGTTTGTTTCAAAGAACTAGTTCTACGAAGACTGTTTCTGCGCATGATAGATGGCGCTATTCAGCGGCTTTGTGATTTTTAATTGGATTTTTGTTTATTACTTTTTCTTTGAATTAGTTTGCCAAAGAAGTTTCACTTCTGACATGTGTACTTTGTACGGATAGAATTTTTTATTTCAAAATAGGAAATAAAACTCAAATAACTAGATCAGACTCCATGGAATCCAAATGGAGTCTGATTGTATATGTACCATAGATCTGTATAAACTATATACAATCAAACGCAAATACCTCTTTTTTAACGCCAACGATCTTCTTCTCCCCATTTTTAATATACTCCACGCCTGTGACTTTCTTGGTGACGGGATCTATGATCACTCGCGAGGCCAGCGCATTTAGTAGCACATTTAAATTTTCTCTTTTCGACGCCGGCCGAAGAAAACCACGCGCTGTACTATATCTTGAACCTCCACTAAAAATAAAATTAACAATTATTATGCACAAATAAATTTTATTACAAAACTATATCTATATTTCAGGAGATATCGAAGGAGGGAATCAAAGGTACTTAAATCAAATTAAATTTTTATGAACAAAATTTTTCAAACACCTCTATTGAATATTGGGATTGGGACCAAATGAACGAATTTTAAGTATAGCGTAATGTAAATTTTTAAATGTAATATTTAGTTTGTCCTATTTATTTATTTATTAGGGACAGTACACAGCACAGAAAAAGTCATAAAAGAAACAAAATGTAATAAAAATTGTTTGGCAGATCCAGGGGCGAATCAAACCTAAGGAAGTTGGGTTCAAGACAGAAAAAAATTTTATACATTATGTTTTCGCAAATTTTTAGCAATTTAATCTACCCTAGATAGCTGGTGGGTTGAGAAAGACCCGAACTGCCGAAAAAATCATTGGGGGCGCATTTTGACCCGCCGCCGCACCAGATGAAGTATTATGATTTTACTTGCCGTAGTGAACTTGTTAAGACTAATAACTAATTTAAAAAAAATTGCGTGCGTACAAAGTACAGATGGCAGAAATGATACTTCTTTGGCAAACTACTTAAAAAAATTAATTAAAAAAAAACTAATTAAAAAAAACGAATTTAAAATACAAAAAAACTAATTGAAAAAAAGCCAACATCACGTGGTGTTCCCAGGCGGTCACCGCAGTACCTACTGACCGCGTGACGCGTTGCCGCGTTAGCAGTCGCTCAAATTTTACCCCTCCTGTGCCTAAAGAAGTTTCATTTCAAAAAATAAGTCTATTACAACCGACTACAATAAACTTATTTTCTTTCAAATGTTTTCGTAGATATAATTCTGTAAACATGAATATGACTATATGAGTATCTAGTATATAGTAGGTATAGAGTACTATATTATTGCTTAAAACTCATAGAATACAAGGGTCATAGATTAACTATTTGTTCGTATTATATTTAAGCTAAAGATCACTTTTTACGCGTAACTTATGAATTAAGTAAATTTATTAACAACAAATAGTTAATGTTTTTTATTATCATATCAAAATTTTCGAAAAACCGAATAAAATCATAATTATGAAGAATTTCGATGCCGCGGAGCATAGATCCATAGCTTAACGGCTTGAGCACCGGACACGGATTGTCGGGAGGTGCGGGTTCGAATCCCGCTGGATCGAAAATTTTGATATGGTAATAAAAAACATTAACTATTTGTTGTTAATAAATTTACTTAATTCATAAGTTACGCATAAAAAGTGATCTTTAGCTTGTAGCACAAATGAACATGCTAACTATAATTTATTGCAAGAATAATTTAATATTATTATTGAAAGTACTAAAAAACATAATTATAAACTACGTATGGGTTATGAGTACGTATCAAAGAACACCTCATTTTAACCCATTTTTCGGAGAATTATAAAGTAGTGGTCTAGACTCGTCTTGTTCAGCAAAAGAAGGAAAGTTTAAAGTAAAGTTGTGAACGAACGCTACATTTTGTTATTGACTAGCCCTTTGGTGCAGATTCTAGTGACCCTGATATCTACTCAGGAGATTTTTTGGTTCGATATTGTAGCTGATCGTAGGTGTAATATGTATAACTAAGGTTGAAAAAAATTAAAAAGTCTGTGTGTCAGCTCTGACGCACGACTGGAGTTTACTTCTTTAGATAGACTATCTAAATACGCACAAAAAAGGCTTACTAGTCTAAGATGGCGTCAAGATGGCGTTGGAGCAACATAATATTCACGCCTGAAAATTGAAAAGCAAAAAAGCGTAACAAGGTCATTCGTTCAATAGATTTTACACCTCATATTTTTTTCATACCGGGAGCCTTATATGAAAATCGATTCTTAAGGAGTAAACTCCAAAAATATAATTTAAAACTTACTCATTAAATGTTTGGGCGATAGTGAATCCAGTGTTTGTGTCTCCATTGAGGTCGCTGGTAGGTGGGTAGCCTAGCTCCAAACTAGCTGATACTACGTCATGCGCTAACCCTGGCGCGTAGCGAAACTGCAATTTTATATTCATTTATAACATGGAAAATAATGTAAATTGACAACAGAGATGAACAGTAAAAATTCGGAATAAAATCGACTAAATTTGTTTATGTGTTTGCTTATTGTTGGCGGTAAATGAAAACATCTTGATAAAAACATTTATGTAATTTTTGAACAGGTCTCCTTAGGGTGAGGCCAAACGAGCGTAATTTTGTGAGTTGGGAGTCGCGTAATTTTGGTTGCATTCGGTTACATACAAAATGCCAGTCCGTGCCACACGGCGACGCAAAATGATTTGTGCGCCGACTCACACGCGTGATGCGACCGAATCGCCCGAAGCGCAGCTTGCTGACTCAGCCGTCAGTCACGTAAAGTATTTTGCTAGGGAAACTCACAACTCACAAAATTACGCTCGTCTGACGCCCTAACCGAATTTCTGCTAGGCAGAATTTCTGCGACCGAAATTACGCAAGTCACAACTCAAAATTACGCTCGTCTGGCCTCACCCTTAATCTACAGTTAAGCACCATGCAACACCAACCGTTTTGCTTCATAAGAAAAAGGGCTTATGATCTGTATCAGTGTAAGTATTATGATACAAAACAGTACCGTGATTGTGTATAGCTTAGTGAATACGCCTACAAGATATTGAAATTAGAAAATTATAATATATAAATGAAACACGAAAAACATGTTTGGGGTAGTGAGGAACAGGGTGTTGAGTCCCTCATCCACCACCGCAAAGGGAGGATCCTCCGACCAGACGGTTGTAGCGTCTGGTAGGGCTACTGCCCCGACGGTTGTTGTCGGGTTCTTGTATATATAGTTCATTCGCTTTGAAAACTTCGATAGCGTGATCTAGAATCGTCAGTTCATATGTGGCTCGATAGATGTCGCCACACATGATACAATTGAATTGTACATAATTACATTAATTCTAATTATATCAACATGTAATAATGATCGACATAAATTTAATTGTTGATATTATATTAGGTTCAAACTGAGGTAGGACACAGCAGGAAATTTCCTGCCTAAAATCTTGAGCAGCCCGACCGGGGTAGTACGTCGACCTTAGAGAAGATCACAGTTAAATAATACTACTTTTAAGCAGTGCTGTTTTCCTGTTGGCGAGTAAGGTGACCAGAGCTCCTGGGGGGATTGGGGATAGGGTCGGCAACGCGCTTGCGATGCTTATGGTTTTGTAGGCGTCTATAAGCTGTGCTAATCGCTTAACATCAGCTGAGCCGTACGTTTGTTTACCGACCTAGTTATATATACAGGATAGACCTATATATATCTTCTATATATATAAAAGAGTTACCCACCCATTGACTCATCACGATATCTCTGGAACCATAAGACGTAGAGACTTGAATTCTGGTAGCAATATTCCTTTCGCCGAGTAGAGGTCAGCTAAGAACGGATTTTACGAAATTCCACCCCTAAGGGGGTTAAACGGGGGTTGGAAGTTTGTATGAAAGTCCTATGTTTTTGAAGTAAGAGACTTGAAATTCAAAATGTATGCTCTATAGATAGTGTTGAGGTGTACTAATAATGTATTTTGAGAAACAAACCCCCTCTTGGGGTTGAAACAGGGGATGATAGTTTGTATGAAAGTCGAATGAAAAATACACCTACAAACTTGAAATTAGGCAGGTAGGTCCCTTATAGGGAGTAGATATCCGCTAAGAACGGGTTTTACGAAATTCCATACCTAAGGGGGTTAAACGGGGGTTGGAAGTTTGCATGAAAGTCCTATGTTTTTAAAGTAAGAGACTTGAAATTCAAAGTGTGTAGTATATTTAGTATCGGCATTTCACCCGTGCGAAGCCGGGGCGGGTCGCTAGTATATATATATATATGTCTACCCTGTATATATAACTATATATAACTACTAGCTGACCCCGTAAACGTTGTTTTGCTATAAATGTTATTAACCCCCGCAACCCCCTCTTGTGAGTGAAATTTCTAAAACCCGTTCTTAGCTGACCTCTACTCGGCGAAAGGAATATTCCTACCAAACAAGTCGCTACGCGTTATGGTTCCAGAGATATCGTGATGAGTCAATGGGTGGAAATCTCTTTTACATATATAAATATATATACAGGGTATCCGATCCCGAGCTAGCGATAATTTAAGGTTACAAAATATACCTAATTTCATCAACAAAAAAACACCCATATATGGGGGTCTAGCCCCCCTCTCTAGAAAGTTTTAACTACAAATTATCTTTAAAAAATTTACAATGCTAATAACACCAAAAACAGTCAAGTAAATATGCGTTATCAAAGATTACTCAAAAAGTAGTTATCAGATCCCGTCATTTTACAGCCACACTCCTTCTCTTGTCTCCAGTGATAAATTTTGCAGCAGCTCAGGTAAATTATTTTGCAAAAAATTTAAATATATTTCAGCATTTAATATTACTGGCAACTCATATGTTCCCAACAAACTGCTGCAAAATTTATCACTGGAGACAAGAGAAGGAATGTGGCTGCAAAATGACGGGTTTCCCGCGCATTAATAAAAAAAGTAAGAGGCAAAAGTAAGAACTAATTTAGCTGTTGCAGAAACGAATGAGATAAAACCTTACCCTTTGCACTGGCATGGGCCCACCGGTACTGTGGTACTGTCCAGAGACCATGCTACCAATTTCTTTATTGTTTTCACTCTTGAGGAAGTAGGGGAGAACTTCAAACCAAGACCAGCCGTTGGCACCGTTTACCGCCCACCCATCGTAGTCCGCTGGGTTCCCTCGCATGTACATCATACCGTTTATCACCGAGCAACCGCCTGTAATAAAATAAACTTATTAATATTAATAAAAAAATTTTTAACTTTTTGGAATTTATTTTCCTTCAGTAATCTTCTATACAAATAAATAAAATTAGATTGTCGGATAATATTAAAATAATCGCTTTTTACTAAATGAATATGGATGTATACACGGTACATATACCAAAATAACATTTTTTACAATTTTTGTCTATCTGTCTGTTTACCTGCCTATTTGTTCCGGCTAATCTCCGAAACAACTAGACCGATTTTGACGGGACTTTTACTGGCAGATAGCTGATGTAATAAGGTGTAAATTAGGTAACTTTTTTTTTATGACTCTGCGAACTGAACTGAGTAGCTAGTACTTTATAATAATTATACTAACCAAGCATTTTTGCTCTAGGCCAGGTACAAATATTTTCACTAGATCCACAGGCTTTCTCTTGCGGTGCTGTTTGGTATAACCAGTCGGTTTCATTTCGTCCCCAATACGCTGTCATCCACGCTGGTACTGATGATGCAATGGGTTCGTCTCCACCAGCTTCTATTAAAAGTACCTACGAAAATGATTTTCGTGCAGTTGTGTATCATTGTTTCCCACCAACAACACAATTAAAGAATACATTCCTTACTAATTTCCACCCAAGAAACAATAATAGGCATTTGGTAGTGTCAACCGTACCGTCAGTATGCGGAAGTATGCATCAGTTGACACGCATGATCAGGCTTATGACATATGAGGTAATATTATTTACACAGTGACACAATTGTGTTTCGTTGTAACGGTTAATTAGACACTTATAATAAAAAGTACATTACACATCTATGATAGGTAGGTACTCGAATAGTTGACGCAGAGTAATAGTCACAGAGCTGGCTTCGCGGATTCGATCGTCTGGGTGGATTTAGACCAAACAAACAAAGAGCTAGAGCTAGAACAAGAGCATTCTTTCATAATCTTTTATTGTTTAGTGTAAACGAAAGCTAGATCATCTGAACGAGTGTTCTTTACTCTTTCGTGTCAATTCTGTGGTTGGTATTGGTCGTGCTTCGCTATGTTTGACTCTGATAGCGATATCATAATTGCAAGTGCTGCATTTATTTATTTATCGCAAAAACTCAAAAATAAAAGAAGGAAGAGACGTTGGTGGGTTACTAATTTAATACAACGAAGGACACTGCATAATTTAGATGAAATAATGATGGATATGCAAAACACCCACAACAACCCACAGACATCATTTGGTACTTGGTAGGCTTCTATCATTAATAAACATTTTTCTTTAGACCAATCCATAATTTAATAGATTAAATAATATGTATACAATCGCTAGAACACAAGAACGCTTTGAAGAGACCGCTCAGGGGCGCGAGCACGTAAAGAACACGCAAGAACACTCTAAGCAACTGTTCGCGCGCTCTAGTGCCATTTACATCAAGCGAGCGAGCATTCTTAGAATATTCCACAGAATCTTTGCGAACGCACTGAACAACGAAAGAATGCTCTACGCCTATTTACACTAAAAGAATTTGATACAGTGGGGATAGAATGAGCATTCGCTCGTCTGATGTAAATCGACCTTAAAATGGCAAACATTCGTATAGCTCATACATGAGTTTGTTTTGGTCTGAACTTTTATACTTGTATATTAATTATATCAAAATCAAAAACAACTTTATTCAAAAAGGCTTCAAAAGCACTTTCGAATCGTCACTATATTTAAAATTTTTAAAGTGATTCTTAGTTTTTTTAAAGTAAAGCTACCACCGATTCGGCATGTAGATTTTGCAGAGGAGAAACGGCATGAAGCTCCGCAGTTACTCTTTTGAAAAAAAATATATAAACTGTGCTTTAGTACAAAATTACGTCGTCGAAAAACGATAAAAATTAAGTTAAGAATTGATTATATATGTATTGGCTCGTAATTTATTCAATAAAGTTTAAGAAAATATTTTGTCGTATGTACCTAAATAAAATAACGCACCATAGACGGTGGAATTTTTACTGAATATAGAAATTATAGATATTTCCATCTTAAAGTGTTAAGATTATTTTATTTTAAAATTTCATTATGTAGCATTTTAGCTTTTTAAGCATTTCTTTGATAAATATCATAGATATTACGCTTGTTCATACCTTCCACTGTGGGTTTTCAGATAACCTGGCCGCGACAACTGAACCTGCTGTTCCACCGCCAATAACGATGAAGTCGTAACTATTCTCAGGTTCCCCGATGTCCTTAACTCGGTTGCAGGGATCGGCAAGATCACATCTACCGTTGATAAACGCGTCTAAAATGCTCATGAATAGAAAAAATTGGCCGGGACAGCTGCCGGCCACTGATGGGCCAATTTCTTGGATTGGACATGCGCATGGCTGCAAAAATAAAAATATTTAAATAATAATTTTATTGACTAAATATTCTGGAACAAAGACCAAAAGTAATTTTACCGTTTACAAGTCAATTTATTCCGTAAGCTTTGATAGATAAAAAGAAAATGTGAGACGAATCTTTAACAGAGCTCATTTTGAATGACTTTTAACGGATAACCAAGCAAACTAATATAATCGTGTGATTAAATGTTTTGCTGTTTAAAAAATAACTTATTAATAGCTATATCATATTTATATTACTCACATCTGGAGATCGGATCATCTTTGCTGTTTTCTTGACGTCAACCTGAAAAATAAAACAGAATAACTAAAAAGTCGTACTAATCATAGTTAAATATTTTTACTTTTCAGTAGGTACTGTACAGTCACAACGCCCTGTAAGAGTCCCACAGCTGGGCAAAGACTCACAAGTCACATGGGCATGTAATACGAGTATATTAAGTGGTTATTTTTTACGTTCTCAGTAGTATTTCTTACAGTTTTTTTTTTCTAATTTATACTAATTTTTTTTTTTGGAAAACATGATAATTACTTTATTACAATATACTTAAAAATTTACATAATTTAACTGATTTTACGAGTGTTTTAGTTTTGGATTAACGTATAAGTGATAACAGAGGTCAATTAAACAATTAAATCAAAACCTTAAAATTTTCTGAATAATATTTGAATATATTTGAAAACTATTTTAATCTACACAAACATTAATTACAATAATATTTTGTTAATTGCGTCTTGGCAAACGCAGTGTAGGACGTCGTCCGGCCCGTTGGACCGACGATCTACGTAAGATTGCCGGCGTAGGCTGGATGAGGATTGCGGAAAACCGG
Organism: Melitaea athalia; assembly: GCA_905220545.2. Taxonomy (NCBI): domain Eukaryota; kingdom Metazoa; phylum Arthropoda; class Insecta; order Lepidoptera; family Nymphalidae; genus Melitaea; species Melitaea athalia. Next base: position 13,886,973 of record HG992196.1, read on the forward strand.
GTTGTCTGGCGCGAGCTTGGGGAGGCCTATGTCCAGCAGTGGACTGCGATAATCTGATGTTATGATGATGATGATGATGTTATGAATTGTTATTAAAATATGACTTGTAACATACTTTAAAATTTAATTAACTCCGTCTCGTTTAAAAACATCAATAATTAATTGTAAGTTTTGACATAACTTTATTTATACTATAACTGGTGTAAGTTAGGTTGTTGTAAATTATGGGTATTAATAGATGCTTAATTTTCTAATAGTTACAAATTTTTAAACTTTCACCTGTTACTACTAACACTTCCACCGGTAGGTATATCGGGAACTTTAAAATAAAAATCGCGTTAAGTCTTGTAGAATCAAGTGTTTCTAATAGCCTCCCATTAGTAAATAAATTAATAACTTCACCTAAGCATGACGGTGCTGTATCTATTATTTCATGTTTTAATCTAAATTTCAAGTATTCAAGACGCTAAACAGATTAGTAGAATCAACTTAAAGGAGGGACAAACCACCATCCACGTCCACGATTAAACACAAATGTAAGTTTGTCTATCCTTCTCTCCTTATAAGCGGTTTTAAAGTAAGATTTCCCAGAAACCGTAAACAGATCTACGAGTATGTCTATATAATAAAAGTATAAGATTTAAATTTATGTTTGCTCGGGTGCTTACATGTTTATTATTTTGTTGAGATCCCTATATTTCGGCAATGTTTCAATCGCCATCACAATCAAGACTGATCACACCAAGAGCACATCAAGATCTTTTTAATTTTTTTTTTAAATAAATATCTACACATTACACACACGGTCGTCTGTTCCTAAAGTAAGCAACTTAATGCTTGTGTTATAGGTAACAGCCGACTGGTCTAGCTACATATATTATATATTTTTTTTTGATAAACATACTTATAAATAACACGTATATAAAGAAATATGTATATTACACCCAGCTGCCAACTCTGCCAACTCTGCCAGCGTCACTTCGGTGGCACTGCCGGTCCCAAGCCCGGGTAAAAGAGGAGGGTTCTTCGTAGTGCTAACCACTCTACAAGGGTAAAAAGAATTCTGGTTCCGAAATCTAACACGAAGAATAAGTCCGTACTGTCTCAAAACCAACGACCTCGGCGAAGACTAAAGGAAAAACGTTTATGCTTACGAATTGGAACGCATAGAGGAGGATCTGAGGGCGATGGGCAGGTTTACGAACTGGAGGAGGGTCGCCAGGGATCGTGACATGTGGAGGAAAATCGTGGAGGAGGCCAAGACCCACAAAGGGTTGTAGCGCCACTGGAAGTAAGTATATTACACCCAGACTCGGGGTGGGAATCGAACCCACAACTATTAGCCGGAACAATAAAGAAGGGTATAAAAATCGCTTTATCAATCTTACCGCGCGACCGACCGTCAGGCGACATGCAACACACAGACGAAATAGTTTGAGTGTTCACAGGCAAGGCGCAAGTCGGATGCGCGTGAGTTGCGAGTCGCGTCCTCGCCGTTTATACCGCTACCGGCCTGAGCCGTCTGCCTTTTGTATAAATTGATCGCCGGTTTGATACAGTGAATCATCAAAAGCTGCGTTTTATCAAACACAACGGTAAAATTTTCGTAGTGGAAATAATGGAATTTTTGTCAGTTTTCTTTACATATAGATTAGTTCTAAATAACATGTTTAATTACTGGTATTATGAGCAATAAAAAAATTATCTAATTAATATATTTGTATATTATACTAGCCGTCTCGTGCCCACTTCGTTAGGCGTTAATTATTATATAGTAGTAGGATATAAAGTACTATATCCCTGGGTTTTTTGCCTTCATCGACTAACAGAACAGCATCTTCGTTTATGATAGGTGAGTTGTATCTTCTCAATTGTCCCTTTGTTCGTCCATTCTTCTTAATTGGGTTGATTTTCATATATAAAAGCTAACTATACAGTACCACGGTCTTTTTAGGGTTCCGTACCCAAAGGGTAAAAACGGAACCCTATTACTAAGACTTCGCTGTCCGTCCGTCCCGGTCCGTCCGGTCACTAAAAAGTCGTATGGTTACTTCCCTATTTACGTTTTGATGACATATGTCCAAACGGGCCTATTATTTTGCGATGACTATAACGACTACTTGAGTAACGACTATTTGAGATAATTTAAAACCTCCTTATAAAATTAAAACTAAATATATTTTTCTGACCTAATTTTAATCGATTTGAATAAAAATCGATTAAACAACACCCTCAGTCGCGCGTATTGGACATCCCTTTTTGGGGTTCCGTAGCCAAATGGCAAAAAACGGAACCCTTATAGATTCGTCATGTCTGTCTGTCTGTCTGTCCGTCTGTATGTCACAGCCATTTTTTCCGAAACTATATGAATATGGACTAAGACAGTTTTCTTTATGGGTGTCCGCAGAGCCTATGTAGGTACAGACTCGCCAAGATACGTCGGCCGTATTGTATTTGAATGAAATGTCACGTTACTTACTTCATAAATAAATAAATAAATAAATAAAATGTTTATTTCATCAATAACAGACACATTACAATAATAATTAATAACATAAAGGTTGACTTCTTCTTTTGAGTGCAATAAGCTCCCGTGCCAGAAGGAGTCACTCTTCCTTAACATACTCATACTTAAGTGTGTGTGTGTGTGTGTGGTATATGTATATTATATATACACACACACACACACACTTAAGTATGTGAGTATATATATATACAAATAATACATAATATATTGTACTTTGCTTGCTAGTTGAAAAAATGCGTCTTCATATAGTTTTTAAACATGAGAGAGCTTGTCCAATAGAAAAGGGAAAAAAGTTCCAGAGTTGTACAGCTTTAACAGAAAAGGAGTTTAAATAAAAGGAATTAGTATGGGAAGGAGTTTTAAGTGTCAAGGTTAAAGATAATCTAAGGGAACACTCATGAGTGTTACATATCTAGATGGAATAGTATATACACAATAAAGTAGGTACATGAATATTTCTGCGAAAGCGGATAGGGCGCCACTTGGGTTGATTACATAAGTCAGAGACTTGATCATTTGCGAAGACCACATATGAACCGTATGCAGAGATTCTGAGCGCTCACGCTTATTTCACTGCTCCTCTGATATCTAGGAAACAAAAATCAGCATAGTCAAGAATTGGTAGTAGGTGTGACTGTGCTAACGCAATTTTGTTAGACAAAGCAAGTATTGAATCTACTTATACTAATACCTACCTACTTACAATATAGAGGGAATATTTGATTTTTATTGTTTTCAATTTATAAACTTAAAAACAATTGGACTGATTTTAAAACATTCTTCACCAATAGAATTATCACCACTGAGTGAAGTTCGCTATTAAAATCCTGTTACACACGTGGGTGAAACCGCGGGCGACAAGAATATAATAAATACCGTAAAATGCTACAACTTTGCCAACACTGCTCAACATTGCCTAAATTCAAAATTTATTAAATTATTGTCGTTGAGAATTGTTTTTAGGGTTCCGTACCCAAAGGGTAAAAACTGGACCCTATTACTAAGACTTCGCTGTCCGTCCGTCCGTCCGTCCATCCGTCTGTCACCAGGCTGTATCTCAAGAACGGCGATAGCTAGCCAGTTGAAATTTTCACAAATTATGTATTTCTGTTGCCGCTATAACGACAAATACTAAAAACAAAATAAAATAAATATTTAAGGGGGCGATAATTATTTTTGTTTTTTCTTAGTCTAAAACACCATCTATCAGAAATTACGAAAACTTTGTCAATAGACTAATAATAGTTTTCTAATAGATGGCGTCACAATTGTATAAATATTTTACAGAATAAATATTTTACAGAAAATTTACTTATATTTAGTTTAGTCAATGGTACGGAACCCTTCGTGCGCGAGTCCGACTCGCACTTGGCCGATTTATTTTTAATGTCTATATTACCTATTACTAAATAGTGGAGTGCGTGGGGCGTTAAAAACACGAAAACCTCGGATTTCCGTTAAAGTGAATGAAATTTTATAATTCAAAGTGGAATGTTTAGCTTATAATATATACAAAAAAGTTTACCTATTAAAAAATTGTGATCTCGATTTAAAAAAAAAAGAAATAATTATAATTTTGATACTTTAAACCCTGTAGAACATTTTTCTACACCAAAATTAAGTTAATTGATACATTCATATAGAGATAGTAATTAGGAAAATGAAAGAAAAAAAAATATCAAGAAATCATTTGTCAAACAATTTACATTTTTGTCTATATAAGTATTTTCTTCAACTTTACTTATTTCAATGATTGGCGGAGTATTATAACAGGTATTTTCGCTGCACTGTAGACATGCTACACTGCAGTATTAGCCACTTTTTCGACATCCACAAGCAGCTCCACAAATCACAATCCTTTTTTTTTACTATTATTATCATTATGATTAGTTTTTTTGCTGCTTGAAGTGTGGCTACGGCAGTAAAGAATATAGCCACTCCCTCTCTTCCCATGGGTGTCATAAGAGGCGACTAAGGGATAACACAGTTCCACTAGGTACCACCTTGGAACTTAAAAAGCCGACCGATGCACGATGGCGGGATAACCATCCAACTGCTGGCTTTGAAATACACAGGCCGAAGACGGGCAGCAGCATCTTCGGTGCGACAAAGCCCGCCCTGCGGTCACCTACGCGCTTGCCCAGCGTGGTTACTATGGGCAAAACACATGAGTTTGCGTAATTTTTAGCGCGAACTTGTGAGTGTTGAGGCCTATGAGCAGCAGTGGACTGCGATATTCTGAAGTGTGTGTGTGTGTGTGTGTGATTAGTTTTTTTAACCGACTTCCAAAAAAGGAGGAGGTTCTAAATTCGACAGGTATGTTTTTTTTTAATGTATGTCAGCTCAGAACTTTTGACTGGGTGGACCGATTTCGATCAATTTTGTTTTAATTGAAAGGTGTTGCGTGTCATGTGGTCCCATTTTAATTTCATTGAGATCTGACAAGTACTTTTAGAGTTATATTTAATAATGCGTATTTACGTGACTACTTTTTCGTCGACCTACGTTATATTATACCGCATAGGTTTTTACTCGGTGTACCGATTTCGATGATTCTTACTTTAATCGAAAGCTATTACTTGTCTTGTAGTCTTGTTTAAATTAGATCGAAAACTGATTACAACTTTTTGAGTAATCTTTAATAGCGCGTATTTACTTGACTATTTTTTCGTCTTATACGTTGTATTACTTGTCGATGCAATTGAAGTCGGTTTTTTTTTGTTTGCGAGCAAACACAATTATTAACAAGTATAATAGTATTAGCTCCAAATTTACTTGATCCAACAATAGGTATCATCATAATAACCGTCTATTAGTCGTTTTCTAATAGTTTTTTCATCCGGTGTATGCTGTGAGGTATATACCATCGTATCTTTCAACTCTTGCATAGAAAATTAGCAGTCGTCATTCTCTTCTATATACTTGTATGTACCTATGCTCCATTGCTGCATCTATCATCGAAATTGTCAAACCAACCTCCTTATCAGCAGAGCTCAGATGAATAGAAATTTTAAGAGAATTATAACAATCAGCATGATATTTTGCTTGGAGTGTTTGTAAATCTGCTACTTATATCAGAAATTCTTTTATGAATTTCTTGATAACAATCGTTTTTTCTGTACAGCTATAATTATAGCTTACAATGGAGTCATTTAAAGTTGGAGTATTAATATATATGAAATTTGTCTTCGTCGTTTTTTATTTTTTTGCTTAAATATCTTTATTAGCTTCTTGACCACAGATGAAACAGTTTTTCCCACTCAAAGCTCCATAAATCAGTGCTACTTCGGAGTTTCTTTTTCGAAGGCGAAAATGGAGTTTCATTGGGCCTCTTCTGATATGTTTCAATATATTTTTATGAATAATTATATTTTTGGCGACAATCTGTATGAGCGTAAATGAATGAAGTTTGAAGATGAGGTAACAAGTCATCATTTCGTTCTCCCCTCTCTACGTTCTACTACCTGTCCAAGGTCGTTATGACCCTTCATACGCTCGAACATTTCAAGAAAATATTATTTTACTTCTATTTAGGTATTATTCAACGTATATAATACAAAAAAAAATTAAATAAAATTATTAATTTTTTATAGTTTTTGGTTTAAATAAAAAAAAATCAAAAGCACAAAAAAAATTTGGGTAAACTTTACACTTTATAGGTACTATAGAAAAGAAAACCCCCCTCGACCATTTAAATTCATTCACTGTAACAAAAGTCTGAGGTAAAAAACCCCAGACACTCCACTAAAAAGCAAGTCGGTAATGCATATTATGGCACCACTGAATCAAACTACATGCGAAAATATAGAAAATAAACTGTCAGGGTCACTTCAAATGTCAGTCACGATACGCCCGTTTTTACCGGCTCGAGTAGAAATTTCATTTTGTGAATATTTAAGCCTTATGTACTAAAGTATTATGCTATATATCAAAGATAATATGCTCTTTTATATTTTTTTACTATTTTTTCTGTTTAACGGAGTATTTTAAACAGGCAAATCTTGGTGGGCAAAGTTGTATTAGGTTTTCGAAAAAATCGACATAACATTGTCTAGGGATAGGGCTGTTACTTTTCCGGCGTACGCTCATTAAGGGCTAGTCTTTAGATTACGGCCCATCGATTTATGGGGTTTTAGGGGGTGGAGGGCGGAGGGGGGAACGGGTTACCCCCTATAATGGTTATCCATGGTTAAAGTTTTGAGCTTAGAAGAAGAATTTAGAGTTATTACAATACCTTCGAGCTCCGCGTCTGACTCCACCTTAGGTTCCTATTTGTAATTTAAAACGAAAATGTCCTTCATTGTTTATTTTATTTCATACAAAAAATACATTTCGATATGATATTTTATTTTATTTATTTACCTATCATGGGGCAACCCTACATCAAATTCCCTTTTGTATGCAAATTTGCAGAAACCCGCACAACTTTACCTAACCATATCTAAAAAAATATTGTATAGTAATTATAGACTGTGAAAAATACCATGGAAAAGAAATTATAATCATAACGTGTATCAAAACTTCTGCTTTGATACTTATTTATTTTAAAAGATATTTAGCTAGGCAATGTTGTAGTTTCTAACTTAAGTTTGCCTACTTTTTTAAAGCACAATTTTGGTAGTTTAAATGCGTTTTATTCGTTAGAATCAACTTTATTACTGTAGCTTAGAGTCCAACATTGAATAGTAAGTGAAATCACTTATGACTTTCTTTAAGAAAAGCGAGTTATTAAGAAAAAACTTCAAAATCCGTGCAAAGTTGCAGCATTTTACGGTACTCTATACGAAATGTGTAAGCAATTTACAGAAATATTATAAGTATTAAGTACAATAGCACGGTATGGCGCCATTATAAACTTAAGAAGTATAAATACTTGTCGTGATAAGTATAATACATATTAAACATTTTTATGGTATGCTTATCGCCTAATGGCTTAAGAAGTATCAACAGTATTTTTTTTGCAACATCATTGAGGTACACATTGAGGTACACATTGAGGTACACATTGAGGTAGGGCGCAGCAGGAAATTTCCTGCTCAAAATATGGAGCAGCCCGACTGGGGTAGTACCTCGACTTTACAGAAGACCACAGCTAAATAATACTGTTTTCAAGCAGTATTGTGTTCCTGTTGGTGAGTAAGGTGACCAGAGCTCCTGAGGGGATTGGGGATAGGGTCGGCAACGTACTTGCGATGCTTCTGGATGCTTTTGCAGGCGTCTATAGGCTACGGTCTTACCATCGGGTGAGCCGTACGCTTGTTTGCCAACCTAGTTACATAAAAAAATAATAAAAAAAAACATTATTATTCGTCTATTACGATTTGTTGTGCAATATGAAAATCCTAATACTTATAATAGTAAAAATTCACGTTACAAAAAGCTAGGTTAGCTAGGTATACGAGTAGATCTAGCAATGCCTGCGGCGCCCTTAGTTGTGTGAGTGACCAATCTGTATACGCGTCAATGTAGGCGTTAAGGTCATCGCTCATTAGACCCACCCGGCACCCGACCAGCACCGCCTCGACTCGAGCGGTTAGTATTCTTTCTATGGATTTGTATGGATATACGCTCACTACATCAACACCGGATCGCCTCGCACGCGAGCTGGCCACGCGTTGACGGCGGGTGGCCCACGCGCGGACGGCGGGTTGACCGCGCGTTGACGGCGGGTTGACCGCGCGTTGACGGCGGGTTGACCGCGCGTTGACGGCGGGTTGACCGCGCGGACGGCGATAAGTTACATGTTGGTAACTCTATCGATATCTAGGGACAAATTTAAAAATAAACAAAATTACCTCGTCGTATAGCTTTGCGTTTTCTTTCACTTTTGAGATTTGACATGCTAACCGTAATTCGTGACATTCGTACACACACACATTAACGAAAATGATTACGACTATAATAGTTCGCGTCATGTAAAAAGAACGCTGAAAGAAACTTTTTGCGCATATGTAGGGTAAATCCGGGATATACGCCCAAGAAGGATAGACGCCTCGATGTGATTGCGTGAATTTGAAGACACGTGAGCAAAAATTATTTTATTTAATACGAACACACTCCTCCCCCATTTCAGTGTGCCATAAAGGGTTGGCACTTGCAGCCTTGCGTAGGAGAGTTTTTGGCGGTAGTGTGATATACAGTCGTGATTTTACTTTGCGATTGACTTTCGACCTTCTATAACTTTGGATGTAGCAAGTAAATTTATTTTATTTTTAGTTCTTAATAAGGAGTAAGATATGTTAACTGTTATTAATTACAATTTGATGGTGAAATACTTGTATTTATTGTTTTTATTTTTCAAGGGCATATATCCTTGTGAGAAAGGATATGTGCCTCGATATATTTTGGGGTATATGGTCATGAAGGCATATAATCCTAGTATCCCTATTTTACTTTAACATGTGCTAACTTTGAAAGCGTATATTCCGAGCTATATTTTAATGTTCTTTATATAATTCAGATTAAAAATGCCTCGAAAATATAAGCGTAGATCCGGTGTCCATCTTCGTGTTATAACTTAAACCGAGGAAACACCGGCTGCAGTAAAGGCAGAAATGCAAAATATACAAAGTAGCTTCTGAATTTTTTCTGCTTCTGCTTTATGAATCATTGCCAATTCTTAGGCTTCCGACGATTTTGCAAAGAGACTTAAACAAGGTGCTGAAGTACTGAATTCTGACACTAAAGTATTGGATAAAAAGAAAGGAAAAGCTACGAAAGGGATACCAGAGAAAAGAGCTAAAAAAGAACATAAAAACTAATGCAAAAAAGCAAAATAGAAGTGACTTTAACTCAAGTTACTTGAATATTACTGAGGATAGCACTGAAAGTGACAAAACTGAAAGAAAATATAAAAATAATTGTGACTAAAAATCAATAAAAAGTTAAAAACACTAACGAAAAAAAATACTTCAATTACATCGACAAGTAATAGGTACAACATAATAAGACGAAAAAATAGTCAAGTAAATACGCGCTGTTAAAGATTACTCGAAAAGTAATTATCAGATCTCGATCAAATTTAAACAAGACTACATGACAAGTATTAGCTTTTGATTAAAGTAAAAATCATCAAAATCGATAAACCCAGTGAAAAGTTATTCGGTTTAATACAACGTAGGTCGACGTAAAAGTAGTCAAGTAAATATGCATTATTAGATATAACTCTAAAAATACTCTTCAGATCTCAATTAAATTTAAATGGGACCACATTTCATGCAACACCTTTCAGTTAAAACAAAATTCATTGAAATCGGTCAACCCAGTCAAAAGTTCTAAGTTAACATACATAAAACAAGGCGATCGGAGAACCTCCTCCTTTTTTGGAAGTCGGTTAAAAATTAAAAGAAACGAAGAAAACGCACACCTATGAAAATATACAATTCATGTAAAGAGGATGATAAAGAGAAAATGGACAGTATGTAGCTTTGAAATTGAAAACATAAACAAAAATAAGGGAAAAAACAAAAAATCAATAGCACTAAAACGAAAGATATGTCCAAAAAAGTAAAGCCTGTTTTAATACATATTATATAGTTCTAATGACGAAAATTACGAAGTTGATGATATGGATCTAGTTCTAGATGAAGATCATTGAGCTGATCATTGCTTGGTTATTACAGTGACACCAATGATTATATTGATCTCTGTAATATTTTACTTGAAATGTTTTTATTGCTTGTGTTTAGTTAAGTAATTGCTTTAACCAATGACTAATTTTGGAGTTTTTGATATTATTATAATTTTGTACAAAGATGATTGATCTCTAAGTTGTTTGAAATGTTTTTTTTTTTTTTTGTTTCAACTAGCTAGATAACACTTATTGTTTAATAAAGAAATATCTAATAAATGCAAAGGGCATAATATATCCCCTCGAGAAAATTAAGTCTGGGGCATATATACGTCGTGTGAGGCGTATATCCCGGTTTGCAGTTTCATTTTCAAATGAAAATACACGGTTTATTTATTAACTAGTCGACAAAAACAATAGGTACATGTTTTAATTCGTTTTAATTTTTATTTTTGTATTACCCACACATGAGGAAATTATAAACATTTTAAATCATATAAAAAAAAATATTATGATTTAAAATGTTTATATAATACATGTTTTATTGAATAAAGGACCAAAGTTAGTGCACTAATGAAACGATTCAGCCTGTACTATCCCACTGCTGGGCATATGCCTCTTCCCCATGTAGGAGAAGGATCAGAGCTTAATCCACCACGCTGCTCCAAAGCAGGTTGGCGGATATATTCCCTTACTATGAGTAACGATCGCTATCAGGTGTACATTATAATAACCGGGACCGACGGCTTAACGTGCTCTCCGAGGCACGGTGGGGAGACCCACAAGGACTGCACAAATACCCAGACCACGGTAAACATCTGTATGGCCAATACAAATGTTGTCGTGTGCGGGGATCGAACCTGCAACCGCCCGCGCAACAGCCAATCGCAATCCAGTGTTGTAACCGCTGCGCCAACGCGGCGGCACATATGAAAATCAAGTGTATATTACTTGTATGCTAGGAGATATGAGTAAAAGAAAAAAAGTTGGGCGTATATCCCGGATTTACTATGATCTCGCACACTAAAGTACTAGACCTATTGTTTTATTTTTGAATTAACCTTTCGCTCATTACATTGAAAATATAGATAGATCTCATACCATCACATAGACCGATAAATCGCCTTTCAGCGTTCTTTTTATGTGACGCGAACTATACAAATAAAGGCCACGCGCGCTCGTAGATTGCAAGATCTATTAGGTATAGTTTGTTAGTTCAGTCAACAATGGTATTAGCCAACAAAATATTACTAACTTTAAAATAGTGAGAAACTGGAAAACTATCATAATCAAAACTATAATAACCGAAGTGTGACAGATAACGTTATCCTATTGTATAAACACGAGTAAATTTGTTCTAAGATTTTTTCAGACAATATTTATTCAGTGATTTACATATTCGTTTCCAAATGCCAACACTATTTACAGTAGTATTAAAAAAATGTTGAGTTGCCATGAAAATTCGTCGCTTAGTCTATTACGCAATAAAAGTAAAGGTTAAGCAATTTTGACAAACATATTTTTTACCCGACTGCCAAGGAAGGGTTATGTTTTTCGCGCGTATCTTGTATGTATGTATGTATGTATGTATGTAATATTCTTAATTACCTCATTTCTCTAGAACCGCTGAACGGATTTGCATAATTGAGATATCGTTAGATTTGTCTTAGCAGCCCAAGTGTTCTTAGATAGGTGACATTAAAAAAAAAACAAACATGGCGGCTGTGCGAAGCCATTGTAGTTAATGAAGAAATAATTTTTTTTTAGAATACTATAGTATGGGTATCAAATTAAAGGGCTTAATACAAGGATTTCAAAAATGTATATTATGATTATTATTACTGTAATAATAATAAAGAAATACAATAAGAAAGTTTAAAATATGTTGACTTTGCTCTTTCCGTTTTTTACGCAGGCGGGTTTTTTGTTTTCTTTTAATTATATTACTTGTTTTCTTAAATATAATTTTGTTTTTTGTTTTTTCATCTTAGAAATCGTTGGATAAATTAAAACTACTGTACCTTTATTTCGAAATAATTAAATCTGTTATATCCAAATTATAGAAACCAATGTTGTAACGAATCCAATTTAAAGAAGAAATAAAATTAAATACTTAAATAATTTTATTTCTTCTTTAATTGGATTTAATTAATAAATTAGGTACTAAAGTAATTTTATTTCTTCTTTAATTACTTTAATTACTTAAGTAATTTTATTTCTTCTTTAATTATTTATATAGAACTATCTTATGGACACATATTTACAACGTACATTAAAAAGACTTAACTATATACAATAAGATTTAAAAAAAAAACCTGTGTTAAAATACTACAATTACAAAAATAAAGTAAAACAATAAAATTAAAAATTTCTTTAATTGGAAATTTTTAAGGATTTAAAATTTTTAGAGAAAGTTTGGACTGTAATGCCTACGAAATTTGAAGAAATGTTTAAGCGCACGGATAGTTATGAAGAGAAAATTAAAGTTATATCCAAAAAATATATTGAAATCGGTAAAACGAGTAGTTCGATTGAGAAAATCGAATCCAAAAATAATAACCGAGAACAATGGGCCCGTAAGTCTAATGTAGAAATATATGGAATTCCCGAGAAGAAAAATGGAAATCTTATTTCTTTGTTACAGACTATAGTTAATATAATTATAAGGGGAGCCCGCGGGGATCTCTGATGTGACTCCGGCGCATCAGCATATGAGGGAAGAATCTCTCAATTTAGTGAGGTGCGTTCAGAGCTGTCGGTCAGATTAGTAAAAAAAATCGATCTACAAAACAAGTGGGGCGCGTCATATACGGTAATATAGACATCCAAGGTTATGTACCTTAATACCAATAATTCACACTGTGCTGAAAATTGGTAGAATTGTTCAAAACACTATTATAAATGAAATGTGAAAAGTCCTCATCTATCCGACAACAGGAAAAAAATTATTCGGGGTCAAAGATCACAAAAACGGATTTTTCAAGATTTTCAGCAAAACGGTAAGTTTTATCATAAAATTAGCTCGGACAAAATTTTTAGATCAGATAATTATCTATAAAAAAGTCTTCATACTTTTTTTCCTAAGAGCCACCGTTTATGAGATATGTCGATTCAAAAAGCTGAAAGAGTTGTAATCTTCATAATATGCACACGTTAGAAGAATAGGGAGTTCACTGCTTAAAAAAAAGAAACTAAAATACACGTTACGATAACTTCTGATTTTGCTAAATAAATACTTTATAATTATTATCTCCCTATTAAAGATACTAAGGAATGGTGCTTAATTATACTTGACCTTAAAGAAAAGGGATGTTCCTACGGGAATTTTTTTTCGATATGCGTCGAAATAAATCCATCAGCTTTTCACTTTCTACTGATTCTTCCTATACGCAAGTCATACTTTTACCTAACGCATAGTGTATACTATATAATATAGATAATGCGTCAATTTTTCCAACATTATTTATGTAATAATTAATTTATGTCTCCTAACCAGGGCGACATAATCGCTTTTGCGATAAAGCCCTTAAACTTGATTTAAAAAAAAACATGTCTAAAAACACTCGCCCGTAACTCACCTTTCATACAAAAAAAAACTAAATTGAAATTGCTTCATCCGTTCACGAGCTACGGAGCCACAGACAGACAAACAGACAGACAGACACGTCAAACATATAACAACCCTCTTTTTGCATCGGGGGTTAAAAATAAAACCTGAACTTTTATATACCTAGTAGAATACGATAGCAATTTTTACTCTTTGTGTTTTAAGAATTAAGTTTCGCAAAGTATGAAACAATATTGCAAATATGATCTTCAAAAAAAATACATTATTATTCGTTAGCGATAAAGCTATGTAATAAATAACATTATCACTATTTTTTGAAATAAAACTTCTAGGCACGCTTGACTTGGGGAGTAGGTTACTCCCCAAGTAGCTAGGTGAATGCGTGACGAGAGCGTTACGAAAAGTGTGATCGGGCTGGGCGAGCGGAAGTTGAGAGGGAGATATAAGTTAGTGAAGATTACTATCTTCTATCTTCTTCTATCTTAGAGAGAGAGTTACGTCTCGTGAGTTTTACTTCGTGTGGTCTAAAGCACCCTCGTTTTTGTTTATGTAACTAGGGGTGTATATGTGAGTTTTTATATGTATGTTTATAATTATGTATCTTAATAGCTATCTTAGAGCAAGCCCTGCAGAGCAGCACTATGACATCAGGGCTAATATACGAATGCCATCGAGCTCTGACGAAGGTAAGCGAAACGAACACCGTTACCCTTGAATGGTTCGACGCCGCGTTGGCGCAGCGGTCACAGCACTGGATTGCGACTGGCTGTTGCGCGGGCGGTTGCGGGTTCGATCCCCGCACAAGACAAAATTTGTATTGACCATACAGATGTTTGCCGTGGTCTGGGTGTTTGTGCAGTCCTTGTGGGTCTCCCCACCGTGCCTCGGAGAGCACGTTAAGCGGTCGGTCCCGGTTGTTATCATGTACACCTGATAGCGATCGTTACTCATAGTAGGTAATATATCCGCCAACCCGCTTTGGAGCAGCGTGGTGGATTAAGCTCCGATCCTTCTCCTACATGGGGAAGAGGCCTATGCCCAACAGTGGGATATTACAGGCTGAATCGTACCCTTCAATGGATAAAGGGTCACAGTGGATCGCGAGGTAACGACGCGGCTGATAGACTGGCGAGGGAGGGATCGGAGTTGAAGGTCTATGGACCTGAACCCATTCTGCCCCTGCCTTTCGGATGGCTGCGCGACCGGCTGCGACACAACACCAAGGTTATGCACCAAGAATACTGGACAAACCTAGGTACCTGCAGGCAGACCAGAGAAGTTCTCCCGAGGATCAACCCCGGATTGTCCCGCAAACTCCGCGGCTATGGGAGAACTCAGCTCCGACTACTGATAGGGGCTCTCACTGGACATGCCTTGTTTAATAAACATCTGTATAATATGGGTGTTACAGACAGCCCCCTATGTTGAGCGTGCATGGAGGCAGAAGAAACGGCCGCACACATCCTGCTGGACTGCGCTGGTGTGGCGAACTACAGGGCACGACACCTCGGGACTACGAGGTCGCTCCAGGAAGTCGTCGGCAACGTGAAGGGTCTGCTAGGCTTCCTGAAGGAGCTGGGCTGGCAGGAGTAGTGTCCACAGCCAGCCACCCAGGCAGAATAGGCGCTTTGTCGTCGAGCTGCTGAAAATAGCCCGTGCAAGAAGTAGCTATCTTAGAATCTTAGTAGCTTCACATTGTATATAATTAAATGTAAAAAAAAATTCTCTATCCGATTCGGTATCTGTAATTATGTACTTACATCTTTCAGACAACAACGAGAAACTCCGTAGTTGTTGCTTGTTGATAAACGAACTATCAATAAAAGACGTATATAGTAGGTGCCTGAAATAAGGCCTAGGTGATAAAAATACCTTTTAAAATTTTCGATGGCTTTTATGACTATATTTGTAACTTCCTAACATTCATAAAATGGCACATCAAACCTTTCGCAAAGTGTTAGCGCGCTCACTGCGTGGCGTCTTTAGCTTTTTTTTTAATACAGTAATACCTCGTTTTACGCGACCTCAGCGCAATTTCGTTTTATCGCGGTTTTCAAAACTCTCGCTAATTGACCTCGCCTTACGCGGACGCATTGATTGGTTAGTTAAAAATTAGTTTACAAACTTTACATACATTTTTAATACATTTACAAATATTCAAAAAAATGTCTACGCCGTATTCGTATTTCTGGAAAAATTAAAAATTATTTTTTATTTATTTAAAAAATAGTAAAATGTATTTATTTCGTTTTTTTTTTTTGTAAGCTTATAGGCAGTAAAAGTAATTTGTAATGTATTTTGCTTGTTATTTCATTGACCTCAATAAACGCGTACGAATTTAATCGGAACGCATCCTTCGCGTAAAGCGAGGTATTAGGAGGATTGTTATTAGGATTACTGTACGTTGATTTAGGAACTTTACGTGTGTTTAGTCGTGCGACGTGCGAGGCGATTGAGCGGCTTCAATAACAAGAAATTGTTGATTTCAATTATAAGTATTTTTAATAATATTAATTTTATATTAGTAACTAGCGGACCCGGCAGACGTTGTCCTGCCCGGAAAGCAGCTAACAGATTTGATTGCTTACATACCGATAGCAGCGCCACCTACCGGGTCCAATTGAGATAAAAACTACCCTGTCTCCCAAATTAGACCAAATTACAGATGCTTACAAAATTTGATACAAATTGGTTCAGTAGTTTCGGAGTTACATACCGATAGCAGCGCCACCTTGGACCCGGTCCAATTGAGATAAAAAGTATCCTATGTCCGTTTCCTGGTTTTAAGCTACCTCCCTACCAATTTTCAGCCAAATTGGTTCAGCCGTTCTTGAGTTATAAATTGTGTAACTAACACGATTACACGACTTTCTTTTATATATATATATAGATAGGTTGCGAATCAGTTTTTTTTTTGTCTTTATACAAATTGTTGGAGGTTATTATAAAGGCCTACTAATTTCGACCACAGGCTTTATTTATATCTTTATTATCCTTTTTGTATTAATTACAATTGATAATTACATTTCCCCTAATTCAAACGAGATTTTTGGTTCAAAAATGACTTTATTTTGGCCACACAAAAAGTACAAAAATGGAAAGTTGAAGTTCTCAGGAGAACAATTAGGAATAATTTTCAGACCAATAGATAGATAAAAAGTTTAGGTCCAAACCCTTGGTCAATGATGACAAGGAAGCTCGTCTTTTGAAAAAAATTTTGAACTTTGCTGATTGTCTGTAATACAGCGGATTCTCCTACGTTTGGTCTATAAACACGAGTTTTTTAATTTTTCTAGGCTGTGGCATGTTACATGGACGCCGCGTTGGCGCAGCGGTTACAGCGCTGGATTGCGATTGGCTGTTGCGCGGGCGGTTGCGGGTTCGATTCCCGCACACGACAGCATTTGTATTGGCCATACAGATGTTTGCCGTGGGCTGGGTGTTTGTGTAGTCCTTGTGGGTCTCCCCACCGTGCCTCGGAGAGCACGTTAAGCCGTCGGTCCCGGTTGTTATCATATACACCTGATGGCGATCGTTACTCATAGTAGGGAATATATCCGCCAACCCGCATTGGAGCAGCGTGGTCGATTAAGCTCCGATCCTTCTCCTACATGGAGAAGAGGCCTATGCCCAACAGTGGGTTATTACAGGCTGAATCGTGATCGTGATCGTGTGGCATGTTAAATGCATAATTATTTATTATTAATCACAATTACCAAATATTAGAAGCCTATTTTGATTATTTATGTATTAAAGCCTTAGACCTTAACCTACTATCGTATAATAAGCCTACTGACACACTTAAAGTGTTTATTCTTAATTTTGTTTACGGGATAAGTCACCGTTTTTTGTTTAATTTTGATAGTTCTTTGTGTTAAGTATTACATAAAAAATTGTAGAGTCTAGTAAATGGTTTTTATTTTATCTGGAATCTCCTTTAACTAAGCTTTATTATTAGATAACTATTATTGGCTTTTGCAGAAATTTGGTCATGTATTAGATAAGAGCTGTTGTTTTCTTAAATCAAGAAAATAATGAATAATAATAATGATGAAACAGCGATTACTGGTGACCAATACATACAACTACTATTAAAAGCCTTGGACCTTTATTTTAGGAGTTATACCTGTATTTACTAGTATTCTATACATTAATTATAGCTTATGTAAAACTACCACCGATTCAAAATATAGATTCTTCTCTGAAGAATCAACAGATACTTTTTTTAAACTGTTATCAATGATCAATCAATCGTCAATCGACGAAGCAAACCTAATTTGTTTTAATAATGTTTGTGAAAATTACATCCTACTAATATTATAAACGCGAAAGTTGTTTGAATGGATGGATGGATGGATGTTTTGTTACTTTTTCACGCAAAAACTACCGAATGGATTTTAATGAAAGTTTACAATAATATAGCTTATATATAAGGATAACACATAGGCTATAATTTTTAAAGATAGTGTTTGAATTGTCTAAAATATAACGATAATTGTCAAGGTAGTCGGAAAAAAATCTGCAGAATAGTCTGGCGTGCGCTGCAAAAACTGGTCTAAGTCCCTTGAATTCAAAGCATACTTTACATTGATAAATATGCTCCAAATAAACATAAACAAAGAAAACTTTAACAAAAAATCATCACACAGATGTGCATATAAACAAAAGATAACAAATGTTCCCTCGAAAGGTCTTTACATTTGCTGATAGGGTTGGTATTGGGAGAAAAACGAAACGTAGCGCAAATGATTAAAGTTAGCGTTAGCTTAAAGTAACTATTCCACGCGGACGAAGTCGTGGGCAGAAGCTAGTAATAAATAACTAATAGCGATTTTATTAGCATAATGATTACAATTTATGTTATTCAGATTTGATCAAGATATTAATATACAGATATTATTTTATGTTTCTCTATTGTAACATTCGGTAGTTCTGCTCGGTATTTCTATATTTTCGTTCGAATGATTCTAGAACACACAAATGAACATTAAGGCCGCAATTATCAAACATTTCAATAAAGAAAAACTATTATTTTAATTTCAGTCTCAAGCTATGCGCAAACAATACAACACTTCACTTTTAATTTTTAAATATCTAAATAAAACAGTAAAAATTTAAATTTCAAATATATATATGATAAAAATAATAATAATTAGCCTTCGTTTTACTCCATTTAACTATTTAAATTGTCTTAGTTATAATTTCGTTAAAAGTAAATTTTAAAGTAAAATAATTAATTTCATATAAATTAAGAAATAAAACTTACAAAGGCGGTTTTATTGCTAATAGCTTTGTGGGAGTAGGTAGTAGTAGATACTTAGATTACTATCTTTGACAGTTGAAATTATACCACGAAATCTAAATCAATTGAAAATATGAAAATATTATGCATTTTTTTATTTTATTAACTGTGTTCCTTTCTAGGTAGCGATCCCTAGTACATTTTTTTAACCTGATCAGTATCAAGCTAATTTTCCGTGAGTAGCTTCATTTTGATGAGACGAACAAAAAGTTCCTCTTCGAAAACTCTCGATTGTGGTAGATAATAGAGTTAGCAGGAGGTAGAGCAGCAGTGAGCGTAGGACCGGGATAACGTACCACGCAATTTGTAGGACAATGTTACCATTAAATTAAATAAATATTAACTAAATAAAAGAAAAAAAATCAGAAAAAAAATCAATTTTTGATGACCTTACGAGGTCATCAAGTTGATGACCTCGTAAGGTCATCAAAAATTATTACTAACCAGCTGATTTTTTTTTTTCTTTTAGTTAGGTAATATTTATATAATTTGATGGTAATATTGTCCTACAAATTGCGTGGTACGTTATCCCGGTCCTACGCTCACTGCTGCTCTATCTCCCGCTAACTCTATTATCTACCACAATCGAGAGTTTTTGAAGAGGAACTTTTTGTTCGTCTCATCAAAATGAAGCTACTCACGGAAAATTAGCTTGATACTGATCAGGTTACAAAAATGTACCTACTAGGGATCCCTACCTATTCCTATTGCACTTACTAAAATAAATAAGATTTATGTTTTGTATTATTTTTTATGAAAAAGTTGTTATTAGCATCATTCATTTATATAATATAAGCAGATGATATAAATATTTATAAATAAAATGAAACAAATTTATTTAACATTATACGATTTTTATTATTTTAAGTTTAAATTCGCTCTAGCATCGCTATACACAGGTCATTCAACTTTATACAGTTAACACATTTTTTTTGGTTTTTCGTCAGGGTTTTGTATAAAAATATCATAAGGCAGTGAGTGGGCCGAGTGAGAGGTAGAATTTAGTTCCAGCCGTGGGCTCCGTGGCTGCCGTAGGAACCCTCCCAGTGATCTTCGGGGGCGGAGGCGGCGGCGTGGGCGGCGGCGGCGTACTGGTGTAAGTGAGCAGCGCGTGCGTGTTGGACCTCAGGGGTGTCTACTACGTATTGGCCGTCGTGGGTCAGTTGGATGTGGGCCTGAGGGCCGGTCCACTTTCCGTAACCACCAGCGTAACCTGCACCGTGACCAGCTCCGTATCCCGCTCCATATCCGGCTCCGTAACCAGCACCCAAACCGGCGTAAGAACCGGCGTAACCACCGTGAGCGGTCTTAGCGGCTTCAGCGGAGAGAGCAGCGATGTGGGCGGCCTTCAGGTGAGCGACCTCGGGGGTGTCAATCACGCGACCGTCGTGGGCGAGGGGAGCGGGGCCGTATTTGTGGAGACCTGCGAACACATCCACAATTATTTACTGAGTCTAATTACTGACAATCATTTTTTTAAATGGAAATAAAATGAAACGTGAGAAAATTTAATGTAGCTATGTAAGGGACTTCAAAAAGTATCAGACTTTATGTAATGAACTTTGAAAATGGTTAGAATATTGTTAGCAAAGTAATCATGAATTAATTCTGATTTTCAATGTACTCACCAGCACCAGGGGCTCCGTAGTGGTCACCGGCGCCGTAAGCGGGTCCAGAGATGTAAGCGTGGCCAGCTGGGGCCCAGGCACCGTGAGAGGAGGAGGCTTGAGCGTGTGCGGCCAGGTGGGCGGCCTTGGCGTGTGCTACTTCAGGTGTGTCGAGCACATATTTTCCATCGTGGCTGAGTTGAATATGGGCTGGGGGGCCTGCGTAGTAAGATGCTTGCGCGAGGCAAAGGGTGGCGGCAAGAATAATCTGTGAACAACACGAAATTGTCTTTAATATAATATATTTTATACTATCATTAAACTAGCTGAACACGCAAACGTTCTTTTGCCATATATGTTATTAACACCTGCAACCCCCTCTTGTGGGTGAAATTTCGTAAAATCTGTTCTTAGCTGACCTCTACTTGACAAAAGGAATATTCCTACCAAATTTCTAGTCTCTACGCCTTATGATTCCAGAGATATCGTGATGAGTCAATAATCAATATATATATATGGGTGGAAATCTCTTTTATATATAAAGATTAAAATTAATTATCAAGTTAATATATAAAATTACTCCTTCCAACATAATTAACAATTTTTACGTCATTAATATCAGTGAAAAACAATTGTAAAATATATATTGATTCTTAAGACGTAATAAATCTTTTTATCGAATACCGCGAACTATTATGGACATACACCAATTACTTGTAATCGATCGCTACTGCTATATTTGTTAATTGCAGTATCGAACGAACATGATAGGAATACCATTCCTTAAATTCTGATATATTGATTTGTTTTTTATGATATTAAAACAACATGTGTTATACTAATATTATAGTGAAGTAATGAGACTTTGTGTTAACTTTTATAGGGGACAATGATAAGAAATACAGAATCTTTTTTTCAAAATTCTTTAACCATTAGAAATCTACATTATTTCTGATTGTCATTCTTACTATTTTTATTTTAGTATCCCTAGTTTTTGTTTGTCAGAAAAAAGTACATTTCTAAAACAAGTCGGGATTTTCAAGTGCAGTGGACATCGGTCTGCTTTTCATAGAAATATCAATTTATTAAATAGGTTTTATAATACTACGGTAACAAAATATTTGTTTTAATCACAACCAATGACAATGTAAGCTTTATATCTCCTTAAATAAATGAATCAAAAAGACTATTACGTCACACGATTCTATTTTACCAGTTCATTCACATAGTTACAAAGATTCTGATGTAAATATTTAATTGTACACTTTGTCTGGTGATGATCACGTTTCGACATTAAACTAGATCATAGTATGTGAATAAGCAAGCATAGTAAACTGTTATTTAATTACAAAATCGTAAACTATGAGAAACTATGTCAAAATGTAAATTGTTATAAAATTCTTCTTATTTCGCTAATACTAAGAGCAAGACCTACTTCTTTTTAAAATCGTTTTAATACATTAACAGCATATTCAAACTATATACATATAGTAATTCTTAATAAGAATAAAAGTTCTTTCTTATTATATTTTCTTCTAAAAGATATTACAAACTAAATTTTTTCTTTAATTTTATGCAAGTTACAAAGCTCGTAAACGTTTTACGTAAGAAAAATTAAAATGGCAATAAGTCGTAAATTAGAATAATTGATTTAAATAGTTACTAAACGCTGCTAAACAGAAAACCTAATCGGCTAGGGCGTGGCGCAGTTGAACGCAACATTGCCTAGATAAATGTAACAGGGAAGTTAGTCGTTAAATTAGGACAATAACCGATTATAATCAACACGTAACTTTAACTTCGAAATGAAGTAGAACGGAGTAAACATCGAAAGGATTTTAAAACTTACGTATAGATTTTTTTAACAATTCAATATAATCATCCACATTATGAAAATTATTCCCTATTTCTCTTGGTCTTGCGATAACCTGAGAACGACTTTATCAATATCATTTCATCGTTTCTTTTTAAGTTTTTTAATTTTATGTAAAAGGTTCTTACGCATTGAAAAAATATGAAAAACGTTAACTATTTAAACTTCATAGACAGCTCGCGAGAATAAAATAAATATACAATTTAATAGTAAATAAATACTTCAGACTATTTTAGTACAATAAAGATATATAACAGTTTATTTATTGACCAGATACAACTATCGATAACATAGACCAGATCATTAACATTACAATCAGCAAAGCTTATATTAACTTGTATTACACCGCGGCTTATTGTTATTGAAAACTTTATCATGTTACAAAATTGACCGCACGTATTTATTGAAACCTTGAGTGCAACACCAAAACCGCAGGGACAGCTCTCTAGATCAATTAAAAACAATACTGAACATGACTTTTTAATGGTTTCAATAATTTATAACGAACTTTTGCCATTCTACACTTTTTGTAGTTAAATCTAGCTTTTTACTTTGAATGGAAATTTGATTACAAAAACTCTTGGATTCCGATTTCAGATGTAGCTCTATTATTGTAAATGGATCTCTAATATAAGGATTCAAGTTATCAAGAACTTCAATACAAGAATAGAAGCTAAAGAAACAGTATTACGATTGCAAATCTACAGCGAATTGGTAATAGCGAGCAAAGAACGAATATGTTCCAACGGTAATATTTTGTAACTATATTAACGCAATATTTCGAACTATATTTTTACTTAATACAATATATTTTATAATTTTAACGTTACT
This sequence comes from Melitaea athalia, assembly GCA_905220545.2. NCBI lineage: Eukaryota > Metazoa > Arthropoda > Insecta > Lepidoptera > Nymphalidae > Melitaea > Melitaea athalia. The sequence goes on from HG992196.1 coordinate 13,910,251, forward strand.
GAATCAAGGATATATTTATCATAAGTTTTTATTTTTATAATTGGTTCAGCTTTACATGTAATTTACTTATTACTTGGCATCGCACACACCTTAAGTGTATAGTGGCTAATTACAGGAAACCGAAAGCATAATCATACCACTGGCATTGATTATTCATTTTTGTAATTCTTTAAAAAACTCCGTATTTTTTAAAAATTGATTCGAGAAGATAGTAAGTGAACACTGATTACCTTTAAATGCCTGTCCATATATTGAAATGTTTATGTCCACGACCTTGGCATTACAAGTCTGATCTAATTCCCATTGGCGATACGGCAAATAGCTCGCAAAGATCTCTTGACATTTGAAAATGTTACATGGAAGCGAGGAACTAATTTTGCGTATTGTTAGATATCTTTAGTCCACTAAATTTTTAAAATGTGTTGAAATACGGAAAACTTATACAGGTTATAAAATTACTTGACCAAAAAACTTTTTGTAATTCAAATTAACTGGATAGAAAACGTTTTTTGATATTGCATTGTTTATGAAAACGTTTCTATCGCTCTTGACATGGACGCTTAACCTACATTATAAGTACGATACAAATAGTTATAATTTTCGCAATAAAAGTAGAGTATCGTGTCTGGAAAGCGATTACATCGTTCTATAGGCAAGACAAAGCAAGTGTATAATTTGAGGCGTGGACCTCATATTGACTGGCTTTTGCATTCTGTTGCAAAAGCACTATTTTGCAAGACTTCGGAATTATCATTCAGCGAACTGGTGCACAACAAGCCTGTTGCACTGCATTGCTCAAGAAAGGAAGCGGTGGGCGTGAGGAAGTGCTATGGTATCGAAGGTCATAAGTAAAATTTCTCATAGAAATCGTCATTGGCCCGCGTCACGCTCAAGCGGTGCTTGTGTGTTCGGCCAATTTGCGGTCAACGTTGCATGATCGATATGATTGACTAGAAAGCCGACAATTCTGGTGCTTTGCACACTTACACTACTCACTCGCTCAATCTATGCACGAAATCTAATTTCATATACACGAAATCTGCACCAAAAATAATCGTAACTTTATAAAGTGTTGTATTCGATGTGTCGTTGGACTAATGAGTATTATAATTTTTAGGCAAAAGTTATTGAATAGATCAAGAAAACAATTTAGACTATATTTTTAGATTTTCAATGGAACGGTATAATAATAATAATTAGGCAATATCTAGTTCAACTATTTTCTTGTACAAGTACAAATTTCATTTTTCTTTACACATCTAATTATCTTGCAATTTGTGATAGATTGCAAACTATTTTCTGCCCACAGATCGCAAAGAGATGATAGGACGCGCCCGCCCATTATGCAATGCACGTTTCAGCGTAACGTATTTTCTTTAACCTCTACCACACCGATATCTATAATTTCCTTTTTATTATTTATTTACGACTTTATATATATTTCTAATTACTGTTACGTGCTTTTTCCATAAGTTTAACACAAAACTACTTTACTTTAATATATCTTACAACCAAAGACAATAAAACATTAGCATATATAAATATATAGCTACTAGCTGCTGCCCGCGACGTCGTTTGCGTGCGTTCACTGCTCTTTCCCCGTAGGTGATAGCGTGATAATATGTAGCCTATGTTCTGACCCAACTTCTTAATAATATTCGTGCCAAATTTGAAGTAAATCCATGCAGTACTTTTTGAGTTTATCCCGGACATACATACAGACAAACAGACAAACAGACAAAAATTCCAAAAACTATATTTTTGGCTTCGGTATCGATTGTAGATCACACCCCAAGTATTCTTTTAAAAAAATATTGAATGTACAGTTTTGACTTTCCTACAATTTTATTATATGTATAGATTTTGTTAAAATTTTGATACTAATCATTATATAAGAATGCAATAACAAAACAATGACTAAGGGCTAAATGAATTCCGTTAGCTTTGAGCCGTAGGCGACAATAGCAGGATGTATGAATAAATTGATTAAGTCTTCAAATACTTTGTACTTTCTCAAAATCGACCTTGACTATTTACCTGTAAATCTATAGGTAAGAATAAAAAACGTTCGAATGACATCAAAGTCAGGAAAAGGTTTGCTTACAAGAAAATTAATAACGACTCGATATATTAACGAAAAAAATTACAGCGGAACGAAGTTCGCCGGATCAGCTAATCTTATAATATTATTTAAAATTCTCGTATCCCAATGTTAGGTAGTTAAAATACTGCTCCGAAACGGCTGGACCGATTTGAAATTTTATGTGTACATCGGGGTAGGTCTGAAAATCGGCAAACATCTCTTTTTATACCCCTAAGTTATAGAGGGGGGGGATTAAGGAGGTTAATAACATATATGGAAAAACAACGTTTGTGGGGTCAGCTAGTAATATATAAATAATATGAAAATTTTATAAAGTTGAGGAACTTTAACTATAACATCATGTGCCTAGTTTTTAACTTAGCACTATTATTTATAACAATAAGAATATTCATACATTTTAAACGAGGTTAACGTATTTAATATTTCAAAGCAAATTCAAAAAGCGTAAAATATGAGAAAGTTAGTCGATGTAATAAAAACGTATAATTTTAATATGACCAAAATAATTACTTGAATACAATTATTCTCTAACTTTGTTCGAGACTAGCTTTCCCCTTTGGCTACACCCGTGTTGATTACACTATTTTGGCTGTTGCTTTTTCTCTCCTTAAAATAAAGCTTGTCTTTCAGTAATATCATAGCGTTTTACTGGCAAAGAATTTACAAAATGGATCCAGTACTTTGTAAGTTTATCAAGTTTACCATTACAGACAAACAAAAAAATCAAATCTGCCCTTTTATTACATTATTTTAAATATGGTTACCTATAGCTCTATAGCTATGGATACCTATAGTCTATACTAGTACAAATATAAATTTAATTGGTGTACTTGGAGCTTCGAGCTGTATCGACTAACAAACAGCAGTTGTTTATAAATCAATAAGCATGAAACAAATTATACAATTACAGTTCTGAATAAATTAAGCCGTCGATAGCTATTTACCAGTAGGAAATATCAATTTTCCCATTAAATTTATCATTAAGCCGATCTAAGAGATTTATATTCGTCGATTTTAATCGGAGTTTTATTAGTATCGAGTATCTAAGCCATATATATTTCCTACCATATTAAAATTGTTTTAAAGTGAACTATTTGAGTAAGCAATATTATATTCTCTAAGAGTTAATAATAATATATAGATATATTATATACGATAAAATTAATGAACAAAAAAACACAAAACTTACCATAGACTGCATGATTATGGGTTTAAAATTAGATTTTTGAGATCTCAAACGAACTGACTAAGCGCTGCTGATTTCAGTACTCGCCTAGTGATTTTCGCCTAAGCGTGTGTTCACCACTACCTTTGAAGTCGGAATGCTGTTGGTCTCGGCCAACTCCCTTATATATGTGCCACCCCGCTAGGCGGTATGTAATTGGAAACAATTAAGTGCAATGCCGTAATTTTAATTGTGATGAGCGAATGTCGTTTTTTTTTTGGTGATTAAGGGTGTTTTTAGGGTTGTGTAAACTACTTTTGGAAACGTAAAGAAATTTGTATATTGTCAACATCTTTTGTATTGTGTAAATAATTCCGTTACTTCGTTTGTAACTAAATACAACAGCAACAACTTTAATCATATTATGTAATGATTTTTACTATAACATGCTCATTTTTTACGTTTTTTCTTCACCAGTATAACTAATTACATCTATCATAGCTTATGTAAATTCGTATAAAATATTATATAAATATTATAATTTAGTAAAAATTCAAATATTCGGCAAAATATTTCAGCAAAGCAATAAATATTTCCTTAATAGATTCCTTCGGTAAAGGGACCGCGAGCGGGCGGGTGCCGAACAAAGAACACGTTGATGTCTTTTGTACGGAATCCGCTTCGATACAATTATGCACTTATAATACACCTGTTGTATTAAAAAAACTTTTGAAGAGCTTATTTTTAATTTAATCATCAATTCAATTTTTCATTTATTTGTAATTCTATATAAAACTAAGTTGTTCCGCGCTGTTTCACACGGGGTAGTAAGGAAAAAATATCCTATAGCCTTCCTCGGAAATAAGCTATCCAAGACAAAAATAACTTTTCAATTCGATTTAGTAGTTCCTGAAATAAACAAATATTTCAGCTTTATAATATTATATTCTATACTATATAAAATAATAAATAAAGACATCACATTCGATGATCCTCACTAGTATTTGCACCTATGTCGGGTGTCCGGAAACAAATTACACAAACACAAGCACAAACGCTCAAACAAAAAAAAACATCTGTGTCTGTAGCTGTAGTATACAAATATTTACAAACCAGGACCGAACCCGCTACCGCCAGTACAAAGTGACCGTTGTCCCGAAGCATTGACAATATATTAACTATAGATTAAATGATATGATATAGTAGCATGGTATGACATGATTATATGATAAAAAAATATTTCATACAAGTATTGAAATGATATAAGGTTCTAAGTAATTTTAGTAGAGATGATATAATCAGAAGTATGTTCAGAGAAAACCACGTGTTGTACTCAAGAAACGTAACATAATAACATTAAAACATTAAATCTCAAATTACCATAATTATTCAAAGAAAGTGAAATATTTAAATGTGGATATTATGAGGAGTTAAATTTTCAATGGCATTTTATAGATCTCTCGATATCCCATTCTCTGTATCAATACTAATACTATAAAGCTGAAGAGTTTGTTTGCTTGTTTTAACGCGCTAATCTCAGAAACTACTGGTCCGATTTGAAAAATTCTTTCAGTGTTAGATAGCCCATTTATCGAGGAAGGCTATAGGCTATATAAGTATATATCATCACGATAAAATTAATAGCAGTGGATCATTAATGAAGAATGTTTCAAAATCGGTGTTTTTTTTTCGTTTTGAGAGTTTCAGCTGCGTGGGCTGCGTAAACAGTTACAGTTTTGCAAAAATCATGTATGACAGAATTGTCCATTGGACAAAATAGTGGGCAGAAGCTAGTGTTATATTAAAAAAGGAAATGCCATAACTGTTTGTACACAAGTAGTGTGTGTAGTGTTGTCGACAAGTATAGCACAACGCACATGAAATTTGAAAAACGCCTTGTCAGATCTTGCTTAAAATAAATGGGACCACACGGCAAGCACCACCTTTCGAATAACAAGAGAATCATTAAATTCGGAACACCCAGTAAAGACGTTATGAGGTAAAATACATAAAAATACAGTTTTGTATTGAGAACCTCATCCTTTTTTCCTAAGTCCCTTAAAAATGTAACTAAGGTAGGGCACAGAGGAAATATCCTGCTCAAATCTGGAGCAGCCCGACCGGGGAACTACCTCAACCTTACAGAAGATCACGGCTACATAATACTGTTTTAAAGCAATGTTGTGCAGGTCCTGTAGTGATTAAGGTGGCCAGAGCTCCTAGAGGGGATTCGGGGTAGGGTTTGCAACGCGCTTGCGATGCTTCTGGTAATTTACGCTACTGTAATTGCTTACCATAAGGTGAGAAGTACATGTTTATCGACATAGTTGTAAAAAAAATGTAAATGATAAAATGTGCTGTGTGGTTACGGCACTAAAGAATGTAGCCACCCCCTCTCTTCCCGTGGTTGTCGTAAGAGGCGACTAAGGGATAACACAGTTCCACTACCACCTTGGAACTTAAAAAGCTGACCGATGGCGGGATAACCGTCCATGCTGTCCATGCGACAAAGCCAGCCCTGCGGTCACCAACCCGCCTGCCCAGCGTGGTGACTATGGGCAAAACACATGAATTCGCGTCGTAATGTCGGGCGCGAACTTGTGGAGGCCTATGTCCAACAGTGGACTGTGATAGGCTGTAGTGGTGGTGGTGGTGGTGGATAAAATGTGCGTACGCGAATAACTTCAGGACGACTGCATCAAATCAGATAATTCATTTATTTGTGTTCGTCGTGACAGGACAAGAATTGTATTTTTTTTTTAATTTGTATAAAAGAAAATAAAATAAAAAACCTATATTTACAGAAAAAAAAACATGGCAGTATGGTTCACGTTGTCAGCTGGTGTCAACGTGAAAAATTAGATCTTTCCTCTAAAGATCTAATTTTTTTTTTTACATTTAAACTACTGAACCGATTTGAAAAATTCTTTCACTGTTGGGGAGCTACACTATCCGTGGATGACACAGGCTTTATAATTATATTTAAAAAAAAAGGGAAAAAATGTATTTGAAATTTTTGTTAAATATCCGTGCGAAGCCGAGGCGGGATTCTAGTTAGATATATATTGTTCCTTGTATTCGTTATCTATTAACACAGTAATATTTTAAGATACGAATCATTTATTACACTCGAACAGCGAACTGACAAATTTTCAAATAAGTATTGATCGATTGAAACATAATATTATTCAACTTCTTAACATATAATAATGGACTTGAAAAATTAATAACGACAGATAAAATAGATTACGTAAGTATACTTTTCAAACTGACATAAACATAATTATGTTTGCGGGCGAACGAAAAAAGACAAATTTTCATTAAATTTTCATCGAAAACATTTTCATCGATTACAACTTACGACAAATATTTAATTAAATACTCATTATAAGGGATAATTCAAAAAACTTCTCATAAGATATCGATTAACAGGATCATAATATGACAAGCATTCAATTAAAAAAGAATCATCAAAACCAGTATATATTTACTATAGATTTCTTCAGTATAAGTCGACTTGCGTTACTTAATTCGCATAGACTTTATTAAAAGATAGTATATCTATACTAATATTATAAGGCTGAAGAGTTTGATTGTAACGCGTTGTATGTACCTAATGACTTTGTTTTCAATGTGTAAACGCACTAATCTCAGGACTACTGCTTCAATTTGAAATATGATTTTTGTTTTAAATGGACTCATGTACCGGAAGGCTATATAGAGTGTTCAGCTCCTTACTACGTCACTTTCTTAATTTTTTTTTTGACATGACAACGTCTAATAAATCGATGAACACCGGCTGCATGCACGAAAGCACTTTCGTTAAGTGTGTACAATACCACCTTATGACGAAATAAATATTTTTGATTTTTTGATTTTGATTTGAAAAAGCGTCTTATTGTCACGTTACGCTCATTGTCCCGTTACGCTCATTGTACGCTTGCACCGCATCTATCTCTCTTCCACTCGATTGGCCTATGCGTCCGAGGAGTTGTTTTGTAACGACGTTGTCACGTTAAACTATCGTCCGTAAACCAACTTTACAAACAATCAATTTTTTTTCACATATTATAACGTAATCTATTACACCTACGAAGCCCCCATTTGAAGGAACACAGTCAGAATTCGAACACTCTGTATAAAATTTTAGTACGTTGTTCCCTCATATTAAAGCGACTGAAACCGCGTGGTACATTTAATTTTATTTATTTATTTATTTATTTATACTTTATTGTACATCACAAGTACAAATATCATTTTAGACTGTGAAGTACAATGGGCGGACTTATGGCTAATTAGCCATTTCTTCCAGACAACCCAAATATATATTTTCCTACTATGAGTAACGATCGCTATCAGGTGTACATGATAACAGCCGGGACCGACGGTTTAACGTGCTCTCCGACGCACGGTGGGTAGACGCACAAGGACTGCACAAACACCCAGACCACGGCAAACATCTGTATGGCCAATACAAATGTTGTCGTGTGCGGGGATCGAACCCGCAACCGCTCGCGCAACAGCCAATCGCAATCTATTGCTGTGACCGCTGCGCCAACGCGGCGTCGCGTCGCGCCAACGCGCGGCAATTTTATTTGTATTTGTACATATATCTGTTTCTCGTCTGATTGTCGGTCCTTGTAGGTGTACTCACCGTGCTTATAAGAACACTTAAACCTGTCGGTACCTGTTACAATCATACTCATTGTGAATAATATCCACCAACATGCAGTGGAGCAGCGTGGAGGATTAAGCTCCTTCTCGTACATGAAGAAAAGCATACGTCATTTATGCGCAGCAATGGGATGTTACGGTGTTACAGCCTGAAGCAACGAATTTATTTTATAATTTTCCTAACATAAGCTGTAATGAAGCTGTAAATCGATTAGTCATTATTTTCGGGTCTAAATACTTTATTTCAAATGTTTTGTTGTTCTAGATTAAGCGTTCAACAAAAAATATCTAATCTTTCCAAGGTTTTCAACATCCTCCATTAAGCATTAATTCTAATGAATTATCATTAAAAGATAAGCAGTTTTGAATAAACAAATAAAAAATACTTATTATATTTTGAACTAGGAATCAGTAGCTGAGGTACATCGTTGTGTTATTTTTAACTAATTTTCAAAAGAAGGAAGAGATTCTCAATTGTATTTTTATGTATGTTACATCAGACCTTAGGCTGGCTGGACCGATTTTGATGATATTTTTTTAATCTAAAGGTGGTGCCTGAGATCTGACAAGTACTCTTCGAGTTATATGTAATAATGCCACAACTATTTTTACGTCGACCTACGTTGTATTATACCGCATAACTTTTCACTGTGTGTACCGATTTTGATAATTCTTGTTTTAATCGAAATCTGTTACTTTTCATGTGGTTCCATTTAAATTTGATCGAGATTTGATGACTACTGTTTGATTAATCTATGATAACGTGTATTTACTTGACTATTTTTTCGTGTACCTACGTTGTATTACTTGTCGATGTAGTTGAGGACGGTTTTTCAACAAGTTAATTTTAGTGGTACATTTCATAAAACCTATAGTTAATAAACCTATAGATAAGTAAAATTCTTGTTTAATATCTCTGCAAAGAATGATCGTCTAATATATCTCTATATATATATATAAATGAATCGCTGAATGTGTTACTAAGCGCAAATCTCGAGAGCGGCTGAACCGATTTCGCTTATTCATTTTTTATAATATTCTTTGAGAGCACGAGGATGGTTCTTACGGAGAGAAAAATTTTAAAATTTCCCTGAAAAACTCTAAAAACAACAATTATCTATATTCCCATACAAAAGATTCGTAATAATACTTAAAAGTCAATTTGAACTTTAATACCATACCATAAAGTTTAAGTGTTAGTGGAGGGATTACGGGAAGGATAAGTATTAAAATAAAAATAATAATTAAAGAATCGACTGTTAGGCGGTACGATGTACGCCGGGTCAGCTAGTACACTATAAAAAAATAATCACTTTTTAATTGAAAAATAACTGATACGTCTGCTCGGGCTTTTGCGAAAGAAATACTTTATCTACATTTCAATATTAATTTTGCGACTATTAATTACAATGTTACAATAACATTATTATGTAGGTAACTAAATAACTGGAAATACCTACAGTTGTAGCTGTAATTCTTCTTTGATAACAGCTCATGCAGTTCATAACCGATTAGCATAAATAAACTACTAATCTCTAAAAACACTGTTTTATTATCATTATTATATACTGTTTTTTTTCACATGTAATTCAATATGTACGGAATAAACAATATACACAAACAAACGTGGAAGCTGAATTTAATTTTTAGATAACTAATTGACTAACATATTTCTTATACTAGTGACCTCGTAGAGTCCTTTTGTTTTTTACGCTGGAAAATGCCTTTACGCACTGACCCCGCCGCCCTTAGGCGACGGCAGTGTGGGGCTCCCAGCGCTGTCAGACAGAACGCGCCAGACTACCACCAGACTAACAACCAGCAATGCCCTCGTCGTCCAAGTGGGACGCCACGGAGTCGCGTTAGCATGCTTCGCGACGACCTGGTAGTCCTGGTACAGTCCTTACCCAACTTTACTGGCTGATACTTAGGGCAAAGTTACTATAATCTATCATTAATTTATGTTAATATTTAATTCGTTGTTTAGTCTATGTACGAATGACAACCACGCTCTCATGCATGTAACTATAACATCACCTATTAAATCATTACTAAAATTGCATCGAACCGAAGCATCGATATGTATAGGTCACCTATCTGAATCTATATGTTTTATTTTTACCATTACGGTCTCCCTGTATAGTAAGTGGACACCGTAAGCCCCGCTCCGGCTTCGCACGGGTGCAATGCTGATACTAAATATAAAATATAAAATAAATATTTGCAATCTAAGCGCAAAAAATGTGTTTATTTACGACATCACATTAGAAAACTTTAAAACTCTCAGTGTTCCTCTACTATATTATGCATGTATTATACATATAAACCTTCCTCTGGAATCACTCTACTTACTAAAGAATACCGCATCAAAATCCGTTGCGTAGTTTTAAAGATCTAAGCAAATATACAGACAGACAGACAGCGGGAAGAGACTTTGTTTTATAATATGTAGTGATCAATAATGTTATATTATAATGTTATATATTATTATGATGAAACAACTTTTTTGGATTTTATCAGATTATAAGGGAGGTCTTCTCGTGACCATGGTTGCAGTAAAGTATCAGAAGCTTCGGGCTTTTTAAAAATTTAATGAACCGCGATAAAATCCGAAAAAGTTGTTTCATTATAATAATTGAAACTTACGTAAAATATGTGTTATGTTTATCTAGTCGTAAAACTACACACATTTACAAAGTTTGTCAGTATACGAGGACTACAAAGATTTAGGCTCACGCAAAAGTGGCAGCAATAATAGCATAGTGGCTGAGAATCGTTGTCATATAGTGATTGTATTTACTTGAGTCAACTACAATCTATACTAATATTACTAGCTGACCTGGCGAACTTCGTACCGCCTTTTTTTCTTAAATATAATAATTACATATACCAAAATAAAATATAGCCTATCTTTCAAGTTGGATCAAACTGCACACGGTGTGCAAATTTGATTAAAATCGGTTAAGTGGTTTAGGAGTCCATTGAGGACAAACATTGTGACACGAGATTTATATTATATTAGGATAAAGAGTTAATGTTTTTAACTTTGTTTGTTTGTAAAGAGTAATCTTCGTAAATACTGGTCCGATCATAAAAATTATTTCACTAACAGAAAGCTACACTATTCAGGAGTGATATAGGCTATATTTTATTGTTATTGTACAAAAAAATCACTGAAAAAATAACAGTATATGTAAATCAATTCGGAGATGTGCGATCGAGATGAAAACTTTACTATATACTAGCTTCTGCGCGCGACTTCGTCGGCGTGGACTCTGCTCCTATTGGTCTTAGCGTGATGATACATAGCCTATAGCCTTCCTCGATAAATGGGCTATCTAACACTGAAAGAATTTTTCAAATCGGCCCAGTAGTTCCAGAGATTACCGCGTTCAAACAAACAAACAAACAAACAACCAAACAAACAAACTCTTCAGCTTTATATATTAGTATAGATTTGCATCACAAAAATAATTAACGTCCAACGAAGTGGGTAATAAGGATCGGCTAGTCGCTTATACAACCCGCCCTTAGCGCTCTTGTTATCTTATTATATAAGCTTTGCGCTTAAGCTATGTATCTAGAAGAGTAATTAATTTAATAGCAATCGAATATAGTTTTAGTAAAGCTTTAAATTTATTAATAGGGAAATATAAACTTGTTAAATACAACATCAAGTTTAATACATAAATACTATTTGTAAATAAACGCAGATCGTAATAAACTTATTTGTTCCCATAAATTAAAGAACTGATTATAAAATAAAATATTTAGTCATTGAAGGCTGAATAAATCATTTTAGTATAATGAACTTTATCGAACTCGGATGTTAAAATACGGCAAGGTCTTCTTAATCTTCAAAAATGTCAAATAAATATTGTTATATAGTACGTAACAAGTAAATAGTAATACAATTAAATTATTCATTCATGAACTAAATAATATAGAATATTTAAATTATTAAAGCAAAGCAATTAAATATTATTCATAAACGAATAGTCTGCGCGAGCGTCAGCTAGCAAAAAAAACTACAATTAAATTCCGTATATTATAACTAGCTGACCTGGCGAACTTCGTACCGCCTTATATATTTTTTGTATATATTAATTATATATATCGAAATAAAATATAGCCTATCTTTCAAGTTGGATCGAACTGCACATGGTGTGCGAATTTTATTAAAATCGGTTAAGTGGTTTAGGAGTCCATTGAGGACAAACATTGTGACACGAGATTTATATATATTAAGATACTAGCTTCTGCGCACGACTTCGTCGGCGTGGACTCCACTCCTGTTGGTCTTAGCGTGATGATATATAGCCTATAGCCTTCTTCGATAAATGGGCTATCTAACACTGAAAGAATTTTTCAAATCGGACTAGTAGATCCTGAGATTAGCGCGTTCAAACAAACAAACAAACAAACAATCAAACAAACAAACTCTTCAGCTTTATTATATTAGTATAGATTAATTTTTACAATAAAGGTAAAAAGGTAGCCGGCGCTTAAAAAAACCGTTTCACATAATTATCGTACCATCGATTTAGTACTAATGAATTTTTCGAATGTTTAAAAACTATTTGTCATTTAATAATCCAACCTGTCGCAATTACAAAAACACTGACTATTTTTTTAATAACGCACATTATAGTTAGTAAATATTAAGAAAATATAAATAGATATTTTAAGAAATGAAGTGGTTTAAGTTTTCTAGGCTTTAACTTCTTATACAAACTTGGCAATTATGTAAGATTCGCCTTGCCTAACTATCTACCTTATAAAACTATGTAAAGTGCAACTGAATCCAAAAGAAAAGGTATATATATCATAAACTTTATGATATAATATGTATCCTATATTTTTCTTCCGCCGATTTTAATAGTAAAATTTTCTCAGCAAAAACTAAAACCTACCTACACTTGAACTTGAACCGTATTAGTAAATAAGAGCCATATAAGATTTATAAGTAGCTGGTGAAACGGGCTCTTGCACTAGAAAATATTTAATTAAATCTATACTAATATATAAAGCTGAAGAGTTTGTTTGATTGTTTGTTTGTTTGTTTGTTTGTTTGTTTGTTTGTTTGAACGCGCTAATCTCAGGATCTACTGGTCCGATTTGAAAAATTCTTTCGGTGTTAGATAGCCCATTTATCGAGGAAGGCTATAGGCTATATATCATCACGCTAAGACCAATAGGAGCGGAGTCCACGCCGACGAAGTCGCGCGCAGAAGCTAGTATATTATATAAGTACTTTCGAAATTATATTCATTTTTTAGCATATACAATTAAAATTTATTTCTTCATCAAAAATACTAGACCAGTTTAATTATTTATTTACGTAATAATTTTATTTAATAATAAAGACATTTTTATCTATTTATAAATTAATTCTTTTTTTCGCCTGGAGTTATTTTAAATTGGGTAAGTATTTTCGGAAATATTAGATATTTTTAAAAATATTAAAAATAATAGCTTTAGGAAGCTTTATGGTTTGTTAAAAATTCTCTTACTAACATTAGATACAGAATATTTAGAAATATTACGTAGGTATATCTTTGTTTAATAGTTCCGTTCTGTTTGACTCACTTATATCGACAAATCGAGGTGGGTCTATGGGTCAAACGCTATTCTTATAGATCAAGGCTTAAACCCTACATTAACTAGAAGCTCGAATTTTGCCACAAATGAATGTATACAGGAAAACGTATTTTACACTTCATTAGGTACCACTAAGCCATAAAAATATAATTAAAAATAATTTGAATACTTGAAATTAAGTATTGAATATTTCCAGTAAATATGTAGATGTATAAACTCTAAGTACTGGATTAACTTGGCCTTGGACACCCGATTCCTTTCTTACCCCAAAGGTTGTCGTACAGCTCGGGTTCCGGTTGGCAGAACGTACGCTAACAATATTGCTTCATTGAAACAAACATTGACGAATTTTTTGTTTTATAATAATACTAGCCGACCCGTGCCCACTTAGTTGGGCGTTAATTATTTTTAATAATTACTTCTAACAACGATATCTCAAAAACTATTCATCTGATTGGTATAGTATACAAGGCAATCTGCATTAAATGCTTTTAAGTAAATAAGTTGTCACTACTCGTGTTAAATTATACACTGTTTCACTAGTTGTAATTAGTTAAAAAGGCCTTCGTTTTAACTAGAATTTAATGTCTTAAATAAGTTTTAAAACTAGTTTTGACAAGGCAGAACATTTTTAAAATAAATACAGTGTAAATAATTATTACGCACTACATTGTATCGAAATAAAATCTTTATTAACCACTGAATATCAAAGCAGATTAACAGATTAATATAACTTCTAGTAGTTTAATCCAGGTATTAAAAGCATTAATAATATATATAACCTGAGTCTGACGGCTGATTATCTTTTTTTACAACAAGGGCAGATTCATTGGCTGTAAAACTTACTTTGTTACATTATTAACGTATAGACTTATAGGTACGTTTGTGAAGAGGCTTCACCGCAAAGGATTACATAGTCTTTAATCGACAAATTCGAATTCTCAAAAACAAATTATCAAATTGCTAAGTGAGTAAAATTTGCGCATTGGCGTAATTGGCTTAAGCTCTCTGCTTTTCTACTAATGTAAGTTATAAATAAGTTATATATGTATAATAAAATCAGTTCGAAATTGTACAAAAGGCTAGCTTAGCATTAAGGCAATTAAAAATAATTACGATTCAAACAAAACTTTTGACTGAGGTAAGGTTCAGCAGGAAATATTCTGCTCAAAATCTGGAGCAGTCCGACTGGGGAAGTACCTCGACCTTAGACAGCTAAATAATAACGCTTTCAAGCAGTGTTGTGTTCCTGTGGTGAGTAAGGTGACCAGAGCTCCAGGGGGAGTAGGGAGTGGTCGGCAACGTGCTTGCGATGCTTGTATTATTGCAAGCTTCTTTAGGCTACGGTAATCGCTTACGCCGCGTACGGTTATCGCTTGTTCGCCGACCTCGTTGTATAAAAAAAAATAATAATCTAAAGGTCAATGCATTTTTATGTAGTTGTAACATAGTTATAATTTAGTCGATTCAGCCTGTAATATCCCACTGTTGGGCATAGACCTCTTCTCCATGTAGGAGATGGATCGGAGCTTAATCCACCACGCTGCTCCAATGCGGGTTGGCGGATATATTCCCTACTATGAGTAACGATCGCTATCAGGTGTACATGATAACAACCGGGACCGACGGCTTAACGTGCTCTCCGAGGCACGGGGGGTAACCCACAAGGACTGCACAAGCACCCAGACCACGGCAAACATCTGTATGGCCAATACAAATCAACAAATGTTGTCGTGTGCGGGAATCGAACCCGCAACCGCCCGCGCAACAGCCAATCGCAATCCAGTGCTGTAACCGCTGCGCCAGCGCGGCGTATAATTTAGTACCAACGTAAAATGTGAATTTAGTTCAGCTAAATCGTGACGCCTCCAGTGACTAGACGATTATCTACGCCAGTGGTCGGCAACCTTTTGGTAGGCAAGGGCCACGAGTTGGCCAAATAAACTAAAGGCGGGCCGCACTTATGATTTAAACCCTAGACTCTACCTGATACCTACAATATAATTGGTCATATCCCATAGAAAAAATGAAAATGCTATTAAAATTTTTAAAACATATGGAATTTAATACGTACACGTAATACTTACATTATACAGCACAACAGCATTTTTGTTGTATGGAATTTTTTTATGGATCTAGATGCATTTTCTACCCTAATTCTAAATTTGTACTCAGATTTTTGCTAGCAGCTCTACATTTTGAGATATAAAGGGTAGCTATTTTTGTCAAAAAAACATGGTTTCCCGTCATATAACAATTTATTTAAACAACATTTTCTTTTATGTAACTTTCTTGAATAAGTTGGAGTTTTACAACTATTCTGGATAATCCAACAGTAGTCAGCCATCATACTTTCACTTCAATAGCCCTGGTAGCGCTCCTCCATGAAGCGAATGTCCTGATGAAAGCGTTCTCCCTGCTTCTCGCTTAAATGTCCAAGATTTACAGAAAATCGATCAAGGTGGCTATAAATAAAATGAATCTTACTGCTCATGTTGTATCCAAGGTGCTGAACGTACAATGGTAACTGCTTGACGTGGTCAGGAAAGTCGACGGACTTCTTATTTCCCGAAAAGTTTCTTTTTTTACAAGCCAAAAAAACTAATTCCAGGTATTTTTTCAGCAGTTGTAATACTTTCAGTAAAATTTACATCGTTTATTAATTTTCTAATTTGTGGTTCTTCGAAAATTCCAGCTTTTAAATTCTCAGCACTCAATTTTGGAAACGATCTGGATTACAGTGGCGTGTAAAAGTTTTGGGCCACCCTGTTTTTTCCATATAACTGACAAAATATTTTTTTCTTTCACTTGTTCTTTGTTCGAGTTGTTTGAGAGGATATTGTACAACGGTAAATGACTTTCAACAGTGTGCAAAAGTATTGGGCCACCGCAATTCACGAATTTGCCGGACCTTACTACACAAGATTTTTTGATATTTTTTTCTCATTGGATTCTAAAAACGCTATGCACAAGGAATATGTTAATAATTACTATTATTTCTGCCTCAATGCCGAAAATTTTTAACAATAAAACTTGAAATATGAAAACATTAAGCTCTGTGAAATTTTGTTCAAACCACGTTCAAACTTTATTCAGAAAAAAAATTCACACGTTTTACACACTATATTGGGTATCCAGTGCTTGTTGTTTGTTTCCAATGGCCCTTGATAGTACTCCATGTAAACATTTTTAACGAAGTCTGACACATTTAAACAGAATTTTTTGAATGTATATTTGCCACAAATGTAACAAAATCTATTTGGATTGTTTACACAGGTCTTTCTAGACGCATGTTGTGATTGATCTGCAATGTAAAGACATTGCAGATCAATCACGTTCATTTGTAAATGACTCGGTACTTCCTGAATATCACAGGAAAAAGGGTTTGCAAAAATCTTCTATGCTTGAAACTTTTCAAACTCATCAAATCTGTCGCTGAATGAAAAATGTCACATCATATATCTGCCAGTTTCGTTTTAAATTTTAATTCTACGTGTTACGCGATCGCGGTTCGTTCATGCATTTATGTTGATATTTATAACTTATTTACAAAACATTCGCGGGCCGCAAGTAAGACCTCCGCGGGCCGCACGCGGCCCGCGGGCCGCGCGTTGCCGACCACTGATCTACGCGATAAACAAGTAAACTATTCTGTCTACTTCTACTGATTTTTTATTTTATTCATTTTAATGTCATCTGCTGTTGTCTACTGGTATTTTTAGTGTATAATTTTATAAGAATATTTGGGTTGTACACAGTATTTAAGAATTTTAATAAAAAGAATTATGGTTGTAAAAATTTATTTTAGGTAGTAACATTTAAATGCATCAATCAATCTCTATCCTGCGTTTTCTATTCTTCGTAACATTGGCGAAGACATCTTGGAAAAATTTCGAAATTTTCTTCGCATTTTTAAAAAGTTTTCATTCCGTAAGAATCCTTTTCAAACTGTTAGAAGTCTGTAAAAAAAATTAACGGAAATTATTCTCGTTCTCGACTGTTGCACTTAGAAAGACGCTTAGCGATTCGTTTTTTATTTACAAAGATTAACTTTTAACTGAATACTCCAGCGAGATTAACCAGCTAGTCTGTTTCTTTTGATAGGAATAAAGTCATCAGTCACATTATTAGTTTGCTACGATACTTTATTGCGGATGTTATAAGTTTTGTTGAATAAAAAAATTGGCTGTCTGTAAAGTTGGTTTACGGACGATCAAGCCGCATCTATCTATATTCCATTTACTATCATCCTTTCATATGAGTCATCCTTTATCGTGCATGCTGCCGGCATTCATCGATTTATTAGACGTTGTCACGTTAAAAACGAGTGTGCTTTAGACCACACGTGGAAGTAAAACTTCTTTAACAATAGGCCTGCACTGTGTCTTAGATATACGAAACGTAAGTACGTAACTGGCCATAAGAGAAAGAGAGAACGAAAATGTGTGCTCGCACCTCTCTCTTGCTCCGTTCGCCTTGCCCGATCACACTTTTTGTAACGCTCTCGTCGCGCGTTCACCAGCTTACTCCCTAAGTCAAGCGTGCGTAAAGAAGTTTAACGTCAAAAATGTGTATTAGTTCCGACACGGTCACGGACACTTATTTGCTCCGGCAAATAAAAATATATAATTGAGTACGAAAGCAATAACAGCAATATGTATGTATTATATTTTTCGTTAGCTCATTTAAAAGTATATATTTAATTACTTTTTATCATACCATAGTCTATAGAAGACGCTTACGTAATCTGTAATTAAAAACATAAAGTAATCTCGATAGAGTCTTGTCTATTTGTTTTTGTACTTTTTGTTACT
Source organism: Melitaea athalia (assembly GCA_905220545.2). NCBI lineage: Eukaryota > Metazoa > Arthropoda > Insecta > Lepidoptera > Nymphalidae > Melitaea > Melitaea athalia. The sequence continues at coordinate 13,928,609 of HG992196.1, forward strand.
TATTACAGTTTCTAAGAGGCGTGCCTCATTATAATTACATCACCTTATCATACAACCAATTAATTATATAAACAATTTCCTATAATAAATCAAACATGCGTATAGTAAACGCATATAAAAAAGAGCTTAGAAGTAAAACATTTGATATAAACTTTTAAGCTTTAACAGTCACTATCAACAATTTTACTTGCACCGAATATACCGCGGTCATCATAATGAAACTCCGGACATTTCGGCGAACTAGACGTACCTACTAGAGACTACGACTCTACAAGTGTGGGTAGTTTCAAATTACAATGGTGGTGAATCGCGTATGAGTAAAAGTATCAAATTTAAAACTGTATTCATTAAAATCTGCTGTGTAGTCTTTAACTAGCGACCCGTCCCAGCTTTGCACGGTTGCAAAAACTATCAGTGTTCCTCTACTGTATTATGCATGTATTATCCCATCCCATTAGTTTTTGCGTGAAAGAAGAACAAACATCCAAACAAACTTTCCCGTTTATAACATTAGTAGAATGGAAATAAATATGTGCCACAAATCCCGAAGCAGAATGAGGGTTACTGCACGTGGCACCAATGGCGTAGTCCTAAGCTTTTAACATATTTTAATGATGTTTTTTTTTCATATTGTTCAATATTAGACTTGTAATAGTAATCTTGATACTTTATCACAACGTTTGACTTATTGCGAATTACATGAAACGAATTTCCGCCAAAGGTCGTACCTAGCCCACTGAACACAAACGTTTATTTCTAACAGGGTAATAAAGTACAATGCCGCTTGGTTGCATGAAAATTCAATATTTTATTTCTATTTACGTTAAATTGAGAAAAATCGTACGTATTTGTAACTAATCAACTGATTTTAATTAAGTAATAATTAACACTAGTGGTCACTCACAAGTCGAAATTAGAAAACTAAAAAATTATGAAAATAAAGAACCTTTTTATAATTTTTCAGTTTAACTACAGACTTTAAAAGTATAATATGCCTGTATATGTCAAATACATGGTTAATGTGCGTAATGTTTTATTTTTATTGATTTAATATTTTATGTATAGTTTTAAAAAAATAATAGCATTCTGCACTTCTTCTCTCTATAAACTATAAGTGTGCGAAAATTCATACTCCTCCGTCAGTGCAATTTTCGTAAAAAAGGTTACAAAGTTTTTACTTCACGTATTAATATAGGTATAGAAGATATAAGAATATATTTAATAAATACACACGGGCATCTTTTATTAAGATGGAAAACTTAATACTTGTGTTTTAGGTTAAGCTGATGATAGAAACGTTGTTTAAGATAGAGTAATGTATTTTTTAATTTCATGTAAATAAATATTTGCATTACCCCCATGCTATAAGAACTTTTAAAACCACTCGCTTGTACAAGATAGTAATACATACAATCAAACACAAATTAATGTATGCACCACCCACACTAACATAATAAAACCTCATCAAATCCTTGACATAGGTCAAAGGTAACACCTACATGACTCTGAGGTCATAGAAATGGAGAGAAAAGCAGCAGTCATTATAGGTACGCGTAGATCATTTATTTAATACAAAAATACTTTAGGTTACAGTAACGTAATATGTGGCAAAGCCGGTTCGACATAACGTTTTTAATACTTGTCAAAACATTAAACGATTTAATTTTTACTTTTACTTAGACAAGACATCTATCACAGAATTCAGAAATTCTAGATAGAGCTGAGCTATTGAGGTAGAGCACAGCATTAAATTTCCTGCTCAAAATCTGGAGCAGCCCAACTGGGGAAGTACCTTAACCTTCAGAAGATCATGGCAAAATAATACTGCTAATAGTGTTGTAGTCCTGTGGCCCTTCTTGTGTTCCAGGCGTCTGTGCTATGGTAGCCTCTTACCTTGATACACTCAAACACAAATGTATGCACTACCCACACTAACATAATAAAACCTCATCAAATCCTTGACATAGGTCAAAGGTAACACCTACATGACTCTGAGGTCATAGAAATGGAGAGAAAAGCAGCAGTCATTATAGATACGCGTAGATCATTTATTTAATACAAAAATACTTTAGGTTACAGTAACGTAATATGTGGCAAAGCCGGTTCGACATAACGTTTTTAATACTTGTCAAAACATTAAACGATTTAATTTTTACTTTTACTTAGACAAGACATCTATCACAGAATTCAGAAATTCTAGATAGAGCTGAGCTATTGAGGTAGAGCACAGCATTAAATTTCCTGCTCAAAATCTGGAGCAGCCCAACTGGGGAAGTACCTTAACCTTCAGAAGATCATGGCAAAATAATACTGCTAATAGTGTTGTATTCCTGTGGTCCTTTTGATGTTCAATATGGTACGGTAACCTTTTGCCATCAGGTAGGCCGTACCTACGCTTGTTTGCCATCCTAGTCGAATAAACAAAGACAGCAAGTATCAGCTCCAGCTCTATGTCCAAAACAACTGGAGGCACGAGCATAGACATTATCTATACACATAGATAAAATTGGCGTGTCTGTTTGTAATATTAAAATAATAAATTGTAATATTAAAATTAAAATAACCACTTTTTACTAAATGCATAATTATGGATCTATACACGGTATATATACCAAAATAACATTTTGTACAATTTTTGTCTGTCTATCTGTCTGTCTGTCTGTTTGTTCCTGCTAATCTCTTAAACGGCTGGACTGATTTTGACGGGACTTTCACTGGCAGATAGTTAATGTAATAAGGTGTAACTTTTGCTACTTTTTTTTTACAACTGCGAACTGAACAATAACTTTTTGTTAAATTCCACGCGGACGAAGTCGTAGGCAAAGCAGCCAGTACGAAATAAAAAACACACAAACATTTTAATTCTAATTGACAAATAAGGTCAATAGCTTGTACCTTTATCGGTGTATTTGGATCACCATCCGGATCTGATCTAAATATTTCAACATACAATCGATTTTTAGTCAAGATCCTTGTTGCGCCCACGCTCTAAGAAACCTTTGAGAACACGTTAAGCTTCTTCTTCTTCTTTGTCTTCTTTGGACTTTTGTTAATAAACGTATATAATTAATAGCTTTGTACAGCGTGGCGTTAAATCAGCCTGTAACACCCCAAAACTGGGTATAAGCCTATTTTTCTATGTATGTATTTAGATGGAAGGTGCGAGTATACTTGTACTGCTACTATGAATTACAATCGCTATCAGATGTCTATGTTAACAAGCAGGACCGACCACTTTGCGTACTCTCCGTGGGGAGACCCAATTAAGAGATAAACAATTTAAAAGATATTATTTATTTCAGTATAGTTTTTACTGATTTTTAACCGCAAACAAACTTTCTATAAATGGCGTCATAAAAGCAATTTAACAGTAATATTACACCTAATTCCTTAAGTCACAGTGTTTGCCACACATTTTCAATGTTAAACGAAAATAAAAAGCATATTGTTTATTTTATACAACGTTTACAAAATTGTATGGCGTTTTATGTTAACCAATTACATCTAATAGGTGAAATCACAAATAAGGTATCGCAACCAACCGTTAAGAGAGTTTAAAGTTTGTGCACACGACCTTGATATGTCAAAAAGAGAACAATTAAGAATGACATATATAATACATTTTATAAATATCATTTAGATGTAGAGATAATTAATTACGAGCTATTACTTAGCGCAATGAAATATCATTGGCTGTAATTTTTTGGTATGATAATTTAAAAAAAAAATAAGTTTTGTCTATTTTATCTGTGATCAAATAAATTCACCATGACACAGATAAAGTGCAAAACTTTATTCAAACTTTTTTTATGGTTGCTTACTTGAAAGAGTACCTAATAGTTTTGTTAGCCTGTCTATTTGTCTGTACGTAGAGATAATTTTTTGACGGCTATCCCATTGCGTGGAATAATGGTAGAAGGTAGGATAATTATAAAGGTTGCTTGATAACAAGGTTATTGAAGGAGGAAGAGGAACAGTTGGATTTTAAAACATTAATTTTTAAACCGAAAGCATGTTTCAGAATAAAATTCATATTTAAAAATGTACCTACCTACTCTATATTCAATAATTTAAAAAATAAAAAAAATTGTTAAGCTCATTGTGAGCTACTTTGTAACATAGTTTGAAAAAAATCTCTGTCTCTATATTTATAAGAATTCTTAACCTACTTTCATCGTTACAATTAATGTAAACCGTTTATAAAGCACTATTTGCATTTTATAACTAATTCAAAAAATATATATTATAAATTTGAAAGTTTGTGAGGATGGATGGCAAATATCCGACTTCACATAGCTGGAAATCCAGAAAAATACATATGCTAATTTTAATCCCGTAGAAATCATGGGATCTTAAATTACGTGGATGCAACCGCAAGGCAAAGCTAGTGATAAAACATTTTCTTTACTCTATTTATCTATCGCAATTATTTTTTTGTACTAGTCGCTTTTATAAATCACATTATCAGATAAAACCTACAATAAGGGTCACTTTTAATCACAAATGAATTAGATTATGTATATTCTGCAATAGCTCCGCCAGTCGAACAGTGGGTGGTCGAACATAAAATACGATGTCTACAAATTTAATTATAATAATTCTAGAAATCTAAAATATAATAACATTGATTACGATTATTATTACCAATTCTCCCTTTCGCCCTGCGTAATAACAATTATTGTTATAATTGTCAGCGTACAGTGCGGGTTCAGGTAGAAACCATTTCGTTATTTCATCATTTAAAAAAAAAGTAAGTAAGGTAGGTGAATGAAAGTAATATTATTTAAAACAGTGTTAGCTAGAGTAATTTTTTAAGTTATTTTAAATTGCCTGAAGGCTTTAATTTTTTTTTTTTTTGATTTATACCTAAACTTGAAGGTTTGATTTACTTTTTGTCTCTGTCAAGTTTTCTTTGGCCCAAAATTTTTTTTGTAGATGTTTTCTAAATTAAATCACATTTATTTTACATGCGCAATGTATTGATGATCAAAACAAAAAAGAAATGGCGTTGATATATCAATAAATAAAAAATATGATGGTCAAATCACTAATTTTCGGCACTTTTTTCGAAAAATGAAAAAAATCATAAAAAAATCCGTAACACTTTGCATATAGGTAAGTTAGCCTAAATAGGTTCCAAATGACCCCCCCTACCCAACATACCTCTATGGCTAACCATTCCCCTAATACCCTGTATAAAAGAGATTTCCACCCTGACTCATCACGATATCTCTGGAACCATAAGGCGTAGAGACTTGTTTGGTAGGAATATTCCTTTCGCCGAGTAGAGGTCAGCTAAGAACGGATTTTACGAAATTCCACCCACAAGAGGGGGGGCGGGGGTTAATATCATATATGGCAAAACAACGTTTGCGGGGTCAGCCAGTCTATATATATAAATAAATGAGATTTCCACCCATTGACTCATCACGATATCTCTGGAACCATAAGGCGTAGAGACTTGAAATTTGGTAGGACAGCACTTGGGGGTGCCACTACCGCACTAAACCCCCTGCGGGTGCCTTCAGCCGCTTTAATTGAAGGGTCCCGGATCTGCAGGCAACAGAATCCCTCCAGCGACATGCTGGCCTCAGTGAAAAGGCCAGACTTCTCCTCCATGGGGACTGTCCGGCTCACCTCTGAACAGTCCCGACGACGCCGTGTCTAGCAGGACCGGGTTCCCATCCCGGGCGACACGGGCACAGGAGCGTTACTGGAAGCGCCTCCTACGTACCCCCATTCGTCGCCCGCGGGTGGAAGCCACGTCGGCGGCCTCCGACCTAGTAATATACAATATCATACTTGTACGAAATGTTACCTTTTTAGGATTGTTCAAACTTAAAATAACTAAATTATAATTCGTTACCAACATTTAGCATTTTTTATTATAAATTATTTTTATACGTTTAAAGTAGGTAATTAAAAATTTAAAAAAAATAACATTGAGAAATTGTGAAATTTATATGTGTGCGGTAAAAACTTAGCGTTTTCACGCTTATTTTAACTTTTAGACTAGATAAAAAGAACAATTAACGTCGATGCAATAGGAAACAAATGTTACGCTTCAAATATAAAGCTTACCTCACGTACATATATGGCTAATGAAAGAGCTACACTTTTCTAAGCAAATTCCCGACCTGCCTCTTACTATTGCAAATTTTCATGCATTATTGCTATGCACTTTGGCAACTATGGCATTACAATTTTCGACCCTCACAATAACATCTACAATCATTCATTTTCAAATGTAAAGTAAAATGTACTTTAGTAATCTGTAATAAGGTTAATAATTCTGTATCAAGCAGCAGAAAGTACTAGCCATTGTTCTTGTATGCGTGCACAGACTCTTTGATTTTTCGGTCTATTTACTTCGCGGTAATTAATCAGCTTTACGTGTTAAAATACATTTCAGCTGCAATGTTAATCATATAAGATTGTATGAAAGTACCTTTCATATTAGACGTTTTAAATCAAGCTGTCATTGATTTGAATAGAAATGGTCGCCCAGTGGTCGAAATTCGACCATAATTAATTTAAATTATATATTTAAACATTATTAAGTACATACGCGTGTGTGTCAATTACATATTAGTGAGTGTAATGTTTTTTTAATGGATTTAATGTATTTTTATGCATAATTAAAAAAAAATTAGCATTCTGCACTCCTTCTCTATATAAATTATAAGTCTACGAAATTTCATACTCTTCTGTCAGCGCAATTTTCTGGTCTAAGATCCGAGATAGCTAAATATTCCCTCATCTGTTAATTAGATGAAACAATTTTTTATAGGCTGATTTCAATATTGTGATTTATAAAAACAACCGCTGCCACCATAAGCCTGCTGCAATTTTTTTTTCTTTTCCCTCTCATGTTAATTACATGTAGTAAGCTAAAACCGTTAATATTTTACATTATATACCTGACTGTAGTAGGCACCCATCTCTATGATTGCTATACTTACCTGCAGCCAGGTTACTGACCTATATAATGTAAAATATATAATATAAAATATTGACGGTTTTAGCTTACTACATGTAATAAACATGAGAGGGAAGTAATAAAAAAAAAATTTAAAGTATTATTATTTGCAGCAGGCTTATGGTGGCAGAGATTGTTTTTATAAATTCACAATATTGAAATCAAATAGTTTCATCTAATTTACAGATGAGGGAATATTTTGTTATATCCCGGATCTTAGACCATTCGTAAAAAGGAGTACAAAGTTTTTGCTTCACGTATTAATATAGGTAAATGGCTACAGATCGTTAATAGGATTCCATATAGCTATTACATCACTATAGCCAGCGCTATGGTCATGGCTGCACTAAAGTATGTGATATAGGACACAGCAGGATTAATCCTGCTTAAAATGTGAAGCAGCCCGTCTTGAGAAGCACCTCAACCTTACAGAATAGCCTTTAATATTGATGTAAAATGAGAATAAATGTCTTATAACCTTTTTCAGAAGATCACAGCTAAATAATACGCCTCTAAAGCAATATTGTGTTCCTGTGGTGAGTAAGGTAGCCAGAGCTCCTGGGGAGGTCAAGGTCGGCAACGCGCTTGCGTTGATTCTGGTGTTGCAGGCGTCTACAGGCTACGGTGACCGCTAACTATCAGGTGTATCGTTATCATGTTAGCCGACCAAGCTGAATAAAAAAAAATTACCAAAAACATACTATGTATTCGATTTCACATATAAATCTACTAGCTGACCCCGCAAACGTTGTTTTGCCATATATGTTATTAACCCCCGCAACCCCCTCTTGTGGGTGGAATTTCGTAAAACCCGTTCTTAGCTGACCTCTACTCGGTGAAAGGAATATTCCTACCAAATTTCAAGTCTCTACGCCTTATGGACTATGGTTCCAGAGATATCGTGATGAGTCAATGGGTGGAAATCTCTTTTATATATATAGATAATATAGATACTAATATTATGAAGCTGAAAAGTTTTTTTGTTTGTTTGTTTAAGCGCGCTATTTTCAGGAACTACTGGTTAGAATCGAAAAATTATTTTTGTGTTAGGTAGACCATTTACCGAAGAGGGCTATAGGCATATTTTTCTCAAATTAATCTGTATAATACCGAGAAGCACAGCTAGTAATAGTATTAGTAACTATGAAAGTTTAAAAACTGAAATACCTATTGTTAATACTTAACTTCAAGGCATTTCTGAACATAAGTAAAGCAGGAACTATGTTTTTAATGGATGTCATAAATTACCCCATATGATACCGAGCTTATTGTTTCTCATTATGTGGATATCATTACCCACTATACATATACATACAAATACGTATATGTAGTAATTGCACACGTTGTGTATTGAAAATATGTATATTAAGATTTTTTTGTGATAAATCATTGTATCTGTATCTTATACTATTAAACGAGCAATTCTTGTATATATATATATTTTCTGAATCTCGGAATCGGCTCCAACGATTTTCGTGAAATTTAGTATGCAGGGGATTTCGGGGGTGATAAATTGATCTAGCTAGGATTCATTTTTAGAAAATGTCGTTTTATCCCTGTTTTTAGGCAATGAAAAAATATCATTACAATACGAAGCTTAATTTCACTACTGTCAACATATCTGTAACAGCGTAATTAGGAAATCGGCGGGTGTCAAATCGTGTTGACCCGAGTTCGAATCTCAGTCTCCAGGTTAACTTTTTTTCTTTTTTTTTTTTAATTTCACTCGTGATTTATTATTTAAATAAAATTAAAATATAAAAATACCGAGAAAAAAAAATAAAAACAAAAAAAAAATGAAAATACCGAGCTAGGCTCGGTCACCCAGGTACTTGTGATTTATATGGACATCCCAGATAAAAGTGAATGCGGAAGAATATACTTACGCATTTTTTACTTTGAATGAAACTGGTTTAAAAATGTGGTGTAAATTTTTTCTTGTGTGTGTATTTCAAAAATCTGTTTTAATGAGAATTTTGACGCGAGGTAACGTATACTAATTTTTATATATTTTACGCCATTTCACGAAAATTAAAGTTTTTATGTCGGAAACTGGAAGTGCTTTCCGGTTTTATCGGTACGTTAAAGTTTCTCTGACCCTGTCAGTTGCAAGTCTGTGAAAGAAGTCTAAAGGTTTTACTAATTTTTGATTTTAAAACGCAAATTGTTTCTTTTTTTCACATTAATTCAGAATAGGAGTAACAATAGGAGCATAGGAAAACCTGGATGAGAATTGCGGAAAACCGGGATGTCTGGCGCGAACTTGGGGAGGCCTACGTCCAGCAGTGGACTGCAATAGGCTGAACTGACTGACTGACTAAACTCTTCCAAACTCAAAAACAAAATAAAATTATTTCTCTGAACTTCATCTTGCATCTGTATGAGTCAACAGTCAAACAGCCATCAGTATATCATACCATTCACTAGTAATTTCGAATACCGTCGGCACTTCGCTCAGAACAACGAACTAAAATCGGAAATCACCTTGATCTCGTACAGTCATTAAAGTTGTGTGAAATTATTAGTATATTTGTATTAAGAATTTGTATAATAAATACACACTAGTATCAAAGTGTCTTACTTCAATACAATCACGTTTAAAGTATGACAGCATACTAAATATTTCATATTATTTTTTAAACTTTTATTAAATTAATGACTTTCAGTGCTGCCAAAATATCACGAAAGATTTATCTAGTGCCATGTAAAATGGGGAGATAAGCTCCTTATATAAACATCTCATGGAAACACTTAAAACCTGACACAAGGCAATAAATAAAGATAATAATAAAGCAAGGAAATAAAACTAAATGTAGAGTGAAAATACACAAAGTTATGTTTTGATAAATCATAATAAATAAATGTTTTTGTATTTTTTTCTTTACTTTCATGCAATGCACAGTACAAATAAAACTTTAACTATTTTCGAATGCAATGCAATAATAACTTTATTGAAAGTAATCGGATATCGCATGCAATAAAATTAATTATTATAACTGAGTAAAAGTAAGAATGTAATTAAATTATTTGGTTTTTATCCATTCACTTATATCGTGAACGGTTTTTGTAAATGCGCTAATCTCAGGATTTAACGGTCTGATTAAAGAAACTCCTCTCGGAAATCCGTTTATTGAGTAAGATATTACTAATTATTATAGACTATATTACGCTTATTACGTTAAGATATATGAGAGCGAGATTCGAAAAAAACAATAGATAGCAAATTATAGCCAAAAATATAAATTACTAGCTTCTGCGCGCGACTTCGTCGGCTGGACTCCGCTCCTATTAGTCTTAGCGTAATGATATATAGCCTATAGCCTTCCTCGATAAATGGGCTATCGAACACTAAAAGAATTTTTAAAATCGGACCAGTAGATCCTGAGATTAGCGCGTTCAAACAAACAAACAAACAATCAAACAAACAAACTCTTCAGCTTTATTATATTTATATTATATAAATTATAAAGTTAAAAGCTTGTCGCGAGATTTACCTTTGTGTAGATAACTAATGAAGTAAATTAAATAACTTGATCTGATTGATTTTGATTTTTAAAATTTTCGAACTAAGTAAATCCAACTAATTAAATCTCGCGAAAATCTTTTAAAGTTGTTTATATTCTACAAATTTTGTAATTTTAACGTTATACGTTGATAGTAAAAAGTTTTAAAGGTATTTTTTCAGCAGTTTATTTTATTATTTTCAACACATCTAAATAAAAGGTTATTTGTTTTAGGAATAAAAAGTTCTTACTTTTAATTTATTTTATGTTCAGTGAGAGTGTGAACTAATAGTTAGGAACTTATTGAAAAATAGTTTGCTTGGGTCGTTGCATATTCTACTAATCCTTCCTTATCTATGATATCCGTAACTTACCTGTGTCACGGGAATAGAATCTGCACGACTGGGCGTTGTGGGCTATAAAATAATTTGACATCTGAAATGTTTTGCTATAAATTAATACATGCCTCAATTAAATTAGAGTATTAAATTAAATACATAACACTAGAATACTCGTATAAAGCTTGTTATCATTAAAAATAAATTGCTGCAAACAATCAAATGTTTAAATCATAAAAAAAATCTTTAATACATTTATAAACAACTAGTTTATCCGGCAAACTTCGTTCAGACATATTTTTTTCCGTGAACATATATCCTGTTTTCTGTGTGTTTTCTGTAACCGTACATATTGATTTGTTAATAAAATAAATGGCATTAGCGACACTCCAATGATTCCGGTAATTATATTTTACTAGCTTCTGCGCGCGACTTCGTCGGCGTGGACTCCTCTCCTATTGGTCTTAGCGTGATGATACATAGCCAATAGCCTTCCTCGATAAATGGGCTATCTAACAGTGAAAGAATTTTTCAAATCGGAACAGTAGTTCCAGAGATTACCGCGTTCAAACAAACAAACAAACAATCATACAAACAAACTCTTCAGCTTTATATATTAGTATAGATTCATATTTTAATCAATGTTCTATAAAGACAAGCACAACGTCTTCTTATTATTTTATCACATCGGTCTTGGGGTGTCCAACACAATCCACAGCAATCTGTAAAGCGTAGTTTAGGCCTACAGCTATTATCCGATACAACCAAAAAGTTTTTTTTTAATCTTCTTGTTATAAATAAAAAACCTCAAAAAAAAGAAAGAACATTTTTAATAACTTTCTTTCGTATGAAAACGGAAAATAACCGTGGTTTATAATTCAAGAATTGCTAAATCACCAAGCCTGAACTGTGTGTAGGTAAACTTATTGTTAGATCAAATTATGATAACAAATGAAATCGCTATCAATCATCGTCAGAACTCTCAGTCATAGAAGTGATACGATTTGCAATGTTTGACAAGGTTTAGAACTATTTGTTTATGACAACGGAAGGAATATCAAATTTTATAGAGTTCCAGTTTAAAAACAAATGAAGGAATTTTACATTATATTTTCGAGCCCTAATTTTTTTATGTAGACTATTCGCGAACCAATAACTAAAGACTGACAATTTTTTACATTTTTCAGACACTTATCGACTTTTTCAGACTTAGCGACTTTCGGCGAACGAACATCCTTTGACAAATTAAATAGTACCTAGTAAGTTAGAAATCACATTTGTACATCTTGTATTGTATCTTTCTTTATGTGTCTGTATTTCGGTGTACATTAAAAATAAATAAGTAAATAAATAAAGACCGTTTCAATTGCTTACTTCAACAGACTAATTTCAACACTGCGTTCTAATTAACTATGATTTTGTTGGTCAAGCTAACTGATAGCGATGATCCACTATTTTTTTATACAACAAGGTCAGGAAACAAGCATACGGCTCACCTGACGGTAAGCGATTATAGACGCCTGCAACACCAGAAGCATCGCAAGTGCGTTGCCGAACCTATCACCAAATTCCCTCCAGGAGCTCTGGTTACATTACTCACCACAGGAATATATCACTGCTTGAAAGCAGTATTATTTAACTGTGATCTTCAGTAACGTCAAGGTACTTCCCCAGTCGGGCTGCTGCATATTTTGAGCAGGAAATTGCCTGCTGTGCTCCACCTCAGTGATTAGTTTCTAAACGCGAATAAATTAAATACCTGTGTTGCTAAATAGACTATGTATAATTAGAGTCTCAAAATATTACACTAACGTATTTATATGTAATTAAGACACAAGTTCCATTTGTCCAACACAGTGTTAAAGTACTTTACCGATGTTAATCGCACTGAAATTGTATTGCCTAAACTAGTTGTACAACAGTGTGACATGGGCTATCAAGAAACCTTTATTTGTCTATTACAAAATTGACAAGTCGTTTAACAAAATTATATTTGCTTTATTTGTAAATATTGTGTCCTTGCTTCGATGAACAAGAACCGTCCAGTAGTTAATGAGCACACGCTGCTTGCGACGTAAAAAATAAATGAACTTGTGTTAATTAATAGTAAATATGTGCGCTATAAATAACACACTGTCCATTGTATTTATCTTATTGACGTTTCAATATTTTGACGTCAATCTATGACTTATTTAATTGAGGTAGAATAAAGCAGAAAATGCCTTTCTCAAAATCTGAAGCCAACCAACTGGGGAAGTACCTCAAATTGACAAAAGGTCAAAACTAATGGAACTACATTCAAATAGTATTGTATTTCTATGATAGGTAAAGTAGCCAGAACTTCATCATATTCAGAGGATGCGCAGTGTTGACAGCAGGTATAGAGCTGGTAACACGCTTGTGATTTTCCTGTCCACCAGGCAGACCGTGTTTGCCACCCTACTGGTAACTGTAATCCTTATCCTACATGGGGAAGAGGCCTATGCCCAGAAGTGGGATATCACAGGCTGAATCGTGATCGTGATCGTGGTAACTGTAATGAAACAACTTTTTCGGATTTTATCGCGGTCTACTAAGTTTTCAGATGCCCGACGTTTCGGATACTTCACAGCAACTACACATGTTGTCACGGGTTAAGTAATAAAATTACCTACTGGTTATTATTATATCTATCAAAAGCTCCTGCTTATAATTATACATACAATAATCAATTTCATAGTTAATCGAGACAAATTAATAAAACTGACAGATGCATAATTGAAACAGTCTCGATTTCACTAAAACTCTCAATCATTTATACATCATAGTCTGTTAATTTAAAGAATGCAAAAAAATCGAGTTGGTATGCAATTAACAATTTTTTACGTCAACGCAGTCACGTAAAATCACATTAGTCATACACAGTTAACCTTCTAGTCTAAATGATATTTATTTTAATATCCGTTACCACTAACGCTATATGAGAAATGCAATTTTTAATTTGCAAATTTGTGTAAGTAGATTTTATAATTTTCTTTTTAATTTTATAAAGTTAAAATTATAGAGTTACTTGAAGGTCAAAGACTTTTTATACAGGTCTTATTAAAGTACTCTACAGAATATTACACACTATGTTAATTAATTACTTGATAAAAATTTTGCAGCCGTAAACGCGCTGGATGAAAAAATATGCACATCTCAAACTAACCGACCCGGCGCGGGCGACTTCATTCAACCATAATTATATTTTTTCCTGAACTTAATTCTTTTTTTTTTCATTTTCTTTTATTTAAACCTTGTCCTGAAAATAACAAAAAGAATAATACAATTTTTAGTTCGGAAGATATGCATATACTTCAGAGATTCGTTTTTTTATGTAGATAGCGTACAATAAGGACGTAAGTTTCAAAGCAATACAGGTTATTACAAACGTGACAAAATGCATGTTCCCTAAGTAGAGTTCAATAAAAAAGAAATATTTAATATTTGTTTGAACTGCCTCCCACACTATCTCACAATGAGTTTTTTTTTTTCAATATTTCAAGTCAGTAGTCACTTTATATTCGGTCAAACAATCAACAGAAGACATTTAATCTGTATTTTTCTCGAATTATCGCCGAGCATTCCCACCGTCCTTGTCCATGTTTAAAGATATTTCCGCGTTGCAATCATTGACAACATATAAATCTATTTAATAATTAGTACATTTGATAGGTTAAGGAATAAAAATTGAGTAGGTAAATAATTAATTTTTTACTATGATAATGTTTGATATTGATTTTTAAATCTGTCATTTCATAAATGATTTATTGAAGAATTATTGTAGTTACATAAACTAGAATATATAATTAACAAGGAATTGGAAACATATATTTTTCTGCATGTAATAAAAATGAATTGAATTAAAACGAATGCCCTCATTTTATTCAGAGTTTGTGCAAGTTGTCCTAAAACAAAATGTGTTATACTTCTACACTATTTCTAATCTATACTAATATTATATAAAACACTACTGAGGTAGGGCACAGCAGGAAATTTCCTGCTCAAAATATGGAGCAGCCCGACTGGGGTAGTACCTCGACCTTACAGAAGACCACAGCTAAATAATACTGTTTTCAAGCAGTATTGTGTTCCTGTTGGTGGGTAAGGTGACCAGAGCTCCTGGGGGGGATTGGGGATAGGGTCGGCAACGCGCTTGCGATGCTTCTGGTGTTGCAGGCGTCTATAGGCTACGGTCTTACCATCAGGTGAGCCGTACGCTTGTTTGTCAACCTAGTTTCATAAAAAAAATAAAAAAATAAATAAAAGAATTAGTAGAATTTATAGTTTTAAATATTTGTGAGGATAAAACTCGAAAACTACTGGAGCCAAAATAAAAACAACATTTTTTCTATACATAATAAAAATAAATTATATTAAAACTAGACTATGACATTTTGGCCAAAGTTTCCGGCAGTAGTTTTAAAACAAAATGTAATCAAAACAACTAGACTATTTCTAATGTTTTATACATTGATCAAGTGTTACGAAAACAACGTAATTCAGATATTATCAATTATTCATTTGCTACAGATGTCATGGCGCTCGTTCGATTTGAAATATTTCAAGAGACAATAAATTATGTTTAAAATGTTGTTCGTTCGTACAATCACGACACTCCTGTGGGAATGTTATTTTATTATTAAACTGAATAAATCTTGAAAAGCTCTATCAAAAAAACGTCTAAATGTTTTCCAGGTATATCCACAATAAAAAACAATTTGTTTATTTCTTCCAAAATTTAATTGCTTATCCTAATAGTTGAGATAAATTTTAAATAAGTTAATTTACAAAGAACATCAATATAAATAACCATAACCTAGATCGTCATAAACTTTACATAAATGTAGATATCTTATTCACTAATTAAGAAGCTGACGGATGGCGGGATAAAAATCCACCGGCTGGCTTACACAGACAGTGGTAACTATGCCATTACCCTAATAATTTCGACACAGGCGCTACGGCCCTCAGTTTCCGCAATCCCACTATTCTCGTATATGTCGCTGGTGGGGGCTGGATAGGGACTTCGGAGATCTGGAATGTTTGGCGCGAGCTTGGGGAGGCATTGAGGTCCAACAGTGGACTGCGATAGGCTGAAATGATAAGCTAATAATAATTGACGAAAACTCTATCATAAGTCAAAACCATTACTTTTTCATCTTCTTTAGATAAGTAAACGTATTTTAAACTAGACGTGTTAAGAATACAACATATTTCGTTAATTGCAAAAGAGGTTTATAACATAGTTAATCTTTCATCACTCTTTTTTTCTAACAATATAAACATTATATGCATAAGTTAAGCAAACAGCGAAAATTAATTAAATGATCTACTTATATACATTGTATATGTAATAAGGCTGCGCAAGCGCAAACTAGTGCGTTGAGCCAGTGTTATATTATTGTGTTCTTAACCTTGTGGCAATGAGAGCCCTTTCACCCGCACTTCTGGAATATTCGGTTTAGTCATGTCATTTTGACAGGTAGTGCCTTTGTGTCCTTATATTTTTATAGGTTATATTTATTGACCGGATATTTTAATATTTTTTTACTTACACTTATATACGCCACATTTTTTTTAAATAGAAACAAAAAGGTTTTATAACGATTAAAACTAAGAGGACAAGGTTCGCTCTTATAGCTAAACTAAAAACATAGAAAATGAGAGTGTAGTTATTATTCCTTGAAAATATTCGCTTTAGCCTGTAATATCCCACTGCTGGGCATAGGCCTCTTTTCCCATGTAGGAGAAGGATCAGAGCTTAATCCACCACGCTGCTCCAATGCGGGTAGGCGGATATATTCCCTACTATGAGTAACGATCGCTATCAGGTGTACATGATAACAACCGGGACCGACGGCTTAACGTGCTCTCCGAGGCACGGTGGGGAGACCCACAAGAAATGTATAAACACCCAGACCACGGTAGACATCTGTATGGCCAATGCAAATGTTTGTCATGTGAGGGGGTCGATCCCGCAACCGCCAGCGCAAAAGCCACAAACCAGTGCTGTAACCGTTGTGCCAACGCGTCGTCTTGAAAATATATTTTCTATTCATAAATATTTATTTGAATTTTATAACTGTTCATATAATTTGAGTCATACTCAACGAAAGCGCGTTGAAGTCTAATATGAGGTCCATTCAGATAACAAAATAATTGTGATATATAATAAAATAACACTGTCACTTTGTCTTTAAATTAAAAAGCGTTTCTGCCAAAATCGTAATACATAATATTTATTTATTTATTTATTTATTTATTTATTACAGAAAAAAAATACATTGTTATGTTATAAACAGTGCAAAAAAACAATTTTCAGTTTACCAGTGCACTGTGTTTCTATAGTAATAATATCTATTAAATTACAAATTATATTAGAAAATAATATTAAAATATGCCATTACATTATACAAATAATAAGATATACCTAAATTTTAATCTAATTGGAAAAAAAAAAGAAAATGAACATAAATTGGTTAAAATAATAATAATAATCGTAATAATAAAATGATTCATGCGGCCATTTCACTCTCTATCTATATTATGTTGTTCTAAAAAGAATTTTTTTAGTATGTTTTTATAGTTATTATTTTTTATTTTTTCTTTTAAAGCCGATGGTAAATTATTCATTAACATAGGAATAATATATTCAAGCATACGTTTTCCATAAAAATTACTATGTCTAGGCAGTTTTAATGTGTGATTTGTAATATTTCTTGTTAGTTTATTGTGACTCATTTTTATTTGGATGTTTGAATTAAAATATTGTTCTATTAATAATACATATTTTATTTTAGTATGAATTGGCATTACTTTGCAGTAGTTAAATAATTTTAATGGGTTGTTTTTGTATTTATTTCTTATGTATATGGGTACAATTGTTTTTAATATTCTTAATTGGAGCTGATAGATTCTATCGAGATGTGATTTAAATGTAAGACCGTAGGTGCTTAATCCATAAGATATAATAGATTCACCCAAAGATTTATAAAACATTAATAGTATTGAGAATGGAATTTTGGGTCTAATTATTGTTAATTTTGCTAAAAGGGCACGTAGTTTATCGCAAACATTGTTTATATGTTCCTTCCAATTGAGATTAGTGTCTATAGTAATACCAAGGTAACGCTGAGTTTTAACAAAGTCAATAGTGCTACAACTACAGGTATTAGTATATGAATTGTGAAAACATTGATGGCTATGTGCAGTGATTTGTATATCTCCAGAGAATCTATTGTGTGTAGAGCTTATATAGATGGCTTTTGTTTTTTCTCTATTTAATACGAGGCCAACATCATGGGACCATTTTGAAAGTTGGTCAAAATCATATTGAAGTTCTTTTATTGCTTGTTTTATATCACGATGTGCCGACAGAAGACATGTATCATCCGCATATTGATACATTTCACAAGTTTTTATAACGTTTTTAAGATCGTCAACATATGTGAGGTAATGAAGAGGTCCTAAAACTGAACCCTGTGCGGTTCCTTCTGTTACTGGTATTTCGTCACTGACGGTGTCAGAAATTTTAACGCGATATGTTCTATTCGAAAGATAATTACAACACCAATTTAGAAGTGGGCCCCTGATTCCGTTATTTTCTAATTTTTCAAGAAGGATGTTATGTTGTAGAGTATCAAATGCTTTGCTGTAATCTATAAATATTATCAAAATGTGCTTTTTATCGTTCAAGTGTTTATTTACCGAATTTGAAAATATTGATAAAAGTTGTGTAGTATTTTTTTTGGCTGAAAACCGAATTGATTATTATATAATATGTTATTATCATTATAAAAATTTTGAATTTGGTGATGAATATATTTCTCTGTTATTTTATCAATTATTGGTAAAATAGTTATAGGTCTATAGTTTTCATATGAGTCAAAGTTTCCTTTTTTTATTATTGGTCTTACAATGCCTGTTTTTAAGTCTTTGGGGTATATTCCTGACATGACACTACTGTTTATAAATTTCACAAGAATGGGAGTTAATTGTACACATAGTTCTACAATATCGACTCCGCGAATATTATCTATCCCTGGCGCTTTTTTCGTATTGAGTGATTTTATTATTTTCGAGATATTACAATTGTTTGCTTTAATGAATCTACATGAAACATCAATTGAATTTTTATATATATTTTTGTCAAGTAACGGTACTTTACAAGTATTTAATATATTTTAAATTTATAAATTATAAATACCAGTATTACAAATCGATCGAGTGTTTAGCTAAATGTCGTCCATATCTTAATTACTCTCATAAAGAACTGTCATAAGTTGTAAAATTAAAATAATAACAGATGTATTAAATTAAATACAGGGCTATCAACCAGATTAATTAATGCAAAAAACTAGAACGATGTATCTTAGAAATAAATAAAATAAAACGTCGAAACCGAACTTCAAGAGACATATTTATATCAAAACTAGCTTCTGCGCGCGACTTCGCCGGCGTTGACTCCGCTCCTATTGATCTTAACGTGATGATACATAGCTTATAGCCTTCCTCGATAAATGGGCTATCTAACAGTGAAAGAATTTTTCAAATCGGCCCATTAGTTCCAGAGATTACCGCGTTCAAATAAACAAACAAACAATCAAACAAACAAACTCTTCAGCTTTATTATATTAGTATAGATATCGATTTTAATCTGTTATACCTACGTAAGTAGTTATATACATTATTATTGATTTAAAATAGAATCTCGAGAAATGAAATAAGATAATCGCCATTGTAGTAAATTCAAACTTATATCCATTTATGTATTTATTTTTACACTTTTAAGTAGTTAATTTTGCAAATGTGACACCCCTGCACTGACGCTAAATAATTGTATACTTATTTAAATATAAATGATACAATACTTAATTTTTCTATTATGTAAGGCAACTCCTACATAAATATATACGACACACACACACGGTCGTCTGTTCCTAAAGTAAGCAACTTAATGCTTGTGTTTATAGGTAACAGCCGACTGGTATAGTTACATTTTTTTTTTCGATAAAAATACATATAAATACCACATATATAAATAAATAAATATATATTACACCCAGACTCGGGGTGGGAATCGAACCCACGACCCCCGGAGCAGAAAGCAGGGTCACTACAAACTGCGCCAACGGGCTAGTCACAATGTTATTTTGTACATAAAATTATCGTGTATATGCAATTTAATTTGTTCTACGTACAAATTGGTTCATGATATACGCCCATGTTATATTTAATACTAGCTGCTGTGCCCGCGACTTCGTTCGCATGGAATCTAACAAAAAAGTTATTGTTCAGCTCGCGGAGGTATAAAAATATTGTAAAATAAAATTAGCCTAAGTTACACATTATTACATCAACTATCTGCCAGTGAAAGTCCCGTCAAAATCGGTTCAGCCGTTTCAGAGATTAGTCGGAACAAACAGACAGACAGACAAAAATTGTAAAAAATGTTATTTTGGTATATGTACTGTGTATTTGGTATATGTACTTTTTAGTAAAAAGTTTCTAGTAAAAAGTGTTTTTTTTTTAATATTACAAACAGACACTCCAATTTTATTTATTTGTATAGATTATAACGAGTGTGACCTTTCACAGGTTTGCGGGTGAGATCAACCGATTATAATGTAATAAATAAACATCTTAGCCGTAGATATAAAATTTGTATTGAGGCAAAATGTAAAATGAAATTAAAACTAAACTTTGAAATAATGTTACGTTTTACATAAATTTAGACTTACAGTATTAATTTTTCTCAAGAATGATTCAAGTTGAGTAGATTCTGACTGTGACGAGTACTACCAAGCTCATAATTATATTCAACTATAGTTCAATGTCGATTTTTTTTTGTGCTCGAAAAGAAGAATTTTGAGGAGATTGGTGATTTTTAGCCGAATTTTATCTATTAACTCCGTAGAGAATCCTATTTAAAATTAATTTCGAAAGAGAGGTTAGAGGTAAAGTTCCAAGTGTTCTTTTTGAATAAAAATTATCACGTCTTCCACATCTATCATGGTGGACAAAAATACGGTATTCACTACTGAACGTATATTTTTCAACAATGCTACCAAGTATTACTTTAAAAAATTTAAAAGTAGGGATGTGTTGTACTTTCACGAGATATTCAAAACGGCTTGGAAAAATAACATTATTATCAGACATGCAGTTAGAAACGGTACTCTGGACTGTTAATTTTAACTAAATAACTAAGATTTTACATATTAGAAGTATTATAAATTTTATGCAACATTTTTATTTTGTTTAAATATTGCTATACTCGTGACTCTCGTGAGTAGTTTTTTTTTTTTTTTTTTTAAATACATATTTATTCCTTTTTTTTCGTTTTCAAAGTTCAGCAGTATTGCAAGAAGTAATTAAAATTTATCATATCAGTTTTTGTTCTGCATATAAAAGAAACATAATTAAATATAATTTTATTACTATTGAAAGCTGAAACGTTATTCTACATTCGAATAATAAAAACTTGAATTTTTTTTATTTTATAATATTGGAAGAGTAGTCTGAAAAGAGTAGACTGAATGAAATATATTTAATTCTTGGTAATAAAAAAATATATAATTGTTATCGATCGATCGATCGATTCAGCCTGTAATATCCCACTGTTGGGCATAGGCCTCTTCCCCATGTAGAAGGAGCCGACGCGACGCCGCGTTGACGCAGCGGTCACTGCACTGGATTACGATTGGCTGTTGCGCGGGCGATTGCGGGTTCGATCCCCACATACGACAACAATTGCCGTACAGGTATTTGCCGTGGTCTAGGTGTTTGTGCAGTCCTTGTGGGTCTCCCCACCGTGCCTCGGAGAGCACGTTAAGCCGTCGGTCCCGGTTGTTATAATGTACACCTGATAGCGATCGTTACTCATAGTAGGGAATATATCCGCCAACCCGCACTGGAGCAGCGTGGTGGATTAAGCTTCGATCCTTCTCCTAATTGTTATAATATCTCAAAATTTTGTTAATTCCCCTAACGCCGACGCCGACGCTCAAAACATTAAAATAATTGGCATAATAAAACCAGGTCAAATAGTACGTAATTATAATTCTAAGTGTTGCGTTTCCTACTACTCAAGTGGTTTAAGATTCCGCCCGCCTTCCTAATCACAATATATTAACACTACATACTTGAAACCATCTGCGAATATAAAAACAACTTGTAGCTACATTGGTGGATAAGTAAGGAATGTTGAAAGACACATCGTAGTCATGCAGCAATGAAAATAACTATATTGTTGGACCAATCTTCGATCGTTTCTAACAAATCAATTTACACACAATTAGAGCTTGACTTGCAGTAGAAGACATGTATATTTGGCCAGCGGCATGGACAATTAAATTTTATTAAGCATTAAGTATAGGTAATTATTTGAATGTCGACACGTTTTTATATTAGTAATTTAAATTTCAATGTTATTGTAATGGTTTATAAATACAATAATTTAAATACGATTAAAATTAAAGATCAGATTTAAGAATTTTTAGGATTTCTTCCTCATACCTTCACACTTATATTGTTGACTAACTATACCAGTGACTTCGTTTGGTATGCTTTTTCTTTAAGCCTATAAAACTGTACTCCAGCTTAGACCGGCCTTACCTTGAAAGGCTTCTCTACATTGCGGGTTTCAATTTTATCTGGGACCATAATGAGGCTTACGATATATTTAATTTCTGAATAATAAAATCAAAAACAATCTCTAAATTTATTAATGTGTATTTTCTGATAAAATGAAGTTCACGTTTCACATCCGCTCTCCTAAGGAATCCGTGCGAATTTTGGAATAAAAAAGAGCCTGGTATCTTAGCTCATAGCATTAACTGTAATAATGCCAGTTTTCATTTAATTTTATTAATGCATTTATTAGTTTCGGCGTGATGGACAGCCATGATAACAACTTACAAACAAACAGACAAAACAAAAAACCTTTACCAACATTTTTGCTTCACTGTCAATAAATTATAAAATGCATTCCAAAAAACTTACAAAATATCTTCTATGTTCAGAATAGGATCTGTTACAGATAATAAGTAGAGATAATACTAGAAACATAACGCAACATTGTTAAATAGTCCAGCGTGTAAGTACGACATGATATAATCGATATGAGCATTGTAAGTATCTATTACGTTGTGGTATTTTCAAGGTGTGATAAAAAATTGGGTCGATATAAGATACTATAATTATAGATTATAGACAAAGAGCTCGGTGACAGAATGGCGATCGCTTTGCGCAACGTGCAGGGGTCGCAAACATAAAATACTTTTGTTCAGTACAAAAATAAAAATCAACTAAATGTAAAAGTTATTAGTATTCATTAAATATCTGTATCTATATCCATAAAATGTTAAAGTAAAGTTGAATCGCAGCGGTCAATCCGTGCCGATAACTACACCAATACTATTATTACAGGTAGCTTCTGAAATTCGCCTAAATATTTGGAAAATTATGAAACGTTTTCTATTTTTACCTCACAGCACATTTTTATATTATGAAACTATTTTTGTTATTATTAGCTCATTTTTATGTAATATCCTGTGATGGTTCACAGATAGTAAGCCCGACCATCCTTGCATAGGCATATTAAGTAATTGCACTTGCATTGCTTAATTGCATGTATGGTATGGTATATTACCATGATAAGACGTATATTACAAAATTTAGAACGTATTAATGATATTTTATTTCTGTTTTAATATTACTAAATATTACGTTAAACTTCAATTCTAATGATTTCATCAAGTTTATACAGTTTTTTTTTACGTGTTTATAAAAAAACAAACGAAAATATGTAAAATTGTAAAAAATAGTTCTTCCCGGTGGCAGGTTACAGATCAGAAGTAACCTTTAACTAATATTAAAGTCATTAACCGACTTCAGAAAAAGGAGGAGGCTTTTAATTCGTCTCTTTATAAGTTTTAAAAAATAAAGTCGAATTAAGAGCGTCTCATAACTTTTTTCTGGTGTCTCATAACTTGTTACTGGGTACCTGTACCAAATTGAACGATTCTTATTTTTTCACAAGCTGGTACTTGTCATTAAATTGAAGGAAGATGTGGCTAGATCTTGTTGAGTTATCCTTTAAAGTGCATATAATTGATTAATTTTTCGTCAACCTATATACGTTGATGATGTTCTCATTTTATTAGTTATCGACGTAAATTAATAACTGAGGTAGGGCACAGCAGGAAATTTCCTGCTCAAATTATGGAGCAGCCCGACTGGGGTAGTACCTCGACCTTACAGAAGACCACAGCTAAATGATACTGTTTTCAAGCAGTATTGTGTTCCTGTTGGTGAGTAAGGTGACCAGAGCTCCGGGGGGGATTGGGGATAGGGTCGGCAACGCGCTTGCGATGCTTCTGGTGTTGCAGGCGTCTATAGGCTGCGGTCTTGCCATCGGGTGAGCCGTACGCTTGTTTGCCGACCTAATTACATTAAAAAAAAAAAAAAAAAAAAATTAAGTCGTTAAATGTTTTTATTTAACACAATTATTGTTCTTTTTTCATTTTTACTGTAACTCCTTAATTTATTAAAATATTTGGTGTTAAAACTTTTCATCGGATTGATTTAACTGAGGTAGGGCATCAAAAAAAGGAACAGCCTGACTCGACCTTACAGAACATCACAGCTAAATAATACTGCTTTCAGTGTTGTGTTCCTGTTGGTAAGTAAGGTGACCAGAACTCCTGGGGGGAATTGGGGGTAGGGTCGGAAACGCTCTTGAGATGCTTCTGGTGTTGCAGACGTCAATAAGCTATGGTAATCCTAATCACTTACCATCAGGTGAGCCGTACGCTTGTTTGCCGACTTAGTTATAATTATGAAGAAAAGAATAGGCATATTAACAAATATCTAGACATGGGTCTACGCCGAAATATACCCTACTCCATATTAGCGTGATCACTCGGCCTTGGAGCGAACTACACCATGGCAGCCATATTTGTGTTGTATCGTAAACTCTAGTTACCTACTTATCTCATAATTGGAACACCGTATACGGGTAAACTTAAATGGAAAAAAATTATAGTACCAATAGATATTAGCCATATTAGAAATTTCTTCATTTTTTACAACATTTTATAATAGTGTTGTTATAGTTTTATTGCCAGTAGTTTAGTTATCCACGCGGTATTTTTTTTTTTTTTTGCTAACAAGCGCTCTACGTCTATAAGAACCTACTTCAGCTGTTCCTGATATAGAAAATATATACATATATAACTCTATTCAGAATACAAAAGCTTATGGTAGGTTGATCAAAATATGTATATATACGATTATATATTATATGATTCTTTAAATTCGTTGTCGTTAAAAAGCATACCCGTTCAAGGAAATCAAACATAAAAAATGCATATAATAAATAACGACTTACATCAGTAGAGCATTTACCAACCACTGACTATCAACGCAAGTCGTATAGCGCGACTATTTTTGAAGTGAAACTTCTTTAGGCACATGAGGGGTAAAATTTGAGATAGCGGCAACGCGGCAGCGTCATAACGGTCATTACTTGGATGGGTGACCGCTTTTTTTTCAACTAATTTTTTTGTATTTTAATTTTATTTTTGTTAGTTTTTTAATTGTTTTTTTTTTATTTGTTTGCCAAAGAAGTTTCACTTCTGACATGTGTACTTACTTTGTATTTAAACATACACACACCTCCTCCTGTCTCTCGTCCCTCGGTCTCCTGAGAGTCCTAAGGTTCTTTCGATAAGCAACTTAATGCTTCTGTAATAGGTAACAGCCAACTGATATAGCTAATTTTTATATCAATATACATAGAAATAATACATACATAAATAAATACAAAAAATACACCCACACTCAGGCGGAAATCAAACCCACAATCCCTGGAGCAGAAAGCAGGACCACTGCAAACTGCGCTAACGGGCTAGTCGAAACTACTATAATATATTGTTTCATAACTAGCTGGCCAATCCGGTTTCACTGGCATTATCTTTGAATGACCTTTTTAATTGTGGATTTTGTCTCATTATTAATAAACATTTAGGACAACAATACGATAGTCGATATTAATTAATAAATAATGTCTACAAAGCGACGTTGTTTCAATTCGACAATACATAGTTTGTTGAGTGATAGCTTCACTTCATGGCTGTGTATAAAGATGAAATCTACATCGATTTAGATCTCCAGGACACCAACTATGAAAATTGGATTCAATGCGAGACCCAACATGGAGACAAATAAATTTAAAAAATTGTTGTATAAAATAAATAATGACTCCTCTAACGTATTATTCCTAATATTTCATGTACAGACATCGGTCGGTTTCAATTTTACTATACATATATTGATTATCTCATACAACTAGGTAGTCCGTGACTTTTTGATAAAGTACCGTGTCATAAAAATGGTAAATACGCTAAATAAATGAAGTAATCAATATAATATACTACTACGCATTAATAAAAAGTTATACATTACAATAATAGATGATTGACCTTAAAAAATCTTTACTCTTTGCCATAAAGCTACGGATTAGCATATTCCTGTAGGTACTTATGTAAATACCTACTATTGTCCAAATTATTAAGATTACATTTAAATTATTTACCTGGTAACATTGTATATACAATAGCATCCCTAATTATTTGTATTAATTTTATTGTTATATATTGTTGATATTATTACTTTTAATTTGTTTATAAGGTAAAGAGAAAATTAAATGGCCGGCTATCTCTGAAACGGCTGGACCGATTTTGATGGGACTTTCGCTGGCAGATAGGGCAGGCTGATGTAATAAGGAGTAACTTAGGCTACTTTTATTTTAGAAATTAATTTATTTTATAACTCTGCGAACTGAACAATAACTTTTTTGTTAAATTTCACGTGGATAAAGTCGCTGGCACAGCTAGTATGAAAATAAAATTAAACGTATTTTTGTATGATGTAAATCAAACAAAATCACTACATATTATAAAACAAAGTCTGTTCCCGCTGTCTGTCTGTCCATATATATACGAGTACTTAGATCTTTAAAAGTACGCAACGGATTTTGATGCGGTTTTCTTTAGTAAATAGAGTGATTTCAGAGGAAGGTTTATATGTATAATACATGCATAATATAGTAGAGGAACACTAATAGTTGTGGAGTTTTCTAATGCGATGTCGTAAATAAACATATTTTTTGCGCTTAGATTGCAAATATTTATTTTATATTTAGTATCAGCATTGCACCCGTGCGAAGCCGGAGCGGGTCGCTGGTTATATAAATAAGTCTATAAGGAACACTCATCTATGTGGTGGTTTCTTTTTAGTAGGTTTATTGACTACAAGCTGTACCTGCTACTTCAATATTATGATTACACATTTTGAGGAACTTGTATCGCGTCAGGCTAAGTGGTCACGGATAAGCAGATCGGGATATAAGCGGCCACGATGCAAACATAGAGGCAGACAGACAAAAATAAAAAAGCAATATTTCCAAGTTTGCAGTATCACTGTCGATTATCGAAAAAAAAATTCTTCTATGTACCTGTGATTCTGTTACACAAGATCAATTCTGTGACAGTAGCAAAGCCTTTTTTTTGAATTCACAATATGGTGTAGTGGTGCATGTAGTCGCCTAAATCAGGAATGTTTTACGGGTTCGATTCCCATATTTTTTCCTGGTTTTGATGTCTTTCCCTGTAGGTATCACCACCGTGCCTCAGAGAGCTCTTTGAGCCGTCGGTCCCGGTTGTTCTCATAAATTCATAATGCCTAATAGCGATCGTCACTCATAATAGAAAATATATCACCCTACCCGTAGTGGAGCAGCGTGGTGGATTAAGCTCCAATCTACGTTGTGGTTAATACGTTTATTTTTTTACCTTAAATAGGTATTAAATATGTAAGTGCATTATTAGAGACCATGTTATCAACTAATATTTTTCTAGTTCTTATGTCACGGTCACTGGAAATCACTGTTTCTGCTGGAGCAGGCATGTCCTGGAGTGGAGGCCGCATCTTGGCAAACGCAGTGTGGGACGTCCTCCGGCCCGTTGGAACGACGATCTACGTAAGAGTGCCGGTGTAGGCTGGATGAGGATTGCGGAAAACCGAGATGTCTGGCGCGAACTTGAGGAGGTCTATGTCCAGCAGTGGACTGCAATAGGCTGATATGTGTGTGTGTGTGTGTATGTCACGATCACGATTCAGCCTGTAACATCCCACTGCTGGGCATAGGCCTCTTTCTCCCTGTAGGAGAAGGATTCTGTTCTTATGTAGTGGAGTTCTTATGTACTTACCTTGATAGAAATTCCAGGAATCTTAACAACATCATTAGTACGTACTACGTAGACAGGTAAACATATAATAATAATGATTTTTACTCGAAAAATTAGAACACACCACCTAATAAAAATTATATTACATTGGTATATAACTTATTATTTACATATATTTACTCGTTATGTGTCTGATATTAAATATATAGATACTATTCTCGTAAATAATTAATGTATGAGCGTTGTTTTTGTAAATGTAAAGCTATTGACTTGGTGCTGTTTATTATTAATTTGTAGCGACATGAACATGTGTTTGAATGTTTTTTGTTCTATTATATATTTTCATAAATCATAATACTTTCATAATTTAACTGAGGTAGAGCACAGCATTAAATTTCCTGCTCAAAAAATGGAGCAGCCCGACTGGGGTAGTACCTCGACCTTACAGAAGACCACAGCTAAATAATACTGCTTTCATGCAGTGTTGTGTTCCTGTTGGTGGGTAAGGTGACCAGAGCTCCTGGGGGAGAATTGGGGATAGGGTCGGCAACGCGCTTGCGATGCTTCTGGTGTTGCAGATGCTACGGTATTTTCTTACCATCAGGTGAGCCGTACGCTTGTTTGCCGACTTATCTACATTAAAAAAAATCTATATATATATAAATGAAAATAAATTACAGAAAACACAGAAATTTATGTAGATTAGCGAATAACTTCCTAAGTACTGCAGAAAAATCGGAAAATTCTTTATTTTTGTACGTTATAAAATTGTATTATGTATATGTATATATGTGCGTTCATCAGTTAGTACTGAAACTTGAACCTGTCATCCATATAAGTTATTTCAAATAAATAAATAAATATCACAAAAGTATATTGTATTTAATTTGAGGCTTTGAAATTTTAAAAACATTATATTTGTGACAGGAGTTTTCTTGATAAATAAAAGAATAAAATCCTAACTCGAATCTAATATTAATTATCAAAATTCAATACCTAATCCTTTATCATAAATTTACTTAACCAAATGATTGAAAGAACGACTTTCAATCATTTGACTTCTAATAGAGGTACTAAAATTGGTTTCAAGTTATCGATATAACGGACTGAACGACAACGATATTAAAATAATGTTAATTAATGATATTTATAAGTAATTTAACGTGTAGTAATTAGTCGACATTCCTGATTCGCGTGGTCCACGCTCCAATGCGCGCCGGAGTTGCATTAATTGGATTAACCTATCATCAAACGTTGCATTACAATCAGTTTCCTTTTTATACAAAGATAATAAATTGACATGGCAATGTGTGTGATATTCAAAGCCTGTTTCACCGTTTCTCGTTATAGATATCTGACGTATTTCCGGTATCTATCTATATATATAAAAACCAATTGCTGTTCGTTAGTCTCGCTAAAACTCGAGAATGGCTGTGCCAATTTGGCTAATTTTCATCTTGAAATGTTTGTGGATGTTCAGGGAAGGTTTAAACGGTGAGAAATATAAATAATATGTAACGGAAAATACTAAAAACGACTATTTAATTTTCAAACACAAAATGTTCCTAGCGGGGAAATTTAATGTCTTTTGTCAAAAACGTTGTCAATTGGTTTTCAAATATTTATAGGTGCGTTCAGAAAGTATTTTGTGTATATTTTTCACAAATATACGTAGGTGATACGAAGTTCACCGGGCCATCTAGTAAACAGATAAAAGTCCATTCAAAAAGTTAGCCTTTTTAATGAATCCCCTAACTGTGACACATGCGGCTTGCTAGACGATGTGCACCACATAGTCCACATATTAAATCAATGTATTAGGAGAGAGAAACATATAAAATCATAAAACATATTAAATCAATGTATTAGGAGAGAGAAACATTGATGAAACGGTTTGGTATAAATAAATTTGATATGGGTACATATTTATCTGTGTTAACAGAACCTTTGTCTGATGCAGCAAATTTGTTAGTGAATATGGTCTTACATTGTGGCGGTTTAAGAGAATTTAAGAGAATTATTCTAATTAAACCGACTATCTGCAAAGATAAATTTAGGTAGATCTATCAGGTGGAAAACAAAAAAAAATACATTCTTATATACATCAATGATTCTTTCTCCATTTCTGATACTTAGTGAGAATTAGGGTATGATGGGGCTGACATGTCTGTGTAGACAAAATTCCCTAAAAAAAGAATAAAAATAAAAGATAAAAGTTGTAAATGTATTTTTCTTATCCACCATCGAATTTCGCTTTATTTGTCTTCTTCTTTATTTTACTTCTATTCGCAGCCAAAAACAGACCTTAGATGCCAATATTGCCTCTTTATTATATTGTTTTAAAGTCTATTTGTAACGTAAATGCAGGATAAACTTTATCCTTAGTTTATAATTTTTTTGCATTAGCACTCCGTTGAATAGAACGAAGACTTGCCAGGGTGAATTAATCCTAATGTTAATGGCGCAATTACACTACACTACATCTAGTGCACTACGTCATATAGGACACTAGATGTAGGGTAGTGTAAATGCGCCTTAAATGTTAGCTAGTTTATTCATTTCGTACGTTGAACAAATTTATTTCTTTAGAATTAAAAAAAAGATTAATTCTAGCATCGGTATTTAGGTTATGGCAACAAAGTAAAGATAAGGTTTTATTTGAGATTCTCTTTTTTGGCGGGAAGAGAAACGCGCCTTTTTTAAACTCGTCTAAGAAATAAAATTTATTTTATTAGATTTTAATAGTAAAGTTAATAATAAAAGTATAAAAATGCAAGGAGAAAGCGATGGAGATGAGGAGGAGAGATCGGTGAAGTCCTGTGCAAGCAAAAAAAGAAGAATTACGATCAAACCAATAGATAAGTATAAGACCTTCATAAAAAACGGATATACGAGACAGTATCCAGACAATAGTTCTAATGGGGACTTTGTGGTATATGTTGAACATTTGGATAGAGAAATCAAAATTGGCAATATGAATCCCTTGAACCTCTCTAAATATTTTAAAAATATCAAGGGGGTTCATGAGAGAGCAAGGATTAATTCCAATAAAATTAAAATATCTTTCAAACAGGCATCTTTAGCGAACGACTTTTTGAAATCCCGATGCTTAAAAGAGCATAATTTGAGAGCATACATACCTGCATCCTCTGTGGAAAGGGTAGGGGTTATTAGATATATTCCGAAAGAAATAGGTAACAACGAATTATTTGAGAAAATTTCGTGTGATAAAGACATTGTTGGTGTACGTAGATTCATGAAACGCGAAAATGATAATTTAATCCCATTATCAACCATATCAGTAACATTTTCAGGTACTTCTCTACCTGAATATATTTTATTAGACGGATGGAGATATAAAGTACATACTTATATCCCTCCAGTATTACAATGTTATAAATGCCTAAAGTTCAACCATTCAGCTAAAATTTGTCGTAGTGAACAGGTTTGTTCTAAATGCTCTGAAAATCATTCATATAAAGAATGTATTTCTGAAACGTTAAAGTGTACTAATTGCTCTGGAAATCATCTAGCTATTGCAAAAGATTGTCCAATAAAAGCAGCTAGAATATTAAAAAATAGACAATCTTATGCAATGGCTACTATAAATACAGACTTTGTTAACTTTCCAGCTCTTCCTAAGAGTAGAATACAGAAATACACAGGTAAAGTTGACAGTAATAAAAATATAGAATTAGCACATGTACCACCAAAATCAGACAACTTTAACTCATATCATCCCAACCATAGTAAAATAGGTCCAATTTTTATGAAAATCGGACTGGGGCACGTTTATAGAAGTATAATGATAGTAGTAGGGATTCGTGCGTTCTGGCTCACACATTGTGGCTCATCGATGCATTCTGGCTCTCCCATTGTGGCTCATCGGTGCATTCTGGATCTAAAAAAAAAAAAAAAAAAAAAAAAAAAAAAAAAAAAAAAAAAAAAAAAAAAAAAAAAAAAGTAGTAGGGATTCGTGCGTTCTGGCTCACACATTGTGGCTCATCGATGCATTCTGGCTCTCCCATTGTGGCTCATCGGTGCATTCTGGATCTAAAAAAAAAAAAAAAAAAAAAAAAAAAAAAAAAAAAAAAAAAAAAAAAAAAAAAAAAAAAAAAAAAGGTTTTGGGGTCATCTAAATCGATTGCACGCATCCATTTTGTGCTAACTCTAACGGTTCGCGACTTAGGTTTCTACATTTGCAAACTCCACTACCCTTAATTACTATGCAATTAACATGCAATTACTATCGTTTCGATGTCATTAACAATACTTTCGCTTCTTACCAAACCACATTCCTTTCTCTTGTGTCATTAACAACAATTAAACGCTTCAATTAAAGCAGAGGCTCTTGAAATGTGATTAATATTGTCATACTTGGTAGCGGGAATAATATTCAATTTTTTACATTTTAAAACTGTTTTATTGATTCTTAAACTAAACATTACGTTTCAAATAAAACTTTGGTTCAATTTCAAAGACATTATTTATTTCAAAAAATATTTTACTAACATTTGAACATAATATTCAATTTTTTACATTTTAAAACTGTTTTATTGATTCTTAAACTAAACATTACGTTTCAAATAAAACTTTGGTTCAATTTCAAAGACATTATTTATTTCAAAAAATATTTTACTAACATTTGAACATAATATTCAATTTTTTACATTTTAAAACTGTTTTATTGATTCTTAAACTAAACATTACGTTTCAAATAAAACTTTGGTTCAATTTCAAAGACATTATTTATTTCAAAAAATATTTTACTAACATTTGAACATAATATTCAATTTTTTACATTTTAAAACTGTTTTATTGATTCTTAAACTAAACATTACGTTTCAAATAAAACTTTGGTTCAATTTCAAAGACATTATTTATTTCAAAAAATATTTTACTAACATTTGAACATAATATTCAATTTTTTACATTTTAAAACTGTTTTATTGATTCTTAAACTAAACATTACGAAGTTAAGGATTGATTTTATTACATTATAATACAAAAATAAAGATATTTTAATAAATTCAAAAGTTATTTACGATAAAACTACATAAATTACAAAATTCTAAACAAATAAAAATTAACCTATGTATCTATTATAGTTTTCTTAATTTGTAATGACCCCACGCCAATGTATCGATTTGATTTGGTAATATGAAGCGCTTGCTATCTTGGTATGATAAAGAAGTTTTATTGATTTCCTGAGTAAATATTGTGTGCTTAATTGATCTAAACCTATACATACTATGGTGTTGAATATTTTTATTGAAAAGACAAGATTTGTAATTTCCTAATCCTAACATTTTTGTAACACTTTTGTTTACACCTTTGGCTTTTGCAACGAATTTTTCACCTACTGTAAATGCATACATTTTTGATCGGAGTCCTACAAATTCCTCTAAAATATCACCGTTGTTTTCATCTTTAAAATATCCTAACTTTTTTTTGTTAATTTTAGGATAACCAAATAAATTATCGGAAGGATAATCAGATGTATCAAACATAGCCATCAAATCGGGTTTAAGATCTTCATATAAGTTATCAGTAAAGAATTGGTATATAAAACTATCAGTATCAGTGTACAATAATTTAGTTTTATCACCAAATTTTTTCAAAATGTAATCGTAATGAAAGTTATACATAAGTGTTTTTGATATATCTAATATACAAAATCCTAGATAAATGGGTTTATCATGTATAATTTTTGTTTTCCGTAATTGAACTGCTACTAAATTTTCTGAAAAGATCGATAGACTGTGGAATTCTGGTTTTGCTATCAAATCTTGTGCTCCTAAAGACTTACCTCGATTTTCCCAATGAGTTAAAAGTTTTACATTTACTCTTTTTTCAATGTTTTCCATAGTTTTACCAAAAACTGAATTATTCATAAGTTTGTAAAAATCTTTTTCAAAATCTGATTTTGCCTTTGTTCTGAGTTTAGTATTTAAATCAATGTATTTTTGAAGCCAATCACTTTGATTGAATTTCAAAACTCTGTGAATCTTTTGTAGTTTAATACCTAACTTAAGACATTGTTTCAAATTTCTGTAGTGAATTATATATTTTCTTTTATTGTTTAGATTTGGAACTAATTTTATATTTTTCGTATTACCTACACAAATGTTTTCCGGACAAAGAGGCAAATCAGAGTGTAAATCGTGAAGTTCATCGGGGTATGTTAAATCAACTTCCAAAATGAAACCATATTCAGACGTATCAGGAATATCAAAGTTGGTGTCAGGATCTATCCACTCAAACCCCCCTACAGGAAGGTATTGTGACATTGCCCAACCATAAAGGTTATTAGCATCAAAATAAGCAAGAAAAGATTTACATTTTTTTTCATCATAACTAGACAAATACTGATTATTTGCCTTGGCATATCTATTGCTACATTGTGACACGCCACCACGAATACCTGCCCTGATAAACGCTATTTTGTCAAAGTCTGTTAACAACTCTAATTCTATTTTAGTGTACTTTAACATGGCATCCCAACTTAAACCAGGTGCAGTATAATAATATGCTGGATCTAAGTTGTAAGTACTAATACAAAGATCCCTAAAATTTTCAAATATGTCTGTTAAAAGTAATACATCAGTTTTTTGGTACAAATTAGAATAATCTCGCATGTTTGAACATTGGAAGTGATCCCAAACATCTTGAGCATGATGGTAATCATCATCAGATACATTTGAATCAGTTAGTGTGCTATAGAATTGTTGTTGACTAGGTAAGGATGTTAGTTTTAAACTTTCATTAGATGTCATGAATTCATAGGGATAAACACCTTTTTTCTTTAGACGAACAAAATCTTCGTTGTTGGGAAACATTTTTCTGAGCGTGTGAAACTGTTCGTCTTTGAGATTTTTTGTTAATTGATTAAGACTACAATTTAAAAATTTCAACGAATCAACAAATCTTAATTTAAACGTTTGATTGTTAATAAATAAGGTTTTACTAAACGAAATGTATCTCTCCTTGTTTTGAGGTATTAAGTCAACTTGTCCTTCGATGAAGTTAAGCGCATGAACTATAAAATGTGAATCATAGTGACTTAAATTATGAAGAAATACTGGAACGAAATTTGGAGCTCTAAATTTTTTTATGCATAGTTCATGTGCAACACCTCTGAAATTTCCGGTATACCAGTCAAAGTCTAATATTTTATTTTCGTCTAAGATAGTTTCACAAATATGACAAATGGAACAGTTATCAATTTCATTTTTATCTTTATCAGTCAGAGTATTAGGAGCTTTCTGAAAGTTATTTTTACTACAAATTGATATTAAATCTTTATATAATCTACTCATAAAGATTTGCACACAATTGGGTCCGTTGTAAAATTCATATTTTGATAAATTATCATCATAAGAACACTTTACATAATACCCAAAACTATAAGGTTCATGTTTATGAATGTTATTGGTATAAGACTTAGATGGATCATTAGCACACAAATCAATCGGATTTAAAAAAGCTTCAAAATCTGCATAAATTACAAAAGGTATTTTTAATTTTCTTTCAAAATGATCAAACTTGATTTTATCGTTAGATGTTGGTTCTCCAAACCAATTTTTAAATTTTTTGTCACTACTTGGCAATTCGACAGTAACATGAGAACAATCGTTTTGTTGGTGATTAGATAATCTCTCATTTGTAGGAAAGTATAACAAACACCCATCACAAATGTAAACTGTATGATGTTGGTTTGAAAGTTGTTTGCTTACCAAACGCGATAAATTCTTTATATAACAATAGTGACTATTTGTACCATTTGTTAAGTATAATAAATTTATGTGTATGCTTTTGCGACTTTTGGTAAAATACAATGGGCCTATGACACTATTTCGTTTAGTTTCTCTGTTAAATTCCAATCCATAAACGTTTATACTTATGTTATTTAAATTTTCAACTTTATGGATATCGGTTAATTTAATTGGGAAAGATAAACCACCAAAATTAACTTTATGTGCATGCATGCTGTATGACGATACCCGTCCAGCATTTTTGTTGACTGGATATAATGCAGAGAGCAATGCCCACTTAAAACACATATAGTCATTATTTTGAACATTAATAACAGCCTTCTTTGTTCTAATATCGTGAGGTAAATCAATATAAGAAGTGCCACGAAGGGGACTAAACTTATTAACATTCATGTCTAAGCTTATAATTTGTTTGAGACTCCATCCGCTGTCTTTTTTCTCAAAGCTACTTACTTTATTCGTTAAAGTGTTACACAGTGAGGCAAAAAAGATATCTAAGTCATCTCCGCGAAAAATTATAAAATTACTAGTTTGAAAATCAAAAGTGTTATGTGTATCATTTTTGCTTTGTTGTATGAATTCAGCATGTAAAATAAAATTTACTTTAAAAATGTTATGACTTACAATTGAACGTTCAATTAATTGAAATATATCGTCTTTGATAGAGCTCATGAATATTTCTGGTGTTTGGAAAGTTGTTTCTGAAGTTTGGTTAAATTTATTCAAAATTCTATAAGTAATAATTCTTTGACCGAAAGCAGATTCAATCACGGAAACATTTTCTAGAGAACCTTCCATTCTAAGAACATTGTTTTTGTGAACATTACTTTTTAAATGATTTGTGTAATACCGTTTACGTATTTCTTTATGACAAGCGCTACAAAACACGTTATCTGAATGGCTACCTGCGTGGGGTTCTGTGTGTAAGTTATCCGCGTATGAGACAACTGCAATATGCGATCCTTCCGTTGTAACACCTGAAGTTGATGCTGCTTCAGTGCAAGATCCTTCAGTTATGGTAGACGAAGTTGATGTTGCTTCACCCATATTTCGACGTTTAATATGTTCTGGGTTGTTCACACTTTCAGACTTCCTTTTTAGGGAACCCCCAGCTTGTAGTTGCGGTTGACTAAAACAAGGTATAAAATTTGTTAGTTACAATAAAATTATGAAGATATTTTGTAACATAAATATAAATTTTATAATAATATAAAGATACTTTTATTGAGATTTACTTACTTGCTATGATTTTCAACAGCTTCATGTTGACTATCAACAAAATCTTCAAAGAAACAGTCTGCGAACAAATCAGCTTCTTCAACTTCTTTACACAATTGGACTAATTCTATGTCTTCCAGAATTTCATCTATTTGCGAATTAAAGAATATGCTCGTGCATGTATCCATCTTTTCTTATCAAAGGAAAATAGTCAGATGTAGTCCTTTAAAATATCGTAGTCCAACTGATGAGATGTATGCAATTTACGGAGTATTTGTAGGGAAACCACATGTATATTAACAAATTACTTTTTATATTATGATTATTACTAATAAATTAACAAATTTAACTTATAACCATTTAAAATTACCTATTAACAAGTAATTAAAAATTAATAAGAATAGTTAATAGTCTTGGTAAAGTTAGTTCTTTTTGAAAACATATTTTTTGCAATTGGAAGTTGTGCAAATATCTTTTGACAAATTAAATATTAATTTCTGAATTGGTTCGAAGTCTTTGCTTGTTTGTGATGTATATAATTTTATCCTTGTCTCCGTATTTTTCCAATGTTCATTGCTTGGAATCTTTGAAATTTTCTTTAAATCATATACTTCAATTTTTACCAAATGCGAGGCATTTTGCCCATCGTCTGCATTGGTAGAGACGAAAGCTGTGTCCCCACTGCTTTGCACTCGTGACACTGACGAAGACAGCTTTTTCTTTTTCTGGACATCAAATAGTTCATCTAACTTTGCAAGTGGTGATGCTGATCTTTTTCTACTTGGATTTATTACTTGAGTAGATACTATTTCCAAGTCAGCTGTTTCACTATCAGGAGATTCAAAGTAGAATCCCTTGTAAGTATTTTCTTCAAAACTGTTCTGTAAAAATATTTATAATAACTGTTAGAATATTAAAACTAGAAAAAAAGAATGCGGTAATCACATGAGACAAAGAAAAAGAAAATCTTACCTCCATTTTATTTATGAACACTAAATATTCACAGACACTGAATAGTTTTATTTAGTAACTACTAAATAATATATTAGCTTGCACTGCACAAATGTATCGTGTTGAAGAACATTTCATTTATATACCAACATAAATTACATAAACCATTAGATTTCTAGTTTAGCAATAACCACAACAATTAATTATTTCCCAACTTAGATAGTTAATAACCTTCTTCCAAGAACCACAAATATTTTAATTACATTTCTAGTTTAGCAATGACCATAATAATTAATTATTTCACAACTTAGATAGTTAACAATCTAGTTCCAAGAACCACAAATATTTTAATTACATTTTTTTTGAAATAAATAATGTCTTTGAAATTGAACCAAAGTTTTATTTGAAACGTAATGTTTAGTTTAAGAATCAATAAAACAGTTTTAAAATGTAAAAAATTGAATATTATGTTCAAATGTTAGTAAAATATTTTTTGAAATAAATAATGTCTTTGAAATTGAACCAAAGTTTTATTTGAAACGTAATGTTTAGTTTAAGAATCAATAAAACAGTTTTAAAATGTAAAAAATTGAATATTATGTTCAAATGTTAGTAAAATATTTTTTGAAATAAATAATGTCTTTGAAATTGAACCAAAGTTTTATTTGAAACGTAATGTTTAGTTTAAGAATCAATAAAACAGTTTTAAAATGTAAAAAATTGAATATTATGTTCAAATGTTAGTAAAATATTTTTTGAAATAAATAATGTCTTTGAAATTGAACCAAAGTTTTATTTGAAACGTAATGTTTAGTTT
The DNA here is from genome assembly GCA_905220545.2 of Melitaea athalia. Lineage (NCBI taxonomy): Eukaryota > Metazoa > Arthropoda > Insecta > Lepidoptera > Nymphalidae > Melitaea > Melitaea athalia. Next base: position 13,967,463 of record HG992196.1, read on the forward strand.
AAGAATCAATAAAACAGTTTTAAAATGTAAAAAATTGAATATTATGTTCAAATGTTAGTAAAATATTTTTTGAAATAAATAATGTCTTTGAAATTGAACCAAAGTTTTATTTGAAACGTAATGTTTAGTTTAAGAATCAATAAAACAGTTTTAAAATGTAAAAAATTGAATATTATGTTCAAATGTTAGTAAAATATTTTTTGAAATAAATAATGTCTTTGAAATTGAACCAAAGTTTTATTTGAAACGTAATGTTTAGTTTAAGAATCAATAAAACAGTTTTAAAATGTAAAAAATTGAATATTATTCCCGCTACCAAGTATGACAATATTAATCACATTTCAAGAGCCTCTGCTTTAATTGAAGCGTTTAATTGTTGTTAATGACACAAGAGAAAGGAATGTGGTTTGGTAAGAAGCGAAAGTATTGTTAATGACATCGAAACGATAGTAATTGCATGTTAATTGCATAGTAATTAAGGGTAGTGGAGTTTGCAAATGTAGAAACCTAAGTCGCGAACCGTTAGAGTTAGCACAAAATGGATGCGTGCAATCGATTTAGATGACCCCAAAACCTTTTTTTTTTTTTTTTTTTTTTTTTTTTTTTTTTTTTTTTTTTTTTTTTTTTTTTTTTTTTAGATCCAGAATGCACCGATGAGCCACAATGGGAGAGCCAGAATGCATCGATGAGCCACAATGTGTGAGCCAGAACGCACGAATCCCTACTACTAATGATACCTACATATATAAAAAAATATATCTCATTTAGATTTTTAGTTTTGTAACCGTTCCAATAATGGAACACTAGGCTTATACAGACATGTAAGATACTATTAGTGGCTATGGATTTCGTTTGAAAATAAAACTATTTTATTCACATTTTTTATTTATTATATTGGTAAAAAAATTAGATAAACTTACATATATTTTAAATGTTATAATTATTCATCACATCATCATCATCATCACTTCAACTTATCGCAGTCCACTGCAGCTGGACATAGGCCTCAACAACTTCGCGCCAAAAATGGCGTGAACTCGTGTGTTGCCCATAGTCACCACGCTGGACAAGCGAGTTGGTGACCGCAGAGCTGGTTTTGTGTACCGACACAAAACCATCTCTGGGGTTCGCTTACGCTGCTGCTGTCTTCGGCCTGTGTATTTCAAAGCCGGCAGTTGGATGTTTATCCTGCCATCGGTTGGCTTTATAAGTTCCAAGGTGGAAGTGGAACTGTGTTATCCCTTAGTCGCCGCTTACTACACCCACGGGAGGAGAAGGGGTGGCAATATACATCGATTTTGTTTATCAATTAGATGTCATTTACCATCCAATCTAATAACATCGGTCAGTCAACTTTTTTTCCCAATACATTCTGTATCTCGATACACTGCTATATCCAGACAATAATAAAATAGCAATAACATGTTATACTGTAGATATACTATTTTAGAAACTCGAATTGCATGTTTCCCTTTTTGGATTCCATTTTTATTTGTTTCTGATCGTAGTAATTCAAACTGGGCTGTGGAGACTGCGTCACTGACGATGTGGTATTGGGTCCACTTTAGCTTCATCTCCAACGAGCACGTTCACTATCGTAGATTCAGCCTGAGACGATCTGATGACCCGAAGTTCAGCTTCTGCAAGTAACTGATATCTTGACAAATTATTTATACTAGCAAACTGTTCGTCACCACTGCACTGTCTTCGTCGATATTTTGCCAATTATCGGGAGGTGTGATGAAATTATCAGCCGAAAACACATCGTCACCTTTTTCCAAATGTGAGATTATTTTATCCACATGCAATCTGAATAAAATAATACCGCAATTTTGAGGCAATACTGATAAAGTATGAATTGCAATGTAAAAAAATTACATGTGCATATGTTCCTACTGCTCAAATAATGGAACGGTACATTATCATCACACTTACCCACAAATAACGACTTTTATTTGTGAAAACGTATTATCACACGATATAACAATGATATAACATGTGTATAAACCATAAATACTCAATAGTATACTATAAAACATTATAATTACTTACTTTTTTCTGTTCGCCATAATTTCCACTAAAAACTTCCAAACAAAATTATGTTTATGGATAGAAAAAACCGCGTGAAGCGAAATGACATTTATTCAACTGAAAGCTAGCATTGTTAGTAATACCAACATAAAAAAATTAATTTAAAGATGTGTTAAGAAATTCCAATAAAAAATAAAAAAGTAACCGTTTGAAAAATGGAACACTGGGATGATATGAGTTAATATCTCAGATATTGTAAATAACACAAAAGTCATGAATTCGATAGTAAAAACATTAGTAGCATTAGGAAATTCTGAATCAATTAAGACCACATCTCATATTAAGGAAATTTTTATTAAAAATTTATCTGAATAATGGATAGTTTAAAGCTAGTACAACATAATATACAAAGTATTAATAATAAAAAACCTTTGTTACAAACACTTTTATTTGAAAATGTCATAGTTATAAAATGAAATATGATTATAAAGTTCCCAATCACTCTTTTACATGCCCAAGTGTATTTTTGAGTTTTTTCTAAAAATGCTGTCAATTATCTCTTCTGTAGATCTGTCTTCTGTTGGTAAGTTTACGTTAGTAGAAGAATTATGGAGTTCTATTGTGTCTTCTAAAATTATTAACGCTCAATCAATAAATTCTGTAATGCTTACGAAGATGTCAATTTGTCCAAAGTACAAAGAGTATAATATTATAATTACCTATATAACCACTATGTTTTATTGTCAATTAACAATTACAATTTAAAAGTCAATTTCATTCTCAGTCTTTTTATTCTAGCTCTCTATGGTCTGTTTATGGATATAAAGAAATCACTTTGGAAACAAAAAAAAAATACAATTATTATCGATGTTAATATTTAGTATAATAGTAAATCAAAATTGCTTAGTTTATTAAATATCAAAAAAAAAAAATTAAAAAAAAAAAATAAAATTATTTTTATAAAATTTATACGGATGGATATAGAAGCACCTGAGAAGTTAAAGCAGCATATTTCGACAGTAATTTAGGCTGTACAAAATGTATTTTCATAAACAATAATTGTTAAATTTTTTAATGCGAAATGTTACGCAATTTAAATCACATAATAAATAAATTGCCGTATAATTATGTAAATATGTAAATTCCTGTATTATATAGCGATATAAATATGTAATTTCCGTGCAAGTATGTAAATTCCAGTAGCAATATTAGAAATGTTATTATTTTTATTTTGTGATTTTGTAAATTAGTCGTTAAAACAAATTATTTTGTATTTATGATTAGAAATTTACTGTACAATTTAAATGCGAGAAATGTTTACGTTGAGATAGTCTGGGTACCCCTACCCTCCCACAGAAGAATATCAGGTAACGAAAGAGCTGATCTAACTGCAAAAAATGGATATGATGAGGACCACAGAGATGTTGTGAAAACGCCTTTCTCCGATTACTTTTCTATCATCTAAGGACAATGCTGCCTATATTAGTTCTGGCTTCGGATATAAATAACATCTGCTTAGAAAATAAAATAAATATTCCCCGCCGCCCAGAAAAAATATTAGCCAATCTAAAAGAAAATAATTTAAAACCCTTATTCAAGTTTATGTTCGTCAATAGAGATTATAATAAAGAAAAAATATAAAGTGTATAAAAATATAAACATAAGTGTAGTATAAGATTTTGTGTATAATTATATAATATTATTGTCTTAGTCTTAAGTTTAATAATATGTAAAAAAAATTGTTCAGTTTAGAGCGAAGGACTCGTATCCAGCTCTTAATAAATTAAAAAAAAAAAAAGGTTTTATTTAATTAATATTATACATTTTAAATAAAATCATTAATGTTTCCTTAATTAAAAGATTACTAAACGATACAATTTATCGAATTTTAAATTAAATTAAAAATTTAAATTATAATGAAGACAGATTAAAATAGAAAAAAATATTAAAAATAACAACTCAACTGTTTCAATGTACTAAATAACAATAACAAAATTATTATTATCACGCTATGTAAAAAAAAAAGTGTTCATATAATACTTAAAAAAATCTAATATCTCGATATGTAACAAAAAATTACAATATAAAACAATTATGTATAATTGTATACATTCTAAAGAATCTGTGAAAATTAATGAAATTCAATTAAAATCAATGTACTCACAACATAAATCTTACAGAGCGACAAATATGTAATTTGTGACAGCAATGCTCGGCACAGTAATTATATTTTCAATCAGTTCAAATCAATATGTATGAAATCGTAGCAAAGGTATTTATATAATTATTATGTCTATATTTACAGACATAGACAGCTAAATAAAAAGGCCAGTACGCAATACTGACAATGCACTTATCGTAATTGTGCCATTACCAGCCAGTTCAGCACGCGTTGATACTGTCGTACAACTAAACATAATACACGATAGACTATATACACTATATAGTTTTAGATATTAAAACAATACTAATATATCATTTTCATAACACTAGCTGCGTGTCGTCTGCGTGCAATTTAACAAAAAAGTTATTGTTCAGTTCGCAGAGTTATAAAATAAATAAATTTCTAAAATAAAAGTAGCCTAAGTTACTCCTTATTACATCAGCTATCTGCCAGTAAAAGTCCCGTCTAAATCAGTCCAGCTGTTTCAGAGATTACCCGGAACAAACAGACAGACAGACAAAAATTGCAAAAAAATAATAATGTTATTTTGGTATGTGTACCGTGAATACTTCCATATGAATTTAGTAAAAAGCGGTTATTTTAATACCTATTACAAACAGACACTCCTATTTTATTTATTTGTATAGATATACACTGACGACTAGCCTAAGGTAGGCCGAGAAGTTACCTATGTAAATAGTTCACCAGTATTTTAGCAGACAGGAAAATCAAGGTTGTTGTTGATGGTGTATTCTCGGACCAGTCTGTTAACCGATTCAGTGCGGCAGAAGCCGCAGGGGATTCATGGGAATCTTTTGTGTATGGCGTGTGAAGCCCGAGAGGATCCTAAATGTTTTCGTGAAAAACTCTGATAAAACATCATTTTTCAGTGGTCATCCGTAAACGAAAGTGTCTTTATTTGTCACGCAGATTACGAATACACTGTTAGCATTGGGATGTTCCATGAAAAAATATACATCAGAAGTTGTAAACCTTTTCAAAAGAAAAATTATGTAAAAAAAAAACTTTATTCCAGTGCGGCAGAAGCCGCAGGGGATTCATGGGAATCTTTTGTGTATGGCGTGTGAAGCCCGAGAGGATCCTAAATGTTTTCGTGAAAAACTCTGATAAAACATCATTTTTCAGTGGTCATCCATAAACAAAAGTGTCTTTATCTGTCACGCAGATTACGAATACACTGCTAACATCGGGATATTGCATGAAAACGCATACATCTAAAGTTGTAAACCTTTACAAAAAAAAGATGTAATTTTTTTTTGTACAGCTATGAAATGTTTCTGTAACTGCCAGTCGCTTTTAAAAAAATGAAATGAGGATAGTGACTGATGAATTTGATTCAGATTACGAGTGAAACTACATTGGAAATTTTTATTTATTCCATTATGAAATATTATTTTACTAAGAATTTAATGTACAAGTAAGTGTAGTGAATGTATGAAATATTCTTTTATTGGAGTTTACTCCTTAAGAATCGCTTTTCATATAAGGCCCCCGGTATGAAAAAAATATGAGGTGTAAAATGTATTGAACGAAGGACCATCGTTACGTTTTTGTGCACAACCTATTCTGCGCACCTTTCAATTTCCGGTGCGTACGCGTCGTTGTCGTAACGCCATAGATGACGTTATATATCTATACTAATATATAAAGCTGAAGAGTTGGTTTGTTTGGTTGTTTGTTTGTTTGTTTGAACGCGGTAATCTCTGGAACTACTGGGCCGATTTGAAAAATTCTTCCAATGTTAGATAGCCCATTTATCGAGGAAGGCTATAGGCTACGTATCATCACGCTAAGACCAATAGGAGCGGAGTCCACGCCGACGAAGTCGCGCGCAGAAGCTAGAGCTGAAGAGTTTGTTTGTTTGGTTGTTTGTTTGTTTGTTTGAACGCGGTAATCTCTGGACCTACTGGGCCGATTTGAAAAATTCTTCCAGTGTTAGATAGCTCATTTATCGAGGAAGGCTATAGGCTATGTATCATCACGCTAAGACCAATAGAAGCGGAGTCCACGCCGACGAAGTCGCACGCAGAAGCTAGTATATAATAAAAATGAATGTTGCTAAGAGCATAACTGGAGAATGGCTCGACCAATTCGGCTAATTTTTTTTTGTTTTTATACAAAAAAAAAACTCATAACAGACAGAACGAAGTCTGTCCGGGCAACTAGTTCATAATAAATGTAAATAGAACAAATAGACCAAGTGAATGTTTTTATCCAAATAAATAAATTCGTATTTAATTATATACCTGTAGTTTTCTTTTCGATTGAATTGATTTGTTAGAAATAGATATTCTATTCAAAAGCTATTATACAATTTTTTTTTTTTTTATGAAATACTACTACAAAATAGGTGTATGAGCATTTTAGGACCTACAAACGGTAATATCCCATTCTTCAATAAAATAACATTAATTGATCAGTCAATCGAGCCAAACATGTAACAAAAGGTTTACGACACCTGATAAAATAAGTCTCTTACTTTCTATCTCGGTTTATACAAGTATATAGTCACTTTTAAACACTTGAAACGAACTATTAAAACGCTCCCGTTCGGTGTTGGGTTGCGACTATGGGAAAAACAAGGGGAAACCGATGAAAAAGCGTAAAGTTACACTTCATGGCGGATGACGCCCGAGAGGATTCATCAAAGTCTCTGGCGCTAGAAGCCTCAGAGGCGACACGAAAAATTTGATCGCCGCCAGGCACTAAAGTTTGATAAATCTACCTGGTGGTAGGTACTCTCCAAGGCTGTGTACTATCTCCTACCTTGTTCCTTCTGTATATCAATAACCTGTTGCAAACTATTGGCATTCATTATTAATATTATAATCCAGGCGGGCGAAACCGAAAGCTAGTAATTTATAATATGACAATTAACTATTTAATAAATTATGATTTATCTTTATTCTTATATATTTTACTGTTATAATTAAATTTAAAGTCAGTTCGTAAAACCATAATGTAGTAGCGTGGTAGTTTGAGCAAAACTCTTCTGTCGTAGAAGATAAATCTAGCAGTCAAACTGTTACAGACTGACGACAGTGCAAAATTTCTATCCAAGAGATTTTTTTTTTCACTTAACATCATTGTACAACATTAGTAGGCACCTAATATCGATCGATAATAAAAATAATCGAGTAATTCGAAATAATATAACTTTTCGAAATGTTTGTAACATAAGTTCGAGTAGCTCGTTGGCGCAGTTTGTAGTGGCCCTGCTTTCTGTACTGCGAGTTACGGGTTCGATTCCCGCCTGAGTCTGGGTGTGATATTTGTATTTACATACCGATACAAAATGAAAATGCAGGCTACTTTTTTTAATGTAAGTATATCAAAAATAACTTACAGTTAAAGGATTTATTTTAAAAAATAAAGAAAAGGCTGGATACACGAGTGCAATAAAAAATTAATTAGTACAAGATTGAAAAATACAGTAGTAAGTATGCGCTTGGCCTTAAATTTCAAGTAATAGTGCAAGTAAGTGGTACGAAAACACAATTCTCTGATATTAACGCACCGCGCCCTCTCGTCTAAACATTCTCTTTGTACAGTCGTTGAGAAAAAGCTATAGAAAGTATTGGTACTACAGGCCATGAAAGTAAATGAGTACATTTTTAAATACAATGACAGTTCTTCTATTTAACGCATAAATATTTATAAATACTTCAAAAAATAGGTTTATATTAAATAAATTAAATTGAATGTCTAAAAGAAATGAAAGTGCGAATGTTTTATATAAACACCTACTATACTTATATATCGCTTACAGTAATAAAGCATAAGGTACTGTAGGTACAAAAATAAATAGTTTAACGAAACTAAAAATTAAGTAAAAATTAAGTATGGTGTCCCGACAGTTTTTAATTTGATATAAATTATATACAATAGAATCAAACCGAGTTATAACATAGACGATAATTGTAAAAACGTTAGGATAATCTTATCCTAAGTTAATACCAATTCACAACTACTTACCTACGTAAAACATAATAATACGTTTCATATTTTAGTAGTTTCAACACATTACTACATTGTTAAGTATTTCAAATTTAATAGAATTTTAATTCAAGTCAATCGTTTTAATGGAGGAAAAATTAATCCCTCGCACTTTACTCAGTAATTAATATTATACTACTCGTTTCAAGCTCGTAAACCTATAACGTAAAAGTTATGAACGAGCTTAAAGCAATAAACGTTAACGATTTAAACGCATTTAATATAAATATATATATTAGGTATCCATTAAATATACAATGTTATACATAAAAAACTAAATATTCTTAGGAGGCTAAGGTTTCGCTCTACTTACAGGGTTGTAGTGAACTAGTAAATAAGGTAACGTAAAACCGAGTTGATAATTAATACTCAGATCATTATTTAATATGTAGTTATCATATAACTAATGCTAATGTACGATTAAGCATTACTTTTCAAGAAACTCTTTATATTCAACAACAGGGAGAAGAAAAATTAAGGTAAACTGAAAATTCTTCACCATTTTATACCTATAGATATTTTATACCTATAAACACATATATAGAAATTTTAGTATAAAAAACCACGATAAGAAAACGAAGTGGAATTTTAATTTTAGCTATTTATTCAAGTTTTATAACTAACTAGCTGCTGTGCCCGCGACTTCATCCGCGTCGAATTTAACAAAAAAGTTATTGTTCAGTTCGCAGTTATAAAAAAAAATTAAAACAGTAGTAGCCTAACACCTTACATCTTATTACATTAGCTATCTGCCAGTGAAAGTCCCGTCAAAATCGGTCCAGCCGTTTCAGAGTTTAGTCGGAACAAACAGACAGACAGACAGACAGACAAAAATTGTAAAAAAAGTTATTTTGGTATATGTACCGTGTATAGATAGATCCATATGTATTTAGTAAAAAGCGGTTATTTTAATATTACAAACAGACACTCCAATTTTATTTATTTGTATAGATGAGAGCGTAAAACTATTACTTTAACCCAGATACATTTACGATCTTATAGAGGTATCGAGCAGTTGTAACAACAGTTTGAACATGCCATACAATACATCGCACAAGCACCGATTCTTAGATATTGCAATAAACTACACGTTCTATTAAGTGAGCAAATAACGTTAAAAACTTACAAGCTATAAGCAAAATAAAAACACTGTTTGATCTCGAAAATGCTTACAGCTTATCAACTAGAGACAAAAAAATATAAATAAGTTATTGTTTTCTAATGTTTACGCGAATTTCACTCATTATAATCAAACAACTTTTTCGGTTTTTTACATTCCCGTCGTTTCAGATACTTTACAGCAACCATGGTCACGGGAGGACATTATATTATAAAGAACTTTTTAATGTCTAATTTAAATAATCAACTCAATAAAAAATAAAAATACTAAAGTTATTTTAAAATATTTCATTTAGGTACGAACTATGGGTATGAATGATTAGCATATTTGAACATATAAATATTTAATTAATTAAGTATGTGGGGTATTTTTTTTTAAATATTTTCTTCGCAACGCTACCAATAACAATTGTTATATACACCAAGATTGTATGTAAGTTATTATGAGCCCAACAAAAGGTAACAATGATTTCATAACAAATAAAACTTACATTTGCTGTTGTTTGCAATCGATTGCTCCAAATAAGAGTAAGGACTTAACATTTATATGAGGTGTAAACTTTTATCCATACTTATCTATATATATAAAAGAGTTACCCACCCATTGACTCATCACGATATCTCTGAAACCATAAGGCGGAGAGACTTGAATTTTGGTAGGAATATTCCTTTCGCCGAGTAGAGGTCAGCTAAGAACGGGTTTTACGATATTCCACCCCTAAGGGGGTTAAACGGGGGTTGGAAGTTTGTATGAAAGTCCTATGTTTTTGAAGTAAGAGACTTGAAATTCAAAATGTATGCTCTATAGATGGTGTTGAGGTGTACTAATAATGTATTTTGAGAAATCAACCCCCTTTTGGGGTTAAAACAGGGGATGATAGTTTGTATGAAGTCCAATGAAAATTACACTTACAAACTTAAAATTTGGCAGGTAGGTTTCTAATAGTGAGTAGACATCCGCTAAGAACGGGTTTTGCGAAACTCCACCATCCACCACCATTCCGCCATCGGGACACTAGGCGCGGTCGATCGTTCCATCCTTATGTCATTGATATGCCACCTACGCGTACAAAACGCTTTGCCAATACTTTTTTGATGCGCACGGCTAAGGAATGGAACTCATTGCCCGCGTCTGTGTTTCCCGAACGATACAATCTGGGAGTCTTCAAGGCCAGAGTGAATAGGCTGTTATTAGGCAGGCATGCTCCACCTTCGACCGCATCGTCACTTAATATCAGGTGAGATTGCGGTCAAATGCCTGTCTATTAGCCATAAAAAAAAAAAAAAAAAAAACCCCTAAGGGGGTAAAACGGGGGTTGGAAGTTTGTATGAAAGTCCTATGTTTTTGAAGTAAGAGACTTGAAATTCAAAATGTATGCTCTATAGATGGTGTTGAGGTATACTAATAATGTATTTTGAGAAATCAACCCCCTTTTGGGGTTAAAACAGGGGATGATAGTTTGTATGAAGTCCAATGAAAATTACACTTACAAACTTAAAATTTAGCAGGTAGGTTTCTAATAGTGAGTAGACATCCGCTAAGAACGGGTTTTGCGAAACTCCACCCCTAAGGGGGTTAAACGGGGGTTGGAAGTTTATATGAAAGTCCTATGTGTTTAAAGTAAGAGACTTGAAATTCAAAATCTATGCTCTATAGATGGTGTTGAGGTGTACTAATAATGTATTTTGAGAAATCAACCTCTTTTGGGGTTAAATCGGAGGTGTTAAAAATGAAAAGTTGAACCATAAGGCGTAGAGACTTGAAATTTGGTAGAAATATTCCTTTCGGCGAGTAGAGGTCAGTTAATAACGGATTTTACGAAATTTTACCCACAAGAGGGGTTTGCCGGGGCGTCAACAATGGAAAATTGAACCATAAGGCGTAGAGACTTAAATTTTGGTAGGAATTATTCCTTTCGCCGAGTAGAGATCAGCTAAGAACGGTATTTATGAAATTCCACCACAAGAGTGGGTTGCGGGGGCGTTAACAATGGAAAATTGGACCATAAGTCGTAGAGATTTCAAATTTAGTAGGAATATTTCTTTCGCCGAGTAGTGATCAGCTAAGAATGGATTTTACGTAATTCCATCCACAAGAGGGGGTTGCGGGGGCGTTAACAATGGAAAATTGGACCATAAGTCGTAGAGATTTCAAATTTGGTAGGAATATTCCTTTCGCCGAGTAGTGATCAGCTAAGAATGGATTTTACGTAATTCCATCCACAAGAGGGGGTTACGGAGGCGTTAACAATGGAAAATTGGACCATACGGCGTAGAGACTTGAAATTTGGTAGGAATATTCCTTTCGCTGGGTAGTGATCAGCTAAGAACGGATTTTACGAAATTCCACCCACAAGAGGAGGTGGCGGGGGCGTTACCAATGGAAAATTCCCGTTTTTATACTATAGCTCCAATCGACTATAAATTTGGTAGTAATCTCCTATATGAGATGTAGAAATGATCAATAAGCGCTTTTTATGATAACTCATCCCCAATAAGGATTGCAGGGGTGGGCGTTAACAATAAAAAATTAAAATTTCCGAGCTATAGCTCTTAGATTCCAAATTTTGTATGATTTTCTGTGTGCTTAAAAAATAATTTATGAACAAAATGTGCGATATCCCACCCTACAGGGGTTTGCGGGGGTGGGTGTTAACAATGATAACTTTTTTCCGAGGTTAATAGGAGATATCGATAACTTATTTTAATATTTTGTTATCACTGATAGCTATAAAATGTAATACTACATAGTATCAAAAAAGTCGCTTCCCGCTGTCTGTCTGTTCCTATGTATGCTTAGATCTTTAAAACTATATATTTTTTTTATGTTACTAAGTCGACAAACAAGCGTACGGCTCACCTGATGGTAAGTGACTACCGTAGCCTATAGACGCCTGCAACACCAGAAGCGTCGCAAGCGCGTTGCCGACCCTATCCCCAATCCCCCCAGGAGCTCTGGTCACCTTACTCACCAACAGGAACACAATACTGCTTGAAAACAGTATTATTTAGCTGTGGTCTTCTGTAAGGTCGAGGTACTTCCCCAGTCGGGCTGCTCCATATTTTGAGCAGGAAATTTCCTGCTGTGCCCTACCTCAGTATACACAATGGATATTGATGCGGATTTTTGGAATAGATAATTAATTATAATATTCAAGAGGAAGGTTTATATGTATTATACATGCATAATACAGTAGATAAACACTGATAATTTTAGAGGTTTCTAATGTGATGTCGTTAAGCACATTTTTTGCGCTTACATTGCAAACGCTGGCTGAACCCTACGAGATAGATCAAAATAATGTACTACAGTATTGTACAACTTAAAAAGGTTTACAAAAAAGTCCGCGATGGTATATATCTATCTCTTAGGGATAGTCCACGATAACCATTTTTTATCCTTTAGGTACTTATTACGAGAAATAATGGCTCATTTACGAAGCGATTTTAAGCAATACAGAATTAATCCTTATGCAATTAAGTACAACATACCTTAAATACATTGCGCATTTAATATAGATCAATATGGCCCTTTACAACATGTAATTTAAATGAATATTTTCGAAGATGTTGTATGTTCGTACTTTATTCGGTACTAGCTGCTGCCCGCGACGTCGTCTGCGTGAACGTTATACAGCACCAAAAATACCTACGATTATAGCTTTTAAAATAACATTCATTTACCCGTTTCTTCTTTACATTTCATATCTACAGAAAGTGCAGTAACAGAGGGAGACTGACTTTTGTAAAATTGACCATCAAAAAGTGCTTATTTTCAGCCTGCTTTGAATAAATGACTTTATGACATAGTCAACTTATGACTTGATTCTGGGATAAAAATACATATTTATAGAACTTCTCGATAAACAACATTAGTGGTTTGGCTCTCCGAAGCCAAAATATAAAGAGAGTCAGGACTGGTGACGCGGGAGCAAGCGACGTACAGCTGCCCGTGTGAGAAGCAGCTCGTCCTGAGGTCGACACCCGCTGCCTTCAGTGTCTGCCCCTGCGACTTATTGATCGTCATCGCGAAGCAAACACTCGCTGGGAACTGTACGCGCTTGAACTGGAACGGGAAGTTATGAGGTATGAGGGGAATGCATGGTATAAATACTGCCTCGCCGATGCCACAACCCGTAAGAATTTCCGCCTCAATGGTGTGACTACGGAGCGAGATGACTTTAAGGCGGGTCCCGTTACACAACTTCGGAGATAGGTTCCGAAGAAGCATAATCGGGACACCGACCTTCAGCTTGATGGTATGCGCTGGAAGTCCACTTGCTGACAGGGAGTTCAGAAATTCCACGGGATAATGTGTGGCGTCATCTTGCTCGACGACAGTGTTTATAGAGGTGTATTCCACTTCATTCCCCTCAATTTTCGAGAGAATGCATTCGTTAATTGCTGCAGCCTGATCATTTTGGGCGTCAAAATTTTCTAGGCATTTTGATTATTTTAATTTTGAAATATAACAGAAAATAATTTACACACTGAGAATTTACACACAGATAATGATAGCTATGCAGTAGTCCGATTGAAGTTTATTTACCTAAGTAATCTATACATATAATAAAATGGTAGAAAAGTCAAAACTGTACATTGAATATTTTTTTAAAAGAATACTTGGGGTGTGATCTACAATCGATACCGAAGCCAAAAATATAGTTTTTAGAATTTTTGTCTGTTTGTCTGTTTGTCTGTTTGTCTGTATGTATGTCCGGGATAAACTCAAAAAGTAATGCATGGATTTACTTCAAATTTGGCACGAATATTGTTAAGAAGTCGGGTCAGAACATAGGCTATATATTATCACGCTATCACCTACGGGGAAAGAGCAGTGAACCTTTATTTCTTCAAATGTATGTCCGGGATAAACTCAAAAAGTACTGCATGGATTTACTTCAAATTTGGCACGAATATTATTAAGAAGTCGGGTCAGAACATAGGCTACATATTATCACGCTATCACCTACGGGGAACGAGCAGTGAACGCACGCAGACGACGTCGCGGGCAGCAGCTAGTCTAATATATATATAATCGCTAAATCTTCGATTTCGCTTTGTTTGTAAGTACCTAATGGAAAAACGAAGTAGGTAGAGCACAACAATAAATATCTTACTCAAAATTTGGACAAACCGAACTAATGAATTACCTCCAACTTACAGCAGTATACAGCTAAATATCACTGCTGTTATTTTAAGTAGTCTCTTATGCATGTGGTGAGTAAGTTAGCCAGAAATCTTGAGCTGATGAATTGATAGCTGGGTTAGGATCGGTAATATTATTGCCATGATCCTGGTGTTGAAAGCATCCCTATGCAACGTTTTCCGCTTATCATCAGATGGAGTATAGGCACGCTTGTTGGCTACATGATAGGCAACGATAGCTGGTTATTATCATCAGGTGGAAGATAGGCTTGTTGGCCACCCGAGTAGTAAAAGAAAATAAATGTGTAAAGGATTCGTATTATTTTTATTTTTGTGTTTCCCACACATGAGGAAAATCGAAAATGTTTTTATTATCATATCAAAATTTTGATCCAGCGGGATTCGAACTTGCACCCCTGGCATACCGTGTCGGTGCTCTAGTCAATTAAGCTAAGCTGCTTTGAGTGCTGTAAAGGACTCACTATAGACGGTGCCGCGGTTGCTTAAAACCGAATAAAATTATATCAAAAATTTCGATTCGGTGCGCGGTGGCTACATCGTTCCATAGCTTAATTGGCTAGAGCACTGACACGGTATGTCGGGGGTGCGGGTTCGAATCCCGCTGGATCGAAATTTTGATATGATAATCAAAAACTTTTTTGTTTAAAGGATTTTATTACACAAGCTCAAACGACAACCTAGTCGGTAAAAGAATCATAACCAATAAAAAACCTTCAAGTCTAGATTTATCTAAGTTTCGAAAGCTAAATTTGTACTCTAATATTTTATTATACAAAGTTTAAAAACACGTTCGTTTACTAATTTACAATGATATAGTGTGTTAAACCAGGTGAGTACAATTAAATAAAAGTCATACCTATCATTCAGAATCAGCAAGTTGAAGTGGCAGTGGGCTGGTCATCTGTGTCACAGGACCGATGGCCGCTGGAGCAGACGTGTCCTGGAGTGGAGACCGCGTCTTGGCAAACGCAGTGTGGGACGTCGTCCGGCCCGTTGGACCGACGATCTTCGTAAGATTGCCGGTGTAGGCTGGATGAGGATTGCGGAAAACCAGGATGTCTGGCGCGAACTTGGGGAGACCTATGTCCAGCAGTGGACTGCAATAGGCTGAACAGAATGATGATGATGATGATGATGATGATACCTATCATTCATCGTTTATTACAATTTTCTAAAATCTTATCTATACATATAATAAAATGGTAGGAAAGTCAAAACTGTACATTGAATATTTTTTTAAAAGAATACTTGGGGTGTGATCTACAATTGATACCGAAGCCAAAAATATAGTTTTTAGAATTTTTGTCTGTTTGTCTGTTTTTCTGTTTGTCTGTATGTATGTCCGGGATAAATTCAAAAAGTACTGCATGGATTTACTTCAAATTTGGCACGAATATTATTAAGAAGTCGGGTCAGAACATAGGCTACATATTATCACGCTATCACCTACGGGGAACGAGCAGTGAACGCACGCAGAGGACGTCGCGGGCAGCAGCTAGTTATGGAATAACTTTACTCGGGTGCAGTTCTCAACGAGTGTACTGCCAGTGTTGATTGAGATACTAAATACTATATAATAATCTATAGTTAACAATTAGTAAGTATGTTAATGTCGGTAGTCGGCAGTCGGCAGACACGGCGACACGATATCCGGCATTCAAACGATCACCTATAGAAAAATCGGTGTAACACTATTGCCATGATCTGTTGTAATACAATTTGTAAATATGTATTATAATTTAAATACTACTTTACTAGGTGTCAAAGATAATTGATTTCTTTACACATCATCATAAAACGGCGTACGTAATTGTAAATTAAATTGAAAATATATCTGGTAAATGTTTTAAGTAATCTAGCTGTAAATAAATTATATACTAATAATTAGGGCTCGGATTAATATGTTAATACATATTTTTAATTTACACGATTTTCGGTTTTGAATGTCTTCTATACATTGATTATTACATATAGACTCGGAAAAACTAATTTTTATTTTCCATATTTTGACATATTTCATGGCTAAGTCCATATTTTACAAAAAAATATCACAATCACCCATATTTTCGATTTTTATATCATAGAACATGAATTAGTTCACAAAAATTGATAATTATTTTACGTATTTGCATTCTCGCCACCACACGGACGCGCGAGTTTCATTTCTCTCGCGTATTATTCGTCGTAATTTGATTTTTAATACTCTAACTTCATTTATTCCACATTATCTGCCCCCGCGCCGCCGATCAAATAAATCAAATGAAAACCTGAAGATTATTAAAGAAATAGAAAAAAAAAGTTTCTGAAGCAGAAGGCGGTGTTGCTGAAATAGCTAAACAAAAACTAATATTCTACTAACACTATATACAACTATATAACTGAGGTAGGGCACAGCAGAAAATTTCCTGCTCAAAATATGGAGCAATCCGACTGGGGTAGTACCTCGACCTTACAGAAGACCACAGCTAAATAATACTGTTTTCAAGCAGTATTGTGTTCCTGTTGGTGAGAGCAGAGCTCCTGGGGGAGCGTTGCCGACCATACTCCCAATCCCCCCCCCCAGGAGCTCTGGTCACCTTATTCGCCACAGGAACACAACACTGATTGAAAGCAGCATTTTTTAGCAGTGACCTGCTGCATGTTTGAGGTACTTCAAGTCTTCCCCAGTCGGGCAGCTCCAGTTTTTGAGTAGGATATTTCCTGCTGTGCCCTACGCCCCTACCTTACTTCTTTGCCTTTATTGTGACGTGGAAAGATCTTACAGCCAATATAAGGCTATATTTAGACCTAATCGACAGTTTTAATTACGATAATTCAGAAAAGCGTGTGATTGTGTAGGTACTGCAATCAATTTAATAAGACAGATTTAGTGGAAGATGAATAAACTTCTTTTTTTTTTTAATTACCTAAACATATCGCTATCTTTTTATAAATATATATTTGAATGTAACTGTTACTGCAGTAACTTTTTACAATAAACAATGTTTAATATGAAAGATATTTTTATTTTATACTCCATATTTTTTCCATATTTTACATTTTTTGGTCCATATTATATGTACATATTTTGAATTTTTTAATACATATTTATCCGAGCCCTACAATTAACTTTTTTTTTCTATTTCTTTAATAATCTTCAGGTTTTCATTTCAATGTATGAAAATATTAAACGTGTTTCAAATGTTCCTGTTGTTTTAAGTTAAGAGATAAATCATAAAATAGCTACTATTTCTGTGGTCATGAAAATTCTATTAAAGTTGTAATCTCGACCACACCGATAAATTTTGTGCGTGTCTTCTTTATTCTACATGACGTTGTCGGCATCATCTGTTCTATTGTGTTACTATTCAAAGCAATTAATTAAATTGATAAAAAGTTATAAGAAAAAAACGAGTGTGATTTAGACCACACAACTGGAGTAAAACTTCTCTCTCTCTCTCTCTTATTATCTTCACAAACTTATATCTCCCTCTCAACTTCCGTTCGCCTCGCCCGATCACACTTTTCGTAACGCTCTCGTCACGTATTTGCCAGCTTACTACCCAAGTCAAGCGTGCGTAACGAAGTTATACTTCAAAAATTAAAGTGGAATGTATAACTCTTGTGTATATACTACATAGGTTGTCTAGTAGTACAGGGGTCATCAATTGGCGGACCGCGATCCGCATTCGGACCGCCAACCCATTTTGTGCGGACCGCGAGAACACAGGAACTTCTACAGAGTACATAACTTAATAAAAATATATCCCACGCAACTTCAAACTTAAGACAGATAGTCCGCAATAATAAAATGTCATTTTTCTCATTAATGTGTGAAAATAATTTTGTTTGCTAGCAAACGAAAAAAACCGACTTCAATTACATCGACATGTAATACAACTTAAGTGGACGAAAAAAATTAACAAACGCACTAGTCGCCACTATGATTTTCGAAGATTCCCTTCAATTTCTCTAGGATGCCATCATCAGATCCTGGTTTCCTGATCATGGTACTACCCTTCGGATATCCCCTTTATAATAAAAAAGAATCAGCAAAATCGGTTCATAAACGAAAAAGTTATCCGCGAACACACATTAAAAAAAGATATAGGTATACGGTCGAATTGAGAAACCTCCTCCTTTTTTGAAGTCGGTTAAAAATACCTTTGTTATTTCGTTTGTTTAATAATTTTTTTTTATATAAAATGATGTGCGGACCGCGACGGTCATTTCAATTCTTCAAACGGACCCCGAGCGAAACTAATTGGTGACCCCTGTAGTAGTATAATTTTTAATAAGCGATTTATTGTGAAGTAATACTAGTTTTATAAAGGCGAGAATGTTGCGTATGAGTGATCGTTACTCGACAATAAATTACTAAACAGCTCGTAGAAAAGTGGCGTTCAAACATATTGTGACATTTTACAACGAATTACTATAACAGCAACTGATTGCTAGAAAAATATAAAATGTAGCAAACGCTACTTGCGTCTTATAAATTAAATTGTTTAGACATAACTGAGATAATGTGTTTATAACACTCACGATTATTATAAATTAAACTTATTTCTACCCACTTAATTAACGAAGAGTACACATTATAATAACAAACAAAAATACGATATATTGAATAACAAATTCGTATATTCAGGATCATTAAAAGTTAAACATAAGGCTGTAATATGAATAAATCACCCTCAGAATCCAACAATAGCGCAGACTTGGGTGGTAAATCAGATTCACCCGCTAGCTTTGTCTCGCTGAGAAACAAAAAAAAGAGGGTCGACGAATTGAGTGAGGAATTTTCTGCTTTCAAGGAAGAAATGAAAAATTTAGTACACTCTATGATGGCTACACAAAGTGAAGAAATCAGGAAAATTACGGCAACGCTAACAGACATTCAGCTGTCAAATCGAAATATAGAAAATTCTATTGCATTTTTAACATCTCAAAATGAAGAATATAAAAAGAAAATAGAAACATTGGAAATGCAGTCCCAGGAAGACAGAAAGTATATTACTATTTTGGAAGATAAAATCGAGGAAATGCAGAAAGGGATGAGGAAAACTAGTTTTGAGATTAAAAACGTGCCAAAAAATGATAAGGAGACCAAAGAGGACCTGCTTGATATGGTTACTTGCCTCTCGAAAAACATTGGTTGTGAATTGAATAGGTCAGAGATAAGAGACATATATAGAGTACGTCCGAGAAAGGACGGCCAAAGAAATACACCTATAATAATAGAAACGGTGTCAACAATAACTAAAAATAACTTCCTTAAAACAAGTAAGACTTTCAATATTAGAAATACTACGAAAATATGTGCAAAACATCTTGGACTGCGCAATGAAGTAGACACCCCGGTTTTCATCTCTGAAAATTTAACTGCGAAATCCTCCCGACTATACTTTCTGGGAAGAGGACTCACTAAGTCGGGATTATATAAATACTGTTGGACGTCTTATGGGAATGTATATGTAAGAAAAGACGATAATTCTCGAGTAATTTTGATAAATAACGAATCCCAAATTCAAAAACTGCTGCAAGGAGCCTGACTACACCTGGTTATTATAGTGTTAAAGACCCTTGTATACCTACTGTGTTTCTTTGACTATTTGTTTGTTAAAAATCTTCTCATACACAATTCTAATTTACTCACTCTTACACTCACACAAATGAACGAACACCTAAACTCACACTCCTTAATTTACATTCAGAAACTACTAATAAAACTTGTCCTTATCTATTTATTTTTATTTGTATCGTCTCACTCCAATGGTTGTTTTTGTATTTTTTCTCTTAATAATGAAAATTTTGCATATGCGGAATCTTTCGTAAATACACTTCACAAACTCACACACTTTCACATAATTATGAGCAACATATATACACAAATTTTACTCATACCCAGAATCACAACCACGTATACACACCTCAAGACTAAAAAACAACTAAGTTTGTATTTAGATATGTTCGTCGCACAATCACTATATTTAATACTAAGCATTTACTCTCATACAAAACATTTATTGAGAACTTTTAAAATAACATTCTCGATTACCTTGTACTTATACATACGGAATCTACTTCGTATTTTAATTTTGTTAATTATTTGTAATTGTAAACTTGGAATGGATAATTTACTTTTATATTACTTTGTAACTAACCCAAGTGTATGTAAGCTTAACTCCTTTTCTTTTACATACAAACATAAACACAAACTTGACCCAATGACTGTATTATTTGTTTATTTTATTCATTTTATTCATGTAAATATTTTCTACACAGCCGAATCTCACATACAAAAACATGCCTTAATACCCACAACACAAAGTTTAAATAAATTACCTAAATAGAGTCAGGGGGGCAAAGTGCGCCATACTTTTTTCATAGTTGACTTTGGTGCAATATTTCTTGTGTTTAAGTTCACGAGTGATACTAAATCATGGTACCATAAGGATCTGTGATGTTTTGCAACAACAACCAATGTCGTGTCATTAGAATCTGACAGCAAATAAATGAATTTTAGCATAAAATTTGAAAACAGTCTGACCAGGCGCACTTTGCGACAAATCGGGTAAGTGCGCCATGTATTAATAAAACGTAATATTATACCATTAGAATAAAAACAGCCTTATATTATTATAAGAAAACAAGCAACAAAACGAATGACATTTAATTTTTTTTCATAGCCACATTCTAGAAGAATCTGTGTACTTAAAACCAAATTTCGGCTAAGTGCGCCATACAATCTTAAGTCAGAGGCTATGAACCTTTTTTCCAAATATTGATAATCGAGTGTCAAGTATATTTTTTCTTTTATTTACGATGGGAATACCCCATGGTATTCCCATCGTAAATGGAACTACTTATTTGGTATTATAAACGGACTGAAATAAGAAGTTAGTCATTGAAATTAGTTGTTAAGTAAAATGGGAAACATGACATTTTTGAACAACATTACGATTTTCTCGAATTTTAATATTTCGTATTGCCTCCTCGTGCTTCCATTCCTGCGTTTACCCAGTTTGGCATGCTGTACACCAAGTTTTTGTACGATTTTGGGGAATATTCTCCCATTCCTCTGTGAGAGCAATTTTGAGCTCACGAAGCGTAATTTTTTTACGCATCTCCCTAGCTAGTCCCAAGCATGCTCGATCGGATTGACATCTGGGCTGCGTGCTGGCCACTCCATACGAGTAATTTTCATCTCTTGAAGGTAGTCACTCACAATCCAATATGTATGAGGTCGGGCATTGTCATGCATAAAAATAGCATTCTCACCCAAATTGACCATAAATGGACCAACGTGTTCATTCAAGATTTTTTTTTTCAAATTAATTTGCAAGATTTGACTCGACCATACAAACAAGCAAAGAAACATTGCAAGTTAAATAAAGACTTGTAACAAAGACACATTTTAAAAAGTTTGTAACCTCTGGATTGCGGCGAAGTGCGCCATATAAAAAGTCAGTATGGCGCACTTCCCCAACTATATAAATTTTAAGTTAGAATATTTAACTGCAAAAAAATATATAAATTTCACTAGATAGGAGTGAGATATAGTCAGAAACTTAAAGAAAAATATTTAAATTGTGCATTTACCTCACTCGTATGTTGGTAAAAACTATATTTCTTGAGATTTACGAAGATGATCAACCCATAGTCATCTCTCCTCACCACTTTGAATATCAGTGAAAATAAAATGGCGCGTATCTCAAACTCACATGACTAGAGCCATCTGTGACTTTCACCAAGAACTATGATTTAGTTTGTAGCATCGATATATAGTGTCACTACTAGTATCCAATCGGTAGTTTTCGAGATATTTGTGGTAGGTGCACTTGCCCGGTAGGCGCACTTTGCCACATTAACTCTATATATATAAAGTTGCAACAGGCTCATTCGTAATATTATGTCTAAAGTATTTTATAAATTTATATATATGCCTGTATGATCAAACAAACATCTGTACATATATTACTTTTGTAAACACGCAAAATTATACCTTTATAGATACTAAATTATGTGTCAAGTACCGTACGTGTTTGAATAAAATTATCCATAAGTATTTATTGATACCCACATATAGCTATATAAGTCTTAACAATTGTTTATACATTTCTCTTATTTTATATGATAAACATACTCCACAATTAATTTATTTATATTTAAGTCTATTTTTCAAAGATTTTTGTACAATTATAAGCTATGTAGAAATTTGTTTTTTTCCCTTGTTTATACGTACTGGCACTTTGAGCGGAAGATCACTTTTATTTGACGGGTTTCTTTTTCTTGTCGATTATGGATAGCTTATTTCAGACTAATACCGATATAGACGAAATCTTAATACCTCCGTCCGTATTATGTTCGCCAGAGGACTGTCATACCCATATAAATACTGCGAACCATTTAACTATTTTAACTCAAAATATACGGAGTGTCTATCAAAATCTAGATGCTTTCATGGTTACATTAACTTCGCTTAAATTTGATTGTGACATTTTGATTCTGACTGAGTGTCACCTCTCGAAATCTAAACCTATTCCCCCGCTAAGTAATAACTATGCCACCCACTATACAAATAATAACCTTAACCAGTGTGACGGGGTGATATTTTATGTAAATAAAAATCTTAACTATAAAATAATGGAACCATGCTTAGCAAATGCCTCCTGCCTTGTGATGACACTGAACGATTTAGTTGTCATTGGGATATATCGGACCCCATCAATGAAAAATATTGATAATTTTTTGTCATCTCTTCAGTCATTACTTCATAATTATAGGTCTTATAATAATATTATAATCACAGGTGACCTTAATATTGATATTAAGGTCAACTCTTGTGATTCAAACTCGCCTAATTACCTAACGACATTAGCTTATTATGGAATATTACCTGCTCATAGACTACCCACACGAAATAACAACTGTATTGACCACATGATGTTAAAATCCAGCAACTCAGCTAAATCAGCTATTCTTACTAATGCCCCGACTGATCATTCTACTGTTATTCTAAGTCTTATGCTAAAACCCGAACGAATATGTACGCAAAAAACTAAAATAATTGTAGATAATCATGCTGTTATTGAAGAAATTAAAACTAATATCTATGACTTATTACAGTTAACGGATCCCAATTTAGCTGCTGAAACTTTGGTAAATAGAATTTCTGGTGCCATAAATAATAATAAAACTACACACATTATTCCACACCGTAAACGTTGTATTCAGCCGTGGATTACTCCGGGTATACTGCGTTGCATCCGAAACCGAGATAAGCTTCATCTTAAAGTAAAAAATAACCCTTTCGACATTGTTTTAAAAATTACCTACGCTCGTTACAGAAATTTCTGTCAAAAACTTATTCGCTCACTTAAAATTAATTACGAAAGAAATAAATTAGAAATTGCTAAAAACAATCCTAAAAAATTATGGAAAAGCATTAAACATATATGTCACATTGATAAAATGAAAACTAATGTAAATCATAATCTTGCATCTATTAAGACTTCTCCTTTACAATCAGCAAACTACATTAATAATTACTTTTCGACAGTCGGTAAAAATTTAGCAGAAAAAATTGATTTGACCTTCCATTCCCCAGCTAACTTTCCCTCAATTGGAACCCCTTCATTAAATTCATTCGTACTTTTAAACACAGATCCTTCTGAATTAAATCTTATAATAAGCAAACTGTCTATCGATTCTTCCCCTGGTTTGGACAACATCTCAACTTATTTTATAAAAAAAGCTAAAAATATTCTTATCCCCGTTTTGTGTCACATATACAACCTTTGTTTTGAAAAGGGTCAGTTCCCCATATGTTTCAAAAAAGCCATTGTTACACCAATACATAAAGGTGGTAGTGATGATGACGTAAATAATTACAGGCCAATCTCTGTACTCCCGGTCATGGCTAAAATCCTCGAAAAGCTCATTAATAACCGTCTTAAGAAATTTCTTTTCGTAAATAACTTGTTGTCCAACCAACAATTCGGCTTTAGGGATGGCATATCAACAGAAGATGCAGTGTTGTCCTTGACGGGGGAAATTACCGAGCACCTGGATTCTGGCAGAAAATGTTTGGGAGTATTTTTAGACCTTGCCAAAGCATTCGACTCTGTTTCGATAAGGATCTTGCTTGACAAGCTTTATAATATTGGTATAAGGGGCTTACCTCACCAGCTTCTCAGAGATTACCTCTCAGACCGCCAACAACAGCTTAAATTGGGTGACCTTGTGTTAAGTGACTCAACCTGTTTATCTTACGGGGTCCCACAGGGTAGCGTCCTTGGGCCTACTCTTTTTCTTGTTTATGTAAACGATCTCTGCAAACTTAACCTTCCCAATTGCAAAATCTACACTTACGCGGACGACACTGCCTTAATCTTTCATGACCAGACTTGGGACAAGCTGAGAGTAACTGCTGAGGAGGGACTCTTTTATGTCTCTCATTGGTTAAGATCCAACCTTCTGTCACTAAATACCACTAAAACCAAATTTATACCTTTCGCGATACGGAAAAACACTTTGCCCAACCCTAGTTTTGGCCTGAAAGTTCACTCGTGCTCTGCCCCTAATACAACAGACTGTCAGTGCGATAATATTGGTATCTGTGATCATGTAAAATATCTTGGTGTAATAATTGACCAACACCTTAAGTGGAACTGTCATATTCGAGTGATCGCTGACAGAATGAGGAATTTAATGTGGGTTTTCAGACGGTTGAAACGGGTAGCAGATGACAGAGTCCTAACGATGACCTATAAAGCTTTGGCTCAGTCGGTACTGAGTTACTGCATTCCAGCTTGGGGTGGAGCAGCCAAAACCCACTTGCTGACTTTGGAGAGAGGACAACGTGCCCTTCTTAAAGCGACCTTTAGCAAACCTTCCCGGTACCCGACTTTCGATCTGTATAGTTCTTATAATTTACTAACTATTCGTCAACTATACATTTTAAGGGCTATTCAGAAAATACATCTACAATTAAATTATAAAAAAAGTTCTCTCAATAAACGTAGAATTGCTAGTGCTTGCCAGGTACCTTTTTGCAATACTAAATTTAAACAGAACCAATTCGCTTGTCAGTCTGCATTATTGTATAATAGGATAAATAATAAATTTAACATCTTCCCACTAACTAAAATTAAAGCAACTAACATCTTAACGAAACTTCTGCTATCTTTAAATTATTATGAAACTGAAAAGCTATTAGAAAGAGAAAGTATTTTAACGCATAATAATTATGTTTATATTTTCAAGGTATATAGCATAAGCATAACATTTGCATTTGATTTTCTTTTTGCTACGCTCCATATTCTAACCATCTTACACTCTCCCATTGTGTCCCTTACTTTCATACACACTTATACACGCACACACACACACACACACACACTCACAGACACACACACACACATACACACACACACACACACACACACTTAAACACACACACAGTTAATTAAAATTTTTAAATTTGTGAATTTTATTGTAATATTGATTAATTTTTGTAAACCTCGGTGGATGAGCGGGGTACCCAGTAACACGGGCTACCACCCAGTACAGGGGCCCTTGCGACTTGTATTGTAATACTTATTTTTAATCAATAAACTATTTTGTATTTTTGTATTTTTTGTATAACAAAGTTGTTACTTGTTATTGAGTTAATATGTGACTGATCCGTTGGAGCAGTACGTCTACCATGAGTTTTTGTTACAAGCGCACATGACATAACTACAGTATTACACGTAGAAACGCAACAGGAAAAGAAGTATATATTTCTAAATTTCACTGTAGAGTCTATCGAGCACTCGATAAGGCTTAAATAGTTTTAATTGCGTTATCTTGGTATTAGTTACTAATAACTCAACTTTCCATACAAATTTTCTACTACACTCGCTAACGTGTCATATCGTCTCTGCAAACTCATGGTAGACGTACACGATCACGATCACGATTCAGCCTGTAATATCCCACTGTTGGGCATAGGCCTCTTCTCCTCTTCTCCATGTAGGAGAAGGATCGGAGCTTAATCCACCACGCTGCTCCAATGCGGGTTGGCGGATATATTCCCTACTATGAGTAACGATCGCTATCAGATGTACATGATAACAACCGGGACCGACGGCTTAACGTGCTCTCCGAGGCACGGTGGGGTAACCCACGAGGGCTGCACAAACACCCAGACCACGGCAAACATCTGTATGGCCAATACAAATGCTGTCGTGTGCGGGAATCGAACCCGCAACCGCCCGCGCAACAGCCAATCGCAATCCAGTGCTATAACCGCTGCGCCAACGCGGCGTCATAACCGCTGCGCCAACGCGGCGTCACGTCACGGGTAGACGTACAGTTAGCAGTAACCCCTGCTTACTACTTCCGCAGTTGGTTAGATTTTCATATATATTACTTTATCATTCGTACTGTGTGGTTACGGCAGACGGCATTAAATAATATACCCACCCTCTTCCCGTGGGTGTCGTAAGAGGCAAGTAAGGGATATCTAACACAGTTCCACTACCACCTTGGAACTTATAAGGCCGACCGATGGCGGGGTAACCATCCAAATGCTAGCTTTGAAACTGATAGGCCGAAGACGGGCAGCAGCGTCTTCGGTGCGACAAAGCCAGCCCTGTGGTCACCAACCCGCCTGCGCAGCGTGGTGACTATGGGCAAAACACATGAGTTGAGCCATAATGTCTGGCGTGAACTTGAGGAGGCCTATGTCCAGCAATGGACTGCGATAGGCTGAAGTGATGATTGGCTATTATCTAAAGTACAGGTATTAAGATGCCTGCGTTATGAATGGACAAAAATGTTTTTGTATGTTTATATAACACAATATTCATAGCGTAACGCTAATTCTCTAGATTTAAATGTGTTTGCACTAGTGGTAACGGATTCGTCGAAACTACCGTTAAACATATAATAGAACAAAATAAATTAAATTACCTCGAAATTACCGTTAAATATTAATTCGCTATATACAATATATATTCGTATAGAACAAAATATATTCGCTACTTGTCTAAAATAATGTTATTCTGCTCCAAAACGTATTTCTTGCGATAAGTAGCGCTAGTAGTACGTACAGTAAGAAAAGTTACACCACTTAATCTAAAAAAGAGTTGTGTCCTGAATTTTAGTCAAACTCATAATAGTAAAACCCAAGGTCTAGCGGAAAATTAAAAATTATCAAAACAGTTTAGACGCTATTATAAGTAGATATCTAGTCTGACTAAGCCGTCTAACTAAAATGCAAACTGTACCGACGATTTCGTTCACCATCACACAAATTGACCTTCACACCCTCTCACCTTCTACCAAAGGACTCTAAAGAATTTCTAGAAAATAAAATGTATCTAGTTCGTAGTATGAAGTAACTCTCACCAAGTTTCATTCAAATCCATTCACTAGTTTCGATATGCTTCGCGGCTTAAATACAGCCAGATATATAGTTTCATTCAGCTACAGCATCGATTATAGAGATACCAGAAAAAAAATTAAGATTATTCGTCGTACAGTACCGACAATTGAATTAAAAAGTTGAAACTAATTTTTTCTTTGACTAAGTAACCCAAGATTCAGCCTGTGACATCCCACTACTGTGCATAGGCCTCTTTCTCCATGTAGAAGAAGGATTGGAGCTTAATCCACTACGCTGCTCCTCTGCGGGTTGGCGGATCTAGCTGACTCGGCATTTTTTTTAATTTCTTTGATTCAAACTTTGTCCTGACAATAACAAACCAAAAACAATTACTCTATTTGGTGCAGTCTATTTATTTATATATTTTTATTATATATTTTTTTTTTATTATATCAGATGTACATGATAACAACCGGGACCGACGGCTTAACGTGCTCTCCGAGGCACGGTGGGGTAACCCACGAGGGTTATTATTATATATAATAATACTAATATATAAAGCTGAAGAGTTTGTTTGTTTGGTTGTTTGTTTGTTTGTTTGTTTGAACGCGGTAATCTCTGGAACTACTGGGCCGATTTGAACAATTCTTTGACTGTTAGATAGCCCATTTATCGAGAAAGGCTATAGACTATGTATCATCACGCTAAGACCAATAGGAGCGGAGTCCACGCCGACGAAGTCGCGCGCAGAAGCTAGTATATAATAATGTGCCAAAAAAAGTACTGATACATTCATAATAATTAACACCAGGATAAAAACAAATTGAGTGTTACCTCAATTATAGGCACATGCAGTTCACTTGAGAGTATTCCAAAACACATACAATGGATATAAGGAAAAAAATGTCGTCGGAAGTTGTCGTTGGAAGTTGTCGTCGATCGTTCGGCACACATACATTTCGGTGATTAATTTTTATTTAAGAGTAATGTAACGTACAATGATATCTATTTAGAATTTAGATATTAATATTAGAATTTACTGCCGACAGCCCGACACTTTAATTTTACTACTGCAACTAAAAAACAATATAACAGCACACAGGGCCGGATCTACCATATGGCTTTTTGGGCTTAAGCCCAGGGCCCCGTGGATTCAAGGGGCCCCCAGCTAAGTCAAGTCAAAGTCAATAAAAACCGGCCAAGTGCGAGTCGGACTCGCGCACCGAGGGTTCCGTACAGACAAAATTATTAAAAATATTTTTATTATAATATGATGTAACTAAAAATTAATGCTTTTTGCAATGTTCCCTTTATCTTTACTATAAGAAGTTGCTTCGTACTAAATTTCAAGATTCTGAGTTCACGGGAAGTACCCTGTAGGTTTTGATACCCTTGCGAGTAGTTGCGAGTTTTAAAAATGTGGCTAAATTGTTGTTTCTTTTCATTGCGTTGACATAGAAGTTGGATTTTGTTACAGCTTAAAGGTATTATAGATTTGAGTATTTGATATGCATTTCATTTTATTCTCTTTATGCGTTCATGAGAAAAGGGGTAGTAATTTTAAAATTAATTAACATATTTTTATCATATGATTTAACTAAAACTTAGCTATTAAACGTTGCTTCGTACCAAATTTCAAGAATCTGAGTTCACGTTATGTACCCTGTAGGTTTTGATTCCCTTATGAGTATAGATGCGAGTTTCAAAATATGCGGCTTAAATTGCTGTTTCTTTTGATGACGTTGAGATAGTAGTATGATTTTGGTACAGCTTAAAGGTATTATAGTCCAGTCAAATTAGTCCTTAAAATAGAAGTAAGGTTACAAAAATTCCCATAGAGCTAAAATTGGTATGAATATTCAGAATACTATTATAAATGAATTGTGAAAAGTCCCCATCAATCCCCTTTGTGCAAATTTTTTTATTTATGGTGAAAGTTTACAAAAATAGGTTTTTCGCGTTTTTCAACTAAACGGTAAGTTTTACAGCAAAAATAGTTTCAACAAAAATTGTAGATCATCCGATTTTCTACAAAAAATGTATCTACACTTTTTTTCATAAGTATTGCCATTTTCGTGATACAGCGGTTCAAAGAACTGAAAAAATTATTTTATTCGTAACTAGCTGTTCTCAACGGCTTTCACCCGTTTGCGCAATCAATTTCCCGTGGGAACCTATTATTTTTCCGGGATAAAAAGTAGCCTATGTTACATAGGAATAACTAAGCTTTCAAATGGTAAAAAAATTTTTTTAATCAGTCCAGTAGTTTTTGAGTTTATTCATTACAAACATACACACAAAAATACTAATCTTTTAACATTAGTATAGATATGCACGTTAATGTACTTTTATATACATTTTTGAACCGTTATACGAGTAAAAATATGAGTCCCTATACATACAAATTATAAAATTCTTAGAATATAAATGAACGTCAAAAACTCTGCCCCTATTTTCATTTAGTCGCATGACTTTGAGTAAAAACTGTCTCCCATTTAATTGTCAGCGTGGCGATGCTCGTATACCTGCTCTGTTTCAAAGGTCTCATACTCAACAAAATACTGTTAGTCGTAAGTAGCTACACGTGGGACGTTACGTCATTTTCAAGAAACGTAACGAAACCAGTGACTTGGTTGGCGTCATTATAGAACTAGTGATTTTTGTAACTAGATATTTGCATTCAACGACTATGATTGATTGCATATATCGATTGCAATCCGGTGTCGTTTTCAATCCGGCCGGATCCGGTCGAATTTTTATCAATCCGTCCGGATCCGGCCCGGATCCGGGCTGGATTTATCAAACCATAATAACCTAACTTTTCTTTTTAATTCAAACGTATGTTGACCGTTAATGAAGTGAAAAAATTCTACATTTTAATTAAATATATTTTTTAAATTAAATCTCAATTTCAAAACAAATTATATATCTATCAAATGAAAAGATAAAAATGTTTAAATCAAGTTTAAAGAGCTAAAAATGTAGCCATGGGAGTTATTTCTCAGTATTCATATATGTCGAATTTACTGATACAAATTGAACAAAGCCGAGTTCCAATTCCGAACACGTCGTATTAACACGTGGTGAGACGGATCAAAGAGCTAGATTTGTAATTTTAATTAGTTCGGTAATATTAAATTTTTAAGTGATTGAAGATCTTCGTCTCTACTTTTCCTTTCACAAGTTTCACGCTATCTATCAGGCTATTACTTGGTTAAGGCTTCGGTTACGGATATGTATAGGTACGGATATTTATAGATATGATATGGTTCCAAATATAAGATTTAGCCCGTAACATCTCACTGCTGGGCATATTCCTCTTTCTCCATGTAGGAGAAGGATTGTAGCTTAATCAGCGGATATGTTCCCTACTATGAGTAACGATAGCTATCAGGTATTTATGATAACAATCGGGACCGACAGCTTGACGTGATCTCCGAGGCACGGACCCACAAGGACAGACATCCACCCTGGAAAGAAATATTTGTAGCGGGAATCCAACCAGCAAACCGTCGATGTTATAATATTATGGTTACAAATATTAAATTTGTTCGGATTATCCTTTAGTTTCGGTTACAGATATTCGATTTTAGAGGAAATGCCACAATACTTTATTTTACTTCCTATGATAAGTTAACCCTAGATAACTAATCATTCGTCTCACAGTCGACAGACCCCCTCCGCATTCGGTGTTCAGGTATGTTCCCGACGCGTCACTACGCTGCCTGCCTGAGTACCTTCCTGATTCGTTAATTAGTGTCGCATGCGGAAGCGACGTGGTTGCACCCATAACAGTTCCTGAGATATTGCGAATTATTCGACCCACAGACGAATGTTTAGTAACACCGTGTGAAAAAAATCCACGGTTTATTTAAAAAAAAATTATTTTTATTGTTTTGTAATGCTTATATAGATCAAACGTTATAAAATATTGTTTGTTGTTTGTATAATAATAATAATTTTGCCTCTTGGAACGTACTTTGTGAAGCATTTGTGTGAACCTTTATATGGAAGTAATAATATAAACATTAATAAGGATAATTGGTTTACTTCTGTTCCTCTAGCTTCGTAACTGCTGCGTGATCCCAATAAATTGATTATTGCATTGGTACTGTTCGCAATAATAAGAAGAAGATTCCATTAGAAATGAAAAACTTAAAAGATAGGCATGTTGGCACTTCTATGTTTTGTTTTTAGTGCTGAAAAAACTCTAGTATCATTCAAACCTAAGTCTAGCAAGATGGTACATGTTCTGTGCACTGCTCACGATCAACTTAATATTAATGGCGTCAGAAGTAAACCAGAAATAATTCATTTCTATAACAGTACCAAAGGTGCCGTCGATATCATCGATTAAATATGTTCGGGTATGAGTGCTAATAGTAAGACTAACAGGTGGCCTCAAGCAGTATTTTATAACATTTTAAATTTGATCATGGTCAACTTATATGTCATTTGTGTGCCTAATACGGTTAAGCTAGGTCAAAAGCCCTTGAAGCGTAAAGTTCTCATCAAAAAATCTAGCTGATGGCCTTACTGAACCTTGCTGCACGAACGCTACGGTACATTAACTTTAAGAAGGGATATTAAAGCAACCATGATATATATTTTGAAAATTGATGAAGTTGCATCTAGTTCAACTCAAAAACAGATAAACAAGCGATAAATTTGAGGATTTTGCCCATATAAAAAACGCAGAATGACCAAATACTCGTGCTACATGTGTAAGAAAGCCATTTGCGGGCAGCACATGGTTCCGACTTGTAATGACTGTAAGGAGTAGTTAAAAGACATGTTTATTTGTTAAAACTAAATATATAATAATAACTCATCCGTGCCATATTGATTTTTTTTAGAAATATAATAAATAAAACAAATATTTGTAGTTTTATTTGTTAGTCTGTCAGTCGAATGTTTAGTTACAAAGTAACAACGAAATATGTTTAGTTATCTAGGGTTAATAATTAACATTTATTGTATTAGTTACTGTTACAAATTTTGAGTACTCTATTTTAAACAGCGATGACTCCCACGATGATTTAGTTGCAAAATTGACTGGCTTTATGATAATGAGGAACGCGCTCGGCTAATGTTATTTGACCAGAAAAATGTAAGAACATAGCAAAAAAATTAGTATTTAAATTACCTCTGCAATAGATCCCTACGAAATCATCCGAAACTTTAATATCGGTTTATGATACTGTTACAGATACATTTTTATTATCCAATAGTTTGGTACCGATAAAATAACATCCCTAGTTTGAATCTTAATATTTCTAGGTATTCTGCAAGTAACGGTAATGTAAAGTTATTTGATATTCGCACAATAAGTCAAGCAACTTCAGTGTTTTTTTTCA
The DNA here is from genome assembly GCA_905220545.2 of Melitaea athalia. Classification (NCBI taxonomy): domain Eukaryota; kingdom Metazoa; phylum Arthropoda; class Insecta; order Lepidoptera; family Nymphalidae; genus Melitaea; species Melitaea athalia. The sequence goes on from HG992196.1 coordinate 14,000,677, forward strand.
GCTGTAAATAGAGTTGAATACCTTCACTATAATGCACCTATAACTAATTTAAATGGCAAAAATCTATCAATTAAGTATTTAGTCTTAGCGAAGGACTCGTGTATTTAAAAACTACGCTCTTTCTTTTAAAAAGAGGTCATTTTCTCAAAAAACGCCAACACCGGATCCTGTCACGGGATCCGGCATTTTTTACCGGATCCGGTAACTGTAAAATGATGCCGGATCCGCCGGATTACCGGATCCGGTTTTCCGGATTGCAATCCCTAATTGCATAAATAGCTCCACCAACTATACACGAAATACTTTACACTCGAAACAAAATCAAATTAAATCACTATCTAAGTGTTTGTAGCTATACAGTTAAATCAAAACTTTCCTTTATACTTTATTCAGGCTTTTCAGTATCTTCACTCAAAAAAGTCGACGTGATATGGTTATATGGCAAATGGAGAAATCTATCAATTCTCGGTTGGAATGGTTTTATTGAACATTAAATTTAACAATTAATATTATGAATTTTTCAACATCGAAAATTTCATTTTTACCGTTTATTCATCAACCAGCTAGTAATTAGTTAATTACAACAATACCATATACATCACTTTACTTTGTGCTTCAGAAAATGCAAAACACAATGGACATGATCAGCCTCTGTATGCAAAAGCTCGAGAAATCGTCTTAGCTGCACCTGAAGGGTCTGAAGTATCGAAAATCATAATCAGGCTCGGACGATTTCATTTAATTATATCATTTCTAGGAGCGATTGGTTACATCACATTACTCACTACACTACATTTTTTGTAGAGAATCTGATGATCTACAATTTTTGTCTGAACTACATATTATTGCTGTAAAACTCACCGTTTAGCTAAAAAACGAGAAAAACCTATTTTTGCAAACTTTCACCATCAATAAAAAATTGTGCACAAGGGGGATTGATGGGGACTTTTCACAACTCATTTATAATAGTATTTTGAACATTCATACCAATTTTTAGCTCTATGGGAATTTTTGTAACCTTCAAAGTCTTATTTGACTGGACTATTATAGACTTGAGTATTCGATATGAATTTTAATGTACAACCTTTACGCGTTCATGAGAAAAGGGGTAGTAAGTAAAATAAAAAATTAAACATATTGTTATTATATGATTGAACTAAAATTTTATACTTTTCGCAATTTTCCCTTTATCTGTGCTATAAGACGTTGCTTCGTACCAAATTTCAAGATTCTGAGTTCACGGGAAGTACACCGTAGGCTTTGATTCCCTTGCGAGTGTCGAAGTATAAACGGCTGTATCTTTTGATTGCCTTGGCTTATAAGTTTGATTTTTTCACAGCTTCAAAGGACAGTAAACCTGAGTATTTGATATGAATGTCAGGTTGATACCTCCACGCATTCTTAAGAAAAAGTGTCTTGACAGACAGACGGACAACAAATTGATCCTATAAGGGTTCCGTTTTTTCCTTTTGAGTTACGGAGCCCTAAAAATAGGCGATAATGCGAAAAAATCAATAATTTTATTAAATTAAACAGATCGTAAGGTTTGCAGCCCTGCGAATCCTACGATTAATCAAACCTTTTCAATTCATTTAATTCAAGTCTACGTTCAGGTGTTGATACTTCGAAGTGACAGTTAAAATGTTCGGCTGCCATTACACATGCATCTAAATCGTGGTCAAATTAGGGGGCCCCTAAGTAGTATTAGCCCAGGGCCCCCTAAACTCACGGTCCGGCCCTGACAGCACAGCTTTGGTAAGAGTACCTAATCGACACAGTTATTAGAGCAAGAACGCGGCCCATGGGTGTGGCCCGCCTTCTATTATGAACATTCGAGACGATAAGTGAATTATTCGAATATTTGATACGTTTTGCGATACAAAAACAACAACAGACGGGATTAAGCTTGACCACTTGTACTGACTAAGAATAATGAGATTGCAAATTCAGTTAAAGTATTAACATAACAATATAATAAAATGCTATTATAGAGGTACTGTTATGTCTATTAAGACAAGAATATAAATGAATAGTCGTTATGATTCAGTTACATTAATGCAGGTAGGTACTTAAAATATAAAGGAAGTATACTTACAGTGATTAAAAAAGGTTTGTTCAATGAAATGATGGCTAAAAATTTAAAATAATTATGTTTGCTAGCAAACGAAAAAAAAACCAACTCCAATTACATCGACACACAGCAGACCAAAAAAATTAACAAAGGCACTAGTCGCCACTACGATTTTCCGAAGGTTCCCCTCCATGTCTCTGGGACACTATCATCAGATCCTGGTTTCCTTATTATGGTACCACCCTTGGGATATCTCCTTTCCAACAAAAAAAGAATTATCAAAATCGGTTCGTAAACGACGAAGTTATCCGCGAACGCGCATATCGAATTGACATACCTACTTTTTTGAAGTCGGTTAAAGTACATATACCTATATACAGTAGGATTTTTTTTACTCATTAACCCTCATTTACCAAAAAGATTGTAGTAAATAAAGATGACATCTGAAGCCGAATGTCTCACCTTAGGCGTTCTTCTCTTTATACGAATTGAACAAATAGCATCATTCACGTGCTTTTCGAAGATCGTAATTTTTATAGTCGCATTCAAATTTATGCACCAGATTATGTATGTATAAATAACGCTGAGTAATGAAAATGACGATTTCCAAACTATATATTATATATAAAATTCTCGTATCACAGTGTTATAGTTACAATACTCCTTCTGCGAAACGCCTAGACCGATTTTTATGAAATATTGTGTGCATATCGGGTAAGTCTGAGAATCGGCCGACATCTATTTTTCATACCCCTAAGATTCACAGAAGGGGGGGGGGGGGTTAAGGGAGTTAATAACATATAATTATGGCAAATCAACGTTTGCGAGGTCAGCTAGTATAATATATATTTACACCTTACGGATTGTATATGTGGTGCCTATATTATCAGCTCAGTTTTAAGCAAATTTCCCGTCTATTTATAGGCACGAGATTTAGTAGTCATAATAAATAAGTACTTTGTCACTGCAAACGTGTATGTATTAGCTGCGATTTGTCCTAATACGTTGTACGGTTGTACAGTAATAATTTATTTACTGTCAAGTCCCTGTGTGATTGTAGATTTAGCGAATGAATAGACAAATAAGATAAATTTAAAGTAGTAATTTTAATGAATTATGTCTCAAAATAACTCATAGTATCGTGTACCTATAGGTTAACATTTAGGTTAGGTACTTGTTTTTTGTTTGGATCGATTGTTTAAAATTGACATTGTTAAAAAGACAGCCCTAGCATTTCAGACTTTGTATGTATGAAAATATTTACATTCAATGAAAATTAAAATTAAAATTAATTAATTAATTAAAAAATTAATTTAATTATTTTAATTACTTTAATTATTTTATTATTTTAATTATTAATTCAAATTAATCTCGTTATTACAGAGTTAGCAAGTTGAAGTGGCAATGGGCTGGTCATCTGTGTCGCAGAACCGATGGCCGTTGGAGCAGGCGTGTCCTGGAGTGGAGACCGCGTCTTGGCAAACGCAGTGTGGGACGTCCTCCGGCCCGTTGGACCGACGATCTTCGTAAGATTGCCGGTGTAGGCTGGATGAGGATTGCGGAAAACCAGGATGTCTGGCGCGAACTTGGGGAGGCCTATGTCCAGCTGTGGACTGCAATAGGCTGAACTGACTGACTGACTGACAATGAAAATATTCAAAACGGTAGAGGAACATGAAAATTTCATTATATTACTTAAAATGAAAATTAAACTACTAGACCTATCCGAAAATTAGGATAAATATTGAAAAAAAAATGAAAAACAATAAAATTTAAGTTTACTTTTCACAAAATCTATATTTATAAAAAATGTTGTTAAAAAAATTGTTTACTAGAGTCTAGAGTATTCTAATCTAGTAAAAAGCAAAAGTGCCTTTCATCTATTAACAACAATCATTTTGAATTAACATGCAGTCATAGCTCTACCGCCTTCATTCGTTTGTAATAATTAAGATTTTATCAAATGATTCATTCACGGTAAGTAACAATATCTGTTTACAATTACCACCTTACACCCACTACCCATTCATCACTACATAGTATAAAACAAAGTCGCTTTCTCTGTCCCTATGTCCCTATGTCCCTATGTCCCTATGTATGCTTAGATCTTTAAAACTACGCAACGGATTTTAATGCGGTTTTTTTTAAAAGATAGAGTGATTCAAGAGGAAGGTTTATGTATATAATTTAGAATAGTTTTTTGTAAATTAGCAGAAATACGGTGATAAATGTTGAAGAAGTCGCACAAAATCGGGCCAACTGGGAGCTTTCCACGCAAACGCCGCGTAAACTAGCAAAGATACAGTGGAGTAATGTACTAGCGAATTCTAAATCTATAAAAATGCTACAAAAAAGTCCGCGATAGCATATCTCTATCTCTTACGGTTGACTTACAATAACCACTTTTATGTTCAAATTTTTAATTAAAAACATTACGTTATTTTCCAAGCTATTTTCTTTAGTTCAGTATTAATCCTTATCCAAACAAATATTTTAGTTAGCTTAGGAATTTAATCCAGATTAAAATTGCCCTTTACACTATATCAATCAGATGAATAGGTTTTCAGATATCGTCGTTAGAAGTAATTAACAGCGAAACATTTAACCCTTTAACCGCCATCGCCGTAATATTACGTGTTGTAAGAGTAGTACCTCAGCCGCCACGTCGGAATATTACGTAAAGATCCTGTCATTTAAAAATGTCATCATTGCACCCGTGCGAAGCCGGGGCGGGTCGCTAGTTACTAATATAACCATTAGATAATGTTTTCTAATTAGAAATAAGACACTGCTGCTTTTTGTATTCACATTTAACAAATAAAATGGTATAAATAAACATATAACTATTATGTGTATGTGTATGTATGTATATTATATAAAAACTATGAAAGTAAATGATAAAAAGTAACTGACATAGCCCAAAGAAGAAGAAAGAAAAGAAAATTGTGAGACGGCCGCCGGCCCACTAGACAGACTATCTACGTAAGCTTGCCGGTGGAAGGAGGTGGTGGAACTGCGAAAAACTGGGATGTTTGACGCGGACATGGGGATAAGTCCAGCAGACTACGATAGGCTGACGTGATGTATGATATTTTAATTTTTATGAATATCAAGAATATAATGTATGTTTACCTGAGGTAGGGCACAGCAGGAAATTTCCTGCTTAAAATATGGAGCAGCCCGACTGGGGTAGTAAATCGACCTTACAGAAGACCACAGCTAAATAATACTGTTTTCAAGCAGTATTGTGTTCCTGTTGGTGAGTAGGGTGACCAGAGCTCTTGGGGGGGATTGGGGATAGGGTCGGCAACGCGCTTGCGATGCTTCAGGTGTTGCAATCGTCTATAGGCTACGGTAGTCACTTACCATCAGGTGAGCCGTATGCTTGTTTGTCGACTTAGTAACATTAAAAAAAATCAAATGATGAAAATTATTATCAAATTCAATATGAAGTTTCGACGTCTAATATGGACAGAATATTTTGAAAGGATAGTCGAAAATAGATCACGTTGTGTTAATTAGGTGCTTTTATTATATTAGGCACGTTGTGGTGAGAAAGATAGTGGAGAGCTCCTGAGAATGGGCTGTGTTGAAAGCGAGAACAGTGTAACATCCCACTGCTGGGCATTTGCCTCTTTCTTCGTGTAGGAGAAGAGTGGAGCTTAATCCACCACGCTGCTACACTGCGGGCTGGCAGATAATTATGTTCCCTACTATGAGTAACGATCGCTATCTGATATTTATGATAACAAACGAGACTGATGGCTTAACATGCTCTCCGAGGCACGGTGGATAGACCCACAAGGACAGACGACCAAACCGAAAAGAAATATTTGTGCAAATACAAATAGGTATCGAATCGAGCGGGAATCGAACCCGCAAACCGTCGATGTTTTAGGTGACTAATACGACGCAACATAACACCTAAGCAGTTGTTAAACGTGAGAAAGTTAAGATTCTTTAACTAACTATATTCGAAAATAATTGTGTTTGCTCGCAAACGAAAAAAAACCGACTTAAATTATATACATCGACAAATAATACGTAAGCCTAAAAAAAAATTACAAACGCACTAGTTGTCACTACGATTTTTGAGTGTTCCCCTCGATTTCTCTGGGATTCCATCATCAGATCCTGGTTTCCTTATCATGGTACCTAAGTTGGGATATCTCCTTCCCAACAAAAAAAGAATTATCAAAATCGGTTCCTAAACGACGAAGTTATGCCCGAACATACATTAAAAAAACAATAAAAATATAGGTATACGGTCGAATTGAGTAACCTCCTCCTTTTTTGAAGTCGGTTAAAAAAACAAATGTTTACCAAATGTTTGGAATTCACCCGTCTTACTTTGGGCATATCCCGCATATGCACCTCCCTACAAAATAATAAATTGGCGAATCTTCAATGCGTGAGATGATTCAGAATATATGCGTCTGAATTACTCGTCAAATCTATACTTATTATAAAAATAAGTCCCCCGGCCGCGTCTTTCTGTCCTCCTGTCTGTCTGTCTGTCTGTCTGAACGCGATAAACTCGAAAACTACGCAACGGATTTTTATACGGTTTTCAACAATAGAAAGAGTGATTCTTGAGGAAGGTTTAGGTACCTATATAATTTATTATGTTTGAATGTAAATTAGCAGAAATACGGCGATAAATGTTGAAGAGGTCGCAAAAAATCTCGCCAACGGGGAGCTTTCCACGCGAACGCTGCGTAAACTAGCAAAGATATAGTTGTATAATGTACTAGCGAATTCAAAATCTATAAAAATTCTACAAAAAAGTCCGCGATAGCATATCTCTATCTCTTAGGGTTGACTTACAATAACCACTTTTATGTTCAAATTTTTAATTAATAACATTACGTTATTTTCAAAGATATTTTCTTTAGTTCAGTATTAATCCTTATCCAAATGAATATGATATTTAGCTTAGGCATTTAATGCAGATTAAAATTGCCCTTCACACTATATTAATCAGATAAATAGTTTTTGAGATATCATCGTTAGAAGTAATTAACGGCGAAACATTTAATGCTCGGCGAGCTAGCGTTCTTTCCTTGAGATGCCTATGGCGCGGGGGAGTCCATCCCCTCTGCCCCGCATCGCTCGACCTCCTGCTCATGCTAATAAAGAAATCAAAGAATATCAAAGATCGTTTTATCGAACTTTTTTTAACTTTTTTGTTAAATTCCACGCGGACGAAGTCGCGGGTACAGCTAGTATGAATAATAAACACTATGATGATAATTCACGAGTTGAATATTTACTGTTACAAAGGTTTCCAATAAATCTCTTATTATTATTTTGTGACTTTTATCTTAATTTGATCCACATCTTGACCTTTCGGACCGCACCCATTACAATCAATACTATTAGTTTAAGGTCAAATGAATTTCTCAAAATGTACAAATACCTATTTTAAAAAAGAGGCCTGGTACTAGTCAAACTCGAGTAGGTAAAAAAATCTATACTAATATAATAAAGCTGAAGAGTTTGTTTGTTTGATTGTTTGTTTGTTTGAACGCGCTAATCTCAGGATCTACTTGTCCGATTTGAAAAGTTCTTTCAGCGTTAGATAGCTCATTTATCGAGGAAGGCTATAGGCTATATATCATCACACTAAGACCAATAGAAGCGTAGCACCAATGAAGAATGTTTCAAAAACGGGGTTTTTTTTTTCCTTTTTAGAGCTTCCGCTGCGTAAACGGTTAAAGTTTCGCACAAATCATGTATGACAGAATTGATCCTATTCCACGGGACGAAGTCGCGCGCAGAAGCTAGTAAATAATAAATAAATAAATATCTACAACATACACACACGGTCGTCTGTTCCTAAAGTAAGCAACTAACAACTTGATGCTTGTGTTATAGGTAACAGCCGACTGGTATAGCTATATTGTTTTTTATAAGCAATCAAATAAACATACATATACACACCGGCACAATTAGCGGAACAGAAAAAAAAGTGAGACTATGAGATAATAACGCATATATCTATTTGACGAAAATGTAATTAGACACAAAATAACAAATTGATTAACATCTTTTAAAAACGACTTTGAAAAGTCTTCGTTATTTTTTATTGAAAAATAAAGAAATTTGAAATAAGTGAAATTTTTAGATGATTATGAACCATCACAAAAAATTAAAAAAAAAAGTAATCATTAAATGATTTAACAATGAAATTAAAGCAAAATTAATAACGAGTGTTTCCCCCTCTTGCTTTGATTACGGTTTCCATTCGTCTGGGCATGCTACAGATTATGTTATCGATGATTTCTTGAGGCAACCGCTCCCACTCCTCAAGTAATGCGTTTTCAAGTTCATTCAGATTGTTGGGGGGTGGCATTCTGGATTTAACCCTTCTTTTTAGCAAGTCCCAGACATGCTCTATCGGATTCATATCGGGGGAATTTGCTTGCATCACCGGTATACCTACGTGGCTCAGATATGCCTGTACCGATTGTGCACTATGAGCACGAGCATTATCTTGCATTAGAATAAAGTCGTCACCAATAAATGGAGCAAATGGTATACCGTGTTTTTAATTTCAGTTTTTCACGATTAACTTTAAAGCATACTCTTGTGTGAACTGTTTAGTGTTTACTTAACAAGTTTTGGTCACGATTTATCGAGTATTTAACATTCTTTTGAAGACCTCATTCGAACGGCATTCTTTAAATATTTCTTTACTAATGTTTTCGCAAATTTCAAATACCCCACTCAGACATCATGCGTAAGCAAATGATAACAAGTGGGTCTAACAACTTTCCGAAGCGCACTAGACACCCACATGGACCACTCACACGTAACAAAGATGCATACATACGAGTATATACCTATATATCAAATGCTTGTATATACATGTTAAGTTAAACGAATGGTACGACTATTAAGAGGTATCATAGCAGCAAAATAATCTCAGCATATCAAATTACTCAAAAAAAAGGTACAGTGGGGTACATACGGGGTACAGAAAAAAAAACAAAATTTAGCAAACATTTTTATTGCCTGCCATACTTACATCTAATTTCTTACATGTCAATTACTCTCCCGTTAATGTTTTTTTTTTTGTAGTCATAATAGAATCAAGAAACTGGAACAATGATTTGTAATAAGAATCAATATTACATTTGGATTTATGGTAATTCGAAATATAATCAACTTGGAACCACATTTTAAGTGCTTTCATACTACTATTTTATATAGAATACTATGTCCATCAAGCTTTTTTTGCATTATATTGTCACAGTATAAGAAAATCTTCAACTATTTAAAATATAAAGCAATGATGTACTAAAACCAATATGTGTAAGTTAATTAGTTGCTTAATGTGTAATTAAATCACCAGCATAAGTTTCTTTACAATTCTATTTCACATTAGTTTTAGTTTGTAAAATGTTCTCCATGGAATGATACACCTGAAAACAAAAAATAGTCTATTAAAATTTACTTGTAATGACTTTTGGTTATCTCTTTCTACTATCACATATTATTATGGGCATGACGAAAGATATAATGTGTAATAAATAACATATTTACTATTTACGAAAATACCTATATTTCGGCTATAAACTTAAGTTTAAGGAAGTTTAAAACTATTTTTCTAATATGTTTTCAATGAGTGCGACAAAACGGCTGCAGGTGTCATGGTGTCGGCTCTGACGTCGCAATAAACAACATGTAGTGCGTCGGACGCGTTCCACCTAAGGCCCACAACGCTTTTAATTTTGACGTATTATATAGTGTGACGTCATGCCCAATTTTTTCAATCAAAATGGCCGATTGCAGTATTTTAATGTTTTATTTTATTGAAAATCACAATAATCTTATTATATTACATAAAAATAAACCAGTATTTTGAATTTTTTTAATGAGTCTTCCCTTAAAATCTTTAAATTGACGATTTATTGATACTGTCGTCATGCCCGTTGTTTTATGTATTTTTTTTAACCGATTCAGTGCGATGGTAGATTTATCATACTTTAGTGCCTGGCGGCGATCAAATTTTTCGTGTCGCCTCTGAGGCTTCTAGCGCCAGGGACTTTGATGAATCCTCTCGGGCGTCATCCGCCATGAAGTGTAACTTTACGCTTTTTCATTGGTTTCCCCTTGTTTTTCCCATAGTCGCAACCCAACACCGAACGGGAGCGGTTTAATAGTTCGTTTCAAGTGTTTAAAAATGACTATATACTTGTATAAACCGAGATAGAAAGTAAGAGACTTATTTTATCAGGTGTCGTAAACCTTTTGTTACATGTTTGGCTCGATTGACTGATCAATTAATGTTATTTTATTGAAGAATGGGATATTACCGTTTGTAGGTCCTAAAATGCTCATTCATACACCTATTTTGTAGTAGTATTTCATAAAAAAAAAAAATTGTATTATAGCTTTTGAATAGAATATCTATTTCTAACAAATCAATTCAATCGAAAAGAAAACTACAGGTATATAATTAAATACGAATTTATTTATTTGGATAAAAACATTCACTTGGTCTATTTGTTCTATTTACATTTATTATGAACTAGTTGCCCGGACAGACTTCGTTCTGTCTGTTATGAGTTTTTTTTTGTATAAAAACAAAAAAAATTAGCCGAATTGGTCGAGCCATTCTCCAGATATGCTCTTAGCAACATTCATTTTTATTATATACTAGCTTCTGCGCGCGACTTCGTCGGCGTGGACTCCGCTCCTATTGGTCTTAGCGTGATGATACATAGCCTATAGCCTTCCTCGATAAATGGGCTATCTAACATTGGAAGAATTTTTCAAATCGGCCCAGTAGTTCCAGAGATTACCGCGTTCAAACAAACAAACAACCAAACAAACCAACTCTTCAGCTTTATATATTAGTATAGATATATAACGTCATCTATGGCGTTACGACAACGACGCGTACGCACCGAAAATTGAAAGGTGCGCAGAATAGGTTGGGCACAAAAACGTAACGACGGTCCTTCGTTCAATACATTTTACACCTCATATTTTTTTCATACCGGGGGCCTTATATGAAAAGCGATTCTTAAGGAGCAAACTCCAATAAAAGAATATTTCATACATTCACTACACTTACTTGTACATTAAATTCTTAGTAAAATAATAATTCATAATGGAATAAATAAAAATTTCCAATGTAGTTTCACTCGTAATCTGAATCAAATTCATCAGTCACTATCCTCATTTCATTTTTTTAAAAGCGACTGGCAGTTACAGAAACTAAGGGTCGACCGAGATCTCGGTCTCGGTCTCGGTCTCGGCATTCTCGGCCAAAAATTCTACCGAGATCTCGGTCTCGGTTCTCGGCCAAAAATCGCCGAGATTCTCGGCCAAACCGAGACCGTTGTAAGTAACGAATCGGTACGGTATAGGATAGTGGGATTCAAATCTACCGCGCGCGTCCACATTTGTCACTTATGTCAGTGCGAGAGCGAGCTATCGATTGTGATTGGTCGGCTGGCAACGAGCTACTTACAGTTACCGCTGCTGCCGCCACTCCGCGCGCTTCTCTCATTTCATTACTTTTTAACCGACTTCCAAAAAAGGAGGAGGTTCTCAATTCGACTGTATTTTTTTTAATGTATGTTAGCTCAGAACTTTTGACTGGGTGGACCGATTTCGATCAATTTTGTTTTAAATGAAAGGTATAGTATAGACTATAGTGTGTCATGTGGTCCCATTTAAATTTAATTGAGATCTGACAAGTACTTTTAGTAGAGTAATATCTAATAATGCGTATTTACTAGACTACTTTTTCGTCGACCTACGTTGTATTATGCCGCATAACTTTTTACTCGGTGTACCGATTTTGATGATTCTTAATTTAATCGAAAGCTAATACTTGTCATGTAGTCTTGTTTAAATTAGATCGAAATCTGATTACAACTTTTTAAGTAATCTTTAATAGCGCATATTTACTTGACTATTTTATCGTCTTATTACGTTGTATTACTTGTCGATGTAATTGAAGTCGGTTTTTTTTTTCGTTTGCGAGCAAACACAATTTTATGTAAACAAACAATTGTAGTTAAACTGTAAAAAGGAGTTTGTTTGAATTTTGTTCGTAGTAGAATAATTAAGTTTCTTATTGTTTTGATTAATTATAATTACTAGCTAGAATAACTACATAAAGTAGTTAAGTGACTATTAAGATTATTATATTATCACGCATTATTTTATACGTATGGTGAAAACCTGGGAAGTGTACGAAGATATTTTAGATTCAGTGACCACATTCATCAGAATACGATATATCGATTCGCTGATTTATATGGTTGTTGCTGTTTTTCAACCGACTTAAAAAAAGGAGGAGGTTTCTCAATTCGACCGTATTTATAGGTATAGTATGTCTTTTATTCATGTTCGGGGAAAACTTCGTCGTTTATGAACCTATTTTGATAATTCTTTATTTGTTGGAAAGGAGATATCCCAAGGGTGGTACGATGATAAGGAAACCAGGATCTGATAATGTAATCATCATCGTATGGGCAGCATAATCTTATGGGCAGCTCATGATGTCATAGACTTGGTTGATGACCCAATGACAAGTTACGAAAGCAGTTCAAGTTCTGTTATAGAAATAGCGCTTGACAGCTTTCTTAGAGAGCCAAGACTCCAAAGAAACGCAAATATTTTTGAATATTGGTATTCGTCACCATATGAAGTACTTAGGCCTGCAGCAAAAAAGTTTCTATCAGCACCGCCTACTAGTGTAGCAAGTGAACAGCTCTTTAGTAGAGCTGGTCAGTTAAACGATGAGAGGCGACACTCTTTGAATGGTGAAAATGTAGAAAAATTGCTTTTTCTGTGCTATATCATCATGTTGTTTTATTTTTAGTATTAAAACTATAAAAAAATATTATGACATTCTTAAATATACTATATTTTGCAAAAATAGCGCATTTTCTTTTTTTTTTTCTTTTTTATTTATCTATTCTCGGTCTCGGTCTCGGTCTCGGCCGAGATTTTAATTTATTCTCGGTCTCGGTCTCGGCCGAGAACGAAAAACCTGTCTCGGTCGACCCTTAACAGAAACATTTCATAACTGTAAAAAAAAATTTACATCTTTTTTTTTTTGTAAAGGTTTACAACTTTTGATGTATGCGTTTTCATGCAATATCCCGATGCTAGCAGTGTATTCGTAATCTGCGTGACAGATAAAGACACTTTTGTTTACGGATGACCACTGAAAAATGATGTTTTATCAGAGTTTTTCACGAAAACATTTAGGATCCTCTCGGGCTTCACACGCCATACACAAAAGATTCCCATGAATCCCCTGCGGCTTCTGCCGCACTGGAATAAAGTTTTTTTTTTACATAATTTTTCTTTTGAAAAGGTTGACAACTTCTGATGTATATTTTTTCATGGAACATCCCAATGCTAACAGTGTATTCGTAATCTGCGTGACAAATAAAGACACTTTCGTTTACGGATGACCACTGAAAAATGATGTTTTATCAGAGTTTTTCACGAAAACATTTAGGATCCTCTCGGGCTTCACACGCCATACACAAAAGATTCCCATGAATCCCCTGCGGCTTCTGCCGCACTGAATCGGTTAAATATTCGTGAAGCAAACAGTATGATGGGTTAGGCCCCGACAGAGAATACATTCGAATAATTACAAAACTTTATTAATAATTAATTTATTTTATTTTTATTACAAACTAGCTTCTGACCGCGACTTCATCCGCGTGGAATCGTTACTTGAAAAAAACCTCCGATTTTGAAACATTCTTCATTGATGCTCCGCTCCTATTGGTCATAGCATCATGATATATAGCCTATAGCCTTCCTTGATAAATGGGCTATCTAATACTGAAAGAATTTTTCAAATCGGACCAGTAGTTCCTGAGATTAGCGCGTTCAAACAAACAAACTCTTCAGCTTTATAATATAACTAGCTTCTGCGCGCGACTTCGTCGGCGTGGACTCCGCTCCTATAGGACTTAGCGTTATGATATATAGTCTATAGCCTTCCTCGATAAATGGGCTATCTAACACTGAAAGAATTTTTCAAATCGGACCAGTAGATCCTGAGATTAGCGCGTTCAAACAAACAAACAAACAAACAAACAAACAAACAAACAAACAAACAATCAATCAATCAAACAAACAAACTCTTCAGCTTTATTATATAACTTAATCGAAATGAATGTACTTGTAATCGAACTGTCTGGCCAAGATGTCTGTCGACTTCTGTTTCCGACAAGTAAAATAACAAAAAATAACAAATAAGATAAAAACCAATCATGTTTCCACAAATAACTTTCAATTATACAAATTTTATACTTTTTATGTAGTTTTTTGATATTAAATAGTCAAGCAAGTTAAGTAACATTACTACTACACCTGCTCCTATACAAAAAGGTTGTCTAGAAGAGATCGCTCTTATAGCAGTAAGGGGCCGTCTCCACGAGCGAGCGTATCGCCGGCGATAGTATCGTCGAGCCACCTATTTCTATACACTCTCTATGGAGCCGTCCAGAGCCGTCTCCACGAGCGAGCGTATCGCCGGCGATGCGACGAGTGGCAATAAGCGAGCGTATCGCCGCGCTAGCGTCGCGACTCGCCGCGCTCTCGCAGCGACACGCCGGCGTATCGCCGCGAGCGCGCTCTCAAACACAGCGTTTTTAACCAATTTCAAAAAAGGAAGAGGTTACTCAATTCGACCGTATATATTCTTTTTTAATGTATGTTCGGGGATAACTTCGTCGTTTATGAACCGATTTTGATAATCCTTTTTTTGTTGGAAAGGTGATATCCCCAGGGTGGTACCATGATAAGGAAACCAGGATCTGATGATGGAATCCCAGAGAAATCGAGTAGAACTTTCGAAAATCGTAGTGACGACTAGTGCGTTTGTTAATTTTTTTCATCTACTTCCATTGTATTACTTGTCGATGTAATTGAAGTCGGTTTTTTTCGTTTGCTAGCAAACAATTATTTTAAATATCAGATTCTCGATATATCGATATTTATAAATATATCAATATCGGAGTTTGATGTATTTTTTTATTTTATTTTTATTTTTTATTATTAAGAAATTCGTATCGTATCGAAAAAAAATATCGATATTTTTGAAGTGAAACTTCTTTAGGCGCATGAGGGGTAAAATTTGAGCGACCGGTAACATGGCAGCGTCACGACGATCAGTACTTGGATGGGTAAACGCCTGGGAACACCTCGTGACGTTGACTTTTTGTTTCTTTTTTCAATTAGTTTTTTTTTTTTGTCTTTTAAATTCGTTTCTTAAATTATTATTTTTTGTCTAATTACGTTTTATTAACTTGTCGATGGAATGGAAGTCCGTTTTTTTCGTTTGTTAGCAAACACAATTATATTTCATCAGCTTTAAACATAATTTACACAGTTTATTATTCATATAAAGTTTTTCAATAAACAACGCATCGTCAAATCCGTCGCGGACACGCTGCGATACGCTGGCGATACGCGACGATACGCTGGCGATACGCTCGCTCGTGGAGACGGCTCCGACAAGTCGCTGCGGACGCGCCGCGATTCCGTCGCGAGACGCGACGATACGCTGGCGATACGCTCGCTCGCTCGTGGAGACGACCCGACGATAGTTGGGCGTATCGCCGGCGATACGCTCGCTCGTGGAGACGGCCCCTAAGACCACCTTTGTACTTCTTTCTTTGATTGTACTATTTTTGTTTGTTTTTTTAATGGTTCACCGCCCTTTAATAAATAATAGATACATATAACAGATAATATAAATATTATAATAGTTATTGTTTTAATTTTTAGTTTCTTTATTTACACTACTTTATATATTTTTAAATATCTTATACTATTAAACGAGCAATTCTTGTATATATATAATCTGAATCTCGGAATCGGCTCCAACGATTTTCGTGAAATTTAGTATACAGGGGATTTCGGGGGCGAAAAATTGATCTAGCTAGGATTCATTTAAAAAAAAAATCGTTTTATCCCTGTTTTTAGACAATTAAATTTTTTTAAATTTCACACGTGATTTATTCTTTAAATAAAATTAAAATATAAAAATACCGAGGAAAAAAAAACAAAAAATAAAATACCGAGGTAGGCTCGGTCACCCAGGTACTATTTTTAAAAAGACAAAAATATTAAAAAAAAATAGTTTAAATCAATATTTTAGTTTTAAATCAGCAAAAACTGCTGTGGTCTAGACCGCTGGTAGTTAAAGCTCCAGGCTAAGGCTCATCATGCGAGTAAATTTATGCAACACTTCCTTCTAAAGCTAATCCTTGATTATTATTATTATTACCTAGTCTTCAGCATTGTTCTCATCTGCAGACGGTGTGTGCCACGTGAGTCGCTCCTCGTAAAACTGTATCACAACCTGCGGACATCTCACATTTGCTTGCTTTGCTGGAACCAAGTCAGCTTCGTCTGTACCCTGCCACTTCATGAGGAACATTAACTCTCCACTGCTGTCTGTTGCACCTGTAATTTAGAAACAACACATTATGTATCTAATTTAGCTAAGATTAAAAAATGGAATATTTTCCAATTTTTATACAATATAACCAAAGAAATACAGCATGCATATATCATAAAGACTTAACATGCCAAGACATTTCATACTTGTCAACTTACATTCTAACAGAAATGATAATGCAGAATAAATTTGTATAAAGGTCGATTTACATCAGACGAGCGAATGCTCATTCTATCCCCATCCCCACTATATCAAATTCTTTTAGTGTAAACAGGCGTAGAGCATTCTTTCATTGTTATATATTATATGAATACGAGTTTTCGTTTACACATAAAGATCAAGAAAGAATGCTCTTGTTCTAGCTCTAGCTCTTTGTTCGTTTGGTCTAAACCCACCCTAATATATTTCAGATACCAAGAAAAAAGTATGAATAAAAATTTAATCTCAAAATTTTCGACTTGCTTAAATCCCAATTGACCTTTTGTATACTTATAACTATATGAATTGTTATAAAATTATTGTACATACCAATAATTTTCTCAGGTTCCAGGCCGCGGTCAAATCCTGAAGCCTTCTTGTCATCGCTCTTACTTTTTTTAGCGCCTTTTAGATCAGGAGTTGCTGCTGATTTTCTTTTCTTTGAATCTTTGTCGGTTTTAGTCATTTTTCCCTCTGAAATATATTAATATTGAAGATCTCATATACATAAAATCATTTTATTGTAATGCGCTAAAACGTCATTTTATTCGAGTTATTCTTAGCAAGCCCTTTCATTTGATACCCATATTGTAGAAATGCATTAAGAATAACTAGTCCGCCATCTTGGATATGCCGCCATGTTGGATTTAGAATAACGTCACAAAGTTAACCATGCTTGTCATCCAAATTGAACTTGTATTCAAAATTTCAGCTCAATTGGTTGAAGATATCTGCTTCAAAATTGCGTTGCAAGATTTCACCCAAACAAACATACATTGATAGTTAAATAAAAGCTTGTAAAAAATAATTGTAACTTTACTAGGTAACAATTAAATTAAGTTTCTGAACAGTATACCATACAGGCTTGACACTATATAAAATCTATAATGTACCTACTGTTTAATATACGATTACGAAACCCCTGCTTTAATTGTATGTCTCAACGAAAATAGGGGAAAATCGTATGTTCTTGTAGTGTAAGAAATAGTAATGGATGAGGTACTTTTGTCAAACTCACTATAGCCGAACTTCATCAGTTTGTTTACTTCAAGTCTACTTTAAAATTACTATTATTATTGTTACTCAAAATTATACATTTTGCATGTAACAGACATTGGTCCGACAATTTCGAAATGCTGTTTTTTTAAAATCTTTCAATAAAAGAAAACATAAAATAACATGCATAGTAACGTTAATATCAAAGGTATGAGTTAAGTTCCCTAGGTATGGATTAAGTTATTTTAAGGTATGGGTACAGCCATACCTTAAGATAACATTCATTTAAGGAAATTGATATGAAAATATCAAGTGAGTATTTCTTACACAGATCTTAATCTATACTATATAATATAATAAAGCTGCAGAATTTGTTTGTTTGATTGTTTGTTTGTTTGTTTGAACGCGCTAATCTCAGGATCTACTGGTCCGATTTCAAAAATTCTTTCAGTGTTAGATAGCCCATTTATCGAGGAAGGCTATAGGCTATATATCATCACGCTAAGACCAATAGGAGCGGAGTCCACGCCGACGAAGTCGCGCGCAGAAGCTAGTAATCTAATACATTTACAAAATTTTGTTCTCAATATACTGCTTTACCGCTTAGCAAAACACAGCAATATATATAATACTAGCTGTGCTCCGCGGTTTCACACGCGTTAATTTGAAGAAAAAAAATGGCCTATAGCCACCCTCGATAAATGGGCTTTCTAACACTGAAAGAATTTTTCAAATCGGACTAGTAGATCCTAAGATTAGCGCGTTCAAACAAACAAACAAACTCTTCAGCTTTATAATATTAGTATAGATAGTATTCTACTAGAAATATATAGTTACCAGCTTCTTTTTTCTTTCTCGCTTCTTCAAAAGCTTGTATAAGATCTGGACAATCAAGATTTTCTTCAGGCTCCCAAGTGTTGTCTTCATCACTATACCCTTTCCACTTTAGGAAATACTCCACCTTAAAAATACATATAAATTAATAGAACATTTCACATATACAAAAATATGAAATACACACAGAGAACTATTTTTTACTTACAATTATCAAATAATTGTGTAAAAGTAAACGGATTTAACAAGTCATGTATAGTCCGTTCAAGAAGACGAGAGAAAAATGTAAACAAAGTATGTATTATTTATTTTGATTTCATCCTGTGTCCTAAAGCGCTCGGGGTGATACATAAACTTTCGTTCTTGGTTATTTCCTGTTATTATTTTCGTTAATTATTGTTATCTGTTACTGATTTTATAGTTATAGTTGTTATTTGTAATATTAGTTGTTGTTATTTGTAGTATTAGTTGATGTTTTTGTTATTTAATTGTTGCTGTTATATCTAAGTTGGCTATTATGGAACCTCAGCCATGTAGGTACTTCAAAATGAACACCCACAGATTTAAATTCCCCGAAGAAAAAACGTCCAATGGGTCCAATACATACCTACCCTATAATACTATACATACTTATTAAAAGGATGGCCTAACTAAAACTAAATTTGTCAGACGTTTACTGCCCATTCGTATAGCAGAATCGTTTTTTTTTTTTTTTTTTCTTATATATTTATTCATGTATTTTATTTGTCTTTGGGTGGTAAACTAATAAACTAATATTATATTAAAACTAAACTTAAATTTTAAATGCAAAATAAATATAGATAGATAGAATAAATATAAATATAGATAGATAGATCTACTCATAATGTAAAATAAATATATGATGCATTTCTGATGGCGCTATGCAAGGTCATTAGGTAGGGACTAGGGATCCCTAGTACATTTTTTTAACCTGATCAGTATCAAGCTAATTTTCCGTGAGTAGCTTAATTTTGATGAGACGAACAAAAAGTTCCTCTTCGAAAACTCTCGATTGTGGTAGATAATAGAGTTAGCAGGAGGTAGAGCAGCAGTGAGCGTAGGACCGGGATAACGTACCACGCAATTTGTAGGACAATGTTACCATTAAATTATATAAATATTAACTAAATAAAAGAAAAAAAAGCTGAATGCTGGTTAGTAATAATTTTTGAAGACCTTACGAGGTCATCAAGTTGATGACCTCGTAAGGTCATCAAAAATTGATTTTTTTTTTCTGATTTTTTGTTTTTTTTTTTTGAAGAAGTTTTCCTAATTTTTGATAGATGGCGTTTTAGACGAATAAAAAATTATCGCCCCATTAAATGTTTATTTTATTTTGTTTTTAGTATTTGTTGTTATAGCGGCAACAGAAATACATAATTTGTGAAAATTTCAACTGTCTAGCTATCGCCGTTCTTGAGATACAGTCTGGTGACAGACGGACGGACAGCGAAGTCTTAGTAATAGGGTCCCGTTTTTACCCTTTGGGTACGGAACCCTAAAAAAGTATTAGCAATTTGATGACAAAGAAACACTAAAAGTATTTTCATTGAGATTTATAGCAAAAGTTACCAAAGAGAAAGACACGGTCTTATTGTCAAAAAATTAAGTAATGCCTCTCAAAGTTCCATTAAGTAAGACACTATTTAACTTTAGTGGCCGTGTTAACTTTTTTTTTTTAATTAGTTATAAAAAGTAAAAATAAATTATTATTTATAAAGTTCGAGCTAAAACGCTTTTTTTTATATCATTGACCTCGACTTTTTATCGATATGAAAGAACGTCCCAGCCCTTACCCATAAACACAAGACACAGTAATGACAAATGTCACTTGTAAGTTTGAGGTTACAGCAAATTCGGTTTTCTGCTAAAAAATATTAGTGTGACGATGAAATAGACGTATAATTACAAATATAATGGTAGTGCATGTGATTACCCAGATGCTACAATAACTATCTAGTAGCCATTGTGTGTGATTACACAGGGATTGTGTATTTTTCTTCCAGTAAGGGGTTTGTTTACATTTTAATTCTTTTATTTTTGGATGGAGTATATTTAACTTTATTTATATGATTTATGAAATATTAACCTTTCCGTTTCTCACACGTCGATCCAATACTTTTTCAACTGAGAATTCTTCTTCGACTTCTGGTTCACCTTCTTTCTTTTTCTCGGCCATCTGTATTAATAATTGTAATTAACATATTTAAAAACTAATAAAAAAGTTTAGGTATGTAAGTCTTTAGATTAAGACCCGTAGACAGTTTATTGGCATAACTTCGTTACAAAAACAAAAAAAAATAACCCTAACCTATCTAACTTCAAAATTATACAGACGCAGGTCTTAATCTAGACTAGCGAAAAAAATTGATGTAAATAATGTGTGTTGAATAAGTATAATTATAAAAAAAAAAATGTTGTTTTATTTACATATTTTCATAACAATAATTTTGAACATTTTAAATGTGTACTTTTTAATTAGATCCAAATCTTTTAACTGCGTGTTTTTATAGTCTAACGACAATAATGAATAAACACACGAACACCGAGTGAAATGAAAAACAACTAAACAACAACAATAAAACAAGAAATCACGTTTACTACATAACCTCTTTTTACTCATACTTTTTTATACCAGGAAAAAAACAACAGCCTAGTGATGAGGTTTCAAGTTATGGCGGGTAAAAAAGTCACTTTAAATAATTATTCCATCGATCAGTTGGCCAACTATTTTTTATTGTACCTATAACAGTATTTTGTCATTAAATCTAAGTCAGAACAATTCAAGATATATAAATATTAAATAAAATATGATTTTGACTCGACGTAAAACAAACTAGCAATACCGCCATTTTGGTTTTATAGTCGTAAGTTAACCAATATTTATATCGATAACATCAGGATATTTCGATTTTAGAAAAGACAAACAGACTACAGTAAGCTTTCGAAACATATAATAAATTAATAATTGAAAATAAAACTTACCTTTGAGTTATTAACAAATATTTATTAATAAAAGACAGTTAACCGGCGAATGCGAATCACAATGCACAACCAAAGTTTACCAAAGAGATCAAAACCAATCAAAACTATCGAGTATCGCTTGACGCTTCACTTTAATCTGTGCTTCACTTTTAGAGCCAAAGACAAGCCATATTGCCTTGTCTGTCTACCTCTACGACTCTTTGTGAGTTTTCCAATTGCAGCACCAAAGCGCATTTTAAGGCGTAATGCTCAATGTTGAATGTTTCAACTACAGCAGTCAGCAATGCTTCGCTCAATCGAGCACATTCAAGTTTCTAGTTTTCCTATTACAGGATTTAAGCGCATTATGCGGTTTAATGCTCAACGTTGAATGTTTCAACTACAGCAACGCATCGCTCAATTGAGCACATTAAAAAGGACTGCTTTTGCGTGATGCGTACAACGATACAAAGTACAATCTGTACCAACTCAGTAGCAGAAAATTAACATTAATTTAGTGTTTATTCTTTAAATTGGTCTAAATTTTTGATCCCTTCCTCGAATCCCTTGATCGAATTTTTTTATTAAGATTAACAACTATAGTACACGGCCGAAAATAATGCACATCGACTTTTAGAAAGAGACAATCAGCTAATTTGAACTTTGTAGAGCGTTATCTCTGACGCACATTACCTATGAGACGTATCGGACTGTCAGTATTTCATATGACAGATCTAATAGTGTAAGAACCCAGTTCCCAGATCACCTGTCATATTTTTTTGAAGGACAAAATATATTAAATTCAAATTCAAAATATTTTATTCAGCATAAAATTATTACAATTTCTTACTGAACGTCATGAGTCTACTACCAGTTCGGAAAGAAAAAGCCTCTGACCTGAGAAGAACTGGCGAAAGAAACTCAGCGGGACTAATATCATTTTTTTTTAATCATGTTTTTTTTCCAAAGCAGATTGAAATTTACAATAATTTTATAGGTTGAAATAGCCTGGCGGCGATCACATCATTCCCAAGGCGTACTGTCTTCTATAAAATCGTTAATCGAATAATATCCTTTAGTACACAAACGTTCTTTCACAATTTTTTTTAAATTTGGCTACTTTAGGTATATACGTAAAAATGTTATTAACCAGCTATTTTAGTATTTATCGCCAGACACTAATTATATTACTATATTTTAAAACATGTAGAAAATATTTTAGCAACTCTTTATACTACGATGTATACTGTAATGTTTTGTCAATCAGAAACAAGGAAGTCTGGGGTCTGGGATCTTGGACTATAACGCTCTACGAAGTCGAAATTAGCCGATTGTCTCTTTCCAAAGGTCGATGTGCAATATTTATGGCCGGGTACTATACCTATATCGTTAGTAATGTAGCTTTTTGTGAATTTCGCAGGATTTAGATTTTTTTTTACTTAAATATATTTTTATTCTTACTTATTTAATATTTACTGTCACATTATATAAATTTTGAAGTTAGATAGGTTAGGGTTATTTTTTTTAAGAAACAGATTTTTTATTTTAATTATTTAGAATAACATGATATCATGGACTTAATACCTATTACCTACTAACAGGACAGAGCACTCGCAGCTGAAAAACGAGCCGACAGAGATAGTTAGTACGGAGGCCTTGTGTCCCTTTCTAATAGGGTGACATTAAGATTTGGAAACTTGAAAAATCTGACACCAGTATTGACGACTATTACGAGTATTATCTATATATATAAAAGAGTTACCCACCCATTGACTCATCACGATATCTCTGAAACCATAAGGCGTAGAGACTTGTATTATTATATTTATTTATAATTAATAAATATTATATTATTATATTTATTATTTGTTTTTCATGTGTGTCAATATACAAACATTTGAACAAGGGATGGATTACAAACTCAATACATATAATAAAAATGTAACAGATCGCTTTATGTACATGGAAGATATAAAGAAAAAATATTATTGGGACCTTTATCAACGCAAATAGCGCTTAAAACAATGATAGTTAGAATTTTTGTCTGTTTCAGAAATGTGTGTATCTGTCATCTCGGAAACGGCTTATCTGATTTAGGTGTAGTTTTCACTAATATATTGTGCTAGGCTTACCTTAACATTTAGTGTTTGTTTTATGTCAATCGGTTCATAAATAAAAAGTAATGCCAATTTAAAGAATCACGTTGAACATGTAAATATATTTTGGATTATAAGCACCGTCGCGACGATGGTTATAATCTAAAATAAACCAAAACATGTATTGAAAAAATGCTGTCCAAAGTCACTATTCCACGCGGACGAAGTCGCGGGCACAGCTAGTAAACAATACAAATAGTACGAGGTATTTATTTATTAATTTACCTTAATGCTATATTTGTTACAGTTGGCAAGTATTTTAAACTAGCCTCTGCGCGCGACTTCGTCGGCGTGGACTCCGCTCCTATTGGTCTTAGCGTGACGATACATAGCCTATAACCTTCCTCGATAATTAATGGGCTATCTAACAGTAAAAGAATTTTTCAAATCGGCCCAGTAGTTCCAGAGATTACCGCGTTCAAACAAACAAACAAACTCTTCAGCTTTATATATTAGTATAGATTTAATATTTTATTTTTATTTGAACAACAAATAGTATTTATAACACAAACATTTCTTTAATATCATTAAAAGTGAATAAAGTGACGTATGGTCACCATTTGTAGATGGAAATTTGTTTATACGAAAATGAACACTAACACAAGGTGTTAAGCATTATATTCAGTTTTATTACAATCTTAAACAATGTCCACTGTGACGTTTACCAGGGTTACCGTAAGAAAAAAAAGAAATAGGCAAAATAATAATTTATGTTTTCTTTTTATTTCAATATATTTAAAGAAATCATTTTAATTATGATTTGCTGACTTACAATTGTTAAAATAACATTAAAATACAATTGTTTCAACGGAGTTTTAGGTCAGTCATAATTTTTGATCAGAAACATTTTTACGCTGGCAATATGAAAGAACGAGACACAAGGCCTCCGTTGCTAGCCTCCGTTGTGACTATCTCTCTCGGCTCGTTTTTGCATTTGTATAATGCGCAACCGAATATAATACTTAACTCGTTGATTTAGTGTTCATTTTCGTAAACACAAATTTTCAGAGTACTTTGTCCTGTTAGTAGGTATTATGTCCATGCATAATATAAATATATGTTATCAGACGATTAAATCATTTCTCATTCTCATCATTCTCTACTGATAATAATTATAATTTAATTATTTATGATTTTAAAAAAACAAAAAGATAGTCGACATAACTATGTATGTCTGCAGTTCACATGTCACGACCGGGCTTCCGTAGGCTTCCGTATACCTTTGACTGAAAAATTTTACAATGAAATTCGGGCGAGCAAAGCCTTCGCAGTGAGCATGTCACGCTGATTTTAGCACACGACTTTCAGTTATATTACTATTCTCTATGCACACGACATAATCATGTTCGCTAGCTAGGGATGGCAATATGGCATCGTGGTACAACGCCTCGTAACACCAGTCAGTACACTCCTTAACATTTATAAACAATGATATATAAATACAAACTTTTTTCTTAATTATAATTATAAAATAAAGTTAGTTCATACAATATAAAATTAAAATAATATTTTTCCACGATATTTTCAGAAACGTCCAAATTATGAAATAATATTATTTTGATGAAAAAATAATCTTGATCATTTGAAGCATATTTGAAGTTTTGAACCTATATGTCAAATTTCGTTTAATCGACAAAAGAGGGCGCTTCACACTGAAGTCATTGAGAGAGATTATTTTCCAGTTCGGGAAAGTTGTAAATAGTTTTCAACAAAATTTCGCCTCTTCGCTTATATCAAATGCGTATGATAAATAAAAAGTGATTACATGTTTTTTAAGTGAGTGACAAATGTGATGGAAAACCGCAAAGTGTGTGCCTTATAATACAAAAAGCTATCTTCACATACTTTACCCCAACGCCATTTTGAGGCGAAATTTTGTATTGTAAGTGCCAAGTATTTCGCAATATTCTCTTTTCTAACCCTCGTAAAGGGTATGATCGGCTGATATTTTTATGAATGAGTGTGAAAGGAGTTCGTGGCAGTGCCTGCCCTATTCAAAGTGCATCAGTATTGGGTTGGGATCGTGAATGCCCTGAGGTAGGTTGCTTTTAGACTGCGAGGAAATTTCTTTTAATTAGATTATAAGAGATTTTGTTTTGTTTTAATTTACCGCATACGATGTCACTGAGGTCTATTTATGTAATATTGGAAGAAATAAAAAAGTAAATTTTGGCGTGGCCTGTTATCTGTGTCGTTTCCGACTGTTGCAGATAGCGGGTGCGGAGGATGGCCCGAGGCAGTAGAATTGTTCTAATTAACTGACGGACACCGCCGGCTCACAGCTGGCACAAGTAGGATGATTTTACATACATGTAGATTAAGCTAAATATATATTATTTATAATCCTACATTTCAAGTAATCACTCAATCACAAAAAATCCAATGTTATAGTGTTCATCAGTTAAATTCTAATTATTAGATTATGGTTAAACGAAATATAATTTTCATTAAAATAGCGAAATATATGGAAATTCATGATTAATAATTATATAAATTTAATTAATTATTTACATTTGTTTTTCCTTAATTCTCTTTCTGTAACCTGAATACTTTACCATGCTGATTATTTTATTTAAAAAATTTATATTTTGATACATTACGTCTTATAATACATACATTCTATAATGATCAAATATTTAACAATAGTCATAATATAGAAAAAAATATATATACCATAAATACAAAGTTTGAGTTTAATTATAAATAATTAAATAATTTTCAATCACCTAAGCCAACATGTGGGGTACTGGGTCGAAAATATCAATATACAGCTTAAATGAAAAACATGCAGTTCATAAAATTTAACAATATAAAGATTTAATAATTTTTCTTATAAGAACAAAATAGAATATTATTATTATTATATTACAATATAATCTAACATAAATCTATTTAATGTACACAAAATAATAGTGAAGTTGAATTGGTCTGGACAACCTAACTTCACCTAAATAATTATTTAATGTTCTGTTTAGTAAATAGAAAATAATATATAACCAATTAATTCAATAACTTCAATTTTTTATCTGTGATTTTAAAGTTTTAAATTGTAATTTGACTATCAATATTATTTGCATATAGTAACCATTATTAATGTAATAAGGTAACCATTCTTTATTAAACTTCTAATGACTTTGTTTACTTTTAATTAATGAAGTTGTTCCTAGGTTGTGCATCACGTATAACTATATCCAATACATAAAGATATTTATGTATTTTTCTTTATATCTTTTAAACTCCACTCTATTTCTGTGTGTAAGCTGTTAATCCAATAATTGTAGTTTATTAGTTTCAATTGAAAGAGGACCTAAGGCCCTCTTTTACCTAATTTAAATAAAACCTATCGAGTACTTATATTTGAGGTAAACTTTAATAGCAACAAGTTAAGCAGGCCTTCAGGGCTTAAGGGTCCCTGTTTAACCAGTGGTAGATTAACTCGTTAAATACCTTGATTATTTAGTTTTTCTGTTTGGGCAATGGGGGACACCATGCAGTCGACACAATTTTTCTGTTGGTGCCGTGAGGGTTACCACATGACCGCGAGCCCGGGCCTTAAAAAACATGACTTAGAAAAATATGTCATATAGTGTAAAGAAAAATAAGTAAGATCTTTAAGAATGTGTATAGTAGTGCAAGAAAAACTTATCATAAACATTTTGTAAATATGGACTTTTATACTGGCCCCATGCACTAAACAAGTGAGGCCCAACTAGTGTCCCCCATGGCGTTCATGATGTTAAGTTTATTTTGGATTTTTTTTTTTTTTTTTTTATGTAACAAGGTTGGCAAACAAGCATACGGCTCACCTGATGGTAAGACCGTAGCCTATAGACGCCTGCAACACCAGAAGCATCCCAAGCGCGTTGCCTACCCTATCCCCAATCCCCCCAGGAGCTCTGGTCACCTTACTCACCAACAGGAACACAATACTGCTTGAAGACAGTATTATTTAGCTGTGGTCTTCTGTAAGGTCGAGGTACTACCCCAGTCGGGCTGCTCCACATTTTGAGCAGGAAATTTCTTGCTGTGCCCTACCTCAGTACTCACTGTATACTCAGTAGTGGATACCGACATACGTCAGATAGCTTTAATGAGATCTTGTAAAACAGCTTGTCAATTTTATAAGCTTCGGATGTATAAAGAACTTATTAAGTTTTTTAAGTAACATGGTCACTAAGCCCGTGATTTATATGTGAAATGAGATATTTAGCATATTTGTTGTGGGTGATTTTATGTTCCCGATATTCTGGCGATTGCAACCATAAATAACTTGTCTATGATATAGTTACGCTTTATTTCATTAGCATATTTTAGTGGGTGTTACCACCAAGACTTATTAGACACTCAATTGTAATTGAAATATCTATATTTAAGTGCCTGTTTCACCAGTCGTGTTATTTGATGGATGGTAGAATCTAACAGATAATTTTTTTTTATATGTGTATTCTTTTTTTCCATCAAATTCTTCTGTTAAGTATCTATATAATGCAGCAAAAACTTTGTACCCCTTTTTACTAAAATTGCGCGGACGGAGGAGCATGAAATTTCCGTACACTTGTAGTTTATAGGAGTGCAGAATGCTAATATTTTTTTACAATTATGCATATTAATATCGACGCTTGAAAGGCAATAATTACCAAGCGACATTTTGGGCGATATTGAGTTATATATACCGTTGAAATCAGAAAAAAATTCTGCGTCGATTGCTCTTACTCTCATGGCGCTAGGACGAAGTTTGTTGTCGCTTGGTAACTTAAAAAAAAACACATTTTCACAGTTTTCGGCGTCCAAGCGACAATAATTTTACCGATTTATCAATAACTTTCACTTAGTATGTATTCTATTTTTACAGTTTACACTTAGTAATTTTTGCCTAGACTCGAAATAATGCGTTTAAACATAAAGTATTTTCTGCCTTGCATACCTAGGATATAAAACATTGCTTAAGAAATTTTACCTGATTATTTTTTTTTCTCTCTCGTAGTTTATGACTTTTTAACACACCTTAATTATGTATTCATTGTCGCTTAGTAATTTTTTACCTAAATGCAATTGTTTTTAAAAACGTAAAGTAGTTAATATTTACCTGCCTAAAAAGATATATTTTGTAAAAAAAAAACTGATCTGAAACACATACTTGACGTGGATGATTTTTTGTTTTGATTACATAATGAATAGTAAGGTAGGTAACCAGAAACCCATTCCAATTTTAATTTATTTGTAACAATATTTTTTGACAGCAATTTTCTTCTTTGAGAGATTTAGCTGCAACATTCATGTGTTAGAGGCTTACATAGACGTCCATTAACCTTTGTTAACTTGTTAGATTAGTCACAGGCCTAAAAACTCCACCAACCTGCAATACGACAGTGTGGCGGAGTATGCTCTAATTCGTCCCTTGTCAGATGGAAGTCCATTCTCAGTAGTGAGTGATTGTAGATCACTACAACGGCTGTTTAGGTATTGATGAAGACGATAAAATTATCCATCGAAAACCTTTATCCAAAAGTTTTAAATGTTGTGTACTAAAACCTAAATTCTTAGTTAGTAAAGCCCTACACTTACCTTATTTAATTTTTACTATGGTTAAAATTGCCTGACAGAAAAGTTTTTCGATTTTTGTTTCGATCATTTTACCTATGGATCAAACATCTGTTACTTCTGGATGCGTCATTTTGCTTCAAACACCATTATGAAAAACTGGGGCTTAGTTAATTTTACATGGTTTATGATAAAATTTTGTCGTCGTTAAGTAATTTTTACCTGTTTGTGATTTTGATTAAAATTTTACTAACCGACACTATTTCTTAAAATATTGAGAAAATGAATAATCTTTAAATACCAGTTTATAAAGCTATCAAATTGGATTTAAAATTCGTTAGAATCGAGTAGCTATGACTAATAGGCGATTTTTAATGAATTTTTTTTCGAAAAAAAAAACTTTAAAATGCTCTAGTGTAAAGTTGCCAATATGTCGCTTAGGAATTATTGCCTTTCAAGCGTCGATATATTAAATCAATAAAAAAACAATTACACACACTACCATGTATTTGACACACACACACACACACACACACACACAGACACATACACACATACACACACACATACACATATTTATAATCTTTTGTTGATTGTCAAAGTCTGGAGTCAAATTAAATTTTTTTTAAAGAAGGTTCTTTATTTTCATAATTTTTTGGTTTTCTTTAATTTAAATTTCTAATTATGGTCGGATTTCGACCTCTGGGCGACCACTAGTATTTATGAGATAGTTTCTATTAGCTAATATGAATCGAAAAGTTTTAGTTTGTTAATTAAGGAGAAACAGGTGCTAATTGACGCCGCGTTGGCGCAGCGGTCACAGCACTGCATTGAGATTGGCTGTTGCGCGGGCGGTTGCGAGTTCGATCCCCGCACACGACAACATTTGTATTGGCCATACAGATGTTTGCCGTGGTCTGGGTGTTTGTGCAGTCCTTGTGTGTCACCCTGCCGTGCCTCGGAGAGCACGTTAAGCCATCGCTCCCGGTTGTTATCATGTACACCTGATAGTGATCGTTACTCATAGTAGGGAATATATCCGCCAACCCGCATTGGAGCAGCGTGGTGGATTAAGCACCGATCTTTCTCCTACATGGGGAAGAGGCCTATGCCCAATAGTGGGATATTACAGGCTGAATTGTGAGGTGCTAATTGGCTATTGTACCTTTTGCTGTTAAAGCTTATTCGTAACTTATTTGTAGGATTAATTTTATCCACAACTGGTGCAACAGGCCCTCAGCGTTTTAGTTTGTAATATTTAAGTTTCGACATATATTAAAACTAGCTGACCCCGCAAACGTTGTTTTGCCATATATGTTATTTACCCCCTTAATCCCCCCCTCCTTATAACTTAGGGGTATGAAAAAAAGATGTTGACCGATTCTCAGACCTACCCAATATGCACACAAAATTTCATAAAAATCGGTCCAGCCGTTTCGGAGGAGTATTTTAACTAACATTGTGACACGAGAATTTTATATATACAAGGTGTGGATGACAATAGAACGATAATTGAAAACACCGTTAGTACTAGTATAAAGAAGTATTTCAAAACCATCAGATAAGTCCTAACATCAAAATCAAAAAAAAAGATTTTTTCATACAAACTAATTCAATATAATTTAATAAAATTTTATAACATCATTTTTGTAACTACAGGATCACTGACCTGTTACACGCGTCATCGCGCCGCCTTCGCGCGTGTCCTTCTTTCTACGCGGCATACTCGCGTGGAAGTGCTATGTGCTTGTACCTACAAAACTTCATTATTTTGATTGAATAAAAAATAGTAAGTTAGAAAAGTAAATTAAAATAAATTGTTACGCATTTAAAATTAAATTGAATAAAAAACTATTTGATTTAAATTTTCTCAAACCATCAATTTTTTTTTAAATATGCAGAACTGATCAGTAGCCGATACTGAATAAGTTATTTTTTTTTAAACATTAGTTATTATAATATTATTTGGTCTGCGAACTGTCACTAAATGGCAATGATTAAAAATTGTGCCTTTTTGTGGCAGTCGATGCCATATCCATTATTTCTTAATCTATGATTTTAAAAATAATAATAGCTGTCCTTGAGTCGTTAACCGCCGGTTTTAGGGTAGGTCAGGTCTTTAGTCTGATACATACGTAGAAATTTTAAAAAATGAAAAATCATAATTTATGACTAAACTACTGGATGTATTTTATTGATTTTTTGTATGTGGGCTTGGAATGTTATTACATATACGCTGTCCAAGTTATCGTTGTATTATCATCCCCACCCTGTATAAGATTTTTTGATATATTTCTGTTGTGCACAAGATGAAAGTAGTAAAGAAAGAATGGTATACTTTATAGTGTAAGCATTATATGAAGGTATAAAAATTAATAATAATACTGCTTTTTGCTAGTACAAGTAATATAACTTGATTATTAAGGTGAAACAAATGTTTTTAAGTATTATATAATTCATATCCTTTTTATATTACAATATTAATTTTTTGTGATTTACATAATTTACGTTTTTCAGGTAAAATGCCACGTCCGGGTAGTTTGAAAGACCCGGACATAGCAGAATTGTTCAGCAAACATGATCCCGAGAAGATCTTTGAAGATCTACGTGAAATCGGCCATGGATCCTTTGGTGCGGTGTACTATGCCCGCTGTAATCTCACCAAAGAGATTGTTGCGATCAAGAAGATGTCCTACCTCGGAAAACAGAGCGAGGAAAAATGGCAGGACATACTTAAAGAAATAAAGTGAGTTCAATTAAAAAATTTGTATTGAATATATTTAAGCCTTTAAGGAAATCAGCCTACGTTAGTACCTAATTGTAGATGAAATAAGATCCTTTCCTTATGTTCACAAAACAAATGGTTTTTTTAAATAATGAAACGGGACTTTAGAGGAGTAACTTTTTGTTTCGAGCTATAGCTAATATAATAATAGGAAAGTAAGTTCACATAGCATAGTTTTTTTTTTTTTTACATTTTTGTTTCTCAATATTTTATGAAGTTTTAGGAACATAATACGATATACATATATATTTACGAATGGTTTAAAACCCCTTAAAAACAAAGTGCCTAAAATTAAGTAGCTGTAGTATTCCTTAAAAGTATTAAAATACTTTTAGTTTTTCTAGTTTTAATTTTCGATATATTGATTGGTTTTTGCTCTTTTTGTCAGGTTTTTAAAGCAATTGGATCACCCAAATACAATTGAATATAAGGGATGCTACAAAAGGGAGCATACAGCATGGCTTGTTATGGAGTACTGTGTGGGCTCTGCCTCCGATATTATAGAGGTAAAATTTATTGAATTATCCTTTAAAAGTATAAAAAGTACAATTTTAAAATGTGTGAAAATAAGGTATTATTAGGTAAAATAAGGTATTTTTTTAATAAGCACGTTTTTTTAGTATTTATCTTCTATTCTATTTCTTTTATTCGTTTATTTCGTTTAAAGGCTAGATTTGTGTCTAAGATTTTGCTAATATCTCATACAATGATGAAAAATCTAAAAAAAGGTTAAAAAAATTTAGGACTTACAACAATAAAACAAAGTAATATCTTAAAATAATTTAACTTATCGTACACTGATTATTTTATAGCCTACGTTTGCATCTCTATCTTTCTTATGATGAAAAAATTATAAAAAATGTGGTTTTTAGGATTTAGTTACTAGAAGAAAATTAATAAAAAAAGTATGATAAATGATATTGCAATTTATAAATGTTTATAAGTGGTATGAGTCAAAACTATGTTAAAAAATACGTCGAATGAATAATATACAGCAAATATTAATCATTCTTTTTCTAATCATGAATGTCTAACTTTTTTTTTTTACTATCGTTGTTTTATAATAATAATATTGAAATTGACGAATACGAAACTGCAGAGTCAAAATATGTGCAATAACCGAATGAGGTCATATGTTTTCTGAGAAAGAGATGTGATTTAACAGAACATGTACACGACGAGGAGCTTTTGAGTCATTCCAAACACTCGTAACTGTTGTAATATCGCGCTATCAGTAGATACACGACGTATCGACCGACGTATTTATCGAAACTGAAATTTATTTTGATAGACGATATTTAAAAAAAAAAATCTCGAACTATATTTACGTAAACTATTCGAGTTTACACACATTATTTTTTTTATTAATTCGTATTTAAAGTTCCAAAAAATAATAATTTTGATTCGTAAAAATTTATTCTTTCAAAAATGTTAAAAAATGGTGCCATTGCTTATACCATATACACCCAGTCTTGATATCAAATTTTTCCTTATTCCGTTTTGATTGTCTCAGACTGTTAAATGATTAATTAGCCAATAAGCTCATAGCTGTTTATGGTGTACAATAAAGTATAATAATTATAACTAAT
This sequence comes from Melitaea athalia, assembly GCA_905220545.2. Taxonomy (NCBI): domain Eukaryota; kingdom Metazoa; phylum Arthropoda; class Insecta; order Lepidoptera; family Nymphalidae; genus Melitaea; species Melitaea athalia. The sequence goes on from HG992196.1 coordinate 14,034,290, forward strand.
AAGCTCTCCGCTCGTGAGAAAACCGCGTGGTTTGTACGATTCTACTGCCATTTTTTTCTTGAAAATACAGCCTATGTCACCCAAATATGTTATCACTATAACGTCGCATTCCACTGGTAAATGAATTTTTAAAACGGTCTAACTCTAGAGGTTTATAAGTTGGTCCGTTACAAATAAACATCGAATCTTTATAATATAAGTATACCAAGTACTAAAAAACGTTATCGATTTCTCAGAAGGTAAAGAATTCAAGACGCATGCCGGGCCACGCGTTAAATGCTAATTACATAATTATTAATATTATGATGTAGAATCTATTTCCTGTTTACGATACGCCGGAAATAACACGAGTTTTCGACAAAGCAGGTTTGTTATTAACCGACTATGGCAAAGCCGAAAGGAGGGTTATGATTTTAGCTATGTATGTATGTATGTTCATCTGTTCCCTCATATCTCCCAAACTACTTATCATGTTTAGACAAATTAGGTATCATTAGAGGTGTCCTAACTGTCCGCTGGTTATAGGCTATATAGTGTCACATTATATTGAATGTGGCGCCCCCTTAAAAACATAAAGTGACTTACTTTTTTTTGTCGTTAAAAACACCCAGACCACGGCAAACATCTGTATGGCCAATAAAAAGGTTTGTCATGTTCAGGGATCGAACCCGCAACCACTAACGCAACAGCCACAAACCAGTGTTGTGACCGTTGCGGAAGATACATTACAAACAACAACAAAAAAATTCAGGTTTCTATAATCAGTACTGAAGATAAAATGATTTCTTTTTTCATTTTCCTGTCTTTATGAGTCAGTCAGTTCCTGTGTCAGTACAGAAAAGTACTAAAAGGATCCGAATGTACTTTTAAATCTAGAAATTAGACAGCTTTACTTGGTAGAGGATGTCAAATCACTACATAGTATAAAACAAAGTCGCTTCCCGCTGTCTGTCTGTCCCTATGTATGCTTAGATCTTTAAAACTACGCAATGGATTTTGATGCAATTTTCTTTAGTAAATAGAGTGATTCCAGAGGAAGGTTTATATGTATAATACATGCACAATATAGTAGAGGAACACTGATAGTTTTTTCAACCGTGCGAAGCCGGAGCGGGTCGCTAGTCAGTAATAATCGAAGTCGGGAGTAAAGTTTATCATGTGTCTAATTGATTCCTCTTTTTTTCTACCTCGCTCTCTGGCGCTCTAACTGCTTTCAAATGTTTACTTTTTTTATACAAATAGATCGGTAAACAAACGTACGGCTTATAATAAGCGATTACCGTAACCTATAGACGCCTGCAACACAAGCATTGCAACGTGTTGCCGACCCTACCCCCAATCCCCCTTAGGAGCTCTTGTCACCTTACTCACCACAGGAACACAACACTGCTTAAAAACAGTATTATTTAGCGGTGATCTTCTGTAAGGTCGAGTTACTTCCCCAGTCGGGCTGCTCCAGATTTTGAGCAGGATATTTCCTGCTGTCCCCTACCTCGGTTAAAGTTATTTAGCATTATCTATATCCCGTTTTCTCGTTTACTATGTAATTCTAAAAATTAAAATAAAATGCACAGGTCCATAAACGCCCGTTACGCGAGGAAGAAATAGCAGCTATATGCGAAGGCGTGGTCTGCGGACTGTCATACTTGCACAGTCTGGGGCGCATTCACCGCGACATAAAAGCTGGTAACATTCTACTGACGGAGAACGGTACGGTGAAACTGGCGGACTTCGGCAGTGCGAGTATAAAATGTCCGGCGAATAGCTTCGTGGGCACGCCGTACTGGATGGCGCCGGAAGTGATCCTAGCGATGGACGAGGGCCAGTACGATGGAAAGGTACGTTGGAGACATGTTATAGTTCTTTTTAAATAAATAGCAAACTAGCGACAAACCCGTTGGAACAGCTTCCACTATAGAGTTCTGGGTCGGTTGTTCGATTCTCACCCATAGTCTTAATTTAAAATTTTATTAAAAATAGAGATACATATATATGTTTATCAGTCGTCTATTATCTAAAATGACGACCTTAAGTTGTCTATCTTAAGAAATTCGACCATGTATGTTAAACAATTTTTTTTTTCTTGAGATAGTTTAATTATTTAGCTTTTTTATTAGCTTTAATGTAATTTATTATGAAATAACAGTAATGTTACATATTCAGGTCAGGTATTTTCCATGTTATTATTGTTAAATTTACTCTTGAATCAAAATTGCAGTGACAGTAAATTTTCTGAAACTGTAGGTGGATGTTTGGTCACTGGGTATAACATGCATCGAGCTGGCGGAGAGGAAGCCTCCGTATTTCAACATGAACGCAATGTCTGCTCTCTATCACATCGCGCAAAACGATTCTCCCACATTACAAGTGAGTATATCTTATATTTACTTTGATTAGTTTGTCTTTCAAAGTTATATGGCATTTCTAAAATAACAATTCAATCTATTAAATAAAATCTACAGATATAATCAAATTATGAGTGGTCGATGTTGGCTTCTACTGCCCTTAAATAGACCTATATTTCGAATCCTTTCAAATGTACTTTAGTAGGCACTTTGAAATTGTAATTATATTTAAAAAAAAAACGAGTGTGCTTTAGACCACACAACTGAAGTAAAACTTCTTATCGTTGACTCGCCCGATCACACTTTTCGTAACACTTTCGTTACGCATTCACCAGCTTACTCCCCAAGTCAAGCATGTGTAAAGAAGTTTTAATTCAAAAAATCAAAAAGCTAATAAAGAACAAATTATTGAAACGTTGCCCTGTCGTTGCCCATTGTTAAAGCCAAATATCAACTAATTTAACTAAATTGAATTCTTATTCATGTAATACCAATATTTACCTCTTATTTTGACATAATTTTTCGACATTATTCGCTTATGTAATCTATATATATAAAAGAGATTTCCGCCCATATATTGACTCATCACGATATCTCTGGAACCATAAGGCGTAGAGACTTGAAATTTAAAAGGAATATTCCTTTCGTCGAGTAGAGGTCAGCTAAGATCGGATTCCACGAAATTCCACCCACAAGAGGGGGTTGCGGAGGTTAATAACATAATATATGGAGAAACAACATTTGCGGGGTCAGCTAGTAGCGTAGCTATATATAATAAGGTGAAAATAGAGTTTAGAACGCAGTATGTTCGCAGGCGCCGGAATGGACGGACACGTTCCGCTACTTCGTGGAGGCGTGCCTGCTGAAGAACCCGCAGGAGCGGCCGTCGTCCAACAAGCTGCTGTCGCACCCGTACATCACGCGCCCGCGCTCGCCCAACGTGCTCGTCGACCTCATCCAGCGCACCAAGGCCGCCGTGCGCGACCTCGACAACCTCAACTACCGCAAGATGAAGAAGATCCTCATGGTGGACGCGGACAACGAGAGCGCTATTGGTGAGTCAACCCAGATCGATATTGTTCACACGTAACTGAGGTAGGGCACACCAGGAAATTTCCTGCTCAAAATATGGAGCAGCCAGACTGGGGTAGTACCTCGACCTTACAGAAGATCACAGCTAAATAATACTGTTTTCAAGCAGTATTGTGTTGTGTACTCTTGGTGAGTAAGGTGACCCGAGCTTCTGGGAGGAAATGGTGGTAGGGTCGGCAAGAGCTTGCAATGCTTCTAGTGTTGTAGGCGTCTATAAGCAACGGTAATCGCTTACAAACAGGTGAGTCATACGCTTGTTTGCCGACCTAGTTGCATAAAAAAAAAGTGACAAACGAGCGTACCACTCTTATGGTAAGTTTATAGACGCCTGCAACTCCAAAAACATCGTGAGCAAGAGACTTGAGACCAATGTTGTTTAGCTGTAAGGTTGAGGTACTTTCCAGTTGGGATTCGATCAGCAAATGACAAATAATTGTAAGGTCATACGTAACTCCTAAGTCCATTCACTATTTGATATATCATCATATTTCATACTATTACGTCCTATTTCTATGCTGTACTAATACTATTTAAACAATCACGATTAAGTTAATTCGAGTAGTATTGTGTTAACGCATCTAACGTCAAGGTATCGTCTCTCTCCAGGCGACAGCGAGGAGACTGCGGAGGAGCGGTCGGGCGGAGACAGCTCGAAGTCTAATTCTGCGACGTCGGAGCACAGCGCGGCCGGCGCTTCCAGCCAGAGCTCCTCGTCCGGCAGCCTGAGGCGCCGCCCGCATCCGGTCAGTACAGCACTCAATCCCCCACTACCAGCCGTGATGGCTATAGCTCACTGCTGAGCCAAGGCCTCGGCTAAACCTGAAGTGTATGCAAAGATCTCATCTGAAACTCAAATGTACTATATGTACCAGTTGCTATTATTGTGCAAAGGCCTCAGCTAAAATGGCAGTGTACGATCAGTCCCCACTGCTGTTGTGGACAAAACAATATGATCAGGATTTGTACCCACTAGTGTCGTCAATGTCAATTTTATGTTATTACAAGGAAATTTATACTACAGAAAAAAAATATATACTCTCACACATGGATCTTATTAATTTCTTTGATTTAATTATTTTTATTTGCATCAAACGTCGACAACACGCAACTACAGCAAATCTGACAACATATATATTCTTCCAGCTGAACGCAAACCACCAAAATCAGCAACAGCCGCAATACCAGCAATACAACCACCAACCAGCTCATTCGGCCAGGTACCACTTTGTATCCCTCCTTACATTGCCCCCCTCATTATAAATAGACAATTGTTTGAAAAGAAAACAGTTCACTCATTCTTTTGGTATAATGGTTTCCAATACTGCCAATACGGCACAAGTTATTCCAATGTCATGTAGATTAATGAAACAAATTCAAATTTGTACAAAACTTTAAACTACCCTCACTTACTTACTTTATACATTTTTTTTTTATAGTCATTTAACATATTCTTACAATAAATATTTTCTCTGATAGAAAGATTTTTGTGACACAGTAAAACAGTTATCTATTTTATAATGGAGACACATTTATATATAAAATCACTCGCACTAACACCTACATTTTTCTTCACACTAATGTTTGTTTTTATTTGTTTACTTTTGTGTATTTTGCTTTTATTGCTTTATTTTATTCATGCTGATAGCCATATGTAAATATAATTGAAGAACTGTGTGTCAGCTCAGACTCGCAACTGGAGTTTACTACTTGAGAAACGTTAATAAATATCAATTAAAAAACGTTTTCTTAAATCAATTGAATTATTATTAATTAAAACAATAAAACTGCAATATTAAAAATGTTTTTTTTAAATTATCATATCAAAATTTTCGATCCAGCGGGATTCGAGCCCGCACCCCCGACATAAAGTGTCCGGTGCTCTAGCCTATAAGCTATGGATCCATAGCTTAATGGCAGCTTAATTGGGGTGCGGGTGATAATAAAAAATCGTTTTCGAATTTCCTCATATGTGGGAAACACAAAAATAAAAATAATACGAATTGCAATATTAAAATTATAAATTAACGTTTGCTATTTGTGTTTGTACAGCAAATACTGGAATGATTTTGTATCTATATCTTGCAATGGCTAACACGTTGTAAAGTGTCACTCAATGCGTCACTGCTGTTTCGTTGTTTCACCCGCTTTCACTCCCCGTATTTCTATCACACCGCGCCCCTTATATAGTTTCTTAAAAAGTAAACTCCAAAAAGAAAAATACTCCGTATAAAATCCTTCGCCATCAGAATCACGCTTTATCCATCACGAACAGCACCTCACGCATTAGATAGAAACCTTCCTTTCAGAGCACGCAAGCGTTGGCTTTACTCATGTTGCTGTTTCATACGCAGAGAGAGTGAGAGCCCCGTCCCTGGATCGCACGACGACTACGTCAATAGGGACGTGCTTCGGGATTACGCTAATAGGGATTCCCTGTGCGACGACTATGGGGACGATTACGCGAACAGGGATGCGATAAGGGAGGCCCAGAGGGAGAGGGAAAGGGAGAAACAGGCCAATGAGTACAGGGAGTACGTCAACGCGCCCTCCACGTGGCAGGACAGCGGCGATGACAATAGGAACACGCAACGCCGCCAGTCGCATAGGGGTATGTATGCGCTTCATTTTTGAATTTTTACTTTCGTATATCACTATTAGAAACTAAGATTTAAATTGTAACTGTAATTTACTGAACCTAGACCTAATTAACAAAATAAGCATTGTTATGAAGTACCCATTCAGCGAGAAAAATAGGTTTTTGCAGTCTTAAAAAATTGGTTGTTTGTAAAGTTGGTTTATGGACGATAGTCTTACGTGACAACGTCATAGCAAAACATCTCCTCGGACGAACCTATAGGCCAATCGAGTGTATACTATCACTGAGCGACACGGTACAGTGAGCGCGTAATGCAATGAGTCATCCTTTTTCGTATATGCCGCCGGCGTTCATCGATTTATTAGACGTTGTCACGACAAAATAATTTACAATGTCAACAAATTCTTTTGTTAAGAAAACTGAACTTGTGCCAGTTAAATTTGCTTGGCGTACATGCAGCTACATTTTTATATTTAGACTGAACTAAAAGTAAATCAAATCAAATCAAATCAAATCAAAATAGTTTATTTAACTGTACAGATTCACCTTACATATAAGAAACAGTGATTCCCACACTAGGCAATGCCTGTGTCGTGGGATTCAATAACAGAAACAATTACCAGACATAGTGCGGCTTTAGAAGGTAATAAGTAAAATTATGTTTAATTAATGATAAATTGAATTACAATTCATTTAATTAGCAAGTGAAATTGGGAGAAAATAACTATATTGATGACAATGGGAATAACAGTCAAGTCATAGAAATCCCAGCTTAAAATTTACAAATAACACAAATAGAACTGTTACAAAGTTACTAACTGAATTTAAACTTAAATTAAACCTAACAGTGTCAGTATTAGCGATATATCTTGAAGTGTTAGAATGTGTGTGGGTGTGTGTGTGTGTGTGTGTGTGTGTGTGTGTGTGTGTGTGTGTGTGTGTGTGTGTGTGTGTGTGCAAGTAAAGTGAACTCGAGCAGAAGGTTCAGAAGGATCAGTAGCCCCACGAGTGGTTAGTCTCTTGGGAACGGACGGCAAACAAAACTACAATCCACTACAAATACCTAGACACGAAGTATTTCCTCCGACCTGTCGTAATCCCAGGATAACAAGAGCCTATGAACCCGAGATTCAGCCTCTTTAATAGAGCAGTGCCTCAAGTCACATAGTCCTGATAATCTGTTGTATATGTGCGGGAGAAGAAATCCGGCAAACCTCTTAGCAAAGGCCGTGTTAACGCGAGGTTTAGATATTTTATAAATACGCTTGTGAATCATATTACCGTGATCTAAGGATCTTAAACTCTGCCTGTGGACATATGTGGCAGCACGCATTAGAAAAAGCCTCCGGACACTCAGGACTTGAGCTTCCCGGAAGAGTTCAGAAGTAGGGTACCGTCGAGACCTTCGCAAGGACACCTTCAAAACAGCTCTTTGCGCCCTTTCCAACAGTATTAAGTAAGATTTTGCAGTGCCACCCCACACAAGTATACAGTAGCTCAATATGGACTGACAAAGTGCCAGGTATACCATTCTAAGTAGTTGAGTATCGGCGGGCTCCCTTAGCAGCTTCATCGTGTATATAAGTTTACGAACCCTGCCTGCTGTCATAGAAATGTGATTTTTGAAGTTAAGATTTTCGTCTAATATGACGCCTAGATATCTAAGTGAACAGGCATTGGTTATACGTTCACATGTGCAGACCGGAATTTGAGAGTTTCCTTGAGTCACACACGATATTCTATGAACCTTAAGTTGCTTAAGGTCTTTCGGGGGCCGGGATGCAGCCGTTTTATAAAAATATAGTTAACGTTGATAGTTTCACACGCGTGTTGCAGGTGTCAGCAATAATGTATCAGCCGCGATATCTCTAGTGTCAGAGCACGGCGCGAACAACTTTGCTACGATACGAACGACCAGTATCGTTACCAAACAACAAAAAGAACATAATCAGGTTTGTAATTCTTTATTATTTGATCGGTCGAGAATTTTGTGTGGCATGATTTCCCTACCCTGGTGGAAAAAATCTTTGAAATTTCGGATTTAAAATTTTTTGAGAATAGTTGAATTTTTCAGAGTTTTACATAGTTTCAAAGACTTATTCTGACTTATTCTTCTAAAAAAAGTCTTTTCTATGAAGTCTTATGAAAAGTTTTGATGACTTTTAAAAGAGTTTTCCAGAAAATTATTTTCACAAGGGTACATGATTGAATATTCAAGTTTTTAGCATAATTGTAAGGGTAGTTTGATATTTATATTAATTAAACACCTAGAACTACTATTATCTCGAAAACCGTACAGACTCACCACATACACAGATTAATACAAGTGAACATAATCTATACTAATATAATAAAGCTGAAGAGTTTGTTTGTTTGATTGTTTGTTTGTTTGTTTGTTTGTTTGTTTGAACGCGCTAATCTCAGGATCTACTGGTCCGATTTGAAAAATTCTTTCAGTGTTATATAGCTCATTTATCGAGGAAGGCTATAGGCTATATATCATCACGCTAAGACCAACAGGAGCGGAGTCCACGCCGACGAAGTCGCGCGCAGAAGCTAGTAAATAAAATAAATGGCCGTGTGTCGTAGGAAATGCACGAGCAGATGTCGGGCTACAAGCGCATGCGGCGCGAGCACCAGGCGGCGCTGCTGAAGCTGGAGGAGCGCTGCAAGGCGGACGTGGAGGCGCACAAGACGCAGCTGGACCGCGAGTACGACTCGCTGCTGCAGCAGCTGTGCCGCGAGCTGGAGCGGCTGCAGGTGAGAGCTAACCCTAGTCTGTGGTCGCCTGAAGCTGGAGGAGCGCTGCAAGGCGGACGTGGAGGCGCACAAGACGCAGCTGGACCGCGAGTACGACTCGCTGCTGCAGCAGCTGTGCCGCGAGCTGGAGCGGCTGCAGGTGAGAGCTAACCCTAGTCTGTGGTCGCCTGAAGCTGGAGGAGCGCTGCAAGGCGGACGTGGAGGCGCACAAGACGCAGCTGGACCGCGAGTACGACTCGCTGCTGCAGCAGCTGTGCCGCGAGCTGGAGCGGCTGCAGGTGAGAGCTAACCCTAGTCTGTGGTCGCCTGAAGCTGGAGGAGCGCTGCAAGGCGGACGTGGAGGCGCACAAGACGCAGCTGGACCGCGAGTACGACTCGCTGCTGCAGCAGCTGTGCCGCGAGCTGGAGCGGCTGCAGGTGAGAGCTAACCCTAGTCTGTGGTCGCCTGAAGCTGGAGGAGCGCTGCAAGGCGGACGTGGAGGCGCACAAGACGCAGCTGGACCGCGAGTACGACTCGCTGCTGCAGCAGCTGTGCCGCGAGCTGGAGCGGCTGCAGGTGAGAGCTAACCCTAGTCTGTGGTCGTCTGCAGCATCTGGACTGTCACTGGCACATTAGTGACCATTGGATAACCTCCAATAATGTTTTTTCATTATTATTAAAGAACTAGGTCGGCAAACAAGCGTACGGCTCACCTGATGGTAAGCGATTACCGTAGCTTATAGACGCCTGCAACACCAGAAGCATCGCAAGCGTGTTGCCGACCCAATCACCAATCCCCCCCAGGAGCTCTGGTCACCTTACTCACCAACAAGAACACAATACTACTTGAAAAAAGTAATATTTAACTGTTGTCTTCTGTAAGGTCGAGGTACTACCCCAGTTAGGCTGCTCCATATTTTGAGCAGGAAAGTTCCTGCTGTGCCCTACCTCAGTTAAAAAAGTTCATTTGTTGTATAAAAATGTCAACTTTTGTTAAAAAAATATATATAATTTAATATTGTAAATAGTGTCTAAAAAAACTTACTTTCTTCAGACGAAACATGCACAAGAACTCGAGCGGAAACAGAAACAAAATGCAGCAGCAGAGAAGAAGCTCATCAAGGACATAACGTCTCGTCAGGAGCAGGAGCGGAAAGCGTTCGAGACGCAACGCAAGCGCGAGTACAAGGCCAACAAGGAGAGGTGGAAAAAGGAGCTGAGTATGGACGACGCCACGCCTAAACGGCAGAGGGATGCGACGCTACAGTGAGTGTTGACATATTTACTGTTGATTGATTGATTTAGCCTGTAACGTCCACTGCTGGGGATAAGTCACTTTCTCAATATGAGTAATTCAAGTATGGGCACTTTAGCATCTGTAAATGTTCTTGTAACCTATAGTTTTACTCATTTATGATGTGGATAGTGGTAGAATTATCGGTGTTTAATAGTCTATGACTTTGTCTAGTCATAGTGTACAAATATTTCTTTTCGGTTTGGATGTCTGTCCTTGCGGGTCTCCCCACCGTGCCTCGGAGAGTACGTTAAGTCGTCGGTCGCGGTGATCATAAATATCTACGATCGATAGCGATTGTTACTTATAGTAAGGAACACATCCGCCAATCCTATGACTCCTACATGGAGGAAGAGACCTATGAACAGCAGTTGGATGTGACAGGTTGTATTTGACTATTTTATCGACTACCCACATGGACGATGTCGTCATTCTATCCCAGGTCCCAGAAGGACAACCTGAAGCAGGCGGAGGCGGCGGAGGAGGCGCGGCTGGTGCGGTCGCAGCGCGAGTACCTGGAGCTGGAGCTGAGGCGCTTCCGGCGCCGCCGCATGCTGGCGCTGCAGCACAAGGAGCAGGAGCTGCTGCGGGAGGTCGGCCTGCGCTTCTTTATAAATAACGCCCACTCCGGTGTCCACCACATCACTTATGATTCCTTAAAACTCTGATTTTTGTAAACCGAAGCTATCATAAACAAGACATCATATTAAAAAAAATTGCGTGCATACAAAGTACACATGCCAGAAGTGAAATTTCTTAGTCAAACTAATTAAAAAAAAAACCATTAAAATACAAAAAAAAAACTAGTTGAAAAAAAATGCGGTCACCGATCCAAGTACTGATCATCATGACGCTGCCGCGTTACCGGTCGCTCGAATTTTACCCCTCATGCGCATAAAGATGTTTCACTTAAAAAGTAAAAACCAAAAAATTATTGTATCCATAACATACCTGGATTGAACCCATGATGTTTAGCGTTTTGGCTTTACTAATGCGTTAACATGTGTTTTTTCGTTTTCTTTGCCTATAAAAATAAAGTGTCTTCGTTTAATTTGAGTATAAGATTCCGCCAATCTATTTTTTTCTACTAAATAATTGTTTAACATGGAACTATATCAATATTATAAATCTCGTTGCAGGAACTCAACAAGCGACAGACGCAGTTGGAACAGGCGCACGCGATGTTGTTACGTCACCATGAAAAGACGCAGGAGCTCGAATATAGACAACAAAAGGGTGTGCATGCTTTGAGGTAAAAGCGATATTTATTTTTGGAATTATTCCTTATTCAATGACTAGACAGCCTTTGTGATTTACTTTCCACAAAATTATCTCAATACTTCTTCTTCGTGATACTCTTGACAGAGCGGTCGTGGTCATCACGTAGCTACTTCTGTAGAGGCAGTTGTGATGCTCTTTACGATTGCTCGTCACTTTTCTCTGTTGATTAACATCCTGGAGCACTTATACATGGAGCCACACACAGCTGACTTAATTTGGTTGGTCCATCGCATGGATGATCTTCCTCGCCCTCTGTTGCCCTGCACAACAAGGCGCTCGATGGAGTCACTCTCGCGACGGGAAACGTGTCCGAAGAACTTCAAAATGCGACCCTGTACTATCGCCGAAAGGCGTTGTTTAATACCGAGTTCTTGGAGAATAGATACATTGGTGCAAAATTCGGTCCATATATTCTTAACATTCGCCTCCAGTACCACATCTCCAGAGCATCGTTTTTCTTTTCCTCGATCTGTTCCGACAGATGTCCACGTCTCCGCAGCATATAATAATATGGGAAAAACAAGCGTTCGAACGAGCCAGTTCTTCAAAGCCTTTGTTATTTTTCGATTCATTCAAATTTTCTTCAGCCCATCCATCGCAGCTCTAGCAATTGCCATACGACGCTTCACCTCTTCTACGCAGCTTCCTTCATTCAAGATTAGAGCAAGATATATGTAGGATTGCACGACCTCACACTTCGCAATCTAAGTTACTTCGGGCTATTATTAGCTCCGTCTACAATCATCATCTTAGTTATACAGCGATTAATCTTTAATCCGAATTCTAGGCTCACATGCTCCATTTTGAGAAGTAACTCTTCCATATGACAAGCACTAGACGCGAACAAGGTTATATCATCAGCGTAGCGCATATTCGTTATCTTGTAGCCAGCAATAGCTAGACCATCAGTCCAGTCGGGAGCGTGGGTTGGCAGATATATTCCCTACTATCAGTAACGATCGTTATCAGGTGTTTATGATAACAACCGGGACTGATGGCATAACATGCTCTCAGAGGCACGGTGGGGAGACCCACAAGGACGAACAACAAACAACGTTAACATAGAAGTTTTTTACTAACGTAACGTTCTACAACGCGTTGGCGTAGTAGTCGCAGCACTGGCTGTTGCGCTGGTGGTCGCGGTTTCGATCCCCTCTCATGACAGACATTTTTATTGGCCATATAGATGTTTGTCTTGGTCTGGGCGTATGTGCTTGTGTATTGTGTGGCCATCGAGTGTGAAGCGTTTATTTATTTATTTTTATTTTGAAGGCTTTTATTATTTTGAACGCAGGGAGGAGCAGCTGGCGAACCAGCATGCGACGGAGCTGGCCAACCAGCGCGACTACATGCAGCGCGCCGAGCACGAGCTCACCAAGAAGCACGCGCTGCAGCTCAAGCAGCAGCCCAAGAGCCTCAAGGTACTGCCACTGGCGCGCTACGTCGCGACACTTTGTCTGTTCACACTCAGTATATTGCTGGCCAACCAGCGCGACTACATGCAGCGCGCCGAGCACGAGCTCACCAAGAAGCACGCGCTGCAGCTCAAGCAGCAGCCCAAGAGCCTCAAGGTACTGCCACTGGCGCGCTACGTCGCGACACTTTGTCTGTTCACACTCAGTATATTGCTGGCCAACCAGCGCGACTACATGCAGCGCGCCGAGCACGAGCTCACCAAGAAGCACGCGCTGCAGCTCAAGCAGCAGCCCAAGAGCCTCAAGGTACTGCCACTGGCGCGCTACGTCGCGACACTTTGTCTGTTCACACTCAGTATATTGCTGGCCAACCAGCGCGACTACATGCAGCGCGCCGAGCACGAGCTCACCAAGAAGCACGCGCTGCAGCTCAAGCAGCAGCCCAAGAGCCTCAAGGTACTGCCACTGGCGCGCTACGTCGCGACACTTTGTCTGTTCACACTCAGTATATTGCTGGCCAACCAGCGCGACTACATGCAGCGCGCCGAGCACGAGCTCACCAAGAAGCACGCGCTGCAGCTCAAGCAGCAGCCCAAGAGCCTCAAGGTACTGCCACTGGCGCGCTACGTCGCGACACTTTGTCTGTTCACACTCAGTATATTGCTGGCCAACCAGCGCGACTACATGCAGCGCGCCGAGCACGAGCTCACCAAGAAGCACGCGCTGCAGCTCAAGCAGCAGCCCAAGAGCCTCAAGGTACTGCCACTGGCGCGCTACGTCGCGACACTGTCTGTTCACACTCAGTATATTGCTGGCCAACCAGCGCGACTACATGCAGCGCGCCGAGCACGAGCTCACCAAGAAGCACGCGCTGCAGCTCAAGCAGCAGCCCAAGAGCCTCAAGGTACTGCCACTGGCGCGCTACGTCGCGACACTTTGTCTGTTCACACTCAGTATATTGCTGGCCAACCAGCGCGACTACATGCAGCGCGCCGAGCACGAGCTCACCAAGAAGCACGCGCTGCAGCTCAAGCAGCAGCCCAAGAGCCTCAAGGTACTGCCACTGGCGCGCTACGTCGCGACACTTTGTCTGTTCACACTCAGTATATTGCTGGCCAACCAGCGCGACTACATGCAGCGCGCCGAGCACGAGCTCACCAAGAAGCACGCGCTGCAGCTCAAGCAGCAGCCCAAGAGCCTCAAGGTACTGCCACTGGCGCGCTACGTCGCGACACTTTGTCTGTTCACACTCAGTATATTGCTGGCCAACCAGCGCGACTACATGCAGCGCGCCGAGCACGAGCTCACCAAGAAGCACGCGCTGCAGCTCAAGCAGCAGCCCAAGAGCCTCAAGGTACTGCCACTGGCGCGCTACGTCGCGACACTTTGTCTGTTCACACTCAGTATATTGCTGGCCAACCAGCGCGACTACATGCAGCGCGCCGAGCACGAGCTCACCAAGAAGCACGCGCTGCAGCTCAAGCAGCAGCCCAAGAGCCTCAAGGTACTGCCACTGGCGCGCTACGTCGCGACACTTTGTCTGTTCACACTCAGTATATTGCTGGCCAACCAGCGCGACTACATGCAGCGCGCCGAGCACGAGCTCACCAAGAAGCACGCGCTGCAGCTCAAGCAGCAGCCCAAGAGCCTCAAGGTACTGCCACTGGCGCGCTACGTCGCGACACTTTGTCTGTTCACACTCAGTATATTGCTGGCCAACCAGCGCGACTACATGCAGCGCGCCGAGCACGAGCTCACCAAGAAGCACGCGCTGCAGCTCAAGCAGCAGCCCAAGAGCCTCAAGGTACTGCCACTGGCGCGCTACGTCGCGACACTTTGTCTGTTCACACTCAGTATATTGCTGGCCAACCAGCGCGACTACATGCAGCGCGCCGAGCACGAGCTCACCAAGAAGCACGCGCTGCAGCTCAAGCAGCAGCCCAAGAGCCTCAAGGTACTGCCACTGGCGCGCTACGTCGCGACACTTTGTCTGTTCACACTCAGTATATTGCTGGCCAACCAGCGCGACTACATGCAGCGCGCCGAGCACGAGCTCACCAAGAAGCACGCGCTGCAGCTCAAGCAGCAGCCCAAGAGCCTCAAGGTACTGCCACTGGCGCGCTACGTCGCGACACTTTGTCTGTTCACACTCAGTATATTGCTGGCCAACCAGCGCGACTACATGCAGCGCGCCGAGCACGAGCTCACCAAGAAGCACGCGCTGCAGCTCAAGCAGCAGCCCAAGAGCCTCAAGGTACTGCCACTGGCGCGCTACGTCGCGACACTTTGTCTGTTCACACTCAGTATATTGCTGGCCAACCAGCGCGACTACATGCAGCGCGCCGAGCACGAGCTCACCAAGAAGCACGCGCTGCAGCTCAAGCAGCAGCCCAAGAGCCTCAAGGTACTGCCACTGGCGCGCTACGTCGCGACACTTTGTCTGTTCACACTCAGTATATTGCTGGCCAACCAGCGCGACTACATGCAGCGCGCCGAGCACGAGCTCACCAAGAAGCACGCGCTGCAGCTCAAGCAGCAGCCCAAGAGCCTCAAGGTACTGCCACTGGCGCGCTACGTCGCGACACTTTGTCTGTTCACACTCAGTATATTGCTGGCCAACCAGCGCGACTACATGCAGCGCGCCGAGCACGAGCTCACCAAGAAGCACGCGCTGCAGCTCAAGCAGCAGCCCAAGAGCCTCAAGGTACTGCCACTGGCGCGCTACGTCGCGACACTTTGTCTGTTCACTTTCAATATCGACGCTATTGTTCCTATTGTTTTATACCAGCGGTCCTGAACCAGTGGTCCATTGACATTATCACTTCAGCCTATTGCAGTCCACTGCTGGACATAGGCCTTCATAAGTTCGCGCCAAAAATCGCGTGAACTCATGTGTGTTGCCCATAGTCACCACGCTGGGCAGGCGGGTTGGTGACCGCAAGGCTGACTTTGTCGCACCAAAGACGCTGCCCGTCTTCGGCCTGTGTATTTCAAAGCCAGCACAGCAAAAGCAGCAGTTGGATAGTTATCCCGCCATCGGTCGGCTTTCTAAGTTCCAAGGTGGTAGCGGAACCGTGTTATTCCTTAGTCGCCTCTTACGACACCCACGGGAAGAGAGGGGGTGGTTATATTCTTTACTGCCGTAACCACACATTGACACAGCACACAGCTGACAGTGGTCCGTTGACATTAACAACATTGAAATTCATGTACGATATTAAACTTTAAAAATAATTTTGTTGTTAATAATACCAAGTTTAAACAATTTTTGGATAAATCGCACTTGCAAATTTGTTAATTTTGATGTTGGTTGGCATTTTTCAAAAACTGACTGGTCGTTAGGTACGCTTACACAGTCACATGTATAAATGTTAATTTTTATATTTTATTTAAGTAATGTTTTTTTTTTTTTTCAGCAAAAGGAGATGCAGATACGCAAGCAATTTCGAGAAACATGCAAGATACAAACGCGTCAATATAAAGCACTCAAGGCGCAAATACTCCAAATGACTCCAAAGGTAATTAGAATTGAGATTTATCATTTCAAAACATTGTTTAAATTTTACTATTAAGATATTTATCTAATTGCAAAACAGTATGATTTTGTGATAAATAATTGAATACTGATTTCATTTTGTAATAATGTGATTGTGATTAATAATATAACTTGGGTTATAATTTTGTACTTGAACCTTTAATAGCATAAAATAAAATAAAACAAAACGAAAGATTACATCTCAAACAAAGTTATTTATTCTTATTTATGTATTTTACGTTATTTATTCAGGACTTAGACAATAGGAAAAAAAACAATTCAGTCAACAAATCGCAATTTTAAAATATATCCATGGCCTATCTTATTTTTTTATAATATATTTTGCCTCGTTAACAAGAAATTCCAACTTTTCCTAAATAATTTCGATACTTGTTTTGATACTTTCTATTCTATCTGACTGATAAACCCAGGCTCCAGATTTTGAGCAGGATAATTAATAAATAATTATGAAATAATTACTTAACAGGAGCAACAAAAGGAAGTAATAAAATCGCTTAAGGATGAAAAGCGTCGCAAGCTTGTGCTTCTCGGAGAGCAGTACGATCAGAGCATCAGCGAGATGTTGCAGAAACAGACCGTGCGTCTGGACGAGAGCCAGATGGTGAGCTACTTAGCTTTAGTTATCGCTTTAACAAGCTATTAGCGGTAATCGTTTTCTATTTACTTTGTACATTTGTTATTATGCTATGAAATTTGCAACAACATGCTGAAATTTTAATATAGCAACAGCTAAGTACAGTAGTATTCTGGTTGTAGTATTTATGATATTCTTTACATACATTTATTTCAAAATAAATTATTCATAAATTATTTATCAATCGGCTGTTTGTTATCTTAAGCAGAAGACACATGTGTACATTAAACATGCAGATAAAAATATGTATATATAGACAATCGAGCTAAAGTAAAGTTTGTATGTTGTCAGATGGAGTGCCAGCAGCTGAAGATGCAGCTGGGGCACGAGCTGGACATGCTCACGGCGTACCAGAGCAAGAGCAAGATGCAGGCGGAGGCGCAGCGCAACCGCGAGCGCCGCGAGCTGGAGGACCGCGTCGCCGTGCGCCGCGCGCTGCTCGAGCAGAAGGTCTGCTGCTGTCTACTGCCCGCTGCTGCTGCCTACTGCCCACTGCTGCTGCCTACTGCCCACTGCTGCTCCCTACTGCCCACTGCTGCTCCCTACTGCCCACTGCTGCTCCCTACTGCCCACTGCTGCTCCCTACTGCCCACTGCTGCTCCCTACTGCCCACAGCTGCTGCCTACTGCCCACTTGCTTTATCGTCTTGGAGAAAGTGCCACAGAGAAATTCTATAATACTGTTTTTATGTAGTATATGAAATGTGGAACCTCTTTTAAATTCTTAAATTAATTAATTTTAAAATGTGGCTCGCAGTTCTATTTTAATTACTTTTTAAAGTACCTAAATATTATATACTACTGTTTGCATTTTATTTATTGTAATCCAAAGAGTAATAGATTTTTCGATTATTTTTTGTTCTCTAATGGCGGCAAACGAAAAATACATTTCCTGGATAGCTAATCAATAGTATTGAAATATTGAGTAATACGCTAACTATTGTGCGTCGCGTTTCAGATGGAGTCGGAGTGCGCGCAGTTCGTGGCGGAGCGCGCGGAGCGCACGCGCATGCTGCACGAGCGGCACGAGCGCGAGCTCGAGCACTTCGACAACGAGAGCGCGCGCCTCGGCTTCAGGTACGACCTACTGCCTACTGTGGTGAGGCGGGCCACAGATCCTGGGGACGATCCTCATGGGTACCCCTCCAGCGGGGGCAATGAAGAGGTTATGACATACTTTTACTGACCAAAACCACCACGTGTGAGCAGTCATCCGCCTGGGTTGGGCGAGATGTGTTCGCGCTAGCATTCGCCACCTCGCCCCGAAGGCAGAGGACAGATCTGGACCAGCTCAACTGGGGAGCACCTCGACCTCACAGTAGATCACAGCTAAATATTACTGCTCTAACTCTGTGTGTTCCTGTGGTTTAAGGTGACTAGAGCTCATGAAAGGATTGGGGGTAGGTTCGGCAACGTGCTTGCGATGCTTCTGGTATTGGTCTATACACTATGGTAATCATAAGTTATGGCATATTCGTTTGGTTCTACTGCTGGGATTTTTAAATAAATGGCCTTGAGACTTATTGTCTGATCTTTGACACTCGTGCCAATTAAGCTTATGCAATAATATTGTTAAGCTAAGTTATGTTTGTGTTTTAATTAACTAATCTTAGGACGGACTAACTTAAGGATGGAAAAATGTACTTTTTATGAGAGCTACATTGGTAAAAAGTAAATTGTTCCGGTTGTTCACGAAATATTTAAAAACATTTCTACAACTTTCGAAAAAAATTGAAGTACAAATTAATCTGATGGCCATGACCATAACGTGAGTACTTGAAGTATTCGCTACTTTTTCGAAGTAGAGCTGTGTGTTTCTTGGTTTTTTTAGAGCCATTAATCCAGTTATCATTTGATCCGAATAAAAAGTACCTTGGAGAGCTTTTTTATCGGGAAAGTAAAATTCTATGCTGTATAAATAATGACAGAGATAAAGCAATGCAGAAAAATAACGATTTAGTCTTGAAGTATTTTTCTTTCTTAGTCTAAAATAAAAATAATTTTTATTTACAGCGCAATGGCGATTGCGGAGGGAAGTCGAGAGGGCTACGGAGAGGAGGAGCAGTCGCTGTCCGGCTCGATGCTGTCGCTCGCACACAGCAACTCGTCCGCGAGCTTCCCCGCCGGCTCGCTGTAACACTCCCCGCTCTCCGGTCTCCCCACTGTAACACTCCTCGCTCCCCGGTCTCCCCGCTGTAACACTCCTCGCTCCCCGGTCTCCCCGCTGTAACACTCCCCGCTCCTCTGCTCGCTGTATTATCCCTTCTACGCCCCGCTTCCTTCGCCTCACGCCCGATTTGGCTTGGCGTTCACACCGAACTTAATGTAGAGCAATATTGTGAAGTCAAGGCTATATTTTTATTTATAGGCTTTTAAAGTCATTTGAGTCGTTACAGTAATATATATATTGTCATATTTACCTGTTTTATATTGTACGCTCTTTCAAATTTGGACTATTGGAAAAGGATTAGATTTCAAAGCACCTACACAGTAATGATTACAAACTTTGGTCTATATAAAAGAATTTCGGTATGAACGCACTTGTTTACGGCATCCCGATCTCTTACCCACCATACGCTTAAACATCGCCCAGTTGGCGCTGTCGCTAGTAGGGGCCGTAGGCTTCGACGTTCGTTGGAAAAGTATTAACATAGTAGGCGTTATGTAATAATTTTATTCTTAGAATTTCTTCGATCCTACTAGAGTTCTAATGCACAGCGAATAATAAATACTACGAACCATCTCGTCGATGAATTCAGAACACATATAGTTATAGATATCGAAAGCTGTTTAATCTTCTGTACAAAGAGTACATTCAAAACTTTATAAACATATTTAAGCTAAAATGAATACTGCACTGTTGTTGTATTCATGATCTTATAAAAAAATATGAAGAATTATTGTGTAATATTAATCGCTATAGCTCAAACGCTTTGATAAATTAAATAAAAATATTTAACATAATTATGTTGTAGCAAAGGACGTTTTAACTGAAGCTGTATGAAAAAAATGGGAAAGTTATCTTGTAAATATAATAAAGAATGTGAATACGCATGTTGTCGTCATAATTTCTTAATCGCTCAAATATTTATTTACAATGGCACAATTTTAAACGAAAGTATAAAATTGACGAATTGACAAAGTAATTTTTACAGATCTAGGTATTTTAACTATCATGACAAAATGTAATAAAAGTACATTATACTAAAGCATGATTTAATGCATTTAGCGACAGCGCATCATTTCATACTACATAATATTTTATTGAGACTGTCCAGCCCTCCCGTCGTCTGCTTCTTCACTTTACTCTATAGTGACGCGCAATATCAAACGTTATTTATCAAAAATCATTATTATTCAATTTTACTCTTTTAAACAAACTAAATTTACAAAAATCAAATAACTTTGTTGATACGGAACCGATATATTTAATTTTTTATCGCCTAGTATAAGTTCGTTGCTTTATATATTATGTATATTTTTTGTTATTAATTATATTTATGTTAAGTCTTCCAAAAAATACGACAGTATTTAAATTAGCCAATAAATAGGGTCCGGGAGGGCGTTTCCTATATTTAAAATATTAAGTTTTTAGCACTCCAAATTAATGAATAAAATATATGAGGGCATTAGTATGTTTCTAACACTGGACTTTAAGTCGATATAGAACAATATATAGACAATATGCACATATAATGTAATCAAATTTACATATTTAATTTAGTCAAGTATGTCAACTGGTTGAAATAAAATTAATTTTTTTAAGTGAAACTTCTTTAGGCGCATGAGGGTAAAATTTGAGAGAAAAGTGACGCGGCAACGTCGGGCGCGGTCTATACCTGGATGGGCGACCGCCTGGGAACACCGCTTCACGTTGGCTTTTTTTTTTTCAATTAGTTTGTCAAAGAAGTTTCACTTCTGACATGTGTACTTTGTACGCACGCATTTTTTTTTTTTTATTAATAGAATAGCATGTTCATGTTCGGTTAAATCCGCTATACATACATTGTACTAAGATGTCAGTCAGTGTTAGAAGAATACTCGTGTTAGAGTAAATGATAGTTGTGTATGTTAAAAAAGTTTATTCGCAATATGTGCCGAAAGCGTGTTTATTGATAACACTAATGTGAGCATGAGACGCTTTTATTAGGAGTTTTACTCGGAACAATACTTAGCTCTGTTGCTTTGATTGAGATATCCATTACATGCGATAAATAAAAATGGCAAAATAAATTAATTTAGTTAACATCTTCACACCCTCCTTTTCTTCTTGAATAAAATTTTTTAGGACAGGCTGACGTGTATATTTACAGGTTTTTTTTTTTGTATTTCCGTGTTATGAGAAATAGCTCTAGAAGTCAAGATATATTCTTTTTGACATGACAACGTCTAATAAATCGACAACGGCCAGCGGCATGAACGAAAAAGGATGACTCATTGTAGCGTTACGCTCA
The DNA here is from genome assembly GCA_905220545.2 of Melitaea athalia. Taxonomy (NCBI): domain Eukaryota; kingdom Metazoa; phylum Arthropoda; class Insecta; order Lepidoptera; family Nymphalidae; genus Melitaea; species Melitaea athalia. The sequence continues at coordinate 14,055,696 of HG992196.1, forward strand.
TTGTACGCTTGCGCCGCATCTATCTCTCTTTCACTCGATTGGCCTATGCGCCCGAGGAGATATTTTGTTATGACGCTGTCACGTTAAACTATCTTCCGTAAACCAACTTCACAGACAACCAATTTTTTATATATGAAAAGTTTTAAAATTCAAAACAATACAATGTCTACATACCACTTGTACGAATCAAAAAAGGTTTGGCCGTCCAACTCCGTGCGTACTAATTACAATTCAATAAAACAACAGAGCGAAGCTTTAGTAGGAGGCATGATTAAAACTATAAATCTAGTATCTTGATCTATCCTTGTATAATATTTAGTATATAGTAAGTCTAGCGATTCTAGCCAATTTTTCATCTTGATCATTTAAAATAATTCAAGATCGAAAAATTCCGTAACAGTTTACCGCGAGAGTTCGTCAGTTGTAAGTGTAAGGTAAAGTTCGTAGTGTAACGGGTTCATCCTCAAAGTGTACGCTTACGATGTTCGACAAAAGGCATTAACGAAATGAAAATTGCGCCGGCCGCGCGGTCTCACACTTAACTATTCGACAGAGGTATATTATTATTGTTTATACATAATATTAGATAGTCAAAATTATTATATTCATATCATTAGTTTTAATTTAGGCGCCATTTTTATACGTAACGTTTTCTAGTATGTTAAAAGTTTCTTTAATAAAATTACTAAAAAATATTAATTAATTTGGCCTAGAATTTATTTCAAATATTAGGTATTGGAATTTGTACCAATGTTATGTATTACTGATTTAGATCATTTTAGACATTAAATATATTATACGAGACACGCTTTATAATATGAGAAAGAATAACGCAGGTGCTGTGTATTGAATGTTGAGTAACTGTTTGCTAATTATGTTTTGTAAATATAATTATATATGTATTTATATATATGTATATGTAACATAACGAAGACACAATTTGCCTTACCGGTGGCGGGACGCGCGCGGCTCGGTGTTTTGTATATAAAGAACGATAATATATAATTAATTATTACATAGTTTGTTACTTTTGTAAGGAGCGAGTGCGGTCTGTGTACATTGAAGTGCGACGCGTGGCGCCCCCGCGCGGCTCTGCTGAGTGCTATGTTTTTTTTTTTTTAATTAGTATTCTAATACATTGTTGTATTGTCAACTAAGCTTACCAGTCATGTATGTATAGATGAATACATATTATTTAATTTAATGCCGATTGTAGTCATAATTATCCAAATTTAGTTAATTATTTTATTGTATTATCTCTTCCTATATCACATCGCTTGTAAGCATCACACTGTGTGATCGTTTTTGTATTATTTTGAGCCTGTTAGTGGTTTATTATTTAGATTTTTTTTTTTATGATTCGATACATTAGAGAGAAATAGATGTATAAAATATATATAAAACGTATTCGAGGTAAATTTACTGTTTTTGACAATAACGTCGATACACAATGGTACTAAATTAATTTGTGAAAAATTTTTAATATTTTAATTGCTTCATTTTTTACATATAGCTGTAAGTGATTATATTTTGCATTGTGTACCGATGTGAACAATCGTATCCTCGACACTTTCCTCCTTCCGAACTGACCAAATTAATGACAATAATTTGTAGACAGCCTAACAATACTCGCCATCTTGTCTCCGCACTGTATGTTTTAAAGGGCTACTTATGAGAGTGCAGCGGTGGTAACACACGTACTTTGTATCCACTCGCGATTGTTGCGTACACAGAAAATAAACAATTACGCTTCATGAACATTAACTGTATTATAATTTTTTATTTACTTGTCAAATGATCGTAATACTAATTAACCGCAACGAAATTTAACAGGCCGATTTGTTCGTCTCTATTAGCTTTGTAAGTCCAGTGATATTTTAAGATTTAAGAAATTTATGTAAAAATAAAATTATCGATGAAATTAGTGCTCATAAATCACCACCGTTGTACACTGATAGGGTCAAAGCAATATCAGGTAACGAAGCACCGAGGAATTGATTCGTAAGCTGTAATTAAGCTTGAGTGCAGTAGTTGGTTGGTACTTAACGTTAGGCGTGTAGCTTTCGCTGTCGTAGTGCCTCTACCTAAGCCGTTAAAAATTAATTTATTAGCCTAAAATCGAAAACAAATATAAAATTGCTTGTATTAAATAAGATGTTCACATACCGTACAAATAGGTACAACGGCAAGAGGTACAAGATAGAGCGTAGGTGCATCGTTTACCCTCCCCCGACCTCCCCACCACTTGCTAGTTAGACTAAGAGTGTTATCATCCATAATGTCGAGTGACATAATATTAATACTATAGAAGTACCAAACTTGTAGTTAGCGATCACGTATTATGTAAATTGTAACTAATTTTTTTTTTAAATTATATTTTACCATTGTATAGTCATTATCACTGACAGGTAGCAATGTTTCGTGCGAGAGGTGCGACAAGGTGCGGATGGCCGCGACTCGCGGTGCATTCGACGCACTGTTGTTGTTTCTTTATTATTATTTTTTTTGTTATATATTTAAATAACACAATCGACTTGTAGTTTTAATAATTATTATAATTAATTATTATATTGTAATATAATCTTATTAATGAAAAAATCAAACCGAAAATAAATAATAGAAAGAATTGAAAATTGTATTCATTTTAAAACCCCAAATAAGTTTTAAACGTAAGAATGGTAATATCATTGCGTTCATGTCTATGCACTTACAATCATTAGTAGCCGAAGTTAAGAAGCACTTCTACATCCATGTATTATTTAAACATCGCTGGATTGCTTTAGCCTGTAATATCCCACAACTGGGCATAGGTAAAGGCCTACTACGTGGGGAGAGTTCCCCATGTAGAAAAAGCATCAGAGCTTAATCCACCACGCTGCTCCAATGCGGGTTGGCAGATATATTCCCTACTATAAGTAACAATCTCTATCAGAAGTACATGATAACTACCGGGACCGACGGATTAACGTGCTCTCTAAGGCACGGTGGGGAGACCCACAAGGATTGCAAAAACACCCAAACCCCGCAAACATCTGTATGGCCAATACAAATGTTTGTCATGTGCAGGGATCGAACCCGCAACTGCCACTAACCAGTGCTGTGACCGTTGCGCCAACGCGTCGGTATTACTTATTGGAAATTATGTAATCTCTATTTTCTGTGCATCTGGAGGATTATCCGAGAATGAAATACAACAGCTGAAAACCACTCAGTAGTATAGTCGATAAGTTGAAAATGGTCGAAAATAGAGATACTGCTCTTAAAATTATGTGTGATAGCTCATTTTATTCGGAATGACGCCTAGAAAATTTTTCTAAAAGCGTATTTTAGCACAAAAATTGTTTTCGGTTTTCACTTTTCAGCGGCCTTAGGTGGAACGCGCCTGGCGACCTTGACCTTGATATAGCGTGACGTCAGAGTATGATCAGAGCCGACGCCATGACACCTGCTGCCGTTTTGTCGCGCTAATTGAAAACATATTAGAAAAATAGTTTTAAACTTCCTTAAACTTAAGTTTATTACCGAAATATAGGTATTTTCGTAAATAGTAAACGTGTACCCACATTATAGAAGAGGTTTTCAAAATCTTTCGTCATGCCCATTTTGACATTTAAAAAATTTTGCCGCCCCTAGCCCGGGCCTAGTCGTAAATCCATCACTGTTTGAACGCCCTAATTTCAATATATTTTTTTATTTCTCTATAAGAATTATAATACATTTCATAAGAATGAGTTTTAAAGAAAGTGATAAATTCCCCGTGTTCAGAATGGAATTTTAAATGGTCTCGAACAGTATCTATGTTTTATTTTTTATCAAAAAAATGTGCTGTTATCAGTTCTATTCCATCTGTATCCGAATCTTTATCTTCTAGACGAGAAAAATTTAAACCTCCTACTCTATTCTTTACCAAAACATGATAAATTTCAATTTTGACTGATAGGACTTTTTAACTTTGGTTCGTCGAGTTGTCTTATTTTCATATAAAAAGTGTTTATTTTACAGAAGAAAAATTTAATGTAAATTTTGACGAATTGAACTTTAATCAAATAATTTAAGATTGTAATCTCAGCATCGTTGACTGTTAGTTTGAAATATCCATTTCATATTAAATTTTTTACTTTGTATAGCAATAGTTGAAAATTAATAAATAGTAGGGTAGTAATAAAAACTTCATTTTTATATAATAATATATTTTTCATACACGATTTCATATAGCTAAAAACAGAGAAAAAAATGCTATACTATCCATACGTATCAGGCAGCATATAACATTTTTGTACGATATAATTATTACTTATTTACATCGAGTGTTCCCCGAGGGATTACAGGTTTCATATCGTTTCGAGCCACACTAGCGTTCGAAGATCTTTCAACAATAACTAGCTGCGTAAATGCACGTCGTTACTTCATAATTTTATTTCAATATAAGTTCTGTTTTATCGATATGTCGATAGTGGCGAGCATTCTATAAAATCACCGCTTAATTTAGGATAAACTTTTTTCTTTAATCTAGTATTAAAAAAGATTTGTATAAAAAAATTGATTTGCGTAGTTTTAAAAAATGCACAATTGTAGCAGTACAACGTGCAATGTAAAAGTTTAACAAAAATTAAAATTAAAAAAAATCGAAAAACGCTAGTGTAGTTTAGCCTCACCGCACATTATCATATGCACTAGCAGAACTATACAGTTTGCTAAGGAGTATTTTAAAATTATAGCTAACAAAGCAAGTATAAGCACATCGTTAGTACGTTCGGTAAAATGACTTTGGCTCGAAAACGTAGGCTAATAATATCCACCACTATTAGTAATGTTAAACATTGCTTTATTGGTGTTTTGTGTTTTTATTTTTTACAATATTGAAATTAAGTAGACAGATTATTTTTGTTAAAATAATAAATTTATGTACACGCATTTACAAAATGGTAATATTTCATGTATTTTCTCATGTAATTGAATGCCATATAAATAACAAATGCTCTATAATATAATTTCTTAATCTGGACTCGTATTTAAACATTAATGCTGCACAAACTGTAGATTGTGTCTGTATTAGTAATGTGTGCGTAGTAGGGTATTTGTAGCAAATTTAGTTGACGTTAACATTCACAAGTTATATTAACAATACTTACAATCACATAAGTTATCTAGTTTACGATCACTGCAATTTTTAGTAACCGAAGGCTTTAGAAAATTCATTAGGTGAGCGATGCTTGTAAGATATTTTCGTGACAAAATTCAGATAATGTGCGTGGAGGTTGAGTTGAGGTGTCTGTCTACTGGGTGGGCGAGAAGTCAGTGGGTTCGAGGATGCGGCAGTGCATCTCGCGGATGAGCGGCACGGTGTAGGCGACGCACTCGTCCCAGCCGGGGTTGCGCCACGTGCTCTCGCGGGTCTCGCGCCGCGCCTGCAGGTCCTTGTAGCCTGCCACCGGGAAATACACACAAATATAGGAGATTGTCACCTATAGACTGACTCATCACGATATATCTGGAACCATAAGGCGTAGATACTTGGAATTTGGTAGGAATATTCAAAACAACGTTTGCGGGGTCAGCTAGTATATACATATATCTGAAGGTATTTTTTTATTATAACTGTAAGTCTACATACAGGAGTATAATATACATAAGTAGGTATGTAAAATTAACTTACACCAAATATGATGCACATTGTATAGCCTTCCGATTTGTGAGAAGTACCCGGCGAAGGCCTCGTTCTGAGCGCGTCGGTATGTAAGACCACGCGCCCAGTTGTTGCCCCACTCGATCATCGTACCAGGCTTTAGACTAGAATTCAGAATTTAAAATGCTTATTTGTCTACTTTTGTATAATAATGGGCATGACGACAGTATCACAAATGTCAATTTAATGATTTTAGGGGAACACTCATATTTAAAAAATTCAAAATACTGGTTTAGTTTTATACATAAATAGAAAGATTATTGTGATTTTCAATAAAATAAAACATTAAAATACTGCAATCGGCCATTTTGATTGAAACACAAATTACAGCGTATGACGTCACACTATTAATACGTCAGGCGCGTTCCACCTAAGACCCACAATTCCGACAGCTGAAAACCACTAGTAGTGTAGTCGACAAGTTGAAAATGGTCGAAAATAGAGATACTCCCCTATTTTCTCTATTTGCTCAATTTTTTTTTTTATAAAACCTAGCTTCCTCTGCTAGGAAAAATCAGTTAAAATATCTGTCTTTACGTAAAAACAAATACAACGTATAAACACATTTTCTGTAGCAAAACTTGAGCCTTGAAGTTGATTTTGTTAAAAACTAAAATATATTCTATAGTAATGGAGATATCTTATTTCTAGCACAATTCTGTATATTAAGTAGTAGCTGTGACCCGCGGTTTCAGCCGCGTTAATTTGAATAATAGCATATATAGCCTTCCTCTTTAAATGATATGTCAAGATGAAAAATAATATTTCAATTCGAATCTCGAAACAGTAGATTCTGAGTAATTCTGATTCTGATTTCGAACAAACAAACATTTGAGCTTTATAATATTCGTAAATTGTACCTGTAAGATCGGATTTCGTAAATGTTCTTCCCGGGACGAGGATCACCAGACGGCCAGAAGCTGAAGGCCAGCAAGTATTGCAAGTGGCGGGAACGAACGTAATTCCCTCTTTCTTTCTCCAGAGCTCGGTATTCCTGAAATCGAAATCGGAATTTTGACGACGTTTTGAGGCAGTGGTCACCGCAACTATCTAGCGACTGCAGGTTTGATCCTCGTATTTTTTTTTATGTTACTAAGTCGACAAACAAGCGTACGGCTCACCTGATGGTAAGTGACTACAGTAGCCTATAGACGCCTGCAATACTAGAAGCGTCGCAAGCGCGTTGCCGACCCTATCCCCAATCCCCCCCAGGAGCTCTGGTCACCTTACTCACCAACAGGAACACAATACTGCTTGAAAACAGTATTATTTAGCTGTGGTGTTACGTTGTAACAAGTATAATACTTATTAAATTATAATTATATTTTTTTTAACCCGAAAATATCATATAATTTAATTAAAACTATTTTTTTTAATTAAAACATTACCTTTACATACGGACAAATCGCATAATTAGTTGTTATTATCAAACGGAGTCCGCGCGCGTTAACTAGTGTCAGCACTGAGTCCAATTTCATTACCATTTATGGTAATGGTTGCACGGCAGAAGCGATATTCTTTCGAGAACATTGTACATCGTCCTTCCCCCCCCCCCGCGGCTAGTAGCTACTGCGTCGTTTTGGCCCTGTGGTCCAGGGGAAGTCAAATAATGGGTCGTGTTACGATTTCGTTTCATCGTCATATTCTTGCAGACCACTAGTTCACGAATACTGTTAATACCATGCTATTTCAACCTTTAGGCCGATGGTCCGTATAATCACTTATAAAATGTAATTTTCTCCTTTGGTGTGTATTAGTTAAAGATAAAAATACAATCGCTTAGTAGATTCATTTCGGTTAGTTTAGCCTTACGATTGTTGCAATTTATTTACAATAGAATGATGAGTGGACAGGGAATTTCATTTCTCCACGCGACCGTACACTTAGTTGTCCCTGGAGTTGAGTAGCAATGCTTTGTTAGAACTCTCCTGATTGGTCAATACGAAAGTTCTAGAATTGGGTGTGGGCAAGCCCCTTTCCCCCGCGACGGATAGCAAATTCATAACGATTATATATAAAGCATTTCTGCCGTACGAAATTATTTTCTGTCGACGCCGCAGTTAATAACTAGTTAAAGTAGTTAAGAAAAAGTTTGTGTTTATTTTCTGTGAAGTGAAATTTTACGTGCCTTGTTGTAAACCCCCTTGGTAAGTTTAATATAATTAATTTCGATAGGTTCACGTAGTTAATTAATTTTCGTGTCTGGCTTATTTCGTTTATTATACTAAAAGTGATTCTTTGCCTTGTTTTGCTTTGAATTGCTATAGCTATATATATTTCTTAATAGTGATTTATCGATGTACGAAATGTGACAATGAATATCTTGTAATTGTTAAATAATTTAACCTTTTCTTGATTTAGTCATTGCAGTGAGTTTTAAATATGTTTCTCGGTTCTCCGCGATAATTAATTCCCATTTGGTATTCCACGCGTGTGTTTTTATATCGGTGGCTTGTTTGTATATTAATAAAAACTAATTATTCTAAATTATTTACTTTGTTAAAATTCCCTACAATATAATTTCTGCTTTTCTTATCGATAAAAATTGCCACCGTGAATTTTTATACTAGGCTGTACAAGGTTATGATATTAAATAACTTTGATAAATAATATCTTATTAATGTAATTAAAACGCTTGCATTGTCATATATCTTAAATTCGTTAGTTCGAAGCAAATTGCATATTTACTTAACGTAGAACATTAGCTTGTTTTTTTTTTCTTAAAATTCTTTAACGAGAATTTTCGAAGTACCTGCAATTTAAAATTATAAAAATTATTGCTTCATTTGCTTTTGTTAATTTAATTCTTTTATTATTATTTTGTGTAATGGAATGGTGAACGTCCACGCGTCAATAGTTGGGGTTCGATTCTGGGTTGGGTAATTTTATTTAAATAATTTATTTTTTTTTATTTTTATATTTCAACCGGTTACCGTTCACCACTCCATTGTTATATTTTTTAATTGCTTCGCGAAAGATGCCGACGCCCACTCCTAGTTTCACCTAGTGCCTGGGGATCGGATCTTTCGCGCTTCAAGTGTTCACTCGACGCGTTCCAGGAAACTGGGGGTTCACCCTGCGGGTTGTCGACATCTCCAGTTCACCCTACGGGTTGTTTACAACACTTCACCTGCGGGCTAACCCTACATTTCATCCTGCGGGTTGACGAAATCTCCGTATTGCACCCTGCGGGTTCACTACCGACGCCTGCACATCATCCAACGGGACGAAGTCCGACCTTGCGCTCCACCGTAAGGCGGCGTCAGCGGCCACTGTCTACAGCTGAGGGTCCTTCTACAAGGTCACCGGGACCCGCTACACATTCCGAGTTTCCGACGGCATCGGACAGCCGTAACCGTGCCACGCGTCACCGGATCGGACCGGAATAAGATAAGTCCCCAGTGCACGTCGGTTAATTGTACAAAGTGCCAAAAGAAATTTTCCTGTTGCTTTAGAACCTAACCCTGAGAGTTAAATTAATTGTTTAGAGTCTGATTAATCAGTTAGTATTATTATTTATATTGTTTTGTAATTGTAATTTTTTTTATTAATTATTTCTTTTTTACAATATACATTGTAATTTTTATTCGTGTTTTTTTTATTGTTACCCCGCCGTCAGGCGGCCGTAACAAGTGGCGCCCAGTTTAAAAGGCAAAGCACAGGATTTTTTTTTCTTTTGGTACTTTTGTGGTGTCGGTATTTCTTTTACAATGGTGGTAGGTCTTTTGCGGACGAGGCTGAACGGGGCAGTACCACCGCTCGTTTCTCCTTAAGAGGGACGGGTAGCCGATCTTTGACTTCTGGTTCCGCCGGGTAATCGAATATCGAATATCAGATTACCCACAACATACGCACTCGTTTCTCCTTAAGAGGAACGGGTAGCGATCTTGACTTCTGGTAATCGAATACTATCTTAGATTACCGTAGCATACGCGTGGACTGCACAGTGGGCATAATCGATTTTTTTTTTATTCTACAACATTTTGTGTGGAATTTTTTTTTTTTTTAACAACAGCATTCAAAAATTTTGTGCATTTACATTTTGTTTTTTTTTTAACTCTTGTATTTTGCAATTGTGTTTGTGCGTAATTAATATTTCTTTTGAGAGGTTTATTTTATTTTTATTGGTGCATTTTTGCATTAATTTTTTTTGTGTGCATTTATTGCTTTTATTTTTTTGTAGGTGCATTTATTGCATTTATTTTATTGGTTTGTAATTTTATTTTAGTATACTCTGAAAAAGATAATAGCGGTTACGTACATTATTTTACATCGTTTCTTAATATTTTTATTTTAACATAGCCCACTATCGTGTCACATTTCGTTGCGTATTATTTTAAAATATTTCACTTCATTTAAATTTATTGTCTTTTTTAACTTTAACTTTTATATAGATAGCTGTCCCAAAGCAAATTAGGCCATTTCAACTTCAATTTAGGCGTTAATAAATTAAAAATTTTTTTAATTAACTTGAACTTAGTAAAAATTTTTTTTAAATAAGTCTGCTTAAAAATGGATTATACCATTAAATATTTACATTTAACGAAACCAGAGGTCACGTATGAAATAGCCATACGCGGTTTAGGACTTAAGGATAGGGTTGAGTTCTTTAGGTTACAAATAAATAAAATGTTTTCGGAATACCCTGCGGACGCGATTTTTAACTCGTGCTTTGACATGAAGGAAATTAACGTAACTTCTAGCAAATTGATAGCTGACTTAAATATTTTAGAACGTACTCGCGCTTTAATTAAACACATTAAAGTCCGTTTAAAAAGAATAGAAAAACCTCCAAATGAAAATTTATTAATGTTTTTTTTAATTTAAGTTAAATTTTGCTAAAGTCTAGACATGCTCATAATATCGTTTTGTTTTATTAGTTTTGTTTTAATCAATTCTTCGTATTTTTATAATAGTTGTCACCGTAACGGTTCGATTCTTGTTTTCTTTGATATGTAATGCTTCAGCATGGGCGTACGCAGGGGGGGGCAGGGAGGGGCAGCTGCCCGCCCCTGGATTTCGTTAACCTCACTACTAACTATCTACTGTTGTCGATAAAAGTTCTTAGTTTCAATCCAGTACCTATAATACGTGAATTCCACCACCGACCACCAGTCGCAAACATATTACAGTCTAAAATGCTGGACGTAATAAGATGTGCAGAACATATACAAACCACTGCAGTTGCAGAACACAGGCATTCTGCGGAAGAAGGGAGTGGAGATTTAATAAAATCAGCTGAAGAAATTGCTACGGCTTTGAACCTTGAGCAGCGTTTACCTAGAACAGCAAGCCGTCAACAACATAGGGCAAAGCAACGAGCTGCTTCCCTTAGCGAATATTTTCGTCGCTCGTTATACGTGCCCTATTTAGATTCGTTTTCATCTTCATTAGAGGCGAGGTTCGGCAAAGACCATTCACCAGCGTTTACTATTTCATTGTTGCCCCTTGCTCAGATAATTAATTACAATTATAGCTCCAAAATTACAAAAAGGATAAAAAACGGTTTATCTCGATTTCCGGCTAAACTACAATCCTATGGAAAAAAGTTCAATGGCAAAGTTGTAGCAAATAAAAAGATCTACTACTTTTGTATCTACACTTTTTTCACATAGCCTCAAAATTCATGTGAAAAACTAAAAAATCAAGTTTTTGGTTTTTTATTTTTATCTTTTAGAGAATTTTTTACGAAATTTGGTGAAAACTTGCCTTTTTACGTCCCAAATACACTGTAATATTTTGATTTAAAATACTTATTTTTTCACCTTATTTTGACCACAATATCGAAAAAGTACCCTTATTTTCTATCGAAAATGTTCACGTCAAAATATCAGTTTTTTTTAAAAAGTTGGTAAGCTTTTTGTTCGTTGAAGTCTCTATTTTCTGAAGGTTTTCAGAAAATGCAAATAAATAACAGATAGTAAGGCCCAGACCCTCCTAGCCCCTTTTCCACTTCTCTATGAAATAGCTTTTGATGGTCAAAAATTTTCCGCAGGTCACTCAGGTACATAAGTTATCTTAAAATAGCAATAAATCTACGTATATAATGGGCATGACGAAAGATTTTCAAAACCTCTTCCGTAATGTGGCTACACATTTACTATTTACGAAAATACGTATATTTCGGTAATAAAATTAAGTTTAAGGAAGATTAAAACTATTTTTCTAATATGTTTTCAATGAGAGCGGCAAAACGGCTGCAGGTGTCATGGCGTCGGCTTGACGTCACAAAATAATCTGGGCCTTACTTTTTACTTTACTCTTTGGAGCGCGCCTGACGTATTATGTTATGTTGTGACGTCTGCGCTGTAATTTGTGTTTCATTCAAAATGGCCGATTGCAGTATTTTGATGTTTTATTTTATTGAAAATCACAATAATCTTATTATTTTACATAAAACTAAACCAGTATTTTGAATTTTTTTAACATGAGTGTTCCCCTGAAATCATTAAATTGACGATTTTTTGATACTGTCGTCATGCCCAATAGATTCTATAACTTTGTCAAAATATATTAGATGTCTTATTAAATATTCTTTTCATTTTCTGAGCATTTCTTTGCATTTTCTGAAAATATTTACGATAGTAATGTATATTTTTTACACCATGAGAAAGTAGAGATTTCAACGAACAAAAACGCCACCTAATTTTTTTTAAAAACCCGATATTTTGACGTGAGAATTTTCGATTGAAAGTGAGGGTGCTTTTTCGATATTGAGGTCAAAATAAGGTGAAAAAATAAATATTTTACATCAATGAAATTACAGTGTGTTTGGAACATAAAAAGGTAAGTTATCACCAAATTTTGTAAAAAAAAAAGAATTTTGTAAGAGATTTGGACCAAAAACTTATTTTTTTTTTAATTTTTCACATGAATTTTGAGGTTATGTGAAAAAAAAATATAAATACAAAAGTTGTGGATCTTTTTAGTACCTACAACTTTGCCAATGAACTTGTCGTTTAGCCGGAAATCGAGATAAACCGTTTTAAGGGTACTTAAATACCCCCTCCCTACCACTTCCCAACCTTAGATCGCCCGTAATTTATTTTTCCTATCATTATCTTTCTTTAATTATTAGAGTGAGAAATAATTAAAGTATTTAAATAAAACATTACCTATCTTAATTTAATATGCTTATTTATTTGACTAGGTGCTTATAAAATTTTATTTGCCCCCCCCTGGCCCAGAACCTGGGTACGCCCATGTGCTTCAGAATATTAGTTTAAAAATTTTGTTTTCTTTTCTCTTTACATTGTCTATAATAACTGTAAATTAAAAAATTGCGGTCGGTCTCTGTATGCGTTGTCTTTGATGAATTTAATTAAGCCTACACGAATATTGACGTTTAGTTGGGAGTTTGTTGTGTTTTTTTTTATTATTTTGTTTTTGCGCATTTATGGCGCGTTGCGACCTTTTGTATGGGTCTTGGTTTTGTTGTTTTGCGTTTTTGCGCGTATAGAGCGGGTAGTGACTCTTTAAATAAGCCTACACTAATTTTCTTGTTAGAGCGGATAGTGACTCTTTAAATAAGCCTACACTAATTTTTTGGTTTGAGCGCTTTGTTGTTTGCGTTCTGCGCGTATAGAGCGGATAGTGAATCTTTAAATAAGCCTACACTAATTTTTTCATTAGAGCGGATAGTGACTCTCTAAATAAGCCTACACTAAAGTTTCTCGTTACAGCGGGTCGTGACTGTAACAAATTCATCAAAGACCAGCGTATTAATCAGGGCCGATTCGTATTATTGTTTCACGTTGCAGTATTCTTTCTCTTAGACGTTTTGTTTTGTCAGGCAGTGCTGTTCTTGAGTCCAATCCGTTAATAGGGTTGTACTCTAGTTTGTATGGTAGTCTGTGGATTATGAATTTCCTCAGACAATTTGACAGGTCGTATGCTAGGTTGCGTGTTTGGTAATTGTAAGGAAAGTATGAATGTGAGACGGTGGCTGGGCGGTTTGATCTTTGTTTAGCGTTTACCGCAGCAGATTTTACTACGTAAAATCCTTTCTCTGGGAGAGGGGGTATTGTTACGTTGTAACAAGTATAATACTTATTAAATTATAATTATATTTTTTTTAACCCGAAAATATCATATAATTTAATTAAAACTATTTTTTTTAATTAAAACATTACCTTTACATACGGACAAATCGCATAATTAGTTGTTATTATCAAACGGAGTCCGCGCGCGTTAACTAGTGTCAGCACTGAGTCCAATTTCATTACCATTTATGGTAATGGTTGCACGGCAGAAGCGATATTCTTTCGAGAACATTGTACATCGTCCTTCCCCCCCCCCCCCCCCGCGGCTAGTAGCTACTGCGTCGTTTTGGCCCTGTGGTCCAGGGGAAGTCAAATAATGGGTCGTGTTACGATTTCGTTTCATCGTCATATTCTTGCAGACCACTAGTTCACGAATACTGTTAATACCATGCTATTTCAACCTTTAGGCCGATGGTCCGTATAATCACTTATAAAATGTAATTTTCTCCTTTTGGTGTGTATTAGTTAAAGATAAAAATACAATCGCTTAGTAGATTCATTTCGGTTAGTTTAGCCTTACGATTGTTGCAATTTATTTACAATAGAATGATGAGTGGACAGGGAATTTCATTTCTCCACGCGACCGTACACTTAGTTGTCCCTGGAGTTGAGTAGCAATGCTTTGTTAGAACTCTCCTGATTGGTCAATACGAAAGTTCTAGAATTGGGTGTGGGCAAGCCCCTTTCCCCCGCGACGGATAGCAAATTCATAACGATTATATATAAAGCATTTCTGCCGTACGAAATTATTTTCTGTCGACGCCGCAGTTAATAACTAGTTAAAGTAGTTAAGAAAAAGTTTGTGTTTATTTTCTGTGAAGTGAAATTTTACGTGCCTTGTTGTAAACCCCCTTGGTAAGTTTAATATAATTAATTTCGATAGGTTCACGTAGTTAATTAATTTTCGTGTCTGGCTTATTTCGTTTATTATACTAAAAGTGATTCTTTGCCTTGTTTTGCTTTGAATTGCTATAGCTATATATATTTCTTAATAGTGATTTATCGATGTACGAAATGTGACAATGAATATCTTGTAATTGTTAAATAATTTAACCTTTTCTTGATTTAGTCATTGCAGTGAGTTTTAAATATGTTTCTCGGTTCTCCGCGATAATTAATTCCCATTTGGTATTCCACGCGTGTGTTTTTATATCGGTGGCTTGTTTGTATATTAATAAAAACTAATTATTCTAAATTATTTACTTTGTTAAAATTCCCTACAATATAATTTCTGCTTTTCTTATCGATAAAAATTGCCACCGTGAATTTTTATACTAGGCTGTACAAGGTTATGATATTAAATAACTTTGATAAATAATATCTTATTAATGTAATTAAAACGCTTGCATTGTCATATATCTTAAATTCGTTAGTTCGAAGCAAATTGCATATTTACTTAACGTAGAACATTAGCTTGTTTTTTTTTTCTTAAAATTCTTTAACGAGAATTTTCGAAGTACCTGCAATTTAAAATTATAAAAATTATTGCTTCATTTGCTTTTGTTAATTTAATTCTTTTATTATTATTTTGTGTAATGGAATGGTGAACGTCCACGCGTCAATAGTTGGGGTTCGATTCTGGGTTGGGTAATTTTATTTAAATAATTTATTTTTTTTTATTTTTATATTTCAACCGGTTACCGTTCACCACTCCATTGTTATATTTTTTAATTGCTTCGCGAAAGATGCCGACGCCCACTCCTAGTTTCACCTAGTGCCTGGGGATCGGATCTTTCGCGCTTCAAGTGTTCACTCGACGCGTTCCAGGAAACTGGGGGTTCACCCTGCGGGTTGTCGACATCTCCAGTTCACCCTACGGGTTGTTTACAACACTTCACCTGCGGGCTAACCCTACATTTCATCCTGCGGGTTGACGAAATCTCCGTATTGCACCCTGCGGGTTCACTACCGACGCCTGCACATCATCCAACGGGACGAAGTCCGACCTTGCGCTCCACCGTAAGGCGGCGTCAGCGGCCACTGTCTACAGCTGAGGGTCCTTCTACAAGGTCACCGGGACCCGCTACACATTCCGAGTTTCCGACGGCATCGGACAGCCGTAACCGTGCCACGCGTCACCGGATCGGACCGGAATAAGATAAGTCCCCAGTGCACGTCGGTTAATTGTACAAAGTGCCAAAAGAAATTTTCCTGTTGCTTTAGAACCTAACCCTGAGAGTTAAATTAATTGTTTAGAGTCTGATTAATCAGTTAGTATTATTATTTATATTGTTTTGTAATTGTAATTTTTTTTATTAATTATTTCTTTTTTACAATATACATTGTAATTTTTATTTGTGTTTTTTTTATTGTTACCCCGCCGTCAGGCGGCCGTAACAGTGGTCTTCTGTAAGGTCGAGGTACTACCCCAGTCGGGCTGCTCCATATTTTGAGCAGGAAATTTCCTGCTGTGCCCTACCTCAGTTGTATAAAAATTATAGAATAGACCATACAGATGTGTATCGTGAGCTGGGTGTTTTTGGTGTGTGTACTGCACCCCCCTTCACAGAGTCATTGAGGATTGCTATCCTACATCAATAGAGTACCGTTGTGTGTGAGGCTTTTATCTATTGTTTGTCATAATATCCTCGGTTTCACATTGACTTTATAACCTCCGTGTAACCTCCTAATTCACTGCTATGAGAAAATGTTATGTTTAAAAATAAATTTTCCTTAAGTTTGTCCTACATGGGAAATTTTATAAAAGTATTCATTTCTTTGTAATTATTTCCCCAATTGGTTTTCCCTTACTTACAATTAGTATTATTTCAGATTTTGCCCATGTCTATTAATTAATTATAATATCACTAGCCGACCTGTGCCCACTTCGTTGCGCATTAATTATTTTTAACAATTACTTCTAACGACGATATCTCAAAAACTATTCATCTGATTGATATAGTGTAAAGGGCAATTTTAATCTGCATTAAACTGTTAAGCTAACTAACATATTTATTTGGATAAGTATTAATACTGAACTAAAGAAAATTGCTTTGAAAATAACGTAATGTTTTTAATTAAAAACTTGAACATAAAAGTGGTTATTGTAAGTCAACCGTAAGAGATAGAAATATGCTGTCGCGGACTTTTTTGTAGAATTTTTATAGATTTTGAATTCGCTAGTACATTATTTAACTATATATTTGCTAGTTTACGCGACGTTCGTGAGGAAAGGTCCCCCCGTTGGCGAGATTTTTTGCGACCTCTTCAACATTTATCGCCGTATTTCTGCTAATTTACATAAAAGCATATTAAATTATATACTTAAACCTTCCTCAAGAACCACTCTCTCTATTATTGAAAACCGTGTGAAAATCCGTTGCGTAGTTTTCGAGTTTATCGCGTTCAGACAGACAGGAGGACAGAAAGACGCGGCCGGGGGACTTATTTTTATAATAAGTATAGATTTTGACTATATTCCTACTTAAGGTTGAGACTAACTAATTTCAGAAACATTAGGGAAATACTTTATGATCCTCAACATTAAAATAAAACAGAAGAAAGAATGACTGTAATTGTGCAGATTTTGTATATAATTGTATAAAAATAGGAGAACGACGTCTACTCTTGAATAGACTCAAAAATATTTTTAAAAAATTACGTTATATATTCTTGAAGGTGGCTCTCAATAAGTTATAAATATTATTTATCTAATATAAGATGTTATGTACTACCATCTACTGATAACTTTATCAAATCGTAGGCACATATTATTTGGAATAGATAAGAAAATATAAATAATTACATGTAAAATTATTTTGTATTAGTTACACAACTTAAATTAGGGACCATCCATAAATTACGTCACACGTTAAGAGCGGGGTAGGGGGTGGACGAAGTGTGACATTGTGTGACAAGGGGTTGGGAGAAAATCGAGAAATTCGTGTGTCGTAATTTATGGATGGCTCTTTAAAGCATTTTAAGTTTATTCGTAGAAATAAAAAATGCATATCTTTTTAAATATAAACAGATTTAAAGGGTAATCTTTCAGCCTCCTTAATATGGTTTCACTTTAGCAGATAGGATATAACTCAAAAAGTACTTGTCAGATCTCAATTAAATTTAAATGGGACCACATGACACGCAAAACCTTTCATATAAAACAAAATTGATCGAAATCGGTCCTCCCAGTCAAAAGTTCTGAGCTAACATACATAAAAAAAAAAACAGTCAAATTGAGAACCTCCTCCTTTTTTGGAAGTCGGTTAATAAAATTCGTTATCACGATGTAGCCTTTAACATCCCATAGCTGGGCATAGACCTCTTTCTCCGTGTAAAAGAAGGATCAGAGCTTAATTCACCACACTGCTCCATTGCGGGTTGGCCGATAAAATTAAACATACTTAATTGAAATGATTTATAATTTTCTACAACATACATGTAAAGTTGTCTTCTCAAATTTCCTGGTGCTTTTTAACCAACTCAAAAAAGGAGGTTTTTAATTTGAATTGTATTTTTTATGTCTGATACCTCGAAAACTTTTACTAAGTTTACTGATTTTGATGATTCTTTTCATATTTGAAAGCTGGTGCTTGTAATATGGTCTGATTTAAGAATTTCGATCGAGATCTGACCAGTAATTTTGACTGACGACATTGAAGTTGGTTCAATGAATTTGTAAAAAAATAAAATTTCCATTTTCCCTGTCAAAAATAAAATAAAAAAGTACTTACAGGGCTTTCTTTGAATAATATCTTCGCCTTATCAATTTTTTCGAAGCCACCTACATAGCGCCAGAGGTGCAGCGCTTGATCCATATCTCCGACTGACACTGTCCATGATCCCACCAGCTCACATCCTAATTCCGATTTTTTCGATTCTACAAACGCCACTGAAGTTTTGCTGTAACATAAAATTGGTATTACATCATTATTTTATTATAAAATATGATACCATTCAGCCTGTAACATGCTGAGCTATGCTGTTGAGTATAAGCGTCTTTCTCTATGTAGGAGAAGGGTCGGAGCTTAATCAACTACGATGCTCCAATGCGACAATTTAGTTTATTTATTTATTAGGAGGTAAAGATGCTGAAATCCCATAAAGAAATCTTGGCAGATCTTTAGCAAAGGATAATTGTTATAAAGCAAAAAGGTGAAAATTAAAATTTTTCATTATTTTAGGGATAGTAAGAATATACTTTTAAAGTTTTATAAATTTATCCTGTAAATAAAATAACACACACACACACACTTCAGCCTATCACAGTCCACTGTTGGACATAGGCCTCCACAAGTTCGCACCATTTTTGGCGCGAACTTCGATTGATATCGTGGTGATATCGGCATAATCACCACGCTAGGCACGCAGGTTGGTTTGGCAGGGCTGGCTTTATCGCAACGAAGATGCTGCTGCCAGTCTTCAGCCTGTGTATTTCAAAACCAGCAGTTGGATGGTTATCCCGCCATCGATCAGTTTTTTAACTTCCAAGGTGGTAGTGGAACTGTGAGGGGGTGGCTATATTCTTTACTGCTGTAGCCACAAGCAGCATTAAAATAAATATATAATAATACGAAACAATATATAACGTATTGATAGTTTAAAAAAAACGAGATTTTTCTTAGATATTGCATCATTAACCTCTGGTAGACTGGACTCCCACGCGAGATCCCGTAGTCTGACGCGGGGTTGAATTCAACATGAGCACTCAAGTCTACGACACCGCAAAAACAAAAATGCTTATAATTATTATTTTGAAGAGTATGAACTAAGCTTTAATTTAGTGTATAAAAAGTGTTGTACATGTGCGTATATCAATTATAAAATCATGCTTGTTTCAAAGGGAAACATAGAGCATAACGTAACGGTGCAGAAATTGGCGGGTATTAATGTTTTGTCCAATTGGTGTCTAATTTCATACTGAATGTATTAAAATACGGCTGTAAACTATTTCAAGCTCTTTTTTTGTCATATATGGTTTCATAATAGTGTTTGCTAGCAAACGAAAAAAACCGACTTCAATTACATCAACAAATAATACAACGTAGGCAAGTAGACGGAAAAAATTAACAAACGCACTAATCGTCACTACGATTTTCGAGGGTTCCCCTCGATTTCTCTAAGATTCCATCATCAAATCCTGGTTTCCTTATCATGGCACCACCCCTGGGATATCTCCTATCCAACAAAAAAAGAATTATTAAAATCGGTTCATAAACGACGAAGTTATCCCCGAATATACATTAAAAAATATATATTATATATTATATTGTCGAATTGAGTAACCTCCTCCTTTTTTGAAGTCGGTTAAAAACGAGTTAGTCATCTGGGGTTAAATTCAAAACCGCGGTAAACTGCGGAGACAGCGGAGACAACATTTGTTGTGTGAATTCAACCCCGCGGTAAACAAGTCATTATTATTTATATATAAACGATTTTGTAGAATATAGCTTTACTGGATAGTGTCCAGAACTGTTAGAAATAAGCCATTGCTTTTTTTACTGTTTTACTTCATAAACATATTTTTGACAAATAACCGTTCTATTTACAGATTGTTGCATAATTACTGAACCACTACAGGGATATGTTATAAATAATGTATGTGCTATACATACTAGTTTTGTAAATATTTGTCCACAGAATCAGGCCGAATGTTATGAGTGTGCAACGCATATATTATCTCCTTGTCGCTAAGCATACGACTGTGAGATTCCTTCGTTGGCTCTATTTTTCGTACCAATAACTTCGAAAGCCATCCATCGTCAGCGTTCAGTCGTGTACTCGTCGTGGCAATCAACCTATAATACGAATAATTCTTCTACACAACAATTTTAATTGACACAAAATAATCCAAAGAGCGGCTATAATAAAAATAATACCTTGAACTTTTAGGTATAGCTGAACTTAATACTAAAACCCTATTCAACGAATTCATTTTGGCCTTAAAAGTAACAGTAGCACTTGATTAGATCCACCAAATATTTTCCACAGTGTCGAACCGATGCACCTAATACTTGCTGTTATCAATTCATTTGACTAAATCACTTGAAGGTTATCTTGAAAATAGAATTCGGTGGACGGTGACATCTGTTGTTGATGACCTTAAACAATTGATAACAAATTTGACACCATTTTGACACTTTAGGTAGACTGTCAAAATATTGACATAGACCCCGAGCATAGACCCAATGACATAGACCACATATACAAAGTAGTAATTAAATAAAGAAGAGTCAAGAAAAATATAAAAAAGTGAGTTGAGATATGGTTGAGATGAAGGTGAGCGATGTTTTTTTGCATCAAAATAAAAACTACGTGTGATGTGTTATTCTAAAAATGCATTATAAAATTTATACTACATGAGTAGCATGGTATTATGACATTTTTCAAGTCTTATACTAAGCAAATATAGACAGAATTTTTATAGGAAACCACACCTATTTAAATTTTTGATTTTATTCAGCTTTAGCTTTCGTTTAGATAGTCTTGAAACTTGTAAGTAATCTGCGATAGAATCTGTTTATCTGTGACTCATTCATTTGAATCTGTTATCTGACAGACGTTGTTGTCATTATTGTCATAATTTTTGCTTGTTATTTGAAGTGATTTTATTTTTATTTTGGTACAATAATTATAAAAAGTAAAGCGCTGAGACTGCTTGTATTGATAACGAAATAATTAAGACCGCATTATGGGTAAGACGATGAAAATTAAATCCAGTTTTATCCTCTAAATGTGTTTTTAGTGGGCGGTGTTATCAGTGACTTGTGAATTCAAATGAGAGAAAATTCAAATAATTAAACATAATTTTCTCACAGGGTCGAGTGAAGTAACGAAGCTTCAACAGCATCTAGCTCTACTTAAAGAAGAATACGGAAAGCTGCAGAGTCATTGTGCTGAAGTGGAGCGAAAATATACTCTCGCGGCGGCTTCGGCTGGCGATCTGAGTGAAACCAGTTTTGTTGCAAGGCTTCTTATGACAGTGTCCTCTTTGTACGGGAGAGAAACATATTCGGATATTAAAATTAAGCTACAGAACAAGCATGTTCCCGGACATAAATTTGTTTTGAATGCTCGCTCGGATGATTGGAATGAAGAAGCCCTCAAGAACTTGTCAGAACTTGGTACTGTTATTAATTAAAACCCTAATATAATAATACTTAGCGTAAATATATTTTTTAATAAAAATTTAATATTTATTTTATATTTAACTACATATTTCATCTTTTTGTAATTCTGACGCCGCGTTGGCGCAGCGGTCACAGCTCTGGTTTGTGTTTGTTGTGCGGGCGGTTGCAGGTTCGATCCCCGCACATGACAACATTTGTATTGGCCATACAGATGTTTGCCGTGGTCTGAGTGTATGTGCACTCCTTGTGGGACTCCCCACCGTGCCTCGGAGAGCACGTTAAGCCGTCGGTCTCGGTTGTTATCATGTACACCTGATAGCGATCGTTACCTACTCATAGTAGGGAATATATCCGCCAACCCGCATTGGAGCAGCGTGGTGGATTAAGCTCTGATCCTTCTCATACATGGGAAAAGAGGCCCATGCCCAACAGTAGGATATTACAGGCTGAAGCGTTTGTAATTCTAAATAAAGTCAATTTAACAAAGTAATCATTTTATTATAATCATGTTACAGATTGGTCAACGCTACCCGATGATGTTGGGTCAGGTCTTTTGAAGTGGCTGTATACAGATTTAGTAGATCTGTCTCGGGGAGACTCGTTTGCTTTGCAATTAATGAAATCAGCCGCTGATTACAAGCTGCATGGCCTCGTTGGAAAATGTGAACAAGCCCTCATTGCATCTGTTGGAGTTAGGTAATGACTAACTAAAATAATAAATATTTTTAACCGGTATTATCTAAACTTCTTAATTAACAAAGTATAATGTGTTTGATAAAAAAATTTCAAGATCTCAAGAGTAAAGAACAAATTAGCATTTGTATATTTTATTGCCACAAATCGTTTGCAGAATATTTTGTAATAACAAAATAATCTAAATATTCTTCTTTTTTGCTTGAGTAAATAAAAAAAAAAAAAAAAAAAACGAGTGTGCTGCAGAACACACTACTGAAGTAAAACTTTCAAAAACTATAAAAAGATTATATTATATCAAGGGGCTCTACATATAAGAGTTAATACCAAAACTCAATAACAGATGGCGGTGTACTGAATTAAATCACGCCATCGTTTCGTTTCACGCGCTGCACATAGGTCAGCGGCGAGACAATATAGTTGTCGTTACATAAGGAATGTTACGGCACCACTTCTGACACCAAAATAAAATTTTTGAAAACCGCATCCTTTCTGACGCGGACCACTAAGAGTCTATCTCTATTCTATGAAACAATACTGCTTAATACTAACTCACTAGTCAGTCTTTCAGTACTCTGTAGTCCGGTGATGCTTAGTTGTTCACTTGGGGGATGTTCCCGTTAGGGATATTTTGGATTTTACAAATAGCGGGAAAATTTTAGGGTGTAAATTTTTTTAGGGAATTTTTTTGGAATTTTTTTTCGTCAGAACACAATATATTTTAATATAAAAAAAATTAATAAAAAAAAGATGTGTGCGCGATTCACACACGATAGAAGTGAAACTTCTTTGGCAAACTAATAAAAAAAAAGAAACTAATTTAAAATTAGCGGCGTGCAGCGCGGCGGGGCCGCACTTCCCTGTCGTTGCATCCGGTTTGAAATCACAACGATTCTAAAGAAGTTTCACTTCAATATTTTATTTTTTATTTTTGCTTGAGTAAGGACACATTATTTAATAAAACTCTTTCTTACCATTCTGGAAAGTTGGTTTACGGACGATAGTTTAACGTGACAACGTCATACTCTAAATACCCCAAAACTTTCCTAGTAAAAACACAATATTATTGTGTTAAAATGGCATTTTATCACTAATAGTGAGTTCTTACAGGCAACCCAATAGAGATAATATTGATGTACCATAAACAATACACTATGAAAATATTAAATATGTTAAGTAGGTATATATACAAAAATGATACATGTCTATTTCATACATAAATTATAATAATAAATAATGTTAGTTAGTGAACTAAATTTTTTTTTTTTTTTTTACATTTCAGAACTTGCGTAAAGTTTTATTCAGCCGCAGATGAAATTGGTGCTTCAGCACTGAAAGAACACTGTTCTGGTCTAATATCTGCCCACTGGGATGATTTGACAGGTAATATGTTACAATGACTTTTTTTTATAATTCACAAGAATATTTTTATAATTTTACTAAAATTGTTTAGCGTGATAACTCCAGCAGCTATTAAAACGAGTAAAGATCAAGCATATACCAGATTTGAAATTAGATCTTTAGGCAGGCATACAAAAATTCTATTAAAGTCAACCCCAAGATATTTGTTATACTTTGAAATTAATTAAAATTCTTAAATTTGTATAGTAATAAAATTGTGACACAGGTGAAGACTTCGCCCACATGTCGTCTGCCCTGCTGTACCGCATGTTGAAGAGCAAGACCTCACAGCCGCTGCACGGAGCCGTACGACTGCTTCGAGAGGACGTCGTGTTCCTGTGCCTCGTGGAGAACCACACTAATGTGAGTACTTTTTATCTTTTGAGCTTTAATATAGCCTGCTGATCTGTGATGTTGGAAGTTTATCGTTTAGGAAGGAAACAACTGTGTACCCGGCCATAAATAATACACATTGACCTTTGGAAAGAGACAATCTGCTAATTTCTACTACGTAGTGTTGTCTATGGTCTTACCTATGTGACATATCGGACTGTCAGTATTTCGTGTGACAGACCTAACAGTGTAAGATCCCAGGCACTCCAGACCTTTCTTATTTTTTTATGCACAAAATATATAGAATATAGTAGATTTACTTTCAAATGTTGTCGTAGGTAGAATTACGTAAAATTGATCTTGTATTTTTTTAAAGCTTTTTCTTGAACTATGTTATTGAAAAGGAAGTTATTTAATATTCGTTTCATGTTTTTTTCTGTTATAAATTATATAGAACGGAAGTATATTAGAGTTTATTGCTATTTCTAATTTGATAATATGATATACTTGAATTTAAAAATTAACGTAACTAAAGCATTAAAAAAATTGTATTTTATTTTACAAAAATTTGATAAATTATGGAATACATTCTAATTTAAAATAAAAAATCTAATTTAAAAAAAACTATGATTTTACATATTTCATACATTTTTTTTTTAAATAAAAGAACTTGGCTATCAATAATATTAAAATAAATTATATGTACCAAAACTTTTATTGAAGTAATTTTAGGTAAAGGAATTTAGGTTTGTATACGCGATAGGTATGCCTAACGAAATTAATTT
Organism: Melitaea athalia; assembly: GCA_905220545.2. Classification (NCBI taxonomy): domain Eukaryota; kingdom Metazoa; phylum Arthropoda; class Insecta; order Lepidoptera; family Nymphalidae; genus Melitaea; species Melitaea athalia. The sequence goes on from HG992196.1 coordinate 14,080,705, forward strand.
TGATATTTAATCGTCCACAAAATTTAAGCCGACACTAGGAATTGAAGCTCTACACATAATTATATGGTTTGTTGGGTGTATTTCTTATACTTTAGCTTATTTGTTATAAGCATTAAAAATAAAAAAATAAAAAACAAAAATCAGCACCGAATTTTATTTGATACGTGTTTTATAATAATATAAAGCCGTAAATAACTTAATACATATACTTAATTATTTTTAATTTTCTTAATACAGCGAATGCAAACTTTTATACATATCTAAAAATACTAGTGCTTTTGTTTATTGAGACAGTACTCTGTACTAAGTTGTTTCGTCATTTCTTTGTATAAATTTACAAATAATTTTATATCAAAACTGTTGCCCGTAACAGTGGCGTAGGGTGATTTTTTGCCGCCCGGGGTCCACCGAAAAATGCCGCCCCTATTAATTCATTTAATTTTTTTACTAAATTAATTTAAAACTCATTGCAAGCACAATTTTCATTATACGTATTCATTGACTGATTTAAAAAAAAAGGAGGAGGCTCTCAATTATATTGTATTTCTATTATTTTTATTTTTGTGTTTACCCACACATCAGGGAATTCGAAAATGTTTTTTATTATCATATCAAAATTTTCGACCCAGCGGGATTTGAACCCGCACCTTCCGACAATCCGTGTCCGGTGCTCTTAGCCGTTAAGCTATGGGCCTATACCCCGAGGAATCGAAATTCTTGATATGATTTTTATTCGGTTTAAGCAACCGTGGTGCCATCTATAGCGAGCTCTTTACATCACTTCACTATTCAAAGTTTCATATTACAATGAAATTCTTTTGACAAGAGACGGCACTAAGCTATTTTCAATTCCTATTATTTTTATTTTTGTGTTTACCCACACATCAGGGAATTCGAAAATGTTTTTTATTATCATATCAAAATTTTCGACCCAGCGGGATTTGAACCCGCACCTTCCGACAATCCGTGTCCGGTGCTCTTAGCCGTTAAGCTATGGGCCTATACCCCGAGGAATCGAAATTCTTGATATGATTTTTATTCGGTTTAAGCAACCGTGGTGCCATCTATAGCGAGCTCTTTACATCACTTCACTATTCAAAGTTTCATATTACAATGAAATTCTTTTGACAAGAGACGACACTAAGCTATTTTCAATTCCTATTATTTTTATTTTTGTGTTTACCCACACATCAGGGAATTCGAAAATGTTTTTTATTATCATATCAAAATTTTCGACCCAGCGGGATTTGAACCCGCACCTTCCGACAATCCGTGTCCGGTGCTCTTAGCCGTTAAGCTATGGGCCTATACCCCGAGGAATCGAAATTCTTGATATGATTTTTATTCGGTTTAAGCAACCGTGGTGCCATCTATATCGAGCTCTTTACATCACTTCACTATTCAAAGTTTCATATTACAATGAAATTCTTTTGACAAGAGACGACACTAAGCTATTTTCAATTCCTATTATTTTTACTTTTGTGTTTACCCACACATCAGGGAATTCGAAAATGTTTTTTATTATCATATCAAAATTTTCGACCCAGCGGGATTTGAACCCGCACCTTCCGACAATCCGTGTCCGGTGCTCTTAGCCGTTAAGCTATGGGCCTATATTGTATTTTATATTGTCAGTTGAAATAATCATGGTGCCTTTGCCGCCTCCTTTAGTGTGCCGCCCTGGGCCATGCTCCCCTTTCCCCGGCACCCCCCCCCCCTCCCCGGCACCCCCCACGCTACGCCACTGGCCCGTAACTTTGTTCGCATAGATTCCTTATTATTTCATGTGTTATGATATCAAAAATCAGTAATTTTAGTCAGTTATGGCAAAATTTTTCATCGATAAGCTTCTATTGGTCGAAAAGTGATGTTATATAGCCTTTTCTTTAATAAAAAACTAAAGGAATTGATCAATTCGAACTAGCAGTTCTTGAGATTAGCGCGTTCGACCAAATTCGTCAGTTTTATAATATTAGTAGGTATATATTATATAATGCAAATATAAGCTTATTGCTAGTAAAAGTTTTTAAATTTTAAATATTGTATTAGAAAATAGTATATGTCGCAAACTTTGTTCACATTTCTATGGAAATACAGAATATTAAAAATACATCAAACTACAATGTTTAGGTAAAAATACTTAACAATAACATAATTATGACTAGTCGTATTTATTTTATAATATTACTTAAATTATAATATTAGATTTTTCTTTGGAATGACAATATGAAGCGTAAATTAATAGCTCTGGTAAGTCACTGTTAAAAAAGTTTTTTTTTTTTTAATTTGGCAACACGTCACAAAATAATCAAAATCACAGATATCTTAAAAGAATTGAGGCGTCATATATTTTTTAACAAAACTCCTAATATGCTTCTATTTTTATAAAACTTCATTGAAACTATGTTATTAAAATTCCTTTGGTCATTTTCATATTTATATCTGCTAAGGGCCTGTTTGGCTGATTTATATCTTATATATAAAATTCTCGTGTCACAAAGTTAGTTAACATGGTCCTTCAAAACGGCTGGACCGATTTTTATGAAATTTTGTGTGCATATGAAAATAAGAATGAAAGTATATGAAAGTAAGAAAGGGGATGCTGCGTTGGTTTGGACATATTGAAAGGATGAGAGTAGGGTTACGAAAGGTATTTTACAAAAGTAAATTGGCCGGCGTGGTTCAAAAAGGCCGTCCAAGAAGGACTTTCGAGGATCAAATCCGAGAAGTCTTGGAAACCGGCCAAGTAAGAAGTACGCACAATCGCCGACAGTGTATGAGAAGATGTATGACTGTAGATGAGGCACGAGAGGTTTGTCAGGATCGTGGCAGGTGGAGGGACGTAATCTCTGCCTACCCCTCTGTTATGTTATGTTTTGTGTGCATATCGGGTAGGTCTGAGAATCGGCCAACATCTATTTTTCATACCCCTAAGTTACAAGGATGTGGAAGGATGTGGATGTCAGCTAGTATATATGTATATAGATCTTAATAGTATTTGACGTTGCAGTGGCCGTGGTCCCGGGTAAAAGTGTTAACTGATTATGGACAGGTTTCAACTTTCACCAGTAGTGGATAGCGTTTATCCTGAACATAATATACGAATAGCCTTTAACGTTAGGAGGTAGAATAGGCCATTAGGATCTGTTACTCCTCAAGTAATAAACTACAAATTTTAAAGGCCCTGTTAACGAAAGGCCCTGTAAACGATCAAATGATTTGTCAAATTTGTTTGTCAAACTTCATGTTTTCATATAACACACTTGTACTTGTTTGAAAAAGCACACGATCAAATAATTTGACAAACACGTAAAATTTGACTCAATTATTTGATTTACGGGGCCCTTTAGATTCATATTTGCGAATATAAATATCTCATAAGTATATATTCGATGGTAAAAATCTTTTATCTGTTGGATAGCAAAATCCGTCAAATTGAGTTATCCACGACCGGTGAAACAGTATTAACTAATTAACTAAAAATATATGCAATGATAAGTACTAAAACAGTTTGGTAATTAATTATCTCGATGTTGGCACTATTGCAAAGGTGTCCCCGGCAGTAGCAGTCGACGGTGACGGTGGGTCGGTCGGGGTCGACGTTGTCAGTACAACCTTCATGGTATACTTCGTATATGGTGTTCACGTGCTGCCACTTGCCGTTTATTTTCGCTTGGTCACCGTCGAGGGTTTGCGGAGCGCAGCCTCTTAGTACCGTCGATGTCGCTAATGTAACAAAGTTTAATTAATTAATAAAAATGTTCAGTTGGATTTGTTTGTTGCCGATTCAAGTCTATTTAAATACTGAAATTTTTGATGTTTACTTGACGTAACTATTTAAAAAATGACTTTATTGAACCTATTTTGACGGGCTCGTTATCTTTTCGATTTCCACGGAGTCCAGGCGTATATACAATTATTATTATGATATGTATATAAATTTATTACAAAAAAACATATATCTTGTTAAGGCTTCCTTTTAAAAAGTACAGTAATCAAAAATATCTTATTATTAATTCACTTTATATTTGATAAATAGGTAAACGTAATAAAAAGAAAAAAAAAAGCTTTAATCAAAATTTCAATTTTAAAACACCTTATTGATTCAATCGCTTTAAAATTTTTATTTCTGTTGCTTCATTGATTTTTCTATGCAAATAAATATGTGTAACTTTTATGTCTACGCTGACGATGTGCATGTGGGTGTTATTGTTATAATTATTTTATAATTCATTTGCATTCCTTAGTTATTGTAATACAAATGGAAAGTTACTATTGACAGTGTTATACGCGCCCACGCATAATTATAATGTATATTATTGTGTGTACATTTATTAATATTAATTACAAATTAGAAAGAGGAAAAAATAATTCATTATTCTTTGAATCGATGTGATTTATAGTTTATGACATGATTCAATGAAATAAATTAGTGTTTAATAGTTTTTTACAACAATTAGCTGATGTGCCAACGGCCGTGAGTTCGTTCCCGCAAATGACATATGTTTGCATAGTTCTTTTTAACTCGGTGGTTAATAATTTATCTAGTTTAAGAAGAAACGGTAATTGTTTTACATTTAATGGTCGTAAAAATAAACATTAATTAAGAAGATAAAGCGGCTCTGTCTACAACTTAGTAGACTCGGGTAACTCGATCATAGAGTTCAAAGAACTGGGGTCATGAAATTTATAAACTTTTTAAAATAATTCGTTGAGTTTATTTCTAGAGGCTAATGTAAGTTATGTGCAGTACATATAGATTGTAAAGTGTACGTTATAGCTATATTTAATATCGTCTATTTAATAAAAATATTTAAGTAATATCTGATTATTCAATACAAATATTTAAACACAGTCGATATTCGATAGAGGCACGTAATATTGTCAAATAACTATAGAGTTTGCTCCCAAACGAAAGAAAACCGACTACAGTTACATCGACTAGTAATACGACGTAGGTAGTCGGTAAAACAGTAAATTATTATATATACGAATTATTAGGGATCACTCAAAAAGTACTCGTCAGATCTCCATCAAATTTAAATAGGACCACATGATAAGCACCCGATTTCGATTTAAAAAAAATCATCAAAATCATACACCAAGTAAAAACCCAACCCCCCACCAATTGAGAACCTCCTCCTTTTTTTTGTGAAGTGATCTTTATAGTCAAAATGTATATATCGTTTACTCGTAGATTATTACAAAAACAGTCGCTGGAACTTTGATTATACTCGTATTATAAACAGATACGCCATCTGTTCAGTATTCTGTGCCTACATAAACTTTTTTTTTAATAAATGACAAATAACCGAATGGCGACCGGCGCCTTATAGAGCGCCGTACGCAATTCCTAATTTGATATTTTAAATGCAAAAGGTCTAACATATAAGTCTTGTAACGATATTCCAAATTTAGAAATGAGAACGCGACGGTTTTTATTCTCTTATATGGATTTTAGGGACTTTAAAATTATTAATAAATATCTTATAAAATTTTATGTGTGAGTTTAAATAAATATAAAAAGTTCTTCTAGAAGTGCTTTTAAGTACCACGTAATAACGCTTAAGCATATTTTGACCGATGACCGATATACCAAATATCTACTATACTAGCTAGCTTCTGCGCGCGACTTCGTCCGCGTGGAATAGGACCAATTCTGTCATACATGGTTTGTGCGAAACTTTAACCGTTTACGCAGCGGAAGATCTCAAAAGGAGGAAAAAAACCCCGATTTTGAAACAATCTTCATTGGTGCTACGCTCATATTGGTCTTAGCGTGATGATATATAGCCTATAGCCTTCCTCGATAAATGGGCTATCTAACATTGAAATAATTTTTCAAATCGGACCAGTAGATCCTGAGATTAGCGCGTTCAAACAAACAAACAAACAATCAAACAAATTCTTCAGCTTTATTATATTAGTATAGATTAATACGTGAAGCAAAAACATGAAGCACACGCATATTAATTAATTAATTATACTCTTTTATTGATTGTCAAAGTGTGTAGTCAAATTGAAAAATTTGAAAAAAGGTTCTTTATTTTCATTATTTTTTGGTTTTCTTTAATTTAAATTTTTATTTAATATGGTCGAATTTCGACCTCTGGGCGACCACTAGTTTATCTAAAAACTTGACCTTCCTTTTTCGCCCCCCCCCCCCCCCCCCCCCATTAAGATTTGAATCCTGTGTCAGTTGTCTGAAAACATGTACGCAGGCACAAGCGCCCGGAGCGGCAAGCATCTGTAAAATATACTTTATCATGTGCGAAAATCAAACCCGCGAACGCTAAAGCATCAAATATTTGCTGTGGTTATTGCACCAACTTGGAGTCAAATATCGGTATTGATTACTTTTACTGGTTAGGGGTAGGCCACAGCAGGAAATATCCCGCTTAAAATCTATAGCAGCCCGACCTTACAGAAGATCACGACCAAATAATACTGCTTTCAAGCAGTGTCGTGTTCCTATGGTGAGTAAGGGAGCTCCCGGGGGGATTAGTTGTAGGATTTGCAACGCGCTTGGGATGCTTCTGGTGTTGCAGGCGTCTATAGTCATCTATACTAATATAATAAAGCTGAAGAGTTTGTTTGTTTGTTTGTTTGTTTGTTTGTTTGTTTGTTTGAACGCGCTAATCTCAGGATCTACTGGTCCGATTTGAAAATTTTTTTCAGTGTTAGATAGCCCATTTATCGAGGAAGGCTATAGGCTATATATCATCACGCTAAGAACAATAGGAGCGTAGCACCAATGAAGAATGTTTCAAAATCGGGTTTTTTTTTCCTTTTATTCCACGGGGACGAAGTCGCGCGCAGAAGCTAGTATAGTATAAACATAATGTAAGCATTACGTCTACGAATTAAATTCCGTATTTTATATAATGACCAATTATACGTATATCAGATAGAATCTAGGGTTAATATCATAAGCGCGCCCTCCTTTAGTTTATTTTACCACCTTGTGGCTCTTGCCTGCCAAAAGGTTGCCGACCGCTGGTCTACGGTAATCGCTTATTATCAGGAGACCCGTACGCTTGTTTGCCGACCTAGTTGTATTAAAAAAAAAATCTACATTGCATTATTAATTATGAGTAATCTTCAGGATGCCATATAAAAGTTTTTACCGTACAATAAAACAACAATAACTGTCTGGCGGATATGATCGATGACTAATAAGGATGCTAATGTCAATGTGCAGAGTAGTTTTCTCCGCTATATTACGTTAATATAGACATCGGGGCACTTGTGTAGTAATTAATAATCTTATGCGATCCTTAATACGCAGAAAACCTTTTAATAATGCTAATTAATGTCATTGTGCAATAGATTTTGGTAACTAGCTCCCCTTAGATATATAGGCCCAATATGGATGGAATGTAAATGCTGTCTCAAGGTTTGAATGCACGCAATTCGTACACAAACGAACATACCACAAAAAATTGGTTGTCTGTAAAGTTAGTTTACGGGCGAGAGTTTAACGTGACAACGTTATAACAAAACATCTCATCGGACGCATAGGCCAATCGAGTGGAAGAGAGATAGATGCGGCGCAAGCGTACAATGACCGTAACGGGACAATGAGCGTAAGGCCACAATGAGCGTAACGCTACAATTAACGTAATGCTACAATGAGCGTACATAACAAAACATCTCGTCGGACGCATAGGCCAATCGAGTGGAACAGTGATAGCGGCGCAAGCGTACAATGAGCGTAACGGGATAATTAGCGTAACGCTACACTGAGCGTAACACTACAATTAGCGTAACGCTACAATTAACGTAACGCTACAGTGAGCGTGACGCTACAATGAATCATCCTTTTTTGTGCATGCCACCGGCATTGTCACGTCAAAAAAACAACTATGGAATATGTAATAATAAATTTCATCATGGGCGGGGATCGAATCCGTGAATCCTTTAGCCTATCAGCCAGATACTATTTGCTGCGTTCAACGCTTCGTCATGTGCTTATAGTTCTACTACTTATGAGTTACTACTGCTTACTATACTCGTAAGTTAGCTTGTAAACTTATTCTCTAATAGGATATATCCTACCTTGATGATTATGCTCTCTAACACTGCGTAAAATCTCTTTAATTTTATGGCGAAAGTTAAATCTCGAGGTTAACGCATACAAACAAATTAATGAATGAGCTCTTGAGCTATATATTGATATTGTCACTGTAGATGATAATATAAATAATCTTTACTGTAATGTAACGATTGTAACGGGCATCTAGATCCATGTGGTTAATTTAAAAATACTTAAAAAAGTATACGAGTAGATGAGTAAGGTTTGTTACCTTACATCCCGTGTAAGTACTCACTAAAGAACTAAAACAAATTTAGTTATTACTACAAAAACCCTTATAAAGTAGGTACTATACTTGTTTGCTTACTTCGCAATCATGCGATATTTTATATTTTTTAAACTTTAACTGAGGTAGGGCACAGCAGGAATTTTCCTGCTCAAAATATGGAGCAGCCCGACTGGGGTAGTACCTCGACTTTACAGAAGACCACAGCTAAATAACACTGTTTTCAAGCAGTATTGTGTTCCTGTTGGTGATTAAGGTGACCAGAGAGCTCCTGGGGGGGATTGGGGATAGGGTCGGCAACGCGCTTGCGATGCTTCTGGTGTTCCAGACGTCTATAGGCTACGGTAACTCTGGTACGGTAATCAGGTGAACCATACGCTTGTTTGCCGACCTAGTTATATAATTATTTAAAAAAAAACTTACTTCCATCGCTGATTCGAAGTGTGGTTTCCCTCTTGAAACACATGGTGGAATGTATGCAGTCTTGTAAAAATCTGTCGCTACCGTCAAACTCTTGGCACAGTGACGACCCGTCATATTTTTGTTCGGGCTCACATTTATAACAGCGTATGGAGGATGACACTGAAATGAAAAAAAAACGTCAAAAATTCTACTACGATTCACGATTCAGCCTGTAATATCCCACTGTTGGGCATAGGCCTCTTCTCCATGTAGGAGAAGGATCGGAGCTTAATCCACCACGCTGCTCCAATGCGGGTTGGCGGATAAATTCTGGAAAAATTCTACTAGGTATTGTTTAATTGCGGTTTCGATGTTTAAATACCTCTTTTCATTGAGTTCGATTTGCACTGAGCCAGTTTTTGTTTTACTAGCTAGCCTTTTTCGTTTTAACTTTCACCGTTTATAAGTGAGTCCTGTTGAATTTCGGTTGAACGTATTCTAGGTCCGCATGTCCTAGCTCGTCTATACTTTAACTATGACAAGTTCCATTCAAATCCCTTCAGCAGTTCCATCACGATACACAAATAGACAGTAAAAATAAGAAAACATGTTTTTTTTTTTTCGTAATTGGAATCCTTAATCATTTATTAGAAGTATTTAATTACTTACTTCTACTAGCTACGTACCGTATTAATTTAATTATATTAATTTAAACTAAAAAAAGTATGAAATCAACAATTTAGTAACAGAATACACGCATAGTTATAAAACTACTTATGTAATTAGGAATTTAAATGAAATACTTGTATTTTTTAATGTTTAGTAACGAATAAATTCAAATACCTATTACTGGAATTCAAAAATTCTTCCATCGGGAGGTTACGGAGGTACGTTATCAATAATTAAGGCTATATTTTAACGTAATAAAGCGAAACAACAAGTAAGAAACAAAGAATTGCAGTCTATTATTTTATACGAGTACTAGCTTCTGCGCGCGACTTCGTCGGCGTGGACTCCGCTCCTATTGGTCTTAGCGTTATGCTATATAGCCTATAGCCTTCCTCGATAAATGGGCTATCTAAAACTGAAAGAATTTTTTAAATCGGACTAGTAGATCCTGAGATTAGCGCGTTCAAACAAACAATCAAACAAACAAACTCTTCAGCTTTATTATATTAGTATAGATACAAGAAATAATTTTAATGTAGGGTGTGGAATAGACATAAACTGCCATTGAATGTAAACGACTGTTCCACAAAGAACGTTTTTCTGATGTCAAGGACTGGATACTAGGTCATGCGACAGACGATATTAATTGATTTAACTTTAATTAAATAAAAGCTAGTAGTGTTATAGTAGTACAGTGCTTCTAAACCTTTTTATTCCCATATCCATTAAAAAAAAATTTTTTTTTGATTAAATTTTTTATTTATGATTACTCTACATCTGATAACTCCATATCTACTCCTAAAATTTGTCTTGTTACTCTCATAGTCTAGTTACTAGTACCTTAGTGAACTATTAGTTTAAGCTTTTTTTTAACTCACTAATACACAAAAAACCTATTACATAAATAGTCAAAGCCCCTAAAATGAACTAATAACTCATTTCAAACTGTATGTTGTAGACAATACATGTTTGTATAAACTATTTTAACTTCTCGGTATTTCCGCTATTACTAATATAATAGTCACGGACCCCCAACGGTACCCTGCTTACCCCCAGGGGTAAACGTACCACAGATTGGGAACCGCTGTACTATTAAAGCTAAATTATAATGAAGACTACTGCGTACATGTGCTACTTGCTGATTACATAACGAGTAATTAGTTCCAACTGCTTTAACTATGAAATGTTTTTCATTAATATGATTCATACAAGTAACTAAGACATGTTTTATCGGCCGCTGATAAAGTTATCTGGCGTATAATAGTATTTAACACATAAAATTTTCCTAACTACATACTTTTTTCTGAGTTCAATCAGGAGCTAGGCTTTTTTTTTACTTCGTGTTTTTATAAAATCCATGAGTAAATTCTTGGTGAGATAAAACTATCAGCAACCTGTGAAACAGGCGCATAATAAATAAATATTCACGATTTAAAAATAAAGATATTTTGTTTTGTACAAGTATTTATTTACCTTATCGTACTTTTAAAAAAGGGCGTATCGAAATTGTTCCCATTATATATCTTTGTGATTTTCGATAACAAACGTGATAAGAGTTTTATAGAAATAACTAGCAACCCGCTCCGGCTTCGCACGGACGGGTGCAATGCTGATACTAAATATAAAATATAAAATAAATATTTGCAATCTAAGCGCAAAAAATGTGTTTATTTACGACATCACATTAGAAAACTCTAAAACTATCAGTGTTCCTCTACTATATTATGCATGTATTATACATATTATAAACCTTCCTCTGGAATCGCTCTATTTACTAAAGAAAACCGCATCAAAATCCGTTGCGTAGTTTTGAAGATCTAAGCATATATAGGGATAGACGTCTGTCTATCTAATATATATATCTATCTAATATATATATAGCGGATATATATCCCGCTGTCTAGCGGGAAGCGACTTTGTTTTATAATATGTAGTGAATATGTATATGTGTATGGGATGCACAAGCGGGATTTAGGAAGGGAATGGGATGTACGGATCAGGTCTTTTCTTTGCGATGCATAGCATCTTGGCTAAAAACAAGAAGGTCTATTGCGCGTTCGTAGATCTAGAAAAGGCCTATGATAGAGTGGTGAGGAATGAATTGTGGTCAGCATTGTCCGGGTACGGTGTGAGCAGTATCCTCATACGAGCACTGCAATCTCTTTATAGGAATTCTAGTGCTTGTGTAAGGATAAACGGGGCGTACACTGAATGGTTTAATATCGAAAAAGGTGTTAGACAGGGATGTGTAGCGTCACCGTGGCTGTTTAATCTGTTCATGGACAATTGCTTGGCAGAGCTGAAAGAGAATGAAAGTGGGTCGAGAATGAATGAGTTACTCGTCAAATGTCTTCTCTATGCTGATGACCAAGTATTACTTGCGTCCTCAGCCGAGGAGTTACAGGAGATGATAACTGTTATGAATGAAGCTTTTGTGAGAAAGGGAATGAAGATGAATGTAAAGAAGACGAAAGTGATGGTGTTTGAAAGAAATGAGGCAGTGACAGACTGCAATATCGTGATTGGAGATGAACAAATAGAACAGGTGAATGAGTTTGTGTATCTGGGTTCAAAGTTTACAAGAGATGGAAAGTGTGAGAGTGATATTGAAAGAAGAGTGAATGCAGGAAACATGGTGAATTGAGCTTTGCACTCCTTTATGAGCAGTCGGAATGTGTCTAATAAGGCTCGTTTGGCTGTGCATAGGGGGGTGTTGGTTCCGACACTCATGTATGGAAGTGAAAGTTGGGTATGGCAGAAGAAACATGAAAGCAGAATAAATGCAGTTGAGATGAGAGCGTTAAGAAGTATGATAGGAGTTAAACTGAGTGACAGGATAAAAAATAGTGAGATAAGGAAACGTTGTGGTCTGAAAGAAGATGTAGTGACAAAAATTGAGAAAGGTATGCTGAGATGGTTTGGCCATGTCGAGAGAATTAATGAAGAACGATTAACGAAAAAAGTGTATAAGGCGAGTGTGAATGGAAGTGTTGGAAGGGGTAGACCTAGGCGGACTTTTCAAGACCAGATCAGAGACGTCTTGAAAAAAGGCCAGGTCAAGAGTACCCTAAACCGTAGAGCGTGTATGAAAGGAATATGATGTAAGGATCGTAGCAAGTGGAAAGAAGTGGCCTCTGCCTACCCCTACGAGAAAGAGGCGTGATTATATGTATGTATGTATATGTAGTGAAGGCGTACCTAAATATATATTTTTGTACCTATAATTTGTTTTTTATATGTTTTAACATTCGACAATCGGTCGCCATATTGATAAGGTAGGAAAGTTAGTGCCTATTTTAGGTAAGAATCTCTATCAGAGACACGTATATTTTTGTTTGCAATAAATTCACATGTATAAATAAATATATTATATCATACCCGGAAATCGAAGCCACAAACTCCGGAGAAGTCATTACTTTATAATTTTCCAGTTTGAGTAAAATTTTTGCAATGTTCCGACGTAGTATATGCAAATAAGGAAAACAAGTTTTATGTACTTAGATATGTAGGTAACGTCGTAATTAAACGTAATGTAATGAGACGCTTATTTTATTTTTTGTAATTTTGAGGTCATGATTGAAATAAGTGCATTTTTATCTGACTTCGAAAAAGGAGGAGGTTCTCAATTCGATTTTTTTATCTAAATCTTTTCACGTGGTCCCATTTACATTTGATCAAGATCTGACGATTACTTCCTGAGATCTCTAATCATCAATTGATATTGATTATTTTCTCGACTATCTACAATGTAGATTCTAGTTTCTACATTATATTACTTTTGGATGTCAATTCAAGTCGGTTTTCTTGTTAGCGAGCAAACACAAGTATTGCTGTGTTAATGATTAAATAAATGAAATATTTACGTTATTCATTTTTGATGTTTTTTCACGACTCTGTGGTTTCTTTAATTTTATTTGAGTTTGTTTAACGCATATGGTTTCTCTTCCGTTACTATAAATAATAATATATACATTTTTAAATAAATATCTGTTTGAAGACTAAATAAAATAAAATTAAATATTAATGATTCATGGTTAAGTTCACTTGTTTATAATTTGTTTTTTTTTGGAATAAGTAATGGAAGAGCACACTGGTTCATTGTGGCACAAGCTTTTGCCTATTACAAGAACCAGGGATACTCATTATTGTCTAAAAATATTTTTATGAATAAAGTTATTATTATTATTATGGTTACGGGTGTCACCCGTGACCACAGCGTCTGCAATATCACCTTAAGATCAGGATATTAAAAAGGACAATCGCGCTACAACAAGCTGTAGAATCAAAAGCAGTAAAATAGAAGAAAAAAATGTTTTCATAGTGACCGTGGAATTTAAAAAACATACAATTAAATTATTCAACGAAAAGCTAGTGTTGTTTCTGTGATAAATTCGTTGAAATCTGTAAAAAAAATTATTATGTTATACTTTAAACATCACTGAGACTACTATGTTGTAATGTAGTAACTCGTTTGTTGGTCCATACGTTATTCGTTACGAAATTGGCCTCGGAAATCAGAGAATTGTGCACAAGGTAGATGTTTGTACAGGCCATATTAATTTTTTCAGTATGTTCCAAAAGTCAAAATAGTTTTAATTTTTCTGTCCTTAACTGTATTATATATTAACATGCTTCATGCATGGCCAGATTGATGAATTTGGCCCGCGGGTCTAAGTTTGAAGACCCCGGGACCATACAATGTGTGACCATACAAGTCGTGATCTGGGATTTTATAAGTGTGTTGTGTCTTTCGGACCCCCTCCTCGACACGTGATTCTCATCCTAGTAGAGGCTTTTCATTATTATTTATTTATTTATACTTCATTTGTATGTATACCATCGCTAAAGATAGTCAACACAGTGTGTTGTGCGATATGCGGACTTATAAGTCCATAGCTAATTATTATCCATTGCTATCAGACAACCCAATTTATTATTTATCTATTTATCGTATGTTGTAAACTTAAAGAGCACATTTTTAGTAATACTTGTGTTGAATAATATAGAACACATGTTGAATTGTGTCAAAACTTTAAAATTAACTTTACGCTAAATATTTGGTAAACCACCGCATGATAACGCGTGAATGTGTTTTTGTGTCAAACTAAAGTTTTTTCGGAATTAAATTACATATATTAAACTAGCCGACCCATGCCCACTTCGTTGGGCGTTATAATCCACTAGCTGACCCCGCAAACGTTGTTTTGCCGTATATGTCATTAACCCCCGAAACCCCCTCTTGTGGTTGGAATTTCGTGAAACCCGTTCTTAGCTGACCTCTACTCGGCGAAAGGAATATTCCTACCAAAATTCAAGTCTCTACGCCTTATGGTTCCAGAGATATCGTGATGAGTCAATGGGTGGAAATCTCTTTTATATATATAGATTTCACATAAGAAGGGTACGGTGAAATTTGATATGTTCCAATACACTCTCACTATTTTCAGCAAATCAGATAAATATAAATGTTTTAAAATCACCAATTAATTTCTAAGGCAAATAATAATGCTTGATTAGATTGAATTGTGACACGGCACGTCAGAGGGCGCAGGTTCAAATCCTGCTGGGTCGAAAATTTTGATAATTTTTATCTTTTTCCTTTTATCTTGTCACTCCTGAATAGTGTAGCTTTCTGTTAGCGAAAGAATTTTCATGATCGGATCAGTATTTGCGAAGATTACGCCGTATATGCAATCAAAGTTATAAACTTTACCTCTTTATAATATTAGTATAGATGAGTATTACATAAATAAAGTATATGGAATGTTTTTATTACGTAGAAGTAAAATGTTCGCGCCCGACATTATGGCGCGAACTCATGTGTTTTGCCTGCTACATCACCGTATAATATTTCTCACTGTACAGAGGGACACAGAGATCGTACATAAAATTTGCATTTCGTTTCAAGTAACGAAATTGTATTAATGGTCTAAGATCCGAGATAGCTAAATATTCCCTCATCTGTTAATTAGATGAAACAATTTTTTATAGGCTGATTTCAATATTGTGAATTTATAAAAACAACCTCTGCCACCATAAGCTTGCTGTAATTTTTTTTTTATCTTTTCCCTCTCATGTTAATTGCGTGTAGTAAGCTAAAACCGTTAATATTTTACATTATATACCTGACTTTAGTAGGCACCCATCTCTATGATTGCTACACTTACCTGCAGCCAGGTCAGTAACCTCAGTCAGCAGTAACCTGGCTAACCTAATCCCGGATCTTAGACCATAATATTTTGTGTTATAAAATATGTCATAACTATTAATTAAACTATTAATTAAAAGCGTGTATTGAATTTCAATCCAAATACTCGATATAAATTGAAATTTAGAATTCGATCACTAGTCCTCGATGTGCGATTTAACTTTAGTACCTGGGTGACCGAGCCTAGCTCGGTATTTTCATTTTATTTTTTGTTTTTTTTTTCTCGGTATTTTTATATTTTAATTTTATTTAAATAATAAATCACGAGTGAAATTAAAAAAAAAAGAAAAAAAATGTATCTGGAAACTGAGATTCGAACCCGGGTCAACACGATTTGACGCCCGCCGATTTCCTAATTACACCATTACAGCTATGTTGACGCGTAGTGAAATTAAGCTTCGTATTCTAATGATATTTTTTCATTGCCTAAAAACAGGGATAAAACGACATTTTTTTTAAATGAATCCTAGCTAGATCAATTTTTCGCCCCCGAAATCCCCTGCATACGAAATTTCACGAAAATCGTTGGAGCCGATTCCGAGATTCAGAAAATATATATATATACAAGAATTGCTCGTTTAATAGTATAAGATATGTTTTTAAGATAAATACGCTAATGTATAAACGACGTAATGACAAATTCCTTGTATGGAACTACCCTTTAAAGCACTCATGGGGTTTTAATATATTTCGTGGAGTATTGTCTAATTATAATGGCTCCAAAGGTGCATCTATAACGTACGAACGTCAAAGGGTACCGTAGTTGGCGTCAAAGGGTACCGTAGTTGGCTTCAAAGGGTACAGTTTGGAACCCTAAAAAAAATCGATCCAAATAACATTGATCGGAAACCCTTTGTGTGCAAGTGATATTCAAGTTGAACCGTTTTTTGCTAATTATTTAATTGTCGTCGCGTTAACTTGGGGTCGATAACCTCATAACGCGCTCGAGCAAATTATAGAAAATTTAATGTCGCGGTTAATTCTTAGTATAACATATGTCTGTCTGTACATGTATGGCGCCACATAATAGAGAAATAACTAATTATTTAAATAGAGCAAATTAAAATCTTTAAATGTATTTTTTTTTTTCATTTTATCCAATTAAAAAATAATTCGCACCAATAAAAAGTTATTCGACCGTAGAGTCCGTTTATTGTTATTGTTATACTCTAGATTTAGAATGACTGATTCTTTTTTCAAATATCTAACATATTATGTATATTTATCTGGACACATACAAAATTTAAAATGTATGGCCGAAATGTATGTACGATATAACTTTCTAATGACTGCACCAAAGTAGATTCTTTTTTTTGCGTTTATTGCAGGGACAATGTTATATATAAAAGAGAATAAAATTAAAATCAATGTATTCACGAGAAAAATCGCCGGGCTAACTAGTAGGTATATAATATTAGGAAGAAATGAGCTTCAACTATAAAAATCATATAATTTAAATGCACGATAAAGAAGAAACCATCTTGAAAATTTAATGCGCTTGTTGTACAAAAGTAAAATTAGGATTGGTTTGCATCAAATATCACGGAATGCTGTTTGTTCTGACTTTCACAGTTCCGTGACGAATCATCTTTTTGTAATATAATTGATCTAATGAATAATGTGTACATTTTACGTTGTTTCTAATACTTTGGAATGAAAACAAAGACGTGATCATGTATATAAAATATCGTATACTCGTATAACTACATGTTAAAAGGGAAATGTATTTTCTAACGCTGTAATATGACTAATAATAATTAATTAATAAGACAATGGTCATTGCTAATAACATAATATCGATCATGTATTAAATCACGGTTTCACTAATCCTTAATTAGACAATAATAAAATTTTGACACAATTTTCGCAATAGCAATTACATAACTACGTAACTGAATTTACTCTTTCCAATCAAAGACTATAATAAGTGAAATCAGACAGTTCATATTCGAGTAAAAATAACTTTAATTCACTTCGTTTCAATAAATATAATCGAAATTTGAATTTCGATAGTTTGTTCTAAGGACCTGTAGCGGTTCTCGCATAGAGTAAAACTTAACGGTTAACACAAGGAAGTATTTAAAACACACGAAACTTATCAGTATTCTTTCGAACATCAGGTGTAGCGTAGAATGTAAATAGCTATTTAATTTTAGTTGCAATGACTCTTACGAAAATAATAATGAATCGTAAAACATTCAACATTGTTACTGCATTTATTGCTTTCAATTATTTAAGGTGAATTTTATTATCATTTTAAATAAAAATGTAAATGACACTCACTTTTAAAAAACATCGATAACGCCAATAAAACAAATGACAACTCCATAATATCAATTCAACACTAAGACCTTTGGTATTTTTGCAATATTTAAAAAATTAAATGTTCTTTTCTCGTTTGCGAAAAAAAATTACAAAACATGAAGTACACTAAGCGCGCGCTACACCGGTTGACGCGTTCGCTCTCGAAGCGCATATGGCTCCATGTGCTTCACTGAAACCGAGCTCTTTACAATCAAGCCGTGATTCACAGGATGGGAAACCAGTGGCGAAACGGGACATGTCCAAATACCGAGGAAATAAGCCTGTGTAGCTCGCGCACTAGAGCTGATTCACGCGGTCGATTGTGGCGCCGGCGCGACACTGGCCAACTTTTGGCGGTCCCACTTATTTCGTATTTTTGTTGCTAACTCTCTTGGCTCGGCTTTTGTTTTGTTTTTTATCAACGTCTACGTCATTGAATGTTGATAACGCGTTAAATATTATCTCGTAACGTGTGTATTTACTTTTATTTAACATCAGAATTCTTTTATCAGTTATTAGTATTGTTGTGTGTTTTGTATGCTAATGACATGATAATTAATGACGAATCAGGAGTCGGTGTTTCAGTTCCAGAATCGTTTATAAGGGTTTATGATTAGCGTTTTGTATCACGTATGTTCTCGGTAGTAATAAAAAAATATCAAAGAAACGAATTCCTACTATGATTTATATGTCGTTGTCGTCGGTTGGTCTTTTTGCTTACCTCTAAGTCCTGTGGCCAATGACGCTTGCAATAGCGCTGAATTAATAGAACTAAGAAGAGCAACGGGAAAGAGAGAGACTATGATACATTTAGATGGTTTACATAGTTTTAACGAAAAACTAAATAATTGCGAAAATTGGAGTTAACTCCAAGATTCCCAAATCCAAAAAATATCACCGCCCGAAAACAATTACCAATATGTTTTTAAATATTTTAAGATGTAGTCAAATTTCTAACCAATGTCTATTAGTTTTGCTTAAAAAGTGTGCAATTATACGCGTAGGTACCTACTCATTAAATATTTTCTTTAATGATTAATCCAGTCTGTAATATCTCGCAGCTAAACATAGGTCACTTTCTCCATGTAGGAGAAGGATTGGAACATAATCTACCTCTCTGCTCCACTGCGGGTTAGCGGATATTTTCCCTACCAGGTATGACTAACGATTGCTATCAGATATTTATATGTAGCTTATAGTTTTAGCAATCCAGACCGACAGCTTACGTGCTCTCCGAGGCACGGTAAGGATACCCAGAAGGACACCCTATTATGGAAAGAAATATTTGTAGAACTATAAAATAATATCCACTCCGAGCGGGAATATAATATTTTCTTAAATATTGTTATATATAGGTAAATAGTTTTTTTAGAATTACATATGTTGTGGCTAAAATTTCGTTTGAAATATTCCCCCAGGAGGCTTCTGAGCTTCTGGAAGGAGCTGGGCTGGCTGAACTAATCAGCCCCTTTTTCACGCATAATGGGCCGATATTGGGTCTGAATGCGGAAAATCGAACCCACACACCTAACTTCGTTTGAAATAGCTCCTCAATTCGTTTAAAATGTACATTGGTGCAATAATTAAAACTAATAAATATTCACGCGCTGGTCTAAAAGGAATGATTGTTCACAATAGTATAACGCGTGCTAATTGAATATTTTCTCGTATACTATTAATAGCCCTTAGAAACGTGTTGTGGTTAAAATATTGATTTGATCTTTATAATCTTTATATTTATAATGAAACAACTTTTTCGGTTTTTATCGCGGTTAATTAGGTTATTTACATGCCTGACTTTTCGGATACTTTACAGCAACCATGGTCACGAGAGTCCTCCTTAAAAAAAACCTAATAAATCGCGATAAAATCCGAAAAAGTTGTTTCATTATAATGAGTGACATTCGCGTAAACATTAGAAAACTTTATATTCGCAATAATAACACTAGTAACGTAGTTTCTTAAATATTGTATTCAATATTACATCTGTACGCGTATGGTACACTTGCTTAGATACATTTTAGGTAAATACCTACCGACCGAAATTACCAAATGTTTATTATTTATTCCGACATCTCGCAAGTTGTGCTTTACGAAATTGGATGAGGTTTTCAAAGTTGTAATCTTGAATGCATCATTTTGAATCTGAACTATTTTTCATCGTAATACTATTTTTGTTACATCGTGATGAAAACGTTTTGTACGGACAATATTATGACAATAAAACACAAGATTAGTCAAACTACACAATCTGTATAATGTCGACGTAGAAAATTTTTACTTTGATTTTTAATGTAGACGAAGTCGCGACGATCGAATATTTAAGAATTAAACTGCTGTATAAGTTCAATAATAATTCTTTGCCTATGTATATTCGCCAACTAATAAACCATATTGTGAAACATTCCTGTACGATATCGCCCGTCACATCCTTTACTCCTGATGATAAAGTACGACGTGCCTACGTGATATGATCTGGCAATTTTTATATAGAACACACACATTTTATCTGTAAACATATGACTGGAGTCAATACACGCTGTAGTACTCCTGTTTTAAATATATGCTTATAGAGTTGTTGGCCAATTAATGTGTATTGTCGGCGATTCTGTTGTTCGGAAAGTGCTTGTGGGAAATTTTAATCTATACTAATATTATAAATTGATTTGATTGTTTGTTTGCATTGAATAGCCTTCGAAACTACTAAACCGATTTGAAAAAAATCTTTCACTGTTGGGAAGCTACACTATCCGCGGGTGACGACATGAGCTATATTGTATTTTCAAAAAAAATAGGGAACAAAATTTTTTTTTTCGAAATTTATGTTAAATACCCGTACGAAGCCGGGGCGGGATGCCTAGTAAATAATATATGTACATAATATATATTAAATACACATATGGTCATAACAGTCGCTTGATGTAGATTCGTATTTTGTTTGTAATAAATGTACATATAACAATTAAGTACATACATAAATATGTTACACGCAGATTCGGAGGGAATCGAACCCACGGACTAGGAATCCAAGTACTTCACAATCTACTCTTATGCCTCACAAATAGACCCAAAAACATGAAAAAATAATAATAGGTTGTGCCCTTTTCGCCACAAATTTGTATCATGAAATTTTTATACATCTATACTTAATATATAAAGCTGAAGAGTTTGTTTGTTTGGTTGTTTGTTTGTTTGTTTGTTTGTTTGTTTGTTTGTTTGTTTGTTTGAACGCGGTAATCTCTGGAACTACTGGGCCGATTTGAAAAATTCTTTCAGTGTTAGATAGCCCATTTATCGAGGAAGGCTATAGCCTATAGGCTATGTATCATCACGCTAAGACCAATAGGAGCGGAGTCCACGCCGACGAAGTCGCTCGCAGAAGCTAGTCAGAGACTAAAATAATTATAAATACGTAAAATATTGTGTTTGAATGCTATTTAATTATTATAAGCTAGGAGTGTCGCTTTTCGTGACCTGTGACCGTTTCCAACAATTGACTGTGTCTGGCACGTCTTCTATAAATAGATACTAATCTATATCTATCTATATATATATAAAAGAGATTTCCACCCATTGACTCATCACGATATCTCTGGAACCATAATGCGTAGAGACTTGTTTGGTAGGAATATTCCTTTCACCGAGTAGAGGTCAGCTAAGAACGGACTTTACGAAATTCCACCCACAAGAGGGGGTTGCGGGGTTTAATAACATATATGGCAAAACAACGTTTGCGGGGTCAGCTAGTTATTTTATTTATGAGACAATCCGTGGTTTTATCTGCTTTTTTATTGTTACTGTGATGCGTCATATTGTATAGCCTACTGCGCTTAAACAAATAAACTCTTATTTTTAACCGACTTTAAAAAAGAGAAGATTCTCAATTAGACTATGTTTTATTTAATCTGGTAATCATGAATGGATTTTATTGATTATTTATTTTTTGGGAGGTAGGTCTTGTTACAGAGGTGGTCCCGTATAAATTACATGGCAATGTTGGTTCAGTGCTTTTCGAAAAAATCAATAAAAACAAAAAAAAAGTTAATAAGCTATGTTTACATTACTTGTCAATGTAAATACTGAAGTCGGTTTTTTCCTGTGTGAGTAAACACAATTTATTATCATATACATAAGTATTTAATTTTTAGCCTAGAACAAAAAGTACCTAAATTTAAGACATATCGGCGCTTATCATTGCTGCAGGTTTTGTTACATATATTTTTTTAACGCAGCAACGTCAGGGACGGCCAGTACTTTGATGGCTGACCGTCTGGGAATACCTTGTGACGTTGGCTTATTTTTTTTTTCAATTTATAGGCTTAAACTACGATTATACTGACTAGGATTAATGATTAATACAGTTAACATTCAATAATTTTAAAAATAACGCAATAAATTATTTATTAATTTCCCCTCTGGCGTTTGAACATTTTACAAATTCTGTGTTCATTCAAGTTTGAGAAGTTTTTAAAATATAAACAACCATTTTTATCCGGAATTATACAGTGTAGTTGTTGAGTTCCTGCAATCGAAATTGTTTAAGTTCATTTAATTCAATTTTCAAAAATAAAAAATGGCAAACTTCGAAAAAATTACGATTTTATTTAAAAAAATTATAAAAGCGATAATTTCGTAGAGTTGATCATGTTAAATATTTTTGATCTACTTTTTCGAAATATTTATTTAAAAACAAAAATTTAGGAAAAAAAGGTACCACCAATAGGTAAATTTTTGAAAAAGTTATGGCTATTTGAAAATAAAAAGCAATTTTTTTTATTGGATAAAAAATAAAATAAAAAAAATTCTCAAAAATGTTTTTTACAGGGTAGAAAAAAATGGAAAACTTTTGGACAGATCGAAAGGGATCGGGTTCAAAAGTGGTCGATTTGGCATGGAATACATCCAGATACTAACAAAGAAATACTTTCAATATTTTCATCGTTTTATCTAATAATCAGTAACTCTTTCTTCGTTCTTTCGTAGCCGTATATAATATTGTTTCATTTTATAGGTATGGGAAAATATCACTTACATAAAAATTGTATTTACATTAACTACAGGCTAATTAGCCGACGACGCGACGTTGCTATTATACAGTTTGTGTTCTTTGAAATATTTTAATGTTGTGATTTCCTTGTTATTTTAACGAATTATAATATTTATATGTGTAAAATCATTTATATATTAAATCATTTTTTGTGGTATTTTGTTAGCCTGGGAATTTCTATACAGTCATTAAAAACCACTGATAAACCTCGCGTATAGCGCAGACTTATATACGTACCTAATTTATTAACAAAATTAACAGCAGGAAATTTCCTGCTCAAAATATGGAGCAGTCCTACTAGGGAAGTATCTCTACCATTCAAAAGATCATAGCTAAATATCTCTGCTTTCAAGCAGCTTCGTGTACCTGTGGTGAGAAGAGGGGGATTGGGAGGTAGAGCCGGCAACTCGCTTGCGATGCTTCTGGTTAAGCATACGTCTATATATTACGGAAACCGCCTAAGATCAGGTAGGTCGTACGATTGTTTGCCATAATGGTCGTGTAAAGAAAGCGTTTGATTGATAACTAAAATACAAAGAAGTTTTTCACAATCCCAAAGTCAAAAATAACTCAGAAATGTCGTCAGCGTCGGATCACGTCCTAGCTTTACTAGGCAGTTACAGGACTGTCGATCTACAGTCTTATATAATAAAACGCCTGTAGATTAACCAACAATTTAGATCTCTTCAGCCTGTAATATCCCATTGTTGGGCATAGGCCTCTTTCCCCGTGTAGGAGAATGATCAGAGCTTAATCCACCACGCTGCTCCAATACGGGGTGGCGGATATATTCCTACGATGAGTAACGATCGCGATCATTTGTACATGATAACAACCGGGACCGACGGCTTAACGTGCTCTCCGAGGCACGGTGGGGAGACCTACAAGGATTGCACAAACACACACCGCCGCAAATTAGGTAAACAGAAATAAAATTAACAAATGCTCATATATTTTTATTTTTTACACATAGGAACAAACAGAATTGTTAGAAACTGTAAAATATACAAATTTTGCTTATTAATATCACTTCATATACAAATATGTCTTTACTATCGAGACTACATTTAATAAAATTTGGCGTTTTTTAATAAGTGCATTGTAGTTTATTTCTAACTATATTTGGCACTTGACCATATTTCTAAAAAATATGTACCCATGTTAAAACAATTTATTAATTTATCTTTATTATAATATACACTATCAACACTTTACTAATACGGAAGTTACCGCGATTGTCACTTTTGAATCTCTTGATATTCCTGCGAAGTTACAGGCAAGTCCCGTATTCCCGTATACAGGGCAGTCCTCGTACTTACGGCAGGATAGGTTCTCGGAATACGCGACGTAAATCGAAACGACGTAAGTCAAGACATATTTTTTCATATGTTTACCTACATGTAAAACTCATGGGTTAGGGTCCACACGGACTCAAATTTTATAAAACTGCATTAATAACAAAGGATATACATACTTTATTATAAAAAGTAAGTTCTTAAAATAATTATATATGTACGACAAGTGAATTCTCCTATGCCGGAAATCGAAACAATTGACGTATGCTTGAGGAATAGTTTCAAAACATTGTTCGACGTAACTCGAAACGACGTAAATCGAAACGACGTAAATCGAAACGACGTAAGTCGAGGACTGCCTGTACTCGTAATTAAGCAATAAAAATATTGTCGATGGAAAAATTATGTAAAAAATATCGGTAATTTTTAGTCGTTTTTTAATTGTTACTTATAAGCAATGGTCACTCTTATATCCTATCTACGTCTATCACCAAGTTATATTTTTGACTAACACCATATCACAAATTGCTTATTACTCACAAGAGTAAAATACACACAACTCTTACATACATACATTACGCTTTTTAACATTATTTTCTCGACGTTGGTTGTTTGAAAGAAAGATAAGATCCTCTTTATATACAACACTTCGTCTAATTATAACGAAATTGTATGTTTTTTTTGTATGTACAATAAAGAATAATAATAATAATAATTTGAAAACAGAAGAAGCCTTACAGTTATATACATAAATCTTGAACGACGGTAGACAGTAAACAAAATAAATTTATTTACACAGCTTAAAGCTATCGTTAAATAATTATACAATTTTATACAGGATGGGGATGATAATACAACGATAACTTGGACAGCGTATATGTAATGACATTCCAAGCCCACATACAAAAAATCAATAAAATACATCCAGTAGTTTAGTCACAAATTATGATTTTTCATTTTTTAAAATTTCTACGTATGTATCAGACTAAAGACCTGACCTACCCTAAAACCGGCGGTTAACGACTCAAGGACAGCTATTATTATTTTTAAAAACATAGATTAAGAAATAATGGATATGGCATCGACTGCCACAAAAAGGCACAATTTTTAATCATTGCCATTTAGTAGAGATGGGCGTAACGGCTACATTTTGATATTACGTTATAACGTTACGCTACTTTTAAATCACTTATTATTTTTTACGTGATAATATTTTTTTTTTTTTTACCAACTGTGAAAGTTGTGAAACCCTTGTGAGATCAATTTTTTTTTTGGGATTTTTTGACCTGGTAATTACAACCTTTAGGTCAACTCTTATTATTTGTGAGATCAAATGCAGAATGAAATTGAAGATCAAATGTAGAAGTGAAACTTCTATGGCAAACTAATTAAAAAAAAACTAATTTAAAATTAGCGGCTTGCAGCGCGGCTCGTCCTTCCCTGTCTTTTTGCCGTTGCATCTGGTTTGAAATCATAACGATTCTAAAGAAATTTCACTTCAATAAATACCTACAAGAATTACGTAACTCGTTTACAGATACAAGATAAAATAAACTTACCGCTATTTTCATTCCTGTTATTTTCTCTACTTATTTCTTCATATATAATTAAATGCTTTTGTTTCGTATGTTTTTTTAAATTCGTTATAGTAGTTTTAAATGAAAGTATATTTTTACAATATTTACATTCCGCTTTTTTTTGCAATTTCATGCACCACAGTAAAATAATTCCACATTTGTCCTTTTCGTGGCATTTTACTCTACTCACTAAACAACTATACTTAATTATATAAAGAACTATACTTAATTATATAAACAACTTAATTATAATTATTAATTATATTTACAGTTTCTCAAAACGCAACACCGCAACCGTAAAATTCGTAAATAAACTCACGAAAATGACGAACATCATATGAGAACAAACGCGTTGTCCATACTGAAAATTTAACCGTTAAACAAAACGAAATAATATGAAAAAAATAAGTCTAACGTGTAGTATAATAAAAATAATAATACGAACTAAAATATTTTAAAATTTATTTCAAAAGACATTGAAAGGAAAATAGTTCTTATTCAGTTACAATAGAATACAATTTGACATGAGACTAAGCTAAGATATTATACGCAACGTGAATGTTCTGGACATTCAAAGGAAAATAGTTCTTAGTCCGTTACAACAGAATACGATTTGACATGGGACTAACATATTATACGATGTTCTGGACATTAAAAGGAATTTTGTGACCATAGAGTACAATTTGGCTCTGTGTACATTTGAGGTAAAGTAGTAAAAATAAAAATATTCTTTCAAACCTTACCTGGGAAGCGTGATATTATATCACGCTTCCCAGGTAAAAAAAATAACAGGTGATAAAATGATTTAAAAATAATAGGTGATTTTATCCGCTACCTAATATAACGAACACCTCTACCATTTAGTGACAGTTCGCAGACCAAATAATATTATAATAACTAATGTTTAAAAAAAAATAACTTATTCAGTATCGGCTACTGATCAGTTCTGCATATTTAAAAAAAATTGATGGTTTGAGAAAATTTAAATCAAATAGTTTTTTATTCAATTTAATTTTAAATGCGTAACAATTTATTTTAATTTACTTTTCTAACTTACTATTTTTTATTCAATCAAAATAATGAAGTTTTGTAGGTACAAGCACATAGCATTTCCACGCGATTCTGCCGCGTAGAAAGAAGGCCACGCGCGAAGGCGGGGCGATGACGCGTGTAACAGGTCAGTGATCCTGTAGTTACAAAAATGATGTTATAAAATTTTATTAAATTATATTGAATTAGTTTGTATGAAAAAATCTTTTTTTTTGATTTTGATGTTAGGACTTATCTGATGGTTTTGAAATACTTCTTTATACTAGTACTAACGGTGTTTTCAATTATCGTTCTATTGTCATCCACACCTTGTATAAACGTAGCGGCAATCAAAAATTTATCAAAAGTTATAAAATTAGTACTTAGAACAACCTATCTTCATTCTTTCTATTGTCTCACGTATAAAATTAGTGACTTAATCAATTGTGTATGGGCCTAGGTAATTTATCTATACTAATATTATAAAGAGGTAAAGTTTATAACTTTGTTTGTATATACGGGGTAATCTTCGCAAATACTGATCCGATCATGAAAATTCTTTCGCTAACAGAAAGCTACACTATTCAGGAGTGACAAGATAAAAGGAAAAAGATAAAAATATATAAAGATTTTAAATCAGCAGGATTTGAACCTGCGCCCTCTGACGTGCCGTGTCAACAATTCAATCTAATCAAGCATTATTATTTGCCTTAGAAATTAATTGGTGATTTTAAAACATTTATATTTATCTGATTTGCTTAAAATAGTGAGAGTGTATTGGAACATATCAAATTTCACCGTACCATTCTTATGTGAAATGGATTATAACGCCCAACGAAGTGGGCACGGGTCGGCTAGTTGTTGATAAAGTTAAACTTCCATATAAGTTACTGATAGGATTAATCAGCATGAAGTAGAACATACTATCAGGGCCTGTTTCACCCCCTCTGATAAAATTCAATTTACTTATAAAAATATTTGACAAATAAATTAGTTTAATATTGAACAAGAAAAAAGTTTAAAACTAAAATCCGACAAAAAAACTATTACGTCACTTTAGGTCCTATAGAGGTCGCCACATTCAATATAATGAGACACCATATAGCTGATAACCAGCGGACAATTAAGACGCTTCTAATAATACCTCATTTGTCTAAATGTGACAAGTAGTTTGGGAGATATGAGGGAACAGGTCAACATACATACATACATAATAGACTGCTAAAATTATAACCCTCCTTTTGGCTTCGCCGTAGTGGGGTAAAAAGAAATAAATCACTACATATTGACTACATATTATAAAATAAAGTCGCTTCCCGTCTGTATGTATGCTTAGATCTTTAAAACTATCCAACGGATTTTGATGCAAATTTTTTTAATAGATAGAGTAATTCAAGAGGAAGGTTTATATGTATAATACATGTATAATATGTTAGAAGAGAAACACTGATAATTTTAGAGGTTTGTAACGTATCTTTTGTTGTAGATAGTATTTATTATCAGCATTGCACCCGTGCGAAGCCGGGGCGGGTCACTACTCACTAGTATATAATAATCGTGTCTCTGTTAGGTACCGTTATACTTCAATAAAATTAGCTTTATCAGTAAATGATGAAAGAGGCCCTTATATACATTAACTTGGTTCGTAAACAATAAACTTGGTTCGTACACGTATTTAAATAAAAATTAATTTTCCTAATAACGCTCTTCGACTACCTCAGGCTGTTGATGTATTTCATGAGATTGAACACCATTATAACTCCCATGATGTCCGTGTACCCTTCGTGGTTGGTATTTGGCGAAGAATTACATAGATTTTGTCGACAGTAACAGTATCTGAAATGATAAAAAATATTCATAAATACTCCCAAATATAATGTATCTATATTCTTAACCGTCTTCCAAAAAAGGAGGAGGTTCTCAATTCGGTTGTATTTTTTTATGTATGTTAGATCAGAACTTGTGACTGGGTGGATCGATTTCGATCAATTTTGTTTTAATTGAAAGGTGTTACGTGTCATGTGGTCCCGTTTAAATTTAATTGAGATCTATTTATCTAATAGCGCGTATTTACTTTACTGTTTTTTGGTCTTATTACGTTGTATTTCCTGTCGCTGTAATTGAAGTCGGTTTCTTTCGTTTGCGAGCAAACACAATTATCCTATTTTCTATATATATATATATATATAAAACTTATAAAAGTCTTGTGTCTCGATGTTTGTCCGTACTCATCTCCGACACTTCAAGACCGATTCTAATGAAATTTCGCACTGATACTTAACATTGTCCAACTTAAAATATAGGCTATATTTTATTTCAATTAATGACCGCGATCCTACATGGGGAAAAGGCCTATGCCCAACAGTGTGATATTACAGGCTGAATCGTATCGTAATGACCGCGATATTTTGTAATGCAAAATAAAAAAAATGGCGGTAGGTACTAAATTCTCCAGGTCAGCTAATAATTAATAAAAACAAGAGAAAAATATGTAAATAAATAAATGTATAAAAGCCGTTCTTATTGCTATTTTCTTCCTTACAGCCTTGAAAAAGAAGTAACGTAAGGTATTTGATAAGTGTTAAAATACTGGCTACATACAGTTATATCGCGTACCTATATGCATACCTACTGAACCTTGAGGCAGATAAATGAAAAAAAACGAGTGTGCTTTAGACTGCACGACTAAAGTTAAACTTCTTTAGTTGCCCCTACAGATTAATGTATATTAATACGAAACGCAAAGACTATCTCTCTCTTTCTATCTTCACTAACTTTTATCTCCCTCTCAACTTCCGTTCGTCAAGCCCAATCACATTTTTCGTAATGCTCTCGTCATGGATTCACCAGCTTTACTCCCGAAGTCAAGCGTGCGTAAAGAAGTTTTACTTCAAAAATATAAATTCAAAATATTGTAATTATATTACCATAATTATACTTTATACGATGGTTTAGTGGTTTTCTTACTAAAAAATTTGACCGTCAATAGTTTAATTATCGAGTAGACTTGAACAGTGTAAACACGAAACAGCTGGCCTTTCGAGTTTCTTATGACCTTAAGTTTTATAAACTGTCAAGGTTATATATTTTTATATTTCAATGAAAATA
Source organism: Melitaea athalia (assembly GCA_905220545.2). Classification (NCBI taxonomy): domain Eukaryota; kingdom Metazoa; phylum Arthropoda; class Insecta; order Lepidoptera; family Nymphalidae; genus Melitaea; species Melitaea athalia. The sequence continues at coordinate 14,110,665 of HG992196.1, forward strand.
TAATTAGGTGTCGTATACCACTCCTTATTCTTATTATGGTCGATTTACATCAGACGAGCGAATGCTCATTCTATCCCCACTACATCAAATTCTAATCAAATTCTTTTAGTGTAAACAGGCGTAGAGCATTCTTTCGTTGTTATATATGTATATGAATACGAGTGTTCGAAGATCAAGAAAGAATGCTCTTGTTCTAGCTCTAGCTCTTTGTTCGTTTGGTCTAAATCCACCCTTATACGATTTAATGCGAGAGATATTAGGTATAATAAACCAAAATTGACTTCTTCGAAATCTGTTATATTTATTATTTGTCTTTGAACGAATATTAATAGTTTCCGTGTGTGTTAATATTCAATATTATATTTAATTGCATTTGTTGTTTTATTATTAAAGAAAAATTAAAATATTAGTTACAAAATCATTTTTGAGTAGATTTTTTTTGCAAACATTTGTTCAAGTGTATCGCTCCAAAATTGTTCACAAATTTTAAACTTAAAGCCGAAAAAAGGTGTTGCTATCTTTGGCATTTTTTTTTGCTTGTTATTCGTCGAATGTGAACGAATAAAACGTGCTTGTAATTTGAAGTTCTTTACTTGACTTTAAACCTTTACTTTTCCCTTCCCTTTTCTTTCCCACATCTTCCTTTCTCATTCCTTTTAATGTAATTATGTCTTTGACATGATTTACGAGTGAGTATCTTTGAATATATTTTTTACTTAAGGTATGCCTCAGCTACAAATATCTTGCTCAAGAAGAAGCAGCTTTACAGAAGATCACAAGTAAATAATTCTGCTCTCAAAAAGTATTACCTAATAGTTGTGCGCCTGTACTAAGGTAAGGCTTCTGAAGAGGGTCTGGGCTAGGATTGGCAATGCGCTTGCAATACTGCTGCTATTGCAGACGTACCCTAAGATACGGTATGCACTTACCACCATGTGGATCGTGCGCTTGTTTGCCAGGTTTATAGTAGGAAAAATTATATGTAATCACCTAGTCGGGGTTATCCTTTCCCCCTTGTCATCCGTGTGAGTACATCCCTCTTGATATGGCTCCAATATCTCCATCTGAGGCGACCAAGCGCCGTCTTTGTAGGCGTGATACTCGTGTTTTTGAGTTGCACAATCACGTAGCACCCCCGTTATTCTTACTGAAAAATATAAAATAGAACATTTTAAGCATACAAAAGTATTTATAATTAAATATATAACGTATAAATATTATATATAGAATCTAGTAATTTACGGGACCTGTATATAACCGTACTCAAATATATTTATAAAATAATAAGTAGGTACGTGTAGACTGGTTACGTCATTTATATAATTTCCATAAAATAATACAAACACTATTGTCTCGTAAACAGGAAATCAAACTTGATTATTTGAGCTAAAACCGTAAATATTTTACATTATATACCTGACTGTAGTAGGCAGCCATCTTTATGTTTTTTTTTTTTTTTTTTGATATCGCAGGGTAACCCATTTACGGGTGATATCCAGGACGCCCGGGTTGGCAGTCCTAGACCGTATGTCGGACTCAGCATTTGGGGTGCCACTACCGCACTAAACCCCCTGCGGGAGCCTTCAGCCGCTATACTTGGAGGGTCCCGGATCTGCAGGCAACAGGATCCCTCCAGCGACGGGCTGGCCTCGGCGAAAAGGCCAGACTTCTCCTCCATGGGGACTGTCCGGCTCACCTCTGAACAGTCCCGACGACGCCGTGTCTAGCAGGACCGGGTTCCCATCCCGGCCCTACACGGGCACAGGGGCGTTACTGGAAGCGCATTAAGTAGCGCCTCCTACGCACCCCCATTCGTCGCCCGCGGGTGGAAGCCACGTCGGCGGCCTCCTCTCTCACCCGCTCGTCGGCCTCCTTCTGGGACATTACTGTCTCGCAGAAGGAGACCATCGCCTCCCAGGACTCGTCGTCGCCGAGCATCGCGGTGATGACGCTCGGGAGTGACAAGTCCCCTCCAAGGACCGACGTCAGACCCTGACGCAGTGCCGCCCATCTCGGGCACACCTGAGTGTGCCGCGTGTGTGTGAGAGTGTGTGTGTGTGAGAGTGTGCTGGGCAGAGTCCACCGCCGCGCCACAATCGTGACATTCAGTCGTCGGCCTACTTTGGGCCGTCCGGCACAGGTAGTCACCAAAGCAACCGTGCCCGGTGAGAACCTGCGTCAGACGGAAGGTGAGGGGCTTGCGTTTTCGACGCATCCACCGCTCAAGGACCGGGCGCAGAGCAGCCGTTACGCGTGTGCCATACGGCTCCTCCGCCAGGTCCTCCCCCCACCTCCGCATTAGCGCTTCCTGCCCTATCCGGCGCACCCGCAGGATCCCGTCCAACGTGGGGTTCTCACCAAGAGCCCTCCTACCCGAGACGTATGAGTAGGTCTCGGCAAGAACCTCCGCCACGAGTTCCCACGGGGGGTCGCCGGCTAGAGCAGTAGCTGCAGCCCACGATACCGTACGGTACCCCCGAATCATCTTTATATTAGGCACCCATCTCTATGATTGCTACACTTACCTGCAGCCAGGTCAGTAACCTCAGTCAGCAGTAACCTGGCTGCAGGTAAGTATAGCAATCATAGAGATGGGTGCCTAATATAGTCAGGTATATAATGTAAAATATTGACGGTTTTAGCTTACTGCATGTAATTAACATGAGAGGGAAAAGATTTTTTAGAAGAAAAAAAAATTTTTTAAGTATTATTATTTGCAGCAGGCTTATGGTGGCAGAGGTTGTTTTTATAAATTCACAATATTGAAATCAGCCTATAAAAAATTGTTTCATCTAATTAACAGATGAGGGAAGATTTTGTTATATTCCAGATCTTAGACCACTAGAATATAAACGAATGACAAAAGTATTATAAAAAGATATAAGAAGAGATACAGAAGAGATAAATATATATCACGCACGGTGTAGATGGCCTCTACCATTATTAATATCCTTTTTATTAAGAAGCAGGTAAGCAAACTTGACCACTTCCCTTGACCAAGACCCGATACTCGTTAATTACCGAATGCTACATCGCTTGAAATTCGACCTCGTTTATATACGACTTGCTAACGATTTCATGTATATTTAATCCCACCAAAAACATTCTGTAAAAAAACTAGCCAAGTCTCGATGGAGCTGCTTGTTTATCTCTAAAAAGTAATGAAATCTAGACAAAGTCGTACCAAGTCTAAGGTTCATTACTGCGATTTCTTTATTATTATAGTTAATGTTGTGTCACTTGGCCGTTAAAGGGTACACAAGGGTACAAAACTAAGAATAATATCCCATACTGGTATTGGTAATTGGACACTAGTGTCTCATTTTAGGCGGTTGTTGATAACACATGAATTCAGCATTGACAATGCTGACTTCTGTTCTCTTATTTTTAGAGCGTTAAATCGACCACCGATCTAACATAAAATAGACGTACAGACGGACTTCTATCAATGATTAGAAGTCCGCTGGTACTGTAAATAATTTTTTATACAGTTTGTTTCAGGCTTGCCTATACAAAAGTATTATTGAAATACGCAGCTTTATCAAGCCTACAATTGATTGGTTATTCAATCAACGTTTTCCAAGTGGCAATTTTCCATCGTCAATGGGTAGCGGTTCTGGCGACAGATTGGTGCAATGGTGTCATGTAACACCTGGTTTTGTACCCTAGTGTACCCTTCAACGGCCAAGTCACACAACATTAACTATAATAATAAAGAAATCGCAGTAATGAACCTTAGACTTGGTACGACTTTGTCTAGATTTCATTACTTTTTAGAGATAAACAAGCAGCTCCATCGAGACTTGGCTAGTTTTTTTACAGAATGTTTTTGGTGGGATTTCACTTCTTTTTGTAGAAAGTAGAAACGTGGGCATATTCAGGCATATTGATTTATTTTTTAGAATTTCTTATTTGACACATTTTTTTCTTTTTAGTAACAGTTTTTTTTTGTTATTACAATACAAATATTTCTTTTCCTTTCTTCCGGTTCTGATTCTTGTACTTGACGTGTTGGTATCACCACCACTCTTAGTCCAATGCATTATATTTTGACCAAATTTTGAGCGAAATTAATATTTTAGTGTAATTTGTGTAATATTCGAGTAGAATTAAGTTAAGAGAGCAGGCAGAGGGGAGGCATTCGCCCAGCAGTGGGACGCTATAGGCTAGATTAAATTAGAAGATGTGATCTGATTTTTGCAATGACAATATGTACCATAAAAAAATCGACTGGCTAGGCCTCGCGGTTTCACCCACTGTGATTTGAGGAAAAAAATAGCCTTCCTTCTTCTTAAAGCATAACCTTTCTCTTTAAATAGGCTATCCACCTCAGAGGAATTTTTCAATTCGAATCGATAGTTCTTGAGATTAGCGCGTTTAAACAAACAAACAAACAATTCGAGTTTCAGGTTTACAATATTAGTATAGATTATTACAGATTAAGATATATAAAACATATCTTTTACACTTCCGCGGCGAAAATATTTATATGATTTAAGACTTTGATTGGATTGACAGAATAATCTGGAATTTTTCAAGGAGACCAATCAATTGAACTTTTTTTGTATCTAATTCAATCAATTGAACTTTTTTTTTTTGTAATCTAATTCTTTTGTACATTTATTATTTATTGTATATTTAAGTAGCTTGATAATTTTCCTTAGTTTACACTAAATAAATTTCTGAACGCTCGCATAAATAAATATTTGACAACCAATATGTATAATGTCAATCCGTTTTCATTACTGACATTATTATTAATTTTTAATATCTAAAATACGCCAATATCCGTATATTGTGGATATATGTTGTCGATTCGAAACCTTTATTTAAATACGTTCTTTAATTTAAGGGTAGAGTTTACCATATCGACGAGATGAACATTAAATGTTTGACAGTTACGAAACACGAACATTATATACATATACTTCCATACGAATTTTCATTCCCACCTTTCAACCCCTTACACCCTGTTTTTCGCATTATATTTTATGTAAAGGTGGTATATCGATCTCTTCTAATAGTTTGATTGGGCTCTTGTGTTTTTTAATCAGGGTCACCAGGTACTCCAGATCTTCGATTATCCTAGTTTTTATAGTTTTCCCTTTATGTAGCCATTAAACCCTAACTCTGTACCAAATTTCAGCTCTCTGAGTTTATGGGAAGTACTAGTTCTATTTTGATGATCATGAGTGAGTGAGTGAGTGTCGTAAATGCGAAACTTTGCTTTCGCTTAACTTCTGAACTAAATGACCTACAGACTTGAAATTTTGGATTTTAAGTATGTGATTATAGCTTACTCGATGACGAAAATTTCAGCGTTCTGGTCTTATCCAGAGGTTCTCAAATAGGGGCCTGAAAATGCGGCGAAATGGTTCGGGTAAAGGATGGTACGGCAGTGTTTGCTTCGCGCTCGACTTGGCGGGGGCACTGCCGTGCCCCCCGATTACTTTTTCCGCATTGCTAGAAACAAATTATAATAACGCACATTCTATTTATTTTTTAACCTATGTATAACGATTATTTTTTGTATATTTTACCGGTTGCTGATAATAAAGCTATCTAACGTGTTGTCAAACGCATCATTCGAATAAAAGTTTATGGTGGATTTTTTTTATTTTCCACCATCATAATTCGCATTATTATTATTTTTAGGGTTCCGTACCTCAAAAGGAAAAAACGGAACCCTTATATAATAGGATAGCTTTGTTGTCCGTCTGTCTGTCAAGACGCAAGGGAATCAAAACCTACGGGGTACTTCCCGTGAACTTAGAATCTTGAAATTTGGTACGAAGCAACGTCTTATAGTACAGATGAAAGGAAAAATTGCGAAAGGCATAAATTTTTGATTATATTATACTATAAAAATATTTTTAATAATTTTTGTACGGAACCCTCGGTGCGCGAGTCCGACTCGCACTTGGCCGGGTTTTTTTTGTGTTACCCACACATGAGGAAAATATTCCACCATCATACTCAATTTTATCTGTCAGATAATTATGTTCCTATAAATGTGTACGAGTATATTTACTTTAGTAGCTAAAGTGAAAAAGGCCCTGTGGGTCTGTTTAACCTCCTGCTGATTAGTGGTGGTTAATATAGCGTATAGCATAAAAGTATAGCATGCTAAATGTTTATAGCATATAGCATTTGCTATACCGACTATGACTTCGCGCTAAATTTTTAGCGTTTTCGAACTTTTACGTATGTCCACTCACGAAAAAAAACTGTTATTACCAATTTTTATTTTTATTATAAATCAATGTACGAATAAAATTTCCCTAATACAGTGACCAATAAAATAAACATCATAACACTTTAAGATGCTACAAAAATAACTTATAAATGCAAAATTCAATTTCAATACCTCACCATTCGATAGTGGCAGATTTTTATCACAAACAGCACAATAATATTTACACTTAATACTTTTTATACACATTACCACTTATTATTATTTAACACATATTTACACTTACCTATTATTAATTATTATTTAATCACTGTCGTTGTCGCTGCAAAATCAAATCACACTTAATACTAACACTAAATAAAACAAAATTAATACTAACACTAGATAAAACAATTAAAACTAAATAAAACAAACTGAATATGTACTATAACACTAATAAACTAATTACTAATACTAATAATAAAAATTAACAACAATAAAAACGAAAACTTTTGTAGCCGATAGTGTTAAAGACAGAGATAGTGGCACGAATACTAACGTGCTAACTAACGTGTGACTGAGATAGATTACCGTATACCGAGCATTTCCGAATAAGCACGAAGCTGTATGAAGTAAGCAAGAAGGGATGTGCATACGCGCGCCTGAGGGTGTTGTTTAATCGATTTTTATTGAAATCGATTAAAATTAAGTCATAAAAATACATTTATTTTTAATTTTAAAAGGTTTTAAATTTTCTCAAATAGTTGTTACTTAAGTAGTCGTAAAATAGATAACTGATATTCAAGTAAATCGTGTCTTTCAACTGAGAAAATTTAATTTTTGTAGTTTTTTTTTATTAATGTCGAAATCTCGTTTATTAATGACAAAATTGACTATATTTGTAAATCTAATAATATCTTACATCGTTTAATATCTTATATAAACAAAAATCAATAAATCCTAAATAAAACTAATCGATTGCGCAATTCGGTTGATTAAAGGATCGATTGTGTTTGCATATGGTTAACAATGTGCTATAAAGATAGCATATAAAATAGCATGCTAAAAAAATTTAGCATTTAGTCTATAGCATGTTTTTAGTTTATAGCAGATTTGAACATCACAGCTGCTGATAAATCAAATGAAATCAAAATCAAGAGTTACTTTATTCAAATAGGCTTCAAAGGCTCTATTTAATCGTCATTTTACTAATTAAAATTATATATTTTTTAATTACTTAAACGAGAAGCTACTGCTGATTCGACATGCAGATTCTGTAGGGGAAAATCAGCAAGAACATCCACAGTTACTCGTTAAAAAGAAATTGAACCTACGAGTATTACCTTATGTCTGAAATTTAATTGAGGTAGGGCACAGCAGGAAATATTCTGCTCAAAATCTAAAGCAACTCGACTGAGGAAGAACCTCGACCTTACAAGAGATTGCAGCTAAATAATTCTGCTATCAAGCAGTGTTGTGTTCCTCAGGTGAGTAAGGTGACCAGAGCCCCTGGGGGGATTGAGGTTAAACATTAATATAAAAGGTAATATCCGCATACCCGCATTGGAGCAGCGTGATCGATTAAGCTCTGATCCTTCTCCTACATGGGGAAAGAGGCCTATGCCCAGCTGTGGGATATTACAGGCTGAAGCGTATTAATATAAAAGCACACAACAACCATTAAGGATTAAACACGTACCTCCATTCTGTATATCGAGATGAAATTCCTGCTTCATGCACATCGTAGAAAAGGGACAGTCGACTATGAATTTGTCTGAATGGTCGAAGTGCATACAGAGTCGCTTGGTCGTGTTGTAGTACTGGCCAGGCGGTGGGTTGATCAAACACTGGTAGCACTGTAACGATGACACTTCTGGAAAAAGAATAGAAATCATATCTATCTATCCATCTAAAAAACGTCCGGAGATCCGAACTAGAGACGAACTTTATCCAACTGCGTAATGGACGAAAATTATTTAATATTTATTTTAGTGTAGCGACATCTATTAACGAACTTAAGAACTGACGATTCTACATCGCGCTATCGAAGTTATCGGAGCGATTGAACAATATATACAAGAACCCGACAACAACCGTTGGGGCATTAGCCCTACCAGACACAACACCCGTCTGGTTGGAGGATCCTCCCTTTTCGAAGGTGGACGAGGAACTACAACTATTATATTAGAAAAACAATCGCGCAAATTTTTTATTTTTATTTAATAATGGAACTCGTGGGGGTTAAAAGAATAAATTTAATACCTACCGACACTATGAAGCCTGTATAAAATGCAAACGTCGGGTTGTCTATTATTTTCCTGGCATAACTACTGGTTGGCAGGTATAAACAGGTATATTGATATATATTGATATAGAATAGTTACTTTCAACCACAAGTTTAATAAATAAATCTTACATTGAACGCTGTTTCATTGTGAATACGATGGCATAGGGTTGTCTGCTAAAAGTCAGGTTTAAATTACGGTTACTGATATATAATATAGCCTGGCCGAGAATTTTACAGCCAACTTTATCAAAATTTATCTTTAACATACTAAAGAAGATAAATACTTAATTTTTATCCATTTCTTAGATGGGTCAAGATCACGTTTAGTTCGTATCAACTATAACGATTATTTAAAGTTCTAGCGTTTGACAAGTAAGGTAAGATAACGTCTGACGGGTCAGCTACTAGCTATAGGCCAGTCAATAAAGCATTTAACCTCGCACTAAATTTCCGATCCAATTTTAGTTTTTTATTAGGTTAAGGGTCACTTGCTGACCATAAAAACATAAAATGCTGACAGATCCAGGTGGAGCTTCGATCGCAATCTTAAAGAAAAGTTTTTGGCCGATATCTCGAAAACTATCAACTTTAGGGCAAAAGTTATTCAAATCTTTTTTGTAGACAATAAAATTTCGCATCTTTTATTTCCTGTAAACTTTTTTGTAAAACTTACCGTTTACGAATTATGGCCCATTTAATGAACCCGTTTTTCATTTTTGGCCAATAACTCTTCAAATATTGGATTAATCAATAAAATGCATCTATCTATTTTTTAAGATCACTTTATTCTCTACAACTTTTGTTTAAAACTTTTTTTTCTAATGTCCATACTTTTTGAGTTATAAAACGTTTAATGTTGGACTACCGGGCGTAAAGTCGAAAATTTCAAGGTACGCATAGAATATAATGGTACAAATTCAACAAACAAATTAAAAAAAAAATAACCCGCTTATTTATGTACTTAAAAATTGATAGTACATTTCCTTACCTGAAATAGTAATTTTTTTTTATATTTTTTTTTATTATATTTCGTACAACTAACTGCCGCGTCACCCGCCGAGCGCCGGCATTTCTAAATTAAAATATTTATAACTCAAAAAGTATGGACATTAGAAAAAAACGTTTTAAACAAAAGTTGTAGAGAATAAAGTGATCTTAAAAAATGGATAATTGCATTTTATTGATTAATGCAATATTTAAAGAGTTATTGGCCAAAAATGAAAAACGGGTTCATTAAATGGGCCATAAATCGTAAACGGGAAGTTTTACAAAAAAGTTTACAGGAAATAAAAGATGCGAAATTTTATTGTCTACAAAAAAGGTTTAAATAACTTTTGCCCTAAAGTTGATAGTTTTCGAGATATCGGCCAAAAACTTTTCTTTAAGATTGCGATCGAAGCTCCACCTGGATCTGTCAGCATTTTATGTTTTTGTGGTCAACAAGTGACCCTTAACCAAATAAAAAACTAAAATTGGATCGGAAATTTAGTGCGAGGTTGACCAAAAAAACGTCTATTTTTACTAGCCTACTATATTAAACATAATTATTGTTTTTATATATAAATGCTTAAAAAAACTTTATACGTGATAATACGTGAAGCAAAAATTTTGTACCCCTTTTTACGAAAATTGCGTTGACAGATGAGTATAAAATTTCGCACACTTATAGTTTATATAGAGAAGCAGTGCAGAATGCTAATATATTTTTAAAATTATTCATATAAAATACATTAAATCAATAAAAAAAGCATGAGGGCGCCTTCAAATTTGCCGCGCTGCTTCCGCGCGCCAAATTTGAAGGCGCCCTTACACACACTACCATGTAATTTACACACACGCATATATACTCTTTTGTTTAATGTTCAAACTTATAATTGAAATTAATTATAGTCGAATTTCGACCACTAGGCTACAACTTGTAAACTTTAGAATGGCAAAATAACATCCCGCGTCTATTTAACGCATAAAATAAATATATAAATATTTAAATACAAAATTGTTTCTATTTAGATTAATAAATTACATATAGATAGTTTATACATTCAATCTACATATATATCCGGGATATAATTATAGCGGAACAAAATATTTCCTATGAATGGGTTCAGAATTTAGAACACGCAAACGAAATTGCAATTATTATATAAACTAGAAAAAACTAACAAGTAGCATTGGGTTATAAAACCTAATCATCATTTTACAATTATAACTATAATATCATTGTTAAAATTCTAACACCTCGTATGTAGTGGTGGTTAATATAGCGTATAGCATAAAAGTATAGCATGCTAAATGTTTATAGCATATAGCATTTGCTATACCGACTATGACTTCGCGCTAAATTTTTAGCGTTTTCGAACTTTTACGTATGTCCACTCACGAAAAAAAACTGTTATTACCAATTTTTATTTTTATTATAAATCAATGTACGAATAAAATTTCCCTAATACAGTGACCAATAAAATAAACATCATAACACTTTAAGATGCTACAAAAATAACTTATAAATGCAAAATTCAATTTCAATACCTCACCATTCGATAGTGGCAGATTTTTATCACAAACAGCACAATAATATTTACACTTAATACTTTTTATACACATTACCACTTATTATTATTTAACACATATTTACACTTACCTATTATTAATTATTATTTAATCACTGTCGTTGTCGCTGCAAAATCAAATCACACTTAATACTAACACTAAATAAAACAAAATTAATACTAACACTAGATAAAACAATTAAAACTAAATAAAACAAACTGAATATGTACTATAACACTAATAAACTAATTACTAATACTAATAATAAAAATTAACAACAATAAAAACGAAAACTTTTGTAGCCGATAGTGTTAAAGACAGAGATAGTGGCACGAATACTAACGTGCTAACTAACGTGTGACTGAGATAGATTACCGTATACCGAGCATTTCCGAATAAGCACGAAGCTGTATGAAGTAAGCAAGAAGGGATGTGCATACGCGCGCCTGAGGGTGTTGTTTAATCGATTTTTATTGAAATCGATTAAAATTAAGTCATAAAAATACATTTATTTTTAATTTTAAAAGGTTTTAAATTTTCTCAAATAGTTGTTACTTAAGTAGTCGTAAAATAGATAACTGATATTCAAGTAAATCGTGTCTTTCAACTGAGAAAATTTAATTTTTGTAGTTTTTTTTTATTAATGTCGAAATCTCGTTTATTAATGACAAAATTGACTATATTTGTAAATCTAATAATATCTTACATCGTTTAATATCTTATATAAACAAAAATCAATAAATCCTAAATAAAACTAATCGATTGCGCAATTCGGTTGATTAAAGGATCGATTGTGTTTGCATATGGTTAACAATGTGCTATAAAGATAGCATATAAAATAGCATGCTAAAAAAATTTAGCATTTAGTCTATAGCATGTTTTTAGTTTATAGCAGATTTGAACATCACAGCTCGTATGTCACAACTACCATTTTTTAAACATATACACATGTATACATCTAAGTCGGCAGTAAGTAAGCGATTGACGTCGATTATAGAAGCCTGCAACGCCAGAAGCATTGCAAGCGCGTTACTGATCCTACCCCCCGAATATCCCCCCAGCAGCTCTGGTCACCTTACTCACCACAGGAACACAACACTGCTTGAAAGCAGTATTATTTGGTTGTGGTCTTCTGTAAGGTCGAGGTACTTCCCCAGTCGGGCTGCTCCAGATTTTGAGTAGGATATATCCCACTGTGCACTACCTCAGTTACTTTTCAAGAGAGCAAAAGAATGTACCGTATTATAATAAGCTATACCTTATATTTATAATTTATTCAGCATGTTTGATATTTATTGATTTATGTTTTTTATTATCATATCAAAATTTTCGATCCAGCGGGATTCGAACCCGCACCTCCCGACAATCCGTGTCCGGTGCTCTAGCCGTTAAGCTATGGATCTATACCCAGCGGAATTGAAATTCTTGATATGATTTTATTCGGTTTTAAGCAACCTGACTAACTCAACTGACAACTCTGATATGATAATAAAAAACCTCATGTGTGGGTAACACAAAAATAAAAATAATACGAATTATTGATTTATACCTAAAACTTTTATGTTTTATACGTACATCATAAGTAGGTACGTTATATCGGTCGTTATTTTTATTTATTTTGCAAGTTTGATCGGACGATACTCTTAAGCTAAAGCTTGTTATCAATTGGCGTCAAAATGTCAAGAACCCCAAATGACTTCGATAGCGGTAGAAGTTTAACGACACACTTTTAATTCTTTACTCGAATTATTATTCGATAAATTAAGAGTGCTTTAATATTAAATTAAAGTACGTAGTATTGTTTGCTGGCTATGAATCATGTATTTTCTTAGACGCCCACGCTAATTCGCATTACGCATGCGTTGGTGAATGACCTTTCATGGAACCTTGTTCTCGTACCAACTTACAAATCAAAAATATATTTTAAATTCTAATACAAATTCATTTTATACGAACGATAAATATTGATATGAGTTAATATACGAGTATAAGGTGTTCAACTCCTAACTGCGTTCTATCAATAGGGTACTTTCCGTAGAGAAAAGTAAATTATAAAATTTGATAAAAATTAAAATTTATATAGAAATACACCTAAATATTCTGATTTGGAATCATAAAAGCACATTATTGATTTATTATATTGAAATTAAAAGTCGTATATTTTAATCTGTATATCACGTGACCTGAAACACGAGCCGCCATGGTGTGACGTCATACGGGCAATAACAAAGTTCTTTCAGTGCTGTCAACAGCTAGTGTATATACTAATATCTATCAATTTTAACTTCAAGGAGTAATACTTGTGTTCTTTCGTATATTAACTCTTCATATCTTGTTCCAACTGAAATAATATGCATTCATTACCAATTTGTTGATGGTTGTCATAGTAATTGTAGGTTATGTTACTCTCTTACTTACGTCATACACTATTGTTATTGCACATATTACGTCACCAAAATGGCTGTAGCGTTTTCGCGGTAATAAAAAAGGTTTAAAATTTAATTTAATTTTATTGCATGAAAGCGTGTTTATTTTGCCGAAATATATTTTTTTGTGGCTTTTTATTAGAAAATCAACATTTTGAAGTACTTTTTCAAACACAGTGGAATACCCTATTGGGGAATATTGAAGGTGTTATAGGTTACGTTCCGCGTGATAATAAGGTCCTAGCATTTTTTTTAAATTTTACTTTGTCTTAATATACTAGCTAATCTTGTAAGCGACTTCTGCATAACCGTCCAATACTATTTTTCTTAACTCTAAAAAACTACGATAATGTGAAATATTAATACTAACTGTCGTAAAGGTACAACCACGGTACAACTAAGAACCGATTATGACAATTTATTCTTTTTCTGGTAGAATAATTTTTTTATTTCAAATTAATACGCGCTCACGAAACGTATCATGCCGAGCAAGTCTATTAAATTAGCTCGTCAATTTAAACTAAGTCAAATTTAAGTAAGGGCTTGGAATTTTCTTGTCTCGCAGATCATGATCTGTTACACCTACATGTACTAGTACAAATAGGGGTCCATTTGTAGGAACGCAGTTAAAAGTCGAACACCTTATGTATGTAATCTCTTTGTTTACTAAAAAAATATATCGAAGTGAAGAAAGGTCTTTATCGCAATTTCAATTTTTCATACAAACAAAATCGGAACTTAGTTTTTTTTTAAAGTAAAATGGTTATTTTTGTGTCATTAGAACTGTATGTTTTCGTCAACTAAAAATATTAAAATAAATATATATAATGATACTAGCGTAGCGGCCCGGTACGTGCTTCGCAACGTATATTGACAGCAAAATCCCCAGTAACAAAATGATCCGCCATTTATTGAATTCATTTGTTACAAAAAAATTTATAAATGAAGAACCGCTAGACCGATTTTGTGCAAACTTCACATAAACCATCTACTAAATAGTCCGAACAAAGCCTATCAATTTGGTTTGGATAGGTGAGCCCGTTCTTGAGTTATAAAATTACAACGAAAAGTGGCATTGATTGATTTTTATATATATAGATACAATATGAAATATAAATTAATATTGAGTTGTGTCTTTATGCGTAGGAGGCATCGATTTTGGGGTTTTGATTCAACGATGTTGAAATGATGGCATTTCATCATCAACATCGTATTAGGTATGACCTCATTATAAGCAAAGCAAACCAAAGAATTAAATTCATATTTAGAATTTATAAACATAAAAATATTTTTATTGACCTCAAGCTAAAATTGGTTACAATTGGTTTAAAATATAGTTTTATCGATTAAAATTTTTTTTAACGTGCATTACATCATCCTTCCATTACTTCATCCTTGCTGGAAGTGTCTTGGAATATTATTATACCGTGTAATCTAAGCGTGTAATCCTATATATAAGACACAAGTTGACAGACTTGATTTATTGCAACGTATTTTGCAAGGATTTTCTATACTAACACACAAGCTAGACAGAAAAACAATCAAATCATTAAGAATTGTGGGAATGTTTTTAATTAGTATTTTTGCGTCTGTTGTTTGCAACTGTTTGTTGTAAATTTTTTAAATATATTAAACCAACTGATCCGGCGAAGTTCATACCGTTACTTTTTTTCTCTTGAATATATATTTTTTGTCTTTTATAAACCTTGCCCGTACAATAAAGAACACATTTCTTTCCTTTTTTCGGAGTTGGTTAAAAAAGAATTATGCAGTTTGGTGTTGTTTGGAAGTTCTGGGCGTACACAGAATTCAGTGATTTAATTCATCATCGTTATCACTTCAGCCTATCGCAGTCCACTGCTGGACATAGACCTCCACAAGTTCACGCCAAAATTGGCGTGAACTCGTGTGTTTTGCCCATAGTCACCACGCTGGGCAGGCGGGTTGGTGACCGCAGGGCTGGCCGTCGCACCGAAGACGCTGCTGCCCGTCTTAAGCCTGTGTATTTCAAAGCCAGCAGTTGGATGGTTATCCCGCCATCGGTCGGCTTTATAAGTTTTAAGGTGGTAGTGGAACTGTGTTATCCCTTATTCGTCTCTTACGACACCCACGGGAAGAGAGGGGGTGGCTATATTATTTACTGCCGTAGCCACACAACTTAAGCGATTAAGTGATTTAATTATTTAGGTATAATTTATTAAAATTAACCCGAAACAAAGCATTTGAGAATTTTAATTCTATTTTGTACTTTTATTTAATTAAATTAATTATGTATGAGCCTTACGCGTAAATGTAAGAAACATAACGTTAACGTCTAGAAATATACATTTCTTATAAAATATAAATACAAGGTGGATACAAATATTTAAATTAAGTTCAAAAACCTGTCTTGTACCTAAAACGAATGCCTAACTTAGGAGCAGACGATCGTGTGTGTGTTTAAAATATTTATTTAATTAATTATTATTCATTAAACTTTATTGCGTGAACTCAGAAATTCAACTAAACGGATACCTATAAGGCTATTATTAACATAACACTAGTTTTCGTTAAGTCAGCGATCTACGGTTGAATACACTAGTCGCTTCCTTCTTCGTTAAATATGTGAAAAGAAATGAACGTTCAGCTTTCAACGTATTAATTGTTACATACTGTTTATTGTTGAGTTATATGATTGTGGCGCACCCGTACATATAAAAACTTTTTATATTAAGATAATATCAGACCTCATTTTTGTTTATATTTTTATAATTTTTTTTTAAAGACGTCTACAATTTATATTTTAAGTACATTGATTCTTTACGGGTTATATTTTAAAGATATTTCATTGCTTTTCCACGTAAGGCTTTTTCGAATTTAAGATAAGACAATTTCAAAATTTATGGTAATTAAAACTGATTGGTACGTAGAACGAAATATTTACCACGTTGCGTTTTTAGTTGTTTTGAGTTGAGTCGAGTCCCTTTTTAACGGACTTCAAAAAAGGTTGTTCTGAGCAACGACCTATTATACTAAGTTCTGAGTCCCTTCTTAACGGACTTCAAAAAAGGTTGTTCTCAATTCGACTGATTTTTTTTTAATGTATGTTACCTCATAATTATTAACTGGTCATACCGATTTTGATGATTGATTTTTTAATCGAAAGCTGGTGGTTGCCACTTAGACCAATTTGATCGAGACCTGACGAGTAATTTTTGAGTTATCAATATAAATATGTAATTATAAAATAAAACTAAACTATTAGCGACTTAAAAACTTATCGTATTGTTTGTGATAAATATGTAGCACAGTGAAAACATCTGCTTATCTCCTTACAACATAAGGTCTCGTAATATCTTAAGAAGGAAATACATTCCAGAAGTATTACGGTACGTATTTATGATCTTTATAATAAAAATGAATGTTGCTGAGTGCCTAAATCGAGAACGGCTCGACCGATTCGGCTAAATTTACTTTTGTATGTTCCTGAAATTCCACGGAAGGTTTTTATGCTAAAAAAAACGAAAAAAAAAATAGACAGACCGAAGTCTGTCCGGGCAGCTAGTGTTTAATATAATTGTAAGGTTTAATAATCATCTTAAAAATAGTATTGTAACGATGTAGAATCGAAAACGAAATAAATTGATGGACTTATATACAATCTGTAATACCTAGGTCTATTTGTGTTCGTTTAAGGTTTTATTATATTTTTAATTTTGGAAACACTATTGTAAAATCAATTAGAACTGTCAATAACTAATCAATTAATCATTAACCAACAAAATTTCCACTTATCGTTATAATTTTGTTGTACTACATAACATAACTTTTTTTTTCTGTCTGTTGTCTTGTGGACTTATTCCCTATAAGATATCCCTTCCAGTCAACCAATGGTCATGACTCATGAGTGTCATAATATAGAGGTAGACAGTGGAAGAAATAACAGCGAAAAAAAAATTAATCTTAAAGCTATGTCCGTTAAAACTAGCAAAACTTGCGAATTGTGTCAAGGTTGGTTTGAACACATAAAGTAGACAAACACATATGTTTATTTATTCAAACTTTTTGCACATTTATCGTCAATGTTAATAAAAACGACGACACCATAATTTGCTAAGCCCATAACTCGAGTTACTATTTAAAATAGAAAGTACGCGTCATGTCAGAAGTGAAACTTCTTTGTCAAACTAATTGAAGAAGTAGGCGGGATCATAATTGCAAAAAACTAATTGAAAAAAAAAACAACGTCACGCGGTTTTCGCAGGCGGTCACCCATCCAGGTACTGAGTTACTGACGCGTTACCCGTTGCCGCGTCGTCTCGATCACCTATATCCAAATACTGACGCGTGACGCGTTGCCGCATCGCCTTTCTCTCAAATTTTACCCTCATGAGACTAAGGAAGTTTCACTTCAAAAATGAAGTGCACTACTGTTTGTGTGTGTGTGTACACACTATGTGGCTGTAGAGGTTTGTTGGCATCATGATGGCATTGACCTTGTTTATGTAAAGACGCGTGACTGAGTTTGATTTGAAATTATCTCCGATGTTTTATTAATGTTATGAATGAAATATGGTAAGCAACTTAAGAGCCCCAAACTATCAAATAATTTGTCAAATTTTTATTTTACAAACATGTTTGTAAAATTTTTCGAACGTGTGCGAGCTTGTTTCTTGTGTTTGTTATATGAAAACATGAAGTTTGACAAGCAAATTTGACAAATTATTTTATCGTTTACAGGGCCCTTTAACGCTTGTGTTATAGGTAATATCAAACTGTTATAGTATATAAAAATAGTAAATATAGAAATAAATACAAATATTACACCCAGACTGAGGCGGGAATCGAAATCACTACCCCCCGGAGCAGAAAGCAGGGTACAAACTGCGCCAACGGGCTAGTCCTAGTAGAGGTTATATTATCTTTATTTTGTTTTATTTATTAAATTGTATTTACATTGTTTACTTGATTTTTGAACGAAACTTGTTTGATTTTGGTTAGTAAGAATAAAACTATTTTCAAAAATAAAATTAAAGTAATTCATTTTTAACCATTTCTATGTAAATTTTCCTTTATTTTAAGCTCAGTAATTGAAGACTAAGAGTAAATAAAAAGTCATTTCCGTTTACTTGTTCTTTTGTAATATATTAAACTAGCTTCTGCGCGCGACTTCGTCGGCGTGGACTCCGCTCCTATTGGACTTAGCGTGATGATACATAGCCTATAGCCTTCCTCGATAAATGGGCTATCTAACACTGAAAGAATTTTTCAAATCGGACCAGTAGATTCTGAGATTAGCGCGTTCAAACAAACAAACAAACAAACAATCAAACAAACAAACAAACAATCAAACAAACTCTTCAGCTTTATTATATTAGTATAGATATATTATGTGTATACTGCGCCTTTGAATGTTAAAATACTTTAAAATAATTGAGGTGTTTACATCTAGCATTTTACTGATAATAGTATGTATTTATTGGATTATCTTAATTTTAGGTTTTATGTTTAATAACTTATATAAGAATTGTTATAGAAAGTTGTTACCCATGGCATGCAAACCAAGAGGTCAAGGTAACTGTGTCAATATTGCGAACAAAAACCTAATCATTGCTAAACTATCGAAAATTATGTGATGTGATCTCTCTGACTCCATTCAACCATGCAACAACGCACAATCAATAGGATTTCTTATGACTATAGCTCATATTCAAGAGTTTATCTGCGCTTCATGTATGTTTTATTTTTTTATTTGTTTCTAAGGGGTAAATTCAAAAACTGCTGGACCTTCTGGACATTTTACCAGGAGGATGCTACTTTTTCTATTTCAACGGGATGTCAATTTAAAAGGGGGGAAACAGAACGGCTAAAATGGTCGTCAGTAACAGTCGTAATTCACGCGAGCGAAGCCACGGTTGGAAAGCTAGTTGAGTAAAAAATTCAGATAACACTCAATTTAGTCTCAATTTTATAGTAAAGACAATAGCAGTTGTTGTTAAAAATACTTTTTGTGTGTGTTTTTGTCTTAGTTACGATTTTATTTCAATTATTTATACAATAACTAGCTGACCTGGCGAACTTCGTACCGCCTTTTTTTTTTCTTAAATATAATAATTACATATGAGTAGTTTGGTTTCATAATTGGTTAAATCCCAAAATAACACTTTTTAAACTGACAATGCAGCTACATTCGCTTTGTAAAAATAAACCTTTTTTTAATATCAAAACCGGCCAAATCCTCGCGTTTACCTTTTAAAATCGACTTCAAAAAGTGATATTGGTATCAATAACGGTCAAATCCTTGACAGTTAATAATCAAAATTGGACAAATCCACTTCAACCAATCAGGGATGAGTTCTTAGTATGGGGCCAGCGGCCATTTTGAATTACTGTCAGTTGCATAGTTTGCCACGACGAGTGTTTCTCCGCGTTTTTTATTAAATAAATGTAGTAAAAATGGAAGAATCGCAAGAAAACATACAAGAAACAGAAGCTAATTTTTCGAGAAAAAGGATTCCTCAAACAAAAAAGTGGAAGCGCAATGAGAAAAAAGTTTCTCGGTAAGTAATCCCTTGTGCTTCACCTCGCCAAGTGTTTGTCAGCAGGGGTGTTCAACATTTTGGTTTTGGTATACTTTTTGTGTGAATATCTGAAAGAAGTGGAACAACATTCTAAATTCATTTCGTTATTTTATGTGCTCTAGACTTCTACTCTATGTACCTATTTTGTTATTTTATTTCTCGTAGTCGAAAATTGATCACTAAAACGGGTGAAGGCTTCTTTGACTTTAAATGGTGGATGTACTAACTTAGAAAAAAACACTAGTTATTTAGAACCCTAGTGTGCACATGGTGCATTTTGTTTTGGAGTCTAAATGATCGTTCAACTATGTTTTTTTTTTTTTTTTCCTGTATATTTAACGTTGTGTATGATAATGATCAAAAATTCATCAGTATTGCAGCATTGGTGTGATTTCGCTTATTAACAAGGCACTGCTTTGCTTATTAAACTAATCATTTTTTTTTCAGATACTCTCCAAAAGGTCCACCAAATACAAAAGTACCTTGTGAACATTATTCCAAGGCATACAGATGCACATCGCTCAGAAAAAGAGATATTATTGCATTTCATTCTGCGTTTTATCGGACAAAGTCAAAAATGGATCAGGATAACTTCATCTTAAAACATACAAAAGCGTCGCCAGTCAGCCGTCGTCGCCCTAAAACTGGTGCTAGATCTGGAAAAGGATTTAATGTTGTGTATTATGCACGCAGAAGGAATAATATTGTACCGATTTGTAGAAAGACATTTCTGCACATTTTAGGCCTAAAAAAAGGGCGCGTAAATGGCGTCATAAGCCGTAATTTTATGAGTATGGGGGCTTCAGCACAAGAAAATAGAGGGGGAGATCGGAAAAAAGTCAAATTTTCAGCACAACGCAGATCTGTAAAAGATTTTATAAAAAAATTCAAACCACTTGAGATACATTATTGTCGAGGTAGCATAAAATGCAGGCAATACTTATCGTCGGACCTATCCATTGCAAAAATGTATAGATTGTACAAAGATCAAGCTGCACCGGAATCTATGAATGTTAAAGCTTCATATTTTAGAAGGATCTTTAATACACATTTCAATATTGGTTTCGGAAGTCCACGTACTGACGTATGCTCAACATGCCTTCAGTTAGAAGAGCAAATTAAACACGAAAAGAACGAAAACAAAAAAAATGAATTGATGATCAATAAAAGGGTTCATAAACTCAGGGCAAGGGCTTTCTATGACTTACTGAAAGAAAATTGTGAATATTTGTTAATTTTGAGCTTTGATTGCCAAAAGAATCAACCGATGCCCAAGATACCGGATCAAATAACGTATTATTCCCGGCAACTGTATATTTACAACTTTACTGTTGTTGTAGGACACTCTAAAACGGAGCTTAAGAAAGAAAATGTCTATTCTTACACGTGGACGGAAGATATTTTACCAAAAGCCTCCAACGAAATTGCAAGCGCTGTCTTCCACTGCTTGTGTCAATCAGTTGAAAAATATGAACAAGCTACCAAAATTCGGCTCGTTTGTGATGGGTGCAGTGGTCAGAATAAAAATAGTATTGTTTTAGGGATGGTCTCCAAATATTTATTGGACTACGCACCTGCACGAATCAAGTCCATTGAGATCGTGTTCCCAGTTGTGGGGCACTCTTTCCTTCCACCGGACCGAGTGTTTGCGCAAATTGAAAAAAAAATTAAAAAAAATGAAGAGATCAATAACCCAGAAGCTTATGAACGAATTTTTAAAGAGCATGCGACTGTTCTACATTTAGGAACTGAAGTAGAAGCCTATCAGTGGAAGGAGGAATGTGCGAAAGTTTTAAAGACAACCAGTGCAATGCACTTTTCTATAAAGGAATGTAAAAGATTTATTCTGAAACGAAATAAGACGAAAACAAATGTATTAGTAAGGGGCGAAGTTAGTTACCGTAATCAGCAATCAGATTTCAAACTTATTTGCAAAAAAGGAAAATCGGTGAGTCAGATCAACCCGGAGCCAGCACCTCTTTTCATAAAAGTGAAAGATAAAAAACTAAGTGATGTAAAAACTTTACTCACTACGCATTATGGCGAAAATTGGGAAGAACTATCAGATTTAAATTACTTCAAAGAAGTTCTGAGCCGACCAGATTCATTACAGCATGAATACGAACATGAAAATTGCGAACCAATGCAAGAAGTTCCACATCTAATAGTTTAAGTATAAGTAACATTGTTGTAATTAATGTTATCAATAAGTGTCATTTGAAATATGATTGGAATGGAAATAAATAATTCTAGATTTTACATTTTCTTTATTATAATATTTTTCCTCCCATGTAACTCTAACATTGTTGACCAAATTTGACAACCCCTGGCTGACACTCTCTTAAAGTTCAAAATTAGTCAAATCCTTTTATTAATATTCAAATTCAGGCATATCCAAAACGTGAACTTTCAAATCTGGTCAAATAATGACTTGAGAATCAAAAGCAGACAAATCCAAATTTCAAAAATAAATTTAGGTTCTTATTTATATGGGGATAAGGTTTTTATTTTATCTACATTTTATATTGATATCGCGTTTGAATTACCCGCCTCATCTTTGTTTGGTTGGAGGTGGCCATATGAAAATATGGAAATGTTACTATTGTAGAAAATAGCCTAAAATGGATTTGACCAAATTTGATACCAAACTACTCATATATCAAAATAAAATATAGCCTATCTTTCAAGTTGGATCAAACTGCACACGGTGTGCAAATTTGATTAAAATCGGTTAAGTGGTTTAGGAGTCCATTGAGGACAAACATTGTGACACGAGATTTATATATATTAAGATAACTCCAAATCTAGACGCCGTGTCGAGATGAAACCTAGACTAGGTTTTAAGTTATAGTACCAAGATCTCAACTACGAAATAGCACAACACAATAGAGGAAAACTCTAAGGGCCTATGCAAACCACGTTTTTTTAAACGCGCCGTCGACGCGCGTTTGTAGCGATACAGACGCGATGCAAACGTGCGTGTGCATCGATACAGAGTGTGCGTCCACACTGAATGCGCGGTGGCGGGCGCGGAGGCGGTTGCGGCGGCGGAGGCGTATGGTGGCCACAGTGACGCGCGAGTTCATGTAGCGATTTGACGTATATCAGTGGTTGCAAACTATGGACGAGGATTTATTATTTTTACTAGACAGTCCAATCTTGAGATAGGAGGTGTTGAACATAAGAGATAGTGTGTACGAAATAAATAATAACATATATAAGCGGTGATTTTTTTTAATTTATATCAAGAATTGAGATTAGTGACCACGAAGTATAGATACAAAGAGTCCGGACGTAATGTTGAACGAATTGTCTCAATTTAGGGGACAGAATTTTATTTCTAATTTTAATTTCCCACGTAAAAAAAAGGTATAAACTACAGAAAGCGAATACATATATAGCGACAAGACCATATGTTCATATGTTCGATATTTCGCGTCCGCCGCCGCCACCGCGTTAGGCTCGCAGTGTGGTCCTAACCAGACGCGCCGGTGCCGCGCGTTTGAATCGATACAAACGCCAACAAACTGCTCTGTAGGATAAAAACGCGCCGTTAACGCGCGTTTTAGAAACGCGTTGCACAGGCCCTAACAGTAATCGGTTTTTCCAGAATATCTATACATTTAGGTCTTGCATCTTTATGTATATATGATAATTTTATATTGTTAGCCATTTACTTGTACCTGTAAATATAAGAAGTACGTACCTGTGGTAACGAACGACACGACAGCCGCCAGGGCCAGAAAGTATTGCTCCATAGTTTGTCGCTCTCGCTAAATACTGTTTGATCCAGTTTTCGTTTGCGTAATATATTTTACCATTGGATCGAATGCTATCGTTTAGTTTCCCTTGTTAAAAACATGTACTTCCTGGCAACCCTGAAAAATGAGACTTAATTTTAATACACTACTTTGTAGAAACAAACTATTTTTTAATTTATTCCTAAATATAAAGGAATAAATTTATTATATATTTTACTGTATTTAAATAAAATTTCTAAATATGTACTTCTAATACTAGAAAAAATATATTATATGCCTACATTTTTGTTACATTTCTGACTGTGCTGCGGTTGCCTGTATTCGGTGCAGGTACGCGATTTAATAATTGTATTAAAGGTAACAGCCGACTGATATAGATAAATATGTTTTCCGATAAATACATACAAATAATACATTTATAAATAAAAACATATATTACACTAAGAGTCGGGGTGGAAATCGAACCCAAAACCGCCGGAAAAAGCAGGATTACTGCACAGTGCGCCAACGAGCTAGTCTAAAATAATTATTTTTAACATTTACGATGCGTACATCCTAGTAAAGACCTAATCATACCTCATACTAAATGTATCTCCGAGAAGCCTGTGAACGCCCCAGGAGGCTTTTGAGCTTCTGGAAGGAGCTGGGCTGGCTGAACTAGTCAGCCCTTTCTCTACTCACAACTAACTAACTATACTAAATGTATAAGGTATTTATTATTGGATATTGATTGATTCAGCCGCTAACATCCCACTGCTGGTCATAGGTTCTCCATTTAGGAGAAGGGTCGGAGCTTATTGGAGTCGTACCTTATTATTGCGTATTATTAGTTGTATAATTAACTAGCTTCTGCGCGCGACTTCGTTGGCGTGGACTCCGCTCCTATTGGTCTTAGCGTGATGATACATAGCCTATAGCCTTCCTCGATAAATGGGCTATCTAACACTGAAAGAATTTTTCAAATCGGCCCAGTAGTTCCAGAGATTACCGCGTTCAAACAAACAAACAACCAAACAAACAAACTCTTCAGCTTTATTATATTAGTATAGATAGATGAGAAGTAGGACTGGCCATACAGAAATAATAGCATAATGAACGCCTAGTCTTAAATAGAATAGTCATACATTTACATCGTATTATTTGGCCTAGATCTTCACATTCACACATTATCGTACTTTTCAAAAATCTTTGCATAACGTTGGGACGAGTTACACAATTGTAATTTAATTCTTTAAGTGAAACTTCTTTAGGCGCATGAGGGGTAAAATTTGAGCGACCGGTAACGCGGCAACGTCAGGGACGGCCAGTACTTGGGTGGGTCAGTACAGGCGGTCGCCTGGGAACACCGCGTGATGTTGGCTTTTAGTTTTTTTTTTTGGTATGTTAAATTTGTTTTTTTTTAATTAGTTTTTTTTTAAATTAGTTTGCCAAAGAAGTTTAAATTCTGACATGTGTACTTTGTGCGCACGCAATTTTTTTTCTGATTTATCAAGTTTTAAATATAGTGTTAGTTGGAACGGATGGCGCGTTTAAGTGCATTGTGCTGTTTTCAAGGTTCTGAACGAGACTATTGTTACGACACTACGCACACCAACTGTAAAGGTTATGTACAATTAAATAAAAGCATATAACTATATGCTGTATTACGCAGACGCGATTACAAATTATGTATAACAGAGTTGGTTTTATTGATTAATTTTTTATTATGTACATAGAATATTACTTAATAATTAAGTGTAATAAATAATATAATATAAAATATAGTTACTTAATATAATAGCTGTTTTAAAAGGTAATTAGAGGCACATAGGCTTTCGACTTAACTATTTTCGATTTCAATTAAATTTTTACAAATATCTTTAACATAAAACGGTGGTAGGTATGTTTCTAAGATAGGCACCTTAATTACTGCGTTTTAGGTAAATATTTTGTATTTTGTAATAAATATATTTATCTATACTAAAGCCGCGTTGACACGATCAGAGTACTATCGGACCGAGTGTCCTCGTACGAGTCGTCTTCATACGAGTGTACAGGGATAGTCGTTTACACACATCAAAGTTTACTCGTTTTCAATTGCATTCAAGATCACAATTTAATATGGCACAGACGGATTTGTTACTACAGGGTGTCAAAGCCGTTGCAGACATATTAATTATTTTTAACTTTTATTTTTCATTTTTAAATCTTTTATTTTTATTTTTTACTAGCTGCTGCCCGCGACGTCGTCTGCGTGAACGCTATAAAGGTTCACTGCTCGTTCCCCGTAGGTGATAATATGTAGCCTATATGTTGACCCGATTTCTTAATAATATTCGTGCCTGAAGTAAATCCATGCAGTACTTTTTGAGTTTATCCCGGACATACATTGACTTTCCTACCATTTTATTATATGTATATAGATTGGATCATCCTAAATTTGTATGCTTTTGAAACTGTATTTTATTAGGTATTTTTAAATTGTTACTGGATTAGCACATCAAACTTGTTACATAGTAACGATATTGTCGTTATATAGGTATATGTCTATAGATACTTCTGATGTTGTTGATTTTTTTTGTTTACATCCTCGACAGTGATATTGAAATTAAAATTTTGTATCGAGCGCTGAAGTGACGCGTTCCTTGCGTTTTTATTTTTATAGTCGCGTAATTTAACGTCCCAGAGAAGTTCATCTGCTTCATAAAGTTCAACAAATCTAATAGTATCACGCTCAGACCACTTTTTCTTCGCACGAGACGCTTGTGAATTGTCATTAGCCGCCATTTTGTTTCACAATTTTCATCCGAGCTAGCTCGTAAAGCCGCGTTGACACGATCAGAGTGCTCTCGGACCGAGTGAATTCGGATACTTACTCGAACGCTACTCGTATTGTGACAACCGGTAATCCGAGCACACTCGGACGACGGCGTCCGATCCATGTTGACTCGGACCGCGTCCTATTTTTACGAGTTAGCTCGGATGAAAATTGTGAAACAAAATGGCGGCTAATGACAATTCACAAGCGTCTCGTGCGAAGAAAAAGTGGTCTGAGCGTAATACTATTAGATTTGTTGAACTTTATGAAGCAGATGAACTTCTCTGGGACGTTAAATTACGCGACTATAAAAATAAAAACGCAAGGAACGCGTCACTTCAGTGCTTGATACAAAATTTTAATTTCAATATCACTGTCGAGGATGTAAACAAAAAAATGAACAACATCAGAAGTACCTAGACATATACCTATATAATGAAAATATCGTTACTATGTAACAAGTTTGATGTGCTAATCCAGTAACAATTTAAAAATACCTAATAAAATACAGTTTCAAAAGCATACAAATTTAGGATGGTCCAATCTATATACATATAATAAAATGGTAGGAAAGTCAATGTATGTCCGGGATAAACTCAAAAAGTACTGCATGGATTTACAATGGATTTACTTCAGGCACGAATATTATTAAGAAATCGGGTCAACATATAGGCACATATTATCACGCTATCACCTACGGGGAACGAGCAGTGAACCTTTATAGCTTTCACGCAGACGACGTCGCGGGCAGCAGCTAGTAAAAAATAAAAAAAAGATTTAAAAATGAAAAATAAAAGTTAAAAATAATTAATATGTCTGCAACGGCTTTGACATCCTGTAGTAACAAATCCGTCTGTGCCATATTAAATTGCGATCTTGAATGCAATTGAAAACGAGTAAACTTTGATGTGTGTAAACCACTATCCCTGTACACTCGTATGAAGCCGACTCGTACGAGGACACTCGGTCCGATAGTACTCTGATCGTGTCAACGCGGCTTAAAAATAGGACGCGGTCCGAGTCAACATGGATCGGACGCCGTCGTCCGAGTGTGCTCGGATTACCGGTTGTCACAATACGAGTAGCGTTCGAGTAAGTATCCGAATTCACTCGGTCCGAGAGTACTCTGATCGTGTCAACGCGGCTTAATATATAAAGCTGAAGAGTTTGTTTGTTTGGTTGTTTGTTTGTTTGTTTGAACGCGGTAATCTCTGGAACTACTGGGCCGATTTGAAAAATTCTTTCAGTGTTAGATAGCCTATTTATCGAGGAAGGCTATAGGATATGTGTCATCACGCTGAGACCAATAGGAGCGGAGTCCACGCCGACGAAGTCGCGCGCAGAAGCTAGTACATAATAAATATAAACTGACGTATTACACCCAGACTTGGTTCGGGAAGCCCGGGGAAGCCACGACCCAAGATCGGAAAGCAGAATTACTGCCGCCCGCGTCGACGCACGACGTCCATTCACAATTTTTTTTAAAAAATAAAATGAATGAAAGTTTTCTTTTAGTATGTTAAAGTAAGCATTTGTACATATTTAAGGTCAAGCAAACGTAAAGAAATAAATAAATATATTTAACACCAGCTGTGCACGCGACTTCGTCCGCGTGGAATTGAAAAAATATTATTCAGTTCGCAGAGTTACAAAATAAATAAATTTCTAAAATAAAAATAGCTGAAGCTACTCCTTATTAAATCAGCTATCGACGCCACGTTGGCGCAGCGGTCACAGTAGGTACTGAATTGCGATTGGCTGTTGCGCGGGCGGTTGCGGGTTCGATCCCCGCACACGAAAACATTTGTATTGGCCATACAGATGTTTGCCGTGGTCTGGGTGTTTGTACAGTCCTTGTGGGTCTCCCCACCGTGCCTCGGAGAGCACGTTAAGCCGTCGGTCCCGGTTGTTATCATGTACACCTGATAGCGATCGTTACTCATAGTAGGGAATATATCCGCCAACCCGCATTGGAGCAGCGTGGTGGATTAAGCTCCGATCCTTCTCCTACATGGGGAAGAGGCCTATGCCCAACTGTGGGATATTACAGGCTGAATCGTGAAATCAGCTATCTGTATTTTTCTGTTAACTACTTACTACGACTAGATTATGATTACTATGACTAGACCGATTCCGGCTTGACGTCGACTTACGGGACATTCTGTATAAATAAATATGAATAATACAGCTAGACAGAATCGAACCTAAAACCCTCGGAGCAGAAAGTACACACTACAAACTACTCCAACGGGCTTGTCGCTCTAATCATTTCATAGTATGATTTATAGGTTAAAATTTAACAAAATACTCAAATATTTTAGTTTTGTAATTAAATATTGACTGTTAGAATTAAATCGACGTTTTTCAAATTGAGCTATTTCTATATTATACGTTACTGTAGATTTTTTCCGTTTGTTATTTATTACAAACGATTAAACGAAGTATTACTTAATTATAGTTATTTCGAAAAGTCATCGTTCTGTTATAAAATGCGTTAACTGTAACGTAACCGATACGGAGTGCGTATAAATTAAGAGAAGCGAAACCTCGGTCGATTCTGTCCCTTGATGACGAAAATATTACTAAACTAGCTTCTGCCTGCGACTTCGTTCGCGTGGAATAGGAACAATTCTGTCCTACATAATTTTTGCGAAACTTTAACTGTTTACGCAGTGCACGCAGCGAAGCTCTCAAGGAAAAAAAACCGATTTTGAAACATTCCGCATTGGTGCTCCGCTTCTATTGGCCTTAGCGTGATGATATATAGCCTATAGCCTTCCTCGATAAATGGGCTGTCTAACACTGAAAGAATTTTTGAAATCGAACTAGTAGTTCCTGAGATTACCTCGTTTAAACAAATAAACAAACTTTTTGTAATTTTTATTTATATTTTCAAGTACACCACAAATAAATCACTTATATCTTAAAGAAAGTAAAAGATATTCTAATAATCTGGACGGTTTCATGCCTAATTATAAAATTTTAACATAAATTCAATCGTAAACTCAAAGCTTCTCGAGTCATCATAAAGTTTGCTGTCGTCATACGATATGTTATTTTATTTGAGTAAACGCAAGCAAGACAAGACAAAGGCTAAGAAATCGTTAAGTGACCCACATTCAACTGTGCCAACCTGCAAGCTTGTCTTAGCTTGTTCCATATGAGTGTGTAACTTTGATATACATAACACATAATATATTATGCAGCTGTGCCTCGCAATTTTACGCGCGTTAATTTGAAGGAAAAACGTATGTACGTAATTTAATTTAAAAAAAAATTGCACAGCAGGAAATTTCCTGCTCAAAATATGGAGCAGCCCGACTGGGGTAGTACCTCGACCTTACAGAAGATCATAGCTAAATAATACTGTTTTCGAGCAGTGATGTGTTTTCTGTTGGTGAGTAAGGTGACCAGAGCTCCTGCGGAGAATTAGGGGTAGTGTCGGCAACGCGCTTACAATGCTTCTATGCTTCTGGTGTTTCAGGTGTCTATAAGCTACGATAATCGCTTACCATCAGGTGGGCCGTACGCTTATTTGTCGCCCAGTTTGTATAAAAAAAACGTAATGTTATAAAGCCTATAGCCTTCCTCGGTAAACGGACTATCCAATAGAAAAAGAATTTTTCGTTTCGAACCAGTAGTAGCTGAAATTAGCGCGTTTAAAAAAACAAAATTTTTCAATTTTATACTTGTAATATTATTATACTCCGTCCAATTGAGTAAAGTGTCCTGTGCGTAACAAACAACCACAGACTATGAAACAGTTCTCGAAATAATAAATCGATCATATGCTAAAAATAATTTTACGCCATGTAATTATTATTTCTATTAATTTAATAAAAAAAAATTAGTAAAAATAGTATATATGACTCCAAGATTGATTATTTGCAAGGAATTAAGTCGAAATCTTGGAATTTAATTTCAAACCAAGAGTAAAGAGCAATAAGTCTTTTTATTTATTTATTTATTTTTTGTCGGCTGCCTTAAAATGTAACTATGCACGCGTTAACTAGTGAACTTAAAACGCATGGTTAATAAACTCTAAATCAAGTTTAAATCAAGAGCTATGAGCAAATATACTTGGAAAATCACATACCTAACTACTTATTTATTTAACCAACTTACTAATAAACAAATAATTAATATTCTTGAACTAAAAACATTTTATTAAATCGATTGAAAGTTCTTCTTAAATAAAAATCGATTATTATTTCTAATCGAATGTTTTTATGTGAGGCAGTCACTAATTTCGAAATTTCTTGAACTGTCAAAAAGATAATAAACGGTTGGACGGAGTATAAGAATGGATATTGCCATGATACACGTTTTGCGAATCCCTGCAATCATTTATTTTCTAGCCGACCCGGCTAACTTTGTACCTTAGCTTTGTACTCGCCATGCTTTTTGGAGATTATATCAATTTTTTTTAATTTCATACAATTTTGGTGTCAGTAGACAATAATGAAAGATAAAGAATTATCCAGTTCCCCAGTACGTACTTGTCGATAATTCATTTTTATTTATATAAATTTATTAATACTATTCTTCACATTAACAAATCCTCATTATTTTTCCTATAGAAGAATTGCCCTCTATCAAGAATTTGACCTCTGCTAAACTTAAAAACATCAAAATAATTATGAATAATTCATGGGAGACTCAACTGTCATTATATTATATTTATATATCAATACATATATACATGTTTACTTAAAAACCTAGTGGAACCGTGATTTCAACATCGTAATGCTCGCCGGAACTTTATTTAGACAGAACATCCTAATGACTTTAAGAGTTTGAACCTTGAATTGTCGGTGAATATTTTATATTTTCTGCGTATTTGAACTATATACCTACTCACAATACAAAATAACTAGCCGTGCCCCGCGGCATCGCCCGCGTTAATTTGAGTAAAAAACTTAAGAAATTTTTATGTAGCCTTTATATATTTTAGCCTTCCTCGGTAAACGAACTATCCAATACGAAAAGAATTTTTCAATTCGGACCAGTAGTAGCTGACATTAGCCCGTTTAAACAAACATCCAAACTTTTCAGCTTTATAATAGATAATTGCTAGTTTCTTGGCACATTTTGCGGTGACCCCAATTTCTGCTTCATGGGTTTTGTATACCTTACCTTACGATTTCTACCCTAGTCTGGATGGAACATGTGTACCTATGTATTGTTTATATATGTACGTATATTTATAAAAAATATATGTAGCTATAGCTAGGGTTATTCTTATTATACTATTAGGATATATCCTAAAACATAGGTATTAATATGCCAGTCTTAGGAACAAACGACCGTGTGTGCATGCTAAATATATATATATAATAATATAAATATATCACTACATATTATAAAACAAAGTCCTTCCCGCTGTCTGTCTGTCTGTATTAGATCTTTAAAACTACGCAACGCATTTTGATGCGGTTTTCTTTAGTAAATAGAGTGATTCCAGAGGAAGGTTTATATGTATATATAATACATGCATAATAATTTTATATTTTATATTTAGTATCAGCATTGCACCCGTGCGAAGCCGGAGCGGGTCGCTAGTCTATCTATAATATATTAATACGTGAAGCAAAAACTTTGTAACCCTTATTACGAAAATTGCGCGGACGGAGGAGTATGAAATTTCGCACACTTATAGTTTATATAGAGGAGTGTAGAATGCTAATATTTTTTGAAAAATTATGCATAAAAATACATTAAATCAATTTAAAAAAAAAAACATTACACACAGACACTGTGTGCACACACACGCATGAATACTCTGTAGTTTATTGTTAAAGTCTGTGGTTAAATTATGGTCGAATTTAGACCACTGGGCGACCACTAGTTTATTATCATTTTATGATTCATCGTATTAAAAGACAGGTTCTTAAAAAAGTCAGTTTTACTTTGACAATTTTCATAACTTGTCGACGTATTATTAATAGTTAAATTGTGAATCGTGTACTTACAATAAAATTCTACGAATGGTAATATCATGACTAGAGTTAGTATTTATAGTTATTATAGGTATTATTTTATTGCACGCTCCGCAGAGTGTAAAATATGATTCATTAAGGCTACACGCAGACGACATTACCGACCGTTTTGAACCCGGACCGGTAGTCTGTGGTTAACAGTAAAAACTTTAACAAAACTGTCACCAACACTGGGTCGGATTCAAAAAAAAAAATTAATCAGAATCGTTAATTCATTGTTTAAAATTTTCTAAGTTATTCTTGTTCATCATCACTTCAGCCTTCGCAGTCCACTGCTGGATGGCCTCCACAAGTTCGCGCCCGACATTATGGCGCGAACTCATGTGTTTTGCCCATAGTCACTACGCATGGCAGGCGGGTTGGTGACCGCAGGGCTGGCTTTGTCACATCGAAGACGCTGCTGCCTGTCTTCGGCATGTGTATTTCAAAGCCAGTAGTTGGATGGTTATCCCGTCATTGGTCGGCTTTATAAGTTCCAAGATGGTAGTGGAACTTTGTTATTCCTTAGTCGCCTCTTACGAAACCCACAGGAAGAGAGGCGGTGGCTATATTCTATACTGCCGTAACCACACAGCGAACTATTGTTGTTAACATTGAGCAATTAACGAAGAGCTAAATTTTAAATGTAGGTATAACTTCATGATAAATAACTGTTTATCATGCAATACCAAAATTGAACGATTTTGCCAATGTCAAGTAGGTATAAAAGAAAAGACGAATCATTTATTACAAACTATTATCGTACTATATTTGATTGAACTTTGAAGTGAAAACAACTTCTTTAGCCGCGTTGGGCACTTTTTGGTAGGAGAAAATCTTATGGGTTTGCGTCATGTCTACGCCCAGCCTAATTCTTTTGTATATGCTTAAAAAATAAAACTTGATTTCCTTGGTGATTTAAAATCGGATATAAATATTAAATAGATATTGGAACGACATTATGCGATTCGTAAACACGAAATGTTATATCCGTGTTGAATCTAATGTTTTGAGAAATAAAATACAGAGTCAATACCTTAATACCAGTCCTTAATAAGCAAACGTAATTTTATTAAACACGAATATTTCATCTTTCGTATTAATAAATAATAATAAAAAATCATAAACAATATTATTATCTAGACCAGTTGTTCCCTTTTGTGACTTCTTGATGACCCCCAGAAATTGCAAGAGCAGAGATTGCAAGAGCAGCAATTTGAAATTACAAGAAATGTAAAACATACTTAGCATACGCTTTATAAATATCACGATCGAAGCCTGTAACGTCCCACTGCTGGGGATAGACCTCTTTCTTCATGTATCAGAT
Organism: Melitaea athalia; assembly: GCA_905220545.2. NCBI lineage: Eukaryota > Metazoa > Arthropoda > Insecta > Lepidoptera > Nymphalidae > Melitaea > Melitaea athalia. The sequence goes on from HG992196.1 coordinate 14,144,523, forward strand.
ACATATATATTTATAAATGTACTAAAGTCAATTGTGATATCAAATATGGTAAGGGTTTTCAAATTACTTTGAAAAATAATATGATGAATTAAATATGCAGTAAAGTTATAAAGTTTGAGTCTGGTAGAGAAATGTGTTACACTGCGGGGGAGCCCTACTACTCGAAAACGAAAATCGAATGAGTCAAATAGAACTGCTTGTAAATAGGACGGTTTCTTACAAAGATAGATTGTAGCCAAAGATGAAATAATTGTGAAAAATATTAGAAAGATTACAGACAAGCGAGAGACATAAAATGTATGCAAATAATCGGTCAATTAGGAGCTTTAGTTTAGCTTAGCTACAAGATATAGTTTAAAACTGAAGCGATGTTCTGCATATTATGATTATTTGTCACATTTATAGGAGCTGCTCATACGTGTTGTCTAATTTTTTGCTAATCGCTTATACATCTGTATTTTCCATTGTAAGATACTGTACAAAACAATATAAAATAATGATAATTAAAATGTTAACTCGTACTTCAAATAATATTTTAGTTATGAAAACTTAAATTTGAACTGAAAAAGTAATTTTAGTTACAGAATAAATTGTTAATTTATCAATGTAATATATTATAATTAATACATCCACTAAAATCTATACTTAATATTATAAAGCTGAAAAGTTTGTTTGTTTGTTTGTTTGAACGCGCTAATCTCAGAAACTACTGGTCCGATTTGAAAAATTCTTTCAGTGTTGGATAGCCCATTTATCGAGAATGGCTATAGGCTATATATCATCACGCTAAGACCAATAGGATCGGAGCACCAATGGGTTTTCTTTTTCCTTTTGAAATCTTCCGCTGCGTGCGCTGCGTAAACAGTTAAAGTTTGCAAAAACAGACATATATATGACATGACATGTATATGTATGACAGAATTGTCCCTATTCCACGCGGACGAAGTCGCGCGCAGTAGCTAGTTTTTATAATATAAGAAGTTAAGAACCATAAGCCGTTGACAAATAAATAAACGCTTTGTACAACAGCATAATATGATGAGAATCCTGTATCGGGGGTTCAGAAACACACAACGCAATAACAAACTTCCAGACCATGACTAACATATAATAGTCTAGATTTAATATAATAATCGTTTGTCAAGTGCAGGAATGTAATTCGCTACCGCTATGCGGATCAACCGATTGCGGTGATCACTGCTTTAACGCGACATTAATTAATTAGTAGACGTTTAATAACATCGAAATTATTTCCTTGTCCATGTTTTAATTATTATGTTTCGTATAAACATGTTTTTTGAACCTCAAACTCCAAGTTATGCGTACCTATGTGATATAATGACACAAGGTGTGTTAGTCAGTTCTCACGTCATCATATTTATAATAATTAAAACTGATTAAATAAATTTAAAACGTAACTCACTTACACGAACATATTTCTTAATTTCAACTAAAAGTCACTAAAATATTTTAATTTAATTAAATATTTTCTTCAAACAATACATTCATGATATCATGATATTCAAGGAATATTGTTATCATATTATTGGAATTTGTTTCGATTCTCCTGTAAATTGACGTTAACAATATTATTGTGATGGAAAACTTGTAAATATTTGTAAATTTTTAACCAATATACATAAACTCGACAGTTCGTTCGATATTCGCGTGTTAATCATCAATAACATCTGTAAAGATGACTAATAATTCGTTTAGAAGAAAATTATATACGTACTTATTACAATGACAATGTGCGCTTAAATTTAAAACGAATAGGATTATAAAGGACGAATGTGTTGTATATTTACCTTAATATATAAACGTTTTGATAATTTAGAAGTACATAAAACTATATTTAACACAATTATTCACACATGTACACGGTCAAGGAACGAATTCGTTTCGTTACCGGTGTCGTGACTACATTCAAGTAGCAATCAATGGACGCGTGTCTCGTTGCGTAGCAAACACTCTACTGGGCGTCGGGCAACCTCGAGCTCAGCAGTCAGCATTCTAGTGAGGATTTGTGTCATTCTACGTAACATGCGGTGTACTTGACCGCTCTAGAAAGAAACAATTTGAACATTACGCGGATTAATCGCTAAACATGTTTATGAACCAATTTTGTTTTCTTCCTTAATTATTGAAGTAAAACTTTTAAACGCACGCTTGACTTTGGTCGTAAGCTGGTGAATGCGTGACGAGAGTGTTACGAAAAGTGTGATCGGACGAGGCGAATGGAGCAAAGGAGATGTGCGAGCACACATTTTCTTTCTCTATTTCTCTCCTAGCCACACGTTTCGTATATCTCACAGTGCTGGTATATCTATTCTGCAGAAGTTTTACTTCAGTCGTGTGGTCTAAAGCACACTCGTTTTTTTATTGAAGCCAAATTTTTGTCTTTTGTTAGGAGACAATTTTTGTCTTATCCATATGCAAACAGGTTTGTTGATCTCTGAAAGTCGAATAAAATAAAAATAAAAGGATTTTCGCTTTAGCGTTAAACATGTCGACCTTCAAAGTAATGAAAGTCCGATCACCTTTCCTTCGTTCGTACCACTTGATTCTCGATTGTCTAGTGTGAATACCATATTATTGACGGCTAAATAAACAGAAAGGGCCTTCCTTAAAAAACCTTTACTAATGTAATTATCTATGTAATGTATTTATCAAAAATCTAAATTATAAAAAATTAACTTTAATTAATATTTTAATTATTATATTAACATCAATGGCGAGTACCTCACCCACCTCCGTTTTGCCGATGACGTAGTCCTCATGGCTGAGACCTTGGAAGACCTGAGCACAATGCTCGAGCATCTCAACAGTGTTTCCCAAAGAGTGGGTCTTAAACTGAACATGGACAAGACGAAAATTATGTCGAACGTCCATGTCGCACCCGCTCCAGTTCGCATTGGGAGCACTGTTCTCGAAGTTGTTGACCATTACATATACCTAGGACAGTCAATACAGCTAGGTAAGTCCAACTTCGAGAACGAGATCTCTCGTCGAATCCAACTCGGATGGGCAGCGTTCGGGAAACTACGGGAAATCTTCGCGTCCAATATCCCGCAGTATCTGAAGACGAAAGTCTTCAACCAGTGTGTGTTGCCAGTGATGACTTATGGATCCGAAACGTGGTCGCTAAATATGGGCCTCATAAGAAGGTTCAAAGTCGCTCAGCGGGCGATGGAGAGAGCAATGCTCGGTATTTCCCTACACGATAGGGTTAGAAATGACGAGATCCGTAGGAGAACCAGGGTAACCGACATTGCTCGAAGAACCGCACAGCTGAAGTGGCAGTGGGCAGGGCACATAGCTCGAAGAACCGATGGCCGATGGGGCGGAAAGGTTCTAGAGTGGCGACCGCGTACCGGATGCCGCAACGTTGGCAGGCCCCCCACGAGGTGGACCGACGATCTGGTCCGGGTCGCGGGAAGCCGCTGGATGCGTGCTGCGCAGGACCGATCGTCGTGGAATACATTAGGGGAGGCTTATGCCCAGCAGTGGGCGTCCGTGAGCCGAGATGATGATGATGATGAATATTTTATCTTAAAAGATAATATTTTAAATATGAGAGCTCACCCGTTCTTAGTCTCTTCGACAAAACAATTTTTAAAATGACTACAAAATTTCCAGCTGTTGAATGTAGCCCTTTTTTCATTTTCCTAAAATAAAATAAAAATATTTGCAATAAAAACCAGCAGGGACTTATAAATTTTTACACTCCTAACATCAAAAATGACTGAATTTCATACAAACTTTTATTCTTTATTTCACCGCTTTAGAAGAATTATTTCAAAAATCCTTTTTGTGTATACATTTCTACAATGTATTAAAAGCCCTGGTTGTTAAACTTTATTCGTTTAGCTATTGAAGTCTTTTTTTAATAGTAAAAATAAAGTTACGGAAATGATTATTCAACGGTTGTGTTATTTATTCAATATTATAAATATTTATATTACTAGCCGTTTATTAAATTCAAAATTTTAAATCCGACTTAAAACCAGTTACAGAAATGTTAAGCGAGGATGACATTAGATCTTTACAGACTGATATTAGCAATTAGCATATTTGTTTATTTTTTATTTATTTATCCATATATTCTTTTATTGTTTCATTTATCGCGCGACAGCTATAAATTAAACAATAAGAGAGTGACCCAACTCAAAAGGTTCTCGTCAGATCTTGATCGAATTCAAACTATACCACACAACAAGTTCCAGCTTACGATTTAAAAAATCATTAAAATCGGTACATACACCCAGTAAAAACACGGTAAAACACATAAAAATTACAGTAGAATTAAGATGCTCCTTCTTTTTTGAAGTCGGTTAAAATCACTCAAAAAGATCAATAATTACTTCGAAATTGGTTTTGGTACCGATTCGTATTTCGTATAGCACTTACTTCTCATTACTAAGTATTAATAAAGCTACAAATATTTTGGTCTTTAATATACCTAATCCATAATTTGGTAGTTGGTAAAAGTTGATAGTTGGGTGCTGTAAAGGACTCGCTATAGACGGCACCACGGTTGCTTTTAAAAACGTTATCGTTCCATACCTTCATTGGCTAGATCACCGACACGGTATTTCAGGGGTGCGGGTTCGAATCCCGCTGGATCGAAATTTTGATATGATAATAAAAACATTTCATAATAAAAGTGTTATTATGAAAGTCAAAACCATTAACTACATCTATATGTACTTTTGGATAAAGATACACTTAGATTTTATTAGAAAATTTAATTCGGCTATTTACCTAATTTTTTTTTTAAAATAGTGAACGTGGGAAATTTTGTTATACCTACTATATAAAACAATGGTTCATTAGAATTAAATGTAAAGCAATTTAAAATTTTGTATAAATTCATGTCTTATTTTTTAAAGAATCTGCATTTTTATTAAAGTTTAATCTATTTTTAATTTATTGCATGACTATTCAAAAATGCGTTCGAATGTTACTTGAACAATTTTTTTTTTAAATTTAACAATGATTGACAATTTTAAAGATGAGCGCAGCCTGCTTCAAAATATGAATATTTTGTTACTTTTTTACATCACGATAGGGATCTCCTGGCGATACTCAACTCTGTTATGATATCTGTGTATATAATATTATTTAATATTTTAATCGTATCGTAATGAATCGATCAATCTAATTAACAAAGTGTCGTACAACAATATTGTGTAAGCGTGAAAGTAAACGATTGTAATTCACAGCATTCGCAGTACATCGAGTAGATACAGTTGCGTGTAGCATAGCTAAAGAGCCGGCGAATATATATCAATGATTGATTTGGCCAGCGATCGCTACCTTGCAACTAATTGTGTGCATACGCATCTGTAATGACAAAATGCTACGCTTCCGTTACCTCACCCGCGTCATTGTTTCCTCGACGATTACTTAATGCTTGAGCAAGCGTAACGTGAGATATTTTCATAATTTTATTACTTAAATATGTTTAATGTAACACACAGCCTACGTTAAGTTTGACCTGCTCCAAAAACTGTAAACGGACTTTAGAGAAAATGTTTTATTAGTAAGAAAATGTTACAAGCGGTTACGAACTGCGGTTAAGATGTTGCGGATTGTGTAATAAATTTAAAGAGACCTTAATTTTATTGTCAGTTATACATTTTATTAAGTGCAATATTGTACAAACTTTTTAAATGCGCGACCTCTTTTTGAGCTCTTAAACTCTGGCGAACCCCTTTGATCTTAGGCTAAAACCTAAAATAACGATGGAAGAAAGAATTAGAGTTCTTTTATTGCAGGGTAGGCGTGTGCCTATTAATTTGTCTGTTTATTTATACATGACTTCTGATTATAACTTCTCAATTCAGGGGTTTGCGACATACAGTTTACGAAACAATGATTAAAATGCGTACTCTGTTTTTTATCTGTTTTTATTTTTATTCTTCTTCTTCTTTAGGTCAATGGCTTTCAATAGTGCCAAATGAGCACAGATGATTTCGCCAATGTCACGTAGAATGGAGAATACACGAAGGATGATTTTTCTAAGTTTGTATAAAATGTTGTCATTGTTACAGTTGACGGACATCGTAAACGCGATGTCGTCTCGCGGCGAGCTGCCGCTGGAGCTGGCTCTGCGCGGTCGGAGTGCGTCAATCGCCACGACCCTACTGCAGCACTGCGCCGACCCTGACGCCAGGGGACCGCGTGGTAGGACACTGCTACACAGGGCAATCGATGCCAGGGACGCTTTCTCTGCCAAGTTCTTAATCGATAATGGAGCCGACCCTAGTCTTACTACAAAGTAAGTATTATGATTCTAAAGCAATAATGTAATTGTTATTTTTACTTTTGTGGTTTTTTTTACAAATATTGAAAATCTTTGTAACTTTATTGGCATGTCATCTTTAATTTCGAAAATGTTTTCATGTGTGGGTAACACAAAAATAAAAATAATACGAATCTTTAATTTCGTTAATCATCATCATCATCATCTCCCTGCCCTTATCCTATTTATATAGGGTCGGCACAACATGTTCTCCTCTTCCTCAGACTCATGTTGTAAGTGATTTGGCATGTTATTTTTTACGACCGGCCGCCTGCCTGACATCAACCCTCCTTGGGAATGCATAGTATAATACAGAAAATCAATTTCAATTTAATTTCGTTATATTTATTCAACCGTTGTTGTGTAGTTGTGCGAAACGTTCACTTTACACGATGACGTGATTACCGTTCGGGACAAATATTTTTTGACGTGACAACGTCTTATAAATTGGTTTGCCGGGTGACACTTCAAGAAACTGCGTTACGCTCCGCTCACGTTATGCGCTCACAATGAGAGCGAGTGAGAGGCACGCGTCCCTTCCACTCGGGCATGGTTAGCCCGCCTAAGAGCGAGAGAGACAGACATAAAAAGTATTGTATAAATTAATGTTTTAAATATAATTCTTTGTATAAATAAATGTTTTAAATTGTTACTATTATTTCATCCTTCTTCCTACTATACGAATGAATATTCACATTAAAATTATTTTACCACTCAAAGTCGTTGTCACGTAAAACTTTCGCCCGTATACCGACTTTACAGGCAACCAAAAATTTTTTTTTTTCACAAAATTTTGTTTACTTGTCTGGGTATGTCTTTTTGGATCTCGTAAATAATATAATTATGTCAATCTCATGTTGTGTTCAAATTATGTTTGTGGAATTTAATTATAAACATTATAATGTTGCTATTTCTATTTTTATATTTCTGATTGACATACAGATAAAACGTAAAACTGGCATAAAATTAAGCAATGAATACATACAAAACATAATTTTAACGTATAACAAACGATACCTAATTCCCCCATTTGTTGACGATAATACCGCTTATTAGGATTCTCTGAGCTGACTCACTGTCAACTGATAAATTGAATAAAATCTAGCGCTTGAAACATATCACATAAAGTTCCTAGACACAACTGATATCATAAAATTAACAAGAATTCTATTAAGTATATACTCGTATAGTAGGTTCCTAACATAATCACGATTTTCGGAGCGTCCTCACTAGGTAAATTCCTGGACCTTACAGAATTTCACAGCTAAATAATACTTATCTCAAATGGCGTTGTGTTTCTATGATGATAAGGAATCCAGAGCTTCGGTCTTCGTTTGGAGTGTAGGAGGTAAGGACTAAGGTTGACAACGCGCTTGTAATGCTCCTGGTATTGGAGGCGTCCATAACCTACGTTATCTGCTCACCATCACCATTATATTATTAGTACTAGCTGACCCCGCAAATGTTGTTTTGCCATATATGTTATTTACCCCCGCAACCCCCTCTTGTGGGTGGAATTTCGTAAAATCCGTTCTTAGCTGACCTCTACTCGGCGAAAGGAATATTCCTACCAAATTTCAGGTCTCTACGCCTTATGGTTCCAGAGATATCGTGATGAGTCAATATATGGGTGGAAATCTCTTTTATATAATTATATAGATTATGTTATTATGTTATGATATGTAATGTTATAGTATATTATTTGTATTTTTTTTTATTGTACACCTGTCACCTACACACTATACCTACTTATTGCACACACCAAGGTTGGCAGTTAGAAAATGCATTAGCGTTAAGCCCGCCCTTTGTACACACATGTATTAGTGTATTTATTGTACAATAAAGAATTTAAATAAATAATCAGGCGGAGTGTCTAGTGGTATATAAATAAAGTACCTACCAAAATAAGCCTCAGTTTTTAAACCACTAATATTTGCTATGTTTATAACTTTTAGAGAGGAAGGTGACACGGTACTACATCTCATAGCGGCTCTCACGTCAAGCTCTTGCGATCCAGAAATAATGGAACAAATGCTGGAAATAGCTGAAACCGCGATCAACAAAGGCGCAGAAATAAACCGACAGAATAAAAAAGGATAGTAAGTATTTTGAAACTCAACTATCTGTTCATAATTATTATGCGACACTTTTATAGTATACGTTGTTTTGAAGAATATCAAGATGTAACCAAGATAATACAAAAAGAATTGTTTAGAATTAACATATTTACTTATTATTCCTGATATTGGCACATTAGAAACTGAATTCCACGGTATTATTTTGTTAGTATTGTTCCTATGTGTGAAATTAATTAAGAATTGTTTTGTCGTTTTTTTTTTTTAATGTGATTGATTTATTTTATACTATCTTTTATCCGCGGCTTCGCTCGCATTAATTTTTTTTAAAGTATCCTATCCTAAGTACGATCGTGTGATCGTCGTTCCTATGTGTGAAATTAATTAAGAATTGTTTTGTCGTTTTTTTTTTTTAATGTGATTGATTTATTTTATACTATCTTTTATCCGCGGCTTCGCTCGCATTAATTTTTTTTAAAGTATCCTATGTTACTTCTAATACCTACAAGAATATGAGTACAAAATTTCATGATGATCGGTTAAGATGAGTACAAAGTTTCATGATGATCGGTTAAGTCGTTTTCGCGTGAAAGTGCAACAAACAAACTTACAGTCACATGTATGGTATAGTATTATTAGGGATAGGGATTCGAGATTAGGGATGGCATAGTCTCACTACTTTTATTTATCATAATTTTTTTTTTTAATAATTTTTTTCAAACGATACCAGTTTCTAAAAGCTACCATAATCGGTCCTGTCATTTACAAGTTTTGAACTACAGCAATTCAGCAATTCATTTTTATTTATATAAATAACGAAACCTTGGATGAATGTGTCAATCATGTTAGAAACCTAAACGGTAAAACCGCAAAAGACAGAATTCTGACGAAATTATGAAAAGTACTACATCCATGAAGTTGAAATTTGGCATAGAGGTAGATTGTGAGTGAGAGACGTAAGCTAAGAAATGATTTTCGTAAACTCGTTATGTTTGGGGGTAAAATAGAAATGGGGGTTAAAAATTAGTTTTTAATTTTGTTATTTTTTGAGTAGGTATATCTAATATGAAAATTGGTATTTAGGCTTTTGATAACAATTAAAAATATGTTTTTAACAACTTTGTAATAACTTATATTGCGGCTTAGGGCCTATGCAAACCACGTTTTTTAAACGCGCCTGTCACGCGATGCAGACGCGATGCAAACGCGCGTGTGTCGCGATACAAACGCGATGCAAACGCGCGTTTGTATCGATACAGACGCGCCGTCGACGCTCGTTTGAATCGATATAAACGCCAACAAACTGCTCTGTAGGATAAAAACGCGCCGTCGACGCGCGTGTCACGCGATACAGACGCAATGCAAACGCGCAGGTGTCGCGATACAAACGCGCCGTCGACGCGCGTTTTAGAAACGCGCGTTGACGGTGCGCTTAAAAAACGTGGTTTGCATAGGCCCTTAGAATGGAATCGAAATCATTTGAAACATTTGAAGAAAATCAAATAATTTAGATTACCAAGTTATCACTACTACTCGTATTTTCTGTTGTGACTGATTAATTCGCGGGACAGAACTTAATATACTCATCAAAAATCACTTTATTCAATCAGGCTCCAGAAGCATTTTTGAATCGTCATTATATAAATTCAAATTATGTTAGTTTCATTTAAATAATTTTATAGTTAAAAGTGAAGCTTCGACTAATTTGGAATGTAGATTCTGCAGAGAAGAATCGAAACGAAACCCCGCAATTGCTCTTTAAAATATGTTTTACTAGCTTCTGCGCGCGACTTCGTCGGCGTGGACTCCGCTCCTATTGGTCTTAGCGTGATGACACATAGCCTATAGCCTTCCTCGATAAATGGGCTATCTAACACTGAAAGACTTTTTCAATTCGGCCCAGTAGTTGCAGAGATTACCGCGTTCAAACAAACAAACAAACAAACAACCAAACAAACAAACTTTTCAGCTTTATATATTAGTATAGATTATTTAAAAAAATATGATCGCTAATTTAAAGAAATACAATGAAGCGTTTACTTTTGTCGAAATAATAAAATCTATGTAATTAAGAAACGCAATGAACTCAATAAAAAATAATATGAATTATTTTTAATTTATTTTAAGTCAAAAAGTCTCACAGGTTATCATTAAAATTATTTACGAGATAATAAAAGAACAGTTAGCTGTTCTCAGGAGAATGTTTCAAGTAAGTATAAGAAGTTAGTGTTTAACTATTTTTTTAAGATAAACATAGCTTATAGTAGGGCTAGCTTAAGAGGATAAATAAGGACTTACTCGAACGTCACGGAGACGTATTCGATTTTGAAGATTAGCTACTAAAAAGAAAAAGGTTATATTGTGTATGCCCGTTTACCTACAAAGAAGAGCATGTACAGGTTTTGAAAAATATAATAAAAAACACTCACAGACATAATTACTTAGGTGCGTAAGATACTAATGGTTGATGGTTCCCGCCTTGTCATTCGGCCGCGCTCGAGGAAATACCAAAATCGCCACTTGGTTTCCCTTGCTATATATGGTATGACACAGAAACGACTATGAAAGGCATCAGATTTTGCTACAATTGAAACAAGCGTACAGAAAATAAAAATTGCTTATTGCTTCTGTTGTCCTCGTACAGAGCTAAAAATCACCGACCGATAGCAATTTCGTTATATGCGGTATATTTACTGTAGGCATTTATCAATTGCAATATTACTGCAAGTTGCAACCTATATTTTTAAGACCATAATTACCTCTATTTCAAATTGTGTAGTTGACGTGAATTTGTATAACTATTATGGGTTATTAGAACAGTACAAAACTTGTGGTATATTATTATAATGAAACATATTATGTTATTATAAAAAAAATAAGTTAAAAAAAACATATTAAGTTTTATATTTATAAATGTATGTCATTGTGTGCAATAAAGTTGTTATTATTATTATGTTATATGCATTTTAAAAACATTTTAAGTTTCTTATTTTCGGGATTTGTCCGCGTAATTTTTGATATCTTGATATATCGGAATAAAAATTAGCCTGTGTGATATACTGGATGTCCTGCTTTCTTCTCACCAAGTTTCGTTACAATCAGTTCAGCATTTTTTGTGTGAAAAGTGATAAGCATCCGTACATCCTCACTCACGATTCACAATCACGATTCAGCCTGTAATATCCCACTGTTGGGCATAGGCCTCTTCCACATGTAGGAGAAGGGCCACTCGCATATATAATATTAGTAGGATAATACTTTTTGAAAATTATTTAAATTTGCTTGAACCGCTTTCGAAATAAATATCCGTTAAATTTACGTGTACCTAACAAAACGTAAAAATAAAAATTGTATTAAAAAAAAGAAATTCCCGCGATAATGCATTGTGTGTGACTGAGATTATTTTAGATATAATTTTTAAAATGAACCTTATTGTTATACAAATGAAACGTAATTTCAGTGAAATTTGAGACGTTTCTGATAAAGAGTATTTTAGCGGAGTTATATAATTATAAAAGTTTTCTTTTATAAATTTTAATATTATAATTATTTACATAAAATGAGTAATTCTTATCTTTGGTCGTCGGTATAAAGACTATCAAATTTTCAGTCTCTCTTAAAATTTAAATTTTTTTGATAGTTTCCGTGTGAAACGAAGGTAGTTTTTAGTTGTTTTTTTTTGTAACTGAATTATTCTTGTGCCTAGTGCCAAGACAGCACAGGTAATTTCAATTTTCAATTGTCGAATATAGAAAACACGAAGGAGACTAAAATGTTCAGTTTGACTTTTTTGATTGTGACACGATAAAGAATGTCAACTCTTAAACTATGCCCTTAACTATAAAATTACATTTCTACTAATTACTACCAAGTACGTCGGTTGAAGCCGTGGAGCACTGCTAGTAATCGTCTAGTTGTTAAAAATAGGCACATGATAATCAAAATTTAAAATCTTTGATCTAAGTCGTTAGTTTAAAAGTGTCAATTTTACACTACTCCTGTATCTAAAAAAATACATTTTAGCCATTACTCCGAAAGTCCGAACGAATTAATGAAACATTACATTTTTAATGACGTAAGCTAAACAAAAATTTGATTTCGTAAATAAACATGAGTGTATAATATGGATGAATACGGTATATGAATACAAAGACGCCAGTACTTTAGTGTTCTTTATTGTTATGTTTTGGAAATTTTAATCATCAAAAATTATCTACCGCTTTTTAATACAGAAAATTTCATAACATTGCCTTTAAATGAAATTTTTTGGCACATCCAATACAGAACCTTAATAAATATGTAATAAAGTCTCCGTTTACTATTAAGTAATATACAATATACCAAAGACAAAAATTGTATATAACATTTAGAGGCATCGTATTATTTCCATTACTTTCAGTACACCCCTACATCAAGCAGTCATCGCGAGAAATAACAGAATTTTTGACATATTACTCAAGCAACCCAACTTGGATACGAACCTACGTACTGTATCGGACGAGCACCCTCCCTTGTACTACGCCCTCGTCGACGATAGAAGGGCCTCGATATCGTCTAGCGAGACATTAGTTATGAACGGATCAAATCCTTTCGATACACCCGTGACGAATAAGAACGCCTTCACTGAAGATCCGGTGGAGGGGAAATCGGACAATATCGTGGAAAGAGGTTTTGCTGCGAAGTTGTTGGAGAAGGGATGCCAACCCAATCCCTTGTACTCCGGTTCTGGAAACAGTCTGTTGCACATCTTGGCGCAGGGCTGGTTTGAGGTAAGGAATTAGTAACATAATCCGGCTTTGAGGACCAAAATACTAACAATAAAAAAAACTAACAACGTAAAGCTAAAAAATAAACAAGTAATTACTAAAACTATTCGAAAACGCGATATTTACCACGTTTATTATTTTACTCGACTCGATGAGAGAGATGTCTCGTGAACGAGACATTCGCAGTTAATATCGAAATATCGAGCGCCGAAAAATGAAAAATCTATACATGTAATAAAATGATAGGAAAGTCAATGTATGTCCGGGATAAACTCAAAAAGTACTGCAGGGATTTACTTCAAATTTGGCACGAATATTATTAAGAAGTCGGGTCAGAATATAGGCTACATATTATCACGCTATCACCTACGGGGAACGAGCAGTGAACGCACGCAGACGACGTCGCGGGCAGCAGCTAGTAATAAATAAACATGGTAAATATCCCGTTTTCGAATAGTTTTAGTATTTAGTCTTAAACTAGTAGTTTTATTTTCACGTAGAACATGATTTCTGACACCCACAGCATTCTCCCCACTTCCCCATTCGTAAGACAGCTTGTGGCACCCAGATACATGTACTCGTATTTTGAATTATCATTATTTTCACAAAAATATTCGAAAAAAAATCTTTGGTTCTCAAGGTCTTATAAGACATCGAATATATTCTAAGAAGTGGTCTTGTGTAATATAATCAGGACTCGGCCGTGTTTCTGACGTCACATCTCAACGGCGATGTGAACCATAGCAACGAAGCCGGACTGACCGCTCTCCACGCCGCCTGCGCTAACGGCCTGACGCGGTTGACAACGGCCTTGTTGGAAAACGGAGCCCGCCCTAACATTCAAACGGCGTATGGTGAACACGAGGATACTGTTTACAGGTAAGGGCCTAAGGGGGACCGAATACGCTCATTTGTATGCGCTATTAATAAATAAATAAATATCTACAACATACACACACGGGCGTCTGTTCCTAAAGTAAGCAACTTTATGCTTGTGTTATCGGTAATAGCTGACTGGTATATACGAGTATATATGTTTTTTTTTTTCGATAAACATATATATAAATAAAATACATAGATAAATACACCCAGAAATGGGGTGGGAATCGAACTCACAACCCCCGGAGCAGAGAGCAGGGTTACTACAAACTGCTAGGTCCATACCCGGCCATAATGCACATCAACCTTTGCAAAGAGTCAATCGTCTAATATTGACTTCGTAGCGCGATAGCGTTATTAATTTATGGTCAGGTATTGTAGGTATTTATTAGTAAAACAAAAAATTAAATATACAGGTGGTAAATATTTTCGTGAAATCGTGTGTAAAATGGTTTTAAATTTACGAAAGAAAAAAAAAAACATAAAAAACCAACAATGTTAAGAGACGTAAAATGGGATATACAGGTTGGTAAATAATCTTGTGAAGTAGTGCGTAAAAAGGTGCTTTATTTACTGAAAACCTATCCTTTACCTAAACTGCTTTATCTATTTTATATGTCGAGACCTCATAACGATCAACTACAAACATGGCAAATAAACAATTTTACATTTAAATTATAATGTAAGTGACCATGACCTTTTACAATATATGCGTCGTAATACATAGGTATTATTTTAAATATTATTCAATATACATTACATTCTAACATACAAACAAATTACATTACTTATGGTACTATAGCAATGTGGCCGTACGATTAATTAATTGAATCTCAAATTTATATTTTGGCAACTTTTTTATGTACATAGTAACTATGTATATTTCAATGTACAACTAACTAACGGATTTAGTTTTGCATCAATAAAACATTTTATAGTTTACAATTGGTCCCGGTTGTTATCATATACACCTGATAGCAATCGTTACATAGTAGGAAATATAACCGCCAACCCGCAGTGGAGCAGCGTGGTGGATTAAGCTTTGATCCTTCTCCTACATGGGAAAAGAGGCCTATGCCCAGCAATGGAATATTACAGGCTGAAGCGATAATTTATAAAAAAAATATTAATATATGTATATAGTTTAAAAATTATAAAAAACATACGTGATTTCATTTAATTAATCTTGCTTATCCAGCCTTTATTAATACTACAGATTCATTAATACTACATATTCGGGCTTGATACTTTGATAGTAATTTTTTAACATTACGTATTAAATATACCTAACTAGCTACATTCCTTTCTCGCCTATGTTACAACAATTATAGGGTTATTAAATGTTGACCTTTGAAAAGTAGTAAACCTACTTATATCTTAGTTAACTTCACGTAAAGCAAACATATTGAAATTCTGATATTTCTTATGATATTTAATATTTACTGTATTTTATAGCTGTCATGGCAAATGATTCAATGAAACTGATTTATGTAACATACTAGCGACCCGCCCCGGCTTCGCACGGGTGAAATGCTGATGCTATAAATATACTACAGAATGCTTTACAAGCTTTTATTTAACTTGCAATGTATGTATGTATGTATGTAAGTTCGGGTGAAATATTGCAACTCAATTTTGAAGTAGATATCTTCAACCAATTGAGCTGAAATTTTGTATACAAGTTTAATTTGGATGACAATGCATGGTTTGTATGTATGTAGGTATGTGTGTATGTTTGTTCGGGTCAAATCTTGCAATTCAATTTTGAAGCAGATGTCTTCAACCAATTGAGCTGAAATTTTGTATACAGGTTCAATTTGGATGACAATGCATAGTTAACTTTGTGGCGTCATTCTAAATCCAATATGGCGGCATATCCAAGAGTGTGGACTAGTTATTTTTAGTGCACTTCTACAATATGGGTATCAAATGACTTGCTAAGAATAAATCGAATAGTGACGTGATAACCGACTAAAAAATCAAAAATAAATTAAAAGTATAAAACCTTTTTAAAAAACAAGCTTTTATTTGAATGCGCTAAAACGAAAAAAATAAATTTTTACTTTAAAACTTTTACTATCTACTTATAAAGTCATTAACTCATTACACATAATCTATATGATATAAAAGCTTGTCGCAAGATTTGCTTGTAAACAAGTAAATTCAATAAATTGATGTGATTGATTTTAACTATTAAAATTTTCAAACTAAGGAAATACGAGTACTCATATAAAAATAATGTACTATAGTATTGTATACCTTAAGTATACAATACTGTAGTACATTATTTTGATCAGCGTTTGCAATGTAAGCGCAAAAAATGTGTTTATTTACGACATCACATTAGAAACCTCTAAAATTATCAGTTTTTCTACTATATTATGCATGTATTATACATATAAACCTTCCTTTTGAATCACTCCATCTATTATAAAAACCGCATTAAAATCCGTTTCGTAGTTTTAAAGATCTAAGCATACATAGGGAGAGACAGATAGCGGGAAGCGACTTTGTTTTATTATATGTATTGATGACGCTACTAATTAACAGTATGTTATAAATGTTACGTGTCCGTAAATAATTAATTAATAATATTCCGTATCCTTAAATAAATATTAAATTAATCTTATTAAAATTAGACAGAAGGTTTTTTTGTATTGAATCTTCTATGTGCAAATTAATTTGTAACTTTATTTTATTTTCTCAATTTTTTTTTCTTTATTGTATTCTAATAATAATTTTATTGCTCCTCTTAGCTTATGTGTAATAAATACCATATTTTAATTGCACACAAATGTAACGACAATTTGAGAATTAAATGACGACGCGTTGGCGCAGCGGTCACAGCACTGGCTGTTGCGCTGGCGGTAGCGGATTCGATCCCCGCTTACGACGGACATTTTTATTGGCCTGGGCTTTGTCGTGGTCTGGGCGTTTGTGCTTGTGAATTGTATGTGTTTCCGGAGTCCGGACCGACACAGGAGAAAACACTACATCGAGTGTAAAGCGTTTATTTATTTATTGTATTCATCTGTACTAGGTACAGATGAAGCGTAAATGAACTACTTGTACACAATTATACATCTCATACCAAATTTTACGTTCTTATAATTTCTTGATCGTGTACTTATGATAGATTGATTCATTCAGCCTGTAACATCCCACCGCTGGGCGTGGGGCATAGACCTATTTCTCCATGTAACAGAAGAGTCAAACCTTAATTTAGCTTTCCTCCCCTCTCCAAGAGTTCTGGTCACCTTACCACAGGAACACAACACTTCTTGAAAACAGTATTATTTAGCTGTGATCTTCTGTAAGGTTGAGGTACATCCCCAGTTGGGCTGCTCTAGATTTTGAGGAGGATATTTCCTGCCTGTGCCCTTACCTTTTTTTTACGTGGGGAAAGTCCATCATGGATACCCTCCAGCGCGGGGGCACCAGAGGGTTATGTCAGACTCCTACTGACCAAAAACCATCCACGTGTGAGCAGACATCCGCCTGAGTGGGGCGAGATGGGGTCGCGTTAGGGGCGGCACCCACAAGACCACCCCTCCCGACGATGCGTGGGATCTCAAGCCAGCCGAGGATCCCCCGACCCCCAGCCGGCCACCCCACTTAGGGGACGCTCAACCGGACCAGTCTACCGTCTGCAGAATGGGGACACATGTCCAGGAGCGTCCCCCCTCCAAGCCAGGCAGGCCTGACCTCCAACGCCCGGCATCACGCCGTTGGGGGTCAGGCCCGCCCGACCTCCAACCGAACCGAACAACCGAGCAAAGCTCCAGGGAGCCCAGCACGACCCGGCAACTACCCCACGGGCCCGCCGGACTGCACCAACAACCGAGCTAAAAGCTCCAGGGAGCCAGCACAGCCCGGCCCTCACACATCACGTCTGCCGGATTGCACCAGCAACCAAGCAAAGCTCCAGGGAGCCAGCACAACCCGGCCGGCAAACCGCGCTTTCGCGCTACAGGGCGGTCAAGCGAACCCACCCACCCCGTCTCTCTAGTGCGCTCACGGGTCGAGCAGTACCCGGAGCGCACCCCGCGAGTCAGTCGTTAGCCGCGACGAGCAGCAGTACCGCGACTGCGATACTGCTGCCCGTCCCGTTGTCACACCACGAGGAGGTGACCGACATGCACCCCCCACAGTTAACTATAATTAATTAAATTACAACAAATATATATTTTGGATTCCAGAAGCACTCTCAATGTAGTGTTGGACCTAAATATGGCCTCATTTTACGTTTTCCCAGACAAACTGCTCTTCACCTAGCCGTGTTAAACAACCACGAAGGGTCGGTGACCGCCATCATAGAACACAAGAAAATGCTAGAGAAAAGTGACCTGCCCGCCGTCGACCGCTCCCTCATACCGACCCTAAATCTGAAGAACTCCGAAGGCGATACTCCTGTCAGCCTTGCCCTTACTGAAGGTAAATAGCAGACATGATGTTTTTTTTACTCTAACACTATTGTGCCTTAGTCTCTAAAACCATGGTGAGTGGCAAAGATTTTTTTTTCAGACATCTTTTTTTATACAACTAGGTTGGCAAACAAGTGTACGAGCCACATGACGGTAAGCGGTTATCATAACTAGTATATATCGTAATAATATATTTTAGCCCTACTTCTGACCCTTCCCAGGAAGTCTGGCCAACTTTCTCACAACAGGAACACAACACTGTGATCTTCTGTAAGGTTGAAGTACATCCCTAGACGGGCTGCTCAAAATTTTGGGCAGGATATGGGGGTAAAGCATATCGAGATAGATATGCTCTACCAAGAGAATACAAGATATGACAAGTTTGTCCATGCCAACGTAATAATTATTTATAAAAAGGTTTTGAAGTTTAAGCTGCGTGGATACGACAGTAAAGAATATAGTCGCCCCCTCTCTTCCCGTGGGTGTCGTAAGAGGCGACTACGGGATAACACGGTTCCACTACCACCTTGGAACTTAAAAAAGTCGATCGATGGCGGGATAACCATCCTACTGCTGGCTTTGAAATACACAGGCGGAAGACGTTCAGCAGCGTCTTCGGTGCGACAAATCCAGCCCTGTGGTCACCAACCCGTCTGCCCAGCGTGGTGACTAAGAACAAAACACATGAGTTTACGCCATTGACGCATATGGAGCGAACTTGTGGAGTCCTATATCCAGCAGTGGACTGCGTTAGGCTGAAGTGTGTGCGTTTAAAGTTTAATTATTATAAACTAGCGACCCGCCCCGGCTTCGCACGGGTGTTTATTATACATATAAACCTTCCTCTTGAATCACTCTATCTTTTTAAAAAAACCGCATTAAAATCCGTTGCGTAGTTTTAAAGATCTAAGCATACATAGGGACATAGGGACAGAGAAAGCGACTTTGTTTTATACTATGTAGTGATTTGTCTCAGGTCACAAGCATCTGGTGGCGCCGCTAGTGGAAGGTGGCGCGGACCCCAACATCCGCAATGGTAAAGGGTTCACACTGCTACATCAGGCCATCGTTGATGAAGACTCCAGGACCGCCATCTACCTACTGGACCACGGCGCCGACATGAACGCTCTGTGAGTATCCACGTTTAATTAATATATTATAGTGGTGAAAAGTGGTGGTAAAAATAAATTACATAGCGTGCAACAGGCGGTCTTATCACTACATAGTGATCTCTTTCAGACCAGACTAGACTAGTGCAACTTTAAAGTGGATCCAGTATTAACCGAGTGTTGTGCCCCAGGACGGACGTGGGCGAGACTCCGCTGCAGCTGGCGATCCACTGCCGGCTGGGGCTGGTGGTGGAGGCGCTGTGCGTGCGCGGCGTGGACATGGGCCGCCTGGACGCGCACGGCGTGCCGCCGCTGTGGGCCGCGCTCGACTCCGGCCAGGAGGAGGTCGCCAGCGTGAGTTTGTTACTACGTTGTTATCGTGTTTGTTACATCCACTGCCGGCTGGGGCTGGTGGTGGAGGCGCTGTGCGTGCGCGGCGTGGACATGGGCCGCCTGGACGCGCACGGCGTGCCGCCGCTGTGGGCCGCGCTCGACTCCGGCCAGGAGGAGGTCGCCAGCGTGAGTTTGTTACTACGTTGTTATCGTGTTTGTTACATCCACTGCCGGCTGGGGCTGGTGGTGGAGGCGCTGTGCGTGCGCGGCGTGGACATGGGCCGCCTGGACGCGCACGGCGTGCCGCCGCTGTGGGCCGCGCTCGACTCCGGCCAGGAGGAGGTCGCCAGCGTGAGTTTGTTACTACGTTGTTATCGTGTTTGTTACATCCACTGCCGGCTGGGGCTGGTGGTGGAGGCGCTGTGCGTGCGCGGCGTGGACATGGGCCGCCTGGACGCGCACGGCGTGCCGCCGCTGTGGGCCGCGCTCGACTCCGGCCAGGAGGAGGTCGCCAGCGTGAGTTTGTTACTACGTTGTTATCGTGTTTGTTACATCCACTGCCGGCTGGGGCTGGTGGTGGAGGCGCTGTGCGTGCGCGGCGTGGACATGGGCCGCCTGGACGCGCACGGCGTGCCGCCGCTGTGGGCCGCGCTCGACTCCGGCCAGGAGGAGGTCGCCAGCGTGAGTTTGTTACTACGTTGTTATCGTGTTTGTTACATCCACTGCCGGCTGGGGCTGGTGGTGGAGGCGCTGTGCGTGCGCGGCGTGGACATGGGCCGCCTGGACGCGCACGGCGTGCCGCCGCTGTGGGCCGCGCTCGACTCCGGCCAGGAGGAGGTCGCCAGCGTGAGTTTGTTACTACGTTGTTATCGTGTTTGTTACATCCACTGCCGGCTGGGGCTGGTGGTGGAGGCGCTGTGCGTGCGCGGCGTGGACATGGGCCGCCTGGACGCGCACGGCGTGCCGCCGCTGTGGGCCGCGCTCGACTCCGGCCAGGAGGAGGTCGCCAGCGTGAGTTTGTTACTACGTTGTTATCGTGTTTGTTACATCCACTGCCGGCTGGGGCTGGTGGTGGAGGCGCTGTGCGTGCGCGGCGTGGACATGGGCCGCCTGGACGCGCACGGCGTGCCGCCGCTGTGGGCCGCGCTCGACTCCGGCCAGGAGGAGGTCGCCAGCGTGAGTTTGTTACTACGTTGTTATCGTGTTTGTTACCACATTATTATTTTAGTGATGGTCACTAATAATTTAAATCCTTTTTAGGTAAAAACCATAAAATGTATAAATTAAAAGTTATTTAATATGACCTAAAAGATAAATGAATAGCTGTGTGGTTACGGCAGTAAAGAATTTAGCTACCCCTCTCTTCCCGTGGGTGTCGTAAGAGGCGACTAAGGGATAACAAAGTTCCACTACCACCTTGGAACTTACAAAGCCGACCGATGGCGGGATAACCATCCAACTGCTGGCTTTGTAGTACACAGGCCGAAGACGGGCACCAAAGTCTTCGGTAAAGCCAGCCCTGCGGTCACCAACCCGCCTGCCCAGCGTGGTGACTATGGACAATACACATGAGTTCGCGCTGTAATGTCTGGCGCGAACTTGTGGATGCCTATGTCCAGCCGTGGACTGCGATAGGTTGAAGTGAAGTGAAGTGAAAAATATGACCAACGAAAATTAAATTAACATCGTTTTGATTTTTTTATTTATTTATCTGGAAATGATTTTAGATTTTAGTTCGTAATGGTGCCGACGCTGACTGCTGGGGACCGGGCCCTGATGGATGTCTACAAACCTTGTTACATAAGTAAGAAATTATATCATTACACTAGCTTGTGCGCGCGACTTCGTCCCCGTGGAATAGGACTACCCGATTTTGAAACATTCTTCATTAGTGCTACGCTCCTATTGGTCTTAGCGTGATGATATATAGCCTATAGCCTTCCTCGATAAATGGGCTATCTAACACTGAAAGAATTTTTCAAATCGGTCCAGTAGATCCTGAGATTAGCGCGTTCAAACAAACAAACAAACAAACAAACAAACAAACAAACAAACTCTTCAGCTTTATTATATTAGTATAGATTATAACTAACTGTGCCTAGCGGTTTCACTCGCTTAATTTTAGATCCCGATAGAATGTTGAAATAAAAAGTAGCCTATGTTTTATTCTTGATGTCCAGCTATCTACGTATGTACCGAATTTCATTATAATGAGTTTAGTAGTTTTTGCGTGAAAGAGTAACAAACGTACATCCAAGTGACTAACTGAACTGGTAATATTACACCAGATAAAAATGCATTAAATTAAAAAAATAGATCATTTTAGGGCAATAGATGAGAATAAGGAGACCCTTGCCACATTCCTCATCCGGTCCGGTTGTGACGTCGAAAGTCCTAGGAAGACGGGACCCAACGGTGAGGGCGCCGAGGTGGCTTCAGATAAACAGGCGCCACTACATCTCTGCTGTACGTGGGGACTTACAGAAGTTATACAGGTACTTTTCGTCCCTACGTGTAATACGATAGTTTCGTTTAGGGCGCGCCATATCATCCCTACTATTTCCTTAACGCGACTACACTATATGCAGTTCGTAACTTTTCATATTAAAGTCCTAGCACACTACAAAATGTCACTATATTGCTACTGTACTTTCTGAGCACTAGCGTATACACCAAACAATTACAAATAAATAAATAGTTAAGAACATTTGTATCTAATAAACGATCTCGACTTCTAGACTCTTCTAGAACACGGAGCTAACATAAACTCGAAGGACGCAGAGGGGAAGACTCCTCTTCACATTGCGATAGAGAACCAACACGCGGCCATCATCTCCCTCTTGCTATCTCAACCGGGCATCGACCTGTCGGCGCGTGACAACAAGGGCGTGACGCCCTTCGCGGCCGCGCTCACCGCCAGGAACAATAAGGCTGCTCAGGCCATCCTGGAGAAGAACCCTTCCGCCGCCGAACAGGTGAGTGCCCGCTCAGGTCTGTCCTTACAGTACGCTCGCAAGTAATGGGACTTTGCTTACAGTGACGAGATATAATAAGTGGAAGATTTTTCCTCAATATAATCAATAAAAAAAATTAATTTTATTAATCTGTATGTTGGCTGTGTGGCTACGGCGAAGAAAATAGCGTCCCCCTCCCTTCCGTCCCCTTCTCTTCTTTCTTCGTCCGTGAGTGTCGTAAGAGTCGACTAAGGGATAATACAGTTAAAAAGCCGACCGATGGAGGGATAACCATCCAACTGCTGGTTTTGAAATACACAGGCCGAAGACTGGCAGCAGCATCTTCAGTGCAACAAAGCCAGTCCTACGGTCACCAACCCGCCTGCCCAGCGTGGTGACTATGGGCAAAACATATGAGTTCAGAACCGATGGAGGCCTATCTCCAGCAGTGGATTGCGATAGACTGAAATGAATGAATGAATCTGTACGTTAATTTTAATCAGGAAATAATTTATGTGGGGACGGTCTAGCTTTTGTGATGAAATATTTGAGGGTCACTGAAAGTGTGACAGCGTGATAAAGGGACGGGGGAGAAAAATTTCGCTTGACGTATTTCATGAACGCGACCATTTTAAATACAAGTAACATCAGAAAAAAAAAGATTTAGGTAAAAAAGATTACTAAAGATTTGTAAAAAATACATTATTTAAAATTTAACCTAATTCTCAGAAATAATAATTACAACTCACTTCTTATTTTTCTTTAATTGGACTCATTGTAGATTTTACGCATCTGTACTATGACAAACAAATACGAGCTAATCCCGATTGCTATGTTTAACCAAATCATTTCTTACGAACTATTCAGTTTCTAATCATAGGTCGCTGGTTCAGATCCGGCTCGAAGGACCATAATAAGATGTAGAGTCCTCGATTGACTCTACACACTTTTTACTTGATAAATGAAACCCGAATCACGATAAATTAAAATAAACTAATTTATTGATCCCTTGATATGATGAAATGACCCGATGTGCGAGCACGGGCGATATTGAATAACTAATTTATTAAATAAAGCGCGCGTCACAAACCGCTGAATCGCAAATAGGCCAATGTACGACTTGCCTCGTACATTCTTCTGTTCGAAACTGAACGGTTCGTTGGGAAAACGTATCATTTTTCGAATATAGAAACCGGGTTTTAGCCAACCTTTTTATTAGATACGTGTGACTATACAAAAAGCTTGGATGTGTCAGGTGGACAAGAAGGGGCGCAACTTCCTGCACGTGGCGATCCAGACGTGCGACATGGAGAGCGTGATGTTCCTGCTGTCGGTGGAGGTGGACGTGAACTCGCGCGTGCAGGACGCGACACTAGCGCCGCCGCTGCACCTGGCGGCGGCCGGCGGCAACGAGGTGTTGCTGCGCAGTCTGCTGCTGGCCGGCGCGCGCCCCAACGACCGCGACGCGCACAAGTGAGCCCTACTGACTAACACTCACTATACTGATTCAGCCCGTAACATGGGCGACACTAGCGCCGCCGCTGCAGCCTGCTTGGGGGCCGCCAATTGGCCATATTGATTTTCTCATAGTGTTTTCTAATTTACGCGAATTCCTCTCCTTATAATTAAAGAATTTTATCGGATTTTATCGCGGTTTAATATTTAAAAATATTTTTTTTAAAAGCCCGACGTTTCGATTACAAAAAAAAAGTTGCTTCATTTTAATTGATTTTCTTACTTTTTCATTTCCCGAAACAATATTTATCCCGGTTTCTATATTCAGAAAACGATTTATTTTGCGTATGAAATGTTGCCGCGATGGCGATTGCCGAATGGCGCCGCGTTGGCGCAGCGGTCACAGCAATGGATTGCGATTGGCTGTTGCGCGAGCGGTTGCGGGTTCGATTCCCGCACACGACAACATTTGTATTGGTCATACAGATGTTTGCCGTGGTCTGGATGTTTGTGCAGTCCTTGTGGGTCTCCCCACCGTGCCTCGGAGAGCACGTTAAGCCGTCGGTCCCGGTTGCTATCATGTACACCTGATAGCGATCGTTACTTGTAGTAAGAAATATATATTTGCGTTGTCTGGAAGAAATGGCTAAATAGCCATAAGTCCGCCCATTGTACTTCACAGTCTGTAAATGATATTTGTAGTTGTGATGTACAATAAAGTATAAATAAATAAATAAATAAATGTTATTTTTAAAAAAGCCCTTTAAAGCCATTTAGTCTTGTGTGAAACGCCCCATTTATTTTAGTGTGAAACACCCCATTTATTTTAGTGTGAAACACCCCATTTATTTTAGTGTGAAACGTCCCATTTATTTTTGTGTGAAATGCCCCATTTATTATTGTGTGAAATGCCCCGTTAATCCTTGTTTGAAACGCCCTATTTATCCTTGTTTGAAACGCCCCATTTATTTTTGTGTGAAACGACTAATTTATTTTTGTGTGAAACGCCCCATTTATTTTTGTGTGAAACGCCCCATTTATTTTTGTGTAAACGCCCCATTTATTTTTGTGTGAAACGCCCCATTTATTTTTGTGTAAACGCCCCATTTATTTTTGTGTGAAACGCCCCATTTATTCTTGTGTGAAAGGCCCCATTTATTCTTGTGTGAAACGCGCCGTCTATCGTGATGTGCAGGCGCACGGCGCTGCACGTGGCGGCGGCGCACGGGCAGGCGGGCGTGGTGAGCGCGCTGGCGAGCGGCGGCGCGGACTGCGGCGCGGCGGACGCGGCGGGCGACACGGCGCTGCACGTGGCGGCGCGCGAGGGCCACGCGCCCGCCGCGCGCGCGCTGCTCGCCGACACCGACCTGGACGCCGCCGCCGCCAACCTCAAGGGTGACGTCACACCACCCCTGTTCCACACCCTCTCTGCTTCTCCTCCTCCTCCATGGCTGGAGCAGGCCTCCCCGAGTCCGCCCCAAACATCCCCGTTTTCTGCGATCCTCATCCGGCCCCCACCGGCAATCTTACGACGAACTACACACTGTTGTCAGCGTGCACTCAGTTCGACTTTAAAATTAATTTTTCTTGCACGAAACTTAACGCTTTGGCATTTTGAGATTCAACTCGACGCGGCATACTAGTAGTATGATATTCAACTGGCACATCCTCTGTCACACGTGACCAAGGCATTCGCATCGTTGCCGAAATATCAGAAATATCGGAATGACAATCGCAGTACATAATTCCCGTTTAATTAAAAGTATTAATAATGAGCGTAAAAGCTTAAAAACATATCTTTATTAGATATTTATATTCGTATATAAATATATCAAAGTAAATAGATAAGTTCCTTTATCTTGTTTTAACGTGATAACGTCTTATAAATCAACGAACACCGGCTGCACGCACACAGTGTCACGTTCTGCCTGAGTCTGAGCGTGCAAGCGAGAGCGCGGAACAAGCGATAGAGAGGCACGATCGGCCCAAGCGTTGGCTTGTGACACATTTATTTCTCTTCTCGCGTGACGTCAGAGCTAGCAGTTCGAAATAATTCAGTGATAAGAATTCAATTCAATTCATAAAAGTATGCAATTTTTCGTCAATGTTTCTTTATGACGTTATCACGTAAAACTATCGTCCGTAAACCCACTTTACAGACAACTAATTTTTTTGTAAACATTTCAGGTCGCAATCCACTCCACGAGCTCTGCTGGTGTAAAAAGGACAACGCTGCAACGATATGTGAAATTTTTTTAGAGTTTATGCCCGATTATCCTATCAATAGGACCGACTTACAGGTAAATTTATTTTTATCTTGAGTTTTGAATTATAGTACTACAATGTCACACCGCACTCTCGCAGTCACAGAAGTGCAACACGCAGTACGCGCCAGTTTTATTTAATTTTAATTACATTATGTCAAACGCGTCTTCGGTGCGATAAAACCAGCCCTGCGGTCATCAACCCGCTTGCTCAGCGTGGTGACTATGGGCAAAACACATGAGTTCACGCCGGTGTTGGCGCGAACTTGGGGAGGCCTATGTCCAGCATTGGACTGCGATAGGCTGATGTGATATGTCAAACAACTTGTCTTGACATTCTGTCCAAATAGTTAATATTCATTATTTTTTTTAAAGAATAACTAAAATATCCAGTAAAATCTCATACGATAACACTGATAAACAGTAAATTTGTTAAATGAAATCAAGTCATATTTTCAAACACTACTACCTACCCTCATATAAACCCCATACTTAGTTTTGTTTAATCACCTTCAGTTTTCATAAAATATCGACTTACTCGATTACGCGACTTTGCTTACCGACGTGTGTTTCCGAATAAATTAACGAAAAATATTGAAATTAAAACAGTTTTTTTTAGATTAGTGTTATACATCATACTAAGAAGATATGCCGAGAGTGTGTGTAAACCAATCTGATAACTTCTGTTATATTTGCGGTCAACTTACTGGTAAAAGTCAACGTCGTAGTTAAAAGTCATTAGTTAAAAACTGTTATTTTAATTATTTTGGTTTTCCGGCGCGAAATTTGGACAAAACCTGGACTCCTAGTAATTGCTGTGCACAGTGTGTCACTTTGTTAACATCATGGGCTGAAGGATCTCGTCATATGCCGTTCGCAGTTCCAATGATATGGGCCGAACCGAAAGACCATGTATCAGATTGTTATTTCTGCCAAACTTCTAAAAAAGGTATTAATCACAAATCTAGGCACTCTGTGAACTATCCAAATCTACAATCTGCTCAAAGACCTATCCCACACAGTGATGATTTACCTGTTCCTCAGCGTCCAGTAAACATGGATGTCGTAACCGAAGAAAATGTATCCGAGAGTTCAGACTCCGATCCGACTTTTTAAATAAAAGAAGGAATATTTGTAGGGCCACAAATAAGAGACCTGGCTGATAAAGAGTTTGAACAAAAAACTTAATCCGATCAAAAAATCCGCATGAACAAGTTTTCGAAATATTGTTCGCTTTTTTCTTGGAAACCACAGGGCCGAAAACTATGAAGAGTTAGTCAACAACCTCTTAGCGGCTTACAAGGACATGGGATGCAATATGTCTCTCAAGATTCACTTTTTACACTCGCATTTGGATTTTTTTCCTCAAAATTTGGGAGCCGTTAGCGACGAACACGGTTAGCGGTTCCATCAGGACATATCCAACATGGAAAAAAGGTACCAAGGCAAGTGGAGTCCGAACATGGTAGCTGACTACTGCTAGACACTCAAAAGGGATGTACCTGACGCTAAATATTCCTGAAAATCCTGAATAAATGCAAATATAAGTTATTTTTTCTTCATTTGAAACATTTTTTTACCGTTTTTACTTAAAAAAAGATTAATTGCTGTTGCAAAAAAACTGAGGGTGATCGAAATTTTCTAAAAATGCAGATTAGTTACAGACTAGTTGTAGATACAAAATAACCCATTCAATTACATTTAACTTTCATTAAGGTCATTTTTGTCGATCAGTGTAATATAATTAAAAATTAAGAATGTTAATTTTAAGCTCATGGTTACTCAAATTCAAGGCAAACAAAACTATGTTGAACGTCTGTGCGATTCAATAATAAAAAATGCGTGTGTACAAAGTACACATGTCAGAAGTGAAACTTCTTTGGCAAACTATTATAATTTAAAATTATTTACATAGATTTACAAAGTAGTGCGGCGTGCAGCGTGGCGCGCCCTTCCCTGTAGTTTTTCCGTTGCATCCTGTTTGAAATCACAACGATTCTAAAGAAGTTTTACTTCAATCATTAAAAAAAAAATTAATAATTGCTCTATACATTTTTCGCTTCTCTTTGCGCCTTTAAAAACGCCTCGAAAAGTACTTGTCAGATCTCAATTAAATTTAAATAGGAACCACAAGACACACACCATTCGATTAAATAATTGTGTTTGCTCGCAAACGAAAAAAAATCGACTTCAATTACATCGACAAGTAATACAACGTAATAAGACGAAAAAATAGTCAAGTAAATACGCGCTATTAAAGATTACTCAAAAAGTTGTAATCAGTTTTCGATCTAATTTAAACAAGACTACAAGAAAAGTATTAGCTTTCGATTAAAGTAAGAATCATCGAAATCGGTACACCGAGTAAAAAGTTATGGGGTATAATAATTATAACGTAGGTCGACGAAAAAGTAGTCACGTAAATACGCATTATTAGATATAACTCTAAAAGTACTTGTCAGATCTCAATTAAATTAAAATGGGACCACATGACACGCAACACCTTTCAATTAAAACAAAATTGATCGAAATCGGTCCACCCAGTCAAAAACATACGTGTCGAATTGAGAACCTCCTCCTTTTTTGGAAGTCGGTTAAAAAATCATTAAAATCGGGGCCCACCCAGTCAAAAGTTCTGAGGTAACATACATAATAAAAATATTCGAATTGAGAAAATCCTCCTTTTTTGCAAGTCGGTTAAAACAATAGACATAATCATCGTGCGCAGGGCAACACGCCGCTGCTGCTGGCCTACATGAACGGGCAGGGCGCGCTGTGCCGCGTGCTCGTGCGCGCCGGCGCCTGCCTCGCGCACGAGAACAAGGACGGCGTCTCCATCTTCAACTACCAGGTACCGCCGCGACTTTCGGTTTGCTCACCAACATTTAAAGCTTGTTTATATAGTTTAAAAACAAAGCGTTTTACTTTTACTCACGAACTATGGAATCTTGGTTCCTAACTTCCTGGATACAGGTAGCGAAATATACGTTTTGCTTATGGACCATTAAAGCTCGGTTCGTTTGAAAAAAATTCGAACGGTTCGATTCGGTCGAACGGTCGAAAGTCGGTTAGCCAAATAAATTGGTTTTTTTTTTTTTTAAATATAAAAACGGAGTTTAAATTTAGAACATGACGTGTCTGAAAGTTAAGGGTTTGTGAGCAAAACGAATTGTTTTGTGAATACAGGAACTGGGCATTACAAGGCAGCAGTTACAGTACCAGGATTACTAGTACCACGATTGAAAAAAATATATCTAATAATAACAATAAAAGAACATAATTATTGTAGTCCTAGATCCGCGCACAATGTATTGATTGTAAGAAGTCTTAACGGGTCATCCATAAATTACGTCACACGTTGAGGGGGGTAGGGAGTTAACGAAGTGTGACATTGTGTGATAAGGGGTGGGAGAGGTCCAAAATTTTGTGATAGTACGTTTTAAAAAGAATATTAATAATAATAATAAATTGTTATTAAAATATCGAAGCTGATGTTGTAATTTAATAAACAATAATTTATTGGTGTAAAATTGCAAAATATGTGACGTCACACTAGGTAGGGGCCAGGGGGTCTCATAAAAATGACCAGCTGTGACAAGGACAAGAGAGGGGTCCCAGTCGTGAAATTCGTGTGACGTAATTTATGGATATCCCCTAAGTGTTTCTAAGTTATTTTGTGGATGAAAATCAAATAGTATATTTCAATTTTGAATGCGACAAGTTTACCGAGCTTATGAATACAGAGATCTAGTTTATGATTAGCGAGACCTTGCTTTAACGAATGAATTTCGTAAATTCGAAGGTAGCGACGAAGCAGCTGCTACATCGGCTACTAGACGCGTTGCCGGCCGAAGCGCCGTGGGCCGAGAGCGACCTGTGCCAGGAGTGCGGCACCAAGTTCACGCTCACCATGAGGAAGCACCACTGGTAATATACCATCTGTGTCTAGCGCCATAGACCAGGGGACAGCAGATATATCTTGCTAGACATTGAGGTAGGGCTCAGCAGAGTATATCCTGCTCTAAATCTGGGGCAGCTCGACTGGGAAAGTACCTTAATCTTACAAAAACACAGCTAAATAGTACTGCTGTCAAGAAGTTTTGTGTTCCTGTGTTATGCTGGTCAAAAGTCCATTGGAGAAGGATTGAGGGCTTGTAATGCTTCTGGTGTTGCAAGCTTCTATAGGCTATTAGGTCTGCGTCCCTAGTACCTTTTTGTCGGGTCATAAGTATCAGGCTGAAACTTTCTAGATCGCTTCATTTCAGTGAGTCGGACAAACTTTTTATTTGACAAAAATCTCGGTAGTGGGGACTAATTTTGCTAGAGGCCTTGAAACATGTCGATAAGTCCGGGTGTCAAAAATTTGCTAATACCAAGCCGATTCTTACTTAAATTTAAAGATTAATTTATGAGAAAGTCAAAAAGTAGATTGTCCGACAAAATTAATGGGGACTATGCGCCAGTCGGACATACTGAAAGTGTTGGAAATTCCAACTCAAAAAAGTGATTAATATCAGGCTAATTTTTTTTTTAATGGGTTCATAAAAATTAATATAATACAACTGTAACGTTGTCCGACAAAATTTATGGGGATAAGCGCCAGTCCGACACTCGAAAAATGTCGAAAATACCAGCACAAAAAAGTGATTGATATCAACCTAATTTTTATTTTTTCAGTAATAAAATAATGTTTCAAACGTGATTCTACGATTGTCCGACAAGAAATGTGGGGAATACTAATAAAAATCGATAAAATATCTATTAAAATTATTCGTTCTGTATACAGCATTTAAGTATACCTATATACAGGGTGTGTCGTAAATCGTGGATAATCCGTTAACTGGGGGTAGCCCTGATGTCGACCTCCAAGAAAATGTACTTTTTATTTCAGGGTTGCCAACACTGTGAAAATTATGAATATTTTTGTGTTTTTTCAAAAAATTCCTACCGCGACTAGTAATTTGGTCATAATTTTTACAAATTAAGGAAATTTAATGTAATTTTTATTTTATTTTACTCGGAAATACTTGTACTATCTAACGAAATTACTATTTCAGGCATAATTTATTCTAAACTTATGAAAATTAGCGTTAGAAGTTTTTTTTTATTTTTATTCGTTACTTTTTGTCAAGATTTAACCATTGATTGTGAAAATAAAATGTATGGCACTAGAATTGCCCAGTATTTAAAAAAAATGCTTAGTTTGTGTAGTTTCTAAAAAGGTATAACAATTAGTGCTCGACAAGCAAAATTATTTTGTAGGAGCGAAAGAACTTATCACGGTAGGTAAGTTCGTTTTGTATCAATAGCATTTGTGTCACTTAAATGTTAGGATAAAGAAAAAAAACAAAGATTTTTTTAGTAGAAATGCATTTATTACATCAAACTAAATGTTCAAAATGTCCTCCATTGGCAGCAATGCAGGTTTGGCATCGCTTTATAAAAGATATCTTGATACGGCGTGCATAGCCTGATACTTCAATTTCACGAGTGGCTAATTGCACACATGTGCGCAATTCTTCGATTGTCGACACTACTTTAGTATAAACTTTTTCTTTAATGCATCCCCCAATAAAAAAAGTCCAGGGGGTTCAGGTCAGGCGATCGTGGTGGCCATAAAATTAGACCCAAGCGCCCAATCCTAGGTGGATTGGGCTCTGGGTATGTGTCGTTGAAATATTTTCGCACCCGAACAGCAAAATGCGCGGGACACCCGTAATTTTGCAGCCTCATTCCTTCTCTTGTCTCCAGTCATAAATTTTGCAGCAGTTTGGTGAGAAAATAATAGGCCCATATGAGTTGCCAGCAACATTAAATGCTGAAATCTATTTAAATTTTTTACAAAATAATTTACCTGAACTGCTGCAAAATTTATGACTGGAGACAAGAGAAGGAATGAGGCTGCAAAATTACGGGTGTCCCGCGCATTTTGCTGTTCGGGTGCGGGAATATTTAAACGACACATACCCAGAGCCCAATCCACCTAGGAGGTTGGCGCTTGGGTGTAATTTTATGGCCACTACGATCGCCTGACCTGAACCCCTTGGACTTTTTTTATTGGGGGATGCATTAAAGAAAAAGTTTATACTAAAGTAGTGTCGACAATCGAAGAATTGCGCACATGTGTGCAATTAGCCACTCGTGAAATTGAAGTATCAGGCTATGCACGCCGTATCAAGATATCTTTTATAAGGCGATGCCAAACCTGCATTGTTGCCAATGGAGGACATTTTGGACATTTAGTTTGATGTAATAAATGCATTTATACTAAAAAAAACTTTGTTTTTTTCTTTATCCTAACATTTAAGTGACACAAATGCTATTGATACAAAACGAACTTACCTACCGTGATAAGTTCTTTCGCTCCTACAAAATAATTTTGCTTGTCGAGCACTAATTGTTATACCTTTTTAGAAACTACACAAACTAAGCATTTTTTTTAAATACTGGGCAATTCTAGTGCCATACATTTTATTTTCACAATCAATGGTTAAATC
The DNA here is from genome assembly GCA_905220545.2 of Melitaea athalia. Classification (NCBI taxonomy): domain Eukaryota; kingdom Metazoa; phylum Arthropoda; class Insecta; order Lepidoptera; family Nymphalidae; genus Melitaea; species Melitaea athalia. The sequence continues at coordinate 14,177,586 of HG992196.1, forward strand.
TTGACAAAAAGTAACGAATAAAAAAAAAAAAATTCTAACGCTAATTTTCATAAGTTTAGAATAAATTATGCCTAAAATAGTAATTTCGTTAGATAGTACAAGTATTCCCGAGTAAAATAAAATAAAAATTACATTAAAATTCCTTAATTTGTAAAAATTATGACCAAATTACTAGTCGCGGTAGGAATTTTTTGAAAAAACACAAAAATATTCATAATTTTCACAGTGTTGGCAACCCTGAAATAAAAAGTACATTTTCTTGGAGGTCGACATCAGGGCTACCCCCAGTTAACGGATTATCCACGATTTACGACACACCCTGTATATTAGGGATGTGACATTCATGTAATCGAATAAATAAAAATCGATTTTTCTTGATTAAATATTAGTCGATTTTTAGTAAAAATAATAATCGATTTTTGAGAAAAAATCGATTTTTTTCTATTATTCAAAAATCTACGTGCTTTTCATATTCCAATAAAATTCATATTAGAATTTATCAGATTAAAAATCAAATAAAAAGTATTATTAAAAAATAACCAATTCAAAACTAAAAATCAAAGTGAAAGTTCCTTTAAACTTTCAAGGTGAGGAATAAGGTAACCAAATATCATTATTAATACAAATTTTCAGTAAAATTAAACGTTTTGTTGTAACAAAAATAAAACGATGAGCATCCCAACAAAATGACAACCTTATTGTCTCAAAAACTAAAATAAAATAAAAAATCGCGTGCATACAAAGTACACTTGTCTGAAGTGAAACTTCTTTGGTAAACTAATTAAATAAACAAATAATAATAATAAAAAAGAAACGAATAAAAAAGTAGTTAAAAAAAGAAAAGAAAAAGCTAACGTCACGAGGTTATCCTAGGCGGTCACCCATCCAAGTATTGAACTTCATGGCGCTGCTACGTTACCGGTCGCTCAAATTTTACCCCTCATGCGCCTACGGAAGTTTCACTTAAAAAAATTAGCATAAATATTTTTTTAAATAAAATAATAAAAACGAAACGATAATTAAATAAAATTTCGTTTCGTTCTTTGGCAAACTAATTAAAAAAATTAATTAAAAAAACAATTAAAAAAAACTAATTAAAAGGAAAACGAATTTAAAATACAAAAAAAAAATAGTTGAAAAAAAAACAGGTGGTCAATTTTTACCCCTTTATATGCGCCTAAAGAAGTTTTACTTCAAAAACTAAACGACTACGCTGTAGTCTCAAAACTAAAATATAAAACAAATCTTTCGTTAATCTTTCAGTTTTAACAATAAAAAAATTTTTATGTGTTATTTTTTATGTGTATTCAGTACAACATATCGATTTAAAAAATCGATTTATTTGGTCCGAAAAATCGATTCTTCGATTAATCGATTTCAAAAATCTGTAATAATTATATTATTATTATATTATTAATCTGTAATTTTTTAAAAATCTGTAAGCTCGTATTGTGACACGTCTTATGTATGATTTAGAAGAAAACAAGAAAAATTTTATCGCTTGACTCCATGAGATAACGTATTAGCAAAAAATTGAGCGTGTGAAAACCACGCGCGGTTGAAGTCGTAGCCTTCTTAAATCATTTGTTGTATATATACTACTTAGATATTTAATAGTTTTTTCAATATTATCAATTAAAATTGATAAATTTGAGAAGTCATTATTTTTTGCCAATTTTTTTGAGTCAAGTTTTAGGGCCTATGCAAACCGCGTTTTTTAAACGCGATACAGACGCGATGCAAACGCGCGTGTGACGCGATTCAAACGCGATGCAAACGCGCGTTTGTATCGATACAAACGCGCCGTCGACGCGCGTTTGAATCGATACAAACGCCAACAAACTGCTCTGTAGGATAAAAACGCGCCGTCGACGCGCGTGTCACACGATACAGACGCGATGCAAACGCGCGTGTGTCGCGATACAAACGCGCCGTCGACGCGCGTTTTAGAAACGCGCGTCGACGGCGCGCTTAAAAAACGTGGTTTGCATAGGCCCTTATGAAAAACTTCTAAATGTGTGATAATAAAACTAATATTTTATTTATCAAACAACATAATATTATTTTTCTAAGATTATCTAATTAGAAACAAAAAGGGTAGCTTAAAAAGAAGTTTATACATTAAACTTGAGCCAAGTACAGCTACATTTATTCACAAACTTGTAATTGTGGTAGAGAGGTTAAAACCTCATGTATACTATATAGTGCGACAGATACACTAACAGAGCTCTCGAAAGCGAAAAGCGAAAAGCGTTTCTAAGAGCGTATATATAGATATAGTTTCTTTGCGGTTAGGCTAATCTTGTCGGACTAGCGATATGACCCATTATTTTTGTCGGATATCACTATATTTCGGTTAGAAATGATCTAATCTACAATTACTCATATTTGTCCGACAAGTATTAATCACTTTTTTGTGCTGGTATTTTCGACATTTTTCGAGTGTCGGACTGGCGCTTATCCCCATAAATTTTGTCGGACAACGTTACAGTTGTATTATATTAATTTTTATGAACCCATAAAAAAAAATTTAGCCTGATATTAATCACTTTTTTGAGTTGGAATTTCCAACACTTTCAGTATGTCCGACTGGCGCATAGTCCCCATTAATTTTGTCGGACAATCTACTTTTTGACTTTCTCATAAATTAATCTTTAAATTCAAGTAAGAATCGGCTTGGTATTAGCAAATTTTTGACACCCGGACTTATCGACATGTTTCAAGGCCTCTAGCAAAATTAGTCCCCACTACCGAGATTTTTGTCAAATAAAAAGTTTGTCCGACTCACTGAAATGAAGCGATCTAGAAAGTTTCAGCCTGATACTTATGACCCGACAAAAAGGTACTAGGGACGCAGACCTATATGGTAACCGCTTAACATCAGGTGGGCTGTACGCTTGTTTGCTGACCTAGCCGTATAAAGAAAAAATAATTTATCCTGACAGGAACTGATATATAGAATTTATATTGAGCTAGGAAAATGTTTTGTTCAAAATTTGGAACAACTCGACTGTGGAAGTCATTGGTAGCGACTAGCAAACTCATATTTTAAATCTGTGTCTTTTTTGTTTTAAAATAAATATATTTTAATAGTATTATCTTATCTTGTATAGTCTATAGTTTTAAAATAAATTTAAAAAAATATTTTACTATGTTAAAGATTTGTTTAACTTAGTTATATTTATTATTTTCAGTCGCCACTGCGGAAGAATGTTATGTAACAAGTGTTCAAGTCAAGACATTCCTATACTCAAGTTCGGAATGAACAAACCCCAACGGGTTTGCGAAATATGTTTTAACGTTTTACAAGTCGGCGCCAGTTAGTTATAAACGTGTTATTTAATTATATTATGAAGTGTGATAAGTTATTATATAATATAAATTAAATTAGATATGGCTTTTTATATGGTTTAAGAATTTTTTATGAAGATAAATGAAACTTAGCTTTGTATTTTAAGTGCTGAATTTCAACTTTATAGTTTATTAATTTTTTTATTGATAGATCTCGATTTTTAGAAGTAGAAAAATAACACTGTCTATCATTATCTTATAAATATTTAAAATCCTAATGAAATCAATAGTAAAAAATATTATTTGACTATTTATAATTTTAATAAAGGAATAAAATGTATTGTTAATTTGTTACTTATAAAAAAAATATTTGTTATGCCAAAGTCAATTTTCCTCTGATTTTGTCAGCTTTAAGTATAATTAATTACATATTTTAATTTTAATATGAAAATTCTAATATATTTTTATCTAATGTAACAATTTTATTTTAATTTTTTACGTAGCAAGTATAGTTTTGACATAAATTTAAGTTTTTTGTTGTTTAATAAACTTTAAATGTAATAAGTGCATTTGTTTGTGGTCATTCCGAGTATTTATATTTTTATTGGATGTAACTTGTAAGATTAGGTGCCATTACTCTTAAAATTAATTTCATGGCTTGAAAATTATTTTTTTGTGTGTTATTGAACGCATCTCATATAATTTAATCAAATATGATTTTATTATTTCACAAATATTATGTTATTTTCTTATTGCATTATTTTAATAAAAATAAAAAATTAAAATATGGATTTGTTGTTTATTTACAAAAACAATAACATCATAGTTGTTTATTAATTGGTAAAATAATTTATCAATGATCTACATTTCACCTTAAATTAATTAAGTTTACTTTTAAAACTGTAGTAAAACAAGGAGGTCAACAATTTAAGGTGAATTTAAAATAATTCTACAAGAAGGCCTACATTTACTTTAATCTTTTAAAAAGATCCTTATTGACGCAGTGATCTAGGACATGTAAGTAGTCCCTCAGTTCCTCTTCACACGTCTCCGCAGTGTTGGATCTAGAGTTGACACGGTCGTTACACTCCTGGTATTTCCCCCACAAATTCTGGGCATCGGGTTTCTGGCCACATTCTTCCTGTAATCAAAAATTTAATTATTAATTAATAAATTCTAATTATTGTTTACTACAATTTTACTACCACCGTTAAAGCATTGAATTTTGACAATTGATATAGTCCAGACGCTGAAGAGAAAGAATTTCAAAACCGACCTATCACCTTTTGTCTTTGTCGCTCGCATATAAACATAATTATTGCGGTTGCGCTCACACAGGTGACTGTGTTTTATTGTTATTGTGTATTGTGTTTATACGCGAGTGACAAAGACAAAAGGTGACAGGTCGGTGTACGAAATTCTTTCTCTTCAGACCAGACTTTAGATATTTCCCACTATTGGCTTAAGTGTGAGCTGTGAAGCTAAGGCACAGGGGAGGTAAGGGGTAGAAAAAAGGCAATTATTTGTAGGTCCTACGGCTAAAATCTACATCCTGGACCGTCGGTTTAGATGTTCATAATATTTTTTCTGTATATAGTACTCATAAATGGAGACCTTTTTGTGAATATCAGATGGCAGAATTTTTTTTTTTTACTAATATATATATATATATATATATATTTTTAGATAGATAGATAGAATATACTTTATTGCACACCACTCAGAAAGATATACACAAAACAGATATTTACACATAGAGATTGAAATGTACAAAGGCGGTCTTATCGCTTAGTAGCGATCTCTTCCAGACAACCTTTAGAAATAGGAAAATATGCAATGAAGAGGTAGGTGTGGCAGCATAATTATCTGTATAATCAGTAAATAATACTTACACATATAAACAACATGATAAATTTTTTTTATTTATTTACTAAACTGCCACATTATAAATTTTGAAGTTAGATAGGTTGGGGTCATTTATTATTATTTTTTTTTTTTGTAACGCAATTACGCCGATATACGGTCTAATTTTGAAGTTAGATATGTTATGGTTATTTTTATTATTTTTTGTAAGGAAATTATGCTGATAGACGGTCTACTTTGAAGTTAGATAGGTTAGGGTTTTTTTTTGTAACGAAATTATGCCGATAAACGGTCGACGGTCCATGATGTAGATTTTAACCCAAATTGGAAATAATACGGACCCTTAACTGTGTCTGTGGATCTACGAGCTCCTCTTCCTCTTCCTCTTCAGCCCTGACCACGGGAATCACTTTATTGGACATTTTGTGCCTGTAATGATAAGACAGAATCGTTTAACGGTTTCTTTGTAATAAAATTGGGCACAAATAATTACATATTAATATATATCTAGAGACATTTTTTTAAAATTACCTAAAATCGATGATGCAACAACCAAAATCCAATAGTCTTCAAAGTTCAATGTATTAGTGTATTCTGTATTATCTATGGTTCAAAAGTCTTATCAAATAGACAGACAGCGACTTGTGTTGCCAGACAAATATTTTAAGCAGATTACGTGTGTTTTCCAATATCAGCACTAAAGCGCATTATGCGGTATAATGCTCAACGCTCAACGTTGAAAGTTCCAAAGCTATAGTTTGTCTATAAAGTCGTGACATTAATGTTTGAGGAACTAAAATTAATCACGTGTCTGGCAACACCAAACATAAGTACTTTCGCTGTCAATGCTGTCATCGAGTTAACAGTTTTCCTTTATTATTCTTTATTCATTTGATTAAACTGCAAAAAATTAAGACCAATCTTCGCAGAAGAGTTTCAAAAATGAGTAAAGTAAATCAGAGTGGCACGCGGGAAGTGATTTTTAAAGTTTTCCAGTGATGTTTGGCGGAGTTCGAAGCTGGACGAATTTTGTGTGATTTGGACGATGTTTATGGGCGAACAGCATCTATGACGGTATGTAATCGTGTTATTGTTTGTGTTTAACCTGCCTGAATTTAAAAATTTACATAATTTACGTTTTGGAGACCAAAAAAGGCATTGTTTACATTGCAAATTTTTAGGTTAGATGAGACAGAGTATATAGGTCACATTATAGTACGACGAATTTTTTGATACTTAAGGATATAATATAACTTAGTCTCAAGTTTTCCAATTTTAAATTTGAATCAATTGATTCATGTCAGTAACTTATATTTCCATTCCATTAACATTTTTTAAACTTATCTTTTTCAGGAAAATCAAAGAGTACAGTTAGACGGATAGTCAACGAAGGCTTTAAAAATGATGGAAAGTTTGAAACTCCTGGGAAACATAGGAAAGGCCGGCCAAAGAAAGAAATGGATAATTTTAGATTTTAGAATCCGATGATAAGTGAAAGAAGTGCTGCAAACAACAATTTTTCCAGTTTTCAACTGTGATGTTATTAAATGCTTCTTCTGTCAATTGTTTCACGTCACGAGACCCAATATTACTTGCAGCTACCTTGTTTTGTGCCCAAATTAGCTCTATTGGGTTAAGCTCACAGTGGTATGGTGGAAGCCGAACTACTGTATGCCCATGTTCTCCCAAAATAGTATTTATCTCATATATAGGATTTGGTTTTTTATTTTTTACTCAAGTTAATACATTCCTTAGCGATTAATCAAATCGAATATTATTTTCTAATAACCATAATTTTATATCATCGACACGAGTACTGGTGTTTGGTGTTTTGTTTGTACTTAATTACTGAATGGTAAGGAGCATTGTCAAAAACAATAAAATAGATGGCTCGTGTAGGTTGGGAATAAGTGTTTCCGTAATCCTTTTAGTGAATTTATTCGCATTCATTTCAGAGTGATAATCTTCTATTTTATTTTTTCCACTAAATAAGAGTAGACAGTTTGGTACAAAGCCTTTTTCACTTCCAGCATGTACAGTATGAGTCGTGAATATGACTCTCATCAATATACTTAACTAATATTTTTTTTCAATTCTACTTTTAAATTTCTGTTTTATATGATAATATTTAGATAATCCTCTCTTTTTGCTGTAATGTGTACTTTTTCGATCTATTTCATTGATATTTTTTTATAAATAAAACAAACAAAATATGATATGTGTCTTATTTATTTACTCATTTTACCTAAACGAACTGACATTTTCGCATCTCTTCACTCTCAGACTCATGTTTTTAATAGTAGATAAATAAAATATTGCAAGTATCAAAGTCATTTATGTCATACTTTACAGTGTTGCTATGTGTTTGCTACGTGTTATTAACAGCGCCCTCATTAAATTTCACGACTTTATAGACAGACTGTACAGCTACGCTTCACACAATGAGCACTCTCAAAAGTAGGGCTTCCGTGTGCGTGCTTGCAATGGATACCAACTCAGTGGTGGCTCAGTGGTTTAGTATTGTGCGCCACTGAGTCGCATTATACTCTGTAATTGGAAAACGCACAACATATGCGGATAAAAGATAATATAATAGAAGTTCTAATAGAACCACGGAGGCACGGATAGAAGTTAAAAACTTAGAACATTACGCTAATGAATTGTAATCAAATCGTTTGAGTGATTTAGTCTTACTGCAGTAAAATAAAAATTATTTATCATTGTTTATCAAATATATTTAAGGTTGGACTACAATACAATAACTGTTTGTAGTGTACTGAACCAAAAAATGTACATCGACAGGTAACATTAATACGCATTGTTAGAAAAAAGAGAAAACTATAAAACTACTCGTCAGACCGCGGTCAAATTTAAATGGGACTACTAGACAATTACTATCATTCTTGTTCTTATTGAATTAATGGTTTCTTTTAAAGTCTTATTCATTTTTCTTCGTACAGTTTTTTCAAGGCATATATAGTTATTATTTTTAATATTATTTAAGCTTAAAAAGTTAAAACAACCTGACACGATTTATGCTATGTGCAGTGTGTACATTTCTTTAAAATTGTTAGTTTTCGAGCCCAAAATTTAAAAAATGCTCTCGGTGAATGTTATCTGAGACGTGGCTTCGGCCGTTTATAACACATCGGATTGTTTATAAATTCAGACCAGGCTGTATGGACTATAGTTTTTTGCCTTTCCCTATTGGGGATAAATTGTAAAATAACAACATGTTATCTATATAGTCAAATCAGTGTCCTATAAGTTGTTTATTTTTAAATAAATTAGTTTTAAATGTTTCTTTCTTGTCCTTAGTATTATTCGATGAAAATTATAACATTTTCACATTATTGTGTGTGAATATATTTTTTCCATACTTAATATGTGTTACATTTCATCATAGTCGAGTGGCCGTCACCATGGAGAGTGCTTGCTGTAAAAATATTTTCTAATATTAATACGATTTCGTTGTGGTAGCTTAATAAATTTTATTTTATTTAAAATGTTATTCGTTAAGTTAATAGTATATTCTTAAAACTTAAAATGTTACTGCAATATTTTACTACATTTGCATACAAACGAGAATTATAATTTAACTATATTGTTTTTATATTTCAGGTTTGTTTCTGCAAGATTTAGATATTTCGTTACATTATTTATTTTAATTGTTTTTAATTTATACTGATTCAAGTTTTTTTGTGTTATTTCCTCAGGTACAGTATTATTTGAGGTTATGTTCCAATAACATTATTAGCTTTTTTTGTTTTTCAGAATGAATGGAGGAATGGAGCCTAAAACCCCAGTTCATAACGCAGTGCTTCACAAAGCACCCAAAAACTATAAATTGCTGATAGACCCATTTCTTGTAAAAGGAGTTGCAAAATTGTACAGATATGATGGAGTGGTTCCTGGCGATAATACGTATCCATCTGTACAGTGCAGGGATCCAAGATCTCAACTTTCTAGAATATGGAATAAGTTAGAACCTGCTGATTTGCCAGTGCCTAGGTATTTTTTCCGTTTATCACCCATTATACAAGCATTTAGTTGCAAAGAAATTTGCAAGATTCATTTGTGTACCATAAACATAAAATAATACAAAAATTTGTTATTGCATTACTGCATTTGTAAGAAATCTGCACTAAAAGACTTTGATAAGTTTGTTTTATTAGAATTTTAACACTACAAATTGTATAATTTTAGTTGTAAATATTTGGTTATGTTTTGTCTTACTTATCTTATAAGCAACATTAGTTTGAAATCCTTTATTAATGTAAAACTTGAGGGTTTTTTTAGTTTTATTAATGAAGAAAAATGATTAATTTGCTTTAATTTTGTCTCTAATAGCCTTTGTTTTCATTAAGCTAGTAGATTGTGTGCCATCAACAATACCATTTGACAGATGTCAAATGGCGGGAATTTTAAAATTACGTTATAATTTCAGATTTAGAATTGATAAAAACTACGTTGGTATTCCTCCGCAATTAGAAATAACTATTGGAAATTTAAATGACAATATTGATAAAGCTTTTTTGGCCGACATGATGAACAAAGTCGGTCCCTACGAGGAACTGACAATATTCTACCATCCGATAACGAACAGGCATTTGGGATTTGCTCGAGTAGTATTTCAAGACATCAAGTATTCAAAAATGTGTATTGAGAAATACAATGGCAAATCTGTGATGGGTCAGGTATGTAACAAGAAAAGATATTTATATTGTTAGACTTTTTGTGGAAAAAAAAAGTATTTTCGAATATTTTTATTATTCACATCACATCATAAAAAGTAAAAATATAAATATATATATATATATAAATATAATAGATAAAAAATACCATCAGTGACGGACCACATCCTAACTTTACTAGACAGCCACAGGACTGTCAATCTGTAGTTTTAAGTAATAATCACCTGTAGGATAAGCATAATATTATAATGTATGATGTTTAGTAAAAGGCATGGGCATTTTAAAATCTGAGGATGTTAATTTTGAATTAAAAAATATTCATCCCATAAAAACTTTCTAAAAAGTTTAAAAAAACTTAAAAAATAATACTGTTCTAATTCGCCAAGCCATTTCCAAGCAATGCATTTATATTCAATTGTGTGTTGTATGGATAAGTCGCCGATATCATGTGGAATGAAGAAGATACAATGAAAAGAGCAATGCATTTAGTGGTTTCTTTTTATTTATATGGGTTACTTAATGTTTTCTGTAGGTGCTCGATGTATTTCACGATCCATTTGGTAAAAAATGTCAAGAGATGTTCGATGATAAAACGATGGAAAGGAAACCACAACCAGCAATGTTAGTTCCAAAAGTGCCAACTGTATTAGAGGACGTTCGAGCCACTAAACTTGATCCTGCCCTTAGCAAGAGATTAGAGGATACAAAATTAACTGAAAAGGTGAACAGAAAAATATATTTTTATTTCTATTTTGCTTTTAACTTCTGAAACATGCCACCTTAGGGCTAGCGGCTCTTCTCTTGCGAATATAATTGTGTGCTCGCAAACGAAAAGAAACAACTTCGATTACATCGACAAGTAATAAAACGAAGGTAGACAAAAAAATAGTCAAGTAAATATGCTTTATAAACATAACTCGAAATCGTAAATATAACTCGAAAAGCACTTGTCAGATTTTGATTACATTTAAATGGGACCACATGACAAGCAGCACGTTTCGATTAAAAATAATTATCGAATTAAATTCACCTAGTAAAAAGTTCTGAGGTAACATTTAAAAAAAATTCAATCGAATTCTCAGAATTCGGTTAAAAAACGGTGCAGTTACATACCTATATATTACATTTTTATAGCTTAGTACAATTTTTACGTACTTTTAGCAGCTGATAAGAATTGGCTCTTTGCTTTAACTAGCGGATGTGTTTGTTCACTGTACAAGCTAATACCACTCTATTGTACATATTTTGTCCATCAGAAAATAAGTAAGGTCTCGGGGCCTGGGATATTACTCTACAAGACGAAATTGTAACGGAATCGAGGCAAATGGATATTTTTTTATTGTTTTATTTTTAACACATTGCAATTTTTTTAACAAGAATTACAGTAATGATATTATGAGATTTTCCTATGGGCATATCACTACGTAGCTTAGATCTTCAAAACTATGCAACGGATTTTGATGCGGTTTTCTTTAGTAAATACAGTGATTCCAGAGGAAGGTTTATATGTATTAATATAGTAGAGGAACACTGATATTTTTTGAAACCGTGCAAAGCCGGGGCGGGTCGCTAGTAAATAATAATGTAATAAATACAAAATAAATTAGTACTTTTAACAAAGCTTATTATACATGATATGTGTATTTCTTGTTGTATATTTTTAAATACTATTATGTCATCTACCCTTAGGTTGGCTAAAATATATCACTCTTTAGCGATAAAGTCACCTTTTATACTAGATTTCCTGTATATTACTCATCTAATATGAGAAAATACTAATTATAAATTAATCTCCATTGTCTTACAAGGAGCCATACCCTCGTTACAAGGACGTAGATCTTAATGATAGCAACACACGTTGGTCTGATGACGAGAGAGAATATAGGCATCGGCATCGCACTCGGAGTGAGAGGGACAGAGATGTAGACAGAGACAGGGAGAGGGAGAGAGATAGAGAGAGGTATGTTTTATTTAAACTGTATTATATTATTATAGATTATAATGGTTGTCTGATATATTGTAAATAACAATAGACAAAAATTATAAGTAAATGTATTTGTATTGTTTTCTAACGTTTATTATAATTTCACTCATTATAATGGAACAACTTTTTCGGATTTTATCGCGACTTCTTCTTCTTTTATAATCAGACTCCCATAGGAATTGCCAAAGTCAGAGTATTTTGCTCAATGACTTCTGAAGACACTGCTCATAAGATCAGCTTTATGATACTACAAGGTTATGTACGGTTTGCTGCACACCATTTATTCATCAAAAAAAAAAAACAGACATAACAAATGTTAGTATGTTAGAGAAGAACGTCACAATTTAATATTGTTAGTTAAAATACATGTACTTAAAATACCTACTAAAGGAGTAACGACTTATTAAGTTTTTTATATGCCCGACGAGCCCTCCTGTGACTATAGTTGTTGTAAAGTAAAAACTTAATAAACCGTGATAAAATCCGAAAAAGTTGTTTCAATATAAATATTATAATATACATGTATAATTATGTATTTGTGTAAAAAAAGTCTATTATTGATGTAGTCACCCTACTTACTACTAGAAAGGAATAAACTGTAGCAATTTTCTCAACTTATTTCCTTACTAGTAATAGTATTAGATGTCAGAAGTAACAATAACCCATGCTTTTGTTTTTGAAGTTTAAAAATGAAAATTTTGGACTTTAAATAATTTAATATATTTGTATGACATATTTGTGCATAAATTGTTTTAAACTATAAATACAAGAATGAATTTATATTTTCACAAGCGGACGTTGTAAGAGGAAGTGCAAGCGCAGGTATCAGTTAATTTATATTATTATAGAATGTTTTTATTTTTTTATAAATGGTCTTCATTACATTACAATACATGTTATAAGTCAAAAAACGTCTTTTAGCGATAAGACCGCCTTTTATATATTTTTTTTGTTTTTGTTGCCTATATCTATGTTACATCTATTGCTTTTGGTTGTACAATATTTTCATTACAATATTGATTTTATGGGCCTATTTACCCTAGGGCCAAAAGGGCTATGACCCAGGGCAGCATTCGAAAACGAGGGGCGGCGAAAGGCGAGCATATGTACTAGGGATGTGAAAAAAAATCGATATTTATAACAATACGCGACCTAAAAACAATGTCTTACGAAAAATTTCACCGAAAAATAATTGATTATTTATTAACACCCCTAATACTGCTACTGTAAGCTGCTTTTACCTCTTTCCCTTAATTTACGGCGCGGATAATTAAAATAGCCCGGTCCGCTGAATCTTAAAATACGCCACTGGATTAATAATAATAATAAAGACGTTTATTCACCAAGCATAAAAAATAAAAAGATTTCTTAGTTTAATTTACAGATACAAAAAAAAATGCTTGTGAAAAGGTCGTAGACTCAGCATATAGCTGCTAATCAGTCCGCAGCTTTACAACTGTGTTTAATGTGATTAGTATAGATGACGTTTGTACGGCAGACACAGGGAGCGGTACGCGCGCGAGGGCGAGCCCTACGCGGCGACGCCCGTGGCCGAGATGCCCTACACGCCCGCGCCGCTGCCCTACGAGCCCTACTACCAGCCCGGGTGAGTGTGACCGCCGTGCTAGCGAGACCAAATATGCTACATTACCTGTACCCCGCAGTTTCATTTGAAGAAAAAAAAAATGAGTTCGTACAAAGTACACATGTCAGAAATGAAACTTCTTTGGCTAACTAATTAAAAATACGAATTTAAAATACAAAAAAGAAAACTAATAAAAAAAAAACAAAAAGTCAACGTCACGCGGTGTTCCCAGGTGGTCACCCATCCAAGTACTGACCGTCATGACGTTGTCGCGTTACCGGTCGCTCAAATTTTACCCCTCGTGCGCCTAAAGAAGTTTCACTTCAAAAACAATTTTTCTCTCAAAGTTTTACAAAGCCTATATAGCCTCCCTCAATAAATGGACTATTCGACACAAAAATAATTTTTCAATTCGAACCAGTAATTCCTGAGATTAGTGCATTCAAACAAACTCTAGCTTTATAATATAAGTAGGTATAAATATACGTTTATTGAGCAAGACCCTCCCAAGCCCCTTATCTTGAAGATCACGGCTAAATAGGACTGATTTCATGTCGTGCGTAGACGCAACATATTGAGAACTGAGGTAGGGCACAGCAGGAAATTTCCTGCTCAAAATATGGAGCAGCCCGACTGGGGTAGTACCTCGACCTTACAGAAGATCACAGCTAAATAATATTGCTTTTAAGCAGTGTTGAGTTCCTGCTGGTGAGTAAAGTGACCAGAGCTCCTGGGGGGAATTGGGGATAGGGTCGGCAACGCGCTTGCGATGCTTCTAGTGTTGCATAAGCTACGGTAATCGCTTACCATCAGGTGAGCCGTAGGCTTGTTCGTCTTGCAACGAATTTATTGAGGTAGGGCAAAACCTAGAGCAGCCCAACTAATGAAGTACATGAACCTTACATGCGCTGCATAAGATGCGCCGTATTGTCGGAGGTAGGGATTTGTCAGGATATCTATAGGATATATTTTTGTGATTGTCAAATGAAATTTAGGAGGTCCATTAGACATTTAATGTTAATTTTGTTCTCCGTCCCTATATGCAAGTACTGTTTATAGTTAACATACTCAGCTCACAGCCTTGCGCCCGGTCTCACGCGGTGTCTGTTACAGCTACGGCTACAGCTACGGCGGGGGGGCGGGGTCGGGGATGTGGTGGGGCGACTGGCGCGCGCCGCACGCCTCGCATCACCACCCTGTGAGTATACTACACCATTGATACACCATTAATACACTATACCATAGTGGTACCAAACCAATGCCAAACATTATAGTGACGGTGGAAGGATTACCTTTTGTAAAATTTTTGTTCATACGATTTTGTATTGTTAACAAAAATGACAATAAGTATTTGTTAGCCTTTTCTTAATAAAATGTGCATATTAAACTACGTTATCGTATTTTTTCGTCTCGACCTAACATCTCTATTTGTATTAACTCTTATATTGCTTGGTTAATGTTTTATAAAATCATCACTAATATGAAATTCTACAATGCATTTAACTCAATTATAAAATTTAATGTAGTTAAATTAAACTTGTTGACAAAGCATCTCCACCATTTATAGAATCTAGTATCTAGTACTATTAAAAAGCAAAAAAAGCATAATAATATAAATTGAATCAACTGATATAACCTTTTAGGCATCGAATTGAGTACCTGATTTTTGAAGTAAAATTTATTTACGCACGTTTGACTTTGGGAGTAAGCTGGTGAATATGTGATGAGAGCGTTACGAAAAGTGTGATCGGGTGAGGCGAACGGGAGTTGAGTGGGAGATATAAGTTAGATGGAGCTAAAGAAGTCTTATTTCAGTTGTGTGGTCTAAAGCACAGTCTTTTTTTTATATTGGATGTATAGTATATTGTTTTCTAATGTTTACGCGAATATTACTCATTGAAATGAAACAACTTTTTCGGATTTTATGGCCCATGTCCTCCCGTGAACATGGTTTCTGTAAAGTATCCGAAACGTCGGGAATTTAAAAAACTTAATAAACCGCGATAAAATCCGAAAAAGTTATTTCATTTAAATTGGATATATAGTATACAATAGTAATAAGTGTAAGAGTGTTGAACTAAAGTTGGTACGTATGCTCCAAGTCGGAGCAGCCTGCGTGGAGCGAGGCCCGCGAGCCCTCGCCCCGCCCGCCGCGCGCTGTCGACACTGACAAGGTAGCCTAGTTCGTCGATGTGTCCTACACGCTATTAGTTGCTGTAGTTATGTGTATACAGGAGGAAACAAAAGAGGCATTAAATTAAAACCACACACACTGCGTACCATTTGTAAGCTTTATACAAAAAATCAGTCATAAAAAAGGAATAGTTTAGTGATTTACAAGTTACAACTCAACTTATTTTTGACTGATTTTTGAAGTGAAACTTCTATAGGCGCATGAGGGTAAAATTTTTACGGATGATGAAACGGCGACGTTTTTAAGCTATGTTTTTTTTGTAGTTAGAGCCACCTAGCGTGTACTATAGAAACTACAAAGGTTGTTACATTAAAATCGATAGTATTACATTGCAAACTAACTAGATGGCGCTGGAACGGGCTTTTTTTGTTTATAGTTTAGAAATGGTATGTAGTAGAAAATGTTTATTTAATGCCTCCCGTTTGTATACAATCTGTATATACGTTATTAATATTACTTTTGTATGGTAATGTTTTGTATAAGTAGACTATTTATTATATGTACTGTTTTATCTGTGAAAATATAGTAGTGAAATATAGTAGAAGCTTTACTATAGATGCATTCAAATATTGATAAATATTTAAATTTACATATCTTTTAAATGCTTTTATCTATATTTTTATGATATATTTTTTAAATTGTGGTAAAAGCACGTAATTGTAAAAAGCGTAAGTACACATAATTTACACAAAGTATTTCAGGGAAAATTTAGTTTTTTTTCGTCACTTCAAAATTAAATTTTCGTTTTCTTAGTTACTAAACGTTTATTTAAATTTATTTTATGTATTATTGTACAATATACTTAATGTGTAAAACTGTAAAATGTAATGATCGAATTAGTGCATATGTTTATTTACAATATTATTAATAATTATTATGCTGTAATATCTGTACGTAATTGCATGTGTCTGCAGCGTGTCGTATTTGTTTCATGAATATGTATATGTAAAATCAAAACTAAATATAATTTAAGTTTTCTTCCTATCACAATCGCATTATTTATATTCTATTTCAGAATGTTTCTATAACAGAAAATAGTACTGTACGTTGAAAATACATTTTTGTTAATTCGTTGTGTATAAGTTATGTTTAAAACTGATACTGTTCACTCTTAATGGTGAATGAGTTGACTTGAAGATACAGTCTAACCTCTTACGAAATACTTTAAATCCTTTTTTCTTAAATAAAAATCCAAATAAATTCTGGTGAAAAAAAATTAAAAAAAAATCCTTCAACATTTTTACACCAATTCTATAAAATTTCTGTTTGGGGGAGCGAGAGGAACAGGGCTGAGTTCCTCATTCGCCACCGAAAAGGCACATAGGCATGTAGGATACGTCAGTTTTGCTTTGTAGTTTATATATCGCGAGATAGATGTCGCCACATTCTGAAATATTTGATTTAATTCTTCTAGTAATAATGTTATTGTTGAAACAAGCAGGAGGTAGAGGTGGTGAAGGGCAAGAGCGAGGAGCCGGCGCCCCCGCAGGAGGCGGTGGCGGCGAAGGAGCCCGAGCCCAAGCCTCCGCCGCCCGCTGACGAGCCCAAGAACGTCGATCTCGACACCAGGTACCACCATAGCAACTATATTTGGGCTTCATTTTAACAAAAACTAAGAAAAAAAACACTCCATTTAGAAGGTCATAATAGGCATGACGACATTATCAAAAAATCGTCAATTTAATGATTTTAGGGTTACACTCATTACAAAAAAATTAAAAAAATTAAAAATACTGGTTTAGTTTTATGTAATATAATAAGATTATTGTGATTTTCAATAAAATAAAACATTAAAATACTGCAATCGGCCATTTTGATTGAAACACGAATCACAGCGCATGACGTCAAGCTTAGGTAAACACTGCTGTCAATACTCTCATTCGCTGTGTTTTGTTCTTAGACACGATGACACGTTTACCTAAGCGTAACGTCAGAGCCGACGCCATGACACCTGCAGCCGTTTTGGCGCACTATTTGAAAAAATATTAGAAAAATAGTTTTAAACTTAGGTTTATTACCGAAATAAAGGTTTTCTCGTAAATGGTAAATGTGTACCCACATTACGGAAGAGGTTTTCAAAATCTTTCTTCACGCCTATTGTCATAAGTTTTGGATTTATCTGACGCATTAAATATAAAAATAAATACTTTATCTCTTTTTAAAAATCTTCAATTTTATAGTTTTGTTCGTCATCATCGTTAGCTATGTTTTATATCTTCCATCAAGATGTCTGTAGGGAATTAAAATTTAGTTCAATTACATTAAATATTGCCATGCCATAATATTTGCCCACGCCACTCGCTGCACATTTAAAACGACAGAAATTAATCCTTACCTCTGAAATTCTTGACAGTAAAGAAGTAGATAATGAATGTACTAATTTCCCAGATTGTACATATGGGAATAACTATTCGAGTAATTATTTATAACTGTCTGAATTGTTACAGGATCGCCATGCTATTGAAGGGGGCAAGTGGCGGTGGAGGTCTTGCACCGCCATTTTTATCTCTTGGCATATCTTCCGAAGAAGAGGATGATGATCGCCTCCCTTCTAAGATACCGGATCTGGATGCTCACAATCCGCCCACGGATGACGAAGGTTTTAATACATTGTACTCATTTATTCTATTTGTTTATTAATACTCTTTACTGTACACCAAAATGTAGTTACATAACAACAGAAAATTGTGTTTGCTCGCAAACAAAAAAAAAACCGACTTCAATTACATCGACAAGTAATACAACGTTATTCCAGACGTTAATCAGATGTCGATCAAATTTAAACAAGGCTATATGACAAGTATTAGCTTTTAATTACTCAAAATCGGTAAAAGTACTTGTCAAATCTCAATTTCATTTAGCCTTCTCATCACTGTGCCGAAAAGAGGAGACCTCAGCCAATGCAGCAACCGGAGGGGCATCACTTTGCTTTCGATTCCTTCTAAGGTGTTATGTAAAGTCATCTTGGATAGGCTTTCGGGGGCCGTTGACCCCCTCATACGTGGTGAACAGGCAGGCTTTCGCCCCAACCGATCATGCATAGACCAAATCAACACTACGTATATAATAATTAATTTTGAGTAACATACTATTTATTTTTATTATTCTTAAATTATCTTTGCAGGTTCTGGTAGCGAAGATAGAGAGAGCATAATATCCTTTAATCAGAATAAAGAAGTAGATCCTGAACCATTGTCAACCACACCATCTCCATATTTGAGCCGGGAGTACTATCTGGAATGCCTCAAAATTACTGTACAAAAGGTACTTGCAATATCGTATAGTATTTAATTCTTAATTGAAGACATTTTTTTTTCTCAAACCAGCCTTGGTATTTCGTAAAGTAAATTTTTATTATATTTGTTTTGTAGAAAGCAAAAGAAGAACGAAAGAGGTTGCCCGAAATTGATAAGATTGGCTCAGATATATCTTCATCAGAAGATGAGTTGCTGACTGGAGAGGAACCGCGTCGGTCTCCTGCTGCGCCGCCGGACAAAGACCAGGACAATTTGGACGATGACCAGGTTTCTGTTTTTTTTTAAACCATTAACTTGACAAACAAGCCAACCCTACTGATTTTTCCAGGAATCTCTCGCTACCTTACTCGTTGAGATCTTGGCTATGGATGTGATATTTTGTAAGGTGGAGAGTTGGGAGCCCAGACTTTTCAAGATTTGCTGTGCCCTCCTTTAACAATATTATTATTATTTATAAACTATATAAATATTACTGTTAACCCTTTCACGCACATAAGGTTTAGAGAAATGAAACAAAAATGTTTACTAGCCATAACGGTTTATTAGGAGCTAAATAAACATAAAATAATGAAAAAAATAATAGTTTATTATTTTTCATGTGTTTTTCAGGCTGGGACATATGTGTCCCAGTGTGCGTCAACGGTTGCAAAATGTACCAATTACACGCACGTTTTTCATATCGTTATTTCACAAAAAAACTCACTAATACAGTATAAATTAACGTTTTTATATATAATAAAACTGAAAATTATAATCTAAAACAAAAAAAAAATGTTTAGTGGTATTCTGCAAAATAATTTTTTTCAGAAGTAAAACATAAATGTACATTACATGTTGAACATGTATTGTTTGTTCGGTTCTCAACATGAAATTTGGCACATTGGACACATTTCTTCCTTAAATTTGCCTTCACCATAAAGTGAGAAGGCGTTTCCCGTTTTGAAGTATGACCTATCCGCTTATTTGTGGTTACTGAAGATGAAAAACTTCTCTGATGAGACGAAAAATCAGCAATTTTGGAACGACTTACAACTTGGCTAAATTCTAGCATGAAAGCAGTGTTACCTTCAATTTTCTTTTCCGCATGCAATTTACTGTATACTATATAAGCACTATTCATAACAATATCTAGCAAATCAAAAAATAGTCGTAGTTAGAACTTGATTTTTGCTTTACGGTCAACCTTGTAACAAACTTTTCTTTGGTCCATCAAATCAACGCCTACCATGTTTTTATTATATTTCACAACTACTTCTTGGCATGTGACGTTGATTTTTTTACCACTTCCCTGCACTATTCTTTTCACCGTTGTAGTGGGTGCCGGAGACAAGAACTTTGTCAACAAAAGAACAGGTTTATTATCCATCCACTTTATGAAAGAAATCCTTTGCGAGCTGGTCGCAAATATTTGTCCCCTTTATAATATTTATTAGAGAGAAATTTGAACTAATAAGACTATCCAAAATATTAACTTCGCCATATTTGTAGCCTTCTTGATCGTGAAATTGATGCGGTATGTAGGAGATTTTTCTCCAGTTGAAAGAGGGTACAGCTTTTGTGCTTGTTTGTGGAATTTCTTGTTGCAATTGGCTATCTTCTTCATTCTGTATATTTTTGCTAACACTCGGAGGAATGCTAGGTTCAATATCAACATTGGAAAGAACTTCATCGATATCTTGCGCCAGAAATTGTTGATCTTCTTCGTCCAAAAGAAGTCCATCCTCGTCGCCACTATTATCAGCTACTAAATATTCCAAAATCTCACTGTCCGTTAACGCAAACTCCCTAGTCCTTCTCGTAGACATGTTTTCGAACAACTAAACCAAAATTTGCATTGACTTACAAGAATAATGACTTAAATATAGTAAATTTAGAAGGTAGTCAAACATATGATAAAAGGCTCCGTTGACGCACACTGGGACACCCGTGTCCCTTTTTGATTTTTCGTAAAAAATCCTTATTTAGTAATGAAAACATTAGAAAAACGGATGAAACTTGCAAAACACTAACCAAAGAATACAATTATTAAAAAAATAGCAACATAAAAATGAAGAAATATTATAAAAATTAAAATCTAAAACACAACTTCAGCCGACGAAAAACTCACAACTTCGCGCCTAATTATTTCTTTTCTAATCCGTCTTGCTCAGAGATCTCAGCCAAAATATCGTTAAACGTACTTTTAAATTTATAAATACAAACTTTTAAATTGATTTAAACTAATACGTATCGCAGGAAACTGAAAAAACTTTCGGGGACAAATATGTCCCATATGCGTTAAAGGGTTAACAGGTTACTATGACTGTCCTTATATTAAGAGCTCATTCTACTACACTGTGTTACTGCTTCCATAATATTAAAATGGGTAGTAAAAAATAAGCTTGTATTAATTTAACATATAAAATTATTGAGTTGGGGTCGAAAAAGAAAAAAAAATCGATTCTGTTATAAAATTCACAAATAATACTTACTATATTATAGCAATTCGTCTTTAAAACTATGGCTAAACTGTGAAACTGTCACAAAACTATATTATTGCAATTAATCTTTAAAAATTTAAACTCTGATATTGTCGCCAGATGTCCTTGTCGTCGCTATCGTCTACGGAGGCTAAGATAGAGGAGCAGGTCCCCGCCGAGGCGTACTACTACCCTCCGGCGCCGCACCCGCACTACTACCAGCCCGTGTGGCCCGCCGCGCCCTACCCCGGCGTGCCCGACGTGGCGCTGGCCTACGGCGCGGGCGCGTTCGCGGCGCCCCCGCTGCTGCCGCACCACTACCCGCCGCACGACCACCTGCAGCAACACCAGGTGCGTCCGCGTCGCTCTATATACAGATATACAGACGTACGGCGTGGGCGCGTTCGCGGCGCCCCCGCTGCTGCCGCACCACTACCCGCCGCACGACCACCTGCAGCAACACCAGGTGCGTCCGCGTCGCTCTATATACAGATATACAGACGTACGGCGCGGGCGCGTTCGCGGCGCCCCCGCTGCTGCCGCACCACTACCCGCCGCACGACCACCTGCAGCAGCACCAGGTGCGTCCGCGTCGCTCTATATACAGATATACAGACGTACGGCGCGGGCGCGTTCGCGGCGCCCCCGCTGCTGCCGCACCACTACCCGCCGCACGACCACCTGCAGCAGCACCAGGTGCGTCCGCGTCGCTCTATATACAGATATACAGACGTACGGCGCGGGCGCGTTCGCGGCGCCCCCGCTGCTGCCGCACCACTACCCGCCGCACGACCACCTGCAGCAGCACCAGGTGCGTCCGCGTCGCTCTATATACAGATATACAGACGTACGGCGCGGGCGCGTTCGCGGCGCCCCCGCTGCACGCTGCTGCCGCACCACTACCCGCCGCACGACCACCTGCAGCAGCACCAGGTGCGTCCGCGTCGCTCTATATACAGATATACAGACGTACGGCGCGGGCGCGTTCGCGGCGCCCCCGCTGCTGCCGCACCACTACCCGCCGCACGACCACCTGCAGCAGCACCAGGTGCGTCCGCATCGCTCTATATACAGATATACAGACGTACGGCGCGGGCGCGTTCGCGGCGCCCCCGCTGCTGCCGCACCACTACCCGCCGCACGACCACCTGCAGCAGCACCAGGTGCGTCCGCGTCGCTCTATATACAGATATACAGACGTACGGCGCGGGCGCGTTCGCGGCGCCCCCGCTGCTGCCGCACCACTACCCGCCGCACGACCACCTGCAGCAGCACCAGGTGCGTCCGCGTCGCTCTATATACAGATATACAGACGTACGGCGCGGGCGCGTTCGCGGCGCCCCCGCTGCTGCCGCACCACTACCCGCCGCACGACCACCTGCAGCAGCACCAGGTGCGTCCGCGTCGCTCTATATACAGATATACAGACGTACGGCGCGGGCGCGTTCGCGGCGCCCCCGCTGCACGCTGCTGCCGCACCACTACCCGCCGCACCACTACCCGCCGCACGACCACCTGCAGCAGCACCAGGTACGTCCGCGTCGCTCTATATACAGATATACAGACGTACGGCGCGGGCGCGTTCGCGGCGCCCCCGCTGCTGCCGCACCACTACCCGCCGCACGACCACCTGCAGCAGCACCAGGTGCGTCCGCGTCGCTTTATATACAGATATACAGACGTACGGCGCGGGCGCGTTCGCGGCGCCCCCGCTGCTGCCGCACCACTACCCGCCGCACGACCACCTGCAGCAGCACCAGGTGCGTCCGCGTCGCTCTATATACAGATATACAGACGTACGGCGCGGGCGCGTTCGCGGCGCCCCCGCTGCTGCCGCACCACTACCCGCCGCACGACCACCTGCAGCAGCACCAGGTGCGTCCGCGTCGCTCTATATACAGATATACAGACGTACGGCGCGGGCGCGTTCGCGGCGCCCCCGCTGCACGCTGCTGCCGCACCACTACCCGCCGCACGACCACCTGCAGCAGCACCAGGTGCGTCCGCGTCGCTCTATATACAGATATACAGACGTACGGCGCGGGCGCGTTCGCGGCGCCCCCGCTGCTGCCGCACCACTACCCGCCGCACGACCACCTGCAGCAGCACCAGGTACGTCCGCGTCGCTCTATATACAGATATACAGACGTACGGCGCGGGCGCGTTCGCGGCGCCCCCGCTGCACGCTGCTGCCGCACCACTACCCGCCGCACCACTACCCGCCGCACGACCACCTGCAGCAGCACCAGGTACGTCCGCGTCGCTCTATATACAGATATACAGACGTACGGCGCGGGCGCGTTCGCGGCGCCCCCGCTGCTGCCGCACCACTACCCGCCGCACGACCACCTGCAGCAGCACCAGGTGCGTCCGCGTCGCTCTATATACAGATATACAGACGTACGGCGCGGGCGCGTTCGCGGCGCCCCCGCTGCTGCCGCACCACTACCCGCCGCACGACCACCTGCAGCAGCACCAGGTGCGTCCGCGTCGCTCTATATACAGATATACAGACGTACGGCGCGGGCGCGTTCGCGGCGCCCCCGCTGCTGCCGCACCACTACCCGCCGCACGACCACCTGCAGCAGCACCAGGTGCGTCCGCGTCGCTCTATATACAGATATACAGACGTACGGCGCGGGCGCGTTCGCGGCGCCCCCGCTGCACGCTGCTGCCGCACCACTACCCGCCGCACGACCACCTGCAGCAGCACCAGGTGCGTCCGCGTCGCTCTATATACAGATATACAGACGTACGGCGCGGGCGCGTTAGCGGCGCCCCCGCTGCTGCCGCACCACTACCCGCCGCACGACCACCTGCAGCAGCACCAGGTGCGTCCGCGTCGCTCTATATACAGATATACAGACGTACGGCGCGGGCGCGTTCGCGGCGCCCCCGCTGCTGCCGCACCACTACCCGCCGCACGACCACCTGCAGCAGCACCAGGTGCGTCCGCGTCGCTCTATATACAGATATACAGACGTACGGCGCGGGCGCGTTCGCGGCGCCCCCGCTGCTGCCGCACCACTACCCGCCGCACGACCACCTGCAGCAGCACCAGGTGCGTCCGCGTCGCTCTATATACAGATATACAGACGTACGGCGCGGGCGCGTTCGCGGCGCCCCCCGCTGCTGCCGCACCACTACCCGCCGCACGACCACCTGCAGCAGCACCAGGTGCGTCCGCGTCGCTCTATATACAGATATACAGACGTACGGCGCGGGCGCGTTCGCGGCGCCCCCGCTGCTGCCGCACCACTACCCGCCGCACGACCACCTGCAGCAGCACCAGGTGCGTCCGCGTCGCTCTATATACAGATATACAGACGTACGGCGCGGGCGCGTTCGCGGCGCCCCCGCTGCTGCCGCACCACTACCCGCCGCACGACCACCTGCAGCAGCACCAGGTGCGTCCGCGTCGCTCTATATACAGATATACAGACGTACGGCGCGGGCGCGTTCGCGGCGCCCCCGCTGCTGCCGCACCACTACCCGCCGCACGACCACCTGCAGCAGCACCAGGTGCGTCCGCGTCGCTCTATATACAGATATACAGACGTACGGCGCGGGCGCGTTCGCGGCGCCCCCGCTGCTGCCGCACCACTACCCGCCGCACGACCACCTGCAGCAGCACCAGGTGCGTCCGCGTCGCTCTATATACAGATATACAGACGTACGGCGCGGGCGCGTTCGCGGCGCCCCCGCTGCTGCCGCACCACTACCCGCCGCACGACCACCTGCAGCAGCACCAGGTGCGTCCGCGTCGCTCTATATACAGATATACAGACGTACGGCGCGGGCGCGTTCGCGGCGCCCCCGCTGCTGCCGCACCACTACCCGCCGCACGACCACCTGCAGCAGCACCAGGTGCGTCCGCGTCGCTCTATATACAGATATACAGACGTACGGCGCGGGCGCGTTCGCGGCGCCCCCGCTGCTGCCGCACCACTACCCGCCGCACGACCACCTGCAGCAGCACCAGGTGCGTCCGCGTCGCTCTATATACAGATATACAGACGTACGGCGCGGGCGCGTTCGCGGCGCCCCCGCTGCTGCCGCACCACTACCCGCCGCACGACCACCTGCAGCAGCACCAGGTGCGTCCGCGTCGCTCTATATACAGATATACAGACGTACGGCGCGGGCGCGTTCGCGGCGCCCCCGCTGCTGCCGCACCACTACCCGCCGCACGACCACCTGCAGCAGCACCAGGTGCGTCCGCGTCGCTCTATATACAGATATACAGACGTACGGCGCGGGCGCGTTCGCGGCGCCCCCGCTGCTGCCGCACCACTACCCGCCGCACGACCACCTGCAGCAGCACCAGGTGCGTCCGCGTCGCTCTATATACAGATATACAGACGTACGGCGCGGGCGCGTTCGCGGCGCCCCCGCTGCTGCCGCACCACTACCCGCCGCACGACCACCTGCAGCAGCACCAGGTGCGTCCGCGTCGCTCTATATACAGATATACAGACGTACGGCGCGGGCGCGTTCGCGGCGCCCCCGCTGCTGCCGCACCACTACCCGCCGCACGACCACCTGCAGCAGCACCAGGTGCGTCCGCGTCGCTCTATATACAGATATACAGACGTACGGCGCGGGCGCGTTCGCGGCGCCCCCGCTGCTGCCGCACCACTACCCGCCGCACGACCACCTGCAGCAGCACCAGGTGCGTCCGCGTCGCTCTATATACAGATATACAGACGTACGGCGCGGGCGCGTTCGCGGCGCCCCCGCTGCTGCCGCACCACTACCCGCCGCACGACCACCTGCAGCAGCACCAGGTGCGTCCGCGTCGCTCTATATACAGATATACAGACGTACGGCGCGGGCGCGTTCGCGGCGCCCCCGCTGCTGCCGCACCACTACCCGCCGCACGACCACCTGCAGCAGCACCAGGTGCGTCCGCGTCGCTCTATATACAGATATACAGACGTACGGCGCGGGCGCGTTCGCGGCGCCCCCGCTGCTGCTGCACCACTACCCGCCGCACGACCACCTGCAGCAGCACCAGGTGCGTCCGCGTCGCTCTATATACAGATATACAGACGTACGGCGCGGGCGCGTTCGCGGCGCCCCCGCTGCTGCCGCACCACTACCCGCCGCACGACCACCTGCAGCAGCACCAGGTGCGTCCGCGTCGCTCTATATACAGATATACAGACGTACGGCGCGGGCGCGTTCGCGGCGCCCCCGCTGCTGCCGCACCACTACCCGCCGCACGACCACCTGCAGCAGCACCAGGTGCGTCCGCGTCGCTCTATATACAGATATACAGACGTACGGCGCGGGCGCGTTCGCGGCGCCCCCGCTGCTGCCGCACCACTACCCGCCGCACGACCACCTGCAGCAGCACCAGGTGCGTCCGCGTCGCTCTATATACAGATATACAGACGTACGGCGCGGGCGCGTTCGCGGCGCCCCCGCTGCTGCCGCACCACTACCCGCCGCACGACCACCTGCAGCAGCACCAGGTGCGTCCGCGTCGCTCTATATACAGATATACAGACGTACGGCGCGGGCGCGTTCGCGGCGCCCCCGCTGCTGCCGCACCACTACCCGCCGCACGACCACCTGCAGCAGCACCAGGTGCGTCCGCGTCGCTCTATATACAGATATACAGACGTACGGCGCGGGCGCGTTCGCGGCGCCCCCGCTGCTGCCGCACCACTACCCGCCGCACGACCACCTGCAGCAGCACCAGGTGCGTCCGCGTCGCTCTATATACAGATATACAGACGTACGGCGCGGGCGCGTTCGCGGCGCCCCCGCTGCTGCCGCACCACTACCCGCCGCACGACCACCTGCAGCAGCACCAGGTGCGTCCGCGTCGCTCTATATACAGATATACAGACGTACGGCGCGGGCGCGTTCGCGGCGCCCCCGCTGCTGCCGCACCACTACCCGCCGCACGACCACCTGCAGCAGCACCAGGTGCGTCCGCGTCGCTCTATATACAGATATACAGACGTACGGCGCGGGCGCGTTCGCGGCGTCCCCGCTGCTGCCGCACCACCAGGTGAGTTTACTTTGGACCTGCACTACCATCAACGTCAAACCTCAGAACGTTCCACACTCTGTGGTCGACACGGGCTGGTGTCCAGTGCATATTTCTTATCATTTTTTTCAAAATATAATAGCTATTATAAAGTAAGCATACCTATGTATGTAGTATATTTTAATACGATTCAAATAGAACAGGCTTTTAATTTTTTCTTTCTCTTTCAGGAATTGGACAACCCGTATTATCCCACAATAAATAGCGTAATAGAACGAGTAACGACTGAATTGAAATTAATTTTGAAGAAAGATTTTAACAAGAAAATGATAGAGAGCACCGCTTTTAAGAACTTCGAGGTGTGGTGGGACGAGCAGAGTCGTAAAACGAGACAAACTGCCAAGCCGCTGAAGGAGGAAGTTGGACAACCATTGCAGGTAATTAAGGAAAAAACATGCAACCTTTTATAAATATGAAATATATTTTATTCAATCAAATATATTTCAATGATTAAAGTCAACTTTAGTCAATTATTAAAAAAAAATTATCAAATTTATAGTGACATTTTATTTCTTTTTGAAAGTGACTTACTAAGTAAATGTGTATAATATTGTTGTTTTTTATAAATTAATAAATGTGATAAATGCGTTGGCTGTATTTTTTGTATCATTGGTTTTCAATTTTTATAATGATTGTAACTGTTTCAAATGTCTTCGTGTATTCGGAATGAAGTTAAATTGAAATAGAAAATAAAAATTATCCAAAATGATATAAAACTATTTCTTATCAATCTTTTTGCCATTTTCAGGATATATCAAATAAGAAAGAAGAAGCAGTAGATTCGATAAAGTCGATAATGGAATCTCGAGAGTTAGGGCTAGACCTCGGCGGGTACACTTTAGGCATCGGGCTTGGACTACGCGCCGCGATACCCAAGATGCCGAGCTTCAGGAAGAAACGGAAAATACCTTCCCCGGTCGTCATGGACGAGGACTCTTCGAAACGGCTCAGTGATCAAGTAAATAAAAAATTTCACTACCTTCATTACTCCCTAGTTCAGTCGTACCAAAATTAAGATGGCCAATAATTTTACCATGTAATCATTAATTCGA
This sequence comes from Melitaea athalia, assembly GCA_905220545.2. NCBI lineage: Eukaryota > Metazoa > Arthropoda > Insecta > Lepidoptera > Nymphalidae > Melitaea > Melitaea athalia. The sequence continues at coordinate 14,206,026 of HG992196.1, forward strand.
CACTGACATCTAAATTGTTCATTTAAATGAAATAATATAATTTTTGTACGCGCGTCATTCTAGAGCTGTGTTAACTGTTTTCTAAGTTTTGCATTTTAATAAATAATTTGAGAGTCTGATATTATGGTAATTTTGGTGGGTAACCATATTTATATCTGTTGTTGTAAATTTTTCTGTCATTACCATTGTCCAGGAGGAAATTGTCCAAAATTCGGATGAAGAGAAAGAAGTTCCTACAAGTCCAAGAAATAGAACAACAGGGTCTTACTTATCGTCGGGCAGAAGACGAACGTCGAGTAGTTCGTCAAGGTGAGCACTATAACAGATTAAATCTTCTTCTGTTCTTCTTTTTTCTTCTGTTCTTTATGATGAGAAGTATACTTTATATTGTAAGTTTTTGAAATCTCATCACCCTAAGTGGATACAATATCCTTAAATCAGAAATGTTCGGAGTCACATAGAGTAACAACTCTTTGAGAATACTTAAGTCTAGTGTACTTATTAAGCTTTTTTGCTGTACGGTGAAAGGATACTGCAGCTTACTTCAATAACTTCCCCGCTACTATAATTTTGCCATTAAGTGAGCATAGTAAAATTAAACATTTTGGTACAACGCTCAATTCAAACATTTATATATTTTTTATACAACTGGGTCGACAAACAAGCGCACGGTTCACGCGCATCGTTGCCAGCATTTCATGCATTCACAGGATGCGACTTTAATCCCGCTTTTTATAGAAGAGGAAAAAAAAAACCGTTCGAAATTTTAAAACACTCAGAATCGTTCATAAAAACATTTACAGATATACCAAATATAAACGATTCTAATAAACATCAACTTGTAAAAAATATTGAAGAATTTGTATGCCGAATGTATGGTCTGAAATCAATAAATAAAGTGAATACAGCACGAGTAGCCATATTTACCAAAACGTATAAAATGAATAGTCAAAAAGATAAATTCACTCTTAAAAATACAATTGACGGTGCAATATTCCCTCCATGCCAATCCGAATTATACCAGCATGTATTACGTACATCCTATATAGCGCATCTTTGGAGTCATGCTTATCAGTCAGTTCCATCAGTGTTATCACCGTTAGACTACGGATGGAAGGAAGAAAATAATAAATACACTTTCAAATGGTTCGACGGTGACCAAGTTCCACCATCAGTAACTGGAATTACAATCAACGATGAGAATCCTGCAGGTATTTATCTATGATATATATATATATATATATATATATATATATATATATATATTACATATATATATATATATATATTATATATATATATATATATTCACATTACGCCCAACTGGGGAAGTATCCCCAGTTGGGCTTCTACAGATTTTGAGCAGAATATTTCATGCTGTGTGTACCTCAGTTGTACTCATTGTGCTGCAGCGTCTTCCCATTTGGCTATTCAACTTAGAATTTGTGGTGGGGACATAGCGGGAAATATCTTGCTCAAAATTTGGAACAACCTAACTGGTTAAATACCTTGTGGTATTCCTCTCAGAAAATTTTAAAATAACCGGAGCTCTTTTGAATGGTCGAGGCTAAGGTTCGCAACGTCCGTAATTTTTTTTATATATAACTAGGTCGGCAAATAAGTGTACGGCTGACCTGATGGTAAGCGATTACCGTAACTTATAGACGCCTGCAACACCAGAAGCATCGCAAGCGCGTTGCCGACCCAATACTCATCCCCCCGCCTGGAGCTGTGGGCACCTTACTCACCAACAAGAACACAATACTGTTTGGAAGCAGTATTATTTAGCTGTAATCTGTAAGTTCGAGGTATCACCCCAGTCGGGCTGCTCCATATTTTGAGCAGGTTTCCTTCTGTGCCCTACCTCAATTCTATATATCAGTGCAGCTTAGCCAAATGGAAAGCACAATGAGTACAACTAGTAAGACTGTGACACTGATTGGCCATCGTCCGCAGGTCGTCGTCGTCGTCGTCGTCGCGCTCGTCGTGGTCGGGCTCGGAGCGCCGGCCCGCCGCGCCGCGCCTCTACTCCGACACCGACGACTCCGAGCTGGACGACGCCGAGGTTCAAGTGCGTTCACTCTCGACCTACCGCCGCTCTGTGTTAGCCTCGACAGTTCGATAATAACCGGTAAATGTTACGTTGCAGTTCAAGGTCATTTCTAACAAGGAGAGGCTGAGGCGAGTCTACTCCTCGTCATCGGACAGCGAGGAAGAGCGAAGAAGGAGAGGTTCGTATTTTTCTGCTTCCATTGTTTTAACACTTGCCGTACGCTATACTAATAATAATAATAATCTTCTTTGTACAGAAAAAACTCCAATACCACCCGTCGAAGCTTCCGACGACCGACTCGGGTCGCCAATATTGTCTCCGGAGGAGGAGCCTAGAGATTCGTTGCTAGACCGAGTGTATTCAGACTCGGAAGAAGAAAGAGAGTATCAGGTACAGCGTTAAATTTATGAACTACTCGATGTTATTACTATCATGTTTAAAAATAAATTTGTCAACAGAATATGATTAATTTTATGTCATGAAAAATACACATCGAAACATCTTCAAATTAACGAAAATGTTATGTTTATCAATTGCAGGAGAGAAGAAGACGTAATACGGAATACATGGAGCAAATAGAGCGAGAATTCTTAGAAGAACAGAGACGTAAAATGGAAGTGGACGCAGGACCGCCACCCGATAAGGCTCCCGACGAAAGGTATCGTACTAAAACATGAAGATATTTTCGTTAGTCCAATGTTTTAAAATTTGTATAGAGTATTATTTAGATGCCAAAAGAAAAACTGTTTGTAGATTTTAACCGCGCTATTTATTTTTGTTAATAAGTAAAATACTAGAAGGAAGAAGGTAAGGAAGGGGAACTATACACAATTGTTTTTTCTAATAATAATTGGTAATTTTCAGTAAACCTGAACCCAAAAAAGAGGAATCTAGAAGTAGCCCTGCAAATAACCATCTCAAATCACCTAAAAATAACAAAGCGGAAGCTGAAGTTGAGGAAGGCGAGATTACGTCTGAAGAGGAACCTCTCGAGGCGAGGCGGAAAAAGGATAGAAGACAAAAGAAGAAACAAGACAAGAGACAGAGGGTATCGTCAGTCAGTGATCACAGTCAAACCGAGTCTGCACCCAGTGTCAACGGGATCAAAGAAGTAAGTGAATTATTTATAAGTTGTATCTCCATTATTTTAACGTTTGTTTCTTAATGTTTATTATTTCATAGTATATTTAAATATTGCTTTAAGAGTAAGAAGGTTGTTTAAATAGTGTCTCAGTAAAAACAGTACAGAGTAAAGGATGAAAATATGGTTTTGTTTCAGGCGCTTTCGGAAACCTCGTCGCCACAGTCTCAAGCATCTCAGGCGTCGCACGCGTCGCAGGTGGCGCTCGACCACTCGTACTGCCGCCCGCCGCCGCGCGACCAGCCGCCCAACCACTTGCAGCACGACCACGGTACGTACACAGGCCGCAGGTGGCGTTCGACCACTCGTACTGCCGCCCAACCACTAGCAGCACGACCACGGTACGTACACAGGCCGCAGGTGGCGTTCGACCACTCGTACTGCCGCCCAACCACTTGCAGTACGACCACGGTACATACACACACGCCGCATGCCGCCCAACCACTTGCAGCATGACCACGGTACGTACACAGACGCCGCAGGTGGCGTTCGACCACTCGTACTGCCGCCCAACCACTTGCAGTACGACCACGGTACATACACACACGCCGCATGCCGCCCAACCACTTGCAGCATGACCACGGTACGTACACAGACGCCGCAGGTGGCGTTCGACCACTCGTACTGCCGCCCAACCACTTGCAGTACGACCACGGTACATACACACACGCCGCATGCCGCCCAACCACTTGCAGCATGACCACGGTACGTACACAGACGCCGCAGGTGGCGTTCGACCACTCGTACTGCCGCCCAACCACTTGCAGTACGACCACGGTACATACACACACGCCGCATGCCGCCCAACCACTTGCAGCATGACCACGGTACGTACACAGACGCCGCAGGTGGCGTTCGACCACTCGTACTGCCGCCCAACCACTTGCAGTACGACCACGGTACATACACACACGCCGCATGCCGCCCAACCACTTGCAGCACGACCACGGTACGTACACACACGCCGCAGGTGGCGTTCGACCACTCGTACTGCCGCCCAACCACTAGCAGCACGACCACGGTACGTACACAGGCCGCAGGTGGCGTTCGACCACTCGTACTGCCGCCCAACCACTTGCAGTACGACCACGGTACATACACACACGCCGCATGCCGCCCAACCACTTGCAGCATGACCACGGTACGTACACAGACGCCGCAGGTGGCGTTCGACCACTCGTACTGCCGCCCAACCACTTGCAGTACGACCACGGTACATACACACACGCCGCATGCCGCCCAACCACTTGCAGCATGACCACGGTACGTACACAGACGCCGCAGGTGGCGTTCGACCACTCGTACTGCCGCCCAACCACTTGCAGTACGACCACGGTACATACACACACGCCGCATGCCGCCCAACCACTTGCAGCATGACCACGGTACGTACACAGACGCCGCAGGTGGCGTTCGACCACTCGTACTGCCGCCCAACCACTTGCAGTACGACCACGGTACATACACACACGCCGCATGCCGCCCAACCACTTGCAGCATGACCACGGTACGTACACAGACGCCGCAGGTGGCGTTCGACCACTCGTACTGCCGCCCAACCACTTGCAGTACGACCACGGTACATACACACACGCCGCATGCCGCCCAACCACTTGCAGCATGACCACGGTACGTACACACACGCCGCAGGTGGTGTTCGACCACTCGTACTGCCGCCCAACCACTTGTAGCACGACCACGGTACGCCTTAGTTGACGATATTGCCGCTTCGGTACGTAGCTTTAGCTTGCTGATTATGTTAATGAATATTGATTTTAAGATTTATGTCATTTTTCTACGATTAATGTTAATAACTTTAAAAAATTCTTTTTATGAAATTTTGCGATCGGAAAATGAGTATCGTATTGAGTAGCCACTGTTCTACTTTTACTTATCATTATTTTATTTTCAATCTAACAGGTTACACCTGGATGGCCGAACCGGCGATCGAATCGCCTCAAATCGAAAGCGACGACCTCAAGCCGCAAAAGGAAACTAAGAAACCGTACAAGAGAAAACATGAAACTAAAAAGTTGGCCGAAATACAGAATAAGTATGTTCGATTATAAAATAATACGGATTGCTATATCGCCTCGAATGTTTTTTTTTAAATCGTTATTCACAGGATCTTAAAAGGCTTTTGTTTTAAAGTATCATGTACTATAATTATGCTTATCCTAAACGCGACTAATTACTGAAGAGTACATATCGATCGTACCCTCAACCGTTGCTGTGTCGCAGGCCGTTCGAGGCGCTGCCGGAGGTGGAGCAGTCGCCCGCGCGCGCGTCGTTCAAGGCGCGCGACATAATGGCGGAGATGCAGGTGATGTACGAGTTCCTGACGCGCGGCATCGACCGCGAGGACGTGCAGTACCTGCGGCGCGCCTACGAGGCGCTGCTGGCGCAGGACGCGCAGGGCTACTGGCTCAACGACACGCACTGGGTCGACCACCCGCCCACCGACCTCGCCTACTCGCCGCCGCGCAAGAAGTCCAAGCGGCACGCCAACATGTACGAGGACCTGCAGGTAGCGACACCTCAACTTGCTAGCTTTTTTATTATCTGTTGTTAAAACGACGTATTAATTTGTGAGGCAATATGTACTGTATGGTATGGTATGGTATGGTCAACACGGGCTGGTTTCCGCAACTCGACGACCCATATGTACCAGTAATAAACCAAGCAGATTTTTGGATGTTTACTGTTCTCGGCGAGATGGAACTGTTTCTATTGCATTATTGCAATCCATCTGTTCCTCTATGCTCTCCTCATAATATCGGTTTCGAACCTATGTTCTACTGGTAAAGTTCCATTGGATTGCCTCAACACCCATTCTAGGACCAATAGTAATACGATCAGTGCTAACGCTAACACGTTACATATTCTGCGTATCTAGGCTCGTCTAATACCTCGTCACTCGAGCCAGATAGAGATTCGATCGATCGATATAACGCACACCTGTCCTCAGAGCCACTCGAGCGGCTCGGCGCGCACGGAGGGCTACTACAAGCTGGACGCGCGGCTGAAGGCCAAGTACAAGTACCACCACGGCCGCGCCGCGCCGCCGCCGGACGACAAGAAGGCGTCCAAGATGCAGCTGCTGTCCCGCGAGGCGCGCTCCAACCAGCGCCGCCTGCTCACTGCCTTCGGTAACACCCGCCACCTACACCACACCCACTACCTACACCACACCCACTACCTACACCACACCCACTACCTACACCACACCCACTACCTACACCACACCCACTACCTACACCACACCCACTACCTACAACACACCCGCTACCTACGACACACCCGCTACCTACAACACACCTGCTGCCTATGACACACCCGCTACCTACAACACACCTGCTGCCTATGACACACCCGCTACCTACAACACACCTGCTGCCTACGACACACCCGCTACCTACGACACACTCGCTATCTACAACACACTCGCTATCTACAACACACCCGCTACCTACGACACACCCGATACCTACGACACACCCGCTACTTACAACACACCTGCTGCCTATGACACACCCGCTACCTACAACACACCTGCTGCCTATGACACACCCGCTACCTACAACACACCTGCTGCCTACGACACACCCATTACCTAAGACACACGTCATGCTACCTACAAAACACCCGCTATCTATAATACAACACATTATATTTTTCATTAGATATAATAATATATTAAAATGTGTAAAATACGAACTAATCTCTCTCTGGTACCAATCTTTCTTTTTACTGTCTTATGTCATGTGATAAACACAATTATTAATTTGTGTACTTTTTTATCTTCATTCTTACTTGTAACGGAAAATTAAAAAACAAACGTCATTATTTAAGATATATCTATATAAAATTTTCTTAAATCTTTTTTTCAGGAACCGATACAGATTCTGATCTGCTTAAGTTCAATCAACTCAAATTTAGAAAGAAGCAGCTCAAGTTTGCCAAATCTGGCATACACGACTGGGGCTTATTTGCTCAGGTAAGAATAACATTGTATAATAATAATATATAATTAACCAAAAGAAATAATTAGGTCATTTTTGCGTGGACCTCTGTGGCGAGGTTGACAAATTCTGATAGTTCTTATTGTGCGTACATTAGGATGTTGAAGAAGCTTGGTTCTAACAAGTACGAACATTATTAACTGAACCTCCTTCAGTTAATTCTTGGTTTCTTTTTAGTTTCAATAGCACTGAATTTTAATCTTCTACAGATTAGTCGATCGTTAGATTGGTTTAATGCGGTTGAAATATATAGGTAAGTTTTAATATAGTAAATTGCAAAAACACTTGATGTAGACGGTCCTCACTAGGATGAAAATCCTATATTGGGTTTAGACTACTCAACTCAGACAAAACATAGGTCACTAATGCTCAGGCTATAAAAACCATCTATATAGTGTATACACAAGTCAGTCAACTTCAAGGAACCTGGGGGTGGCAGTCACCAAGGCAGCCGAGAGAGCAACCAAGAGCAAAAAGTTACTAGCGCTACCACTAGCTTCATTCATCAAAAGGTGTCGAGAAGGAGAAAGAGTTCGTCTATTTCGCCGCACACACACATACAAACACACACACATGCACACACACACACACACACAACTACTCACTCAATTAGATTCTCAACTTAAATTATAGCAAACGCTCTAAGATATGTCTTCTAGTTTGTAAAATAATATATTTAATAAGAACAAACGGTAAAAACCAAAATAGGATTACTCCTATTTTGGTTTTTAGTATTTGTTATATAATATTTTAAGTAAATAAGTTGTATATCTAAACTGTTGGATTATCTAATAAATGAATAAATGAATTTAACTGGTAATGTCTTCCCCAGGAGCCGATAGCGGCGGACGAGATGGTGATCGAGTACGTGGGTCAGATGGTGCGGCCCATCGTGGCCGACGTGCGGGAGGCGCACTACGAGGCCACCGGCATCGGCAGCTCCTACCTGTTCCGCATCGACCTCGACACCATCATCGACGCCACCAAGTGCGGCAACCTGGCGCGCTTCATCAACCACAGCTGCAACGTGAGTCACTCTCTCCGAGTCTACTCAGCCTGTAACATCCCTCTGCTGGCCGTAGACCTCTTCCCCCTTGAAGGAGAAAGATTAAAGCTGACGAGAGTTGACGGATATATTCCCTACTATGAGTAACGGTCGCTATCAGGTGTGTAATAAAAACCGGGTCCGACGGCTTAACTTAATGTTAGAGGCACGATAGATAGATCCGCAAGAACAGAAACGAATCGAACACACGACAGTCAGTATTCAGGCACCTACTCAGCACAAGCACCACTACAACTGCAGTACTCATAACTTTTATTAGTAGCGTTTTAATATTATGTGTTAAATATGGCGTGAAACCTTTCCCGTGCTAATACATGTCGCACTTATGTGAAACTTCTATATTCGCATAATTTATGTAAATATACGCTATTAAGAATTCGTAATAATGTAATCTTACTCCACAGCCCAACTGCTACGCGAAAATAATAACAATAGAGTCCCAAAAGAAGATAGTAATATACTCGAAGCAACCGATCGGTGTCGACGAGGAAATAACTTACGACTACAAGTTCCCGCTCGAAGACGAGAAAATCCCGTGCCTCTGCGGCGCGCCGCAGTGCCGCGGGTACCTCAATTAAACGCGTTGCAGTGCCGCGGGTACCTCAACTATACCTGCCAAAGAGACGCAGGTACCTCAACTACACACACAGTACACGCTACAGTGTCGCGGGTACCTTTTCGCCAACTGCGTGCGAGGCTCCCGGGCCACAGGGGCTTAGTGGACGAGTTCACGGCTAATGTTATACACAATCAACATATACCTACTGATATCTTAATGTAACGAAGGCTCCTGCTCAATTTAAAAATAAATGAAATTTCTCTTATACAGCATTAAAATAAAAAGACTCAAATTAATTTTGATACGAGGCCCGTTGAGAACTGAATACCCTTAAATCTATATTTGTACGTTTATCATTTTGTTTTTGTTTACAAAAAAGGGATGGAAATCAGTATTCTCACAATTAATCTCAAACGTTTCAGTAACTCAAGCACAAAATACACTTCGTTTAACGTCGACTTTTGTTGATCTTCAGTTCATATTCATATTTGTATTTATTTTTAACTACAAATTTAGTTTCTACTATTAAGTGCAATATATACTGCTTGCACCAAGCAAAAATTGATTATGAGTACTAGTAAAAGGTTAAAAAAAATTGTATACGTTTTACGTTCAAAATATACTTATTTATAATATGTGATGATGATAAAACTAGTTGAGTTGGTCTTGATGATCAATGTTTGCGAAATGTTGTCATACAAAATTAAAAAAATTATTACGAAATCTCAATACAACTGTCTAGCCAAATGACATTGTGAAATAAAATTACTTATTTAGAAATTTGAATTAAGAATCAATAAATTAAAACTTGGATTGTTTGATTAAATCGATATTAAATGAATATACATACTAAACGCCTTATTTACGTTTTTTTTATATAACATGCGATGAATTTTTAGTAGCGAATGCGAAAATTGAGGCTAAAATATTGTGAAGATAATTTGCGACTGCCTCAAATGAAGATTACGTCATATTGTATAAAGCTAGTTGGATAATCGTGTGCTTGTGGAGAGCCTTATGCGTTTCATTTTCCTTATCAGTAACGAGCCCGTGCAGCTGTGTTATTAACTGTTTTTAATGAGTCCTGTATCATAAACTGTTTTGACTGATTCTAAGATAGTTAGGGTTTAAGATGTCAAGATTACATGCTGTATAATTTTTGTGATGTATTTTGTATTTGTTTATAAAAAGAGATCTCGACTGGTTGTCAGACTTATTGTAGTACAGTTTTGAAGTACATGTTTAGTGTGCTGATTTGAAAAATGTAAACGTATTTCTGTTTTAATTTCTTTTATTATATTTTCCCAAAAGAATTATGAATGTAACAGAATATAATAGAAAATAAATCCTTAAATTTGTCCTTATAAATACACATCATACAACTATTTAATGTAAAATGTATAAGAATGTAAATAAAAGATGTCAACAATTTTGAAGCTTTTTTTTTTATTGAATGCAAAAATGTTTTCTTTTTAACGTACTTAAAAAGGAGTTTTTCAATTCGATTGTTTTTTTTGTTTGTTACCGTATAACTTTTTACTTAGTGTACAGATTTTGTTAATTCTTTTTTAACCGAAAACTGGCGCTTGTCATGTGATCAAACTTAAATTGATAGTACATGGTTTTGAGTTATCTTTATCTATCTTTAGCGTATTTAACTGTTTCGCCGGTCTACGTTGTATTACTTGTCCATGTTATTGAAGTCGGTTTTTTTTGCAAGCAAACAAATATTACGGTCAACACAAAATTGACTTTTTAACACATTCGCTGCCACTGATACTGGGCATGTGTGTTCAGGCCTATCTTGGTCACTATGCTGATGTATTATGAGAATATTCGTTAATATCTAGTATCTCTTTAGACAGGATCACAGGAAGCTATGCTTAAAAGTGTTTCATAAAAAAGGATCCATATTGAATTTAGATATAAGTATGAACTTAAATGATAGGCATTGTTTTAAAAAAAATCGGTAGTTTAAGCGTGATACGCAGACAATATACAGAGTAGGGGGGCGTTCAAGTATTACGTAACGCTAATTAGGGGGGAGGAGGGGTCTTGTAAAACGTTACGATGTGCCCTTGTAGGGCGGGAGGGGGGGTTCGAACAACGCGTTTAGTAAGACTGTTTTTTATTTAATTAAAAAAACTAGTGTATTAAAATCTATTGTTTATGTATTCATTACTACCGCAAACGCGATTAAATCAATAAAAAAAGTAATTTAGCGACTTTCCGGATAGTTTGCGCGACATAGTTGTGACATTTGGGTAAAAATAGTCAGTTAGGTGTTACGTAACGTTTACGGGGAAAAATCTTCAAAATTTGCGTTACGTAATACTTGAACGCCCCCTAGTCTGTTCCAAAAAAAAAAATTGTAAATTAACACAGACTAACAATTTAATAGGTATAATAGACAAGGCAGAGGTAATAACAGAAAAAAATGATATTAATTTTTCATGTTTTATAATTAATTGCGACTTACAATAATACTTTATTATTAACAAAAATCTTACATTAAAACAAATATTATCAAATCACAGTAAAACATTAAATAATTTATCATAAATTTAAAATAAGGCAAGTATTTATTATACCATTATTAAAATAATTAAAACACATTACTTAGTGCTTGATCAAAATTAGAAGTATAGAAGTCAATATTGAGAAAAATCTTAGAAAAAAATCAAAAAAGTTACATAAAAGTTCTTTACAAAGTCAAGTACAAATTAGTTAAAACGAATTTCCAGTAATAAATTTCAGTTAAATTTTAACAAACTCACAAAGCACATCATTTACTACACAAGAATAATTTATTGATAATAACATCTCAAACTAAAAATTTCTTCGTAAAATTTTTAAGAATTAATGAGCAACTATATAAAAAAAAAAAATTAGTCACTTAGAAAAATAAGTGATATGACTTGCTTCGCTTGCCTTAATTTTTGAAATTAGTATTTAGTGTAATACTAAATAATGAAGTTAATGGTCTAAGAGACGTGGAAGAGCGACCTACACCAATCTGACAACTCGATGAGATATATTTTTTTATAAAATAGAATTTATAAACAAATATGCTTATGATAATCAATAGGTCAATATAGGTAGCTACATCGATCTGTTAACCAATCGAAATTGATATCATAGGTAAGATATTGTAATTATAAAACCAATTATATAATTAGGTCTGCAAAAAAAAAAAAATAGCTATGAACACTTTTCGATAGGCAAGTTAGCAGAAGCTTATTTGCTTATAAGTTATATTTGATAAAAAAATATGTCTCATCGAGTTATCAGATCGGTGAAGGTCGCTCTTCCGCGTCTCCTCTACTATAAGTTTTACTTAATTGACGAATTAATTCTACATTGTTATGTTCTTGTGTTTGCTTGTCAAATTAAGTTGTCAAGTAACCTGTTAATAGACTAGACAGATGTGAATGTTTTAATCACACTTCAGAATGAAATTTTAATTTTGCATTAAGTTATTTTTTTTAACCTTATTTTAAGTAAAAGCACTTACTGAACATTCTTTATATTTAACAAAAATGATGTACAAATATTTCAAAAGACCAAATAGAAAACTAGAATAATGGTCATCATTCTGCAGTTTCATCAAAAATGTAGTACTAAAATAAACATATTGTGTGGATATTAATAAATAAAACATTACAATAATAAAACTTAAGTATACCTTGTACAGCTATAATAAGTTGACTATGAATTTATTATACCGGTTAATATTACATTATAAGCTCAGTACATCTCGTACAAAAGGGTTATTAAATTAGGCGTTTTTTAAAATTTTATCATTATTAATTACTGGAAACGAACCTGCCTTGTAAACATGTCAGCGCACAAGTCCGCTGTGCACTTGGTGGAGCCGGTCCCGTCGTCACTGTCGCGATCAGTGTCAGTCTCACATTCAGAAACAACTGCAGGAGATTTCCTACCGTTCGAAGTGCGTTTTAAACCGACTTCGTTGGTTAAAATTTCTTTTATGACGTCATCCGGTGTTGTTTCTTGACGATTTTTCATACGCAACTGCCGCGCTCTATTTCTTATATCCGCCAGAAAACCAGTCGTCAGTTCTACGCTCTCCTGCGAATCGTCCTGCGGCGATATGTCAGTGAGAGATTGCGCCAGATCTGATGAAGAACCTTTCGAGTCAGAGACCGTATTCAACGATTCCAGAGAAGCGCCAATACTTCTGAATGCCGCCATGCCTTCTAGTATTGAAACTCTATATTCGTCGTCTATTTTCGATCGAATAATAATGCCGTTGGGAGCCGTGCCCAGTAAATAGGGATCGTTCAGTTTGTAGTTGAAGATTTCGGGTTGGTAGCATTCCGAAGCGCTGGATGTCATGGAAGCAGAGTCACAAGTGCACGGCGGCGCTCGATATGTTTCATCGCTAATGTATATTATTGTGATTTTGTTCTCTCCGATGGCGTACAAGAATGGATTAACGAACTCCCAACCGTGCACCGCGGAGCTCCACTTCGGATCTTCGTTTCGTGTTCGTCTTCCACTTTCATCGACGAACACACCACACTCTGCATAGCATAATAGAATCTCAACTGGTCTACTTCGGATCAACAATATCGCTAGAGGTGGAGATTGTCGTTTGAAGGCAGCATTAACTATCGGTTCATCCATTGCAAATGATTCTAGGGAGCCGGAAGGCAGTTTCACTTTGAGGGGTTTTTCTCCCGAAATATACAATGTTTGTTTTGTGAGGAGAAGTGCATACGGAGGTCGGTCGACAGTAAGAGACCTGGCTATCTTGAACTCTGCGGTCGCGGCGTCGTACCGAAGCAGGAAGACACGTCGTCCACACGCGACCGCCGCACAGATACCGTCAGCTTCGTCAATGCCCTACGACAAAAGAGACATTCAATTTTAATTTTTGGCCTGTTGTGGGCGCATATGGCAAAAACCCTTATTTCCTCTGGATGCAAGTTTTTACTCCTACCTTTTTGGTAGTATATATAAGTCTACCTTGTTGGTTATGGGCGTACCCACGGTGGGGCATGGCAGGACTCGGAGCTAATAATTATTTTAGATAATACATATATAAATAAATATACATATTACACCCAGACTCGGGATGGGAATCGAACTCACAACGCCCGGAGCAGAAAGGGTCACCTTTACAAACTGCGCCAACGGGTTAGTCAGATCTCCATCTCCACGGAGAAAGAGGCTTAAATCCCAGTGATGGTAAGTGACAGACCGAATCATATAAACATGCATTTCTACGCGAAGTGTTTCTCGGACGGGAGCTACTCACTCGGAGGAGGTGCGGCGGCGCGGCGTCCGGCAGCGGCACGCGCGCCAGGTCCAGCGCGGGCCGCAGTGCGCAGGCGCGGCGCAGCGAGGACGCCAGCGCGGAGAGCGGCGCGTGTGCGAGCGGGCCGCCGCCCAGCGCCAGCAGCGCGCGTCCGCCCGCCGCGCACAGCGCCGCCACGCCCTCACTGCGGGCGGGGGGCGTGTCCGCCCACTGCAGCCGCACCGGCCCGCGCAGAGACTGCAGCCCGTCCGGGGAGCCTGCCGACGACCAGCTTTATTGTTATGTGTTTGTGTAACGAGAATCGGCAGGGAACGAGAGGGACGGATTCAAGTTCAATATTCCTATTTTATATATAAAGGCTTTTGTCTAGTACTTAATTTAAACTGATTGAAATAGCTGTATATACATATTAAAGTAGTGGAGTGGTATGTCTTTCAAAGTGAGAAGACTCCTGACAATATTTTTACCTCAACACTTACCACATAGAACTTTACACAAATTCATTAAAAAGCTACTCGTAATCGTCTTCAAATGAACACAGATAGTTTTAGACACCAACAATAAAACATGTGGTAACATATCTCTGGTTTTATATTCTCGTTTTATCGTGCTATTATATCACATTAATCTAAACCTATTTGTAATATTTTTACTCACCTATAGCGAGTGTGTCGGGTGCAATGTAGAGTGCGCTAGTGGGTTGCGACTGACACTGCAGCAGGGCGGGCGGGTTGAAGCCCACAGCGTCAGTGGCGGGAGTGAGGAGCGAGATCCACCGCGAGCGCTCCGCGATACTCGAACAGACGACCGCTGCCTCCGTGCCGCGGTCGCTGTACTCCAACTTCACCTGCAAATATTATCATAACATTAACAAAATTGTATAACATACTATATAAGCTCCTCCATTACTTAAATTTAAATAATATTTATAACATTAATAAATATTTTATTATTGAAATATTAAGAAACAATCAAATTCAAAACTTACATTTACATTAAAGATTTATATTCAATCGTCTTGTAATTGCTATTTAACAGCAATAATTGCACAATTTTCGCTGTATAACTTTTATATATCAATAGCTTCTGCGCGCGACTTCGTCCCCGTGGAATAGGACCATTTCTGTCATACATTTTTCATTGGTGCTACGCTCCTATCGGTCTTAGTGTGATGATATTATATAGTCTATAGCTTTCCTCGATAAATGGGCTATCTAACACTAAAAGAATTTTTCAAATCGGTCCAGTAGATCCTGAGATTAGCGCGTTCAAACAAACAAACAAACAAACAAACAATCAAACAAACTCTTCAGCTTTATTATATTAGTATAGATAATAGTAGCAAACAGCCGTAAAATCCGCCTACTATTATTTATCTGTGAAGTTGATGTGCCCAGTTGGGCTGCTCCAAATCGTGCGCAAGATATGCCCCGTGTCCCGCCAGTCCCGTATATAGTACAAGAGCGGCACTCACGGTGAAGGCGCGGTTGGCCTCGTTGTGCGGCAGGCCGCGCGCCGTCTCCGCGAGTAGTCGCGCGCGCACGGCGCCGCCCCCGCCGCCCCCGCCCCCGCCGCCCAGCACCAGCTCGCTGGAGCTGCAGCGCGCCTGCACGCGCTCGCGAGACCCGTCCGCCCTGACACAATCACACACGCATCACACAATCGACATTATCACACACAGTTCATTATTCCAACAGGTAGATATGTAACGCATTGGTTTTTATTTATGAATTTAATGGTCAGCTTTGACGTTTCTTTTACCTAGTTGGAGTGGTCATTCAACAGCACGACCGACTCATAACGGCATTCAACATTACGTATAATTTGTTTTAACTGTTTATCTTACTTACCAGATAACAAGTAGGGTGTCATCATTTCCCTCCGAAGTGTTTAACTTTTGAGATCTGAAAACAGAATATTAAATTAAACAATCGTACAACCAACATGACGCTGCGTTGGCGCAGCGGTCACAGCACTGGACTGTGGCTGTTGCGCTGACGGTTGTGGGTTGGATCCCCGCACACGACAACATTTGTATTGGCCATACAGATATTTGCCGTGGTCTGGGTGTTTGTGCAGTCCTTGTGGGTCTCCCCACCGTGCCTCGGAGAGCACATTAAGCCGTCGGTCCCGGTTGTTATCATGTACACCTGATAACGATCGTTACTCATAGTAGGGAATATATCCACCAACCCGCACTGGAGCAGCGTGATGGATTAAGCTGTGATCCTTCTCCTGCATGGGAAAAGAGGCCTATGCCCAACAGTGGGATATTACAGGCTGAAGCGACAACCAACATATCTTTACAAATATTGACGATTACAACTTACCCATTTACAATTTTCTTTGGTTTATTATCTTTTCGATCTCGTCTCGGCGTCGGCGGGAAACTGAAATCATTGAATGTTTTAAAATAAGATACACTATATTTATTTACATTCTTTATTGTACACCAAAAATTATTAATATATCAACAGAAAAAGATATAATAAGATATTTCATACTTATAGAATAATGAAATAACATACTTAACATCGCTGTTAGCATTTGCAGCAGCGAGCTTGGCCCTCAAACGTTCCACTTCTTCACGTAACTCCCTGCGAACGTTCATTATATTATTTATAATATACATATTTCATTTTGTATTTGGGTATATACTCTAGCAGTAAAATGATAAATTTTAAATTGAACTCTGTTTCTTATTACACTAAATAAGAACGAGAGCTTAGTACAAATTGCTATGATATGTGATATGAATCGAACCTTCGTGTTACGCTTAAATAAACATTTATTCAATTGAAAAGGCTGTTTAGGATGAATTGAAACTTATGATACTAATACATTATCATAAAATAATCAACAACTGAGAATAATATAAACTAGCCAGTGAACACATGACATTAATTTACGTAAATGTGACATCAAAATAATATTAGTGTTTTATGTCACATTGACATCACATGTGTTCACTGGGTAATCTCTTGCAATAGTGCGAAAGTGATGAACAATGCGGGTGAATCCGCATAATTATCTAGTAGTCAGTGAGTAACCTGTTGACCCGGAGCAGCGGCGGCGAGGCAGCCGCGCGTCGCCCCGACCGCCCGAATAGTTTGTTACTCAGCGAACACTTTTTACGACCCGCTTCCTCCACTTTAGCCTGCCACAATTTAAAAACATGATAATAATTAATTGCTGGACAAACATCACTTCAGCCTTTCGCAGTCCACTGCTGGACATAGGCCTCCACAACTTCCCGGCAAAAATGTCGTGAACTTCATGTGTGTTGCCTGTAGTCATCACGCTGGGTAGCGGTGCCGTAGATAGCCTTTTCTGCGCCCTGTGCGAGCTTCTATAACTGCGCCCTAGTTTTTTTTAATAGATATTATATTCCATTAATTCTTGCGCCCTCCAGAGTCTACGCCCTGTGCCTGGGCACCGGTGGCACCGCCCTATTTACGGCACTGCTGGGTAGGCGGGTTGGTGACCGCAGGGCTGGCTTTGTCGCACCGAAGACACTGCTGCCCGTCTTCGGACAACCAAGGCGAATTAAAACATCTACTAAAATCCAACGATCTTTATGATAATTTAATTGAAACAGTGACGAATACATCTCTGTATTCTACATAGTCCCAGTGGAAAATTACTTTCATTATTCTGTCAATTTTTAACGTCAGACCTTAATATACATGTAATATGGTATGTAGATAAAAATAATAGTAAAAAAAAGAAATTAAAAAAAATGGAGAGCAGTAGTATTTGTTTATTTTACAAAAGAGCCAATTTTGAAAGACAAAACACTTAAATTTTTTCTTTATGTTGACTATCCATTCTCCGGTATTACGCAGAGGGTTTAGGGTGCGTCACAGATCACCCCCAATAGATTCCGCATTGAAGGCGACATGAATTCACCACACATAGGTGCATTTGCACTGATGTAATCTACGCGCTCAAATTTACGAATTAGTGTCAACCAGACATTAGACCTGTGACGACGTATACGTTTCCGTATTTTACAAATATAAAAAAATCGTTTTTGTTTATAAAAAATTTAAAAAATGACTACCTGTGCTATTAAATGATGAGGGAAAACTTTAAAGAGCTCAAGTTATAAAAATTATGGTATAACATTTCACAGGTAAGTTAAGGAATTATAAAACAATTAGCCATGTGGAGCTCAAGTTATAATGGATTTTTAGAAGTAAATCACAAAAGGCGTGCCCTACTCGCATTGATGTCTTTTTGAAAAGTCTCTTTCACTCATTAGCGTTTATGATATATTTGTCTTCGTCTTACAAAAATAATAGCGTTGTGACTTCTGAACGTTTAACATTTATCGAATAGTATCGATATTTTAGGAATATCAAGTGCAATTTGAAATTAAATTAATGGAAATTAATACTTTTTTTTAAACTAAATATAAATTTTAAATGAGAATTTGTTTCAGTTCTGATTGTCAAATATTTTGCAATGCAAGTTGATTATAAATTATTCTATTTACAAAGGTTTTTTTATAATTAATGTGGAATTTCATGTAAATTTTTTAAATTATGTATATAGTATAATTACTTTTAATTAAAACAATACTTTAAATATAGAGTAATTATTGGGATGACATTGTTATTAAGTACCTACGTACTTTTAAAAAAATGTTATTAGGTTATTATCGATATACACTTATATGTATTTAATATACACATAAGTGTAAAAAGATGTATAATAATCAAGGCTATTTTATTGTTGTTGTAAAAATGCTGTGGTTTTTTTAATTTTTAATCCTTTATTATTGAACATTTATGTTATGACAAATAAAAAAGAAGCTAGAAAGTTGCAATTACATATTTTACTTAGCGAACATTAATATTAATATATATCGACAATTAAATATCGACATGTCCCATCATTACGACAAAGGGCGACCTTGAAATAGCCAATCATATTGCACTAGCTGTACCCCGCGTAACCCGCACGTTCCGCCAACTTTGGTGAAATTGAAACGGAACAAAATGTTCAACATGCGGTATCTATAGGGGGTGATCTGTGGGGTGCGTTTTCACTGCCGCAGAGGGCGAAGGTGGGACAAAAACAAATAAATGTGAAACTCAATAGTAGTACTAGTAGAAAATTAAATTATTTTTATTAACTTCAAGTTTTCATTTACTTTCATTGTCTACACTACTTGAATAATATGTTGCGGAGGTTTTAGCTAAATCGACCTAAAATTTCTTTATTAAAATCTAAAATATCAAATACTAGCTGTCCCCGCAAACGTTGTTTTGCCACATATGTTATTAACCCCCGCAACCCCCTTTTGTGGGTGAAATTTCGTAAAATTCGTTCTTAGCTGACTTCTACTCGGCGAAAGGAATATTCCTACCAAATTACAAGTCTCTACGCTTTATGGTTCCAGAGATATCGTGATGAGTCAATGGGTGGAAATCTCTTTTATATATATAGATGAGCATGTTTATACGAGTGAAGGGTGGGTGCGCCGTACCTGCAGGAAGTCGATGAGCTTGGCCTGCTGCCGCAGCGTGCCGTCGGCCTTGGTCTCGCGCGTGCGCCACCACGCCGTCGCCGCCTCGTGCGCCTCGCGCGCCGCCTCCGCCTCCTCCTGACACGTTTATACATCATTAGCCACGTATGAAAACGTTACGTATATGATAAGGGGTCATCCACTTTCCGGAAAAACATCACGAAATATTACAGGGGGGGGGGGATATATTACAATATTATGTGTATGTATGTATATTTCATTGAATGCGAAATTTCTATCCCAAATAATTGTGTTTGCTCCAAACGAAAAAAAAAACCGACTTATATCTCGGTACAATCTAGCGACTATCTCGGTACTGTCTGGCGTCTGTCTCAATACAGTCTGGCGACTGTCTCGGTACAGTCTGACGTCTGTCTCAATACAGTCTTGCGACTGTCTCAATAGTCTAGCGACTGTCTCAATACAGTCTGGCGACTGTCTCGGTACAGTCTGACGTCTGTCGCCTCTCTTAAAGAACAGCACCTCCACACTCCTGGGCAGGCGTGGTACCTCGGTAGATGACGTCATTAAAGTCTCACCAAGACTTTTAGGGCAGGCCGCCCTGTGACTTTAAGTATAGTACACGGCCGTAAATAATGCACATCGACTTTTAGAAAGAGACAATCAGCTAATTTGAACTTTGTAGAGCGTTATCTCTGACGCACATTACCTATGAGACGTATCGGACTGTCAGTATTTCGTATGACAGATCTAATAGTGTAAGAACCCAGTTCCCAGATCACCTGTCATATTTTTTTGAAGGACAAAATATATTAGCTGCTTTATATACGTAAAAATGTTATTAACCAGCTATTTTAGTATTTATCGCCAGACACTAATTATATTATTATATTTTAAAACCTGTAGAAAATATTTTAGCAACTCTTCTTCTTCTTCTTTGGCTTTAGCTCCCTTGCGGAATTGCCAGTATCAGATTAGCAACTCTTTATACTACGACTAGCATCTGCGCGCGACTTCGTCGGCGTGGACTCCGCTCCTATTGGTCTTAGCGTGATGATATATAGCCTATAGCATTCCTCGATAAATGGGCTATCTAACACTGAAAGAATTTTTCAAATCGGTCCAGTAAATCCTGAGATTAGCGCGTTCAAACAAACAAACAAACAAACAATCAAACAAACAAACTCTTCAGCTTTATTATATTAGTATAGATGTATACTGTAATGTTTTGTCAATCAGAAACAAGGAAGTCTGGGGTCTGGGATCTTGGACTATAACGCTCTACGAAGTCGAAATTAGCCGATTGTCTCTTTCCAAAGGTCGATGTGCAATATTTATGGCCGGGTACTATAGCTCAGTCGTAACTCCGTCATCCCCCGGGGCCATCCTTTTTAAGCTGCCCGAGCGCCGTACTAATGTCATCTACTTCGATGTCAGGGATGTCCTCCAAATAATGGCACAACAATCAACAACAACAACGTCGGCATCATGAAACCTTAACTGCGTAGAAAATCTTATCATGTTGCTTAATTTTTCGCTCGTTCCTGCAGTTATTACACGCACAGTCATTATTACACGCGTGCGCAGTATCGCCGCCCCCTCCTGCAGTTAACAGTTAACACACGCGTGCGCAGTGTCGCCGCCTCCTTCTGCAGTTAACAGTTAACACACGCGTGCGCAGTGTCGCCGCCTCCTCCTACAGTTAACAGTTAACACATGCGTGCGCAGCGTCACCGCCTCCTCCTGCAGTTAACAGTTAACACACGCGTGCGCAGTGTCGCCGCCTCTTCCTACAGTTAACAGTTAACACACGCGTGCGCAATGTCGCCGCCTCGTCCTACAGTTAACAGTTAACACACGCGTGCGCAATGTCGCCGCCTCCTCCTACAGTTAACAGTTAACACACGCGTGCGCAGTGTCGTCGCCTCCTCCTGCAGTTAACAGTTAACACATGCGTGCGCAGTGTCGCCGCCTCCTCCTACAGTTAACAGTTAACACACGCGTGCGCAGTGTCGCCGCCTCCTCCTACAGTTAACAGTTAACACACGCGTGCGCAGTGTCGCCGCCTCCTTCTACGGTTAACAGTTAACACACGCGTGCGCAGTGTCGCCGCCTCCTTCTACGGTTAACAGTTAACACACGCGTGCGCAGTGTCGTCGCCTCCCCCTGCAGTTAACAGTTAACACACAGCGGCGTTACCTGCGCGTCGGCCAGTGCGGCCTGCAGTTGCAAGGCGCGCTCGTGGTGCGCGTGGGCGCGCGTGCGCAGTGTCGCCGCCTCCTCCTGTAGTTCCCGCAAGCGCCTCGCCGCGCCGCTCAGAGCCGCCTCTGATGTCGCCGCCTCGCCTTCAAGTGTACCGATGCGCGCTTCCAGCTCTTCCACTAAGCGGTCGCGGTTGTCGAGCCGCTCCTGCGAAAGTATTATTATTTATTATTTATTGTACATGTACACCACAGAGTAATTTAATACAGAATTATAAAGTAAAAAACATAATGCATAATGAGGCGGCCTTATCGCTCGGTAGCGATTTATTCCAGGCAACCTTAGGGTTAGGATTAAGAGAAAGAAAAGAAATAAGTAGGAGAAAAGAAATAAGTAAGACGGAAAGTAATCTCATAAATCTAAACTCTTTTCTCTTGAGCACACGATGAATTTTGATACGGTTTTCACTGACATCAAAAATATTCACAAAGAAAGTTCTTTGAAATAAAATGTCTATACCCCGTCCGGCGACTAATGATCTTTTTGACACTTCAAGAAATTTTGACATTAGTGACTGCCTCACACGTTATTTATTCGATTCGAAATAATAATCGATTTTATTTAAGAAGAACTTTCAATCGATTTAATTAAATACATTTAGTTTAAAAATATTATTTATTTATGCGTTTATTAGTTTTTTTAATTATAAATGAAATATATAAATAATTAATAAATGAATTAACAGAGTTATTGCTCTTTATTCTTGGTTTGCAATTAAATTTCAAGATTTCGACTTAATTCCTTGCAAGTAATCAATCTTGGGGTCATAGATACTATTTTTATTTCCTTTTTTTTATTAAATTTATAGAAACAATAATCATATGACGTAAAATTATTTTTATCATATGATCGATTTATTATCGATTTATTATTTCAAGAACTGTTTCATAGTCTGTGGTTGTTTGTTATGCACAGGGTACTTCACTCAATCAATCAAATCGTCAATAAAGTATGACATTACAGTAGAATTTTAGTACGTTATTCCGAAAAAAAAACAACTGTAATTTATAGGCGTGGGCTGTCAAAAAGATCATTAGTCGCCGGACGGGGTATATACGCAATTTCGACTTGGGGAGTGGGCTGGTGAATGCGTGACGAGAGCGTTACGATAAGTGTAATCGGGCGAGGCAAACGGAGCAAGAGAGAGAGAGAGAGAGAGATAGGTAACGAGCACACGTTTTCTTCCTCTCTTTCTCTCATAGCCAGTTACGTTTCTTATAGCTCAGGTAACGAGCACACGTTTTCTTCCTCTCTTTCTCTCATAGCCAGTTACGTTTCTTATAGCTAAGAGACAGTGCAAGTTTTACTTCAGTCGTGTGATCTAAAGGATAAGTCTTCGTTATGTACAATTACTTCACATACATACTACTGAAGCAATTTTTATAAAATTTTGCAAGCATCGGTAATTTGGTCCAACTTCCCGGTAGGTGGTGCTGCTATCGGTATGTAAGCAATCAAATTTGGTAGCTGTTATATAAAAATTTCTTGTCGCGATGTTTGTTAGCGATAAACTCCGAAACTACGGACCCAATTTTTATAAAATTTTGTAAGCATCTGTAATTTGGTCTAACTTGGGCGTTAGGGTAGTTTTTATCTCAATTAAGCTCAATGTATACGTAACGTGCACGGGACGGGGACGGGACGAGCACGTGAAGTTTTTCATATAAAATCCCCGTGCCCGCCCCGTACGTGATTCCATTGCGTATGCATTGTCCTATACATCGCTTGCTCTTTGCAATACATTTTGTATGAAACGATATTACAAAACTTCACGTGCCCGTCCCGTCCACGTTACGTATGCATTGGGCTTTATTGATCTCAATATTTGTTATTGCAAATTAAGTGTTTATTATACGACTTTAGTGTTTATTTATCGGTTAGTTCTATAAAATCCTAATAGATGGCAGTTTGGCATCTAAGTTGCACAGATATCCGGTAGATGGCGCCGTATTTCTATTTCTAAATTATAGATAGCGCATTTGAATAGGGAATTTAAATATATTTTAGAAATTTTGTGTGTACATTTCTATGGGTTCTTAGTTTAAAAATAAAATTGGGCCCGGTAGATGGTAGTGGTACTGCTTCGGTATAACACCAAATTTGATTTGCTGACAAGAATATTTAGAATGGTTCTTTTTATTTTCCAGTTACAAATAATAGAAATTTTAATGTGAACCAGCTATTACGGGAAGGACAACGTTTGCCGGGTTCGCTAGTATATAATTACTAGCTGACCCCGCAAACGATGTTTTGCCTTATATTATATTAACCCCCGCAGGCCGCAACCCTCACTTGTGGGTGGAATTTCGTAAAATCCGTTCTTAGCTGACCTCTACTCGGCGAAAGGAATATTCCTACCAAATTTCAAGTCTCTACGCCTTATGGTACCAGAGATATCGTGATGAGTCAATATATGGGTGGCAAACTCTTTTATATATATATCTATACTAATATTATAAAGAGGTAAAGTTTATAACTTTGTTTGTATATACGGGGTAATCTTCGCAAATACTGATCCGATCATGAAAATTCTTTCGCTAACAGAAAGCTACACTATTCAGGAGTGACAAGATAAAAGGAAAAAGAAAAATATATAAAGATTTTAAATCAGCAGGATTTGAACCTGCGCCCTCTGACGTGCCGTGTCAACAATTCAATCTAATCAAACATTATTATTTGCCTTAGAAATTAATTGGTGATTTTAAAACATTTATATTTATCTGATTTGCTAAAAATAGTGAGAGTGTATTGGAACATATCAAATTTCACCGTACCCTTCTTATGTGAAATGGATTATAACGCCCAACGAAGTGGGCACGGGTCGGCTAGTATAGATATATATACACTTTACTAACGCTCTGGCACCCACCACTATTTCACATGCACATGTAGACGGTCGAGACGGTTAAGTAACCGACTTCCGAAAGTAGAGTTATAGACGTTAATAGGAGAGAGAAGAGTGGACAGCACTCACGCGCATAACATCCAGCTGCGAGGTGGCGAGTCGCAGCTGCTCGGCCGCGTCGGCGGCTCGCTGGTCGGAGAGCTCCGCAGTTGTGGTCGCAGCAGTCGCCTGCCGCTCTGCTTCCGAAAGCTTCGTGCGTGTCGCCTCTAACTCTAAGCGCAGACGCGTCGCCTCGTTCTGTCAATATGAAAAAAACATTCCAAACTTATTAACTACGTTTTTTTTTTGGACACACTATTAAGGTATTAATTAACACGACGTTTTCAGATGTTTTGAATGCCGTTTTCCGGCAGTAATACATAATTTATTCTTGTCGAATCGCCATCAAAACAATCATTTTATTGTAATTATTTCATACTTTATATTTTATTAAATTTGTCGTCAGTTTTAAGTCCTACTTTAATTATTTATTTGTCTTTATTTGAAATGGTATTTCTATCAATATGCTATTAATAATTAAATTAATAATTGCGAAAGAAAAATTGTAAAAATTAATAAACTTTTACTATAATTGACATATAACCTCAAGGTCCTTGTTCTTCATCTCATGCAGGTCCGTTAAATTCTCGAGATCAGTAAGCTGCTCTTCCAGTAGAGCACACGCCTCTTGAAGAGCTTTGTTATTCTGAAACAATAAAAATTCCTTAGTATTCTAATTTAAACTCACATTGAACGCACTTTATATGTTAGAAAGCAATATGAGCACATTGTATTGATATGATTATATTATAAATTTTCCTATTCTAACTCAGTTACAAATAAACAGTTAAATTTTTTAAAATTATAAATATAACGAACTGCGACAAATATAAGTTCTTATCGTTTATTTTTGGACCCACATATAACGCTAAATGTGTTAGCATGTCACTGTTTTAGTCACGTAAGCAATATGTACATGGCGCGATAATTGCGCGACAATCGCAAAATTCTAATAAACAAACGCACTGATCTTGTGCGATTCAAAAACTTACTATAGCCAGATGCGAGTGTAAGGTCGACAATGCACAGTCGACGGCTCGGCAGCGGCCACATAATAAGTCAGTTGCGAGCGCTGCCCGGACACGTTGCGTCCACACCGACTTACTCAAGTACCTAGGTTTTGGCCACACTATAGGTTTATCACCGACTAACTTCGCTTCACGCTTATAATTATACGCCATGCTTTCACATTAAGTTTTCCTTCTACTAGTAAACAATATTGTCGAGCAATAACAATGCACTGTACTTATTAGGTCGTTTTAAAGACTAGTCAATTACACTTTTACACATTTCCACCAATTTGAAACCACACGCACTAACAGTTTGAAAGTAAACTCGAACGAACGTAAAACTACTTATTTCAAGGAATTTACGTTATATTACACTAGATATATGGAAATTAAATTAAAGATATCGGCACGAATTTTGGGCGCTCGTCAACATGGTGGGGATAGCATTGCTCATTGCGCAGGGCTCGCAGAAAATAGTTTAGTTCAATACTAAAATAAAAATAAATGAAACAGAAGTATTCTGTATTCATTAAATATTTATATTTAAATTGATAAAATGTTGAAATAAAGTTAAAGTTTAGCACTCAATACAATTATATATATCTGTAATAACGAGTCGCGCGTTTTTACCAAACGCAGATAGAGAACTGAGAACGCAATGTGAGCGATGTGTTAATATAAAGATGACAATGGTCTTTTGTTTATGATTATGTTTTCTTTTACATTGATAAACATTTTTCTGTACACAAAGGGTTTAAACACTAAACAGAATAATTTATTTACAATGTGTCTATGCAGTGGCGGATATACAAATTGGCTGAAAGTAGGGTATTAAATTTTTGCCGCCCCTACGACTTCCCTAAATCGATACCCTACTTCCTACTAGGAGTACAATTAGTCGTGAATTTAGCGTTATGATTACAGCTATCGAAAAACGACAGTGCATTCCATAAAATTATAATTCAATATTTTCATAAAACTATAGTTTATCTTTGTGTTAACTGAGGTAGGGCACAGCAGGAAATATCCTGCTCGAAATCTGGATTTCGATGACTTCGATGCTCCAGAGCAACCCGACCTTACCGAAGATGACAGCCAAATAACACTGCTTTCAAGCAGTTTCTTGTGCTGAGTAAGGTGACCTAAGCTCCTGGGGAGCGTCGGGTATAGGGTTGGCGACGCGCTTGCAATGTATCTGGCATCGCAGGCATCTATAGGCTACGGTAACCGCTTACCATCATGTAGGCCGTCCGTTTGTTTGCCGAGTGCCGACCGAGTTAACAAAAAAAAAAAAAAACCGAGTGTACTTTAGACACGTCTAAGATAAAACTTCTTTAGCACTAGGCCTGTACCGTGTCTTAGATAATATACGAAACGTAAGTGGATACGATGGAAAGAGAGAAAGAAAACGTACGTGCGTACCTCTCTCTAGCTCCGTTCACCTCGCCCGGTCACACTTTTCGTAACGCTCTCGTCACGCATTCACCAGCTCACTCCCCCAGTCGAGCGTGCATAAAGAAGTTAAACTTCAGAACCCTACGCGCTCACCTGCGCCAGCTCACAGTTCCGCGCCCTCAAGGGCTGGAGCTCGTCGCGCAGCTGGGCGCGCTCGCGGGCCGACAGCTCCTCCTGCTCCTCGGCGTGCAGGCGCCGCTTCTCGCTGTACTGCAGCTCGCTCTTCAGAGCTTCAGAACCCTACGCGCTCACCTGCGCCAGCTCACAGTTCCGCGCCCTCAAGGGCTGGAGCTCGTCGCGCAGCTGGGCGCGCTCGCGGGCCGACAGCTCCTCCTGCTCCTCGGCGTGCAGGCGCCGCTTCTCGCTGTACTGCAGCTCGCTCTTCAGAGCTTCAGAACCCTACGCGCTCACCTGCGCCAGCTCACAGTTCCGCGCCCTCAAGGGCTGGAGCTCGTCGCGCAGCTGGGCGCGCTCGCGGGCCGACAGCTCCTCCTGCTCCTCGGCGTGCAGGCGCCGCTTCTCGCTGTACTGCAGCTCGCTCTTCAGAGCTTCAGAACCCTACGCGCTCACCTGCGCCAGCTCACAGTTCCGCGCCCTCAAGGGCTGGAGCTCGTCGCGCAGCTGGGCGCGCTCGCGGGCCGACAGCTCCTCCTGCTCCTCGGCGTGCAGGCGCCGCTTCTCGCTGTACTGCAGCTCGCTCTTCAGAGCTTCAGAACCCTACGCGCTCACCTGCGCCAGCTCACAGTTCCGCGCCCTCAAGGGCTGGAGCTCGTCGCGCAGCTGGGCGCGCTCGCGGGCCGACAGCTCCTCCTGCTCCTCGGCGTGCAGGCGCCGCTT
This sequence comes from Melitaea athalia, assembly GCA_905220545.2. Lineage (NCBI taxonomy): Eukaryota > Metazoa > Arthropoda > Insecta > Lepidoptera > Nymphalidae > Melitaea > Melitaea athalia. Next base: position 14,234,153 of record HG992196.1, read on the forward strand.
CTCGCTGTACTGCAGCTCGCTCTTCAGAGCTTCAGAACCCTACGCGCTCACCTGCGCCAGCTCACAGTTCCGCGCCCTCAAGGGCTGGAGCTCGTCGCGCAGCTGGGCGCGCTCGCGGGCCGACAGCTCCTCCTGCTCCTCGGCGTGCAGGCGCCGCTTCTCGCTGTACTGCAGCTCGCTCTTCAGAGCTTCAGAACCCTACGCGCTCACCTGCGCCAGCTCACAGTTCCGCGCCCTCAAGGGCTGGAGCTCGTCGCGCAGCTGGGCGCGCTCGCGGGCCGACAGCTCCTCCTGCTCCTCGGCGTGCAGGCGCCGCTTCTCGCTGTACTGCAGCTCGCTCTTCAGAGCTTCAGAACCCTACGCGCTCACCTGCGCCAGCTCACAGTTCCGCGCCCTCAAGGGCTGGAGCTCGTCGCGCAGCTGGGCGCGCTCGCGGGCCGACAGCTCCTCCTGCTCCTCGGCGTGCAGGCGCCGCTTCTCGCTGTACTGCAGCTCGCTCTTCAGAGCTTCAGAACCCTACGCGCTCACCTGCGCCAGCTCACAGTTCCGCGCCCTCAAGGGCTGGAGCTCGTCGCGCAGCTGGGCGCGCTCGCGGGCCGACAGCTCCTCCTGCTCCTCGGCGTGCAGGCGCCGCTTCTCGCTGTACTGCAGCTCGCTCTTCAGAGCTTCAGAACCCTACGCGCTCACCTGCGCCAGCTCACAGTTCCGCGCCCTCAAGGGCTGGAGCTCGTCGCGCAGCTGGGCGCGCTCGCGGGCCGACAGCTCCTCCTGCTCCTCGGCGTGCAGGCGCCGCTTCTCGCTGTACTGCAGCTCGCTCTTCAGAGCTTCAGAACCCTACGCGCTCACCTGCGCCAGCTCACAGTTCCGCGCCCTCAAGGGCTGGAGCTCGTCGCGCAGCTGGGCGCGCTCGCGGGCCGACAGCTCCTCCTGCTCCTCGGCGTGCAGGCGCCGCTTCTCGCTGTACTGCAGCTCGCTCTTCAGAGCTTCAGAACCCTACGCGCTCACCTGCGCCAGCTCACAGTTCCGCGCCCTCAAGGGCTGGAGCTCGTCGCGCAGCTGGGCGCGCTCGCGGGCCGACAGCTCCTCCTGCTCCTCGGCGTGCAGGCGCCGCTTCTCGCTGTACTGCAGCTCGCTCTTCAGAGCTTCAGAACCCTACGCGCTCACCTGCGCCAGCTCACAGTTCCGCGCCCTCAAGGGCTGGAGCTCGTCGCGCAGCTGGGCGCGCTCGCGGGCCGACAGCTCCTCCTGCTCCTCGGCGTGCAGGCGCCGCTTCTCGCTGTACTGCAGCTCGCTCTTCAGAGCTTCAGAACCCTACGCGCTCACCTGCGCCAGCTCACAGTTCCGCGCCCTCAAGGGCTGGAGCTCGTCGCGCAGCTGGGCGCGCTCGCGGGCCGACAGCTCCTCCTGCTCCTCGGCGTGCAGGCGCCGCTTCTCGCTGTACTGCAGCTCGCTCTTCAGAGCTTCAGAACCCTACGCGCTCACCTGCGCCAGCTCACAGTTCCGCGCCCTCAAGGGCTGGAGCTCGTCGCGCAGCTGGGCGCGCTCGCGGGCCGACAGCTCCTCCTGCTCCTCGGCGTGCAGGCGCCGCTTCTCGCTGTACTGCAGCTCGCTCTTCAGAGCTTCAGAACCCTACGCGCTCACCTGCGCCAGCTCACAGTTCCGCGCCCTCAAGGGCTGGAGCTCGTCGCGCAGCTGGGCGCGCTCGCGGGCCGACAGCTCCTCCTGCTCCTCGGCGTGCAGGCGCCGCTTCTCGCTGTACTGCAGCTCGCTCTTCAGAGCTTCAGAACCCTACGCGCTCACCTGCGCCAGCTCACAGTTCCGCGCCCTCAAGGGCTGGAGCTCGTCGCGCAGCTGGGCGCGCTCGCGGGCCGACAGCTCCTCCTGCTCCTCGGCGTGCAGGCGCCGCTTCTCGCTGTACTGCAGCTCGCTCTTCAGAGCTTCAGAACCCTACGCGCTCACCTGCGCCAGCTCACAGTTCCGCGCCCTCAAGGGCTGGAGCTCGTCGCGCAGCTGGGCGCGCTCGCGGGCCGACAGCTCCTCCTGCTCCTCGGCGTGCAGGCGCCGCTTCTCGCTGTACTGCAGCTCGCTCTTCAGCTTGCGGATGTCGTTGCGCGACCTGCGCCACAGGCCTTATTTAGTATTATGTATTATTATTTGTACCGACATATTTGTGTGACAGGGTTGTTAGGCGTACGAAGGAAATTAGAAAGAGAGAAGAAAGAAAGAAATCACTTTTATTCAGGACATCACACAATCGCAGACAGTTTTTGTGAAAACATAACAGAGAAAAAAAATATGCTATATATAAAATATATATATATATATATATATATATATATATATATATATATATATTATTAATGTATGCTTGTAATATAAAAATATTTATTGATTTATTTATACTTTATTGCAGATCACAACTACAAATATCATTTACAGACTGTGAAGTACAATGGGCGGACTTATGGCTATTTAGCCATTTCTTCCAGACAACCCAAATATATATTCCCTACTACGAGTAACGATCGCTATCAGGTGTACATGATAACAACCGGGACCGACGGCTTAACGTGCTCTCCGAGGCACGGTGGGGAGACCCACAAGGACTGCACAAACACCCAGACCACGGCAAACATCTGTATGGCCAATACAAATGTTGTCGTGTGCGGGGATCGAACCCGCAACCGCCCGCGCAACAGCCAATCGCGATCCAGTGCTGTGACCGCTGCGCCAACGCGGCGTCAATTTCAGATTTCGGCGTCAAAATAATAGCCATTTAGTGAAAGTACATGAACAATTGTACCGTCTGTTTTTTAAATCAATTTTGATGGCACTCCAAAGTCGTACTAATGATTTCATTAATGCTACTTTAGCGCTCAAATAGCGTTGGGTGAAACAAAAACTTCGGGTTAAAAATACTAATGAACGAAATTCCACACACTGTCACTCAATCTCAAGCAGGCTAAGTCACGCAGTAAAACAATGTAAATTTACTTACCTATCGACTTCTGCTTGTAATATTTCATTGGTTTTCTGCAACTTCTCCAGCTGTTCTTTATACGTCTGCGACTCTTTCTTCAACTGTTCATACTGTGGTTTCAAGGTTGTGATCTCTCTGTGCACTAAGCCGGCCTTATCTTCCGCCGACCTGCGCGCCTCTACGGCCGACGCGAGACGCTCTTCAAGTTTCTTCAAGTCTCGAGCTGTCACTTTAGCGTCTAGAGATAGATCGTTATATTCTTTCTCCTAAAATGTGACATTTTATAAATTTATTGATATTAATACGCCTAGCTCTGCGTTAAATTAATAGAATTCATCGTACATACCTTGCGCCATCTAGCTAAATTGGCAGCTCTCGCTTCTTGACGCAGCGCTGCTAATTCATCAGCGCGAGCCTAAGATAGAATTTTTGATATAATTTATGGATAATAAACTTTCAAATCATATTATTTGTTATAATAAACGTAATCTACGTAAACGTAATTTTAGTCATACGAGATTCATACGAGGCTGCAATAAAAATTTTGTATACGACAGTTCGGTAATCGTAAATTTAAAGTAAGGAAATTACACATAGAAACAAGAAGCAGCTACAAATAAAATAAAAATGAAGCATCTAAGTGAGGCCGCACACCGCCGCCACACGCTACACTCAACATACATTTACGGCGCCACAATTACTGCGATACAATTTAAGCGGCCACAAATGTGTCGTGTGTGCGCACATTGGAAGCACAATTGTAGCGTGGCAACAGAAGTCAGAATGTCGACATCATCGTCTGACGATGACGATTTTTTGATGAGGCGATTAATGAGAATAAATTAAATGTAAAAAAACCTTTTTAAAAAACAAACTTTTATTTGAATGCACTAAAACGAAAAAAAAAAAAAATTTTTACTTTAAAACTTTTACTATCTACTTATAAAGTCATTACACATAATCTATATGATAGAAAAGCATGTCGCGAGATATGAGTACTCGTATTTCCTTAGTTTGAAATTTTTAATAGTTAAAATCAATCACATCAATTTATTTAATTTACCTACTTGTTTACAAGCAAATCTCGCGACAAGCTTTTATATCATATAGATTATGTGTAATGACTTTATAAGTAGATAGTAAAAGTTTTAAAGTAAAAATTTTTTTTGTTTGTTTTAGTGCATTCAAATAAAAGCTTGTTTTTTTAAAAAGGTTTTTTACATTTAATTTATTTTTGACTTTTTAGTCGGTATTCACGCCACTTTATTCAAATTATTCTTAGCAGCCCTTTCATTTGATACCCATATTGTAGAAGTGCTCTAAAAATAACTAGTCCGCACTCAAAAGTTGGATTTACCAATATGACGTCACAAAGTTAACCATGTTGATCGTCATCCAAATTGAACCTGAATACAAAATTTCAGCTCAATTGGTTGCTTCAAAATTGAGTTGCAAGATTTCACCCGAACAAACACACATACATACATGCATACATACAAACCATGCATTGTCATCCAAATTGAACCTGCATACAAAATTTCAGCTCAATTGGTTGCTTCAAAATTGAGTTGCAAGATTTCACCCGAACAAACACACATACATACATGCATACATACAAACCATGCATTGTCATCCAAATTGAACCTGCATACAAAATTTCAGCTCAATTGGTTGCTTCAAAATTGAGTTGCAAGATTTCACCCGAACAAACATACATACATACATGCATACATACAAACCATACATTGTCATCCAAATTGAACCTGTATACAAAATTTCAGCTCAATTGGTTGCTTCAAAATTGAGTTGCAAGATTTCACCCGAACAAACATACATACATACATGCATACATACAAACCATGCATTGTCATCCAAATTGATACTCTATACAAAATTTCAGCTCAATTGGTTGAAGATATCTGCTTCAAAATTGAGTTGCAAGATTTCACCCGAACAAACATTCATTAAAGTTACATACATACATACATACATTGCAAGTTAAATAAAAGCTTTTTAAAAAAAAAGACGTTATGGGGTTCACCCTTTTAATCAAAATTGTAGTTTACGGAAATTTCAAAATTGCGCAAGAATTACGATCCGAAGAAGAAAAGTTCATAGAATGAATATGAAAACACATACCTACCAATTATTATTAAATTTAGTTTAATCAAATCAAATTTTTCAATAAATTATAAATTGTTCAATTAATCAGTTCAATAAATTTATTTAAACGGTTTTTTTTTCAATCTCTGCAATAAATTCAACATTCTTTCATTTTCGCGCGTTTTTATTCTATGTTCGCGCCACATAAAACGAACGTGTTCGATCTTGAATTCGTGTGGCGTGGCAGCCATCTTGCCACAAACTGCACCTACTACAAATGTGTTCTTGATGTGCGGGTTTACATACAAATATAGGGGGTCGATAAATGTATCGCGTTTCAAATGTGGCGCTACAATTATCGTAATACAAATGTAGCTGTGGTGTGCGGCCTCACTAAGTTGACTAACCTGGAGCTGTGCCTCTGCGCGCTCCAGCTGCTCCTTCAGCAGCGTGACCTGCGCCTGCAGGTGCGCGTCAGACACGCTCTCCGTGTCGCTGCGCGCGTCCAGCTCCGCGTCGTCGGTGTTGGTGCCGCTGGACACCGCTGTCGTGCCACCGGCCGCGGCGCGCTCCGCCTCCCTGCTGGCACAACGCGTGCACGTCCGGTTCTCCAGCGCGCTCACTTCGCGCTCCAGCTGTCGGACCAGTTGCTCCAAGCTCGTCACCTGCGTTAATAGTTTGGACTAGTAGCGATATTAAGAAAAAAATATTATTTATTTAATTAATTACTCTAAACAATATAGCTATTTTTTTCTTTTGTATAGGAATTATTTGCAATCAGTACTTTTTACTTTTAGCAGATCTTTTGTGTGAATGTAGGACATGTACAGTGTGGCTCCAGTGAGCCACCTACTGCTAATTGTTATTATTTTCATTATTGTAGGATAGTATTTCTTTTCAGTCTTTTTTTGTGTTGACTTGTCGTCAATGCAACAGCTAGTTCATTAGGGTGTCTCTCCAGTCGTTCCCGATACTTGGAGGATATGGCATATATAAGTACGCCGAATTTTGGATTTTCGAGTAGTCAGCACAACAGTCACAGCAATAGATTGTGGCTGTTGCGCTGGCGTTTTGTTTTGGGCATACGGACGTTTGCTGTAATCTGGGCGTATGTGCGTGTATTGTGTGTGTAAGAGCTCTTACACACGAACGGCACGACGACTGCCGTGGACGGCTGCCGCCGATGGCGGTTGACGGCTGCCGTTGACCTCTGCCGTTGGCAACGTGCCGTTCGCGTGTAAAGGGCCCCGTAGACGACCAAATATTTGATCAAACTTCATATTAAATTTCTGTTTGACAAACATGTTTGTCAAATTATTTGATCGTGTGCGGGGCTGCGGGCTTTTTTGATATGTTTGTTTTATGAAAACATGAAGCTTGATCAAAAAAGTTTGACAATCAAGTTTGATCATTTACTGGGCCCATAAGAGCTCTAGGCAAACCCAGCCACGGCCGACTACAGTCCCGTGTGGTACCTTCTCGCGGTGTCGCGCGTCGTCGTGCAGCGCGGCGGCGGCGCGCGCCTCGGCCGCCTCGAGCCGCTCCCCGAGCCGCGCCTCGGTGCGCGCGCACTGCTCCTCCAGCGCCGCCTCGCGGGCCCCCAGCTCCTGCAACACACAACACGTCTAGTGGTACAAATGTACAGTCCGCTTTATGCTATACTGTAACCCAGGAGCTCCAGCTATCGTCATATCACATATGTGAGCACAACACTGCTTGAGAACTTAAGGTTTGAGGTACTTTCACAGTTGAGATATTAAAAATATTGAGCTAAATATTTCCTACTGTGCTCTCATAATCATCATCACTTCAGCCTATCGCGTCCACTGTTGGACATATACCTCCACAAGTTCACGTCAATAATTGCGCGAACTCATGTATTTTGCCCGTAGTCACCACACTGGGCAGGCGGTTTGGTGACCCGCAGGGCTATCTTTGTCACACTGAAAACGCTGCTGCCCATCTTGGGCCTGTGTATTTGAAACCCAGCAGTTCGATGGTTATCCAGCCATCGGTCGGCGTTTTAAGTTCCAAAGTGGTAGTGGAAATGTGTTACTGTGTACTATAGATAGTTATTTACTATATTATTATAGATAAGAGTACCTGAACTTGCGCTGTCAAGCTTGTCACACGCATACGCTCTTGCGCTAACTGCACTTGAGCCTCGTTCAGTTGTTGATTAGTTGCACAGACTAGGCGTTCCTTTTCTGCGATCGAATCCTGCGTAACATATATCACATTACTTATTTTGTTTTTATTAAAATAAATATTAAAACTATAGACTAATGTGCAAAAAAAAAAAAATGGACACTTGCAATACGAGGGGCATCGCATGTACGTTGCTGACCCTAACCCAAACTATTTTTAAGAGCTCTGATTATATTTCTGACTATAGAAAATAACAGTAGTTGAGAGTAGTTTTACTTAACTATGTTCTTCTGTAAGTTTGAGATCAAGATCAAAATCAAAACTTAATTTATTCAAATTGACTTCAAAAGCACTTTTGAATCGTCATTTCACAAACTAAAATCATATTTGTCTCAATCAATTAATTGATTTTAAAGTGAAACTACTAAGATATATCTTCTTGTGCTCTAACTCAATCAATAGTTGAAGAAAAGCAATATTGACCACAATATGTTCAGTGTATAAAATAATCAATGGTACATCTAAAGGCCCCGTAAACGATGAAATAATTTGTCAAACTTGTTTATCAAACTTCATGTTTTCATGTAAAAACACATCAAACAAGCTCGCACACGATCAAATAATTTGACAAACACGTAAAATTTGACAAATTATTTGATCGTTTACGGAGCCCTTTAGCCACAAACAGTCATGACACAGACCTGAGCAGCGGCCAGTCGGTCGGACAGGTCGTCAGCGTTAGTGCGCAGTCGCAGAACCTCTCGCTCCAGGGTAGCGAGGCGCTCATCGGCGTCACGGCGGGCGCGCAGCTCTCTGGCCGCAGTCGCTTCGGCAGTGGCCAGCCGAGCGTCTATGTCCCCACCGCTGAGTGTTTGACGACGTAGGGCACGCTCTTTAGCTACTGTTTCCTGATTGATAACGGTTATTATTATTACTATTTTCAATGTGTTTTTTTTTGTATAATGTTACGAGTGATACGATACTAATACATAAGTCTGTTGCGTTGTATAAATAGACGATTTATAATATACAAAAAAATACCAAAGTGGATATACAAGAAAATAAAAAATCAATGTTCTTTTGGAGTTTACTCCTTAAGAATCGATTTTCATAAAAGGCCCCCGGTATAAAAAAAAATATGAGGAGTAAAATTTACTGAACGAATGACCTCGTTACGTTTCCCGTAACGCCATCTCTCATGACGACGAAGTTTTCTAATGACGCCATCTATAGACGGCGTTATTTGATTCGTTTATTTCCCATTTGATATGGTATTAATATTTTTCTTAGACTAGTAAGCCTTTTTTGTCCCTATTTAGACAGTCGATTTGAAGGAGTAAACTCCAGTCGTGAGTCGGAGCTGACACACACACTTTTTTTTTATAAATATGAATCAAGTGAATGCACTGTTTAGTTCCAAATAATTTACAAATATCTAATAGAAACATACAGAATATTTTATAAATAGATAAGATTCTAATTTGAATAAATACTGATCTCAGCGTATTCTAGATAAAGAACTACAAAAACTACAATAAATAAAAAATACACACGAACATCATCAATCATTACTTTATTAATACATTAAAAATCTGTCTAGGAGTGATCTGAACTATCAAGTTTTCCCAATGAACTCAATGTAGTAATTCATTAAATGACATATTTTAAAACAAATATTAGAACACAATGCCCATGTGAAAGTCTCACTTCAACTGATTAATAATGAGCACATCGCTTTAATTTACTTTGATCTAATTGCTCAAGAGGTGTGGCTAAACTAAGTAACTATTTTCTTATTATTATAAATTATATGGCTGCCCAAGTTCGATAATCTAGTCCTAAGTTGCGTTGATTTTGTAAATATTAAGTGAAATACTTAATTACAATAATACAACTCAATAATAAACCTTACTATTTAACAAACTAGTGAAATCAATACATATAATAAAAATGAACAGGTCGCTGTCTGTAAATTATGAGAAAAAATATTATTGGAACCTTTATCAACGCAAATACGAGTAGCACTCAAAACAATAATTGTCAGAATTCTTGTCTGTTTGTCTGTGTGTTTGTGCATGCTAATCTCAGAAACAGCTTATCTGATTTAGATGTGGTTTTTACTATTATACTGTGGCAAGCTTAGCATAAATAAAAAAGTTATGCCAATTTAAAGAATCACGTTGAACATGTAAAGTCACTATTCCAAGCGGACGAAGTCACGAGCGCAGCTAATATTAAATAATAATTTGTTTTATAATTACAGTATTAATAAAACTATCTACAACTACATATGCCATGTGTTTATTAGTCATATAAAATTCTAGGAAGTCCAAGCACCCAACAACAAATGATTTCAGTTGTATAACTTACGATTGGTTTCACATTAATTTCAGTGAGCCACCTGTGCCGTAAATCTTGAACATTCTGAATGATATCCTGGTCAACGGAAAATTACTGTCTTACCCTGTTTTTACATGGAACCAACTATGTAGGTATATTTTAAGTTAAATGAATTCTTACACTTGCATCAAAAAGTTTCGTTTTCTTGTTGGTTTGGGAGCACTAATTTCAAAAGTACAGTTTCTTTGTTTTTTGTTTTTTTTTTTTGTAATATTTTCGTTAGTGCGTAAAACGTTATGTAATATTAAAAAATAATAGTCACAAAGGACCATCTAATATAAAATTATATATAATGAATTAAATAAGGGCTTCATCAGTTGTGGATAAAATGTATCCTGCAAATAAGTTACGAACAGACTTTAACAGCAGGAGGTAGATTAGGTCATTAGGGTATATTTCTCCTCAGTTAACATTGTAGAAATTGATAGGAAAAAAAGATTAATATATCAAAAATTCCATGTAAAAGCGTTATCCACAACTACTAAAACAGCCCCTAAATTAATAAATACTTGTAATTGTAATAATTTGTAAGTATACTTTTTTACACGCAAATAGGTCGGCAAACAAGCGTACGACTCACCTGATGGTAAGCGCCTACCGTACCTTATAGACATCTGCAACACCATTAGCATCGCAAGTGCGTTGACGATTCTACCCCCATCCCCAGTCGGGATACTTAATATTTTGCCTAAGATATATTCAGCTGTACGTACCTTGTAGTGCTTCTGCTGCGCGCGCGCCGCCTCGGTGGCCGCCTGCGCGCTGGAGCACTCGGCCTGCAGCTCCCGCGCCCGGGCCTCGGCCCTGGCGCACTCCTCCTTCAGCAGGTCCCTCTCCGCTTGCAGGTCCCTCGCGCGCGCCTGCGCCGCCCTCAGCTCACTGCCACTCCGCTCGGCCAGTCCGCAGCTTAGTTCCTGGTTGGTCCGCTGCAGGGCCATACGCTCCTCTTTTTCCACTTCTATCTGACGTTCCAGTCGCCTGTGTGGGGATAACAGACGTTATCTATACTAATATAATAAAGCTGAAGAATTTGTTTGTTTGATTGTTTGTTTGAACGCGCTAATCTCAGGATCTGGTCCGATTTGAAAAATTCTTTCAGTGTTAGATAGCCTATTTATCGAGGAAGGCTACAGACTATATATCATCACGCTAAGACCAATAGGAGCGGAGCGAAGAATGTTTCAAAATCGGGGTTTTTTTCCTTTTGAGAGCTTCCACTGCGTAAACGATTAAAGTTTCGCACAAATCATGTAATGACAGAATTGGTCCTATTCCACGCGGACGAAGTCGCGCGCAGAAGCTAGTGTTATATATAGTTGATTTTTTTTTGTTGGGGATGGTAAACAGGTTATACGAAAATAAAGAAATATAGAAAAAGAAAAGTAAAGCCTATTGTAGATTTGTTGGAAAACCACACATAGAATGAATGCTGACGAATGAAACACATAGTGTGAAGAATGGAAGTATGAAAAGTATAATTGATAGAACTGGAATAAATAAGTTAGCTTAAGAACAGTCTCCTTCCCAAAATAGTTAGTCCAAGTTTAGATAAGAACAAAATCGGCTATATGACACAAGACAAGTATAGAAGTAACCAAAATTAGGTCCAGCGATACGTTCACATCACTACAGTACAAATCGGAATCCAGTATGTGGATTGCTTAAACAGTGTAAATTCAATCATTACTTATATGATGAATTAAAAAATCACAGATCTGAGATTGAAAAACGATATTTTAACTTCACAAAATAACACACAATGCACAGTTTCAACGTGTCCTAAGAGCGCGTTCCCAATATGTCGTGACGACAGATAATCGTGTAGTTTTAAGTGTCGTGACACATATGTTTAAATGGAGGTGTTCAGATATAGAACGACACGATTTACTATCGTCTACGACATTTTTTGCAGTAACGCAAGTGGGAACGGCTAGCACGACTGTCGCAAAACGATAAAAAATCGTTACGACTAAAACGTAACGGCAAATCTATCGTAGCCATGTAGAACGTAGAGACGACTGTAGATTTGTAGCGTGCTAATGATGTGTAAACGACAAAGCGACTGCTGTGAAACGATAAAATGTCGTCGCGATCCAATGGGAACCGCTTGATACGATAGTCGCTAAAAGATAAAACATTTTGACGACAAACAATCGTTATAATGGGAACAGCTAGAGACGACAGTCGTCCAATGATAAATTAATCGTTACGACATGGTGGGAACGCGCCCAGTTATATAAAAATAAGGAAATATAGAAAAGAAAAATAAAGCCTAGATTAGTTAGAAGCCCACCACAGATACAATGAATGATGATGAATGGATGAAGAAAAGAAGTATGAAAAGTATCGTTATTTTTTAGTTTATGTTTATTCGCCAGCCGACTTAGCGATAAGAGTGTCAGTAGTAGCGTACTTGTTCTGCAGGGTGAGCGCGGTGATGTCGGCCTGCAGGCGGGCGCGCAGGCGCTCGGCGTCCGCGTCGGCGTCGCGGCGCGCGCGCTCGGCCGCCGCGCCCGCCGCCGCCTCGGCCGCCGCCAGCTTGCTCTGCAGCGACGCCACCTCGCGCGCGCGCAGCGCTGCCAGCTTCTCCGCCGATCTGAATGTAATGCAACTCTTATTAATAATTCAATAATGGGCATGACGACAGTCTCAAAAAATCGTCAATTTAATTATTTTAGGGGAACATTCATATTAAAAAAATTCAAAATACTGGTTTAGTTCTATACAAAATAATATTATGCTTAATTAATGATTGTAAACTTTACCTAATAAGTCATGATATAAGACAGATAATTAAATGTAGATTTGGCTTACTTGAAAGTCGCTAGATCGATAGCCGTACAGTCGTGTGAAGCGTTAAAGCCGCTGCTTTTATCTTCACTTTCCTCTATTGCTACATATGAGTAACCTGAAATAAAATTAAATTTTGATCTATCTTTGTGACATCTATCACCAAAAAAATGGATGTAAATACATAAATTTGTTTCCTAGCATTTAATTATTATTATTAACACAGTAATACTTACCAACGAATGGTAAGTGTCCAGCGAAAGGTGGGCGAGTTCGAAAAGGGGCAGCGGAAGGGGGTGCTACTTCACGCACGGGACTGGCCAAATATGAAGTGTCTTCGGGACCTCGAATATGTGGCACCCACGGCGGTACCTGTTAAGCAGAAACATTTAAATTTATTAACAAGCAGATATATAGGACTATAAAATATTACAAATATGAATAGTAACTATGATCAAGTGGTTTAAAGAAAGTAATAACAATAATTTACAAAACCAATAACTGCGCGTTAGAATAATTGTGTGACGCTGACTGTGTCACGCGTCCACTCGGCGCGACACTAAAGGCCAAGGCATACGTAACGTGGCCGGGGCGAGGACGGGACGGGGACGTGAAGTTTTGGAATATCGTTTCATATAGTCTGGCTAACGAAAGATGAGACTCGATTTTTTTGCATACTTTTTAAATGACAACACTGTGGGTTCCCACCATCGGGTATATTACCTCATTAATTGGGAAATAACTAGCGGAACGGAAACCTACTAAGATTTAAATATACATAATATTGTTACGAGTACACAAAAAAGGAGCTTGCGCCATCTAGCAGGGAGCGAAGGAACCACGTTGTGTGCTGTACAAACCACTTTGTTACAAAGACAACGTGAAACATCCACTCAATACTAGATGGCGCTAGAGGACATATAGGTGAATGAACTCAGGATCGAGTACACGCACGAACGTTCTAGAACTGTCTGGGTGTAGGCTCGGCCCGGTATAAAAAGGCCGATTGAGGCCGAGCGGGGCCAGTTCAGTTTGAGCTAACGACGAAGCGACTTCGAAGTGAAGATTAGTGATCAAGAAGTGATACCAGCGGAAACCTACGACATTGGCTACGACCTCGGACATTGTTAGTGCTTAGTGAGTGTACCTAGTGATTAAGAGTGAACCTAGTGCTTAGTGCTTGTACTTAGTGCGTAGTATTAGTACCTAGTGCTTGTGTCGGACCTAGTGCTAGTGAATAAAGTCTCTGAAAGAGTCAGAAGGTCTTTCTCTCCAAATCGTTCGAACCCTAACACGTAACAATATTACAACCAATGCAAAAAAAACTTAAAAGTATCTCATGTGAATAAACAAATAATAAAAGATTTAAATAGAGCGTAATTATCAAGTATCAACATCAATTTTTCACACTAACCTAAAATTCCTTCACAATACGTAAACAATCTTGTTTTTGGTGAAATTCCGCATCTTTCGCCTATTTCGTCGCTTCAGATTTGGAAATTATATTAAATAATACCTCTCGCACTCCACTTAGTTATAATAGTTTTATGCATTTTAAACAATATTAATACGCACGATCCTTAAAAGATTAGTAACGAGTTAACCACAACAAAACTCCAAAAACGCGCCATCTTGTCTATTTGTTTTTTTTTATTTTTATGTATTACTGGCCAACATAAATCTTGTTGTAAACATTGATAAATTTCGGCGATTTTAACAGAGATTGGGAAGAATCCGAATCAGAGTATGGTAATACTTTAAAAGTCACAAATAAACAAGATGGCGCGTCTTTGAAGTTGCCAGGGTGTGGTTTTTTTTAAAATGCCGTGTTTTTTCAGTCTCATCTTTCGTTAGCCAGACTATACAAAATGTACCTATAACAAAAGAGCAAGAGATGTATGGGACAATGCATACGCAACGGAATCACGTACGGGACGGGGCACGTGATTTTGTATTAAATGAACTTCACGTCCCGTCCCGTACGGGGAAAAAACACGTTACGTATGCATTGGCCTTAAAACGCTCCCTGATGTTTGGGACTCCCACTGGGGTCGTGTCGGGTGGTAGGTGGGCGGTGACGTGACCTGGTCGCGGATGGCGTGCAGCGCGAGGTGCGCGAGCGCGGCGTGCTGCAGCGTGTCGAGGTAGTTGAAGCGGCGCGCGGGCGAGGAGTATGGGACTCCCACTGGGGTCGTGTCGGGTGGTAGGCGGGCGGTGACGTGACCTGGTCGCGGATGGCGTGCAGCGCGAGGTGCGCGAGCGCGGCGTGCTGCAGCGTGTCGAGGTAGTTGAAGCGGCGCGCGGGCGAGGAGTATGGGACTCCCACTGGGGTCGTGTCGGGTGGTAGGTGGGCGGTGACGTGACCTGGTCGCGGATGGCGTGCAGCGCGAGGTGCGCGAGCGCGGCGTGCTGCAGCGTGTCGAGGTAGTTGAAGCGGCGCGCGGGCGAGGAGTATGGGACTCCCACTGGGGTCGTGTCGGGTGGTAGGTGGGCGGTGACGTGACCTGGTCGCGGATGGCGTGCAGCGCGAGGTGCGCGAGCGCGGCGTGCTGCAGCGTGTCGAGGTAGTTGAAGCGGCGCGCGGGCGAGGAGTATGGGACTCCCACTGGGGTCGTGTCGGGTGGTAGGTGGGCGGTGACGTGACCTGGTCGCGGATGGCGTGCAGCGCGAGGTGCGCGAGCGCGGCGTGCTGCAGCGTGTCGAGGTAGTTGAAGCGGCGCGCGGGCGAGGAGTATGGGACTCCCACTGGGGTCGTGTCGGGTGGTAGGTGGGCGGTGACGTGACCTGGTCGCGGATGGCGTGCAGCGCGAGGTGCGCGAGCGCGGCGTGCTGCAGCGTGTCGAGGTAGTTGAAGCGGCGCGCGGGCGAGGAGTATGGGACTCCCACTGGGGTCGTGTCGGGTGGTAGGTGGGCGGTGACGTGACCTGGTCGCGGATGGCGTGCAGCGCGAGGTGCGCGAGCGCGGCGTGCTGCAGCGTGTCGAGGTAGTTGAAGCGGCGCGCGGGCGAGGAGTGTGGGACTCCCACTGGGGTCGTGTCGGGTGGTAGGTGGGCGGTGACGTGACCTGGTCGCGGATGGCGTGCAGCGCGAGGTGCGCGAGCGCGGCGTGCTGCAGCGTGTCGAGGTAGTTGAAGCGGCGCGCGGGCGAGGAGTATGGGACTCCCACTGGGGTCGTGTCGGGTGGTAGGTGGGCGGTGACGTGACCTGGTCGCGGATGGCGTGCAGCGCGAGGTGCGCGAGCGCGGCGTGCTGCAGCGTGTCGAGGTAGTTGAAGCGGCGCGCGGGCGAGGAGTGTGGGACTCCCACTGGGGTCGTGTCGGGTGGTAGGTGGGCGGTGACGTGACCTGGTCGCGGATGGCGTGCAGCGCGAGGTGCGCGAGCGCGGCGTGCTGCAGCGTGTCGAGGTAATTGAAGCGGCGCGCGGGCGAGGAGTATGGGACTCCCACTGGGGTCGTGTCGGGTGGTAGGTGGGCGGTGACGTGACCTGGTCGCGGATGGCGTGCAGCGCGAAGTGCGCGAGCGCGGCGTGCTGCAGCGTGTCGAGGTAGTTGAAGCGGCGCGCGGGCGAGGAGTATGGGACTCCCACTGGGGTCGTGTCGGGTGGTAGGTGGGCGGTGACGTGACCTGGTCGCGGATGGCGTGCAGCGCGAGGTGCGCGAGCGCGGCGTGCTGCAGCGTGTCGAGGTAGTTGAAGCGGCGCGCGGGCAAAGAGTATGGGACTCCCACTGGGGTCGTGTCGGGTGGTAGGTGGGCGGTGACGTGACCTGGTCGCGGATGGCGTGCAGCGCGAGGTGCGCGAGCGCGGCGTGCTGCAGCGTGTCGAGGTAGTTGAAGCGGCGCGCGGGCGAGGAGTATGGGACTCCCACTGGGGTCGTGTCGAGTGGTAGGTGGGCGGTGACGTGACCTGGTCGCGGATGGCGTGCAGCGCGAGGTGCGCGAGCGCGGCGTGCTGCAGCGTGTCGAGGTAGTTGAAGCGGCGCGCGGGCGAGGAGTATGGGACTCCCACTGGGGTCGTGTCGGGTGGTAGGTGGGCGGTGACGTGACCTGGTCGCGGATGGCGTGCAGCGCGAGGTGCGCGAGCGCGGCGTGCTGCAGCGTGTCGAGGTAGTTGAAGCGGCGCGCGGGCGAGGAGTATGGGACTCCCACTGGGGTCGTGTCGGGTGGTAGGTGGGCGGTGACGTGACCTGGTCGCGGATGGCGTGCAGCGCGAGGTGCGCGAGCGCGGCGTGCTGCAGCGTGTCGAGGTAGTTGAAGCGGCGCGCGGGCGAGGAGTATGGGACTCCCACTGGGGTCGTGTCGGGTGGTAGGTGGGCGGTGACGTGACCTGGTCGCGGATGGCGTGCAGCGCGAGGTGCGCGAGCGCGGCGTGCTGCAGCGTGTCGAGGTAGTTGAAGCGGCGCGCGGGCGAGGAGTATGGGACTCCCACTGGGGTCGTGTCGGGTGGTAGGTGGGCGGTGACGTGACCTGGTCGCGGATGGCGTGCAGCGCGAGGTGCGCGAGCGCGACGTGCTGCAGCGTGTCGAGGTAGTTGAAGCGGCGCGCGGGCGAGGAGTATGGGACTCCCACTGGGGTTGTGTCGGGTGGTAGGTGGGCGGTGACGTGACCTGGTCGCGGATGGCGTGCAGCGCGAGGTGCGCGAGCGCGGCGTGCTGCAGCGTGTCGAGGTAGTTGAAGCGGCGCGCGGGCGAGGAGTATGGGACTCCCACTGGGGTCGTGTCGGGTGGTAGGTGGGCGGTGACGTGACCTGGTCGCGGATGGCGTGCAGCGCGAGGTGCGCGAGCGCGGCGTGCTGCAGCGTGTCGAGGTAGTTGAAGCGGCGCGCGGGCGAGGAGTATGGGACTCCCACTGGGGTCGTGTCGGGTGGTAGGTGGGCGGTGACGTGACCTGGTCGCGGATGGCGTGCAGCGCGAGGTGCGCGAGCGCGGCGTGCTGCAGCGTGTCAAGGTAGTTGAAGCGGCGCGCGGGCGAGGAGTATGGGACTCCCACTGGGGTCGTGTCGGGTGGTAGGTGGGCGGTGACGTGACCTGGTCGCGGATGGCGTGCAGCGCGAGGTGCGCGAGCGCGGCGTGCTGCAGCGTGTCGAGGTAGTTGAAGCGGCGCGCGGGCGAGGAGTATGGGACTCCCACTGGGGTCGTGTCGGGTGGTAGGTGGGCGGTGACGTGACCTGGTCGCGGATGGCGTGCAGCGCGAGGTGCGCGAGCGCGGCGTGCTGCAGCGTGTCGAGGTAGTTGAAGCGGCGCGCGGGCGAGGAGTATGGGACTCCCACTGGGGTCGTGTCGGGTGGTAGGTGGGCGGTGACGTGACCTGGTCGCGGATGGCGTGCAGCGCGAGGTGCGCGAGCGCGGCGTGCTGCAGCGTGTCAAGGTAGTTGAAGCGGCGCGCGGGCGAGGAGTATGGGACTCCCACTGGGGTCGTGTCGGGTGGTAGGTGGGCGGTGACGTGACCTGGTCGCGGATGGCGTGCAGCGCGAGGTGCGCGAGCGCGGCGTGCTGCAGCGTGTCGAGGTAGTTGAAGCGGCGCGCGGGCGAGGAGTATGGGACTCCCACTGGGGTCGTGTCGGGTGGTAGGTGGGCGGTGACGTGACCTGGTCGCGGATGGCGTGCAGCGCGAGGTGCGCGAGCGCGGCGTGCTGCAGCGTGTCGAGGTAGTTGAAGCGGCGCGCGGGCGAGGAGTATGGGACTCCCACTGGGGTCGTGTCGGGTGGTAGGTGGGCGGTGACGTGACCTGGTCGCGGATGGCGTGCAGCGCGAGGTGCGCGAGCGCGGCGTGCTGCAGCGTGTCGAGGTAGTTGAAGCGGCGCGCGGGCGAGGAGTATGGGACTCCCACTGGGGTCGTGTCGGGTGGTAGGTGGGCGGTGACGTGACCTGGTCGCGGATGGCGTGCAGCGCGAGGTGCGCGAGCGCGGCGTGCTGCAGCGTGTCGAGGTAGTTGAAGCGGCGCGCGGGCGAGGAGTATGGGACTCCCACTGGGGTCGTGTCGGGTGGTAGGTGGGCGGTGACGTGACCTGGTCGCGGATGGCGTGCAGCGCGAGGTGCGCGAGCGCGGCGTGCTGCAGCGTGTCGAGGTAGTTGAAGCGGCGCGCGGGCGAAACGCGCAGCAACCCTGCCACCAGGCCTCGCCACGTGCTCGACGGACCGCCGGGTGGCGCCTCGAAAGGTGGCTCCGCATTCGAGTCGCGCTCATACCTGCACGATGATAAATAAGGGTACAATAAATCGTCTGCCACTCAGAACTTAGAAAACTGACCCTGAGCTCATTTCCTAACTGTTACCCGACAATTATACAATTTTTTAACCATAATCATAATTATTTGTATATTTTTTAACACATCATGAGTCGTGTGTTGTTGTCTTAGCTTATTGACACAAGACAAAAAATTAACAACAATATTATAAATTAACACCAAAAACGCCGCGCTCTAAATTTTGTATAAAACAAATCTGAGCTCATTGTCTATACAAATAAATAAAATTGGAGTGTCTTTTAGAATATTAAAATGCCCGCTTTTTACTAAATATGGATGTATACTTATGAATGTACACATGATACATTTACCAAAATTACACAACAATAGAATTACAATATTTGTCTGTCTGCCTGTCTGATTGTTCCAGCTAATCTTTGAAACAGCTGAACCGATTTTGACAGAACTTTCAATGGCAGATAGCTGATATAGTAAGGAATAACTTAGGCACCTTTTATTTTAGAAATTTATTTATTTTATAACTCTGCGAACTGAACAAGAACTTTTTTGTTAAATTCCACGCGGACAAAGTCGCGGGCACAGCTAGTTTAATATATAAAAATAAACAAACTTTTGGATGTTGCTAAGAATTTGAGCAGTAGAGTCATCATCTCCTGAAGAAAACGGCCTGTTGAGTGTCACAAGTTCGAATGCAATCACGCCCAATGACCAGTAATCGCAAGCAGACTGAAATAAATGAACAGAAAGCATTGATATAAATTTTAAAAAAAATGGAGCTATTTCGACACATATTAATATTTTTCTCATTTTTATATACATACTTATAAATAGGAAAACAAAAAAACTACTTTTAATAATAAGACTAAGAGCCTATGCAAACCACGTTTTTTAAACGCGCCGTCGACGCGCGTTTGTAGCGATACAAACGCGATACACACGCGAGTTAGACGCAGCCTGTAGACCTTTGCACACCTGTATAATAAAAGCGCGCCGTCGACGCGCGTTTTTAAAACGCGCCGTTAACGCGCGTATGTGCCGAATGTACTGATACAGACGCGATGCAAACGCGCGTGTCACGCGATGCAAACGCGATACAAACGCGATGCAAACGCGCGTGTGTATCGATACAAACGCCAACAAACTGCTCTGTAGGATAAAAACGCGCCGTCGACGCGCGCTTTTAAAACGCGCGTCGACGGCGCGTTTAAAAAACGTAGTTTGCATAGGCCCTAAAACAAACACTCCAATAAAATACATACAGGTGCATACAGATAATTTCTTCAGTAAATTTAAAAAGTTAAAAAATAAAATACATGCAAGTTACTTTAAAACAAAATATTATTTATATAAATAAAATAATATAATTATATAAAAAATCCAACACACATGACATACCAAATTACTTTTTGTTAAGTAAATATAAACATTATAATTTTTTAATATAGTCTTTATCACAGTCAAACACCAGATTATATTACACTACATTCTTAATGTGATAACAGTATCACCTCCGTATTTAATATAGGACTGCTATCATCTAAATTAATAAAGGTATTAATAGTCGCAAGATAAAATTTGTATTTTAAATCCCCGGGACATTTAAATAAAACTAATTTTATTTTAAAACAACAACTTAAATACATTTTAAACTAAGAATTTATGTTTTAGATAGTTTACATATCTCTGACATAATTAGGTTTCTTA
Source organism: Melitaea athalia (assembly GCA_905220545.2). NCBI lineage: Eukaryota > Metazoa > Arthropoda > Insecta > Lepidoptera > Nymphalidae > Melitaea > Melitaea athalia. The sequence goes on from HG992196.1 coordinate 14,254,483, forward strand.
TGGCTTTGTTTGTCGTATTTGTTTTTCACGGACTCCTTGTCAAACAATTCATATATAATCCATTTAAAAACTCGTATGATGGCAGCCCTAATCACTCAAACTACGTACTACTACAACAGTAGTAGTCTATGACTACAAGCGTTAGTGCGTGCGAACCCACAATGGCAGTGTTAACCCGGCGGCAGTATTCTAGACACACAGTGTGCGCGCCGGAGCAGTCCCCCAGCAGCTCGGGGGCCACGTAGTCGGCGGTGGCACCGGTCACACAACCTCCCTCTGAGAGACGAGCACACGACCCAAAATCTGCTAGCTTCACATGACCACATCTGGAATAGATTACAATTTTAAATTTAATTTACCATAATGGAATCTTATTCTAAAACTGAACTGAATCGGCCTGTAGAAGTCACACTGTTGGCAGTAGTGGACTTACCAGTAGCCTGAGTAGCCTGAAGCTAAGGACAGCAAAATTTTATCTAAATTTTATTTTTGAAACACAGATCCAGAAAATGAATGGGCATGCCCACAACCTTTGTACAACAATGGATAAACAACCTTTTTGAGAGCTGGATCCGCACCTGACTGTACTCCTACTAGGAAATAGGGCATTGAGTTTTAGAGATCACTAGGGGTGACAAAAATTGAATAGCCAACTGGCTTTTTATTTTTTATTTAATGTTTAATTCTTATAATTAATAGTATTTATGTTATGTTTTATTTTTTGACTGAAAGAAATAGTAAAATTTTAGTACATGCAGAGCCTGTGAAACAAAGTCTAATCAAAAACGAGGATAACTTTTTTGTACCTAGTATAAGTTTTAGCATAAACCTGATTACATGTTTAAATAGCATAAGACCTGTAGGGGGTCACACTTGCTAAGTAGGGGATCAAAAATGTGACCGTCTGGAACCAGGATGGGAGAGGGGTCCGTGACGCGTGACGTAATTTATGGATGGCCCCTATTTTTGAATAATAATATTTATAAAACATTTCTTTTCTTCATTTAGTATTTTAATCATTAACTCAAAATTAAAGTTATTTTAACACATGCATATCAAAGCAAGCAAACAAAAATTCAGATAGTTAACAAACCTGTCTAACAAAATATTTTGTGGCTTAACGTCTCTGTGCACGTAGCCCATACCGTGAAGAGTTTTGAGTGCGTGCGCTACTTCAGCTATATAGAAGGCTGCATCGCGTTCTGATAGTGGGTTATTACGACGAGCCAGCAAACCAGCCAAGTCCCCACCGTTACATAACTCCATAACAAGGTAGAGATTCGTGGCATCCTAAAAGGAATAATTAAATTAATAATTTTAATAATCTAATCAAATTTTTTTTTATTTAAGTAGGTATATAATTCCCAAATTTTTTTTATTTTTATTAATGTTAAGCTACCGTTGATTAAGTATTTAGATTCTGCACAGATATCATTGGCGTGAATCTCTGCAATTACTTTATAAAAAGATATAAATTGGAATTAAATTACTTAAATTTATATATTAACTATCACAATAAAAAGACGAGATATATATAATTAAAATGAACCTGAAAAGCATATTGCAAGCGTGGTATCCAGCGTCCTGCAGCATTAGCTAGAATATCTCTCTCATCTTCTGCACCTGACACACGCTTACGAGCTTCATCCTTTCTGATACTTTTAAGTGCATACACATCAGCTGTTTGTTTTTCACGTACCATCTATTAAAGAATTAAAATTGTTTATTGGCAATACATGGCTCATTTTTTTCTCACTGTTTTGAACAATGAGTCAATTTATAGACTATTACAAAAATACAAATATTACTGTAATAATAAATATATTACTGTAAACAAAACAAAAATACAAAGAAAAATTATAAAAGACAAATAATAAAAAAGAATGTAATTATGACTACTGAAAATTTTTAATAGTTAAATTAAATTAGACTCCATAATACAGATTATCTTAAAACCTAGCTAGGAGTACAGTACTTGACCTACTGGATTGAATATTAAGGTGTACATGTAATTTATTTTAAAGATTAATTATTAATTTATTTTTAAAATACTTACATGTACTTCTCCATAGTGCCCACGACCAATTATATGTATTAGCTCGAAATCAGAAATACAAACACGAGCACTTTTCAAATCCGCTAAAGTACTTCGATCTAAAAAATTATCACCATTTCAATTAAATGAATAAATAAGCAACCGCAATACAGTAATAAATGAATTAAGATGATCTTGACAGCTTATCTAATATTCTAAAATATGTGTTTAATTTCTAATAATATTAATACACTTTTTTTTATTAAAAACATCTGTCCGTGTGTTAGTGACAGATGAGTACATATGTGATATAATATGTTATGGCAAAACATGGATTACTTACACTTGTCTAAGAAAGTCCGTACAAGTTCATCGCACTTCTTAACAGGATCTTCATTACACTCATCATATAAAACAGTTAAAGCATCCAATAACGTCTCACGGTCAATTTTCCTACTGAGTTTACTAGTACCACCGGTCAGCTTACCAATAATCTGTCTGTTTAAACGTGTAATGCGAACGGCTATAGCCTCCTTAGACGGTTCCATTTGGAACAATTTACACAATAAATACTTAACATTAGAGGCAATACAACATTTCTGTATTTAATTATTTATAAGTTTTGTTTACACTAATGCTTAATTTTCACAGAAACTCGTTTCTCGAGACCAGTACTTCATCCGTTACTTTTTGAAAATCGAAATAACAATTCAAATGTCAAATACACTCAAATGACATTGGCTACGTTCCACTTAATTTATTTACTTAATTTTAATGCCCGCAACGCCATCGACCACGACAGTTCGACCGCCGACCACTGTAAAAAAGCCGCTGGCGTAGTAGGCGAATTATATAGGTGGAACGCATATTTGAGCGCTGTATGCACGAAATATGGCGGCATGATAATAACATGCAGCAGCGGGGTTGCGAGTAAATATTTCATTCACAGACTTTGTTGTTTCTAATTCCCGCCACGTTTTAGCGAAAGTCCACTTTGACCCATCAATATTTTGTATTGTTGAAGTGGGCGTGATGTGGTCGCGAACAGTGACGTGATCTATGACGTTGAGCGATCGCTTCCGACGACCACGGGCCTATTCATTATACAGGATGTGTCGTAAATCGTGGATAATCCGTTAACTGGGGGTAGCCCTGATGTCGACCTCCAAGAAAATGTACTTTTTATTTCAGGGTTGCCAACACTGTGAAAATTGTGAATATTTTTGTGTTTTTTCAAAAAATTCCTACCGCGACTAGTAATTTGGTCACAATTTTTACAAATTAAGGAATTTTAATGTAATTTTTATTTTATTTTACTCGGGAATACTTGTACTATCTAACGAAATTACTATTTCAGGCATAATTTATTCTTAACTTATGAAAATTAGCGTTAGAAGTTTTTTTTTATTTTTATTCGTTACTTTTTGTCAAGATTTAACCATTGATTGTGAAAATAAAATGTACGGCACTAGAATTGCCCAGTATTTAAAAAAATGCTTAGTTTGTGTAGTTTCTAAAAAGGTATAACAATTAGTGCTTGACAAGCAAAATTATTTTGTAGGAGCGAAAGAACTTATCACGGTCGGTAAGTTCGTTTTGTATCATTAGCATTTGTGTCACTTAAATGTTAGGATAAAGAAAAAAAAACAAAGATTTTTTTAGTAGAAATGCATTTATTACATCAAACTAAATGTTCAAAATGTCCTCCATTGGCAGCAATGCAGGTTTGGCATCGCCTTATAAAAGATATCTTGATACGGCGTGCATAGCCTGATACTTCAATTTCACGAGTGGCTAATTGCACACATGTGCGCAATTCTTCAATTGTCGACACTGCTTTAGTATAAACTTTTTCTTTAATGCATCCCCCAATAAAAAAAGTCCAGGGGGTTCAGGTCAGGCGATCGTAGTGGCCATAAAATTAGACCCAAGCGCCAACCTCCTAGGTGGATTGGTCTCTGGGTATGTGTCGTTGAAATATTCCCGCACCCGAACAGCAAAATGCGCGGGACACCCGTAATTTTGCAGCCTCATTCCTTCTCTTGTCTCCAGTCATAAATTTTGCAGCAGTTCAGGTAAATTATTTTGTAAAAAATTTAAATAGATTTCAGTATTTAATGTTGCTGGCAACTCATATTATTTTCTCAACAAACTGCAGCAAAATTTATGACTGGAGACAAGAGAAGGAATGAGGCTGCCCAATCCACCTAGGATTGGGCGCTTGGGTCTAATTTTATGGCCACCACGATCGCCTGACCTGAACCCCCTGGACTTTTTTTATTGGGGGATGCATTAAAGAAAAAGTTTATACTAAAGTAGTGTCGACAATCGAAGAATTGCGCACATGTGTGCAATTAGCCACTCGTGAAATTGAAGTATCAGGCTATGCACGCCGTATCAAGATATCTTTTATAAGGCGATGCCAAACCTGCATTGCTGCCAATGGAGGACATTTTGAATATTTAGTTTGATGTAATAAATGCATTTCTACTAAAAAAATCTTTGTTTTTTTTCTTTATCCTAACATTTAAGTGACACAAATGCTAATGATACAAAACGAACTTACCTACCGTGATAAGTTCTTTCGCTCCTACAAAATAATTTTGCTTGTCAAGCACTAATTGTTATACCTTTTTAGAAACTACACAAGCTAAGCATTTTTTATAAATACTGGTCAATTCTAGTGCCGTACATTTTATTTTCACAATCAATGGTTAAATCTTGACAAAAAGTAACGAATAAAAATAAAAAAAAACTTCTAACGCTAATTTTCATAAGTTTAGAATAAATTATGCCTGAAATAGTAATTTCGTTAGATAGTACAAGTATTCCCGAGTAAAATAAAATAAAAATTACATTAAAATTCCTTAAATTGTAAAAATTATGACCAAATTACTAGTCGCGGTAGGAATTTTTTGAAAAAACACAAAAATATTCATAATTTTCACAGTGTTGGCAACCCTGAAATAAAAAGTACATTTTCTTGGAGGTCGACATCAGGGTTACCCCCAGTTAACGGATTATCCACGATTTACGACACACCCTGTATATTCATTGTGGGCGTTTAGTGGAACGTATCCATTATTGTTGATAACAATGTTATAAGTTGTTGAAAATTATTTTCCTAAAAACATTTATAAAACATTTCTATACACTATTATTACAAAGAAAAAATATACACTATTGAAGTAAAACTTCTTTAGACACGCTAGAGTCTAGCTCTAGACTTGAGAAGTAAGACGGTGAATATGCCACAGAGTACCTACATTGGTGAATGCGTGACAAGATCGTAACGAAGTGTGATCGGGCGAGGCGAACGGCAGTTGAGAGGGAGATATAAGTTAGTGAAGATAGAAAGAGAGCTACTTTTCGTAAGTTTTACTTTAGTCGTGTGGTTTAAAGCACACTCGTTTTTTAACTTATAGAACTACCTACCTACTCGTCTTTTAGTAGTTTTTTTTTTATAATTTAGTCATTGAATAAGGGTTACCAGTAGAGTAAACAATTTTTAATTTCTATTATATCTTGAAACTAGCTTCTGCGCGCGACTTCGTCGGCGTGGACTCCGCTCCTATTGGTCTTAGCGTGATGTTATATAGCCTATAGCCTTCCTCGATAAATGGGCTATCTAACACTGAAAGAATTTTTCAAATCGGACCAGTAGATCCTGAGTTTAGCGCGTTCAAACAAACAAACAAACAAACAAACAAACAAACAAACAAACAAACAAACAAACTCTTCAGCTTTATTATATTAGTATAGATTAAAGCATGCACAAAAATTAGCCAAATTTGTGTATTTTTCCGGGATTAATATGTAATCTATACATACAAGGTGTGGATGACAATAGAACGATAATTGAAAACACCGTTAGTACTAGTATAAAGAAGTATTTCAAAACCATCAGATAAGTCCTAACATCAAAATAAAAAAAAAAGATTTTTTCATACAAACTAATTCAATTTAATTTAATAAAATTTTATAACATCATTTTTGTAAATATAGGATCACTGACCTGTTACACGCGTCATCGCGCGCTGATCGCGCGTGGCCTTCTTTCTACGCGGCAAAGTTGCGTGGAAATGGTTTGTGCTTGTACCTACAAAACTTCATTATTTTGATTGAATAAAAAATAGTAAGTTAGAAAAGTAAATTAAAATAAATTGTTACGCATTTAAAATTAAATTGAATAAAAAACTATTTGATTTAAATTTTCTCAAACCATCAATTTTTTTTTAAAATATGCAGAACTGATCAGTAGCCGATACTGAATAAGTTATTTTTTTTAAACATTAGTTATTATAATATTATTTGGTCTGCGAACTGTCACTAAATGGCAATGATTAAAAATTGTGCCTTTTTGTGGCAGTCGATGCCATATCCATTATTTCTTAATCTATGATTTTAAAAATAATAATAGCTGTCCTTGAGTCGTTAACCGCCGGTTTTAGGGTAGGTCAGGTCTTTAGTCTGATACATACGTAGAAATTTTAAAAAATGAAAAATCATAATTTGTGACTAAACTACTGGATGTATTTTATTGATTTTTTGTATGTGGGCTTGGAATGTCATTACATATACGCTGTCCAAGTTATCGTTGTATTATCATCCCCACCCTGTATAATAAAATGGTAGAAAAGTCAAAACTGTACATTGAATATTTTTTTAAAAGAATACTTGGGGTGTGATCTACAATCGACACCGAAGCAAAAAATATAGTTTTTAGAATTTTTGTCTGTTTGTCTGTTTGTCTGTTTGTCTGTATGTATGTCCGGGATAAACTCAAAAAGTACTGCATGGATTTACTTCAAATTTGGCACGAATATTGTTAAGAAGTCGGGTCAGAACATAGGCTATATATTATCACGCTATCACCTACGGGGAACGAGCAGTGAACCTTTATTTCTTCAAATGTATGTCCGGGATAAACTCAAAAAGTACTGCATGGATTTACTTCAAATTTGGCACGAATATTATTAAGAAGTCGGGTCAGAACATAGGCTACATATTATCACGCTATCACCTACGGGGAACGAGCAGTGAACGCACGCAGACGACGTCGCGGGCAGCAGCTAGTCCGTTATAAAAAATTAAAAACTCACGTGGGCACATTAAAAATAAAAATTTAATCCATGACTATTTTCTCCACGTAAAAAAGGTTCTTTTTTAACCGACTTCAAAAAAGGAGGAGGTTTCTCAATTCGACCGTATATTTTTTTTTTTTTTTATGTATGTTCGGGCATAACTTCGTCGTTTATAAACCGATTTTGATAATTCTTTTTTTGTTGGAAAGGAGATATCCCAACTTAGGTACCATGATAAGGAAACCAGGATCTGATGATGGAATCCCAGAGAAATCGAGGGGAACCCTCGAAAATTGTAGTGACGACTAGTGCGTTTTATCACTTTTTCCTTAACTACTATAAAGCACTACTATTTAATGAAGGTCTGTAGTCGATCTGATGATGGAGTCGAAAGATAGTTGAGGGAAATCTTCAACTATTTACAGCAATCACCTGCTGTTTGAGCTTCATTCATTTCTATTGATGAGAACTTTGCACCCATATGAGTTACAAGTGCCATTACAGGTCTGATGATGGAGCCCATAAATAGTCGAGGGAAATCTTCAACTATTTACAGCAATCACCTGCTGTTTGAGCTTCATTCATTTCTATTGATGAGAACTTTGCACCCATATGAGTTAAAAGTGCCATTACAATTTACAGGTCTGATGATGGAGCCCATAAATAGTCGAGGGAATTCCTCAATAATTTACAGCAGTTACTTTTGGTTGTTTGACGACCGCTTTGATATAATGGTGCATGTGCCGTGTCGGCGGCGCCTAAACACCGACGGTCGCGGGTTTGATTCCCGCTCTGAGTGTATATTTATGTTTATACAAATATTTATTTTCGGTCTGTAGGTTTCGGTTCGGTCCCGGAGAACACGCTAGGCTGTCAGTCCCGGTTGTATATCACGAACACCTAATAGCGATCTTTACTCATATATAGTAGGTACTTATGACGACGCGTTAGCGCAGCGGTCACAGCACTGGCTGTTGCGCTGGCGGTCGCGGGTTGGGTCCCCGCTCACGACGGACATTTGTATTGGCCATATAGATGTTTTTCGTGGTCTGGGCGTTTGTGTTTGTGTGTTGTGTATGTTTCCGGACTCCCGACACAGGAGAAAACCCTACTGAGGGCCGTTGAGTGTGAAGCGTTTATTCATTGTTTATTATAGTAAGGAATATATCCGCCAAACCACAGTAGAGCAGCGTGGTGGATTAAGCTCTGATCCTTCTCTTACATGAAGAAAGAGGCCCATGCCCAGGAGTAGGATATTACAGGCTGAAGCGTTTTATTTTGTTGGGCTTACTTAATACTGCCGAGAAGCATCCTAATTAGGTCTACACATCACTAAAAATTGTAAAATAAAATAATTTTTAACAAAAACAAAAACCGACTTCAAACAGGAAACTAAAAAGTAACAAATAAATTTACTTAGCACAAAGTAATTCTTATTTTGATTTAGTTAATCAGAAATTATAAAATAAATATTTTATAATTTTGAAGTCGGTGCCAAGTAAAACAATAACTAGGTATATTTAGGTATTATCAATTTTTCTCACCCCTCAAGCTAATATTGGCAGGTAATTATTACGGAATAGATATTCCGTAATAATTACCAAGGATAGATATCCTGTAGTACCTAATTAATTATCTTCTTATAATAGTATTCGGAGACCGCGCACGGCATAAAGTTCACAAATTCGGTGAATATCTGTGGTGGATATAGTACTGAAGGCACCGACTTCAAAGTTATAAAATATTTATTTTATAATTTCTGATTAACTAAATCAAAATAAGAATTACTTTGTGCTAAGTAAATTTATTTGTTACTTTTTAGTTTCCTGTTTGAAGTCGGATTTTGTTTTTGTTAAAAATTATTTTTTTGCCTAAGCACATGCTTTTACAATTCAGTAACATTACAGAAAAGAATTTTATAATTAACTAGCTGTGCCTTGCAATTTTACCCGAATTTATTTGAGGAAAAATATAAGTCCCGATTTCGTAGGAATTCCGGGATAAAAAATAGCCTATATTATGTTGCACCACAATCTTCTTTTTCTTCTAGTGAAAGTCCTTTCAAATAAAATGCTGTACCATTTACATAGCTTACAGTACCAGTACATATAAAGTGATAAAAAAGAACCCTTGTTTTATAAAAAAAAAAAACTAGCTGTGGCCGCGATTTCGTCCGCGTGGAATTGAACAAAAAAGTTATTGTTCAGTTCGCAGAGTTATAAAAAAAAATCTACAATAAAATAAGCCTAAGTTACTCCTACATCAGCTATCTGACAGTGAAAAACCTCGTCAGAATAAGTCACAGACAGACAGACAAAAATTGTAAAAATGTTATTTTGGTATAAGTACCGTGTATACATCCTTATGAATTTAGTAAAAAGCGGTTGCTTTAATATTACAAACAGACACTCCAATTTTATTTATTTGTATAGATGTTTAGATGATAAAACAACTTTACTATCCACTAGTCGTTTTAAAGCGACGCCGCGTTGGCGCAGGGGTCACAGCACTGGGTTGCGATTGGCTGTTGCGCGGGCGGTTGCGGGTTCGATCCCCGCACACGACAGCATTTGTATTGGCCATACAGATGTTTGCTGTGGTCTGGGTGTTTGTGTAGTCCTTGTGGGTCTCTTCACCGTGCCTCGGAGAGCACGTTAAGCCGTCGGTCCCGGTTGTTATCATGTACACCTGATAGCGATCGTTACTCATAGTAGAGAATATATCCGCCAACCCGCATTGGAGCAGCGTGGTGGATTAAGCTCCGATCCTTCTCCTACTTGGGGAAGAGGCTTATGCCCAACAGTGGCCAATATTACGTACAGGCTGAATCGGGAGTCATTTTAAGATGTGCGTTCATAAAGAAGCTGTACATTTAAATAAATAAGCGATTCACCTGCATTCATTCACATAAATTGTTGCTAAAATAATAAAATTTTGCGCTGTGTAAATCAGTATTTTTGATAAGAATTGGGATTTGTTCTTAGTACAAAATGAACATTTTATGATTTGCGTTTAAATACCACCCACAAAAATCAACCAGCAATCAACAAAAATGCATATTGCAAATGCAAATTTGATTTAATTTTTACTTATGACCTTGAACAACGCAACGTACCCAAGAATTAATTTATATTACCTACCTTATACAAAATTGTTCCATTATTAGCAAATTAAGAATTTTAATACCTACATGTTAGTAAAATTATACCACATGTAAACAACATGTATTTATTTATATAATCATATTATATCTAACTAGCAAACCCGGCGAACTCCGTTTCGCCACCAGATGGCTTCATGGATGGCTGTAAAAAAATTTATTCCCGCTTTTATGTTGAAATTTTCCTGAATTTTCTTTGCTATAAACCTCACGGAGCCCGAGACCTTTCCAACGAATGCAAAAGCGTGGAAATCGGTTCGTGCGTTCTGGAGTTATAGCGTCAGGAAGGAAAACCCGACTTATTTTTATATAGTAGATTATAATTATATACGTGTCACGATGTATGTTAGCGATAAACTCCGTAACTACTAAACCAATTTTTATCAAATTTTGTAAGCATCTGTAATTTGGTCCAACTTGGGACATAGGGTAGTTTTTGTCTCAATTGGACCAGCAGGTGGCGCTGCATCGGTATGTAACTCCGAAACTACTGAACCAATTTTTATGAAATTTTGCCAGGACAACGTCTGCCGGGTCCGCTAGTATAGTTTAGCAGTTTATAGACTTAAGCTCCCTCAAAAAATGTTTCTACGTGTATTGAAAATTTTCCCGAAACAATTCGAGATTTCCTCGGAATACGCTTGAAGCAATGGAGTGCGATTCTTTTTCTTCAGCCTGAGCCAGCTTTCGTTTTGCTTGTCTTTGAAGCCTTATAAGTATAGGTATGTTTGTAAGTATTGAACTTGTGGAGTGAAGATTAAAAATAACACCTAATTTTATTTGCGTCATTTTATTTGCCGGAACGTACGTAAGAACGTACGTTCTCGAAAATAATATTACGTTGAAAACGTACGTTGTTTTTTCTACGTAGTAGGTACGTACTACGCAGACAAAAAAAAAAACATTTTTCTCGAAGCTATGTACCTATATTTTTAATTTTAACTTTGAATAGGTTATTAAATGGTCTTTTATTTCCACGGGTAATTCAGTTTTGGTTTTATTTTCGGTATAGCAACCGCACTGGTGCTGTGTTGCGTGCACCGTGTACGCGCCTTAACACCGACGGTTTGCGGGTTCGATTCCCGCTCAAGATGAATATTAAAAAAATATATATCATCCTTATTTGGACTAAATAGTTTACGATTTATTAACCCACCAAACTTCGGGACAGTTTATCGACGGTTTTAGTATTTGTACAACTTTTTTCAGGTTTGGGTGTCTGTTTTAGTGGCTCTCTCCACCGTGATTCGGAGATAACGTTAAGGTGTCTATCCCGGTTGTTATCATATACACCTGATAGCGATTGTCACTCATAATAGGCAATATATCCGCCAACCCGCAGTGGAGCAGTGTGGTGGATTAAACTCCGACTCTTCTCCTACACAGGGAAAAAGGAATACCCAACAGTGGAATGTACCTATATATGGTACAGGCTGAATCGTGAACCTTTATATTTTGAAAATCTATACTAATATAATAAAGCTGAAGAGTTTGTTTGATTGTTTGTTTGTTTGAACGCGCTAATCTCAGGATCTACTGGTCCGATTTGAAAAATTCTTTCAGTGTTAGATAGCCCATTTATCGAGGAAGGCTATAGGCTATATATCATCACGCTAAGACCAATAGGAGCGGAGTCCACGCCGACGAAGTCGCGCGCAGAAGCTAGTATTAATATAAATTGATTTATAAATATGTGTTTAGTAATCTATACTAATATAATAAAGCTGAAGAGTTTGTTTGTTTGATTGTTTGTTTGTTTGTTTGTTTGTTTGAACGCGCTAATCTCAGGATCTACTGGTCCGATTTGAAAAATTCTTTCACTGTTAGATAGCCCATTTATCGAGGAAGGCTATAGGCTATATATCATCACGCTAAGACCAATAGGAGCGGAGTACACGCCGACGAAGTCGCGCGTAGAAGCTAGTAAAAATGTATTTGTAAAACAAGTTAGGTACAACTTGTATTCTTCATGGGGAAGAGGCCTATGCCCAACAGTGGGATATTACAGGCTGAATCGTGATCGTGATTGTGATATTTTAAAAATATAGCATAGAACAATTTGTTTTTTTTTTATTTTTTATTTATTTAAAGAAATGGAAAATTGCGAGTTTGATTTTGTATTTTTTATTATTATTATTTTTTTTTATGTGTAGATAAGTAATATTCTCTCCAGTGCTGGCGGGCAAGACTTGAATATAAGGTAGTTTTTTATTTTTTTATTTTTTTTTTTTCGATTGATTGTATATATTTCAAGTAATCTTCCATTTATTTATATAGTATTTTTTGTAGTTATAGGTAATATATATATATATATATATAAATTTATTTATTATAATTTATTATTTTATGTTTATTTTTCTTGATAGATTTTGCAATGACAAGCATCGATGATAATGACACTTTTCTCTCTCTCTCGTCCTCATCGTCTGAAACAAGTACCGATGACAGTTTCCAGAGTATTCCTTCCCTTATTGAATCGCTCAACTCTCATTTTTCCTCTTGTCCTAGAAATTTTAACATTGTCCACATCAATGCACAGAGTATTCCTGCCCATTACTCCGACCTTCTAACCTCATTTAATAACAAAAATCTTCACGCTATTCTTGTATCCGAGACGTGGCTTAAACCGTGTTTATCCTCTACCTCATACTCATTACCTGGTTTTCAATTAATTAGAAATGATCGCGTTAACAGGCCTGGTGGAGGTGTTGCCATATATTTACGTTCGCACATATCCTTTAACATAATCAGTACATCAGCATCCCTATCTGGTCCTAGTGCAGAACATCTTTTCTTAGAGCTTAATTTTTCTCACTCTAAGCTTCTCCTATGTGTGTTTTATAATCCTTCTGCTTCTATTGACTACTTCTCACAACTGGAAAGCCTCCTTGAAAAATTTTCTCCTCAGTACGATCACACCATTCTTATGGGTGATTTTAACACGTGCTTACTAAAAAATGACTATAAATCTGTAAAACTGAACTCACTCATTACTTCTTCTAATTTAAATATACTACCTCTTTCGGCCACGCACTATATCCCAAACCGTAACCCCTCTCTTCTGGACTTAATTATTGTTTCTTCCACTGATCATGTTGAAAAATATGGCCAGTGTAATGCTCTTGCCTTTTCCTATCATGACCTTATCTACTTATCGTACAGACTGCGACCACCAAAACCAAAACCAAGGATCCTTATGCTGCGTAATTTTGGTGGAATCGATCATAATCGCTTGCATGAAGATGCTGTTAAAATCGACTGGTCTGTAGTTCTCACTGCTGATACAATTGATGAGCGTGTAACTATGTTTAATTCCCTACTAATTGATCTTTATAACATTCACGCTCCTATTCGCCCAGTTCGTATTAAACATCTACCCGCACCCTGGCTAACCGATGACATCAGAGCTATTCAACATAGAAGAAACCTTGCGAAAGCTAAATATCGGGCCCACCCCAGCGAGAAAAATTTTGAAAAATATAAAAAACTCAGAAACCGCTGCAACACAATATGCAGAGATAAACAACGACGCCATATTCACAAGTGCTTGACTGAGGAAGACGATCCCTCTAAAGTCTGGAAGTTTCTAAAAACGCTTGGAGTTGGTAAAGCTAAACAAAACATCGATTCCAATAAACTAGACTTCAATCAGCTTAATCAGCATTTCTTAACTTCGGATTCTATTGATAGATCGACCAAATTAAATACACTCTCACAAATTTCAGCTACATCCACTCCTACTTTCCCTTCATTTACTTTTAGTCAGTTCACGGTATGTGATGTTAAGAAGAATATTCTAGAAATTAGCTCCAATTCTGTTGGCGCTGACTGCATAGGTCGTAAAATGATTGTGCCGATTATTGACATTGTAGCTCCTATTATTACATCAATCTTTAACTTTTCTATCCAATCCTGCACCTTTCCATCTGTGTGGAAAGATGCTCAAATTATTCCTTTACCAAAAAAGTTGAATCCCTCTAATTACTCTGATTATCGTCCAATATCCATCCTTCCATTCCTTTCAAAAGTACTTGAGCGACTTATTTACAAACAATTGACTCCTTTTCTTCTTCAACACAACCTGATCAATCCTATGCAATCTGGTTTTCGGCATGGTCATAGTACGACTACTGCTTTAGTTAAAATTACGGATGACATCAGATTAGGTATGGACAATCAACTCATTACAGTATTAATTCTACTTGATTTCAGTAATGCTTTTAATGCTGTTGATTTTGATTTATTACTAGCCATACTTAGTTCTCTTAACATATCTCCTGAAGTGACTGACTGGTTTCATAATTACTTGCGCAATCGTCGGCAACGCATATACATTGATGGTCATTCATCTAACTGGTGTATGAGTAAAGCTGGCGTGCCGCAAGGTGGCGTGTTGTCCCCTCTCTTATTTTCGATTTTTATATCATCTGTCACTAATCACATCTCTTCTCTCTGTCATTTGTATGCGGATGATCTTCAAATCTACTCGCAATCTCATCTCAGCGAAATTTCACAATGTATAAATTTTTTAAATAATGATCTTACATCTATTCAACGCTGGAGTAAGTCTTATGGTTTGAGGGTTAATCCTGCAAAAACGCAAGTTATTGTTATCGGCAGTCAGAAGTTAATTTCACGTATCAACTGGACGCAAATTCCACCATTAATAATTGATGGTACTTGTTTACCGATAAGTGATAAGGTTAAGAATCTGGGAGTTACTTTTGATAAACATCTTTCTTGGATTCCTCATGTTAATGAAGTAAGTAGGAAATTGTTTGCCACAGTGAAATCCCTAAAAAGGCTTTGTAACTTTCTCCCTATTCCCACTAAAGTTTTGATAGCGCAATCTCTTCTACTTCCCATTCTTGATTACGCCGATACGTGCTTTGTTAATTTAAATGTGGAACAAGTAAATAAACTTGAGCGGCTACAAAACCTCTGTATTCGGTTCATATTTGGACTTCGCAAGTATGACCACGTTTCTGAATTTCGAAAAAAGCTCAAGTGGCTTCCTATACGACTTCGCAGGAATACTCACATATTGAACCTTCTTTATACTATCCTCTTCAATCCTACTGCTCCACACTATTTAAAAAATCGTTTTGAGTTTCTCTGTAATTCTCACGAACGGCATCTCCGTTCGAAAGAAAATCTGACATTGAAGATCCCTACATATTCTACATCGTTTTATTCTAAATCTTTTACTGTGGAAGCTTGTCGTCTTTGGAACTCATTACCACTGTCTATTAAACGTGCTCAAACATTAGAGACATTTAAAAAACTCACAAAGGAAATGTATTTATCGTCTTAATGTATGTCAAGCAATTTTTATATCAGTACTTTATGCTATGAAGTTTTGTCTTTCTTGCAAAATGTATCAAGTTTTATAGATATACATGCATTAATGTGTGTATAAATATATATATTTAAATATTATTTATATGTGTATGGTGTATAAGTATGTATATGAGTATAATAAATACATGTGTATGTTTATTAGTATGTATCTGTATATGTAATTATGTATATTGTCCTATTTCATAAAAAATTTTTGCGCCCCATCCCACACTCCTTAGTTAGTCCTCTGCCCAAAGGTTGCCTGGAAGAGATCGCTGTATTAGCGATAAGGCCGCCTGTAGCAACTGATGCAACTTCTATTTTTACATATTATTTGTCATACTGTTATAACCGTGTATTGGTGTGCGAAAGTGTAAATAAATAAAATAAATAAATTCATGGAACTAAGGTTCTATACAAACATTAATTTTTTGACGTTATAAATTAACAATTTTCTCTCTAATTTGTGCTGAGAGACCTTGTTTTGACAAATCTTATGATTCTAGGTCAACGGGAAGTGCTTTACATATTGTATTTATTTAAATAATAATGCTTCGCGCTCGACTTGGCGGGGGCACTGCCGTGCCCCCCGATTACACTGGGTCTAGCCTATCCGATATAGCTACAAATCTACAATATTATTGTTAGGCGTTTATTCATTACTCCGGTCACGATACTGGCGACAGGCGAATGAACCTAATATCGTGCGATAGATCGGATCAGTTTAAAGATTTTGTAATGAGCATCACCAACCACCAACGCCACGTACCTATACTTCTTCTCAGTGACGTAGCTACTAAGGGGCAAAGCGGGGCAGTGCCCCGGGGCCCCCAAGCTCAGGAGGCCCATCGGACTCTGACTTACAAACTATAAATTGAACTAATGAAAATTTCTCCCACATTCGAAATATAAATAAACCAGATTCCATAAACGCAAAATTAATAATGGTAACTTATTTGAAAAATTACAGAGGAATTTTCAACAAGTCTCAAACATCTATGTTTGAAACTTGGACGTGTTGTCCTCAGCGTGTTTCAACAGCACGCGCTTGATGCAAGACGGAGCGTATGAGAAACACTCGACAGAAAATATAAAAAAAAACATTTTGAAGAATTATCTTCACATTATCAATTTCAAAACAGGAAAGATATATAATTATACCGGATGTATTTGGAACGCTTGAAAAGATTTAAATTTTAAACCTATTAATATACTATTTATACTTATAGGTACTGTAAAATGCATATAACAATTTATCTCAGAAACGTTTTCTCGAATTTATATATATATATATATATATATATATATATCTATATATATCTATACATATAATAAAATGATAGAAAAGTCAAAACTGTACATTGAATATTTTTTTTAAAGAATACTTGGGGTGTGATCTACAATCGATACCGAAGCCAAAAATATAGTTTTTAGAATTTTTGTCTGTTTGTCTGTTTGTCTGTATGTATGTCCGGGATAAACTCAAAAAGTACTGCATGGATTTACTTCAAATTTGGCACGAATATTGTTAAGAAGTCGGGTCAGAACATAGGCTATATATTATCACGCTATCACCTACGGGGAACGAGCAGTGAACCTTTATTTATTCAAATGTATGTCCGGGATAAACTCAAAAAGTACTGCATGGATTTACGTCAAATTTGGCACGAATATTATTAAGAAGTCGGGTCAGAACATAGGCTACATATTATCACGCTATCACCTACGGGGAACGAGCAGTGAACGCACGCAGACGACGTCGCGGGCAGCAGCTAGTATATAATTATATATATACATATAATAAAATGGTAGAAAAGTCAAAACTGTACATTGAATATTTTTTTAAAAGAATACTTGGGGTGTGATCTACAATCGATACCGAAGTCAAAAATATAGTTTTTAGAATTTTTGTCTGTTTGTCTGTTTGTCTGTTTGTCTGTTTGTCTGTATGTATGTCCGGGATAAACTCAAAAAGTAATGCATGGATTTACTTCAAATTTGGCACGAATATTGTTAAGAAGTCGGGTCAGAACATAGGCTATATATTATCACGCTATCACCTACGGGGATAGAGCAGTGAACCTTTATTTCTTCAAATGTATGTCCGGGATAAACTCAAAAAGTACTGCATGGATTTACTTCAAATTTGGCACGAATATTATTAAGAAGTCGGGTCAGAACATAGGCTACATATTATCACGCTATCACCTACGGGGAACGAGCAGTGAACGCACGCAGACGACGTCGCGGGCAGCAGCTAGTATATATATATATATATATATATATATATATATATATATATATATATATATATATATATATATATAAAGAAATTCTTAAAGAATCTCTTTGGTTTATTATGTCACGCCTGGCTGGATGTCATTTTATTTTAAAATTTAAATCGATACTATATTATTATGTCACACAGAATGTTATAAAATTATTTTTCGCTATTTTTTAATTGTTAGAATTTGTAAATAAGAGTACATATAGAATAATAAACTTAAAATGTCGTTTCTTTGATTTCAGGTAGGATTGTATATAATTATATTATGTTATTATTGTGTATAATGCTAGAATATTTAATATTAATGAATAAACTTTGATTTCAGAGCAACGTCAGTTTATTATTTTGGTACTCCATACAAATAGATAAATAATCTTATAAAACGACATTTTTGTTTATAAGATTTAAACTGAAACAAAAATATGGAGAAACTTCGTTTTGAGTTTGCAATTTTGCCATCAAGCGACGGAAAATCTAATGCATACTATATAACCTCAATATCTACACATGAGGGAAAAGTTTATGCTATTCCTGATGAATTTCAATCTGTTGGTTATCACAAAGGCATAATAAAAACGGCTGCTTATACCAAGGTAAAAAACAGTCTTAAGAAAAGATACCAGACACGAAGGGTTTGGATAACTATGTCAGAGGAACTAAAAAAAACCTATATAGATGAAGATGGCAATTTACAATTTGCAGACCAATATTTAGAAGAATTAGATCAAAAACAAACTGCGACTGCACAAAATAGTGAAACAGGTGTTCTAGAAAAACTATTTGAAAAGTTAGTAGAAAATAAACATAATTTGAAAAATATAACAGAGAGGTTTATGATTGAAAAATTTACAACTAAAAATTTTAATGCGAGCCAATGGATTGACACGTTTGAAAAAGAATGCCTTCGTCTTAATGTTATAAAGGACGAGGAAAAAATTGAAATACTCCGATTATTTATGGATAAAAGTTGTATAGACTGGTACAGTTCTATGATGACAAAACTTACCATGGATTCGGAATGGTCAGTATGGAAAGACAAATTCTGTGCATCATTTGTAAACAAAGGTTGGAACAAAATTACTTATGCATTATCATATAAATATCAAGATGGATTATTATTAGATTATGCTATAAAGAAAGAAAAGTTGTTACTTGATATGAGAAACTCAGTTGATACAGGGACATTGATAGATCTTATTGCTGCTGGTTTGCCAGAATTCATACTTACCAAGATTGATAGAGAAATATTAATAGATACTGTTGACCTGTTTAATGAGTTAAGCAAATATGAACATTTGGTGAGCAAAAATAATTATTCATTCTACAGAAACTATGGAAATCCACGAAGAAGTAATAAAAATGAATATAAAAGCCCATGTTATATTTGTAAAAAATTAAAAAAAGGAACTCGCTATCACCCCGAATCTACATGCTGGTTTAAAACAAACGAAGATGATATGATAAAAGGAAATAACAGCCCATGTAACATTTGTAAAAAATTAAAAAAAAGAACTAGATATCACCCCGAATCTACATGCTGGTTTAAAACAAAAGAAGATGATATAATAAAAGAAAATAACATTAAACATATTAATAATTCTGTAATAGAAGCAGAATTAAAGGAAACTAATCAAAAAAACGAATAGTGACACCATTAATAAAAGTCAAACTACTATTGAATAATATGTTGCATGTATATGGAATCTATGACTCAGGTTCAAACGTTTCCCTGATAAATTCGAAGCTATTAAAACTAAAAGGGAAAATAAATAATATGAATGTAACAAATTTAATAACAATTAATGGTGTCAAAAAGACTAGAGGTTTGACAAATTTGAAAATTAAAATATTTGAGATAGAAAAAAATGTAGATGTATACATTATTGATGAAAAAAATTTTAACTATGATTTCTTGATTGGATTAGACATTATAAAGGAATTCAAACTAGTACAAAACGAAGATTTAAAAATAACTCAAAAAGCTCATTTCAATGAGAACATAAAAACAAATAGTGAAGGAAAAGAAAGCACAGATAACAGAGATATAAAACAATACAAAATTAACTTCAATGAACATGTAAAAGAAGAAGATTTTGAAATAAAGATAGATCATTTAGATGATATAAAAAAATCACAAATTAATAAATTAATTGAAGAATACAACACAGTATTTGCAAAAAATAAATATGATGTTGGTACTGTTAATGGATATGAAGCTAGAATAGACTTATTGGTAGACAAATATTGCTGTAAAAGGCCATACAAATGCACTATGGAAGATAGAAAAGAAATAGAGAAGCAAATAGCAAATTTATTGAATAAAAATCTTATAGAAGAATCCTACAGTCCTTTTGCTGCACCTGTCACTTTGGCTTTTAAAAAAGAGGAAAACAAGAAATCCAGATTATGTATAGATTTTAGGGAACTTAATAAAATAGTAGTGCCGGAGGCCCAACCATTTCCTTTAATAGATGATATAATGACAAAAACGAGAAATTGTACATATTTCACAACACTAGATATTAATTCTGCATTTTGGTCAATTCCTTTGAGAATAGAAGACAGGAAGAAAACTGGATTTGTGACTCAAGAAGGACATTTCCAATGGACTTGCTTACCATTTGGCTTAAAAACAGCACCAGCAATATTTCAAAGAATATTGAGCAATATACTTAGAAAATACAAACTTACAGAATTTGCTGTAAATTACATAGATGATATCCTAGTATTTTCAAAATCTTTTGATCAACACATTAGTCATCTGAAGCAATTATTAGAAGCAATTAAAACAGAAGGTTTTAAATTGAAATTTACAAAATGCACATTTGCATCAAATTCAGTAAAATACCTGGGTCATATTATACAAAATAATTCTATAAAACCATTAAAAGATAATTTGATTTCTATAAAAAATTTTCCTATTCCAAAAACACAAAAAAATGTAAGACAGTTTCTAGGAAAAATAAATTATTATCATGAATATATTCCAAGAAGTGCAATAATATTAGATCCATTGCATAATTTACTCAGAAAAAATCAAAATTTCATTTGGACTGATAAATGCCAAGAGACATTTGAAAAAATAAAAAAAAATCTTTGTTCTCAACCAGTTTTGGAAATATATGATAAAGATTTACCAATAAATATTTATACAGACGCGTCTATAGAAGGAATTGGAGCCATTTTAAAACAGACGCAGCCAGATGGAATAGAAAAACCAGTTGCTTATTTCTCAAAGAAGCTAAATGAAGCTCAAAAAAAGAAAAAAGCCATATATTTAGAATGTTTGGCCATTAAAGAAGCGGTACGATACTGGCAATACTGGTTAATAGGAAAATCATTTACAGTTTATTCAGACCATAAGCCATTAGAAAATATGAATGTGAAATCAAGAACCGATGAAGATCTAGGTGACTTGATGTACTACTTATCCCAATATGATTTTAAAATAAAATACGCTCCAGGAAAAGATAATTTGGAAGCAGATTGCCTTAGCAGAAACCCAGTATTAGAATCAGACGAAAATAAAGATGAACAGCTTAAGATTGTGAACTTAATTGATGTCGAAGATATTTTAATAGACCAGAATGAAAATGAAGATATACAAAATAATAAAAATAAAATGATTAAGAAACAGAACATATATTATAAGAAAGTAAGAAATAAAGAAAAAATAATTTTATCAGAGGAATTCAGCATACAATTTATAAGAAATATACATGAAAGTCTATGTCATATAGGAATTCAGCAGATGCAAAAAACACTTGGTCCACTATACACTGCTAAAAATTTAACTAAAAATATCAAAGAAATATGTAAAAACTGTAAGATTTGTATAAAAAATAAATCAAGAGGACAGGAGAAAATTGGATTTATGTCTCATCTGGGTCCAGCCAAGAAACCTTTTGAAATAGTCTCAATAGATACAATAGGAGGTTTTGGAGGCTCAAGATCTACAAAGAAGTATCTACATCTTTTAGTAGATCACTTTACGAGATATGCATTTATAATAACATCGAAAACTCAATGTGCAAATGATTTTATTAAACTTGTTTCAAAAATATCAAACACTGAAGATATTAAGATGCTTCTCACAGACCAGTATCCCGGTATAAATTCAAAAGAATTCAAGAAATTTTTGGACGAAAAACAAATAATTATGGTGTTCACTGCAGTAAATGCACCATTCTCGAACGGTCTAAATGAGAGATTAAACCAAACATTAGTGAATAAAATACGATGCAAATTTAATGAAGATGGAAATAGAAAAGCTTGGACAACAATAGCTCATGAGTGTGTAGATAAATATAATAAAACTATTCACTCAGTAACTGGTTTCTCTCCAACTTATCTTTTATATGGTATAGATTTTACTATTTTACCAAAAGAATTGAAGACAGAAAAGTCTGAAAATAATTGGATAAGAGATAGAACAACAGCATTAGAAAATACAATAAAATCACATAACTACAACAAAATGTTATTTGATAAGAACAGAAAACACCATGAATTTAATGTTGGAAACATGGTGTACATAGAAAATGGAAATAGGCTAAACAGAAAAAAACTAGATGAGCTGAAAATTGGTCCTTTTCAAATCATGGAAAGAAAATCTAAATCGATATATAAAATCGACACTGGATATAGGAAAACAGAGTCTAATTTGTTTCATATTACAAAAATTATTCCAGCAAGCAAAATAGAAGATGAGAGTCTTTATTTTTAAATTATCTTCTTCAGGGGGGGGAGATATAAAGAAATTCTTAAAGAATCTCTTTGGTTTATTATGTCACGCCTGGCTGGATGTCATTTTATTTTAAAATTTAAATCGATACTATATGTCACACAGAATGTTATAAAATTATTTTTCGCTATTTTTTAATTGTTAGAATTTGTAAATAAGAGTACATATAGAATAATAAACTTAAAATGTCGTTTCTTTGATTTCAGGTAGGATTGTATATAATTATATTATGTTATTATTGTGTATAATGCTAGAATATTTAATATTAATGAATAAACTTTGATTTCAGAGCAACGTCAGTTTATTATTTTGGTACTCCATACAAATAGATAAATAATCTTATATATATATATAATCTCAGAACTCTCGTTAACCGCGAGACGCACGACTGTGTATGCGGGAGTACGTTGACCTCGTGCCGGTCAGCTGATGGCGCGCATGAACTTGTGGTATTCAATAACATTGCCGATTTTTTCAAAATACGATTATAATTTAATAGGGGGGACTTCCGAGGATGACCAATGTCCTAATATTAGAACTAATTAATAAAGTACTGAACGCCCAGACCAAAAATTGTTTGTATCTGGTTAATCCCAATATTTACAGGTGTCATATTTTAGGGCTATTATAGTATTGATTTAAGCTTGTCAAACAAAAAGAAAAAATACCAAAATTTTTTGTTCTTTATTTATCACATTGGGTTGTTACATAAACTTTAAAGCCAACTGAACAGTCTTAGAAATGTCATGAAAACTAAGTATTTCAACACTTAAAACTAGTAGAGATAAACATAAAGCTGCATAGAAGTTGCAATAATTAGTTTTCTTTCACAAAAATAACTCAAAAATCACATTAAGGCTCCGTCGTTTGACAAAAGTAGGCATTTAACGTCTACCCCGTCCCCCTTGGACACACGTCGCGCGAACTCGTTGCTGTTGAACCCAGTCCGTGACCTCAAAGCGTCAGTGGCTGTAAAGCGAACTAATTTGATTTGACTTTAAAATAGAAATGCATTTATTATGATCTTTTTTTAAAGTAGTGATAAATATGTAATACTTTCGTAAATAAATGAAATAAGTAAATGATTTCAGGGTTATTTATTATAAAGACTGTTGGACATAAATAGAATAAGCTATATAAAATAAAACAAATTACATATTAAATCTATACAAATAAATAAAATTGAAGTGTCTGTTTGTAATATTGTAATACCCGCTTTTAACTAAATTACATATATAATATACATGGTGCAAATACCAAAATAACATTTTTTATAATTTGTCTGTCTGTCTGTTCCGGCTAATCTCTGAAACGGCTGGATCGTTTTTAATAATAACATACGTATGTAAATAATGTACGACGAAATACGTATATAAATAATATGTATGTAATAACATACGAATGTAAAGTTTGTCATAAAGCGCTGCTTAGTACTAGTGGTCTAAGATCCGAATCTAAATCGATCTTCACCGAGCTGATAATATAATGAAACATACTTTGTAATAAATTTAGTATATATATTAGATAATATTATATTAAAAATGGGTTACCTCTATTTTGAAAACTCTATTTTGTTGTTATGTATTATTATTATAATCTATATAATAAAAAAGAATGTTGCTAAGCGCATAACTCGAGAATGGCTCGACCGATTCGGCTAATTTATTTTTGTATGTTCCTTAAAAATTCCACAGTAGGTTTTTATATTTAATAATTCTTATTTTAATATTAATTAAATATAATATATTATAACAAAGAAAAAAAAATGGCAACGTCACGTGGTGTTCCCAAGTGGTCACCCATCCAAGTACCTGACGCTGCCGCGTTACCGGTCGCTCAAATGTACCTCATGTGATGAAATGCGCCTTAAGAAGTTTCACTTCACAAAAACTAGTTGGAAAAAGCGGTCACCCATCCAAGTACTGACCGTCGTGACGCTGCCGCGTTTCTGGTCAGTTAAATTTTATCTTTACTAACATATCTCACTCTCAAGTTGAGAGTCTCAACTTCCGTTCGGCTCAACCGATCACACTTTTCTTAACGCTCTCGTAACGCACATGCTTACTCCCCAAGTTAAGCGCGCCTATAGAAGTTAAACTTCAAAAAAACTATTTGAAAAAAAAGCGGTGACCCATCCAAGAACTGACCGTCGTGACGCTGCCGCGTTTCCGGTCGATCAAATTTTATCTTAACCAAAATATCTCCCTCTCAACTTCCGTTCGCCTCGACCAATCACACTTTTCGTAACGCTCTCGTCACGCCTGCTTACTCTCCAAGTTAAGTGCGCCTAAAGAAGTTTCACTTTAAAAAAAACTAGTTGAAAAAGAAAGCGGTCACCCATCCAAGTACTGACGCTACAATGAGCGTAACGCTACAAATAGCGTAACGATAGAATAGCGTAACGCTACAATGAGCGCAACGATACAAATAGCGTAATGCTACAATGAGCGTAACGCTACAAATAGCGTAACGCTACAACAAATAGCGTAATGCTACAATGATCGTAAAGCAACAATTATCGTAACGCTACAATGAGCTTAATGCTACAATGAGCGTAACGCTACAATGAGCGTAACGCTACAATTAGCGTAACGATACAACGAGCGTAACGATACAAATAGCGTAACGCTACAATGAGCGTAAAGTTACAATGAGCGTAACGCTACAAATAACGTAACGCTACAACAAATAGCGTAATGCTACAATGATCGTAAAGCAACAATGATCGTAACGCTACAATTAGCGTAACGCTACAATGAGCGTAACGCTACAATTAGCGTAACGATACAATGAGCGTAACGATACAAATAGCGTAACGCTACAATTAGCGTAACGCTACAAAGAGCGTAACGATACAATGAGCGTAACGCTACAAGTAACGTAACGCTACAATGAGCGTAACGATACAAATTACGTAACTCTACAATGAGTGTAACGCTATAAATAGCGTAACTCTACAAATATCGTAACGCTACAATGAGCGTAACGCTACAATGAGCGTAACGCTACAATTAGCGTAACGATACAATGAGCGTAACGATACAAATAGCGTAACGCTACAATTAGCGTAACGCTACAATGAGCGTAACGATACAATGAGCGTAACGCTACAAGTAACGTAACGCTACAATGAGCGTAACGATACAAATAACGTAACTCTACAATGAGTGTAACGCTACAAATAGCGTAACTCTACAAATATCGTAACGCTACAATGAGCGTAACGATATAAATAGCGTAACGCTACAATGAGCGTAACGCTACAATGTGTCATCCTTTTTCATGCAAGTCGCTGCGCCGCGCGCCCTTCCCTGTCGTTTTTCCGTTGCATCTGGTTTGAAATCACAACGATTCTAAAGAAGTTTCACTTCAAAAATCTAATTGAAAAAAAAGAGGTCACCCATCCAAGTACTCGTCGTGACACTGACGCGTTACCGGTCGCTCAGATTTTACCCCTCATGCGCCTAAAGAAGTTTCACTTCAAAAATGTTAATTTGGTGTAATATGTACCGTGTATTTATACATACATATGAATTTAGTTAAAAGACGTAATATTACAAACAGACACTCCATTTTTATTAATTTTTATATAGATAAATAGTGTTTACAAAAACTTAAACAGCAACAAAATAATTATATTAAACTAGCGGACCCGGCAGACGTTGTCCTGCCCGGAAAACAGCTACCAAATTTGATTGCTTACATACCGATAGCAGCGCCACCTATCGGGTCAAATTGAGATAAAAAATTCCCTATCTCTCGAGTTGGACCAAATTACAGATGCTTACGAAATGTGATAAAAATTGGTTCAGTACTTTCGGAGTTACATAGCGATAGCAGCGCCACCTACCGGGTCCAATTGAGATAAAAACTACCCTATCTCTCAAGTTAGAGCAAATTACAGAAGCTTACAAAATTTGATACAAATTGGTTCAGTAGTTTCGGAGTTACATACCTATAGCAGCGCCACCTACCGGGTCTAATTGAGAAAAAAGTACCCTATCTCCCAAGTTGGACCAAATTACAGATGCTTACAAATTTTGATACAAATTGGTTCAGTAGTTTCGGAGTTACATACCGATAGCAGCGCCACCTACCAAATTTTACCCCTCATGCGCCTAAAGAAGTTTCACTTCAAAAATGTTAATTTGGTGTAATATGTACCGTGTATATATACATACATATGAATTTAGTTAAAAGACGTAATATTACAAACAGACACTCCATTTTTATTAATTTTTATATAGATAAATAGTGTTTACAAAAACTTAAACAGCAACAAAATAATTATATTAAACTAGCGGACCCGGCAGACGTCGTCCTGTCCGGAAAACAGCTACCAAATTTGATTGCTTACATACCGATAGCAGCGCCACCTATCGGGTCAAATTGAGATAAAAAATTCCCTATCTCTCGAGTTGGACCAAATTACAGATGCTTACGAAATGTGATAAAAATTGGTTCAGTACTTTCGGAGTTACATAGCGATAGCAGCGCCACCTACCGGGTCCAATTGAGATAAAAACTACCCTATCTCTCAAGTTAGACCAAATTACAGAAGCTTACAAAATTTGATACAAATTGGTTCAGTAGTTTCAGAGTTACATACCTATAGCAGCGCCACCTACCGGGTCTAATTGAGAAAAAAGTACCCTATCTCCCAAGTTGGACCAAATTACAGATGCTTACAAATTTTGATACAAATTGGTTCAGTAGTTTCGGAGTTACATACCGATAGCAGCGCCACCTACCAAATTTTACCCCTCATGCGCCTAAAGAAGTTTCACTTCAAAAATGTTATTTTGGTATATATACAATGTATGTATATTATACATACCTACATAATATGAATTTAGTTAAAAACCGTAATATTACAAACAGACACTCCAATTTTATTTTATGTAGATAAATAGGTATTTTTTACAAAAACAGCAACCAAATATATTAATTTAAATTTATAAATAGCGAATTCAAATTTCAGTAGGTACGAATATTGAATGCATACTAATATTTAAAAAATACGGAAGACGAAATGTTGCGCGGGAAAAATCGAAAATTTTTTCACACGTCCAGCGTCTATGACGTCCGACAGGACACTGCACAGTGCCGCGAGAGCAAAAAAGCGGTCGAAAATCACTTGAATAATCGATTAAAAAAAATTATGGAATTAAAAAAAAAACACTTGATCAAATTATTCCAGTTATATATGAACTTTATTTTGGTAATTTATTTATAATATCAAATCAGTTATTTTAAGAATAAAACCCAATCATAGTAAATAAAATGACCCGAAAAGAGGTAACTTTGTGAATTTATTCTATCGAGCCAAATTTATCAAATCATGTTTCCGACAAAAGCCTGAACTAGAATATACCCTCAACAATATCAATTAAATTTATTAGATAAAAATTTCACTGTTTACTATTTCAAAACTGAATTCATAGAAACGTGTTTTGCAGGAATACATCAATCACCTCGCCTTAAAAAAACTCGACCACGTTGCAAGACTAGTATTGGGCTCGCAAGCTCTCTTGGGGAGGCCTATGTCCAGCAGTGGACCGCAATAGGCTGAACTGACTGACTGACTGACCCAAAGGGTGCTCGACGGGATCATATTAAGGTACCTCCGCTGTCTGTGTCTCTGTTACAGGATAGTACTGTACTGTTTTGAACAGTAAGAGATAGATATTTTCTTTTATTTTCATAAAATAGTTTTAAGTTGTTCAGTAAAATAAGTTAAACTTGTACTTAGTTTTAAAGTTTATTACGGAGTCGACTGTATTACGACAAATCTGGAGTATGTCAAATTCAGAACAGCTCGATACGGTATGCTTGGATATGTTGGTTGGTGGTTGTTCGTTGCGTTTTGGTACGGTAACATTGAATGATATTCCAGAAAGTGTCAAAACTTTCTTTGACATAGCAGTAAAGTAGTAAACGTAAAGATGTGAGTGAACGCATCCGCCTAAACCTTATATACCTACTCGCTGCATCACTCTTGACAATCATTGTCCTAACTTGATGGCATTGCATTTGCTCACTATTTGAACTACAGCTTTTAACGAGGATCTTACTCAAGATTCTGTTGCCTTGCATGTTGCTTCTGGTGCTACCAGTGTAAAATGTATTTCACTTGTTGCAAGTAAGTAGTTTGTAGCATACATGTTGTTATGTCCGCCTGACGGCGAGGTAACAATAAAAGACACAAATAAAAATTACAATGTATATCTATTGTAAAAAAAAATTAATTAAAAAAAAATTACAATTTAAAACCAATAAGTAATAATAATACCAACTGATTAATTAAACTTAAAGTCTTTAACTAATAATTTAACACTCAGGGAGTAGGTCCTAGGCAACAGGAAAATTTCTTTTGGCACTTTGTACAATAAACCGACGTGCACTGGGGACAGTGCTGCCAACTTAGCGCTTTTCGCGCCAGATCTAGCGCTTTTTTTGTTTCGAAGCGCGTTTTAGCGCCTAGCGCTAAATCTAGCGCTTTTTTAAATTATATGAAACTATATTTAATACAGTGTAAAACATAATAAATTTAAATGTTAAATAAAATTATTTCTACCAAAATTGAAAAACTAACGTAGCGAACTAATTTACTTCTTCACTACGATCGTTTCATTCTGTTTATACTTTTATAGTTGACCTACGGTTCACACATTTGCAGTGCTTGATTTAATTTCAACAAATTTTAAACAACATTAAAAGAGTGAGTGGGAGCAGGCATAACGCTTTTAAACATTTTTGGAGACTTCGGAGAGTATTCAAATAAAAGACTTCTTCAGAAGGTGTCGATCGAATTGAATGATTTTATTAGGCAAAAATCGCAATATTTATACAGAAATATTTACAAAGAAAAATTATAATAACCAATAAAATAATTAGTTTTTTAACCAATTAGAAAGCGATTCTAATTAGTGCTTTGCATTTCTTTTACGCATTATTTCTGTCTCTCTTTCACCGTGCGTGGTTCGTGTTTTTGTCGGAGATGCTCGCGCGTGATGTAGGACGGCGTCGCGGGCCGAACTCTATTAATACTACCTCCGCCAGCGCGTCTCGCTCATTTCGCGGCGGTCGACACGGCGGACGGACGTACTCCACTAGGCAGCGCGGCGTGACTCAAATCTTGAAGATATACACGAAGAGAGAAGCTTGCTTGAAGATTTGTGAAGTTATGTGAACTGTGACTGCTTGTACATCCGCTTCGTGCATGGCGTGCTGTGAAATATTTATTTACAAACAGCTCTTTTCAGAGCTAACGACGTCATTAACAATTCTTGTTTCTTAACATTAAAAAAGTCCTTTTGAGGGCTAACTATCACTGTTTCCAACGAAAACCAAAACAGCCCTTCTCAGGGCTACCTACTTCATGTTTCTTACTCGAATCAGATGTCATTCTTCATGGTAAAGGTTTTCGAGGTAAACTGGTATTTTGAAGGTGTTTTAAAGGTATTGTTCAAGGTACGGTATTATAGGTAAGTAAATAAGGTAAGTAATTTTGTGCTAGTACATCGACTTACTATTACATACTACTTACGTAATAGTGAATCGATGTGGTAGCCACAGAGCTCCCCCTCAAGTGAAACGTACTGGCAGCTTGACGGGACGGCCGACTCGCGTTGTGATGTTCTTATGAATCGCGTTCGGTTGTGGCGTCTCGTTGCTATGCGTTTTGGCGGGAAATGAGTTCCGTGGCGAGCTGGTATCTTGTAGCGATGACGTATTGTTAGGTATATCTTCCTGTAGTAAGTATGCGGGCTTGAGTCTATCTATCGATATGTTAGTTTCTCGATTTTGTAATTGTATCGTATATACTTTGTCTGTTCTCTTTATTACACGATACGGGCCTTCATACGGTGGTTGTAAGGGTTTTTTAATTGCGTCGACTCGAACGAATACGTGACTGCAGTCTTGTAGATCTTTATGAATGAAGAGAGGTTGTTTGCTGTTATGATGAGTCGTAGCGGTTTGCGGTCTGTTTAATTCTATTGCTTCTCTTATTTTGTTTATGTAACTATAGTCGCTCGTAGTTGTAGGTATCGATGTATTAAAGAAATCACCTGGTAGACGTAGGTTATAGCCGTATGTGAGTTCGGCTGGGCTAACTCCGGCGTCTGTGCGTAGGGTCGCTCGTAATCCGAGTAATACGGTAGGTAGTTCGTTGACCCATGTCCTTGAACTTGATAGTTTCGTTCGTAGTGCGGTTTTTAGTGTGCGATGCCAGCGTTCGATAATGCCGTTGCTAACCGGGTGATATGGAGTAGTTCGGTTTTTCGTAATTCCCATGATTTTCATTAAATTATTAAACAGCTGACTTTCGAATTGTCTGCCTTGGTCGCTAGTTAGTGTCGACGGACAGCCGAATCTTACGATCCAGTGTTTGTATATAGTTTCGGCGACTGTTTCTGCTGTTATATCGTCGGTAGGTATTGCTTCGGGCCACTTAGTTTCTCTGTCGATCATTGTTATAAGATAACGGTAACCTTGCATTGTCGTAGGTAATGGACCTACGATATCGACGTGAATATGATGAAAGCGTTCCGTTGGCGGGAATTTAGATGTCGCGCTGTATGTATGGCGTTGTATTTTATTTTTTTGACAGTCAATACAGCTCCTTGTCCAATTAGATACGTCGCTATTCATTGACGGCCAAAAATATTTCTGTGACGTCATCTTTCGAGTCGTACGCGTTCCAGGATGACTAATGTTATGTACACTTTTAAAAACTTGTTGTCGATATTGTTCAGGTATATAGGGTCGTATATTCGAAGTTGAAGTCTCACAATATAATTCGACGTCGGTGTTCGGGATGATAATTTTCTTTAAATTGATATTACCTTGAAGTAATAACTGTTGTATCGTAGGATCTTCTTGCTGTGCGGATGCGATTTCTTCATAATTGATTATTGAGGGACATGTAATCGTTTCTATGCGGCTTAGGGCGTCGGCAACGATGTTTTGTTTACCACTCACGTGTCGTATATCGGTTGTAAATTCGCTAATAAATAATAATTGTCTCGTACGTCTCGGTGTTTCTGTAGATGAATTAATTTTATTCATTGCGAATGTGAGAGGCTTGTGATCGGTAAATATAATGAGTGGTCGGCCTTCAAACATCTTGCGGAAGTGTTTCACAGCCATGTAGATAGCTTGAAGTTCTCTGTCGTATGTTGAGTATCTCGATTGCGCGTCGGAGAATTTTTTTGAATAATAGCCGAGAGGTTGCCACGTTTTGTTTACGTATTGTTGTAGGACGGCGCCAGCTGACTTGTCGGACGCGTCACAAAATAATGCGTATACAGCTTGATGTGATGGATGAGCAAGTAAAGCGGCGTTGCTGATGCTGTTTTTACATGCTTCGAATGCTTGTGTCGACTCTTCTGTCCACTGTATGACGGTCTTGTCTCGCTTCTTTACGTTGTGTAGGTATGCGTTTAGTGGCGCTTGTATAGACGCGGCGTTAGGTATGTGATCGCGATAAAAATTTAACATACCGAGGAAACGACGTAGCTCTTCGATGTTTGTAGGCTTCGGATACTTCATGATGATGTCGATCTTCTGTGTTGGGGGTTTAATACCGTCTTTTGAAACGTGATATCCTAAGAATTGAACTTCTGTTTGACCGAAGTGACACTTCGAAGGATTTATTGTAATTCCGTGTTCTTCAAGTCTTCGTAGCACGGTTCTTAAGTGTTCTTTGTGAAGATCTTCGTTTTCAGATGCAAGTAGTACGTCGTCGATGAATGGAAATACGTAGGGCAGTCCGCTCAACACTTGATGAATGAATCGCTGGAATGTCTGGCCTGCGTTTTTTAAACCTGGACACATTCTCGGGAATTCGAATAATCCCATCGGTGTTATAATAGCTGTTTTTTCAATATCCTCGTCGCGGACGCAGAGTTGTTGATAAGCTCTGTTGAGATCTATTGTTGAAAATATTGTTTTTCCAGCGAGTTGATACGTGAAGTCTTTGACGCGTGGTACCGGGTATCGATCGGCCTTGGTGATTGCGTTGAGACGGCGATAATCACCACAGACTCGTATGTCTCCGTTCTTCTTCGGTACGACGTGAAGAGGTGACGCCCATGGGCTCTTGCTGGGTCGACATAAACCTTGTTCGATCATGTTTTGAAACTCTTTCTTTACTTTTTCGTAGCGGTGTGGTGGTATAGGACGTGCACGACAATGTACGGGCGGGCCTTCGGTTTCGATATAGTGCTGGACGTTGATCTTGCTGTCGTTTATGTTCATTGAAGTCAGTCTTGTTATGCCGGGGAATTCTGAGAGTATGTCGTGGTAAACGTTGTTACAGTCTATGCTTCGTACTGTAGGTATAGATGTAGCTCGAACGGGTGCTTTGACTGTTAAGTTAGTGACGTTGTCGATAAGTTTCTTGTTTTTTAAATCCACGATGAGTTGATGATGCTTCAGAAAATCGGCTCCTAGTATAGGTTTTGACACGTCAGCGACTATGAACTTCCACTTGTATGGACGGCGAAGGCTGAGGTCGAGTTCGAGTGTTTTTTCACCGTATGTCGATATAGTAGTGTTGTTAGCGGCGTAGAGTTTGAATGGCAGCGGTGTAGTGAAGTGAGTTTTCTTTCTAGGTAGGACGGATATGTTAGCTCCCGTGTCTACTAAGAAAGATATTCCTGTTTTCTTGTCTGTGACGAATAGGCGGTAGGAGTATTCTTGAGCGCCGGATTCCGCCTCTGCCAGCGTTCTTTCTAGTTTTCCGCTTGCTTTTCTTTAGACACGAAGGAACACGGTGACCTACAGTTTCTTGCCTGGGCTCCGAAACGTAGGTGGTAGTAGCACGCTGACGAAGGTGTATTTTCTCTTGATCGGAATTTATATCGCGGGTTGTATGTACGGCTTCGAGAACGGTTTCTTCTGTAGTTATGTTGCGGTGGTCTTGACTTTAATTCAGCGATTTCTATGGAGAGTTTTCTTATTTCGTTTATTAAGAAGTTTGTATCGATCTGTGATGCGGACGTAGGAGGCGGTAGTGTAGTGCTGACGGCGGCGACTTCGCGGTGTTGTTCT
This sequence comes from Melitaea athalia, assembly GCA_905220545.2. Taxonomy (NCBI): domain Eukaryota; kingdom Metazoa; phylum Arthropoda; class Insecta; order Lepidoptera; family Nymphalidae; genus Melitaea; species Melitaea athalia. The sequence continues at coordinate 14,288,191 of HG992196.1, forward strand.
AGCATCTTGTCAGCGAGCAGTGCGAGTTCTTCTAACGCAGTCTTCGTGCTGAAAGAGTCGCTCACAGCTAGGACTGAGCGGATGTGTGGAGGTAGGTGGTTGGTCCACAGGATGCGTAGCGTGGCGTCGGGGATTCTGTCACGAGCGAGATCTCGCATCCGACGTAGTAGATGTGACGGCTTCTGATCTCCTAGTTCCATTTCAGACAAGAGCTTTTGAAACTGTCGGTTGTCTGACTCTTCGTATGCAGTGATGAGACGTTCTTTAATAGCTTGATATGGCTTGCTTTCAGGTGGATTGTAGAGAAGGTCTGATATTTGTTCGATATCTTGCTTTTCTAAACGAGCGATAACCATTTGTGCTAGTTGTTGTTCGCCTTTCTTCTGATCGTGAGTAGCGGCTTCGAAGCTGTAGAACCATAATCGAACACGGTCGCGCCAGAAAGGTGGAATTCGCAGTGAAAGCGAAATATACGCGATTTCTGAAGGCTGGCTGGCTAGCTGGCTGGCGGTGGCAGCGGCAGCGGCGGTGGCGGCGGGCAGGGATTCGGCGGTTCTTGCTTTTTCCATTTTCTTCACGAGCAGGGATTCCTCTTGTTCTTGTTCAGCGTCGGGTCACCACTTTGGAGACTTCGGAGAGTATTCAAATAAAAGACTTCTTCAGAAGGTGTCGATCGAATTGAATGATTTTATTAGGCAAAATCGCAATATTTATACAGAAATATTTACAAAGAAAAATTATAATAACCAATAAAATAATTAGTTTTTTAACCAATTAGAAAGCGATTCTAATTAGTGCTTTGCATTTCTTTTACGCATTATTTCTGTCTCTCTTTCACCGTGCGTGGTTCGTGTTTTTGTCGGAGATGCTCGCGCGTGATGTAGGACGGCGTCGCGGGCCGAACTCTATTAATACTACCTCCGCCAGCGCGTCTCGCTCATTTCGCGGCGGTCGACACGGCGGACGGACGTACTCCACTAGGCAGCGCGGCGTGACTCAAATCTTGAAGATATACACGAAGAGAGAAGCTTGCTTGAAGATTTGTGAAGTTATGTGAACTGTGACTGCTTGTACATCCGCTTCGTGCATGGCGTGCTGTGAAATATTTATTTACAAACAGCTCTTTTCAGAGCTAACGACGTCATTAACAATTCTTGTTTCTTAACATTAAAAAAGTCCTTTTGAGGGCTAACTATCACTGTTTCCAACGAAAACCAAAACAGCCCTTCTCAGGGCTACCTACTTCATGTTTCTTACTCGAATCAGATGTCATTCTTCATGGTAAAGGTTTTCGAGGTAAACTGGTATTTTGAAGGTGTTTTAAAGGTATTGTTCAAGGTACGGTATTATAGGTAAGTAAATAAGGTAAGTAATTTTGTGCTAGTACATCGACTTACTATTACATACTACTTACGTAATAGTGAATCGATGTGGTAGCCACACATTGATTAAAACCTGTGCCTGGTGATCCAACAAAAGCTCAATGTACTTTTTGTAAACGGGAGTTCGACGGGGGGGGGGGAGTTTTGGGCTTTGGCTTCAGTGATATCAAAAGACATCGTAAAACAGCATCTCATTAAAAAAAAAGTAAACACATCGTTCGACACAATATCACAGCAATAAAATAAATTTGCAGTTGGAGCGAAATCTAGCGTTTTAAAAAAAAAGCAATTTTAGCGCTTTCTAGCGCTTTTTTACAGCTCTGACAGCGCGTTTTCGCCAAGACTAGTTGGCAGCAGTGACTGGGGACTTATCTTATTCCGGTCCGATCCGGTGACGCGTGGCACGGTTACGGCTGTTCGATGCCGTCGGAAACTCAGGATGTGTAGCGGGTCCCAGTGGCCTTGTAGAAGGACCCTCAGTTGTAGACGGTGGCCGCTGAATTGGTTCCCGCCCTTACGGTGGAGTGTAAGGTCGGACTTCGTCCCGTTGGATGATGTGCAGGCGTCGATAGTGAACCCGCAGGGTGCAATACGGAGATGTCGTCAACCCGCAGGGTGAAATGTAGGGTTAGCCCGCAGGGTGAAATGTAGGGTTAGCCCGCAGGGTGAAATACAGAGGACAACCCGCAGGGTGAAATGATGAAGCCAACCCGCAGGGTGAACCCCCAGTTTCCTGGAACGCGTCGAGTGAACACTTGAAGCGCGAAAGATCCGATCCCCAGGCACTAGGTGAAACTAGGAATGGGCGTCGGCATCTTTCGCGAAGCAATTAAAAAAATATAACAATGGAGTGGTGAACGATAAACGGTAGAAATATAAAAATAAAAATAAAAAAATATTTAAATAAAATTACCCAACCCAGAATCGAACCCCAACTATTGATGCGCGGACGTTCACCATTCCATTACACAAAATAATAATAAAAAAATTAAATTAACAAAAGCAAATGAAGCAATAATTTTTATAATTTTAAATTGCAGGTACATCGAAAATTCTCGTTAAAGAATTTTAAGAAAAAACAAGCTAATGTTCTACGTTAAATTAAATATGCAATTTGCTTCGAACTAACGAATTTAAGATATATGACAATGCAAGCGTTTTAATTACATTATTAAGATATTATTTATCATAGCTACTTAATATTATAACCTTGTACAGCCTAGTATAAAAATTCACGGTGGCAATTTTTATCGATAAGAAAAGCAGAACTATATTGTAGGGAATTTTAACAAAGTAAGTAATTTAGAATAATTAGTTTTTATTAATATACAAACAAACCACCGATATAAAAACACACGCGTGGAATACCAAATGGAATCAATTATCGCGGTAAAACATCTGCAATGACCAAATAGAAAAAGATTAAATTATTTACCAATTACAAGATATTCATTGTCACATTTCGTACATCGATAAATCACTATTAAGAAATATATATAGCTATAGCAGATCAAAGCAAAACAAGGCAAAGAATCACTTTTAATATAATAAACGAAACAAGCCAGACACGAAAATTAATTAACTACGTGAACCTATCGAAATTTATTATATTAAACTTACCAAGGGGGTTTAGAGATGAGACACGTAAACTTCACTTCACAGAAAATTGCAATACACGATTTTTCTAAAATACTTTAACTAGATGTTACTGCGGGGTCGACAGAAAATAATTTCGTACGGCAGAAATGCCCTATATATACTTGTTATGAGTTTGCTATTCGACGCGGGGACAGGGGAACTTGTCCACCGAATTTCTAGATCTTTTGAATCGACCAATCAGGAGAATTCTAACAAAGCATTGCTACTCAACTCCAGGGATAGCTAAGTGTACGGTCGCGTGGAGAAATAAATGAAATTCCCTGTCCGCTCATCATTCTATTGTAAATAAATTGCAACAATCGTAAGGCTAAACTAACCGAAATGAACTTACTAAGCGATTATATTTTTATCTTTTACTAATACACACCAAAAGGAGAAAATTACATTTTATAAGTGATTATACGGACCATCGGCCTAAAGGTTGAAATAGCATGGTATTAACAGTATTCGTGAACTAGTGGTCTGCAAGAATATGACGATGAAACGAAATCGTAACACGACCCATTATTTGACTACCCCTGGACCACAGGGCCAAAACGACGTAGTGGCTACTAGCCGCGGGGGGGAGGAAGGACGATGTACAATGTTCTCGAAAGAATATCGCTTCTGCCGTGCAACCATTACCATAAATGGTATTGAAACTGGGCTCAGTGCTGACACTAGTTAACGCGCGCGGACTCCGTTTGACAATAACAACTAATTATGCGATTTGTCCGTATGTAAAGGTAATGTTTTATTTAAAAAAATAGTTTTAATTAAATTATATGATATTTTCGGTTTAAAAAAAATATAATTATAATTTAATAAGTATTATACTTGTTACAACGTAACAATGTACTTGATAATTATGTTCAAACTAATAACTAATCTTCAGTTTTCAAGATACTCCCTGTAGCTTCTATCACATCCGGCGTATTTTTGCTAGAAATAATTCAAAATCTACCGAAAGCGGAGGCTAAAAAAATACACAAAATGGAAGAAAGGCTATGTTGCTCATATTATATTATACGCGATAAAAGACGAATTAGTAGCAATTGAAACAAAAAAAAAGGTTAAGTACGTTAAGGTCAATTATGTTTTAATATATCAGTACCTGGGTGACCGAGCCTAGCTCGGTATTTTTATTTTTATTTTATTTATTTTAGTATTTAGTTTTTTTATTTTTATTTAAATAAAAAATCACAAGTGAAATATATAAAAAAAAAGAAAAAGAAGTAATCTCGACTGAGATTTGAACCATGGTTTTTTCGGTCAATCTCGACCGTCCGATTTCCCACCTGAGCCATTATAACTTTAATGACAATTGCGAAATCAACCTTCCTATTCTAACGATATTTTAGCCATTTTTTTATTGACTAAAAACAGGGATAAAATGACATTTCCTAAAAATGAATTCTAGCTAGATCAATTTTCCGCCCCCGAAATCCCCTGTATACTAAATTTCACGAAAATCGTTGGAACCGATTCCGAGATTCAGAATAAATATATATATATATATATATATATACAAGAATTGCTCGTTTAATAGTATAAGATTTATTTTCAAATGTGTGTTTTCTAATATAAATTACTTCTACGCAATAAATGTTTCAGCCCTCCTAGACCACTGTTTCAACTTACCTCACTAGTATTTCTGTTGTCTGTGAGGAGAATTAAAACCAAGTCACTGGTAGTCTTCAAATTAACTCCTTATAGGTAGGTACAAAGGAAATAATAGTAATTTTTATCATATCGATTTAAAAATTAATTAAACAATTAACAAGGTTTAATTTAGTATGTATACAACACGTTACATACTATTGATTATTTGTAAAGTTATGAGTTTAATGTAAAAACTGTTTCAACTCTCCTACGTCTTACTTACAGCTTTAAGGTCATAGCTCATTAGACCAACCCGGCACCCGACCAGCACCGCCTCAACTCGAGCGGTTAGTATTCTTTCTATGGTGTATGGATATACGCTCACTACATCAACGCCGTATCGACACCGGATCGCCTCGCACGCAAGCTGGCCACGCGGCGCGGCGGGTTGACCGCGCGCGGACGGTGGGTTGACCACTCGGTGACGACTCGCTGCTCGCACGCTTGTCTTGCGTTGACCGCGCACGGCTCCCGTAGAGTTGTGTCGTACTAGGTATAGGTATGTACATGGCAATACTAGTTGTCACAGTGACTGTGATTTTAAATAAATTACTTAAAAGTAAAAATCCGTCGTCCGCGGGTTGACGACGAGTCGTCCACGCGCCGTCCACCCGCGGACTACCCGTTGACGGCGAGTCGTCCACCCGTTGACGACGAGTCGTCCACCCCTTGACGGCGAGTCTTCCACGCGCCGTCCACCGCGGACTACGCGTTGACAACGCGTGGAGGCGTTCCGGTGAGGGTGTAGTGAGCTATGACCTTTACAAGATAATAAACATGCGATATAAAAAGATGAGTTTTTATTGTATACTAGCTGCTGCCCGCGACGTCGTCTGCGTGCGTTCACTGCTCGTTCCCCGTAGGTGATAGCGTGATAATATGTAGCCTATATTCTGACCCGACTTCTTAATAATATTCGTGCCAAATTTGAAGTAAATCCATGCAGTACTTTTTGAGTTTATCCCGGACATACATTTGAAGAAATAAAGGTTCACTGCTCGTTCCCCGTAGGTGATAGCGTGATAATATATAGCCTATGTTGTTACGGCGCTAGACAGCCCAGCAGTGCCCCAGAGGTCTGGGCCCATCAGAGACCTCCGGCGGGCTGGCTAAGCGTCGGGTACAAAGTACCGATGATATTAATCAGCTGCGCGAGCCCGTTATAAATTATTACAAATTATTACTCACCGTCAAAGGAGGAGCTCGGCTATCCGGTCAAGTACCGTCAGGGTAGGTATGTGTTTAGGTAGTGGAATAGTGTGGTGACGTTGGTGTGTAATAAAGTGACCTGACAGCACTCGGCAGCGCCGCGACTCGACGACAGCAAACCCGTTGCGCCCAAGCACCTCAGCCCACTTCGCACTCGCGGTCACGGAATTAATAGTCTTATATAAACAAAACGTCGGCAGAGAAAAATCCAAGTTTAAGGCACATAAATAATATTATTACTTCTTTCACTCACACATACAAGAGAAACGGAACAAAGGAAATCCACTTATAGTCAACACAAAACAATCCAAGGTAATTTTCAATCGGTTTATACGAGAATCGCAGCAATATTACGAACATAAACTGCACACAAACGCGTCGACCGCCAACAAAAAAGAGTCTAACGTAAAGTGAAGCGTGGCGACGCCGCGCGCCCCGCGCGGGGGAAAGCTGATGCAATCCGGCCGTCAATTTCGTCATGAGGCCGCGAACTACATACGACCGAAGACCAACCGTGGAACGGAAAATTAAACCCTAAAGCCGTCGCCGTAAGGGTGAATTTAGCGTCAACAATCCCCCGTCCCGGACAGAAGGTCATTATGTCCGCTAACAAATTGGTAGACGAGACAGCGTCGCGACGGCGCGTTGCAAGACCGAATCTCCGACCAAGATTTCGGCAACCCTGGGCACTCCATCCGATCCACATGACAGTTTAAGGATGCGCCCGCGGCGCCAGTACAATGGCAGAGCGTTGGGTTCTTTGACCAACACGAGATCTCCAACCTGAGGGGGGTCCGTCTTGTCAGACCACTTAACGCGCTGCTGCAACAGATGTAAGTACTCCAGAGACCATCGGTGCCAAAAATTCTGAGTCATTTGTTGCAGCAGTTCAAATCTACTCAGACGCGAAGACTTTACGTCCTTAAAGGGGTATTCAGGCAAGGCGTTAAGTGGCTGGCCAATCAGGAAGTGACCAGGGGTTAGGACCTCCAAATCATTTGGATCGGACGAGAGTGGGCCAAGGGGCCGAGAGTTGAGTACCGCCTCAATCTTACAGAATACAGTAGCAAGCTCCTCAAAAGTCAAAATAGTCTCGCCAATAACGCGACGGAGATGCGTTTTTGCAACCTTGACTACCGCCTCGAAAATACCGCCCCAGTGCGGGCAGACAGGAGGGTCGAACTTCCACTGGATGCCCCGCTTTGACATCTCAGTACCTAAATAAGTCTTATTGCTAGACAGGAAGTCGACAACTTCATTTAAATATCTATCCGTGCCCTTATAATTGGTCCCACAGTCGGATCGGATCAGGTCAGGGACCCCACGGCGAGATACAAAGCGACTTAGTGTGGCCACAAAGGCCTCAGTGCTGAGGGCACTTACAAGTTCCAGATGAACGGCCTTAGTTGAGAGGCATACGAACACGCACAGGTAAGCTTTATGTGAACGCGCGTTACGAAGGTGGGACGACTTGACGAGGAAAGGGCCAGCAAAATCAGTTCCGACTCCCGCGAATGGTCGGATGGCGGTGACGCGATCGGCTGGCAAGTCGCCCATCATAGGTTGAGAAATGGCGGCCTTCAGTTTGTAGCACGGAATACATTTAAAGATGACGCTCCGGATGGTGCGTCGGCCCGCCAAAATCCAGAACTCCCGCTGCAAAATGGCTGAAAGGGCATTGCAGCCAGCGTGAGCATTCTTAAGGTGATGGTGAGTGACCAACAACCGAACGAAGGTGCCGTCTTTAGGGAGCAATAACGGATGTCGAGCCTCGTAGGGCAATTGGGAATTTCTCAGACGTCCACCCACGCGCAACATCCCGGCGTCGTCCAGAAAGAGGTTCAGACGGCCCAAGGCGCCCTTGACAACGGAGCCCCGCTTTAGAGTTTCAATAACGGACTCAAAGTGCTCCGATTGAACCAGACGGGTCCAATACATCAAGGCTTCGCGACGCTCGCCAGGGGACAGAACCGAATCAGAGGTTCGGGTGGACGGGTCTCTCGAATTACGTACGAATCGACGCATCCAAGCAGTCACTCCCAAGAGTTTATCGAGGGAGCTGTAGCGCTCTAGCAGGGAGAAATCCGGAGTGGGCTTCTCCTTGGCCACTCCTACTCGAGCTCGCAGGCCAGGCAACTCAAGGGGTTCAGATAATTTATTCTGTGGCCAGACTGTAGGGGACTCAGTCAACCAATTAGGCCCCCACCACAAGGGGTGGTCAATCAAAGAGGGGGCGTCGCAGCCGCGAGAAGCGCAGTCTGCGGGGTTTGATTCCCCTGGTACATGTCTCCAGTTTAGAGACGTCTCAGAGTCCTGGATTTGCGACACGCGATTCGCGACAAAAACTTCCAGGTTGTGAGGGGAAGCTCTGAGCCAACAAAGTATGATCTCACTGTCCGACCAGGCATAGACGTCCGTGATGTCAATCACCGAATTCAGAGACGAGTGGACGTGGTTGAGGAGTCGCGTGAGAAGAGCGGCTCCGGACAGCTCCAACTTAGGGATCGTCAGGCGGGACCTAATGGGAGCAACCTTGCTCTTAGCAAGTACGAGATGGACCGCGGTCTGACCAGACGAGCTTACAGTCCGCAAGTACACCACAGCTGCATAGCCCTTCTCAGAGGCGTCGCAGAATCCGTGCAGGGTAGCCCGGCATCTCCCTGGAGGAAGGAAGCACCTTGGCATTGAAACTCGGTTTACGTCCGGGAAGGAGGACACAATGGAGAGCCACTCTCGCAAGAGAGCACCGTTAAGAGGCTCGTCCCAGCTCAGCCCGGCTAGCCAGAGCTTTTGAAGAAAGCATTTAGCCAAGAAAATGACTGGAGTGATCCATCCATTGGGATCGAAGGTGCGGGCTACGGTGGACAGTACGGAGCGCTTGGTCCAGGTTTTAGGAGAGGGATCGAGTTCGACTCGATACGTGAAGGAATCCTGGACAGGCTGGTACTGGATACCCAGCACAGTCAGCAAATTAGGATTGTCGGGGTGCTCAAAAAGATGAGGATCCTGTTGATCCTCTCCCGGTAGATCCTTCAAGAGATGAGGGGAATTCGATAGCCATTTGCGCAACTCATAACCGCCGGACTTAAGGATGGCAATCAATTCATCCCGCAATACGAGAGCTTCCTCGACAGATGAAGCTCCAGTGCAGATGTCGTCCATGTAGACAGAAGTTTCCAGGATAGACGCCCCTCGAGCGTAGTGTAGACGCTCCCTCTCGGCGAGCTCAAGCAGGGTCCGCATAGCGATATACGGGCTGGACCGGAGTCCATAAGTGGTAGTGTTCAGCTCAAACACCCGTATCGGATCGCTGGGATTCTCTCGCCACAGAATGAGCTGGTATCGACGGTCATCGCGATGGACTATAGATTGGCGGAACATCATCCGAATGTCGGCTACAAAGACCACCTGGTGCCGACGGAAGTGGGTCAATATGTCGGATATGTCCTTGATCAGTTTAGGGCCAGAGTGGAGGCATTGGTTCAGGGACACGCCATTGGACGTGGCGGCGGAGCCGTCGAATACCACGCGAATTTTGCTCTCCGGGGTCCGCAAGACCGCATGGTGAGGAAGGAAGTAGTGCTCCTGTGAGCGCCAATCGAAGGTAGAAGGGGACATGTGACCCAGCTCTTGATATTCGCGCATGAAAGCGACATATTTGTCGCGAAAGGCTGGGTCGCGCCGCATGCGGCGCTCCATAGACAGAAGCCTCTTTTCAGCAAGGGTACGAGATTGGCCCAAAGAGGGTCGTGAGTTAAGAAAGGGTAGGCGAGTGACAAAGCGACCGTCGACACGACGGCCGGTATTGTTCTGGTAGAACAACTCGCACTCACGGTCAAGGGGGTTGACCCGAGCCGCGTGTGGCGGCTCCTCAATTTCCCAGAACCGCTGGACTACGTCCGAGAGGGACACGCCTACAAGAGAGAGCGGGTCGACAGTTTGAGTGGGTGGAGACCACAGAACCGGGCCAAAGAAGGAGTACCCAAATACAGTAGACAGGGCCGACAGGCCGTTTGGCTGTAGGGCTCGTATCTCGCCTAACACAATAAGTCCCAGCGCGTCTGCACCCAGCAGCAAATCGATAGGACCCGGTTGGGACCACTGCGGGTCTGCCGGTTTCAATCCCGCCGCACAACGAACCGCGCTGTCATTTAAGGGGACGTTAGGGAGAGAACCTACTATGTCCTCGAGGACATTTACTCTAACTAGTATGCGAAGATGATCGCTAGCAGGGCCAAACATTAATTCAGCTTTTCCCCTAGGAGCAGGAGGCTCAACGCCTCCGATGCCTATCATTCGACGTGATTCAGAGCTCCAGGGGAGCCCTAGTCTTCCCACCAACCAAGTAGAGGCAACACAACGTTGTGAACCCGAGTCCAATAAGGCGCGAACGGTTAGACAGTCGCCCCTCGGATTATACACCTGCACTGAGGCCGTAGGCAAAAGGACAGTTTGACAACTTAAAGGCTCAGTGGAGGTGGCCGTGGTGGGAGCTAGGGCGGCAGCTACCTAGCGGGAGCTGCCTCCATCGGACCAATCCGCGCGCCGGGGGTCCTCGTAGCGGCAGTCGGGCGGCAGCTCGACGACCGGCGGCGGGGTAGGGCTACGCGGATAGGCCCGGAACTCAGAGGGCCCCGGCCTAGCGGCCCGGGACCGATACGATGTTTGAGGAACCTGGTAGGGTCGACGACACCGACCAAGGGGAGGCGGGTGACGCTCCAGTCGCGGCCACTCAGCTAGGGGAGGAGAGAAAGGTCTTGACGACCGCTGAGTGGCAGCGAACTCTCTCTCGACCCGAGGAGGGGGGGTAGGACCCCCCCCCGCCCCTGGAAGGGTGACCCCCCAACTGATCAGGGGAATGTCGCATATTCAGGCTCGAGGCGCGGTGGTTGGTGGGCGAGCGAGGAGGGTCACGCGCCGGCAGGCGCGGACAAGCGCCCCCGCCCGTGGCGGAGATGCGGTCGGCAGGGACGCGAGGGGGAGCACTGATCGGGCCCAGGCACAAGACCTCATGATGAGGACCCGAGCAGTGCGGACAGGGCCGCTGGTGCGGACAGTCCCTTTGAAGATGCCGTTCCAAGCAGGAGTAGCACCAGCGGCGCTCTCGCGCTATGGCCCGCCTAGCCTGCGCGGGCTTAGCCCGCAGCTTAGGGCAACCAACGGCTCGGTGCTCCGAACTGCGGCAGTAGTTGCAGGTGTCGCAGGCTGAAGGGGAGGGAGTCACCTCCCTGGCCACTAGGCCAGTATACGTAGGGAGCGTGCGGCGCCCTCCGGAAGCAGCTCCAGTTGGCTTCTGCGGAGTGCTCGATGACCTCCCTGGCGGGTTCCGCCTGTCAGATGCCCGGGAGTTGTCGGCGGCGCCCGCCGCGTTGGCGACCTGCCTGCACTGCTGCTCGAGGAAGAGCAGCAGGTCCTTGAAAGCCGGAATGTGATCGGCTCCGTCCCCGCCGTACCTCTCCTCAAAGTGGATCCGCAGATCGAGGGGTAGGCGGGACAGCACTAAGTGGAGCAACAGAAAAGATCCTCCGGCCCCTTCGTCGACCGGAAGCTCCAGACGTCTCAGCGCGTTACAAGCGACTACGACAGGGTTGATAATGTCCTGTCGTAGTCTCGCCTTGTCCTTCAGCAGCGGGAGGTTGAGCAGCTGACGGGCATGTTCGTCCGCCAGCAGCCTGGTATTAGCGTATCTCCTCGCGAGGAGGTCTCTCGCGATCAAATAAGAGTCGTCGGACAACTTCAAATGACCGACGACCGCAAGGGCCTCCCCTTCCAGGCAAGAGAGTAAGTAGGCCATCTTCTGACCAAGGGATAAGTCCACCCGGGCGTCGACTAGGCTGTCAAAAAGGCCTGAGAAGGCCAGCCATTCCCCAATAGCACCAGAGAACTTGGGCAAGTCTAGGGTGGGCAACCTACCTACCAGCTCCGCCGGAGCTGGCTTCCGCCGCGGAGACTCCGACATCTCCAGACCTTCCATCCGGCTCTCACTAGCCTCACGATCTAGCTGGCCCTTCGCCTCGATCAAATCGTCAGTGAGGGTAATGATCTGCTCGTAATCTTGACGCGCGGAGTCCCGGACTCCGCTCTCAACGTCCGAAGAAAGAAGCTCTGTGAACGCGTCTTCGACTACGGCTAGCCGATCCTTCACCTGATCCGCCCGCTGCGCCAAATTATGCACTCGGTCGGCGCGCCCTATCAACGTGTGGGCATGTGACGCCCAACGCAGCTGCTCCTGAATTATCAGTGCAGGTGCCTTGGTTTGCCTGTGTGACGGCATCATACAGAAATAAACAATTCAGTAATAGAAACAATTCAATAATAAGACAAATACAGTAATACAAATTCAGCAATAGAAGCAATTCAGCAAATAAATTCAGTAACAAAAATTCAGTAATAGAGAAATTCAGTAAATAATCAATTGCAGTAATAAAAACAAAACAAAAAACCGGGATGTCGCACACAGGCCAACCTTCCCCTACCTACCCGCCAGCAATATAGGACCTAACCCTATCAAAAGGAGCTCGCGCAGCTCAAGGCGCGGTAACCACGCTCTGCTTACCAAATGTTACGGCGCTAGACAGCCCAGCAGTGCCCCAGAGGTCTGGGCCCATCAGAGACCTCCGGCGGGCTGGCTAAGCGTCGGGTACAAAGTACCGATGATATTAATCAGCTGCGCGAGCCCGTTATAAATTATTACAAATTATTACTCACCGTCAAAGGAGGAGCTCGGCTATCCGGTCAAGTACCGTCAGGGTAGGTATGTGTTTAGGTAGTGGAATAGTGTGGTGACGTTGGTGTGTAATAAAGTGACCTGACAGCACTCGGCAGCGCCGCGACTCGACGACAGCAAACCCGTTGCGCCCAAGCACCTCAGCCCACTTCGCACTCGCGGTCACGGAATTAATAGTCTTATATAAACAAAACGTCGGCAGAGAAAAATCCAAGTTTAAGGCACATAAATAATATTATTACTTCTTTCACTCACACATACAAGAGAAACGGAACAAAGGAAATCCACTTATAGTCAACACAAAACAATCCAAGGTAATTTTCAATCGGTTTATACGAGAATCGCAGCAATATTACGAACATAAACTGCACACAAACGCGTCGACCGCCAACAAAAAAGAGTCTAACGTAAAGTGAAGCGTGGCGACGCCGCGCGCCCCGCGCGGGGGAAAGCTGATGCAATCCGGCCGTCAATTTCGTCATGAGGCCGCGAACTACATACGACCGAAGACCAACCGTGGAACGGAAAATTAAACCCTAAAGCCGTCGCCGTAAGGGTGAATTTAGCGTCAACATATGTTCTGACCCGACTTCTTAACAATATTCGTGCCAAATTTGAAGTAAATCCATGCAGTACTTTTTGAGTTTATCCCGGACATACATACAGACAAACAGACAAACAGACAAACAGACAAAAATTCTAAAAACTATATTTTTGGCTTCGGTATCGATTGTAGATCACACTCCAAGTATTCTTTTAAAAAAATATTCAATGTACAGTTTTGACTTTTCTACCATTTTATTATATGTACTAGCCGACCCGTGCCCACTTCGTTGGGCGTTATAATCCATTTCACATAAGAAGGGTACGGTGAAATTTGATATGTTCCAATACACTCACTATTTTCAGCAAATCAGATAAATATAAATATTTTAAAATCACCAATTAATTTCTAAGGCAAATAATAATGCTTGATTAGATTGAATTGTTGACACGGCACGTCAGAGGGCGCAGGTTCAAATCCTGCTGATTTAAAATCTTTATATATTTTTATCTTTTTCCTTTTATCTTGTCACTCCTGAATAGTGTAGCTTTCTGTTAGCGAAAGAATTTTCATGATCGGATCAGTATTTGCGAAGATTACCCCGTATATACAAACAAAGTTATAAACTTTACCTCTTTATAATATTAGTATAGATAGATGTGAACTTTTTGTAACAATTTAATCCTAATTGCCCCGTGTTTCGAAGATATTCTGAATAACGTCAGCGTTCCTTTTCCCCGATACAATACGGAACTTTACAATAAATGATTCATTTATAACATTGCATATCGTTTCTTTAGAAACGTGATTAGCTTAGCTTAGTCGTCAAAATTATGTTTACACTTTTCACACTGTGTGGAACGCAAAAAAATTGTAAAAAAAATGAGATATTGTTCTCGCTCTTTTTTTAAAATAATACATAAGGAAAATCTATACATCTATACTCGTACATCTATACTAATATAATAAAGCTGAAGAGTTTGTTTGTTTGATTGTTTGTTTGTTTGTTTGTTTGAACGCGCTAATCTCAGGATCTACTGGTCCGATTTGAAAAATTCTTTCAGTGTTATATAGCTCATTTATCGAGGAAGGCTATAGGCTATATATCATCACGCTAAGACCTACAGGAGCGGAGTCCACGACGACGAAGTCGCGCGCAGAAGCTAGTATTAAATAAAATTGATGTCTGTCTGGGATTTCAAAATAACTGTGTTTTTTCAAGTAGGTAGGTACATATAGTTATTTACACGATACTAAAACATAAACAAACTATTTTTTTCTTTCTGCTGCCTATCTTTCGGTTTGTCCGGGCCAATCTCCGGAACGGCCGAACCATTTTTTATGGAATTTTAATTGGAAGATAGAGGAGGTTGTGGAGCAACATGTTGGCTAATTTTATCCCGAACAATTAAAATTAAAATACTACGTTCTGTATATCAAAAATTTACTTTGTTTTGTTTTTGTCGTCTGTACCTATAGTTACTTTTTTTTTACATGATAAATTAAAAAGTTTTTAAATGTTTGCCTATAGGTAAAAGTACCTATAGGTACATATATCTGTATATATGTCTTTGGAACTGGCTAAAATAAGATAAAGGAGGTCTCATGGCAACATAATATACTTTTTATCCCATAACCCCCACGGGATCACGATCACGCCAAAAAAAATTATGAGTATCCAGATATAAATATCCTAACGCGCACAAAGTCGCGAAAACAGCTAGCGTTTAAATAATAATATCATTATTATCACCCCAACCTCCTCCTCTACATAACCAAAGCTAACAATTTCAAATATAAATATAAATAATCGCTTAGTTCGTGATACAAAAAGTAAGAAAAATAACCTCGTATACGACAATAACGTACCTAAGTGTGCAGGGCGCAGGCTACCGCGCTCGTTTATAAAAGAGGCTGAATATAGCGTTTGTTAGCAGTTCTGTTCTCACTTAAGTTAGAGTTCGTCGCGTTCAGCATTATTATTTAAATTAGGACATTTATATTGTAATAATAAGTTGACTTGTGCTGTGAAATAATGGCGTTCCTCGAAGGACCCTCTCCGAAACAAGCGGAAATGATAAAGTCGGAGCTTGGGGAAGGACCTGAAGAGTTAGAGAAAGGGGTTAGGGACCTCCGTAGTATGTGCGCGGCTAATCCTTACCTACCCCAGCCAGAAGTTCTAGGTGGGTCCCGTTTTTTTCAACTTTATTTAAAATGTTCATACAAATTTTATTTTACAATTATTAAAAAAAAACATATACCTACGTGATTGAATCTGTCTCTTCTTAACTAATACAAAATGAGTTTATACTAAATTTATTATTTTTAACCGCGTGTAATTTTAATTTAATTGCCGCTAATATTACCAGTATAACTTTTAAAAATTATTCCAATTATTAACACCCAGAAACTACGTTGTGAGATAAAATCAGTATTAAAATACTAGTTTTACACGAATCCATCCAAATTTTAACGATTAATTTTCCATATACCTACATAAAACAAGTTTTTAAAAAAATTTAAATTTATTTTATCTTTTCATAAAATACACATCGATATAGTACCTTCGTATCTTTCAAATTAAAATCTAGTCAAATAAATAAAATTGGAGCGTCTGTTTGTAATATTAAAATAACCGCTTTTTACTAATTGCATATGGATGTGTATACACGGTACATATAGGTACCAATATAACATTCTTTCCAAATGTTGTCTGTCTGTCTGTCTGTTTGTTACGGCCAATTTCTGAAACGGCTGGACCGATTTTGACGGGACTTGCATTAACAGATAGCTGAAGTAATAGGGAGTAACTTAGGCAACTTTCATTTTTGAAATTTATTTATTTTGTAATTGCGAACTGAACAATAATTATTTGTTAAATTCCACGCGGGCGAAGTCGCGGGCACAGCTAGTTTATACCGTAGTGTACAACCGTTTTTACAAATATATATTTTTTTAAATTTTAAACTAATCTTTATTATATCCTCTTTATTAAGTAACACCTGCTGTGATAAATATAAATTAGAAAAACGGAGCATTCTTGTCTCTTTGTTAGCGTATTTCTATAAGGTGTTATTGATAATGTGGAAAACATTCGACGCATATAACAACATTGTTGAAATTCTTACAATACTTAGAATACCATTGTATTTATTACTAAAGATATAAAATTAGTCTATAACAACAAAACGTATTATTACTCGACGCTATAGGTAAGGATTTCTTGCTGTCGCGAATACGAGTATTGTATTGTATACTTAGAACTACATACACACAACATACATGCACACATATCAATGTCGCATCAGTTCTGATCAAGTTACTGACCTAATTGTAAATCTACGAGTACATTTACTTATAACCTACTTTTGGTCTAAGATCCGAGATAGCTAAATATTCCCTCATCTGTTAATTAGATGAAATAATTTTTTATAGGCTGATTTCAATATTGTGAATTTATAAAAACAACCTCTGCCACCATAAGCCTGCTGCAAATAATAATACTTAAAAAAAACTCTTTTCCCTCTCATGTTAATTACATGTAGTAAGCTAAAACCATCAATATTTTACATTATATACCTGACTGTAGTAGGCATACTTACCTGCAGCCAGGTCAGTAACCTCAGTCAGCAGTAACCTGGCTGTTTGTTTTATTGCACGAATACAAAGCATATTTTTATAATATAAACTAGATGGCCAAGTGAACTTCGTATGACCTACATATTATATTTGTGAAAAATATACACAAAACACTTTCTGAACGCACCTATTGACAACCAATTGACAACGTTTTTGACAAAAGACATTAAATTTCCCCGCTTGGAACATTTTGTATTGGAAAATTAAATCGTCGTTTTTAGTATTTTCTGTTACATATTATTTATGTTTCTCACCGTTTAAACCTTCCCTGAACTTCCACAAACATTTCAAGATCAATATTAGCTAAATCGGTCAAGCCATTCTCGAGTTTTAGCGAGACTAACGAACAGCAATTGATTTATATATATATATATATATATATATATATATATATATATATATATATATATATATATATATTTATTTATTTATAGATAAATATAATGTATAAAAAAACACAGTTTAATAAAAAAACATTAGAAAATATTTTTAGTTTACTGAACTTAATTTTGCTTCATATAATATCTTATCAAACTAACGTTGATAAATTGATGGAACACATTGGCACTGGGAATGGACTGATATATATTTGCGTATTAGAGAATATTCGAGACTTCGCAAACCCGTTAGCAAAGTCAGAGACCTTAAGCTAGGCGAAGACACTTTTATTTTTATTTTGTAAGCATAGGTACCTATATCTATTTATTTTAAACTGGTTTTACTTTAGAAAAAGGTTTTTGTTCTGCACCATTACTGTTTAAAATTCAAAACAAGTTGGTAATATAAAAAATTAAGTCAATTTCTACTTTAGTTAAGTAATTAATATAGGTACATATATCTATCTATAACACCGCAGATTCTATCGTCTTCTGTTATTAATCATACCTCGCATGAAATATAGCACCACTAAACACGAACCGAATTATATATACAGTAAATTTCAAATCTTTATGTAAAAAAGTGAACCCTTATTAAATCGGGTTGGGTTGTCTGGAAGAAACGCCCATTGTACTTCACAGTCTGTAAATGTCTTTAAATGTGTTTAATTTTTAAAATTTGGTTATGGTGTACAATAAAGAGTAAATAAATAAATAAATCTTTCACGGAGTATTTCTTGTGGTCTGTGAAATCTTCTTTTTAAAGTTCCATTCCGACTTCGTCCTAAACCGAGGTGCGATTTCTTTAGGAAACATCCTTTGGAGGAACATCCATTTTAAGTCTTTCTTAAGGGCCTTTTATTTTTCACGGCTGGTTCTCAATACCCGGGCCCTCACCCGGTAACGCTGTGAATGCCGCTAGCAAGCCGGTAGCTAGACCCAGTAGTTATAAACATTCTGAAAAAAAAAATCTAAAACTAATTATCGTCGGAGTTACTGTTTTTTGGATTTGTTTTACCTGTCCCGATTCCGGTATCAAGTAAATAAAACAATTTTTTTTTACCACCAAACTCCATTTTTTGTCTCCATCAGTGAGAAGGTTTTATTTGCAAACCAATACGGGTAGTTTATTAGTTTTGATGAACAAGGCTCAATGGACAGGTTTTACCTCCTGCTGAAAAAAATATTAGTAAGTAATGTGCGATAATACTTTACGAGCAACTGGTTAAACGGGTCCATAAAGGTAGTTTGAAGTTCTTAGAGCCTGTTTACCGGGCTGTGGAATAAGTTTATCCTGCAAATAAGTTATTAATAGATTTTAACAACAGGAGGTAGAATAAACCATTAGGAAATCTTTCCCCCTCAAATAATAAACTACATTGCTTTTAGATTCATTTATCAAATAGAAATCTATACTAATATTATAAGAGGAAAGATTTGATTGTTTGTTTGCATTGAATAGGCTCCGAAACAACTGAACCGATTTGAAAAATTATTTCACTGTTGGTAAGCTACACTATCCGCGGGTTACATAGTCTATATTACCTATATTTAAAAAAAAATAGGGAAAAAAATATTTTGAATTTTGTGTTAAATACCCGTGCGAAGCCGGGGCGGAATGCTAGTATCTCATAAATACAGTGGAGTTCAATGGTGAAAAAGAATAATATATCAAATTTTTTTATCTGTTGTTTTGTTTATCATTCGTCAAATAGCACTATCTACACCAAATTAACTGTAATACAATAATTGATGAATGCAGGAAATAAACAACGTGGATATAATTATATTTTAAAATTGTCGCAAGGTGAAGTACAATGCCATTGATAGTTGACTTAATAACCTTAGCAGAGAGTAAAAACCGGCGTAACTGTTATATTAATATCTAGTTACTTACTTGATATTCTGAACGTTTTACTTTCAAAGTTTTTACAGGCAGAACAAAAAAGTGTAATAAATTAGATCAAATTACTAATAAATCTTACTTTCGTACCATTTTACCTATTTTTATATATTCTGTACTATATTCTAAAACTAATTAAAGTTGTATAATTGAATGGCTAAATTTTATTTGAATTAAAGGCTTATTAAATATTTAAGCAAAAAATTGTTTTGATAAGTATTAAACTTAACAATGATGTTATAAAAATAATACCTACATTTAAGGTACTTATTTTATATATGTCTATTATGTATTTATTTTTAATTCTAATATATAAAACTCTCGTGTCGCGGTGTTTGTTACCAAACTCCTCCGAAACGCCTGGACCGATTTTCATGAAAGGACATTCTCCACGATTCATACAGTTTTGGTCCAAAAGTGAAAGAGCAGTGCAAACTTAGCACCTCATCGATGGAATTTTGGGTCGAAAATGACCTTAATCGATACCTAGGTCTACGTTAGGTCCGTATAGGTCACAGATCACCCCACCCCACCAGGGGGTGATCTGTGGTATAGGTCCACTAAATTTTTCGTTAGGTCCGCTATAGTTTTTTAATAAATAATTTTTTTAAATTTAGGTAAAAAAAATGCAATTTTAGCACCCCATCCAAGGATTTTAAAAATCAAAATGACCTTAATCGATAGGTCTACGTTAGGTCCGTATAGATCCAAAATAATTTTCATTTTATTTATTTGGCTTTAAAAATACATACAACCCTAAATTTTCCGTCGTCTACCGCCAACCCCTATTTTTAATAGCGCTTAGCGGCAAGGCAACGTTTGCCCGGTCAGCTAGTAAATAATTATGAGTAAATTCGTTTTAATTAAAAAAACAAAGGTTCTATAACCTTGAACGTATACTTTTATTACTCTTTACTTGTAATCACGTACAGTACTTTTAATTCTTACTGCATTAATTGTTGAAATTCTCAATGACTTCGAAGTCCATGTCTAGATTAGTATTCAAAACCAAACCGCTTTCAACATCTGTTCAATGTAGAATCTTTTAAAATGACGATGCCCTAGTAAAGTGTATGTCAAGTAAATAGCGTGTGTTATATTTATTTTAAACAAGCTGTCGGAGAACTTTGTACCGCCATATTTTTTTCGTGAATACATTGATTTATATTAGTCAACATCAAAAAGGAGAAGGTTCTCAATAGTACTGTATTTTTATGTGTTGTTTTTGTTGTTTTGTTGTTGTTGTTACTTACTTCTTGACTTCTTGGCGTTCTTAACCGTTTGTTTTAAACCAACCTTGAATTCGCGATAAAGAACTGTTCACTTCATCGTAATTTAAAGTTAATTTTTCTTATCAATTTTAAAAATAATAATAAGTATCACCAGCAAACATCACTAGATATAGTGCTGTGATAACAAATACCCGGGCAGACCATTTATACATATTAAAAAAAGAAAAGGACCTAGAATCGATCCCTGTGGAACGCCAATTTTTAGCACAGATCTAGAAGACTTCGATCCGTTTATTGATACATGTTATCCATACATAAAAAATTTCGTCATAATACCTATAAGCCAACTTTTACAATGAGATTTTTTAGTTGAGGATGTAAAATAAATATAATCATAACTAATTTATATGTATGCAATATTTGCCATATTTCATAAAATTATAATTATTTTTAATCTTTTAAGAGCCTTACAAGAAAACGGATTTCGGGTGCAATTATTTTTAACTGACAATAGGTACCTATTCAACGAGTAATTAACAGTTTAATAAAATTTAAATTCGGATTATTTTTGAGATATGATGAGTTTTAGAGTGTACAATACTTCAAAAAAAAACTGATTCTGGTTTATTTAATTCTGTAGGTTTTTTTAAATGTTTCCATCTCTTTTTGTTTGATTATTAAAAAACGTGTAAGAACTAAGAATAAACCTACATACTTGTTTTTGTGTTACTTTGTTGGCGTGGAATTTGATCCTATTATTGCGCAATAAAGATTCAAGAACTGTGTAGGTAGGTAAGTACTATTTTGTACTGTGAATGTCCTCTTATGGAAAATGACCAGTATCACAATTATTTTAATAGTAAACTATTTGACGTGATTTACAAACAAAATAAACATTTCTTAATTATTTTTGATTACCCTTAGAAATAGGACTTAATATTTAACGCGTCTATTGATTTAGCCGTTTATACATCGCATATTGACCAATTATGATAAAAACATGCTGCACATTCGAAAATAATAATCAATTGATGACGACAGTATCAAAAAATCGTCAATTTGATGATTTTAAGGGAACACTCATATTTAAAAAAATCAATATACTGGTTTTTATTTTCGACCATTTCCGGAATGTTTCTGTAAAAATTACCGACTCCCTACAGCTCCTCGGTATAGAGCTATCGTCCAATTTGAACTTTGGGCAGCACATCGAGTCCAAAGCAAAAACTGCAGCAAAGAAACTAGGTATTCTTTCTAAGGTCAGGCGATACTTCACTCCAGAACAGCTGCTTCAACTGTATCAAGCACAAGTTCGGTCTTGTATGGAGTATTGCTGCCATCTTTGGGATGGATCCGCCAAATACCAACTGGCAACTTTGGACTCGGTGGAAAAACGAGCTAAGAGACTCATAGGTGACCCTACTCTGACAGACACCAAGTTGCAGAGTCTCGATCATCGGCGTAGGGTAGCTCGTCTGTCGGTGTTCTACAGAATATATTTCGGAGAGTGTGCGAAGGAATTGCACGATCTAATTCCCCCAACAACCTTCCGCCATCGGGACACTAGGCGCGGTCGATCGTTCCATCCTTATGTCATTGATATGCCAGCTACGCGCACAAAACGCTTTGACACTACTTTCTTGATGCGCACGGCTAAGGAATGGAACTCGTTACCCGCGTCTGTGTTTCCCGAACGATACAATCTGGGTGCCTTCAAGGCCAGAGTGAATAGGCTGCTATTAGGCAGGCATGCTCCACCTTCGACCGCATCGTCACTTAACATCAGGTGAGATTGCGGTCAAATGCCTGTCTATTTGGAAAGTTATCTACATTATAAAATTTATCATAATGTAAAATAATAGTATAAATAAAGAAGGAAACAGGCTTATCAGTTCAAGACAACAATCCATTGTCGTCAATTACTAAAACTATGTTAGCGTATCCTTGGTAAAGCATCTACTTAGAAATTACGGACAATTTGTAAAATTATTAAAACGTAGGGGGAGTCCGGGAGAGATTAGCCGCTTTTCACTCGAATGCTCATAAATCTTTTTATACTTCCAAATCGCTATTTTTTATGAATTGTATCTTAAGCTGCATTATTTAGCTATATCTTCTCTTAAGAAAGTTTACTACATCATTAATAGTTAATGAGTAATTAGCGATTTCTCCTAAAGTGGAATTCGGCTAATGTCTCCCGCCTGGGCGGGAGACTTTATCCACCAAGTAGGGAGACTTTATCCGGGTATAATAATAGGCAAAATAATATTATAAACTGTAATTCAATAAATAAATTTAATCATAAAAATACGGCACATAGTATTACATAGCAAATGAGAACACGAGGAGGGTACTTTGAGTACCTTTCTTTAAGACACATAAGTGAGGAATCAACTATTATCACATTGATTTATACTCCATAGCATACTTAGTTACTTATACAATAGCAAGTGTTTGAAGTCCAATAAACTGGATACTTTTTGGAAGTATGTATTTGTTTCATATTCATATGCCAGCTTCATAGCCGCCTGTTTGGTTAGTCTCCATAACTCCTTTTGGTGCAAGTTAGAAGATAATTATTGACAAGTGCTTTCTCTTTCTCGATTGTAAATATCAGAGCTGTTTTAAACTGGATTCCTTGTACAGTTATTTTAGTCAATTTGAACTTGTCTCTTAATTAATTTCATGAGGTATTTCAATCAATTCCATATTCTAAAGCAACACTTCTAGAAGATTTTTCTTTACCAATGTCAACTAAAGCATTTTTTATTACTGACTGAACTAAATTGCTTCTGTTCCTAGTTATTTCTTTTTTATATTTGAAAGACATTTTGGATGATTATCTGAAATGAAATAAAATAAAATATTATTGTAGGAGAAACTACCCTGATTGCAGGAAAGATTAGTGGCTAAAGTCTCCTCCCGACGCCCGGCTAATGTCTCCCACCCTACGCCTAGCTGTCCGTTATTACATTTTCATAAAAAACTATGACACTTATGTAAAAATTGTCTACCGTGAATGTTACTAGGATAATTACACTTACGATGTATATAAATTACGTCCTAGAATCTATTCACAGTAAATAACAGAATTCAAAAATCAGAAATTGAAAAATTTTACTTACCGGGTACGAAAATGTATTTTTACTTCTCACTCCTAAACCAAACTGCCGATTACAACGTCGTCACATGAGCAAGGTGGGGGGTGCCTATGGAGTCTAAGATGTATGGCAATGTCTCAAAATCTAGTACTACAAAGATTCTATAAGCAGTGGCTATTGTCTCCCACCTGCTAAACTCTCCCGGACTCCCCCTACTAATAACATAGTATTATTTCTTTGTATGTACGTCAAATTGCAACACGTTTAACGTTTTTTAATATGTATGTGTAAAAGAAATTGCGTATTTAATATATTTATATAACCTTCAATAGATATATATTAGTTTTTCTTGACAAACACGACGTGTTTTGCGTAAGAAAATATCAGTACCAAGAATATAAATAGCTGTCAAGAAAATGAATTTGAAATAATTGAAATAAACGTAGTAAAAGTAGGTAATTTTAAAAGAAAATAAGTAGGTACCTACTCACTGATTAACATAAAAGCTACAGATTTTTTACATAAAATGGGCTTAAGAAACGTAAGCTAACTTTCACGGCTTTTAAAGCCCTTTTGTAATGATTTGTTCCACACTAAATTATTATTACCACACACCACAGAAATACTAATTATTACGTTGTACAAACAGTAATAATATAAAGACGGACTGTAACCGTAGTTTACCAGCAAACCATAGCACTCAAGGGTGACTCTAGCCCATGGAGTACCCGAGTGCAATTTTTACCGTGGCGCTCTATAAAAAGAGAAAAAAAAGTGTGTGTGTGCAATTCACACACGGCAGAAGTGAAGCTTCCGAAAAATATCCTACGAGATATTTTTTTCACCAATAATATAAAATACTATGTAATGTATTCTATCTCAATCTCTCGCCGACTTAATCCTGTACATTTATGACTGTGTTCGTTTCTTTACCGTGACACATTTTCATTTCATCAAGTTTCAAATCACAGCGATTCTAAAAAAGTTTCACTGCAAAAAGGTCAGCCAAAAACATGCGGCTTTTTGTGTATAAAAACTATTATATAATGGTACTCTCTAACGATACCTATCGATTTGCGCCAATGTGCCCCCTAAGAGCTTCGGGTGCACCGCACCCGTGCACTATAGGTAAAGCCGCCCTTGAAAGCACGTACTAGACCGTTAGTACATATAAAAAATAGCCAACATACGTAATAAATAGCCTAGTAGGTACTTAGCAAGCTGGCAAAAATGGTCGAAAATAATATTTGAGCTGTTAATACCATCAACAGTCAACAACTCTACCCTAAATCTTTTGACAAAAAAAGGGTTCGATTGTTATTTTATTATTTTATATTAAATAATTCGTTATTGTTTTAATATTTAAGTTACAACTGAACTTTTGTCCGCAGATAGAAACTTACTAGAATCGTTCCTACGAGGTTGCCGCATGGACTTTGAGAGGGCACGCAAAAAACTTGAAACATTCTGCTACGCTCGCTCGCGGTTCCGAGATCTCTTTGAAAACCGCTCTCTCACAGAACCACCCCTAAACGACGTGTGTAAATTCCTGTAAGTCAATACTTTTTTATATTTTTAGTAACCTTATAATTTATTACTTATCTTATACTATTAAACGAGCAATTCTTGTATATATATATATATATATATATTTTCTGAATCTCGGAATCGGCTCCAACGATTTTCGTGAAATTTAGTATGCAGGGGATTTCGGAGGCGAAAAATTGATCTAGCTAGGATTCATTTAAAAAAAATGTCGTTTTATACCTGTTTTTAAGCAATGAAAAAATATCATTAGAATACGAAGCTTAATTTCACTACGCGTCAACGTAGCTTTAATGGCGTAATTAGGAAATCGGCGGGCGTCAAATCGTGTTGACCCGGGTTCGAATCTCAGTCTCCAGATAATTTTTTTTTCTTTTTTTTTTTAATTTCACTCGTGATTTATTATTTAAATAAAATTAAAATATAAAAATAACGAAAAAAAAAAACAAAAAATAAAATGAAAATACCGAGCTTGGCTCGGTCACCCAGGTACTTTATAAATAAATAGCGGACCCGACAGACGTTGTCCTGCCCGGAAAACAGCTACCAAATTTGATTGCTTACATACCGATAGCAGCGCCACCTACCGGGTCCGATTGAGATAAAAACTACCCTATCTCCCAAGTTGGACCAAATTACAGATGCTTACAAAATTTGATAAAGATTGGTTTAGTAGTTTCGGAGTTTATCGCCCACATACATCGTGACATCGTGATCCTTCGCTTACATGTAGAAAGAGGCCTGTGCCCAGCAGTGGGATATTACAGGCTGAAGCGTATGAATCAAATTTGAGCATTAGATTATTGAGCAACGCGTACATATATTGTTGAACATTTAAATTCAAAATTAGTGTTAAATTTAAACAACATAATTATAAGTCATGCGATTTTGACAAATTGTTATACTAAATTGACTATTCATCACATCTTTAAAAAAATTGCGTACGTACAAAGTACACATGTCAGTTTTTTTTTTGTTTTTTTTTTTTTTGTTCGAGGTTTACCACGTCTACGACTAGATGGCACTAGTAATAAATCACGGTGACAAAATTATTTCTTGTAAGTATGTAATTATTGAACAATCCAATATATTAAGTTGAAGCATCTCTAGTAGTGGTTTTAATTGTACTCCTGGTTGTGTTCGACAAGGTCTTGGGAATTAACACTAATTTAAAAAAAAAACGAATTTAAAATACAAAAAAAACTAGTTGAAAAAAAAAACAAAAAGCCAATGTCGCGGTGTTCCCAGGCGACCACCCATCCAAGTAAAGACCGTCACGACGCTGCCGCGTGACCGGTCGCTCAAATTTTACCCCTCGTGTGCCTAAAGAAGTTTCACTTCAAAAATCTAAAGTTAAGTGATCAATCGAACGATGTTAGTAATGGGGGCTTTACACGCTACGATAAATTGTAACAATTTAATGAACGATTCTTTCCTTATATTTATGTTGATATTTTTTTTTTTACTTAATTCTGCGATATCTTTCCGTATTTCTTAAGCAAAAAAGGGCAAATACTTTTCAATATCATATAAAGAAAACAGGTGGAGTAAAGAAAGCGTTCAAAGAATTAGAATCGAAAAAGAATTGGATGCCAAATATCAAAGATAAACAGGGAATAAGTTCTTCAAAAAGATCAGATATATTAAATATTGCTACGGAGTATTATAAAGAGCTGTACAAAAGCAAAAGTAACGAACTTGCAACGATTATGGAAGACGATACGCAAGATACTGAATCTATACCACAAATTTTAAAAGAAGAAACAGAAAGAGCTATTTCTACGCAGAAGTTAGGAAAAACACCCGGACCAGACCAGATCACCAATGAACTCCTTAAAATATCCATGCCGGTAATTGTCCCTACATTAACCAATTTGTTTAACGAAATAGTAACAGCAGAAGTTATCCCAGAAGATTGGACGAAGTCAGTGATAGTTTTGTTACACAAAAAAGGAGACAAAGGAGATATTAACAATTATAGGCCAATTAGCTTAATGTCTAATATATATAAGGTATTTTCTAAAATAATATTACTTAGAATAACTAACATCCTTGATGAAAACCAACCGAGGGAGCAAGGTGGATTTAGGAACAACTTCTCGACCATTGACCACATACACGTCCTACGCCAGATACTTCAGAAATACAGAGAATACAACAAAATATATTATTTGGGTTTCGTAGACTTCAACAAGGCATTTGATTCCCTGGAACACCACTATATATGGAAATCATTAGAACAACAAGGGGTCCATAAAAAGTACATACGTATACTAAAAATGATTTATGGGAAAAGCACGGCACAAATAAAACTGGAAAGATCAGGTGAAGAGTTCCCGATAGAAAGAGGCGTCCGTCAAGGAGACCCTATCTCGCCGAAGATATTCTCAGCTGTGTTGGAGTTGATCTTTAGGAGACTGGATTGGGATAATTTCGGGATCAACGTGAACGGAGAAAAATTGAGTCATTTGAGATTCGCTGATGACCTAATACTTTTCGCCGAATGCCCGATGACTTTGGAAAAAATGCTACAACAACTATCAGATGAAAGTGCAAATGCGGGGCTCACAATGAATATAACAAAGACAAAAGTAATGAGCAATTCCTCACAAAAAATGCTATTTCAGTTAATAATCAGCAATTAGAATATGTAAGCGAATACATTTATTTGGGACAATTAGTTTCAACGACAGGGTGCATGCAGAAAGAATTAGAAAGAAGAATAGCAAACACTTGGAAGAGATTCTGGTCGTTGAGCGAAGTAATGAAGAATAAAGAAATGCCTATGGCAGAGAAACGAAAAGTCTTCAATGCTTGCATACTGCCATGTCTCACATACGGGTGTCAAACTTGGGCCCTAACTGAACAACAACAGAATAAATTAAAAATATGTCAAAACGGGATAGAAAGAAGCGTATTGGGAGTAAGAAGAAGGGATAAAATACAATTAAAAATTATAAAAGGAAAAACTAAGTTTGAAAAAGTTCAATCAGTATGCAGAAAATTAAAATGGCGTTGGACAGGACATATGTTGAGAGAAAAGAAAGAGAAATGGACCAGAATAATTACAGAATGGTATCCTAGAGAAAGCAGAAGAAGTAGAGGAAGACAACCGAAGCGATGGGAAGACGATTTGAAGCAAGTAGCGGGGCCAGAATGGCTACGTACAGCAAAGGACAGAAATAAATGGAAATCCTTAGAGGAGGCCTTTGTCGAAAGACAAGCTGTTAAGAGGAGAGATAAGCCGAATGCCGAGAATACGTTTTAGTTTAGTAAATTTATAGTTTTCTTACCTCTTTTATTATCAGAATTATATTGTATTCTTAGAAGTAATGTTTAGTCAAATAAGTTAAAATCTAACAGCAATAAAGGCTTATTTTATTTTATTTTATTTTATTTTATTTTATTTTAATGAACGATTTATCGCTCCAACAAATCGAAAGAGTAGAGTACAACTGTTCACTCTAACTCCAATCCCAAAAAATCGCTACAATCTCCCGTTTACACACAACGATAAATTGTAACAATCTGATCGTTACGATAATTGCTACAACTTATCGTTGCGTGTAAAGCCCGCTTAAGATGTAAAACAGTCCATAAAGACTACGAATGCTACATAAACTAACAAAAGGGGGGATGGATTAATCTCCTTCGTATGTGAGAAGGAGGCTTAGATCTCAATTACATGTACCTACCTACAACCAACAAGTTAAGATTATTTGGCATGTACTTAATAAATATTTGTTTGTATGTTATACGACTATACCTTTGCTTATTGGTTTTGGCGAGATCTACTATAGGTAACTATTACCTATTGTAATCAAACGTCTCTAAACTTTAAACATATATTTTGATTGCACTACATAATATTGTATTGTCATTACATAGGAAATTTGTTAGTAAAACAAAAAACCTAGTGTCTACAAACATACCAAACCATACATTATAATCAGACATTACATATAGCTATCTATAGTACTGAAATATATAAGATACGTATCGTAAAAATTAATAATAATGATATACACGATATTTAGGAAACGTTTTAATTTATGCGTAAATTTCCATTCCTCATACGTGTTAAAAAGCTGGGCTTCTAGACCGTCTTATTTCTGCCGTAATAAATAGGTAAACAGTCACTACACTATACAAGGCCCAAGATCATTAATAGAAGTTTTACCAACAATACTTGAAGTAAACAAATCATAAATCAAAATAAAATAAAATATTTAAAGTTAAAACACGAAACACGTTAAAGTACCTGATTGCCTACCTGACAGTACCTGATCGAATTTTCTGATACTTTCTGCATATTAAATAATCTTATTGTATTTATCTGATATTAAGGTCGAACATAAACATCAGACAAATACACGACATAAAGACGACCGTATCACGTTCCTAACTTACTGGAGCAACATTAATATCGACATTGTGGTAATACATTGAATGGTGCTCAACCGATTCCGTAGACGAGAACTGAATATATAGATAGATAATAAAATCACTCAAGGACTTAGAAGAAGGAAATAAATCGGTATAATTTGTCTACAAATTTCATGGTCAAATTACTGAATGGACAGACGCTTCTTTTTTTTAAATTGTCTATAAATGTTTAGCATTTAAACAAAGATATAAATTTTAAATAAATAAATATATTTAACATACACACAGTCGTCTTTTCCTAAGAAAAAGAAAGATATAATGGTCTAAGATCCGGAATATAACAAAATCTTAAAAGATAAAAAAAAAAATTGCAGCAGGCTTCTGGTGGCAGATATGTTGTTTTTATAAATTCACAATATTGAAATAAGCCTATAAAAATTGTTTCATCTAATTAACAGATGAGGGAAGATTTAGCTTCTCGGATCTTAGACCATAAGGAATAACTTTATGCTTGTGTTACCTTCTAACAATCGACCACTGATATATATAATATATTTTTTTGTTGATAAATATACGTATAAATAACACATACATAAATAAATATCAATATTACACTCACTCAGTGGAAATCGAAGCCACAACCCCCGGAGCAGAATGCAGGGCCACTACAAACTTCATCAACGGATTAGTCAGCTTAGTCAAATTTTTTTGTTATTTTTTAACCGACTTCAAACAAGGAGGAGGTTACTTAATTCGACCGTATATATGTATATGTATTTATATATTTTTTTATGTATGTTCGGGCATAACTTCATCGTTTATGAACCGATTTTGATAATTCTTTTTTTGTTGGAAAGGAGATATCCCAACTTAGGTACCATGATAAGGAAACCAGGATCTGATGATGGAATCCCAGAGAAATCGAGGCGAACACTCAAAAATCGTAGTGACAAATAGTGCGTTTGTTAATTTTTTTCGTCAACTTACGTATTACTTGTCGATGTAATTGAAGTCGTTTTTTTTTTCGTTTGCGAGCAAACACAATTATCTGTAAACTTGATGATATTTTTAGATTACAAATGTTTCCTATACATCATAATATGCGTACAAGACGCGGAAATGTTCTGAATAACATAATTTGTATGTATTTATTACTAATTTATGTATACCTACATGTAGTTATATTATTAAATATATATTTATTACTTGCCCTGTGTTTACTTAAAAATATGCGGTATGAGTATAAGTAAATATTTTTGTAAGCAGATTTTGATTTGAAACGTTTAGTATCTAAGTATTGCAGTTTAATGCTATTATAGTGCGAAGTGCTGACTAAAACAATTACAATTTCCTTAAAATGCAGGTCAAGGGAATTGATACTTTCTTGGTATTTTTCTTCTGTTGTCTTTCGTGTTTAAATTTAATATATTATTTTATAACCATGTAAAGTTTTAAGTTTAAGATTTTATTGACGACTTTTCATTGCAGCCATATTAAATAATCGGATTGACTTTAGAAAGTAATAAATATCTCATTTTTGCAGAATAAAAACTGTATTATGTTCCAAAACATACGATATAAAGCTACTATGATATTGCTTAAGTTTATTTATATCTATACTAATATATAAAGCTGAAGAGTTTGTTTGTTTGTTTGTTTGTTTGTTTGAACGTGGTAATCTCTGGAACTACTGGGCCGATTTGAAAAATTCTTTCAGTGTTAGATAGCCCATTTATCGAGGAAGGCTATAGACTATGTATCATCACGCTAAGAGCAATAGGAGCGGAGTCCACGCCGACGAAGTCGCGCGCAGAAGCTAGTTAATTTAATAAATCGCATTAGTTACTTTACTACATTCGTTTCTGCGCAGTAATGTCGGGAAGTAGTTTATTGACCGTCTACACTCTACATGTGTGTTGCCCACACGCACACATACATAGATTATACACTATGTACTGGGTACACGCACATAGTTTAAGAACAGTAATTCATAACAGGTGAAACCGCGTCGTTTAGTTTATTTTAACGTTAACCTAATTAAAGAAATGGTGCAGTAAGAACCTTAACAATAGAAGTTACTTGTGTATTGACAGCCTTAATTGCGGATTCGAAGCCGTAAGGTTAATTATGTAAGTGATAAGAAAGATATTATGGTGAAATAAACTTGCGTATCTCGAGAAAAATTTTGCAGAAAACTTTTTATTCCAAGCGTACCTAAATGTCTAGTAATCTAACATACCAAACCATGTAAAAAAATAATTTTTTTTTAAATAACAATAGTTTATTAAACATTATACATATTTACAAGTCACAACTTAAGAACTAAATATTTACAATTTTACAGATAGTTTTGGTACAAATCATGTCCGCGTGGAATTGTGCCAAGAATACTGGCAGCATTTCCCCGCCCCGTTGTAAAAAATTCATCATATCCAACAATAACGAAAGAGTTAATATTTTTTCTTGATTTTATATAGAGACATAGTACCCCTACCCAAGCTGACAGATGAGGGCCTTCGCGTGACTATCTTCAGGGTGAGGCCGAACTACCCGGAGAGCGCGGCAGACATTGCGGCCGCCGTGCGAGCCATCCTGCTCATCAGCGATGTGCGCATGCACGACGAGACCCTCATCGCGGGTGACGTTTTCGTTTGGGAGGTAAAAATAATACACTAAATAACACACTGCTATATATTTACTTGGGGTAAATGTCAAGGCTTTAGTTGTCTAGACGTAATTGGTTAATAGCCGGTAAATATATAGATCGAATAAAATTAACAAACAGAATTTAAACTAGACCATTAATTCGTTCGAGAAATTTCGACACTAAAGTTAATATTTTCTCAGGCTTCACATGTACGAGCATCGATAGCAGCGCGCGTTGCTGCCGCTGCGGGTATAGTGCGCCGCAGTATACAACTCGCTCAAGCGGCGTATCCGCAGCGTATGCGTCGAATCCACGTAGTCGGAGCTCCCACACTTATCGCTTCTTCATTACACCTCATGCGTTCCTGTGTTAATGAGAAGGTTCGAAAACGGGTAAGCACCTACTTGAAAGTTAAACTTCTGGTTAAAATTATTGGAGTTTACTCCTTAGGAAATGATTTTCATTTAAGGACCCCGGTATGAAAAAAATATAAGGAGTAAAATCTATTGAACAAAGGCCTCGTTACGTTGCTCGTAACGCCATCTATTGAAACCCAATAGGTTTAAGATTGATTGCGTAACGACGTTTTCTAATAACGCCATCTTAGATAGATAGATGTTTTTATTTGATTAGTTTATTTACCATTTGATATCGTATCCTTTTTATTAGACTAGTAAGCCTTTTTGTGCCTAAATAGGCAATCTGTCTAAATAGACAATCGATCTGAAGGAGTAAACTCCAGTCGTGTTTTTAAAACACGCAAGTTTATTTTAGCTTTATAAAATATATAACATAATTATATTAAGAGTATTATAAGTATTATAACGTTGTTAATTGTTAAAAGTGACGTATTAAAAATAGACGGTAGGTACCTAATCCTGACCCTTCTCGATATGAGTGGACAGGAAATAATTATTGCAAGCTCACGGTTAAAATTCAACTATATATATCTCATAACAGGTGCCGAATGTGTGAATATTCGCACACAGCCTTCAGAGGGTATTGGCCTTTACAGACGGCTGTGGTTGTATTAATTTATTCAAAATTAAAATTAACTTCGATATACTGTCAAATTATAATAAACTAGATGACCCAGCAAAGTTTATCGATTTTTCCTAAACGGATACGACAAAAAAAATGTATCCAATTTGATGTAACCATTCGGTATGTTATGTATAAGTTTATTGTGTAAATTACGGATGTCACCAAATGATATTTTAATTTCAGTACTACTTACATTCAAAAACTGAGGAGTTACTGGATCATTTCCCGGCTCGCGTGCTGCCAGTCGAGTGGGGTGGTGAAGAGGAGTCCATAGAAATACTCACGAAGAAGTGGAAACGTCGCGTTGACGAAGTCCGCGACTACCTTCGCTATCTCAGCGAGCTATGTGACGTCACTCCCGATATATCGTACGGCGACGACATCTACGGGGCTGTGGGTTCGTTCCGGAAACTTGACATCGATTAGATTTTAACTAATCGATAATTTAGGTTAATGGAGGCTTTACACGCTACGATAAATTGTAACAATTTATTGAACGATTTATCGCTCCAACAAATCGAAAGAGTAGAGCACTGTTCACTCCAACTTCAATCCCAATAAATCGCTACAATCTCCCGTTTACACGCAACGATAAATTGTAACAATCTGGATCGTTACGATAAATTGTTACAATTTATCGTAGCGTGTAAAGCCTGCTTTAGGTTAAGAGTACAGTGTAGTTTAGTAGTTAGAATTAGATTTTATTTGTGTAATGCAAAGTCCATAATTATTATGTCTAGTGTTTAAAAGACTTATTAAATTGGTCCTTACTTTCATTTGTCCTTATCGTCGGTTAAATATAATAAATTTAATTCTTTGGATACCGAATTTTCGGACTTAAATGTTAAACTTATCGTTTCGTTATATATGAGCCAGTTAATTTTTAGCGTAATCATTTTTGTGTTATTTATATAACTAGTCATTTTTTAGTACGTCAACAACTCAACAATATACCAAATTACAAAGTTAAGGAAGAGCTTAATTAATGAATTTCGAGTGTTCAGATTTAAACAAAAATGTATATGTTTCGCCTTTGTCCTTGGCTCAATATAGGACTGGTTTATATTATGACTCTATGCTGATACTGCGTAATTTTTTTATATATATTACTACCATAAAAATAATATACTTCTAATTATGTTAATTCCTCTCTGTCTAATCTAACTAGTTCAAAATTAAATCTCCTCAAAAAATTTCTATTAATTTTGTACAAGTTTCAGTCCTTTGTACAATTTACATCAATTTTGAAACTTGTTATTTTTTTACGTGTTAGGTATCTATACATACTTATAAAACAAGTGCCGAAAAAGAAACACAAGAAAATTATTGCTATCTTTCTACTTACTATACACACACAAGTGCGAGTCGGACTCGCGCACGAAGGGTTCCGTACCATTGACTAGGTAAACAACAGTAGGCACATTGATTTTAGTTTTGGGCAAAAAGCGGCAAAAAAATCACTTTTGTTGTATGAGAGCCTGCCTTAAATTTTTTTTTTATTTTAATTTTATTATTTATGATTAAAGTAAATTATATACAACTGAGTATTTTGTGAATATTTCAAGTGCCTACCTGTTGCCATTATTGATATCGAGCAAAAAAGGGCAAGAAAATCGTGTTTGTTCTATGGCAGCCACCCTTAAATATTTATTTTATTTTGTTTTTAGTATTTGTTGTTATAGCGGCAACAGAAATACATAATTTGTGAAAATTTCAACTGTCTAGCTATCGCCGCTCTTGAGACACAGCCTGGTGACAGACGGACGGACGGAGAGCGAAGTCTTAGTAATAGGGTCCCGTTATTACCCTTTGGGTACGGAACCCTAAAAAAAGCAGAATCGTAATGATTTTTTTTCGATTTAAAGATTATTTTAGAAAATATTATACAGTGGTTTTTTATCTATAAATTATGTGTGTGTTTATGTGTTTGTTTGCGTGTGTGTAAGTGTTTATCATAAACGCTTTTATATTTCTTTTATACTAGGTAGATATACCTACATAATATTATGTATTAAGAACTAAACTTTTTAAAATCATATCAAAAAATTTCGATCCAGCGGGATTTGAACCCGCGCCTTCTGACGTGCCGTGTCAGCGCTCTGCCAACTGAGCTATGGATCCACATCAAACTGGGTCGAAATTCTTGGTTGCATTCCAGCTTGATGTGGATCCATAGCTCAGTTGGCAGAGCGCTGACACGGCACGTCAGAAGGCGCGGGTTCAAATCCCGCTGGATCGAAAAATTTTGATATGATTTTTAAAATGTTTATAATTTCCTCATGTGTGGGTAACACAAAAATAAAAAAAATAAAAAGAACTAAACTATTTAGCTAAGTTAGTATAACTGAAAAAAAATTATTACCTTTTCCCCTCATAGTAGATACCTACATTAGCATATTGTGATAAAACTGGTAATATATATATTTTATTACACGTAATTACATATTATGTAGTTTTATTTGTGTGTATTAAATTCCTTCCTTATGGCATAGGAATCGCTAGAAGCGTGTTTAATGTGGGCGTACCGGACGTGGAAGTAACCTTTGAAATTTAGGTACTAGCCGCGGTTTCACCTGCGTTAATTTAAAAAAAAACTAAAACGCACGGCGCGACACGTTGTCGTTTCATTTAATTTCATACTATTTCCTAAATTATGCGTCCAAATTAAACACTATAAAAATTTCTCTTCAGCCTGTATATCCAACTGCTGGGTATAGGCCTCTATCTCTTTGTAAGAGAAGGATCAGAGCTTAATCCACCACCCTGCTCTACTGCAGGTTGGGTATATTGCCTATTATGAGTAACGATCGCTATCAGGTGTACATGATAACAACCGGGACCGACGTTAACGCTGGAGAGACCCACAAGGACTAACAGCCAGACCGGAAATAAATATTTGTATATTAAACACAAATATCAACTTCGGGCGGGAATCGAACCCGCGACCAAAGACAAAATTTATCTTCATAAAATTGCCTTGTTGATGACGTATTTTTCATATTAGCAAGATGCCTGGTTAATACTAATGCAATAAAATCATATTTTGTTTTTTTGCGATCATTAATTCGTTCCGGAATACAGAGTTATTTTAAAACTATGATATCCTCTGAGATATTCATTGTAATCAAATGATGTCACGGAGAATTTTGTTAAAAAAATAAATACTTTCGATGAATAACATATTTATTTGAATAAGGATTTATGTCATGTTTATAATCAATAAAACTAATCTCGCAAGCAATGCATTATTTTAGAACAAACTAGATTACCAAAAAAAGACTATAATGAGATGGACATATTATGCTGTCGTCATGTCGTAGAATTTTTTTTAGAACTTTTAATGGTGATCAATCCTGTCAGTGCACAGTTTTTGGGTATTGGGTAGGTTTAACCGTTTGCGCAGCGTAGGCACACAACAGAAGCTCACAAAAAGATTTTTTTTCCAGTTTTAAAATTTATTACGATTTTGACATTAATACCGAACCCTGTAGCAGAGTTGTGTTCAAGTAACGGAAGTCGGAAGTGATAATTATCTATAATACCTATCTTTAATCGAGCAATTCTTGTATATATAATCTGAATCTCGGAAACGGCTCAAACGATTTTCATGAAATTTGTATGCGGGGTTTTAGGGGTCGATAAATCGATCTAGCTAGGGTTTACGATTCAGCCTGTAATATTTATTTATTTATTTATTTACACTTTTTTGCACACCAACACAGTAAGTAACAAAAATTTAATAAAGTGAACAAAACTGTTGGGCATAGGCCTCTTCCCCATGTAGGAGAAGGATCGAAGCTTAATCCACCACGCTGCTCCAATGCGGGTTGGCGGATATATTCCCTACTGCCTACTATGAGTAACAACCGGGACCGATATTGACCTATGAGTGTACAAACATTACGTCGCACCTAAACATTATGTTAATAGCGTAATCAAAATGCCTCTCGACAAAATATTTCTATATACATATATTGTCGTGTCCGCTGTTCATATACGGAAGGCTTGAATAATTCCTGATATGAGAAATCATTTGATTATATTACTAGAGATATATTACAAAATTATTTTATAATAGATATTGTGTTTTATTCGCATTTCTTAACGGTCTAATCTATATACATACAGGTATATGAGATTTCCACCTATATATTGACTCATCACGATATCTCTGGGAAACCATAACCATAAGGCGTAGAGACTCAATGAGGTAGCAAAGAGCAACACATCATTCATCATCATCATTTCAGCCTATCGCAGTCCACTGCTGGACATAGGCCTACACAAGTTCGCGCCAAAAATTACGTGAACTCATGTGTTTTGCCCATAGTCACCACGCTGGGCAGGCGGGTTGGTGACCGCAGGACTGGCTTTGTCGCACCGAAGACGCTGCTGCCCGTCTTCTGCCTGTGTATTTCAAAGCCAGCAGTTGGATGGATATCCCGCCATCGGTCGGCTTTTTAAGTTCCAAGGTGGTAGTGGAACTGTGTTATCCCTTAGTCGCCTCTTACGACACCCACGGGAAGAGAGGGGGAGGCTAAATTCTTTGCCGTAGCCACACAGCAAAGAGCCAAGAGCAACACGGTGTACATTATTACAACCGGGACCGACGCGATGGCTTAACGT
Source organism: Melitaea athalia (assembly GCA_905220545.2). Lineage (NCBI taxonomy): Eukaryota > Metazoa > Arthropoda > Insecta > Lepidoptera > Nymphalidae > Melitaea > Melitaea athalia. The sequence continues at coordinate 14,325,853 of HG992196.1, forward strand.
GGTCTCCGAGGCACGATGGGGAGGCCCACAAGGACTGTACAAACATCCAGACAACGGCAAACATCTGTATGGCCACTACAAATGTTTGTCATGTGTGGGGATCGAACCTGCAACCGCCAGCGCAACAGGCACAAACCACTGCTGTGACCGTTGCTCCAACGCGTTGTCACTATATATATACATAGATATTTATTTCGCTCCGATTTTTTTTACTACATTTAGGATAATTATATTTATTTCCTCAGTAAATAAACTACCATACCTTAGACCTACAATATTATAGTAGTCATTACATTTTAGTAGTATTTCAACTAGTTACAGAACTGTTCAAGTCCTGTTCAAGTTCAACTTTTTTTTATGAAGTATCTTTTTATAGAGTAATTATATCTTATTTTTACAAAAGTTACAGTTCATTATAATGCATACTACTCCTTGTACAAAAACTGCTACTTAATAAATCAACACATACAGCTACAGTTCCATGACAACTATTAAAATTCTATTTAAAAATGTGGTTTATTTTATAAGACGAGTTCACAAAATAGAAAAAAAAACTAGTAACACAAGATAATTAAGAACTAAACAGGTGTGCATAAAAAATAAAGATAGGCACGTGGAACCGTTCTTTTTGTTACCATGTCTTTTAAATTCAACAGTTCAAAAACCCCAACTTTACAGTGTTGGGGTATATGAACCTTTACGATAAAATTCTTGTGTCGCGGTGTTTGTTACCAAACGCCTCCGAAACGGCTGGACCGATTTTTATGAAATTTTGTGTGCATATCGGGTAGGTCTGAGAATCAGCCAAAATCTATTTTATCATTCCCTAAATGATAAGTGTGACGAATGAAAAAAAATGAAAAAAAAACACGACTGAATATTGTTTTTATTTTTTTGACAATATATGTTATAATGATTTGGCATTGAAAAACAAATACAACCCTAAATTCCACCCTTCTTCCACCAAGCCCTATTTTTTAATAGCGTTTAGCGGCAAAATAACTTGCCGGGCCAGCTAGTACCTATATTTATAAAATCGAATTTGAACAAGAAGAATTCCGTAGCACTAAACTTATATCTTTATACTCGACTACCAAGGATACATAGGTATGTACATATATTACCAATATATTACACAAAGTTGTCAAAAAGGCAGGCAGGTCACAGGTATGCTGGCTGTGCGAGATAAAGCGAAGCGGCCACACATACGCATAACAGATGAATGATGCTGTATAGGAAACTATACGCTAAATAAATAAAAATAATAAATATCTATAACATACACACACAGTCGTCTGTTCCTAAGGTAAGCAAACTTTATGCTTGTTATAGGTATAACAGTCGGCCCATATAGCGATTTTTTTTTTTCGAAATTACATGTAAATAATACTTACATCAATAAATATAATACATATCGCACCCAAACTCGAGGCGAGAATTGAGCACGCAACCAATGGAGCAGAAAGCAGCGTCATAGCCTCATAGCAAACTGCGCGAACGGGCTAGTCAAATTATAACACGTTATTAGGTCTAATAAAAATAAATTAATAAATCCTAATCCAAGACCTAAAGTAAAGGCGATAACTCTTCTTAAAATTTAAACCGTATACTTTACAGGAATAGTAACTTTAAATTAAAATATTTTTTATTAACTGAACATAGCATAAGGTGACAGCAGCCTGTCTCACCACCATGCGGCCAACCTCCTGAATTATCCATGTCTCCATCTTTATATTAACAACTCTTTTGCCTCGTCCCCGCTTCAGGCGTTTTAATTCCTTGCAGCTTCAGCTCCATCTTGCCTCGTAAAGAGACTTCTTTACAAAGCTTTTAAAAGCATTCCTTTCATTAATTTTTTGCAAAATGGTACGACTTACGAGTATGTAATATTTACAGAGCTATGATAGAAACTTCAATCTTATACGGCTTCAGCATAATTATGGGCAATCGCTGTATCGAAACGTGGAATGCGGAAGCAGCTGAATGTGGTCCAGGATGCTTTTGCGCAGAAGCTACGCATTGCAACCGCATTGTCTTCTTGAACTTGACACTGTTACTCTCTGGGATGCTCCCCCTCAATCTGTATGTCCGCGAAGCCACGCTGTATGAGACGAGGAGGGGAGGCCTCACTGGATCGGGGATCGGAAGGTGGAGTGGATATCTTCAGAGCGGGACCATTGCAAGTACCACCTTTCGAATACAAAAACAATCGGTACAACCAGTACATAGTTATGATGTAAATAACCAGTAATAAGTATAATTATATAAAAAAATACAGTTGAATTCAGAACGACCTTTATTTAAAGTCGGTTAACACACAACATATTTCATTTTACCTACATCTATAACTTTAGATAACAATTAAGCTTTGCCATAATATATATTTTCGTATGATTGCTTAATGATTCAGATTATCGTAAAAAATAGATATTATATTTAAACTTGAAATTGACTACGACAACTGTAAAATATTGCGGTCATCAATATCACGATTATAAAAATCACACGGACGACGCTCTTGTCAGAAAAACTTTGTTTAGTCTTACAAATAATAAAAAAATCGGAGTGTCTGTAATATTAAAAAAAACGCTTTTTACTACGCTCCTGGGGGGGATTGGGGATAGGGTCGGCAACGCGCTTGCGATGCTTCTGGTGTTGCAGGCGTCTATAGGCTACGGTCTTACCATCAGGTGAGCCGTACGCTTGTTTGCCCACCTAGTTACATAAAAAAAAAAATGCAAATGGATCTATACACACGGTATACCAAAATAACATTTTTTACAATTTTTTTCTGTCTGTGTGTCTGTCTGTCTGTCTGTTTGTTCCGGCTAACCACTGAAACGGCTGGACAGATTTTGACGGGACTTTCACTGGCAGATAGCTGATGTAATAAGGTGTAACTTAGGCTACTTTTATTTTGTTTTTTTTTTACTGCGAAATGAACAATAGCTGTTTTGTTAAATTCCACGCGGACAAAGTCGTGGGCGCAGCAGCTAGTCTATACATCTATACATATATAAATAAAATTGTAGTGTCTGTTTTTAATATTAAAATAACCAGATCTATACACGAAACATATACCAAAATACCATTTTTTACAATTTTTGTCTGTCTGTCTGTCTGTTTGTTCCGGCTAATTTCTGAAAAGGCTGGACCTATTTAGACGGGACTTTCACTGTCAGATAGCTGGTGAAATTGCGCGTAACTTAGGCTACTTTTATATAAGAAATTTATTTATTTTAATTTAAAATTATTACGAAACGTCTCGAAAAAATTTTTACGTTCCGTCGCAACTTTAGGTTACTCCCGTACACTCAGTCCACAGAGTACATTATAATTGACTCAGTCCAATCGTTTATTATCTTTTTGACAGTTCCAGACATTTCGAAATTAGTGATTGCCTCACAGTAGGTTATTAATTCGATTTGAAATAATAATCGATTTTATTTAAGAAGAACTTTCAATAGATTTAACGAAATATTTTTAGTCTAAAAATTATATTAATTACAGTTTATTGGTTAGTTTGTTAAATAAATTAGTAGTTGGGTATGTGATTTTCCAAATATATTAATTTGCTCATAGCTCTTGATTTAAACTTGATTTAAACTTTATTAACCATGCATTTGAAAGTTTAATTTCACTAACGCGTGCATAGTTACATTTTAGGGCAGCCGTCGAAAACTAAATAAATGAATGAACAGAGTTATTGCTTTTTACTCTTGGTTTGAAATTAACTGTAAGATTTCGACTTAAACTCGAAAATAATAAAGAAAGATTTTGACAGAGACTACGTCAATATTGATACTATAATTGAAATTGAAATAATTATATTTACAGGTGACGATAGCTCAACTGACGATTTTGGCTCATCATCCTATGAAAATGATTGAATGACGATTCAATCACTTTTGCTTTTTCTACATTTTTATAGCGGTTTATTAGATTTTTTGCATGCCTGACGTTTCGGATACTTTACAGCAACCATGGGCACGGGAGGACCATGTCCTCATGTCCGGAACCTCATAAACCATGATAAAATTAGTTCATTTTAATTATTGAAATTCGCGTAAACATATTACATATATATTTATATTGTTTTCTAAACAATATAAAAAATAAAATAAAGACAAATTGATTATTTCAAATTACCTACAATGTTTAAGTTTAAGTTAAATTTTCTAATCAAAATTTTAATTCAATGCACTTTACATTATATAGTCAAATCCATCAAATACTCATACAAACTTGAATCGATTTATCGTAAGTATCGAGTAACAAATCGCATATGTCTAACCGTAACCATAGCTATAATTATAATAAGTAACCATAGTTACTTCACTATTTACATCGCGATGACAAATGTCAAAAAATGCTTATTAAATAGGGTACTTTCCGTAGTGAAAAATAAATTATAAAATTTGATAAAAATTAAAATTTATATAGAAATACACCTAAATATTCTGATTTTGAATCATATAAAAGCACATTATTGATTTATTATATTGAAATTAAAAGTCGTATATTTTAATCTGTATATCACGTGACCTAAAACACGAGCCGCCATGGTGTGACGTCATACGGGCAATAACAAAGTTCTGTCAGTGCTGTCAACAGCTATCTATATCAATAATATCTATCAATTTTAACTTCAAGGAGTAATAGTTGTGTTCTTTCGTATAATAACTCTTCATATCTTGTTCCAACTGAAATAATATGCATTCATTACTAATTTGTTGATGGTTGTCATAGTAATCGTAGGTTATGTTACTCTCTTACATACGTCAAACACTTTTGTTATTGCACATATTACGTCACCAAAATGGCTGTAGCGTTTTCGCGGTAATAAAAAAGGTTTAAAATTTAATTTAATTTTATGGCATGAAAGCGTGTTTATTTTGCCGAAATATAATTTTTTGTGGCTTTTTATTAGAAAATTAACATTTTGAAGTACTTTTTCAAACATAGTGGAATACCCTATTAGTCCATTATGCGTAAGGGCTGAGAGATTAGAGATTTCATAGACTCATGCAGCTCGGTCAGCTCAAAATGACGATATTTGCAAATCATCGGCATACAGGTGGTAGGGAGAAGAAATGACACGAGAGATATTGTTGATAAACACTGAGAATAATAAGGGAGACAGTACGCCGCCTTGTGGGACCCCAGCAGTGAGATCCAACCAGTCTGACGAATTATCGTCGGATGTTACTCTCTGCTGACGTCCAGAATATATTTAAGTAAAAAAAAATCTAAAACCTGCGAAATTCACAAAAAGCTTTCTATATAAGTAATTATGAGTAGGTACCTACTTTAAACTGAAAAAATATGAACATCTAAATCGACGGTACATAAAGTACATTTTAGCCTTATTTTATTAATCTTAAAAGGTTATCTGGTAATCAGAGTAATCAGACGATTAAATTAATTTATTCATCCGATAATCGGACAACTAATTTATTTTATTCATTCGTTTAGCGGACAACTGGCAATAGCCAAAATATTTAGTATATAAATGGATAATCAAAATGAAATATTTATTTCTCATTGTTTTAATACAATATATAAGTACCTAAGAATAGTTTAATTTTTTTAATACAACAGTTACATGAAATTCATTTTTTGCTACCAAGGTATTTGATTTTTGAGTCACCATATCAACAAATACTAAATAAGTGTTTAATTCTTAATGAAAAGTTATCGCTCTGTTGATAATAATTTATAATTTAATTATTTATGATTTTAACTTTAGAAACAAAAAGATAGTCGACATACTATGTATGTCTGCAACTCTGCAGTACACATGTCACGACCGGGCTTCCGTAGTGATTACGTATCACCACTACAGCCTATCACAGTCCACTGTTGGACATAGGCCTCCACAAGTTCGCGCCCGACATTATGACGCGAACTCATGTGTTTTGCCCATAGTCACCACGCTGGGCAGGCGGGTTGGTGACCGCAGGGCTGGCTTTGTCGCACCGAAGACGCTGCTGCCCGTCTTTGGCCTGGGTATTTCAAAGCCAGCATGAATGGTTATCCCACCATCCATCGGCTTTTTAAGTTCCAAGGTGGTAGTGGAACTGTGTTATCCCTTAGACCCTTAGTCGCCTCTTACGACATTTTAGGTGGCTACATTCTTTAGTGCCGTAACCACACAGCACATACGTATACCAGCTTAAAATTAGTTAAAAGGTTTCTGACTTTCTGTCTAATAGTTTTCTTAATTTTATTTTAATATTTTTTGTATTATTCTTATATTATTCGATTTAAAATTCAATATTAATTTAAGAATCAGGAGAATTTATAAGAACTCACCATAATAAGAACGCAACAATATAAGTGGATTCTTTAACGTCAAGTTGTAATGACACGAGGAGTGTCACTAATTTGTCATTAGTCATTACGTGGCCTTTCAAACAGAATCCGATGATCAGAATAAATAGTGTTTAAAAGATAAAACAAAGCTGTTACAAAAATTTGTTAAAGTACATATTACCGCAGTAAATAATTAGCAAATATGTTTAGCTCATATAAATTATTATGGCTCATTCCTACAATTTTAACAACATTATTATCATATACAAACTGCTACACTATAACAGTTGATGCACACGCCGAAGAATGTTTTTTTGAGAATGTTGAAGCTGGCACTAAAATGGGTAAATAGTTTTAATTCCTTATTGTTTGTTTTATAATTACAACAAGCATTTATTTAAATAAACGTTGTAATGCTTTCGTTTTTCATAGCGTTTGCGTGCCGCAACAGTGCAATGTAGTTTAACAAAAATAGAAAGGATTATCTTGAAATGTAATGAAATTTTCTTGGTAAGTTCTACGTATTATATTTATTACGTTTTCACAGGATTATCTTTCGAAATAGCAGAAGGTGGTTTCTTAGACATAGATGTAAAAATAACCGCTCCCGATGGCGCAGTATTGTATTCTGGACAAAGAGAATCTTCTGGTATTTTCACATTTTCAGCTACTACTTCAGGACGTTATACTTACTGTTTCAGTAATCAAATGTCTACCATGACACCAAAGGTACATTCTCTTGATTAAAAGATAGTGATTCTAAAACAGTTGCATTTCAAATAATTACAATATGTAGTTTGATAATTTGAAAGGAACTTTACTATGAGTTACAATTTTATTGTTAAAAGTACATATTAAAATGAAAGGAAGTGCATTTCTCCTTGAAGTTGTGAATAAATTAATGTTTATTTTTCAGGTTGTAATGTTTAACTTAGAAGTTGGAGAAGCACCAAATAAAAATAATGAAAAGAAAGAAGAAGTAAACCCTAACAAACTTGAAGATATGATCAAAGAGCTTGGTACTACGCTCATAACTGTCAAACATGAACAAGAATACATGCAGGTAACTTAAAAAATTAATTTTTGTCATTTACACGCAACTGTGCTTAATAACAAACCACAGTAGTAGCTTTCTATTAGCAAGGTCTTATGTTCCTAAAGATATATGTACAATACTGGTGTTCTGTGGAAGAATTTTAGGTGAGAAAATTCATAATAAATGAATCCTTCACTTGTAAAGGTCCCCACTAAAATATAAATCCTAAGTCTCGACAAACATCGAATGTGTTTTTAAAACATTTTTCATGTGCAAGGATTACACCTACAGCTGTTAACACAACACAACACCAAGTTGATGTGACCGTTGGACTGATGTGTCGTCAAAATATGCATTTTTTTGCATACTATTTTCTTTATTCCATACTCTGGAATAATAAATATAATAGTTGAAACTTCAAGTATATCCTACATGTAACCTTATTGATAATACCTAAAATCTCTTAAAATATTAAACACAATCAGTTTTCCAGTGTGTATATAAACTAGATAGTGAAATATTATAAAGCTTTGTTATAAATATGATACTTTGCTGTACAAATCGAATTAATATTCTTTACAGGTACGTGACCGCATTCACCGAGCTATCAACGAAAGCACAAACTCTCGTGTAGTAATGTGGTCTATTTTCGAAGCATCTGTACTTCTCGTCATGACGTTAGGACAAGTCTATTATCTTAAAAGATTTTTCGAAGTGCAACGTGTTGTCTAACAATTGTTTCTGTTAAATAGTAAGTTAATAGTATATAATAAATTTTTATATTGACTGAAGTATGAACTAATTTCAGTGTTTAAGTGTCCTAAAAGTTTATGTGAACAGAACATTATTTATAATTTTTTCTAAGAATAAGTCAAATACTAAGTGATGAAATTATCCATGCTAATAAACAGATTGATAATCATGACTTCCAGAATCCCAGCAATATTTTAAAATTAGTTTTTAACTTGCTCTATCTCAACTTTGTATTACTGTTAATATTTTTTTGTTCCCTGTAATAAAAGCACTACTCAGTTTGTACAAAAATCAACTTAAATTAAATCTCATTATAGCAATTCCTAATGACACCAAAATTAATCTTTAAAAGTTAGATTTCATTTATACAATATATACATATACTTTTATATATATTTAAATTTAAACTGTTCTTTTGACGGAGAATGGATCTGTTTAAATTAACGCAATTATCACAATACAATTAAGGACAGTTTTAAATATCTTCCTAATTTATGAAAAATGCTTTTATAGTATTATAATTTGGTCAGTTTTTTTTTTCAAAAAATATTGTGTTTAATGAGTGATCAATAAAGGTAATTGTTTTCAAAAACGTAATCATTATTTTATTACCAATATCTAAAAATATATATTTGTATCATAATATGTATAAGAATGTTATAAAGCCTTATAGTGGTAGGCGAAATCAAAATGAGAAAATGATCCATAAACAAAACCAATAGAATATCACTCAAATATCCCACAAAATGTTATACATAACATCCCTTTATAATGTTACATAAGAAGTTTAACAAAATAAATAGAAAGAAGGTGCAAATATTTTTTATTAAAAAATCATTTATGAATAAAATAGATAAAACACAACTTTTCTTTTCTTTTTTGCTTATTTAAGTATTTTTAACATGACGTATACAAATTGCTTATATCTAAAATTTTCAATAGACTATATACTAAGTTATAACAACTGTAAAAATAACCTTCTGTGTTTATAACACATGACAACAACAACTTAAACAGTAAATCACACATTAACACATTATTATGTTGCATAGGAAACTTGGGCTAAGCGCGCACTAGTGACATTTGTCACCGTGACAAAAAATTCTTTGTCACTGTCACGTCACCAAACTTTCGTGACTGCGCGCACTTGCAGTGACAGTTTCTTGCATTCGATAAGATGGATCTCGAAGAGATGGTTGTCTGTGTACTCGTTTTTAGAAATAGAAAAAAATACAATAATAAAAAGCATTTGGTTCACCCGCATTGGAGTGATAGGCTGATAAGTGGAAAGCTCTACACCATGTTTGCCAACCTACGTACATATGACACGTGACATTTTGTTGCGTCACGGCATGTTGGCGTCCTCCACAGACAAAAAGTCACCGAATTGTCACGTATCCAAATGCGCGCACCTTCATTAGGGATGATGGACGCGGTGACAGTGACGAAAAGTCACGGTGATAAAAAGTCACTAGTGCGCGCTTAGCCTTAGTCTTAACAACAAGTTTATGATTTTTTATTTCCTAGCAAAAATCATGCAACTGAAAAAGTATTGTGATTAAATTGATAAGATTTAAAACAATATTTATGGTGATAAGCTAATTATTAAATGGAATGTTAGGTAGCACAATTTTTGCATTAAGTGACCTAGCAGCTTTATGGCGTGAAAAATAATACGGTCATTAAAATATTATCTAAAATACATACATGCTAAGACTTTCCATTTTAAAAATACATTCGAGTTAAATACACCACATTTTTGCATTGTCAGTTTATTGTAATTAGATTCAATATTTCAAATGTTTCTAGATTTTTTTAAAGCGTCATTAAATTTGAATAGACCCATAAATTGGTTTAAATTTTGTCCGTCCAGTAGTTGAGATTCATGGCTAATTGGTTCAAACAATTAAAAAAATGAATCAAACTTATACTATAAGACTGTTTGAACCAGTGTCTTTATGATCATTGTATCAAGTTAGAAGAGAAAAAAAGTTATTATTATAGATATGAAGGTTCCGGAATTATTATTATAAATAGGAAGGTATTATCTGGCTGAAATTGTGAAAAATTACATTACATTTTTACATAACCGGTTTTTACAAGGATTGTCACAAGTCAACAATGTCACAAGTCTTGAATACCCAAGGCTTTTTAGTGTTTCAATCGTCCACTCAATAGACTTGTGCTGGCTTTGATTTACTAATAATATTCAAATAAAATATTTAGAAATCAATAGCTAGTCTATTGATTTGTGTGGATTTTAGTGACGCTACTTCATGCAAGATATTACCTTTAATATTAAAACACTTTTTTTAAGAGTTGCTGCAGAGTTTCTTGCCAATTCTTCTCTGCTGAATCTACATACCGAATAGGCGGTAGTACTATAATGAAAAATTTAATTTGTAATATGAGATTTCATAGGTGCTTCAGAAAACCTATTTGATTTATATAATACTAGCGACCCGCCCCGGCTTCGCACGGGTGCAATGATGACATTTTTAAATGACAGGATCTTTACGTAATATTCCGACGTGGCGGCTGAGGTACTACTCTTACAACACGTAATATTACGGCGATGGCGGTTAAAGGGTTAAATGTTTCGCTGTTAATTACTTCTAACGACGATATCTGAAAACCTATTCATCTGATTGATATAGTGTAAAGGGCAATTTTAATCTGCATTAAATTCCTAAGCTAACTAAAATATTTGTTTGGATAAGGATTAATACTGAACTAAAGAAAATAGCTTGGAAAATAACGTAATGTTTTTAATTAAAAATTTGAACATAAAAGTGGTTATTGTAAGTCAACCGTAAGAGATAGAGATATGCTATCGCGGACTTTTTTGTAGCATTTTTATAGATTTAGAATTCGCTAGTACATTACTCTACTGTATCTTTGCTAGTTTACGCGGCGTTTGCGTGGAAAGCTCCCAGTTGGCCCGATTTTGTGCGACTTCTTCAACATTTATCGCCGTATTTCTGCTAATTTACATAAAACTATACTAAATTATATACATAAACCTTCCTCTTGAATCACTCTATCTTTTAAAAAAAACCGCATTAAAATCCGTTGCGTAGTTTTAAAGATCTAAGCATACATAGGGACATAGGGACATAGGGACAGAGAAAGCGACTTTGTTTTATACTATGTAGTGATAGTACCTGGGTGACCGAGTCTAGCTCAATATTTGTAGTTTTTTTTTTGGAATTTTTCTCGGTATTTTTATATTTTATTTTTATTTAAATAAAAAATCAAAAGTGAAGTTAGAAAAAAAAGGAAAAACATAATGGATTGGAGACAGATTTGAATTGTGGTCTTATCGGTTGATCCCGAGCGACCGATTTCCCACCTGAGCTATTACAACTTTATTGATAATTGCGAAATTTACCTTCGTATTCCAATGATATTGTAGCCATTTTTTCACAGGGATAAAAAGGCATTTTCTAAAAAGAAATGCTAGATAATCCTAGATCAATTTATCGCCCCCGAAATACCCTGCATACTAAATAGGGGATCGGACAAATTTTCAAAAAGCGTTTTAAATTAATTAATGTTTTTTATGGATATGTACTTATACCCATAAAAAATAAAATTTTATTAGTTGACAGCCTTTTAGGTACTCAAAATCATGTTTTAATATTGTTTGTTTAAAAATCCCGCCAAAACGCCACGTCATGAAATCTGACAGCGCGTGACGTCATTTGGAGGTTATAAACAAAGAGTATATAAAGCACAGAGTTGTTGAATATATGGATATAATAACACGTGCAGTCAATGCTTGCTCTTTCCTAAAATACTCTGTGGCTTGTACCACCAAATGACGTCACGCACTCTAGTTGCTGTTTTAGTACAGATTAATAATATTGTAAATAACAACATTTTATTTCTTCATTTAAAAATATTTAAATGAATTATATTAAATTATTATTCCATAAATAATCGTAAAACAGTATATTTATTTTATCTAAGTACATTATAGATTTTAAACTCATTACTGTCCGATCCCCTATTTCACGAAAATTTCCGATTCCGAGATTCAGAATATATATATATTTACAAGAATTGCTTGTTTAATAGTATAAGATTTGTATAGTAAACATATGTTAGACAACTGGTTCTAGCGGTCTTAGTTCAAAGTGTAGTGAGATCGATGCGTCCGGTGATGAGCGCGGTGACGAGTGCGCCGGCGGCGAGGTGCGTGGCGCCCGGCGCGGCGGGGGGGAGCTCCAGCAGCACGCCGGCGCCACACGCGCTCAGCAGACGGCTGCTGCACTGTTGTGACACACGACTATATTATTTAACTGAGGTAGGGCACAGCAGGAAATTTCCTGTTTAAAAAATGGAGCAACCGGACTAGGGTAGTACCTCGACCTTACAGAAGACAACAGCAAAATAATACTGCTTTCAAGCAGTGTTGTGTTCCTGTTGGTGAGTCACGATTCAGCCTGTAATATCCCACTGTTGGGCATAGGCCTCTTCCCCATGTAGGGGAAGGATAAGTGAGTAAGGTGACCAAAACTTCTGGGGGGGATTGGGGGTAGGGTCGGCAACGCGCTTGCGATACTTCTGGTGTTGCAGGCGTCTATAGGTTACGGTAATTGCTTATCATCAGGTGAGCCGTACGCTTGTTTGCCAACTTAATGATATAAAAGGCTAGGGTGGACCCTGCCCACCCCTAGAATCAGTGTTTTAAACTTTTAAGATTCAGCGCCCCGGGCCATTTTAATTTACCGCCAGTATTGGGGATATGGTAATAAATAATCCGGCCGACCACTTCCTTTCGACCGCCTATTTCTTAATTCCAAAAAATAAGCGAGTCAATTCAAGGCACACTTGAGGTTTTCCATGAAAAAGTTCGCGAATAAGGAGCGCGGGGAGATCTTTGTGTAACGTGATGAGATACGACAAGGAAGGGGGGGGGGGGCTAAGAAATTGTAACATTGTATTTGGGCCTCGGGGCGGGGGGTATGTAGCGAAAGTGGGCTCACCTGGTTGTACTCGGGGCGCGCGTCCGGCGCCACGTCGTGCAGTAAGTAGCGAGAGTGGGATCACCTGGTTGTACTCAGGGCGCGCGTCCGGCGCCACGTCATGCAGTAAGTAGCGAGAGTGGGCTCACCTGGTTGTACTCGGGGCGCGCGTCCGGCGCCACGTCGTGCAGTAAGTAGCGAGAGTGGGCTAACCTGGTTGCCCAGCAGCGTGGCGTGCGGCAGGTCATCGGGGCGCGGGAAGCGCAGCACGGCGCGCGCGTACTCGGGGCGCGCGTCGAGCGTCACGTCGTGCGCGAGCCGCACTCCGCAGCGCGCGAAGGCTCCGCGGCGCCGCGTGCACTGCCGCAGCGCGCGCACCGGGAACAGCAGGCAGCACACGTACGCCGACACAGGGTTGCCTGGCCGATGTCGACCGATTCATTTTTTATAGCATACCATCAGCCGGACAAACAAACAGCCTGATGGCAAACAAACACCATAGCCTATTGACACCGTCAACACCGGGAGCATTGAAAGCGCGTTGCCGTCCCTAACCCTAAGTTCTAACCTGAGTTCTGACTAACTTACTAATCACAGGAACACAACGCTGCTTGAGAGCAGTATCATTTAGCTGTGATCTTCTGTAAGAGTAAGGTTTTTCCCCAGTTCGTTGCTCCAAATTTTTAACAACATATTTCATGATGTGCCTTTCCACGGATAAAATGTAGTAAAGCTCAGTTTCTAATAGGAAATTTTGAATTCACCAGTTGCAAATAGATATAACAGACATAAAAAATTGAGTGATGAAAAACTTTTAGCTGTTAGTTTATCACCATTTCACTTCAATTGGGGAAAACGGCCCTAAGTCTCACGGGTTTGCCGTTTTTATCTGAGGAAGTAAAACCTTTGTCGTTTTAAAATAATACTCACCTGGTAAAGCAAATATAAATTTCATATTATCTTCAAATCTGCAAGTGGCAAAGGTGCTTGGTTTTCCAGGCTTCATGCGCACGCGGCCAAAATGTATTTCCGCTCCGAAATCCTTTAAAAGAAATGCTTACTTAACTACCAGCTTGATTATCATAAAGTTTATTATTGTCTTTTCTCTAATTAGGGAGAAAAGTTAATCTTTGTGGTTTGTGGCATATCCAAGAAATAGGCTACTCCACACACATTTGCACGCAAGCGTATCTTATGTACATCGCATCGTAATGCGTGTGTGTACGTACGACACGCAGTGCAGGCACAATTTTTTTATTTTTTATTATCTGTATGTTTGTTTGATTGAACACAACAAAAAGCTAAGTATTATATTATACAATAGCATTGATATTAGTAATAAGCATTATAAGTATTAAAGAACCAAAATAAAACCCATTCTCATCGTATCTTAGTTTGATTAATTCAGTATGGGGTTAGTAAGCCCGTGGCCGTCCCCCACAACGACAATGAGGGCACCACTGGGTTTTAGTAGGTATAGTGGCAGGTTCCGTCCGAGCCAGCAAGTCGCACATACAAGCCACATTCTGCCTTCTTGTTAGTGTATTTAACTCATCATACCTTAACGAGCACCGGCTTGAGCAGGTCCCGGTCGCCCATGGACACGCCGCCCGTGCACACGAGCACGTCGCAGCGCGCCAGGGCTCCGGCCAGCGCCCTCGCCAGCTCGGTGGGGTCGTCGCGCGCGATGCCGCAGTCCACGCTCTCGTAGCCGTGCTCCCTGGGAAACGTCGTCTTGTGATTACTGACCAACACTATCTTGGAGGTGTTTCTTTGTGTGTGGGGGGTATTTGTTTGTGTGGGATATTCTCAACCTAAATACTTGCTTTTGCATCTCTAGGAAATAAATTAGATAGATCTAATTACATTTGCGGCGGTCAGGAGGTCGAAAAGAAAACCACATAATTATTAATTATGTATTAAGTCGATCTTAATACAATCTTACAACTATATCCTATAACTAACGTAATATAAATATTGTATCAATGCAATATTAATACAATAATGATATTAAAACTACATCTTATAACTAACGACTACTTCAGTCAATGTGAGACTAAAGAGTGATTAAAATATTATTACAATTAATAAAGTTAGAAATTAAAACAGTGGGGCATTGAAAGGCTAATACGGGGAAATCGGCGAGTGTGGAAAACTCGTACGGTGGTCGCCAGGTAGCCGCCAGGTGTTCGCTTGGGAAGATTCCGTCAATTTGGTACGTCAGCATATTCGTGGGATCAAGGTTCCGTAACTATCTTTAAAATATTATTACGATCTAGTCTAACTAACATTTGATATTCTGTTGAAGTCTCTTAAGGTCTAACAAATGTAAATAGACTCATTCACTGCTTGTTCAGCCTTCTTCGGCCTAGATAATTTTCAGATTTTTTGTATCCTAATTTCTAAATAGTACTCGACTATGCAGTAATTTGTTTTTATAAAAACATGAAACAACTTACTTAAACAATGCTTTTAACATCATTCTATTGGAGTCTCTTATATGCGAAGGTTGAAGAACTTCTTCCGTAGGTTCTTGCAACTCGTTACCAGTGGATAATATTGCTACCTAAAAAAGTCAATTTAAAATTATGCTGCCAATAATTTAAATCAGGGTAATCCAAAAAACAGTCAAAAAAAAAATACCAACCTTTGGGTACACCATAACTGGAATCTTCAGGAAACCGGCACCAGCCAAAACACCAATTTGTGCAGCGTCAATAACATTACCTGGAATTGTTAATTTCAAAAATCAATTCCGAAAACCGAAAACAACCTTAAAACAACCTTAATACCGAATAAAAATCATATCAAGAATTTCGATTTGGCTGGACATAGATCCCTAGCTCAACGGTTAGAGCACCGGACACGGTATGTTGGGGGTGCGGGTTCGAATCCCGCTGGATCGAAAATTTTGATATGATAATAAAAAACTTTTAAAGTTACCTTTCTCAACAAGCAGAGAACCGACAGGAATATCAGAGCCAATAGCGCGAACGTCCTGATGAGGCTGTGGAGCCACTAAAACTTCTATCTCTAACTCCGTCTTATGATCGGCAGATGCTTTAGTTAGCTTTGTATCTTCCACCTGAACAATTTCGAGGAAAACAATACAAACAACTACACAAATTTTTTTGGTAGGTAAATAAATATTAAAAAAATTGTTTGTGTAAAAAATTAAATGTTTTCACTATAAAATTCATTACTTTAAATAATACATCTAAAAAACTAAGGGGTATCTAAAAAACTTAATATACCACGATAAAATCCGAAAAAAATTGTTTAATTGTAATACAAACAAAATCAAAAATATTTATAACATATATTCACTGCCTAAGCTTTGTAGAAAAGACTGATGTACCATATTTGAAGATTTTGAAGTACCATTTTTGAAATGTATTTAAAATTTTAAACATAATAATGCAAACATACTAATTTATCCTTATTAAAGGCTGGGAATCAAACCTACACTCCTGAATCAGAATTCAAGGCAAGCTCCTAATTGCACCAAAAGAGTCAGTTACATACAACTGAAGCTTCACATATCCAAAAATATTAAAACTTTACCTTTATGCAAGAAATACTCATAGGTTTTTGCTTTTCTTAGAATTTCAACTTACTTTCTAGTTATTATTTAAACCTATTATTTTTAACATTATTATATATTATATTTATTTATCTACACTAATGTTGTAACATTCTACTTATGTTTCCAATACTTGACTTATAATTACTACTGTTATAGCACAGACAACAAAACACTCAATTTAAGCAATTTCACATGATGGTATAATATCCACATCGATATCGTAAAATCTCATTATAACACCGCGTCCAAGGCGGCGGGCGCGCGCCGCGGCCAGCGCCTGCACGTGCACGCGCGCCGCGCGCCCGCCAGCGCCGCCTCCAGCGAGCGCACGCCGCGGGTGATTGGTTACATTTTAATGGCGGCACAATCACTGTGACTATACACGTACGCGTGAATTTAATTAAATTAATTAATTGCATTAGTGAAGATAAAGTAGTGTATGCAACTGCATATAACACGGGTATTAAAACACTCGTTACTATTATGAAACTCGCTGCGCTCGTTTCATAAACTCACACTCGTGTTTTAATATCCTTCATTATATGACAGTTGCATAAACTACTATTTTAACATTTATTTAATAATATATATGTACAATGTTATGTAACCTCATTTATTATAACAAAACTAACTTTCTTTAACAATCTAATATACAATTTAATATTTGTTTACGATTAGTCAGTTGCCATGATAGTATGATAAAAATTTGTATTCTTACATTTCAATGAAGGGTTAAAAAAGTATACTTACTTGAACGACACAATCGGTTCCAAGTGGTAGTGGAGCTCCAGTGTTGACTCTAGCACATTCACCAGGCCCTAGAGGAGTCAACGGTGTCTCTCCTGCTGTGACGGCTGCTCGAACTTTACGTACACCTGCACCGTCCAAACTGAGGCAAGCATAACCTATTTAAAAGAATATTGTATTTAGAAATAAATAATTATATTTGTAACAAAATTTTTTTCTAACATTAGCAAATTTAATAACTGTAAAATTTAATTAAGTGTTTATTTCTATTAAAAAAGGCCTATTAAAATTGCCTGTGATTAAATAAACCTAAAAATAATATCATTGTTGGCTTGCACATCATAAAAATTATTTTTATTAATAAATAACAATTAACAAAAAAATATTTAATTATGTTTTATATATTTAAATATATTTACCTACTAGTTAATACAATAATTTATAATCAAAAATATTACCATCTTTAACAGATGCAGGAAACGGAGGCATGGGTTCCTTCGCAATAATATCTTGGGCTACAACACGACCTACAGAATCTTCTACAGGAACTACTTCTACTTGTTCCTCCCATTGCATCATCACAGCATCAATTACATTAAAGGCTTCAGTCATTTCCAACATTGGATATGGTGATTCTCTTGGCCGTAAAGCCACTTTAGATATATCAACGCTACTACTAATATTACGACAACAAACATGTTTAGATTGCATTCTGTCATGCATTGTTCTAACCTCAGACAATTCGTTATTTATTAATGAAATAGCATGTGGCAAAACATCTTTAACAACATCGAGGCATTCAGTAACAGCTTTTTTACTACCTGGAAAATTTATGATAAGAGTTCTATCTCTCACACCAGCCACTGCTCGAGACAGCATGGCCATTGGAGTCTTTTTCAAACTTTCAACTGTCATTGCTGTTGTTATTGCTGGGACTTCTTTGTAAATAACAGCTTTTGTCGCTTCTGGTGTAACATCCCTAGGACCTAAGCCCGTACCTCCAGTTGTAAGAATGAGGTTGATATTGGAACTACAAAAATATTTTAGTTCTCGTTCAATAATTTCCTTTTCATCGGGTATGATTATTGTATGTATGTTAGCATCTGGAAAGTTCTGCCTTACAAACTCCAATAGTGCTGGTCCTGACTTGTCTTTTGAGTTGTCTTTAAAACAACTATCGCTCACAGTTATAATAGCAACAGCCTTCATCATCTACAATATAAAATTATTGAATAATACACGTATAAAATGTAAGACAATAAGTTTCCATTATAGTCTATTTTACTAGCTGACCTAACGAACTTCGTACCGCCTTTTTTTTTAAAACATAATAATTACATATATCAAAAAAATAGCCTAATCTTTCAAGTTGGATCACAATGCGCCATGGTGTGCAAATTTGATTAAAATCGGTTGAGTAGTTAAGGAGTCCATCGCGGACAAACAACGTTACGCGTAATTTATATGCATTAGGAAGATTAATATGAACTTTTAGGATTAAAAACGAAATAAACGCGTGTCTATATTATTAAAATATTAAAAAAACTTACATTGCAATTTGACAAAACGACTTCATAGATGATATACAAATCTTTAGTGTTAAATTACTGATAGAGGGAATTATGAAATGTTAAATCATAATTAAATTCACTGATAACCACATATTTACAAAAAATACAGTCAATATTTATTTCTCTCGTCGTATCGAATATATCTTGTTATCAACGAGACGCGGTTAATTATATGATGATGAATAAATTTATAAATAGATCAATTAAACAATTTGGCACAATTTAGATTTTCAAATAGATATGATTCTAAAAATATGTATTCTAAAAATAACATATCTTTGATACAGTTTTAAAATAGTTCAAAAGTATTAATGATTATATGCAAGGGTATCAATAAAATGACACCTATCTTTACTTTATTATTGTATTAATGTATTTTCTAAATTTCTATTTTATTATTATACTCTTTGCTTTATATAAAAATGATATAAAATAAAGTTTAGTACAGAAACCTTACAGAAATTGCCGTTGCCGCCGTATTTATAAATATGTCAATCTGACAATGACAATTTCACAATGTGCGTTTTGGTTTAATTTCGTGGTTTAAGGCACAGATTAGCAAAGAGTACATAACCACTACGTTTTAGAGACCCCACAGACATACAATTGTGAATTGGCCAACTATCGAACAACTAAATTGGGTACTTTTACAATTTAGTTGTACAACTTTGAAATTGTGCGTAATCGGAAGGGAATTTCGATTCTGATGCGATCGGTATCCAATTAGTTAGTTGTACAATTTAGTTGGAGAAGATGTGCGGGCTAGCATATGTCACCATACCTATTAGTATACTCTTCGATTTAGTTGGCCAACTTGAAATTGTATATCTGCGGGTGCACTTACAGATACATAATCAGTATAATCACGAAGTAAGTTGGTAATAGTATTCCACTATGTTTGAAAAAGTACTTCAAAATGTTGATTTTCTAATAAAAAGCCACAAAAAAATATATTTCGGCAAAATAAACACGCTTTCATGCCATAAAATTAAATTAAATTTTAAACCTTTTTTATTACCGCGAAAACGCTTGAGCCATTTTGGTGACATAAATATGTGCAATAACAAAAGTGTTTGACGTATGTAAGAGAGTAACATAACCTACAATTACTATGACAACCATCAACAAATTAGTAATGAATGCATATTATTTCAGTTGGAATAAGATATGAAGAGTTATTATACGAAAGAACACAACTATTACTCCTTGAAGTTTAAATTGATAGATATTATTGATATAGATAGCTATTGACAGCACTGACAGAACTTTGTTATTGCCCTTATGACGTCACACCATGGCGGCTCGTGTTTTAGGTCACGTGATATACAGATTAAAATATACGACTTTTAATTTCAATATAATAAATCAATAATGTGCTTTTATGATTCCAAATCAAAATATTTAGGTGTATTTCTATATTAATTTTAATTTTTATCAAATGTTATAATTTATTTTTCACAACGGAAAGTACCCTATTGTATAGGTAGATTTAAATGCTGTAATTTTGTAACGTGTGTCAAATTGTAAAGTGATTTACTCAAGCAGTGTAGCATACAATTATTTAGAAACTAGAATTTTCAATTCGTTGATATTCAATAGTACACTACATAGTATGTACTAGAAATATAATTAAGGCGATCATTCAAAATGTTAGGGCCTATGCACACCACGTTTTTTAAACGCGCCGTTGAAGCGCGTTTGTAGCTATATACTGACGCGATACGCACACAAGTCAGACGCAGCCTGTAGACCTTTGCACATCTGTATAAATTCAAATACGCGTTTGAATCGATACAGACGCGCGTGTGTAGCGATACAGACGCGATGCAAACGCGCGTGTGTATCGATACAGACGCTCCGGTGCCGCGCGTTTGAATCGATACAAACGACAATAAACTGCTCTGTAGGAAACAAGCGCGCCGTCGACGCGCGTTTCTAATACGCACGGTTGACGCACGTGTGTAGCGATACAGACGCGATGCAAACGAGCGTGTGTATACAAACGACAACAAACTACTTTGTAGGATAAAAGCGCGTTTAAAAACGTGGTTTGCACAGGCCCTTACCTTTTTAATGAGAATTAAAAATATATAGGTACCACACAAATGAACTAGTACGTACCTACATTCTATTCATTTGAATATATCATTACCTCCACGAAGATACTATATATAGGTATATGTATCTATACTTCTCATGATTACCTCAATGCTTATTAGTCCAAAACGATCAAAAGAATGTACCTCAACTTTCTATAAAATAGTAGCACTATTATTTCTCATGCCATTATAAACGAAGTTGAAATTAGAATTTTTCTATGTTTTCAGTTTTAAGCAGATATTGGAAAAAAACTTATTAAATGTTCATTATGTACCTATGTATATCTATATAGGTAGGTATGTAATAATGTGTATAAAATGCTTTACATTTAATACCAATAGCAGAATAAAATAGTGGCAGGTCCGTAATATCACATAATACTATACGTTCAATCCATGACAAACATGTAGGTATATGGCCTATACAAACCTTTGCCAGATGCGGCGATCGAACCCGCAACTCGTTAGCTCGACAGATACTGTAAACACTGCGTATTTTTGTCGTAGAAATAATGTATGTCATGCGTAAATCATCATTCATGTTATCGAGATTATCTTTATGCCAATTTGATATTGAGAATTGTATTGCTTGATTTATTAAAAAATGCTGATAAGATTAATGATAAGAATTAACAAAATACGTCACTTTGATAATAAGAAGTGTCCATTAAACTGAGGTTACAACTAGAAATTTCCTGCTCAAAATATGGAGCAGCCCTACTGGGGTAGTATCTCGAGTTTCGACCTTATTAAGGATCACAGCTAAATAACAATGTTTACAAGCAGTATTGTGTTCCTGTTGGTAAGGTGACCAGTGCTCCTGGGGATTGGGGATAGGATCGGCAACGCGTTTGCGATGCTTCTGGTGTTGCAAGCGTCTATAAGATACGGTGATCGCTTGCCATCCGGTGAGCCGTACGCTTGTTTACCGATCTAGTTACTTTAAAAAAATGCCAGCATTTGATTGCCAGACACGAATTTAGTAATTTGTTATACGAGTAGAATTCTTACTGTAGGGGAAGACCGGGAGAGTTGAACCGCTTTTTGTTTAAAGTATCGTATTTTCTTATAAATGAGGCTTAGTGATTCAATTGTAATAATAAACAGTAGCTTATTTATTTTGGTTTACTTATGCATAGTTACTTTTTCGATATTATAGTACTGAAATATGTTATATATGTTTGAATGAAAAATGGGATTTGAGTCAACTCTCCCCACCCTTAGGGACACTTGAACCGGGGTCTGGGGAGAGTTGAACATTGCTTTTTAAAGGGGAAAATAAAAACATTTTGCAGCTTAAATCACAAATATTTTACAAAGACAAGCTAGTATCTTCAGGTGTTCTTAAACTCACTTCTGGATTTCTGGAAAGAAAACCACGAAACCAATCTTTTCCAGCAGCATTGTTTGTTGCCTTGCTAGCAGGATACTTTTTAATTCGCCTCTGTGAATTGAAAAGCCAATTGCAATGCTTGCTTTCTAGTCAGACCGTAATGCATTTTACTGCATGATAATAAATATTCAACTAGAAGTTTTTCTTCAAAGAGTAAATATTTGTGACTTTTTATACTGACGGTTTTTTTTTTTTCGTTCAACTTATAACGTCTTAACTTCTATCGATTCTATAGTTAATAGATGGTTTTCTTAAATATACACCACCCTCCTTTACCTAACGGATAGCGTTTTCTAATTCTGTGATTGTATGTTCTTTTCTTTTGCCTGTTTTTTCAGAAGGCTTGTATCGAAAAGGCATTTTTTATGCAATTAATCAGTGAGAGAAAATAAGATTAAACATTAAAAAAACAAACCAAATACAAATAGGACTCGCGTATTAAGGTTTTCGAATTGTTTTTAAATTTAGTCAAAAAGTTTAAATCTTTACATATTATATACAATAAAACTCGAAATATCCTCATACAAACACTATAGAGGGAGACATGAACCACTGAGCATATCTCCCGCACCCGCGGTGGTGCAAGTCTCCCGCATATACTACTTTGACATTAAATTTTACTGACAGAAAAAACAATCAATCTCAGCGAAAAAACACTTAGCACACGTTAAACTGCAATAATCAGGCAGTACAATACTAATAACGCACAATACGTACCTCTATAAACACGGCCGCAATCTTAAGACTACATAAATTAATAAAATTTACTCCGCCGTACCAAAAACAACTTTCCGAATCTGAGAGCCAAACAAACCGGCCATTGTAAAAAATGACAGTGTGCTGATTATTGGCCACCAGCGCTCTATCAATGACCGTCTTGGCGTTTCGTTAGTGCGTAATTTAAGTTGAGTTTTAAAAGATGGTTCAACTCTCCCACCTGAGCAAGTCTCCCGGTTTTCCCCTATCATGACAGGATTGGCAGGTACTAAAATTAACTAATTTAACCTTAACTTATGCTTGATTCTTCTAAATACATAGTTGTTGATTTACGAACGAATTCAGTATTAAAACAGTCCCCTAAATATTATAGAAACAATAGCTTTTAAATAAAATTGTGTGTTCAAACAAAAATGTGTATTAAAAATTGTTATTGTTTAATAACGAGACATAATTATGGTATACCACATTTTTATTCTTTATATAAAAAATCAGATCTTAATCATTAATAAATAATTACAAACGCATCAACTAAAGGATTATATCAACAGTACAATAAAAAAATGACTTAAAAGTTATCATTCACAAAACATAATCATAATTTGATAATATTTTCATATTGTCTTCGTAATGTTCGTATAGTATCTTGATCTATAGACACGGGAGTGCAAGCCTCGACAAGTCTCGAGAGAGTGTTGTACCGGCGAACGGCACGAGCGTCGCCCACCACGATAAGTTTGTGCTTGGCGCGCGTCACACTAACCGCTAGACGTCTTTGGTCGTTTAGAACTTCTCCCTCCTGTCAAAACAATATAGGCAATAATATAGTAATGTTTTGAATAGCTCGATGGCGCAGTTGGCATTCACCCTGCTTTCCATTCCAGGTTTATAGAACTTATTCCCGCCTAAGTCTGAGATTAATCTATACTAATATATAAAGCTGAAGAGTTTGTTTGTTTGATTGTTTGTTTGAACGCGCTAATCTCAAGATCTACTGGTCCGATTTGAAAAATTCTTTCAGTGTTAGATAGCCCATTTATCGAGGAAGGCTATAGGCTATATCCCAGATAGCATGCAAACTTGGGGCAAGTTTGATTTTTCTTTGATTCTAAATTGCTGCGTCAAATATGACGAGGCAAGTTTGTGACAATATTGCTGCAATATTGTTAAGTCAAATATGAAGTTTCACCTTCACGTTTGCGACAATATTGCTCGAATATTGTTGTGACAAGTATGATGCGTCAAGTTTGTGGCAACTTTGCTGCAACCTTACCGCTACCACTCACGTATAATTAACTATAATTTTATACTCTGTATCAAATATCAATTTCATAAACGCGCGCGAGAGACTAGCCAAGCGATCACATTCGATTATTAGGTACCTATTGTTTTTGTTTTGGTGAAATTGAAGTAGGTAAGGCTCTTTTATATTTTTTGTAGCTTCTAGCTGTATTTACATAAAGTCCATGTTTAATGTTATTCGTTGTTGCATAACCTCAACAATTTGCTGTCACAGTGATATTGTACACAGTCAAAAATTCAATTCAATTACTGCCACTCTGTCTTTTCTTCATATTTTATTAAAAACGATTTACGCTATATAGCGCTAAGTAAGCCTAAACAAATATAATGATAATGTTATTATTAATTTTCTAACAACTCTGAAATTCTGAATGCAGTCATGTAATGGCGTCAGTTTTTAACAACATTTACTTATGTTTTTAATTTATTTTCTTCAGGAAGGAGTAAAGATGTCTCGAAAACTCTTTTTACTAATGTCCAAACAAGGACAACTCTACGCACTGTAAGAAGTTACATATTTCCTACGTTCGACAACGAAAATGTTCAAAATTTGCGTTACGTAATACTTGAACGCCCCCTTATAGTATGGTGTGCTAAATGTAATAAATATATGTTAATGTTTTATTTAGTTTAATTCCTCATTACATCCATATTATTTTCAATTAGAGGTAGTACCTATTACTTAATCTATGGAAGTACACTAATAATATGGCCTTGCATAGCGCCATCAGAAATGAATCATATGAAATTTACTGATATCGACATTTAACAACATACATCACAGCACTATAGTAGTCTATGGTTACACATTCCGCCATATTTGTTTACCTTTTAATTCTTTTATTTTTGGATGGACTATAATTTTTTTTTCTGTAAAGGCGATATGTGCTCATTAATGATTCTCGCTTTTTTTTTAAATCTTCAATTGAGAAATTCATTCCCATATTCTGTTGAATGGTGCGCCATGCATCAGCTAATAAATTTTTATTTTTATGATCCTTTCGAGTAGCGTCCCATATTATTAGATGAGAAAAAGTCATGGAATTTATTGAACTTTATCAAAAGTTCAAATAAATTCTATGGTTTTTTCATTTGTCCATGCCGGTGGCGATTTTGTGGATGAGGAAGCCATTCTCGCTCGACGTACGCACTCGCTGCGTGTTGCAACAGAACTGAGCAACGCGCCAGGTAACCAGTGTTCCCAACCTGAACTGACGCAGTTATCGTACCAGGGCCGTAGAATTATCGTATATGGATTAAAATTATCGTACACAAACAGAATTATCGTACAATACGCCTACTATACTAAGGTACTATCATACGTAGGCATGAAAATATCGTACACTAGCCGATCCGTGTCCACTTGCCACTATATCTTATTATTATTTAACAAAAAGTTCAATAATAATAAGATATAAGTCTATGTCACTCCTGAATCGTGTAGTTTTCTGTTAGTGAAAGAATTTTCATGATACGGATCAGTATTTGCGAAGGCTACCCCCTACTAAAACGTAGTGGTTATATACTCTTTGCCCCCTACAAACAAACAAAGTTAAAAACTTTACCTCTTTACAGGACTGCCAGATGAAAAAAAAGTGTGATCGTACGCCAACTACAAAAAAATCGTATGCCAAGGAAGTTTTGAAATAAAAAGATCGTACAGCCTTTTAAGTACTAAGTTCTTATTTTAAATCATCAAAATTCGTTTAGTTTTAGAAAATAAATGCAATAAAACTATTTGTTAGATTAATACAAATTTTCTGTGGTCATATTTTTTTACAAAAGAATTTTTTGGTTCGTTCTTTCTTATTAATTTGCTTGGCTAATAATGTGCCCTTTAAGTGTACCATTGGATAAACTGTTTGTAAGTTTTGTTTTGATTAAATTAACTTCGCTGAATGCTCGTTCCAGAAAGAACTTAGTACTTAAAAGGCTGTACGATCTTTTTATTTCAAAACTTCCTTGGCATACGATTTTTTTGTAGTTGGCGTACGATCACACTTTTTTTTCATCTGGCAGCCCTGGCTCGTTCACAATCTGCACTAGAATGGGGCAAACATAACAAATTTAAAGCAAATTGAGCCAGTGTTTCATAATTTTCAAATTGTTTTTTGATTACGCCCCAAAACTTGTCGGTATTCATAGTTAAATAAATTTTATCCAAAATATTAGGTTTTTGACAAGTCGCAATTATTACCGAAGGAGAGTTTTGTAAGAATGCAAACAAATACAGCCTTTACATGGTTGTTTAAAGAGTCTTCATTCAAGTAAAACATCTAGTCACGCGTTAGGTAAGTATTGGAGAATTCCCCGAAATTCATGCTTGCCGGTGGATGACGTTTGTTTCATTACGAAATGTTTCCAGGTAGTAGGTATTTATATAAAAAATCGTACATTTTGCGTACGATCTTGGTCTAGCGATCGTACATGAGTAAAAATGCTAAAAAATCGTATGAGTACGATTTAAATCGTACATCTGGCAGCCCTGCCTCTTTATAATATAGATGTACGATAATTATCGTATGGTTGCGAACGCTGCTTTGCATGTCCATGTAGGACTCATTCTTCATTGCACAGATAAAAAATAATTAATAGGTTAGTAAGAGTAAGATGGTGAAACTTAGTAGAGCGGATCGTAAGGACCAATAGGAATAGAGAACTTGTATTTCCCGGTATTTTCCCAAGATTTTATTGGACAAAATAAAATCATGCTACTGCGATTTAGACTATCAACGCATGAGTGAAATAATATAAATTCTCAAATTTTGCATCATGATAGAAATTATCGTACAATCTGCGTACGATAATAATATGCTATCGTACATCGTACGTAGGCACAAAATTATCGTATGTGTACGATAATTATCGTACGGTTCCGAACGCTGCAGGTAACCCCGGCTCCACACGTTGGCCCCAACATAGGTCCCAACGCAACTCGTCCAACGTGTGGATCTAGAAAACGGCATTCGTCCCAACGTTGGGGCGAGCGTTGGTAGTTGTCCGGCTCGTGTCGGTTTTATCAAAGGAATCTGCGCCAACGCTCGCAATCCGTCCACACGTTGGCGCGTTGCTCAGTTCTGTTGCAACACGCAGCGAGTGCGTACGTCGCGCGAGAATGGCTTCCTCATCCACAAAATCGCCACCGGCAGGGACAAATGAAAAAATCATAGAATTTATTGAACTTTTGATAAAGTTCAATAAATTCTATGACTTTTTCACATTCAATAATATGGGACGCTACTCGAAAGGATCATAAAAATAAAAATTTATTAGCTGATGCATGGCGCACCATTCAACAGAATAAGGGAATGAATTTCTCAATTGAAGATTAAAAAAAAAGCGAGAATCATTAATGAGCACATATCGCCTTTACATAAAAAAAATTAGTGACTCTACTCGATCTTTGACGTGAATTTTTATTTTTTCTCAGTAACAAATATAAATGTGCACTCAGTACTATAAAAGCGCTCAGAGCAATTTCGATTTCTATATCGGACATCTTCACGTTGGCCCTGACGGGACAGAACTAGTTTGATTAATCGAATTCGCCTTGAATGCCGCCAATTTGATTTCAGCCATTTTTCGTTTATCTTCCAATTTTAAAGTCGTATTTTCAAACACTGTGGCAATTGATGGGTGAGATGACAATGGTTTAGATTTTTTTAATGTTTACTTCCTTCACCATGCCTTTTTATAGCAATTCTGTCAGCTAACATTTTTGTATCACATAACACAAAAATTGCACGATAGGGATCGTTTGGATCACGCTGAAGCCAATTTTTAAGGTTAATGTCACTGAGCCACTCATTTCGGAATTTTTGTTTATAGTGCCGTTTCTTAGCTTTTTTGGGAGTTGACGGTCCACTATTATTGTCTTCCGAAGAAGTAATGATTAATTTAGAAGTTTTAATTAGATAAACAAATTAAATCTTTTTTTACACGCTTGCACGTACGTATAATAACTGAAACTAACAATACTTCCCTCGCCGATCCTCTAAAACTTAACTAATTTGAAAGACACACTATTTACATCAAACTGTAGTTGTTAAGTTGTTCTTTCCTTCTAGCCGGGTGATACTGTTTTGCGAATGAATTTGAATGAAAGACTGAATAGGGATTCCCCTACATTACATACCTACTCGCACTTTTGCGATAAGTTGCGTTCATGATTTTAAAAATTTCAATTACAGTGGCGTTCATTATAAAAAAATTAATGAAACTTGTTTCCTAAAAAATACAGTGTTCTCCATACACTGTATTTATAACAATACAGTGTACAGTAGACGGCTTGAAAATACGGTAGATCTACTGTAATTACAGTGCATCTGGCAACACTGATGTGCAATAACAAAAGTGTTCGACGTATGTAAGAGAGTAACATAACCTACAATTACTATGACAACCATCAACAAATTAGTAATGAATGCATATTATTTCAGTTGGAATAAGATATGAAGAGTTATTATACGAAAGAACACAACTATTACTCCTTGAAGTTTAAATTGATAGATATTATTGATATAGATAGCTATTGACAGCACTGACAGAACTTTGTTATTGCCATATTCAATATAATAAATCAATAATGTGCTTTTATGATTCCAAATCAAAATATTTAGGTGTATTTCTATATTAATTTTAATTTTTATCAAATGTTATAATTTATTTTTCACAACGGAAAGTACAGTCTGTCTATAAAGTCGTGAAATTTAATGAGGGCGCTGTTAATAACACGTAGCAAACACATAGCAACACTGTATAGTATGACATAAATGACTTTGATACTTGCAATATTTTATTTATCTACTATTAAAAACATGAGTCTGAGAGTGAATAGATGCGAAAATGTCAGTTCGTTTAGATAAAATGAGTAAATAAATAAGACACATATCATATTTTGTTTGTTTTATTTATAAAAAAATATCAATGAAATAGATCTGCTTTGAATGAAAAAGTACACATTACAGCAAAAGGAGCGGATTATCTAAATATTATCATATAAAACAAAAATTTAAAAGAAGAATTGCAAAAAAATATTAGTTATATTGATGAGAGTCATATTCACGACTCATACTGTACATGCTGGAAGTGAAAAAGGCTTTGTACCAAACTGTCTACTCTTATTTAGTGGAAAAAATAAAATAGAAGATTATCACTCTGAAATGAATGCGAATAAATTCACTAAAAGGATTGTGGAAAAACTTATTCCCAACCTACACGAGCCATCTATTTTATTGTTTTTGACAATGCTCCTTACCATTCAGTAATTACAAACAAAACACCAAACACCAGTACTCGTGTCGATGATATAAAATTATGGTTATTAGAAAATAATATTCCATTTGATTCATCGCTAAGGAATGTATTAACTTGAGTAAAAAATAAAAAACCAAACCCTATACTTATATGAGATAAATACTATTTTGGGAGAACATGGGCATACAGTAGTTCGGCTTCCACCATACCACTGTGATCTTTAACCCAATAGAGCTAATTTGGGCACAAAACAAGGTAGCTGCAAGTAATATTGGGTCTCGTGACGTGAAACAATTGACAGAAGAAGCATTTAATAACATCACAGTTGAAAACTGGAAAAATTGTTGCGAACTTGTAAAAAAAATAGAAAAGGATTATTATGAACGAGACAGAACATTATGCAAAAATATAGAGACGAATTAATATTTCAAGTAAGAAGCGACAACAGCAGCACTTCTTTCACTTATCATCGGATTCTAAAATCTAAAATTATCCATTTCTTTCTTTGGCCGGCCTTTCCTATGTTTCCCAGGAGTTTCAAACTTTCCATAATTTTTAAAGCCTTTGTTGACTATCCGTCTAACTGTACTCTTTGATTTTCCTGAAAAAGATAAGTTTAAAAAATGTTAATGGAATGGAAATATAAGTTACTGACATGAAGCAATTGATTCAAATTTAAAATTGGAAAACTTGAGACTAAGTTATATTATATCCTTAAGTATCAAAAAATTCGTCGTACTATAATGTGACCTATATACTCTGTCTCATCTAACCTAAAAATTTGCAATGTAAACAATACCTTTTTTGGTCTCCAAAACGTAAATTATGTAAATTTTTAAATTCAGGCAGGTTAAACACAAACAATAACACGATTACATACCGTCATAGGTGCTGTTCGCCCATAAACATCGTCCAAATCACACAAAATTCGTCCAGCTTCGAACTCCGCCAAACATCGCTGGAAAACTTTAAAAATCACTTCCTGCGTGCCACTCCGATTTACTTTACTCATTTTTGAAACTCTTCTGCGAAGATTGGTCTTAATTTTTTGCAGTTTAATCAAATGAATAAAGAATAATAAAGGAAACCTGTTAACTCGATGATAGAATTGACAGCGAAAGTACTTATGTTTGGTGTTGCCACTTGCCAGACACATGATTGTTAGTTCCTCAAACATTAATGTCACGACTTTATAGACAAACTATACCCTATTGTATAGGTAGATTTAAATGCTGTAATTTTGTAACGTGTGTCAAATAGGGTATTCCACTATGTTTGAAAAAGTACTTCAAAATGTTGATTTTCTAATAAAAAGCCACAAAAAAATATATTTCGGCAAAATAAACACGTTTTCATGCCATAAAATTAAATTAAATTTTAAACCTTTTTTATTACCGCGAAAACGCTACAGCCATTTTGGTGACGTAATATGGGCAATAACAAAAGTGTTTGACGTATGTAAGAGAGTAACATAACCTACAATTACTATGACAGCCATCAACAAATTAGTAATGAATGCATATTATTTCAGTTGGAACAAGATATGAAGAGTTATTATACTAAAGAACACAACTATTACTCCTTGAAGTTAAAATTGATAGATATTAGTATGTACACTAGCTGTTGACAGCACTGACAGAACTTTGTTATTGCCCGTATGAAGTCACACCATGGCGGATCGTGTTTTAGGTCACGTGATATACAGATTAAAATATACGACTTTTAATTTCAATATAATAAATTAATAATGTGCTTTTATGATTCTAAATCAGAATATTTAGGTGAATTTCTATATAAATTTTAATTTTTATCAAAATTTATAATTTATTTTTCACTACGGAAAGTACCCTATTGTAAAGTGATTTACTCAAGCAGTGTAGCATACAATTATTTAGAAACTAGAATTTTCAATTCGTTGATATTCAATAGTACACTACATAGTATGTACTAGAAATATAATTATGGCGATCATTCAAAATGTTAGGGCCTATGCACACCACGTTTTTTAAACGCGCCGTTGAAGCGCGTTTGTAGCTATATACTGACGCGATACGCACGCAAGTCAGACGCAGCCTGTAGACCTTTGCACATCTGTATAAATTCAAATACGCGTTTGAATTGATACAGACGCGCGTGTGTAGCGATACAGACGCGATGCAAACGCGCGTGTGTATCGATACAGACGCGCCGGTGCTGCGCGTTTGAATCGATACAAACGACAATAAACTGCTCTGTAGGAAACAAGCGCGCCGTCGACGCGCGTTTCTAAAACGCACGGTTGACGCACGTGTGTAGCGATACAGACGCGATGCAAACGAGCGTGTGTATACAAACGACAACAAACTACTTTGTAGGATAAAAGCGCGTTTAAAAACGTGGTTTGCACAGGCCCTTACCTTTTTAATGAGAATTAAAAATATATAGGTACCACACAAATGAACTAGTACGTACCTACATTCTATTCATTTGAATATATCATTACCTCCACGAAGTATAGATACTATATATAGAGATATATGTATCTATACTTCTCATGATTACCTCAATGCTTATTAGTCCAAAACGATCAAAAGAATGTACCTCAACTTTCTATAAAATAGTAGCACTATTATTTCTCATGCCATTATAAACGAAGTTGAAATTAGAATTTTTCTATGTTTTCAGTTTTAAGCAGATATTGGAAAAAAAACTTATTAAATGTTCATTATGTACCTATGTATATCTATATAGGTAGGTATGTAATAATGTGTATAAAATGCTTTACATTTAATACCAATAGCAGAATAAAATAGTGGCAGGTCCGTAATATCACATAATACTATACGTTCAATCCATGACAAACATGTAGGTATATGGCCTATACAAACCTTTGCCAGATGCGGCGATCGAACCCGCAACTCGTTAGCTCGACAGATACTGTAAACACTGCGTATTTTTGTCGTAGAAATAATGTATGTCATGCGTAAATCATCATTCATGTTATCGAGATTATCTTTATGCCAATTTGATATTGAGAATTGTATTGCTTGATTTATTAAAAAATGCTGATAAGATTAATTTACTATTTACTATTTCATCAATGCGCGCTTTCCCTCTCAAAGTTGTGAATTTTTTATTCATTGTCTTTCTTTTATTATTCACTACTGTCCACTTTTCATTATCACGCCGTTGATTAGTCCCGTCTATTCTCGCTACCGCCGCAAATGTACGCTTCTGTTCCGAGCAATTCATTAGCCTATTTTGTTTACATTCCACACCGTCCGTACAAACAGGTGTCGTCTCGCTATTATTCTCCGCTCGCCCATTGATACAATGATTCACTGACCCCACCTCCGATGCCGGTGCGGGCGCATTCACAGATCCCGGTAGCGAGCGAGAACAACAATCATTTGGTCTCTGTTTCGCAAACACATGTTCAGCCACAGGTACACTTATTGACGGCGACGAGATATCGTCAATGTCTACCCTCCGTACTTTTTTATTTATGTGTGAGGGTGACTTACAAGGTGAATAAAATAACGGATCAGATTTAAAATTTTCCGTTTTCGACTTTAAATCATTCAATTGATCAATTGTGGCGTAATTGTTCTTAATGTGATCTAACTGTGATTTCAATACAATTATGTCCTTCAAAAGGCTGGTTACATCTACATGATCAAAAGTCACCGGCGGCAATCTATGTAGTTCCTTAGCCACGAAAATCGGAATTTTCTCAGGATCCGTACTTTTAATTACAGATAAGATATCCTCTAAATCTCTTTGTATTTTACCATCATTTTAATGATAAGAATCATTTTAATGATAAGAATTAACAAAATACGTCACTTTGATAATAAGAAGTGTCCATTAAACTGAGGTTACAACTAGAAATTTCCTGCTCAAAATATGGAGCAGCCCTACTGGGGTAGTATCTCGAGTTTCGACCTTATTAAGGATCACAGCTAAATAACAATGTTTACAAGCAGTATTGTGTTCCTGTTGGTAAGGTGACCAGTGCTCCTGGGGATTGGGGATAGGATCGGCAACGCGTTTGCGATGCTTCTGGTGTTGCAAGCGTCTATAAGATACGGTGATCGCTTGCCATCCGGTGAGCCGTACGCTTGTTTACCGATCTAGTTACTTTAAAAAAATGCCAGCATTTGATTGCCAGACACGAATTTAGTAATTTGTTATACGAGTAGAATTCTTACTGTAGGGGAAGACCGGGAGAGTTGAACCGCTTTTTGTTTAAAGTATCGTATTTTCTTATAAATGAGGCTTAGTGATTCAATTGTAATAATAAACAGTAGCTTATTTATTTTGGTTTACTTATGCATAGTTACTTTTTCGATATTATAGTACTGAAATATGTTATATATGTTTGAATGAAAAATGGGATTTGAGTCAACTCTCCCCACCCTTAGGGACACTTGAACCGGGGTCTGGGGAGAGTTGAACATTGCTTTTTAAAGGGGAAAATAAAAACATTTTGCAGCTTAAATCACAAATATTTTACAAAGACAAGCTAGTATCTTCAGGTGTTCTTAAACTCACTTCTGGATTTCTGGAAAGAAAACCACGAAACCAATCTTTTCCAGCAGCATTGTTTGTTGCCTTGCTAGCAGGATACTTTTTAATTCGCCTCTGTGAATTGAAAAGCCAATTGCAATGCTTGCTTTCTAGTCAGACCGTAATGCATTTTACTGCATGATAATAAATATTCAACTAGAAGTTTTTCTTCAAAGAGTAAATATTTGTGACTTTTTATACTGACGGTTTTTTTTTTTTCGTTCAACTTATAACGTCTTAACTTCTATCGATTCTATAGTTAATAGATGGTTTTCTTAAATATACACCACCCTCCTTTACCTAACGGATAGCGTTTTCTAATTCTGTGATTGTATGTTCTTTTCTTTTGCCTGTTTTTTCAGAAGGCTTGTATCGAAAAGGCATTTTTTATGCAATTAATCAGTGAGAGAAAATAAGATTAAACATTAAAAAAACAAACCAAATACAAATAGGACTCGCGTATTAAGGTTTTCGAATTGTTTTTAAATTTAGTCAAAAAGTTTAAATCTTTACATATTATATACAATAAAACTCGAAATATCCTCATACAAACACTATAGAGGGAGACATGAACCACTGAGCATATCTCCCGCACCCGCGGTGGTGCAAGTCTCCCGCATATACTACTTTGACATTAAATTTTACTGACAGAAAAAACAATCAATCTCAGCGAAAAAACACTTAGCACACGTTAAACTGCAATAATCAGGCAGTACAATACTAATAACGCACAATACGTACCTCTATAAACACGGCCGCAATCTTAAGACTACATAAATTAATAAAATTTACTCCGCCGTACCAAAAACAACTTTCCGAATCTGAGAGCCAAACAAACCGGCCATTGTAAAAAATGACAGTGTGCTGATTATTGGCCACCAGCGCTCTATCAATGACCGTCTTGGCGTTTCGTTAGTGCGTAATTTAAGTTGAGTTTTAAAAGATGGTTCAACTCTCCCACCTGAGCAAGTCTCCCGGTTTTCCCCTATCATGACAGGATTGGCAGGTACTAAAATTAACTAATTTAACCTTAACTTATGCTTGATTCTTCTAAATACATAGTTGTTGATTTACGAACGAATTCAGTATTAAAACAGTCCCCTAAATATTATAGAAACAATAGCTTTTAAATAAAATTGTGTGTTCAAACAAAAATGTGTATTAAAAATTGTTATTGTTTAATAACGAGACATAATTATGGTATACCACATTTTTATTCTTTATATAAAAAATCAGATCTTAATCATTAATAAATAATTACAAACGCATCAACTAAAGGATTATATCAACAGTACAATAAAAAAATGACTTAAAAGTTATCATTCACAAAACATAATCATAATTTGATAATATTTTCATATTGTCTTCGTAATGTTCGTATAGTATCTTGATCTATAGACACGGGAGTGCAAGCCTCGACAAGTCTCGAGAGAGTGTTGTACCGGCGAACGGCACGAGCGTCGCCCACCACGATAAGTTTGTGCTTGGCGCGCGTCACACTAACCGCTAGACGTCTTTGGTCGTTTAGAACTTCTCCCTCCTGTCAAAACAATATAGGCAATAATATAGTAATGTTTTGAATAGCTCGATGGCGCAGTTGGCATTCACCCTGCTTTCCATTCCAGGTTTATAGAACTTATTCCCGCCTAAGTCTGAGATTAATCTATACTAATATATAAAGCTGAAGAGTTTGTTTGTTTGATTGTTTGTTTGAACGCGCTAATCTCAAGATCTACTGGTCCGATTTGAAAAATTCTTTCAGTGTTAGATAGCCCATTTATCGAGGAAGGCTATAGGCTATATCCCAGATAGCATGCAAACTTGGGGCAAGTTTGATTTTTCTTTGATTCTAAATTGCTGCGTCAAATATGACGAGGCAAGTTTGTGACAATATTGCTGCAATATTGTTAAGTCAAATATGAAGTTTCACCTTCACGTTTGCGACAATATTGCTCGAATATTGTTGTGACAAGTATGATGCGTCAAGTTTGTGGCAACTTTGCTGCAACCTTACCGCTACCACTCACGTATAATTAACTATAATTTTATACTCTGTATCAAATATCAATTTCATAAACGCGCGCGAGAGACTAGCCAAGCGATCACATTCGATTATTAGGTACCTATTGTTTTTGTTTTGGTGAAATTGAAGTAGGTAAGGCTCTTTTATATTTTTTGTAGCTTCTAGCTGTATTTACATAAAGTCCATGTTTAATGTTATTCGTTGTTGCATAACCTCAACAATTTGCTGTCACAGTGATATTGTACACAGTCAAAAATTCAATTCAATTACTGCCACTCTGTCTTTTCTTCATATTTTATTAAAAACGATTTACGCTATATAGCGCTAAGTAAGCCTAAACAAATATAATGATAATGTTATTATTAATTTTCTAACAACTCTGAAATTCTGAATGCAGTCATGTAATGGCGTCAGTTTTTAACAACATTTACTTATGTTTTTAATTTATTTTCTTCAGGAAGGAGTAAAGATGTCTCGAAAACTCTTTTTACTAATGTCCAAACAAGGACAACTCTACGCACTGTAAGAAGTTACATATTTCCTACGTTCGACAACGAAAATGTTCAAAATTTGCGTTACGTAATACTTGAACGCCCCCTTATAGTATGGTGTGCTAAATGTAATAAATATATGTTAATGTTTTATTTAGTTTAATTCCTCATTACATCCATATTATTTTCAATTAGAGGTAGTACCTATTACTTAATCTATGGAAGTACACTAATAATATGGCCTTGCATAGCGCCATCAGAAATGAATCATATGAAATTTACTGATATCGACATTTAACAACATACATCACAGCACTATAGTAGTCTATGGTTACACATTCCGCCATATTTGTTTACCTTTTAATTCTTTTATTTTTGGATGGACTATAATTTTTTTTTCTGTAAAGGCGATATGTGCTCATTAATGATTCTCGCTTTTTTTTTAAATCTTCAATTGAGAAATTCATTCCCATATTCTGTTGAATGGTGCGCCATGCATCAGCTAATAAATTTTTATTTTTATGATCCTTTCGAGTAGCGTCCCATATTATTAGATGAGAAAAAGTCATGGAATTTATTGAACTTTATCAAAAGTTCAAATAAATTCTATGGTTTTTTCATTTGTCCATGCCGGTGGCGATTTTGTGGATGAGGAAGCCATTCTCGCTCGACGTACGCACTCGCTGCGTGTTGCAACAGATTACAGAACTGAGCAACGCGCCAGGTAACCAGTGTTCCCAACCTGAACTGACGCAGTTATCGTACCAGGGCCGTAGAATTATCGTATATGGATTAAAATTATCGTACACAAACAGAATTATCGTACAATACGCCTACTATACTAAGGTACTATCATACGTAGGCATGAAAATATCGTACACTAGCCGATCCGTGTCCACTTGCCACTATATCTTATTATTATTTAACAAAAAGTTCAATAATAATAAGATATAAGTCTATGTCACTCCTGAATCGTGTAGTTTTCTGTTAGTGAAAGAATTTTCATGATACGGATCAGTATTTGCGAAGGCTACCCCCTACTAAAACGTAGTGGTTATATACTCTTTGCCCCCTACAAACAAACAAAGTTAAAAACTTTACCTCTTTACAGGACTGCCAGATGAAAAAAAAGTGTGATCGTACGCCAACTACAAAAAAATCGTATGCCAAGGAAGTTTTGAAATAAAAAGATCGTACAGCCTTTTAAGTACTAAGTTCTTATTTTAAATCATCAAAATTCGTTTAGTTTTAGAAAATAAATGCAATAAAACTATTTGTTAGATTAATACAAATTTTCTGTGGTCATATTTTTTTACAAAAGAATTTTTTGGTTCGTTCTTTCTTATTAATTTGCTTGGCTAATAATGTGCCCTTTAAGTGTACCATTGGATAAACTGTTTGTAAGTTTTGTTTTGATTAAATTAACTTCGCTGAATGCTCGTTCCAGAAAGAACTTAGTACTTAAAAGGCTGTACGATCTTTTTATTTCAAAACTTCCTTGGCATACGATTTTTTTGTAGTTGGCGTACGATCACACTTTTTTTTCATCTGGCAGCCCTGGCTCGTTCACAATCTGCACTAGAATGGGGCAAACATAACAAATTTAAAGCAAATTGAGCCAGTGTTTCATAATTTTCAAATTGTTTTTTGATTACGCCCCAAAACTTGTCGGTATTCATAGTTAAATAAATTTTATCCAAAATATTAGGTTTTTGACAAGTCGCAATTATTACCGAAGGAGAGTTTTGTAAGAATGCAAACAAATACAGCCTTTACATGGTTGTTTAAAGAGTCTTCATTCAAGTAAAACATCTAGTCACGCGTTAGGTAAGTATTGGAGAATTCCCCGAAATTCATGCTTGCCGGTGGATGACGTTTGTTTCATTACGAAATGTTTCCAGGTAGTAGGTATTTATATAAAAAATCGTACATTTTGCGTACGATCTTGGTCTAGCGATCGTACATGAGTAAAAATGCTAAAAAATCGTATGAGTACGATTTAAATCGTACATCTGGCAGCCCTGCCTCTTTATAATATAGATGTACGATAATTATCGTATGGTTGCGAACGCTGCTTTGCATGTCCATGTAGGACTCATTCTTCATTGCACAGATAAAAAATAATTAATAGGTTAGTAAGAGTAAGATGGTGAAACTTAGTAGAGCGGATCGTAAGGACCAATAGGAATAGAGAACTTGTATTTCCCGGTATTTTCCCAAGATTTTATTGGACAAAATAAAATCATGCTACTGCGATTTAGACTATCAACGCATGAGTGAAATAATATAAATTCTCAAATTTTGCATCATGATAGAAATTATCGTACAATCTGCGTACGATAATAATATGCTATCGTACATCGTACGTAGGCACAAAATTATCGTATGTGTACGATAATTATCGTACGGTTCCGAACGCTGCAGGTAACCCCGGCTCCACACGTTGGCCCCAACATAGGTCCCAACGCAACTCGTCCAACGTGTGGATCTAGAAAACGGCATTCGTCCCAACGTTGGGGCGAGCGTTGGTAGTTGTCCGGCTCGTGTCGGTTTTATCAAAGGAATCTGCGCCAACGCTCGCAATCCGTCCACACGTTGGCGCGTTGCTCAGTTCTGTTGCAACACGCAGCGAGTGCGTACGTCGCGCGAGAATGGCTTCCTCATCCACAAAATCGCCACCGGCAGGGACAAATGAAAAAATCATAGAATTTATTGAACTTTTGATAAAGTTCAATAAATTCTATGACTTTTTCACATTCAATAATATGGGACGCTACTCGAAAGGATCATAAAAATAAAAATTTATTAGCTGATGCATGGCGCACCATTCAACAGAATAAGGGAATGAATTTCTCAATTGAAGATTAAAAAAAAAGCGAGAATCATTAATGAGCACATATCGCCTTTACATAAAAAAAATTAGTGACTCTACTCGATCTTTGACGTGAATTTTTATTTTTTCTCAGTAACAAATATAAATGTGCACTCAGTACTATAAAAGCGCTCAGAGCAATTTCGATTTCTATATCGGACATCTTCACGTTGGCCCTGACGGGACAGAACTAGTTTGATTAATCGAATTCGCCTTGAATGCCGCCAATTTGATTTCAGCCATTTTTCGTTTATCTTCCAATTTTAAAGTCGTATTTTCAAACACTGTGGCAATTGATGGGTGAGATGACAATGGTTTAGATTTTTTTAATGTTTACTTCCTTCACCATGCCTTTTTATAGCAATTCTGTCAGCTAACATTTTTGTATCACATAACACAAAAATTGCACGATAGGGATCGTTTGGATCACGCTGAAGCCAATTTTTAAGGTTAATGTCACTGAGCCACTCATTTCGGAATTTTTGTTTATAGTGCCGTTTCTTAGCTTTTTTGGGAGTTGACGGTCCACTATTATTGTCTTCCGAAGAAGTAATGATTAATTTAGAAGTTTTAATTAGATAAACAAATTAAATCTTTTTTTACACGCTTGCACGTACGTATAATAACTGAAACTAACAATACTTCCCTCGCCGATCCTCTAAAACTTAACTAATTTGAAAGACACACTATTTACATCAAACTGTAGTTGTTAAGTTGTTCTTTCCTTCTAGCCGGGTGATACTGTTTTGCGAATGAATTTGAATGAAAGACTGAATAGGGATTCCCCTACATTACATACCTACTCGCACTTTTGCGATAAGTTGCGTTCATGATTTTAAAAATTTCAATTACAGTGGCGTTCATTATAAAAAAATTAATGAAACTTGTTTCCTAAAAAATACAGTGTTCTCCATACACTGTATTTATAACAATACAGTGTACAGTAGACGGCTTGAAAATACGGTAGATCTACTGTAATTACAGTGCATCTGGCAACACTGATGTGCAATAACAAAAGTGTTCGACGTATGTAAGAGAGTAACATAACCTACAATTACTATGACAACCATCAACAAATTAGTAATGAATGCATATTATTTCAGTTGGAATAAGATATGAAGAGTTATTATACGAAAGAACACAACTATTACTCCTTGAAGTTTAAATTGATAGATATTATTGATATAGATAGCTATTGACAGCACTGACAGAACTTTGTTATTGCCATATTCAATATAATAAATCAATAATGTGCTTTTATGATTCCAAATCAAAATATTTAGGTGTATTTCTATATTAATTTTAATTTTTATCAAATGTTATAATTTATTTTTCACAACGGAAAGTACAGTCTGTCTATAAAGTCGTGAAATTTAATGAGGGCGCTGTTAATAACACGTAGCAAACACATAGCAACACTGT
Organism: Melitaea athalia; assembly: GCA_905220545.2. Taxonomy (NCBI): domain Eukaryota; kingdom Metazoa; phylum Arthropoda; class Insecta; order Lepidoptera; family Nymphalidae; genus Melitaea; species Melitaea athalia. Next base: position 14,366,954 of record HG992196.1, read on the forward strand.
ATAGTATGACATAAATGACTTTGATACTTGCAATATTTTATTTATCTACTATTAAAAACATGAGTCTGAGAGTGAATAGATGCGAAAATGTCAGTTCGTTTAGATAAAATGAGTAAATAAATAAGACACATATCATATTTTGTTTGTTTTATTTATAAAAAAATATCAATGAAATAGATCTGCTTTGAATGAAAAAGTACACATTACAGCAAAAGGAGCGGATTATCTAAATATTATCATATAAAACAAAAATTTAAAAGAAGAATTGCAAAAAAATATTAGTTATATTGATGAGAGTCATATTCACGACTCATACTGTACATGCTGGAAGTGAAAAAGGCTTTGTACCAAACTGTCTACTCTTATTTAGTGGAAAAAATAAAATAGAAGATTATCACTCTGAAATGAATGCGAATAAATTCACTAAAAGGATTGTGGAAAAACTTATTCCCAACCTACACGAGCCATCTATTTTATTGTTTTTGACAATGCTCCTTACCATTCAGTAATTACAAACAAAACACCAAACACCAGTACTCGTGTCGATGATATAAAATTATGGTTATTAGAAAATAATATTCCATTTGATTCATCGCTAAGGAATGTATTAACTTGAGTAAAAAATAAAAAACCAAACCCTATACTTATATGAGATAAATACTATTTTGGGAGAACATGGGCATACAGTAGTTCGGCTTCCACCATACCACTGTGATCTTTAACCCAATAGAGCTAATTTGGGCACAAAACAAGGTAGCTGCAAGTAATATTGGGTCTCGTGACGTGAAACAATTGACAGAAGAAGCATTTAATAACATCACAGTTGAAAACTGGAAAAATTGTTGCGAACTTGTAAAAAAAATAGAAAAGGATTATTATGAACGAGACAGAACATTATGCAAAAATATAGAGACGAATTAATATTTCAAGTAAGAAGCGACAACAGCAGCACTTCTTTCACTTATCATCGGATTCTAAAATCTAAAATTATCCATTTCTTTCTTTGGCCGGCCTTTCCTATGTTTCCCAGGAGTTTCAAACTTTCCATAATTTTTAAAGCCTTTGTTGACTATCCGTCTAACTGTACTCTTTGATTTTCCTGAAAAAGATAAGTTTAAAAAATGTTAATGGAATGGAAATATAAGTTACTGACATGAAGCAATTGATTCAAATTTAAAATTGGAAAACTTGAGACTAAGTTATATTATATCCTTAAGTATCAAAAAATTCGTCGTACTATAATGTGACCTATATACTCTGTCTCATCTAACCTAAAAATTTGCAATGTAAACAATACCTTTTTTGGTCTCCAAAACGTAAATTATGTAAATTTTTAAATTCAGGCAGGTTAAACACAAACAATAACACGATTACATACCGTCATAGGTGCTGTTCGCCCATAAACATCGTCCAAATCACACAAAATTCGTCCAGCTTCGAACTCCGCCAAACATCGCTGGAAAACTTTAAAAATCACTTCCTGCGTGCCACTCCGATTTACTTTACTCATTTTTGAAACTCTTCTGCGAAGATTGGTCTTAATTTTTTGCAGTTTAATCAAATGAATAAAGAATAATAAAGGAAACCTGTTAACTCGATGATAGAATTGACAGCGAAAGTACTTATGTTTGGTGTTGCCAGACACATGATTGTTAGTTCCTCAAACATTAATGTCACGACTTTATAGACAAACTATACCCTATTGTATAGGTAGATTTAAATGCTGTAATTTTGTAACGTGTGTCAAATAGGGTATTCCACTATGTTTGAAAAAGTACTTCAAAATGTTGATTTTCTAATAAAAAGCCACAAAAAAATATATTTCGGCAAAATAAACACGTTTTCATGCCATAAAATTAAATTAAATTTTAAACCTTTTTTATTACCGCGAAAACGCTACAGCCATTTTGGTGACGTAATATGGGCAATAACAAAAGTGTTTGACGTATGTAAGAGAGTAACATAACCTACAATTACTATGACAGCCATCAACAAATTAGTAATGAATGCATATTATTTCAGTTGGAACAAGATATGAAGAGTTATTATACTAAAGAACACAACTATTACTCCTTGAAGTTAAAATTGATAGATATTAGTATGTACACTAGCTGTTGACAGCACTGACAGAACTTTGTTATTGCCCGTATGAAGTCACACCATGGCGGATCGTGTTTTAGGTCACGTGATATACAGATTAAAATATACGACTTTTAATTTCAATATAATAAATTAATAATGTGCTTTTATGATTCTAAATCAGAATATTTAGGTGAATTTCTATATAAATTTTAATTTTTATCAAAATTTATAATTTATTTTTCACTACGGAAAGTACCCTATTGTAAAGTGATTTACTCAAGCAGTGTAGCATACAATTATTTAGAAACTAGAATTTTCAATTCGTTGATATTCAATAGTACACTACATAGTATGTACTAGAAATATAATTATGGCGATCATTCAAAATGTTAGGGCCTATGCACACCACGTTTTTTAAACGCGCCGTTGAAGCGCGTTTGTAGCTATATACTGACGCGATACGCACGCAAGTCAGACGCAGCCTGTAGACCTTTGCACATCTGTATAAATTCAAATACGCGTTTGAATTGATACAGACGCGCGTGTGTAGCGATACAGACGCGATGCAAACGCGCGTGTGTATCGATACAGACGCGCCGGTGCTGCGCGTTTGAATCGATACAAACGACAATAAACTGCTCTGTAGGAAACAAGCGCGCCGTCGACGCGCGTTTCTAAAACGCACGGTTGACGCACGTGTGTAGCGATACAGACGCGATGCAAACGAGCGTGTGTATACAAACGACAACAAACTACTTTGTAGGATAAAAGCGCGTTTAAAAACGTGGTTTGCACAGGCCCTTACCTTTTTAATGAGAATTAAAAATATATAGGTACCACACAAATGAACTAGTACGTACCTACATTCTATTCATTTGAATATATCATTACCTCCACGAAGTATAGATACTATATATAGAGATATATGTATCTATACTTCTCATGATTACCTCAATGCTTATTAGTCCAAAACGATCAAAAGAATGTACCTCAACTTTCTATAAAATAGTAGCACTATTATTTCTCATGCCATTATAAACGAAGTTGAAATTAGAATTTTTCTATGTTTTCAGTTTTAAGCAGATATTGGAAAAAAAACTTATTAAATGTTCATTATGTACCTATGTATATCTATATAGGTAGGTATGTAATAATGTGTATAAAATGCTTTACATTTAATACCAATAGCAGAATAAAATAGTGGCAGGTCCGTAATATCACATAATACTATACGTTCAATCCATGACAAACATGTAGGTATATGGCCTATACAAACCTTTGCCAGATGCGGCGATCGAACCCGCAACTCGTTAGCTCGACAGATACTGTAAACACTGCGTATTTTTGTCGTAGAAATAATGTATGTCATGCGTAAATCATCATTCATGTTATCGAGATTATCTTTATGCCAATTTGATATTGAGAATTGTATTGCTTGATTTATTAAAAAATGCTGATAAGATTAATTTACTATTTACTATTTCATCAATGCGCGCTTTCCCTCTCAAAGTTGTGAATTTTTTATTCATTGTCTTTCTTTTATTATTCACTACTGTCCACTTTTCATTATCACGCCGTTGATTAGTCCCGTCTATTCTCGCTACCGCCGCAAATGTACGCTTCTGTTCCGAGCAATTCATTAGCCTATTTTGTTTACATTCCACACCGTCCGTACAAACAGGTGTCGTCTCGCTATTATTCTCCGCTCGCCCATTGATACAATGATTCACTGACCCCACCTCCGATGCCGGTGCGGGCGCATTCACAGATCCCGGTAGCGAGCGAGAACAACAATCATTTGGTCTCTGTTTCGCAAACACATGTTCAGCCACAGGTACACTTATTGACGGCGACGAGATATCGTCAATGTCTACCCTCCGTACTTTTTTATTTATGTGTGAGGGTGACTTACAAGGTGAATAAAATAACGGATCAGATTTAAAATTTTCCGTTTTCGACTTTAAATCATTCAATTGATCAATTCAATTCACAAGTCAAACCCAATAAGGGTTTAATGGCATTGTTACTATTGAAATATGTATATGTGATATGTAATTGATGTCTTAAATAAAATAAAAAATTGTGGCGTAATTGTTCTTAATGTGATCTAACTGTGATTTCAATACAATTATGTCCTTCAAAAGGCTGGTTACATCTACATGATCAAAAGTCACCGGCGGCAATCTATGTAGTTCCTTAGCCACGAAAATCGGAATTTTCTCAGGATCCGTACTTTTAATTACAGATAAGATATCCTCTAAATCTCTTTGTATTTTACCATCATTTTAATGATAAGAATCATTTTAATGATAAGAATTAACAAAATACGTCACTTTGATAATAAGAAGTGTCCATTAAACTGAGGTTACAACTAGAAATTTCCTGCTCAAAATATGGAGCAGCCCTACTGGGGTAGTATCTCGAGTTTCGACCTTATTAAGGATCACAGCTAAATAACAATGTTTACAAGCAGTATTGTGTTCCTGTTGGTAAGGTGACCAGTGCTCCTGGGGATTGGGGATAGGATCGGCAACGCGTTTGCGATGCTTCTGGTGTTGCAAGCGTCTATAAGATACGGTGATCGCTTGCCATCCGGTGAGCCGTACGCTTGTTTACCGATCTAGTTACTTTAAAAAAATGCCAGCATTTGATTGCCAGACACGAATTTAGTAATTTGTTATACGAGTAGAATTCTTACTGTAGGGGAAGACCGGGAGAGTTGAACCGCTTTTTGTTTAAAGTATCGTATTTTCTTATAAATGAGGCTTAGTGATTCAATTGTAATAATAAACAGTAGCTTATTTATTTTGGTTTACTTATGCATAGTTACTTTTTCGATATTATAGTACTGAAATATGTTATATATGTTTGAATGAAAAATGGGATTTGAGTCAACTCTCCCCACCCTTAGGGACACTTGAACCGGGGTCTGGGGAGAGTTGAACATTGCTTTTTAAAGGGGAAAATAAAAACATTTTGCAGCTTAAATCACAAATATTTTACAAAGACAAGCTAGTATCTTCAGGTGTTCTTAAACTCACTTCTGGATTTCTGGAAAGAAAACCACGAAACCAATCTTTTCCAGCAGCATTGTTTGTTGCCTTGCTAGCAGGATACTTTTTAATTCGCCTCTGTGAATTGAAAAGCCAATTGCAATGCTTGCTTTCTAGTCAGACCGTAATGCATTTTACTGCATGATAATAAATATTCAACTAGAAGTTTTTCTTCAAAGAGTAAATATTTGTGACTTTTTATACTGACGGTTTTTTTTTTTTCGTTCAACTTATAACGTCTTAACTTCTATCGATTCTATAGTTAATAGATGGTTTTCTTAAATATACACCACCCTCCTTTACCTAACGGATAGCGTTTTCTAATTCTGTGATTGTATGTTCTTTTCTTTTGCCTGTTTTTTCAGAAGGCTTGTATCGAAAAGGCATTTTTTATGCAATTAATCAGTGAGAGAAAATAAGATTAAACATTAAAAAAACAAACCAAATACAAATAGGACTCGCGTATTAAGGTTTTCGAATTGTTTTTAAATTTAGTCAAAAAGTTTAAATCTTTACATATTATATACAATAAAACTCGAAATATCCTCATACAAACACTATAGAGGGAGACATGAACCACTGAGCATATCTCCCGCACCCGCGGTGGTGCAAGTCTCCCGCATATACTACTTTGACATTAAATTTTACTGACAGAAAAAACAATCAATCTCAGCGAAAAAACACTTAGCACACGTTAAACTGCAATAATCAGGCAGTACAATACTAATAACGCACAATACGTACCTCTATAAACACGGCCGCAATCTTAAGACTACATAAATTAATAAAATTTACTCCGCCGTACCAAAAACAACTTTCCGAATCTGAGAGCCAAACAAACCGGCCATTGTAAAAAATGACAGTGTGCTGATTATTGGCCACCAGCGCTCTATCAATGACCGTCTTGGCGTTTCGTTAGTGCGTAATTTAAGTTGAGTTTTAAAAGATGGTTCAACTCTCCCACCTGAGCAAGTCTCCCGGTTTTCCCCTATCATGACAGGATTGGCAGGTACTAAAATTAACTAATTTAACCTTAACTTATGCTTGATTCTTCTAAATACATAGTTGTTGATTTACGAACGAATTCAGTATTAAAACAGTCCCCTAAATATTATAGAAACAATAGCTTTTAAATAAAATTGTGTGTTCAAACAAAAATGTGTATTAAAAATTGTTATTGTTTAATAACGAGACATAATTATGGTATACCACATTTTTATTCTTTATATAAAAAATCAGATCTTAATCATTAATAAATAATTACAAACGCATCAACTAAAGGATTATATCAACAGTACAATAAAAAAATGACTTAAAAGTTATCATTCACAAAACATAATCATAATTTGATAATATTTTCATATTGTCTTCGTAATGTTCGTATAGTATCTTGATCTATAGACACGGGAGTGCAAGCCTCGACAAGTCTCGAGAGAGTGTTGTACCGGCGAACGGCACGAGCGTCGCCCACCACGATAAGTTTGTGCTTGGCGCGCGTCACACTAACCGCTAGACGTCTTTGGTCGTTTAGAACTTCTCCCTCCTGTCAAAACAATATAGGCAATAATATAGTAATGTTTTGAATAGCTCGATGGCGCAGTTGGCATTCACCCTGCTTTCCATTCCAGGTTTATAGAACTTATTCCCGCCTAAGTCTGAGATTAATCTATACTAATATATAAAGCTGAAGAGTTTGTTTGTTTGATTGTTTGTTTGAACGCGCTAATCTCAAGATCTACTGGTCCGATTTGAAAAATTCTTTCAGTGTTAGATAGCCCATTTATCGAGGAAGGCTATAGGCTATATCCCAGATAGCATGCAAACTTGGGGCAAGTTTGATTTTTCTTTGATTCTAAATTGCTGCGTCAAATATGACGAGGCAAGTTTGTGACAATATTGCTGCAATATTGTTAAGTCAAATATGAAGTTTCACCTTCACGTTTGCGACAATATTGCTCGAATATTGTTGTGACAAGTATGATGCGTCAAGTTTGTGGCAACTTTGCTGCAACCTTACCGCTACCACTCACGTATAATTAACTATAATTTTATACTCTGTATCAAATATCAATTTCATAAACGCGCGCGAGAGACTAGCCAAGCGATCACATTCGATTATTAGGTACCTATTGTTTTTGTTTTGGTGAAATTGAAGTAGGTAAGGCTCTTTTATATTTTTTGTAGCTTCTAGCTGTATTTACATAAAGTCCATGTTTAATGTTATTCGTTGTTGCATAACCTCAACAATTTGCTGTCACAGTGATATTGTACACAGTCAAAAATTCAATTCAATTACTGCCACTCTGTCTTTTCTTCATATTTTATTAAAAACGATTTACGCTATATAGCGCTAAGTAAGCCTAAACAAATATAATGATAATGTTATTATTAATTTTCTAACAACTCTGAAATTCTGAATGCAGTCATGTAATGGCGTCAGTTTTTAACAACATTTACTTATGTTTTTAATTTATTTTCTTCAGGAAGGAGTAAAGATGTCTCGAAAACTCTTTTTACTAATGTCCAAACAAGGACAATTAAAAAGAGTATATCTTTTATTTTTCTATATAAGCTATTTAAGAATTATATAAACTTGTGGGTTTCATTACGTCTTCTTTCAAACTTAATTTAATTTTTTAAACTAGTTAAAAAAACATGCATTATAATTTCAGAAACTGATAATGAGGCACATCTCCACTTGAAAAATGCTGAAGAAATCTCTAATTTAGACTCGGATGATGAAGTAACCATATGAAAAAGAAAGGATCAAGAGAGTATACTCTCGCCTGAAGATTCAGATTCTCCAGATGTTTATCCCACTATGTAAAAGAAAAAAATTCAGCCAGGTGTTACGTACCCCATTCCTCCTAAACGTCTGTTAACAGGAACAATAAAAAATGAGTGTACTGAAAAATTTACAGAAGTGACTGCGACAAACAGCAGTCGATATGGTTCAAAATAATGTAGAAAATCTTACACCTGGTAAAGTTCTTTATAATAATATTTAATATCCCCTTTTTAACTGTACTTGAGAAGAGATCTCGACTTGAGTATCGTTCTATAATACGGGTCTTAGTTTTTTTTTTCTTATTACAGGTTGTATTCAAAGCGAATCTCAGCCAAATTTAACAAACGCAGCTCCTGCATATACTTTTACAAGAAACAACACTGGAGATGTTGAAGATGTTATTGAAATTTCAGATTTAACAAACAGCACCAATACTGGTCCAAATTGTACAATAAATTGTCCATCTGGTAAAGATTTTAACTAATAAAAACATTTTCTTTTACATGGGCCATTCAGACGTAACTTGCTTTTTATTACAGGCTGTATTCTGAGCAAGCAGTTTTCAATACAATTTTTAATGATGTAACGGATGAACATCTTAAGGAAATTACTAGTGAGTGGCTGAATCAAGCAAAAGTTAGAATAAGACGGAGGTAAGGTTTTGAAATATAATAAACATAATATTTTATATTATTCTATGTAGGCATTGATTTTTTAATTTGAATCATATATCAAATTGCTTTCTATGACTTTCCATGTCCATGCACCATGTGTAGGTACATGACAACATAGTTTTAGGTTTTATTGCAAGATTGTTACTTTAACATCTTTTTACCCCTTTTAATAGAATAGTTTAATTTTGTTCATACAATAAGAGTTTATAACAATTTCTTTCAAGAGTTTATAACAATTTCTTTTATTTGTTTCAGAGCTGATAGACAAAATAAAGCATCGGAATCTAGCGGATATAATCTGGGTTCTAATGAATCATTTTAGACAATGATTTTAAATTATGTGATTAATAAATAAATAGTCATATTATGATTAAAAATTGTATTGAATTTTTTTTTACCCCCATAACAAAGGTATAGGGCAAATTATAGTATGTTTTGATATGACAAACTTGCTTAAGGTTTGTTTTGACAAACCTCAAGCAAGTTTGTTATATCAAGTTTGCATATTCTTTGAAAAAACAAACTTCATGCAAGTTTGTCACTGTGAAACTAGCAAGTTTGATTTAAACTTGCTGCAAGTTTACAAAGTTGCCATGGCAAACTTGCAGCAAGCTTTCATATTTGATGTATCAAACTTGTTGCAAGTCTGAAACAAGTTTATATTGTTATCTGGGATATCATCACGCTAAGTCCAATAGGAGCGGAGTCCACGCCGACGAAGTCGCGCGCAGAAGCTAGTATATTATATTTATCAAGTGTATAAAAGCGAGAGGCATTAAGTACATTAAACCACTAACATACATATAATTTCTACTAGCGGCCCGCCCGCACTGTGGGCTGAAATTCGCGTTTCATAGACATTCAAATTTATTTTTTCAAGTGACGCTTTTTTTGCTTGAATGCGATTGAGAATAACTGCTATATGCCTTATATAATGATCTTTCGGGTTTATAATCGTAAACAGCGCACTTAGAATTTTTTTTTTTAAAAAATTGTATGGAGTCGACATCATAAATGATGATATCTCCATAATCGCACAATTGCGCCTAATATCCTCTTAGGTTATTAAAATACAAATTATTTTTGATTTTTTGACATACTTCATTTTAAGGTCAAACGTGCGTTTTTTTTTTAAAAAATCTTTTAAATTTAATCTTTTAATTCTGGCTAAACTACAAGTCCTATGAAAAAAAGTACAATGGCAAAGCTGTAGGTATTATAAAGATCTACAACTTTAGTATTTACACTTTTTTCAAATAACCTCAAAATTTATGTGAAAAATTCAAAAAACCAAATTTTTGTTTTTTTTTTTTCTTTTTTTTCTTTTTTTACAAAATTTGGTGAAAACTTACCTTTTTATGTCCCAAACACACTAAACAGTGCGAGGCCGGCCCCGGCCTCGCACGGTTGTAAAATCTACCAGTGTTCCTCTGCTATATTATGCATTTATTATACATATAAACCTTCCTCTGGAATCACTCTAGTCTCTCGTAGTTTTAAAGATCTAAGCACATATAGGGACAGACAGCGGGAAGCGACTTTGTTTTATAATATGTATTGTCAGCAACTCAGCAACGCGTTTGCAATACTAGTTTGCGACCTTGGTCTAACTATACCAGGGGTTCCCAAACTTATTTTGTCTACTGCCCACTTTGAGAATAAATTATTTTTAGTGCCCCATTTTTTCACCTACTTAAAAACCACTATAACTTCAAATTAAATTATTTATTGCGAGCTATATTAGCGGAGATTAAACATTCATTCTAATAAACCCCAAGCCTCTACAAACACCCCATTTTTTTCTGTGTCTCTTACCCCTCTGCCTGCAGCGCCCACAAGGGGGCGTTATCGCCTACTTTGGGAAAGGCTGATCTATACTAATAATATTATAAAGAGGAAAGATTTTTGTGTGTATGTTTGTAATGAATAAACTCAAAAACTACTGGACCAATTTAAAAAATTCTTTCACCATTTGAAAGCTTAGTTTATTCCGGGAAATAATAGGTTCCCACGGGAAATTGTATGCGCACACGGGTGAAAGCCGTTGAGAACAGCTAGTAGTATTTAAAAATACTCTCTAATAAATAGTACATAATATTATTTGATGGCAAATAAAGTAATCGATGTTACATACTTTAGCAGGTCGGGCGTCGTGTGCATCACGCTTGGTGCAGGAATATATGATGACGTCCTTGTCTTTGCCTTGGAACTGGTCCACGGTGCTGACGTCCACGCGCCGGCCCGCCAGGCCCCGCCGCAGGAGGGACACTTGGTCGCGGTACGGAGCTATGACGCCTATGTCCGTTGCCGACACACCTGCCTGAACAAAAAAGTATTACTTTACTACCGTCATATGTATGAAAAAAAATTGCGTGCGTACAAAGTACACATGTCAGAAGTGAAACTTCTTTGGCAAACTAATTAAAAAAAAAAACTAATTCAAATAAAAAACTAATTCAATTCAAAAAAAAAAACAAAATGCCAATGTTACGCGGTGAACCCAGGTGGTCACCCATCCAAGTACCGAATGTCATGACGCTGCCGCGTTACCGGTCGCTCAAATTTTACCCCTCATGCGCGATAGAAGTTTCACTTCAAAAACAACTAATAATATTAGCAGTTAATTATTTACCTTTTTCAAAGCATCTATTATACCCATAACGACGCACGCTTCCTCAATATTAGTTAAGGTTTTTTCATTATCCAATTTCTCAATTGTTCCAAGCTCTAAATTAAGAAATACCGCTGAATATTTGAAATCAGGACTGCATGTTTTAACCAACCACGGCGATTCTTCTGAGTACTGAGACGATACTATCTGTAAAAAAATTAATAATTTAACTGAGATCAGATAATGAACAAGATATTAATATAAATGACTAGCCCGTTGGCGCAGTTTGTAGTGCTTTCTGCTCCGGGGGTTGTGGGTTCGATTTCCACCCTGAGTCTGGGTGTAATATACCTACATATTTATTTATATATATATTATTTATAAGTATGTTTATCGAAGAAAAAAAAGGTGTGTGTGCGATTCACACACGATAGAAGTGAATTTTCTTTGGAAAAAAAAAATAATTTAAAATTAGCGGCTTTCAGCGCAGCCTGACGCGCCCCCGCGGCCCCGCGCGTCTTTACCTGTCGTTTTTCCGTTGCATCCGGTTTGAAATCACAACGATTCTAAAGAAGTTTCACTTCAAAAAAATATATGTAGCTAAACCAGTCGGCTGTTACTTACAACACATGCATTAAGTTGCTTACTTTAGGAACAGACGACCGTGTGTGTATTGTGTAGATATTTATTTATTTATTTTAATTACAACATGACATATATTTATTATGTTTTTATGTGTACTGACAAGAAGTTTCATAATAACACAACGAACATCTAAATACCATATACACATTTTAGTATCACGATTCAGCCTGTAACCCCCCCACTGTTGGACATAGGCCTCTTTCTCTATGAAGGAGAACGATTGGAGCTTAATCTACCAGCTGTTCCACTGCTGGTTGGCAAATATATTTCCTACTATGAATAACGATCGCTATCGGGTATTTATCATGACAACGAGGACCGACAGCTTAACGTGCTCTCCGATGCTTGGTGGTTAGACCCACAGGGACAGACATGCACACGGAAAGAAATATTTGAAAAAATCCATCTCGAGCGGAAACTGAACCCGCAAACCGTCGGCGTGTAGGAGCACGGAACACGCATCACTACACCAGAAGGGTAGTTTTAGAATAAATACTATGTATTTTTTTAATAGGACGAATGTACCTCAAAATCTATCTTCAATGTCGCCTGTGCGACGCTCTCGTCGGCGCACTTGAGTGTGTCGTTGTACGCGACTCTGTTGGCCACGTGGACGAGGGGCTGGTTCATGCGGTACTGCAGGCGAAGAGTGCTGGTCGCTTCCTTTACCATCAGTCTGTGGAACAGACTCTCCTCCATGCCTAGACGCCTGGGAATAAATCAAATCAAATTTGAAATAATTTTATTAAATAAGCATAATATAAGAAGAATATGTAAAAAAAAAATAATAATTAAAAATAATTACATTCAAATAGGAATAACAGAATAAGAAGCTCTCTTAGGCTACTTTTAAGAAGTGTCACTTCTGCCGTGTGTGAATTGCACACATACACTTTTTTTGTAGTTATACTTCTTTTGGCGCGTTAGAGAAAAATCGGCCAAGTGCGAGTCGGACTCGCGCACGAAGGGTTCCGTACCATTGACTAGGTACATTGATTTTAATATCGGGCAAAAAGCGGCTAAAATCACTTTTATTGTATGAGAGCAAAAATAGGCAAAAATGACGTTTTTTGTATGGGAGCCCCCCTTAAATATTAATTTTATTTTAATTTTATTATTTACTAGCTTCTGCGCGCGACTTCGTCGGCGTGGACTCCGCTCCTATTGGTCTTAGCTTGATGATATATAGCCTATAGCCTTCCTCGATAAATGGGCTATCCAACACTGAAAGAATTTTTCAAATCGGACCAGTAGATCCTGAGATTAGCGCGTTCAAACAAACAAACAAACAAACAAACAAACAAACAAACAATCAAACAAACTCTTCAGCTTTATTATATTAGTATAGATTATTAAAGTAAAAATAGAACTGAGTATTTTGTTAATATTTCAAGTGCCTACCTGTTGCCATTATTGATATCGAGCAAAAAAAGGCAAGAAAATCGCGTTTGTTGTATGGGAGCCCCCCTTAAATATTTATTTTATTTTGTTTTTAGTATTTGTTGTTATAGCGGCAACAGAAATACATAATTTGTGAAAATTTCAACTCTCTAGCTATAGCCGTTCTTGAGATACAGCCTGGTGACGGACGGACGGACGGACGGACGGACAGCGAAGTCTTAGTAATAGGGTCCCGTTTTTACCTTTTGGGTACGGAACCCTAAAAATGATGAGAGTAAATTTTTACAATGCGCGTGTGGATACGAAGTAGTTCAAGCATGCATGAATAGATGCCGCTAGTTTTGCAGACAAGAAAGTAGTCTTTATCATTTCTAAGAGATGGCGTTGTGGACTTATTGTCTAATTATTAAGTGGTAGGTTTTTTGGAAGTATTTTAATACTCTAGCTTGAAGTATAACTTCTTACATGCGTACATAAGTACACACACACTTTTTTTTAATTTTCTTTTATACATACCTTGTCCTGACAATAACAAACACAAAAAATATATTATCCGCTTGTGTGCAGGCGTACGGAAGTTATACACGTAAATACATTTCGGCAATTTATTTTTATTTATGTAAATGAAGCTGTTTTACTCTTCATTTAAATTAAATTGCTCGCGCATTATCTTCAACTTTATACTTCAAAGTATTATCTATGGTGGCAACACTTTGCCCTGTTTATTGTAGAAATTCATCAAAAGAAAGATGCTCTATGGCTTTGTACAATAAAACTTAAACAAGGTTTTTAAAAGAAATAATTTTAATTATTGTAAAAGAAATAGTATTTGAAGCAATAGCTTTTAATGTTTTTTCTCATTACAGGTTTATAATTAATAATAATCTCTATATAATTATATAAAAATGAATCGCTGAATGTGTTGCTAAGCGCAAATCTGGAGAGCGGCTGAACCGATTTCGCTAATTCTTTTTTTATAATATTCCTTGAAGTACGAGGATGGTTATTACTGAGAGAAAATTTTAAAATATTGCCTGAAAAAGTCTAAAAACAACACTTTTCTATATTACCATACAAAAGACAGGACAACGTCTGTCGGGTCAGCTAGTTTATACATAAGTGTAGAAATAAGTTGCATTTAAAAAAATAATTTGTGATAATGTTTCATAAAAAATAAATTTTCTGTACAGAGCAACTTTAGTTTTTGTTTCAATACACAACATATTATTACATTTATATAACAGTGCTAATTGTATAGGAATACTCACCTGGCGCTTTTGCTTTTAACAACGGGAGGTAGTTGTTCCGGGTCACCGACCAGCACGAAACGTTTCGCAGAGAATAATGGACGCAGTACCGTACATTGCAGCACCTATTACAAAATAATTATTAAAATTAGGTATACCCTTGGCAAAACAAAAATTGCGTGCGTACAAAGCACACATGTCAGAAGTGAAACTTCTTTGGCAAACTAATACTCTTTGGCAAACTACTCTGTTTTATTTTAAATTCTCCTCTACCCCAAGGTTGTCTGGTAGAAATCGCTTACCTAGCGATGGTCTTATCGCCTTTGTGCATAATATTATTTTGTAAGTTTTATTTTTTTTTTGTATACCTATGTATGTTAATGCACAATAAAGTATATTTATCTTATATTTATCTTATCTAATTTAAACAAAAAATTAAAAAAAAAACGAATTTAAAATTCGAAAAAACTAAAAGCCAACGTCAAGCAGTGTTCCAAGGCGGTCACTCATCCAAGTACTGACCGTCCCTGACGCTGCCGCACTCGCGGTCGCTCCAATTTTACCCCTCATGTGCCTAAAGAAGTTTCACTTCAAAAAAAAAATTATATATCTTAATTGATAGGTAAAATATATAATATGAACCTGTGTGGCTTCATCAACGATGCACACGTCGAATGTGGTTCTGGAGAGCAATGGATGGTTGGCTCCAAGGCACGTCACTCCTACCACATCCTAAAATTTATTTAAGTGTTACAAAACATAAAATAATTGTTATTAAATATAATACGTAATCTATATATTTACGTAACCTAATATAATATACATATACGTAAACTAAAATGGCAAAACAACTTTTTTCTGTATTTCGCTAATGTTTAAGTTTGTTTTAGTTTGATGAATTAATAGAATTTGTGACTTGTGCTCTCGGTAGTGTACTATATGTTAACATGTCCGTGAATCAGTAAAAGTTCAAGATATAAATGACGCGTTGACGTAGCAGTGACTAGCTGTTGCGTTTGCGATCGTGGGTTTGGTCCCCGTATAAATCATACTATTTGTCGCTATCTAGGCGTTTGTGCTCGTGTATTGTGTGTTTCTGGACCCTCGACACTTAACACACCGATAATTTATTTCAATAAGATACACACACACCCACACACACACGCGCGCGCGCGCGCACATTCACGCACACGCACACACACGCACACACGCGCGCACACACACACACACACACACACACACACATGACTGTTATATTAGTTCTTAACATCGTTTTTGACTTTATCCTATAACAGACGCTAGTGGACGAGCCACTTCATCCGGCTGAGTGCAGCTGGCATTTTACACCTTATTATGTCGTTTATTATGCTGTTTCTATATTGAACACACTGAATATATAAATAAATATATTATTTTAACATATCTTACTATTTGAACAACCAGTAGAACTGTATGAAAGAAACCGGTTTGCGTCTCGATCGCCTTCCCTGCGTTCCTGCTTTCCTTTTCATTTACTTTTAGAAAACTACCCACCATATTGCTAATGCTTAAATGAACTGTATTCAAACTTAACGATTCTGTCTGTAATATCCTACTGTTAGGCATAGGCCTCTTCCCCATGTAGCAGAAGGATTCAAACTTAACACTCCGGACAAATCCTCGCAATTTTTGGAGTAAATTATTGTAAAATTGTAAAATAGGTAATATAAGTCGTGGTCCAGTATCGCTCGTGTGGAAGTCTCGTACGAGGGGAGCCACACCACAAGTCGTACCATAGAGTCGTAGAGCGTCGCTAGCTGGGCAGCAGTACTCGCGCCTCTCATCAGCTCGTGGTCCAGTGTCGCTCGTGTGGAAGTCTCGTACGAGGGGAGCCACACCACAAGTCGTACCATAGAGTCGTAGAGCGTCGCTAGCTGGGCAGCAGTACTCGCGCCTCTCATCAGCTCGTGGTCCAGTGTCGCTCGTGTGGAAGTCTCGTACGAGGGGAGCCACACCACAAGTCGTACCATAGAGTCGTAGAGCGTCGCTAGCTGGGCAGCAGTACTCGCGCCTCTCATCAGCTCGTGGTCCAGTGTCGCTCGTGTGGAAGTCTCGTACGAGGGGAGCCACACCACAAGTCGTACCATAGAGTCGTAGAGCGTCGCTATGTACGGATGGGACCGAGGAGCGTCAAATTAAAAGACGTGTTTAGAGTGAAACTGCATGTTTTTTACTGACTCCGTTACAATTATGACTTACAATTATAAGGCTTGTGAGGTATACAACATACCTATACTACACGCCCCACCAAAAAAGTGAAAAAAAAAATCAATAATACAATAATTGTATTTTTTTTAAAGTTTTAAACAAATATAAGCTTTAATTAAAGACAAAGAAAATTAAAATAAAATTACATACAGTATATTTTTCTTACTATGTTTTTTTTTTTTTAGCTATGCATTTTTATTTTCATTAAAAAAAAATGCGTCGGTACATAATTATGTTGATCAACTTATACTACTTATCTAAATAGGTACCACATAAAGTGAAAGTATAATCATATGCTTAATTATAGTACAACTTAGTGTTGTTTTTGTGTACAGTTTTTTCTGCACCTTTATATAAAATTACAACATTAGGGTTAATTTCCTTAACAACTAAATATGGTCCAATATAAAGAGGATCAAACTTATTTCTATTTTCATTTTTTAATAAAATAAAATCCCTTTTTTTGTATGAAATAGGATTTACATAACTATCATATCTTAACTTTCTCATATCCTTAGTTTTACATAAATTTTCTCTAGCTTGCATTTGAGACTTTTGTAAGCGAAACTTAAGTTCGTGAGGATAACTTGAATAATTATATAATGGCTCTAAAGAGTTTACTAAGTTACTAGGGATGTTACAAGGTTTTCCATAAACTAATTCATATGGAGTATATTTGGTTTCACTATGTACTGTAGTATTATAGGCAAAACACCAGTATGGAAGCCATGTACTCCACTCGCGTGGTTCATTTTTAGTCTGAATTCTGAGAAATGATATTAAATGTTTGTGATTATTTTCTAAAGATCCTATTGTCTCGTGGTGATAAGGGGTGGAAAAGATGGGTTTGATATTTAAAATTTTACAAACCTCACGCATTGTTTGCGAAACGAACTCGGTGCCTCTGTCACTTAGAATTTCTCGAGGTATGCCATGCTGTAAAATAAATTTACTTACCAATGTTGATGCTACGGTGTTTGTTTCCTTGTTTTCGAGCGGATAAGCCTGCATGAATTTCGTTAAATTGCATTGAACAGTAAGTATATAAGTATAGTTATATAAATCTCTATCTAAAGGACCTACTAAATCTAAAAGTATACGATCAAATGCTGACCCACTGGTTTCGGTAATCACCATGGGTTCTTTAATGTACTTAAAATGCTTTTGTCGTTGGCATTGATCACATTTTCGTACAAACTCTGTCACATCCTTTTCTAATCCTGTCCAAAAATATTTCTGTCTAATATTATTAATCATACGTCGAATTCCAGCATGTCCACTTGTGGCCAACAAGTGATAGTCATTCAAGATAACGCGTTTGTCGTCATTTGATATTATTTTTCTTACGCCTTGTATTACATGTAATCTTAGTGGTCCGGACCATTCTTTACTTTTATTTATACATTTACTTAACTTCTTTATAATTTCTATATTTTCATTTGTACGTACAATATATAAATTATTTATTTTTAATTTTTTACTAATTAAACACAGATCCCTCGCAAAGACACGTCGTGTACATTGTGATTGAGCCTCTGGTTTTACAAATAATATTCTTTCATTTGGTAAATACGCAAAATACTTGTTTTCTTCCGTCACCTCACTTTTACACTTCTGCCACTCTGTCTTACTAACAAAATTTAACTCCACATAATCCTTCGGTTTTCTGAGAACTTCTACTACTCTTGGTTGATCAGACCAATCGTAATTCGAAACCTCATCATCCGATTGATTTTGCGTTGTTGCTTCATTTGCTTTTTTACTCATTGCCCTAGTCATTACCATCATCCCGATATTAGCGTGGATATCTTTCAATTCGTCACTTGTCACTCTTATACGAGATAACGCGTCTGCAGCTACGTTATCACGTCCTCTTACATACTCTACTATAAAGTCATACTCTTCCAGCTGTAATCTAAACTTGTGACTATACTATATTAGGGGGGTGTGATGAGAAAGACCCCAACATATATAAATTTATAACATCCTGGTCACGGAGACCATTTTGTAACGATATACTATAGATATACATAGATATCCTTATCATCACAGCAGCAATTGTAACTATACCTATGGAATGATAACTATTCACCATATTTATGATAATCCTAGTCACGTCACCAGTGTGTAATGATACCCCTATGGTGCTCCTATGACCCATTATCATATCCTGGTTACGTGGACCAATTTGTAACACTATCATGGTAGTGGCGTTACAGGCTAATATTAAGCTTAAGAGGATATCAATTATCTTTGGCCTTATAATTGTGATCGTCTAGTATAATGAAGGACTCTACGTTGTGTTTGATTTTTGTTTCAGAGTAACTTCAGTTCTTTCTATGGTATGCCGAAGGAAAGACATAGTATATGTTATTAGAAGCCTTGATTTCTATATAAACTCTAACTAACATCCTATCTAGTCATTAATTTAAAATAACATCTCTGCACAATGACATTAAATTACTGAAATTAATTTATCCTAAGATTTAATTGAAAGATATTTACTCTTACCAGTGATATAATTACTATAGATAACCAACTTCTGGAATACTATTAAAAGGAAAGAAAGATATAACACCTTATAATTAACTTATTTAGAATTAATAAGACTTAGTAAATTACACTTACCAGTGATATAAATACTAAAGATAGCTAACTTCTGGAATGCTGTTAAAAAGGAAAGAAAGATATAACACCTTATAATTAACTTATTTAGAATTAATAAGATTTAGTATCCTAAAATTTAATTATAAAGATATTTACACTTACCAGTGATATAAACACTATAGATAACTAGCTTCAGGAAAATTATTATGAAAAGGAAAGGAAGATATTAAACTTTATAACATCTTATAAGTAACTTATTTAAAATTATTTAAGATTTAGTAAATTTGAACCATTAAGAATAAATAGGAATAAACTTGTTTATTTAGAAATAACTATCACCTACTGTTTAACTAAAAGTTCTGACGTTTCCTTAAGAATGTGTAAATTATAATTGTTAATATTTTAGTGAATCTAAATAGCTAGAATAGATATAAAGTTAAATATTTATACTCAGGATATCCTATATTGACATTGATTAATTGAATAGAGTCTAAGTTTCTTTTACATGTATTTTTAGTTCAAACCTGATATAATAGATAGACTCTAGTAACTCTAAACAAATGAAATAGATAAAATATATAAGTAATTGAAATAATGATTAAATACATATTATATAGTTATTAATTATCTTGAAATAATTTATTCAGTTAATAAATTATCTCAGATAATTGTGAAAAATAATGTGTAGTGTTTGTTTGTATGTGTTAATCTGTTAGGATAGGTTTTATAGGTATTAAGGAATTAAAAGGCCGGGTTCAATTGAACCCGGGGGGTCGCTTCCACCAAGCCCCTCCGACCCCAACCGATCCACACCGTGCTGAAGGCTCTAAATTAAATTAGGCACAACGTTGGTGCTATCCAATCAAAAGAAAGGTAGTAGGTAGGAAATGAGAGTACCCAATTTTCTACAATAAGTTAGACGGAAATATATCCTGTCTAACAAATGCTTGTTTCATACCGCTGCAGCACAATCATGCAATGACAGTATTTGAGTAATCCCTTGGGACGTCATATAGACATAACCAGTGAATTACTAGAGTTGATGTAATTACCAAGCTGTAATCAGACATGGTATTAAGATGTGTTCCACGTGAACAAAAGGAGATCGTGTCTACTGATCTTTTCATTGTGTGCTTACTAGCCCATACGGGAACTTCGGTCACACAACTACTTTGAAATTCGATCACGAAACCTACTACTTTTGCCACAATTGGATTGTGTAGTGTAATTTCCCATAGGAAAGACCTACTGAGTTACGGGTCTATAGTCAGCTATATTGTCAAGCCTCGCCACCATTGTGAGATGGGTCGTCGGCGACTAGCGACTGGCGACAGCGTAACCTTTCGAGTGTCCTATAAGGAAAATAAGAATAATTAAAGGTATAAGACCAACATGTAGAGTAGGTGTATTGTGTAGGTTTGTCTTTGCATGACTTACAGCATTCACATGAAACAGCATTCATTAACCAGAATAGGTTGTTCAATTGAAACATTGAACCAGTAATTAAGTTGTTAAACATTTGAATATATCAGGCTCTCTTAGGAACTGAATGGATTTATCAAAGGACATAGTAGTGTCGAGAGATAAATAAAACAATTAAAATATAACATATTCATTTACTCAATCAGAATCTCTGAGAGTATCTCATTTTCACAATGAATAGAGAATGTATATTTAATAGGTTTTATGATCCATCAATGTTTGTATGTTTGAAAAACACAAGAGGACTTGATTAAGGCTTGGCTTAAATCTCAGTAAATCCGCCTTAGGACTTAACAGAGACTGTCCACAAAAATTAGCAATAAATTAATTGGAAAAGTGAATATGTTTCTCTATTAGTCTAAAATAGAACTTCATACCACTGTCCAAAACTAAATTACTAACCTTTGTTGCAGTTCAAACATCGACCATACACTAGGTGTTTGGTGGAGTTTGTCCAATGTCTCTCATCAAAGATGAGGAATTCTTATCAAAGATAAGCAAACATACGTATAGTATTTACCAAGAACATAGTTCAGGTAGGCAAACACAAACGCAGAGGTTGGTAGGAAGTACTCGCAACTTTCTTTACTAGATAGACCTAGATTAGGAACTACCTAGCATCGATGACGCGAAGAACTGTGGCTTAGACAGGCCTTGCCTTATAGGGGAAACCTATAATAAAACACTGGCGAATACAAACATTTATGGATTCACCTTAACATAGTTTATATAGTTCAATGAAAGTCATCGTGAAATCGAGACACTCCAGTCTACCAGATATCTCGTTTTGACACTTATTTAAGAACATAAGTTCTTAGATCAATGTTCAAAACTACAATAGTTGTGTAATGTCATAGTTCAGTGTGTAATTACCTCATCTTAGAATGTATTCAAGAGCTAAAAGTATCCTTGAACTCATTCAAGACTACAAACCACCTGTGTTACCTCGCTCCAACATATATTTAAGATCTACAAATTCTTAAATTAATGTTTGAACTACAAAGTTTGTGTAATGTCAAAATGAAGTCAAATACACACATATATATATATATATACATATATACATATACATACAATAGAAGCATATTTATATGTAGAGAATATTCAATAAGATACGACAACTAATCATTAGTTTGTTTATAGGTCATATTTTCCTAGAATTATTCACCACTCTATTTACTTCCAAAGTAATGACATAGTAAAATCTCATTTCATTATTTAAATACACCCTAACGAAAATCTATTTAACCCTTAATATCTAATATGATAGTTTTAACCAAGATTCATTCAATTTATATATGTACTTTAAAGTATAACGGATGTAATTTCATTTTATTCTAACAACATCATATTGTGATTATTTACTTAAATTAGATTTCATTTTATCTGTTAAATTCAATATAATTATGGTCATAAGGCTTATTTCATAATAATTTCATTCAATAATCAATCAATAATTAATAGTGTCCATGTAAACCTTTTCATAATAATTTCATTCAGTAATCAACAATTAATAGTATCGATGTAAACCTAGCTAATAATTCATTAGATGTCTTTTATTAAAAATCTCCGTAAAAGTTATAAAAATTAGTAACAGAACCACAACATGCAGAAAACAAACATGCGTCAAAGTGTATCAAAATTGTGAAATTATTACACATGCGTATATATAAAAATTAATGCATTCGAACCAATCAGGAGCTCTTGACTGCAGACTCTACACAGGTTTCACTGAATTTATTTAGCGGATTACAAATTAAGATTCTATAATAAAGAATTGCACTTAATAATAATCAGTAAAATTAAATTAAAACTATTTCGCGGACTAAACTGAAGCTACATAGCCACTCGGCCAGCTTACGCTAATGAAATCCCTGAATCAGATCTAAAAAATACTTTTTAAGTTTTTAGGTATTTCTATCTTTAATCTAAGTCAGAAGTTCCATAGCTTCGCCGGCCAAGAGGCCGCGGCGGCCGTGGAGGCCTACCGCTTCGAACTCCGAATTCAAATTTGAATGTCAAACTGACTGCCCTGAAATTGACTGCCCATCGTATATATTGAAATCTCGCGTCTGTTTTTCCCCCACCCTAACACGTCCACCAATGCGCTCTGCAGTGATACCATACTCACAGCAATTCCCGTGTTTTACGGAAATTCGGTGATCCCCGCGGTACATTGCTGTGTTCAAAAAAAATACGGCAATCCCATGTATAATTGTTTCTTCCCAATAATTTAATCGATAGTTTATAAGTCATTATAGTGCAACACAAAACCAAGGAATAAAATTATTTCAAAAAACAAGGAATAAAGTTATTACTTCCTCAATAATTTGAACTTTACTGGCTGTAAGCACTTTTATCCGATCCAAAGGAAATTGCGTAAATCAATTAAACAAAACACAATAAAAGATAAACAATAAAAGGGAAAAACAAATACACATTGAATAAAGCTGAAGAAAAAAAAATTGTTAGTTACGATAAATTTGTATGACGGTTGTGGAGAATAATGTATTATTCAACCGATTTCGAAAGGGAAATTATTTAACCGATTATTGTCATTTTTAACCTTACGTGTTAATGTAAAGTAAATACACGTCAGTTTTGTAGTTTTTTATTCCGAAACACGGTAATTGAAAATCTTGCGATGGCAACCCTGGCGTAATGTGAGTCCAACAAAAAAAACCCACTCACATGCTTACCCGAGTCTAGAACCCTTTAGGCCCGGGTTCCACTGTTTAATAAAGCTATGCTTTGCTTAATCGAATTTATAATTCGATTCTAATCTTGGCTTTCGTTTAATTATTATTACGAATTATCCGTATGAGAACGTAGCAAAGTGCTGTTCCAAGACTTTTCCAGGCAATCCCTTTAAAATTCCTCTCCGTAACAAACATCCTCATACTTCAAGGAACACAAAAAGAAAAATTAGTGCAATCGGTTCAGCCGCTATTCTCTAACTGCGTTTAGTTTATGTTAGTGAAATGCAATTTCCAGCTCTAAACTTTGTTAAATGCGTAAACCGACTTTACGTCGAACTAATCGCGATTATATCAATCAGTGGAAACTGGCCCTTAGAACGTTCCCTTATCATCGTTTTATCGCATCTGTCAACACAAAATTTTAAGCCTGTCTCGAATATAAAATTTATAACTCTAATATTTTAACAACTAGCTAAAAACTGTTTGAATTCCCAGCCAATAAATTTCTATTCAAGTACAACTTAAAATTTGAGTCCCTAATGGATTTGAACCATTTTCGTTCATTGAGTTGACTGTTTTATGTTTATATGTCAACTCACATTTCAATTTATGCGTTTGTAATCTTAAGTATAACTAAAATTTATGGCACCAATAACTTAAAACTGAACTGTGTTTACGTGTTACGTTACAATCGCCCCTTAATTATATAATGTAGTTTATCGTAATTATTAATTAATCACAACAACGTAACCAAATAACACAATTCTGTATCACGCCACCTCTCAACTGAAAGGACACTCATGAATCCTTACATTCAGCCTCAATCAACAGCACATAGAAACATACTCTTCTCCCAAACATCCAACCTCTCATCAATCACACCACCAGCGTTATATTCAATGGTTAAAATCAAAATAATCAATTTCAACCAACCATTCCAGCTCCTTCACCCACTCTCACACTCACATAGATCCAATTTGATTTGAATTCCTACATCTAGGCTCAATTTTATCTTATAACAATACACATATTGTTTTTAAAATATAAAATCCGGCTCTCAATGTTAAATATACAACTTAACAGAGTGCAGTTCATCTTATTTTAGAGGAGATGGGGACTTTTAGGCTAAAATGTATTAAGTACAGATATGGTTTTAATTTGTCATATATATATATATTTTTTTTTTTTATAAAATATAAAATATCAGCTCAATTCTGAATCTGGAAGCTGAGAAAAATGAAAAAGATAGTTTTCGTCAAATTAATTGGATATCGATTTAACTATAATCGATTATAGAATTTAAAAAAAATTTGCACTAGTTAATTAACTCAAAGTATTCAGATACACAATTGAAGTTATAAACAATAAAGTGTATTTAATTAAAGTTACATTAATATCGGAAATAAAAATTAATATCTGATAAACCCAAATTATTATCGATTTCGTATCGATTGAAAATAAATCATATCGATTTAACTATAATCGATTATAGAATTTTAAAAAAATTTGCACTAGTTAATAACCTCAAAGTATTCAGATACACAATTGAAGTTATAAACAATAAAGTGTATTTAAATAAAGCCACATTAATATCGAAAATAAAAATTAATATCTGATAAACCCAAATTATTATCGATTTCGTATCGATTGAAAATAAATCATATCGATTTAACTATAATCGAATATAGAATTTTAAAAAAATTTGCACTAGTTAATAACCTCAAAGTATTCAGATACACAATTGAAGTTATAAACAATAAAGTGTATTCAAATAAAATTACATTAATATCGAAAATAAAAATTAATATCTGATAAACCCAAATTATTATCGATTTCGTATCAATTAAAATTAAATCATAATTATTTTTAATAACAGCTTTGACAGCTGACTGATATTGAAACTGTGTGCCCCGTCATGGTCCCGTCACTGTCACTTGTTTCATGTAATCATGTTTATAATTGTTTAATGTTTTCAGTGTATTCAGATGCATCCTGAGTCCATTCCTGATATTTATTTATGGTTTCAAGTGATTGATATTTGTAATGATATAATATGATAACCTTTAGTGCTTCAGGAACTTAGTGATTTCCATAGACATTGTAACATAACCTCAATTTTACAAAACGTCTAATAACTCCGCTCTTAAATGGCCAAAATGTACAGAATTTCAGCAAGGAATCAATAAGCGTAAATACATTAATTGGTACTATTTCATTACGTTATATTTTACATTGCATTTCGGCCCAAGAATGTATGGAATCGTATCCGTTTCCTTTCAGAATGAATAAATTAAAATATTTGAATACAGTTGCACATTTCATATCTAATACTAATATGAATTGGTAATATGTTGTTTAGTATATCGCAGTACTTGGACAACTTGTACTGCAAACAGTCAAACTTTAAGGTCTGACCTATATTTTTACAATTTAATTTAGATGGAATATAACTGAAAATGTTCAGTTACTTTTGTGAAGAAATGACCGCCCTACTCCCCACCAACTATTTTTATTAAGCTAGCGCTTAATAAGTATTTGATGAAAGAAAGAAAATTTATATATGACTTAGTAGTCAGTTGAAAATTAAATTGTTATTTCTATTAAGCTAGCGCTTAATAGGTTAAGAATTAATGGTAAAAATTTATATATGACTTAATAGTCAGTTGAAAATTAAATTGTTATTTCTATTAAGCTAGCGCTTAATAGGTTAAGTAATGATGGAAAAAAAATTAATATATGACTTAATAGTCAATTGAAAATTAAATTGTTATATAATTATGTGAGAACTTTTAAGCGCTCCAATAAAATTAGTTGAGTCATTTCCCTGACCCATCTTTACCTTAATTTTTATTTTTATTCATAACTAAACCTAATTACAATTACACTTATCTAACTTATTACTATCTATTTTAATCATTTAATTACTATCTTAATAACCTAATCTTTTACTTATATATCTAACTTATTTAAGTGCAATTCATTTTATAAAATCATCTATAGTTTCGACATTAAATTATTGTGAAATATAATAAATCTTCGATAAAGTTTATTGATATTCTAGTTTAAAATCTATCCTTTTCAATTCTACATTATTAATTCTAATGTTTGTATCAACAGTTAAACATTGATAACATCTATAATTGATCGTGATCAATTTATTATTGATAATATCTATTTAAATGTATTGTATTAAAGTTTCCTCTAATTTCTTTAGTTATAGGGTCCATTAATGTGTAAACATTTGCAAATGGAATCGCACTAACTACATAAGGTCCTTCATACAGCAATTGAAACTTTTTTTATAAGTTTCTTTTGAGCCTCTGACTTATTTACCTTACGAATCTTTACATAATCTCCAATCTGAAATTCAATTAAACGATGGGACCTATTGAATTTAGTTTGTCATTTAATACTGTTATCTTTTAAATTTTTCCTAACTTGAATTCTAATTTGATTAATATCTCTAGACTTATTTAATTGAGGCAAACAACTATCAAATGACATGTCATTACTCAATCCATATAATATTTCATTAGGAGTAAATCCCGTACTTTCATGAAATGTGTTATTATATAATGTTTCGATTTTATTTAATATCGTTACCCAACTTTTATGATTTTTATGGCAATATGTTCGAAATAAACGTCCTAGTTCTCTGTTAACCCTCTCTGTCGTATTAGGTCGAGGATTTCTTACAGTTGTAAATATAGGTTTTATACCCATATCCTTTAAGGTTTGTTTCCAACTTTCAGATGAAAATTGACTACCATTATCAGTCATAATTACTTTAGGCTTAATTATTTTAACAAATTGTTTTAATTTTGTAATAACTGAACGAGAAGTGGCTTTAGACAAATCATATAATTTAACAAATTTACTAAATGAATCCTGAATTACAAATATATAAGCAGAACCAAACCGTCCTTTCGGCAATGGTCCATATAAGTCTGCCATAACTAAGTCACCTATTTCTTCTGTCACAATAGATTTACATTCACCTACATATTTTATATTATCACTTTTAGAAACTTGACAGAGATGACAAGTCTTTAATAATACTTTAACTGTTCTATGCATATTAGGAAAATAAAATCTATCTTTAAGATATTTGAGTACCTTAAAAACCCCTTGATGTCCCATTTCTTTATGAATTTGAGAAATTACTTCCTCTCGTAACTGAGAGGGTAAGTAAATTACATGTTTATCTGAATCAATTTTAAAATATAACACTCCATCCTTGATATAACAGCGCTTAGCAATATTATTTATTCTACCACTATGATTATTACTAATATTATTTATAATATCCATTATCAACTGTACTTCATTATCGTTAGATTGAAAACTAGATATATTTTTTAAGTTTGTTATTAATGTTTTATTCCTTTTATTAATTTCCATGTAATGTATTTCAGGACAATAGATTCTATCTTCTT
Source organism: Melitaea athalia (assembly GCA_905220545.2). Lineage (NCBI taxonomy): Eukaryota > Metazoa > Arthropoda > Insecta > Lepidoptera > Nymphalidae > Melitaea > Melitaea athalia. The sequence continues at coordinate 14,394,926 of HG992196.1, forward strand.
GTATCATTGATGAATCAGGTGGGAACCTAGATAACACATCAACAGCGACATTATCTCTACCTTTTATATGTTCGATACTATAATCGAATTGTTCGAGAAACAATATCCACCTAATTATTCGACTATTATACAATTTCCATGTCCTAACAAATGTCAATGCTTTGTGATCAGTTCTAATTATAAGCTTTGCGCCCCTCAAATAGGTTTCAAACTTCCTTAGGCAATAGATTATAGCCCAAAACTCTTGTTCAGTAACAGTCCATCTTAATTCAGCGCCCCTAAGAGATCTGCTACAATAGCCTAATATTTTCATTTTCCCTTGTTCATCGTACTGAAATAAAACCCCCGCAAGACCTACTCCCGAACTATCTGTTTGTAAATAAAAAGGTTTAGACATATCCGGATGATGCAACATTATTGTCTTTAAAAAACTGTTTTTCAATTTTTCAAAGGCTACTTGTGCTTCTGAAGTCCATGTCCATCCTTTACTCTTTTTTAATAATTGGCATAAAGGTTGAATTATACTATTATAATCAGGAATGAACCGCCTATAATAATTACAAAGTCCTAAAAATGCTCTTAAATGTTTTATTTTCTTGGGAACTGGGAAATTCTTAATTGACTCTATTTTCTCTGGGTCAGTTTTAATTCCTTCGGTAGAAATAATATGTCCTAACATTTTAACTTCTTTACATATGAATTTACATTTTTCAAGATTACATGTTAACCCCGCTGACTTTAATTTGTTTAGTATTATATCGATATGTTCTAAATGTTCATTTAACGTTCCTTGAGTTAAGATAGCAAGGTCATCTAGATAATTCACGCAAAAATGTCTAACTTCAGTCCCTAATATTAAGTCCATAGCTCTACTGAAACTACCTACTGAAGTCTTAAGTCCTTGTGGTAAAACATTGTACATATAAGATTTTCCATTAAATGTGAACCCGGTATACTTTTTACTATCCTCAGAAATGGCAATTTGAAAATATGCATTATTCAAATCTATTATACTAATATAATTAACCCCGTGAAATGAATTTAAAACATCTATTTGCATTGGAGGTGCTTCCGACTCAGCTATCATGTATTTATTGATTTCACGTGCATCTAGTAAAACTCTAATTGAACCATCAGTTTTTAAAGTGTAAGTTAACGGACTACAATACGGTGTTGAACCTCTAGATATTATTCCCATATCGACCATTTCGGCTAATTTTTCTTCCATTTTTTGTCTATATGCGTACGGAACGGGATAAGACCGTTTAATTATTGGACTATGGTCCATCATTTTGATAATATGTTGATAACAATTAGCTCTACCTAACCTTTTAACAAATACTTCGCTATATTTAATTAGATTCTGTTTTAATTTATTTAATTGAGTTCCTTTAAGAGGTGTACCCGTCTTTATTTCTTGTAAATATTTATTGAAATCAAAACTATTATCTACCTTTGTAATATCACAAATTCTCCTTTCCTCAAAATTATATTTAATAAACGGAATTAATACTCGTTGATCTCTATGTTCGATAACTAACCCTATGGATGGCTCTTGTAATTTAATATTAACATTATTTGCCATAAGCCAGTCAAATCCTAATATCATTGAATGAACTAATTTTGGTACTATAAAAAATCTAATCTCTAAATCAATTACCCCAAATCTTACAGGCAATAAAACCATTTGTTGTATTTTAGCACTCTTTTGTCCTACTGCTCCACGTATCTGAATCGGCTTAACAGGTAACATGTCTAATTTGTTCCCAGTTAATGATTTTAAAGATTCCCAAAATGATTCTGAAATGCAGGTTATGTCACTCCCTGTATCGACTAGACATATGACTCGTTTACCAGATACTATCACTTCAATCTCAGATTTAATTATTTCTAATTTATCCGCGGTAATATTATCTTCCTCGTCAAATAATGAAAAAACTGTTTCGGTTTGTACTAACGACTCATTATCTATTTCCGATTGATTTTTTAATGTTTGTATGATTTTATACTTGAAATCTGTTGAATTATTTTTATTTAATCCTGAGCCTAACCCTGACTTACAACATTGTCCCTTAACTATGATTGGCTTACGTATACCATTATTATGTCTACCTAATGTCTGTCCAGGTTCCCACCCGAGTTTAAGCATAATTCTTAAAGCTACTGATGTACTGTTCGCCCCTACTAAAGTTGATGTACCGGGGTCTGTCACATCAACACTTATTAGTTTAAATTTTCTGTTGATACAGAGTTTTCTATAGAAACATTGTTATCATTATCTACTCTATTCGTACCATTAATGCTATTCTTCTTGTTTGGTATCACCTTACTCATTGATCTAGTGTTCATAATTCGCTTCCGGTTGAGACCGCCTCTGCCATTCTGCTGTTGAACTGCCTTCTCAGATCTTTGAACGCTGCTAGAATGGGCATTAATGCCACTACTGAAGTTATTTTGCTTATTAATGTTATCTAACTTTCGTAAAAACTCCGTAGCTTGAAGAATCGATGTGTAATTACTTGTTGACCAAGCATATTGAACATCCTTAGGAAAATGATTCATAATGTCGTTTATTAATTGTCTCTCTTGAATAGGATACGTCAACATCTTCGCTTGTCCACATAACGTAATGAAATGGCTTAACATAGACTGGACTCCGTCCCACGAATTCTGACTGATTCGTCTTCTTAATTCATTCTGCTCAGCCTCGCCCCAATATGTGTCTAAAAAATCCCTTTTGAAGTCTTCAAACACTGTCCATCTATCTCTATAAATACGCGCCCAATTTCGCGATTCATTTTCAAGACAATCTATGACAATGTCTATTATATCTCTCGCCTCTGGTGCAGACCTTCTTAAATAAGCAGTCAGGTCTTCGATGAACGTCACAGGATGTTTTCCCTTAAATGGAAACTTAGGTCTTTCCGTAGGCATCTGCGCCACTGGATAGTATACCGTTGATGTTCCCGGCTGTATGATAGGTTGAATACAATTTTCTCTCGGCATAACATTGTCCGATGATCCACTAGAAGTAGACATTCTATTTTCCAACTCCGAGATTCTATTATTGATGTTATTCATTGCCTTTTCCACCATTCGAGATATGTATTGTAAAGAATTAATCTTCCTTACTTTAGTAGCAGGTCTAACTGCAGACACTCGCTTGTTATTAGAATTAGTCCCCTTGGTTCCAACAGGACTAGCTTTAGATTGACGCCTGGGCATTGTTATAGATTTAATTTGCTTCAAATGTATCACTGATAATGTTTATCTAAATTTTAATTAATTTATTTTAATTCAAAAAAAAAAAAGATTCACTGCACTCTTATTTAATTTGAGTTTAATTTAAATAAACTTTCCAAATGTTCACACAAAACTATCTCTTTCTAATCACCTTTTAAACTTCTAATATTTTATTGAAATTTTATCAAGTCGACCGGATTCTGCAAATGTTAAACTTAGTTTTAATTTTAAAATATTAAATGTTTACAAGTTTAATTAAAATTCAACTATCATACTTCAAATGAAATATGACAACTTCATTTCTTCTCTAGTATTCATTGATAACATTCTTAACAAACATCAATTCCATTCCATTCACACCAAACAATACATCCATCAACAAAAAAAAAATAATAAAACTATCACAGTGAAATCATAATAATTAGAAAATATCTCAAATCCTCATAAATGTTAACTGCCAAATTCATACTATCCCTAATCGTCCTTTTCTATAATAAATACTACAGTATATATTTTTAAAACTACAGTATATATTTTTAAATTGAAATTCAATTTACTCGGATTGAACTTTCCACCTTGCATATGACATTCAATTCCCTCATCCACTGAACCATTGTATATATCTTATAAGATCACAACCACGCCATCTTTGTTTCACAATAAACACTTCCATATCTACACTCGATACTACGCCATTTCTATTTCAAAGCCTACCTTTCAATACCACTCACTCTCAACAGATGGCGTTACTGACATGAGACATTTTGAAATTCTTTCAGCGCCATCTACGAACACATAGCACAACCATCCATACTTTCGTAAGCAACTCGATATTAATTCACGTTTGTCCACCAGATGTCACTACCAATCCTACTATAATTTTACTGTCGCTATTAATTCACGCTTGTTCAATACATTTAAAACCACACATCCTCTGATATAAATACTAATAATTAACAAGGTTAATATAAAATTCTATTCAATTCAAATTTGAAATAAAAGTTTCCTCCCTTTGACAATTGACAGTTCAAAATTCGAGGAAAGCTAACAAAAAAAATAATAATAAATTAAAATAAATAAAATGTAATAATAATGTTCATAAAAAAAAATGTTCTAAATTTTTTTCCAGTAATGTCTTATTAATATTTAAAACAAGAACTTTTTCAAAAGATTTTATTGTAGTTGTTTTTAGAACGCAATTTCTAATGTCACATAAGAAATTATCCTGTTTTTTTTTTTTTATAAGTAACAACTTAAATATTTGAATCGATATAAATTTATATCGAAACAGCACGTAAAATATATATAATTTAATTAAATGTGTGAATTGGATCATTTTTCCGTGGTTGGTATTTTAAACTTGTTTGTTGTCAAGAATTGAAAAAATATACAAATTCAGACTAGGCTGTATGGATTATAGACTTTTGCCTTTTCCTATTGAGGATAAATTTTAAAACAACAACATTGTTTGTTGTCAAATCAAGTCAAAATAAAATAGACAATTAGACATTTTAAAATTTAAACTTGTTTGTATTTTAACTTAAGAATGCTAAGTCTTTCGGTAAGCTATACTCTTTTTTACAAATAAAATTATCTTAAACAGTTCCAGTCCATTCCTAAAATTCAAAGTCAAAATAACCCTGTTACCTTCATAACCTAATTCAACTTTATTTAACCAATACATTCTCGCACACATGACTAAAATGCACTGAATTTCTATACTTTAAAATCTGTTATTTAAACTAAGTATAATTTGCTATGATGGCAATGACTACACTTAATTATTTTTAAAATCTAACATTAAAATGAATAAATATACCAAAATACATAGTCTTTCCTGTACAGTCTCTGTAAATAAATGAATAAAAGTTAATTCCACAGTTAGTTAATATTATAATTAATTTCCAATTTGCACTAACTATAACATTATTCTATCTTCACATTATGTGTGCATATTTTTAATACCATTGAATACTACCATTTCAGCCTAACATCCACGTACATCTAGCCAGCCCAGGATGTTCAACACATAACTATTGGGACCAATTTCAACTAGGAAGGAAATTACTTCAGCGTCAGTGACTAAATGTGACAAAATAAGTTTAAATTGTACATAACCTAGAATAATTTGTATCTGTAAGTAATATTAAAATTTACTGCAGGCTTTTATTTAATAATTCCCTAACAATATTTAATTAATACAATCTAAATTTTATTAACTGTCCTAGTAATGTCTACTGATTGACGATAATATCATAATAATCAGATAATAGTTAGATGTGCCTAAGACTCACTTCAATATACTACTAGGCAAATTCAGCAATGTTGTGTAAATAGATACTTTCATGTAATTTCATGAATAAATAATTATTTAAATATGTAACTATTCATCATTAGTAATAATACATGAGACAGTAGACTGTTATGGTCTGACCATTTAAATCTTATTACTGAGAAACTTAATGCAACTTTTAAGTATTAAACATCTCTTCAATATTACTCTTAAAACAGATTTATTTAGATTTATGTACCTAACTGTAATTCTAACTGCGCCAAGATGCTATATACCTATAGATCCATTCTTAGATTGTCTAAAACAAATTAATATGCTTACATAATATAAATTTAATAGGTTTAGCTTATTTTGTGTAAAATGAACTTTAAAGAATTGTTAACTAATATGCTTTGTGTCTTCTATCAGTACAATCGTGCAACTATTATCATTTAATCACTGGCATTACATTTATTCACTATAAATGCTTTGAAAAGTTACTTTAAAGCTTCTAAGATACTCGCTTACTCCGGCATTTGTGCAACCATAAATATCCTGGTCACGGCACCATTGTGACTATACTATATTAGGGGGGTGTGATGAGAAAGACCCCAACATATATAAATTTATAACATCCTGGTCACGGAGACCATTTTGTAACGATATACTATAGATATACATAGATATCCTTATCATCACAGCAGCAATTGTAACTATACCTATGGAATGATAACTATTCACCATATTTATGATAATCCTAGTCACGTCACCAGTGTGTAATGATACCCCTATGGTGCTCCTATGACCCATTATCATATCCTGGTTACGTGGACCAATTTGTAACACTATCATGGTAGTGGCGTTACAGGCTAATATTAAGCTTAAGAGGATATCAATTATCTTTGGCCTTATAATTGTGATCGTCTAGTATAATGAAGGACTCTACGTTGTGTTTGATTTTTGTTTCAGAGTAACTTCAGTTCTTTCTATGGTATGCCGAAGGAAAGACATAGTATATGTTATTAGAAGCCTTGATTTCTATATAAACTCTAACTAACATCCTATCTAGTCATTAATTTAAAATAACATCTCTGCACAATGACATTAAATTACTGAAATTAATTTATCCTAAGATTTAATTGAAAGATATTTACTCTTACCAGTGATATAATTACTATAGATAACCAACTTCTGGAATACTATTAAAAGGAAAGAAAGATATAACACCTTATAATTAACTTATTTAGAATTAATAAGACTTAGTAAATTACACTTACCAGTGATATAAATACTAAAGATAGCTAACTTCTGGAATGCTGTTAAAAAGGAAAGAAAGATATAACACCTTATAATTAACTTATTTAGAATTAATAAGATTTAGTATCCTAAAATTTAATTATAAAGATATTTACACTTACCAGTGATATAAACACTATAGATAACTAGCTTCAGGAAAATTATTATGAAAAGGAAAGGAAGATATTAAACTTTATAACATCTTATAAGTAACTTATTTAAAATTATTTAAGATTTAGTAAATTTGAACCATTAAGAATAAATAGGAATAAACTTGTTTATTTAGAAATAACTATCACCTACTGTTTAACTAAAAGTTCTGACGTTTCCTTAAGAATGTGTAAATTATAATTGTTAATATTTTAGTGAATCTAAATAGCTAGAATAGATATAAAGTTAAATATTTATACTCAGGATATCCTATATTGACATTGATTAATTGAATAGAGTCTAAGTTTCTTTTACATGTATTTTTAGTTCAAACCTGATATAATAGATAGACTCTAGTAACTCTAAACAAATGAAATAGATAAAATATATAAGTAATTGAAATAATGATTAAATACATATTATATAGTTATTAATTATCTTGAAATAATTTATTCAGTTAATAAATTATCTCAGATAATTGTGAAAAATAATGTGTAGTGTTTGTTTGTATGTGTTAATCTGTTAGGATAGGTTTTATAGGTATTAAGGAATTAAAAGGCCGGGTTCAATTGAACCCGGGGGGTCGCTTCCACCAAGCCCCTCCGACCCCAACCGATCCACACCGTGCTGAAGGCTCTAAATTAAATTAGGCACAACGTTGGTGCTATCCAATCAAAAGAAAGGTAGTAGGTAGGAAATGAGAGTACCCAATTTTCTACAATAAGTTAGACGGAAATATATCCTGTCTAACAAATGCTTGTTTCATACCGCTGCAGCACAATCATGCAATGACAGTATTTGAGTAATCCCTTGGGACGTCATATAGACATAACCAGTGAATTACTAGAGTTGATGTAATTACCAAGCTGTAATCAGACATGGTATTAAGATGTGTTCCACGTGAACAAAAGGAGATCGTGTCTACTGATCTTTTCATTGTGTGCTTACTAGCCCATACGGGAACTTCGGTCACACAACTACTTTGAAATTCGATCACGAAACCTACTACTTTTGCCACAATTGGATTGTGTAGTGTAATTTCCCATAGGAAAGACCTACTGAGTTACGGGTCTATAGTCAGCTATATTGTCAAGCCTCGCCACCATTGTGAGATGGGTCGTCGGCGACTAGCGACTGGCGACAGCGTAACCTTTCGAGTGTCCTATAAGGAAAATAAGAATAATTAAAGGTATAAGACCAACATGTAGAGTAGGTGTATTGTGTAGGTTTGTCTTTGCATGACTTACAGCATTCACATGAAACAGCATTCATTAACCAGAATAGGTTGTTCAATTGAAACATTGAACCAGTAATTAAGTTGTTAAACATTTGAATATATCAGGCTCTCTTAGGAACTGAATGGATTTATCAAAGGACATAGTAGTGTCGAGAGATAAATAAAACAATTAAAATATAACATATTCATTTACTCAATCAGAATCTCTGAGAGTATCTCATTTTCACAATGAATAGAGAATGTATATTTAATAGGTTTTATGATCCATCAATGTTTGTATGTTTGAAAAACACAAGAGGACTTGATTAAGGCTTGGCTTAAATCTCAGTAAATCCGCCTTAGGACTTAACAGAGACTGTCCACAAAAATTAGCAATAAATTAATTGGAAAAGTGAATATGTTTCTCTATTAGTCTAAAATAGAACTTCATACCACTGTCCAAAACTAAATTACTAACCTTTGTTGCAGTTCAAACATCGACCATACACTAGGTGTTTGGTGGAGTTTGTCCAATGTCTCTCATCAAAGATGAGGAATTCTTATCAAAGATAAGCAAACATACGTATAGTATTTACCAAGAACATAGTTCAGGTAGGCAAACACAAACGCAGAGGTTGGTAGGAAGTACTCGCAACTTTCTTTACTAGATAGACCTAGATTAGGAACTACCTAGCATCGATGACGCGAAGAACTGTGGCTTAGACAGGCCTTGCCTTATAGGGGAAACCTATAATAAAACACTGGCGAATACAAACATTTATGGATTCACCTTAACATAGTTTATATAGTTCAATGAAAGTCATCGTGAAATCGAGACACTCCAGTCTACCAGATATCTCGTTTTGACACTTATTTAAGAACATAAGTTCTTAGATCAATGTTCAAAACTACAATAGTTGTGTAATGTCATAGTTCAGTGTGTAATTACCTCATCTTAGAATGTATTCAAGAGCTAAAAGTATCCTTGAACTCATTCAAGACTACAAACCACCTGTGTTACCTCGCTCCAACATATATTTAAGATCTACAAATTCTTAAATTAATGTTTGAACTACAAAGTTTGTGTAATGTCAAAATGAAGTCAAATACACACATATATATATATATATACATATATACATATACATACAATAGAAGCATATTTATATGTAGAGAATATTCAATAAGATACGACAACTAATCATTAGTTTGTTTATAGGTCATATTTTCCTAGAATTATTCACCACTCTATTTACTTCCAAAGTAATGACATAGTAAAATCTCATTTCATTATTTAAATACACCCTAACGAAAATCTATTTAACCCTTAATATCTAATATGATAGTTTTAACCAAGATTCATTCAATTTATATATGTACTTTAAAGTATAACGGATGTAATTTCATTTTATTCTAACAACATCATATTGTGATTATTTACTTAAATTAGATTTCATTTTATCTGTTAAATTCAATATAATTATGGTCATAAGGCTTATTTCATAATAATTTCATTCAATAATCAATCAATAATTAATAGTGTCCATGTAAACCTTTTCATAATAATTTCATTCAGTAATCAACAATTAATAGTATCGATGTAAACCTAGCTAATAATTCATTAGATGTCTTTTATTAAAAATCTCCGTAAAAGTTATAAAAATTAGTAACAGAACCACAACATGCAGAAAACAAACATGCGTCAAAGTGTATCAAAATTGTGAAATTATTACACATGCGTATATATAAAAATTAATGCATTCGAACCAATCAGGAGCTCTTGACTGCAGACTCTACACAGGTTTCACTGAATTTATTTAGCGGATTACAAATTAAGATTCTATAATAAAGAATTGCACTTAATAATAATCAGTAAAATTAAATTAAAACTATTTCGCGGACTAAACTGAAGCTACATAGCCACTCGGCCAGCTTACGCTAATGAAATCCCTGAATCAGATCTAAAAAATACTTTTTAGGTATTTCTATCTTTAATCTAAGTCAGAAGTTCCATAGCTTCGCCGGCCAAGAGGCCGCGGCGGCCGTGGAGGCCTACCGCTTCGAACTCCGAATTCAAATTTGAATGTCAAACTGACTGCCCTGAAATTGACTGCCCATCGTATATATTGAAATCTCGCGTCTGTTTTTCCCCCACCCTAACACGTCCACCAATGCGCTCTGCAGTGATACCATACTCACAGCAATTCCCGTGTTTTACGGAAATTCGGTGATCCCCGCGGTACATTGCTGTGTTCAAAAAAAATACGGCAATCCCATGTATAATTGTTTCTTCCCAATAATTTAATCGATAGTTTATAAGTCATTATAGTGCAACACAAAACCAAGGAATAAAATTATTTCAAAAAACAAGGAATAAAGTTATTACTTCCTCAATAATTTGAACTTTACTGGCTGTAAGCACTTTTATCCGATCCAAAGGAAATTGCGTAAATCAATTAAACAAAACACAATAAAAGATAAACAATAAAAGGGAAAAACAAATACACATTGAATAAAGCTGAAGAAAAAAAAATTGTTAGTTACGATAAATTTGTATGACGGTTGTGGAGAATAATGTATTATTCAACCGATTTCGAAAGGGAAATTATTTAACCGATTATTGTCATTTTTAACCTTACGTGTTAATGTAAAGTAAATACACGTCAGTTTTGTAGTTTTTTATTCCGAAACACGGTAATTGAAAATCTTGCGATGGCAACCCTGGCGTAATGTGAGTCCAACAAAAAAAACCCACTCACATGCTTACCCGAGTCTAGAACCCTTTAGGCCCGGGTTCCACTGTTTAATAAAGCTATGCTTTGCTTAATCGAATTTATAATTCGATTCTAATCTTGGCTTTCGTTTAATTATTATTACGAATTATCCGTATGAGAACGTAGCAAAGTGCTGTTCCAAGACTTTTCCAGGCAATCCCTTTAAAATTCCTCTCCGTAACAAACATCCTCATACTTCAAGGAACACAAAAAGAAAAATTAGTGCAATCGGTTCAGCCGCTATTCTCTAACTGCGTTTAGTTTATGTTAGTGAAATGCAATTTCCAGCTCTAAACTTTGTTAAATGCGTAAACCGACTTTACGTCGAACTAATCGCGATTATATCAATCAGTGGAAACTGGCCCTTAGAACGTTCCCTTATCATCGTTTTATCGCATCTGTCAACACAAAATTTTAAGCCTGTCTCGAATATAAAATTTATAACTCTAATATTTTAACAACTAGCTAAAAACTGTTTGAATTCACAGCCAATAAATTTCTATTCAAGTACAACTTAAAATTTGAGTCCCTAATGGATTTGAACCATTTTCGTTCATTGAGTTGACTGTTTTATGTTTATATGTCAACTCACATTTCAATTTATGCGTTTGTAATCTTAAGTATAACTAAAATTTATGGCACCAATAACTTAAAACTGAACTGTGTTTACGTGTTACGTTACAAACTTCATCAAACGACTAGATGGATTTGTCATACTAAAAAGCGATATTAAAGGTTTGTGGTCAGTTTCAATTATAAATTTTCTACCGTATAGATATGGCCGAAAGTATTTAATGGACCATACAATAGATAACAACTCTTTTTCTACTATTGGGTAATTACATTCAGCTTTATTAAGCGTGCGACTTGCAAACGCCACCGGTCGGCGGTTTTGGTTACACAAAACGGATCCTATTGCATATCCAGAAGCGTCGGTCTGTAATATGAATATGTTGTCATTGTTTAGTATGGGATATTGCAACAAAGGTGGTGATAATAATGATTCTTTTATTCTTATAAAAGCATCTTGGCAACTTGTTTCCCACGAGAAAATTACATTTTTGCGCGTAAGCTTATTTAAAGGTATGCATAACTTAGCGAATTGAGGTATAAATTTTCTATAATAGTTAGCAAATGCTATGAATCGTTTTACTTCTTCTGCTGATTTTGGAATGGGATAATTTTCTATTACTTTTGATTTATTTGGGTCGGGTCGAATTCCGTCAGACGAAACTACATGTCCGAGATAAAGTAACTCTTTTTGTAGGAAGACACATTTCGCCGGATTTAATTGTAAATTAACTTTTCGTAGTCGTTCAAATATTGCAATTAAATTTTGATTATGTTGGTGTAAATTTCGTCCAAAACATACTAAATCATCCAAATAAATGAGACATTTTTCATAATTTAAACCAGACATCGCTACTGTCATAGCTCTAGAAAAGGCATTAGGACTTGTTTTTAACCCCATAGGCATACGTTTCATTTGGTATTGTCCCGAGTGGGTGGTGAATGCAGTATATTTTCGGCTTTCTGGGTCTAAAGTTAGTTGATAATATGATTGATATAAGTCAAGATGTGTAAAGTACATTGAACCAGACAAAGCGTCTAATATGTCGGATATATTGGGCAGTGGAAATTTGTCATCTATTATGCGGTCGTTAAGTTTTCTGAAATCGATCACTAACCTCCATTTTTTCTCCTTACCATCATCTTTTTTAGGCACCAGTAACACTGGGCTCGACCATTCACTAACTGCGGGCTCAATTATATCGCTTTTAAGCATATTTTGTACTTGACACTCAATTTCTTCTCTCTGAGCATAAGGCAACCGATAAGGCTTTGTATACACCGGGTTATTATTTTTCAAATGTATAGAATGTGAGTAAATATTTGTGGCTGACAACCTATCGCCTTTCAAATGAAAAATATCCGAATACTTCGCACATATATTTTCTATACATTTTCTTTCTTCTAAATTTAACGAATTTAATTTTAACTCTTCAAACATTCTTCGCACTCGATTTCCATCACTTTCACACTTTTCATAGTTACAAATTACGTATTCTGATAATTGTTCTACTTCCGGATTAAAGTAACTTAAACGTATGGTTTCATCTCTACAATTTAATATTTGTATTCTAAGTTTTTCATCTTTTGGCTTACTTATACTACCCGCTATAAAAACTCCATCGCATAACTGTTTTGGAAATACAACACAGTCGTCCTTCAAGTTGGTACTCACAAAATAAAATTTCTCGCAACGTGGTGGAATGTCAATGTAATAATTTTTTCCTAAATAACCTGTATCCATGGAAATAGTTATTGATTCTGAATTTAATTTTAAAGTTACGGTATTAATTTCATAATCTATAATAGCCTTATATTTTCGTAAAAAATCGCGGCCTAAAATACCATGTTCCGGGAAATTCATATTTTCAATAACATAAAAAGTGTGAAGAAACTCTAAATTTTGTATGCAAACTTTTAAATTAATAAAACCTTTTGTTATAATTTTACCACCTATTCCTTTAATTTCTTGAACATCATTTATTATAGGTAAATGCCGTACCGCCTCATATTTCACGACTGATAAGGACGCTCCGGTGTCGACCATCCATTTGAAATGTAAACTGTTTACTATTGTATCTATACTATTGCTACTTGTAAATGCATTTATAAATTTAGGATCGAAAAAACTGGTTTTCGCTAGTATTATTGTCATCAGCTACTTGACCTTGCTCTTGGTTATTATATAAATAGTGTATGTTGTGACCTCTAGTTGAAGACCCACGTGATCGGTAGAATTGACCCCCCCTGGGCCTTTGTCTAACAAAAGGTCTTCGTGGACAAAGATTGTCTGACCTTGAGTAATTTTGAAAATAATTTGAAAAATTTTGAGAGGTCCATCTCTGACCAAAAGGACTGTGCGTCGAGTAATTATTAAAATATGCACGGTTAACTCTCTGTGCTGCGCCACCTTGACCTCGCTGATTATAAGATGAGTATCTTACCTGGTTAAAATTTCCTCGACCTCCTCGACGAGCGTAAAACATGGACTCCCTCGACTCACTGCGATTTGAAGACAGCTCCTCCTCTTTTGCAGCTTGAATAACGTCCTTGAGAGAGTCGTAGTTACGTGCTGTCAAAATTATACTCAAATTTTTGTTACGCAAACCGTCTGCGAAACGATGAATCGCTAGCTTTTCGTTTAGCGGCTTTAATATTTTATATGCTGACGTATTACCATCCGCCTGCGATACAGTCAGCTGCGTAAATAGCTCCTCTAACGACTTACCATACTCTTCAATAGATCGCGATCCTTGGTTACAAGTAAGTAACTGAGAGTGCAAGGCTGTACTAGATTTAGTTGTTAGAAGATGTTTTCTAATATCAGCAATTAAAGAACAACTTGTGTAAGTTTTTTCCAATCGCAACTTTGCACTTTCTGTTAAACGTGTTTTTAAAACAAAATTTATAAGAGAAGTCTGTTCTGTCGCTTCAATCATAGTACTATACAAATCTATCGAATCTATCATACGTTTTGTCATATCCTCAGAACCATCCATCACCGGAATTAAGCTCACGGCAGTTTTAAGATCAAATTTCGCCATTGTGGTGTCCTTATTGGTGTTTCCCCTAGGCTTACGATAATTATATTTAATATGAATAAATTTCACGATGCAACTTCTGTACACTTAAACATACATTTTCAATTTAATTTGCTATGGACCTAGTTTACATATAATTTCTCTTAATATTTGTAACTCTGCATATATTTCTTTTAACCTATTAGCCATTACTTAACCATTTTACTTAATTTATAAGTTTGGTACAACTAACCAAATTAAACTCTTTATTATAATATAAATCTAAATTAAGAAACTAGAGACTTATCCTTCTACAGTCCATTTAATAAAATATAGTGGTAAGTATTTCGATACACACTGTTAACGCGGTACTATTACGTTAAAAAAATGCACTTTAATGACCTTTCTACACACACTATAGCACGCACTCACGATTAGACGTTCGGTCCAGCTCCAGACTCATGTTGACGGGCTCCACGTTCACGTGCTTCACGGAACCGACGGCTCACAGATCGGCGAATTGATTCATCGCGCAGAGCGCTGTTTATCCAGCCCTGGTGACATTTTTTATAGACACGCAACAGAATGATAAAACATCCAAGCAGCAGTATTATCGTTATTACGATTAACAAGACGTTCATAGTAGACATGTGCGCCTTGATATGTTGTAAATGTGCATCGTTGTCTCCACCTGATGCAGTTTGGGCCAAAATTACATTTTCCTTCTCAACCTTTGATTGGCACATGATGACGGACTCGTATAGGTACATACACTAGCTTCTTATAAAAAAAAAGAAAATGAACTGGATTTTATTAATATCACGCCACAACTCAAGTCTTACATGTTTATAAAATAATATTGTTCACCGTTCACATATTAATATAGATAATAATTATGTTAATAAAAGTTCCAATTCAATTGTTCTCGGTTATTTGATACCGCGCCGCGTCAACTCGCAGGGTCGCCATGTACGGATGGGACCGAGGAGCGTCAAATTAAAAGACGTGTTTAGAGTGAAACTGCATGTTTTTTACTGACTCCGTTACAATTATGACTTACAATTATAAGGCTTGTGAGGTATACAACATACCTATACTACAGCTAGCTGGGCAGCAGTACTCGCGCCTCTCATCAGCTCGTGGTCCAGTGTCGCTCGTGTGGAAGTCTCGTACGAGGGGAGCCACACCACAAGTCGTACCATAGAGTCGTAGAGCGTCGCTAGCTGGGCAGCAGTACTCGCGCCTCTCATCAGCTCGTGGTCCAGTGTCGCTCGTGTGGAAGTCTCGTACGAGGGGAGCCACACCACAAGTCGTACCATAGAGTCGTAGAGCGTCGCTAGCTGGGCAGCAGTACTCGCGCCTCTCATCAGCTCGTGGTCCAGTGTCGCTCGTGTGGAAGTCTCGTACGAGGGGAGCCACACCACAAGTCGTACCAAAGAGTCGTAGAGCGTCGCTAGCTGGGCAGCAGTACTCGCGCCTCTCATCAGCTCGTGGTCCAGTGTCGCTCGTGTGGAAGTCTCGTACGAGGGGAGCCACACCACAAGTCGTACCATAGAGTTGTAGAGCGTCGCTAGCTGGGCAGCAGTACTCGCGCCTCTCATCAGCTCGTGGTCCAGTGTCGCTCGTGTGGAAGTCTCGTACGAGGGGAGCCACACCACAAGTCGTACCATAGAGTCGTAGAGCGTCGCTAGCTGGGCAGCAGTACTCGCGCCTCTCATCAGCTCGTGGTCAGTGTCGCTCGTGTGGAAGTCTCGTACGAGGGGAGCCACACCACAAGTCGTACCATAGAGTCGTAGAGCGTCGCTAGCTGGGCAGCAGTACTCGCGCCTCTCATCAGCTCGTGGTCCAGTGTCGCTCGTGTGGAAGTCTCGTACGAGGGGAGCCACACCACAAGTCGTACCATAGAGTCGTAGAGCGTCGCTAGCTGGGCAGCAGTACTCGCGCCTCTCATCAGCTCGTGGTCAGTGTCGCTCGTGTGGAAGTCTCGTACGAGGGGAGCCACACCACAAGTCGTACCATAGAGTCGTAGAGCGTCGCTAGCTGGGCAGCAGTACTCGCGCCTCTCATCAGCTCGTGGTCCAGTGTCGCTCGTGTGGAAGTCTCGTACGAGGGGAGCCACACCACAAGTCGTACCATAGAGTCGTAGAGCGTCGCTAGCTGGGCAGCAGTACTCGCGCCTCTCATCAGCTCGTGGTCCAGTGTCGCTCGTGTGGAAGTCTCGTACGAGGGGAGCCACACCACAAGTCGTACCATAGAGTCGTAGAGCGTCGCTAGCTGGGCAGCAGTACTCGCGCCTCTCATCAGCTCGTGGTCCAGTGTCGCTCGTGTGGAAGTCTCGTACGAGGGGAGCCACACCACAAGTCGTACCATAGAGTCGTAGAGCGTCGCTAGCTGGGCAGCAGTACTCGCGCCTCTCATCAGCTCGTGGTCAGTGTCGCTCGTGTGGAAGTCTCGTACGAGGGGAGCCACACCACAAGTCGTACCATAGAGTCGTAGAGCGTCGCTAGCTGGGCAGCAGTACTCGCGCCTCTCATCAGCTCGTGGTCCAGTGTCGCTCGTGTGGAAGTCTCGTACGAGGGGAGCCACACCACAAGTCGTACCATAGAGTCGTAGAGCGTCGCTAGCTGGGCAGCAGTACTCGCGCCTCTCATCAGCTCGTGGTCAGTGTCGCTCGTGTGGAAGTCTCGTACGAGGGGAGCCACACCACAAGTCGTACCATAGAGTCGTAGAGCGTCGCTAGCTGGGCAGCAGTACTCGCGCCTCTCATCAGCTCGTGGTCCAGTGTCGCTCGTGTGGAAGTCTCGTACGAGGGGAGCCACACCACAAGTCGTACCATAGAGTCGTAGAGCGTCGCTAGCTGGGCAGCAGTACTCGCGCCTCTCATCAGCTCGTGGTCCAGTGTCGCTCGTGTGGAAGTCTCGTACGAGGGGAGCCACACCACAAGTCGTACCATAGAGTCGTAGAGCGTCGCTAGCTGGGCAGCAGTACTCGCGCCTCTCATCAGCTCGTGGTCCAGTGTCGCTCGTGTGGAAGTCTCGTACGAGGGGAGCCACACCACAAGTCGTACCATAGAGTCGTAGAGCGTCGCTAGCTGGGCAGCAGTACTCGCGCCTCTCATCAGCTCGTGGTCCAGTGTCGCTCGTGTGGAAGTCTCGTACGAGGGGAGCCACACCACAAGTCGTACCATAGAGTCGTAGAGCGTCGCTAGCTGGGCAGCAGTACTCGCGCCTCTCATCAGCTCGTGGTCCAGTGTCGCTCGTGTGGAAGTCTCGTACGAGGGGAGCCACACCACAAGTCGTACCATAGAGTCGTAGAGCGTCGCTAGCTGGGCAGCAGTACTCGCGCCTCTCATCAGCTCGTGGTCCAGTGTCGCTCGTGTGGAAGTCTCGTACGAGGTGAGCCACACCACAAGTCGTACCATAGAGTTGTAGAGCGTCGCTAGCTGGGCAGCAGTACTCGCGCCTCTCATCAGCTCGTGGTCCAGTGTCGCTCGTGTGGAAGTCTCGTACGAGGTGAGCCACACCACAAGTCGTACCATAGAGTCGTAGAGCGTCGCTAGCTGGGCAGCAGTACTCGCGCCTCTCATCAGCTCGTGGTCCAGTGTCGCTCGTGTGGAAGTCTCGTACGAGGGGAGCCACACCACAAGTCGTACCATAGAGTCGTAGAGCGTCGCTAGCTGGGCAGCAGTACTCGCGCCTCTCATCAGCTCCTGGTCCAGTGTCGCTCGTGTGGAAGTCTCGTACGAGGGGAGCCACACCACAAGTCGTACCATAGAGTCGTAGAGCGTCGCTAGCTGGGCAGCAGTACTCGCGCCTCTCATCAGCTCGTGGTCCAGTGTCGCTCGTGTGGAAGTCTCGTACGAGGGGAGCCACACCACAAGTCGTACCATAGAGTCGTAGAGCGTCGCTAGCTGGGCAGCAGTACTCGCGCCTCTCATCAGCTCGTGGTCCAGTGTCGCTCGTGTGGAAGTCTCGTACGAGGGGAGCCACACCACAAGTCGTACCATAGAGTCGTAGAGCGTCGCTAGCTGGGCAGCAGTACTCGCGCCTCTCATCAGCTCGTGGTCCAGTGTCGCTCGTGTGGAAGTCTCGTACGAGGGGAGCCACACCACAAGTCGTACCATAGAGTCGTAGAGCGTCGCTAGCTGGGCAGCAGTACTCGCGCCTCTCATCAGCTCGTGGTCCAGTGTCGCTCGTGTGGAAGTCTCGTACGAGGGGAGCCACACCACAAGTCGTACCATAGAGTCGTAGAGCGTCACTAGCTGGGCAGCAGTACTCGCGCCTCTCATCAGCTCGTGGTCCAGTGTCGCTCGTGTGGAAGTCTCGTACGAGGGGAGCCACACCACAAGTCGTACCATAGAGTCGTAGAGCGTCGCTAGCTGGGCAGCAGTACTCGCGCCTCTCATCAGCTCGTGGTCCAGTGTCGCTCGTGTGGAAGTCTCGTACGAGGGGAGCCACACCACAAGTCGTACCATAGAGTCGTAGAGCGTCGCTAGCTGGGCAGCAGTACTCGCGCCTCTCATCAGCTCGTGGTCCAGTGTCGCTCGTGTGGAAGTCGCCCGCAGCGCCGAACCCAACCGCAGTACACGCAGAGACGCCGGCAATCTGACCAAGAGATGTGACACTGTTAATGTATATCTCAATGAGATAGCCAGGACGGTTACGTTACTGAAACACGCACGTATTTAGCGTATCTTTTTAACACAACAACATCGATATAACGCATATTTAAATCGTAAAATCTTTCGACGACGACGTTCTATTACTTATTAATGTAATTTGAAATCGTTTTTTTTTTTTTTTAGATTGCGAGCAAACACAATTACTTTGTCTCTACGCTTACGATTAACTGGGATAGCAAAATGTTGTAAGAGGATGCAGACTAATGTTGTTGAAGTACAAAAAAACTTCATACAAAAAATAAATATGGCTAGCCTTTATTTTGTATTGCATGATAAAATAGTTTAATATCATCAGTCTGCAGATCGAGATTATTATCGTATAATCCTTTTTCATCGACGCTACAGTATTAAGAACAAAAAAAAAAAGAAAAATTACAAAAAGAACCTAAAAGTATTTCCAATTTTCTTTTTCTTTTTAGTCTGTGATAGTGCAAAAAACACTAATTCAAAAAACAAAATATTTTTTACCTATTTAACACAGTGTCTACAGCAGAGTGGGTGTGAGCAGTCACAAGCACACGTTGCTTAAGCGCAACCAGCATTTGGATGAGCACACTTATTGTTTGTGTTTTACCTATAAATAAAAAACGAACTTATTATTTGTAGTAACATAATATGGAAAATTCTTGTCCACTAGTAAAATGTGTAATAAATAAAATGTTCAAATTGAGCTCTGTATAATACAATAAGATTAAAGTCGGATATAAATAGTAAATTAATCTAAGTGACATGGGCTTAATCATCTGTGCTCGTTTGGCACCATCGGAAGCCATTAATCTTAAAGAACAAGAAACAATAAATTATACACGCACACACACACAGACAGACTATCATCTACACCACACGCAAGCACGCACACAAGTAGTAAGTACACACACACACACGCACATACGCTCGCACACACTTTGATACTACACACACTTTGATACTACACACACGCTCTCACGCACACAAGTACATACACATACACACACACACACACACACACGCCCACACACACACACCCACACACACACTCACCGGTGCCGGGCAGCCCCCGCAGTAGTGCGTAGTGCTCTGCTGCTAACGCACGCAGCACGGCGCGCTGTTGTTCTATATTTAGAGATCGCATCAATTTTACACCCAGTTTACCGACTTCGCGAGGTAATTTAGAAGCGAACTCTGGCTTATCTTTTTCTATTATCAACCTGAAAAGATAAAACATATTATGAACATAAGTTAAATTTCAATTTGTATTTAATATGATTGGCATTTAATCAAGCAATCAAATCAAAAGAAAAATTTCTTTGTTCAAGTAGCATTTAAGAGCACTGTTTAACTGTTTCTTGCCGATTCTTCTCTGCAGAATCTACATTCCGAATCGGTGGTAGCTTCTGTTTTAAAAATGATAATCACTTTTAAAATAGCAAAATAAAGATTCGAAAGTGCTTTTGAAGCCTACTTGAATTAAGTTTGATTTGATTGATTTATTAAATACACAAAAATTTACAATATCACCACTACTGTACTTGTCTCGTCTGTGAATATGATATAATAGTGTGTATATTTTGATATGTGGCATTCCTTAAGATAATTCGACTAGCTCGTTGGCGCAGTTTGTAGTGACCCTGCTTTCTGCTCCGGGGGTTGTGGGTGCGATTCCCACCCCGAGTCTGGGTGTAAAGTATATATTTATATATGTATATATGTATTATTTATAAGTATGTTTATCGAAAAAAAAATATATAAATGTAGCTATACCAGTCGGCTGTTACCTATAACACAAGCATTTGGTTGCTTACTTTAGGGACAGACCACCGTGTGTGTATTGTGTAAATATTTATTGAAAAAAAAAATCATATAAGTACCTCCTCAATCGCGTTGCACGATCGCTATCTTCCATAAGAACACCTAAATTCGTGAGATTCTGAACGGTTGTAGCGTACGACTCGTACGTGTCTATATGATACACGGTTTGTTGATCGAGACGTCGGCTTAGATCTCTGTAACAATGTTTAACATATCTATACTAATATTATAAAGCTGACGAATTTGTGTTTTTCTGTTATGTATTGTCATTGTCTCTATTTAGTTTTTAAAAAAATTAAAAAGACAAAGAATATATTAGTATTAATATAACAATCCTAAAAAACACAGCGAGTGTAGTCCATCCAAAACACTTATTATTAAACAAGCATGTCCAAACGTGTTTACAAGACAGACAAGCTACGAGTCAAGGGGAAGGCAGGGCGCGGTGGACTGGGCTACTCGCAAAAAAAAACAGAACACGCTTCACTTGACTACGAATCATCGTAGTAATCATACTAATAGCAGCAGCCTTCGCCCGAAATCCTGCAAACATCTAGCAACCCTGATAGAACTCCGGCAACATTTTCACTAAACGTGCTAAAATATTCGTCGTTCTAAGGGGGGAGGAATTACATAGTGCTATTATATGGGGATTGTCTACGTTGCATTTCATTCAATTTATATTTACTGAATAAAAGTGTCAATGCAGCAATGGTGTAATGTTCCCATGGATTTACTTTTAATTATTATTTTGTAAAGGCGATCATTCCACATTCCCACTTCGAAGTGGAATCATCGTTTATACTTTATAGGATTAAATTGTATTAATTAAAATTATTAATAAATGAGTAGTAATCATACTACTCGCACTAACCAGTTGCAGTCCACACGTGTATTGTACTAATCACTAAGTACCTGCACTAAACACTTGCACTCGCACTAATCAATGTGTAAACTAGCTTTAAACCTTGTCAATTGATACACTGATTGTATCTCCGATAAATCTACGTTAAAATATCGGCATCGGTACATTTTGTTTGTTAGTTTGAACGTGAAAATCGCAGGAACTGTTGGTTGGAATTGAAAGATTATATTTTGTCATATAGTCCATTTACTGAGGAATATGTATATAAGCTGCCTGATATTTAAGTGCGTTTTTTCTTCAAATTAAAGCGGATGAAACCGCGGGACACGGCTTGTTAATGTATAAAGTATAATCATATTAAAATTGCAGAAAATATATGTTACTATAAAAAATCTTACTACATAATACATATTATTATTCGATGAAATGTTGGCGTAGCAGTCACAACAGTAACTGTCGCGGGTTCGATTACTGCTCATGGCAAATTTATATAGACAATACAGGTGTTTGTTTGTTGAGTTTGACCGCGTTGAGTGTGAGGCGTTTATTTATTTATTTATTATTTAAAAATATTAGAAATATGAATATTACCTTTCTAAAAGTATATGTAACTCTACAGTATTTGATACGGTGACCACTCCAGCAGCTATCCAGGGTCTGTCTTTTATGCTAACTATTGAAAAATCACCTTCTTGAGGACCTTTTGGTGTTCTAGCATCGTTTAATGAGTTTACTTAAACAAAGAAATAATAAAATTAAATGTACAGTAATTTTGTATTTATAGTGAATAGATTCAAGTGAGAGCATTAGGCCGCGGACACGAAATTTGTGACGGTCGATAGCTATGTCCACACTGTGCCTTTTCATCTTCAACTTTCGTCGTCACCTTTCTATTCAACTTCCGTTGACACATTCAATATTGAATGCGTCAACGAACGCGACGCTAACGTAGTCATTTCGATTCTGTCAGTATTCAAAACACGAGCGACGAGAACATTTTGCTTGGTGGAATATGTGCGGCTTACTTAGTCATAAGAAAATCCAGAAAAAAAAGAACAAAGCGAAAGTTTTGGATACGAAGCTATTATAATAATAAAAGTTGTGGAAAGCTTCTTTAATCCTCTATAAATCTCAAAGTAATATTGTTTTCTTCGTCCGCCATCTTGATGTTGAACGCTTTGTTGCACAGAAATCCACTAGACGCGGGTAACACGTTTCGTAGCGCGCGCTATGCTTTCAACTGTCAAAAACGCTTGCGTCAAGGGCATGCCTCACGTGCGCTATTGACTGCGCTGTGACGCATGCCCTTGATGAACGAAAAAAGGCACAGTGTGGACATAGCTGATCGATGGCGACAGCGGGGCGACGCGACAAGGAGTTTCCTGTCCGCGACCTTAATAGTAGTTTATGCAACTGTCATATAATGAAGTTGACTCGTTACTATTATGAAACTCGCTGCGCTCGTTTCATAAACTCACACTCGTGTTTTAATACCCGTGTTATATGCAGTTGCATACACTACTTTATCTTCACTAATGCAATTAATCAAACAACAAGAGTAAAAGCTGACAATAGTTTATTTATAATAATTGTTCAAATTTTGGATGGTACAATTTTGAAAGTTAATGTTAATTATTGATCCAGCAGCTGTAGCGGTCGCGGGGCAAGCTGTAGCGGTCGCGGGGCAAGCAGTAGAGCTCGTAGACGGAGTCGGAATATTTATTAATTTATTAAATTAAATTCACGCGTACGTGTATTGTCACAGTGATTTTGCCGCCATTAAAATCTAACCAATGAGAGCGCAGCTGCGCGCATGCGCGCGATGTTATAATGAGATTTTACGATATCGATGTGGATATTATACCATCATGTGAAATTGCTTAAATTGAGTGTTTTGTTGTCTGCGCTATAACAGTAGTAATTATAAGTCAAGTATTGGAAACATAAGTAGAATGTTACAACATTAGTGTAGATAAACAACATTATAACACATTAAGACACAAATATTAAACAAACGCTCTAGTGCGTGGGGCTTGTACGCGCCTAAACACCGTCGGTTTGCGGGTTCGACTCCCGCTAGTGATAGATTGGAAGGTCTCCCCACCGTGCCTCGGAGAGCACGTAAACAAATGAAGAACCACATATGGAAACGAAGTCATCTTCCTGTAGAATGTTTTTCATTGTATTAGGGCGTTTGCCCCAGCATTCGTACAGTCATCACGCGTGTACTGTGCTGTGTAAGTTCTCTAGTTGTATTTGGCAGTTACTATTAATATTTCACTTTATCAACGTTTTTAGAGCTAAGAAAAATAGTATAGAACGGTTATGTAGAAGTACGTTGCCAGAGTAAAATTTAAAAAAGGTTTAGGATTATTTTTTTTACGTAGAACGAGATCTATAAGGCCTACAGAACCAGTCATTTAAAGGAACCCAGTTAGGAGTCAAACACTTTATATACTTACTACTTTGATCAAGTTGTCTACTGAAAACATGTAAGAACTTATCACCCAAATCTGATACATCTTTTAGCTTCAAGTTAGCAGCGCACACGCCGCGTTTTGACCTGAAAAAAAATATTAAATAATTATTTTGTTATTAGTCTATTCGCGTTAAGAAATTAGTAACACATCATTGTCACGCCTGTTGATTTGTTGAATAGCTTAATTCAACTTGTAAGTTTGCACACATGTTCTAATTTACTGCAATTTAATTGGTGGAGGGCCATGGGCATGGCTAAGCTAACTGACAGCGATGACTTACTATTTTTTTTTAACGTGAATAGACTATAAGACTGTATAAATCAATGGTTTGGATCAAATATTTCTATAGAAAAAAAAAAAAAAACAAGAACAGCTACTATGAAAAACGACTCGTTTTGCACACAATCCGTTCAATTTCGCAGACGACATGTTCGAAATTGAACAATTCGTAACTATGAAGTTACGATGTTCCTATGAACTGTTCGTATGAAACGAGTGATTAAAAATACAATAATTTATTTATAAATGTCACATGTTTTGTGATAACGACAGAAAGTCGGTTCTAATTACTTCAAACATTTTTCTGCCCCAGGGGTTGTGGGTTTTGCAATCTAAACAACGGGAAAAAACGGGCTAATCTATCACGAACGATTCAGCCTATAACATCCCACAGCTGGGCATAGGCCTTTCTCCATGTTGGAGAAGGGTTGAAGCTTAATCCACCACGCTGCTCCACTGCAGGTTGGCGGATGGCCAGTCTACAACTACATTTGCTGATCATTCTGTAAATTGCGCTATATTATCTGCTCACCGTTTCTCTACACTGTCAGTCCACAGAGCGTGCAGGGGGGAGGATGTCATCTGTTCTCTTTCCTCCAGTCTCAACAAACTTGTCCAGTGTAAGAAGTACTTTATGTGGCAAGCAGAGAGATGTCCTAGGGCCTCGTCTTTTAACTTCACTAACGGATGGGATTCTGACACTTCTGGACCTTCTGTATGCCTGTTACAAAGAATTTTTTTTTTTATATATATAACTAGGTCGGCAAACAAGCGTACGGCTCACCTGATGGTAAGCGATTACCGTAGCTTATAGACGTCTGCGACACCAGAAGTATTGCAAGCGCGTTGCCTACCCTATTCCCAATATCCACAGGAGCTCTAGACATCTCACTCACCACAGAAACACAACACTGCTTGTAAGCAGTATAATTTAGCTGTGATCTTCTGTAAAGTCGAGGTACTACCCCAGTCGGGCTGTTCCATATTTTGAGAAGGAAACTTCCTGTTGTGCCCTACCTCCGTTAAAATTTAATATATTTCCACCAAAGTGTTGCACTGCTAATTGACGGATTGACTTACCACCAATAATTGCTATCAAATGTATACAACCCTATATCGGTGGATCGCAATCAAAGAAAATTGCGTGCGTACAAAGTACACATGTCAAAAAAAACGAATTCAAAAAAAAAACTAATTAAAAATAAATAAATAAATAAAACGAATTTAAAATACAAAAAAAAAACTAATTGAAAAAAAAAGAACAAAAAGCCAACGTCACACGGTGTTCCCATGCGGTCACCCAACAAGTACTGAGCGTCATGACGTTGCCGCGTTACCGGTCGCTCAAATTTTGCAGCCTACTTGAATGAAGTAATTATTGATTTTGATTTTTAAATTTTAACAAATGATCAGATCTTACCATAAGTGTAGGGAACAAATCGTGAGATAGGGACACTTGGAACACGCGGAGTGGTGGTGCACTGGTTCCGGTAAGCTCTGCCGCAGCAGGCGAGACGCGTCTTCTATATCCACTAGGTTATCTATTATTTCAAAAAAATATATATTAATAATCAATATAAATCTTTTTTGAACTCTTTAAACTGTGCTCAACTGTCCTCAAACGGTGCTTTATTTTATTTTATCACTTAAGTTAAACTGTTTATTTGAAGATTTGTTTATTTGTTTCTTTTTATATACTATTTTTTAAAAAAATTACAAGAAAAGATGGAGATTGATATCTATACATAGGTACATATATATACCGAGAAATAAGCAACAAAAATCAGTATACGAGCAAATACATCTACAAACAAATTTAACCTAACAAGAGTTCATACGCTAGTTTTAAAATTAAACTACATTAAAACTTATACGATTAAGAATAATAATTAATTCCTATTACATAAACAAAAATTACAAATGTAAAGCAATAAAAATATACATAATAAGAGCTTACTATGTAATCTCTGACCTCTTAATATGTTACCCAGATGAGTGCAGGAAAAATAAAACAAAATTTTATATGTACCTATATTTAAATTAATTATTAGTCTGATTTATATAATATAAGAGAACTATCCATTAAATTTTAAATATAACATATGTCAGAAATTTTACTGTTTTCTAGAAATAGGAACCGGGTCTAGGTTTTTTGGCCGAAGCCGAAACCGTCGGCCTTGGTCAGCGTTGGACGAAACCGAAATTGAAACTCACGTGGACAGTGTAACAGTGTATACTGAAGTCTAGTGTACATATTTTAAGCATTTATATATATTACATTCATACAAAAAACAACATTCACTTTGATATCAGAGTTTGTGTTTACAATATTCTATACATAATAATACATATTTACTTCCTGAGATCTAGTGGCTAAGTTAGCCGATCGACGTACGATATTTCACAAATACAGACTTTCGGCGCGGCAGTTTGAGTCCATTTTTAACCGAAACCGAATCTTTGGCCGAAACTGACCGAAACCGAAACTTTGGCCGAAACTGACCGAAACCGTAACTTTGGCAGAAACTGACCGAAACCGAAACTTTGGCCGAAACTGACCGAAACAGAAACTTTGGCCGAAACTGACCGAAACCGAAACTGGCCGAATCTGACCGAAACCGAAACTTTGGCCGAATCTGAACGAAACGGAAATTCCGGTCGGTCCTTAAAAGTTAGAAAGGTAAGACTTACCAGTATCAAAGTCCTGTGGTCCAGCTGCAAGATGCTGCACTAGTTCGTTGCGTAACATAACGAGATCACGACGCTCTGGGTATCCGCAGCTTACCTCCTTCAAATCAATACGCTCTCTAGAAGTAATTTATAATTAACTAGCTTCTGCGCGCGACTTCGTCGGCGTGGACTCCGCTCCCATTGGTCTTAGCATGATGATATATAGCCTATAGCCTTCCTCGATAAATGGGCTATCTAACACTGAAAGAATTTTTCAAATCGGACCAGTAGATCCTGAGATTAGCGCGTTCAAACAAACAAACAAACAAACAAACAAACAAACAAACTCTTCAGCTTTATTATATTAGTATAGATTTTTATTGTATTTCCACATTTCATAGCATTAGTCAAAGATGGAATTTTTTTTATTAATTAACCTAACTTCAATTTAATAGTGTCGCAAGAAAATAAACTAAAGCGCAGTTTCCATTTCATTTTTTTATCGGATTTAAAAAAGGGTAGATTGTAAATTGGAATGTACTTTTTTGTGTGTGTGTCATCTCATAATGGTTTACTGGGTGTACTAATTTTGATGTTCGTTATTTAATCAAAAGCTGGTGCTTGTAATGTGGTCCAATTTAAATGTTATCAAAATCTGACAAGTACTTTTTGAGTTATTCCTAATAATGCGACATATTTACGTGACTATTTTATTATTTATATTTTATATTTGTCGTTGTATTTGAAGTTGGTATTTTTATTTAAGAACAAATAATTATATTTTTTTTTATATTTACACATTTTTGTGTGTACAGTATATTTATTATTATTAATCACAAAAAAATATTAATTTAATTGACTGAAATTAATTTAATGTTTCAATATATTATGTATTTCTATTTGTTTTCTTGTCTGATATAAATGTTTTATTATTATTTATAATTATCAGTAGACTAACTTCAAATAGAGCAGCAGTCCCCTTTGCACGGCAGTGGTGGGGTCCTCATCCCGCTGGAGACTGAGCATCATCCCATACAAGAATAACTGCCCGCGGTGCTCCGCTGACATACTGGCGCGACCGCTCTTTAATTCCAGAGGTACGATGGCTTTTATGTCTACAAAAAAGTAATAAAATGTTTTACTTCTTAGGGTATCTACACACTATCTTCTTAATATATATAAATCTCGTGTCACAATGTTTGTCCTCAATGGACTCCTAAACCACTTAACCGATTTTAATCAAATTTGCACACCGTGTGCAGTTTGATCCAACTTGAAAGATAGGCTATATTTTATTTTGGTATATGTAATTATTATATTTAAGAAAAAAAAAGGCGGTACGAAGTTCGCCAGGTCAGCTAGTGTTTTTATATAAACGTTAAAAATGCTCTTTGAGATCAGTTTGCGTAACGACACACAGGTAATCATTTTATATATTTTTTATAACAATTGGGTCAAACGAACAGACGAAGCCATCTGATGTTAAATGACTACCGTCACCCGTGGACATCTGCAACATAAGACAAATTGCGGGTGCATACACACGACGCTTGAAAACCCCCAAATTATAGCGCCGAGAAAACCTCAGGGGCAAGGACATGCCAGTTTGCATGTACGCGGAAAGAATGCTTGTGGGGTTCGCACATTGCTTGCAAACCATGCATCCAGGTGGTGGGCATGAAACTTAATTCTTCGATGAAGGGTGCGCTACTAGTAGAACACAACGCGAGTAGACAGTAGACTACTTGTAGTATGGAATAGAAAAAAACATGCATCATAATATAATTTTTTTAATGTGCTAAGAAAAATTAAACTCACTTTTCCGTTCATGAATAGTAACTTGTAATGTTGCATCAATTTTCCCTTTCAAACCTAATTTCGGACAGCATAGATTCTCTTCTATGTCTAAAACTTTGTCTATTTTACCATCCCATTTGTCTTTTTCGATATTCTGTAATAAAATAAAAATGTGATCTTGTAAAAAACATAGAGGCGATAATTAATAAAAATGTTCCTTTAAGAAAGATCCGGCAGATTCAGGGACGTAATAAAAATCAAAATTTACTATTTATTAAGCTTTTCCACTTTTTTTTTAACTTATTAATACTTAATAAAAAAAATTTAGTTAAAAGTATATTTTTCTTAAAAAACAGCGTTTATTAAATTCACTAAAGAACAAAATAAACTTTTCATTTAAAACATTTTGTCTTGGCGCCTGCAACAACGCCGAAACAGCGGGAATTTCAAAATAAAAAAGTCCCGTACAGCGGCATAGCGAGGGGGGGCAAGGCGGGCATCATGCACCGGGCACTACTCACAAAGGGGCGCAAATGGTCAGCAAAACAAAAACACTGTTGGACATATTATATGGTTTTCGAATGGGGGGGCGTTAAAAAGGTATTGTGCCCCGGGCGCGAGTTCAGCTCGCCACCACAGATTAGTAAATAGTACTACGTATCGCTACGTCACTGGTCCCGTAGAATAAAAAGTGTTCAGAGTGAACGGGAAATTCTAAGGCCTCATTTACGGAGAAGCGGGGCGTTGCGCGTAGCATGTGGCGTGGGGTCGCGCGTGTGTCAAAATGTATGAAAATGAATGCGTGTAAAATCGCTTCTCCGTAAACGCACTCATCCAACGCCCTACATTTGAAATTTAGTGCGTTCCGCCACGCCACAAGCTACGCGCGACGCCCCGCGTCTCCGTAAATGAGGCCTAACAACTTATAGCCCTTGAACATGTTCAAATAATTAAATTATACCATTTTCTTTAACTCTCTTACCTTACTACCTTTTTCACTAGACATATACGTCAACATAAATTCAGACAGGGGCCTGATATACATTTCCATATTAGACCGTGCCTCTTGTTCAGCTATGCCCGCATCATACAACAGCTGCGTTGACTCCTCGATAATTTTATCAGCCTCGGCACCCAACTCTGATGTCTTGTTTATATTCTGTGTTAGAGCTTTTTGTACCAATTCATGAACAAGAATACCGATTGTCATCTGTAACATACAATTTTTTTTTTTTTTAAGTAAAACTTCTTTATGCACAATTAACTTGGGGATTATGCTGGTGATTGCGTGACGAGTGTTACGAAAAGTGTGATCGGGGGAGGCGAACGAAAATTGAGAGTGAGATATAAGTTAGATGGAGCTAAAGAAGTTTTTGTCTAAAAGCACACACGTTTTTTTTTTTAATCAAATAGTTTTTAAGTATGAAAAACAAATTACTTCATTTGAACAATAATATCTATTTGATTAACGCAAGGTTTAAGTCAGGTTCCTGTATTCGAAATTGAATTCTCTGTAGTCTTAAACAGTTAATTTACAAATTGGAAATAAAATAGAATAAATTAATTTTTTTATTATAGAAACCTGGTAATAATCTTCTATAACGTCTTAATTCTAAAAAGTTTTGTAACACTTTGTTACATTTTACTTTCAAAAGTTAATTTTTATTACCGCACTGTTCGCCGAATCTATTCCACGCCACCTTTCCTGCAACACTGCCTTCCGTTTGCAGAAAACCCCCGCCACTACACTAGTGCTAGACATTAGATGATCAGGTCGTAGGGTTAACAGACCAGAAGTGTTATTTACACTGTACTGTCCTGATGAATCACGACTTGCAAGAACGCTTATCGTGTCTCCCTCCTGTAAAGGTGTGTTGACCCTAAAACATTAGCAAAATCTATCTTTTAAAGTTATTTATACAACAAAATAACATATAAATAAAACTATTTTTCTCTTCTTCTTACCAAACGCCTTCAACAAAACAAGTGCCAATGTTGTTGTCTTTTTTAAGTTTTAGTTCTAACTTCTGAGGATGTCTAATAATTGATAGAATTTGACATCTCTGCATTACAGTAAGGTCTAAATCCTCTTTAGTTTCCTGTTTAAAAATGTGTAATGAAAATGTTAACCACACTAATAACAAAAAACATTTATTTGTGAATTATTCATTTATTATTTTTTTTTTTTTTAATTCCAAAACAACTTTTTAAATATATATCTGTTGTAATTCTGACTTTTTCCCCGACTAGGGTAGTACCGCAACCTTACAGAAGATCACAGCTAAATAATACTGCTTTCAAGCAGTTGTGTGCCTGTGGTGAGTATGATGACCAGAGCTCCTGGGGGTTTGGGGGTAGATCGGCAACTCATTAGCGATGCTTGTGGTGTTGCAGGCGTCTATAGTCTACGGTGATCGCTTACCATCAGGTGAGTCATACGCTTGTCTGTCGACATAGTTGTTTAAAAAACAATAATAGATTTTCCAATATATCGACACTATTGCAAGTGCCATGGTTATGGGAGCACTAAATATCCCACTTTACTTACAAACCACAGTGTTACCTCACACTTCCCCAGTCGGAGAATTTTTCGCAAGAAGAGACATTGTCTGAGCTCAGCTA
Organism: Melitaea athalia; assembly: GCA_905220545.2. Classification (NCBI taxonomy): domain Eukaryota; kingdom Metazoa; phylum Arthropoda; class Insecta; order Lepidoptera; family Nymphalidae; genus Melitaea; species Melitaea athalia. The sequence goes on from HG992196.1 coordinate 14,426,649, forward strand.
TAAATTCAATAAATGTGTACAATAGTTACCGAAAAATTGTCCAGTTCCCATTCATCTCCAAAAACATCATCAACATCATTTTGATTGAACTCCAGGACTTTAATAGTAGATCCAAATTTTGATGGTGATCTTTCCGATTTTAATGACGATGCTATTTTTATGTTTTTACCTAAAATACAGTTGGTACATACAATGCAATAAAAAAAAATTATTTAAATATTCTCTAAATATAATTATAAATAAATAAACACCTCAATCTCTAACAAACCCAACTAGGATTAACTCCTGTGTGGGGAGTCCAAAAACACACACAATACACAAGCTCAAAAACCCAGACCACAAATACAAATATATGATATGTGTGGGGATGGAACTCGCAACCGCCAACGCAACAGCCGCAATCCAGTGCTGTATCTTTTGCATTAATGTGTTGTCAAAAATTATATATTAATAATCTCTTAAAATTACAAATGTGTGAATTATAAAATTAGTAAATTTGTTTTTTTACTATTGTTGCAAAAAGAAATTGAATGTTTCAAAAAATCTTTTGTTCATGTAGTAAAGCAGAACTTACCATTGGGACTTTTTTTAGGCGATTTGTTACTTTTTTTAAACTTAATATTATTAGTTTGTATATCTTCATCATGATTATTAAAGATGTCATTACATACTTGATTTTCTTTTTCATTTATGTTAGGTTCTTCTCCTGTATTACAGTCTAGATTATTTTTATCTTTTACTTGATTTTTTATACTATTAGGAGATACTGACATCAAAGGTGATTTATTATCTACACTGCAGGAACTTTGTTTATCATTATTTACTTTTCTATTTACACTCTTTTCAGGTGAATGACTAAAATCAGACTTTAATTTTTCTGACGATTGTTTAAGACTAAGTGTGTCATTTTGTTTTTCTGTTGAAACATTACTATTAACTATTTTACATTTTTTAGAAGGTTTTTCTTCATCTTTCAATACGTTTAACTGTTCAGCTGATGAAACTTTTCTCTTACATATTCTTAAATCAGATTTAGTTTTCTCTGGAGACTGTTTAACAGGAGACTTTTTTACATCATTTGAAACATTTTTAAAAAACTGTGTTATAGCTTTTTGATTTTTCGATGCATTCGGTTTTGGCTAAAACATAATAAAAAAGGCATTATTTATTGATTTTATAGACAACACTGCTATCTATAACTACAATATAAAATACAAACATACCTTTTTTAAACTTAATGTTTTCGACATTTTTATTTAGTTTTAAAACATTTACGATGACGATTTCTGAAATCCTGAAGGTTTTAATAGATGAATGCTCATTAAAATTTCCTGATTAATTTACTCACTTTCGAGGTCCATTATATGGAATATTAGACAAACTTTACGATTAAATAGTTACGGTTTAATACATACACATTTGAGTTTTATTATACCCTTTATATTCACATTAAAGTAAGAAAAAAAATATAATGTATTTATTTTATTTTATTGAATGTCACTGAAACTGAAATCATAGGATTTTTTATGTCGATTTTTGGTTTTTCTTTTTTTGGCGGTATTTACATTCTCAAACCAGTGTCAACTGTCAAACTGCCGATTATGTTGCCAGTAAAGAGAATAATAGGGTACTTTCCGTAGTGAAAATTAAATTATAAATTTTGATAAAAATTAAAATTTATATAGAAATACACCTAAACATTCTGATTTAGAATCATAAAAGCACATTATTGATTTATTATATTGAAATTAAAAGTCGTATATTTTAATCTGTATATCACGTGACCTAAAACAACCGCCCCATAGATATAGGATATTTATGAACAGCCCCTACCCCAGCCTATAAAAGTATATTTTTGAGCCGATAAAAATTACTATGGAGCAGTATTATATGGATGTAGAGCAGTTTGGAGCAGTTTGGAGCAGTTTGAAATATTGTTTATTTAAAAAGATATGGCTGTATCAAAATTAAGATAATTTTTTTTTCCCAAATCTTTATTGATTTTTCATTAGAAATATAAGGTGGAGCAGTTTAAGCTGGCGATGTTTTTGGATAGAGCTAATTAAAATACATCGGTCAGTATTTTTATTATTACAAAAAATAAACTTTTATAGGCTGGGGTAGGGGGGTTCCTAAAACACGAGCCGCCATGGTGTGACGTCATACGGGCAATAACAAAGTTCTGTCAGTGCTGTCAACAGCTAGTGTACATACTAATATCTATCAATTTTAACTTCAAGGAGTAATAGTTGTGTTCTTTCGTATAATAACTCTTCATATCTTGTTCCAACTGAAATAATATGCATTCATTACTAATTTGTTGATGGCTGTCATAGTAATTGTAAGTTATGTTACTCTCTTACATACGTCATACACTTTTGTTATTGCCCATATTACGTCACCAAGATGGCTGTAGCGTTTTCGCGGTAATAAAAAAGGTTTAAAATTTAATTTAATTTTATGGCATGAAAACGTGTTTATTTTGCCGAAATATATTTTTTTGTGGCTTTTTATTAGAAAATCAACATTTTGAAGTACTTTTTCAAACATAGTGGAATACCCTATTAATACAACTTTGGTTTTTATGCGTATAAACTATAAACATAGTGCGTTTTCCAATTACAGAGCATAATACGACTCAGTGGCGCACGATACTAAACCACTGAGCCACCACTGAGTTGGTATCCATTGCAAGCACGCACACGGAAGCCCTACTTTTGAGAGTGCTCGTTGTGTGAAGCGTTGCTGTAGCTTTAGAACGTTGAGCATTGAGCATTATACCGCATAATGCGCTTTAGTGCTGATATTGGAAAACGCACCTTATTGCTTGTAGTTGCACGACCTGTGTATAAGACCGTGAACCAGTGGACTTCATAGGGTATTATCTGTGGAAGTGTGGACTTCATTTATTATGACAACCATATGACAACCAATGACAGCTGAGAAATGTGAACTTGATATTTGAGGTTATGTTTATTTATTATTGAAGTGTTTTGTTTGGTTAAATAAGTTTAAAAACGCAATAAATATGTCTAAACGACCGGAACATCAAGCCCCACCTGAACTTGTAATATTTTAATGTTTATAAATTTTGTTTAATTGACACTTACTACGATCTTACTAATCGTGCAATATATATTTTTTTGCAGTTTTACAATGAAGATGAGGCCAGGAAATATACACAAAAGTTAGTAAAACCTTAAAATGTTTTATTGTAAGACTATTACTTGTCAATATATTAAGCAGTTTTAATTTTTCAGTTCACGAATCATAGATATCCAAGCCCAAATGACTGAGCGATGTTTGGAGCTACTGCTGCTGCCCGAAGACACACCATGTCTGTTGCTAGACATAGGTTGTGGTTCAGGATTATCAGGTTCAGTACTTGAAGAGTCTGGACATATGTGGATTGGCTTAGACATCTCACCCTCCATGCTTGGTAAATAATTTTTTTTTTTTTTAACGTATCGTGCAATCAGTCTTTATTGACTATGAGCAGATGGGTTGTGTGAACATTGTCACAGTTGGTAAATAATTATTAAGTAAATAAAACTATGCATGATGTTTATTATTACATATCGAAGTCTCCTGTATATGAAGCCGGTACTAAGTATTTATAATAATTAATACTAATATTTTCAATTGAAGAATCCCTGGAAAAGATTGATATTCCTTATCATGCCTTAATTCTAGTGCACCTCATCTTTATTCCTAGCTTAGTGGTGGTGTACAATAAAGTCTACGTCCTATGTATTTTGCAAATTATAATTTGATATACATACATGTTAAATATTGTGTGTTACAGATGTTGCATTAGAAAGAGAAACAGAAGGAGATTTAATACTAGCAGATATGGGAGAAGGTGTACCGTTTAAAGCTGGTAGTTTTGATGGTGCGGTGTCAGTGTCAGCCCTCCAGTGGCTCTTAAACGCAGATAAGAAAACACATCAACCCGTTAAGAGATTATACAAATTTTTCAGTTCTTTATATGCTTCATTGGTAGGTATTTATAGATATAATTATATATAATTATTTTTATCATTTAAATTAAAAATAATAATTAATTTTATTCAAAGAGTTTCTCCTTTATTCATTTTCACTTTAAAATTTTAAATTGTTACTTTATCATTTAAATTAAAAAGAATTAATTTTATTCAGAGGTTCTCCTTTATTAATTTTCACTTTAAAATGTTAAATTGTTACTTTAGAGAAAAGTTTTTAGTTTGTAAGAAGACTATTGCTATTTGTAAACTAAAAATGCATGAAATATATTATAAATATATGAAATACTAGCCGTCTGTACCCGCAACTTCATCCGCGTGGAATTTAACAAAAAAGTTATTTTTCAGTTCACAGAGTTATAAAATTAATAAATTTCTAAAATAAAAGTAGCCTAAGTTACTCCTTATTACATCAGCTATTTGCCAGTGAAAGTCCCGTCAAAATCGGTCCAGCCGGTTCAGAGATTAGCCGGAACACACAGACAGACAAAATTTGTAAAAAATGTTATTTTGGTATGTGTACCATGTAGGTATACATCCATATGCATTTAGTAAAAAGCGGTTATTTTAATATAACACTCAAATTTTATTTATTTGTACAGATATGATAAATAATAATTACCTAAAAGTTATAAAACATTTTCTTCTTGCAGTCAAGATCAGCGAGAGCTGTTTTTCAATTCTATCCAGAAAATGAAAGTCAGTTAGACCTCTTAACTTCACAAGCTATGAAGGCTGGTTTCTACGGAGGTGTCGTTGTTGATTATCCGAATTCAGCTAAAGCTAAGAAATTCTTCCTTGTTCTTATGACTGGCGGAGCGGCCCCTTTACCACAAGCATTAGGTAATATGAACACATTAACTGATAACCTGTTTTTTTTTTTTTTTTTTTAATGTAATTAGCTGATCAGGAAAACTTCCTACAGCCATTTTTTTTAATGAGTGTAATTTTTTTTTTCAATCTGACCGATTGTTCTGACATTAAAAAACACAAAAGATTTGTCCAATTTGGTGCAGTAATTCAGAGGTTATACGTGTATATTACATTGATTAATTTTTATTTGTAAAGGCTGGTTAATCAATAAAATCAGCTATACTGCGGTCGCAGAATAGAAAGAAATTCATACACCGACCCCTCATCTTTTGTCTTTGTCTCTCGGGTATAAACATATTGCGGTTGCGCTTACACAATACGGGGTCACTTCACCTGTGTGAGCGCAACCGCAACATGTTTATACGCGAGCAACAAAGACAAAAGATGACAGGTCGGTGTACGAATTTCTTTCTATTCCGCGACCGCAGTATATAATTATTATATTTAGATACAATTTATTCAATTTATTTTATATTATATTTATAGGTACAGAAGAAAGTGATAACTCTTTACAAGTCAAATATGCAAGAAGGGAAGCCTGTAAAGCGGCACGAGGTAAACCACTCAAAAATACACGAGCATGGCTCCTAGAGAAGAAAGAACGGAGAAGGAAACAGGGGAAAGAAACTAAACCGGATACTAAATATACGGGAAGAAAAAGAAGTGGCCGCTTCTGATATATTGTATATATTTTTTAGACTAATAACATTGTAAAATTTATAAAAATCTAAGATATAACATTGAATTATCTTTTTACAACATATTTCCACACAGTGTCAACACCATGTCCTATTGTTTCTATTGGCACCATATTAGGCAATGGAAATCTACAAGCTACTACTACAGTTCCATCGTTCACTTCTCGCAAAAGTTTTTTCTCAAACTCTTGCATCATTTGTTCAACACCAAATATAACAATATTATTGTATGGCACTAAGTCAAATTTCCATAAATTACATCGATAAAATTTTGTTTTACTGAACTGGTTGTTAAAAATAGCCGAAATTCGTGAGTAATATACTAAAATCGGATTTAATTCGACTCCATCGGCTTTAAATCCTAATTTAGCAGCTGTAAATACGATTCTGCCGTCACCGGAACCTACGTCAAGTAATCGTCCTGTTCGCCCTTTTAATGCCGTCGTAACTCCGTGCAACTGGTTGTTAGTAGCTGGCACGTAGGGCAGACAAAATTTTCTAAAGGCAGGCGAAACGAATGGTATACATATAACACTGACGCCCAAAGCTAATCCACCTGTTGTATAAATTAAAAATTTCCCAAATGGTGATGGCGTACTGCTATTTTTAGTGTTAGATTGTAAGTTAACTTCAAAGTCCATTTTTTAAGTCACTAATTAAGTTATAGGTAGGAAATTAGAAAACAAAACATTTGTTAAATCAGTAAATCTCAGGTTATCACTTATCAGTGCTTATCAGTACTGATCACAGAGTACATTGTAATAGTAGGTACTGATACTGTTTGACAATTGACAGATCTCGTAATCAGCTGTTTGTCAGAATAGGTGTCAGGCATGTGTCAGGTTTCTTTATGGGTTTCTTTTCATTTCAGTTTAAAATTTAAATTAAAATTTTCTTGCAAAATTACATATATTATAGAAATTATTATGTTGCTATCCTTCTTGTAGTTATGAGTAATGTTGTTTATATGATAATAAATTTATTATATCATTGAAACGATCAAATATCGGTACATTTTGTTGTGTGTATAATGCACGGTCTTAGGGCCTATGCACACCACGTTTTTTAAACGCACCGTTGACGCGCGTTTGTAGTTTTAAATGGGACCACATGACACGCAACACCTTTCAATTAAAACGAAATCGATCGAAATCGGTCCACCCAGTCAAAAGTTCTGAGTGAACATACATAAAAAAAATCAGTCGAATTGAGTACCTCCTTTTTTTTGTACATGTACGATAATTTAAGCATAGGTACTTAGAGTACCACTACAGCCTATCACAGTCCACTGTTGGACATAGGCCTCCACAAGTTCGCGCCCGACATTATGACGCGAACTCATGTGTTTTGCCCATAGTCACCACGCTGGGCAGGCGGGTTGGTGACCGCAGGGCTGGCTTTGTCGCACCGAAGACGCTGCTGCCCGTCTTTGGCCTGTGTATTTCAAAGCCAGCATGGCTGGTTATCCCGCCATCCGTCGGCTTTTTAAGTTCCAAGGTGGTAGTGGAACTGTGTTATCCCTTAGTCGCCTCTTACGACACCCACGGGAAGAGAGGGGGTGGCTACATTCTTTAGTGCCGTAGCCACACAGCAAGATAATGCAATGTATTTATTATATAGGTACTTAGAGTATACATTATAAATTATAATAGGCCCACGTACGATGTGCCATCCGTACCTTAGGATCGTACGCGATTTGTACGATAATTCTGACTGTCCTACCGAAATACTGAAAGGCATAGCTGGGCATTAACTCGTTAATCCGTTAATAGTTAATTAACGAAGTTAACATTTTGATTAACGATTTAACTTTTAAGTTAATTTTTAAAAATGTTAACGGACACGTTAACTTCCGTTAATATACGCAGAAGTCCGTTAATCGTTAATCCAATACCTACTATTTACCGCACAGAACCGCGGCGCGGCGCGAAAAACATGTTCAGACAAGTATGAAACGACAAGTGCCGTCTGGCGCGTGGCAGCGAGTGAAACAAAAACAAAACTAGATATATTTTGCCGGCGCGTGTGAGTGAGAAACGAATTGAGAAGAGATGTGTTTCGTTTAATCATTCCATTACTTAGCGCCGGTGCTTAGAGTGACGAGTACCTATTTTGTTTGTTGTTATTCTTATTATAAATTATAAAATTACTGTCAGTGATCATTTGCGCGTTAATAAAGAAAAGTGCAGTGTAATTTAGTTAGGTAGAAAAAGTGTACTGTGCAGTGTAGGTAGTAATTAAAACTATATCATGGAAGAACTTCCTTTTCCAATGAGTTTCATCCTACTACATTTTGTTTTCACTTTTTACAATTTTCAAAGGCTAAAAGCAATGGTCTAATTTATTATATCTATATATTGCTAATTAACCATTCATAATTATTATTCAATATTAGTCTTCTTTATTGTATTAACTAGTTTTAAGAAATATTATACAAAATGTATCGAAATAAAAAACATTTAAGGAAATAATTATATGCCGTTTTAACGGATTGTGACTTTTATTTATTAAAAAAAAAAGAACGCGTGAAACCAAAACAACGTAACTTCATTGATATGAATCTATATATATTACTTTATTTTAAAACAAAATTTGATAGTTCTCTCTAAAATATTCACGAAGTTATAGATTTTTGATCAAAAAAGGACCCAAATATTCCACTGTGCGACGGCTTAACGTGCTCTCCGAGGCACGGTGGGGAGACCCACAAGGACTGTACAAACACCCAGACCACAGCAAACATCTGTATGGCCAATACAAATGTTGTCATGTGCGGGGATCGAACCCGCAACCGCCCGCGCAACAGCCAATTGCAATCCAGTGCTGTGACCGCTGCGCCAACGCGGCGTCGACGATTAAATCACAAATTTGAATTATACAAGTATTTTGTTTTGTTCCTACTTCCTAGACTGCTAACTTCCAGAACCTAAACCAACAGGTTTTATTAGTTCACTAACTGAACGATATAAAAATGCAATTTTACACATATTAACGGATTAACGATTAACGTTAACTTGCGTTAATTCTTCCGAAATGTAACGCTTTAACGTTGAACGAAGCTAACTTTTTTTGTAGCGGATTAACGATTAACGAAGTTAACTATTTGATTAACGATGCCCAGCTATGCTGAAAGGCAACGATTTCTCCACAAATTATCAATTTAGAGCAACAACCTTTTGAAATTTTACGATAATTTGAAGCAACGACGTATAGTTATTTTGGGTGGACAACCTTTTTTTTTAGCCAACTGACATTTGAAAACAGTTGTTCAATGTAATGTATCATACGTAAAAAAACATGAATTTAAAAAAAAAAATTTTTGGGTGTACGATAATTATTCCGAAAGTACGATAATTTCACGGCACTTTGTCGATCAGACAGGCAAAAGTTTCTGGTAACACTGTATACAAATTACAAATGTTCATGGACGTAATACCTACTATGTCCATGCAAATGTTTCTTTTATTTTTTAAAGGCTGTTTTCAACCATTAGCATTATGAATTATGTGTCAACTAAAGCTGTGTCGTTCTCGTTCGATCATTTCTTGCAACCCGGGTCGATCGCGACCCATTGGCAAGATGATCGAGTCAAAATGATTCGATCGCGGGTCACTGTGAAGACCCGTACGGTTGTTGAATCTTCGGTCAAGATTGATCGGACGAATCACTTTGATACGATCACAACCCGTTTGATTTATTTAAAATGCCTAATAAAGTGATTCATATTATTTATCATATTATATGTAAACAATAATTAATTATTTTCTTACCTTGCATCTATTGCCGATTTTCAGACTATTTTACGACTTATTTTAAAATCAGCGTTTTAAGCACTTCGTTGTTAAATTGTGTGATTATTATTTAGTTATTGTCGGTGTCTTATGTACCTATATATGGTTAATAATAAATGCCTACAGTTTATAACAGTTTGCATAAATGCATAAGCCTTCTAAGGTTGCGCCAAGTACCTACTTGAAGAAATCTGTAAATTTCTATATTTTGATGAAAAGGCGACTATGTGTGCCTGCCACATCTGTCCCTTGCGAAAGGATATTTTCAAATGCTGGTATAATAATCAATGAAAAAAGATGTTCATTATAACCCTTCAAGGCTTCACAAATTATATTTTTAAAACAAAATTTACATTAATTAATATTGAGCAAAGAATAAAACTTTCTTTTTGAAGTGAAACTTCTTTAGAATCGTTGTGATTTCAAACCGTATGCAAAGAAAAAACGACAGGGAAGGGCGCGACGCGCTGCACGCCGCTAATTTTAAATTAGTTTGCCAAAGAAGTTTCACTTCTATCGTGTGTGAATCGCACACACACCTTTTTTTATACATATATTTTTTCTTTTCAAAAAGATACGATTACAAACTACTAGCTTCTGCGCGCGACTTCGTCGGCGTGGACTCCGCTCCTATTGGTCTTAGCGTGATGATATATAGCCTATAGCCTTCCTCGATAAATGGGCTATCTAATACTGAAAGAATTTTTTAAATCGGACCAGTAGATCCTGAGATTAGCGCGTTCAAACAAACAAACAAACAAACAAACTCTTCAGCTTTATTATATTATTAGTATAGATTTACAAATAAAGGTTAAGGTTAAAATTTAAATCACATACCTATCATATAAGTACTATATAATTATTTGTGATTTTAACCCTTATAACCACTACGTTTTACAACTGGCAAGTGGCAACTGTCACTAGCCAGTTGTCAATTTTCAGAAAATTGTCTGCTCAGTGTAGTTTTATCTTGTTTTTACTTGATTTAAAAATGACTGCATTCGAAGAATTTGGTGTTTTACCCGAAATAGGGAAAGCTATTGACGAAATGGACTGGACGCTTCCAACTGATGTACAAGCCGAAGCTATTCCACTTATTCTCGGTGGTGGTGATGTCCTTATGGCTGCTGAGACCGGTAGCGGAAAGACCGGTGCTTTCTGCCTTCCAATATTACAAATAGTATGGGAAACATTAAAAGACATACAAGAAGGAAAGACAAGTAAAGTTGTAGCTACAACTTCGACGGAATGGACGATGTCGTTATTCGACCGTACGGATGCACTGGCCGTTACTCCAGATGGTTTGCGGTGTCAGTCTCGAGATCAGAACGGATGGCACGGCTGCAGGGCCACTAAGGGTATCCACACGAAAGGAGCTTATTATTACGAAGCTACAGTTACGGATGAGGGCTTATGTCGTGTAGGGTGGTCAACACAGGCTGTGAGTAATTCAATTATCTATGTAATATTAACCTCCTAAATACACACTATGTATATAACTAATCAATCAAGAAATTTAATTAATGTTTTTTTCGTTAGTGTGCAATGGTTACACAATAATAGAGTGAAAACTTTAAATGTGGTTATCGTCAATTTATTTAGATTTATGCTATTAATTATTATAAGTATATCTTTTATATTTGTTAAAGGCCCGACTAGATCTAGGCACAGACAACTTTGGCTATGGTTATGGTGGTACAGGAAAGAAATCAAATGCTAAAAATTTTGATGACTATGGCACTGCATATGGAAAAAATGATGTTATTGGTATGTGTTCAATGATGATAACTTTTATATACTCCTACACACAAAGTCAGAAGTTAGTATTTCCACTTCAGCCTTAGTATTTAAGCAAAGGTTTTAAGTTATGAGAACTATATGAGACTAGTATTATACATATTATTTAGTGTGAAATATATTAATTATCTAAAAATTAAAGTATATTTATTATAAATACTGTCTGACTTTCTGCATAAGAGGCATCAAATTTTTAATGTACGACAATATTATGAACTTTTTAATAATGCTTTGTAATTATTTTTAGGCTGTCTTCTAAATCTAAATACTGGCGAAATATCTTACACGAGAAATGGTGAAGATTTAGGTGTGGCATTTAAACTGAACCAGTCACGTCGCTGCGACTGCTACTTCCCGGCTGTTGTTTTAAAAAACGCGGAGATGAGCTTCAACTTTGGAAAGACACCATTTAGTGTATGAGCTTTATCTTTACTCTATCTTTACTTTACAAAGTTCATCCCAATTCTCCAGTCCACAGGTTGACTATCTCGAAGCCAGTAAAGAGGCTAATGAGATCTTATGTGCAAAAAAATTTATAAAGCTATAAAAACGAGTGTGCTTTAGACCAGTGTTCCGCAAACTTTTTGTGTTCAAGGTACACCTAGGAATAGGAAAATAGTTTGGAGGTACACCACAAATGAAAAATCATTTTTTAAGTAACATTAACCAACATTTATTTATTAATCACCGAAACAATATTTATTATTAATCAATATACGTAAAGTTTATTTTTCCGAGGCACACCAATAAACGACCACGGCACACCAGTGTGCCGCTGTACACCCTTTGCGGAACACTGCTTTAGACCACACAACTGAAGTAAAATTTACGAACCGTTACTCTCTCTCTTTCTATCTTCACTAACTTATCTCCCTCTCAAGTTTTGTTCGCCTCTCCCGATCACACTTTTCGTAATGCTCTCGTCACACTTTCACCAGCTTACTCCCCAAGTAAAACGTGCGTAAAGAAGTTTTACTTCAAAAATTTCAAGATATGATATACCACAAATTATGACCAGTATGTGATTGTTTTGATATTTATTGCCTATTTTAATTTCTATGTTAAAGTGCCTTTGTTTGAAATATTTATAGTTCAATAACTTTACAAAATTTTAGATATTTATTTAGTTAAATTATAAAGCTGAAGAGACAAATTTAATTTTTATTTTATTTGTTTTGTTTGGTCTGTTCTGTTTTTATGTTACTTATTTTGTGTATTAAAAAAACTGTAATTAATTTGTTTATTAATTGTTCATATCCTTACAGCACCCTCCCAAAGGAGATTATATAGCAATCTGCCAGGCTCCAAAAGAATGTGTGAAACAAAATGTTGTATCAGCGGTAGCGGCTACAGGATTGAAGCAAGTTAACAACGCCCCCCAGGCAATCATTATTGAGGTAATTGATGTTTTCCAACCCCTTAGATAAAGAAATTGCACTGTATCCTTTTCTTTTGGTAAAATTGTATCAAATAATTGTGTTTACTCGCAAACGAAAAAAAACCGACTTCAATTACATCGACAAGTAATGTGTAAGCCGACGAAAAAAATTAACAAACGCACTAGTTGTCACTACGATTTTTGAGTGTTCTCCTTGATTTCTCTGGGACTAAATCATCAGATCATAATAATATCATAATTCATCAGATCCTGGTTTCTTTATCATGGTACCTAAATTGGGATATCTCCTTTCCTGGACGAAGTCCGAACATACATTAAAAAAAAAATATATGGTCAAATTGAGTAACCTCCTCCTTTTTTTAAGTCGGTAAAAAAAATTGTAAATTATCTTGCAGTTTGTTGCTTATTACATAAATACTCTCAATGTATTTATTTTATTCTAGCTGACCTGGCTGACGTTCTGGTCTTGATATATTATATATTTTTTTTTAATCTTAGAAAAAATACAAACGAGTGCTTCTTAGTATTTTACTAATATTTACTAAATGTGTATCAAATTTTTTATATAAATTTGAAAAGAAATTAGAAATTGAGTAGATTTCACTTTGTTTAACCGATTCAGTGCGGCAGAAGCCGCAGGGGATTCATGGGAATCTTTTGTGTATGGCGTGTGAAGCCCGAGAGGATCCTAAATGTTTTCGTGAAAAACTCTGATAAAACATCATTTTTCAGTGGTCATCCGTAAACGAAAGTGTCTTTATTTGTCACGCAGATTACGAATACACTGTTAGCATTGGGATGTTCCATGAAAAAATATACATCAGAAGTTGTAAACCTTTTCAAAAGAAAAATTATGTAAAAAAAAAAACTTTATTCCAGTGCGGCAGAAGCCGCAGGGGATTCATGGGAATCTTTTGTGTATGGCGTGTGAAGCCCGAGAGGATCCTAAATGTTTTCGTGAAAAACTCTGATAAAACATCATTTTTCAGTGGTCATCCGTAAACAAAAGTGTCTTTAACTGTCACGCAGATTACGAATACACTGCTAGCATCGGGATATTGCATGAAAACGCATACATCAAAAGTTGTAAACCTTTACAAAAAAAAAAGATGTAATTTTTTTTTACAGCTATGAAATGTTTCTGTAACTGCCAGTCGCTTTTAAAAAAATGAAATGATAGTGACTGATGAATTTGATTCAGATTACGAGTGAAACTACATTGGAAATTTTTATTTATTCCATTATGAAATATTATTTTACTAAGAATTTAATGTACAAGTAAGTGTAGTGAATGTATGAAATATTCTTTTATTGGAGTTTACTCCTTAAGAATCGCTTTTCATATAAGGCCCCCAGTATGAAAAAAATATGAGGTGTAAAATGTATTGAACGAAGGACCATCGTTACGTTTTTGTGCACAACCTATTCTGCGCACCTTTCAATTTTCGGTGCGTACGCGTCGTTGTCGTAACGCCATAGATGACGTTATATATCTATACTAATATATAAAGCTGAAGAGTTGGTTTGTTTGGTTGTTTGTTTGTTTGTTTGAACGCGGTAATCTCTGGAACTACTGGGCCGATTTGAAAAATTCTTCCAGTGTTAGATAGCCCATTTATCGAGGAAGGCTATAGGCTATGTATCATCACGCTAAGACCAATAGGAGCGGAGTCCACGCCAACGAAGTCGCGCGCAGAAGCTAGTATATAATAAAAATGAATGTAGCATAACTGGAGAATGGCTCGACCAATTCGGTTAATTTTTTTTTTTTTTGTTTTTATACAAAAAAAACTCATAACAGACAGAACGAAGTCTGTCCGGGCAACTAGTTCATAATAAATGTAAATAGAACAAATAGACCAAGTGAATGTTTTTATCCAAATAAATAAATTCGTATTTATTTATATACCTGTAGTTTTCTTTTCGATTGAATTGATTTGTTAGAAATAGATATTCTATTCAAAACCTATAATACAATAATTTTTTTTTATGAAATACTACTACAAAATAGGTGTATGAGCATTTTAGGACCTACAAACGGTAATATCCCATTCTTCAATAAAATAACATTAATTGATCAGTCAATCGAGCCAAACATGTAACAAAAGGTTTACGACACCTGATAAAATAAGTCTCTTACTTTCTATCTCGGTTTATACAAGTTTATAGTCACTTTTAAACACTTGAAACGAACTATTAAACCGCTCCCGTTCGGTGTTGGGTTGCGACTATGGGAAAAACAAGGGGAAACCGATGAAAAAGCGTAAAGTTACACTTCATGGCGGATGACGCCCGAGAGGATTCATCAAAGTCCCTGGCGCTAGAAGCCTCAGAGGCGACACGAAAAATTTGATCGCCGCCAGGCACTAAAATTTGATAAATCTACCATCGCACTGAATCGGTTAAGTAATTACATTGTTGAATGTTAAGCAATTGAAAATAAATAAAACATAAACTTAGCAAAAGGACAGAACACAATAGATTAAGAACCCTACATGATAGTAAGTACGTACTTTAGGCGGCTCTCCAAAAAGACATTTGATCACAACAAATCTACTTAAAACTCCTTAGATTGATAAAAAAAAATGATAGCATGAACTTAATACTTTCATTTGTAAATTTTAGCCATCAAGAGAATTAGCAGAACAAACCTGCACGCAAATAACACTATTCAAAAAGTACCTTGACAACCCCAAAGTGAGGGAACTGCTTGTTGTCGGCGGTATTAACGTTAAGGATCAAATCAATCAGTTGAACTCCGGTGTAGACATAGTTGTGGGTACTATTGGGCGGCTTGAAGACCTTATTCAAGGAGGTATCTACATATTTTATAATAGTATTTATAAATTTATCGTCGTACTCTTTATAATATTCGTATAATGTAATCAAGTCGGCAAAAAAGCGTACGGCTCACCTGATGGTAAGCGATTACCGTAGCTTATAGCCAGACGCCTGCAACACCAGAAGCATCGCAAACGCGTTGCTGACCCTACCTCCAATTCCCCCAGGATCTCTGGTCACCTTACTCACCAACAGGAACACAATACTGCTTGAAAACAGTATTATTTAGCTGTGATCTTCTGTAAGGTCGGGGTACTACCCCAGTCGGGCTGCTCCATTTTTTGAGCAGGAAATTTCCTGCTGTGCCCTACCTCAGTATCTATCGGAATTGGAGTTTTTAATAAGCATAAGTTTATTTTACAGGTTATTTAGCTTTAACTCATTGTCGCTTCTTCGTACTGGACGAGGCTGACGGTCTCCTGAAGGCAGGTTGTGGCGAGTCAATCGAGAGACTGCACAGACAGATGCCGAAGGTTACATCAGATGGCCGGCGCTTACAAATGGTTGTCTGTTCGGCGACTCTACACGATTTCGAAGTTAAGAAAATGGCGGTATGCTATTCTCTTTTTCGCAATATAAACATTATACATTTAAATGTTGTATTTGAGTAAATAAGTTAAAATCAACAAACTGAATTTATATCGTTAGTATTTTTTAGCCTAGCTTATTTGTGTAGAAATTGTGCTAAATGTTATTCCGTAAAAAACGTCGAAAATTTTATATTGAAAGCTCAGCATTGATATTATTAATTATTATTAATAATATCAATGCTTAAATATTATTTTTAACTGAGGTAGGGCACAGCAGGAAATTTCCTGCTCAAAATATGGAGCAGCCCGACTGGGGTAGTACCTCGACCTTACAGAAGACCACAGCTAAATAATACTGTTTTCAAGCAGTATTGTGTTCCTGTTGGTGAGTAAGGTGACCAGAGCTCCTGGGGGGGATTGGGGATAGGGTCGGCAACGCGCTTGCGACGCTTCTGGTGTTGCAGGCGTCTATAGGCTACGGTAGTCACTTACCATCAGGTGAGCCGTACGCTTGTTTGTCGACTTACTATCATAAAAAAAAAAAAAAAAAAAAAAAATATTAAACTGGTCATGGTCTCACAGGAGAAGCTGATGTACTTCCCCACGTGGGTGGACTTGAAGGGCGAGGACGCAGTCCCGGAAACTGTCCACCACGTGGTGGTCAACGTGGACCCGCAGCGAGATCGCCTGTGGGAGACGCTCCGCAGGTACCCCCCCTCCCCCTTCTCTTAAAATCAAATAAATATCTTTAGAATACACACACAACCATCTGTTCCTAAGGTATAAGCAACTTACTGCTTGTAATATAGGTTACTGCTGACTGTTATAGCTACATTATTATTTTTCGATAAATATTATGAATAAATAATATAATAATACACAGAATATCGAGATATAGTGTAGTGACAGCTGTCAAACTGTGATGTTATTCTGAATTTTCAACTATCTACATAACAAGTTTTGTTATTCTCATTTCGGTAGTTTTTATGTGAAATAGTAACAAACATACATTCATCCTTACAAACAATTCAATTTACAGTCAGCAGCAAAAGTATAAGTTATATAGTTAATTTGTTATTGTATCTTATAGACAAATACAGACAGATGGCGTACACGCAAAAGATAACATTCGTAGCGGAAATACCACCCCTGAGACACTGTCCGAAGCGGTCAAGATACTGAAAGGAGAATACGTCATCAGAGCCATTCAAGAACACAAAATGGACAGGTAAAGGACAAAAGATACGAGACGTACAAGTTAATTATTGACCTCTCTCTCTTGTCCCCCTACAGTAATATACGAAACGTAACTCTCGCTCTTTCTATCTTCACTAACTAATACCAGCCACTTAACTCCCGTTCGCCTGGCCCGGTCACACTTTTCGTAACGCTCTCGTCACGCATTCACCAGCTCACTCCCCGAGTCAAGCTTGTATAAAGAAGTTTAAGTTCATCAATCCATGACCGTAACGTTTGCACCCTCCAGAGCGATAATCTTCTGCCGCACGAAGCTGGACTGCGACAACCTGGAGCGGCACCTGCGCGGCGCGGGCGGGGAGCTGACGTGCGTCTGCCTGCACGGCGACCGCAAGCCGCAGGAGCGCAAGCACAACCTGGAGCAGTTCAAGCGCGCCCAGGTGCGCTTCCTCATCTGCACCGACGTCGCCGCCAGGGGCATCGACGTGTCCGGCCTGCCTTTCAGTACGTCTCATATCTCTCTCTCTCTTTCTCCTTCCTACTCTCTGCCTGCACGGCGACCGCAAACCGCAGGAGCGCAAGCACAACCTGGAGCAGTTCAAGCGCGCCCAGGTGCGCTTCCTCATCTGCACCGACGTCGCCGCCAGGGGCATCGACGTGTCCGGCCTGCCTTTCAGTACGTCTCATATCTCTCTCTCTCTTTCTCCTTCCTACTCTCTGCCTGCACGGCGACCGCAAACCGCAGGAGCGCAAGCACAACCTGGAGCAGTTCAAGCGCGCCCAGGTGCGCTTCCTCATCTGCACCGACGTCGCCGCCAGGGGCATCGACGTGTCCGGCCTGCCTTTCAGTACGTCTCATATCTCTCTCTCTCTTTCTCCTTCCTACTCTCTGCCTGCACGGCGACCGCAAACCGCAGGAGCGCAAGCACAACCTGGAGCAGTTCAAGCGCGCCCAGGTGCGCTTCCTCATCTGCACCGACGTCGCCGCCAGGGGCATCGACGTGTCCGGCCTGCCTTTCAGTACGTCTCATATCTCTCTCTCTCTTTCTCCTTCCTACTCTCTTCTTTATTCTTTGACTATAGTCCGGTCGCTGAAGAGAAAGAACTTCGTACACCGACCTGTCATCTTTTGTACACAATACGGCGGTCACTTCACCTGTGTGAGCGAAACCGCAATATGTTTATACGCGAGCGACAAAGACAAAAGAAGATAGGTCGGTGTCCGAAATTCTTTCTCTTCAGCGACCGGACTTTAGCTAGCGTAGTTTAACGTCACCTTGCTTTCTGTTCTGTGAGTTCGATTCCGACTCTAGGTGTGATATGTATGTATTGATTTATGTATAATATTGTTTATATGTATTTATCGAAAAAAAAAATGGCTATGTCCAGTCGGCTAACCTATAACACAAGCATTTGCTTACTGTAGGAATAGACGATCATGTATTTATTTATTCCTTGAATTGAATTGATCATTTCCCTTTGTCCACATTTTGTTCCATGTCTCAACATCCCATTCTCTCTTTTTACTTTTCTTTCTCTCTTTATGTTCCTCTCTATTTAACTGAGAAGAGAGATAATCACCTCCTTCTATTGTATAAAATATACTTCTACACGAACTGATATTTTTAAATTTTGTTTTTTTGTTAACATGTTTACAATTTTAATTGCTTAAAAATAATTTATGTAATGTTTTCAGTGATCAACGTCACGTTACCGGACGAGAAATCGAACTACGTGCATCGTATCGGTCGCGTCGGTCGCGCCGAGCGTATGGGGCTCGCCATCAGCCTCGTGTCCACTGTGCCCGAAAAGGTTGCTTTATATTTACAAAATTACAGTGAAAACTTAATTGAAATTGTGTGTACTTACTTGAAAGTAGATTTTTGTACAATATTTACGACATTTACGTACGTAATTTTTAGATATTAACATATTTAACTTATACAGCCTAAGCTCGAAAAATAATAACTTATAAAAAAACTACGTATATTTTATCCGAAGACATTTTGAATTTTATCATTCAAAATTAAATGCTCATTAAATTATGCTACTTTAACCTCACACCAGTCCAGTAGTTTTTGTCCATTACAAACAAGAAAAAAGATAATTATTGGAGGTATTTTTTGGTTCTGGTGACGCAGATGAATATGATCGATTTGAAATGTGTATAATGGATTTTTACTAACATCGTCACTTATATAATTTATAATCTATTTATATAATTTATAATTATATAGTAAAAAAAAATTACTTCTATTAATGAGTAGGTATGACTGTATGAGTATGTATCTGTAAAAAAATATACCACATAGGAGTATTGTTGTGTACAGGTGTGGTACCACGGTGAGTGGTGTTCCTCGCGAGGTCGCAACTGCTGGAACACCAACCTGGTGAGCGACCGGCCCAAAGGTTGTTGCATGTGGTACAACGAGC
The DNA here is from genome assembly GCA_905220545.2 of Melitaea athalia. Lineage (NCBI taxonomy): Eukaryota > Metazoa > Arthropoda > Insecta > Lepidoptera > Nymphalidae > Melitaea > Melitaea athalia. The sequence goes on from HG992196.1 coordinate 14,446,209, forward strand.
CCCAGGTGAATCCCAACATAATATTTAAAATATTGTCCTACCCTCACATTGGATTAAAATAAGAATATTCAAGTGTGAATTAATATTAAATTGTTTAATCTTAGTACCTTGCGGATATCGAAGATCATTTGAACATAACTATCCAACAAATAGAGCCCGACATGAAAGTACCAAGCAATGAGTTTGATGGCAAAGTTGTTTACGGACAAAAGAGAACGCAAATCGGAACGGGATATCAGGTAATTAATACAATTTCTTGCTTCTTATTCTTAGCTTAATATATTGTATTTGGTATTATTATATTGTAAGGTAAATATTCTTCTTTGTCTTGCTTTTGAAGTTCACATTCAAAATGTTAGATTATTTTATTTAGAGATTATTTTTGTAATTTATCATTTTGTTGTACCTCAAGATAAAACATACATCATTTCCATTTTACACAATTCCACCTACAACAATATTTTAATTACAATTTAAAATGGAAACAAACGTAAAAGAATCCATATAATATACACTATATTGGACTTAATTTGAAAGGTATTAAATTGATTCCAACATTCCATAAAAAGAATTTAAAAAATTTAGGTAAAAGAATTTAAATTTGGAGAAGACTACTTACTTCTAGACTAGCTTATTTATTAGCTTTCGATAATTATAACATCATGTAACACAGTTATAGACAGACATAACTAAAGCTGCTAAAGATATTTATTACTTAGTAATTTTTTATGTTTAATAATGTGTTATAATTTTTTTAGGATCACGTGAGTCAGATGGCGCCGGTCGTGAAATCGTTACAAGAATTAGAATCTCAAGCACAAATGTATTACTTGAAAATGCATCATAAGGTCGCGGTGGCTTAAAATACATTATTAGTATTTTGTTATAAAAATGTGTGATGAGAAAGTAGAAGAATGATAGACGATGAATTTCAAAAAGCATAAAATATAAGGAGTGATGATTACAAATAATTTACTTGTATAAAAGTCAGTAAATATCAACTACTTACGTTAAATTTATAAACAGCTTCGCGGGGGCATTTTATAACGATGGCGCAATACATGTTTAAAAAAAACTGCGAATTTTACTAAAACTCTGCTATATTAAATTAGTCCGATATATTTATTATACGGCAATAAATTATTTGATATAAAAGTATGAGACGTGTTTTATTTTTCTATATAAATACTCTATCTAATAGCTTAGCTTATGTCGGTCACAGTCCTGGCTTAAAGCCGTTGCGGGTTCAATCTCTGCACATGGCATACATTTGTATTGGCCATACAAGATGTTAGCCGGACAAACATCTGTATATTGACACACAGGAATAAATGCTAGTGCGGGCCGTTAAGTGTGAATCGTTTATATAACAATTTAGTACAACTTTATAAATCATTTTCTGTATCACTTTTACACAAAAAGGCAGTTACAAAAAAAAAAAAATTATGAAATGAAAAATATTTTTAAAAATGAATGAAATTATAAGCAAGATTAGTCCAAGTGTTCAATAGAATATTCTAAAATGTCATTCCTATATTCGAAGTTTTAACTGATCGTTAGCAAAAAAAAAATCATTGTTTGAATAGCAACGGTACAAAATACAAAAAGTTTAATATGGTTTATAATTTTATATGGCTATAAAAATTTGAGTTAGTAAAAACATAACAACGACCTCTCTGGTGTAATAGTGCGTGTGCCGTGTCGGCGGCACCTAAAGTCTAAACATCGGTGTTTCAGCGTTCGTGGGCTCGATTCCCGCTCGGAGAAAACAAATATTTATTTCTGATCTGATTTTTAGTCTTCGTGGGTCTCCCCATCGTGACTCGGAGAGCATTAAGCCGTCGCTCCCGGGTGTTATCATGTACACCTGATAGCGATCGTTACTCATAGTAGGGAATTAATCCGCCAACCCGCATTGGAGCAGCATGGTAGATTAAGCTCTGATTCTTCTCCTACTTGGAGAAAGAGGCCTATGCACAGCAGTGGGATATTACAGGCTGAAGCGAAGCGAAAAACATAAGTCCAAATCAAAATAATATGTCATTTTTATACATAAACACTAACTCCACAATGCTCCTAATAATAATAAAAAATCCTCGTACATGCAGTCTGAGAATTAAAATTTTAAACAGGATATTTTCCTACTTTATCGTCAATTAATTATGTGCCGATATTTCTGTGCTGTAGCCATAGTCACTATAAAAAGTCAAAGTTAATTCTCTTACATGCCTACGTTTTTCAAAATAATGTTTCCCTTGCAATTAAGACACAAAGTGCCGAAACAGTCATGGAAACAGCTAGAAAAGGTCCAAGTGATTCTCGTTATGTTTATTTTCAAAATAAAATTTATTTGTTTTAATACGAATAAAAATTAGGTTGTTTTTTTTTTGTGCCGTAGTATAGTCTGTAGATATAAATCCTACATTTTTCTTCCAAGGGTGCGACATTTTGACAGGCGAACAGCATTATCAATAGGGTTTACGCTTTTTGGTATGGTACATATACCAAAACAACATTTTTTTACAATTTTTGTCTGTCTGTCTGTTTGTTCCGGCTAATTTCTAAAACGGTTGGACCGATTTTGACGGGACTTTCACTGACAAATAGCTGATGTAATAGTTACTTAGGCTACTTTTATTTTAGAAATTTGTTTATATTATAAGTCTGTAAACCGAACAATAACTTTTCTGTTAAATTCCACGCGGACGAAGTCGCGGGCACAGTTATAAATAAAAATGAAAAAACTGAAAAATATTAAAACTGATGATCCATCGTTTCTCCATTTGTTATTCTTAACATAATCGAGAAATAAAAAATAAAACAAAAAGTAGTTTTTAATTTTTATTAGCTACAATTCATTTAATTTAATATTATAAAGCAATAAAATATTTTTCGAAAGAGGTATTCAAAAATTAAGTGTTTTGACTTTAAGCTCTAAACACCCTGTCGGAAAGCAAACGAAAAATTCTAAAATATTCTTAATTTATTTACGTTGTTTATATTTTGAAATTTTGATAACAATATAGCCCCTGATATACAGTTTATTGCAAACGACCGTCAGAATCTTGTCGGTTAAGCATATTATAATAATTGACGCAATCTTAGTTCTTATTTTTTATTTATTAAAAATAAGAATCACTGTTAATTATATCATTTGTTAATAAATTATTAATTTGATAGAATCTGTAAAATCTTGAAAATTCTTGGTAAAATAGTTGAAATTATTAATCAGACCATGCTGTGATGACCAACTCTATTGTCTTCTTACATACAACTATCTGAGATTTAGTGAAATAGAACATCAAAATATTATAGAAAATATAAACTTTATATATTATGTACTTACCCGGCAAGACTCTGATATCCGAAAGTGGTCAGTTCTAATCTATTAAATATTTTCAATTAAACAAAATACAAAACAAATTTTTTCAAAATATATTATTCTACTTTTTTAACATTATTCTACCATTTCAAATTACATTTCATAGTTAGATCATTGTTTATGATATTAACAAAATTCACTTCAAGTTTATACATTACACGATTTCTTTTATATTATTACAATACATTACTTATTCGAAGGCAGTATTATATTAGTGATAGAAAGATTAGTAAATCCCAAAAGGCGTTAAATACATTATTAAATAGGAATAGGAACTACACAAAGCAATGCTATTTATAGCGATAATGTTGCTGGATTTAAAAAAAAAATTATACTAATTTCATATTGACACACGTGTGAAACAGTTCTAAGCGAAATATTTTTAAATGCCGAAAATTCAGTCTTGACATAAAATATTTAGAGAAAGTAAAGTGAGCTATATAAAGAAAAAAAAATAGAAAATAAACTCGATTTATTTATTATGTAAATTTTTTATACTAATAAAACTGCACTATAAATCCAGCAGCATTACTATAATACAATTCATACAAAAATCAATCAATTTCACGTTTAGAAAAAGGTAAAATAACAAAGACCTATCAGTCGGTACTTTTTGGCTTAAAATTAAGAAAGGAAGAAACGATTATAGTCGAGGTGTCTTATTCTAAGTAGCAAACATTTACGACTGAGAAATCACTATCCTTCATGTACTATCAAGAACAGTATAATAATTTGGTGATTATCTATTTTAAGTTATATATATTATAAAAATCGTTTGTATTACAAATTCTCCTAAGACATATAAAGGCTATGTAATCCCAATCTATAAAGATTAATACTAAGCTTAACTAATGTAGTTACTGTTAATAAAAATTAAGCACTAAATGATTACACTCAAATATTATTCATCAACTTGCGATGAATGTTCATAGCTTGGGAGAACATATCCTACTAAACCCGTTCCTATATTCAATAAAACCATTCGTTATGCTAACGAACCGTTTAATAACAAACAACTCGAGGGCAAAACGAACGGTTATTCGAATATAGAAACCGAGCTTTAGACGTACAATTCGCAGCCTCTATCACAAACGCTTATCAAGAAATCAACTAATACAAAAATCTTTTTATCGATTTCGTAATATTTAGAATATCAATAAAAAATTAATACAAGGATTCTTCAATCAGTTGTCTGATCACAAATCACAATGGACGTAATAACTTTTCATTACTTTTCAAACATTACACTCCTACTAGGGCTGCCAACACTGAAGTTTGACTAAAACATCTCAAACTTCAAAAATTCGGTGAAAATTTTAAGGCATTCAGAAAAATCTGAAAAGATGGCAACCCTGACTGTACCAAATAAAATTCTGATTAGTGATATAAGCGTTAATAGGACGTCATTTAGTACTAAAAATTAACATTAAGCAACACGAGACAACAGTCATATTTTCGCCAACGCCCATTTAATGCATACGACCGAAAATGATCTAATTTCGGTGGGTGTTTGTTCAACTAACAAAGCGTACAATATTCGTAGTTAAGACACAAAACATATATAACCAGAGGTCACCAACTAGTTTCGTTAGGGGTCCGTTTGAAGAAACGAAATGACCGTCGCGGTCCGCACATCATTTCATAGAAAAAAAATATTTATTAAACAAACGAAAAAACCGTATTTTTAACCGACTTCCAAAGGTTCTCAATTCGATTTTTTTTTAACGTATGTTAGATCAGAACTTTTGACTGAGTGGACCGATTTCGATAAATATTGTTTTAATTGAAAGGTGTTGCGTGTCATGTGGTCCAATTTAAATTTCATTGAGATCTGACAAGAACTTTTAGAGTTATATCTAATAACGCGTATTTACTTGACTATTTTTTCGTCTACCTACTTGTCGATGTAATTGAAGTCGGTTTTTTTTTCGTTTGCGAGCAAACACAATTATTTTACACATTAATGAGGAAATGATTTTTTTTTATTGCGACCTATCTGTCTGAAGTTTGGAGTTGCGTGGGATATATTTTTATTAAATTATGTACTCTGTAGTGTAAGTTCCCGTGTTCTCGTGGTCCGCGCAAAATGGGTCGGCGGTCCGGATGCGGACCGCGGTCCACCAGTTGACGACCCCTGATATATACTTTTGTATACAAACGAGAGGCATCAAACTACATACCATTTCATAGACAACAAATCAGTCAAACAAGCTGTAGCTTAGATAGGACAAGATAGGTTTTACGACAGAACTTAAACTACTGCTTCTCAACTGTTTTCTCAAATTTCAGTCGGCCAATAAAAAGGTCGTTGCTTCAAATTATCGTACCAATACTGAACAACTGTTTTCAAGTTTCAGTCGGCCAAAAAAAAAAGGTCGTTGCTTGAAATTCATAATTTGTGGAGACTCTTTGCGTTTCAGTATTTCAGTAGAACAGACTTTGGTATCACTGTATTTGATTGACTTGATAGAATTTGATTAAATTTATACAATTTTAAGCCTCTCGCTTGTATCCACCAGCATATTTAAAATTCAATCACTAAAATTAACAGGCATCGTAAACTTTTTTTTTTTTTCACCAATGAGCAACACTTACAACCTCCTGTCATTACAAAACAAAAATTACTTACGATATAGTCAATAAACTAGTGATAAATACATGAACTATTCGAGAGTTTGTGTCTTGAAAGTGATTTGAGTAAGTCCTTACCATAACACTTAAAAATAATACCTGAAATTTTAAATATACAGATGAATTACTTAGGCCCAGTTTCAACGGTTGTGGATAGTTTATCCTACAAATGAATTACAAATATACTTAACAGTTATTAGAGACATAATGGTTAAAATTTAAATCCTGGACCGTCGACCGTTTATCGGCATAATTTCGTTACAAAAAAAAATAACCCTAACCTATCTAACTTCAAAATTTATAATGTGACAGTAAATAAGTAAAGATAAAAATATATTAGTTAAAAAAAAGATAAATAAATAATTTCTGAAACCTGAGAATTCACAAAAAGCTTTCTATATATGAGTAATATATACAGAAAAAATATGAACATCTAAATCGACGGTCCAGGATCTAAATTTAAGCCGAAATATCTTTTAAATAATACTTAATGGAATTTGATGGTAAAAATAATAATATATCATAAACTTTTATCTGTTGGATATGGTCAGATGTCAAATAGCGTTATCCACAACTGGTGTAACAGGTCCATAATTTAACATAACTAATACTTGTAACTGAGACTATGTGCCAAAATTAAATAATAGTATATTATAATAATGTTGCATTCACATTTATTAAAAACATCTAGGGATGTACCATAACGTGGTATTATTTTTTATTTTTTTAAATAATAATATTAAGAACACTTAAAAAATTAGTTTCAAAATTTGTCTATTTATAATAAATTATGTTTTAATGTATGTTTATTTGTACCTTACTATCTGTTTCACTGAACAACTAATTCATTATGCATTGCTCTCTACGAGGAACTCTTTATTGTAAAGATGATGATGATAAAATAACACAAAACTTATACAAAAGTAATAACTGACAAACGAACCCAATAGATACATCAAATACATTTTTAATTATTAAATTAAAAATACAGTAATACTCATAATAGCTAGTTATTTTCACAAAATTAAGCAGATTCATTACTAGTGTTTGTCTTAACTTAATCATGGCCATTGGTCTAAGATCCGGGATAGCAAAATAAAAGATATATATATTTTTTAAGTAATATTATTTGCAGCAGGCTTATGGTGGCAGAGGTTTTTTTTATAAATTCACAATATTGAAATCAGTCTATAAAAAATTCTTTCATCTAATTAACAGATGAGGGAATATTTTGCTATATCCCGGATCTTAGACCATATATTTAGTTCATCAATAAACAATGATATATGTCAATTTCAATTCAATAATACATAACGAGTACATATTATTTGTCGTACATACTTCACCCGTTGTATACTTTACATTTTTGTGAATTTTACATAAGTTTATAGTGATGTCATTACAAAGAATATGTTAAGCCTAACACAAAAAACGTGTGGTTTTACTATTAACGTGTCGTTTTCAATATTTTGCGTGTCCAAATGCATCGTTTTTTGACCAGACTGGTTCTAAATATGGTGTAAGGCAGTATCACTTCTGTGAGCCGTTCAACACGTCAAGATGTCCTAATTAATATAAGGTCACTCCTCTCACTACTTAACATTAGTGTTATGCAATCTCAAACAAAACATTTAACAAACTTCATAATATTATTATCTACTAGGTTAAATTAATAAATATCTGTCTGTAGTTTAACTGAGATTTCTGAATACAGTCCTGAAAAAAAATTAAAAAAAACCTTTAGTATATTTAAAAAAATTATTTAATTTAGTATATTCGTTAAAATAAATTTTAGCATTTAAAAATTATTATTACGAAAACAAAAAAAAAAACATGGCAGTGAAAAGTCTGTAGTGTCACCGTACTAATAGAGTTCGTGGCCGGCGACAGTGTGGAGGGGTCAGTAACACTAGTGGTAGCGGTAGTGGTAGCCGTAGCGGTAGTGGTAGCCGTAGCGGTAGTGGTAGCCGTAGCGGTAGTGGTAGCCGTAGCGGTAGTGGTAGTGGTGGTGATAGCGGTAGTCACCCAGGTCAGAGCGCCAGCCAGGGGTGGTGACGCAGCGACTCGCGCGAGCGGTCGCCGTAGTCGTAGGTGAGCTCGTCGCCGGTGACAGTGTGGAGGGGTCAGTAACAGTAGTGGTAGCGATAGTAGTAGTGGTAGCGGTAGTCACCCAGGTCAGAGCGCCAGCCAGGGGTGGTGACGCAGCGACTCGCGCGAGCGGTCGCCGTAGTCGTAGGTGAGCTCGTCGCCGGTGACAGTGTGGAGGGGTCAGTAACAGTAGTGGTAGTGATAGTAGTAGTGGTAGCGGTAGTCACCCAGGTCAGAGCGCCAGCCAGGGGTGGTGACGCAGCGACTCGCGCGAGCGGTCGCCGTAGTCGTAGGTGAGCTCGTCGCCGGTGACAGTGTGGAGGGGTCAGTAACAGTAGTGGTAGTGATAGTAGTAGTGGTAGCGGTAGTCACCCAGGTCAGAGCGCCAGCCAGGGGTGGTGACGCAGCGACTCGCGCGAGCGGTCGCCGTAGTCGTAGGTGAGCTCGTCGCCGGTGACAGTGTGGAGGGGTCAGTAACAGTAATGGTAGTGATAGTAGTAGTGGTAGCGGTAGTCACCCAGGTCAGAGCGCCAGCCAGGGGTGGTGACGCAGCGACTCGCGCGAGCGGTCGCCGTAGTCGTAGGTGAGCTCGTCGCCGGTGACAGTGTGGAGGGGTCAGTAACAGTAGTGGTAGTGATAGTAGTAGTGGTAGCGGTAGTCACCCAGGTCAGAGCGCCAGCCAGGGGTGGTGGCGCAGCGACTCGCGCGAGCGGTCGCCGTAGTCGTAGGTGAGCTCGTCGCCGGTGACAGTGTGGAGGGGTCAGTAACAGTAATGGTAGTGATAGTAGTAGTGGTAGCGGTAGTCACCCAGGTCAGAGCGCCAGCCAGGGGTGGTGACGCAGCGACTCGCGCGAGCGGTCGCCGTAGTCGTAGGTGAGCTCGTCGCCGGTGACAGTGTGGAGGGGTCAGTAACAGTAGTGGTAGTGATAGTAGTAGTGGTAGCGGTAGTCACCCAGGTCAGAGCGCCAGCCAGGGGTGGTGACGCAGCGACTCGCGCGAGCGGTCGCCGTAGTCGTAGGTGAGCTCGTCGCCGGTGACAGTGTGGAGGGGTCAGTAACAGTAATGGTAGTGATAGTAGTAGTGGTAGCGGTAGTCACCCAGGTCAGAGCGCCAGCCAGGGGTGGTGACGCAGCGACTCGCGCGAGCGGTCGCCGTAGTCGTAGGTGAGCTCGTCGCCGGTGACAGTGTGGAGGGGTCAGTAACAGTAGTGGTAGTGATAGTAGTAGTGGTAGCGGTAGTCACCCAGGTCAGAGCGCCAGCCAGGGGTGGTGACGCAGCGACTCGCGCGAGCGGTCGCCGTAGTCGTAGGTAAGCTCGTCGCCGGTGACAGTGTGGAGGGGTCAGTAACAGTAGTGGTAGTGATAGTAGTAGTGGTAGCGGTAGTCACCCAGGTCAGAGCGCCAGCCAGGGGTGGTGACGCAGCGACTCGCGCGAGCGGTCGCCGTAGTCGTAGGTGAGCTCGTCGCCGGTGACAGTGTGGAGGGGTCAGTAACAGTAATGGTAGTGATAGTAGTAGTGGTAGCGGTAGTCACCCAGGTCAGAGCGCCAGCCAGGGGTGGTGGCGCAGCGACTCGCGCGAGCGGTCGCCGTAGTCGTAGGTGAGCTCGTCGCCGGTGACAGTGTGGAGGGGTCAGTAACAGTAATGGTAGTGATAGTAGTAGTGGTAGCGGTAGTCACCCAGGTCAGAGCGCCAGCCAGGGGTGGTGGTGCAGCGACTCGTGCGAGCGGTCGCCGTAGTCGTAGGTGAGCTCGTCGCCGGTGACAGTGTGGAGGGGTCAGTAACAGTAGTGGTAGTGATAGTAGTAGTGGTAGCGGTAGTCACCCAGGTCAGAGCGCCAGCCAGGGGTGGTGACGCAGCGACTCGCGCGAGCGGTCGCCGTAGTCGTAGGTGAGCTCGTCGCCGGTGACAGTGTGGAGGGGTCAGTAACAGTAATGGTAGTGATAGTAGTAGTGGTAGCGGTAGTCACCCAGGTCAGAGCGCCAGCCAGGGGTGGTGACGCAGCGACTCGCGCGAGCGGTCGCCGTAGTCGTAGGGGAGCTCGTCGCCGGTGACAGTGTGGAGGGGTCAGTAACAGTAGTGGTAGTGATAGTAGTAGTGGTAGCGGTAGTCACCCAGGTCAGAGCGCCAGCCAGGGGTGGTGACGCAGCGACTCGCGCGAGCGGTCGCCGTAGTCGTAGGTGAGCTCGTCGCCGGTGACAGTGTGGAGGGGTCAGTAACAGTAGTGGTAGTGATAGTAGTAGTGGTAGCGGTAGTCACCCAGGTCAGAGCGCCAGCCAGGGGTGGTGACGCAGCGACTCGCGCGAGCGGTCGCCGTAGTCGTAGGTGAGCTCGTCGCCGGTGACAGTGTGGAGGGGTCAGTAACAGTAATGGTAGTGATAGTAGTAGTGGTAGCGGTAGTCACCCAGGTCAGAGCGCCAGCCAGGGGTGGTGACGCAGCGACTCGCGCGAGCGGTCGCCGTAGTCGTAGGTGAGCTCGTCGCCGGTGACAGTGTGGAGGGGTCAGTAACAGTAGTGGTAGTGATAGTAGTAGTGGTAGCGGTAGTCACCCAGGTCAGAGCGCCAGCCAGGGGTGGTGACGCAGCGACTCGCGCGAGCGGTCGCCGTAGTCGTAGGTAAGCTCGTCGCCGGTGACAGTGTGGAGGGGTCAGTAACAGTAGTGGTAGTGATAGTAGTAGTGGTAGCGGTAGTCACCCAGGTCAGAGCGCCAGCCAGGGGTGGTGACGCAGCGACTCGCGCGAGCGGTCGCCGTAGTCGTAGGTGAGCTCGTCGCCGGTGACAGTGTGGAGGGGTCAGTAACAGTAGTGGTAGTGATAGTAGTAGTGGTAGCGGTAGTCACCCAGGTCAGAGCGCCAGCCAGGGGTGGTGACGCAGCGACTCGCGCGAGCGGTCGCCGTAGTCGTAGGTGAGCTCGTCGCCGGTGACAGTGTGGAGGGGTCAGTAACAGTAGTGGTAGTGATAGTAGTAGTGGTAGCGGTAGTCACCCAGGTCAGAGCGCCAGCCAGGGGTGGTGACGCAGCGACTCGCGCGAGCGGTCGCCGTAGTCGTAGGTGAGCTCGTCGCCGGTGACAGTGTGGAGGGGTCAGTAACAGTAGTGGTAGTGATAGTAGTAGTGGTAGCGGTAGTCACCCAGGTCAGAGCGCCAGCCAGGGGTGGTGACGCAGCGACTCGCGCGAGCGGTCGCCGTAGTCGTAGGTAAGCTCGTCGCCGGTGACAGTGTGGAGGGGTCAGTAACAGTAGTGGTAGTGATAGTAGTAGTGGTAGCGGTAGTCACCCAGGTCAGAGCGCCAGCCAGGGGTGGTGACGCAGCGACTCGCGCGAGCGGTCGCCGTAGTCGTAGGTGAGCTCGTCGCCGGTGACAGTGTGGAGGGGTCAGTAACAGTAGTGGTAGTGATAGTAGTAGTGGTAGCGGTAGTCACCCAGGTCAGAGCGCCAGCCAGGGGTGGTGGCGCAGCGACTCGCGCGAGCGGTCGCCGTAGTCGTAGGTGAGCTCGTCGCCGGTGACAGTGTGGAGGGGTCAGTAACAGTAGTGGTAGTGATAGTAGTAGTGGTAGCGGTAGTCACCCAGGTCAGAGCGCCAGCCAGGGGTGGTGGCGCAGCGACTCGCGCGAGCGGTCGCCGTAGTCGTAGGTGAGCTCGTCGCCGGTGACAGTGTGGAGGGGTCAGTAACAGTAGTGGTAGTGATAGTAGTAGTGGTAGCGGTAGTCACCCAGGTCAGAGCGCCAGCCAGGGGTGGTGGCGCAGCGACTCGCGCGAGCGGTCGCCGTAGTCGTAGGTGAGCTCGTCGCCAGTGACAGTGTGGAGGGGTCAGTAACAGTAGTGGTAGTGATAGTAGTAGTGGTAGCGGTAGTCACCCAGGTCAGAGCGCCAGCCAGGGGTGGTGGCGCAGCGACTCGCGCGAGCGGTCGCCGTAGTCGTAGGTGAGCTCGTCGCCGGGCGCGATGTCGTGCGCCGCCAGCAGCACGAGGCGCGGTCCGTCCAGCCACAGCGCCTTGGTCAGCAGGTTGCCGTTACGCGAGTGGTTCACCAGCCGTCCCAGTCGATCTGACTCCGCCGTCGCGTCGATGCTGTGAAAATTCAATATTGCACGAGTTATTGAATGGTAACCTAACTTGAAGTATCTTAAGTCACATCTTTATAATGACAACTATCTGACAGGGAAGATTCATTAAAATCGGTTCGGATAAAATTGTTGAATTTCTTTCTCGTATTTAGACGTGTTCGTTAGAAGACAATATGCAATAACTCTTCAGACTGTAAAATTTTGTTATACAAAGAAATCTTAAAAAAATATTTAAGTTAGATCAAAAGTTGTGACAAAAGTTTATACAGCTTATTTGATTCAAAATTGACTCCAGAAACCTACTACATATATTCAAAGGAAATGTAATTAAAAAACCATGTTTGTTTCTTCAAATATTAAACACATACAAATAAGATCTATATTTTATCTCTCTCAGCTAAAACAGCAAATTGATTAGCAACTTATGTCGAAATATTTTTCACATTTATTAATGGGAATCGATGTTACACTTCAGATATCAATTTCCTGTCCTACTTGATATTCTTTTTATACTAAGAAGGTGGCAAACAAGCATATTATGTTTCACCTGAGCAGATAACGTACCCTATGGACGCCTGCAACAACTGCCGACCTTAACCTCCCCTGGCTACCTTAATCACCACAAGCCCTTTGCTGATCCTACCCTCAAACCTCCGCTGAAGCTTTGGTCACTATACCACAGGAATACAAAACTACTTGAGAGCAGTGTTATCTTCTGTAAGTTCGAGGGTATATCCCCAGTCGGGCTGCTCCCAGATTTTGAGCAGGATATTTCCTATGCTCAACCACAATAAAGTGCTTGGAGAAAAAACAAATTGTTTTTGGATTATTCGGGTCTTTTGGATCGGCATTCTATGTTCCACTACTATTCACTGCATGGTGATCAAACTCACCAATACTGTTGGTCCTGCAGCCTGAAGTAGTACATGTAGCAGCCGGCATTTGGGTCCAGTGCGTACTTGCGTTCCCTCTCCCTTGCCTCCGCGACCCCCACCAACTCGCCCGAGTACTCCACCACGAACTGACCTCTACCGAAAGGACGAGTCGCTATCACGCCGCGGCCTTTACCGTCGAAGTATGCCACCTGAAGTAAGAAGAATAATATAAATGCGAATTTGATAGACTGTCGGGTGTAAACAGCTGGAGATGAAAATAGCACATAGGCTACATTTTAGATGAAAATCTAATGAGAACTTAGCCAGAGTAGAACTAGTTTATACATATAATAAAAGTAACCGGTCAATGTCTGTACGTAAAAGATATATGTATATAAATAATTGGCCAAGTGCGAGTCAGACTCGCGCACGAAGGGTTCCGTACCATTGGCTAGGTAAACAACAGTAGGTACATTGATTTTGATATCGGGCAAAAAGCGGAAAAAAAGTCACTTTTGTTGTATAAGAACTAGTGATGCAACGGAAGTGTCTTAACGGAACCAGAAACGGAAACAGATGTCAAAAGTAAATTTTAGCAGAAACGGATACGGAAACGGATGCAGAAACGAAAGTGTGAATAATATGAAAAAAAAATTAATAAATTTACAAATATATTTCTTTATTAAGTACTAGCCGACCCGTGCCCACTTCGTTGGGCGTTATAATCCATTTCACATAAGGGTACGGTGAAATTTGATATGTTCCAATACACTCTCACTATTTTCAGCAAATCAGATAAATATAAATGTTTTAAAATCACCAATTAATTTCTAAGGCAAATAATAATGCTTGATTAGATTGAATTGTTGACACGGCACGTCAGAGGGCGCAGGTTCAAATCCTGCTGATTTAAAATCTTTATATATTTTTATCTTTTTCCTTTTATCTTGTCACTCCTGAATAGTGTAGCTTTCTGTTAGCGAAAGAATTTTCATGATCGGATCAGTATTTGCGAAGATTACCCCGTATATACAAACAAAGTTATAAACTTTACCTCTTTATAATTTCTTTATTAAGTATTAAATACACACCAAGCCTAGATAAGAAATAGATATATTATAAATCGACAATAGAAAACAATATTGCAACTTAAAATTATTTTAATATTCAAAATTTAGTAGTGGTAAGTGAAACTTTCAACTCTCAACCGTCGTAAACTTCCGTTTACATCTCCGTTATAAAAGTTGCGGAAACAGAAGCAGAAACGAATGTTGAATAGCGTGCGGAACTTCCGCACTTGCGGAAACAGAAACAGAGATCTGTTACATCACTAATAAGAACCCTAAATTTTTTTTTTATTTTAATTTTATTATTTATTATTAAAGTAAATATACAATTAAGTATTTTGTGAATATTTCAAGTACCTACCTGTTACCATTTATTGATATCGAGCAAAAATAAGCAATAAATCGCGTTTATTGTATGGGAGCCCCCCTTAAAATATTTATTTTATTTTGTTTTTAGTATTTGTTGTTATAGCGGCAATAGAAATACATAATTTGTGAAAATTTCAACTGTCTAGCTATCGCCGTTCTTGAGATACAGCCTGGTGACAGACGGACGGACGGACAGACGGATGGACGGTCGGACGGTTTGTTCCGGCTAATCTCTGAAACGGCTTGACCGATTTTGACGGGACTTTCACTGGCAGATAGCTGGTGTAATAAGGTATAACTTAAGCTATTTTCATTTTAGAATAATTTTTTTTATAACTGTGAAATGAACAATAACTTTTTTTGTTAAATTCGCGTCGCGGGAACAGCAGCTAGTGTTTTAATAAACAGTAATAATGACGAGTCAACGCAGTGGTTACAACCACAATGAACAAACAACAAAATGAACTTCGTTCTGCTCTTTTTTTCGTGAGTATATCGATTTATTATCGGAAGTTATCACTACTTAATTTACATTTAAAAATTACGCAAATATCGGAAACGACTGAACGAGTGTAGCTTACACTAATTATAGTCCACAATAATCACCACAATACTAAAACGCCTGGCGCTGATAGAGCTGACGAGCTACGCACTGAGCTGCCAGTGCTGGAGATCAACGTTAAAAACTATCTGGTGGCTCTACGAGTACAAAGTTAATTTATTGCAAATAAATACTTTACCTGAAGACCATCTTCCCTTTGTTCTCGTATTGCCTTCTCGAGATCTCTCATTTTTTCCGCCATTACACATTTTGACGTTTTCCTTACACTCCGCCTCACAGGATAATACTCTGTCAGCTTATGATTCGTATTACCATTCAATTTATCCGTTTTGGTATTTTTTCCTAACGGGGGTGAGGGTGGTGGGGCTTCAGATTTGGGAATTTTAATTTCTTCTTTGAAATATTCAGTAAGTTTATGACTGTCAGCTGATCGTGCAGCAGCCTTACCCCCCCTCGGCCGTGTCGAATTACCATTCGTCATGTTTCTAGCTATTCCATTGGAAGCCTTCAATGGTTTAGACTTCAACTCTCTCTTTTTTATGAGAGGTTCGGAGCTTAATTCCTCATTTTCAGTCTTTATTGTAGCAGTGTCGATAATTCTACAAAAAAAAATAATAATAATATGAATTTTGTTTTCACATTGAGTATTTGTATAAAGCTTTTGTTAAGTAAATTACCTGCGTTTTCTGTAATTACGTGTTGGTTTCACTTGTTTCTCTTCACACAATTCGATCCTGTGAGGAGTTTTTACACCCTCTTGGGTGGACATCAAGGTGTTTACTAGAAATTAAATTAATCAATAATACAGATATTGTTTTCTAATGTTTAAGCGTATTTCACTCATTATAATGAAACAACTTTTAGGATTTTATCGCCTCCTCCCGTGACTATGGTTGCTGTAAAGTATCCGAAACATTGAGCATCTAAAAATTTAATAAATGACGTTCAAATCTGAAAAAGTTGTTTCATTAAAAATAATACAGATAACTCAAAAATTACTCAGCAGATTTTGAATAAATTAAAATAGGACCACATGAAAAGTATTCAAAAGAATAAAATATATATATATATATAAATATTTTTTACACTCAGTAAAAAATTATAAGGTACACGCGTAAAAAATTATTAGAGAACCTCTACCTTTGTTTTGAAGTCAGTTAAAATTAAATGCATTAATTTAAATATTTCTTTTTAATATTTTTACACAATACCCCATGTTGTTAAATTATGGTTCTGTAACACTGATTATCACAGATATATCTATGAAAGGAGATTTATTTTCATTACTGTCCAATAGCAGTTGAGATAAGCATTTTACAGACAATTCAATTAACTATACATAAAATTTGGTAGTGCCTAACAGTTAAAACTACTATGAATGCAGTGGCGAAATGAGGGGTGGGCAAAGGGGGGCATCATGCCCCGGGCGCTACTCGCAAAGAGGCGCCAAATGGTCCGCAAAACTAAAAATTGCTGGCCATATTATATGGTTTTCGAATGAGGGGCGGTGTTACAAAGGTATTGTGCCCCGGGCGCAAGGAATGAGGGGGCGCTAAAACACGAGTTAGGCTCACTACGCCCCTGTATGAATGAACAAGCTTTTTGATTTAAAATTTTAGGCGTATCATTTTAAATTTTAAAATAAATATAATATACCTGTAGGTACCTATAAAATTCATTAGTCACAATTAAATTAATTATTGTATCTAAGGCATTATTGAAAAGCATGTTATTTAATCAATATTATTATGTGACAAAAATAATTTCTATAAAATATAATTCTTTAATTAACAATTTACAATTGAAGGTATATTAGAATTTCATTCGAATGTTTTGAATCACATGGTGTTTCTACCGCGATTTTTACGCTTGGATGAGTAAATAAAGCGTTCGTTAAAATATATTTTTGCAGAACGGTAACAAAGAATTACATTTTATCGTATCATGGCAGTATACGATGTTTATTTGTGTAAATATATTATACTAACCTCGAACCATTTCCACTTGAACTTGATTATTACCGTTGTATTATCTAAGAAAACCATCGAAAGTATACTTAGCCCGATACAAACAAAACTAGACAGATCAGAGATTATACAGATTCGAATTACAAATGTTTTGTAATAGACCTTGTCACATCAATAGAATATACTTTGATAAATTGTAATCACATTATTGGTTCGTGAAATGTCCCAAATATTATATATTTTATAAGATACGGGTTTCTTTGGCGTATCTTATGAATTATTTTTGTGTTAAAATGAGTTAATATCGGTAAAACATTGCTTTGCTTTCTATTGTCAAAATTGAAACTTCTTTTAGTAAAATGGACGCTTAAATGCACAGATAAGCCTAAAGCCAATAAGTTTTTAAGTCTTGTTAAAAATATGCACTTTATCAGTTTGTCTATAATTAACGGTTTTATATGTATAAGCATTGTAATTTTTTTTAATATTTTTTGAAATTGTAAAATAAATTATATATCTGAGAATTTATAGCCGTTCCGCTTAAACATTGTTAATATATTAAAATTGACAATAATTCATAGATGTAAAGAAATACTGAAATTAATCAGTAATCTGTAAATAATGAGGATCAGTAAAGTTCTAGCAAATTCAATAGAACTTGTATCCACGTTATTCTCTATGACATAAGAATTATATTTCTTTTTGAATTATCCAAATCGGACCATTACTTACGAAGATATTAAGTTATAAACATTATGCCGTTCCTGCCGCTACGTCAGTGTACGCGGGATGCGTGTGACGTCACTCCGACGGTCCATGCCAGTTAGCCCTTAGCAGCACCGCCCCTACCCCAGCCTATAAAAGTATATTTTTTGTAATAATAAAAATACTGACCGATGTATTTTAATTAGCTCTATCCAAAAACATCGCCAGCTTAAACTGCTCCACCTTATATTTCTAATGAAAAATCAATAAAGATTTGGGAAAAAAAAAATTTATCTTAATTTTGATACAGCCATATCTTTTTAAATAAACAATATTTCAAACTGCTCCAAACTGCTCCAAACTGCTCTACATCCATATAATACTGCTCCATAGTAATTTTTATCGGCTCCGCTATAGTATACTTATTTTTTTATTAATCACATAATATAAATAAAGGTATCAACAATATTACAATATTTTACTGTTCTACTTTTCACAAACGCTTATTTCACTTAAATTCAGTCTTAATGTTAATACTAAAACACAATTTTCAACTATTGAAATTTCAAGTTTTCAAGACAGAACTTTGTTATTGCCCGTATGACGTATTCACTGATTCATTGCATTTAAAAATTCGTTATTATTCTGTACGCGTTAAATCAATGCGTTAAATTTAAAAACTTGAAACATATCAAATTACTGTAAAAATCAAGAAATATGTTACGTTTATATTTATCATATTTATCGTTTATTATTTTGTCAGTTCTATATCGAACGTCATAAGATTATTAGATTACATTAAATAAGTTTTCTATTGTCTCAAGCGCTAAGATTAGATTAGAAATAATTTTATCTGGTGGTTAAGTATTTTTAAATTTTCCAATTTTCCGCGCAATTTTCTTAATTTCTTCTGACAATAACAAAAACAAAAAAATAATAATTAGCCAAATTGGTCCAGCCGCTCAGGCGTGATGGCGTGACCATGACCAAGGAAAATAGGGATTCATTTATTTAAATAGATATCACTTTATTTATACATTGATGAGGTTGCTAAGTCTATGATTTTTTTTAAACATTTAATTTAGCGCATTCTAGTGGTACAATAGGGTACTTTCCGTAGTGAAAAATAAATTATAAATTTTGATAAAAATTAAAATTTATAGAGAAATACACCTAAATATTCTGATTTAGAATCATAAAAGCACATTATTAATTTATTATATTGAAATTAAAAGTCGTATATTTTAATCTGTATATCACGTGACCTAAAACACGAGCCGCCATGGTGTGACGTCATACGGGCAATAACAAAGTTCTGTCTTGAAAACTTGAAATTTCAATAGTTGAAAATTGTGTTTTAGTATTAACATTAAGACTGAATTTAAGTGAAATAAGCGTTTGTGAAAAGTAGAACAGTAAAATATTGTAATATTGTTGATACCTTTATTTATATTATGTGATTAATAAAAAAATAAGTATACTATAGCGGAGCTGATAAAAATTACTATGGAGCAGTATTATATGGATGTAGAGCAGTTTGGAGCAGTTTGGAGCAGTTTGAAATATTGTTTATTTAAAAAGATATGGCTGTATCAAAATTAAGATAAATTTTTTTTTTCCCAAATCTTTATTGATTTTTCATTAGAAATATAAGGTGGAGCAGTTTAAGCTGGCGATGTTTTTGGATAGAGCTAATTAAAATACATCGGTCAGTATTTTTATTATTACAAAAAATATACTTTTATAGGCTGGGGTAGGGGCGGTCTTAGCAGCGACAAGCTGCGATGGTGTTTTCATTTAAACTATCTGTCCTACAAAAAATTTGTAAGGACATAATTTGTAGCAAATTGCTTTGCCTACAAATATATTCATATAACTTTTTGCCGAAATTTAAAAATTAAAGAAGTTATAAGCAAAAAAGTGAGAAAATTTCTATAAAGATTTTCCTTTTTGCTCTATAACTTTTTTTTATACATTTCACAAAAAAATACCTCTGACCAGTCTTGTAGATGGTTTTTTTAGGAAAATTTTTCTCTACAATTTTTTGAATTTCATTCATTTAAAACGCTGTTACAGCGCTCCAAAGTTAACCGGGTTTGTCAATGCTCATGAGAATCCGGTCAAAACGAAATGTTTCCACAGCCTTCCGCGCCGGCCGGTTAGTAAACTCCGCTAGTAATTTGATCATAACTTCGTCAATTTTTGTCGTAGAACAAAAATTTTTGCACTGTATGTTAAGGATTTCTTAGTTCTATAAATCTGCATTCTCAAGTAAAAACGTTACGGATCCTCATTAAAGGTACATTTTCATGTAATTTAATCCGCCACAATATGTCGCATGCGACAATGCCGCACATTGTTGCCTCGGTGTAAATCAGGCTTAATTAATGATTTATTCAGTGCGTTTTCCAATTACAGAGCATAATGCGACTCAGTGGCGCACAATACTAAACCACTGAGCCACCACTGAGTTGGTATCCATTGCGAGCACGCACACGGAAGCCCTACTTTTGAGAGTGCTCGTTGTGTGAAGCGTTGCTGTAGCTTTGTAACTTTCAACGTTGAGCATTGAGCATAGGGTACTTTCCGTAGTGAAAAATAAATTATAAATTTTGATAAAAATTAAAATTTATATAGAAATACACCTAAATATTCTGATTTAGAATCATAAAAGCACATTATTGATTTATTATATTGAAATTAAAAGTCGTATATTTTAATCTGTATATCACGTGACCTAAAACACGAGCCGCCATGGTGTGACGTCATACGGGCAATAACAAAGTTCTGTCAGTGCTGTCAACAGCTAGTGTACATACTAATATCTATCAATTTTAACTTCAAGGAGTAATAGTTGTGTTCTTTCGTATAATAACTCTTCATATCTTGTTCCAACTGAAATAATATGCATTCATTATTAATTTGTTGATGGCTGTCATAGTAATTGTAGGTTATGTTACTCTCTTACGTACGTCATACACTTTTGTTATTGCACATATTACGTCACCAAAATGGCTGTAGCGTTTTCGCGGTAATAAAAAAGGTTTAAAATTTAATTTAATTTTATGGCATGAAAACGTGTTTATTTTGCCGAAATATATTTTTTTTGTGGCTTTTTATTAGAAAATCAACATTTTGAAGTACTTTTTCAAACATAGTGGAATACCCTATTATACCGCATAATGCCCTTTAGTGCTGATATTGGAAAACGCATTAAGTGTACAGTCACCTTAATAAATAATAATGTATGGGTGGATTATCTGTAGACATCTATTCTGGTATTCTCCATGCTGTATTCTGTAATCTGTACAGTTGAGTGTTTTGATGGTGTTTTAACGTTAGTAATAATATCTCAATGATTAGTTTTTCTTTAGAAGCAAAAAGTATAATAAATTACTTAGGTGTGAAATTAAGTAAATAAATATATTTTTGTAATATTTTTTTTTAGTTTACATTAAAGCAAAAATATTAATAACATAAATAATTAACCATCTCGTAGACTCGTACCGAAGGTTTTCGGTGTAAATTTTAAAGCCTGGATTTTCGCGCCATAACTTTACGAAATTTATGATCATATGTTATTTTTTAGCTTACAATAAATAAATGAAAGTGATTAGAATGAATAAAAGAAAAGCAGCATATATATGGGAACAGAATTTAATAGAAAGTTGTGATCGTTTACCTGCTGTACCTGGTCGGGTTAGTAAATTATAATTATCATTATGGTGTATTTTTAAAGTAAACGCATAATTGTAATATAAATTGAATGTGATTTTATGACAGGCTTCAATTGTACACAGTCTTATATCGGCATACGGTCTCTTGAATCACACCAAAGTTATCAGATCTAAGACAGCTAGTTACTCCGAATTGAAACTGTTTCATTCAGATTTATATCTGGATCATTTAAAAACATTTACAGATGTCGATGAAGATTATGTATCTACAGCAGAAGATGAAGAATTTGGTTTGGGTAATTTCATTTTCATTTACTTGACTAAAATATTTTATTTCTTTTTTTTTTTTAATCAATACCCCATCCAAGAAGTAACCAATGTTGGAAAACATTAATGAAATAACTTTTTCGAATTTTATCGCGGTTGTTTTTTAGATGCCCGACGTTTTGGATACTTTACAGCGACCGTGGTCACAGGAGCCCTCCCATGTCCATGGTCCAAAAATCCGAAAAAGTTGTTTCATTATAATGAGTGAAATTCGCATAAACATTAGGAAACAATATAAGAAAACGATATTTTAGCATATATAAGTCATCTTGCAAAACAACGCCAAAACAGTAAACGCACAATGAAAGTCAAAATTACTGGTATTAATTATATTGTCTTTAAAAAAAAATTTAGATAAAAAATTATAACTTTATAATCATTGCAGGGTATGACTGTCCTCCCATGTCTGATATGTACAACATGGTATCCACTATAGCTGGGGGTTCAATAACTGCAGCGAAAAGTCTTCTAATGAATATAGTAGATGTAGCTATAAACTGGTGTGGTGGATGGCATCATGCCAATAGGTACACTTATAAATTAACTCAAAACTTATAGAATGACGATTGATATAAATAAATTCAAAATTGAAACACAAATAATTATTTTAGATTCGGTGCAGAAGGATTCTGTTACGTAAATGATATAGTGATCGCTATTGAAATATTAAGAAAGAAATTTTCTAAAATACTTTATATAGATTTGGATGTACATCACGGTAAAATAATTAATTCTTCATAACTTTTAATTCTACCAATATATGTAATATATGCATACTTTTCAACCTGTTGCTTTCAGGAAATGGAGTTCAAGATGCATATGATTTGAGTAAATCAGTATTCACTATGTCATTTCACAAGTACGAGCCTGGCTTTTATCCTGGCAGTGGCAGTATTGATGATATAGGAACATTAAATGGAAAGGGATATGCTTGTAACTTTCCCTTCCAAGGATTATATACTGATGACACATTTGTATATGCCTTTGATAGGTAAGTCTCATGTGTTCTCACCTATTCATATTAATATGGTGGTGAGTATGGTATACTAAGTTCAACTCATCTTTGCGCGCGGGTATATGTGTGGGTGCGACGGTCGCCGTAGTGACGCGACCGTCGCACTGTCCCTGACCGTCTGCTACACAAATTAAAGTTGTATAATTACAAGCGCACGCACACATAGAGCCGCGCGCAAAGATGACTTGAACTAACTATAATTTTATGCAATAAATTATTCTTATATTTAAATAATGGGTAAGTCTTTAGATTAAGACCCGTAGACCATTTATCGGCATAATTTCGTTACAAAAAAAATAAATAAATAAAAAACACCTAACCTATCTAACTTCAAAATTGTACCAACACGAGTCTTAATCTAAAGACTAGCCAAATAATAAAATGATGCACAAAAAAACTGTCATCTATTTTTAAGCATTTTTGCTTACCTACTTTATCTATTCTTACTTATCCTTCCGATATATAAATTATGCTCTTTTATTTCAGTGCATTTAACATGGTATATGCATACTTCATGCCAGATGCGATAGTTGTTCAATGTGGTGCCGATGCTCTTGCCGGGGATCCCCACGGAGGCTCAGGACTTACTTTAGATGGATATTGTTTGTGTATTCAAAAGATTTTGAACAAACGTATACCTACATTGCTATTAGGAGGAGGTTCTCAATTTAACTGTATTTTTTATGTGTGTTACCTCATAACTTTTTACTTGATGTAACGATTTTACCTCATAACTTTTTACTTGATGTAACGATTTTACCTCATAACTTTTTACTTGATGTAACGATTTTACCTCATAACTTTTTACTTGATGTAACGATTTTACCTCATAACTTTTTACTTGATGTAACGATTTTGATGATTGTGTTTGTATTTCAAAGCTGGTGCTTGTCATGTGGAGTTTTTGAGTTATCCCTAATAATGCATCTTTAACTGATTTTGATTATGTTGATGATTTTCTCATTTTATTACTTGTTGATGTAAATTGAAGTCAGTTCTTTTTTGTTTGAGAATGAAGACAATATTATTTAGCTTTTCTTTCCTATGGGAATGTTAAATTATTTAAAATGTTTAGGAGGATATAACCACACAAATGCATCTAAACTGTGGACTTTGATCACTGCAACAGTGCTCGGAGTAAGAATAGACGATAATATTCCTGAACACACTTTTTGGCCTCAATATAAAAGTGATTACAGTTTAAAAGTACAACCATCGTTAACTAAAGATGTAAACACAAAGCATTATCTAGACAAATGTATCAATTCTATAAAAGGTATTTATTTCTATAATATACAGAACAA
Organism: Melitaea athalia; assembly: GCA_905220545.2. Classification (NCBI taxonomy): domain Eukaryota; kingdom Metazoa; phylum Arthropoda; class Insecta; order Lepidoptera; family Nymphalidae; genus Melitaea; species Melitaea athalia. The sequence continues at coordinate 14,470,239 of HG992196.1, forward strand.
GAACATATATTTTAATAGTAAATTTACATATATCTATACTAATATAATAAAGCTGAAGAGTTTGTTTTTTGTATGTTTGTTTGTTTGTTTGAACGCGCTAATCTCAGGATCTACTGGTCCGATTTGAAAAATCCTTTCAGTGTTAGATAGCCCATTTATCGAGGAAGGCTATAGGCTATATATAATCACGCTAAGACCAATAGGAGCGTTGTTGTGTAATGTTTCAAAATCGGGGATATTTTTTTCCTTTTGAAAGCTTCCTAGAGAATTGGTTCTATTACACGGGGACGAAGTCGCGCGCAGAAGCTAGTTTGATATATTTAAGTAATTTTTTTTAATATATCTAGGTCGGCAAACAAGTGTACAGTTCACCTAATTGTAAACGATTACCATAGCTTATAGACACCTGCAACACCAGAAGCATCGCAAGTGCGATGCTGACCCAATACCCCCAGGAGCTCTGATCACCTTACTCACCAACAGGAACACAATACTGCTTTTACAGGAGGCCTTTGTCCAGCAGTGGACTGCAATAGGCTGAACTGTAATATGTTATAACTCAAATATAACAAGCAACAGTAGTTTAAGCAAGTAAATAAAAGTCATGCTTTTATTCCAGAAAATTTAAGAACATACTTTAAACAAGACGACAAAGACGAAAATCAGGAGCCAGATTCGAAACGAAGAAAGATTGAAATAGAAGAAAAACCACCAGAGATTAAAATACACTCCATGTTCAAAAAGAAATTAGTTTTAAACAATATCGATAATAAATGTCACTCAGAAAAAGATAAGACTGATAAAAAAGTTCAAAATTCACTTGATGTTTATGATTTTGTCGATTAAAACTCAGTAATAATTTTCAAAATAATCTATTAATTTTACCTACGAAAGACGAATCAGTCAGAAAATTCTTGAGCAAAATAGTTTTTTTTTTTTTTAAATAGAGGACCAAGCTTTAAACAACACACATTAGCCTATCGCAGTCCACTGCAGAACGAAGGCCTCCCCAAGTTCATGCAAAACGTTCCGGCGGTCCCAGCCCCTGCAATCCCCATCCAGCCTTCACCGGTAATCAAAATCTGAAATTTTTGCCGCGTACTCATGAGCTCTCGGTAGAGAGTAGTATATTCTTTGCTCATGAGTTTTGCCCATAGTCACCTCACTGGGCAAAACTCATAAAAACAACAGATAAAATTTAACAATTTTGAAGATTGACTACAAATTATAAAAGTAATAAATGAAAAATAAATATACATTAACTTTCATTTCAATATTCAGCAAGATGAAAATAATACATTGATTACTTAGAGGCAAATTATTAATCTGAAAAAAATATATAAATTATATAAATAGCCTATATAGATACTTTAACAACAATATAAATTTTACTTATTACAGTAAATTGAAAATAAATAAGTTAGAAATCCATGTGATTTTTCCTTTAATTCAACAAGTGCACACAAATAAAACACTAAGGGCGCCTTCAAATTTGCCGCGCGGTGGCAGCGCGTCTGCAGCGCTGCAGCCGCGCTACTTTGTAATTCTATGTAAATAAACAACGCGCGGTTGCAGCGCGATATCCGCGCTGCGGCCGCGCGACAGTTCATCGATCGACTAGTGACTGCTGACTTATCGAATAGTAACACTAATAGTAGTGTTTCTTTGTCAAAGTCCATCGTGAAACTATGTACAACACTACGATTCTCAAACCTAGCGACAGCAGCGCGGCAGACGTGCTGCAGCGCTGCGGCCGCGCTGCTGTCGCGCGACAAATTTGGAAGGCGCCCTAATTAACCATACCGAAAGTAATTTGGAGACCATTTGCAAGACAAAGCAATATATTAATACAAATTGTAAATGCATTCATATTTTTTTTATTAATTTAATTCTTGTTATACAGAATTAAGGTGTAGGACAGTGTAAATGATGAATTCACTCTAATCCTTTACGTATTAAAGATAAATAAAGATGTTACCACAGAATTATATTTTCAATTTAGTTGTGTTTTCATTTATTTACAGATATTTGTTTTCAAATAATAATGTTTTAATTTTTTTTAATAATTATAATTTTTTATTTTACAAGTTTGTTATGTGATATTAAATATTATATTTTTTTAATTTAAAATATCCGAAGTAATTAAAAGTTTAAGTTATTAATTAAATACTTGGTTCCTGTTTTTAAATTAGCAGAGCTAAGATTGACAAATAAATATTATAAAGCAAATGAAAAATTTCAACTAAATTATTTTTAATTTTAATTATAACTTAAAAACAATAATTCTAAAAAAGCTGTTTTTATCTTTAGAAATAGCAATTTGCTAAAATATTTTGTTCATATAATTATTGGTGCTCAAATTTTGCAAGCATTGTGTGGATCTTATGAAGTTTATTCATATCCTGTAGCATATATTGTATTTACAGCAACATTCCATCTTCAGTTCTAATATAACTAGAGGACTTGTTAAAGTGCTAGTCAAAACAAAAATAGGTATGTTCTTGAAGGGAGCACATTTCATATCTCATCGCTAAACTATTGGAATTTTTAAATAATTTCGAAATTTAAATCTTACGTATACAAAAAAAAAAAAAAAATTAATTTGATAATGTTAAAATCAATAAATGAGACAAATATGAAGTATAAACACTGACAAGTCCAGTTATGTTAGTTCTGATGCTGTAAATTCATTTAAAATTTTTTTTAATCAGTAGGTCGCTTTTCACTATGCTTTTTAGTAAATTCCTCAGCATTCTTTGTAAATTTTTTCCTATCCTTTAGGAATTCCTCGGCGAGCTCTGCACGCAGAGGGTGTTCCGGTTCAGGATCATTTACGAGAGCAACGAGAGCTTGAATCACTGAAAAGGGAAAATGTTAGATAACATGTATCAGCCTCACCATAATGATACATAAGTGTAGTCCAAATCTTACCTTGATCAGTCTTAGTGGCAGGTTTCCAGTTCTCAGCACTGATGATAGGAAGGCAAACTTGACCTTTTTCATCAATATTTGGATGATAGATTTTTGTCTTAAAGCTTATTTTTGGAGGTTTGAACGGGTATTCTGCTGGGAAGTTAATCTCGATACGAAAAGCACCTTTATTGTAGGGAGGGTTGTCCTAAAAATAATGTTATTTATTATTATCTATTATCTACTTAAAAATCGATTTGACTTGTGAAAAACTTACAGGAACGATTAATCCTTGCCATGTTAAGATATTTGACTCATCAACTTGTATGTCTCTAAATGATTTCAGTCCTGACTGCCTTATATCATTTAGTTCCTAAAAGTGAAGAATATCGTCGAATTATTTAATAATGCCGTACCATGTAAAGAATAGAAAATGTAACTCGCTCTAGTAGAATAGTAGAAATGTATTTAATTGTAAAAGTAGATTACGTTTGAACATTTTTGATTACTTATCAAGACAGGTTATTTATCTTATATTTAGAAATAGGCATACCTTTTGTAATCTTCGGGTTGCAGCCATTGTACTTAATTGTTAGCAGTGACTGAAATAATTTATGTGAAATTTTAATTTGTTAAATTATCGCAGTTTTAAGTAGATGTCCGCATAAACAACATAATTCGTAACACCGAAAATATGACTCATTAAAATGTCAGTGTCCAATGATTTGTTAAACCAGTCCCGCTGCAAATTCGATGGGCGCCATCATTGAATTCGTTTCGTTACAAGCAGAAATATATGATAGAGTACGCTATTATTTATTTATAAATTGCAATATTATTATAATAGGGTATTCCACGATGTTTGAAAAAGTACTTCGAAATGTTGATTTTCTAATAAAAAGCCAAAAAAAAAATATATATATTTCGGCAAAATAAACACGCTTTCATGCCATAAAATGAAATTAAATTTTAAACCTTTTTTATTACCGCGAAAACGCTACAGCCATTTTGGTGACGTAATATGTGCAATAACAAAAGTGTATAGTCCATCCAAAAATAAAAGAATTAAAAGGTAAACAAATATGGCGGAATGTGTAACCATAGACTACTATAGTGCTGGATTGTATGTTGTTAAATGTCGATATCGGTAAATTTAATATGATGCATTTCTCATGGCGCTATGCAAGGCCATAGAATTAGTGTACTTCCACAGATTAAGTAATAGGTACTACCTCTAATTGAAAATAATATGGATGAAATGAGGAATTAAACTAAATGAAACATTAACATATATTTATTACATTTAACACACCAGACTATAAGGGGGCGTTCAAGTATTACGTAACGCAAATTTTAAAGATTTTCGTTGTCGAACGTAGGAAATATATAACTTCTTACAGTGCATAAAGTTCTGTCTTACTAGGTACATGGCAATACTAGTTGTTACAGTGCATGTGACTGTTATTTTAAAATATCAGTGACAAAATACTAGGTACTCGACTACTCGATATTAGTATTCTAAAAATACTACGTTTATCTCGCCTCCTCTTAGCGTAAACGCTTAAGCACTAACGAAATGGAGATGATACCGATTTTACAGACAAACAATTATTTTTTTGCTACTCTGACAAAGTGAAATCTGTATCTACCGAATTATATTATTGGATAGTGTGACTTGACTTACCTCGTAGAAATGAAGTTCGAATAGGAATCCAGTCAAAAGCGAAATCGGGGTCCTTACAACTTTGTAAATAGTCATCAATACGGAGATAAATATGGTCCAAATCACAAAGAAATCGGAAGTCCACAAACGAAAGCCAAGTTGTTGAGCCGTAGAAACACAAACGCAAAGACAAGAATTTAGATTTAGAGGTTTGGTATCGTTCATCAGGTTTTTATTCGTTCTTTGTGGAATTTTTTCATTTCTGGCCAAAACCATGTGCATGGTATATTAGGAAATTCATATAACATTATCTGAATTTTTTTTTAAATATTTTCCTGTTATTTTTATATACAAACTAGCTTCTGCGCGCGACTTCGTCGACGTGGACTCCGCTCCTATTGGTTTTAGCGTGATGATATATAGCCTATAGCCTTCCTCGATAAATGGGCTATCTAACACTGAAAGAATTTTTCAAATCGGACCAGTAGATCCTGAGATTAGCGCGTTCAAACAAACAAACAAACAAACAAACAATCAAACAAACAAACTCTTCAGCTTTATTATATTAGTATAGATAGTTTGTTGATAAACTGAACAATATAACACTAGCAACATTAGCAGGGTGCACCCTGTATGTGCGTTTCAAATTAGATTTCCGAAAGTACTTTTCGGCATTTGTGTGTGAGTAAAATTTGTCAAAATTGATTTCCGAAAGTACTTTTCGGTATTTGTGTGTGAGTAAAATTTATCAAAACACAGAGTAACGTGTAACACCTTTTGACACTCACAACCTATTAGATATTACTTACAACACGAACGAAATGGCGATGCATGAAAAGGCTATGTAATTAATATCTAATTTAAATATTTTTTACTTAGAAACTAATGAAAGTACAGAGAAATGTTAATTAAAACAAAAAAAGTCTATTTGTATTAGGGGCACATTGCCTTAGCCCTTAGCTGGGGCTCCCCACTATCGTGTAGCAACTCCTTTAAAAAAAGTATTAGCAATTTAGTGACAAAGATACACTAAAAGTATTTTCAATGAGATTTAAAGCAAAAGTTACCACAGAGAAAGACATACGGTCTTATTGTCAAAAAAACGAAGTAATGCCTCTCTCAAAGCCGCATTAAGTATAACACTATTTAACTTTAGTGGCCGTTTTAACTTTTTTTTTAATTATTTATAAAAAGTAAAAATAAATTATGATTTATAAAAAGTTCGAGTTACTTTTTATGATTTATAAAAAGTTCGAGCTAAAACGCTTTTTTAAATATCATTGACCTCGACTTTTTATCGATATGAAAGAACAGAAAGCCCTTAACCATAAACACAAGACACAGTAATGACAAATGTCACTTGTAAGTTTGAGGTTACAGCGAATTCGGTTTTCTGCTAAAAAATATTAGTTTGACGATGAAAAAGACGTATAATCTATACATATAATAAAATGGTAGAAAAGTCAAAACTGTACATTGAATATTTTTTTAAAAGAATACTTGGGGTGTGATCTACAATCGATACCGAAGCCAAAAATATAGTTTTTAGAATTTTTGTCTGTTTGTCTGTATGTATGTCCGGGATAAACTCAAAAAGTACTGCATGGATTTACTTCAAATTTGGCACGAATATTGTTAAGAAGTCGGGTCAGAACATAGGCTATATATTATCACGCTATCACCTACGGGGAAAGAGCAGTGAACCTTTATTTCTTCAAATGTATGTCCGGGATAAACTCAAAAAGTACTACATGGATTTACTTCAAATTTGGCACGAATATTATTAAGAAGTCGGGTCAGAATATAGGCTACATATTATCACGCTATCACCTACGGGGAACGAGCAGTGAACGCACGCAGACGACGTCGCGGGCAGCAGCTAGTTACAAATAAAATGGTAGTGCATGTGATTACCCAGATGCTACAATAATTATCTAGTAGCCATTGTGAGTGATTACACAGGGATTGCGTATTTTTCATCCGGTAAGTGGTTTGTTTACATTTTAATTCTTTTATTTTTGGACAGAGTTTAAGAGAGTAACATAACCTACAATTACTATGACAGCAATCAACAAATTAGTAATGAATGCATATTATTTCAGTTGGAAGAAGATATGAAGAGTTATTATACGAAAGAACACAACTATTTCTCCTTGAAGTTAAAATTTATAGATATTAGATATGGCCCTAGCTGTTGACAGCACTGACAGAACTTTGTTATTGCCCGTATGACGTCACACCAAGGCGGCTCGTGTTTTAGGTCACGTGATATACAGATTAAAATATACGACTTTTAATTTCAATATAATAAATCAATAATGTGCTTTTATGATTCCAAATCAGAATATTTAGGTGTATTTCAATATAAATTTTAATTTTTATCAAATTTTATAATTTATTTTTCACTACGGAAAGTACCCTATTGGTAAACATATTCTGTCTCAAACCATATTATCATAAAAAAAAATCCGTTCTTCCAAATAAAAATACATTTCTAACTAGAAAAAATGTATAAAGGTATAATGTAGACTAGACTTAAAAATTCTAGTTGAACCCTATGATAATGCCTACCCCTAATATACCCCTATAATATGCCTAACCCTATGATAATTCGCATTGAAGTACTTTCTTGAAAAAAACGGCGGGAAATTTCAAGGCGCGCGGTTGTCTTTTTTTGAGTTCTTCATTAATTAATAGTTTTTTATAATTTATTCATTCAGATCAGTTTTCTATAGTATTTTTTTATTAATTTAGTTTGTATAATATATTATAATTAGTTAGCAGTCTTAGTTGGTAAGTTTTCTTTCTATTCTAATATGAATGAGCCACCCGATCCCGGGGGAACATGCAAAGTTCCCGAACCTGGTAGTTATATCACTATAGAAAATTATGAAGACTCTAGCATGGATACTGATCAATCATCAAAAAAAAAATTTTTAAAACGTCGTTTAAATAAAATATGTAAAAATTGTAACAGAAAGAAAAGGAAAAATGTTGGAAACCAAAAGGACATTGGATGTTGTTGTGTAGAGTCAGATAAATCTGATGATGGTAAAGACATAACAAATCCTTCAATTACAAAGCAGCCTTTAATACAATCTGATAATCCAGAAGTTGTTGATTCGCGCAGTAAACCAAATTCTTCTATTAGTCGAAATCTTTATAATGAATTAGACGCGCCTCCTTACATTATTCATGTACAGAAGATTCAATCCTCCGATAATGACGGAACTATATTGCATCCAATTACCTTTGGAAATTTTCTTTTGAAAAATAAGATTTATAACGTAGTCAATGGCAGTGTGAAAAGAATTGGTCGTAACCGTATGTCTGTCTCTTTTACTAATTACCTAGATGCCAACTCCTTTATAAACAATAGTATTATAACAGAAAATAATTATAAAGCATACGTCCCTTCATTTAACATTTTAAGAATAGGTGTCATTAAAGGAGTTCCAACAGATTGGTCTCCTGAGGAAATAATGTCGAATATCTCAACCCCTGTTGGCTGTGGTAAAATTGTTAAAATTAGACGTTTAAATTATAAAACTATTGTTGATGGATCTCCAACTTGGAAACCCACCCAGTCGGTAGTGGTGTATTTTGATGGTAAGGTACTTCCAAAAAGAATATTTATCTGTTACAACTCCCTGCCCGTAGACCTATATGTTTTTCCCACCATTCAATGTTATCACTGCTGTCGTTATGGACATACAAAGTTGCAATGTCGTTCCAAACCTAGATGTTTAAAGTGTGGTCAAGATCATGTTAGCGACACATGTAATATCGTAGATGACTATTATTGTTGTCAATGTTCTGGCCAACATATGGCAAACAGTAAATCTTGTCCAGAACTTAAGAGACAAAAAGAAATAAAACTTTATATGTCACAAAATTGTGTTTCGTATCAAGAAGCTAGTAAAATTTTCCCTACACTACATAAATCATTTGCTGAAGTCTTGTCCAGTCCTCAAAGAAAATTATCTTTCCAAAATGTTAATAGTAATTCTACAACTTCGTATTATCCACAAAAATCTTACAAGAAAACAGTAATATCTAAATCCTCCCGTCCTATAAAAGTTGGAAATGGTTATGACAAAACTGCACATGACAATATCATAAAAGAATTTTGCTTTAATGAAATAGATAGAAATTATAGTCCAATTACAAATGATTCTCCCTCCACACAAGAACCACTAAAAATATCAGATATTATATCTTTATTACAAACCTTTGCCCAGACCAATAATAATATACCGTCCATCGCTGCCCCTTTAATGGAATTACTTGTAAATTTACTTAAAATAAATAATGGCCAACAAAATTATACAATGGAATGCTAGAAGTATAGTTAATAAGAAAAGTGATCTTATTTATTTATTAAATAAATATAAACCATTTTTATTTTCATTATGTGAAACTTGGCTTAGACCAGGTTTTACATTAAATATTAAAAATTATAATACTGTCAGAGAAGACAGATTAGATGGATATGGTGGGGTAGCTCTTCTCATTAAGAAAGACTATCCTTTTAATATAGTATCCATTCCTGTACATAGTCCTGAAATTTCTATTTTAGCTGTTATTGTAAATAAAATTTGTTTTGTTTCTGTATATATTTCACATACTTCTATCAATATATTAAATGAAGTTGGGGATATCCTCTTATCTCTTCCTAAACCATTAATTATAACTGGTGACTTTAATTGTCATCACCAGTCTTGGGGCTGCTCCGTGTCAACCTGTTATGGTAATAAACTTTTAGACATATTAGACAGAAACAACTTATGTGTTATTAACAATGGAAATCCCACTAGACGTACAAACCTATCCGAAGGAAGTAGTGTAGTTGATCTAACTATTTGTTCACCGCAATTTACATCTCAGCTGTCAAGTTCTGTTTTATCATCCACATTCGGTAGTGATCACTATCCCATTATAACCTCATTTTTTCTCGGTAAATTAATTAAAAATTGTACCAAACTTCCTCCTAAATACAACATATCTAAAGCCAATTCTGATACCTGGTATCAATTTAGTAATAAGGTTGACATTAAACTTAATCAGAAAATATCTGAAAAAATTAAGGATTCTTGTGACGCACAAATTTTTTTGGATGCATTAACTGAGAGTGCCAATGAGGTATTTAATATAAATCATGGGGGCTCCTATATTCCAAGTCCTCCATGGTGGGATGTCGAATGTAAAGAATATTTAAATAAAAGAAAAAAGGCTGAAAAAATATTTAAAAATAATATGACTATAGAGAACCTCTTATCATTAAAGGAGATTACAAACAAAACAAAATTACTTTTTAAAAGAAAAAAAAGAGACAGTTGGCAAAAATTCTGCGCATCTCTATCTCCCAATACTCCCTCATCCGCTGTTTGGAAAAACATTAGAAGATTTAGATCGGCTTATAATACCTCCCCATCTCCAACTTTTCCATCCTTTCTAATAGACGATTTTCTTGATAGAATTTCTCCCCCAACTGTTAATTTCTGTAAAGATAACTTAAATGATTATGATGCCTTTTACAATGAATCATCTGAATTAAACTCTCCCTTTTCAATGTCGGAATTAAAGAACGTTTTAAAACATGTATCAGATTCTGCACCTGGACTAGATGGTATTTATTATTCTTCTTCTTCTTCTTCTTCTTTTATAATTGGACTCCCAAAGGAATTGCCAGAGTCAGAGTGTTTTTGCTCAATGACTTCTGAGGACTCTGCTCATAGTCATAAGATTAGCTTTGTGGTACTACAAGGTTATTTTCATTGCTCATTTAAATGACAGAAGCATGTCATTTTATTTAAATTTAATAAACTCTATTTTTCATTCTGGTCACATTCCTTCAAATTGGAAATCTCAAATAATAATTCCAATATTAAAACCTAATAAAGATCCCTCTTCTGCTTCGTCTTATCGTCCTATTGCTCTTTCATCTGTTCTTCTAAAAATCTGTGAACAATTAATTAAGAATCGTCTCGAATGGTACGTCGAAAGCAACGGTTTGCTCTCAGCATCTCAATTTGGTTTTCGACGAAACAGAAGCTCTATAGATAATATTAGTTTACTTACAACTGATATCAGGTTAGCCTTTTCTGTTAATGATTCTGTTCTTGCAGCATTTTTGGATTTATCTAACGCATATGACAAAGTTGTGATCCCAATTCTCAAACAAAAACTTCTATACCTACAGATTCCCAAAAAAATTATACGGTTTATTATAAATATGCTTAGTGATAGATCGATTTCTCTTATTGACGGTGATCAAAAATATTCTAGAGTACTTTCTAAAGGACTTCCACAAGGATCCGTTTTGAGCCCCATATTGTATAATATATACACATATGATCTAGATTTAAGTATCGATAGAAAGATTGAGGTTTTACAATATGCGGATGATTTATTATTATATGTAAAAAGTAATAACATTGAATTAGCATGTACAGAGTTAACTACATCTCTTCAATATTTAAAAAAATGGCTTGATGATCATGGTCTAAATTTGTCCCCATCTAAAAGCTCAATTGTTTTATTCTCCCGTAAACGATCAACCACTCCAATTCACGTTTATTACGATGAGACCATTATACCACAAAAAGATGAGTATAAATTCTTAGGCGTTATTTTAGACAATAAACTTACAGGCATTCCTCATTGCAATTTTATCGCAAGTAAGTGTGAAAAAATAATTAACATCATTAGGTGTTTAGCAGGAATTTGGTGGGGTGCCCATCCCTTTTATTTGAAACTTGTGTATAATGCTCTCATACGGAGTGTCATGGAATATGGATCCTTCTTATTAGAACCGGGTCTTCTTTCTGGATTTAAAATGTTGAACAAAATTCAAAATAAATGCTTAAGAATAATTTGTGGAGCAATGAAGTCTAGCCCTATTAACGCTTTACAAATCGAGTGCTGCGATCCCCCGTTACAATTACGACGTCAGTATTTGTCTGATAAATTTCTTTTTCGCCGTCTACAGCTTTCTAATCATCCTCTTATTGAAAAACTTCATCTTTTAGCTTACTTTGTGTCGAATTCATCGTACTGGATACATAAATCTAATCCATGTTTAGTCAACAGCTATTTTAAGTTCAAATCTCTTTCTACACCTTTACATCAATCTAACATGTTACCTTTGTTTTCTTGTCCATACGAATCTCTCATTCTATCACCACAAATATTGAATATTGGTATATCCAAGTCGGATTTCTTAATAGCCAACGAAAAATTTAATGCAATTATTAACAAAAAATTTAAAAACTCCCATCTGATATTTACTGATGCTTCGAAACATGATGTTAACGGTACAGTAGGCGTAGGAATCATTCACCGTCAGTATAATATTGTACAGAAGGTAAAACTCCCACCAGAATCTTCAGTTTTTTCTGGTGAGTGCTTGGGTATCTTTAAAGCCTTAGAATATATAATATTAGCTAAGCTCAATAACTCAATAATATTTACTGATTCTCTTAGCTCTTTACAAGCTTTAGAAAAGAACCCGTTTAAAATTAAGCAGCACAATCCCATAATATTTGATATAAGAAAATTACTATCTATATGCTTATCAAAAAACTATAATATTAAATTTTCTTGGATTCCTGGTCATTCTGGAATACAAGGTAATGTTATTGCAGACTCTCTTGCTAATGAAGCGATTTCATGTGGTGACCTTGTTCCGTATAATATTTACTGCTCAGATTTGTTATCAATACCTAAACTCGATCTTGACACATTTTGGAAAACATTATGGGAAAAAAGTAGTAAAGAAAAGGGTAATTATTATTACTCCCTTCAGCCTGATATTTTATCAAAACCATGGTTCTTCTCAATGAATTTTAATAGGAGGTGCTCTAGTATCATTTCAAGGTTGAGACTTGGTCATACTTGTACTCCTGCTCACCTTTCTAAACTTAAAATTACTAACAACTCTTCTTGTTTGTGTGGTTGTGAAACAGGCGATGCAAATCATTTTTTCTTTTCTTGTCCTCTATATGATCGTATCGATTTCCTTAAATCCTTACTAGAATATCAAATCCCTTTTCCAACCTCAATTACTTGTCTATTATATATAAAAAAATATTACATATATAAGATAATTTCAGATTATATAATTACTAATAATATAGAAATTTAAATATTTAGCTCATTAAATATATATTTGATTTAGTTTTTTTATATTAAGTGTGTCATACATCCATAAAATAGGTAATATATTATTTGAATGTAATTTTATTTCTTTATTATATATTTGAATTATACATTTTATTATTTTATATATTTATTATCTAAATGTCATAAATATCCTATATATATTCCTGCCCTGAATGATTCCTAAATTTAACTTCTCCCGTTCCTTTAATATTACATGAAAAATTTCTCCCGTTTGCTAATGGCAAATGTACTATGTACGAGAATTGCCAGATCAAAAAAAAAAAAAAAAAAAAAAAAAGTACTTTCTTTGTACGTAGGGTACAAATTTTTATGATTAGGATGAGATAACATGTTAATAATTTTTTAAACTGCAACTTTTCAGTTTTTAGATTTGTAAAATATGTTTTTAACAAACCCATTTAAAAATTAAATTTTTATTGAATGTACCGATTTTCATATTCATAGTTTATCACTGTCTTGCTATCACTTTCAGAGACCACCCACTAAATATTACATCAAAGCTTCAGTTTTATTTTAATTTTGAAAATATTAATATTATATGTATAAATAAACATAGAGGTATCTATTTTACAGGAAACAGGATTTTAAGTTTCAGGTATATCACTATTCTCTATAATTTTAAGTACGATTTTTTATCGTTGTGAAAAAAATGCAGTGCAAACGCCACATATTTTTTGTATACAGAAATATCGCATATCTCGTTCTACCCGTTATTTGCTGACGTATTAAATGGGCGACCCCCAACATGTTATGGTCTATGGATTCTAAAATAAAAAACACTTTCAGATACATACTTTTATATTATATATATTATTATCAAAAATGATTATATTAAATACATATTTTTCCATTCTGGACTGTATGTTGTGAACTTGAAAAATTGTACAAACATGTATTACAGTACTTAGCGCTCTTCCGTACTGCAGAGGATGTTTCATACAACAACATTTATTTCTTATAAGTGATAAAAACAAATTATTTACTTCATCAATTCGTTACTAAAATTGAACAACAATTTAATTTTACTGATTATTTATAGAAACAAATAGTTGAAACAGCAGACATTTTGGGTATAATAGAATTGAACAAGAAATGTTTTATATAATTACTAGCTTCTGCGCGCGACATTGTCCGCGTGGAATAGGACCAATTATTCTGTCATACATATTTTTGTGCGAAACTTTAAGCGTTTCCGCAGCGGAAGCTCTCAAGAGGGAAAAAACCCCGATTTTGAAACATTCTTTATTGGTGCTACGCTCCTATTGGTCTTAGCGTGATGATATACAGCCTATAGCCTTCCTCGATAAATGGGCTATCTAACACTGAAAGAATTTTTCAAATCGGACCAGTAGATCCTGAGATTAGCACGTTCAAACAAACAAACAATCAAACAAACAAACTCTTAAGCTTTATTATATTAGTATAGATGTATATGGACTTTTAAAGAAATATCGTTCTGTTTTTTTGCAACCAGAGCAATCCGGAAGAGCGCTATTATCCTTTATAATAAAAATTTGCAATAATATTTACTTGTTGGAGTTTCTTACTGTCATACAACGACAAATATTCAAAATAAAAGTAAGACGATTTGCAATCACCAAGAAAATAATTTGCAATAGGATCATATACAGCTGTAGATAAAATTTTTGTTTTGGGTGGCATAACTGACAGGTTCTCAACCATTTTAGTATTTACATCAGATTTTATGACGGAGTCATTATGAGCATTAGTTTGATTTTCTGCAACATTGGTTTCTATTTCAATAGAATGTTTAGTATTTATTTCCGGGTGAGAGCATCCAAACTCATTTGATCGTCTTTTCTTGGGAAAAATAATAGGTACGCGTTTTCTCTTCCACATATTCCATATTTTCCAGTAGTCGTTGGTGACGTAAGAAGTTCCATGTGAAGTTAGTCTTCGTGTCCGCGCTCGTCGTCGCGACGGCGGTTGCGCTGGCGGCGCGCCCAGCCGTCGCGCGGGCGCTCCCGCTGGCGCCCCTCCCCACGGGGGGCGCCGCCCCGCTGGAAGAACGACCCCTGCTTCTCGAAGATACGCTCGTTCGAATCCACGACATTGGCCACCTGTGACAAGTTAATAAGATTGTTATAAGTAATTTGTTATATAATTAAAATTATACTGGTTCAAAGTTTCGAGTGGCCATATTTATATACTACCAAGGTATGTACCGAGTGTATATTTTGTTATAAATTTTTAGGCGACATAGGCGTTATGATTTTTTGTTAGGTCATTATGATTTTCACTTAAGATATTTATACAACAACCTCCACGTTGCTTTACACACGAATTTATGACGAAAACAATACATTCTCAATGTTTTAAGCTTGTTCATTTACCTATATCATTAATGTAATAAGCTAGATGAAAGAATGGCCAAATGGAAACATAAATTACATAATTATGTATGTGACGTTGCAGGTAAGTTATCAAGTTTATTAAGCTCAAGGCACTGAAAACTAGCTGTTGTCTAGAAATAAGAATACCACCACTACTATGTAAAAGTTATTAAAATTAGCTCATAATTATGATTTTTGCGGCTTACCTTGTCGGCAAGTTGCAGCGCTAGAGCTTGCATTCTCGTAGGCTCGGAACGATGTAGAATAGCACATTCGCTAGGATCGTCTAATGAAGCTAGCAACTCCTCATTGATAATCATCTTAGACACAAGTGAGTGGACCCGTTGTCTAGGCAACTCAAACATGTCTGCTAGTGAACGAAGCGATAAGGATGCGTACACATGCGAATATGTAAAGAGATAAGTTCGTAGCGATTCTTCTCGAATGAGACGACCCAGCATAGCTCGTACGTTATCAGCGCCAACCATCAGATCCCATACCTAAAATAAAAGTACAAATTATGAAATTACTGAATGTTTTCATGATGTCAAATAAATATTAGAAACTTTTTATTATTTACCTTGGCATTCATCTTCTCATTAACAATGAAGTTAAGGCAGGCACGCCAATCACCGCGTCGCATAGCTCTAGCGGCGGCTACGGCATGTTCACGCATAGACTCCGGGGGCCCGACGAGAGCTTGACGCTCACTGGCACGTAAATTTTGGTAGAAGGTCTTACTTATCATTCGGCGTCTAGCATCAAATTCGTGGGCCGCCATGTAGGGGATTTCAATCAGCATAGCCGATACCAAATAGACGCATTCAAGAAGCTCAAGGTTAATGTGCATGTGGAAGGGCATTTGGCGTTGTTTCTCTATTTTTTCTTGTTCCTTTGAGCGTTCGTGTTGACGCTGAGGTAAAAGCCCTTGGGCAAGTAGTTCCTTAGGTTTTCCCGTCATCATTAGCTCTGCTAGACAGCCGTGAGCCTCCTTAACGTTACCACGTCGGAATGCGCATAAACCCAAATTAGCCATTGTACGATTGTACAAGATCTGCGTGCTTGGATCAGAATGTTGTACATTTTCTTGAAGATGAGACATAAGCAAAAGGTCTCTTGCTTGGAACCAGTTGTCATGCAAAGCGTGGTGGTATATATGCGACAGAATCGCTCGAGTTCTCAAGCGATCGGTGTCGTCGTTGGCATAAATGTATTTGCATAGACGTTCCATCTTCTTAATACTGGTTTCTTCGCCTGGTTGCTGATCTTTTTTCATAGCACGTGTATCGAATTTGTAATATAGATGATCGATTTTGCGCAGATATGCGCGGCAGATTTCTTGAGGTGTTCCATCACGTTCCACCACTTGACATACACGTTCAATGAGAGCCGAGACTCTCACTTCATCCTTCAACCTCTCCACATATTCATTTGAGTGAGGATCACACTCTTTTAATAGTTTTGTAAATTCATCGTCCAAACGTTCTAAGGCTATGAGAAGACAGCCACGAACTTTATACGGTGGAGTAACAAGTTGCTCGTTTTCTTCAGTGATATTTTCACT
This sequence comes from Melitaea athalia, assembly GCA_905220545.2. NCBI lineage: Eukaryota > Metazoa > Arthropoda > Insecta > Lepidoptera > Nymphalidae > Melitaea > Melitaea athalia. The sequence goes on from HG992196.1 coordinate 14,486,914, forward strand.
GAGAATCATGTCATCATGAGCAAGTAAGAGAGTGACCATGTGGTCGACATTCTCGACAAGACGAGACCAATACTCTGGTTTCATTGCGTCAGAAACTTTTGGATTGTAATCAAACAGTGCTGCAACAGTAGCAGCACGCAACTTAAGTTGGAGAGCGTCTCCAAGATTGTGCTGCTGCGCAACAGTACGTAGTTCATGAAGGAGCTCGAGTTGTGCACGACGGTCCGTTCTTTTACGACCGCGTGCTGCACTAATCTCACCTAACTTCTTTACGACAAGAGCAGCATCAATATCACTATCCTGTATAAATCAAAATAATTTAATGAATAAGAATGTAATAATTTAATCCATTTGTTAAAGTTGTGAATAACATTTTATAAGTATGTATTTATTACCTTGGCAAACATCTTGGGCTTATCCGATGTTGCAGCTCCTTTTCTTACGGTCTCCCATTCGCCTCCATCGTCTGCTTGGTCTTTCTTACTAACTTTACCGGCACGATCGCGTCTTTCACGCCTATTTCTGCGTCTATCCCTTTCCTCATCGTCATCTCTCTCAGTTGTACGCTTCAAAAATCTTTCTCTTAAAGTTGTAGCTCCACGATTTTCATCATCAGAACTTGAACTGGAATCTGAGGAACTAGATCCCCAGTCCATAGAGTCAGAAGAATCATCATCTTGAGGTGGAGGCCTACGAGGCGCTTCCGGCGACCGGGAGACTTTCGGTTTTTCTTTAACTTTATCTTCATCGTCCGACTCATCCGAAGAAGATGTATCTTAAAAACATACATAAATATAATAACAACAATTAACTATGGCATACAATACAACGACGAAATGACAACACATTGGCTCAGTGGTCACATACTAGCTAATGCACTGGTGATCCCTTAATCCGATCATCATTAACATTTGAAATGTCTAACTATTAAACTTATTTCTATTTACAATAAATATCTATAACATATATTATGTAGCTACATATTTTATTTTTAGATATGCATACATACAGATAATACACACATAAATTAAAACATATATTACTCCCAATCTTAGGGTGGGAATCGATCCCACAACCCCCGAAGCAGAAAGCAGAGTCACTACAAACTGGCTAGTCATTAAATTGTACTTGTTGTGATTGTTGAAAATCACTGGAACATCACTGGAAGGTTAAGTGACAAACGTAAGATATTTAAAAAAGAAAGAATCTGTTCACCACCTCTTTTCAACATATACTTTCAGAATTGTAACTGATAGAAATAAAAAACAAGGCGAATTTCTTTTACATTTTCTTTCCACTTTAGAAAATTTGCTAATCATCTTCTGATGTTTATTGATATGTTTACGAACTTTTAAAAGCCGTAAGCGTAACTTAGTGGACAAAAGTTTTGAGTTTTTTTTTTTTTTTAAATAGTAAAATTAAACATTAAAAAACTGGAAAACATGTAAATGGGTTTGGAAAGTATTATAGATTGTGATAAAAAATGAAAATGTATGCGTTTTTATACAATATTTTAAAATTAATGTGTCAATGAATAACTGAACTAATCATGAGGACAGCAATAATTATTTTGGAACGAGATCTCCTTCCCATATGGAATATATGGGAAGGAGATCTCGTCAACTAGGTTATCGTTAAAAAAATTAAAAATAATTGAATCATGATAATGAAATGCAGTTTAATATCAATGCTGTGTATTCTAAAAACTGTTTATGATATGAAATTTGGTAAATGATTATTTTTGTGAGAGATACATATATAGTTATATTTTAACTATAAGTAACAGGTATATGACTTACTATTATTTTTTAGGGTTCCGTACCTTAAAAGGAAAAAACTGAACCCTTATAGGATCACTTTGTTGTCCGTCTGTCTGTCAAGACGCAAGGGAATCAAAACCTACTGGGTACTTCCCGTGAACTTAGAATCTTGAAATTTGGTACGAAGCAACGTCATATAGCACAGATAAAGGAAAAATTGCGAAAAGCATAAATTTTTAGTTATATCATATAATAAAAATATTTTTAATGATTTTTGTACAGAATCCTCGGTGCGCGAGTCTGACTCGCACTTGGCCGGTTTTTTTTATTTGGTTAAAATTCGATACTATCATTACCTAGTTCGCAATAGACTTCCACATAATATGTGTATACCAAGATAAGTTCATAAACATCGATGGTGATAACAATAAAGAATGAAAAAAAAAAATTGTTCTGGTTCATTTTTTTGAACCATAAATTACGTAACATTAGAGTAGGTACAGATCAAGTCAAATACTTATTCGAACATTCGATTTTTGATAAAACTTAATTAATAATCTTGTAGACCGTGGCACTTAGTCTAATAGGGGTAATTTTTATTAACCGACTTCAAAAAAGGAGGAGGTTACTCAATTCAACCGATATTTAATGTATGTTTGGGGATAACTTCGTAGTTTATGAACCAATTTTGATAATTATTTTTTTGTTGGAAATGAGATATCCCAAGTGTGGTACCATGATAAGGAAACCAGGATCTAATGATCCCAGAGAAATCGAGAGGAACCCTCGAAAATTGTAGTGACGGCTAGTGAGTTTGTTAATTTTTTTTATCTACTTACATTGTATTACTTGTCGATGTAATTGGAGTTGGTTTGTTTCGTTTGCTAGCAAAGACAATTATTATAATTACAATATGCTGAATAAATGAAATTAATTCTTACCTTTACGCTCATTATCATCATCTGGTAAATCAGGATTTTCTCTGAACTTGGATATCTCAGCTTCAAAGTCTTTTGTATACTTCCTCAATTTTTGTCTCAGTGAAGTTAACGCCTTGCTGTTACCTTTAGACAAGGCCTTTCTACTATCCCTATCATTCCATGCCCCAGAAACCCAATCATCTAATTCGGTCAAAGCTCTGATAAAGAATCTCGGGGCAATCCCATTTTCTTCTTTTTGAACAACTGGAGCTGCACGAGTGTAAGCTCTTTGAAGCTCTTCAAATGATGCTAAAGCTGAAGAGAAATCTTTTATCTTACGATGGTTGCGCAGCGAGTGAATGATTCCTTCTAACTCCTCATACCTCTTTTCTTTCATAGACCTCACGACACGTTTTGTTTCTTCTTCATCATCGCTGAACTGTATATAAAGAAAATATGGCTTTGTTTGGAAACACTAATTTTATACTCTTAACTATAGGACAAAAGTACGAGCATTCAAACATCTGACTAAGAAAGAAGACTTTAATGATATTTTAGATATAAAACCATATATAAGCATGCCAACTTGCTGTGTTGTAGTTTGTAAGTTTTGATTAATTTCAGTTTACATTTTACAAAGCAGGCTAAACTTTATTATCTATAAATTAAATGATTAAAAATAAATGAGGCATTATTGTTTATTTTTATGCAATGCAACACTGTACAACTCTTGGCTCTGACAATGTAATATAGATATAGGATAGATTATCTGAATAGTTGATGTATGATCTTACCGTGTACACGGGAGCCGGTGCTCGTACAATTTGTTCCTCTTCTGATGAAGATTCGGACTCGGAGTCCGTACCAGTAGCGAAAAATCGACTCATGGTTGTAATATAGTTCTAACTGTAATTGAGCATTTTTTGAATTAAACTTATATAAGGCTAAAATTTATGCACACGTAAATACTTTTTATACCAAAAAATAAAGAATTTGAAGCAAATATGTTATAACCTTTACAAAATCTCTAGGTTATATTACAAATGTTAATGTTTATTATAAAACATTTTTTACCTTTGATTATTGTAATATTCCCATAAATTATTTTATGCACTAATCACTAGGTGCTCCATAAATAATGAAATAATTTAACGAAGCAACTTTCTACACACAACGCACGTCGCACACGTCAAAAAGAATAGGGAAGGGAAAAGTTGCCAGGGTTGCCAGGTACACCGTACATGGCACAGATATAGTGCGTTTTCCAATATCAGCACTAAAGCGCATTATGCGGTATAATGCTCAATGCTCAACGTTGAAAGTTCCAAAGCTACAGCAACGCTTCACACAACGAGCACTCTCAAAAGTAGGGCTTCCGTGTGCGTGCTTGCAATGGATACCAACTCAGTGGTGGCTCAGTGGCGTCAGTGGTTTAGTATTGTGCGCCACTGAGTCGCATTATGCTCTGTAATTGGAAAACGCACTTAGATACCTACTACGTGTTGCCAGTTTGCTACTTTTTCGACAGTCATTTTGTGCGTTTTCCAATTACAGAGCATAATGCGACTTAGTGGCGCACAATACTAAACCACTGAGCCACCATTGGCCACCACTGAGTTGGTATCCATTGCAAGCACGTACCTACGGAAGCCCTACTTTTGAGAGTGCTCGTTGTGTGAAGCGTTGCTGTAGCTTTGGAACTTTCAACGTTGAGCATTGAGCATTATACCGCATAATGCGCTTTAGTACTGATATTGGAAAACGCACTTTGTACCCACAGATTAGGTACATAAATATTAAGTATTTTTTTATTACTTCCCAAGCTAATACAATTTTTCTTATTGTTATACATGTATTACTATCATGTAGGGTAGGTTGTCCCTCAATGTTTCAAAGTTTTTATTTTCTAACGCATCTAAGGTCTTTGTTTTGTTTATTTGTTCCTAAAACACTCGGCCGACTTGCATAGAATCATGATTTTGGCAGCAGTAAGACTTTTTTAAATTTACCTTCTATATGCTTAGTTTTCTCTTGACTAATAATGTTTTTTATCAACTAGGTCGGCATATAAACGTACCCATATGGCTCACCTGATGGTAAGCCATTATCGTAGCTTATAGACGCCTGCAGCACAAGAAGCATCTTAAAAGCGTTATCGAACCGACCCCCGATCCCCCTTTGATTACCTTACTCACCACGGGAATACAAACACTGCTTGAAAGCAATATTATTTAGCCATGTTCTTCTGTAAGGGCGAGGTATATGCCCAGTCGCACTACTATAGATTTTAATTAACTTATTACGCAGCGCACGCAGCGGAAAAGCTTTCTTAAAAGGAAAAAAAAACCGATTTTGAAACATTCTTATTTGGTTCTGCGTTCCTATTGGTCTTTGCGTGATGATATATAGCGCTAAATGGGCTATCTAACACTGAAAGAATTTTTCAAATCGGACAAGTTGTTTCTGAGATCAAACAAACAAACTCTTCAGCTTTATAATGTTAGTATAGACATGCATTAATAAAAAGCGGTTATTTTAATATTACAAACATTTTTATAATTTTAGATATAGATAATGTCTATGGCAAAAAAGGAACGTCCACACTTCCAGAGTGTAAGTGTGGGCATTGACGATCAGTTTTTCGCATCATTTTAACTGATCAGTTTTTCGCGTCATTTTAACCGATTAGTTTTTTGCGTCAGTTGAATTATTTCCCCACTCACTGGCGTAGTGGCACCACTCCGGCTCTTCAGTCTTCAGTTTTCGACCGACCGGGCTGTGTGAAGGATGTGTAGGTACTCGTACTACCTGTTTTTGTTGAGAAAAAAAAAATCGATTCTGAATCAATTTAATGAAATATTTTTAGTTTAAAAATATTAATTATTTATTCGTTTGTCAACTTTTTTCAAAATAACAAGCAATTCATTCGTATTATTTTTATTTTTGTGTTACCCACACATGAGGAAATTCGAAAATGTTTTTTATTATCATATCAAAATTTTCGACCCAGCGGGATTCGAACCCGAAAATAAAAATAATACGAATTAAAAATAGCTTAGTGTCGTCTCTTGTCAAAAGATTTTCATTGTAATATGAAACTTTGAATAGTGAAGTACTGTACAGGTCTCGCTATGGATGGCACCACGGTTGCTTAAAAACCGAATAAAAATCATATCAAGATTTTCGATTCCGCGGAGTATAGGCCCATAGCTTAACGGCTAGAGCACCGGACACGGATTGTCGGGAAGGTGCGGGTTCGAATCCCGCTGGGTCGAAAATTTTGATATGATAATAAAAAACATTTTCGAACAAGCAATTCATTGTTTTAAATTTTCATGGTTATTAAAGTTATTTGAATTCACTTTTTCGGGATTTACACCATGTAAAGTCTGGCTAACGAAAGATGAGACTCGATTTTTTGCATACTTTTTAAATGACAACACTGTGGGTTCCCATCATCGGGTATATTACCTCTTTAATTGGGAAATAACTAGCGGAAACCTACTAAGATTTAAATATACTTTATTTAATTATCCTACGGGTGTTATTCTTATTATTTTAGACTGCAGATCGACAGTCCTGTGACTTCCTAGTAAAGCTAGGACGTGGTCCGACGCTAATAATTTTTTTTTTCATATATAATATTTCATTTTATATCAATATGCACATGCAGACATAATAATAATAATAAAAACTCTTTATTGTACACCAAAGAAAATGAACAAAATACATACTTATACTAGACATATACCTAAACAAAATTTTACATATATACAAATATATAATACATATAAAATACATCTTGTTTAAATTATTTCATCATCTTTTAAATTATCTTATTTGTTTTTTTTTTTAAACTATTACTGGCCAACATTAATCTTGTTATATACATTGATAAATTTCGGCGATTTTAACAGAGATTGGGAAGAATCAGAATCAGAGTATGGTAATACTTTAAAAGTCACAAATAAACAAGATGGCGCGTCTTTGAAGTTGCCAGGGTGTGGTTTTTTTAAATTTGCCGCGTTTTTTCAGTCTCATCTTTCGTTAGCCAGACTATACCTGTTTATATTTGAGGCTCCGATATTTCGGGCTCTGATATTTCGGAGCCTCAAATATAAACAGGTACATGGTGTAAATCCCGAAAAAGTGAATTCAAATAACAAGCAATTCTTCTAATGCTTATTGTCGATGCTGTTTAAGTTTATAATTTTTTGTACGTCACTTTCCACAAACATTCTGAATATTTATATTTTTTATAAATTCTGTCATTATGACACGTCTAGGGGGCACCGACGCTGACATTTTAAAAACAAAAACTAAACTAGTGCATGTAATGTAAAAGGTATAAGAAAACTATTATTTTCCGCTATATTAATTTATTCACAACATTTTGTACAGAATCTTTTGCACCGAGTGACAGACCACTTGTCATATATTTACTTACATCATAAATTCAAATTCTTTACTAATTCGAATCACAAAAGAGATTCCTAACACCCCCCCTCAATATGGAATTGTTTAAATTCAATATTGAAAATTGAATAAATAAATAAAAACACAACTTGTTCTATCAATAACCTCGATAACTTGTTTTATCGACAACTTCCCATCACTAAAAATAACATCGATAACATTAACTTACATGTCTCAACACTATACAATGTTTTAATGACATACATGACACAACTTGACACTTCTATAGTAAATAATTAAAAAATATAATATAACTCAAGGAAATAAAAATAAAATTACTACTCTATAACTCTCATCTTTCTTGTAAAATCATTATGTTTAATATAATTTAAGGGCTTTGTTAACACATCGGCTATATTTTCGTTTGTTGGTATATATGATATTAAAAATAAATTCTTATTTACACAATCCTTTATATAATGATATCTTATATCAATATGTTTAGTGCGTTTACTATTTACATTACACTCGATCATTTTAATCGCACTCTGATTATCGACCAAAATGTATGCAACTGTGTCTATACCATGGAAAAATGAACAAATGCCTTTCAAATAAACTAATATTCTTGTGCTACCATTGCTGCTGCTATATACTCCGACTCTGCCGATGACAGCGATACAGTGGACTGTTTCTTGGAGAACCACGACACTAAATTACCATTATAGAATATTGTACAACCACTTACGCTTTTTCTATCTAACTTATCACTCCCCCAGTCCGCATCAGAATACGCAATTAATTGTTTTGAATTATCTCCAGACTTCGTATATGTTAAGCATTTATGTGATGTTTGTTTCAAATACCGTAACACACGCTTTCCAACGGTCCACAAGCTATTTGTCGGTTTGTCCAAATACCTGCTTAGGAAAGACGTCGCATAAGTTATGTCAGGTCTCGAAATGCTTGATAAATATGTCAAACAACCTACTAATTTTCTATACGGTACATTTTTTATTATTTCTTTTCCAGCTATGTTAACATTTTGTTCCATTGGTGTCAGTGCCCCTTTGCATTCTTCCATACCAAATGTTTGCAGTATCTTATCTATTAACTTTCTTTGACTAATTTTTAAATTTCCTTTATCCATTAAGATTTCTATGCCTAAATAATCTTTCAATTCTCCCAAATCACGTACATTGAACTCTTTCCTCAATTTATTTATTATCTTACTATTATCGTTTTCTTTTCCCATTACTATAATGTCATCTACCCATATCAGTATCCACGCATTATCTTTCTTATATAAACAAAAATCGTGTTTAGATTGTTCAAATCCTTCTTTTATCATGTAATTATGAAATCGCTCATTCCAGCATCTAGGCGCTTCTCTTAATCCATACAATGCTTTATATAGTCTTAGCACTTTTCCTTTTGAAACTTTAACTCCTTCTGGGGGTTTTATATACATTTCAACATTCAAGTCCCCATTTAGAAAAGCTGTAGGAACATCCAATTGCCTTGCCTTATAATCTTTCTGTACGATTTGACTTAACATCATTCTAATTGTGGATACTCTTGCTACTGGAGAGTAAACATCGTAAGCACTTTCTGTTTGAAATCCTTTTGCAACTAACCTGGCCTTTTTGCGTCCATCTGATTTTGTAGTAAATATCCACTTTGTATCAATAGCTTTCTTACCTCCTGGTAGTTCTGCTTCCTTCCAGGTCTTCAAGCTTTCCAATGAGCTTATTTCTTTATTCACAGCTTCTTGCCAATCTTCTCCTTTATTCATAGCTTCACTGTACGATTTTGGATCATCATTACTCATTAAACAATAAACTATATTTGCATCTTCATATTGTTCATCATTCTCGACTACATAATCGTTTAGATAATCAGGTGCCTTTCTAGTTCTCTGTGGTCTTTCATTTTCATTCTCTTTTCCGTTTTCATTCTCATTCTCATTTTCATTCTTATTCTCATTTTCATTCATATCCACCATACCTATTTCCTTTGTATCTTCACCATCGTAATAATATTTATGTTCTGTATCTTCTCTTCCTTTTTCTTTATATTTTATATCATTTTCATCAAACCTCACATCTCTCGATATTATTATTTCATTTGACACTGGATCCCATAGACGATACCCATTCGGCGCATAGCCGACCATCCTAGTTTCTTTTGCTCTGTTACTAAATTTGTCTTGTTTTGGCAATATAACTGTCCAAGCTTTACTTCCGAAGATTCGTAAATGCTCAAGATTCAACTTTCCGCGATAAATCTCTTCTGGCGTTTTATAATAAATTGCTTCAGATGGACATCTATTTAATTGGTACGTAGCACACTTGACAGCTTCTCCCCATAATTCTCTAGGTAACATAGATTCATTAAGAATTGTTCTTGCTTTGTTACAAATAGTCCGATTCATCCTTTCAGCAACGCCATTCATCTGTGGAGAGTATGCTACAGTATATTGAATCAGAATACCTTTGTTTTTACAGAATGTCTCAAGTGCATTATTTCTAAATTCTCTGCCATTGTCACAACGTATATTTTTAACTCGAACTCCTTGATCATTTTCTAATCTGTTGACGTAATCAATTAAATTTTCTGTTGCTTGACTTTTATTTTGTAACAAATAAGTGATACAAAAATGTGAATAGTCATCAACCACTACTTGATAATATCGCTCACCTTGTAAACCTGGTATTCTAGTTGGACCTGCGATATCAGTATGCAGCAGCTCACCAACATGTCTTGATCTTGGTCTTTTCGTGGGCCGGAAAGGTAACCGTGTAGACTTACCCTCTAGACAAGGTCCACATATTTTTGGACTTATCGGTAATCTTAAAATTCCAAGACCCTTTCGGTTAACATGCCCTAAGCGTCTGTGCCAAAGTTCTGCCTCTGACGATATTGAACTGTTACAAATAGCATGGACACTGTTGCATATGGTTCTTAAAATAAATAATTTACCTAAACAAGATCCTAAAATAACCTGATTTGTTGAAGTTGTAATTTTTACATTGTTGTAACTAAATTCAATTAAATTTCCTTTAGAAACCATCGTTTTAACAGACAATAAGTTAAAAGTTAAATTTTTCATAATCAAAGCATCTAATTGTATCGAAATTCCACCTACCGAAAATTGTATATTTCCTGCTTTCTCTGCTACAAAGAAATTTCCATTTGCTACATAAATTTTAATTGGATTTTGCAACTTTCTGACTTTTGTCATAAATTTCTCGTATTTTTCTTGAACAATATGATGCGTACAGCCCGAATCAATTACCCAGTTTATTTCATTTTCCCTGTCAGTATTAATACAATTAGCCATACCTGAACTTACAAAAGCTAATGGATCGTTACTACTTTGTGCTGACGTATTATTAGAAGAATGTCCTGTTTCACTTGAACTCATGTAAGCTCCTCTACCTCTCATGCCTTTATCACCACCGCGGACGTTGCGAGCAAAATGACGCGATTGGTTGGAAGGACGATAAACACACGGCACGCATGACAGTCGACACACGGGCACGGACAGTTCGGTGGTTTGGAACTTTGGATTTCCGTGGCGCGTCGTCACTTAAAACTCTGGAGCGATGATTCTACACTCACGATCAAATTTTGGAGAGCGCGAAAAACTGATCAGTTAAACTGACGCAAAAAACTGATCGTCAATGCCCTGCTTTATGAATTATTTGTTATCTCTGGCTGTGCTTATGGACATGGACCTTGGTTATGGTATATTTTATTAATTTATTTTTTGCACTTTTTGACATGATCACATGAGTAAAAATGCCTACTGCCTAGTCGATAAAGTATTTTTAAAAATAAGAGTAAAAACAGTTAAATTTATTTTATATGCAGTATTTTAAAACATGTTAATTAATTTTGAATAGGAAGGACAACTCATATATTATAGTATTGTTTGTTTAGGTTAGAATGTAATGCTATCAATATTTCAACGTACTAAGGCACATTAACATTAAAGTGTTATTAAGTACTTATTAATTATGATATAAAATAGTCACTATGGAGTTCACAAGTTTGATCTTGCCGCTGACGAAAAATATATGTCGAACTTGCTTATGTGAATTCAACTGTAATGATCCGACAATGTTTATGAACATACAAGATTTAGTCGAACATGAAATGAATAAGATAAAACTTATTGATATATTGGTCTTCTTAAATTGTTTAGAAGTACGTACATCAAACTACTAAATTTATATTGAAATAATTTTACACTGTAGTTTTCACATTATTGTAACTATACATTGTTTCAGAATAATGATGAGGAAAATTGGCCTCAAGGGATGTGTGCTTCGTGTGTTTCTACAGCTTTACTAGCTTATAATTTCAAGATAAATTGTTTAAAAGCTAATGTTACAATTTCTCAAATATTTACCGTTCAGTCAAATCCAAACCATTTACCACCCTCAGACATTGATGCGATTGATATAAATGTTGTTTATCAAGACCATGAATATGAAGTACCACTTTTCGGTAACCATTTAGCAATCGATTTTGAGCCAGAAGTACCTGAAAGTAAAGAACTAACGCCTTTACCACCCGTAACAGAAATAGCTTCAACGGAAAGGCTTCAATTAAAAGAAGGTGATAAGAAGTACGCCTGTAGTTTATGTTCTAAATCATTCACAAGGGTCCACAGTTTGAAGTATCACGTGGCTAAACACAGTGACTTTCGCAGATTTCTTTGCCCCAAATGCGGCAAGAGTTTTCATACATCCAGTGGACTGCGGCAACATTTATTATCTCATATTGATGTAAACCAATTTAAGTGCGGATTTTGTAATAAAACTTACAAGTCGAGACAATCTTTAAAAGAACACTTCCGAGTAGCACATTCTAGTAATCGCAAGTTGTTTGTCTGTGTTACATGTGGTAAGAGGTTTACAGCAAAATCGACTTTAATGATGCATATTAAGAGTCACAAGGGATTAAAGGAATTTCCCTGTCCCGACTGTCCTAAATCATACACGCGAGCATCTTATTTGCAAGCTCATAGGTTGATTCATTTGGGTCAAGAGAAGCCAAGGCCATTTGTGTGCATGTACAAGGATTGCAATAGACGTTTTGCTACTAAGCATTCATTAGTAGTACATATAGCACATTCTCATACTGTGGACCGACCACATAAATGTGATGTGTGCTCCAAAGGATTCGCCACATCCTCTGGTTTGAAAGTTCATAAGGAATCTCATACAAACACTGAGGTTACCTGTAATATCTGCAATAAAAAAATTTCAAACAAAAGAGTGTTACAAAAGCATATAAAGGCACACGGCACACAAAATGAAATTGTTTCTACAAATGTTGATAATTTCTGCTAACTTGCAAATTTGAAGATTTCAAGACTTCAAGATTTTGTCATAACAGTTGAAAAAGATTTAATTTGCTAAATAAACAATAAAATGTTGAAATTTTTCATTCGACTTTTTTTTTTAAATTCTAAGTTAATAAAACTCAAAAAATAGTGTCATATTTTAAGAAATACATAATAAGAAAAAATTTATCTTCAAAATAAAAATCAAGATAATTGAATTGTACTTCAATTTTTTTTATTTTTTTTTTATGTTACTAAGTCGACAAACAAGCGTACGGCTCACCTGATGGTAAGTGACTACCGTAGCCTATAGACGCCTGCAACGCCAGAAGCGTCGCAAGCGCGTTGCCGACCCTATCCCCAATCCCCCCCAGGAGCTCTGGTCACCTTACTCACCAACAGGAACACAACACTGCTTGAAAACAGTATTATTTAGCTGTGGTCTTCTATAAGGTCAAGGTATTACCCGAAGGTCAAGGTATTACCCTAGTCGGGCTGCTCTATATTTTGAGCAGGAAATTTCCTCAGTTAAATATGTAATATAATTACCTCAGTTAAATATGTATTATAATTATGACATTCAGAAAAATGAGTAAGCAGTATTATTTTCTATGGTAAATAAAATAACCTTGATATAATAACAAAGGCTTTATTACTAGTTACAAGTGCACATTTAAATAAAACAGTAATATTTCATAAAAGGAGGAATGCCAGCAACATATAACAATGCCCTTTATGTAATTAGTAAATATAGTTTATAGTTCAAATAACAATGTTTTTAGGTACACAATTTTGATAACAAATACATCATTAACTTACGCATTATTTATAAAATGGGGTTTTTACAGTAATATTGTAATTGATAAGCAACCATGCCATGCTAATGAAATTAGTTTCCAAGATAACTCTCAAACCAATTGACCTTGCTTTAATACCACTTTTTCCTTATACATATAGGTGTATCACCATATAAATTATTCTAAATAAAATTAATAATAAAAGAAACAAAGGTTATTATTTTGTGTAATATAGAAAGTATATATATTTTTACAAAATGAAAAAATTTAAAACATTTCCAAGAATCTCAGTGTAAACTATTTATTTCCCTAAAAGTTTATTCATTTGTTTATTTTGATGACCAATTTTTATATCTGCAACCTCAACTTTATCCTGAATCTCATCTATAAGATTGTTTTGTTGTTCAATTTCGTCTCCGAGAGCCATTCCTAGACCTTTAAGTCTCGATATATGAGTAACCATTTCATCTAAGTTAGCATCTAACATTTTATTTATACGTTGCGTGTCTGATATTGGTTCAGCTGTTGCCTGTTGTTGATCTAGTCCTCTCAAGCGAGTCGCTGGATGGCTGCTAAAGTGATCCATTCCACCAGCACTCATCGAGTTTATGGTATCATCTATTTTGCTACTATTTCCCGCTTTTGATATGCTAGAACTGGGGGATGCTTGACTTTTAGATGGTGTTTGATCTGATTTACCAGACAAATAGTTTTTGAAACCGTAAAAAACAGATTTGATACCATTTAGATGCTTTTGACTGTAGCTTAAGTTCGTGTTTATTTCGTCAAGTCGTCTATTAGTGTTTTGGAGTTGCTCACGTTGGCGGGCTAGTTCCTCAGCTGTAGCAATTCCAATTTGCTCAGATTCACGCAATAAGCCTATACTTCTTACTGAAGAATCGAGAGTTCGTTGTTCGATTTCCTTTTGTTTCTCCAACATGGTTTGCCTTTGTCTTTCCAATTCCGCAATGTATGGAGATGGTGACGGCCTCGGTTGAGGGGGCGGAATCCTTGATCTGTAGCTATTAACAAAGGTGTCATCATCTACCTCGTCTGCGTCGTCGCTGCTGAAAAGATTACTCGTGTTGGTGATGTATTTGTGTTGCGCCATTGTTCAATATCACCTCCTTAGTCTTTTTGATAAGATCGTAACGCACAAATATTAGCAATAAAAATGTTCAATCATCACAAATACATGTAGATAAGTCTATCAGCTTGAAAATATATTGTAAATCACAACTTTATTTATGTAGTTTCCTTATGTTAGAATAACAGAAATCACTTATTAATTAATATATAATAAAACTGAACGGAAATTACAAATTAATAATGAATTAATGACCAAAGAGTATACATAAAATATAAATGATGACGGAAAGATTGCTCTCATAAATATAGGATACTACCTATATCTATGATTGCTCTATAATTTTTCTGTATTTATAATGACCACAGATTATTTAGATATATTCAAAATCGAGTTCAAGATGTACATCAGTGTCTCCAACTCCCTCTGTCAAAATTACGGTGTTGCTAGTCTAAAAATACGGTAAATGATAGTCATATTACGGCAAGTAAAACAATAAAAATACGGTAAAAATACGGTAACCTTTTATTACAATGAAATTGCTCAATCAGACTAAAACATGTGATTTTAAATAATCTATGTAAGTTACAAACCTACGTATCTGTTTTTTTATACATAGACGTATTCATTTTTTTTATCATATCGTTGGTGGGATGGAAGTCGACGCAGTTTTTGCCATTCCTTTTGATAGCCTGCTGCGTGAACAGGTTCCCAGCAACAGATTTTGTGGACAATTGATTCCTTTTTTTGGTCTTCAAGTCAGTAATATGACTGAAAATACGCTCACAGTCAGCGTTTGAGTGTGGTAGAGATAACAGTCCTAGCATAAAACGTGCCAAATTAAAGAATGGTGGAGACTCTTCTTTAGTTTTCATCTGCGATACCTGATGCCAGTATACATCTGGGGGATTGTTAACATCCAACACAGACTTGTTTTGCTGGATATAAATTGGAAAATTCCGCCATTCGTCGTCTAGAGTCTGCTGGGCTTCAAGAGTCTTGGGGGCTATCCGAGGCAATAACTTAAACATTGAGTGTAATGATACTTGTCTTGTTTCAGTTACAGACATGCAGTATTCGTTATCAAGGGTAGAAATTGCATTTAGCAGCTGGTCGTCTAGACTGTACCTTTTCCTGATGCCAACTGCAGCCTTGATTATGAATTGCTTACAATTTTCTCTAATTTCTTTTACAGAGTTGACATCATTAGCAACTTCAGGAAGCGATAGTTGTTGTTCGACACCGAGACCTAGATAAATATTTTCAGTTTGTAGATATTTCCTCTCGTCTGTGGGGTCAATAGCATCAAGTGGAGTATTGTTAACGTAACTTGCGGGCATTATTAATAGAAGAAGTTCTCTATATAACTCCCGCATTTTCACGTGCATATGTATTATAACGGTAGATTCGCTTTGAAAATAAGTGTTGGTTTTAGTAAATTTCGGCAACATCCACGAAAGAAAATAAAAGTAAGCCTTTAGAATAGGGTCCCTTAAAGCAGAATGTATTTCAAGGCATTCCTGTTCTTCGAGCCGCTTGCCATCAAAGTAGAGTTTAAGAGCGTCCCATTGTTCTAGGATCCTATCGACGACAACTGAAAGAGAAAGCCACCTGGTTTGGGCTGGTCGCAAAATTTTATGTACTTTCGTATCACAAAACTCTTGAAACGCTTTAAACTGACTTTGCCGCTTACTGCTGGTTTTAAAGTGATTGTAGATGCTGCGAGCCAAACTTTCGCATTCGGAAGGTAGTTCTTTGCAAGCCTCGCTTGAGCATAAATGTAAAGAATGACAAATACATTTTATTATAACTATTCCTGGACACAACTGTCTGAATCTCGTAGACACAGAATTGTTACAGCCCATCATGGTGCTACAGCCATCTGAACCGAATCCAACGATGTTTTTTAGTGGCACACAATTATCTTCAAATGATTTAATTAGTACCTGAAATAGACGTTTTGCACTAGTTGTGTGATCTACATTATCTTCGCCGAAAAGGTCAATGAGGTCCCAAAATCGACTTACTACACGCCCTGTCTTGGGGTCGTAATATCTTACAACGACACACATCGTTTTTACAGAACTAATGTCTGTGCTCTCGTCTATAAGAACTGAAAATATTTGTGATTTTAAATCAGCTGATAAAGCTGATTTTTCTGAATCTCCGAGGACATTATTTATTATAACTTGCAACTTAGTATGCTTCAGTTTCACATTTTTAGCAATATTCGAATCAGGAAATGCATCGACTAACAAATCCGACAAATGGTCCATACTTGCGTGTGGAATTTTATGTTCAGCCATAAATGCCGCTAGCTTGAGCTCTGCGTATTTCGCCTTGTCTTCCTCTGCCAACACTTTCGAAGTTTGAAAAACTTTTGAAATTGGTTGTTGCATGGACATACTCTTTTGCTTATTTTGGTGTTTCGTACCCGTACTATGACGTTTCAAGACACTTATTTCCGCCTGAATTGTAGCATCACAAAGGGAACACATTGCTTTATATGGGTCTTTTGGGCATTCACGCAACCACAAAGAAAATTCACTGTTTTTCAGCCATTCCGATCGAAATTTTTGTTTGTAAGTGGGTTTTTTAGTGACTTTTCTCTTTTTTGAAGGCCCTTCACCACCACTATCGTCACTTGAATAATTACTCATTCTAATAGTATATCAGAAAAAACGCAGCAAACAATTAAAAACACCGTAAACAACTCCCTGAGAAAAATATTTAATACAGAGTATAGCTAAATGTAATTACCATACAGTAACAGTAAAACTGCTTGGATATTTATGAATACAAATTCTATTATGGATACAAATTAGGGATTCCCTGAGTGGATTATACAATGTTGCCGTGATGAAATTATATTATTTAACTTTTTTTAGCATAAGTATTTTGTGTTGTCATTATAAAAATTCGAAAATTAAGGATTTTGGTAGGGCCCTATACTATACTATACAAAAATTACGGTAGAATGTGACACCGTAATAACATGTCTACGGTAGGTGGTAAATCTATATAAAATACGGTAGGTCTACCGTAATTACGGCGTGGTTGGAGACACTGATGTACATAGTCATTGATCTATTCTATTCGCGCGAAGAAAATATTCTACCAGCTACCTACTACTTCAAGTCTAACCAGAAATTTTCTAGGCAACCCTTTCGCGATTTATCTTTAACATAGTAAAAAATTTATTGTTTATTTAATTTTTATCCATTAAGCAGATGGGTGGAGATCAGGTATTCAAGTCTAAAAATAGTATATTATAGTTCGGATCTTATACACTAGGTATTACTAATATTTTAATCCGGAATCCAGATCAAATCCAGATCTTAAGTATTATTAGTTACTAACTGTGGTTACTAAACACTGGTTACTAATCCGAATTCCGGTGTCAAATTTGACAATTTGCTAAATAATCGTAAATGCCAAATAATCGTAAATGCCAAATAAAAAATTACAAATAGTTATGAATTTATGATTAATGATTGTATTTCGAAATTTCGAATATATTAAATTATCATACATTACTATAATCTTTAAAAATAAAGATTTTGATAAATGATTTTAAGTCAATCGTGTTGAAGTTCAAGTAAGAAGGTTAATATCTATTGAATTGTATAATATGGCTTCGTAAAGTTAAAGATAATTTAACAAATAGCAAACTAGCAAAGTTTATTATTTGTGGGTACGTGCAAGATGATGGCTGGTAAAGGTCTGTGATATTAAATTATTGTATTCTTAATCATCTTGAGAATAATATGGTTTAGACTTTTCTGACAGTTCTGGTTATGAGATAGACGAAATTTTCACTACTTATTACTGGTAGGCTTATATCAAAATCAAGTCAGAAAGAAGAATTGTTTAAAGATCACTAATTTTTTTTTAAATATTTCAGTCATGGAGACAGAAGAACAGAACAGAATAAGATTTCAAGTAGAGTTGGAGTTTGTACAGTGCTTAGCTAATCCTAACTACATTCATTGTAAGTTTTCAAACTAAGCATCTATAGTAACAACCACTCTGGTCTAGTTGTGCGTGTAGGAACTTAACACACCGACGATTTGCGGGTTCGATTCCCGCTCGTTATAGATGTTTGTATTTGTAATAATATTTATTTCCAGTTTGGATGTCTGTCCTTGTAGGTCTTCTGACCGTGCTTTGGAGAGCACGTTAAGCTGTCCGTCCCGGTTGTTATCATAAATACCTGATAGCGATTGTTACTCATAGTGTATGTAACTCCACTTCTTCTTCTACATGGAGAAAGAGGCCTATGCCCAGATCCATATTGAATGATCGACATTTTAAGTATTTATTTATTGTCATACAAATTAATTACTGATCCCCTTGGTGCTGATGGTAGTGACCCTGCTTTCTGCTCGAGCGTTTCGGGATTTATTCCTACTTCAAGTCTGGTGTATTATTGATATATGTAATTATGTATCATACCAAAAACATAGTAGAAACAAACAACGCTACTTGGATTAATTTATCTTAGGATTAGACAACTTTGCATATATATAAAACATATTTACTTTTAATAAAATGATTTCTATATGATATTTAAGATATACTTTACATATGTAACCGTGGCAGAAAATGAGTCATTCCATAATAAATAAAAGAATGCAAAATATTAATTTGTTTGCATAATCTTGATATGTTAACTTTATTTATAAATAACATGTTATTAATTGAATGCACAATTTTGATACAATAGTGTAAACTTTTTTAGCTGTTGTAAGCAGCTGTTGCAATGTAGAAAAGTTGTGCAATAAATTAAAAATAAAATTAATATCTGTAATTTAACAATTTGATTAAAGTTTCAAAATGGTTTTATGACCATTGGTAGAACTATTGTTAAAGAACACCAAAATTACACTCTAAAGAATTATTTTGACAATGAATAAATCTATATTTTATTGTTCTTTTTAATACTTTGTTATTTTTTCTAGTTTTAGCACAACGTGGGTACCTTAAAGAGCAGCCCTTCATCAATTACCTCAAGTACTTACAATACTGGCGTGAACCTGAGTATGCTCGATATTTAAAATATCCAATGTGTTTACATTTCCTTGAATTATTACAACACGAGGCATTTAGGAGAGAATGTGTATCAGCTCAGGTTGGTGTTGTTACTAATTTTAATTCTTTACAATATATAATTTAATGTATAAGCTGTGAGCAATTTCAAAATAAATACTAATGCATGTGAAAATAAATTTAATAATTTAATAAATATAATATATACCAACAGAAACATTGATTTGTTATAGTATATTTTCAATGATGAAGCATATTTTAATAAAAAGTTTTGGTCTGCCTTGGACTTGGACTTTCACCATCTTATTTTTTCTTACTAGTAGATATCAAGCTTTCAAGCATTACTATGATTTTATTCACAGTTATTTAATAGTTTACATGTTTAGGTCATTTAAAAGCATTGTATTGAAAATTACAAAGAAATTATGATAAATGTTATTATTATTTCAAGAAAGCAGTAGGCCTGAAAAGTTTAACACCAAGTGTGTTACTGAAAGAGTTGACAACTTCCCTTTTTTGGATTCTTTTACAAAGTACACCTACATAACATTACTGCAAATAAGTCTTTTAAGATTCCAAAAATGTCTTGTCTCTCTATAGTTTTGAATAGGTGTATCAAAATAACAATATGTTTCTTATTTTAGGTTTGCAAATTTATGGACGACCAAGCAATTTTATTATGGCAACACTATACCAGACGGCGTACACGTACCTTACAACCACCGGATGCTCCCGCGCCGCCCGCGCCTCCCGCCCCTCCTCAGCAAGGACAACCAAGACAACAACCATGAATCATAACATAAACTGAACTACATGCAAACTTGGTACTGAATTTCGCTAAAGGTCTAGATCAGGGATTTCCAAAGTGGCTGATTTCGACCCCTTGCAATACAAATGGGGTTTTTAGGGGTCAACGAAACCCAACTTTTTAAGTTGGTGTATTTTGTGTCAATAGAAACAAACTAGAGATAGGATTTTTAGGCTAAACAGACAGACAGACAGACAAACCGACAGACAAAAATTGTAAAATATGTTATTTTGGTATATGTACCGTGTATAGATATCCATATGCATTTAGTAAAAAGCGGTTATTTTCAATATTACAAACAGACACTCCAATTTTATTTATTTGTATAGATGTATGTATGTGTTATATTGTCCTTTTCCAAGCCGGTTTGCCTGGAAGTGATCTTTCGGCTAGCGATAAAGCTGCCGTATGTATACTAGGCGTTTTACTATCTGTATAACTTTAATACTTGTAATTATTGTACAATAGAGCATATTTCATTTATTCATTCATAATTGTCAAATATTAAAATACGAAATTATTTTTATTGTAATGTCTAAAAATAGTCCGGGATCCCTAGTACATTTTTTTCATTTGATTACTATCAAGCTAATTTTCCGGGAGTAGCTTCATTTTATGAAACGAACAAAAATTTCCTATACGAAAACTCTCGATTGTGGTAGGTAATAGATTTAGCAGGGGATAGAGCAGCAGTGAGCGTAGGACCGGGATAACGTACCACGCAATTTGTAGGACAATATTAGAAAAAATCAGAAAAATTAATTAATTTTTGATGACCTTACGAAGTCATCAAATTGATGGCCAGCTGATTTTTTTTCTTTAGTTAGTTAATATTTATATAATTTAACAGTAATATTGTCCTACAAATTGCGTGGTACGTTATCCCGGTCCTACGCTCACTGCTGCTCTATCCCCTGCTATCTCTGTTAGCTACCACAATCGAGAGTTTTCGAAGAGGAATTTTTTGTTCGTCTCAACAAAATGAAGCTACTCCCGGAAAATTAGCTTGATACTAATCAGGTGAAAAAAAAATGTACCTACTAGGTAGGTATCCCGGACTAAAAATATTGATTTTTAGTCAGTTACTTGTAGTGATCTAGGTGTGAAATTATAAACTGCCTAAGACTGATAAACTAAATTGTAAGGATACACAACATAATTGTGTCAAATAAAATGTTGCATTAAAATATAGTTATTTTATTGATTTCTAATTAAATTTATATCCATAGTAACTATAGTTACAGTAATCAATCCCTATCTTGCTCATACTAACCAAATAAATATTCTTTTTTTGAGTAATTGAAATAAATAAATATTTTCTAAAAAAAATACACACATGGAAGTCTATTCCTATGGTAAGCCTTTATTAATGCTATGTTATAGGTAACAGCCACCTGATATAGATAAATAGTTTTTAAAGTGAAACTTCTTTAGGCGCATGAGGGGTAAAATTTGGGCGACCGCTAACGCGGCAACGTCAGGGACGGCCAGTACTTGAGTGGGTGACCGCCTGGGAACACCGCGTGACGTTGGCTTTTTGTTTTTTTTTTCAATTACTTTTTTTGTATTCTCAATTAATAATTATTTAGAACAGTAAATAATATTTATTTAAATTGTTTTCAGGTTGTAATATAAAAAATACTTAAAGTGACATCTAGTGTAAGCAATAGGAATCGCGTGATGTTGGGTTTGTTTCAAAGGACTAGTTCTGCGAAGACTGTTTCTGCGCGTAATAGATGGCGCTATTCAGCGTGCGATTTTTAATTGCCTTTTTGTTTTTTTTTCAATTCGTTTTTTTTTTAATTAGTTTGCCAAAGGAGTTTCACTTCTGACATGTGTACTTTGTACGCATACACAAATTTTTTTTATAGAAATATAACGTGAAGTCAGATAAAGAAACTGCATTTGATTATATCATTGCGTTGGATATGACGTTTTATGTAATTGCTTGTATACTTGGCGTCATCTTTAAACTATATTTTCGTTAATTTAATTGCTTTGGAATTTAATTATCATGTTAATTAGTTATTCAGTTTAGATTAAAGCAAACAGTGGTTAGTTTAATTATCGTACTAACATTTGAAAGGCGATTCATGACGATAGATGCCAGTTTTTTTAGTAAAAACTACTTAACCTATTGCAATGAAACTTGTTAAGTATAAGAATGGAATGTAAAGGTCTGGTATTCAGGGTAAAATACGCTAACTTTTATTCTAAGCAGTTCACCGAATTCATATTGGCGCAGGTAAAACAACAAGGTAGGAAAGGAACGGGAAGTAAGGCCGTCAATAAGTGAAATGTAATGTTTGTAACAATGTTATAAACAAAACAAGTTGATTTGAAAATGATTTATTTCTGAAATGGTTGTATATTTTTCTTCTGCCTCGCAACGCACAAGGCGCGGATTGTCATGTAATACAGAAGCTCTACGAGGCTCATCATGCTGAACCCCATGCACAGACCGAGGAGACCACCAGTGTTTGCTGGAAATTATCATGCAATTTATAGTTTACTAGCTGTTCCCCGCGGTTACATACGCCTTAATTTGAAAAAAAATGGGCTATCTGACACTGAAAGAATTTTTCAAATCGGACCAGTAGTTCCTGAGATTAGCGCGTTCAAACAAACAAACAAACCCTTCAGCTTTATAATATTAGTATAGATTTCAACAGTAATTTTCCTAAATCTGGTCTTACATTTGGTATTTAATAGCGACATTAAACAACTTGGCTATGTCCAGCAGTGGACTGCGATAGGCTGATGTGTGTGTGTGTGTGTGTATTAAACAAATTAGAATTTTGTTTATAGAAATATCGAGCAATCGATTATCAATCAGCAAAGAATTAATTTTCTGCATAATCGTAGGTCTCTGATTTAAAAAAAGTAAATGTCATATTTTCTACGTTGAAGCAGTTATAGAATTTACTGTAAAATGACGTGTCCACATCACAATACACATAAGTACCCTGAATTCCTTATCTTTTCTGCAATCAGGAAATTAGGAAACCCCAAATTCTATTTTTTAATAGATTACATTAGCCAACTATTTCACATTGTTATGTTATAAAAATATCTAAATAAACTGTCACTTACATAAAAATTCAGTGAGTCCGAAAATTTCGCCTTTTGTAAATCTCATGAATGAATTATCTTCAAAGTAAAAATGTATCACTAACATGTTTTCGCTGAAATACATAAAATATGTTATACCTACTATGTTTACACTAGATGGATGTCACTCATGGTCTGGGTTGGCTCATAAAGATGCAGCTAGACTATCGTTATCACCTACTCTATCTTACGTGAAATTGGGAAAATCATGCGAATGTTTGAACAGATGAAGGCATAAACACCGTTTTTTTTTTACAGACAGTTCAAATTGTTATCATAACTGTACCTACGCAAGTACGCAGGGAGTCATGCCCTGCAATGTTGTTGCATGCTAGCTATCTTGCAGGGTGCCAATGCCCTGCAGAGGATGAAGATTGGCGATACTTTTTGTTCTTGATGTCATTTTCAGACCGAAAGTCTGCTTCATCTGAAGGCCCAATGGCGTATTCTCCGCTTGTTTGCAATTAGCAATTTCATAATCTCTATTTTCTTTCGTTTTTATTATATTTGAATTTATAGATGATGGTGTTTTAACAATTTGTAATAAATTTTATCTTCAACTAGGTACTGATTTAGCAAAAATTTGCCAGTGATTAATAGTAAGTGAAGCTTACCACAATATATTAGTGAAAACCGCATCTATATCGGATAAGCCGTTTCTAAGATTAGCGTGCACAAATATATTACATTTACATTTTTATTACATGTATTGATTTGTATTTTTAATACAACTCATAATAGCTTACTTAGCAAAAACAATGAGGTGTTCATACATATAGAAACGAGTTTTGTTATGAACGCATCATGTGCTCATTAATGAGGATATTAGAAGAACATACCTATAGTGAAGTAGCGGGGGAAGTATAAAAATTAAATTAAAAATTAAACCCCGATACAGTACCTACTGTCAGGTTAGGTACCTACCTAGGTACCTAACCTGAGTTCCCTTTAAAAAGTAAAAAATAATAACTCTTATTATTTTTTACTTTTTCTCCATGCTTATTTTGAAGTAATTTTATAAAAGTTTTCTTAATTTTGTTTTTAAATTAATCTATGTTGCTTCGTTAAGTTAGGTTAGTTTAGACTATTTGTAATTCAATCGTTAGGTTTGGAGCGGTCCCCCAACGCGATGTATTATTTTTTTGAATTATTAATATGTAGGTACTATTTCATATTAAGGTACTTTAAGATTGAGTTTCTTTCATTATTTTTTACTTTTTAAAGGGACTCAGGTTACCGTGTCGGTTTTTTTTTAATTTTTTATTTAATTTTTATTTTATTCTTTGTACCATTCATTTATTTTTATTATTAATTTTGTAAAGTGCATGTGATGATATTTGTGATTATAATTTGCTGACATTCGGATTTCCATCCTCATTTTCTCCCCACCACACATATTTGCAGATATTGGGTATTTTCCTCACTTTTACCCCAGGTTTTTTTTAGGGCTCAACCGATTTTCATTAAATATATTATTTTGTAGTGTGCACGTGATGCACTTTCATTTGAGACCCCACTCGATTATATTTGCAGACATTCGGTTATTCTTCCCCACTTTCATCCCCACAAATTTTAAACGACTCAACCGATTTTCATCAAATAGGTCTAAGAACACTCGCCCGTAACTTACCTTTCATAAAAAAAAAAAAAAACTAAATTGAAATCGCTTCATCCGTTCGCACGCTACGGTGCCACAGCCAGACAGACAAACAGACACGTCAAACTTATAACACTCTTTTTGCATCGTATATACTAATAAGGTTACTTATAGCAATAAGGTTACTTATAGCATATTCGAATAGCAAAAATTATAAATAATTACGTGAAATATTCTGGAGATCTGTTTTGTGCTAGACTGACGGTCTGCGTGTAGTGTCCCACCAGATCTTTGTTCAGCAGTGCGCTGCTTGGTCTCTCGGAGTAAGAGATTTCCGTGCAGGCCGGCAGGCATTCCTCACAAGCAAGTTCGCGATCTTGAAATATAGTTAAAACAAAATTGATTAATTGATGGGCATATCCCTCTTTCTCCATTTAGGAGAGAGAGCTTAGAGCTTAGAGCTAGAGCATTTAGAGCCTCATCCACCACGCTGCTCATTCAAATATTTCTAAGTGTTAAAATTAAATACCATTATAAAAAAAATAAGGCATGTCAAACGTAGATGCATTGAATAAAGTATTATAATAAAAATAAGATAAATGAAACTTAGAGGTTCCACTATTATTTCAGGAAAGGTAATTTTTCAAATACATATATTATTATAAGCACGTCGATGTGACTTCATTAGCTTATAATGCTAAAGGGTAATTTATTGTAAAAAAAATTGTATACCACTTGGAACATACTGCTTCAAATTCCCGTAGCACTTAGCATCTGCTTTACCACAGACTCGTGTTGTTTTGTTTTCTGAAAATAATATAAATAGCTTAAGAGCAATAAGAAGTTACATTCAGAAGTAACAGTGTTGTATACAAGCAAATATAAAACTTTTTTTCTGCATTGAAAATATGGAGCAGCCCGACTAGGGTAGTACGTACTTCGATCTACTTACAGAAGACCACAGCTAAATACTCGTAATACTGTTTTCTAGCAGTATTGTGTTCCTGCTGGTGAGTAAGGTGACCAGAGCTCCTGGAGGGATTGGGGATATGGTCGGCAACGCGCTTGCGATGCCTCTGGTGTTGCAGGCGTCTATAAGTTACGGTAATCGCTTACTATCAGGTGAGCCGTACGCTTATTTGCCGACCTATAGTTGGTCAACAAAATTTAGCGCAGAAGTACCTTTATGATATATGTTTTCGTTAAAAACATTAATATATCAAAAATATTCTTGTAAATTATTACAAAACTACTGGCTCTCAATGTTTTAAAATTGTAAGATGCTTCATGCTATTAACTGACTTATATTAGACTAGCTTCTGCGCGCGACTTCGTCGGCGTGGACTCCGCTCATATTGGACTTAGCGTGATGATATATAGCCTATAGCCTTCCTCGATAAATGGGCTATCTAACACTGAAAGAATTTTTCAAATCGGACCAGTAGATCCTGAGATTAGCGCGTTCAAACAAACAAACAAACAAACAAACTAACAATCAAACAAACAAACTCTTCAGCTTTATTATATTAGTATAGATTGTTCCGATGACGATCGTTCTGCTACAGTGTGCTGTGTAGGCGCCTCGGTACTGGCAGTTGCGGGTTCGATTCCTGCTCAGAGTGAATATTTGTATTTGTACGCTGTCGGTACCGGTTGTTATCATAGTAGGCAATATATCCACCAATACGCAGTGAAGCAGCGTAATGGATTACCTACGCCCCGAATCTTCTGCTACATGAAGGAAAAATCAATTATTGTTCAGGCAGTAGTAGCATTAAAATAAAAAATAAAAAATCTTAACTAATATTTTATTACCATAGGATAACTTTTGGTACTGCGGGTTAAACAGCAGTTAGAACTATTGGCTCCACTCTTAAGAATGAATTTAAACCTTTTTATTTTGAAAGAAATCATTACGAAAACACCGATTGGCTTATGACGTAATACGCGCAAGAATTAAAATTGAAGGATTAATTTTTTATTTTTTATGTAACTAGGTTGGCGGCAAACAAGCGTACGACTCACCTGATGGTAAGACCGTAGCCTATAGACGCCTGCAACACCAGAAGCATCGCAAGCGCGTTGCCGACCCTATCCCCAATCCCCCCAGGAGCTCTGGTCACCTTACTCACCAACAGGAACACAATTCTGCTTGAAAACAGTATTATTTAGCTGTGGTCTTCTGTAAGTTCGAGGTACTACCCCAGTCGGGCTGCTCCATATTTTGAGCAAGAGATTTCCAGCTGTGCCCTACCTCAGTTAAAATTAATTTACTTGTATTAATTTCTTTGTCTGTTCTTTGTAAATCTTGAGCAACCTGACTAGGGAAGTACCTTGACCAGAAGATAACAGCTAAATAATACTCCTTTCAAGCAGTGTTGTGTTCCTGTGGTAAGTAAGGTGACTTAATCCTGGGTAAGGTCGGCAACGAACTTGTGATGTTTTTAGTGTTGCAGGCGTCTATAAGCTACAGTAATCGCTAACTATCAGGTGAGTCGCACGCCCGTTTGCTGACCTCGTTGTATAAACAAATCTACGAAATGTTACTTACTAGGCATATAATATAGCACACATTTGCAAATGTCCAACATAATACGTGCTTCACATTCCATTTCGCAGTTCTTTAACGTGTAAGTTCTGTAAAACAAAATCTGTACTCAATTATTAAGTCTATATAATTTGTGACGTCGTCTATAGCGAGTCCTTTACAGCAACCACTATTTCAGATCTCACAGCTTCTCATACCTCTGTATGAAAAACTTGGTCTGCATTTGTCCATGTTTTTTGAGGTTTACGAGATTTTTTCCATAGAGAAGCTGGTTCTTTTGACGTCGTCTACTCACAGTTAAGTTTTCATGTGAAAATTAATTTTGCAATCATATCTGTACCTGTAGAATACTAAATCCTTTTCACTAGAGAACAGGCACAGCCTTTTTTTGATGTCAATACTCTTCAGAGATGGCTGCGCGTCTAATATTCTTGGCTGTATGGACACACGTGCTTCGATACCCGGACCGTATACCTCTCCTAGTTTCGCAATGTTTGGTGTTTCTGTCGGATTGTGTAAAAGAATCTAGAAAAATGCGGTAGTTAACAATGATTTTTTATATGTTTTCTTTCAAATATTTCAAAATCTTACAATATTATACATATTTAAAAACCAAAACTTAAATAAAATAAACTTATTATTGACGGACAATATTGTGTTGTTAATCAAATACCAAGTATGCTGGTGGCATCTTCCCGTTGAATCGTAGTAGGTACCTACCAAAAATTCTGGGCAAAACGAACTGATCAGCTCTGCTATTATCAGTGGCTAGGAGACGTGGTGTTATTATTATAGAATATTTTATTTTAAATTAATCTCTTGTAAAAAAAAATGTGCATATGAAATATGTTTTCTACTTACCTTAAAACCGGGGCTTTTGGTAGACGCGCAATAATATTCTGCGATGTTTGCATCTAGTACCAAAGTTAGACCATGGTCAGTTCCAATACCTTTAAGTTGAGGACAAAAAATTAAATAAGCACACTATCCTTTTTTTGAACTAAAACTTGTGAAAAAGTGTAATCGGGAGAAGCGAACTGAAGTTGAGAGAGAGATGTAAGATAGTGAAGATAGAGAAAGAGTTACGTTTCGTAAGTTTTACTTCAGTCGTGTGGTCTAAAGCAAACTCGTTTTTTTATTGTACATTTTGTTGTATATCCTTATTCCTTATATTCGTGTATTCTATGGGCTAACTATACAAAAAAGGCCTACAGTGCTCTAAGTACTCAATATAATAATGCATTCAGGGCATTGTTGCGGCTGCCGCACTACTGTAGACAGCGATGTTTGGACTGGTAAGCGTGTAATAATCAGGAAAAAGATAGCGTCATTACTAAACAGAGTGCGCGGCAGAGGCTCAGTGTGCTGAGTGAGATTGCCGACAGTGCGGGCATGTCCTCTGATCGGCCATAATAAGATCAAGAGGGCTATGTTCTTCTTAGTGTTAAATAATTGATCATTAAATAAACTACTAACAGATAGTTTTTCTGTCCCTTTTCTACTAACAATTTTAATGGATCCAAGCTGTCCGAAATAAATATATATTATATATATAATTATGCTTTGATATCCGCCAACCTGCATTGGAGCAGCGTGGTGGACTAAGCTCCGATCCTTCTCCTACATGGGGAAGAGGCCTATGCCCAACAGTGGGATATTACAGGCTGAATCGTGATCGTGATGCTTTGATGATGTTTTTAAGCTGTGTCCAAAAAAAAGTGGAGGATGTCTTTGGATTTTTTTTTTGTAAGCACATTAATCTAATGGATTACGGAATCACGAAACAAAATCAGGTTATGATGATGTTACCGCGAAGTAACGAAAGAAATTTTGCATAATCACACATACAATAACGTATAATGTGTTATAATTTTTTATTTCTACATAGAAACAAAAATATGTACATATGTGTATAGAAATAACCTACTACTACCTTACCGATACAATTTGTACCTTTTCAAATCGTCTGCTTGAAGTGACATTTTAGTTACTAGACGTATTTTCTACAAAGTCATTTTATGTACCTTTTATTCATAAATATATGTGTATAGATATAACATAAGGTAAGAGTAGACATTATTCACAATGGAGGTCAGACTGATCGTATATTTATCACACTTGTAACGCCCACACGGCCTATCCCTTAATATCCGTGTTTTGAATCGTCCTAGGTGTTTCGCAGTTATACTATTTGTTCGATTACATCACGTCTTGACGTGGTTTCGAAATATTGTTTTGAGATTTATTGATTTAGAGTACAGCAGGAAATATCTTGCTCAAAATTTGGAGCAGCCCAACTGGGTAAATACCTCAATTATACAGAAGGTAACGTTCGCAGCCAAATAATACTGCTGGCCGCTCTTAAGCAGTCTAGTCTTCCTGTGGTGAGTAAGGTAGCTTAAGATTCCGATGAGGGTTGATGGTAAGGTTGATGTTGATGTTTTGGGTGTTCATGGGCTACGGTAAAAGCTGACCATCAGGTAGAGTGGTAGACCGTACCAAGCGTGCAAACTAGTACTAGGGTAGCAATACCCTAGTGGGGTAAAAGTATGCATACAGAAAACATAATCATATAATAATCTACAAAACTATATTCGAAACAGTTCACCCTTTGGTTTCCAAGGAAATCCGTCAGCCGGTGCATCGTCAGGATATCCGGTTTCAGGAGTCCAGTCGACAGCTGGTAAAGGAAATGTGAAGTTCATGTCGTTGAGATCCTTTCTATAAATCGAAGATTACTTTTAATCCGTGTATTAAGGTATATTTAAACAAATTCTCGTAACTAGTGTACAGACTTACATCATTCATCAATTTATTTATATTATTTATTTTTATAATAATCTTTCTACGTATATGTACACGCGCGCGCACACACATACACGTACGCTTGGTATTGTGAATGTTTTTGTTTAGGAATAAAGAAAATAACTATTAAGAAGTGAAACTTCTTTAGGTGTATGTGGGGTAAAATTTGAGCGACCGGTAACGCAGCAGCGTCAGGGACGGTTAGTACTTGGATGGATGACCGCCTGGGAACACCGCTTGACGTTGGCTTTTTTTTTGCAATTAGCTTTTTTTTGTATTTTAAATTCGTTTTTTTAATAGGTTTTCCAAAGAAGTTTCACTACTGATATGTGTACTTTGTACGCACGCAATACTTTTTTATTTTTTTTCCTTTTACTTACGGATTACGAAACATATTCTGTCGATGGACGACATTGAATGTGCAGCATAAGCCTTCGTCAGTGAGCTGAGCGTTGAACAAGTCTTGGCAGTTCATACTCACCGAGTCCCAGAGACATAATGATAACATCTCGTTGCAAGGTTGGGTCACCTAAATGAATATTTTATACAACTTTGTATTCATTACTTTATTTGTAGTTTTGCAGTTACGTAACTCTGGAACTGACCCGATTTAAAAATTTCTTCACCAGTAGAAAGATACCCTGATAAAGCTAATTAAAGCTACTCCTGATAGCAGATAAGTATATTATTTTAATAGTAATAAGTTTTCCGTCAAAAAATTTTTTTGTAAAATGATTGATTTACTTCAATACTGTAAGAGCCGCGTTGGCGCAGCGGTCACAGCACTGGTTTGTAGCTGATGCGCTGGCGGTTGCGGGTTCGATCCCCACACACGACAACATTTGTATTGGCCACACAATTGTTTGCCGTGGTCTGGGTGTTTGTGCAGTCCTTGTGGATCGCCACCCCACCGTGCATCGGAGAGCACGTTGAGCCGTCGGTCCCGGTTGTTATTATGGTCACCTGATAGCGATCGTTACTCATAGTAGGGAATATATCCGCCAACCCGCATTGGAGCAGCGTGGTGGATTAAGCTCTGTTCCTTCTCCTACATGGGGAAAGAGGCCTAGGCCCAACAGTGGGATATTACAGGTGAAGCGTAATACCGTAAGAGACGTTGCAGGGTTTTCGTGGTATTCTATATACAGAGGTATTAGAATTCGGTTCTAATTATATTCGATGTAGTAATTAGACTAATAGTAGTAGAGTATAAACATTTTTGTAAGATAATTGGATTTAATACAAACATTAATGAGAAAAGATCGTGTGTGTTCCCAGTCCGCGCTGTCGGCGATATCATTTTCAAAAAGATCTGCATCTGTTTGAGTTGAACAAAGACTCTCTAATAGTTTCTTATCTACCGAGTCGCTGAAAAATAATATGGTATGAATTAAACTATATAATTTTAATCATTATAATGAAACGAATTTTCGGATTTTATCGTCCCGTTGGTTGCTGTAGTGTCCGAAACGTCGAGCATGTAAAAAACCTAATAAACCGCGATAAAATCAGAAAAAGTTGTTACATTATAGAAGAAAATAATTTTAATCATATTATTTGATTTCAACATTAGGTATCTGAAACTTTATGAGAAGCATCAAATGGGAGTGAACTTAATTTTTTGAGTTGACAAGGTATTTAATTAAAACATTGACATATTACCTATGCAATAAACCGTTTCTATAAAACATTTTGCTATTATTTTTTATTATTTACCCAAACATTTTATACCGTTCAGCAACAGACTTCTTCGCTTGGTTAACATTACAGATTGTAATCGCAGGAAACGGAAGTTTGTTTAGCGGCATGTTTTCCGGATTGATGCTGACGATCATAGGTGACATTCGCCATTTTGCGTAAACGTTTAGAATGAAGAATCCAGCGCATATCAAGGAACTACCGAAAGCGATTAACCAGAAGAATCTAAAATACATGTAATCGACACTATAAATTATGCTTTACGATTTTCCAAGGTATTTAGCTAATGATTTTAATATCTCATATCTTACAACGGTCGAATATTTATTATCGACAAAACACACGCCTAAGGCGCTATTTGTACTTGTTCAATTTCTATTTATGTGCTTGTATTGCTTATTTATTTAAAAATAGGCGTAGATTAATATCTATAATTAATTGCTTGTTTTTTTATTAGTACATTATTTTTACACTATTGGAAGCCATGAAATGAATGAACGAGTTTATCACTGAATACATAAAATACACGATTGATTAGATTGATAGATTGGAAGTTCTAAGTTTTACCCACCGTTCAAGCCATGTCAATTTTTTTTCGCCAATGTAGCGAAGACCGTGTAAGGTAGAAGTTAATAAGTATTCTCTCATGTCTTGACCAAGGGAGCGGTAGAAGTTTACAAATCGTGAAGACTTTTTCTGTGTAGAGAATTATAATATTAGAGTTTAAGTTAGTTAGATATGATGCAACGCACTTATTGGCAAATTAAATTTATTTTGAAAATATGTTTCAAGTACTATGAAAACGGCAAGAAAATATTTCTTAGATTTGAGTTAGAAAGCTTTAAACGCTCTAGATTATATTATGTATAACTAGCTGACCCCGCAAACGTTGTTTTGCCATAAATGTTATTACACGTCTCTACGCCTTATGGTTCCAGAGATATCGTGATGAGTCAATATATGGGTGGAAATGTCTTTTATATATATATAGATTATTGCTACAATGAGATACGATTGTATATACAAAGTAGGTATATTATATACCTTTGTAACAGTTTATAGATTTAATATCGTAATATATACTTACATATAATAAAATGGTAGGAAAGTCAAAACTGTACATTGAATATTTTTTTAAAAGAATACTTGGGGTGTGATCTACAATCGATACCGAAGCCAAAAATATAGTTTTTAGAATTTTTATCTGTTTGTCTGTTTGTCTGTATGTATGTCCGGGATAAACTCAAAAAGTACTGCATGGATTTACTTCAAATTTGGCACGAATATTATTAAGAAGTTGGGTCAGAACATAGGCTACATATTATCACGCTATCACCTACGGGGAACGAGCAGTGAACGCACGCAGACAACGTCGCGGGCAGCAGCTAGTATAAATTAAACTAAAGTCGTAAATATGATTTCTAAGCTTACAAAAGATTGTTTAAAAATTAAGATTTAATTAATATCTTAAAACAGATTCGAAAATAACTTACTGACCTCGGTCTTATTGCGGGTTAACGGTTTGATTGTATTCCACTCATACCACGGGTTCGACGTTGATTGAGTAGCCCAGTTGGATGGCTAAGTAATGATAAATATTCGTTAATTGAATTAATTGCTGTTTCATTAATCAAATACTTCGAGATAAAGGCACATGCCACCGACTTTGGTCTAACATGATTAATTTCTAATATGGTAGTTTAATTGACGGCTATTAATAGCTCATTGATATATTTAAATAATCCTTTAACATACCACTGTAAAGGCTTCCAGGGACGACTTTTTAAACTTTGTTTTGTGTCTAGTTACCATTTTTCTCAATTTTTTTTTAATAATTCAGTATTTAAAGTGTGTTTTGTAGAGAAATCTAATCAAGCACGTCTGGACAGCAATAAAGAAAAGCTACAAATTTCCATGATCTAACCTAATTTCACATTGTCAATGTTTGTGGTTTAATCATTTGATGGCGGACATGACAAATCGACCTTGATCCACCTTAGTTTACATTCGATGACAAAATTACACATTTTACAGTTATTCGTTGTACCGGACCTCATCAATGTAGATAATTATTGGTCTGAATACCGTACCTGAGACCGTAAATATTACACTATTTGCCGCTATTACGATAATACTTAATTTCACGTTTGCATGCGAATAAACTTGATTAACGATACATTTTCTATGAATATCGATTTTAAAATAATGGTGTGTTTTAGACAATGTTACATAAAGGTAGTATTAACTCTTTAATATGTTTCGTGTTAAATATAGCGTTACTGTAGAATGTTATAAATAATGTACATATATTGTAATCATTAGCTTTAGACATGGTAATCACATTAACTTTTTTATGTGTTTCGTGTTAAATAAAGCGTCACTATAGTAGGTATCTACTACTATATTTATTGCAGTAACTGTGTTCATTTTAAACGTTTGGGTAGCTTCCAATATTTTAACTTTAATTTTCACATCACAACCAAGTTCAAAATAGGAGAAGAAAGTTTCTGAAAATTAACTGTTTATTTTTTAACCAACTTGAAAAATAGGAAGAGTTTCTAAATTTCCGTACCGGGTGTATCGATTTTGATTATTCTTTTGTATTCAAAAGCTGGTGCTTATGATGCGGTCCTATTGTCATTTGAGCGAGATCTGACAAATAGTTTTTGAGTCACAGGTAATCCCTGCGAGTGTGTATTAATCTGACTATTTTTTCCATTTAGTCACGTTAACGATGTAGGTACACATTTTATTACTAGTAGATGTAAATTGAAGAGGTTTTTTTTAGTTTGAGAATAAACGTAATTATTGGTCTTCTATTATTATATTCATATTTATTAATTTTATTTTCGATTCATCCTTTTCTATTTGGAATCAATTATAAGGAACATTATGGTTCCATCTGATTTTATATGAAAATATTTATATATTTTATTTGATTTATATTCATATATTCTGTTATATAAGTATTTCGATTGAATGCAGACGTATTTAGAGTAAAAAAGAGTATAAATACATATGTCTGTAAATCAAATAATAATATATTATAATAGTAAAAATATTACTTTTAAATAAACTTTTTTGTTTAATATTTTTGCATTTTTTATTTTAATTTTTTTTTGCAAAATAATGGTCATGTAAATAATGTAAAATGTTTTATGGAATATCTTGACAAAGTATTTGTATTTCATACCTAAATTGATTACATTGGTTGGTTAAACAGTAGTTTTGTCAAATAAAACTAGTTTTCAATATTTTTGGTTATATTTCGTTTACGCATACATATAATTATTTATTATGTACAAAAAATCGTATAATAGAAATTTCTTAGAGAAAGTAACAAAAGCTATAGGAAGAAAAAGTCCGACGCACTAGCACTTTGAAAATATGACTAAACGAAGAAGAGATCGAAGGAAAGTGGGTATCCCAACGTTTCTCCAGGATGTCACCTGCCCGCGCTCATCGAGAAAGTAACACCCTAGAGATGCCCCGGAGAGCTACCCAGAAAGGAATGACGGTAAAGAAATCACCAGCGCTGCTGGGGGTGAGCGGGAGCAGCGTGGGCAACTTGGGCATGAGCCGCTAAGTGAGCAGCACGGGCAGCAGCTACCTCAGGGGTCTCCAAGATACCAGCACCGTTATGGGCAAGTCTGATTTGAGCGGGAGGGCCTTGCCATGAGGGGGCACCGTTCCATTTCTGTTGAGGAGCGTCCCACTGGTTGTGGGCGGGAGCGTTCCACTGGTTGTGGCTAGGTGCGCTGTTGGCAGCAGAGAGAGCAGCGAGGTGGGCAGCACGAGCTTGCGCTACTTCAGGGGTTTCAGCGACGGGGGCGGGAGCGTGTCCGGCAGCGTTCCATGCGGGGGCAGCGTTCCATGCGCGGGCAGCGGGGGCAGAGTTCCATTGGTTACCAGAGTCACCGTTCCATTGGCCTGAGTTGTCGTTCCATTGGTTACCAGAGTCACCGTTCCATTGGCCTGAGTTGTCGTTCCATTGACCAGAGCGGTCGTTGTTCCATTGGCCAGAGTTGTCGTTCCATTGGCCAGAGTTGTCACTCCACTGTTGAGAAGGAGCAGCGTTCCATTGTTGAGCAGCACCACCGTTCCATTTTTGTTCACCACCCTGCCAGTACTCTTCG
The DNA here is from genome assembly GCA_905220545.2 of Melitaea athalia. Taxonomy (NCBI): domain Eukaryota; kingdom Metazoa; phylum Arthropoda; class Insecta; order Lepidoptera; family Nymphalidae; genus Melitaea; species Melitaea athalia. The sequence goes on from HG992196.1 coordinate 14,523,002, forward strand.
TTGTTCCAGCGGGGATCGTATGAACCGTCGTCTTGTGGGTTGGGGTCTTTTTGGGCTGCTTTTTGGAGAGCGGCGTAGTGGGCTGCCCGCGCCTGTGCAACTTCAGGTGTGTCTAAGATGTTGCGTCCGTCCTGAGACAGAGCAATGTTGGCCGGAGGACCGGCCCAACCGGCATGGGCTCCACACGCCAGCGCCAGGCAAGCAATAACAATCTGTAAATAAAACAAATAGTTTTCGTAAATGAAATTAATTAAGACATATTTAAATTAAGGTACTTAAATAATTTTATAACAGAACAAAAAGAAATAAATTGTGTAAAGGAAAGATATAAATCACTATCAATCTCCTAAGAGTATCATGTTGTTGGGATGGTATTTATAATAGAGAAATTTGACGCAAAGAAAAATGAAAAAGTTTTATTTTAATGCAAATACTTGGTTATTATAAAAAAAACTCATTAGTAATATACGAGTAGGTAAGTAACAAATTACTTATAGTCAGAGAGAACATTTTATTACCTTTGAAAAAGATTAATGTTATTAATACTAAAATAGTCACAAAAGGTACTCAAATTATATACAATTTAATGCTCTAACCATATATACGTTATGAAGCATTTATATAAACATTCTCTATTTACAAAAAACCAGACATTTAAAATATGACTATTAAGAACCTTGAAAATTTACGTAACTACAGTCATTAAAGTGTAAAAAAGTTTATTAATCACACATTTTTTTACACTCTACAACGATTACTTGAATTTAATAAAATTAACCGATTGAAAAGGTACAAAGACCTACAGCATAACTCAAGTGTTTACTACATACCGGTATTTAATACGAAATGAAAGCCCTTGGATTGTGAGAAATAGCAATGTAAATGACGCTTAGAAGTATGTAGCATTATTGTGCAGTACATTCTACATAAGGGTAACTACGAGTACTACAACATTATCGACGTGACAAACAAAATTAATGTTACTAATTGCTTGTAATGCTATAAAAATTCTCCCTATAATATTTTTCATTTAGCAACCCTAAATGACTTTATATCAAAGCTTATTGCTTATTATGTTATATTGTTAGTAATGAAAACATTAAAAGAGTATCACTACCGTTAAATAATTACTGTAGTACTAAAATCAATTTAAAGTCATTCTATGATATATACTTAATCTTAATGATTCTAGTAATCAATTTAACACAAGACCTTCAGCTACTGTCAATCATGTGAAAAATAATATTGGCGAAAATCTAATAGAGTCATTATGGTATTTGCGGCGAGTTTATGTTCAGAATCACGTAACGATGTCAGGGGCTTGCGGTCATGTCATCAGCCAACTGTGCGAGATAATTAAATCACTGATTTAGATATCACACCAATGAACCAGAACAACCCGATATCGCTCTATAAGCTTATCTATCTATATACATGAAAATTAATAGCTAAAAATATTGCTAAGTTAAGTGCGTAATTCAAGAACGGCTGGAACTTTCCGAAAATTTTCCGAATGCATTGTAGAAGTTTCTTATGGAATGAAAAAATTAGAAAACTACGCAGAGCGTTTGAAAGTAACAGAAAACGTAACGATTATTTAAACTTTACGTTTCGACGGACAGGACAACGTCCGTCGGATTAAATAATTTGTTGTAAACTTTTATCACGTGGTAAAAGAATAAAAGCGTCTTGTAAAAGCGATGTCTAAATTGTATGAACAATGCAAGCACGTGAAGTTGCAAAATTTCAGATAGCATCGCACGCTGTTGCGCTTGAAGCGACCTTGTTTCAGACCTTCTGCCGTGTATGGTGAAATTAATGCATTGTGCATGACTACCCAATGAGATCTTAATTTTGTTGAAGTCATAATTCCCTGTAGTGATAAGCTTTACAATTTCGTGTGATTTTCGTTATGATTGGAATCTACGTGTGTGCAACGAAGTGAAATGCATTCTAGAATTAAGTTTATTGTAAGTAAAGTACCTACTATAATTAATATGAAATCACTTAATTCAATTTGTATTAATAGAAGTAAACAAAGAAATAAATTGGTGCGTAGATGACAACACGCATAAAAACAAAGCAAGAACGCTTTCGTATATAATTTAAAACCAATAAAAGTAAAGTAGTACTAAGTGAATGGCGTCAAGGTCTGAAGGCTGTCCGAAGGTCACGGAGCAGGAAGGCAACCTTCCGGAACTGCCCACCGTCATATTGTGACTGGTTTCCCTCGCATATCAATATGTCGCTTGTTTTTATTTTTATGTGTCTCGTTGCTAAATGAACTTTTCTTGCCCTTTCAGCAATTATTTGAAATGTAATCTATACAAATAAATAAAATTGGAGTGTCTGTTTGTAATATTAAAATAACCGCTTTTTACTAAATGCATATGGATGTATAAACGGAACATATAACAAAATAATATTTTTTACAATTTTTGTCTGTCTGTCTGTCTGTTTGTTCCGGCTAATCTCTGAAACGGCTGGACCGATTTTGACGGGATTTTCACTGGCAGATAGCTGATGTAGTAAGGAGTAACTTAGACTACTTTTATTTTAGAAATTTATTTATATCATAACTCTGCGAACTGAACAATAACTTTTTTGTTAAATTCCACGTGGACGAAGTCGCGGGCACAGCTAGTTAATTTATACATTTGTATTTGTATTACAGATATCAATCGACATATAATTTATAAAATGTTTTGTTAAAACCTTAGCTTCCCATTCACATCCCTTACTGTTGCAAGTATTAATTTGTTATGCCTTAAAGTTCAGATAAATAGGTAATCTTATTAGATGTGGGCGTTTTATAATTTTACATAATTGGTATACTGATACAGCAAGTTGACGCGTAGGCATGCCCTTCTAAATTAGCGTGCAATGGAATGCAGACAAAAAGCAAGCCAGTGAGTGGCGCGGGCGAGGCGAACGACAAGCGTGGACTTATCCGGTAGCCTCCGGAATATTGTCCAATGATTTATGCTTCACTTTTCAATTTATTTTAATTAAGCCCTCTTAAACAGATTCAAAACGAATTACGTGCTTATACTGTCAAAACATTCAAACTCAGAAACAGAAATTACCGAATTAGTTTAAAATAAAAATAATTTTTAATTTTCTCACGGAATAACTTTACGGCCAGTTATTGCTTTCTTAAATTATTTTTGGAACATATTTACTTAAAATCTATTTCGATAAAGATAAAAGCGTTAATAGAACTAGCGACTAGCGTACAATTAACGCATGATTTGTTAATGCTTAATAAACATGAAAACCTCAACCTTATTACTTGAAGATTAAACTGCAGACAACGAGACATATGAGTACTGGCCGTAACACTGGCCATAATGACATTGTACGCCTAAATGGGTAATTAAAAGAGAACGAGTTAATAGGTGATAGCTGATTCATTTACCTTACTCTGTTTGGGCGTTTTTCGTGGTAATTACGATTGTTCATTATCATAAGAACTTTTTTAAGTTAACAATATCAATTACAAATTCCTCGATCCTGAATGAATGTAAAAAAAACTACGTAGGGACATTGTATACAAGGACCATATTTTTCTTACGAATGCATAATTTAATGTGATGGTGGATGGTGGAATTTGCGACTTCCTATGCGTAGAATTGAGCTATATTTGGGACAAAACTCGAAAAATAGTCTATTACCACTGTACTCCATTCAGTTTCTATGTCAAAATTCTGAATTCAGCTGAATATGAATTTATGCATTATATCAGTCAGACCAAATGGTCAAAAAAAAAAAATACAAAAAAATATTTATGTAGTCTTGTTTAATTAACCAACTTGGGTTATTTATCAGTTTGACAAACTCTAAGTTTTAAACCATGAAGTAGTCGAGAATCATTTTATATTAAGGGTTAATATCATAATAATAAGGTGGATGCTGGATGGGTATACGGCCTACTTCAGGAAAAAGACCTACTTCTCGCCTCTACGCATTTTTTGTTACATTAATGTTTTACAATGAACTGACGCAATCCACTTGCTATGAATTGCATCAATCGATAGGTTTCAATGTCATTGAAACTCGTACGCAGCAGGGTGGCGTCTATTCGTCGGTCTATTCGTGCTCTGATTCGCTGCGCTTGAAACCTTGTAACGATAAAAAGTTGCTGGCCACTTGCTTCGCGTACTTTTATATATTTACCACTACTCTACTGTAATTGTAATAATTATATATTTTTGAATTTTTTTGACAGTACAGATGTTGCCGTGGTCTGGGTGTTTATTTGTGCAGTCCTTGTGGGTCTCCCCCACCGTGCCTCGGAGAGCACGTTAGGCCGTCGGTCCCGGTTGTTATCATGTACAGCTGATAGCGATCGTTACTCATAGTAGGGAATATATCCGCCAACCCGCATTGGAGCAGCGTGGTGGATTAAGCTCCGATCCTTCTCCTACATGGGGAAGAGGCCTATGCCCAACAGTGGGATACTACAGGCTGAATCGTGATCGTGAAATTTTTTTGGATTCTAAATTTGAAATGTTTAATAAATTTTTCAGTAACGATAGCTTAGGAAGGTTTTATCGTAATTTTCTTTCACGTAAATATTTCGGTTGGAAATTTTGACTAAAATAGTTTTTACGTTAAATATGTGTTATATTTTTTAAGCTAAATAGTTTTATACTATTACTAGCTGACCCCGCAAACGTTGTTTTGCCATTTATGTTATTAACCCCCGCAACCCCCTCTTGTGGGTGGAATTTTGTAAAATCCGTTCTTAGCTGACCTTTACTTGGCGAAAGGAATATTCCTACCAAATTTCAAGTCTCTAGGCCTTATGGTTTCAGAAATATCGTGATGAGTCAATGGGTGGAAATCTCTTTAATACATATAGATTTTGAAACACATTATGTAAAGAAAGTTATTAAAATATTTGGTAAATGTTTCGCTTATAATTGAGCGTAAGCGTGCTATATGCATATGAGGAAACTATTACAAGTGGAGCGAAAAGTAAAACTACTTCAGTGACAATGACCCGCGAGTCGCGTGCAGCACGGCCGCACGGGCGCGATATTTTTTAATTTACGATATTTTAGTTACGCTAATTTTCTTTCAGTCAGTGTAACAACATTTGAATATTCAATAATATGTTCATATCTTCAAGTACTGCAACTATTATTTACAATGAGGACAATAGAGTAATCACAAAAATTCAATTCTTTAAGCTTCTGCTCTTGATAAAGATTATAAATTTAATATGACATCACAATATTAATATAAGACTATTTATTATTTTATTTATATTGAATGTTTACAATATCTTTGACGCTGTTAACAATATTAAATTAGTATCGATTGCCTGTGAAAGATACAGCTTATTTTGCTGACATGAAATTGGTTAAGTATTCGTTGTAGGCAGGGTGGAGGTCAGTTATCCTGCAGCTTTGTATTGTGATTAGGCAAGGTTTGACAAACTGCGGCGACTAGTCAGGTAAGTCATAGCAATAAATTAAGTATAAAACATTAAAACCACCACCGGCGCGAAGTAAATCATTCGAAACTTAGAACACTATTAGCATAAGTGATATACACTACAATGTTTCATTGCAATCTATTAGTGACAAAGGTCTTAGGGCCTTTTTCTTAAAGAAATTAATAGAAGAGATTAAGAGTGAAAAAAAAACAGTTACTTACCATGGGTCTCATTTTAAAATAAGAAGTGAAGCACAGAAGTGAAAGAGAGAAAGAGTTATAAATATATATTTATTGTATTTTATATTTTTTTTATATAGCGCTGCTGAAAGACTAGTGTCTTCCAGGAATCGCTATGTTGAAGTGCAACTTGCGTCTGATTGAAATGAGGGCGGGAGCGTGCTTTTATAGTTCGACTCGTGCGCAGAGGGGGTGTTCGCGGAGCGCGTGAAAGTATTGGGACATGCCATTGATAATAGGCGAATATGATAGAATACGGTTTTCAATGGCAGAATTTTTGGAGTTTTATTTTTGAAATTAATATAGACGGATATTTTTATGGGTTTCAAAGTCGATGGTGTAATTATAATACTTAGAATATATATTTGATTAAGATGTAAATTGAGATTGCGTATTGGTGTTTGGTATTTGCTAAATATTTCAAATAAAATACAATTTAAACGTTTTATTTAATAACGTTTCGTTATGATTAAGATTTTGAATGTAATTGCTTCATTGTTATTGTGAATTAAGTTAATTTTTAGTAATTATGGAGAATAGATTAGGTAAATAAAGATTTACTTTTATCAATAAATACTGAACTTCAAAGCCTGTAACAGCCCTTAAAGTCCCATAGCAGGGCAAAGGCCTATTTGAAGATAGTTAGACCTTAATCCGATACTCTACTTTATTCATGTTTAGTTTATAAATGTCTCAAATTTTCTTTTGAAACTGACAGGTTTTCTTCTTCATTCTTCTCATTTCTATTGCCACCGATTATGTTGAGAAGCTGATCAGTATTTCGATTATCAATTATTATTTTCCTTTTATTATTCTTATTAATTAATTGATTATTTTTCGTAATATTTTGTTATTTCTATTCTAGGTCATATTCAACTTGTTTATTTTGCACTTCCTGTGAGTTTTAGTTACTATGTTAGATTAGGTTGGTTTGAGATCTTGGAAAATTTGCTGAAGGATTTTTTTTACTAGACACTTAAAATTAAGCTCATTTATAAGTTATAACATAGCATAACATAAAAATACACTTTGTTGTACATCAACCACCAACAGAAATAATACATATCAGATTGATTTTAACAAAGTATCAAGGGCGGCCTTATCGCTGAAAAGCGATCTCTTCCAGGCAACCTAGGGGCAGAGGAGATGGTATTGTGTCGATGTAGGGTGTACAATTGTGTTAAATAAATAAGATCCTAAGCGATTTTTTTCTTTTATTTAATTGTGTCATTTTAGTAATATTTTTTCTATTGATAGGGGTTGTCTCTAATAAGAGATCACTTTTAGTGATAAGACCGCCTTACTTAAATACTTAACATTATTTTTTTCTTTAATAATAAAATAATAGTGCAATAAAGTATTAAACAAATAACTTGAAAATAAAAAAATATATATTTATTATAAATTAAGTCGCCTTGTATGTCAATTCTCTATAGTAGTATACTAGCGGCCGCCCGCAACTTCGTACGCGTGGTGTTAGTTATTTCCAAATAATTTTTAATTATATTCGAAAAAGCTAAATACGAATTTTTAGAATCAGTGAGACCGATGGTTAATATTTTTCATTGGACTTTCACACAAACTACCATGCCCTGTTTTAACCCCAAAAGGGGGTTGCTTTCTAAAGATACATTATTAGTACACCTCAACACCATCTATAGAGAATACATTTTGAATTTAAAGTCTCTTACTTCAAAAACATAGGACTTTCATACAAACTTCCAACCCCCGTTGTACTCCTTAGGCGTGGAGTTTCGTAAAACCCGTTCCTAGAGATGTCTACTCCCTATAAGGAACATACCTGCCAAATTTCAAGTTTTTAGGTGTTATAGTTTCTGAGATTTCGTGACGAGTCAGTGAAATTTCTTTTTTATTTACCTACATAAATATATAGATAGGTCATAATATTTCGTTTTCAGAAACCTTTCTGCTTTTAGCGTATTAAATAATTTTAGTCCTAAGTGTTAAAAAGTATTAATTTGTATAAGCTAAGATATAACTATTGCCCAGCGGCTATGTACTTACTATATTTTATATATAGTATATGTATTTCATGAAACGACAAAAAATTGTTTTACAATTATTTGTTTTATAATTGTTTTTAATCGAAATAAAAAAAATAATATTTCAGTTTTTGTATTGGAGATATTAAACCTTCTTTTATTCACAGTTGAGTGGTTTCTTTTTAAATTTTTATTATACATTAACAATTTAGATCTAGCGGCCAGATATGATTTTATTAATCATACATTCAAATTGAGTCATTAATTCATTACACAATTCATATTTAAAGTTCAGTGGCGTAGCGTGCCTTGGAGGGGCCCCGTATCAAAATTAGTTGGGGGGCCCAAATGAAGGGTAACGATTTCTCACAAAATAAAAAAAATGCTTGCATTTAATTAAAATAAATATTTATTTAATATAAGTTATCACTTCCTCCTAGAATAGACAATAGTGACAAGTCTGATAGCCGTTCCTGTCTCGTCGTTAGTTTTGAAAAACTTCTTTCAGCTGTTGCGGTTATAACTGGAAGGGTCAAGAATAGAAAGCATGATGTAATAGGGTACTTTCCGTTGTGAAAAATAAATTATAACATTTGATAAAAATTAAAATTAATATAGAAATACACCTAAATATTTTGATTTGGAATCATAAAAGCACATTATTGATTTATTATATTGAAATTAAAAGTCGTATATTTTAATCTGTATATCACGTGACCTAAAACACGAGCCGCCATGGTGTGACCTCATAAGGGCAATAACAAAGTTCTGTCAGTGCTGTCAATAGCTATCTATATCAATAATATCTATCAATTTTAACTTCAAGGAGTAATAGTTGTGTTCTTTCGTATAATAACTCTTCATATCTTATTCCAACTGAAATAATATGCATTCATTACTAATTTGTTGATGGTTGTCATAGTAATTGTAGGTTATGTTACTCTCTTACATACGTCAAACACTTTTGTTATTGCACATATTACGTCACCAAAATTGCTGTAGCGTTTTCGCGGTAATAAAAAAGGTTTAAAATTTAATTTAATTTTATGGCATGAAAGCGTGTTTATTTTGCCGAAATATATTTTTTTGTGGCTTTTTATTAGAAAATCAACATTTTGAAGTACTTTTTCAAACATAGTGGAATACCCTATTACCAAACGTAAAACTGGATGCAAGACTATTGAATTTTATCAGCAACAATTCCGGGAGTTCCTTAATGGAATGAATTTTTTGAATTTCTGATTTTACATTTTAAGCATGTTTTCAGAGCAATTGATTGTTACTGAAGATTAACTGAATCCTGCAATAACCGATGAAGGATGTTGCTAACTTTTGGGCGCACGCTTAACTCGGGAAAAAGGGGATTCCTTTTTTTTATTTTTGTCATTTCTGAAGTGGAAACTCTATAGGCACGTTTGACAGTTATTTTGTATGTTTTTTTACCGGAAAGCACGAGATTAAGTGACATCGTGGATAACATTTTACTAAGTTTGCTTAAACACATTATGGGCCTCTGTAGCCCGGGGCATCCGTACCATTGATACGTCTGATACGGTGGTAGCTACGCCCCTGCAATGCAATCTGAATCACTCACAGAAGCTAACTGCTGAAAAAATGAAGAAATTTTGGATATTTTTTTTATAACCTACTCTCTTTTCTGTCTACCTTTTCTTTTCATAGCTCCACTGGGATAATCTCTTTTCCTTTCACTCATTCTTTTCACAAACCACAGTAATTAACCAATAAGTAATGAGAAGTACAAGATTGTATTGTATTAAAATGTAATAACGTAACGGCGTTTGGCAGGCTTCGTCGAGTCTTCACTTCGAAGATTCCGCAATGCTTGAAAATAAAAGTCTTCGGGCAATGCGTCCTGCCTGTGTTAACATACGGAGCCAAGACGTGGACACTGACAAAGGGACTGGTACACAAGTTCAAAGTCGCTCAACGTGCAATGGAATGGGCTATGCTTGGGGTTTCTCTCAAAGATAGAACTAGAAATGAGGCTATCCGCGAGAGAACGAAAGTAACCGACATAGCCCACAGAATTAGCAAGTTGAAATGGCAGTGGGCTAGTCATCTGTGTCGCAGGACCGATGGCCGTTTGCAGCAGACGTGTCTTGGAGTGGAGACCGCGTCTTGGCAAACGCAATGTAGGACGTCCTCCGGCCCACTGGAGCAACGATCTACGTAAGACTGACGGTGTAGGCTGGATGAGGATTGCGGAAAACCGGGATATCTGGCGCGAACTTGACGAGGCCTATGTCCTGCAGTTTACTGCAATGGGCTGAACTGACTGCCTGACTGACGGACTGTGATAACGTATGAACCGAAATGAAATAAAACACGTAAATATTCTTCTCGTAATATGCATCTGTTATTGCGGGATTCCCCCGTTTAAGTCACTCACTGATGTAGGATGTTGCCAACTTTTGGGCGCATGCTTAACTCGAAAAAAAAAGAGATTACTTTTTGATTTTGTCATTTCTGAAGTGAAAACTCTATAGGCACGTATGACAGTTTTTTTATATATGCTTTTCCCGGGAAGCATGAATTTAAGTAACATCGTGGATAATATTTTACGATTTTTTTTGCTTATAGACGTTGGGGGCCCCTGTAGGCCGGGGGCCCCGTATCATTGATACGGCTGATACGGCGGTAGCTACGCCCCTGTTAAAGTTGATTTCTATTAGAAACATTTTCAAATGTTCTTTTAAAAAAATATTAAAATTATTTCAAAAACAATTTTTTAAAACGTATAAAAATTACTTACAATTAGTTAAACCCTATCTTATGTTATAAGAGTCGTGGGTTCGATTCCCCGAGCAATAAAAAGGTATATAAAACAAATCAGCCAGATGTATATAAAACAAAGTCGTGTTAGCTACACCATTTATAGCTCAAGAACGGCTGGACCATTTTTTATAATATTTGATGTTTTCGGATTTCTTTGTCCAGAATAGGATAATAAGTATTAACGACATTGGAAAATTGACGAAAAAATTAAAATAAGGGATAAACAATTTTCCAATACAAAATGTTCATTGGGGGATAAAACGTAACACTCCACGTGTTACGATGTTGTAACTGTCAAACATTCAATTTTCATTTTACCGCGCGTCGTTACGGTATAAACTCTGTCCTAAAATTTTATATTTTTTAAATTAAAGAACGTATTTAAATAAAGGTTTCGAATCGAAAATATAATATTATATCCACAATATTCGGATAGCATCGTATTTTAGATTTAAAAAATGTAGAATATAACAGTAATGAAAAAAGGTTGACATATTTTCGTTCAGAAATTTATTTTGTGTAAAGTAAGGAAAGTATATCAAAAGTTACTTAAATATACAACAAGTTGCAAATGAACAAATGACTTAATAAAAAAATCTAAATCGATTGATCTCACTGAATCATTCCGGATTAATCTGTCAATCTAATTAGAGTCAATATATTATATAAATACTAGCGTCGTCTTGCCGCTAAACGCTATTAAAAATAGGGGTTGGTGGCACAAGGGTGAAAAATTAGGGATGTATGTATTTTTCAATACCAAATCTTATTAAAATAAAAATCAGGGTATAAAAAATAGATGTTGGCCGATTCTCAAACCTACCCAATATGCACACAAAATTTCATAAAAATCGGTCCAGCTGTTTCGGAGGTTTCGGATTAGGAGTGATATCCAGGACGCCTGGGTAGGCCCGGGTCCTAGACCATATGTCGGACTCAGCACTTGGGGATGCTAATACCGTACTAAACCCTTGCGGGAGCCTTCAGCCGCTTTATTGGGGGGTCCCGGATCTGCAGGCAACAGGATCCCTCCAGCGACTCGGCGAAAAGGCTAGACTTCTCCTCCATGGGGACTATCCGGCTCACCTCTGAACAGTCCCGACGAAGCCGTGTCTAGCAGGACCGGGTTAGACCATGTATTATGTGTTTTTTAACATATTCACTTATTTATTTTGAAGAATTTAATAACTAAGAGTAGACACATGCAACTTAACGTTACATATACAAAACTATAACCTTCCATGCTTGAATGAAGCTCTATTACCTTTTGATAATGAAAATAACATATTCTCAAACCAGTTTTGTGAAGTATACGTTTCCACCTAGCTATATCTAAAGTCTTGTTTACATTCTAGACTTTTTTTATTCAGTGCTCGCAAATTCGTTCACCATGAAACATTTTGATCTTCTCTCCTGAGAGAATAAGAGACCACTTTGTAGTGATAAGACCACCCGTTGCAGGCAATGTAATTTATTTATGTAATTGTTATATGTTACTGTATGCAATAAAGTTATTTATTATTATTATAAAATTTCGGGTTACAAAGAACCCAATATCTCAAAAACTCGAGTAGTATGACTGGTGAAGCCCCTCAAACTGACAGATGATCACAACTAAATAATACTGCTCTCAAGCAGTGTTGTGTTCATGTGGTGAGTGAGCAAGCCAGACTTCCTGGGTAGGGTATGGAGTTGGGATAGGCAACGCGCTTGCAATGTTTCTGGTATTGCAGGCCTCTAGAGGCTACGGGATCCGTTTAGTATCGGCCGGACCATACGCTCGTTTGCCACCTTTGTAGTTTAAAAAAAATATAGGATACAGCATAACCCTTAAACCTAACTCGTAGTATGAATTCTAACCATTACAAGTTTCATTCAAATTAATTAAATAGGTTGAGTTTGATGCATAGCCAAGGTACAGACAGAGACAGACGCCAAAAAGCGAAAAAGTAGGTACAATTTTGGCTTTACTGTCTTGCAAAAAGAAACACATATTTTAAAAGTATAGAATTGAGTTTCGTTTCAAGCATAGATTTTTTTATTATTTTATTTTACTTATTGCGTTATGACACCGTTGAAGTCTTTATAATGAGAACGAAAAAATAAATAAATCACTATGACGAAAGAACATAAAATCATAATTCATGTGCATATAATTATATAGTGTTTATTATATCAAAGACATATTATATTATTCATCATACCATACGTTTTATATATTACACTAATATATAAATAGTGTAATAGTTTTATTTTGTGAAATGATTTATGATTACAACATACACACGTAATTAATAATTATGCATACGTTTGACTAACATTTATTAAGATTTATTATTTTAACTGTAATTAAATTACGATCTAGTAGTATTGACGATATTGTTAATTTATTGTACAAATATAATTTTATACGAGTAGTCTATTGGAATTAGTTTAATTTTGGACCATAAAAATTCCTTCACAAATAAATAATTATTAAAACATACGAGTACATAAATGTTTTTAACACACACACTCGGTCGTTTGTTCCTAAGGCGAGCAACTTAATACTTAGTCTTGTGTTATAGGTAACAGCCGACTGTTATAGGTAAATTTTTTCTTGATAAATATACATAAAAATAATACATATATAAATATATAAATACAAATACTACACTCAGACTCAGGCGGGAATCGGATCCGCAACCCGCGGAACAGAAAGCAAGCCTCTCTACAAACTGCACCAACGGGCTAGTCAACATAAAAAAAACCTTTCTGAATTTTTGTGAACAAAAGGTGATTTTTCATATTTTGATTTACTTAACATTAAGAATAAGAAATCTATACATCAACTTACGTAATATTTGATATATTACATCAGTCTATCAAGTTAATATCTATGACAGTATTGTTTCTCAATTAGGAACTATAATTATTTACTAGAGCTTGGTCCAATACTACGAACGTAAAGGGCAATATAGATAAGAGTAATAAATTATGCGTTAAGGCGGTATGCCAAGCAAATAACCTTGAGCATTCGATCCCTCTTTGCCGCACCCCACCTCTCGCGGCACATCTAGCGGCATTTGGTTACAACTTACGAATACACGTAAAAATTACAGATCTAGGGATCCGCAGACCGCACGGCATTCAATAAAAAAATATATTATTTTTTTATAAGAAATAAATGTTAATTGGTGCGTATATATTTTAGGTAATGAATTCAGTGACTACACTTACGTTCAATAAATACTAACAATGAAGTATAATTACTTAAACTTATAAATAACTAGCTGACCCGGCGAACTTCGTACCGCCTAACAGTCGATTCTTTAATTATTTTTTTTAAATACTTATTTTGCTATTCGGGATAACGGCAATTTGGGTCAGCTAGTAAGATAAAAAAAAGAAAAAAGAAAGTTGATAAGTCAATAATTACATTATGTAAAAAAAATAATTATAAATTAATATATTGACAAATATTGAGATTAATATTTATACGATACTAACGTCACTCAATTGCTATTCGGGATAACGGCAATTTGGGTCAGCTAGTAAAAAGATTAAAAAAAAGAAAAAAGAAAGTTGATAAGTCAACAATAGGGTATTCCACTATGTTTGAAAAAGTACTTCAAAATGTTGATTTTCTAATAAAAAGCCACAAAAAAAATATATTTCGGCAAAATAAACACGTTTTCATGCCATAAAATTAAATTAAATTTTAAACCTTTTTTATTACCGCGAAAACGCTACAGCCATTTTGGTGACGTAATATGTGCAATAACAAAAGTGTATGACGTACGTAAGAGAGTAACATAACCTACAATTACTATGACAGCCATCAACAAATTAATAATGAATGCATATTATTTCAGTTGGAACAAGATATGAAGAGTTATTATACGAAAGAACACAACTATTACTCCTTGAAGTTAAAATTGATAGATATTAGTATGTACACTAGCTGTTGACAGCACTGACAGAACTTTGTTATTGCCCGTATGACGTCACACCATGGCGGCTCGTGTTTTAGGTCACGTGATATACAGATTAAAATATACGACTTTTAATTTCAATATAATAAATCAATAATGTGCTTTTATGATTCTAAATCAGAATATTTAGGTGTATTTCTATATAAATTTTAATTTTTATCAAAATTTATAATTTATTTTTCACTACGGAAAGTACCCTATTACATTATGTAAAAACAAAAAAATATATAAATTAATATATTGACAAATATTGACATTAATATTTATACGATACTAACATCACTCAATTGCCTTTCCGGAACCCTTCCACTAACTCTTAAACTTTATTGTATGGTATTAAAGTTCAAATTGCCTTTTAAGTATTATTACGAATCTTTTGTATGGGAATATAGAAAAGTGTTGTTTTTAGACTTTTCAGGCAATTTTTTTTAATTTTTCTGACCGTAACAACCATCATCGTATTTCAATGAATATTATAAAAAAAGAATTAGTGAAATCGGTTCAGCTGATCTCGAGATTTGCGCTTAGCAACAAATTCAGCGATTCATTTTTATATACATATATAGAGATTTTTTTTTATTTTAACGTAGGTCTAGGTAAAAAGTAAAAACCTATAGGTACATGGTCAAATTAAATTAGCTAGCAAAACTCTTTATCATGGGTGTCGTTTCTATAATTTTCAAAGGTGCTAAAACCATTGTTTAGATACCTACACAACAATAGCGTTTTTAAAAAAAACTCAATAGTTTTAAATACACACACAGAGCGTTTTTTCACAATAAATAACAAACAAAAAAAAACTAACCCAAACAAAAGTCAACAAAAAATGCTAACAATATGCTAATTGCTAATAAATTATTATTGTTTACTAGCTGTGCCCGCGACTTCGTCCGCGTGGAATTAAAAAAAAATTATTGTTCAGTTCGCAGAGATACAAAATAAAAATAAAAGTAACAGCCTATTACATCAGCTATCTGTCTGTGAAAGTCCCGTCTGAATCGGTCAAGCCGTTTCAGAGATTAGCCGGAACAAACTGACAGACATACAGACAACAATAAATTGTAAAAAATGTAATTTTGGTATATGTACCGTGTATACATGGATATGCATTTAGTAAAAGGATATTATTTTATTATTACAAACGGACACTCCACTTTTATTTATTTGTATGTATAGAGTATAGACGTATAGATTTATAATATGACGTGAGCGTGCGCTAGCCGAGACGGTGACAAACGACACAAGCTTCTCCCTCCAAACCTTGCGGCAGACTGAATTCCAATACAACCGCGCTTGAGTACAGTAGTGAATACGCCCAGATTTTAGAAAAAAATCAATAACACATCAAATTTAGGTCTTTTCGAAAAAAATTTTCATGCGAATTGTTCCTTATTAAATTGTCAATCCATTAGTGTCGGTAGCAAAATAAAATAATGTTTACTTCACGAGGAGACGCACAGTATCAGTAATTATTTCTCATTTTTGTGGTTTCGTTGTAAGGCGATTATTTAAAATGTAATCCTTTAAAAAAATTAAAAAAAAGGACCATCATGTAATCAAAATTATGTAGAAATTAAATGTGTTTGTATTAGTTTTATATTTCTTTCCAATAAAAAGTAGATAGCTTCAAAAAACTGCACAAAAAACGGCTAGCGCGGCGTTTTGCCCCCCCAGGCGCCTTAAATTAAAAATTACATCCATTCTGAAAAAACGGAAGTGCCTCGCGTGCGTTAATCTCGTTTAACTTACCAGACATTTTATTATAATACATATTTCTTACTTCCTACTTTCTCAATTGTGTTAAAAATTATAAATAAATAAAATCTGCTATAAATTCAATTATATTGATGCAACCACTTAAGTTACCTCTTTAGCTAATATATTACTTCACATAAAAATAATAATCATTCAATAAAGCATATGGAGCCTGCCATCTGATTATGATTTTTATTATTGAAGTATAGATAAGGTAGAAAGATTACTCAAAAAGTATCATTTCATTATCCATTAAATTCAAATGGAACTACAAGACAAGTAAGAGTCATCAAAACAGGTAGGTATATCCATTGAAAAGTTATGCGGTATAATACAACGTAGATCGACAAAACATAGTCAAGTAAATACGCATTATTAGATATAACTCAAAAAATAGGTACT
Organism: Melitaea athalia; assembly: GCA_905220545.2. Taxonomy (NCBI): domain Eukaryota; kingdom Metazoa; phylum Arthropoda; class Insecta; order Lepidoptera; family Nymphalidae; genus Melitaea; species Melitaea athalia. The sequence goes on from HG992196.1 coordinate 14,539,614, forward strand.
TGTTAGATCTCAATTAAATTTAAATAGGACCACATAACACGAACCACCTTTCGATTAAAAAAAATCATCAAAATCGGTCCACCCTGTCAAAGGTTCTGAGGTAAGATAGATAAAAAAAGTACAATCGAATTGAGCGTCTCCTCCTTTTTTGGAGATGTTACTCGTATAAACGGAATTACTGTGTGATTAACTTTTATGAAGTTGAAGCCGCCAGCCGTGATGACGGTCAAGCGTGTTGTTTATTTTATTATTAAAATTCAGCGTTGTTTCGTCACCAATTGTACTTCTTTTGTTCTTTTGATTCTTCCATCTCTTCACTCTAGAACTCTCACAGTACATCACTAGATAGTTTGATCAAATTTGTATGAAGATGTAAGAAGTAGATGTATGTATGTAACTATGTATGTTTTTATGTATGAACATTGTAATTATTCAATACCAGATGACTCGATAAACTACGTCCAACGAATATTTTATTCGTATATGTCGATTTTATGTTCTTCTTTCGTCTTCAACGTCTTAGGGCACAGATAGAGGAAAAGTTTGCGAAACGCATGAATGTTTTAGTTATATCATATAATAAAAACATTTTTAATAATTTTTTGTTTGTACGGAACCCTCGGTGCGTGAGTATCGGCTGGATCAGCTAATGTAATACAAAAATTATACTGCTAGAAATGAAATATATTTATTACTACTGCTACTACTATATACATTTATACCAAGTTACGTTGCAGGCAGTTGTGAAACCATTATATGGGCTATAAAGGTAAATTTAAATAAAAAACGCATACAATATATTTATCTAACAACTACACATACCTACCTACGAAATAAGCGTTTATGTTACAATCTCGAATTTTTAAGCTGTTTGTTCTTTTGACCTCGGTAGACTTAATAATAGAGAAGTATTTGAAACTTTAAATTTTTTTATACATTAAGGACATCAAAAATCAACATACTTTAACCCTAAAATTGCTTTTGCGGCTTGCTTGATCGACAATCTATGTAAGATTGACGGCAGAGCCTGGCAATGGATTGTCGACAACTGGGAAGCTTGGCACGAATCTAGGCGTCCTATATCAGCGTACCTACTGCAATATGTTGAAGCGATGCAACATGGTGTATCTCCCTATATTTAAGATTTTTTTTAGATGGTAATCTTCTTTGTTGACTTCTTTATGGAAACTGCAAAGAAGTTTTAATATTACTAACAATATTGTATGCACAAATCAGATCTGTTCGAAAAGGTTTATCTTCCTTAAGTTCATTATTAACATTTATTACATTATATTTACATTTTAGCGCAATAATATTGAATTCGACGATTTGTTATAATATATAGGTTGTGTTCCAAAAAGGCATTTCATGCTTAACACTGACATTTACAACGCATTTCAACGATCGTGGAACTTGCGTCGAATTTATTTCTGTCGTTATTTTAAATACGAAGATATATTAAAGAAAAAAATGACATGTTACTTGTGAACATAAAATTAATATATAATATATAATTATATAATTATATAATTTATATAATTTATATAATATATAATTATATAATTATATAATTATATAATATATAATATATAATATATAATATATAATATATAATATATAATATATAATAAAGCTGAAGAGTTTGTTTGTTTGTTTGTTTGTTTGTTTGTTTGTTTGTTTGTTTGTTTGAACGCGCTAATCTCAGGATCTACTGGTCCGATTTGAAAAATTCTTTCACTGTTAGATAGCCCATTTATCGAGGAAGGCTATAGGCTATGTATCATCACGCTATGACCAATAGGAGCGGAGTCCACGCCGACGAAGTCGCGCGCAGAAGCTAGTATATAATATAAAGGCATGTATTTGTATTGCGTTATTTACTACTTAGCACGTTATATTAGTGTTTTTTAATCCGCTAACGTTACCCCAGCGTCAACACAGTTCAATCCCAGTAGCTCTGGCTACCTAGCTTACACACATTAGGAAAAAAAAATTGAGCAAGATTTGTCAGAAGTAAAAACTCTTTTTTGAATTAGTTCGGCAAACTAATTAAAAAAAACTTATTACAAAAAAACGAATTTAAAATACAAAAAAAAAATCCAACGTCACGCGGTGTTCCCAGGCGGTCACCCATCCAAGTACTGACCGCGTGACGCATTGCCGGGATAGCGGTCGCTCAAATTTTACCCCTCATACGCCTAAAGAAGTTTCACTTCAAAAATTGAGCAAGACTTTTCCCTTCTCTACATCATAAATTCTATTTTCTTTTAAATATTAAGTGTTATATTTATGATATCTACTTGTGTAATATATTATCCATTGATTTCAATTCTTTTAAACAGTCGTTAGTGGCGCGCACTTAACTGTCAAATTTGTCAAATTGCCTCAGGCCTAGGACGATAAGTTTTATTACAGTTTAATTAGTATTATATTTTATTACTAATAAAAACTAAACAAGCTCAATTGAAATATCAATGCTTTATAATAAAAGTAAAATAGTTGAGAAGTTTTTACATGTGTTTTTAATAAATTCCTTTAAAAAAGAATAATAAAAAATATGAAGATGCGTCGGATTGTGTGATAAAGATTGTGATTATTTACAATGTTTACAATATATTAATTTACAGTCATTTTAATCATATTTATTAAGTGAACTCAACACCTCAATATTCAATATAATTTTCATCACTCACTTCACTTCAGCCTATCACAGTCCACTGTTGAACATAGGCCTCCACAAGTTCGCGCCCGATATGATGACGCGTACTCATGTGTTTTGCCCATAGTCACCACGCTGGGCAGGCGGGTTGGTGACCGCAGGGCTGACTTGTATTTCAAAGCCAGCATGGATGGTTATCCCGCCATCCGTCGGCTTTTTAAGTTCCAAGGTGGTAGTGGAACTGTGTTATCCCTTAGTCGCTTCTTACGACACCCACGGGAAGAGAGGGGGTGGCTACATTCTTTAGTGCCGTAACCACACAGCACTAATTTTCATACATTTATATTTTAGTCAAGATAGTAGCAAAAACACATTAAGATAAATTTGTTATTTCTGTTGCCCGTATGTTTTTCGGATGTATTTTCCCCCTCACTATATCTTCTATATAAATAAAATTAATCTAAACCTGTTGCTAAGCGGAAAATTTAAGAATGACTGGACCAATTTAGCTATTTTTTAAGTCTTCACACCTGAGGATATACGAGTAGCACACATTTGAGAGATATCTAGGAATTATCGACTACGAGTAATAGAAAGAAGTAAAAACAATTATTTCTACAATTTTTATCTGTCTGTATTTTTGTTTCTTTAACGTTGCACAAAAGCGTTAACGAATTTGATACGGTTTTCGGATTACCTTTTACGCAGAAGGTCTCATTTAAAGTCTAGTATAGAATTTATCGTGCTTTTATTGTGAATTTAAATTGCTGCGTGGCTACGGCAAAGAATTTAGCCTCCCCCTCTCTTCCCGTGGGTGTCGTAAGAGGCGACTAAGGGATAACACAGTTCCACTACCATCTTGGAACTTAAAAAGCCGACCGATGGCGGGATATCCATCCAACTGCTGGCTTTGAAATACACAGGCCGAAGACGGGCAGCAGCGTCTTCGGTGCGACAAAGCCAGTCCTGCGGTCACCAACCCGCCTGCCCAGCGTGGTGACTATGGGCAAAACACATGAGTTCACGTTATTTTTGGCGCAAACTTGTGTAGGCCTATGTCCAGCAGTGGACTGCGATAGGCTGAAATGATGATGATGATGATAGAATTTATCTTGAAAGGTGTAGTTAATAATATTTAAAATTTTCTAATTCTAATGAATTGATTTTGAAATCACACGTAATGTGCAGGTGATGTCGTGGGTATTTTCTAGTAGATATGCTTTAGAGTATTATTTTATTGAATATCTTATTAATCTCTTTTATATTTTAAATTAAAACATATATTACCTACTCTTCTCGTTTACTTACGCAGATTTTAAATTATAATAAATTTTAATAGTCAGCCAATTTTAATGAAAAATAAAATAATTATTACGTTAGTATAATATATTATGCTTTATGAATTCCTTATTTTTATGAATTTCTTATTTTTATGCAGCAGCGTCATCGGTGCGACAGAGGTCTTGAAATAATTAAGGTCTCGAGAAAAAAGGTCGTAAGCGCCATCCAAAACGCGTCGCTTACGCCTTTTGCGCAGTAGTATATTCTATCTCAATCTCTCCCTATACAGTTGTGTGTTTGTTTCTTTACTGTGACGCATTTCCGTTTCATCGAATCACAAATTACAATGATTCTAAAGAAGTTTCACTTCAATAAGAATATTACTTACTTTGCTTCTCAAACGCCCGGTTTCCCGAAGGCTGATCAACGCAAAAATTAACTAATCACCTGTCAAATAGTCCGAGCTCCCTAGTAGGTACATTTTTTTCACTTGATTACTCTCAAGTTAATTTTCCGGGAGTAGCTTCATTTTGATGAAACGAACAAAAATTTCTTCTACGAAAACTCTCGATTGTGGTAGCTAACAGAGGTAGCAGGAGATAGAGCAGCAGTGACCGTAAGACCGACGACGACAAAGCGATTCATCGCGAGGTCATCGAAAATGGATTTTTTTCTGGTTTTTATTTTATTTTAGTTAGTTAATATCTATATAATTTAATAGTAATATTGTCCTACAAATTGCGTGGTACGCTCACTGCTGCTCTATCCCCCGCTACCTCTGTTAGCTACCACAATCGATAGTTTTCGTACAGGAATTTTTTGTTCGTCTCATCAAAATGAAGATACTCCCAGAAAATTAGCTTGATAGTAATCAAGCGAAAAAAAATGTACTAGCGATCCCGGACCATTTGACAGATGGTTAGTTAATTTTTGCGTTGATCAGCCTTCGGGAAACCGGGCGAAAGTCTAGAAATTATTTAAATAGCTTACTTTCGAGTCGCCGAGTTTGTATAACGACTAAATATTTCCATTTGCGTGGATAATAACGCGCTGGACCGAATTTTTATTTGAAATATTAAACTATAGAACATTTTAGAAAATATGCATTTTAATGAGAAATTTCGTTTAGTAATTTCTTTTTTTGTAAAATATTTATTATTGTCTATTACTTATAATAAAACAGTTATAGGACAAATTCTGGAAATTGAAGATATTTTGAAAAATTTTTGGAGAATATTCTAAAGCCAAAACTGTTTTTTTGTAAAATTTTCGTTTGTCTGCCAGTCTATACGAGTATCTTGGCTGCGCATCATGCGGAAGATTAATGGATTTGTACGAGACTTCGGGAGACTCGGTAACAGTTGAAGGTTTAAGTCCATACTACGAGTTAAGGTATCAGGTACTTTGTATACCAAATTCAATAAGGCATTCTTGGGAGAAAGAGTATGAAATTCAAAATGTGTAGTATAAGTACCTAAGTATCAGGCCATCAGCTTAAAATTGTAACTATCGAATATTAGGTATTTAATAGAAGGTTAAATGCGCTTATCTAAGGTTAATATACACATCCGATTTAAAAAGTCATATTTTTATTTTTATTTTATTTTTAATGCAATAATAATTATATTTATTTTAAAACTAGCTTCTGCGCGCGACTTCGTCGGCGTGGAATAGGACCAATTCTGTCATACATGAATTGTACGAAACTACGCAGCGGAAGCTCTCAATAGGAAAAAAAAACCCCGATTTTGAAACATTCTTCATTAGTGCTACGCTCCTATTGGTCTTAGCGTGATGATATATAGCCTATAGCCTTCCTCGATAAATGGGCTATCTAACACTGAAATAATTTTCCAGATCCTGAGATTAGCGCGTTCAAACAGTTATTATATTAGTATAGATTAAAACTACAATATCTTAGTGATTTGCTACAAAGATAAATGTTTTGGATTGGAATGCGAGTGTCTTGACCAAGGAATATCGTATTTTTCGAGTGCAGGTACATGTGTAACTAGATCCTTTATTATTTACTAGCGACCCGCCCCAGCTTTGCACGGTTGCAAAAACTATCAGTGTTCCTGTACTGTTCCTTACGCATGTATTGCACATATAAACTTCCTCTGGAATCACTCTATTTACTTTTTTTTTTTATGTAACTAGGTCGGCAAACAAGCGTACGGCTCACCTGATGGTAAGACCGTAGCCTATAGACGCCTGCAACACCAGAAGCATCGCAAGCGCGTTGCCGACCCTATCCCCAATCCCCCCAGGCTCTGGTCACCTTACTCACCAACAGGAACACAATACTGCTTGAAAACAGTATTATTTAGCTGTGGTCTTTTGTAAGGTCGAGGTACTACCCCAGTCGGGCTGCTCCATATTTTGAGCAGGAAATTTCCTGCTGTGCCCTACCTCAGTTACTAAAGAAAACCGCATCAAAATCCGTTGCGTAGTGTTAAAGATCTTAGCATACGGACAGCGGGAAGCGACTTTGTTTTATACTATGTAATGATTATATTATATGACTATATATATTATGGTTTTACAGTTCTTAGCATATGCATCATCTTTTTAACGTGTGCATGTAAAAGTATTGAGTTTATAAGCAGTTGATATTTTTTACGTTTCCTTGTACCTATATATTTTTTCCTCTTACTAAAACGAGTAAAGAATTATGCGGTAATATTGTTGTTATCACGACATCCCGCAGAGATTGCGGACAAATCGGACAATGCACATATTTTACGATTAAATCGTGTGCTTCCGACACTAGTGATGCACCTCCGATTATTAAAATTTATAACACTTTTTTCCTCGCATAAATCGTGGTTCGTTGTCAACTTCTCTTACCAAGCTTCACCTTTTATTTGCTTCCTTCAAAATTGTTGGTATTTTTAGATTATTGTTCATATTTTTCGTAATTTCTTTTGAGCTATGCGTAAGATACAAGTTTTCAAATTATTTTGACAATTCATTTAGGATTTCGTATCTAAAGAGTTTTTATAAACAGAAGCTGTCATTCACTTGTTTTATATTAAAAAATAAATAAATTAAAAGCTATTATTCCGGTAGTGCTAATAAAGTGATTCAAGACAAAGATCAAAGTTTTCGGTATTGGTCACTCATGGGATCGATGGGGACTTGTGGCACTTCATTTCCGCCCGAGGTCTCTAACGAAATTCAGCTCTGTAGGACTTTTTCGTAATTTGAAATGTCTATTTTGACCAGGCTATTTATTTAGCTTTGTAAAAATGTACAAGAATCGTGATCAAGTGCATGTTTTAGAAAAAAAAGTGTTGAAAAACTATACCGTCTTGTCCTATACGACATAAGTACGAAAAAGTTGAAATATCGAACTTGCTAAAAGTTATATAAGAATTAAATGAGTGTAACTTGTTTAAAGCCAGTTTTTATGTTGTATTATATATTTTTAATAAAAGCATTTAAGTGTTTTTGTTCTCTTTTATTTTTATACCAAGGATATCAACATACAACGATTTAATTTTGGTGAGACCAATAAATAGCAGTACAAGATCATAATAATCAGTTTAATTTACAACTGCCAATCTGAAAGTGACCGAGCGGAAACTTGAGGTATGTGAAAAATGCACGCAAGGTCATCTGCAAGAGATAATATCAATTTTAATAACTTTTAAGTATTTGACTCACGTGGTCTGTAGGATATGTCTAATGTCATTTGTGCCACTGTGCTACGAAGGCTTGCCCATGGGCTTGCCAGACTGATTGTCAGACTTACCGTTTCCGAGACAATTAAACTAGGGCAACGGCGGCGGCGTTTTCGTTCTCTAATACCTTCATTCATCATCAGCAATAATCATAATTTATGTCATCGACATTTACTAATGGAAGTGGACTGTTGATCATGGGTCTTCTCTATGAATGTCAAATGTGGATGGTGTTGTATTTTTGATCGTGGAAGTGCAACCACGTCGCCGTAATTCCACCCAGGCGTGTAGAAGGAACACCCCAGGGGTTTTCGTTTTTAGGTCGTTTAGAAGTTGTAAAATAGGAATAGCAAAATAAACGAAAAAAAATTTTTTTGAAAAAAAAAAACTGGCCACTAAACTGCTGATAAAGACATGTCATTGATCTGTTGACAAATGTTGGAGACATTGTTTCTTGTCCCTTTAAATAAATAAACGCTCCACACTCAACGGCCTCTGTAGGATTTTCTCCTGTGTCGGGGTTCCGGAAACACACACAATACAAGCACAAACGCCCAAACCACAAATGTCTGTCGTGACTGGGGATCGAACCCGTGATAGCCAGCTCAATAGCCAGTCCTGTGACCGCCGCGCTAACGCGTCGTCGTCGTCGTCAACTTTACTACAAATTCGGCGGTTATGTACTAAAACATATTGATTTTTCTGGTTTTAAGAGCTTTTTCACAGTGGCGTAGCTACTAAGGGGCAAGGCGGGGCTGTGCCCCGGGGCCCTCAAGCTCAGGGGGCCCCTCGGACTCTGACTTACAAACTATAAATTTAAGTAATGAAAATTTCTCATACATTCGGAATAAAAATAAACCAGATTCCATGAACGCGAAGTTAATAATGGTAACGTATATGAAAAATTACACAGGAATTTCCAACAAGTCTCGAACATCTTTGTTTGAAACTTGGAGGTAACTTCCCTGTCTCCAGAGTGTTTCAAAAGCACGCGCTTGATGCAAGGCGGGACCTATGAGAAACACTCGACGAAAAAAAATATAAAAAAAAAACAATTTGAAGAATTATCTTTAGATTATCGATTGTAAAACAAATAAATTACTTTTTTCAATAATGTACTAGACAGAACAATAACTCAGTTAAATGCACGTTCTGCAGTCAGTTAAATAATCAATTTTACAACACCAATAAGCGACTTCGACAATGATTTTTGTTTTAATGGAAAGGTGGTGCTTGTCATGTGGTCCCATTTAAATTTAATTGCTATCTAACAACCATTTTTCGTTATATATGTAATAATGTATATTTACTTGACTATTTTTTCCTCGACCTAGGTTATATTATACCGCATTTTTAATTATTCTTGTTTTATTTGAAAAGTGATACTTGTCTTGTATCAATTTAAATTTTATTGAAATTTGATCACTACTTTTTGAGTAATCTTTGATAACGCGCATTAACTTGAAAATTTTTTTCGTCTACTTACGTTGTATTACTTGTCGATGTCATTAAAGGGGTTTGCTGTGTGGCTACGGCAGTCTAGAATTTAGCCACCCTCTCTCTACCCGTGGGTGTCGTAAGAGGCAACTAAGGGATAACAAAGTTCCACTACCACCTTGGAACTATTGAAGCCGACCAATGCGATGTCGGGATAGCCATCCTAAAGCTGGCTTTTGACGATGAAGTATAAGCCTTGTATGAAGATATTTCAAAGGCCATACATGGCACTACTTCGGTCTTCTACAATGTTGTTATGGGAGACTTCAACGCTAAAGTAGGAGTAAAAGACCGCGACGAATCGAGAATTGGACCACACGGATTGGGGCACAGGAATCGCAGGGGGTAGACAATCGTCAACATCCTCGAAGCGGGGAAGGGGGGCGTTCTTCTTGATTAATTCATTTCTAAAAGACAGTACGCCTTGGGAATGATGTGATCGTCTCCAGGCTATTTCAACCTATAAAATTATTGTTAATTTCAATCTGATTTGGAAAAAAAAAACATTACGATAGAAAAAAAATGATAGTCCCGCTGAGTTTCTTTCGCCAGTTCTTCTCAGTTCAGAGGCTTCTTTTTTCCGAACTGGTAGTAGACTCATGACGTTCAGTAAGAAATTGTTATAATTTTATGCTGAATAAAATATTTTGATTTGATTTGATTTGATTCGAGAAGAAGCCCCAAAGCAGTGAATACGGCAAAGCCTCGATACTGTGACGAGGAACGAGATCGATTTCATCATAGCAGATAAAAGGCTTATTTTCAAAGATGTCTCAGTAGTTAATAGGCTTCACACCGGCAGCGACCACCGACTATTGCTTGGCACTCTGAATATATGTCCCCGAAATGAGCGGACCCGCTTGATGAAATCTACTCTCCGAGCTACGCTGCCCCAAATACTATGTGGCTCCGAGTTGTTCCAACTGGAACTCCAAATTCTAAAACTCCGATTCGATTCGCTGGAAACTACTAGCGACGTGGACGAGATGACCGACAACGTGGTGAAGACGGTGTGTATACTGGATCGCAGGTATTTTCTGACGACGAACTCAACGAAGCAGTACAAACTTTCTCCCGAGGCCTTGGATCTGATGCGGCGGAGGTGCGAGTTGCCCGCTGCTCAAGCAGCTTCAGCAGAAGGCTCTCCAGGAGGATACGGAAACTTGTACGCCGAGACTTCCGCTGCTCAAATACGAGAGAGATTACTATTCTTATTGAGCAGAATATGGGGTTTAAAGTTTTCCAAAGACCATTGGGGTGAAGCCTTTTTGCGAAGCTCAAAACAGCGGAGGGCAGGACCGTATGCTCTCGCCCTCAGATCCGAGAAGAGGTCGAGAAATTTAATGGACAGCTGTACTCGTCGAGCGCACGCAAGCCTGAGACTTGGGGCACTGAAGATCCGTGTGCACAATTGTTGAGCTATTTTTCGGAAGACATCCCGAACATTGAAGCAGATGAGATTAGTGCGGCGCTCGGGCAGCTTAAAAACGGAAGGGCTCCGGGGGATGACGGAGTTAGGACTGAGCTCCTTGAAGCCGCAGTGTGACCTGCCCTAAAAGCTTTGGCGAGACTCTTTAACGCCGTTATCTACCAATAGGTACCACACTGGAGGCGAGGTCCAGGAGTGTGGTGGTACTGTTTTTTAAGAGAGGCGATACGTCTCTGTTAAAGAATTACAGACCGATCTCACTTCTGAGCTGCGTCTATAAGCTGTTTTCGAGGGTTGTTACAAATCGTCTCACAAGAAGATTTGACGAATTCCAACCACCGGAGCAGGCTGGGTTTCGAAATGGCTACAGCACCGTAAACCACATCCATACTGGTCGGCAGATTATACAAAAGACAGAAGAATATAATCAACCGCTATGTATGGCGAAACCTGGGATGTCCAGCCGGGCTAGCATGCGCGCCACGACAAAAGTTTGTCTACCCCTTTTCTCGTATTATCTCTTTATGTTTCGGTATGAACTTGGAGAAAACGAAAGTTATGCTTAATAAACTAAGTCATATCGATCGATGGTACCCTTCTCGCCGCACTAGGAGAAGTCAGTCTTCAACTACGAGAAGGAGGCCGATAGGAGGATTCGGTTAGGCTCCGGTTCCGGTTCGGTTAGGTTACGGAGCCGAGACGTGGACACTCACAAAGTGACTGGTCCACAAGTCACTCAACGTGTAATGGAACGGGCTAATGCTTAGGGTTTATCTCAAGGATAGGATAAATGAGACTATCCGCAAGAGAACGAAAGTAAGCGACATAGCCCACGGATTTAGCAAGTTAAAGTGGCAGTGGGCTGGTCACATGTGTAGCAGGACCGACAGCCGTTGGAGCAGACGTATCCTGGAGTGCAGACCACGTCTTGGCAAGCGCAGTGTGGAACTTCCTCCAGCCCGTTGGATCGACGATCTACATAATTTGTAATTACCGGGGTAGGCTGGATGAGGATTGCGGAAAATCGGGATGTCTGGCGTCTTGGGGAGGCCTATGTCCAGCAGTGGATTACAATAAGACTGACTAACCGACTGACCCAAAGGGTGCTCAACGGGATCATATTAACGTACCTCCGCTGTCTGCATACTGTTATAGGACTGTACTGTACTGTTTGGAACGGTAACAGGTAGATATTTTCTTTTATTTTCATAAAATAGTTTTAATTTGTTTATTAAAATAAGTTAAATTTGTATTTTACGAAGTCGACTGTATTACGAAAAATTTGGAGTATGTCGAATTCGGAACAGGACGACTACAGAACAAACGATTTTAAATAGTTTAGTTGGGGCCCTCGTTTATATTTTGCCCCAGGGCCTTCGGTTGCCTAGCTACGCCACTGCTTTTTCAGCAACTTTCACAAGGCAATTGCTTAAATAGCCAACGGAAACAAAGATTTTTAAATTGAAGATAACTAAAGCAATTTATGGAATTAAAGTTTAGGGCGATAGTAGTCATCATTAGATGAGTTCTTGTCAACCTGCCCACAAGATATACAATTAACGAGGCATCTCATGGCATATCAAATTAGATATCGAGACTATTCACGCGGTGATGAAAATGTTTATCATTGTTATTAATTTGACATATATTTATTTATATACTTTACTATGACACTTAGGGCCTGTGCAAACCACGTTTTTTTTAAATACAGGTGTGCAAAGGTCTACAGGCTGTGTCTGACTTGCGTGCGTATCGCGTCTGTATCGCTCCAAACGCGCGTCAATGGCGCATTTAAAAAACGTGGTGTGCATAGGCCCTTATCTTCATTGATACCATTCGTAAATACAAATGACTGTAAGCGGCTTATCTTTTATGAATCTTATCTGACCATTACTGGTCTAACCAGTCATCTATTGTTTGAATGTAAGGTAGGCAATAGTAGTAAAACTTTTTTTTTTAAAATACACTTAGAAGTTAACCGTAACGTAATTCATCCGTTATTTATTTATAAAAACAAACTATAACAAATTTCAAATACTTAATATACTCATGTAGTGATTACGAATAGGTATCTTTTATCAGACAGCAATAACACTCAATCGTATTAGATCATATCTGTTATTTTAATGGTGTACAAAAAAGTTAAAAACAGTTGGGTATAATTTTGTAAGGGTTATGCAACGTTAATTTTCTTACGTATGTACCTACTGTGTGCTTTGTTCTTGAAAATGTGATTCTACGAATGACAGCGATTGGTAATAACGTCCTTCGACTAATTTGTTCATTAGATCGACGATATGACATTTAGGTCATGTATCAACATTGAACTTTATTATCAAAACTACTAATAGTCTAAGATACGAATTAGACGTGATCTTAACCCACCTGCTAAATGAATACAGATTAAATAATTATCCTCTTTAGTATCTTAAAGATAAATCGCGAAAAAGTTGGCGAGGCTATATTTTAAAAATGCAATTTTTCATTCAACCCTTTTGCGATTATATTTCTATTATTATTTAAGAGATTTCCACCCATATATTGACTCATCACGATATCTATGGAAGCGTAGAGTAATAAGGCGTAGAGGCTTGAAATTAGGTAGGAATATGCTTTTCGCCGAGTAGAGGTCAGCTAAGAACGGATTTTACGAAATTCCACCCAGAAGAGGGGGTTGCGGGGGTACATATATGGCAAAACAACGTTTGCGGGGTCAACTAGTATAAAATAATTTTCATCCATTAAGTTGGGTGAAGTTCGTCTTTAGTTCGGATCTCCTACTATAACGTTCTTATGTTCAAATAAAGAATTATTTTAGTTAAAAACTTTTTTGTGACTACATTTTCGTTAAGTTATATATAAATTATAATTGACAAACGATTGACAACATAGGTACGTATATCACTACATCCATTTATATTCTTCATTATTTTGCTGATTTTCCGAAGCGTGTCACTTCGTTCGCGTTAAAAACTTCATTGCTCTACCTAATTTCATTTTTTTTTCAAAAGTATCTATTATAAAGCATGAATAAAAATTAAGTAAACGCTTAAAATCTATATATAATAAAAATGTTTCGCCGAATTGTATATAAGCGCTTAACTTCCGAATGAATTAAATTGGATAATTCTTTTTTTTATGCTCGTTATTTTCTGGCCAATTTTTAGATAAAAGAATATTAAAGGAAAAAAAAGGAGGCGGTGTGGGGGGTACCGAATTCGCCTGGTCAGCTTGTATTAAATAAAAAAAGAAAGGTTCTAATGTCTACTAAAGTCCAGTTAAAATCGCTAGTTTAAAAAAATAAAAATGACGTCTAGTGACAATTGACAAATATTAATGAGCTGATTATCTTTATTGCTGACGCTTTCTCTTAGTTGCGTTGTTTTTTAATATCTCGTTAAAATTAATTGTGCAGTTAGTAATAACTTTTAAAGATTTATATAAAGCTTGCCTTCCTCTGCAATTTTAGCCTTTATTATATCGCAGGGGATCCCATTTACGGGGGGATATCCAGGACGCCCGGGTAGGCATTCAGTTGTACCCATATGTATAAATAACCAAAGCTGAACAGCATCTATTTGTTCAGTTAACTAGAAATATTAAAGGTTTATCTGTTGTTATATTTTTTATAAACATTTCAATTTCTTGAAAAAAGACGTCGATAAAAAAATATTTTACATAGCAAGTTTGTCGCGAAAACGACTTCTACGGCGCGGCGTGACAGAGCCAGGAAGGAACGGGGAAATACACGAGTACACAGTTTTTTAAGCTTTGAGAATGTGCGTTCAAAAAGTACTACATATTATATAAATGTCAGGGACACGATGTATCATATAACACCTCATGTTAAAACGTGACAATGATTAGGAAAGCATGCGAATATATTTGTATGTTCAACTATTTGTGATGAACTGAATAATAAGTAGGTAACAAAAGATTTGGCTTTGTTGTAGATTGTGCTGAGTCATTATATTAAAGTAGATGACCCATGCAGTGTCACCCGTTTTGACGTTTCTAACAATTGATGACAGTTGACAAACATTGATATTATTGGAGTTTACTCCTTAAGAATCGGTTTTCATATAAGGCCCATGTTATGAAAAAATATGAGGAGTTAGGGCCTATGCAAACCACGTTTTTTAAAAGCGCTGTCGATGCAAGTTTTAAAACGCGCGTCGACGGCGCGCTTTTATCCTAGAGAGCAGTTTGTTGCCGTTTGTATCGATACAAACGCGCGGCACCGGTGCGTTTTAAAAACGCGCGTCAACGGCGCGCTTTTATCCTACAGAGCAATTTGTTGCCGTTTGTATCGATACAAACGCGCGGCACCGGTGCGTTTTAAAAACGCGCGTCGACGGCGCGCTTTTATCCTAGAGAGCAGTTTGTTGCCGTTTGTATCGATACAAACGCGCGGCACCGGTGCGTTTTAAAAACGCGCGTCAACGGCGCGCTTTTATCCTACAGAGCAATTTGTTGTCGTTTGTATCGATTACGTCACCGGCGCGTCTGTATCGACACACAAGCGCGTTTGCATCGCGTCTGTATCGCTACACACGCCCGTCAACGGCGCGTTTTAAAAACGCGCGTCGACGGCGCGCTTTTATTATACAGGTGTGCAAAGGTCTACAGGGTGCATCTGACTCGCGTGTATATCGCGTCTGTATCGCTACAAACGCGCGTCGACGGCGCGTTTAAAATACGTGGTTTGCATAGGCCCTAAAATCTACTGAACGAATGACCTCGTTACGTTTTTGTACGCTATCTATTTGCTACGACGTTTACGACGGTACCGGCTAACAGTCGTAGCCGGTACCGTTACCGTACGACGTTTTCAAATAATGCCATCGATAGAGGGTGTGGTCTAATTAGCTCTGCTACGAGTATAGACTTGAAGAAGTTAGTAAGTTTGTAATTTTGTTATTTCTTGGTGACAATGTCTCGTCGTGTAATTTAGAACAACGATATTCATCAAAAGCTCTATCAGCAGAGTGGCGCAGTGGAAGCGTGCTGGGCCCATAACCCAGAGGTCCGTGGATCGAAACCACGCTCTGCTAGAACATTTTTAGAATTTCAAAAGTTTCTAATTGTATTCTTTCTTTTTGTTTTAGAGTTGTTTTTTTACAAGAATAGTTATAAATATTTTGCAACACAAATTCGGTCTGAGAACGCCTACGACTCAAAATACACGATTTTTTAAATTTTTACTTTCAATTTTTGTCTTATGAAGTTTTTTTTAATAGAAAATTTGTTATTTTTTTATCAACATGTATTAATTGTTGTTTTAATTTACTTTTTCTATTACTTCCGTATTTGTTTCGAAAAATTTAAATAAATCGATGTTATTTACTAGGTATAACCGTAATAAAACTTTTGGCATCTATATACGATAGTTACGATTAGGTCTTTTATTTGAGAGCAAGAACAAATGAATAAAATCTTGTGAAATATAATCAAAGGCATTGGCCTAATAAGATAAAAAGACTGATACTCGTAGATGTTCATATAATTATGTATGATGTGGCGCTACACTTAAGTATAAAGTTATTGGATAGATTCGATTTAGTAATACGATTTTTTAAAAATGTTTTGTACTTTTTTAGACGATTTGGTCGGCAAACAAACGCACAGTCTACATGGTGGTAAGCGGATACCATAGACTACAAATGCCTGCAACACTAGAAACATCGTAAAAGCGTTGGAGACCCTCTCCATGAGCTCTGCCTTACTCACCACAGGAACACAACACTACTTGAAAGCAGTATTATTTAGCTGTGATTTCCAAGTTACTTCCCCAGTCATGATGCTGCAGATTTTGAGCAGGATATATCCTGCTGGAGTGGAGACCGCGTCTTGGCAAACGCAGTGTGGGACGTCCTCCGGCCCGTTGGACCGACGATCTACGTAAGATTGCCGGTGTAGGCTGGACGAGGATTGTGGAAAACCGGGATGTCTGACGCGAGCTTGGGGAGGCCTATGTTCAGCAGTGGACTGCAATAGGCTGATATGATATCCTGCTGTGCCCTACCTTAATAAAAAAAAATTAAATATACCTAAACATTTTTAATATCATATCAAAAATACCGACTGTTCCAGCGGAGATCGAACCCGCACCTCCGACCGACCGACCGAACCGTGTCGGTATTTTAGATATGACCCTAAAAATGTTTATAATTTCCTCATGTGTGGTCATTACACAAAAATTAATAGAAACAGAACTTAAATAATAATACGATTATTATTTTCTTCAAGTATTTTCGTCCTCAATATAAAGGTCAAAGTGAATTATTTTATTATTTTTGTTAAGTTATTTAAGTTGTGATTGTATTAATCTAGTTATAAAATGCGTTTCGAAATTTATGCATTTGCATTTTAAAACCTTGTACTTATTGACTTTATGAAAATGTTCACATCATCGATTACTCACCGCTTGAAAAACCATCTTTTTGTTAGTGACAGGTAAGTATGATTATACCTTTGTAATATATGGCGTTGATTCTTTTCTTATTAGCCTATTATTATTTGACTAGAGTGGAAAAGCGTGTAGAGTCATTAGTATCGACAAAATTATTATTGACTGGCTGAAAATAAAAAAATGTGTGTGTACTTATGTACGCACGTAAGAAGTTATACTTCATTGGCTAGCTAGCTTCATGTGTCGTTTTTTTTCGTGACGGTGTGCGCGCGCATCGTAAAAATTTACTCTCATCACTTTTCCCTAACGCGCCAAAAGAAGAATAACTTCAAAAATATGCACAGCTAGTTATGTTTGAATGGTTTGAATCTTAGTTGTCCTTGGCCTTTTCATACGTATTAACATTAATGAATGACAAACAGTCGACTAATGACCGAGTAACAACCGCCCTCGTGAAGTGGTGCGTGTAGTCGCCAAAAACATCGACGTCTTGCGGGTTCGATTCCCGCTCGGAATATTTATATTTACATAATATATTTGTACAAATATTTCTTTTGTATATCTGTTTGGACATCTGTCTTTGTGGGTCACCCCACCGTGCCTCGGAGACCACGTAAAGTCGTCGGTCTCGGTTGTTATTATAAATACCTGATAGCGATCGTTACTCATAGTAGGGAATATATCCGCCAACCCACAGTGGAGCAGCGTGGTGGATCAAGCTTCAAACCTTCTCCTATATAGAGAAAGAGGCCTATGTCCAGCAGTGGGATGTTACAGGCTGAATCGTGACCGTAATTGTGAAACAGTCAATTAACAACCTCAATCAATGGCTTATGAGCTTCAAATCATCTTCTCTATGGAAGAAAAGACTACCTTGATTCACCCTATTGAATTTTTTTGGTTTTCTAACTTAAGGCATTGAATACCAATTTATAAATTAAAAACGTTAAAAAATTTAGAAATTATGTCGATACTTTAGCAAGAGTTATTTCAATTACGTCACTAAATAATATTTTATTAGTAGGTATGGATCCTTCTCGCGCCGAGGTTGACAGGTCAGCGGGAAGCAGAGAGCGTCGACGAATGCCACAAAAAGAAGCCTACCTCTGATCTCGTTTAAGGTTGCTCGCATACATACCGATTTGGATCGATCCATTCATTTCAATTATGCATTTTAAAATGCATTTGCTTTAAATGCACATAACTGATTTATTATTGCATGACACATGTTGCCCGAATATAGAAAGATTAAGTTTAATCAAATTTTATATTTTCTTAAATGGTAAGAATTGTGTATTTTAGGCTGTATATGTTTTACTTTCTCTTTTCGCTTACTTTTTTGTTTGGAACGAAGTTCCTTACACAGTTTTTAGAAATACCTAATTATTTTAATATGGTATTAAAATATATTTATTTCCGATATTTTTATTATGACTATTGATTTTTACATCGGGGGCGTTCAAGTATTACGTAATTGGGGGGGAGGGGGGGTCTTGTTAAACGTTACGATGCGTTACAGGGGTTCGAACAATGCGTTACGGAACATTGTTTTTTGTTTAATTAAAAAACCAGGGTATTAAAATCTATTGTTTTATTAGTTTATTACTACCACAAACGCGATTAAAACAATAACAAAAGTAATTTAGCGACTTTCCGGTTAGTTTGCGCAACAAATTTGTGATATTTGGGTAAAAATGTGGTAAAAATGGTCAGTTGGGTGTTACGTAACGTTTATAGGGTGGGGGGGGGGGGTGTACAGCAAAAACGTTACGGCGCGTTACATGGGGGGAGGGGGGGGGGGGGTAATTTAGAATAGATAACACAATGTTACATAACAATTGTTAAAAAATTTCAATAAATATTAAAGGTAATAAATACATAAATATACTACATAGTATGTATATAGATTGCGGGGAACCTGTGAGTATAAGTCGAGTTATTACGTGACCAGTTGCAAGGGCGACATGACATTACATACCTTTTACAAATGTTACATTTTTTTACAACGACACGCAAATTGTACGGAAAGATTACACTTCCTAAATATATCACATATTTTTTTTACCTACTTTTTATATTATATTTAATATATCTCTATATATATAAAAATGAATCGCTGAATGTGTTGCTAAGCGAAAATCTCAAGAGCAGCTGAATCGATTTCGCAAATTCTTTTTTTATAATATTCCTTGAAGTACAAGGATGGTTGTTACGAAGAGAAAAATTTAAAAAAATCCCTGAAAAAGTCTAAAAACAACACTTTTCTATTCCCATACAAAAGCCCATATACCAATAAAATATAATAAGCCAAGCCCATACAAAAAAAACTAAAATTCTTACGAACTTATCGTATAACAATTACGTCAGATAGATAGAGATTGTATGTTTGTTCGTGTTAACCTTTTTACACGACCGCGTTCAGTAGCAGCTTTTACTTTACCCGAAGTTAATTATCTTTAAATTAACTCACTGCAACTTGAACTTGATTGTTCGTAAACAAATGGAATGTCAATCGCCTTCTAAAAGAGTCAAGTGTGAAAGGCGCTTGTCGCTAGGAACGACAGCGGTGTCTATACGAGTATAATATGCAACATTGTATGTTCGTTAAGGAATAATGATGAATGATGTTTAGTATGTATATAGATTATTTTTTTACTGCGTCAACTACTAAGTAGTTTTAAAAGTCCTTATTAAGATATTTTAAGTAAGGTATACTTATTTTTTCTAAATGTATACAACATCTATGAGCTGTAATTTAGCCGTGATTTTTTTATATCACCAGATCGGCAAACAAGCGTACGACTCACCTTATGGTAAGCGATTACCGTAGCTTATAGACGTCTACAACACCAGAAGCATCGCAAGCGCGTTGCTGACCCTATCCCCTATTCCCCGCTGGAGCTCAGTTCACCTTACTCACCAACAGGAACTGTTGAAACTGCACACACTGCTTGAAAGCAGTATTATTTAGCTGTGATCTTCTGTAACGTCGAGGAACTACCAGAGTCAGGCTTCTCTATATTTTGAGCAGGAAATTTTCTGCTATGTGCCGTACCTCAGTTTTTCCTGCTGTGTCCTGCCTCGGTTAAGATTTTTATTTAAACACCATTTTTGTCGCTTAACCTACAGACGATAAATAATTAAATTGATTGAATTTACTTCAGATTATTATCATTCCTATGACTGCCTAATAGAGCACTAGAACACTTTGTCAGACACTCACTGTTTTTATTTGTTACGATTTCTTGTAATTTCTTTGATTTGTACATTTATTAATTTTGGTATTTAAGATACAAGTTTAAACGGTAGTTATTTGCAGACTATAAATAAGGTTTATTAGACTGTTTAAGGTTTCATAAACTCATACTTAAGAGCTTAAGACTCCATTGCAATGATTGAACTTTTACTGTTTAATTTAACTTAAGCTATAAACCTTGTTTCTTATATTCTGTACTTTATAATGAAAACAACAATACTTTTACTAAATATGTATTGTAATAAAAGTGAAAAAAAATGCATTATACTAAAGGAGAATTTAATATGCTACGGTAAAGAATGTTTTAATATTGAAATTTATACTGTTTTTTGTCGAGTCCTTAAAATTCGATACCTTATTTTTCAACGGTACAAGAATGCACCTTTAATAAATATATATGTAGGTATATCAAACAATTTTTTTATGGTCAGTTTATAACAACGTTACATATAAAATTATCGGAAAGCGTGACATGTGATCGCTCTTATATACAATATTAAATAAAGTGAAGCTATTTCTCGATTTCTTTATATTAAGGTTAGTCGAGCTGTCTGCGAGGTAAATGTTTTATTAATCTAATAAACAACGTGAGTTCCTGTAAAACGCTAGTGATTATTAAATATGGCGCGTGGTGGAATGCAAGTTGCATTACATTATGCTCATTACATAGAGGTCAACTTTTTACTACATTACAGTGTATGACTTTTATGATCAACTATGATAGTTTTTTTAATGGTATTTTTTTAAGTCTAGGCACTTTCTCCTTCAGCCTGTCGCAGATGATTTGTATTAGTTAAATACTTAGTACCTGGGTGACCGAGCCTTGCTCGGTATTTTCATTTTATTTTTTGTTTTTTTTTTCTCGGTATTTTTATATTTTAATTTTATTTAAATAATAAATCACGAGTGAAATTTAAAAAAAAAGAAAAAAAATTTATCTGGAGACTGAGATTCGAACCCGGGTCAACACGATTTGACACCCGCCGATTTCCTAATTACGCCATTAAAGCTATGTTGACGCGTAGTGAAATTAAGCTTCGTATTCTAATGATATTTTTTCATTGCTTAAAAACAGGGATAAAACGACATTTTTTTTAAATGAATCCTAGCTAGATCAATTTTTCGCCTCCGAAATCCCCTGCATACTAAATTTCACGAAAATCGTTGGAGCCGATTCCGAGATTCAGAAAATATATATATATATATACAAGAATTGCTCGTTTAATAGTATAAGATATGTAGAGTAAGCGTTATGTGTGTAAAGTGCTTCTTTTTTATTTTATTATATACTAGCTGACCCCGCAAACATTGTTTTGCCATATATAGCAACCCTCTCTTGTGGGTGGAATTTCGTAAAATCCGTTCTTAGCTGACCTCTACTCGGCGAAAAGAATATTACTACCAAAGTTCAAGTCTCTACGCCTTATGGTTTCAGAGATATCGTGATGAGTCAATATATGGGTAGAAATCTCTTTTATATATATATAGATTTTGATTTTTGTCAAACCGTTACATAACTTACTTAGTATCTTAATTCATTAAAAAAAAAACAACAAATGATAGGTTTATAGCATTGGCTCACATTAATGTATTTTCTTTGCTGTGTTTGAGTTTGAGTTATATGCCTATAGAAAAAAATATTACTGGGGTGCGCCAAAACACCGACAGTTTGGGGTTCATTTCCGCTCGGGACGGATATTTGTCTTTGTACAAATATTTCTTTCAAGTTTCGATGTCTGTCCTTGTGGGTCTCCCCATCGTGCCCCTTGTAGCACGTTAAACTTGCGGTCCCGGTTGTTGTCACATACACCTAATAGCTAACGCTTAGTAGGGGAATAGGTACATACATAATTATATTCGCCAAACAACAGTGGAGTAGCGTGGTGGATTAAGCTCCAATGCTCCTACATGAAGAAAAATGACCTATGCCCAAAAGTGGGATATTACAGGCTGAATCGTGATGTGTTTAATAAGTGAGTTCATATATTTCTGTCAGTCAAATGTTAATATATCAAACTGGTCCATACGTAAATATAAATTACAACTAAGGTCTTATTTGATTAGCACGAAAATTAAATTAATAACTCGCTGTACTTTGCTGATTGTACAGACACAATCTAAATTATTACATGCCGATTTGAATATTAGATTTTGTACTGTTCATAAAGTACGGTTTGTGATTTGGTAAATATTATTTAGAGTCGAGAAAAGCGTAGTAAGAAAGAAAAATATGTAGAAAGTAAAGGCATTAAAAATGCTGTAAACACAGCACATCAGAAGATCTGCTAACTTATCACAGGAACATAGCACTACTTATTTGACTTTAATCTCCTGTAAGATTGAGATACTTACACAGTCGGGCTGCTGCCAGCTCTCAGCAGAGTTTGAGCTAGTACACAGGATATTTCAACATAAAATTTCGTACAGTACCGTCTTGAAGGGATATTAGTCGAAATGTGTTCTAGCGAACAAAGACGCAGGAACGGTTTAGTAATATAGATATGACTAGAGACCACTTTATTAAAAGTTTAAAAATAGTTTTAATAGGTTAGTACCTATAATTACCATAAATTTTCAATTAAAATAATAACACTTTCGTTTAGAAATATGTAAATACTGTACAAACAAGGTACACAACTCACAAGGTAAGTTTTATGACCTATAATTATATTTATGTTTTAATTTAGTCGCGTGCTTGCATGTCCATATTATTTATCTATACAACTAAATAAAGTTGGAGTGTCTGTTTGTAATATTAAAATAACCGATTTTTACTAAATGCATAACATGGATGTATACACGCTACGAGTACATATACCAAAATAACATTTTTTAACATTTTTGTCTGTCTGTTTGTTCCGGCTAATGAAACGGCTCGACCGATTTTGACAGTACTTTCACTGGCGTATAGCTGATGTAATAAGAAATAACTTAGGCTACTTTTATTTTAGAAATTTATTTATTTTGTAACTCTGCGAACTGAACAATAGTTTTTTGTTAAATTCCACGCGGATGAACTCGCGGGCATATTACGATCTCTTTAACAATATAAGAAGTCTAAGATAATTGTGTTGTATAATATGCGTAATAGGTATTCCGTAGTAAAAAATATTTTAATGTTAATTTGCATTGGTTATTTTTTCTTTAACATAAACTGGGTACTCGTTAAATAAATTAAGTAAATCATCAGATTAGAATAGTCTTTTTTTTAATAAAAGTAACTTCTGTTTTAATATTAATTGATTAAGTTATTTAAGAATATTATTCAGTTTTATTGAAAATAGCGTATTATTTTTGTGAATATAGGCATAAGCTAGTAATGTTTATTTGAAAGTAAATCGAAATATATATAAAAGAGATATCCACCCATTGACTCATCACGATATCTCTGAAACCATAACGTAGAGACTTGAATTTTGGTAGGAATATTCCTTTCGCCGAGTAGAGGTCAGCTAAGAACGGATTTTACGAAATTCCACCCAGAAGAGGGGGTTGCGGGGGTTAATAACATAAGTGGCAAAACAACGTTTGCGGGGTCAGCTAGTAATAATTATATAGTACGTCGAGTATCTTTAAATTGCGTTTCAAAAAATAATAATTACCGTCGCAATGCATGAATATTGTATGTCTGGAGGCGTTGCTGGTTTTATTTCCACTTCCACAGTCACCTTCGGAAGTAACGTAAAGAGTAATTACGATGTATATACGTTTAATTTGTACATAGATACTTTATAAATCAAATACCATTACGATAATATAATAATAATAATATTATTAACGTAAATTACTTTAATAACCGCTCCCGGTGTGCTCACTGGTGTTAAGGGTATTCTTTCTATGGACTTGTATGGATATGCGCTCACTACATCAACTCGCGCTTAATCGAACGGGATATGTTTGGGGTCTCTCTCAAAGATAGGTTCAGAAATGTGACTATCCGCGAGATAGCCAAAGTAACCGACATAGCCCTCAGAATTAGCAAGTTGAAGTAGCAGTGGGTTAGTCACCTGTGTCGCAGGACTGATGGCCGCTGCAGCAGATGTCCCAGAGTGGAGACCGCATGTTGGCAAATCAGTGTGTGACGCCCTCCGGCCCGCTGGACCGCCGATCTATGTAAGATTACCGGTGCGGAAAATGTTTGGCTCGAACTTTGAGAGGCCTATATCCAGCAGTGGAGTGCGATAGGCTGAAGTGGATAAATCCATCCCAGTGGGACGTAACAAGCTGAATCGTGATATTATTTAACTGATCTTCTGTAAGGTTGAGGGAGTACCCACTCGGGTTGCTCCAGATTCGAAAAAGTTCCTACTGTGCCTTGCTTAATAATGTCCATGTGATGTGTGCTGTTTTTTTTATTAATTCTTATTTGCCGCGAATATGAATGATTGTTATTGATATGAATATTATTAGATCATAGTAGCATTACCTTGGCATCAATATTTGATTTCGATTACATTACGCCAAGTAATATTTGAGATAACGGTAACTATTTTTTTTTGTATGTATTTATGTTTGTCAAAATAACGCTTTATGAGTTCTTACGAAGAAAATAAAAATAATTTTTGTACCTCTCTCTCTCTTTTATCTTCTTTAATTTCTTTTTATGAATATTTTGCTATGTATGCATCTACAATTTTTTTTCCATCATCTATACATATAATAAAATAATAGGAAAGTCAATGTATGTCCGGGATAAACTCAAAAAGTACTGCATGGATTCACTTCAAATTGGGCACGAATATTATTAAGATGTCGGGTCAGAACATAGGCTACATATTATCACGCTATCATCTACGGGGGACGAGCAGTGAACGCACGCAGACGACGTCGCGGGCAGCAGCTAGTTATGAATATAAAACTTAAAAACAACATTAAAAAGCTATTAGCCAAATAAAAGATGAATTATGAGTGAAAACTGGCAAAGTGAAATCTTTAGCTTAATTTAATATTTTCTGTAGAACTTGGCGCTCATTTAGATCTCAATACTTTTTTCGGCGAAGTCCACAAACAACATATTCTTATTATTGAACTTGGCTGTCATTTTTCACATTTATGTTTTTGGTGGGATAGTTTTTTACGCTGATACCAAAGTAGGTACAAAGAAGCTTGCTGTAAGTTATAATGTTTTGTTTACAGTAATAACATGTTGCAACATCAACTGATAGAATAGATTTAATTAGAATATAATGTTATATTAATAAAAATCTTAAATGTCGTAACGAATAGAACATTTTGAGTTGTCTTAGGGCCCCAGTAGCTTGAGGGCCCGGTATTTTTTTTAAATCTTATAACATACACAAACTGTCATCTGTTCCTATGGTAAGCACATTGATCTGTAAAAAGCCCTGGCTAAGCAACTTAATGCTTGTGTTATAGGTAAAAATCACCTGGTATAGCGAAATATTTTTTGATCAATATACATAAATATTAATTTGATAAACAGTACATATATAATTAATTAAATAAATACAAATATTACACCCAGACTCAGACACGAATCGAACCTGCGGGTTCGATGCAACATGCGGGATGCGTCCCGCGAAGCTGAAAGCAGGGCCACTACAATCTGTGCCAACAGGCTAGTCTAAAAAATTGCTACTTGTTTGAGATGCTGCGCTTCTGGGTAAATGTGACCCTCTAATAATAACTATGTTTACACCGGTAGTATAACCTAATTTTTTCCTAATAAAGATAAAAATATACATTAAATAATAATTTAGTAGTACATTTCGACCTTAGAAACAAATTACGTAAAATTTTTTTGCAAGAGATTGAATTTTATTTTATGAGTAACCGATTCAGAGGCTTATTTAATGTTATTTTCCGAATAAGGCTGAGAAGGCCTTCTACGCGTCTGCAAAAACAACTACATTTAATATGTATTAATCGGAGGAACACGTAATTTTTTATTTATATTTCATCACTTAAATTACAAAATAAGAACCTTAACATCTCTTTTTTTTAATATTTTATTTTTTTTTGATAACGCTACGTTTCTTTCTTTCCCTCCTTTTATAATATTTTCTTTTTTGATAAACTACTTAGGGTATGTATTTATATTTGAACCGGATGTATGTATGTTCTTCTGGGTCTCGCGTAAAGCCGTTGTTCCCGATTGTTATCACCAC
This sequence comes from Melitaea athalia, assembly GCA_905220545.2. Lineage (NCBI taxonomy): Eukaryota > Metazoa > Arthropoda > Insecta > Lepidoptera > Nymphalidae > Melitaea > Melitaea athalia. The sequence goes on from HG992196.1 coordinate 14,565,962, forward strand.
TCTGTGGTCTGTGGTTATCACAAACACATGATGGGGATTGTAGCTCATAGTCGAAAAAGTATTCGCTAATCTGTAGTGGAGCACTGTGGTAGATAAAGCTTTAACCCTTTTCATACATGGTGGAGAGACCTTTGCCAAGCTGTGGGACGTTTACAGAGTGATTATTTAGGGAAATAATTCTCATAGAGTAAGTAGTCTCCCTAATTAAGTTATTTTTCTATAATTACATTTAATGAGCAAATTCAATACTAATAATTAAAAGTAAAATGATTTTTTTTAAATTTAAAAGTAGAGTTATAATGTAGAGCAGTAACAGTTTCCATAAACAAGTTTTGCAAAAGCTCTTGCACACCCTTGCGATCAGAAAACAAAAGAATGAATTGAAATACGTATGTATATATATATATTAGATAAAATATATCTTATTTCCTTATATATAAAATTCTCGTGTCACAATGTTAGTTACCTACTCTTCCGAAACGGCTGGACCGATTTTTATGAAAATTTGTGTTCATATTGGTTAGGTCTGAGAATCGGCCGACATCTATTATTCATAACTCTAAGTTATAAGGGGAGCGATTAAGGGGGCTTAATAACATATTATACGGCAGCACAACGTTTACGGGGTCAGCTAGTAATAATATAAGATTATAAATAATATGACAAATCTATTTATATAACACTGAATTGTCGAAATGTATAATATGTATGTGTAATATACGCGCGTGCATTATTTTGAGTGTGAAGCGTTTCATCTTGAACGACTGCACCAAAATGGTTTCTTGGTTTTTGTTGAACACATAATTGTCATGACAAGGTTTGTACAAAAGAAAATTATAATAATTGTGTTTGCTCACAAACGAAAAAACACTTCAATTTTCATCGACACACATCACAACTACCAGCTTTCGAATATAAAACTAATTATCAAAATTGGAACAGTTATGAGGACATAAAAAAAAATACAATCGAATTGAGAACTTCCACATTTTTTGTAGTCTGTTAAAAAGTGGTAATAACTTTAGGATTTAGCCTTAAGGAATGACAGGTAAGTATTATTTAGTAATGCTTGTGAATGGTAAATATTTAATAACAATATTTCCAACACTTTTCTTGTAGGTATTTACGTAATAAATGGCTGTGAGCTCATGTAATGTATATTGATATTAAACTTTGATCTTTTTCCTTTTGAGGGAGATGAATCTTATATGACCGATATTTTGAGGATGAATTGAATACTTCAAATATATTTAACACCGATTTATATGTTAAGGACAACGTGCCACTGACTAAATGCGAATATAAAATGTATTTATTATTAGATATAATATAAATATTTCTAAAGAAAGTACTATAAATGTAATTTTTTTAATGTAGTTAGAGATATTTAAATTGTAAATAATATTTGGTTAGTATATACTATAATTAGGTACATGATAAATTGTTAGAACATTGCCACTACGATTCACTGTATTCTGTGGGATAATATAGACAATCTAAATCCTATAAAATAGTTGATAAAATGAGTAAAACTTTTGGACAAATTTGTAATAATTTTGAAGTACAAAAATGTTTATTTTTGTTTAAATACAGACTTTAAATTTCATAATAAAATAGTACATACAGTAAATATAAATATTTATTTGAAATGGATTAATATTAACTATGGCGTATAGTTAGTTATAACGACACAAAACCAACTTCCGACTTTATCGATAAAAGGCATTAATATAAACTTATATAAATAAACAAGCTGACCCCGCAAACGTTATTTTGCCATATATGTTATTAACCCCTTAATCCCCTCTCCTTATAACTTAGGGGTATGAAAAATAGATGTTGGCTGATTCTCAGACATACCCGATATGCACAAAAAATTTCATAAAAAACGGTCCAGCCGTTTCAGAGGAGTATTGTAACTAACATTGTGACACGAGAATTTTATATATAAGATAAATAAAGGTTTTACACTCAACGGCCCTCAGTAGGTTTCTCTCCTGTGTCGGGGATTCGGAAACACACTCAATACATAAGCACAAACACCCAGACAACGACAAACATCTGTATGGCCTGTACAAATGTTTGTCATGAGCGGGGATCGAACCCGCGACCGCAAGCGCAACAGCCAGAGCTGAGACAGTAGCGCAAACGCATCTTCGATATAGCATTACATAGCTTAGCATGCACTGGTTGATCATCTGGCATCAGATAGTTGTAAATAGCGCGCTTAGTATAAGTATACCAGTTGACATTGTACTTATTTTACCAGATGAAGGGCTTGTGTTCAAGGCCGTGATATATTTTATTCTTTATTATATTCCAATTGAATAATTTTGATTACCATCTTACTTTATGAATATTAAATTTTATTGTTTTACGACTTAATCTTTTAAGATGCTGACTTAATCTTTTTGTTACATTCATAAGAAAACTTATTTATTTTTATATCCATAAAAAGAATTTTTGGTCAATGATTGAAAAAAAAGCCTAATGTAAAGGAAGACATAAAGATTACATGGCGTCTAAAGATATTTGTAGGCCAAATTAAATGTCAAGTACAATAAGAAGGAAACTACTTATTTCTAATTGAAATAGTTCGCGTAGCTCAAGGCTTCGTAAAGGTATTGGGCAGTTAAACAGGTATTTGTGTTCATTCACTCATTAAACAACGGATAGTATGATACATTTATTAATATTTATAGCAAACTAGCTTGTGCGCGCGACTTCGTCCCCGTGGAATAGGACCACCCGATTTTGAAACATACTTCATTAGTGCTACGCTCCTATTGGTCTTAGCGTAATGATATATAGCCTGTAGCCTTCCTCGATAAATGGGCTATCTTACACTGAAAGAATTTTTTAAATCGGTCCAGTAGATCCTGAGATTAGCGCGTTCAAACAAACAAACAAACAATCAAACAAACAAACAAACTCTTCAGCTTTATTATATTAGTATAGATAAATATGGTCGACTATAGCTGTCTATAGGTCAATTAATAGTTTTTGAAGTAAAACTTCTTTACGCACGCCTGATTTGGGAAGTAAGCTGGTGAATACGTAACTAGAACGTTACGAAAAGTGTGATCGGGCGAGGCGAACGGAGAAAGAGGGAGAGGTGCGCGCACACTTTCTTTCTCTCTTTCTCTCATAGCCAGTTACGTTTCGACACACGAAGTGTCGAATACACAGTGCGAGCCTATTGCTAAAAAAAGTTTACTTCAGTCGTGTCACGTGTCGCACACTCGTTTTTTTATTTTATATATAAATATATGTGAATATAATAATTTTATTTATATCTAGCTGCTGTGCCCGCGACTTCATCTGCGTGGTATTTAACAAAAAAGTTATTGTTCAGATCGCAGTTATAAAAAAAAATCTAAAATAAAAGTAACCTAAGTTACACCTTATTCCTTATTACATCAGCTATCTGCCAGTGAAAGTTTCAGAGATTAGCCGGAACAAACAGACAGACAGACAACAATTGTAAAAAATGTTATTTTGGTATATGTAGGTACCGTGTACATATGCATTTAGTAAAAAGCGGATATTTTAATTATACATTAGTAATTTCTCTGTGAACTAGTGTGAACCCTAACATCTATACTTATTATAAAAATAAGTCCCCCGGCCGCGTCTTTCTGTCCTCCTGTCTGTCTGTCTGTCTGAACGCGATAAACTCGAAAACTACGCAACGGATTTTTATACGGTTTTCAACAATAGAAAGAGTGATTCTTGAGGAAGGTTTAGGTATATAATTTATTATGTTTGAATGTAAATTAGCAGAAATACGGCGATAAATGTTGAAGAAGTCGTAAAAAATCTCGCCAACGGGGAGCTTTCCACGCGAACGCTGCGTAAACTAGCAAAGATATAGTTGTATAATGTACTAGCGAATTCAAAATCTATAAAAATGCTACAAAAAAGTCCGCGATAGCATATCTCTATCTCTTAGGGTTGACTTACAGTAACCACTTTTATGTTCAAATTTTTAATTAAAAACATTAGGTTATTTTTAAAGATATTTTCTTCAGTTCAGTATTAATCCTTATCCAAATTAATATGATATTTAGCTTAGGCATTTAATGCAGATTAAAATTGCCCTTTACACTATATCAATCAGATAAATAGTTTTTGAGATATCATCGTTAGAAGTAATTAGCAGCGAAACATTTAATGCTCGGCGAGCTAGCGTTCTTTCCTTGAGATGCCTACGGGCGGCGCGGGCGCGGGCGAGTCCATACCATGGACGTAATACCTACTACCCTCTGCCCCGCATCGCTCGACCGCCTGCTCATGCTAATAAAGGAAATCAAAGAATATCAAAGATCATTTTATCGAACTTTTTTTTAACTTTTTTGTTAAATTCCACGCGGACGAAGTCGCGGGTACAGCTAGTACATCATAAAACCACTCATTTATCCTGTATGAGAGTAATTAGCCCACGCATCTTTGTCCTTTATATCTCTATAATTTTGTATCGAATGCTTTGGATACAAAAGTAGGTGCTTTTTATAGTAAAACCTTAAATTTTTGGAGTTACGAGGAACAGGTGACAGGTGTGAAGTCCGTCTTCCACCATCGGAAAGGGAGGGTCCTCCGATCAGACTGGTGTTGTGTCTAGTGTCATATGTTTTTGTACATATGTTTAATTTCTCTGATAACTTCAATACCGCGATGTAGGACACATCAGTTCGCATTTGGTGAGATAGATGTCGCCACAATTTATTAGTACAACATACATACATGGTTGCATATTATTCTGATACAAGACGTCCTATATGTACACTATCGATATAAAAAGTTAATCATCGTGTCCTCAAAATACAAGGAAACACAAGCCATTGTGTTATTAGTGACTGGGTACGTATTTTCACGCCAGTATTAATTTTCCAGATAAGTAATTTCGTGTAAATAATCAGCGTAGACGTATTGTTTTGAGATCACATAGCGATGTATTTTGATTTTTTTAACCGACTTTAAAAAAGGAGGAGGTTCTACATGATACACTAGGCGGACATGATTTATACCATTACTATCTGTAAATATTTAGTTCTAACGTTGTGAATTTTAATTAACTCATCTTACCTGATATTAGTTTTTCCTAAATATCTCTTCCTGCATATAGCGACTGACAATTCTCTTATATGTGTAGATAATTCTATAACGACGGGTTTCGTGTAAGCTTTGAAATGTCGAAACAAACGTTTACACAATGTAGAAATATGAGCAGTCATGCTAGTGTCACTGTGCTCTATGTTTTGGGCTCGCCGTTGCATACCAATGGGATACAGATTTAGGTACATATTTCTCAACACTATTATCTTATTTATTTACTATCTGCGAACTGTCAAACGCAGGAAGTTGAAATATTCCGTTAGGTACTTTTTTTTTTCGAAGTGATTAAACTTTCTGCTCAATTTTCTTAATTTTCAAATTTTATAAGAATCTACTAAAAAGTAGGTATTAGATAGAAGTGTTTTACGATTCAGTATAATTTATATAGATATAAGGAGTAATAGGATAATAATTATAATAATAATATTATGATAATAATTAATAATAATAGTAATTATATATAATAATAATAATAAATAATAAATTAAAATGTAAAATTCGATAATATATTATAAAACAAAATTAAATAAAAATTGGACTTAATGTAACCCAATAAAAATTGTAAAATAAAAATAAAATGTTAATAAATAATACAAAAGTGAAAGTTTAAAAAAATGTGTTATACGTTGTAGTCCGATAATTTGCACCTTCCAGATGATTTCAAGACAACGTCTTGTCAAATTAATCAAAATTACTTCAGTTTCTTTAACTAAAAATAATAAAGAAGTCATGAAATCAGCTTATGACTGGTATTATACGCCTTCTTATTTCTGGAGCTGCATAAAACTTAATGAAGACTGTCTTTTCTTTTCGACTTCCGATCCAAGCTAGTTTAGTTCGCTATTGTGTTAACGTGTTGGTATATTACGTTATTATTAATGACAATGGCAGATTTGAAATTTCACTGGACATTGGATCAAATTCAGCAACAGTTTTATTACCAAATAAGCACTATAAGAAAAAAAAAAATGAGACACGTTCAATTGAACCAGAAGCGATTAGTAAACACAAAAGAAAGAACCATAAAGCAATTGAACAGAAGTCAGGAATGCAAACATATTGTCACTGAGCTTAGAAAAATCTAAATATAAAATATATATAAAAATTTACTAGAAAATGAAGATAATCAATATGAAATGGGAAACACATTGCAACTTGACGAATTATCATAATAATGTTATTAACATATCTCATTATTGATTTTCTCTATTATACTGTGCATTCCCAAGGAGGGTTGATGTCAGGCAGGCGGCCGGTCGTAAAAAATAACATGCCAAATCACTTACAACATGAGCCTGAGGAAGAGGAGAACATGTTGTGCCGACCCTATATAAATAGGATAAGGGCAGGGAGATGATGATAAGGAGTAATAGGATTTATAATGGTGGATATGAAATCTGAAAAGCATGTGATTCAAACTGTGGAAGATATATATACTAAGTATATATATTTATACTAAGTATATATAATTATTATTATACATCGACATTGTCGATGATCAATACGAAAATTTGAATTATTTGAATTATTAATTTTGAAAAATAAATAACGTATCACCGCAAGCTGTTTATTTTTTGTGTGTTTATTTCATCTCTTGTTATTTTGAACTCTTGGTAATTTAAAAATTTTTCTCCGGTACCTTAAGTTTCAAATTTATTGATGGTGCGTCGTAAATAAACTTACACGATTCAGCTATTTACACATACAAAACTTCGAAGATAATAACGTTACGATGTTATGATGGAACTGAAAATTATGTATATTGTATATATAGGTAGGTACATGACAATCCATAAGTTCAAAATTTTTTTGTCATCTTCGATTTTAAGAATATCTCGCAAAAATGATGCGACAGAAAAAAAAGAAAGATAAGATTCATTTCGTAAATTAAGTTCCCAGTAAAAAATCTAAAATAAAATAAATAAAAATGAAACACTTGTAATTGTAAATACTTGTAAATACTGGTGGATTCTTGGTGGATGGAGAGGTCTATGCCCAACAGTGGGAAGTTTGAATGCGGTGCGAAACTCTTGGTGGATCAAGAAAGCCATCAAACCAAATGAATGAATTATTTAACTATATTTTAATGTAGTTTGATCAGCATTGTTCCGTAATTAGTCACTAGTTTATTCTTTGTTAATAAAAATTTCGCGTGAATCAAACTACATAACATACAATTATAATTTCTTAAAGTAACTTTTTTAAATTGTTTGTAAAGTTACATAATGTGTTAAACCAACCAGCCTATTTAGTTAATTTTTTATTCTATTTCATGAAATACTTATCGTACAATCTATACTCGTATAATAAAATTTTAACTGTTGGATGTAGGTGGGTGAGAATTATTTAAAAAAAATTTATTTGTTTTCCTGGGAGCTAATAGAAGTCAAAAGAATTATTATTAGAATTTTTGTTAGTCTGTCTGTGAGTTGCTTCCGCATCATGCAAAATCTGGTGGTTTCATCTTGAAAAAGTCGTTCAAAAGAACACTGTGTATATATATACAGGGTGTCCCGCGATAAAGTGCAACCCTGAAAGGGGGTGAAACCAGACCATAAATTATCGACAAAAAACATAAAAACGCCAAAAAAGGCTTTGTTTTGGACTACTAACAAACAAATGTACGGTCCGACTTTTTACCCCGCCGCGCCGTGCAATTAAGAGCGGTTGACGTAGCTTCTCATATAACAGAAGTTATGCCAAGAGCATCATAATCGTGTTGCCGACCTTATCCTATCTGTCAACACAATGCCTCACAGGAGCACTGACTACTTTTTTCACAACATAGCTCTACTTGTGAGCAGATTATTGGGCTTGCTCTTTAGTAAGCTTAATGTTCTTCCCTAGTTACGGTTCTCCAAATTTCTTGCGGTGTGTCTTCTGCTGTGCCACACCTTAATAATATTATTGTTGTATCCTTGTAAAGAGAATCTTCTTTAACAGGGCTTTAAATTTCTCTCCTCAAATACTCTATGTTTAATTTTTACGATTTTTAATTATAGCGATTACAAATTGTTTATCATTAATGTTTCAAAAATCACAGCCTTGTGATTAATGCATCAATTCGAACGGAAAATACACTAATTCTTATCATCACACTAGCTTCTGCGCAGGACGTCGTCCCCGTGGAATAGGACTAATTCTGTCATACATGATTTGTGCGAAACTTTAACCGTTTACGCAGCGGAAGCTCTCAAAAGGAAATAAAACCCCGATTTTGAAACATTCTTCATTGGTGTTACGCTCCTATTGGTCTTAGCGTGATGATATATAGCCTATAGCCTTCTTCGATAAATGGGCTATCCAACACTGAAAGAATTTTTCAAATCGGACCAGTAGATCTTGAGAGTAGCGCGTTCAAACAAACAAACAATCAAACAAACAAACTCTTCAGCTTTATTATATTAGTATAGATTTACATAGTCGGCTTTCACTAAATAGACATTTACTTGTCTACCTTAGGAATAGGTAATCGTGAATTTAAAAAAAAAAACACTTTAAAATACCATCTGCTGAATATGACCTCACACCTCTTCACCCCCTTCGGGTTCAGAATTCTAACTTTGTTATTATTAACAAAAAATGTTATTTTAAAATCCTTTTACTGATTACATGTACTAAATCAAGTTTTCAGAGCTATTTGGTATTAAAATGAATACGTATATAATTATGATATTTAGATAATTGCTAAATTTGCCGCCTTCAAGCCTGACTGATCCTATTAATGCATCGATAACAATCTATGATCACAGATTAATAACGATATGATAGTTTACAGAAATACAGATAAAGGACAAGATAGAGTTACTGGACGTGTATAAAATCAATGCTTTTGTAGTTAAAATAAAGTAATTTTAGAACGATCGCTGGTTTCGATTATATTAATTACTCAGAAAGATTTTTACTACTGCGTAGAAGGTTTTACGTTGAGAAAGAGTTTCAGAACTTTCTAGAACTATTTAAACATCAGTCGTATAATAGGTACCTACCTAAATAAACTTCATATTGTTTATTACACAAGATGTTAATAATGTAATTTCGCTTATAACGCGTTTTAGCCTTGATTATTTATGGAGCTTAAAATTTTCCTCCCTCTTTGGAATTCTAGGCCAATCTGAATTATTTTTACAAGCTTCTGCCCGCGACTTCGTCTGCGTGGACTCCGCTCCTATTGGTCTTGCCGTGATGATATATAGCCTTCGTCAATAAATGGGCTATCTAACACTGAAATAATTTTTCTAATCGGACCAGTATAGTTCCTGAGATTAGCGCGTTCAAGCAAGCAAACAAACAAGCTCTTCAGCTTTATAATATTAATATAGATGTTAATGTCAAAAGTAAAACAAATTACAATTTAGCACCACTTGCCCGACTTAAGGACATACAAGGCACGCAAAATACAACTTAAAAAATCATCAACTTGTTTTTATTTGTTTGAACTATGGCAGATATGTTCACGTACATTCCTTTACGTACAATATTATTCGCTTTTGGTTGACGTTTGGCACGTTTTTAGATCACGATTGTCATTATTATGATGAATGAATCGACCGTAATAACGAAATGTTGTTTTTTTATTACTACTGTTGTCTTCATTTATTTATATTTTTGATTTGATATTTTTTTTTTTTTTTTTTTTTTATGTAACTAGGTCGGCAAACAAGCGTACGGCTCACCTAATGGTAAGACCGTAGCCTATAGACGCCTGCAACACCAGAAGCATCGCAAGCGCGTTGCCGACCCTATCCCCAATCCCCCCCAGGAGCTCTGGTCACCTTACTCACCAACAGGAACACAATACTGCTTGAAAACAGTATTATTTAGCTGTGGTATTCTGTAAGGTCGAGGTACTACCCCAGTCGGGCTGCTCCATATTTTGAGCAGGAAATTTCTTGCTGTGCCCTACCTCAGTTATTTCTTGCTGTGCCCTACCTCAGTTAAGGAGGGTTATGTTTGAAGATAAAATCTTTAAAAAGTCATATTAGTTCATAAATAACCTTTTTTAACGTCCACAAACGGTTCTCTGATCCTAGGGCAGACAACTGATGCCTTTGTTTTAGGTAACACCCGGCTGATATTGATATATTTTCAAATGTACATATAGATAACATATATACGAATAAATATATCGTACGCATTCTGAGTCAATACTCAGAGCGGAAATCAAAACCACAACCATTTTGTGAGTGACGCATACGAAATATAAATCGCACTTTTTTAACCGACTTCCAAAAAAGGAGGAGGTTCTCAATTCGACACGTATGTTTTTTTTTTTAATGTTAGCTCAGAACTTTTGACTGGGTGGACCGATTTCGATCAATTTTGTTTTAATTGAAAGGTGTTGCGTGTCATGTGGTCCCATTTTAATTTAATTGAGATCTGACAAGTACTTTTAGAGTTATATCTAATAATGCGTATTTACGTGACTACTTTTCGTCGACCTACGTTATATTATACCGCATAACTTTTTACTAGGTGTACCGATTTCGATGATTTTTACTTTAATCGAAAGCTAATACTTGTCTTGTAGTCTTGTTTAAATTAGATCGAAAACTGATTACATCTTTTTGAGTAATCTTTAATAGCGCGTATTTACTTGACTATTTTTTCGTCTTATTACGTTGTATTACTTGTCGATGTAATTGAAGTCGGTTTTTTTTCGTTTGCGAGCAAACACAATTATTAGATTTTAAGATGATTTACATTATTATGGTTATAACCTGAATCTCTTTTGTATTATTGAAATATGAATCATGAATACTTAGTAAAATATATGATTACATAATAAAAAAAGTTAGTGGTTCAATATTTTACAGAATGTATTAATTAGAACAGAAAACGCTTATCACATTATAGCTTCACATCACTTTAGTTATACCAAAAAATGAAGCCTTGTTTTTTCTATAAGGTATTTTTAGTCACGACCATCGACAACTTGATTAGGACTTGATTAACTGAACTCCGAAATATATAATTATACATTGTTACCCTCAAATCAAATGTGGCGCTCTCTAGAGATCAAAATTACTTTTGAGTTATAAAATAAATCATTCATATTTTCTTAATGTCTTACGCTGTCTTTATGTAATTTAAGGCCATTCAAAAAATCACAAAAAATTATAATTAAAAAAGCTCTACAGAACACTGGAATACAATACACAGTGCGTCGGTGCACTTCAAACTAAATTGTAAAGCTTGTTTTTCCCTTTTTATTGGTTATTTGTCGCAGTCGGGGTTTTTCTTTTTTTTGGTCATGGCCCCTCTGGCGCTCCGCACGCTACGCCAGTGACAATATTGATATACTTAAAGAAATTTAATTTGATTTATTAAAAAAAAAAAAAAATCGTGTCATTGTTTGATTCATGATTTTGTTTTGTTAAGTAGGTATATCTTGAAGTTGTATTAGGGTGAATATTTGAAAATGTGCAAATCGCGCGGCGGTTGATAAAGAACCAATACAGCGTTTTTATTTTTTACTTTTGTGAATTATTTCTTATGTAAAAAAGTATCCCAAACATGGTGCGATAACTAAAAATCTTATTTATAAATTAAGTTAAGAGATATTACAAATCAAAGTGCCAAAATCTAATTACCATTCGTGTCCCATTTTCCATTTTCAATCAATAATTATCCTAAAAGTGTTAAATCCTTCTTGAAGATTACACTTTTGGTTAAATATTCATAAACTTAAGTTGTTAATGAACACATAAAACCATGCTATAACACGCAAAGAACTTAACTTATTAAAAATAAGATCAGTTAAAAAATGTCCATCGATAACCTACTAATTACCATTTCAAAATATTTCGTAATGAATTTTCATATAAAAACTGGAATATTCCAATCCAAAAGTACACAGCCGCGCAGGCGCCAGTCAGGGCTTGGACATCGAGTGCAGTGGTAGTGTCAAAGACCAGTCTTTTTGGCGCTAATTTTGATTTTCTGGTCCTCATAGTGTTTTTGTCAAAATATTTTCTAATTACAATTTATTGTTTTTTAGGTAAGTGATTAATTACATATTTTTCATGACGTGTTTTATGTAGTCCTTTTAGTGACCCCTTTTGGGTTTTGAGAATAGAATTAAAATTTTCTAACAAAAGAATGATTCATTTAAGAAAATAGTTGAAATACTACTTACCATCTGTCTCATTACCGGTATTTGCCGTTCGCATAAGCGAATGGTAATTAGTTTTTTTAGAAATGGTGATTATGTTATAATCTATTATTATCTGGTATTATGTTAATTCTCGCCCTCAGATCCGAGAAGAGGTCGAAAAATTTTATGGACAGTTGTACTCGTCCAGCGCACGTAAGCCCGAGCCTTGGGACACCGAAGATCCACGTGCACCATTGTTATGTCAAAATTCGGAGGACATCCTGGACATCGAAGTAGATATGAGATTAGTGCGGCGCTCAGACAGATTAAAAACGGGAGCTTTAAAGCCGTTATCCACCGAGGTACCACGCTGTAGGCGCTCCTGGCCCACGCCGGAGGCGTGGTCCAGGAGTGTGGTGGTACTGTTCTTTAAGAGAGGCGATAAGTCTCTGTTAAAGAATTACAGGCCGATCTCACATCTGAGGCACGTCTATAAGCTTTTTTCGAGGGTCGTTACGAATCGTCTCGCCAGAAGACTCGACGAATTTCAACCAGCAGAGCAGGTTGGGTTTCGAAATGGCTACAGCACCGTAGACCACATCCATACTGTTTGGCAGATTATTCAAAAGACAGAAGAATATAATCAGATGGTGTGTATGGCATTTGTGGACTACGAGAAAGCCTTCGACTCTGACCAATTTTCCTCCCGCGTGGTGTAAGACAGGGTGATGTCATATCACCGAAATTGTTTACCACTGCGCTGGAGGATGTCTTTATGACCTTGGATTGGGGGGAACGAGGCATCAACGTCAACGGCGAATACATCTCTCACCTTCGTTTTGCCGACGATATCGTCATCTTTGCGAAGACATTGGATGAACTAGGCCAAATACTGGCCGGCCTAAACGATTCCTCTGGACGAGTCGGTCTCGGTATGAACTTGGACAAAACGAAAGCTATGTTTAACAACCAAGTCATACCGAGACCGATATCGGTAGATGGTACCCTTCTCGAAGTTGTCCAGGATTATATTTACCTAAGCCATACCATCTAAATAGGCCGCAACAACTTCGAGAAGGAGGCCGATACGAGGATTCGGTTGGGCTGGGCAGCGTTTGGCAGGCTTCGTCAAGTCTTCACTTCGACGATTCCGCAATGCTTGAAAACAAAAGTCTTCGAACAGTGCGTCCTGCCTGTTTTAACATACGGAGCCGAGACGTGGACACTGACGAAGGGACTGGTCCACAAGTTTAAAGTCGCTCAACGTGCAATGGAACGGGCTATACTTGGGGTTTCTCTCAAAGATAGAATTAGAAATGAGGCTATCCGCGAGAGAACGAAAGTAACCGCATAGCCCACAGAAATAACAAGTTGAATTGGCAGTGGGGTGGTCACTTGTGTCGCAGGACCGATGGCCGTTGGAGTAGACGTGTCTTGGAGTGGAGACCGCGTCTTGGCAAACGCAGTGTGGGACTTCCTCCGGCCCGTTGGACCGACGATCTACGTAAGATCGCCGATGTAGGCTGGATGAGGATTGCGGAAAACCGGGATGTCTGGCGCGAACTTGGTGAGGCCTATGTCCAGCAGTGGACTGCAATAGGCTGATGATGTTGTGATGACTGAGATATCATATAATATGGTACAACGTTTCTAATGCTTTAATAATTACTATAGTAATAATATTGATCTCTAAACTTTAACTTTAAGACCGTTCAAAAATTGTTTTTATTTTCAATTAGAAGAGTTTTATTTGTTTTCCACTTTATTGTGTTAGACACTGATTTTATTATTTCTTATAAAAATATTTACGATTCTATTTGAAAATGTTTTTTTATTTTTATTTTATGTTTTAAGGCATGTTGCCTACGTTTTTCTAATGATTGTTTAGTAACTGATTTTCATAATTGTTATTATAGAAAAGAAACTTTAATTTTTGTTTTAAGTTAGTAACTTTTTTCATTTCAATAAAGCTTTTATATCTTAATTATCAACACTTTTTTATTTTTTTCATAATTACCATTCGAAAACTACTCATTACACTGTAAGTGACCTAATTACCAATTATCCATATTTATCACTACCGTTCGTATGAATTTTGAATTGTCTATTATACAAAAAGTATATATTTTAGGACATGCCCTTCGATACTATTTTAAAAAGAAAGTCCCTGAGATTACAAAAATCATATAAGAATCATTTTCATCACATTTTTTTCTTAATCTCCATGACTATGCCAATATGCACACTTTCAAATATTTACCCATTAGATCTTTTGATGATCTTTTGTGTGACCGGTACTACACGACTACGCGTTAGATGAACGTGGACGCTCTAATCGATTCGTACGTGACAAAATAATATAGGATTTTATTTATATCTCATTACTATTATTAGTAAATTCGTGAAGAGTGTAATATAATAATATAATTTAATAAGCGAAATAACAATAATAATACAATTTAGTTACATCTATTTATTATTTAGATTAGATTAACTTTCTCTAAAAGTCAGCAACGCACCCGCAACTCCTCTGATGTTGCAACTGTAAGGTATCAGTAATCACCATGGGCGTGTCCAGCATTTTCCTTCACTATTTAAATTATTTCAATAATACCTTACGGACGTTTTGGCTAATTGAAAATTATACCTATAGATACAAATTGTGTTATGAGCTTCGAATCAGAGTGGGGCAAATACCTCATCTAGCCTCACTGTAGGTACCTACGCCCATGGTAATCAACTAATCACTTAACATTAGGTGGACCCTACTTTGCTCGTTTGCCACCATTTTACTACTTTTTGGAGCATAGTGTATGTGAGTCAGCCGGGGCGTTCTTAAAAGAAGATTAGAGCAAAGAAGGCTCTCGAAGGATGGTGGAAAGTGCTAAAACTTAACATCGATTTCCTGACATTTCTACTTTTCAAACCTTTTTTTAACCTCTTTTACTTTATTGGTTAGCGATAAACTTGTGATTTCTTAGATCCTGAAACTGCTTCTGCATGCTATTTCTATATGAAACCTATTTCTCTATGAAATCTTTATATATAAAAGAGATTTCACCCTATACCTACATACATTGACTCATCACGATATCTCTGGAACCATAAGGCGTAGAGACTTGAAATTTGGTAGGAATATTCCTTTCGCCGAGTAGAGGTCAGCTAAGAACGGATTTTACGAAATTCCACCCACAAGAGAGGGTTGCGGGGGTTAATAACATATATGGTAAAACAACGTTTGCGGGGTCAGCTAGTATTTTCGATATGAAAGAAAGGATGCTTTCGTACTCCGGCAAATATAAAAAGAGCTATAAACTTCTAATAACTTAGTTGTTCGTGCACTTGAACGTGTAACCTTCTGGTGAGATTTATAGATGTATTCTGTCTTTTAAGGCTAATTAACTGAATCACATTAACTTACATACATAAAAAAGATATACATTTGAACGCGAATGGTTACGTTTTTAGATCTAAAAAAGGAAATAGTATCATACAAGATACTAGGTATTGGTTGACTCTGACTGTGTTAAGTATTAACTACAATATGGCTGTTTCTTATTTAAAAAAAAGTGTAAGTACAATGGTTCCCTAATCTATACCTATAAATAAAGTCGCCGAAGTGTTGGTGCGCATATTATAACTTCCGAACGATTATACCAAAATAGTAGGTAATCTGTCTTTTGTGGTCGTTATTGTCATAATAGGCTTTGTATAAATGAATACTAAAATAAATCGGCCAAGTGCGAGTCGGACTCGCGCACTAAGGGTTCCGTACCATTGACTAAACTAAAGGCTATATTTTATTGTTATTAAACAAAATACCTAGTAAATAAGAAAAAGATTATCTATACTTAATATATAAAGCTGAAGAGTTTGTTTGTTTGGTTGTTTGTTTGTTTGTTTGTTTGTTTGTTTGTTTCTTTGTTTGTTTGAACGCGGTAATCTCTGGAACTACTGGGCCGATTAGAAAAATTCTTTCAGTGTTAGATAGCCCATTTATCGAGGAAGGCTATAGGCTATGTATCATCACGCTAAGACCAATAGGAGCGGAGTCCACGCCGACGAAGTCGCGCGCAGAAGCTAGTACCATATAAAAATGGAAAATAAACTAGTCAAATACGCCATCTATCTATCGATCCATGCCGCTATTGGGAAGCTATATTAGTCTATCGACGACGTTTTCTTGGTTTCTGGATAGATGGCGTTGGAATTAAATAGCATCGCGTTAAATACTTATTTTACTTTGTTTCTAGTATTTGTTGTTTTAGCGGCAACAGAAATACATAATTTGTGAAAATTTCAACTGTCTATAGGTATCGCCGTTCTTGAGATACAGCCTGGTGACAGACGGACGGACGGACGGACGGACAGCGAAGTCTTAGTAATAGGGTCCCGTTTTTACCATTTGGGTATGGATCCCTAAAAAAAACGAGTGAGCTTTAGACCACACGATTGAAGTAAAACTCTCTCTTTCTATCTTCACTAACTTATACTCCCTCTCAACTTTCCTTAGTCTCGCACATTACTTTTCGTAACGCTCTCTCTACGCATTCGCCAGCTTACTACTCAAGTTAAGCGTGCGTAAAGAATTTTTACTTCAAAAATCCTCTTTTCACGAAAAAAAGATATGATTGCAAGAACTTATGCAGGTCAGTTACTAAAAAATTTATTAAATATTAATCAGTATAATTTATATCTTTTTATTTTTTACTCTCACTTCAGCCGACCGTAGTCCACTGCTGGACATAGGCCTCCCCAATTTCGTGCCAGACATTATAGCGTTTTGCCTTTTGCCCATAGTTAGTCACCACGCTGGGCAGGCGAGGCGGGCTGGTGACCGATTTATTTACTCTATTGTATACAAATCGGATACACATTATTAAACATAGTAATATAATCATATCTACAATTCAAGAAATTGTAATAGAACTTATTATGTAAGCGTATACCATAATTTTCGAGGTTAAGTTTAAATATAAAATAATATCGCTTTTGTCGTTCCGCTCGCTAGCCGCGTTTCTTAACGAAATGGAATTTAACGAAACCGTTCGTCAATAATTTTATACAATGTAATTAACATATTTCCATACGATCTTGCGTCAGGTTAGTTAATATTTAACTTCGTTTTTAAATAGTTAAGTCTAAGGCTTAAATGAAACGCATATTTACATCTACGCTAACTTTATATAGGAAAAAAAATTGTTCATTTGTAGACTATTTTTTTAATCGATTCAAAGAAAAGAGGATGTTTTCAATCCGACTGTATTTTTTGTGTGCTAACTCATAAATTTTTACTGAGTTTACCGATTTTGATGATTCTTTTTTAAAACGAAAGCTATTTGTCATGTAGCCCCATTGCAATTTGATCGAGATATATGACGAGTGTATTATGTATTTAATAAAACCTACGTTGTATTACTTGTTAATGTAATCGGTTTTTTCTTTGTTTGCGAGCAAACACAATTATAAAATACTTCATCAATTTTTGCGTGCGTAGTGTTGTACAGCCTCCTGCCCGCTGGATCGATGCAAGATCGCCAGTGGAGGCTGGATATAGATTACCTAAAACTTGTTTGATGAACTTGGGGAGGTAGTGGACTGCGTCAGGCTGTGATGAGATACGATGAATATACTTTTATATTCTTTAAATTATTGTGTAAAGCTTTAAAAATTCAGAAATAAATTTAATTATTGTCTTAAAATAGTTTATTATAAAAATAATATTACTGCTACGTATGTAGACTCTATTTTTATAAAATTAATGTAACTAGACTGAATGTTTGTTCAGTTTTGTAACGATAAGGGAATTGTATATTTAGTATAAAGCAACACCGCTTAGAAAATATATTGAAAATAACATTTCAAGGTTTTATTCTGTGAGTAAGAACAATTTAATTTTTATAAACTTTTTTATCTAATCCTTTCCTTTTTAAGATAATTGCATAAAATTTTTACAAAGTTTCTGAGTAAAGTATTTTATTTAAAAGTTAATTTGAATCAAAATTATAATTAAATTTTTCTTTTCATTTTTAAATTAGTAATAATAATTTAGATTTAGCGAATGAGTTATTTAATGGATGAAGTTAGTGATAAGATCTTTGATATATTCACTGACTTTTTATTAAAGAATAATGGAATCAAAAACAACGTTCACGTAGCAAAATAATTAAAAATACAAATACTTGACATCAATTAAAAATATTTTTATAAAAAAAACTAGCTGTACTCGCGACTTCGTCTGCATGGAATAGTGACTTTGGACATCATTTTTGGATACATCTTTTGGTTTATTTTGGACACCAGAATAGCTCCAATATTTTGTCTCTTGTCGCAAACTTATGAAACATTCACATAGGTAAACCTTACTTATTTCCATACAAACTTTCAATCTCTATTCCCTATTGTTATTTTATACATTTGATGGTAAATGGCTTATACATTTTAATGAAATTGTATAAGAGTTTTATTAGCAATTAATTTTACGTTTAAGTACATTTAATACTTTGTGGACGCAATAACGAACCTACTATCAATTTGTCGTGATAACATATAGCTAAAGCTAATAAAATAGAACACGCAATTACTTGTATGCCGTAAATGTAATTGCTTAATGAATTCGCCAATGATTTCCAATAAAAAATAAGTTCTATTGCCTGTAATTACTGTAAATTAGATCAATATATGTACTTATTTGCTCTTTGTATGTATATGTGTACATATTTGTACTCAAAAAGTTTTTTTTAATTAAAACGAATACTTATACCTAAGACTTGTGCGGCAGTTATTTCAAAGTATTAGTACCTACGTGTCTTTATATCCGCTAATAGTATAAAATATAATAATTAATATCATAGGCTAAAACAGAACAAATCAATCAATTTCTGTAAGTAAATTTTTATTATTAAAAAAATTATGACCGTTTTGTTAATGTATTTTAGACAATACACACACACACGGTCGTCTGTTCCTAAAGTACGCAACTTAATGCTTGCTTGGTAACAGCCGACTGGTCTAGCTACATATATATTTTTTTTCGATAAACATACTTATAAATAATACATATAAAATATATAAATAAATATGTATATTACACCCAGACTCGGGGTGGGAATCGAACCCACAACGCCCGGAGCAGAAAACAGGGTCACTACAAACTGCGCCAACGGGCTAGTAGACAGTGAAACTGATTTATTATTATTTCACTACAAACAATAATCTTATCTTATTATATTATTATTATACTATTAAACGAGCAATTCTTGTATATATATATATATATATATATATATATATATATATATATATATATATATATATATATATATATTTTCTGAATCTCGGAATCGGCTCCAACGATTTTCGTGAAATTTAGTATGCAGGGGATTTCGGAGGCGAAAAATTGATCTAGCTAGGATTCATTTAAAAAAAATGTCGTTTTATCCCTGTTTTTAAGCAATGAAAAAATATCATTAGAATACGAAGCTTAATTTCACTACGCGTCAACATAGCTTTAATGGCGTAATTAGTTAATCGGCGGGTCTCCAATCGTGTTAACCCGGGTTCGAATCTCAGTCTCCTGATGGATTTTTTTTTCTTTTTTTTTTAAATTTCACTCGTGATTTATTATTTAAATAAAATTAAAATATAAAAATACCGAGAAAAAAAAAAACAAAAAATAAAATGAAAATACCGAGCGAGGCTCGGTCACCCAGGTACTCTTAATTAAAACTTGTAAGAAAATAATTATACTTTTATTTGACATTTTATGGCAAACATTAAAAACCTTAAGTTACAAAATATTTAACATAGTAGGTACAATAGGCGATTTTATTACTATATGAAGAAATAGTTGAAGCAATGATTATGGCCCTGGCTACTGAGATAGAGGTGGTAGTATAGGCTACATGCTTGCAGTAATTTACTACAGGTTGTCTGAAATATTGTCTTTTAGAAATAACACTACCTGGGTGGAAAACATTGTAAGCTTGAATCTTTAATTTTATTTTGGTGTATTGTAAAGAATATTATTACTATTATTTGCCTAGTTGTTTGTTTATTTTGTGGTTGATTTTAAATCCTTGATTTCTACATGATTTACATAATATTAACAGAGTTGTTGAGCGTGAAATATTAATTAATTTATGAAAAAATAATTAAGAGCGACTTGTTCCAGCCTGTCTGCTTTAGACCACACGACTGAAGTAAAACATCTTTAGCTCCTGCAGTAATATACGAAACGTAACTTTCTCTCTATCTTCACTAACTTATATCTCCCTTTCAACTTCCGTTCGCCTCGCCCGATCACACTTTTGGTAACGCTCTCGTCACGCATTCACCAGCTTACTTCCCAAAAAAACTGAACTCTAACTGAGGTAGGGCACAGCAGAAAATTTCCTGCTCAAAATATGGTAGCCCGGCTGGGGTAGTACCTCAACCTTACAGAACACCACAGCTAAATAATACTGCTTTCAAGCAGTGTTGTGTTCCTGTTGGTAAGGTTACCAAAGGGGATCCTGGGGGTATTGGGGGTAGGGTCGGCAATATACTTACAATGCTTCTACTGTTACAGATAATTATTGGTAATCGCTTACCATCAAGTGAGGCGTTCTCTTGTTTGCTGACCTACACACTTATATAAAAAAGGAAATGAATAAAATAAATCTGTAATTTGTGCGAGTATTGTTTATTTATAGTTACATTTTTACATAAGCGCTGTTAAATGGCAAGAGTTAAAGTAGAATGCTATCCGATACAAGGTACGATCACTAACGCAATGTAACATTACAATATACTAAAATAAATAACCTAATACGATGTATATCATATAAATCAGTTCGTACGTCTAATTACATTTAGCGACTTAAAATATTTATATCAAAGATTTTTACAAAAATGTACATGATTTTGTGCAGTCATAGCCACTTGATTTGACAACAATAAAAAATAATTCGTCATACAAAGTTTCTTAAGATAATTTTGTTACAGTTTATTGTTGGGAGGGAAGTCGAGGGTGGTGTAGGTGGGGCGTGTGCGGGGTGCGGGGGGTCGGCGGGCCCGGGGGTGGGTCTTACCCCCCTCCGTCGCGCTCGCGCCCGCCTCTGCTTCCTCCGGCAAGTACGGAGGCCTCGGGTTCAGGACTAGCGCCTTGTAGGACGAGTGCGAGTCCGCTATGCTCCTGCCATCTCCTTCGTCCCTTCTGGAAAGTTCGGAAAAAGGCGACACAGATCGTTTTTCTATTCCGCTGGGGCCTGGATTTTGCTCTTTGGGTTTCAGTTCGTAAGCGTTCTCCTCTTTTCTCTTCGGTTCGACGTCCCTTTTGAATTTCGTTTTTCGCTCTATGATTTCGGCGGTCGTGAGGTCTGAACCCTGGATATCAGTCTCCAGGGGTGGCGCGGAGAGCCAGGGTCGAGAGGTCCCAGCGCTGCACCATCGATCCTCCGACTCACTCGTGTCCCCAAGTAGGCCCAACTTTTCCAAGTTTTGCAGTAGTAAATTTTCACTGGAGCTAGCCGCTCTCATCTCCGTCTTCGACTCCTCGGCCAGCAGGAGCTCCGCTAGTGGAGGCGCCAGGCCCAAACCGATGTTCCTCTCATGATACACCTCCGATATGGTGGGTGTCAGCTCACCGCTCATGTGCCTCACCTGCGACATGGGGTCCCGAGCACTAGTTCCCATCTTGGGCCTGGGGGCCCGCTTGGAGGTGGATGGCTGGGAGGGCTGCGCGGGTGTCGAGAGTTGTTCCTCACCCCCTCCGCCTCCAAGGTCGTAGAAGGCGTCAAGGTAGCGGTGTGGAATACCGCCGGTGTCGGGGCGGCGCCGCAGCACGGTGTCGTGTCCGGAGCCCTCCCAGTCGGAGTCGTCGGAGGGCGGGCGGCGAGTGTACAACGTTCGGATCTTGGTCTGGTGGGCGAGGGCGAGGGACACGTCGCGGGGGGGCGCGGGGGCGGGCGGTGCGGCGGGGGGCGAGGGTGTGAAGGCGGCGTCGCTCTCTCCCCGGTAGCGGGGCGGGGGCGGGGCGGGAGCAGTGCGTCCATCCGGCTCCCCCCTGCCCGCCTCCCCGCTCCCCCCGCCCCCACCACGTACGTACATCGTGAAGGCTCCACCGCACGAGCCCAGAGGCAACGGAGGTGGCGGCACTGATGACACGCTTTCCTCTGCAAGTTCAAATAATTGTTATACTAAATGGAGTAGTCTTATTCAAAATATATGTATAGTTAAGGAGCTTTTTTGACTATCATAAAAACTAATATTATTACATATTAATGTCAATCTTGAAATTTAACGTGTTCTATTAATCAATTTTATTCTTGAGGCCGATAAACTTACTTTAAGGTAAATGCAGTAATTACTGTTCGACGGCAAAATATCTGCTGTAAAAAGGTTTCGACCTATCTTTCTAGATAAAAGAATAACGACTTACGCCTGTGCTGTCGTGGAGGGGTTTCACCATCTGAATGTTGCTCCAGGTCACCATCATCGATAGACGCCAGCGACTCCACACTGGAACTGGACTCCAAGCTGAGACTGCGCGGAGCTTCTTGCGTATCTGGAAAGTGACAAATGGTCAGAAAGACACTCAAATAGATAATACTCACCAAATATTTCTTAATGCAATGTGTAGCTTGATCTTGATATCTACCAAACAAAGCAAGTAGCGCCTGAAGCACAAATTGTATGTGACGTTTATTCGCCGCTTTTCCAGTTCGTAGAGTCACTTCGTCTTGTCCAACTTCAGCCAAGTCGAAGCCCAGGGACGCCAGTAGTTCATGGCATCCGTTTACACGCCAAAGCCTAAGAAAATGTAATAATGTTAAACTATACATTTATGTATGTATTAATACTTATGACCTCAAAGATTGGGGAGAACTATATTCACCAGTGGACTGCGATAGGCTGACGAGAGAGAGAATGACTCCACTGACCTGACATTAACTGCAACGTCAATGGTGTCAGTCTCCAGGTTCTTGACGGAGAACTGAGATATGACGGAGCGGATGACGCCGATGATGTCGTCAGCGACGTCACTTCCGTTCGATATGAGCTTGGATAACGCTTGCAGCGTTGTTGGAGTCAATCCTGAAAATATTTCAATTAAATAAGTACCTTTAACATACACATACATACGTCTGATAAGCAGCTTAAGCCGACTGATATAATATTTTTTTTTGTTAAATATACATATATTAGACCCAGACTCGAGACAGTGATGTGAGAGACAGGAATAGAAACTACAACCCTCGGAGCAGAAAGCAGGGTCACTGCAAACTGTGTCATCGAGCTAGTCGCATATTTGTATGTTTGTATGGTTATAATATGCATCAGCGGAGTTTCTTGCTGATTCTACTCTGCAGAATCTATATTCCGAATTGGTGATAGTTTCATATTAACATGAATTATTTTAGTGTATCAAAACGATTATGGAGTACTTTTGAAGTTTATTTGAAAGAAGTTGTTTTTCATACAAATTTCACACCAAAGTTGTAAAGTCAGGACTTTGGGAACTTATTGGAAAAGGTCAACGTAAATACAAGTAAATTAACGGCTTTATATTTATTGATACAGTTCGATGTATGTACAAGTTATCTGGCAAAAAAATTGGCACCTTCAAGCATTTTAATGCATTTGAAATTTCGTCAATTCTCGTCGGAGTAACGAAACAGCCCCTTTAAGTTGCATAAAAGCTAAACAAATAGAATAGAATAGAATTCTCAATGTATGGGAATGACACTAGCTTATTCGACATATGTCGAAAATTTGGTTAGTTTTCTAATAGCGTTATCGATTGTAGACAGTAGATTGTCAACTTGGCTAAGAGGGCAGACAAGTTTAAATTTAAGACAGAAAAGAAGACCAGTTCTTCAGTCACATTCATGTATAAGGTGAGGTTTGGCCTGATAATCTTTAGATAAATTTCGGCAGGTATGGTATCCCACTAGTCTAATCGTTTGCACATTATAGTAGTCGTCATTCATGGTACAAATGTAACAGTGGAATAGGGAACCAGAAAGTATTTTTACCCAACAGAGCTTGAAGACTGGCAGAACACTGCGTTAGTCTTTCCTCAGGATCACTTTGCGGGAAGAATACACTCGAAGGTATTCCGTTAGCCGCCGGTTCGAATCTGAAATGGGATGAAGTGTTAATACACTGTAACTTCTGTGTTAAAAGAAATAGAAATTTTTATTGTCTTCATCATCATCATCATCATCATCATTTCAGCCTATCGCAGTCCACTGCTGGACATAGGCCTCCACAAGTTCGCGCCAATAATGGCGTGAACTCATGTGTTTTACCCATAATCACCACGCTGGGCAGGCGGGTTGGTGACCGCAGGGCTGGCGTTGTCGCACCGAAGACGCTGCTGCCCGTCTTCGGCCTGTGTACTTCAAAGCCAGCAGTTGGATGGTTATCCCGCCATCGGTCGGCTGTTTAAGTTCCAAGGTGGTAGTGAAACTATGTTATCCCTTAGTCGCCTCTTACGACACCCACGGGAAGAGAGGGGGAGGCTAAATTCTTTGCCGTAGCCACACAGCAATTATTATTGTCTTAGTATTATGCTATTCTGTGATTACAAGAACAAAGAAGTAACAATATTAAAAAAAATTATTACAAAGTAACATAAGTTAAAAAGGCAAGGCAATGCTAGCGACAAAAAATAGTAGAGGAAATCTATTTAATAAAAATGAATGTTGCTAAGCGCATAACTGGAGAACGGCTCGACCAATTCGGCAATTTTTTTTTGTGTGTTCCTTAAATCCCACGGAAGGTTTTCATACTAAAAAAAAAAAACAAACATAACAGACAGAACGAAGCGGGCAGCTAGTATTAAATTTTATTTTTATATATATTTTTTATTAAATATAGACCAGCGCTTGACTGCGATCTTGTTTCTCACCTGATGGTAAGTGAAAATAAAATTAAATAAAATAAATTAAAATAAAATAAATAAATTAAAATAAAATAAAATAAATTTGTGTATCAATTTACAGATACTGAAAACGAATTTCTAGTACTAATAAATTTATTGTTTGAATTTATGTATGAAGTTATGAAGATAGTCAGTTACTTACCTAAAGCCAACGCTCATGAGAAGTTCCCTCCAGCCAGTGGCAGTCCCTGCTTTATTCTCGATGCTCTTCTGTGTAGTGTACATCGCATTCTTCTGTCCTCTGACTATCCTCTGTAGTGACTTCTCTACCAGGTGTAGACAGACTCGTAACGCATCCCTTTTGTAAGGTAAAACCAGAATAATATTATGAGGTTGAGAATGAAAATAAGGGAGAGAAGGATATAAGAATAATCTTGCCGTTTTGTGGGTATTACTGAAAATCTATTGTATATGGATCAGTATATATTCAAACAAATTCTTGTGAGTTTTTTTTTACAATGGGATGTTATCTGAAAAATCGCAAAATTTTGCGAATCCGTGCTATGCTGAGCTAGCAAATATCTTGGAATACTTCCTCCACTTGTAGAAAAACGAAAAATCGTGTTCAAAATCTTTTAAGAAGTACTTCGGCCTTACAGAAGATCACAGCTAAATAACTCTGCTCTCAAGCAGTATTGTATTCCTGGGGCGAGTAAAGTTACCAGAGTCAAGATTAAGGTCGGCAAAACGCTTGTAATGCTAGTGTTGCAGGCGTCTATAAGCTACGGCAGTCGCCTATCATCAGGTGAGCTAGTAGTGCTACAGCACAAGAACAGAGCGCGAGGCGAGTCTCACCTTGCGCGCTCGGGCGCCGCCAGCAGGTCGCAGAGCGCCTGCCCCAGCAGCGCCACCTTGTTGCTGAGGCGCACGTTGGCGCCCAGCAGCGCCAGCCCCGCCCAGTGCGCCGGGTGCGAGAAGTGCCGCGTGTGCCGCACCGTCTGCATCGCGTCGCCCAGCGCCCTGGAACACCACCGCGAGTGAGTTAGATACATGTTATGGATCCACCCAAACAGCAAATTTTGAAAAGTGGTCTTTGAGAAAAAACAAGGTAGGCACTAGGCACTCAGAAATTCTTGCCAACAAGCAAAATACAAGTAACAAGAATTGTTTCATATTAACAATGAAATACAACTTTTGATTATTTCATCTCCACTAATAAAGTACAACTTTTGGTTTTATTAGGTAACCAATGTTTGTGTTGGATATAAAGTACTGGTAGGTTGTTAGGAATTCTTGCCAAGAGGCCAAATAGTAATGACAGACCGAAATTTCAATTTTGGTTTCAGCTTGTTTCAGTCAAAAAATCTAGTTGCGGTTTCGGCCAAAAAATCGGCTTAACTTGAACTATCTTAGGGGGCGTTCAAGTATTACGTAACGCTAATTAGGGGGGAGGGGGGTCTTGTAAAACGTTACGATGCGTTACAAGGGGGGAGGGGCGGTTCGAACAACGCGTTACGTAACATTGTTTTTTATGTAATAAAAAAAACTAAGGTATTAAAATTTATTGTTTTATTTATTAATTACTACCGCAAACGCGATTAAAACAATAACAAAACCTAAAAAAACAAAAGTAATTTATCGATTTCCGGTCAGTTTGTGCAACATACTTGTGATATTTGGGTATAAATGGTCAGTTTGGTGTTACGTAACGTTTTTGGGGTAGGGGGGGGGGGGGTTCCGGAAAACGTTACGGCGCGTTACATGGGGGGAGGGGGGGGGGGGTCAAAAATCTTCAAATTTTGCGTTACGTAATACTTGAACGCCCCCTTAATAGATAAAAAAGGGTCAATTTAATTTCACCTAATAAAAATACTGAACAACTTTTAGTTTTACAAGTTGAAAATAAAGTGGAATTTGACGGTTAACTTTTTAGTTATCACGTCACTATTCGAATTATTCTTTGCAAGCCCTTTCATTTGATACCCATATAATAGAAGTGCACTAAAGATAACTAGTCCGCTATTTTGGATATGACGCCATGTTAGATCTAGAATGACGTTACAAAGTTAACCATGCATTGTCATCCAAATTGAACTTGTATACAAAATTTCAGCTCAATTGGCTGAAGATATCTGCTTCAAAATTGAGTTGCAAGATTTCACCCGAACAAACAAACATACATACATATTGCAAGTTAAATACCTTACTGTCTCTCAACAGAATTATTAAAAAAAATGAGCTTACTTAGCGACTCTGTTTCCTTGCAACAGCGCAGAGTATAGTGATCTGTACAGTATCTTGGTAGCGGTGTCTTGCGGGGCAGGCCAGAGAGTGACCAGTATAGCATGAGCCCCCGCTGCGAGGAAAGCCTTACACAGGCGGGACACGCCCTCGCCGGCCGATGTTACTGAGTCTGCTTCGTCGGAGTCTTGGAAGGCCGCACTCGACGGCGCACATGACAAGACGACCTACATTAAGAAGTGTTTTGTTATTTTTATTTACACTAGCTGCCCGGACAGACTTCGTTTTGTCAAATAAGGTATAAATTTTTAATTTTTTTTTAAGTATAAATTCTTCCGTGGGATTTAACGAGCACAAAAAAAATAGCCGAATTGATCGAGCCATTCTCCAGTTATGCGCTTAGCAACATTCATTTTTATTATACAGGATGTCCCGCGATAAAGTGCAACCCCGAAAGAGGGTGAAACTAGACCATAAATTATCGACAAAAACCAGAAAAAAATTTTAAAAATTTTTTTTATTTTTTTTTTATTGACGAATTAAGATTTTTATATAGCTCACGTAGCCTCTTTGTACAAAAAATGATGATTTTTGTACGTGTTTTTTGGGATACAGGCGTAAATTTTTTAAGAAATAATAATAAATCATAAAATTTCCTGGTATTGGGGGCATAATTCTGAGAAAATTAGAGATCATTAAAAAAAACAGTCATAAAAAATGAGTTTTTTTCACAAGAAGCATAGTTAAAGACATAATGCCACTTTTTTGCGAGCTAATTGTTATTTTATTCTTACCGCCAAGTATGTGGCCTAATATATTATTTTGTTTTAAAGTAATCGACCTACTACATTGGAAGAAATCATCATTTTTTGTACATAGAGTCTACGTAAGATATAAAAATCTTAATTCGTCAATAAGAAGTAAAATATTTTTTTTAAAAAGTTTTTTCTATGTTTTTGTCGATAATTTATGGTCTAGTTTCACCCCCATTCGGGGTTGCACTTTATCGCGGGACATCCTGTATAAATTTTTGTTTCTATGAAGAAACAAAAGTACTACACTATATGCTACTATTTTGATACTCATATGTTCTGAACTGAATCGAAATAAAAGTCCCACTGTTGGCAAGGGCCTGAGATTAGCGCGTTCAAACAAACAAACAACCCTTCAGCTTTATAATATTAGTATAGATTATACATTGACTTCAGACGGAATTATCAAAAGGATTTTATTATGATTTAAAAGTGAACTTCCTCGTACAACTTACCAATCTGGCAGTTATCTTCAAGTTGATGATTTCCGAAGCTGTGAGCATGTATTCTGAGGTAGGCGGCAACTCGTCATTGCTCGGTGGTAGTTCAGCATCTGAATGATTTGTATTAAAAGAACTGTTTTATTATTTGCATACCTACTACCTACTAATTTTAATACTTACTTTTTAGTGTATTTGTTAAAAGTTGCATTGCAAAAAAACGAAATGACCTTACATTTGCACTAAGTTATTACAATCCGTAGATATCTTTGGAATCAAAGAAGCAAAAGAACAAGATTACTAAGAGAGAAATGAGAAGATGTGAATAAAACTAGGAACTGTACAGAATGTTGAAAGCGATGATCCAAGTTCTGTATCAACGGAAAGATACAAGCTAACTTCTATTTAGCAAAAAATGTTTATAGCAAGTTAAATCAAAAAAAAAAAAAAAAAAAATACAACAGTAGTAGAAATCTTAGCAGAAACAGATCGAAATTTAGCAATGCACTTACTCTCTTCTTCATTTTCGGTGGATGTGTCGGCCGCGCCACTGCCCGTGCTAGTGTTCAGCAGACGCTTAGCTTGTGAGTCGACCTGTATTACAAAATATGTATTAATATATAAATTATTGGATCGATAAATTATCAAGTACCGATGAAACTATATTTTGGAAAAAAGTCCAAAATGAAGTCATCTATACTAATATTATAAAGAGGTAAAGTTTATAACTTTGTATATACGGGGTAATCTTCGCAAATACTGATCCGATCATGAAAATTCTTTCGCTAACAGAAAGCTACACTATTCAGGAGTGACAAGATAAAAGGAAAAAGATAAAAATATATAAAGATTTTAAATCAGCAGGATTTGAACCTGCGCCCTCTGACGTGCCGTGTCAACAATTCAATCTAATCAAGCATTATTATTTGCCTTAGAAATTAATTGGTGATTTTAAAACATTTATATTTATCTGATTTGCTGAAAATAGTGAGAGGCTACACTATTCAGGAGTGACATAGGCTATATTTTATTGTAATTGTACAAAAAAAATCAGTAAAAAAGAAAAATATTAAAATATATTATGAAAATGACAAAGAAACGAACGCCATCTATCGCTGTTAGATTTAACTATTTAATACTCTATTTTATTTACTGTCTATTTGAATCTATCGATGACGAAGTTTTTACGCTTTTTGATAGATGGCGTTGGAGCAACATATTATTATTTATTTAAGTGGTTTAAAATTTGTTCTTTATAGTATGTTATTTGGTTCTGTAATTAATAAATACACGATATTATTACAATTTTACGCCCAACGAAGTGGGCACGGGTCTGCTAGTATCATATAAAGTTGTCAATCAGATTAATTTATAAGTTTTAACCTGATGTGTACTGCACATATTATTATCAAGATAGCAGGCAGACGGAAAAGAAAAAAATACATTAAATAGCTTCAAGAAGGATTACACAGTACCCTCCAATTTTAAAAAATGTCTTCAATATAAAAGAAATTGTGTTAAGTATAGATGAAATCTTAAGCAAATATTAAGGATATTAATAACACAAGCAAAAGAAATGGCAAGCAATATCCTACAATTACCACTTCTCCAGGACTGAGGACAATTCCCGGCGTTTTCCAGCAGATATGAGTGGCGAAGTGGACGCACTCCGCTTGCGGCAGTTGCGCTAATACAGCTTCTTTTGATGCCTAAAACAAAATATACAAAAAAGGACGTAATATATATATATTAAGACAAATTGAAACATCGCAAATTTTGCAGTCAAACGGAAATATAAGTGAAATATGGTGAGTAAGGTGACCAGAGCTCCCGGGGATTGGAGATAGAGACGGCAACGCGCTAGCGACGCTTCTGGTGTTGCAGACGTCTATAAGCTACGGTAATCGCTTACCATCAGGTGAGCCGTACGCTTGTTTGCCGACCTAGTTGTATAAAAAAATAAGTAGAATAGACCTATTTCTCTTCTATTAATTTCTCATAATATAGTAAAAAGGATAATATATCAAAAACTTTTATTAGGTTGAGACCATCACCCGCCAAATAGCGTTATCCACAACCGGTTAACCCGGCCCTAAAGGGCCTTGTAAACGATCAAATAATTTGTCAAATTTGTTTGTCAAACTTTATGTTTTCATATAACAAACACATCAAACAATCTCGCACACGTACAAAAAATTTGACAAAAACATTTGTCAAACAAAAATTTGACAAATTATTTGATCGTATACGGGGCCCATATAATAAGAGTTAATGTAACATTAAGATGCAGAGTCCTCAAGTCTCGGTGTGGTGACGCACCTGGTAGTCCAGCAGCGGCGCCACGCGCAGCATGTCGGCGACCAGCTCGGCCTCCTTCAGCAGCGCGGAGCCGGCGCGCCGCACGCCCGCCACCAGGCAGCGCATGCCGCCCTCCGCGCCCGCCTCTACACGCACACCCACAGGCACGGTCAGCTCGAACATACTTACTTTGGGTTTGCTCACAAGCACGTGGATATTTAGCTCGATCATACTTATCTTGTGTTTGCTTATATGTACACACACACACACATGGACGGTAAGCTGGACCATAGTAATTATCAAGTGTTTAATCACACACACACATACACACACATACACGTGGACAGTACGCTCGATACTTATCGTTTTCTCACACATACACACACATACTGGCAGCTCTTTTTTCTAAGTGTCCTTGTCCATTACATTAATAGAATGTTGGCAGCTTTGAGACGCTGCATATATTTCGTATTAATTAGCTAATTTTTTTATGTGGTCATCAAATTCAACAAAATTTTTATATGAAGTCAAAAATTAATAAAATTCGCTTTAGTTTTCAGTTAATACGATTTTAAAGTTAGTTAAAAACTCTAGCTTGCACTTATAAAGTACATAATTGTGGGTTTCTTTTGTTAATAAATAATAAAAAGAAAATATATAGCTGTGACATACCATGTTCGTGATGGGGCTTAGTCCTCAGATGGCGTTGAGGTTTGAGCGGTCTGAGCGCGGGTGAGACTAGCAGAGCATAGCGCTCACACAGCGGTTCAGACTCAGGGCTTCCCCTTAGAGCTCCCCATGGACAGGCGTACAACGCCCCCTCCACTACCAGGACGATCTCGCGGCGACCCCCACAGCCGCGTCGAGCGTGGTTTGCTGAGAGGATAAACATTGGTCATAATTCAAGTCTTTGCTGAGAGGACAAACATTGGTCATAATTCAAGTCTTTGCTGAGAGGACAAACATTGGTCATTATTCAAGTCTTTGCTGAGAGGACAAACATTGGTCATAATTCAAGTCTTTGCTGAGAAGACAAACATTGGTCATAATTCAAGTCTTTGCTGAGAGGACAAAATTTGTTTATTCATAATTCA
Organism: Melitaea athalia; assembly: GCA_905220545.2. Taxonomy (NCBI): domain Eukaryota; kingdom Metazoa; phylum Arthropoda; class Insecta; order Lepidoptera; family Nymphalidae; genus Melitaea; species Melitaea athalia. Next base: position 14,597,926 of record HG992196.1, read on the forward strand.
TGTCAGTAATTTGAGGTATGTTTTTGGCACGAATAGTGGGCCGTACATTAAGCTTCAACTTTTAGTAAAATTTTTATACCAAGAAACCTGTTAAAGTTTATTAATATTTCAAGTAAATTGATAGTAGTTAAATAAATTAACTGCAATCTTATTTTAAAAATAAAAGTTCTGTACCATGATTGTTATTACAAGAAGCTGGAAGAAGATCTTCAAAGGGAGCGATGAGCATCTGGTAGAGGGAAGTAAGGCAAGGCGGACCTTGCCACGTTGACTGCTTTCTGCGAGGACCGTGTACACTAGATCTGTTAAGTTCATTACAAAAATATAAATAAAAAAATCAAGTGTGCTTTAAATCATACGACTGAAGTAAAACTTCTTTTAGCAATAGGCCTGCACTGTGTCTCAGATATACGAAACGTAATTGGCTATGAGAGAAAGAGAGAAAGAAAAAGTGTGCTCGAACCTCTCTCTCTTGCTCCGTTCGCCTCGCGCAATCACACTTTTCGTAACGCTCTCGTCACTCATTCACCAGCTTACTCCCCAAGTCAAGCGTGGGTAAAGAAGTTTTACTTCAAAATTATTATACTGTGTTTTCTATGTCGTTCTTCTATCAAAGAATCTTTAAGGTGCATTTTCATGTGACGCTTGACGCTGGTTTTGAGCATCAAATTTGACAATTGAACTTCTGCTAACTAGCTAAACATAGTTTAACTTTTTTAACGGGTGCTTTTAGCGTCAGCGTAACTCGAATAGTTATATCGATAATCAATAGTAATCGATTCTTATAAAACAACAATCAGCTGTTACTTTGTGATTTTATTAATAAAAAATAGCGAGTATAGAAATAAATAAAAACAAATACTTAAAAATACCATATACAATTTTTTGATTAATATTACGAGATGAAATTAATCAATAAAATTACATATAGGCGCATAGATCTGTAAAGTTATAAACAAAATTATTCATTCAATTTTTTTTAAAACAAAACACAACCCCGTATCTCAGTTCAAAAAAAAATTGTCAAGCGCAACCTCGTATCTTAAAATACAAGATGGCGCCTATAAATAAACAAGTTCCCTCTCAGCAGTGTAATGTTATTTAGTTCAATACTATTAATGTAAACATTATCTTTCAGTAAATTTAATTGCCATTCAAAGTGAATAAGCAATAGTTAATAAACACATTTTTTATTATAGTGAAAAAAATATCACAAGTAATAAAAGTTAAAATATTAACAAATTAAAAAAAACGTTAGTATCAATTATCGAAAGTCGTTTCGATAATCGATTATAACGTTCTTTATTTTTCGCTTGAATTTGACGCTAAACGCTGAAAATTATCGCTACAATTTTTTCAAGATGGCGCATAGTTGAATTGTGATCACGTGACCAAATTTGACGCTCAAAACCAGCGTCAAGCGTCACATGAAAATGCACCCTTAGAGTAGAAGAGGAAAAGTAGCATTCAGATTTTCTTACCTCGTAGATCCCTGTAGACTTGCTACTGAGCCAGCGACGGACCCGCCGACCGAGCCCACGCTGAACAACGAGCTTAGTGAGTAGTTGGATGAGTTCAGCAGGTGGTTACGAGAGACCTGAACGAACAGACAAATAGGTTAACGACGTGCAGAATATACTACTAGTGGCATCTAGTAAACTACCTTTGGAGATTTTATCATAATAGTATCAACGCAGTTATTAATATACGTTTACCGTCTCACTGATTCCTGCCCCAGACATATACATGTAGGAAAAGAAAGAAGGAGGGCCGCACTGGTTTATTAACAATGTGAGTTAAGTTGCATCGGTCATTTTATACACGACAGAATGACTCGAATAATAGAATGAGTGAGGGTAGGTGAATATCGACAACAGCGCAGGTACCGACATACATATAATTTGAATAACGATGATAGTGTAATTGTTATCAACCGCTTAGTTCCGCCTGAATTATCCTAACCGGTCGTAAATTACGTAAGATGTTCCTGGCACCAGTATTTTTCAGGGACTACATTTCTATGAACACACCTGCATATGATTGAAAATTCTACAGTTCTGTTCAAATACATTTAACAAGTGCAGTATAGCTTTAATATGAACTGCTGATTCACAATGGAGCATCATAAATACGCAGGACTAAAATTGAAGCCATCTTCCTTGGAGACTAAATCTTTGCCCAGCTGTAGGACACTCAGCAACTGTCGTCATGGTCTTCCTTGATTAGAAATGATATCTTTTGCCCAGCAGTGGGATATACCCTACCATCTACAGTACGTACCATTCTCGCGAGGGCGCCGGGTCGCTCATCATCACGCTCTTCATCACAACGCGCCGTCCTCAGCCATGAAGACCATTCCTTGATCCACCGCTCCAGCTTACCACCACCTGTATTTACCACATTTTGCATTGCATTCGAATGTTCATTTATTGATAAAAAAACACAACGTCTCCCAGTAGAAATTATGAATGTAGAAATTATGTATGAATGTGGAAACAATAAACAGAAAAACCGTGACCAAAGCATTTATCTTAACCAGGATTTCAGACAGTTGCTGCGACTATTCCACTAACACGCTATAACTTATAACATTAGGACTATTTAATTTTTTTATGCAAATCAGTCTGCCAACCAGCCAACCAGTAGTGGAGCAGCGTTTTGGATTAAGCTCTGACCCTCCTCCTACATGGAGAATGAGGGCTATGCCCAACATTGGGATGTCACAGGCTGGTTCAAATCAAATGTAAAAATAATCTAATCACACAAGAATATGACATATCACAAAGAGATATATCTGATTGAACATGATCTGATGATGGCTGTAAAAAATTAGAAGCATGTACAATTGTAAGAAAAAGCGTCATACGACGAATTCCGATAGTCTATTAAAACATTTTCGTGAGAACTTACCTGTGTTAGTTTGCAGATCATCTGGGCTTAGGTCTGGAAGACTGTTGTCGCCGTCGTCATTTTGGTCAAGTAGATACGCCTGATGGAACCTCAGGATTCCTGCACAAGAATAATGAATGTAGAGAATGCATTACACCGTTTGACACGAATTTTCTATTGAATTATCACTTATATGACCACATTTTATATATAAAATTCTCGTGTCACAATGTTAGGTATAATACTCCTCCCAAACGGCTGGACCGATTTTTATGAAATGTTTTGTATATATCGGGTAAGTCTGAGAATCGACCAACATCTATTTGTCATACCTCTAATTTGTAAGGGGGGGGGGGATTAAGGGGGTTAATAACATATATGGCAAAACAACGTTTGCGGGGTAGCATATTCTAAAAAATTTAGATCTAGTGTTAGCTAGTAATAATGTTCGTGAGTACCTTTATGTGGCTGCAACAACCAGGCGTAGAGCCTTCCAGCAGCGATACTGTAGTAGAGAACTAGTGACTTCTGCTTGTTCACAACTTCCAGCACTTGCTCCACTGAGGACGGACACCAGTACTCCGGACGATCTTTACCACTGTCTTCCGATAAGTTCCTACTGGAGTACAAAATGTTTTCATATTAAAATATTAATAAGATAGACCAATAGACCATAGATAAATATTTATAAATTACACCTGGTCAGTGCACAAACATTATAAAATGGAATGTAAAAGTAATAGAGTTAAAGGGTAAAGGTTACCTTTGCTGTGTGTGTAGTTCAAGGTTGGCGTGGCTGAGGGCGGGCGCGCGGGGCGCCACGCGGCAGCGCTCCGACACCACCAGCGCCTCGTGGTGGCGCCCCAGCTCTGTATGAGAGAAGTTTGATCCAAGTTATACTGTCCACCAACATATATATCTTATATTATGTGACAAAGTGTTACATAAGTCAATATGTTAAATAATTTTAAGGATATTCTAAGATCCTACTCCAAGTTACAATTTAATTTAAATACCTGATGATTCTTATCGTCCAACTACGTCCTAGCTTTACTGGCCAGTTTTAAGTAATAAATCGCCTATAGGATAAGCATAATTATAATGTATGATCTTTAATAAAGTTATGGGCATTTTAGAGTCCGTGGATGTTAATTTTAAATAATAAAATAAAAAAATTGCGAGCGTACAAAGTACACATGTCAGTAGTAAAACTTCTTTGGCAAACTAATTTAAAAAAAAAAAAAATTAAAAAGAAGCCAACGTCACACGGTGTTCCCAGGGGGTCACCCATCCAAATACTCACCGCGTGATGCGTTGCCGGTTCAGCGGTCGCTCAAATTTTACCCCTCATGCGCCTAAAGAACTTTAACTTCAAAAACATAATAGGCATACTTATTGTGAATTTATAACATAACATAACACGAATTTTTTGTGTTAGTTTCTCTTGCTGTAAATTGTGTGTTCTGCAATAGTCTTTAACTGAGGTAGGGCACAGCAGAAAATATCCTGCTCAAAATATGAAGCAGCCCGACTGGGGAAGTACCTCGACCTTACAGAAGACCACAGCTAAATAATACTGTTTTCAAGCAGTGTTGTGTTCATATGGTTAGTAAGGTGACCAGAGCTCCTGGGGGGAACTGGGGATGGGGTTGGCAACGCGCTTGCGATGCTTCTGGTGTTGCAGACGTCTAGAAGCTATGGTAATCGCTTACCATCTGGTCAGCCGTACGCTTGTTTGCCGATCTAGTTACATTAAAAAAAAAAAACTTACCAACGAGAACTCTCTGTAAGGCATGCTGTGTAGACGTGTGCAGCGCCACAATCTTCCGGTCGCGATGCTTCTCGTTGCCAGGTCCCAGCACCGTGAGCGCTGCTTGCAGTTGCTCCTTCGCTTCCTCTAACTCTCCAGAAGCCCATAACGCGAAACCGAGTCTATGGCGTACTCTAGCCTGAAATACAAATATATATGTTTTTTATTATTATATTACTAGCTGCTGCCCGCGACGTCGTCTGCGTGCGTTCACTGCTCGTTCCCCGTAGGTGATAGCGTGATAATATGTAGCCTATGTTCTGACCCGACTTCTTAATAATATTCGTGCCAAATTTGAAGTAAATCCATGCAGTACTTTTTGAGTTTATCCCGGACATACATTTGAAGAAATAAAGGTTCACTGCTCTTTCCCCGTAGGTGATAGCGTGATAATATATAGCCTATGTTCTGACCCGACTTCTTAACAATATTCGTGCCAAATTTGAAGTAAATCCATGCAGTACTTTTTGAGTTTATCCCGGACATACATACAGACAAACAGACAAACAGACAAACAGACAAACAGACAAAAATTCTAAAAACTATATTTTTGGCTTCGGTATCGATTGTAGATCACACCCCAAGTATTCTTTTAAAAAAATATTCAATGTACAGTTTTGACTTTTCTACCATTTTATTATATGTATAGATATACAACTATATGTACTTTTATTGTGTATAATGAAGCAGATAGAGACGGTATATTAAATATTTCCTGATTTAGGACAGTAATAGTGTCAAGTGAAAACCATGACATAGCTCATAGTAGTTTTCAAGTAAGTCCTCAAAAGGTAGAAAAATGTACACCTGATAACGATTGTTACTCATAGTAGGGAATATATCCGCCAACCCGCATTGGAGCAGCGTGTTGGATTAAGTTCAGTCCTTCTCCTACATGGGGAAAGAGGCCTATGCCCAGCAATGGGATATTACTGGCTGAAGCGTAGGTATGTAATGTAGGTGCAGCAAGCATTGTGTAGTGTCTCAAGTGAGGCTACCCCACAGAGGCCGTACCTCCTCGTCGGCGTCGGCGAGCGGCTCGGCGGCGGCGAGCGCCTGCCGCAGGTAGGACACGGCGCTGCCGCACGCGCCCAGCGCCAGGTGCGCGCGCCCCAGGTCCGCCAGCGCGTGCGCGCGCCCGCGGGCGTCCCCTGCGCACCCATTATAGTTACATCACTATTTCTTCAAACTAGGGCTCGCCCAGTGGTCGAAATTCGACCATAATTAATTTAAATTATAAGTTTGAACATCATTAAGTTTCTGTTGTCAAAGAACTTAATGATGTTCAAACACGAATATTTTGTGCTAGTTTCTATAGAAGTATACTGTTACGTATAACACAAAAGCATAAAGAAACTAGCGCCATCTAGCGTCAACCAGTAAAACCACTCAAAGACAAAGACAACATGAAACCCTCTACTCAATACTAGATGGCGTTAGAGGAACTACTGTGGAACTATATAGAAGTATAGTCTCGAAAACCGGGTACATACGCGAACTTTCCAGAATGGTCTGGGACTCGTCTCGGCCGATATAAATGGCCGCAGAGAGGCGAGCGAGTGCAGTTCAGTTTGAGCTACCTTCGAGGCAACTTCGAAGTGAAAACTAATGATCAAGAATGATAACAGCGAAATCTACGACATAAGCTACGACCTAGGACATTGTTAGTGCTTAGTGTTTAAACCTAGTGTATTGTGTTGGACCTAGTGCTAGTGAATAAAGTCTCCAAAAGAGTCAATAGGTCTTTCTCTCCAAATCCTTCGAACCTCAACGCGTAACAATACCTACTATAGATTTAACTATAGAAGTTTACTTCTATAGTCAGTCAGATCAGTCAGTTCTGTGTCAAATACATGGTAGTGTATGAAATTTTTTTTCATTGATTTAATTTGTTTTTTATGCATAATTCAAAACAAAATTGCTGCACTCCTTCTCTATATAAACTATAAGTGTGCAAAATTTCATACTCCTCTGTCCGCAGCTGCGCGCGATTTCAAGATTCACCTCGCACGGCTATTGCAATGACATTGTTATTTACTCAAAGAAAGATGAACTTTGTGACTCGTGTAGATCATCTTTATAACTTTATCATTAATAAAATTTAGGTTTGCCAGTGTGTTTGCGCAACCGCGAGCAGAATATTTTAACTTACACTTTTATCAACTTAACCTAGCTATTAAACTTTGCATTGTTTAAATAACACCAGTTCTCTAATGAGAGTCTTCAACAGCAGTGGTGGCAAGTGGAAGTGAACGTACCAGAAGCGGTGGCGTGTCGCAGTCGTGACTCGTGCCAGCGCGCCGCCTCAGCGTGAGCGCCCAGGGCTGCTTGCGCTGCGCCCAGACCTCCGCAAGCTCGCGCCTACATAACAGTTAGCAAATTGTATTCTGTAGTCGCTATCTTACATATCGAATACTCATAAAAGTCTTTCATGGGTCTCGTGAATATAGCTAACTTAACAAGTACTCTTAAAATGATCTCACAAATCCAATCAGGCTAGGCGAGATCCTCAACTGAAATTCTATATTATGTAATGTCTGAGATCTGAACATCCCCCAACTCGCAGTGGGGCAGCGTTGTGGATAAAGCTTCGATCCCTGTCCTACATGAAGCAAGAGGCTTATGCCCAGTAGTTGGATATTATTATAGGCTGAATCGTGATCAGAACATCAAAAAATTCAGTAGACTATTAATTTTGTTCCATATTTTGAGGTTATATTTTCGAAACGTCTTATTCAAGTTGCCTACGTACTACGCTAATTGCCTATTATTTTATAAAATGCCATTGATTTGAGTAATGCACTCAAACAATAAAGGATAATAAAAGGATTGCATTACTCAATCTAAGTATCAAAGTATTTCAATGTAGAGTCAACTGAGCTGGTGGTAGTCTCTCACCTGCAGGTGCGTGAGTCCCAGTCTGTGCGCCAGTTCCAACTCTGCGCGATGGTGTTTGGCAGCGGTCGCGTGGTCGCCCAGAGCATGGTGTGCGGCGCCCAGCGCGTGACATGCCTCAGCTTCCATTATCTGGTTATTCAGTTCCCTGGGACATACGTTTCACATGTTTACTACAGCTTCTTGATTTCAATTTGACCTACGTCAGGAATGAATCGTACGGCCTGTATAATTGTAAGTGGTCATCGTTGCCTATCACGATACAGCCTGTAATATCCCACTGTTGGGCATAGGCCTCTTCTTCATGTAGAAGAAGGATCGGAGCTTAATCCACCACGCTGCTCCAATGCGGGTTGGCGGATATATTTCCTACTATGAGTAACGATCGCTATCAGGTGTACATGATAACAACCGGGACCGACGGCTTAACGTGCTCTCAGAGGCACGGTGGGGTAACCCACGAGGACTGCACAAACACCCAGACCACGGCAAACATCTGTATGGCCAATACAAATGTTGTCGTGTGCGGGAATCGAACCCGCAGCCGCCCACGCAACAGCCAATCGCAATCCAGTGCTGTAACCGCTGCGCCAACGCGGCGTCTTGTAACCGCTGCGCCAACGCGGCGTCTTCATCTTCATCGTTGCCTATAGACGCTTGAAACATCAGGATCATCGCAAGCGCGTTGCCGACCTTACACCCGGCCATCCCCAGGTGCTCTGGCCACCTTACTCTCCATATGAACACAACACTGCTTGAAAGCAGTATTATTTATCTGTGATCTTCTGTAAGGTTGAGGTACTTCCCCAGTCGGGCTGCTCCAGATTTTGAGTAGGATATGTCCTGCTGCGTCCTACCTTAATAATACCGGAATTACCGTTGCACAATTTATTTATTTTTCTATATTCAGAAAAAGTTTCATTAATTTAAATAATACTGTTTTCAAGCAGTATTGTGTTCCTGTTGGTGAGTAAGGTGACCAGAGCTCCTGGGGGGGGGGATTGGGGATAGGGTCGGCAACGCGCTTGCGATGCTTCTGGTGTTGCAGGCGTCTATAGGCTACGGTCTTACCATCAGGTGAGCCGTACGCTTGTTTGCCAACCTAGTTACATAAAAAAAAAAAAACAGTTTATGAACCGTTAAATATAGAGCATGTCTAGTTCAAATTTAACATTGAGTAAGGCAAGGAACAGTTTTCTGAATAAAGCAAACGGGCTTTAGGAGTTGACTTGAATTTCACGAAACGTCTCTGTTTGTCTAGGTTTCAAATTCTAAGCCCGATAGGTACCGATAACCTTCAAAGTTCAAGTCATTATCCATTTTGATCTTTATTAGTGATAGAAATAATTTTGCAAATTAATTTTTGCATGACATGAGTTTTATGTCTCTCACAATTCATATTCTTTTTTCTTTGTTGAAGTGTATCTAAATTTAGTTAGGTAGCTGATATAAATTTGGGGTACAAGAATCAAACTTATGTAACAAAGTAAAATAGTACAATTTAAAGTTAACTAACTTGGCAATGCTCTTCTGGTGTTCGAGACAAGACACGGCTTGTTCGAGGTTGTTGAGCGCGATGTGTAGCGCGCCCAGTTCTCCGTACGCCTGAGCCTTCGCTTCCGGTACTCCAAGCTCGTGCGATACCACCAAGCGCTTCTCCAGACAAACCAGCGCTTGTTGGAGGTTCCCAACTGATCTAATGTTTAAAAAAAGTTAACACATTAATTTAAGTTGACGTAATACGTACGTACGTACGTACGACGTATACGTCAACTTAAATTAAATGTGATTATGTATGAGAGTTTATGGTAATTTTCAGTCATTTCCTCAATGTTCAGAATTTAAATATGATAGCTTTTCTTCAATTTTAAGCAAATGTAATATTATTTTGCTCACAACAACTAATGTGGTCGATTTTTACTCGTCATTTTGTAAATTCACAAAAGCCCTATTTTAATTTTTTTTTGCAATATAATTATAGTGATCGATATTCACAAAATATTTTCAACTTACTTGTGACTCAATCCAAGACCTCGGTAAGCTCTTTCCTGTTCCCTCGCGTTGTCTAACTTTAATGCAGCGGCCAAGTGCTGCTCGTGATACTTGGCAGCCTCATCTGGATCACCAAGTGCATCGTAACAGTCGCCAAGTGAGCCAAGCGCTCTTGCTTTATCCAACTGGCAAGTTGGTGTATTCACTCTTTCTAGGATTGCTAGTTGCTATATCAAAGAAATTAATAGATTACAAAATAAAATAAAATAAATAAATCAATTATAACATTTCCTTTAAGATTCTTAAAATTGTATTCACTTACTTGTTCTAAATATCCTATAGCGTCTTCGTAATGTCCCATGTTTAGTTTAGCGATTCCGAGGTTTCCATATGCTTGAGCTTCGAGCGCACAGTCTTGTAGTTCCTGAGCTCTTTCTAGTTGCTCCTGTGAATTTACAATAGTGGTTACAATTTCATACACTTTCACATATACTAAAATAAAAATTGGAAGATAAAGCAACATTTACCGATATACTGAAATTAGTTACTTCATGTAAGTCCAATTAAACAAATATAAGTCACTGAAATAAATGTAAAACAGGTGTTTACTAAAGCATAAATTCAAAGATAGTTTTACTGAAACCTGTCTTTAATTAATGAGGTTTAATAGAGGTAGGTGTCAACTGTCAAGGTAGAGTAACTTACCCGATAGCACCTGGCAGCATGCGAGTAGTGTCCTAGAGCCATGTGCACCGCGCCCAAGTGAGAGTGAGCTCTCGCCTCTCCCGCTGCGTCTCCAGCCTCTTGCCGAAGTGTTAGTTCCTTTACAGACAGATCTTTATCATCTCCAACTTCGAATTTATCGTTATTTGGTTTATTATTTATATAAAACTTTTCACTTTTAGTTTTTTATTAGACTATTGATTATTTAATATTAATCTCATATTGTATGGTTTTTAATTCTAGCTAGTTGACCCGATGGACCTCGTTTTATTTATAAGTAAGTATCTACAAAGTATTAGAAAACTTAAAAGGAGGTAATTGAAATCAGTAAATTGGTCTAGGGTAAAGGTGTGATAAAACGATAACTGAGGTAGGGCACAGCAGAAAATATCCTGCTCAAAATCTGGAGCAACGTGACTCGGGAAGGACCTTACAGAAGATCACAGCTAAATAACACTGTTTTTAAGCAGTGTCATGTTCCTGTGGTGATTAAGGGGATCAGACCCTGGGGGATTTCGGGTAGAGTCGGCAATACACTTTCAAATGTTGTGGCCGTTTATAGACTACAGTATTCGCTTACCATCAGGTGAACCGTACGCTTATTTGCCGACCTAGTTGTATAAAAAATACGTGTATATTTTTCGTGTAAAGTCATGTTTGGCAATAAATAGCTTACATTAAACTATTCTGTTAATGTAAATTTTCTTTATAATTAATTATTATTTTGGTCATTAGTAACATCAACACTGTACCTGTGTGTGATGTCCTAAAGCGGCGTCCAATCTCCTCTGCAATCTCCTCGCGAGGCCGAGGGCTCCGCACGCCGCGGCTTCCAAGGACCGATCACGAGCCTGAATATATTAACTGTATTAGTCTTTTTTCTTACATTTTAAGTGTTTGAATCATTGATTATAGATAGAAGCTTAAGTTTCAATATCAAAGAACTTTATATATTTCACTCAATCTAATTAATAATTTTGTGTAGTTGATTTCAATACTCGTATATAATATAATCTTTCAAAATTACTGTTTGATAGAAAATATTGTGTTCTTAAGTCAAAATAATTTTTAACACTGAAATCAGAGAACCCACTCCTTACTGTAGATGAAATTAACAGAAAAAATTTACATACTTGTCTAGCAAACCCAAGTTGTCTCTGGTACATCTTCACTGCTTCTTCCACATCACCCATTTTGATCAAGACGTCACCAATATTTCCGAGCGCTCTGAACTTTCCTTGCAAGTGCTGAGTCATGTGAGCGATTGCCAAGAAGTACTTCTGGCATTCCAGGGCCGTTTCTAGATTCCCTAACGCAAGATGAGCTAAACCAAGGTTACAGTACGCCCTGCCCATGTTCATTTTGTCCTGGAGGTCTTTAGCCAGTGACAAGTCTTGGTCGTAATATCTGGTATAAAGGAATGATTTTCAAATTAGAAACTTAAGATATAACAGACATGAAGGGACAAAATTATAGAGTGAAATTTTTCGGTTTAACATTATAAACATTTTTAAAATCATATCAAAAATTTTCGATCCAGTGGGATCGGTTTAACATTTTTAAAATATTAATTAATATGTGTATATTTAATAAATTTGAATCTTCTTCTTCTTTACATGTATGGCCTCTTTCACCAGTTGTGGATAATGTTTATCCTGCATATAAATTACAATTACATTTATTTCCAGGATAATGTCCTAATGGCCTTTTATATCTGATAGGCCATTAGGACTTATTTCTCATCAATTAATAAACTACAGCTTTTAGACTTATTTTTTAAAATAGAAATAGCGTTATCCCCAACTGGTGAAACAGGGCCTTAGAGCATAAGTGTTATTTCAGGAAGTTTATAATTCATTAAAAGTCACCAAAAAGGAGGATGAACTTATACCTGACCGCTTCCTTATAGTTTCCCAAACAATAATGGGCGTATCCTAGAAAATGACACGCCTTAGCTTCGGCTATGACATCTCCTAATTCTTGCGAGAGCATCAAATGCTGCTCGTAGTATGGAACCGCTTGAGAGAATTCCCCTCTTGATGATAAACAGTTTCCAAGGTTGAGAAGTGCGCAAGCTTCTCCTGCTGCGTCTTTAAGTTCACGTGCTATTCCTGTCAATATAGTAAATAAAATTGGATAAAATCGTAATTAAGAAGAACTACTTTTTTTGTTTATAAGCGCTAATGTCAATGTTGCAAATGGAAGGTACCATCGCGGCCCGATTCGTATATGTGGTCAAGAATATGAGAAAAATGAGATCATAAGTGTTGAAATTGCACAATATGTCTAAATGATTAAAAAATAGATTTATCGTTGCCCTATATAAGACAGAAAATCTTTGACCACTAGTGAGTTTTTAAAGTAGTTTTTAAAGGCTCTTTCGGGTCAACATAGAAACCAGAAACTGCTGCTCTTCCAGAAATTCCTAGTAAAGTTTAACATTCATAGCTAATTGTAGCAATCAACATTACTTACCAAGATGTGCTCTATAATGAAACAGCGCCATATCGTGAGCCCCTAAGGCCTGATATGCCACCGCCAAGTTGCCATGAGTGGAAGCTTCAGAGCTCCTGTCGTGGACTTCTTTGGATATAGTCAGTTCCTGTTTATGATATTTTATGGCCTGCTCGTAAAACCCCGCTGCTGAGTACGCGTTTCCGATGTTACCGTACGCTCGACCCATTCCAGCTTTATCCTGAAATTCGTCTTGGTTATTAAAATTTGAAGCAAATATAAAAGGGTCAGTCGTCATACACTTTCTGTGTTTTATACGCCCTTTAAAAAGGTGGTAAATAGGAGAATAATGTTGGTTCCGAAAGACTGTTAGTTTAAAAAAATACTAACAATAATTATATTTAGTTTTAAGTTATTAAACATGTGTATGTGAAACCGTTATTGTTATTCATATTTGCTTTTCATTTTATATTATTTCAAGTAGCGTTAAATCTGCCAGCAAAAATTTTTTAGGTACCAATTTTTTATTACTTGCAGAAGCTTATAACTTTTTCTTCATCTTTTGTCATGTCTTATAAAAATAGAATTATATGATTGCTTAGTTTTACTACATTTATGGATGTAAATCATAGATTACTTCAAAACCGATACTTGCTTGAAGTTGTCTAGCAATAGACAGATGAGCCTGATGCAACTTCAGAGCGGCGTCGTGTTCTCCTAGTAATTGGTACACGATGCCCAAATTAGAGCAAGCTCTGCCTTCACCGACCTGTAAGTGTACATTGAATTGACAAGATTATTCAAATAAAAACAGAAGACGAGTATAATTAAAATATTTAATTAAATAAATGTTAATTAATACTAAATAAATAATTAAATTACTGTTAAGTGACCTGTAGACATTAAATCTGTGCTTGTAAATGTAGATACGATCGACACTTTAAAAAAAATTGCGTGCGTACAAAGTACACATGTCAGAAGTGAAACTTCTTTGGCAAACTAATTAAAAAAAAACGAATTAAAAAAAACAGGCAGTCACCCATCCAAGTAATGACTGTCCCTGACGCTGCCGCGTTAAAGTAATGACCGTCCCTGACGCTGCCGCGTTACCGGTCCTTCAAATTTTACCCCTCATGCGCCTAAAGAAGTTTCACATCAAAAAGTAAGTTTTTTTGCCCATTTTTTACCATATTTAAAAAGAGGAAGTTCTCGATTCGGCTGTATTTTACATCACAACTTTTTATTGGATGGACCGATATCAAATATTCTTTTTTTAATCGAAAGGTTGTGCTTTTCATGTGGTCCCATTTAAATTTAATCGAATTTTGAGAAGTTTTGAGTTATCTCTAATAACGCGTATTTACTTGACTATTTTTTTGTCTATCTACGTTGTATACTGGTCGATGTAATTGAAGTCGGTCCGTTTGCGAGTAAACACAATTACTTTTCTGCAGAATTTTGCATTCCGAATCGCCGGTAACTTAACATTAACCCGCCATTAGTCGGCTTGTTAAGTTCCAAGGTGGTAGGGGAACTGTCTTATCTCTTAGTCGCCTCTTATGACACCTACGGGAAGAGGGGGGGTGGCTATATTTTTTACTGCCGTAACCACAGCGAAAATTTAATAATTTAATACATACTAATATAATTTTGATTAGTGAAATGTCAATTCAAAAGTCCTTTCATTACGCCTAGTTGGACAAAGAAATTTTTAAATTACTTTTTATATATTTTAATTACCGCCATTTAAAATACCTTCATAGATCCAAAGTCAAATCACAGACTTTTCTGATTTTATTTTCAAGTAATAAAGAGAAAAATAAGTATAAAAGATTAAATGCACTAATCGTCTATCATAAAGCCACGGCCACACTTGTGCAACCAAGCGAAATACCTACAACGAAGCCTGGTCGCTGTCACTAAGGTCACACGCTTGATCGAACATAAGGGTTTGATGGTCGCCGTCTTAGTTATTTATTAGGTAAATAAAAAAAACAAGTATAAATAAGCAAGAACGTACGGAAAATCTCAATTTGAAAAAATCACCCTCTTTCTATATTCTTCAAATTTTCAATCGTTAAAAAACCTTTTTTTATTCATCTACTCAAGTTCAAACACATACATTTTTTTTAAATTGTAGACTTTAAATATTATATGAGTACAGTTTTTTTTTTACATTAGGTACTTAATTATATGAGAGAAATGGAATTTACTTAAAATAATATTTTACTTGTATGTCAGTGCATATACATGAAGGATAAGAATTAGAGTTATAAACAAAATGGACGTTCAGATATTTTAAAAAAAACCGGCCAAGTGCGAGTCGGACTCGCGCACGAAGGGTTCCGTACCATTGACTAGGTAATATATATTTAAATATATGTATTATATAAATATCGAGCAAAAATAGGTAAAAAATTGCGTTTTTTGTATGGGAGCCCCCCTTAAATATTTATTTTATTTTATTTTTAGTATTTGTTGTTATAGCGGCAACAGAAATACATAATTTGTGAAAATTTCAACTGTCTAGCTATAGCCGTTCTCGAGATACAGCCTGGTGACAGACGGACGGACGGACGGATGGACGGACGGACGGACAGCGAAGTCTTAGTAATAGGGTTCCGTTTTTACCCTTTGGGTACGGAACCCTAAAAAAGATGATGATAAAATAAATAAACTAAAATACCTTATCTCTGGCTGCCAGAGCGACATCTAGTTGTCTTTCGTGCCATTTCTTTGCTTGCGCGTAATCTCCCGCACACCTTGACAAAAAATATATGAAAAGGAGTCTGCGTAATGTCATAACCGTAAAATATAGAATATAGAATAATGACATTTATTTATTTTAAACTCATTATTTTATATGATGTTTACTGAAAGCGATATTAAATCAATTCAGACGAAACTGAATAAGCTTTTAATGTACAAATATTTTACCCAGATAAGTTTTCCTGTAATAAAAAGATAGTAGTCTCTCAATATATTTGTTGGAAAATGATATAAATATGTCTATTTGTATGACGTATAAAGTTCCATGAATTAGATATAATCTTAATACGTTGAGAATTAAGAAATGTTTCTAAAAAGTAAAAACGTAACTTTTTTTTATATTTTACTCCGTGGGTTCCCTGATGTGTAAATTAATTGCTGGTTATAGATTTTAATTTCATGTTATATCCAATAAAATTCATAACTAAAGCTAGCAATTACATTGAATTACGCAGCAATCACTCTTAATAAAATCGTAAATAAATATATATATACATTTCAAAAAGACAGATGATTAAAAGGTTTATTTTAGTCAGTTTATGAGAAAAATATTATAAATATTACCTTGCTGCATGTCCCAGACCCGCGTACGCTCTGGCTTCGATAGCTCTGTCACCCAAGTTCTGAGCTAGTCTCAAGACATTTTCATGGTAAGCAATAGCTTGTGAAAAATTCCTCCTATAGTGATACGATGAACCTAAATTTGAATATGCCCTTGCTTCTTCAACCTGCAAATATAATTTTAAAATATTTTAACGCACAAGTTCCATTTATTTATTAATACAGCCAGGTTCGTAGGAAACGGGTGTTAGAAAACGTATTTTAATAGGATTTTAGATTAACATGGTTACTTCTAATACAAAAATTATTCTAAAACGGTGAAAAAATGTCTTGATCACGAGACTCATTAGCTCTCGTGATCTCGTGATCAAGAAATTCGCAGTCAATGTCGAAATATCGAGCTCCGCAAAGCGAAAATAATAAACATGGTAAATATTCCGTTTTCGAATAATTTTTGTATTTTAGTAGTCCAAAAAATATTATTTTGACTAAAGTTGATTAATTGGTGTGAAACATTGTATAATTTTTATGCTCGTAGTAAAACTATTTATTGAAGATTACATTTTTAAAACACATACAATTAAAACTTTAGGTATCATAAAGTTACAACAAATTCTAATTAATGATCGTTTTAGAAATAAAAATAACAATCTCGCGATACGAAATGTAAACAGATTTTAAAATTAATTGGATACATGTTGAGGTTTGATTATTACCTGATCTCCGAGTCTCCTCGCTAGTCTCAGGTGCTGAGTGTGACAATCCACGGCGGAGTCGAATTCGCCCATCGCTAGGTATACGGCGCCGACATTGCCTATCTCCCTCGCTTCTTGCAACCTGTCGCCCATCTGTTTCACAAGTTGCACGCATTGCTTGTGGCTCGCGAGCGCGTTCGGGTAGTCCCCGATAGCCGTGTAGACGTGCCCTAGCGACGTAAGCGCGGCGGCTGCCGCTTGTGTGTCCTAGACATTAACATAAAAGTCGTAAAACTTTCTTTTAAACGTAATTGAATTTTAATTACAAATTAAAATAAGCACTTTATAAAAGTGACCATTTATTAAAGGTAATGTCGTTAAGTATATTTTTATGTTGTACAAACGTAAGTTTTATATTTCAAAGAAAAATGAAATAAATAATAATCATAATGTATTCTGATATAAATCTACTCAACGGTAGCTGCATATAAAGTATGTTTGGAAGTCACTAAAAATTACTTTATATTCAAAGCCGCAAGGAATAATACAAACGAAGGGACCTAAAACAAATAAAAGGTGATTAGAATGCATCCCATCCTTTTCAACAAGGAAATGAAGGGCAAAGGAAAAAAAGGACATTCGACGACAAACCGCCAATACGGCCTTTGTCTCGACGAAATGAGATAGGGATGGACCGCGTAAAGGTTGAACTACAAAATTATAGCCACAGGAGATATTTTAATTGTGTGCCGAAAGTTTTACCTGGGATGACGTTTTTAAAATATAACAAAAAAAAACGTGAACGTTACGTGACACAGATTCAAGTTTCGTTAAAGCTAATTAAAGTAATTAAATCAAAATTCACTTTAAAAAATCGATTGAATTTAAATACGACTCTTTAATTATGGATTAAAGTCGATAACATCGATATCGACACTCAAGACCGCCCTAGCGAGTTACCCGCCTGCAACAATCTAGCTAATTAAGTATGTGCAACATGATACGATAACGCAGTGATTTACATATTGACTCGATCTCCTTTGAACGTATTCCAACTATAATAGTGTAGAGTCTTGTTGCTCTCAAAAGTCTGTCAGGTCGTATAGCATTCCTTTAAGCACGGAGTCGGTTATTCGTTGTGTGTCCAGCATCGAAAGGCTGTTGTAACAATACTAGAATGAGTCGTACGTTTATCAAGCTTTATGATATTTCCCTTTGTGAGCTTTGTTTCCTCGGGCAGTTATTTGTACAGAGCGCGGTATCGCGTCGGCTATTATAAAGAGGGTTGGCTACTCGAATTCCCATATATTCGTTTATTTTTATGTCATCAATCCCGTTTCACTGGAATGTATCTCGCTTAGTGTCGAGGTCTGCTTTAGACTCAACGAAGTAATGTGAAGATGGTCTGTGAATGAAATGTAGGTATATTCGCGATAAAACTTTTATGATTGTTAATCTTTAAGTTTTAATAGAAAATTTTTATTCTAAGAACCATATGATCGTTTTAAGCATTTTCTGATCATTTGTACTTACAATTACTTTTTGGGATTTTTTTAAACGCACTACAAATATTTTTATTTGTTTTAGTAGGAGGTACACAATGATATGTGTAGAGATGTAAAGAGACATGTTTGAGAAAAAAGTTATTTAGGTTTTTTAAACTACAATTTTGTATTACGTGTAGCTATTTGCTTTATGCTATTTTAAAATACTATAAAAACAAATATATTTAAATCATTGCATGAATAATTTTGTATAAATTATGGTTTTACTTTATATTTCGCATGACCAATTTTGTTTTATGAAGTACTTACACATAAATATATACAGTCAGATATATAAAAAGGTCATAATTCTGCTTCTATTTGTAACTAAAATTATTCTCTCATTTTTCAAAACCCGACAGAAGACGCGACGTCCCTGTGAAACGTATAAGTCAGTACCACAAGCAATTAACGTAATACAAAAATGCGGGATGAGAGACCGCGAGAGCAGATTCCTATTAAGCATGATTTCATGACTGCAATCTCGCTGGATCTCAGAACTAACCGCACAAATTAACGCCATTTTGTAAGCCTACGCATTACAGAAACCCTTTTAGATTAAATCCCTTTAATCTTTGACGGGCAATTCGACGCTAGCACCTGCCTAGCTGGGTATTCTAGGCATTTCTTAATGAACCGTACCCGCCGCGCCTCACATGTTACTGTCAAATTATTCGCGGTTTAATGCTCTATAATACTTTCGATAGGTCTATGTATGAAAGTGATCTGGTTCGTGTTTGTATAGGGCTGTTGTTTACAATACAAGGAAATATAAAACAAATTTACGCATAGTTTTATTTCACACTATCTAACACAGCGAACTTCGTAACGCATAACTTTTTGTTTCTAGTGAATATATATTTCTTTTCTACAAAGTTTTCCTACCAATAATAAACACAAAAAGGAGTAATAGTCTAATTTGGTGCACTCGTTCGGTAGGTATGAACGTATATAGGCACATTCACGGCGTATCAATTTATTTAAATACAGATTTTGTTCTACGTAAAATGTATTTTTTGACAGAACAATAATAGTAGATTAGTAGCCGAGGGCTGTAAGGCATCAATTGCAGCCCGAGATATCGCAGCGAGGGCGCCTATAGTTCGAGGGTGCAATTGATGCTTACACCCGAGCTAACTATTCTGCTTTACATCTCGATTGTAAGGTAAGTAGAAAAAAACCGGCATTACAAGAATAAAACATTTTATTTGTTGAAATTTATAGTGAAATGAGAACAATTTTCAAATTGAGCTTCGTCGTTCGATATTTAAAATTGATGACTTAATACTCACACGAAGACAAGGCTCAATAGCAAAGCGACCTCTTTGGTCATTGGGCTGAATGCATGATGTCTATTGCCAGTATGATGGTTAGATGTACTCGAACTTTTTGAAAGAACTAAGTGTTTTTTTTTAAATTACTTACCGCCCTAGGGCGTTTCTAGCTACATTATTACCCTAGAGCGCTAATGAGTCACCTACAAGCCCCATTTGGAGGTAATAAGAACCTACTTACCGAACATGAGAGATGTAAACAGTTTAGCCAACCCTACAGTTTTAACTGTAGATCTACAGTTTTTTGAACATTCCCTCAGTTTTCAGTTTAGGCCTTGAAATCTACAGTTTTTTTGCTTAAAATGCACGCCATCTATATTATTTGCTAACTAGTAGTCCACTAAGTCAGCTTCAGCCTTCAGCCTTCTATCATCGAACCGGAGGTAATGGTCATCAATCGATTTAATAGATTGTGGTAGTAGTGGACACTCGTATATTTGTTTCGGTCGATGTCCGTTTTACCAACATTTTGTTTTTCTTACTGGGGAATCCCCGCAATGCCTTGACTATCAGAAATCAGATACATGTACTTGACCGTGCATTCCGTTATTCGTCTGATTAAATTCTTTTTTGTTCGTTTAACGCTGTGAGTTGAGCAAAAAGTTATGAATAAGCAAAGCTGTAGTATATAGTGATGGTGAATCAGATGTTGAAAATACCAAATACCCAGCACGAAAGAAAAAAAATAATTTCCAATGATCAGCTGCTGATTGGCTACTATTTCATTGTTATGGATGGACCTTTATAAACTGTTATAATTAAGCTTCCTCAAAAAGCGCTGATATCATTTCCTCAAGTGTTGCAATACTAGCTTTTAAATATTACTAATTTGATTTGATGTACATAATATCTTTATGACATTTGATTAAAACTATGATAATCACATGATTTTTCTTGTTTTTAATTCCCTCCTTAAAATGTATTCTATGTTTTACCATCATTAAATAATAAAAAGATAAACCTGTAGATTTACTGTTTTTTAATTTGATATTTACAGTTTTCTACAGTTTTTTTCTGGCAAATCTACAGTTTAGCTCTATGCTGGAGTTGGCAGCACTGGATGTAAAGTATATTTGTAGTGCATTGCATTGTAAAAGTGTTCGAAAACAACATTATTCTAATAACTGAGTAGAGACGCAGAGAGTACGTAGAGTCAATAATGAAAAAGTATCTATACATATAATAAAATGGTAGAAAAGTCAAAACTGTACATTGAATATTTTTTTAAAAGAATACTTGGGGTGTGATCTACAATCGATACCGAAGCCAAAAATATAGTTTTTAGAATTTTTGTCTGTTTGTCTGTTTGTCTGTATGTATGTCCGGGATAAACTCAAAAAGTACTGCATGGATTTACTTCAAATTTGGCACGAATATTGTTAAGAAGTCGGGTCAGAACATAGGCTATATATTATCACGCTATCACCTACGGGGAACGAGCAGTGAACCTTTATTTCTTCAAATGTATGTCCGGGATAAACTCAAAAAGTACTGCATGGATTTACTTCAAAATTGGCACGAATATTATTAAGAAGTCGGGTCAGAACATAGGCTACATATTATCACTCTATCACCTACGGGCAACGAGCAGTGAACGCACGCAGACGACGTCGCGGGCAGCAGCTAGTTAATGTATATTAACGTTTAAGTTTATACTCGTTATAAGGGCTTCGTTTCACAGATTGCTGCTAAAATTTATTTGTTAAATAAGTTAATGATAGTAGGAGACAAAAGTGGCCTTTAGTTGCCACAAGTTGCGAATTGAAATGATTGTCAGTTTATTAAATTATTATCTTTATACATTTCTAAGTTAAATAGCTTTATCAGCGATCGATAACAAGCTCCAATTATTATACTAAAATTTCTCTTACATACCTTATTAATATTAGTAGTAGGTAGTAGTATTAGTATTATTACTATTTTAAAGAATTCAACTGGAGTAGCGTACATACAGCAGGAAATATCGTTCTCATATATATTTTATTTGATTTTTAACGAAAAGAATAAACAATTAAAGCTTTTGATACGATTTTTTACGTTGGTAATGAAACGACTGAACGAAAACATATTCCGTGAATTAGTTATGGTAAAAATAAAGTTAATGTTTCTGATAAATTCCGAGATCGGTACAATTTCTCGGTTATTTTGAGTCGACAGCGAGTTTTTGTCGGCGATCGCTCGGGCCGAACGCGTTATATCTGTGTTTCCCAATTAGTGGTACGCGTACCCCCAGGGGTACGTGAAGTTGCATCAAGGGGTACGTGCGGCTATCAGTAAAAACAAGAACAATTTCCAAAATAATATTTTATTACGATCACCATCATAAAAGCACGGAGCACCGAGCACTACACTATGACCGACCGTGCGCTATCCGCTCGCCGCTCGCGTCATTCGGCCGCCCCCGCCACCCGTCACCCGTTCGGGTTCCCGCCAGTTCGGCTTTTGTCGTGAGCCGTGTGACAGTGTTTTGTTTTAATTGTGAATTAAGTACTAAGCGTCGCGTTACCTCGGCCTAATATACTTTGGAAAAAGGTAAGATAATGTTTTAAAACTACTTTTAAACTTACACTTTCATTTTAAATTGAAATAGAACGTAACGATGTTTAGTTTGTTTTTCTTATAATTTAAAAAACTTTGAATAATTATAATAACAATATATGAGTTGAATCTCTTCAGTTTTACACGTGTTCGCGGTTACTGTTTTGTTAGCTTTGTAATTAAAATATATTATATAAGCCGGCTTATTAAGTCCAGTTGTATTTCAGATGGAAAAGTGGCTGATAAAGCGCCAAAAGGTTGCCGAGGTGTCAGGCAATACTGAACAGTCACCTGATAATGATGTGTCATCCTCTACCAGTACTCCGACACAAGAAAAAAGAAAACTTGATAACAAGGAATCGTCTCTCAAAAAAAGGAAATATGATGATAGTTATATTCAGTTTGGTTTTACAAGCTCTGGAGACCCTGATTCTCCGTTGCCACAGTGTGTCGTTTGCGCAGAAACGCTGTCAAATCATTCGCTAAAGCCGTCTTTACTACGTCGACATTTAGAAACCAAACATGCTAATTTGAAAGACCAGTCTGTATCCTTCTTTCAACATAAATTGAAAGATCTCAAACAAAGACAAAAATGTATTGAGGCGCTCTCCCATAACACGAATGACAACGCTCTGCAAGCCTCTTTTAGAGTGAGTTATTTAATAGCTAAGCAAGCGAAACCTCACACTATTGGGGAGAACCTTATATTGCCTGCAGCAAAAGAGATAGTGAAATGTATGTTTGGAGATAAAATGGCACGAGAACTTGATGTTATTCCTATGTCAAATAATACTGTCTCTCGTCGTATTGCAAACATGTCAGAGAATCTGAAAACCCACCAAATTAAACGGATTTTAGAAAGCGATTACTTTGCCATACAACTTGATGAATCCACAGACATAACAAACTTGGCTCAACTTTTAACGTACATTCGTTATATTCATTCCAAAAAGTTTTATGAAGAATTCCTGTTTTGTCGTACCCTTTCGATTCGCACCACTGGGGAAGATATATTTCATATGGTCGACAGTTTTGTAAAAGAAAACCAATTGGATTGGTCAAAATGTGTGGGAATATGCACTGATGGTGCCAGAGCAATGACTGGTCGTTTTTCAGGACTTGTAAAGCGGATACAAGATATAGCCCCAGAAGCAAAATGGACGCATTGTGGAATTCATCGAGAGGCACTGGCTTGTAAAAAAATTCCAGCCAGCTTAGATATTACTCTCAAAAATGCTGTAAAAATTGTTAACTTAATCAAGGCCCGTGCCACAAACTCTAGAATTTTTGCAGCTATTTGCCAAGAGCTTGGCAGTGAACACGAGACCCTGTTGTTACATACTGAAGTGCGTTGGCTGTCCAGAGGAAGAGTTGTTTCGAGAATGTTTGAGTTAAGACATGAAATTGAGTTATTTTTGGTCGAGCAGGGACACTGTTACGGCGCCAGACAATCCCACAGTGCCTATGAGTTCGGGGCCCATCAGCGACCTCTGGCGGACTGTCTGACGTCGGGCACAAATTACCTATGGGCGATACTAATCGCTCTGCGCGAAACTGCTATATATTTTATTATATTTACAACTTACCTTAAGAAGGGGGCTCTGGTAAACTGGTTCAAGAAAAGTCAGGGCGGTGTGTAGGTCTGTGGGTGTGTAATGAAGTTTGTGTGTGTAGAAAAGTGGACTGACTTCTCGACGGCCGGCTGCAGCGCCACTACTCGACAGCAAATCAGGCTCGACGTGCACTCCACTCACGGTCACGGAATTAATAGTCTTATATAAACAAAACTTCGGCAGAGAAAAATCCAAGTTTAAGGCACATAAAGATTAACACGCACAATTAATCGTTAAAAGCCGTACGATCGAAATAACCCGCGCCGGCATACAACGAGATTAATACAAGTAAGACAAATGCATCAGTCATAAAAAAACCTCAACAAATTTTAACTTCTCTCATCAAGATGGCGATCACTTTTCGGGGTTCACACAAAGACACCACCGCGCCGTAAAGCATACACGAGGTCAAGCTAAATAGTTTCACTATGCACGAGTTATTCGCGCCGATATACAAGAAAGTTTATCAAAGTTCAAATGCAGGGATTACTACACGTAATGAATTCGCGCTGAAGCTAGTATCGACTTCGTCAACAAGCGCGCGGCCCTCACCGTCCGCTCACAGATTGCAACTGACGCAGCGGGCGGACACAGTCCGAGCGCACATTCGCTCCGCCCGGCTTTCAAAAGGCGACTAACATGGTCGAGGCGCGCTTGCGCTGGCTCCACGCCGAGCCGCTATTCAAAACAAACCGGTTCCCCGATGAACGCGACCTTGTCATACCGAGAGCGCTCAATCCGGCCATAACAGTCCCCCGTCCCGGACAGAAGGGCATTATGTCCGCGAGAAAATCGTAACGAAACAAATATCAGAGACGAGTGGACGGGGTCGAGGAGTCGCGTGAGAAGAGCGGCTCCGGACAGCTCCAACTTAGGGATCGACAGGCGCGACACAATGGAGAGCCACTCTCGCAAGAGAGCACCGTTAAGAGGCTCGGATCTCGCCTAACTACACGATAAGTCCCAGCGCGTCAATTAAGGGGACATTAGGAAGAAACCCCACTACATCATCAAGGACATCCACTCAAACCAGCATGCGAAGAAGATCGCTAACAGTGACAAACTACAGATGGCCCGGCACTCAGAGGGCCCCGGCCGCGCTAGCCGGAACAGATAAGAGCCACTCCCGTACGAGAGCACCGATAAGAGGCTCGGATCTCGCCTAACTACACAATAAGTCCCAGCGCGTCATTTAAGAGGACGTTAGGAAGAGAACCTACTATGTCATAGAGGACATGTACTCAAAAATAGTATGCGAAGGTAATCGCCAGCAGTGACAAACCAATGATGGGCCCGGCACTCAGAGGGCCCCGGCCGCGCTAGCCGGAACAGATAAGAAGTCGCAGTGACCCGATAAGGTCGCCGACGCCGACCAAGAGGGGGAGGGCGGCGCTCCAGTCGCGGCCACTCAGCTAGCGGAGGGGGTCGCGTGAGAAGAGTGGCGAATTCTCGCTCAATCCGCGGAGGGGGGGGACAGACCCCCCCCCCGCCCCTGGCAGGGTGACACCCCAACTGATCAGGGGGAACGTCCCCTGTCCAGGCCTGGGGCGCAGGGGTTGGGGGACGAGCCAGAAGCGTCACGCACCGGAAGGTGCTCACGAGCGCCCCCGCCCGTGGCGGAGGCGCGGTCGGGAGGGACGCGAAGAGAAGCGCTGATAGGGCCCAGGCATCGTACACAGAAACAAACAAATTCAGTGATAGAAACACATTCAGCAATATAAACAAATACAGTAATATAATTCAGGAATAGAACCAAATTCAGCCATACAACAAATGCATCAATACAAATTCAGCAACAGAAGCCACTCAGTAACATAAACAAATGCAGTAACATAAATTCAACAATAGAAACCAATACAGTAATACAAACAAATGAAGTAACACAATTCAGCAACAGAAGCCAACTCAGTAACATAAACAAAGGCAGTAATATAAATTCAGTAATATCAAACAATGCAGTGACACAATTCAGCAATAGAAACAATTCGGCAAATACAAACAAACACAGCAATACAAATTCAGCAACAGAACAAACTCAATAACATAAACAAATGCAGTAATATAAATTCAGTAATAGAAGCAAATTCAGTAATACAACCAAATGCAGTAACAGAAATTCAGCAATAGACACAAATTCAGTAGATAAAAAGGCAGTAATAGAATTCAGCAATAGAAACAAATTCAGTAAGTAAACAAGGCAGTAATAGAATTCAGCAATAGAAACAAATTCAGTAACAAAATTCAATAACAAAAATTCAGTAATAGAGAAATTCAGTAAATAATCAAATGCAGTAATAGAACTCAGCAATATAACAAACCCAGCAAATAAATTCAGTAATAAAGACAAAACAAAAACCCGGGATGTCGCACACAGGCCAACCTTCCCCTACCTACCCGCCAGCAATATAGGTACCTAACCCTATCAAAAAGAGCTCGCGCAGCTCAAGGCGCGGTAACCACGCTCTGCTACCAAATGTTACGGCGCCAGACAATCCCACAGTGCCTATGAGTTCGGGGCCCATCAGCGACCTCTGGCGGACTGTCTGACGTCGGGCACAAATTACCTATGGGCGATACTAATCGCTCTGCGCGAAACTGCTATATATTTTATTATATTTACAACTTACCTTAAGAAGGGGGCTCTGGTAAACTGGTTCAAGAAAAGTCAGGGCGGTGTGTAGGTCTGTGGGTGTGTAATGAAGTTTGTGTGTGTAGAAAAGTGGACTGACTTCTCGACGGCCGGCTGCAGCGCCACTACTCGACAGCAAATCAGGCTCGACGTGCACTCCACTCACGGTCACGGAATTAATAGTCTTATATAAACAAAACTTCGGCAGAGAAAAATCCAAGTTTAAGGCACATAAAGATTAACACGCACAATTAATCGTTAAAAGCCGTACGATCGAAATAACCCGCGCCGGCATACAACGAGATTAATACAAGTAAGACAAATGCATCAGTCATAAAAAAACCTCAACAAATTTTAACTTCTCTCATCAAGATGGCGATCACTTTTCGGGGTTCACACAAAGACACCACCGCGCCGTAAAGCATACACGAGGTCAAGCTAAATAGTTTCACTATGCACGAGTTATTCGCGCCGATATACAAGAAAGTTTATCAAAGTTCAAATGCAGGGATTACTACACGTAATGAATTCGCGCTGAAGCTAGTATCGACTTCGTCAACAAGCGCGCGGCCCTCACCGTCCGCTCACAGATTGCAACTGACGCAGCGGGCGGACACAGTCCGAGCGCACATTCGCTCCGCCCGGCTTTCAAAAGGCGACTAACATAGTCGAGGCGCGCTTGCGCTGGCTCCACGCCGAGCCGCTATTCAAAACAAACCGGTTCCCCGATGAACGCGACCTTGTCATACCGAGAGCGCTCAATCCGGCCATAACAGACACGATGAGTACAAACAGATGCTGACTGACTCTTTGTGGGTGCAAAAATTGGCTTACTTGTCAGATATCTTCACAAAATTAAATGAGTTGAATTTGGGGCTACAAGGCCCTGATACAACCATCTTCACTATGCAAGAGAAAGTGGAGTCCACTATAAAAAAACTATCCCTCTGGACATCTTTGATTGACAAGTGTAAATATGACCAGTTTCCGAATCTTAAACTTTTTTTGGATACAACTTCTTCGACAGTAAATGAAGATTTAAAATCGGACATAAAATGCCACTTGCAAAATCTGTCGGCGGCTTTACGCAGTTACATCCCAGAAATATCGCCGCAATGGAACTGGGTAAACAATCCTTTCGCGAACCATTCCGTCGACCACCTACCCATCTCTGATCAAGAGGAATTAATAGACATCTTATGCAACAGCAGACTCAAGAGTTGTTTTGCAGAGCAATCACTGGGTGACTTTTGGGCTAATTTAAAAGATATTTATCATATCAGCGAATCAGCAATAAAATATTTACTGTCATTTTGTACAACCTACCTTTGCGAAAGTGGATTTTCGGCCATGACGAACTTAAAAACTAAACATCGTCACAGACTTCAACTTGAAGACGATTTAAGACTGAAGCTGACTGAAGGACAACCAGATTTTCAAGAGCTGTGCAAAGAAAAACGTGCACATTTGTCACATTAGCGTCTTCGCCAATAGGTACATCATATTATTTTGATTTTCACTATTGTACTTTAATTTGAAAATAATAAATGTTAATTAAACTGACTTGTTTTTTTATTTTTATTAGCTGTGCCCCGCGGTTTAAGTAGCCTATCTGTTAATCCAGGGTGTCAACTACCTGTATACCAAATTTCATCAAAATTGGTCCAGGCGTTTGAGCGTGAAGAAGTAACAAACATACACACACTCAAAAACTTTCGCATTTATAATATTGGTGTGATTGCTACAATTAGGGGTACGCAGGTTTGAGGTCTTTTTTGAAGTGGTACGCAGTAAAAACTAATTGGGAACCACTGCGTTATATAAATAAAAATATTTTACGACTATTTGTTTTTGTTAAGATTTTTTCATGTGTGGATGTGCTTGAGACTTTGGAAGTAAATTTAAAACTTTTTAATCTTTCACGCACACTATGATCACTTGATTGTATATTTGTATATTATTGTCGCTGAAATGTTGAAAGTTTCAAAATGACAATTGCTGTAAGTCCCGTGCAATCTTAATAATATATATAAATCTCGTGTCACAATGTTTGTCCTCAATGGACTCCTAAACCACTTAACCGATTTTAATCAAATTTGCACACCGTGTGCAGTTTGATCCAACTTGAAAGATAGGCTATATTTTGTTTTGGTATATGTGAAAAAAAGGCGGTACGAAGTTCGCCAGGTCAGCTAGTCTGAATATATATTTTAAAACGTTTTTAAGTAAATAAAAGTAAAAAATGATTAATGATTGCCTAAATCATTCATATTTTCTTTTACTTTTTAGTTTTCTAGGCTTAGGACTGTTGATCTGAAGGGTCATATAATACACGTAAGTAATACAAACGCTCCATGAGAAAATTCTTAGTTATATATTTACAATTTACTCATAATACACAGTCATGTTGGAATCACATAGAATATTTAAGTTGCAGAAGTTACGTTTGCGCTTAACTCGTAAAGCGAAATTTATTTACCGTTTTGTTATATATACCTACGCTGTGCTTGCTATACAACGCTTGTGCACGGAGCTAAAAAAGTTTAAATAACAATTTTATAGTTTTCAGAGTGAAAAGAATAATTAACACGTATCTTTTTAGAATATTTACATTTGATTTAAAGTTATTTAGGTAAAAGTTATTTTGACAATTTATTGTCCATACAAAATAGTCAGCTTAGTATAAATATTAATAAGTAGCTGAACAGGAGAACTTCGTACCGCCATTTTTTATTTCTTTAATATATCATTTTTTAACTTTCATTTTATATAAATCTCATTCTGAAAATAACAATAACAAAAAAGAATTCTCCAATTTGGTGCAATCGTTTGAAAGTAATGCGCGTACATACATTTCGACCTTATACTTTTATTTAAAAGATTCAACTTATGTAACAATTTATATAAAAATAAATTAGTATTTTTTATTATGACATATTTATCGAGTTGTAGACAGAAAGCCAGTTTTACCACTTATATCTTTCTTATTTAGCGTCCCTATCTCAGGTGATCGTATAAAACGTTAATTTGTATGTATGCGAGCCGATATAAGAAGGAATACTAATCCATAAACGTCATTATACTAGTGCAATAAAGAGCACTCGGCGATGTTAGCGCGTTTACTGCAAATTAACATTACTGGCCGCCGGCATTTCAAAGAGCTGAATAAGATGATTCTACTTATTTGTAGTTTGTGCTTGTGACGTAGACGCCATTTGATATATGCTTGTCCTGAGTTTTTCAACTGTTATTGATTAACTGTGATAACTTATTATAAACTTATAAATAATATTACTTAACTAGCTGACCTGGCGAACTTCGTACCGCTTTATTTTTTTTTCAAATATAATAATTACCTATATCAAAATAAAATATAGCCTATCTTTCAAGTTGGCTCAAACTGCACACGGTGTGGAAATTTCATTAAAATCGGTTAAGTGGTTTAGGAGTCCATTGAGGACAAACATTGTGACACGAGATTTATATATATTAAGATTGGAGTTTACTCCCTAAGTGGAGTTATGACGCGCGGTATAAAAAATTATGAGGAGTGAAATCGAGTAAAACAATTGACGGCAGTGACGTTGGGAGTTAGGCCCTGCGCGCACTAGTGACTTTTTGTCACCGTGACTTTTTGTCACTGTCACCGCGTCCATCATCCCTAATGAAGGTGCGCGCACTTGGATGCGTGACAATTCGGTGACTTTTTGTCCGCGGAGGACGCCAACATGCCCGTGACGCGACAAAATGTCACGTGTCATATGTACGTAGGTTGGCAAACATGGTGTAGAACTTTCCACTTATCAGCCTATCACTCCAAAGCGGGTGAACCCAATACTTTTTATTATTGTATTTCTTTCTATTTCTAAAAACGAGTTCACAGACAACCTATATCTGTATATAATCTGTCACTGCAAGTGCGCGCAGTCGCGAAGGTGACGGTGACGTGACAGTGACAAAGAATTTTTTGTCACGGTGACAAATGTCACTAGTGCGCGCAGGGCCTTATATTTTATAACGCATTTATCGGCAGCAAGATATACATATGCATAAATATATTTGTATAAGTTTCGATACAAATAGTTAGCGTCTTATTATATTTGGACTTTAGAGTTTTATTCTTTTATTTAATTACTAGCTGACCCCGCAAACGTTGTTTTGCCATATATGTTATTAACCCCCTTATATGCACAGAAAATTTCATAAAAATCTGTCCAACCGTTTCGGAGGAGTATTGTAAGTAGCATTGTGACACGAGAATTTTATATCTATACTAATATAATAAAGCTGAAGAGTTTGTTTGTTTGTTTGATTGTTTGTTTGTTTGTTTGTTTGTTTGTTTGAACGCGCTAATCTCAGGATCTACTGGTCCGATTTGAAAAATTCTTTCAGTGTTAGATAGCCCATTTATCGAGGAAGGCTATAGGCTATATAACATCACGCTAAGACCAGCTAGGAGCGGAGTCCACGCCGACGAAGTCGCGCGCAAAAGCTAGTATAAGATAATATGATACATTTAATGTAAAATTTTGAAGACAACAGTAATCGTTCTTTAGGATAACTCCAGTATGATAGAGATCTTACACACACACTTTTTTATTAACACTAATTAACACTAAATATGTTTGACAAGAAATATATTGAGTAAGGGATATAACGCATTCTGAAGAAATAATGTACAATGGTAATCTATACTAATAAATGGAGAGTCGGTTTCTTTGTTCGTTTATGCTGCGAAAACTACTGAACCGATCGGAATGATACTTATACCATAAGATGCAGCGTGTATCGGAGAAGGTTTTAGTGTATGAAATGTTGGTGACTACTTTTCGTGTAAAAAAATATGGACGGACAGAGGTCGCTAGTATTAAATGATATTGAATAGATATTGCTAACGAAAGTTGGATGCAACGTTGGTATGTGTGTGGCGAGATAAATGAACACCGGTTCTAGTGGAACAACGCATCTATACACTGAGAGAAAGTGTTTTCGAGTTTGTTAAGTATTTATCGGCTTCTAGAAAAATCTATTTCTATATAAATAAAATTGAATCTACGAAATGAATGTATTGTATGAATGTATGAATGCGCATAGCTTTCGACTGACTGAGCACCAAATTAGGTAAAAAAAAATTGTTGAGTTTGTTAATGTTAGGACAAAGTTTGTATGAAAGAAAATTGAAGAAAAACTAAAATATTATATACATAGTTTATAATGAAACTGTAACTAGTTTCTGTACATTGAAGAAATTTATGAAAAAATACAGTTATTTTTTTCATTTGATACTTGAACTTTTGCAATTGTCTTACGCCAAAAGTATTAATTGAATTTTAATGAAATTTTTGTATTAAAGATTCATATCCCGAACTAAGACACGATATTTTACGATATTACACGATTTTTATCACAAAACTCAGTTCAGTTCAGTCCGTAAAATAATAAAGGTCATAATCACTTATAACAAAAATTAATGAAAAATCACATAAAATACAATACTGCTTTTAATTACATAAATACACTCGACTGTGCTTAAGACAAATTATTATTCTATGTAGATTTTATAAAGTGGTTGATATTTGCAAATTACCTAAAAAAATATCAATCTTTCATATAATCAGAAACCTCTAGTAAAAATGCTTTTAACGGATAATTATTTCTAATCCTCAGGTAATTATTAAAATTGTTTCGCATTAATGGACAGGACGAGGTGTTGAGTAAGATAATAAATGAACTTACTAAACATTTTGTTAATATGTCGTTGTGATGTGTTTATTATATATTTGTAACTAGCGACCCGCCCCGGCTTCGCACGGTTTCAAAAACTATCAGTGTTTCTCTACTATAATATGCATGTATTATACATATAAACCTTCCTCTGGAATCACTCTATTTACTAAAGGAAACCGCATCAAAATCCGTTGCGCAGTTTTGAAGATCTAAGCATATATAGGGACAGACAGACAGCGGGAAGCGACTTTGTTTTATACTATGTAGTGATAATCATGTATATAATAAAGCAAGTCTTATAATGTGATTCTGTCTTTTTATACTAATACTAGCTTCTGCGCGCGACTTCGTCGGCGTGGACTCCGCTCCTATTGGTCTTAGCGTGATGATACATAGCCTATAGCCTTCCTCGATAAATGGGCTATCTAACACTGAAAGAATTTTTCAAATCGGCCCAGTAGAACCAGAGATTACCGCGTTCAAACAAACAAACAAACAAACAAACAAACAAACAAACAAACAAACAAACAAACAACCAAACAATCAAACAAACAAACTCTTCAGCTTTATATATTAGTATAGATATAGATTATTTTAAGACAAAAGATTTAAGACTTATTTTTGTTTCTTTTTGTAATGGATAAACTCAAAAACTATTCGATGATTTTAAAAATAATTTTAAAAATAATTATACAGATAAAAAACCGGTAGCGGAAAGCTATTTAAAGATATTTTGAAAAATTGTGGAGGGTACTGTATCAATACAAAAATAAAAAAACAACTACGATTCAGCTTGTAATATCCCGCTCCTGGGCATAGTCCACTTTCTCCATGTAGAAGAAGGAGTGGTGTTTAATCCACCACGCTGCTCCACTGCGGGTCGGCAGATACATATGTTCCCTACTATGAGTTACGATCGCTATCAGGTATTTATGATAACAAACGGGACCGACGCGACGCGACGCACGGTGGGGTGACTTACATGGACAGACAACGGAAAGAAAAAGATCCCAGAAACCGTGGGTGTTTTAGACGACTACTATCACCACTACACCAGAGTGGTTGAGAAAAAATAACTATTAATTTTTATCTGTCACATGTATTTTTATTTTAAGATCGTATAACGTCAAAACAATTGAATAAAATGATGCTGATTTTGATCTGAATTCATTATAAAGTTAGCTAGAACTTTGAAGGCTTCACATCCTGAAATTCAGTTCGGTGGAGAGAGGGCCTTTGAAAATTGAATTGAAAGTCGGAATGTGAAAATTGTTGTAATTCATTAATGCGTATAATATAAATTTCATTAATTTTGTAGGCATTATTATGATCAGTATCCTTCCAAAAAACTTAGAATTCGAAATGTCCAGAAACTTTTAATATACGGTTCATTTTAAACTGGCATACAAAATTTTATTTTGTATGTTTATTAGAAGTTCTGGTAATCACGAGGAAAGTCGGGGGTTTAGCTAGTGAATAAGAGTGTATCTATATAAATAAGAATGAATCTCGGAATGCAGAAAAGAAAAAAAAAATCGATATAATCACATAAAAAAATGGCACTATAAAGTTCGCTGAGTACGCTAGGTCTATAATAAAACGCTATTTAACCTATTTGTCATACAATAAATCTTCAATAATAATTAAATGGCAGTAAATCTTGTTTAGTCAATTACTTGGTAATTGAATTTTAATAAACCGTACCACAATTTAGTAAATTCTATTCGTTTCCTGTATTGTAAATACTTAATTTATGTACGGTTAGATTTTTTCTTTTTCCTTTTAAATTTTATTATTAATAATATCTTGTTAGTGTAAATGATATCGTTGTTCTATTTGAAACGAAAGTAAATAGTTGGGATTTCGACTTATTATATAAATTTACTTTTTTTTAAAATTTGGTTGACATGCATGTTCGGTTCACACGGAGTTAAAATTGGTTAAATTTTTAACGCATGTTTATTTTTTAATAACGTTAAGTCTTCGTGTTTTGCGCATTAATAATTTGTACGAAATTACCTTTAAATTCTTTACAAAAGAAACCACGATTCGTAATTACGTAAACTTAATAAAAAAATAACCGCAGCCGAGGTCATGGGCGGCCATTTAAATACCTGCGTTAAATCCGACTTTATGAACTGGCAACAATGTTTTATTTAAAATTATATATTTCATGTCTGAATTTTTAATGTAATTTATTTTTATGAGTACATATGTCAATTATTGGATATTGACAAAATTGTCTTGTAAAAATGTTACTGTCGTGTTACATGGTTTAAATGTTATTTATATTTCAACTTCTAGTGTTACGATATGCATCTATATTAAGTATTTATGTACCTTGTTCAAATTGGCCAAGAAAATCAAACCAGCCACTCAATTTCAAAAATATTTTTGTTACTTGTAGTAGATGATAGACGATTTTCATACAGTTTTCTCAGACGTCACCGTCAGATATCGTTGACTGGAAAAGTACCTACTTGTTAGATATCTTAATGGGACCACATGACGTGCACCACCTTTCGATAAATTAAAAATCATCAAAATCGATCCACCCAGTCAAAAGTTCTGAGGAGATAAATAAAAAAATAAAAATAAACACAGTCGAATTGAGAACCTCTTCCTTTTTTGTAAGTCGGTTAAAATACACTTTTACGCGTTGTTTAAAAACAAAAGACTTATTATTTATTTTATTATTATAATAAAAACATATGAATGGAAATAGTTTATAATAAAATCGTAAAATAAATGATTGCCTTGCTTCCACAGTTTATGTATGTAAATGTGTATTGTGAGACGACTTAAATTCCTTTTACGAACACATATCGATAAACCACAAAATAGAAAAAAAAGACGCTGAAATGAGTAATATGAATATATTTATTTTAAATTCCATTTTGAGTTTCATAACTTAATCCATTTTCCATTTTCGTGTGAATTGAATTGAAAAAGTGTTTGTTGTTAATATTATTAAAATCTATACTAATATTATAAAGCTGAAGAGTTTGTTTGTTTGATTGTTTGTTTGTTTGAACGCGCTAATCTCAGGATCTACGGGTCCGATTTAAAAAATTCTTTCAGTGTTAGATAGCCCATTTATCGAGGAAGGCTATAAGCTATATATCAATACGCTAAGACCAATAGGAGCGTAGCACCAATGAAGAATGTTTCAAAATCGGGGGTTTTTCCTTTTGAGAGCTTCCGCTGAGTAAACGATTAAAGTTTCGCACAAATCATTTATGACAGAATTTATCCTCTTACACGCGAATAAAGTCGCGCGCAGAAGCTAGTATTGTTATTTAAACATCACTTTTTGTTAGATATCGAATTTTTATTGTAACTTATATGGCTGAATGTATTGAATTAACTAGTATTATTTTTATAGTAGTTTGACAGTAACATTTTAAATGTTTTTTAGAAACTGGTCAGACAATACTATAGTTTGATCATGTCTTGACGAGAGGCTGTCACAGTGGTCACAGCAAAATGGTTTCACCGCTAATCGCAATTATTTGTATGTGCAATACAGATGTCTGCCGTGGTCTAGACTCTAGGTCTAGATTATGGCTTACACGCTGTTGTTCGTAGTTGGCTGTTGGCTTGTATTGTACCTATACGTTTCTGGACCCCATAGGATTTTACCATAATGGGAATAATGAAGTAAGAAACATTTTGTTATATATTTTGACTTACCTTGCATTTCATGGCCAGAACCAGTTGGTATCTATGCGCGGTCAGGGCGTCCTTATAGCTTCCTTGGCTGAAGTACGCAGCTCCCAGGTTTCCGTGAGCCCTGCACTCCCCCGCCGTATCTCCTAAAGACTTCGCGACCGCTAAGTCCTGTTGCATGTAGTTGATGGCAGCGTCTAGCTGACTAAGCGCCCAATGTGCTGACGATAGAGCGCTGAACACCGAACCTCTGGTGACAAATTGTTACTATGAAGTTTGCTATTGACTATTATAACATAGGTATAGCTTTTTGTTATTGCATGATACCTAATAATACCGAAAAAGTAAATGCAATGTGTGTTAACCATATCAGTTATAGGAGCTTTTACAAAAGCAAAAAAAAAAAACATGACATTACGATTTTTTTATTTGAAACAGTTTAAAAATTATAATTCGATGCTTATAATTATATAGCAATACCGCGAATATACATTTGTGCGATTTTACAGGACAGAGGAAATAAGCATTCTATTTTCAAATAAATTAAAAGTCTAATCTTGAAGTCTATCTCTGAACTATAAGCTATGATTGATTCAATTTCTAGGATAAATATATATAACCAAAACTAAAGTTAACTATCTATACAGTTCAAAACATGATTAAGTTAAAATTACATATTCGCGATATTGTTACATAAACAAGAAATTGTTACTTTCATATTTACATCTATTTTGCTGTTACATGTTAAAAAATTGAAGTAGGTATATAAGGAATAAGTTTCTATATAAATTACACTCTATAATTTTAAGGCTTGCTTTACGATACTTCAATATTTGAACCATTCAAGTATTATAATTATATAAAACGAACATACATGTGAATAGCGCTTTATTAAAGGTTATTTGACAAAAACTAATCGTGTTTGTCGATGTAGTAGTTTTAGTATGAAACTAACTCCCGGAATTGATGCTTAATGATACCAGCCTCGGGTAGATTAATGGAATTTGTTTGCCTACTGACAGTTACTTGGAAGAAATGAAGGAAGATTTACGATATAGGCAGGTGAATGCAAATAGTATTAATCTTGGCGTTGTGTATAGTTTAGATAAGCGAAGCGAATCACGTTGAGTATTTGTTGCGGTGACCGATAGGAAGACTAGATAATAGGAACGCAGGTTGCGTTGGTGGATTTTTATACTGTTTTGAGACTTTTGGAGAGACTTCTATTTGTTTCAATGATATTTATAATATCTATACTTAATATATAAAGCTGAAGAGTTTGTTTGTTTGTTTGAACGCGGTAATCTCTGGAACTACGGGGCCGATTTGAAAAATTCTTTCAGTGTTAGATAGCCCATTTATCGAGGAAGGCTATAGGCTATGTGTCATCACGCTAAGACCAATAGGAGCGGGGTCCACGCCGACGAAGTCGCGCGCAGAAGCTAGTTATGTCTATGTTAACTTTATAGTCCAGTCATTGCGTACATTCAAAAAAGAGGATGAATTTGCGGATCTCATTTTTTGATATGTTGTAGGGGACACCTAGAAAAGCTTAACTTGAGTTTTTCGACCAAGCTTTCCTATGAGCTTTCGCCGCCATCTTGAAAAAAGGGGTAAAATTGGTTTCTCGGCAATAACTCGGCTATCCGATGAAATTCGAAAATTTTTGTAAGACACTTTTTGTAGCTTTTTTTGTGCTCTACAATAAAGTCCTGACCATTTTTAGCGTATCATGCATCGTTATCGAGATATCGATCGATAAAGTCAAAAATTTAGGACACAATTTTTGTTTTTGCTATTTTTTTTTTGTTTGGGTCATAATAAATATCAAAAATTGTAGGATTCAAACTTGTAGGGCATATTCAGACCTACAATTTCCTTCTTGGATTTTTTTATGTTGGACAAAAATTACGATGTCCAGCGCACCGCAAAGTCGGTGAATCAACGCTCAGCGTCGAACTAGTTAGTACTAGTAACTAGTTATTTTTGTATACAGTATAAGTTTCTACGTTATATTACTTTTTAACCGACTTCCAAAAAAGGAGGAGGTTCTCAATTCGACTGTATTTTTTTTATGTATGTTAGCTCAGAACTTTTGACTGGGTGGACCGATTTCGATCAATTTTATTTTATATGAAAGGTTTTGCGTGTCATGTGGTCCCATTTGAATTGAATTGAGATCTGACAAGTACTTTTAGAGTTATATCTAATAATGCGTATTTACTTGACTACTTTTTCGTCGACCTACGTTGCATTATACCGCATAACTTTTTACTCGGTGTATCGATTGCGATGATTTTTATTTTAATCTACCGTGAATAGAGCCTACGAATGTAGTAATATTAGTTCTCTAATAACTCATATATCTCCTCCTCTCAAATGTCTCTTACTCCTTAAAAAGATATTAGATTAACATTTTTATTATTTCTATTACGAAAATTATTCGAAAACGGGATATTTACCATGTTTACACACATCAGCCTATTGCTACTATAGAGAGAGACCGCAAAAAGAAAATAATAAACATGGTAAATATCCCGTCTTCAAATAATTTCCTTAATAAAGATTTTATCAATCGGTCCATTAACAAAACGGATCGTTTTTTGAATATAGAAACCGGATTTAATTTTTCGTCTCTTAATAAAAATAAAGTATATTGTAATATGAGACTTGTAGTAGATCGTCATTACTTTATCGATTACACGAATATTTGAATTTAATGCCAGCTAATGAATCACTTGGTGCTGTGTAATTTGACGTCGCCTGACGCGGGGGAGCAAGATTGATGGTGTTCTACGGGATTTTATGATTTAACAGAGATAGCATTATAGGAGATAGAACAGTAAACAATAAATATTTTTAGTTTTATAAAAAAGAGAAAATAACATGTCTTTGGGCGTTGATTTTCGCGCCGATCTATTTTATTTCGGTTTTGAAGTTACGTCGTAGTACTATTTACTAATCTGTGGTTACGTGATGCTGCAGTTACTGGCAATGTACAAAAATCGTACATTTAGATAATTTTTATCATTAGATAATTAAAAGGTGGCTCATTATTTATTAAAATAAACATAAAAAGTCGTTTCATTACACAATATTATACTTTTATTGTTTATTAAATCTTGTTTACGTTTAAGCTTTTTTTTAATTATTTTTAATGATTTTTTATTGTGTTGAGATTACATCGATTCATATCAAATAAAAACTAATTTAACAACAAATCATTAAGTAATTTAAAAAAAATATAGTACTCTACAAAATGTCGATTCAAAAGAATTTTTAAGCCTAAATCAATATAAAATATTCTATTTAATTTGATTGTAAACATATCAAATATATTAATTAAACATTTCAAATTAAAGGCCTCAACATTATTTTTCGATTGCAGCCGTTACTTACACGGTTTTTAATATTCGATCATCAGTCACAAATTATCTCATATTGATAAAAATCAAAAAAATAAATGTCCCTATTTATTCAGTTAAGGACCGCGCCTACGCCGGACGAGGCCGTATCGATTCTGATCCGATCAATCAAGGAGATAAGATCGAGGTGTGAGTTTCGTCACCAATCCTGATTCTGATACTTGAAAATTGTATAAGATTTTTAACGTAATGTCGCTCTTTATATGTTTTAAACATTCCATCCGTTATCCGTATTTGGAATATTAAAATATTCATTTTAAAAGAAATAATAAGGCGAATGTAACGTGCCATCTTTTTCACTTTTAAACTCAGTAGGTAATGTTTAAGTAATTTCTTAAATGTAATATTGATAACGATATATTTACTTTTTATTTTGGTATCTAAATGAAAGTGAATTTATTTTAAGTATTACCATATAAATGTATATTTATCGAAGACATTCGCATTTGAAATTAAGCGATGTTAATGTTATCGTGTCAAATAAAATAATCGGCCAAGTACGAGTCGGACTCGCGCACGAAGGGTTCCGTACCATTGGCTAGGTAAACAACAGTAGGTACATTGATTTTAATATCGGACAAAAAGCGGCAAAAAAGTCACTTTTGTTGTATGAGCCCCCTAAATATTTTTTTTATTTTAATTTTATTATTTACTAGCCGTCCCGTGCCCACTTCGTGGGGCATTAATTATTTTTGTGATGTACTATATCCCTGGGTTTTTTGTCTTAATTTGCTTTTATCGAAGCACGTCTGACATGACGTGATGACAGAAATGAATGACACAACAACATGCTTGTACTGTCAACACTTAAAAAAGTTTCAATTTGACAGCAAAATCTCCATTAACAAAATGATCCTCCTTTGTTACAAAAAATGTAATAAATGAAGAACCGCTTGACCGATTTTGGGCAAACTTTACATAAACCATGTGCTAAATAGCCCAAACAAAGCCTAAATATTTGGTTTAGATATGTGAGCCCGTTCTTGAGTTATAAAATTACAACGAAAAGTGGCATCGATTTTTATATATATTATTTATTATTAAAGTAAATATATAATTAAGTATTATGTGACTATTTCAAGTGCCTACCTGTTACCGTTTATTGCTATCGAGCAAAAATAGGCAATAAATCGCGTTTGTTGTATGGGAGTCCCCCTTAAATATTTATTTTATTTTGTTTTTATTATTTGTTGTTATAGCGGCAACAAAAATACATAATTTGTGAAAATTTCAACTGTCTAGCTATCGCCGTTCTTGAGGTACAGCCTGGTGACAGACGAACGGATGGACGAACGGACGGACGGACAGCGACGTCTTAGTAATAGGGTTCCGTTTTTACCCTTTGGGTACGGAACCCTAAAAAGAACAGATTGTTTTACCTAAATGTTGTTTTATAGAGTTTATCTACATATAGGTAGTGTCACAGTAGTTTTTTTTTAGTTATATCATCTCATTAGTAATCTATATATTATGACTTTTGAACGAATGTACCAAATTGGATAATTTTTTACTTTTTTGTATTCATTATTGGTAGGACAAGGTTTGTATAAAAGGAAATTAAAAAAAACATACTTTCACAAAAAAAAAATATGGCGGAACGATAAACGGAAGTTCGCCAAGTCAACTAGTGTTGAAAATATTATTCGTTTTAATCTAATAATTCTGTCAAATTTCCGCTGTTACTAAAAGCATCTAAACTGACAGCGACTATTAAATAATCTCGAAAGCACTTTATCATATTCAGCCAAAAGGAAAACGAGAGAACGTAAATAAGTCGGCCTATTAAACCCGACGTTACTCGAAACATTATACATCTTTATTCGCTTCGCCGAAATAAATCAAAACGTCGAAATTCCGCCAAAGATACCGTCCTTAAGCACATATAAATTACGCCACTGTCAACTGTAACATTCCCGATTAAAAATAATAATGCACCATTAATGAATGTGAAGATTTCTTGATGGGTAATTTGTCTTATTCCTTCGAGAATTTGTGTGGTGTTAAATGTGTAATCGGTGCTAAGATTAATCTGTAATGGGATATCTCACGGCGAGTCGCGAATGTAAATCATGCTGCGTTTAAGTGGGGAAAAAAACTTGAACCAGATCAATGAGTCGTTAATAGCCACCTTTTTTCGCGCTGTCGATACTCGATTGTATCATTTAGAGCGTTATAAGGGCTAGTGATAAATTAGTTATTTTAAAAATGATTTTAACGTTATCGACTTGTTGAGGATTTGCACTCGACTTTAAGCTCATATTTTTATGTACCTATTGTGTTATTTATTTCTATATTTATGCCTGTATATAATTCTTTTCATTAAGTAAAATTTACATAAAATATTGTTTTTTAAGAAATAAATAATAAGTATTGGTTTTATGAAATATTATAAGTAGTTTTTTTTTATTTGCATACTAAGCTTAAACAAAATATTCATTATTTTAAGACATTATACATTGTAAGGCGTCATTGAAAATAAAGTCCATAAACTAAAATTATATATTTTAATGTAGATATTCAATAAAAATAATATATTATTCTTGGTAATAGAATTCAGCATTGTTTTAGGTTTAAAGTTAACAGCCAATAAAAATGAATGTCATTTTAGGATTTAAATGAAATAATCGTTTAAAAATGATACCTTAGTTTTAAGGAACAGGATCCAATCCTTAGCGCAGCTTCAAGTACGGTGACCGCAGCCTGGTACTGGCCTGCAGCTAGGAGCTCTTGACCGACGACCTGACAGAAATGTGTTTGTTTTAAAAAACAATTAATAAATTATAATAATGTTATTATCAACCTGCAGACATTTCAAAGTTCGATAATAATACAGGGTAAGGAAATCGTATTAAGAGCGCGCATAATGCAAAATTACCAATCTTCTATTTGTTTTGACATGAAAAATTCCAGACCAAATCTTAAAATAAAAATATATGACAAACTACGTGATATTTGCAAGGGTTAACCCGTATCAAAAACATAAAATAAGGAAATTTCCTCGATAAAATATAATCACGAAGTAACCTCTAATTTTTATATTTTTTCTATTTATACTCGATATGGTTATGACCATTAAGACAAAAATTTGATAATTAATTACATTTAAATATGAGTAAAGGCTATGCCGAGGCATTTAATGTAATTACTTTTAGTTTCGGAATTATATATAAAATAAGATATTTGTAGTTTTTTACATTCGTAATGCGCTCAAAACTATATCGTCTATCGCACTCTGACACGAGGCTTTGTGTATATTTTGTTTCATCAATTACTCACGGGCGCGCGGTTGAAATCTGATTTTTTGCTCGCGTTATGCGCCCTCTTAACATTGTAAAAACAAACTTTATCTATGGTATCAATACCCCATACGTTTACTCTGAGGTTGGTACGATTATTCTTTGGTTGTTAAATTTCTCATGATTTAACAAACAAAGAATAGAAATAAAATATTTTGTTCCTGGATTGCAGGTTGGTCGATAGTTTTCCATACTTAGAATAACGACAATAATGATAAATCTTGAGCTTATGATAACAAATAAAATTGATACATATTTTCCATAGCCTACAAAGATATAAATAGAATTATTATTTAAAAGTTGTTCTTAAGTTGTTACTCACTAAAAGTAGAAATCAAATCGACGCCGATAGTTAAGAAACTTAGAGCTACACCAGCGCATTCGTCGGTACCTACCTATAATTTTTGAATCCACTCCATATACAACTCATTCATTTAAACGATATATAATAACGGGCTAATACTCAGAAATGCGAATTTGAGTATCATTGTCCTGTGCAAAAAAGCGACGCGAATTTTTAAAAACATACCTCCTTTAGCCGGACGCCTCTGTAGATATTAAAAACATGGATAGTAATCCAGACGTATGAAGTGACTCAGACATTAAAGAACACCTACAATGCCTTTGATTCAAATAAATGCTATATCCAATAATTATTTTAGTCTACAAAGTTTTACTGGTGAAAAATATCTATAGGGTAAAACCGGGATAGATGCCCCAGCGGGATAGATGCCTCACATTCTAAAAACCTGACTTCCCGAACTCTCGACTAAAAATTAATCACATGAGTAGGAGCCGCAGTCACCCTGTACCTAATATACCCACGGACAGTTGTGCGACGAGGACGCGTTTTGCTAGTGTGTGTAATTATTTCCGCGGCGAAATTAACAAACACGTCAAAGTTTTAATGGTTAGTATTTAAGGTTGTATAACTTTATAATTAGTAATAAATTGTGTTATATTTTTTATTATGTCAATAAACTGGTTCATTGAGTCTGTATCTAGGTGTAAATAGATGCTATTTTGTTTACAATTTATTTAAAAAATACGTGGGCATCTATCCCTATCAAAAAGGATAGTTGCCCTGATTTTTCGAGGTATAGGTGCCCTTAGGGGCATCTATCCCTTCCTACACAATATATGGAGTAACTGTATAATTTTTAAATATTTTTAGTATCATTTATATTTTTTTATGTATATACGTATATTTATATTTAGATTTTTTACTGATTCTAGCAGAAGTATGCCACGAAAATTTAAAAAAGGGAAGAAATGAGAGCTAATATAGAACAAGAAATACCCTCGAAAATTCTAATGGAATCATTACCTATCCTGAAAATCCCTTTGACCATGGCTAAGAGGAGGGCGAAACAATCAGCAGATATTTTGAATTCAAAGGAACATATAAAACACAAGAAGGATGTAGCTGAAAGAAAGGAAAACAAGACTGGGACTACCAAAGAACTTAGGAAAACAAAGAAAGGAGCCACCAATAAAGAAGAAGACAAAAAATAAATAAAACAAATGCTTTTAGTGAAAATGACGATGACAACCTAGCTGAATTGTCTGATAAAGAAAATGATATTAATTGAAAATTATACCAAGACCGAACATCATTAAAAATACAAATTATTTACAGTGCAAGCAGCGAAGATGAAGACAATCCACGTAATTTTAAAATTTAAGGAAAGAAATATAAAGGTTTGCCCGTAAAAAAAAACTAAGAGAAATGGACAGGATAACCCTAAAGATACAAGTAAAGATAACTGCATTGAATGTTTTGAGAACTATAAAAATACGAAGTTGCAATCCGACTGGATTCAATGTGTAATGTGTCAGAACTGGCTACATGAAAG
Organism: Melitaea athalia; assembly: GCA_905220545.2. Lineage (NCBI taxonomy): Eukaryota > Metazoa > Arthropoda > Insecta > Lepidoptera > Nymphalidae > Melitaea > Melitaea athalia. Next base: position 14,642,345 of record HG992196.1, read on the forward strand.
CTGTACACTTTTCAGAAATTATTGCTCAAGATGTGGAAAATTAAAAGCACTATTAGGCTAAACTTCAATTAAGTTGGTTAAAGTAATGAAAATATATTTACTGTGTTATTTTATTATAAAAAAGTATGATTGTGCAATGTGTATGTTGAAGCTTGATATTAATTTATATTTTTGTTGAAAAAAGCTTGTAAAATTTAATTTCACAAAAAAAAATATGATTACCTATGCATACTGAAACTTAAGAATTGATATTTTATTAAAACAAACGCTGTAAAATTTTTATTGTAGTGATTTGTGTGATACTAGAATTTTCTTCTAATGATAACAATTAAACGATTTAAAAAACCACAAAATGTTTTTCATTACTATGACGCATGTTTCTTGGAGACAAGTCTGACAACTTAAGGAGTAGAACCAGCTAGCATTTGGATTAGGTTTTTCGTTACACGGTATAAAGGGCATCTATCCTACACTGCAGGCATCTATCCTTCTCAGTATTTTCATGGTGGGGCAACTATCCATACAGGTAGGCATCTATCCTCGAAAAAAAGGTTTCACGAAAAGCAAATTTCTGCTAAATGTGCAATTGATAGGTTAAAAAAACATAATAATAATTCAAGATAAAGGATTGAGCTAGCTACATTGATAAAAATTATTCGTATAAAATTCATATTTTTTAAATTAGGTGGCTTTTTCAAAAAGTGGGGCATCTATCCCGGTTTTACCCTATGTAGGGTTAATAGTTTATTTAGAAGTATATCTGTTGATTTTCTTGCCGATTAGGTATTTGAAGCAGAATCTGTATTCTAAATCGGTAATTGTTGAGTTTCTTGTTGATTCACACATTATAATATAAACTAGCTTCTGCGCGCGACTTCGTCCGCGTGGAATAGGGTCAATTATGTCATACATGATTTGTACGAAACTTTAACCGTTTACGCAGCGGAAGCTCTCAAAAGGAAAAAAAAACCGATTTTGAAACATTCTTCATTGGTGCTACGCTCCTATTGGTCTTAGCGTGATGATATATAGCTTATAGCCTTCCTCGAAAAATGGGCTATCTAACACTGAAAGAATTTTTCAAATCGGTACAGTAGATCCTGAGATTAGCGCGTTCAAACAAACAAACAAACTCTTCAGCTTTATTATATTAAGTATAAATTAATTAGATAAAATATGTATGATTCGTAAAACCACTTTATGACGTAGAATGAAGTAACAGAATGGCTGAAATTGCTCTACGAATTCTTTTAAAGCCTATATGAATTAAAAAATATATGATTTAAGTTGAGTAATAAAAGATAACGTTTATTTTCCTTTTCAACTTTCCCTTACAACGGAATCTTTGTAATAACACTTCTTTTACGAGTTAATATTTTATGACCCCGCCGCTGTCTATCTTTAACAGCGCTGACGTGATGGTAACTGTACCACATACTAGATTTCAATTATTACGAAAAAAATATATATTTTTATATATTTTAATATAGGTATGTATGTGCTTTTTTACCTTTACAATAATATTAATTGATAGCAATATTATACAAAAGCGCAGTATCAGGTTATTATCAGAGGATTGTGCTTATAGTTAATGGTCTAATGCTGGGTCACATTTATAGAGGACACGTTGGCGCAGTGGTAAGGTAACACACACTTAACGAAAGTAAAAAAAAATCACTTAAAAATTCATTTACAAAAACAAAAAAAAACAAACTAAACAATCATAAAAGAAAGTTAAGGTAGTAAAATATCAACAATAAAATAAAAATTTATATCTTAACATTAGGTACATTACAAACTTTGGTAATGTACCTATTGTTACAAGCAAGCCCTAGTGTAGGCCGATATAAGCTCCCAGGGCGAGGTGGCGACTGCTAGCGCGACCCCATCTCGCCCCACCCAGGCGGACGACGGCTCACACGTGGTGGTTTTTAGTCAGTAGGAGTCTGACATAAACCTCTAGCGCCCCCGCGCCGGAAGGTATCCATGATGGATTTTCCCCACGTAAAAAATAAAATAAAAAAGGCCGATATAAGCTTTTTCTATCTGCCAGGCCACAGATATTTGTCGTGACCTGGGTGTTTGACATTGTGTTGCGACTATATTTGAACCATTGACACAGGATATACCTTACTGGGGGCAGTTGAGTGTGAAGCATTTATTTCTTTATTCGCCTGTATTCGCCTTGTGGCTCGGATACCTTTGTGGTTTTAAGGCCAATAAAAAATTAATTTGTTATTAGTGGAAAAGAGCAAAAAGTAGCCGGATCGATAACAAAGGATTGCCGAAATACAAATACCTGAATATAATCGCTGTAATAATCGTCTACCTCATTTTGTGCCATCTAATGCCACTCCGATATAATGAATACCTACCATAATGTGTCGAAATGATAAAAAAATAATAGCGTTAAAGCAAAATAATAAATAAAAGTCCAACTACCAAATTTTGAGGAAGTTGTGCCGATCGAACGGGTTTGCATAATACAATATTTTTATCTAAATTTTTTGTCATCAATAATTCCGAGTAATGATGTTTCTCAATTTATGGTAATGATATTTCTCGAATCATTTGTTGGTTTGCGCGGTTAACGAGTAGGAGTCTGTACTGAGTATGAATTTCCGGTAGGTAAATAAAAACGGCCATTTTGTTATAGCCTCCATTTTGACCATTCACGTCTCCCTGCCTATCAACCGTCGTCTAGATTGTATGTAAATGCGGGGGTCTTGTATTTATGGTGCTTTGATCACTCAGCCCCATTGTTTGCCCGTTAAATGCGCCGAAAAATGTTCAGATGTCCGACAGGCAGCGGAATGTATGCAAATGGTGCGCGCAATGCAAGACTCTTCAGGCTTTCGACGCTTCGCTTACAAGCTTCGTATTTGCTTTCATTTTCTTTATTTGTATGTTATTAGTGCGGGATATTTAAATAATGTGTGACAATTGTCGACATAATATAGAATGATGTTTAGTGTTGATAACGATGTTTATATGAATAAGGCGTTTATGTGCAACGAAATTTTAAATTTAAATCGAATTTAAGAATTCGCATTGCAATTGCACATATATCTGCTATCTTTGCTTGTTACATTGCTTTTACGAAAACACTTGATAGCTTTAATTCGCATGATTATTTTTTTTTTAACATAGTTACGAACTTGGTAAACGTTAACGGTCGGTTTTATTTGAAGCCGAGTTGATCTTATGTTTAAACGTACCGGTGACAGTTTAAATAAGGTTTAAATAAACTTAAATTCGACGGTTCGACAGCGGTCTCACGAGTCACATTACTTTATACCACTTCACTGCATACTTACGTTCCATTTTAATGAAAATAACGACGGTATTTTCGTTGGTTTATTTCGAATAAAGTTAACATTGAGAAGCTATTGGTAATGCAAAATAAACTTGTCTCGTTTTCCACGTAGGTATGTCGCGCTATTCAATCAAGTCGAAATGTAACTTAACATTATTAAAAATAACATGGCTTGTTATATCCTGAACAATTTACAAACAATACTTATCGTATTTTAAATATACTTAAGATAATTATTAACATTAGTTCTCACTAACACGGTTTAGATGAAAAAGATTTGTTTTAAACACAAGTCCAACTTTGCTAACAAAAACTATATAAATTTCTGTATAAAATTTTATATTTAATAAATAATACATAAGAGGTATTAAAAGAAAGTAAACACGTCTAATATTTAAGCCTTTGATGTAAGTTCAAAGAAGTGTATTACCCAAGATTTAACTATCTCACGCATTCCACCCAGTACCTACCTATGTACAATGTCAAACAAACCTGAATATAGTCAAACATCTATACTAATATAATAAAGCTGAAGAGTTTGTTTGATTGTTTGTTTGTTTGAACGCGCTAATCTCAGGATCTACTGGTCTGATTTTAAAAATTCTTTCAGTGTTCGATAGCCCATTTATCGAGGAAGGCTATATATCATTACGCTAAGACTAATAGGAGCGGAGTCCACGCCGACGAAGTCGCGCGCAGAAGCTAGTTATATACTTATATACAGAGAGGAAATCGGTTTACGTTTCTGCGTACAAAAAACATTAATGGCCTCAAAGTGGTTCATTGTATTTACGATATTTACTTTTGCAACAAAGTAATAAAGATTTATATAATTTATCCGTATAATCCTGTCAGCACCGACCTTATATAGGTTTTTATGGTGCGGAATTGCTTTTACCGAGTTTATAATCGATGTTGGTCTACAATGTTATGTTATTGTATGTTTACAGTTTAATTAGATCGTTTCTGCAAACGAACTCTACTCTAGAATTGAACCTAAACCGCGTAATAAAGTTGTAAAGGTTGTTTGAGTAAGTGTCACAATTACAGGAGGTATTGGATTTATTTGAAAATATGTTTTATTTTATTTTTTATTTTTATTTTATTGGGAAACAAACAGAACACAACAATACAATTATATCACAAAAATAGTAAGAATATTTAAGCCAGCAAAATTTTCCACTTATATTTAAAACATTAAGTTATTATTTAAAAATTTTTGTTATTGACTTTTCAAATTCGTTGATTTTTATTTTTTTACCTTTTTCGTCTCCAGTGTTCGTATATTTTAAACAATTTTAATTTTACAATCGAACATAATTTAAATTCTTTTAACAGTGATGTGATTGAACTTATTTTTTTTAACTCAGAAAGTATAATATATTAATTCTTATCTAAGCATTATTCTTGCTTTTCATGTTTGCTTAGTAGAAGATCGCTAATTATTATCGTTAAGGCGACCAATCGGTATATATTTATAGAATAATAACTATTTAAAAATTATTATTTAAAAGTTTCTAATGATTAATTAGCACATGTAGTTACAAGGTGTAACTTATACATTTCAAAACATTATAATAATTAATAGGAGTGTTTGACAACCTAATGAGTAAGATGAAAATTTCAAATGTAGGTACCTACTTAAAAAAGGTAACGTTTTTAATGCGCAATCAAAACGCATTTGTTGTTATGTCAATTTATCAAAATGTTAAACTTGTATATGATTAATACAGCCTGCACACGTGTTAACTTAAACAATAACATCTTTATGAGACTAATCGAAAATACAAAAAGAACGACTGACAGCTCTATTAGAATTCCAAAGGTGTTTTAAAAGACGAAAAACACTTCAAACCCGTCATAGTCCCACCAGGATAATCTGTTTTGACACACACACATACAAACACAGACACACACATACACAGACACACACACACACACACACACACATACACACACACACGCCAACACGCGCGTGCGCACACACGCACACACATACGAACGCGCAGTTTGTGGCAAGTATTATACGCCACTATTTACCTAAATTAGAGCTACTTTTTCCTTATGAGTGTCTTTGAGGTACTAAACAACTCTACTTAATGGCTTACGACGGCTAAATCGAACTATAAGCCCTTTAAAGATTTCTTATTACCAAAACTGTACTTACTACGTCACACATAGGTACTTACCGATATTAGTACAAACGGCGATTGATCAAGTTTCATAGCTTCAAGCTGCCTGAAAGTCGGCTCCAGGGTTGTCCGTAGTGGAGATTTGAGAGAGGCTTCCACAAGGGCGGCGAGGAGTTGCCTCGATGACGGCTCCACTCCCAGCCCTGAGCTGAAGGCCGCGAGGGCCTCGCCGTGACGGCCGAGGCATTGGAGTGCGACGCCTTGGGATCGAATGATATTAACTTACATTAACTTGTGTTTTAATGGAATGTTATATAATATTGTTTAAGCATAAGATTATAAGGACAGAATTTAGATTAAAATTATTTATTGTTTTAAAGGATAATGGAATAATTAATAGATAATGGAATTATATTTAAATTGTGGAAGTTAATTTTGAAATTATAATATGTCATAGAATTAATTGATCCATACAAACAAATGAGTTTATATAATTACGCTTATTTTTTGGGTAAAAAAATATTGGCAGATAAAATTAACGGATATTACTTTTTCTCTATTATTGTTTAAAATTGTGAATGTACGTACACACTTCGAAAAATCACTTAGGTATGTGACTTACTTTTCGTTGTTGTTCCTTATATTATATACAAATTCAAAATATTTTATTCAGCATAAAATTATTACAATTTCTTACTGAACGTCATGAGTCTACTACCAGTTCGGAAATAAAAAGCCTCTGACCTGAGAAGAACTGGCGAAAGAAACTCAGCGGGACTAATATCATTTTTTTAAATCATGTTTTTTTTTCCAAAGCTGATTGAAATTTACAATAATTTCATAGGTTGAAATAGCCTGGAGGCGATCACATCATTCCCAAGGCGTACTGTCTTCTATAAAATTGTTAATCGAATAATATCCTTTAGTACACAAACGTTCTTTTACAATTTTTTTAAATTTCGCAATAGAAGCTTTTTGAACGTTTTCTGGGAGCCTGTTGTATAAGCGTATACATTGTCCATAGAAAGAATTACTGACTCGGCGTAAGCGAGTTACAGGCATTACAAGTTTGTGTTTGTTCCTAGTATTAATGCTATGCATGTCGAAATTCCTGCGAAATTCTTGTATATTTTTATGAACATACATAACATTTTCGTACACATATTGAGAAGCAACAGTCAATATTTTTATTTCTTTAAACTTATCTCTTAATGATACTCTAGGGCCTAAACTATAAATTGCACGAATAGCTCTTTTCTGCAGGACAAAAATAGTATTAACGGTAGCTGCATTTCCCCATAATAAGATTCCATAGGACATGATACTATGAAAATAACTAAAATATACTACGCGAGCTGTATCTACGTCCGTAATAAGTCTAATTCTTTTTACCGCGAACGCTGCAGAGCTGAGCCTATTCGCTAACCCCTCAATATGAAGATCCCACTGCAATTTCGAATCTATAGTAATCCCTAGAAATTTAGTGGACTTTACTGGTTTTAACATTTCCCCTCCTAATTCTACACCATTATCAACAAGTTTAACATTAGATGTAGTGAATTTTATTAATTTTGTCTTTTTTTATTTAATAATAAATTATTTGAATCGAACCTTATGTATATAATAATTGTATGCATAATACAAACAAACTGATTTAAGTCTAATGAGCATTTATCAATAGAGAGATGAACACACAAGAACGTGTATAAATATACATAGAAAAAGAATTCATATAAAATAAATTTTTAAAACGAAAGTGGCTCAACTTCAATAACTCCTTATATAGATGTTGGATGTATAACAATCGCTTGAAACCATAACGCGACCTACACCACGCCGGAAGATTGATAAGCAATCATTACCTCCGCCTCTGGGCTGCTCCATATTACGGTGAAACCTGCCTCGAGATGATGCTTAGAAATTTTTTGTTATGAACAATTATTTATGATATACAACTACGTTACAATTATGAAGCGAAAGATGGTGTGTTCAAAGAAAGGTTGCATCTAGCATTTGTTGATGATTTTTAGAATTTAGACGTGATTTAAAAAAAGAATTTAGAATTTTAATTTTCGAATTTTAAATTAATTGAAATTCGGATATTAATTATTATTAAGGTCTCTATTGTTTTTGAATTATATTAGTTAAAACATATTGAAATAAATTACAATTAACAAATAATTGAACGGAGGTTTTTCTATTTGTGACAGTTTATCTATTTATTGATTTTGCTTGTTTGCTTTTTAACTAATTTATGAATAGTTTACTACTACTTGTTAGATGTATAAGTTTTTTCATTTGTTGTATTATTGTACTATTGGTTTCCTCAATAAAATAAAAATGAAATAAAATATTAAAAAATATTGTTATATATACATTATGTGAGCAAGCATTATGTCTCCGAGAAAATATTAACAGTTTAAACAATCGTATTAATTAAAACACAGAAGTTATTACATTTAATTTACATAATTACTCACTAAGTAATCGCCCAGTTTATATATTATGTTGTAGGAAAAAGTGAAACGGTAAATAGATATACAATGGCGATCATAAAAAATGGTAGAAAGTCGCACGCAACGCATATTACGAGATCTTATTATGTTTTCACGATATCGCCACACCGACGCAGGCGTAACGAGCCCGCGTAACAATACGCAATTTTGTTCAATGAGTGTTATTAATTTAATTGACTTATGTGTCTGCTATGTGGTTACGCCAGTAAAGAATATAGCCACCCCCTCTCTCTTCCCGTGGGTGTCGTAAGAGGCGACTAAGGGATAACACAGTTCAACTACCAACTTGGAACGTAAAAAGGCGGGATAACGATTTAGTCACTGGCTTTGAGATACACAGGCCGAAGACGGACATCAGCGTCTTCGTTACGACAAAGCCAGCCCTGCGGTCACCAACCCGCCTGCCCAGCGTGGTGACTATGGGCAAAACACATGAGTTCACGCCATTTTTTGCGCGAACTTGTGGAGGCCTATATGTCCAGCAGTGGAATGTGATAGGCTGAAGTGTGTATGTATCTGTACTTTGATTTTTTTTTAATTGACATTTTATATTTTTCTAAATATATATATAGCAGTTACGGTTTTAGAGATAAAAAATAATTGAAAGCTAGCTTTTCCGACAAACTTTGTAACGCCAAGTTCTTTTTTCATGGAGATATTATTTTTTTAAATTCCTTTCATAAAAACCTTTTGCTGACACCTGACTAAATATATATCTAATTATATAGGTGAAGTCATTTCAAAGTTAAGTGCGGTTCGGCGATTCATATTATATACGATATTTTGATTGTGTGTATAAATGCAATTAGGAATGTAACGCTTACAACGACGGTTAATATTTAGTAGATATTTATTATTAAAGTAAAACTTCTTTACGCACGCTTGGTTTGGGGAGTAAGCTGGTGAATGCGTGACGAGAACGTTACGAAAAGTGTGATCCGGCGAGGCGAACGGAAGTTGAAAAAGAGATATAGGTTAGATGGAGCTGAAGAAGTTTTACGCTCGTTTTTTTATAACATAAGATAATGAAACTGTTGAATAAGAAAGATGAAAATATAATCAATAAAATGTAATAAAAATAATTGATAATCTTACCCTGCCTGTAATAGGCTTTCGGCCAATTAGGACAGAGCTCTCTCGCCCGCGTCGCATCTTGTAGAGCTGCCGCGAACTGACCCTGTTTCAGTCGCGCTGCTGATCTGTACGTTAAAATATTCAATTTAAATTTTACTCGGTGATTAAAAAATACAAGTTAAATTTTTAATATTGAAATAATTAGTAAAGCTTGAGTTTGTTGCAAATTGGGGGAAGTCATTGACACGTGAGCAGGAAAGGGGTAGTGTACTAGATCGTTCAATAAGTCCCGAGACTAACCTGGAAATGGCGCATATATTAAAAACTCTTTTGATTTTTAAAAAGTACTGGCTATCAATACAAGAATATGTGTCAAATTTTTAAAAATGGAACAATAAAATTATTGATTTTGAAACATTTAAGTGACGCTACGGTTGTAATTTCGATACAATGGAAAAAAACGAGTTTCGCGTGTTGATAAAACATTGTTTTTTAATGGGAAAAAATACCGTTGAAGCACAGCAATGGCTTATAAAATGTTATGCAGGATCAGCTCCCTCTAAAGCAACTATTTGTCGGTGGTATGCCGACTTCAAACGCGGTCGCATGGACACCAATGATGGGGAACGCTCAGGTCGTCCAAATGAAGCAGTGACTCAACAAAATATTAACCAAGTCCTCAAAATCGTATTGGAAGATCGGAAGGTAAAAGTGCGAGAGATAGCCGAGATAGTGAAGATTTCAGCTGGTAGTGTTTTCACTATTTTACATAAAAATTGGGCCATGAAAAAGCTTTTTTCTAAGTGGGTGCCGCGTTTGCTTACAACTGATCAAAAGGAACAACGTATCAATGATTCAGAGCGATGTTTGGCGCTGATGAATCATAATAAAAAGCATTTTTTACGTCGGTATGTAACAATGGATGAAACCTGGATATACCATTTCACTCTGGAATCCAATCGGCAGGCAGCGGAGTGGAGAGCGGCTGGTGAAAGCCGCCCGAAGCGTCCAAAGACTCAGAAATCGGCCGGTAAGGTTATGGCGTCTATATTTTGGGATGCGCATGGAATACTTTTCATCGACTACCTTGAAAAGGGGCAAAATATAAATAGTGACTATTACATATGCTTATTGGAGCGATTGAAGTACGAAATTGCGGATAAACGGCCTCACATGAACAAAAAGAAAGTGGTGTTTCACCAGGACAACGCGCCTTGTCACAAGTCCGTGAGAACGATGGCCAAAATTAACGAATTGGGCTTCGAATTGCTTCCTCATCCCCCTTATTCGCCAGACTTGGCCCCCAGCGATTACTGGCTGTTTGCAGACCTCACAAAAATGCTTCAGGGTAAGAAATTTGACTCAAATAGTGAAGTTATCGCAGCGACGGAGGCTTATTTTGAAGCCAAAGACAAATCGTTCTACACACATGGGATAGAAAAGTTAGAAAAGCGTTGGAGGGACTGTATCGCTCTTGGAGGAGACTATGTTGATGAATAAAAATTAATTTGATAAAAAAGACCTTTTTTTAGTACTTAGTCTCGGGACTTATTGAACCACGTGTTACTTATATAAGAAAGTCGTGTCTAAATATATTTTGGTTGTTTCTTAGACATTATGTACTTTGATTGATTGATTGATTGCTTGAGACCGCCTATAACATCTCACTGCTAGGCAAAAGCATCTTTCTTCATGTAGGAGAAGAATCAGAGTTTATTCCACCACGCTGCTCCACTGCTGGTTGATGGATATATTATTATCTACTAGCTGTGCCCGCGACTTCGTCTGCGTGGAATTTAACAAAAAAGTTATTTTTCAGTTCGCAGAGTTATAAAAAAAAAATTTATAAAATAAAAGTAACCTAAGTTACTCCTTATTACATATCTATCTGCCAGCGAAAGTCCCGTCAAAAGCTGGTAGCCGATTTAGAAATTAGCCGGAACAAACAGACACACAGACAAAAATTGTAAAAAAAATGTTAATTTGGTATATGTACCGTGTATAGATCCATGTGCATTTAGTAAAAGGCGGTTACTTTATTATAACAAACAGACACTCCAATTTTATTTATTTCTATATAGATTATGACTATGAGTAACAATCGCTATTATATTGCGTCAATTATAATAACCGGGACCGACAGCTTTACGTGCTTTCTGAAGCAAGGTGAAGAGACCTAGATTGTCTTTTAGTGGTCTTTGCACTACTGACAGAGTGACAGACAACTTTATATAAATTAATTACTCAAGTTGAAAGTGAGTTTAATCACCTGTTGCTGTACAATATATGGTTAGCAGGGTCTAAGGTCAAGGCGTCCGTGTAAAGAGCCACGGCCGTGGAGAAGTCGCCGGCTTGACACGCGGCGTTTGAAGCCCTCACTTTCTCCACGAACAGAGCTCTGGACGCGGCCCCCAGAGACGCGGAGCCCGTCGGCTCTACCTGCAAACGAAAATGCACTTTAAACATACATATTTATAGTTTGTTTTTGATTGCAGCATTGTTACATTGTAACAAATTTTAATGATTCAGTTCATTTATTTTATGTTTCAAGGTTGGGAGTTTGGGACTACGTTTTGTTTGAGAAACTTTGATGCCTTATTTCGTTTCTCTGAGTTGTGTAGAATTTCTTTTGTTTTTATTTCAATTTTTGAGTATGGTAAGCGTAATAATTTTCTTAACATAATTATTATGATGTATTTATTGTTTCATTGGTTTAAGCTACAAAAACAAACTTCCAACCTCCTACCTATCCCTATGTCACTCGCAGTACCTACATTCTATAATGAATTTTTGTTTAGTAATTAAAATAATGTTAAACAGTTAAATTAAATATAATATACCTAGTTAGAGACATAAAAATGTATACATACAGTCGAAAAACATAACTCTCATTTGGCTGTAGGTAAAGTATCATACACGTTTAGATTAAAGGCTATACATAATATATACGAAAAAACTTAAAAATAAATTTACAATAAATATTAGGAATTGTGCCAAAATAGAACATCGATCAATAAGTTTTTTTTTTCTAGAATTTTAACGATATCTATGGAGTTCACATAATATAAAGATGATGACTTTCGTGTGCCTAAGTAGGAATCTCTAAATAATTCTATAAAAGCCTAAAGTCAGAGGCGGCCTTACCCATTGCGAGGCTCCGGGCGCCAAGTCTTTGCGAGGCCCTTTATCCTTCTAGTCTAGTCGACAAGTTGAAAATGGTTGAAAATAGAGATACTGCTCTTAAAATTATGTGTAATAACTAATTGGATCCGGAATGACGTTTCTAAAAGGGTGTATTAGCACATAAAAAATTACAAAAGTTATAAGCAATTAAAAAAAGGAAAAAAATGGTATTTATTTTTTCTCAATATTACATAAACTATTAATATTTAAGAAATTTTGACAATGTCAAAATTAAAATGTAAAATACGATAATATATTATAAAACAAAATTAAATAAAAATTGGACTTAATGTAACCCAATAAATATTGTAAAATAAAAATAAAATGTAAATAAATAATAAAAAAGTGAATGTTAAAAAAAAATGTGTTATACGTTGTAGTCCAATAATTTGCACCTTCCAGATGATTTCAAGACAACGTCTTGTCAAATGAATCAAAATTATTTCAGTTTCTTTAACTAAAAATAATAAAGAAGTCATGAAATCAGCTTATGACTGGTATTATACGCCTTCTTATTTCTGGAGCTGCATAAAAATTAATGAAGACTGTCTTTTCTTTTCGACTTCCGATCCAAGCTAGTATAGTTCGCTATTGTGTTAACGTGTTGGAACTGTTGGTATACTACGTTATTATTAATGACAATGGCAGATTTGAAATTTTACTGGACATTGGATCAAATTCAACGACAGTTTTATTACCAAATAAACACTATTAAAAAAGTGAGACACGTTCAATTGAACCAGAAGCGATTAGTAAACACAAAAGAAAGAACCATAAAGCAATTGAACAGAAGTCAGGAATGCAAACATATTGTCACTGAGCTTAGAAAAATCTAAATATAAAAATCTCCTGATGAAGATAAAATTTACTAGAAAATGAAGATAATCAATATGAAATGGGACACATTGCAACTTGACGAATTATCTTAATAATGTTATTAACATATCTCATTATTAATTTTCTGTATTATACTGTGCATTCCCAAGGAGGGTTGATGTCAGGCAGGCGGCCGGTCGTAAAAAATAACATGCCAAATCACTTACAACATGATTCTGAGGAAGAGGAGAACATGTTGTGCCGACCCTATACAAATAGGATAAGGGCAGGGAGATGATGATTTAAGAAATTTCAAAAAAAGATTCTGAAAGAGGAGGATATTTCCAATAAAAAACTTTGTACTCTCGGAACTGTATCTCCATTATTTATAATTTTAATTTAATGCTAAAAATGGGTCTCCACGTGACATTTTTAGGTTGCGCGCGCGGCGTCAAAAGCGAATACGACACATTGGTTAATTTATTTAAGGTATTGAATATTTTTTTAACAATTTGAAAAGATTATGGTGTATTCTGAACACTATAAATACTTAATTACCGTTGGAAATTTTACTTAAGAGGAAAGGGTACTGAATAGACTTTTGAAGAATAGGTATTTGAATATTTTGTTCCTGTCTCCACTGACTTTTACTGTAGGCCGCCCCGCACACCCGCCAACCCCGCACCGCTTTGTCTATGTGTAAGTGCCGTCGTGTTAGTGTGCGTGTAGCGCTTAGCGAATGCTATTTTTCTGTATTTTGCTTGTTTTATTTCATTAGCCCGTTGGCGCAGTTTGTTGTGGCCCTGCTTTCTGTTCCGCGGGTTGCGGGTTCGTTTCCTGCCCGAGCCTGGGTGTAATATTTGTATTTATATACATATTTATATGTGTATTATTTCTATGTATATTTATAAAAAATATTCATACATACATATAGTTATAGGAGTCGGCTGTTACCTGTAACACAAGCATTAAGTTGCTTACCATAGGAACAGACTAACCATATAAACATATTTAATAAATTTTTTCTGTTTCGTTGTTCTGTAACTCAGCTTACTTTTATTGGATTTCGTAAACTACTTAGTACTTATTATTTTGAATTATTGTTTGTTAATTCATTGGATTGTTATCTACATAACTGTATTTTGGTAAGTAATAATTAAAGAAAGAAAGAAAGACATTTATTTGTGACACATACACTGCTTACAGACACAATTACAATGAAAAATAAAAAAGTAAAATTAGAGTAAAAAATTTAAATAATTAATTTAAAAAAGTAAACTTTTCATCAGATAATCAGATAAAAAATAAAAATAAAAGAATAATGATAAATAATTATTGAAATACTTAGATATTTTATTTATGAACTAGCTGCTGCCCGCGACGTCGTCTGCGTGCGTTCACTGCTCGTTCCCCGTAGGTGATAGCGTGATAATATGTAGCCTATGTTCTGACCCGACTTCTTAATAATATTCGTGCCAAATTTGAAGTAAATCCATGCAGTACTTTTTGAGTTTATCCCGGACATACATACAGACAAACAGACAAAAATTCTAAAAACTATATTTTTGGCTTCGGTATCGATTGTAGATCACACCCCAAGTATTCTTTTAAAAAAATATTCAATGTACAGTTTTGACTTTCCTACCATTTTATTATATGTATAGATTAGGTATGTAATTACATGGTTGAGGTGTATGTAAGAATGGGTGTTGAGATACATACATATAGTGTACATGATAAATGTATTGTAGCCATACATACATAGTAATTAATATGTTTCTCTTAGTATAATAATAATAATAATATACTTTGTTGCACATTTAAATAAAGAACAAAATTTACATTACCTGCAATTATATAGTCACAAATTGTACAACCAGGCGATCTTATTGCTAATAATTGTGTTTGTTCGCAAACGAAAAAAAACCGACTTCAATTAAGTACATCGGCAAGTAATACGTAAGCAGACGAAAAAAATTAACAAACACACTAGTCACTACGATTTTTGAGGGTCCTCCTCGATTTCTCTGGGATCCCATCATCAGATCCTGGTTTCCTTATCATGGTACCTAAGTTGGGATATCTCCCTTCCAACAAAAAAAGAATTATCAAAATCGGTTCATAAACGACGAAGTTATCCCCGAACATACATAAAAAAAAAAAACAAAAAATATATATGTAAGTACCGTCGAATTGAGTAACCTCCTCCTTTGTTGAAGTCGGTTAAAAAGCAATCGAATATAATCGAATATAATATATAATAAAAAGCTGTCTGTCTGCCTGTCTGTCCGTCGCGCAATCACGCCAAAACTACTGAACAGATTTAAATAAAATTTGGTATACAGATAGTCTAGAGTCTGAGAAAGGACATAGGCTACTTTTTAATGCGAATAAAAGGGTGTAAGGGGTTGAAGGGTGGGAATAAAAATTTGTATGGAACTATGTTCGTGTTTCGTAACTGTCAAACATTTAATGTTCATCCCGTCGATATGGTAAACTCTGGTTTCGAATCGACAACATATATTCACAATATACGGATAGTGGCGTATTTTACATTTTAAAAATGTATAATAATGTCAGTAATGAAAACGGATTGACATAATATATATTTGTTGTCAAATATAAAACGTAGTGGTCATAATATACTCTTTGGTCAAATATTTATGCGTGCGTTCAGAAATTTATTTAGTGTAAACTAAGGAAAATATATCAAGCTAATTAAATCTTATACTATTGAAAAAAAGGAAAGCATTTTTTTCCCTCAAATCAACGCAGGTGAAACCGCGGGGCACAGCTAGTAATAGTATACATATAAGTTGTAATGTCTCATGTTTGTCGCGGTTATTAATACGTAACACATAATTGAGACGATATAATAATGTTTAAAAATATGAAAAAATGAGATTCTGGTGACATAATATACAAAGAGAGACTGGTTGACTAATCCTCCAATTTTATGCGTCCGACTGCATATTATGTAGGTACGGTGTTGCATAAAATTTCAAAGGACTACCGTATTGATATTTTTAAGTGTACAGTGTAGTGTTAATAAAATTAAAAAAAAAAAAACATCAAAATAAATGTGGAAGAACAAACTATAAATCAAAAGAAATAATAATTATTATTAAAAAAAAAATTGAAACAACTGAACTCAGAATTAACAATAAAATAAAGATATTTAAAATAATAGTCACTAATAAAGGTGGTCACTAAAAAAGATAAGTCCTCGGCTTCAGTTAGGGATAAACCCTAACACAGATTTTCAGGACCACCTATTGATTTTTTATTTAATTATTTTGTGGTTGATTAAGAATTTTTTACCGACGAAGAAAAACAGAGGAGGTTCTAAAGTCGCCACGTATATTTTTTTAATATTTGACCATGCATAACAGAGTAGTCCGAATTTGATTTTAAAAAAATATTGAAAGACTACGAAGTTACTGCTATTTTATTTTGTGGAGCCCTAAAGGAATCATTTACCAAAAAATTGGTAATTGTGTTTGCTCACAAACGAAAAAAAAAAAAACGACTTAAATTACATCGACAAATAATACAGCGTAATAAGACGAAACAATAGTCAATACGCGCTATTAAAGATTACTCAAAAGGTTGTAATCAGATCTCAATCTAATTTAAACAAGACTAAATGACAAGTATTAGCTTTCGATTAAAATGAGAATCATCAAAATCGATAAACCGAGTAAGAAGTTATGCGGCATAATACAACGTAGGTCGACGAAAAAGTAGTCAAGTAAATACGCATTATTAGATTAGATATAACTCTAAAAGTACTTGTTAGATCTTCATTAAATTTAAATGGGACCTTTCAATTAAAACAAAATTGATCGAAATCGGTCCACCCAGTCAAAGTTCTGAGAACATACATTAAAAAAATACAGTCGAATTGAGAACCTCCTCCTTTTTTAAAACTCTTTACCTACTTGAACTGAATAAATCCTTATTTTGAAATTTTGTATCTTTATTTAGTTAACCTACTTTTCCTAGTGTCTGTCGGTCAGTCTTTCTACAGTATCCTTCCTTTGCCTCTGTAATAAGACTACCGTTAGCCAAAATTATAGTCAAACCAAAAGCATAAACAACATAATATTATTTAAATTATTTACCATAATTATCATTTTTATTTGTTAGAGAAACCCTTCTTTAGCCCAGGTTTGCACAATGTTACAATGAACACCGCATCCAAATAAGGTTTTATTGTAGTTTATGAAAAGAGAGATTATTTAATTTTGTTTACACGAATTTTTGAAAATATCGACAAAATATTACATCACTAGTGTATCTATATAATTATCGACTATGAGGCATCACTTCGCTGGCGTGTATACGTACTGCTCTGACCCTTCCCTCCCCCAGACCTATCCCACAAACAGCAAGAAAGGGACAACTGAAGCTCAGACCACTTTAGGTAGATAATTATTGACCAAAACAGCATTTCGTATTAGACTGTTTTCTCCCCGAAACATGCCAATTTATTTTTTATTTTTTTTCACGTAAATAAACAAAGCCTTCAGCTATGCCGCTCCGTTCTCTTTTTTTTGTAAATATGAATTATTATTTTTTTATGAGTGTCTGAAAATGAACAAAAAATTAGGCAATATTTCTAGTTTTTGAAGACTCCTACTACCTAATATAATAAGAATATGAAAAAAAACAAAACGTAGGGGCATGGTCATGGCAGGTAAAAGTTTTATGTTGCAAAAATATTTGATCTAGTGTCATTATCCAGGGAGAAAACAGTCGAATACGTTTGTATGGAGAAAGAGCCGGTATCCTTTCCTCTTAAAGTTAATTTTTCAACAAGTTAAACGATTGTTAATTAACAAAATTTTCTCGAATTTCCGTCTTAATTGTAAATGAAAAAAAAAAAGTTTAAATAATAATCATCGTAAAATCCATAAAAGCTAAAAAATATATTCATACTTTGTTTATAATAATTTTTGTACTTGAACAAAAACTGGTGATTTTTCCAAAAAATGATGATTTATCTGGAACTATTTACTATTATTACTTATTAGAAATATCCTCCTCTTTCAGAATCTTTTTTGAAATTTCTTAAATATTAAATAGTTTATGAAATATTGGCAAAAAACGAAATGCCATTTTTTCCTTTTTTAATTGTTTATATATTTGCAATTTTTTATGTGCTATTGTTTATACAGGGTTACAGGAAAAGTCGACCTAGATCCGTTAAGGGCGTGTAGTACACATCATTTCTGAATGATTTCACTATGGAACCCCCCATCCTAAACTTAACCGTTTTCGAGATATTCGAGTTTTAATTTTTTTTATGAAAATGCCCAATTTTTCGGCTCTTGAATTGAGTATTTTGAGTTTTTTTGACTCTTATGATTATTTTTTTAGTTTTTTAGATTAAGAATGAGATGCTTAATGACCTCAATGACTAAGATTGCACGTAAGTTAACTAAATGGGTCATTGTAGACGATCGAAACTTAAGAAAATAAGTACAAATTATGAAAAAATATTTTTCTTTTCTAGATATCTCAAAAAATTATAATGGCACTTGCTCTGCAGATGTGCTTAAAAACATCTACATTTTATCAGCTATCCAACGAGGTATAACAACCTAGGGTTGTAATTAAACTCATAGAAAAAAGCATAGTTGGAAAGGTTCAGGTAGTAGGTCTAAGGGGTCCCTCGGCTATTGTCCTTCAAGTTAATCCGGTACGTGTGAGCGAGACAACTTAAGATTTATGCAGGTGAGAGTGAGAAAAATAGTGTGCAAAAACAAGTTTGGGGATACAACATGCCCATTGTTTTGTATTTGGTCGTTTGTTTGCTTGCCATCCATTTTAGTCTGCTCATGCGATTCGTCCATGGTAGATGCGAATTATTGTCATATTGTGCTTTCGGATTCCCAAACGACTTGGCTTTGTTTCTGGACTGATTTTTCTAACTGTGACTACTGTGCTTGTTTACTGGACTCTGATTTGTGCTTGTGATACTGGACTGTTGAAAATGGCAACATACTCGAACGAAGAATATGCGGATATGCTTATCTGCTACGGATACTGCAATTGCGTGTCCGCACAAGCTCGGACTGAGTACATACGATGCTATCCCGACCGTCGAGTACCTGATGTGAGCGTTTTCGACGGAGTTTACCGACGACTTCGTGAAACTGGGTCTGTTTCGCAACGACGACGTACGGACTTAGGAAGACCACGTGTCATTGATGACGACGAGTAAAAAGTGGACTACGTGAAAGAATGAGAAAACGTGTGCGAAATAGAGGTAGACACGTAGAACATGAACTTCAAAAACATTAGGTGAATAAATGTTATTTTGAACTGATTTATTGTTTCATTTAGCTTACTACAATTACCGACGATCTGTATGCCAACTATGAGTTGAGCGTGAGTGACTTTGTATGCGAACTAGCGTTAACAACGCACCAAACAAAAGCCATTTTCCAAACAAAAGCCAGTAACTAGTCACTTACGCTCAACTAATAGTTGGCGTACGGGCATTATTTGTACGATCGACGATCTGAACGAAAAAAAAATGCTATAAAAACTGAATGATCTCCTAGGTCAGGATAGCGGGACATCGATGGATGCATGAAGGTTGTACCTAACTGAGGGAGGCCTATGTTCAGTAGTGGAAGCCAGTAGGCTGAAATGATGATGCTGAACTTAAGTCAAATTAATTTGATTAAATAAGCGCTATTTATTCTGACTGCCATGTAGCCTTAGAAACTAAGTTTCACCTTTGAGGTTAATAAATACCCTAGAGTGTTATACCTCGTTAGATAGCTGATAAAATGTAGATGTTTTTAAGCACATCTGCAGAGCAAGTGCCATAATAATTTTTTGAGATATCCAGGAAAGAAAAATTATTTTTTATAATCTGTACTTATTTTCTTAAGTTTCGATCGTCTACAATGACCTATTTAGTTAACTTACGTGCAATTTTAGTCATTGACGTCATTAAGCATCTCATTCTTCATGTAAAAAACCAAAAAAATAATCATAAGAGTCAAAAACATTCAAAATATTCAATTCAATAGCCGAAAAATTGGGCATTTTCATAAAAAAAATTAAAACTCGAATATCTCGAAAACGGTTAAGTTTAGGATGGGGGGTTCCATAGTGAAATCATTCAGAAATGATGTGTACTACACGCCCTTAACGGATCTAGGTCGACTTTTCCTGTAACCCTGTATATTTGCAATTTTTTATGTGCTAATACGCGCTTTTAGAGCATTTTTCTAGACGTCATTCCGAATCCAACGAGCTACTCGTATCACACAAGTTTAAGAGCGCTATCTCTATTTTCGACCATTTTCAACTTGTCGACTAGACTATTCGGCTTTTCCTAAGACTAAAATCTTTAATTAAAGCACAATAATCTGACGAATGAGCTACGCCATTTTCAATTGAAAGAATAGCAAGGACTGAAAGCCTCTCTTGTGTCATCGAATTCCTCAAATATGTTTTAATAATTTTAATAAAATAATACAGTTAAAAATCTATATTATTTTGCTTGTTGTTGCGCGAGGCCCCTGCAAGAGCGAGGCCCCGGGCAATTGCCCCGTTCGCCACCCCCTAAGGCCGCCACTGCCTAAAGTAAACAGTTAAAATCAATGGGTCTTATAAACGTTAAACCATTAATTGGTTCAGACTTTAATAATCTGGTTGATTTATTGTAAAACGATTATTGCGGAACTGAAACGTGAAAAGTAATGTCATGTTTTTTTTAATGCTTAAGCAGCCCGACTGGGGAAGTACCTCGACCTTACAGAAGACCACAGCTAAATAATACTGCGTTCAAGAAGTATTGTGTTAAAGAAGTTTTACTTCAAAAATCAGTTAGTTTCGAATTTCTTACTAAAAAGCAATTTTTATTTCTTTATATTTTTCCCATATATAGCAATCACGACTCTCACATTGAAGTTGCAATCGTGAAACCTATTCGAAGAGCCAACTTACCTGGAACTATTACTTAAATTACATCAAAAGTATAATATCCTGATTATCTTCATTACATACTTAGTAGGTATAAAACAAAGTCGCTTCCCGCTGTCTGTTTGCTTAGATCTTTGAAAATACGCAACGGATTTTGATGCGCTTTTCTTTATTAGATAGAGTGATTCCAGAGGAAGATTTATATGTATAATATCTTATACTATTAAACGAGCAATTCTTGTATATATATATATAGAAACTGAATCTCGGAATCGGCTCCAACGATTTTCGTGAAATTCAGTATACAGGGGATTTCGGGGGCGAAAAATTGATTTAGCTAGGATTCATTTTTAGAAAATTTAGTTTTATCCCTGTTTTTATGCAATAAAAAAAAATGGCTAAAATATCGTTATAATAGGAAGGTAATTTTCGCAATCGAAATTAAAATTATGATAGCTCAGGTGGGAAATCGAACGGTTTCAACCGAGAAGACTAAGGTTCAAATCCACGTCTGCAAGCGATAATTTTTTTTTCCTTTTTTTTCTAATTGCATTCGTTATTTTTTATTTAAATAAAAATAAAATATAAAAATACCGAGAAAAAAAAAACAAAAAAAAATACTAAAAATACCGACCACCGAGCTAGGCTCGGTCACCCAGGTACTATGTATAATACATGCATAATATAGTAGAGGAACACTGATAGTTTTTGCAACCGTGCAAGTTAAGGATAAAATACTTACTTTAAAACATTTATAAATATTTACAAATCAAAATTATAAGTGTCATGACAACAAAGCGCAAGGACTCCTCGACGCGGTCAATAGTATTAAGTAGCTAATAAAAACACAATGTCAACGCGCTACTGAATTCCGAGCTCCCAAAAAGCCGGTTAAGCTTGAATAGCTTTCTATCGAGGGTTCCTTATCGTGACCACGTGCTTGTGACGTCACTACATTTTGTATCTTTTTATAAGTTAGAATTTTTCAAAGTATTGATGAAAGTGATGTGTTTTTTTACAAAAAAATAATTTTAGTATAGACTAGCTTCTGCGCGCGACTTCGTCGGCGTGGACTCCGCTCTTATTGGTCTTAGCGTGATGACACATAGCCTATAGCCTTCCTCGATAAATGGGCTATCTAACACTGAAAGAATTTTTCAAATCGGCCCAGTAGTTCCAGAGATTACCGCGTTCAAACAAACAAACAAACAACCAAACAAACAAACTCTTCAGCTTTATATATTAGTATAGATTTTTAGTTATTGATGGGGGATAGAGTTATGAGAGTATACAGATTCTATTGAATAAAATCTTAACGGTAGTAGCAAATCCCAACTTCCTTCACTCGTAAAATAATTCAAGTTGGTTACACTGGTTACAATCTTTAATGAATGTAAGAATGTAACTTGAAAATTAATGAATACCAAAACATTGGTAACAATCGCTCTGGTGTAGTGGTACGAGTAGTCACCTAAAACACAGACGGTTTGCGGGTTCGAATCCCGCTTGGGATCGATATTGTATTTGTATAAATATTCCTTTCCGGTTTGGATGTCTGTCCTTGTCGGTCACCCTAGTGCTACCGTGCCTCAGAGAGCACGTTAAGCCGTCGGTCCTGGTTGTTATCATGAATACCTGATAGCGATCGAACTAATACTAATAGTAGGGAACATAATTATCCGCCAACCCGTAGTGAAGCAGCGTTGTGGTGTAAGCTTTAATCCTTCTCCTACGTGGAGAAAGAGGCCTATGCCCAGCAGTGGGATGATATAGGCTGAATGCAAAACATTGACGAAGTCGTCTGAATTAATTTGGCAGCCATTAATTCCACTAGAGAAAAATTATTTTTGTTTTGGCACAATTACCGAGGAAGGCTATTTGTAGGCTTTTTTTCTCAAAATAATATTATTATTATTATATCGTATCATTGAACCCCAAAAAATATTGTAAATGTGAAGTGAGTGTGGCGCGGCGTGAGGCGGCTCACCACCTGCTTTATCTAGCTGAGCGCATCGGAAGCGAGAATATTTTTTTCTCACGGACCGCATTCCCGCACTACAGCCTTCGACGAGAAACTCCTTGCACGTAATACACCGTTGCGTCACACTTGTCCGTGTATAATGTTGCGTCAGTCACGCACGTAATGTATGACGAGATGTGTAATGTTTCGATTGTTTGCTTTTTTATCTCGCGTCTATCGTGCGCCCTTTTACCTATGGCCTGCAGTCATTGTTTCTTCGTGTAGGAAATCATTTTGAAACGAGACGTGTTCTGTGTTGGTGTTAAATGCAGGTGTTTTTTAAATTTATTTCTCACTAGCGACCCGCTCCGGCTTCGCACGGGTGCAATGCTGATATACCTACTAAATATAAAATACTAGCTTCTGCGCGCGACTTCGTCGGCGTGGACTCCGCTCCTATTGGTCTTAGGGTGATGATTTATAGCCTATAGCCTTCCTCGATAAATGGGCTATCTAACACTGAAAGAATTTTTCAAATCGGACCAGTAGATCCTGAGATTAGCGCGTTCAAACAAACAAACAAACAAACAATCAAACAAACAAACTCTTCAGCTTTATTATATTAGTATAGATAAAATAAATATTTGCAATCTAAGCGCAAAAAATGTGTTTATTTACGACATCACATTAGAAAAATTAAAACTTTCAGTGTTCTTCTACTATATTATGCATGTATTATACATATAAACCTTCCTCTGGAATCATTCTATTTACTAAAGAAAACCGCATCAAAATCCGTTGCGTAGTTTTAAAGATCTAAGCATATAATATAGGGACAGACAGACAGCGGGAAGAGACTTTGTTTTATAACATGTAGTGAAGCTTAGTAAAGTATTAGAATTGGGAGTGCTATGATTATGAAATTTCCGATCTGAATACGAATATAATTATGAATATTGTTATTGAAAGTAGAATCAAAAGGGTAAAGAATACAATGAAGTTTTAAGAAAAATTCGAATTCGTTAACATTATGCTCAATTAAGCTATTTTATTCACACCCGGATCTGGTTCAATATTTAGGTATATAATTATTTAATAATAATAATAATAATAATTTTGTTTATTAAAAAGTTTCTTACAAAAATCCACTAGTGATTGGAGCCTCCTTTTAAGCATGTTGTTGCCTGTACCAGGAGACTCCGCTCTTCCATTAGCATAATAGTAAAAATTAATAATAATCAAAACTAAAAATCAAATAAATAAATTAAAAAAAAAGTTATTAGTTTTAGAATGTGATGACAATTATTTTGTTCTTTTGTGCTCATTGAAGTTGCCTAAATGTAGTTCTGTATGAGGTGAGTTGTGTGAGGTGCGTGGTGTGCGTTCGGATGGATGCATTATTATTACGTATTTGTGTTCACTGTATATGGGTATGATGTGTAGTGTACATATTTTCGTTAATTTTATGTGCTTTTCTATCACTGATTCGCGATCTGAATAAAAGATTCTGTTTCCTCATAACTGAGTGGTTTCAACCATTCTTTAATTTTTTTCTTACACTCATAATATAGCATTGGGTATACATTTAATATTTTATTTATTTTATTATACAAAAAGCATGAACGTGACTCATATTGAATGCTAGCAAATAAAGTTCTAGTCCCTGGGGTACGTGCTATTATATATTTCCTTCTTTTATTTTCTAATTGTGGGTCATAGGGAAGGGATTTATGCATTTTCAAAATTATGTGCAATAGATAAAGCTTTCGAACAGTTAGTAAGCAACTTAGTTCATACAGTTGGTCCGTAGGAAACATTACATTTTTAAAATACATAACCTTAATTAAAGCTCGCTGAGCTCGTTCTAGCGTTAGAAACTTTGTTTTTAGTGCACCTCCCCAAATGGGAATACAGTAAATTAGAATTGATTGGACTAGAGCGACATATATTTCCGTAAGAATGTTTCTTGATGTTAATTTATCATTTTTATCCGGACTTGGAATCACATGTCGTAATGTACGAAATATAAAAATTAATTTTCTGATTCTACTCGCTACTTTTTCTAGGTGCTGGTACCATGATAATCTTTGGTCCACTATAACTCCCAAATATTTCGTGCACTCAACTTTATCTATTTTAGGACAGTTACAGTTTCTGTTTTGCAAGTCTTCGCATGTATGTATTTTTATATTAAGGTCGCTATCAGGTTGTGTTTGCTTGTTTATTGAAAAACAAATATAATTTGTTTTAGCTGTATTTAGTGTAAGCAGGTTGCTTTTTAACCATTTGCTTACCAGAGTCATACCTTGCTCAGCACTTTCTTTGACATTTGTCCAAGAATTGCCAGTGAAGACGATCGCAGTATCGTCTGCATAAGAGAAGACCTTCGCTTGTTTTATCTGAATGTTGCACAGATCATTTATGTACAAAAGAAATAGCGTAGGGCCCAAAACACTTCCTTGAGGGACGCCATATGTCACAGTAGCATTTTCACTTACAAATTCACCTAGTTTGACCATTTGCCTTCTTTCCGAAAGATAGTCCCTGAATAATGAGAGTGCTTTCCCCCTAATTCCAGCTTTTTCCAGCTTATGTACAAGGATGGGCAGAGAGACAGTATCAAAAGCTTTTTTGAGATCCAAAAAAATAGACAAACATTTATTTCCTTTGTCGAGTTGATTTGTTACCATCGCAGTGAGGGCCGTTATTGCATCTTCTGTTGATTTCCTTTGTCTAAACCCAAATTGAGAAAGAGATAGTATATTAAATTTATCTAAATAAATAAGTAACCTGTTGTTGAGTAATTTTTCTATAATTTTAGATATTGCTGGTAATACTGAAATGGGCCTATAATTGCTTATGTTGTCTCTCTCCCCTTCCTTGTATACTGGAGTTATTAGAGAACATTTTAGTGGAACAGGAAAAACTCCAAGTCTAAAACAGAGATTTGTCAAATGGGTAATAATGGGAATAATTTCATTTTTTATATGTTTTAGGAATTTGGTGGATATATTATCCCAACCAGGGGCACTGTCAGATTTAAGACTCATCAAGATTTTATTTACTTCAGCATTATCTGTCTCCATGAGAACAAACGACTGTGATTGTGTTGGAATTACGTTTAAAAGTTCTTCATAGTTTTCGTCTACATGGGGGTTAATCTTTTGGGCAAGGTCTCTACCTATATTTACAAAATACTTATTAATTGCATTAGCCGCTTGTATTGGCGTTGGTTTTATGTTTATTAGTTCCATATTCTGATTTTTGATATTATTTGTGTATGTTATATTTTTTATGTTTTTCCAAAGTAGTTTACTATTTTTCGTCGATTTAGCTATTAATTCCCTTTCATATTTCCTTTTCATTTTTTTAATTAAATTGTTACAAAAGTTTCTATATCGTGTGTATATAATTTTTTTTATGTTATCATGCGGGTCTTTTTTGAAATCTTTCTGTAATTTGTTACGATTTTTTATACATCGTAAAATACCAGGCGTAATCCATGGTTTAATTATTCGTTTACTTTTTGGGATTTGTCGAATTGTAGTATTTTCTTTAATAGCCTTGCTTAGTATATCTATTAGACGTTCAGTTACAAGAGCTGGGTCATCACAGAAAAGTAATTCAGCCAGATGCTGTTGCTGTAAGTATTTTAAAGCCTTATCAAAGTCTACAGTATTATATGTTTTATTTACAGGGATAGAATTTTTTTGCTTAGACAAAACTAAAAATATAGAAAAATGATCGGTAATGGTACTTTGTAAAATAGCTATGAACGCTTCATATTTCTTTTTATTAAACTTCAACATAAAGTGATCTAAACAGTTTTTATTCCTAGTTGGTAACGTGTGTCCGGGTAATATACCATACATTGACAACATATTCAGATAGTTAGTTCTATTGTTATATTCATATGCTTGTTCTGTATCTCTAGCTATTAGGTTAATATTAATATCTCCTGTAATAACTACATTTTTTGACTTTATAGACTCCAGGTACATATTTAAAGAATTTGTAAAACTTTCTGCGTTTGTATTTGAAGGGGAACGATAAATGCATACAATAATGTTATTTAGAAACTCCACTTCAAGACAGGATGCTTGGGAAAGTTTAATTTCCTTGACGTTAGTTTTCAATGTATTTTTTACGTAAACTACTACTCCGTCATTCTGGTTTAGTTGACAGGAGGTTGCGTATGAATAATAATTTGTAAGTTGGGGTAGAGACTTATTGGGACTTAATCGACATTCAGTAAGGACAATTATATCTATATCAAAGGAAAGAAAATTTAGATTAATTATAAAATCATCAAAGTTGCAATATATACTTCTTATGTTCTGTGAAACTATTGTTAAATCGTTCTTGTTTACATGCACATATTTTGATAGGTCACAATAGTCACATTCAACACTTCGCGCTAGCATTAGACTGTCTATTTCATTCAAAGTTTGTACAATTTCACCCATTATGTAGTGTTAATGTTAATATGGAGGTGTAAAATTGACGTTTTTATTTGGAAGTAATTGGACTTTTTCGTGAAGAAACGGACGTAATTATTTGGTGAGGATGTATATTTTCCACAGAATTGATTTATATAAATATATGTAATGAAGTATGTATGTGATGTATATATATGTAAGTAATGTATGTTTGTCAGCAATTGAGTAGTGCATAAGCGGAGGCATGAGTACACGTTAAGAACAAAGTTTAAATTATAATACTTAGAAATAAAGGCAAGCAGAGAACAAGTCAACAATGTGGTTCTACAGCAAATAAAATTAAACAAAAACAAAGCAATAATAAGCAAAGCATACAAGCACAACAGGGAAGATATACTTTGTACCACTGAATTTTCTCTGAATAGTCAAATGAGCTGCGATGTTTGAGGTTGCCCATTCAAAAGTTGGTGTATTTGGCCTTCATTTCTAATTGATATAATCGGAGTGTGTTCATTTTCTCGCACGTATATTTTTCCATAGGCAGTCCAACAAAACTTGAAATTTTTAGATTTCACCAGGTCTCTAGCCAGAAAGTAAAGGCGCGCAGCTTTTGGAGTCAAATGTTCAGCCAGGTATACGGGGGTATCCTCTTGAGTTCTGAATCCAAGGTGCTTGGCACAGAGCTTGCTTTTATGCTTGATGTTGAATGATTTCGCCATCCTTAGAAGGTCATTCTTGAGTAAGGTTGAATTACTTTCCACTACTATTGTTGGCGATTTATTATCGGCTGATTTTGGTCTGACTCTATAGATATCTTTGATATCTGACTTAGTGATGTTGCAGTCCACAGTCTTAGAGAGGTTCAAAACCATCTCTATGAGATCATTTTTGTTTTCGCTTGTTCTTTTTGGAACGTTTTTAATTTCAAAGCTGGACTTCCTACTATTAATTTGCAATTCCTCAAGTTTACCTTCCAGAATAGCGATGTGCTCTCGGTCCTGCTTTGTCTGAGTCTCCAGTTGTATTATTCTTTGTCTAAACTCTTCATTTTGAGCAGTAAGAAACGAAACAGAATTTTCAATATTATAGTTTGTCTGTTGAATGTCTTTTAGAAGCGTATTCACTTTTTTAAGCTCATCAGCCTGTTGGGCCGCAGAAGATGTCATCAATCTACGCATTTCGTCCAATTGATTGGAAATTGAGACCTCCATCTGGGCCCTGCATCTCTTGTTTCGTTGGGAGACAAAGCTCAGTGGTGTAGCTGTCAGATCGGTATCAGAGGCAGATTTATTAAGAGTGGTTTCCACATCCATTGTATTAACTGAGCGGCTAGGAAGTTCGGATTCTGTCCCTGAAGTCGCCGGTGGCATTAGTTCAGCGTGAGATGCCTGAGCAGAATTTGCAGGCAATGTCGCAGTTGGCGGCGGCGTTCGTTTGAGCGGCATATCGTACAATGTACCAGGTCAGCAGGGCCAATGAGTAAGTAATATTTGTCAAGAAAGTTAGGTAAAAAATTGTGAAGAAAAGAAAGAACTTCTTAACAGTGACAGAGGTCCAAGTGTTTTTAAATTTTTGGCAATTATTTTTGGCAAAATTATACTCAAAAAATGCAAACTCCTCCAAATAGTATTCTTGTATTATAATGACAACACTGTTTGTCTTTGGTTTGAATGACAGTGTCAGTATGCCAAAAAATATTTTTTAAAAAAATAATTGTGAGGGTAGTCTTACTTTTAGCGAGAAATCACCAGCAATTATAAATGAATTTCACGTCTGATGATTGAAATTTCACTGCAACAACAGCACCACTAACAGTCACAAGTGTATACAATAGTTTAACGCAGGGTTTTCGACAAATAAAACTTCCGATTAACAAGTAAAATTACAAATTTTTAGAGAGCGTATCTTGCTTAGCGTAACTTTGACAGAAGAGTCCATTTTGAATTTTAAACTAAAATAAGAATTAAAAAATAAAAAACTATTCGTATTAACTGGTTATAGATAAAATTCTGTAAAACCGGCCGTGTAAGGAGTACTCGTAGAAAAGATTTTTTTTGTCGAGCGTTAAATAATTATGGTAATGATACCACAAAATTATTACCATTTATCTGTCTATAACACACTTACCTACTACCAAGAGTAGTTTTAAAATAGGTCGAGTAAAAAAAAAATGTTGATTGTAATGACAGACGACGGAAAACGAAAATGGTCTTACATTTTTCTGTCTCTGAAAAATTTTCAATATTATACCTACATTAGGTACCTATTTACGACAACAATAATGTGTAACTTCAAAAGTTTACAATTTTTTTTAGAATTTTTGTACTCAATTTTGCCATTTCATACTATTTTATTATTATCTACTTATGTAATAAATATATAAAATTTAATATTAATTTGACTTTTAAAACAAACAAGTTATCGTAAGTTATACAGTTTATACTGTATCAAACAGATAAATCGAATTTTTTACGATCAATATATTAAAAATTAGCAGACATCGCGAACTTGGTGTCGCCATATTTTTCTCGTGTTTATATTCATTTTTTTTTTTAATTTTCTTATACTTACAAGCCTGGTCCTGACATAAACGAAAAAAAAAAGAATTATTCAACTCGGTGCAGTCGCGTGGAATTTATGCGCGTAGGTACATACAATTTGGGGATTCATTTTTATTTATATAGATTAAGGAAAACATATTGAGAATCCAGTATTTAACAATCTGTATTTTTATAAAAAATAATAATAATTCAACGTGTATCGATCGAAACTGTAGACATTCGAATGAATTTATCGTCTTGTAATTTCCGATGTAAGCCTATAACGTACTTGCTGAGCTCGGCTGGTTCATTACCAGTGCGTTTATCACTACCCGACAGTACAAAGCCTTGTAATGACTTCGAATTGTTTCGGCCATATTGAAAAATGAGCGACGTAATCGACCCTTATTCGCTTTTATTAAAATTTCGTTTAAAGAGGCGCCTGATGACCGAGACTGACGTTTCGTGTAATTATTTTTGTTCCAAACAACCTTTCGAAAGATACTTCGCGAGCCCGCCCAGCGCTTATTAAATAATAAATTTTGGTATTCTACGAGTATGTATGTACGTATAGCCGTTGATTGGACTCAGTGCGGAAAGGTTTATCTTGAATCTATAATTAATAATTGTTGTTTAAGTGTGGTTTCGCAAACGCTTTTTGTTTTACTTACACGGTTAATTTTGTGATTAGTATCGTTGATTATAATATTAGAAAGAAAACCTTTTTTTCCTATAACAGGTATTGACTAGTTTTATATATTTTTGAATGGAAAATTTTATTAATTCAACCTAGAATACAGGATTTTAATAATTTATTAATTTAATAATAATTGGTTTAAAATGTTCCCAAATATTTTATAGTAGAGATGCGCCGAAAGTTCGGCCGAATATTCGTATTCGGTACATTCGGCATATTTTCTCACATTCGTATTCGGCCGAATATTCGGTTGATTTGCCGAATAATTACCGAATAATTAAACAGTAAGGTTACTAAATACCTAAGTGTGGTTTATTGCGAAAGTTGTACCTACATAGTTTTTTGGTAAATGAAAGAAACATTCCTTTTTATTACAAGCTTTTATTTAACTTGCAATGTATGTATGTATGTTTGTTTGTTCGGGTGAAATCTTGCAACTAAATTTTAAAGCAGATATCTTGAACCAATTGAGCTGAAATTTTGTATACAAGTTCAATATGGATGAAAATGCATTGTTAACTTTGTGACGTCATTCTAAATCCAACATGGCGGCATGCCCAAGAGTGCGGACTAGTTATTTTTAGTGCACTTCTACAATACGGGTATCAAATGAAAGGACTTGCTAAGAATAATTCGAATAAAGTGACGTGATAACTAAAAAGTCAAAAATAAATTAACAGTAAAAAACCTTTTTAAAAAACCAGCTTTTATTTGAATGCACTAAAACGAAAAAAATAAATTTTTACTTTAAAACTTTTAGTATCTTCTTATAAAGTCACTAGCTGCTGCCCGCGACGTCGTCTGCGTGCGTTCACTGCTCGTTTCCCGTAGGTGATAGCGTGATAATATGTAGCCTATGTTCTGACCCGACTTCTTAATAATATTCGTGCCAAATTTGAAGTAAATCCATGCAGTACTTTTTGAGTTTATCCCGGACATACATTTGAAGAAATAAAGGTTCACTGCTCGTTCCCCGTAGGTGATAGCGTGATAATATATAGCCTATGTTCTGACCCGACTTCTTAACAATATTCGTGCCAAATTTGAAGTAAATCCATGCAGTACTTTTTGAGTTTATCCCGGACATACATACAGACAAACAGACAAACAGACAAAAATTCTAAAAACTATATTTTTGGCTTCGGTATCGATTGTAGATCACACCCCAAGTATTCTTTTAAAAAAATATTCAATGTACAGTTTTGACTTTTCTACCATTTTATTATATGTATAGATTACATAATTTATAATTATGATATAAAAGCTTGTAGCGAGATTTACTTGTCTAGATAAACAAGTAAATTAAATGACTTGATGTGATTGATTTTAACTATTAAAATTTTCAAACTAAGGAAATACGAGTTCTCATATCTCGCGATGCCGTCTGAGGCTCTTGCAGAGCGTCGTACGGCGTACCGACATATACAAACCTGTTTGCCGCGCAAAATTGAACCGAATGATTCGGCCGAACATTCGGTTCGGTACATTTTGGACCGAATATTCGGCCGAACATTCGTATTCGGTTAAACCTACATTCGGCGCATCTCTATTTTATAGTATCTATACTAATATATAAAGCTGAAGAGTTTGTTTGTTTGTTTGTTTGAACGCGGTAATCTCTGGAACTACTGGGCCGATTTGAAAAATTCTTTCAGTGTTAGATAGCCCATTTATCGAGGAAGGCTATAGGCTATGTGTCATCACGCTAAGACCAATAAGAGCGGAGTCCACGCCGACGAAGTCGCGCGCAGAAGCTAGTCTAATATAAAAAGGAACTTAACGAAATACCAATAAATTGATAGCAAGTGCATACCCCTTTAGTGCGTGAAGACAGAAACGTGTTATTCCTATCATAAAAAAGCGGGAGGAAATATAAAACCTCTTTTGGGCACCGAACTCAGGTATGGTTTTGGGTTTAAAAAAAAATAAAAAAATAAACTCAAGCCGTCGGTCACCCTTTGTCTATTTTTTTCTTGTCTTTTTTTCACATTGTCTTCTTCGACGTAATGATTTTACCTGACGAGTGTGGAACAATTAACGTGTGCGGGTCCCGAGACAAATCACACAATCATTGAAGGCGGAATTCTATAATTTTTAATGATTTAGTGAATTTTTATAGACACGAAGTTTTATGGGAATATTTTACATCCAATAAGTTACGGTGTAAACAATTTGAGGAAGATGTTGGTAATAATTATTTTGTTTGAAGTAGAGTGTTTATTTAGCGTCAGCAATGTTAATATTTTTAATATACTTTTATTTTACGAGGATAGTCTTAAGGCCAGTGTCAGTATTCCAGCTATCTCTGAATTTGCTCAGTAGAGACATAATTTTAACGAAAGCTCCATCGCTAGTAGGCAAAACCAGAGATGAGATAGATAGATGATTAAAAACGGCTGATAGCGAGTTCCTAATAAGAAAAAAATGAGAGTAAAATAATATTTCATCTGTCTCTCCATGCTCGCTTCGCATTCAGCCTCTAACTTCCCACTGCTGGGCATAGGCCTCTTTCTCCATTTAGGAGAAGGATTGGAGCTTAATCCACAACGATGGTCCACTTGGCATTGGTGGATATGTTCCGACTGTGAGTGTTCCTACTGTGACGATCGCTATCAGGTATTTATGTTAACAACCGGGACCGACAGTTTAAAGTGCTCTCTAAGGCACGGTGGGGAGACCCGTCAGGACAGATATCCAAACCGGAAAGAGATATTTGTACAAATACCTATCCATCCCAAGCGGAAATCGAACCCGCGAGCCGTCGGTGTTTTAGGCAACTACTCGCACTACTACACCAGAAGGGTGCTCGCTTCACTGGGCGTTAAAATTGTTTTCTGTAGGTACTATAAATATTTCTTACTATAAATATATCTATACATAGATATATAATCTCCCGTTTTTGAAGCAAACGACATGTTTCACAAATGAAACTGTATTTGAAGGCAAACTTATTATTACGGTTATAAAATACAGCCTACACTCAGGACTTGTTGCTTTCTATTGTTAAAAGAATTTTCTGAAATCATTAAAATAGTTCAAGAGGTTAGGCGTCAGTAACTTACTGACAAACTCAGATGCTTTATGTACCTCTAATATTAGTATTTGAAACTTTTAATGTAAAATTTTAAGGATTAATGTGACAAGAAGACATCTCACTAATTATGTTAAAACATTCTTCAATTTTAATTCAAACTAACTTGTACACGATCCCACAAACTCTTGACATACCCGCACATTTAGAACCTTCGTGACCGACCCTTTAACCCTCAGACTTAGAACTGTGCCTTTTGATATGACCCGCGATATACATTGCACCTTCTTTACAGAATATTTACCATAAATATATATACACGAAAATAAGATAAAATTACATAATAAACTATGTATCAATGGCGAATAATAAGGACTAACATAAGACCAACTTTGCGATAACCTCTATTGTATTCTATTTTAGGTATCACAATATTACCATATAGTTAATACGTAGCAAATACTCCTACAGATTGCATTTTATACCTTTACGCATTGACGAGGAATCTTGCAGTAAATTACTTTTATATAACACTTTTTGTTCCGGCACGTAAGCATTCGACATAGAATGGAATGCGCTCGTGACGTTTCGTTTCGCGCGCAATCATCCGCCATTCTGTTTTTGCTGTCAAAATGATAGCTCAGAGGCGTATTGCCCTCACGCTACCGTATTCATGAATACTTATTTATTATATTTTCACTTTCATGTGCACGAATAAACAATATAATTTTTCAAAAGTCAATTCCAACATAGGTCAACCAAAAACAAAATTAGTAAATTAATGCATATTCGAAAAAAATATATCTGAATTTATTAAATCTAAATGTCATAAACGACAATATTTAAAACATGTAAATTGCATTTAGGTAAGTGGAGGATTAAAATTTTTTTATTAACGACTGAAAATTTAAACAAGCTATAGGTATAAATACATATAGTAGAGTCTGAACTATTAGTAAGAGTTGTAAAACGTAAAATAGATTATTAAACCATTTTAGGCGTAATATAAATATAAAGTTTTGCTCCTTTTATAAAAGTAATTCTGTTTTCAAAATTTGTGTATGTATTCAACTTATTTAAAAAAATCTGTATGATTACTCGTCTGGTCTTTCGAACTAATTTTAAAGTTAATTACTGCAATCGAATGAAATTTGTTTCTTCCATTTAATTATATTCAGGCTATTATTACGTCGGACATTATCGCGGATTAAGTGTTCTTTTATTTTTTTAAGTCTTTGCGAACCAGCCAGTGTAGGCGTGGCGGGCAACATGTATTTTATAGCTGGCCAGTATTACGTCTCATATACGACTATAAAATTTTTAATACTTTTAAAACGTCTAAATTTTCATATTTTGCAAAATCAACGCGTGAAAAGCAATTTATTGTACTTAGTGTACCTACCTTACTACTTTTACAGGAAGGTTGAATATTCAGAAATCTGATTGAAATACATTTATTTTTCATGCGATTTGTTATTAAATATGTTATTAAGCTATATGAATAAGAAGTATAAAATTTTAATGCACAATGAAAGGCCATTACAATTTACATGTTGTGCGAAAAAAAAAACAAAAAAATTTTTAAAGATCGAAAATTACATTATTCCTCTCGATATCTGAAAAGGGCGCTCGTAATCGACTGACGCATAAAGTTTATAATAACAATCAAGATAGATTATCCGTGATACTCGACAGAGAGGGACTTTTACTTCGTGTAGTAAGGAAATTCGAGATTATATATGATGTCAAGAAAACGTAAAATGAATAACGAACTTTCACACAAAATTGTAAAGGTAAAAAGATGATACCTATAATCACAAATATTTAAAAGTAAAATGTATAAAGGTGCCAGATCTTAACTTAAAATTAAAAAAGTGTGCGTGTCAGTTACACGATCTGACTTTTATATACCTTAAGAACGTTTACCGTGATGTTAAAAAAAATGTCTTTCTCGCACGAGACTGGGGTAAAAAGTCACTTTTTCTCTCAGGTCTAAGTTGTGTTACAGATGATTGCTGATATCGTTTCTTAAGGAGTTAACTTCAACAAGCAAGAAGTATACATAATCGTGTTTATTGCGGCATGTTCATAGATGAAATTGATTATTGACCTTAACATTCAATCACTTATTGAAAATATATTTTTTGTCCTCAAACAAAAAAAAAAACTTAAATAGGCACTATTAGAGATATCTTGCCCCAGATATAACACCCACATTGCCAAGCACCAGCTGTTAAATACAAAAGTATCATTAAAATCGGTACACCCAGTAAATATTTATTAGGTAAAAAGAAAAATACAATTGAAAAAAACACTTTCAGCTCCATCCCTGTCGTTATATCGACTGTCCCTACGTATAATATCGAAATTGAAAAAAGGCACTTTACAGGAGAGCACTTTGAAGTTAATTTTGTGTACAAAATTGTCATTTATTGGTCTATCTGCAAATAATTTCAGGCATATGCTAAACTTTTATTGACAAATAAATGTATATGAACCTTTTATCCAAAATTCTTCATAGTTTTTGAGAAATGTTAGTTTCAATACTTTACTACGTTAATCAATTAGCGTGAACAATCGAAACAGGCAGTTTCGATTATTTACTTGGGAAAAATTTCATCAAAGTTTATCGAATGTGACTCTTTCGATATTTTACGTTGTACATTGTATATTAGTAAATTATCGGAAGTGTCACTTTCGATACAGTACGTCAAAGTATTTTATACGTTTCGATACTTGGCCTGTAAATTCTGAACTGTTAGGTAAGAAAAAATAATGATATACTTAAACGATTTTAAATAAAACCAAGACAAGTTTTGTTTACTTAGGTTTAATTAAAATAAAATCAATAAATCAATTAAATTCGTAACTAATATTGCAATCACAGATAAATTCACGTTTAGTATAATGAGATCATATGTAACACGCTTTTATTCTTCAGTTGGTTAAAAATAAAACATAGAAACAACAAACTTCTTCAAATAAAATTTCCAATTCGGCAAAACAAAAATGAAACATAATAAAGGCTTTCAATTAACAATAAAATCAAATAACATTCTCATTTAACAGAGTTAGGATAAGTATTCGTATTGTTATAAACATAATATTGTAATTTCTTCTGTATAATTATAAACATTTTAAATACTGATGCAAGAAAAGTTTTAGAAAAGGAACTTCATAAAAATTAAACATAAAGCAGGTGACCGTATTCAGGTAAATACAAACTACAAGCATTTAAACTATAGTATAGACTGTAGGATAGCTGTAATATTGTATTTAGTCTGAATCATCAGAGTTTTCTTCGAATGTGTTACTGCTACATATAATGCGTATTTACTTGACTACTTTTTCGTCGACCTACGTTGTAAACCGCATGACTTTTCACTGGGTTTATCGATTCTGATGATTTATACTTTTATCGAAAGCTAATACTTGTCATGTATTTTTGTTTAAATTTGATTGAGATCTGATGATCACTTTTTGAGTAATCTTTGATAGCGCATATTTACTTGACAATTTATTCGTCTTATTAGGTTGTATTACTTGTCGATGTAATTGAAGTCGGTTTTTTTTCGTTTGCGAGGAAACACAATTTTAGGTTAGGTTGGTTTTAAAATATAAACAGTTTGAATCATCTTTACGGACACTAATTTCTTTAATACTGTTCCACTTCATATTTTCATTTCTAATATATTTTTCCACTTGCGATCATCCAATAAACAGTTGGAGAGTTTTCGTTGGAAAAACTGTGGCATTTGTCACATATATCCTTTTTTGGTACAAAAAATGATATATTCATGTTTTTATTAATTATGTCTGTATACTGGCGTAAAGTTTGCGCTTTATTATTATAGAGATGAAGATTGTCACACTCAATATATAAAAAAAAACATTTTTTTCATTGATAAGTTGTTTCTAAATAAAGCTTGTTAGTATTTTTTCGGGTGTAATGGGATTCTACTGGTTGAAAAGAGGCTACATGATCAGTTACACTTTAAATCATATCAAAATTTCGTCTGTTATCTGGTAAAGTGGCCTTTGTGGTCTGGTATACCTTCTTGACTTAGTTTTTTATGAGCAGTGCGTACGAATTGATCCGTAATAGACCGTGTTCAAAAAAGTTTTAAGACAAACAGTTCTATTTTCACAGTTTTGATTTTCAACTGCATATGTTAAGAAATACTGAGTGGTAAACTGTCTCCTAGATGTACTTTCAGTGGTAAAACGAGTCAAAATCTACGTATGGTGATGGAATGGGAGTAGTTTCTAAGCTATCTCGTATAACTGAGACGTGATCATCGTCATTGGAAATATTAATTAATTTTGTTGGCATTTCCAGCAAATTAACTTCATCGTCCATCAATCCGTCCATCCAATAATAAATTGTGTTATAGGATTCCTACTAGGTCGCACACTCGTAATCCACATTCCATATTATTTTGCCACTGCATTTTGCAGAACCAATGCTGGTAAGCGCTCACCCTTGTATAGAATTTCTGACGTATATAATAGGCAATTTTTGTCGTTGGATATTTTGTTCGCAAGAATTCATAACTTTAAAAAAGAAATTTTGAAATTATTGCATTAATAATAATACTCATATAAACGTTATATATATATACTAAGTTAATTTAAACCAATACATATAAACTCGGTGTGGGTACCATAGCAGTTAATACTGATCCCAAGACGTTAGTCTAGGGCTAGGGTATCCATATCGACCAAAATGCAACCGTACAATAGTAATAAATAAATATTAAAAAAAATGTATATGTTACACTATAGATTTACCTACCATTTTCTAGATGTGTGCTTTGTACTACGTATTATAAAATTGTAAACTGGAGTTGACGATGTTGGTGTCACAAATGTTTATACTATGTCTCTTCTTTTATGTGAAACTACCTATTGTGATAACTGTTGGTCAGCTTGAATAAATAAAAAAAAAATCATAATATTATCTTCTAAAGCCTTCCAATCAGTTTCGCTTAGTGTGCATTCTTTGGGCAAAGGAGACTCTAAAATTGTAAAAATATAATAAATATATCAAATAAGCTAATAAAACAGAAATTGATTTGTAAAAAATATAGTAACTTATTAACAGTAATAAGTTATAACATAAATTAATAAGACATAGATTATAAGAAAAGAAATCTATATTAGGTATATCGAATATAAAGAATAAAAAATATATAATTCCGAATGAAATCATCGAAAGTGGTATTTTCGATAGGGTCATCGACTAATGTACCCGCGTATAATAATGAATGTACCAGATTCGATTACACAAAGAAATTAAAGATCAGCGAATAATATCGAAACTGCCACTTACGATACTCCAACAAAAATGTTAATCGATGTACAAAATCGAATCTGGGACTTTCGATAGTATACTTCGGGTGAATGATATTTACTTCAAAAAACATTGTTTTTTGAGGTAAACTTAATTAATTTCTGAATTGTTAAGGAAAGCAGATTATAAAAGAAGCAAAAAATAATCATCATACACTCGAATTAATAAATCTAGAAATAAACTTACCAGTTTTCCGTATTTCTACTTGCTACTCAGCTATATCATTCGTATTTAGTAGTCTTAGTATCCGTGAAGATCGTGTGTTTTCTTGAATTAACTTATTCATGATGATAACAGTATAACAACTTCTAATTAACAACAGCTTAATAACTTTCGAATGTGCATAATAAGCGGCACGCGCCCGTTAGAATCACATCACTTCAAAATTGCGTTTACGAATACGCAAGCGCGCGAGGCGCCGCGTATAGCCACGAAAGTGGTAGTTTCGTCGTGCTCGCACGCTCCATGTATCCGCGTATAGTAACGAAATTAAACATTCGATTTTTTACGCTGAATGATTTGTTAAGTATCGATATTATACGCATGGAAAATGTGGTTTTATGTGTATTTTATAGCTTTTTCTCTTTTTTGTATAAAAATATACATAAAAAGTAGTTTTTTAGTGCAATAAAAAAAAATTGCAAATTTTCAGTTTCGATACTGTACGTAGGGACAGTCGATATGGCCAGGAAGAATGCTTTAATTAGTTGCTACGAGTATACGCACAAGAATGTTGCATGGCTCTGTAGCAGTGAGGAGCAACCCTGGAATTACATGTGCGCCAAATTAACTGTAACCGTAGCTTGTCTTCGATAACTAATATTCTAGATAAAATAGAAGCGTAAGCGATGGAAGCATAATCTAGTATAACATCAGTAATGCTTTAGTTAAAGACTACTTGCGCCACGCATTTTCACCCGCGTTATGTCCGATCCTGTGGGAAAGTCGGGACAAAAAATGTTATTCTAGATCCTATGTGTTATTCTAGATCTCCAGATATCTATCAAATTTCAATAAAATCGGTACAATATTTTTCTTTCGCATTTATAATATTAGTAGGATAATGTAGGAAACCTGATTCTGACTCAGCAATGCGGCATTCAATTCTTTTTTAATTAATTATTAAGTAAGGCAACATTCAAGGGTAAAATGTCACTTTCTCTCAGGTCTAAGCGTTAGTTACTTTGCCCATCTCTTTTTTATACATAATGCCATTAACATATAGAAGTAAAAACCTTCAAACCAGCAATCCTAAGACTATAATGACGCCACGTTGTCGCAGCGGTCACAGCACTGGTTTGTGGCTGTTGCGGCGGTTGCGGGTTCGATCCCCGCATACGACAATATTTGTATTGGCCATACAGATGTTTGCCGTGGTCTGGGTGCTTGTGCAGTCCTTGTGGCCCTCCCCACCGTGCCTCGGAGAGCACGTTAAGCAGTCGGTCCCGGTTGTTATCATGTACACCTGATATCGATCGTTACCTACTCATAGTAAGTAAAATATCCGCCAACCCAAGCTCTGATCCTTCTCCTACATGGGGAAAGAGGCCTATGCCCAACCGTGGGATATTACGCGCTGAAGCGTAAGCGTAAGCGCAGCAATCCTAGAACCGTTCAGAAATTGTTTTTCAATTCAAATCAGTAGTTTCTGAGATTAGCGCGATTAACAAATTCTTTAGCTTTATACGTAGGTATATATAGATATAAATATTAGTGTGAAACGCTACACTTTCATTTAATTAATCGATGCTCAGCCGAAAATTACACTTGAATGTATCAAATTTCATATTCTCTTACCTGACCCAGTGTGTGAAGTCGCCCGGAAATAAATCAAGTTTGTTTTTTTCTTGATTTCACACATTTGAAAAATAATTTTTAAGATCAAGTTTTATTTATATAATTTATCTTTATATTTTTACTTCGGCTGACTCTAACCTCTTTTTGTACAATTTCCCTTACCAAATGCTTAGCTAATTAGATCTGCAATGGAGATAATGCTTTGCTTTTAAGCTTTTAAGTTTTAATGTCAAATAGTATTTTAAAAAAAAGAGCTAATGATGTAAAATATTCTAAATACTTTATATTATTTGTTTGTACTAGTGCACTCCGTATGGTTTCGTAAACTGTTCTAATACCTACAATAAAAGCTAAACATAGGTAGTAAAATATAAGTATGCGCATTTGTATAAAAAAAACATTTATTTATATCGACATATCTAGTGAAATAGAAAGTTAGATGAGATAGTGTTAATGTGTTGTAAGTTTTATTACCTGAATTCAAATATTTCTAGATTATTTTTGTTAGGTCTCGGTAATTACGAAAAAGAAAACACAATTTATATTTAAACATACTTATCTCAAATTGTATTGTGTTTGTTTAAATATTAATGTAAGCAGGGGTATCCATATTATTGACAATTATTTTTTTACCCACTGTATGACGTATTTAAGCGGTAACCTATGGAAGGTTTCCACGGGGAGCAACACAAGTGCAGTGCCCACCTTACACCTGCTTTCAATGAAGTTTCTCATCATCAGCTCAGGCTACGTTACTTATACCACAGGAACACCACTCTGCTTGAGAACAGTATTATCTATTTGGTTGTTATCTTCTGTACCTAAGGTTAAGGTTTGCCTCTAGGCAAGTTGTTATAGATTTTGAACGAGATTATTTCTGCTGTGCCCTACTTCAATATCTCAAAGTTTAATATATCCTGAAGATTAAAAGGCCTCTGATGATGATACTTAATGGCTGTTAGATAAATCAATTGTTTTCATGGATACTCAATTGACTTTTTAAATAGTATGTTAATTGATTTTTATTAGAAGAAGGGCCCGTTGGCTAGCGACTTTCTTCTTTTCATTCGTCGACAATGGGACTGGCGTGTCTGTGTGGGACGAAAGTCCCTAAATTTAATAAAGTTCACACTATAATCATTAATCTTGTATTGTATTTCGGTGCACTAAACATATTTAATAAAACAAAGTACCTCTTTAATTTACTCTAACCTCTTACATTGACCTAGCCGACGCCTTCGAAATTATATCAATTAAAATATATATAGATCTATATATATCTCTACATATATAAAAATGAATCGCTGAATGTGTTGCTAAGCACAAATCTCGAGAGCAGCTGAACCGATTTCGCTAATTCTTTTTTTTGTAATATTCCTTGAATTACGAGGATGGTTCTTACGGAAAGAAAAATTAAAAAATTGCCTAAAAAGTCTAAAAACAACACTTTTCTATATTCCCATACAAAAGATTCGTAATAATACTTAAAATTCAATTTGAACTTTAATACCATACCATAAACTTTTAGTGTTTTTATACTAAAAAAAAAAGCAGACTGAACGAAGTCTGTCCGGGCAGCTAGTATAGTAATAAAAACAAACAACTATAGGTTAACAGCTATGGTACCGTTAGTTTGATTACACGTCAACGTGGTCATTTAAACCGAATTCCATTAATTAATTAAACATACACAGGTAACGTATGGTTGTAAATATTTTTATTACTTTTTTATTTATTTGAAGACTCGTAATTGAATTCAAACGTGTATAACTTTACACGGCTTTTATTATATAATAAGCAATTTTGTCTCACTTTTGTAATAAAATCTTATGCACAATAAATAAGATTTTTATATTAATTATTTAATTTCAAACTTTGAATAGTTTACTTTTTAAATATGTTAACGGAATTATTATATTAAATACTTCTCCGCGTCCATCCAATAGAACAGTAGATATCTTTAGAACAGACATAAGTAAGACAGGTGTAGTTGTCAACAATACATAATATTGTATTTGTTTATTTTCAATTACAGTACGGGTTTCTTTAAAAGTGACATCAATAAGTTTTTAAAAGATAGGCAATGCACTTGTGACGCTTCAGGTATTACAGGACCTATAGACATGAGCTACGGTAGCCTTACCATCAAATATGTGCTGTCCACTTGTTTGCATCCTTTTGGTATAAAATAATATATTATGGCCGTTATATCTGCTCTATGGAACTATTGTCAATTATTGTCTACATTAAGATCTTCCGCTTTCAAAAGCCACTTTTTGAATCTGGATAGTGCCTTATCTGTTTCCGCTCCATTAAAGTCACCAGTTATTTAAAAGATAACAGCTCATCACAACTCAGTGCAGCACAACTTCTATTCAACACATCTCAGCTCAACATCTCAAAAGCACTGCAACAGACAGCCATCCCGCAACTTTGATGTATTCCTATTTACCTTTATAACCTCGTCTGTGCTAGATGTCAGTGACAAAATTATATTATCCTAGCTGACCCGGCGAACTTCGTACCACCTAGCAGTCGATTTTTTTTAAATACTTTTCCTTCCCGGAATCCCTCCACTAACACTTAAACTTTATGGTAAGTATGATATTAAAGTTCAAATTGACTTTTAAGTATTATTACGAATCTTTTGTATGGGAATATAGAAAATTGTTGTTTTTAGACTTTAACAGGTTTTTTTTTTTAATTTTTCTCTCCGTAACAACTATCCTCGTACTTCAAGGAATATTATAAAAAAAGAATTAGCGAAATCGGTTCAGCTGCTCTCGAGATTTGCGCTTAGCAACACCTTCAGCGATTCATTTTTATATATAATATAGAGATTGTCTTCGGTTACATATTAGAAAGTCTCCACAAAAATGTATTAGAAATAAGTTAATGCTGGTAACAATGTCAATCTATCTTCTTATATACATAAAATAGATTTCCACCCATATATTGACTCATCACGATATCTCTGGAACCATAAGGCGTAGAGACTTGAAATTTGGTAGGAATATTCCTTTCGTCAAGTAGAGGTCAGCTAAGAACGGATTTTACAAAATTCCATCCACAAGAGGGGGTTGCGGGGGTTAATCTATACTTATTATAAAAATAAGTCCCCCGGCCGCGTCTTTCTGTCCTCCTGTCTGTCTGTCTGAACGCGATAAACTCGAAAACTACTGAACGGATTTTTACACGGTTTTCAACAATAGAAAGAGTAATTCTTGAGGAAGGTTTAGGTATATAATTTATTATGCTTTTATGTAAATTAGCAGAAATACGGCGATAAATGTTGAAGAGGTCGCAAAAAATCTCGCCAACGGGGATCTTTCCTCGCGAACGCCGCGGAAACTAGCAAAGATATAGTTAAGTAATGTACTAGCGAATTCAAAATCTATAAAAATGCTACA
This sequence comes from Melitaea athalia, assembly GCA_905220545.2. Lineage (NCBI taxonomy): Eukaryota > Metazoa > Arthropoda > Insecta > Lepidoptera > Nymphalidae > Melitaea > Melitaea athalia. The sequence goes on from HG992196.1 coordinate 14,686,556, forward strand.
AAAAAGTCCGCGACAGCATATCTCTATCTCTTACGGTTGACTTACAATAACCACTTTTATGTTCAAATTTGTAATTAAAAACATTACGTTATTTTCAAAGCTATTTTCTTTAGTTCAGTATTAATCCTTATCCAAATAAATATGTTAGTTAGCTTAGGCATTTAATGTAGATTAAAATTGTCCTTTACACTATATCAATCAGATGAATAGTTTTTGAGATATCGTCGTTAGAAGTAAATATTAAAAATAAAATTAACGTGCAACGAAGTGGGCACGGGTCGGCTAGTAACATATATGGCGAAACAAAATTTGCGGGGTCAGCTAGTAAATAATAAAAGTAAAGTAATGCAAGTCCATATGTTTTTTTTTCATGTTGTTCTTTTAATTTGATCTCAACAAACACGTATTGTTTAACATTACATTGGTACAGAACTCGTTCCATTAGCACTTGAACGTATTTGGTACTGTTAGATGCTTTTCAAACAACAGAGATAGATTACCATAATTAGTGCCTGTTCACATCTTACTTATAAACTACAACTTTTGGACTCACAGGTCGCGACAAAATATAAAAATAAATGAAAGTTTTAAAATATATTAATATTTTTAAAATTTTAGCGGGTTCAATAGGGGCATACATCTATACCATGTCCAGCTAAATAGCTTTGACACATTAATGGGAAAAGCTACGTCACCAACTTGTTCAGAATACAATAAAATAGAAGATTTGCTTCATTCACATAATGGCTGAACGCGTCTGGCACGAAGCAGAAAGGGCAGAGTTTCTTATCAGAAGCAATGTAAATTATTTTGATAGTTATATGAATATGTAACAGTATTCTGGCCTTTCCATTATCTGGAGACGCAAGAATGCTATATAAATTAGTGTTAATAGGATTAAGACGTTGATATCTATACTAATATAATAAAGCTGAAGAGTTTGTTTGTTTGATTGTTTGTTTGTTTGTTTGTTTGTTTGTTTGTTTGAACGTGCTAATCTTAGGATCTACTGGTCCGATTTGAAAAATTCTTTCAGTGTTAGATAGCCCATTTATCGAGGAAGGCTATAGGCTATATATCATCACGCTAAGACCAATAGGAGCGGAGTTCACGCCGACGAAGTCGCGCAGAAGCTAGTTTGTAATAAAAAGATTGTATTAGAGGTTAATTGTATAGAAGCTGCTCCTATAAGAGTGACATGATCACTTCGTGACCAAACCCCTTTAATTAAATAAAGAAATAATAAGAATACGTGAATTTATTCTTAGCCAAAATATTTTTAATTTTTAATACTATATTTAAATATGAATTGTTTCTTTTTATAATTGCTTTATACTCCAATTTAGAATGGAATTATTATAAACCTGTTATGGCTGGTACAGTTATAAAGGCATCCATAATTATGATATTTTCCGTCTTTCTTACCTTATCTCTCTCATAAAAGTCCGTTATAAGTGCACCAATTTGTTGTAGACTCTTGTTTTTTACGTAAGTTTTATCTTAGAATATTAATCCTTAACATGCCTTCTTAATCACGTCTTACCTATAATTTTACCAGATTTCTTTATACCTAAAGCATGACTGAATTACTTTTAAACAGGTAGGTAAATATCACACTTTTTACGGTTGTGGAAAGAACTTATTATCGCAGTTACAATTAATTATGTTAACCAAAAAAAAAAAACTACCATGGCTTAAGTTAACGTTAAATCTGACTTAAAAAGAAATGAATGCCTTTGCATTATAATGTGATTTTTTCAGGCTACAGTACTTTAAATAACGGGATAGCTACGAACGTTATGGTGTCTTTAATAATTTTCAAATATTTTAAATAATTAAGGCAGTAGTATAGTAATATTTACATACCTACTTAAATGTTCAGGTGCACAGATCATGCGATATGGAGTTAAAACTTGCTGTCTAGCAGCAGGTGAGTAGTGATTCAAATTAATCGGACGAGTTATATTAATATATACCTATCGTAATTTCGGACTATAATTAAGATACATTTTCGTATATATTAAGTTAAAAATAGAAAACGTCTTGAATAATCATAAATACATTTCAATTTTAAATATTAGTTTTACGTTACCAGTTTTACGTTTTGATTCAAAAGTACCTGTGTGACCGAGCCTAGCTCGGTATTTTACAAGCTTGTATTTAACTTGCAATGTATGTATGTATGTATGTATGTATGTATGTATGTATGTATGTATGTATGTATGTATGTATGTATGTATGTAAATTTAATGAATGTTTGTTCGGGTGAAATCTTGCAACTCAATTTTGAAGCAGATATCTTCAACCGATTGAGCTGAAATTTTGTATACAGGTTTAATTTAGATGACAATGCATGATTTGTATGTATTTATGTATGTATGTTTATTTGTTCGGGTGAAATCTTGCAACTCAAATTTGAAGCAAATATCTTCAAGCAATTGAGCTGAAACTTTGTATACAGGTTCAATTTGGATGACAATGCATGGTTTGTATGTATGTATGTATGTTTGTTCGGGTGAAATCTTGGAACTCAATTTTGAAGCAAATATCTTCAATCAATTGAGCTGAAACTTTGTATACAGGTTCAATTTGGATGACAATGCGTGGTTTGTATGTATGTATGTTTGTTCAGGTGAAATCTTGCAACTCAATTTTGAAGCAGATATCTTCAACCAATTGAGCTGAAATTTTGTATATAGGTTCAATTTGGATGCCAATGCATGGTTACCTTTGTGACGTCATTCTAAATCCAATATGGCAGCATATCCAAGAGTGCGGACTAGTTATTTTTAGTGCACTTCTACAATATGGGTATCAAATGAAAGGGCTTGCTAAGAAAAATTCGAATAAAGTGACGTGATAACCGACTAAAAAGTCAAAAATAAATTAAAAGTAAAAAACCTTTTTAAAAAACAAGCTTTTATTTGAATGCACTAAAACGAAAAAATAAATTTTTACCTTAAAACTTTTACTATCTACTTATAAAGTCATTACACATAATCTATATCAGGGATGGCGAATCAATGGCACGCGTGCCACAAGTGGCACGTTTGAAAATTTTGATGGCACGCACAAAAACACAAAAAAAAAATAAGTTATCTTTTTTGATAGAAATGTTCGTGAATAAATTAATAAGATGTAAGACAAAAAATACTAAACGTACATATTTATTGATTTTTTTTTTACAATTATTTGATAAGTTTAGAGGAAATAAGATTTTTAAAAAAAGATATTTAGTAAAAGTTTTAAGGTAAAAATTTATTTTTTTCGTTTTAGTGCATTCAAATAAAAGCTTGTTTTTTAAAAAGGTTTTTTACTTTCAATTTATTTAGTATTTTTTTTTTGTTTTATCTCGGTATTTTTATTAACATAAAAAATCAAGAGTGAAATTAGAAAAAAAAAGGAAAAAATAATTGATTGGAGACGGATTTGAACCATGGTCTTATCAGTTGAGCCCGAGCTACCGATTTCCCACCTGAGCTATTACACCGTTATTGTCAATTGCGAAATTTAGCTTTGTATTCTAATGATATTTTTTCATTGCCTAAAAACAGGGATAAAACGACATATTTTAAAAATGAATCCTAGCTAGATCAATTCTTCGCCCCCGAAATCCCCTGCATACTAAATTTCACGAAAATCGTTGGAGCCGATTCCGAGATTCAGAAAATATATATATATATACAAGAATTGCTCGTTTAATAGTATAAGATATCAAAATAGAACCAAGTCTTTCGTTTCAGAGATTCGAGTCAGTAGAAGAATGGAATTTTATAGGATTAGAAATTTAATAAGGAATAATAAATATGGTTAAGAGGTTTCAAATAATAAAAAATGTCTAAAATCGGATGGATAGATACTAAGGTTAGATTTATTTAATATTGCAATTTATCTTTTAAATTGTTCTGATTATAATGTTTAAGGTTACGTGTGGAATATTTAATTATTTAGTAGGACTTACTCGTATATTTATTATTATTTTGTTGTATTTTTTGCCTTTAAAGCTATTTTAACGAACTGGGTGGATAATGTGAAACAGAACTTTTGTGATTATGCGTAAATTTTACAGAGGACCAAGTCTTTAATCGCATTAACGTAAGTACAATTTTATTGTAATTAAAATAATGAAGATTATCCAATTAAAGCTCAGTGCCCTTCCAGTGGGGTCACGGTTCATTGGCACTCATAAAAAAAAAGATATTGATGGTAATTTAATATTAATCGTAAATTAAAAATATTTTTATTACATTTTATCTTTTAGTAGCTCGTATTTTTTAAACATATCTGTTGTTTGTTGTATGTTTACATAAAAATATAAATTTATACCAAAAGTCGAACTTTACGACCGTTTACGAACTTCGTGGAGAATATTGATGATTAATATTCATAATAAAACAATCAGTAAGACATATCTGAATAGTATAATAAAATACAGTATATAATTTTAGCAAATTAAAAAAAAATTATAATAATAAAAGGGAATTGCCAGAATTGATTGACAATTTTTATTATATTATGTTTTGCTTCAACGGTTTTAATTAAAAAACAAAGATTTGTCATCTCTTTTACGTATTTTAAACATAAAGGCTATATTACCTGAATTTGTAAACATGTTTAACGTTTTTAGATTATAGTGTTTCCCTGTCCCGAAAAGTAGGTATCAGCAATTTGACCACAGATTTCATTCGAATTAATTAAAATAGTTATAAAAAATTGTAAAATAGACTTTAGATTGCAACCTGATTATTTCTGGTAAATGTTTAGGTAGCAAAAGCATTTTTCTGACGTAAATAAGATCGACCTAAAACAGCAGCAAGTATTAAATTTTATTTTATCTTTAGCTACTTAATTCGCCACAGATAAAACTACTTTATAGAGATTAATAGGCTTCTGGTATATATAGGCGTTGAGGTACTTTCTCAGATTGTTGATAGATTTTGAGTACATACGCGAACGATTCAGCCTGTAATATCCCACTGTTGGGCATAGGCCTCTTCTCCATGTAGGAGAAGGATCGGAGCTTAATCCACCACGCTGCTCCAATGCGGGTTGGCGGATATATTCCCTACTATGAGTAACGATCGCTATCAGGTGTACATGATAACAACCGGGACCGACGGCTTAACGTGCTCTCCGAGGCACGGTGGGGTAACCCACAAGGACTGCACAAACACCCAGACCACGACAAACATCTGTATGGCCAATACAAATGTTGTCGTATGCGGGAATCGAACCCGCAACCGCCCGCGCAACAGCCAATCGCAATCCAGTGCTGTAACCGCTGCGCCAACGCGGCGTCCATACGCTACTTCCTCTTATACTTTATCTCATTAGTCATTACATAATTTAAGTCCACATTTAATAATTTACATTTTTAATAATACTGACAATTATAATAAGTATATAGTAAATTACATAGAAACCTTGGCACGCGTAAGAGATAGTTTTAAGTTTTTATATGCACGTCTCGTCATCTCATGAAATACGATGCATTGTGCTTGCCACAACAATTGCTACTTTGTTGTTTAATAGTAAAATGGATGTCTGACAGGAGATTTGAAATAGCAGAGACAAGAATAACGTAATTATACAACAAATTATTCGAACATTCATGACATATTTATCGAATGACTTTTGTTACCGGTATCATAAAGATTTTAGTTTTAAAAAGATAGATAGGTACATATAACTTTTTAATCTGTAAGTAGAGTTTCAAAAATGGCGCCGAGAAAATATTTTAATAAAATTATCAATGAATTCTATCTTTTTTGCACTTATACACTTTATTCTGTTAATATATAAAGTGTATAAGTGCCAAAAGATTCAGGTAAGCATTAGTATGGATGAAGGAGGATAGGACAAGCTATGCCCGCAACTTTGTTAGATCTTAGGGGCCGTCTCCACGAGCGAGCGTCTCGCCGGCGATACGCCCAACTATCGTCGGGTCGTCTCCACGAGCGAGCGAGCGTATCGCCAGCGTATCGTCGCGTATCGCCAGCGTATCGTCGCGTATCGCCAGCGTATCGTCGCGTATCGCCAGCGTATCGCAGCGTGTCCGCGACGGATTTGACGATGCGTTGTTTATTGAAAGAGTTCAGTTAGATCATTAGATGCCAGACGAGAGCGAAATAAGTAGTGTATTTAATAAAATTTATAAAACCCCTCTTTTTGCGTCGAAGGTTAAAAATAATATAATTCTTCATTATGGATGTAGTGCTCTGGGGTGCTTGTGCAAGTACGCTATTGAATATGCAGTTATTATTATTAAAAAATTAATTCAAAAAAACTAATTGAAGAAACGAATTTATAAAACAAAAAAAAACTAATTGAAAAAAAGAAACAAAAAGTCAACGTCACGAGGTGTTCCCAGGCGGTCACCCATCCAAGTACTGAGCGTCATGATGCTGCCGCGTTACCGGTCGCTCAAATTTTACCCCTCATGCGCCTAAAGAAGTTTCACTTCAAAAATATCGATTTTTTTTCGATACGATACGAATTTCTTAATAATAAAAAATAAAAATAAAACAAAAAAATACATCAAACTCCGATATTGATATATTTAAAAATATCGATATATCGAGAATCTGATATTTAAAATAATTGTGTTTGCTAGCAAACGAAAAAAACCGACTTCAATTACATAGACAAATAATACAATGGAAGTAGATGAAAAAAATTAACAAACGCACTAGTCGTCACTACGATTTTCGAAAGTTCTACTCGATTTCTCTGGGATTCCATCATCAGATCCTGGTTTCCTTATCATGGTACCACCCTGGGGATATCAACTTTCCAACAAAAAAAGAATTATCAAAATCGGTTCATAAACGACGAAGTTATCCCCGAACATACATTAAAAAAGAATATATACGGTCGAATTGAGTAACCTCTTCCTTTTTTGAAATCGGTTAAAAACGCTGTGTTTGAGAGCGCGCTCGCGGCGATACGCCGGCGTGTCGCTGCGAGAGCGCGGCGTGTCGCTGCGAGAGCGCGGCGAGTCGCTGCGAGAGCGCGGCGAGTCGCGACGCTAGCGCGGCGATACGCCGGCGATACGCTCGCTTATTGCCACTCGTCGCATTGCCGGCGATACGCTCGCTCGTGGAGACGGCTCGGGACGGCTCCATAGAGAGTGTATAGAAATAGGTGGCTCGACGATACTATCGCCGGCGATACGCTCGCTCGTGGAGACGGCCCCTTAGTGTTGTATTAAGGTGTACTATTTTACCTTCTATTGGATCTGTAACCTTTCATACATTTTAACGATGTATTAGCACAACACAACGGTCACAACAGTGGCTCATGAGTCATGACTGTTGCACATGTGTTTGCCATCGCTTCGGCCTGTAACATCCTACTGCTGGGCATAGGCCTCTTTCTCCGTGAAAGAGAAGAATTGGAGCTTAATCCACCACGCTGCTCCAATGCGGGTTGCCGGATATATTCCCTACTATGAGTAGGTAACGATCGCTATCAGGCGTACATGATAACAACCGGGACCGACGGCTTCACGTGTTCTCCGAGGCACGGTGGGGAGACCCACAAGGACTGTACAAACAACCAGACCACGGCAAACATCTGTGTGGCCAATACAGAGGTTGTCGTGTGCGGGGATCGAACCCGCAACCGCCCGCACAACAGCCACAAACCAGTGCTGTGACCGCTGCGCCAACGCGGCGTCGTGTTTGCCATAGTTTGGGCGTTTGTGCTCCTATATCCTGTGTGTCTCCGGACCTTCGATACAAGAGTAAATCCAAGTGGAGACAGTCGAGTGTGAGACGTGTATTGTTTATATTTTACATATTTTTGTCTCAAAATCTCCTTAAAACCCATTACTTTTGTATTATTGGTATAGATAGTAAAAACTCGAGCCTACATTACTTGATGCGACTCAGCACGCACGAGGCTTCAAGCGCTTCACGATGTGAATTCATTAACAGTCAAATGCGTCACTGACTTGGTGTTAGTATACAAAGACATGTGTGCCCTTTCGCACGTGAATAAAAAAGTTGTATTTAATTTTTTTATAGTATTACTCATATCCCTTATTCTAAAAGAATAACTACTTATGATTTTTTAAATTTTCTTTTATTAAAACAATATATTATTGTTTAGCTCCGACCTTTCTCTTAAATGGAGAAAGAGGCCCATGCCCAGCAGTGGGATATTACAGACTGAATCGCGATAATAAATATAAAGTCTTATTGAGAACCTCATCTTGAACGCTTTATTCATATTTAAAGCGCAAAAATAAAACCAACCTTTACGATTACGTTAATAAAGTCGATAGAGTATCGTTTGTCTTAAAAACTGAAGACATAAATAAAACTTAACAACTAACGTAGACTTTACGCATCGATGTACTCGTAATTTACACAATGTGTATAATTGCTCTCCGCCATCGCCAACCCGCATTGGAGCAGCATGGTGGATTAAGCTCCGATCCTTCTCCTTCATGGGGAACAGGCCTCAAGGCTCAACAGTAGGATATTACAGGCTGAATCGTATAATTGCTAGATGAGCCCACAATTAGGTTTTACGATACATTTACATTGTAAACATTGTGATGTAGGTTTATGACGTGGTAGTTCTCTATTAATAGACTAGTTTCTTTATTTAAAAAAAAACGAGTGTGCTTTAGACCACACGACTGAAGTAAAACTTCTTTAGTAAAAGGCCTGCACAGTAGGCCTGCACTGTGTCTTAGATGTACGAAACGTAACTGCCTATAAGAGAAAGAGAGAAAGAAAACGTGTGCTCGCACCTCTCTCTCTTGCTCCGTTCGCCTCGCCCGATCACACTTTTCGTAACGTTCTCGATACTCATTCACCAGCTTGTTCCACAAGTCAAGCGTGCGTATAGAAGATTTACTTCAAAAACTATTCGTTTTGTTCGTACGTTTGCAATGAATCGTTGTTTGCATAGGACCATAGGTAATAGGAACTTGGTTATATGGACTTATTTGATACTAATTTTACTGGGTTGACTTGCCAGTTGGCGTACTCGTATTTGGCAGTGACCCTGGCCCATTATCGAAGTTATACTTGTTTTAGCGCGTTACGGAATTATTATGTCAGTAAATTTTTACGACGCGAGCGCATACCGTCACGAAAAAGCCCGACCCCCTGAAATTAGCTAGCCAACGTAGAAGAAGCTAGTAACGTGAAGTTAGCTAGCTAATGAAGTATAACTTCTTACGTGCGTAGGTACATAAATATACAATACACGCTTTTTTGCTTAGTGGTTTAATATTAAAAATGTATGAATTTGTATGCAAAATGTGTAGGTAGATAAAATTTAAATATTTGAGTATTTATGATCACGATCGATCACGATTCAGCCTGTAATATCCCACTGTTGGGCATAGGCCTCTTCTCCATGTAGGAGAAGGATTTTGAGTATTTATATTATTTGCAAATTTAATTTATATTATTGTAGGTTATTTTATATATATCTTACAGAAAAATACATTTTTGATTATAGATCGGTTTTTGCATAAAGACACAGTACCTGGGTGACCGAGCCTAGCTCGGTATTTTCATTTTATTTTTTGTTTTTTTTTTCTCGGTATTTTTATATTTTAATTTTATTTAAATAATAAATCGCGAGTGAAATTAAAAAAAAAAAGAAAAAAATTAATCTGGAGTCTGAGATTCGAACCCGGGTCAACACGATTTGATACTCGCCGATTAACTAATTACGCTATTAGAGCTATGTTAATAATTGTGAAATTAAGCTTCGTATTCTAATGATATTTTTTCATTGCCTAAAAACAGGGATAAAACGACATTTTTTTAAAATGAATCCTAGCTAGATCAATTTTTCGCCCCCGAAATCCCCTGTATACTGAATTTCACGAAAATCGTTGGAGCCGATTCCGAGATTCAGAAAATATATATATATATACAAGAATTGCTCGTTTAATAGTATAAGATAAGATAAATTAATTCTTATTTAAGTTCAAGGACATGCTTACTATACCCCGTCCGGCGACTAATGATCTTTTTGACACTTCAAGAAATTTTGACATTAGTGACTGCCTCACACGTTATTTATTCGATTCGAAATAATAATCGATTTTATTTAAGAAGAACTTTCAATCGATTTAATTAAATACATTTAGTTTAAAAATATTATTTATTTATGCGTTTATTACTTTTTTTAATTATAAATGAAATATGTAAATAATAAATAAATGAATTAACAGAGTTATTGCTCTTTATTCTTGGCTTGCAATTAAATTTCAAGATTTCGACTTAATTCCTTGCAAGTAATCAATCTTGGGGTCATAGATACTATTTTTATTTCCTTTTTTGTATTAAATTTATAGAAACAATAATCACATGACGTAAAATTATTTTTATCATAATTATGATCGATTTATTATCGATTCATTATTTCAAGAACTGTTTCATAGTCTGTGGTTGTTTGTTATGCACAGGGTACTTCACTCAATCAATCAAATCGTCAATAAAGTATGACATTACTGTAAAATTTTTAGTACGTTATTCCGGAAAAAAAAAACTGTAATTTATAGGCGTGAGCTGTCAAAAAGGTATTTACTCACCGGACGGGGTATAACAATATTTTGTAATGTCAAAATAAAACATTAAGTAAAACCAAATGTAAAGTGTGAAGTAATCTTTTTATTCAATTGCTACAAAACGAAAAGGTTAACATTAGTTACGACGCCCACACCATTTCTCACATCTGCACCTTAGCCACATTTAAATTTGAAATTATATGAATTTGTATTAGACTTCAAGTGTAACTTGCCACGTCATTGTGTAATATACACACAGGATAATAGCCCTTAAATCTCCGTGTATAAAAACTAAAATGCTTTAAAGTAAACTTATTAAGGCTGCACTCTGAGACGGTTCCAAAGATGTGATTAAAACCGGGCGTGGGTTAGACCTTTATGAATACATGGTATAAATATTATTTCATACCTTGTAAGGTTACATAAAATATGACGAACATGCTTAGAATAATCTCCTAGCAGCGTTTTCTAAATCTTGCATTAGATAAGGATTATACTTGAAAAGTATTGAGCTGTATTCTAATATAAGGCTATGAATTAGTTCATTATATGGATGCGACAAAACTTATGATACAGAGAAGAATTAAGAGGTTCTTAAGCTCGTTTCGTGTTTTGTATTTATCTGAGATAGGACACAGCAAGAAATATCCTGCTCTAAATCTGGAGCGGCCCGACTGGGGAAGTACCTCGACCTTCGAGAAGATCACAGCTAAATAATACTGCGCTCAAGCAGTGTTCTATCCCTGTGGTGAGTAAGGTGACCACTCCTGGAAGGGATTGGGGGTAGGGTCCGCAATGCGCTTGCGATGCTTCTGGTGTTGCAGGGGTCTATAGGCTACGGTAATCGCTTACCATAAGATGAGCCGTACACTTGTTTGCCGGCCTAGTTGTATAAAAAAATCAAATCGAACTAGTGATAAAACTACTGCAATAAATAACAAGAGTGATACGAAAAATATTGAATATACATAAACTGTAAAGAAAAGAGAAAGTTGTGATTAAAATAAAACAAAACAAACCTCCGAGAAATCGCGCTGCGACATTTTCAGCAGCTACATTCTTCTGTAATGATCCTGTAAAAGGAAAAATTACTTTAAAACCAAGAAGTTTTAAAAGACAATCGATGTGTGTTCGGTTTCTATAAACTACATTTCTCTTATTTTCATTACTATAGATACGTAGGCTCCGATTCGAATCATGGTAGAAATAACTAGATAGCAATTCAAAAAATTAGAGGGCAAGTCAGTTGCGTACAGTGTTGCCAACCCCAAGAAACTAAAAAACAGCAGATAACCAATAAAAAAACAGTAGAAAACAGTAGGTAAAGTAAAAAAGACAGATTTCATACTTTCCTCGTATAATTAAAACAATCACCTACTTTTATTAGTTATCAGGACTCACATACATAGTTATATTTTAATATTTATCACAACTTAATAAAAAAATAAAATCAAAGTAAATTTATTTTTCACATTCATTATCAATTGCCTCATCTTCAGTATTTTCAAACTCATTTTCTTTTTTAAAATCATACATATTATTGTTTTTCTTTATGTGCCTTTTTGACTTCAAATGAATAGCAATCGGTTATTTCGGATTTAGTGTGTAAAGTATGTAAGGCTCCTTTAATAGTTTTAGTCGATATTTAGTTGCGTAATTTAGTTTTCAAAATATTTATAGCTGAAAATAATCTTTCTGAGGTGGCGCTGCTGTGTGGTAAGCACAAAAGTTTCTTCACCAATTCACAAAATTCACACAATGGTTATATTTGTGAATGTTTGAAATGTTTTGAAATATCCGAAAAATACGTTTTGGAGAATTTTGTACATGATTTTCCAGTGCATAAAAATATGAGTGTCAATCACATAAGACTCAGGTCGGGGAATTCCTTATTCGAATCCCGACAAGAGTACATAGTTACATACTGCCATCTAGTATCATTGTGTATTATTATATAGTGGTTATCAAAACATATTACATAGTGTAATAGGTGACGCTGAACGCTAATTGAAAAACAGTAAAAATTACAAATGAAACAGAAAACAGGGACATCGATGTAAAAACAGCAAATCTATTGTTAAAACAGTAGGGTTGGCAACACTGGTTGCGTAACATATCTTTGAGAAAGTATACATTATTGTATGCTATAAAGCCCCGCGTCATACTTTAGTTATTTACTTTTATCAGTTACAGTTTAAAGAATATCAATATGTTATATTATGTTTTATACAGATGACACTTACACATATCACGGTTCAAAAATAATACTAAGGCGTTGCAAGCAAGATATTCAATATTAATAATGCATAGGAATGCAAATTCTATTAGCAAATGCTGCTGAGATCTAGCCACACCTGAAGTAAGTGGTTTGACCCCGAGTATGTTCAGGAAAATTAAAACATTGTACCAGCAAAGTAGGTATACTATGCATATTTGAACATTGCGAAAACTAGCGACTGCAATCCTAAGCTTCACCACAAGTTGCTTAATAGAAACGACATGTTTTACGTTGTGGTTTTTAACTGACCAATTGATATTTACTCAAATGTTTCAGGAAACGATGATTCGCAAATTTAGTTACCTATACCTACTAAGGTTATCTTTACAGAGGAATACGCTTGTTATTACCTTAGATATAAGATTTTAAATTTATATATGATCCACAATTGATTTTTTATATGTAGAGTGTTGTAATTATACAATACAAGTCTTCGAGTTTTTAGGTTTTGTTCTATACACTTGCTAAAAATTAAAAAGAAATTATTATTAAAAAAAGCTGACTGTAGCAGCTGTATTTGTGATTCACAAATACGTGTTATTGAATTAAATTTTCAATTATAACGACTTTCTTTAACTAGTTTTTTTACGACCTTACATTTGTAGCTTCAGTTCCTTAGAAATAAAGTGTAAAATACTTTGAAAGTTGTAAAGGATGTCTGTCTTGGTCGGTAGTTGCGGTTGGATATAATCTGATGGTAGTCAGCTTCCGCTAGCGGTCGTCAAACTTGGTGTTGAAGTCGCGCCTCGGTACCTACCTTCTCGTACCTACAGTTGCAAAATTTCACTTTAAAATTGACAGACATTTAATAAAGAAAACATTTATTATTTTTAATAGGTCCATAAAACTAGTAATTTTATGATTAATCGATTTTCATATGATGCGATTTTAACGATTAGGTATAAACGTTTTAATTTGCTTTATTATTTATTAAAGACATGTTTTGATTTAAAATGTTTATTTACAACATTGACATCGATCTGTGATATTTTATGGATCTATTATCTGCGATATTTCTTTAATAAATACAAGTACCTATTGCTTTCTAATGTTTACGCGAATTTCAATTATTATAATAAAAAAATATTTTCGGATTTTATTGCGGTTTATTAAGTTTTTTAAATACCCGGCGTTTCAGTCCTTCCGTGACAACTGACAATGGTTACTGTAAACTTGTAAAGTATCCGAAACGTCGGGCATGTAAACATCCGAAAAAGTTGTTTAATTATAATGTATATGTCGGGGAATCAATACAGATAGTTATTAATGTCGGTACCTGCGATATTCACCTACCCTACATCATTTTATTATTCGAGTCATTCTGTCATGCATAAAACGAACGGTGCAACCGCGGCTCAGGCAGTCTTGGCTCTGGCTTGGCGCGGTGCACTTGTGTATCCTGCTAGTAGCTTAACCTCGACTCTTCTAAGAGCCCCCGCGCACTAGGCAGCCTGGCTGCGGCAGCCAGGCTGCAGCGGCCAGTAAAACGTATGACGTTGTATGGGAGCCCGCGCACTAGGCAGCCACGATTTCCTGGCTGCGGCAGCCAATACAACGCGCCTGATTGCACGGCAGCCAGCTGGCTGCCCGCAGCCAAAACGGGTGTAGGCGAATGTATGTGGCTGCCGTCAGTGTCCGCGCACTAGTTGTAGCAGCCAGACGTGTTTCCGGGGTTCCGAACTTTGTTAAGATGACTTTCGATACAGAGAAATTTATTCGGGAAATTGAAAATTGAATGCCGTAAAGCAATTTGGGATTTGCTGCTATAACTGGCTGCGCAAATATTCTGGCTGTCGCAGCCTGGCTGCGCAGCCAGGCTGCCTAGTGCGCGGGGGCTCTTATAGTTAGTTTGTGTACACGAATTAATTGTTACTGATTGGGCAACTCGACCGGTGGTGGTGAGTGCCAATGCGCATTGTTAGGCGGCGCCGCCGTAAACCAACACTCGGGTCACAAGTCCCGGGCACTGCGTCGAGTTGTCTCTCTGCCACGCGATAGACGGTACCCGCTCGGTGAGTCCATTGAATACTAAGTAGTGTAATTATGTTGTTTTAAATTACATTGTGAATTAACCAGGCCATCCGTCCTACTCCTCACTTCTGATTCCTACATCAGAAGTGGGATACTGTTCTCGTGCCCACTAAGAGTGTTACTAGTGAGTAATTTATTTCATGATGCCACGAGAATCGCGTTCGCGTAGTCCCGTGTAGATCGAAGCGCAAGTCGAGTCGTCATCATTTAAACCGATTTAGTAGTAATAGTAACCTGTCTCTTCATAAACTTTTACTTAGTATGACTGAGGAATAGACTAAGCTCAAAATTAAAAAAAAAATATTTAATATCGCGAGCGTAGTCGTGTACTTAAAGTTAATTCGGAGTTTGGGTTTCTTTGTTTAAGTTCTATTTTTAGCAAGTGTGCAAGGTAGTTGCAACATTTGGTGATGAAAATATCGATGTACTGTATTTTACTGTATTTTAGTTCTTTTCGGTCGTTCTGTTTTATTCTTACCGGTGTACAAGTGGTTTTTGTTCAGTGTTCGATTACGTAATTCGAGTTACCGGTTATTTGTTGAATTTAGTTTTATTGTGATACGTAAGGTATAGTAGTTGTGTAGTGATTAATTTTGCTAATAGATTTTGCGATTCAGTTTTTGTTTCGATTCAGTCACAATGTCAGACCGTAAGCGTAATCGTAGTGCGAGCCGTCGCGGTAGTCGCAGCGACAGTCGTTTAAGGAAGATGCCAGAAGGTCATGTACCAATTGAGTTTATAGATGACGATCATAATGGTGAACATTTTAGTGATGTGACAGAAAACTGATGTAAGCGCTCTAAAGACTGTAGTGTGTAGTCATCAAGAGGATGATACACTGTGATGAATGAGTGATCCAGGAGGGATACACTGTGACGTGATCCAAGAGGGATACGCGTGGATTGTGGAGCAATTATAATTGCTGGTTGGAAGGGTGGCTTACATAGTTGTAGGTGTTGTAGAAAATGAATTGGTTATTGAAAGTTTGATTTACGTTGGTACATGACTCTGCGTAGCTATATTTTCGTTAAGTTTTTGTGGTTACCCACTTGTTTGTGATAAAGTGTTAATATCGTCTTAGCTTGAGTATTTCCGATTACCCTCTGTAACGGATATTTTTGTCTTTACGTCTACTATCTTACACGATATTTTAACTAATATTATTTGTCGAAGTACCGAAAGAGCGTAAAGTTAGAGACACCATCTTCCGAATAGTTAATATTAATTTTCTGATTAGTCAGTCACCATTTTCATCATCTATTGATGGGATTATTGTAATTTGTAATTGTATGAGCAGCTATTGTTTAGTTACGTAGTTTTAATTACGTGGCGTATAAGTGATTACTGTGATAATAATTAATTCGATATAGTTAAAACACACACGTATCGTGAACTATAGATTAGAAGTGAGAAATGAGTGTTTCATTGAGGGTTTTAGTCTTTTTCTACCTTTGATTGATTTTTTTAAAACTGTTTAAAAGTTGTTTTAGTTGTTCTGTTTAAGAACGTTTAAATTACAGAGAGTTAATTGATAACACCTAATTGGTGCAATCGTAAACTTGTTACAACAATAGTAGTAGGTAGGTAACCTCAGATTAATAATTTTGTTTATGAGTAGGTGACCATTAAAAATTCTTACTATATTCTGTCCATTCGTTTGTTTTCTGTTAACAGTTCAAGAAAGTTTGAAATTAGAGACTCCCTCACACGATACCAATTTGATTTGAAATAATAATCGATTTTGTATATAAGAAGAATTTTCAATCGACTCAATGAAATATTTTCAGTTTAAGAATATTAATTATTCCTTTAGATACTAGTTATTTTAGTTAATTACGTAGCTAGTTTGTTAAATAAGTAGACAGGTATGTCATTTTCTAAGTATATTTACTCATACCTCTTGATGTAGAATTGATTTAGACTTTATTAACCACGCGTTTTAAAGTTAAATGTCACTAACGCGTGAGCAGTTACATTTTAAGGCAGTCGTTGTAGGTAACTGTTAAAAGTCTTGATACGAGTATGTTTCCATCTGTTCTAATAATTATTGTGTAACTTTGGGAAGCAAGGGATGTAAATGGAGCTATATGATTTCGCTACTTCCTTCATAGGGACAGTTAGGCTTTTTAATATCCTATTGGCGATTTTGTTCTGTTACAAAATGAGGACCGTCATCAAACGAAACTTGATCCGAAATATTGAGGCCCTTTTCGCGTATTAGAAGTTCTCGAAGGTAATCGGTATACCCTTAAAGCTTAAATTGTCAACGTACCTACAAATTTGCTCACGAAAAGTTAAGAGAAATGCCAGCACGTCATGTACCAGACGATATTGATGTAATTTATGATCTTGTTGATAATGATGATGTTCAAGTTTAAGTAGAGGGAGAGACTCGAGTGAACGACTCTATCGACCGTAATGTGTTCAAACGTACCAGTGTAGTTATTTAGTAGTCGTAGCCCTGTAGAAGGTGTCTCTTGGGGCAACCCAAGAGTTCATGGGTGCGCGGTGTGCGTTTAACTCTGGCGGAGGTCGTGGTGTTTGATACCGTAGCGTGTAGTCACAAGAGGTGACTGACACGGGTGATCCATTCGATGGATATGTGTACTGAGATGTATGTGACTGACACATGTACTGTGATTGCTCTTCGTCTAAAGAGCCGTAGTGTTAGAGGTCTTTACTCGAGGACTTTGCAAGCTTGGTTGTAACTTGTTGTAGAAGTAAACGTGCGTGTATAGTTTTGGTTGTGATGACGTCGATGGTACATGGCTGTGGTATTTGTGTAAAGTGATTAGTTATAATTGGTTTAACGACATTTATGATTCAGATTAAATTTCTTGAAACATTTAAAATAGTTGTCTGGTAATAGAACCTATAGGTATGTTCACGTCTTCACGATCAATTACGAAAGATTCCTCTTACTTATGTACGTTGTTAGATTTTTTAAATGTTGATGAGTAAATAGAGCACATATTTACTATGGCTATTTGGTCGTATCACATGAGGTGATGACGATATGTATTGGTCGTATCATAAGAGGTGATGACGATATGTGTTGGTCGTATCACAAGAGGTGATGACGATATAGGTGGTAATAGTAGTTGTCGTTTGTTGAGCGTTGTATGTGATCTTAATGTGTCAATAATAAAACTTTATTTTTTTAATTACGGCTAGAGGAACCTTTCGTCTTTGAAGGGATAAGATCGATTGGTAGTTTTTTTTAATTAAAGATTGACTGATGAAGCAAAGAATGTAATTTCACGTTAAGGACAGGTAGGCCGAGATTCTAAAGATGCTTTTAATTTGATCGTCTTGTTTACATTCCACACGAGGGCGTGTGCTATCAGGATGGTCGTGACTTGCCCTTAATTACTTATATAGTTTATTAATTGAGGTGAAACAGGTTCACACTGACCTATACTGGCCTATTCTGATAATAATTAGTTAATTCTTCGGTCTAATGGCTTTCAGTTGTGCCAACAAAGAGCATTGTCGATTTTGCTAATAAGTAATCACATATGATACTATGACTGTCAACTGATACTATGACTGCCAACTGATACTATGACTGTCAACTGTGATACTATATACTATGTCTGCCCTCTCATACTGACTCGGAACTAACGACGGTACTTAAGAGATGAATAGTAAATTGAATGAAAAAAAAAAAGTGAGGTGGTTAAACATTTGATGGACAAACAATCCGGGCTAGTAAGGTCTCTCCTGCTGTTCTGGGAGACGATCCATGTTACGCTGTAGGGGTCTCGCCTGCTTTAGTGGGCGACGATTCCGACCAGCCTGTTTTACATTAGTATGGTCTCTTCTGCTGTTGTGGGAGACGATCCATGATTCACTGTAGGGGTCTCGCCTGCTTTTAGTGGGCGACGACTCGGACCAGACTTTTTGTAATGATGAGTGTAACGCTGTAGGAGTCTCGCCTGCTTTTAGTGGGCGACGACTCAGACCAGACTGTTTGTAATGATGAGTGTAACGCTGTAGGAGTCTCGCCTGCTTTTAGTGGGCGACGACTCAGACCAGACTGTTTGTAATGATGAGTGATGCGCTGCAGGAATCTCACCTGTTTGAACTATAGGGGTTTTCATATTTTAAACCTAGATCAGTGTTACTTACCATATTGATATGACTGTAATGATAATGATGTTAACCATATTGTGACTGGTGTGACTGATTGACTTACTAACTGAAACCAATTGTTTCTAGTCCAAAGGGTCAGTGTGTACCGGACCAGATATTAAGATGTTGAATAGATTTTTGTCAGGATAGTCGAGCGATATTTTGTTTTTTTGATTAAAAATACCTAAGGTTGTAATAAATAGCGCGCGAGGACGCGCGCACGTCAGAATGGCCGTGTCGGGGAATCAATACAGATAGTTATTAATGTCGGTACCTGCGATATTCACCTACCCTACATCATTTTATTATTCGAGTCATTCTGTCATACATAAAACGAACGGTGCAACCGCGGCTCAGGCAGTCTTGGCTCTGGCTTGGCGCGGTGCACTTGTGTATCCTGCTAGTAGCTTAACCTCGACTCTTCTAATAGTTAGTTTGTGTACACGAATTAATTGTTACTGATTGGGCAACTCGACCGGTGGTGGTGAGTGCCAATGCGCATTGTTAGGCGGCGCCGCCGTAAACCAACACTCGGGTCACAAGTCCCGGGCACTGCGTCGAGTTGTCTCTCTGCCACGCGATAGACGGTACCCGCTCGGTGAGTCCATTGAATACTAAGTAGTGTAATTATGTTGTTTTAAATTACATTGTGAATTAACCAGGCCATCCGTCCTACTCCTCACTTCTGATTCCTACATATACAATTATCCAAAACTTAACATATATATTATTATGTGGTATTTCAGGTAAAATCGAATGTATACTTGTAATGTACAATTATTGAGTGACTTTTTAAGTGTCTTTTTATACACAAAATATACCAATTTCTTTTATCAACATACTAGAACAGTATTTTGAAGAGAATGTGAAGTGGTGGCGTGAATGCCAAATAAATACAAAAAAGGTGTTACGTTTTTTAGGACGTCTGTTTTTTATTTTAGTACTGCTTGTGTATTTTAGTGGTCCATGTGCCGTGTGAGCGTCTAAACATATACGTTTGCAGATTCGATTCCCGTTCGGAGTGGAATATTTATATCCGGTCTGGGTATCTGTCCTTGTGGGTCTTCCACTGTGCCTCAGAGCGCACGTTAAGCTGTCGCTCCCGGTTCTTATCATAAACACCTGATAGGGATCGTTACTCATGGAAGGGAATATATCCGTTAAGCAGTGGAGCAGTGTGGTGGTTTAAGCTCCAATCCTTCTCCTACATGGAGAAAGAAGCCTATGCCTGAATCGTGATCGCGAACCGTAAATTACAATGATACAACGTTAAGGGCCGGTTATCTATCAGTTTTAGAGTATTCAACAGATAAAGGCCTATTATTTTTGCAGTTTATCCGTCTGATAAACTACTGCTATAGTTTGGCTGAATTTTCTATATACTTCAAAAAGTGTATGAAGGGGTTTAATTTAATGATTCTCGCTCGTATCCACTCTGTATACGTTATCCGGTTTATTTTAAGCGTTTCGTTTCGATTCTTATCAAAAGTATTAATAAATTGTGGCACTAACAAGAAGTCCACTCCGAACGTAATGGTCATAACACGTCATTGTGATTAAAATTTATATGCAGTGGTTCTGATTGTCACCAGTTATCTGGTTGAATTGATGGAACTTTGCTGAAGGTCTTATCATACATGATGATGTATGCTATCGTTAAAGTAATATATTTTAATTCCTCATCAGTAAAAAAAAAGTTATTAATTCAATCTATGATTTAATGATCATAAAGTATAATAGTAAAACGAAAAAAATTAAAAGTTTTAATTAGATAATTTTTTTATTATATATTATTAATTTTGTTAAGGATATGGTGGTCACTTGAAATATTATTTTGAGATATTTTATTATGACTGTACACTTTAAAATGAGATTTAATAAAATTAAATTAATTACAAAGGCCGTATATTAGACTTGAAATAGAATGAAAATTATTTGGTGAGTACAATAATTACACATGAAAGAGATTATTATTAGTTCATATAATTTTGAAATTATTGAATCTTGATTTTTAGTTTTAAAAGTGTTTCTTTTCTTAAAAGTTTAAAATATCCGTGAAATAAATAATATTTCGAGACGAAAGCTTTATTTCCATTCAATATGAGAGGGCCGAATCTTCGCATAAATCATTCCCACCTGACTCCAACGGTTCTTCGCGCAGAACTCGATTACTACGTTTATCTCTTTTTCGCTCTCAGAACAGTGACTTAACTAAAAGTGTTAATGTTTCCTTTTACATTAAGGACTCGTACAAATCTTCATCTTCATATTTATCAAAAATTTAAAACATTTTAATATAACCTCCTTTTTAAATATTTACGTGAATGATGTGATAAACGTTTAGTAATACAAATTTTACGGCTTTTAATATGTTTAAATGAAGCGAAAATAGGGAAAATTTTAATAAATAGCAATAATATATTCTTAAATATTTTACCATCTTAATTTATTTGATTTTTAAGTCAGAACTTTTGACTGGGACCGATTTCGATTATTTTTTTAAATCGAAAGTTGGTGTGGGTCATGTGGTCCCATTTAAATTTAATTGAGCTGTGACAAGAACGTTTCAAGTTAGGTATATCTTAGAACGCGTACCTATTTACTTGGCTACTTTTTCGTCTACCTACGTTGTATTACTTGTCGATCTAATTGAAGTCGGTTTTTCACAATTATTTTTTGATTCGAAGTAGTAGTATTTAACTAATGTTGGTAAAATATGTCAGTTACCTGCAAGATACCTACCGTGAAAGTTTCTTGACGAAATTAATGACGTTTTTTGGGTGCATTGGATAAAGATTTAAATAAATGTCTTAAAAAAATCGATTAAGTAATTAATTTCATTAAATTTTTTTTTAAACCTATTACACTAAGAGTTTTATAGATATATTATAAGTATAAAGTTGCTGGAACGTAAGGGTTGGAATACACACTAGTCTCATTTTCAAATTGATGTAAATCAGATTCGTAAAGCGGTCGACGCCACTTCTGATGTATTCTCCACGATCTGAGTTTACACATACCAATCGCCGATATTTTGCGTTATGCAATGTTTATGCAATATTATCTCTGGGTACTCGTTGTAAGCGGAAATTCTGCCGAAGCACGAAATGGGTTAACCGCAGCATAAATGAGATTACGTTAAAAACACGAATACTATTGTAAAACAATGGTCAAAATCCTTTTTTGATTTTATGTTGAAAGTTTAAAAATATATAAAAATAATCAAGTCTTAAACTTCATACGAAATAATTATATCAAAATTCTATTGATACAAAACAAAATGTACAATCATAATGAAGCCTCATAATACTTAAACAAGTTATTTTCTTCCAAATCGTTGACATTAAATAATCAGTTCAATGACTAGTTCAGCTTAAAAGAAAATACCATTTTAATTTAATTCCTTTGCATTACTCATACACTTTCAATAAATATACAACCATAAACTGAGATTGTAAATACATAATGACTTATTAAGTTATTACCATTTATAAGTAGTGTTATGAGTTTTCATATCTTTTACAATCTCCAGCTTACTGTAGTGATATGTTGAAAAATGTTTATAATTTATGTTGTTTAAAATCACAACTAGTTGCATAAGTCGCAAGTTCACTGTTGAATAGTAGAGTTTAGTAAATTGCTTTTGAAGAATAGCTTTAACAGTGTAAGGTATATTATTGTGTATTGAAAGGCTTTTGTCTGAACGAAGTTTATTAGTAAATGTATAATGTTAACGACAGCACTAAAACACGTTGTAAAATTATACATTGAATTTTACAAAAATTATGGTTACGGTACAAATAACATTTTTAAATTAATTTTTTTTTTAGATTTTTCTAGCATCTTTTCGTTTTAAATCATTTGAACATTGAGTTAGGCTTTTATTTACAATTTAATTTTTTATTTATTTCAAAACCCTAATAGTCAATTAAATGTATTATCATATCCAGCAAAAATACCTACTTTGTGAAAAAGTAAATCTACTTAAAGTTGAAAAAAAATAAATTTATTTTATAAAATATTAGTTGACGATACAAAAAATGTCTTCTTTTTCTGTTTATTTGTCTTGTATGTCTTTCGAAATGTTAGACATGTGAAGTCGAAATAATCGTTACGTTTTAGGAAATATTCTAATTTACTGTACACTGTTCAATTGGAGAAGTTAAAAAAAAAATTAAATCGGTAAAATTGCTCTACGGTAATCTTTGCAAATACTGATTCGATCATTAAAATTATTTTACTAACAGAAAGCTACACTATTCAGGAGTGATATAGGCTATATTTTATTGTTATTGAACAAAAAATTAAGTGAAAAATAATAGTATATGTAAATAAAGTCTGAGAAATGCTAGTTTGCCCAACGAATTGGGCACGGATCGGCTAGTACCTATATAATAAACTAGAACAAAAAATATTTACATGAAAAATGTATGTGTAATTCAGATAAAAATGTAATAATTTTGCCCTGTTCTTTAAAATAAACTTCTTGACAGCTAACATTAGTATTCCAACTACCGTAAATGTCATAACTGGACATTTAATTAACACAGATTTGGTAAACTCTCAATGCTCAAAGTAAATAGAGAATCTTCATTTTTTATTTTTCTTGTTTATATGAATTAATATTATTTGTGAAATAACACAGTTTTAAGAAATTAACTTTTTTTAAAGTATGTAATTATTATTATTTTTATACTTTGTTACGTTACTATATTATATATCTACTTATTTAAATAAATATGTTAATATCAAGAGTGTTAAATGCAATCTTTTACATTAATTATTCAACCGAATATATTAGTGGGCCTGCTTTCTGTTCCGCGGGTTGCGGGTTCGATTCCCGGCTGAGTCTGGATGTCATATTTGTATTTATTTATTTATATATGTATTATTTCTATGTATATTTATCAAAAAAATATATATTTATCTATACAAGTCAACAGTCGGCTGTTATCTAGAACACAAGTATTAAGTTGTTTAGCTTAGGAAAAGACGACCGCAAGGGCGGATCCAGGGGGGGGGGGGTCCTGGGGGTCATGGAACACTAATTAAAATTGTTAAACAAGATTTTTGTTACAATATACATAATTTTAAGTACAGTACTTATACATAAATTAATAAAATACCTACTTTTCACCTGTATTCTTCTATCATTATAACAATTCGCCTTGACCACGACTATGTGACCCTCCCCCCCCTGGCACCAAAACTGAATCCGCCCTTGGACGACCGTGTGTGTATGTTAAAAGATATAATCGAAGTATTATTCAAAGTAAAGCGGATAATATTTTATTTATTATAAGATTTATCTATTTATATACCTACTCATAAAATAGTTTGTGTATTTACATTCCTACATATCCCTACCACATTCCATCACAACAATAAATTAAGTACTATGTATAGAAATCATCGTCAAGTCTCAAAAATTTTGTAAACAAGCCAATTATGTATCCATGTGTTCAGAAACGGAAAAGATGCTTTCAAAGTGACTTTTCAAAGGAGAAATTTAACATTGAACGTAATTTAGAACTCACATCGCCCCGAGCTATACATCCAGTAGCTACCAGCCACCTGGCGGCATTCAAATTCTAAAACTACGTAGAGATCATTACGAGCACGAGATATGCCGTGAGTAATTCGATCGTTATTAATTTGTTGACTGTTGGATTATTATACTTTTTAAAAACTTATCTGCAAACATACGTTTCTGGTTCTGTAAGGTGAGATGCATCTTTACATAGTGGTTTTTTTTTTAAATAAAACTTGGTTGGCAAACAAGCGTACGGATCACCCGATGTTAAGCGATTATCGTAGCCTATTGACGCCTCCAACACTACAAGCATCGTAAGCGCGTTGCCGACTCTACCATGTATCCTCCCCCTAATCCCCCCAGGAGCTGGTCACCTTGCTTGAAAACAGTGGTATTTAGCTGTGATCTTCTATAAAGTCGAGGAGTACCTCGACCTTAGTAGCCCCAGTTGGGCTGCTCCATATTTTGAGCAGAAAATTTCTTGCTATGTCCTACCTTAGTTACATACATGTAAAGATAATATTGAACTACTGATAAACAATTTTTATATTTAAAAGATCGAGTGGGTTAATAATGCCTCTATAAAATATACACCAAGGCTCTATTTCATTGTTTAACCATTAAGTTTATCTGGTAAGTACATAAGTTATTTCTTGCACTGTGTCCCCTGCTACATGACACTCTCTCATGACCATTGGTTGACTGGAAGAGATCTCTTCTAGGGATAAGTCAACCTTTGCCATCAACTATACTGTCTTATAATTTTCTGTATATTCTTTCTTTAGTGCAATAAAGTGTATAATAAGCTCTTGATAGCTCTTATCACTTAGGGCCTGCTTCACTGGTTGTCATTCAAGCTATCTGATGTATGATAATATCCGATACTTAAATTTTATGGCGTATTTTTGAAGTGAAAACTTCTTTAGCACGTTCTTCGTTGCTTCGTTGAGCACTTTTGTCGGATGGGTAAAAACTGTGAAACTCGCGTCAGGACACATGGGCTGATCGAAAATTCGTAAGACGGTTGGAGAGTAAGATGTAGTAATGATGGATGTAAGTTGATTTTTCTGAGAGATAAACTTTTTAATGTAATTTAAAGTTTAATGTTTGTGTACGATAGCGCAATAAATAAATATTGTATTCTACCACATAAATGATAGTACTTTTATCTATCTATACATATAATAAAATGGTAGGAAAGTCAAAACTGTACATTGAATATTTTTTTAAAAGAATACTTGGGGTGTGATCTACAATCGATACCGAAGCCAAAAATATAGTTTTTAGAATTTTCGTCTGTTTGTCTGTTTGTCTGTATGTATGTCCGGGATAAACTCAAAAAGTACTGCATGGATTTACTTTAAATTTGGCACGAATATTATTAAGAAGTCGGGTCAGAACATAGGCTACATATTATCACGCTATCACCTACGGGGAACGAGCAGTGAACGCACGCAGACGACGTCGCGGGCAGCAGCTAGTACATATAATAAAATGGTAGAAAAGTCAAAACTGTACATTGAATATTTTTTTAAAAGAATACTTGGGGTGTGATCTACAATCGATACCGAAGCCAAAATATAGTTTTTAGAATTTTTGTCTGTTTGTCTGTTTGTCTGTATGTATGTCCGGGATAAACTCAAAAAGTACTGCATGGATTTACTTCAAATTTGGCACGAATATTGTTAAGAAGTCGGGTCAGAACATAGGCTATATATTATCACGCTATCACCTACGGGAAACGAGCAGTGAACCTTTATTTCTTCAAATGTATGTCCGGGATAAACTCAAAAAGTACTGCATGGATTTACTTCAAATTTGGCACGAATATTATTAAGAAGTCGGGTCAGAACATAGGCTACATATTATCACGCTATCACCTACGGGGAACGAGCAGTGAACGCACGCAGACGACGTCGCGGGCAGCAGCTAGTATTGATAATAAAAGCAATTCGTTCAAAATTATTCCCTAACTATTCCAAAAAATCAAAAATGCACAACGTTAATAATCAAGTTTTCACTTCTGCCGGCACTCCCGGAGTGCAACCCGTCTTTTTTGTTAATCATCGAATTCGAAAATGTTTATGGGGTGTTTCTAGTTTCTACCCGCAATTGTGAATCTAAAAGTTGTTGTTTGATAATTGGAGTGATATAGGCATTCTAAGTAGCCTATTTTAGCTCTCGCAGTTAAAGTCTATTATAAACTTATGTATAAACGATAACTTTATTGATCACCGGCTAAACAGACCTAGGCCAAGTAATTCATTAACTATTCCACATATTTTAGATTCACAGTTTGCAAGTATAAAAATATCGGAAAGATAAAAGTAGAGTTTGAGGGAATTTTTTATTATTTTATTTATTTAATTCATAAAAGAAAGCGTTGATTACAAGACATATTTTTACTATAATCCTACAGTTTTTTTGTATATGAATAACATTAAATTTAACAAAATACAAATTAATTTAAACAATTCAATAAAATCAATTTAAAATAATAATAATAATTCTGTGTAATTAATTAATAATAAAATATATTGTAAGCTCTTATCTGTAGATAGTTTTATCAAAATCCGGTGATATAGGCCCTAAAAGGGAAATTATTTTAAGCCTCTCAACTAATAAGGAACACAGAAGACGTATTACTAAAAAGCATTAAAGCATGTCATTTTGTTATTCATTCCATTCTTAGACGCCTTTCAGTAACGTAATCTTAAGATGATTCAGCACTATCTGTTCTATTGTACGAAAGATATAACCGTTGATTGATAAAATTCTTTAAGATGAATACGAAAATCAATTTAAGAATGGCGTCTCTACATCGGAATGTTAAATCTTAAGTAGGTTGATTGCAATTTTCATGCCTCTCGCGTCGTATTTATTCTCGATGGTCGCGCACAAAGATTTGTACTCTCAAAATTAATAATATGCTGATTTTATCAACAGAGAATCTATACATATTATAATACGTGACGCAAAAACTTTGTACCCCTTTTTACGAAAATTGCGCGGATGGAGGAGTATGAAATGTCACAAACTTATAGTTAATATAGAGAAGGAGTGCAGAATGCTGTTATTGTTTTTAAATTATGCATAAAAATACATTAAATTAACGAATAAATATTACACACACTATCATGTATTTGACACACACATTAGCATGTATACTCTTTTGTTTAATGTTCAAACTTATAATTTCAATTAATATTATGGTCGAATTTCGACCACTAGTAAAATTTATTATAATTATATTGAGTATTTATTATGTTCAAATTAAAATCATTTCTTTTTTAACCGACTTCCAAAAAAGGAGGAGGTTCTCAATTCGACACGTATGTTTTTTTTTTTTAATGTATGTTAGCTCAGAACTTTTGACTGGGTGGACCGATTTCGATCAATTTTATTTTAACTGAAGGGTGTTGCGTGTCATGTGGTCCCATTTTAATTTAATTGAGATCTGACAAGTACTTTTAGAGTTATATCTAACTAGCTTCTGCGCGCAACTTCGTCGGCGTGGACTCCGCTCCTATTGGTCTTAGCGTGATGATATATAGCCTATAGCCTTCCTCGATAAATGGGCTATCTAACACTGAAAGAATTTTTCAAATCGGACCAGTAGATCCTGAGATTAGCGCGTTCAAACAAACAAACAAACAAACAAACAAACTCTTCAGCTTTATTATATTAAGTATAGATAATGCGTATTTACGTGACTACTTTTTCGTCGACCTACGTTATATTATACCGCATAACTTTTTACTCGGTGTACCGATTTCGATGATTCTTACTTTAATCGAAAGCTAATACTTGTCTTGTAGTCTTGTGTAAATTAGATCGAAAACTGATTACAACTTTTTGAGTAATCTTTAATAGCGCGTATTTACTTGACTATTTTTTCGTCTTATTACGTTGTATTACTTGTCGATGTAATTGAATTGATCGGTTTTTTTTCGTTTGCGAGCAAACACAATTATTGCATGTGTTGTTCACTGTCAAACAACTGTATCGTATTTATTAAGGCAGTAGTAGTAGTAAAGCAATTTAAAGAAAAGCGAAACGTTTGTGCAGTTCAAAAGAAGGTACCTACTAAAGGCTATCTTACGAAATTTTATTTTTGCTATAAAATTTTGATTCTAATTACTTTATTTAAAAAAAATCGTTATCAATAGTAAGTATACATCTCTATATATATAAAAATGAATCGCTGAATGTGTTGCTAAGCGCAAATCTCGAGAGCAGCTGAACCGATTTTACTAATTCTTTTTTTATAATATTTCTTAAAGTACGAGAAAAATTTAAAAAAATTCCTGAAAAAGTCTAAAAGCAACAATTTTCTATATTCCCTTACAAAGGATTCGTAATAATACTTAAAAGTCAATTTGAACTTTAATACCATACCATAAAGTTTAAGTGTTTGTGGAGGGGTTTCGGGAAGGATAAGTATTAAAAAATAATAATAAAAGAATAGACTGTTAGGCGGTACGAAGTTCGCCGGGTCAGCTAGTTAATCAATAAAAATAGATTTAAAAAAATTGGTTCGAATATTAATTACATAAAAATCAGAAAAAAAGTCGTCATTGGCTATTTATATAATTATTTTGACTTTACATATTCCAGTTTTTGTAATCTAACACGATTTAGAGTAGAATATAGTATTACGGCCAAAGAACTAAAATCCTTTAAGCGCTATATTACAGTACAGAACTTAAAACGTACTTAATCCTGTTACAATATTAAAGAGTTTATACGTAAGTAGGTTTTATATTTTTAAAGAAATTATTTAATTTACTTACGACGTGTGCAAAAAGTTCATTGACGTTGATAAAATAATTAATTTAAAATAATATAATTGTTTTATCGTTATGACGACTAACTGAAAGCCCGTTGATGTCTTTAGTTCTAACTGTGCGTCTTACTAGTGTGCGTGCAAGTACACGATCTCACTTATAAATCATTCTCCTTTCATATTTTGATAACCGATTAGATGAATCGTACTGAATTAAACTTGCGTTTATATCTAAAACAACTTTCTACTCAACATATAACGCATTATCCGCATAACTTTAAATATAAGTCTTTACACATAATATAACAAATCAAGGCGTAAATATGTGTGTAGTAATTAATAAAGTTACACACTCTCACAAAAATCTTCGCGGTATAAACACTGTTTCACATGTGAGCTTTCTACTATATATATACAACAACATAGACATTGAAGTTTTTACGTGAAATAATTATTTTAATAGTAGATCTTACTTACCATTCCGGCCGTTGATTTAGACCAATTATAAACCCATTTCTTGGTTTCGTACACGGTTGTTACACTCGGACAGAGAAACAAAAAATACCTCTCATAGCAACTTTACATAGACACAAGTTTAATGATTTTTATGTACACTTTTTGAACAGAATCACTCAATAACACATTTTTATTTCACTTTTAATTTTTATCACGAAAGTTAGTGCTCTATCTATGTATTCAAAGATTGTTTGAATTTTGAATGCACCGAGACATGATCACATGCGCTTGCGCAGCCTCTGTAGTCCGTACGACTGACCTGACTGCCGGTTTATAATGTTGCCAGTTCACTATTAAGTTTTGTGTCGTTGCTCGGAATAAAAATTCTACCAAAATAGTTGATATAATTCCGTTGTTACTACACTTTTTCAAACGGTATACGAGTAATTATTATTGAAGTACAACTTTTTTACGCACGCTTGACTTGGGAGTATGCTGGTGAATGCTTAACGAGAGCGTTACGAAAAGTGTGATTGGCAAGGTGAACGGAAGGTGACAGGGAGATATAAGTTTGTGAAGATAGTAAGAGAGAGAGTTACGTATCGTAAGTTTTACTTCAGTTGTGTGGTCTAAAGCAGACTCATTTCTTTTTAACCGACTTCCAAAAAAGGTGGAGGTTCTCAATTAGACTGTATTTTTTTTGGTATGTTCACTCAGAACTTTTGACTGGGTGAACCGATTTCGATGAATTTTATTTTAATTGAAAGGTGTTGCGTGTCATGTGGTCCCATTTAAATTTAATTGAGATCTGACAAGTACTTTTCGAGTTATATCTAATAATGCGTATTTACTTGACTACTTTTTCGTCAACCTACGTTGTATTATACCGCATAACTTTTTACTCGGTGTACCGATTTTGATGATTCTTACTTTAATCGAAAGCTAATAATTGTCGTGTAGTCTTGATTAAATTAGATCGAGATCTAATTACAATTTTTTTTTTTTTCGAAATGACTGTTGCTGTTGGCCGTACTGGCCTTTACAGCGTCACCGGTGAGAGGGACCGGGTACACAGACACCGGCCGCGAAGGAAGATGTGGGCCCTTTTGGAGGGCACGGGGGTGACGTTTGTCCTAAGGGTGTCTCCTGACGAGATCGCACCTCGGCTTAGAACGTCGTCGGAGTGGAGGACAACTTTTTGATTAATAGCTCGTATTATACTTGACTATTTTTTCGTCTTATTACTTTGTGTTACTTGTCGATGTAATTGAAGTCGGTTTTTTTTCGTTTGCTAGCAAACACAATTCTTTTTTATATTAGTTTGTGTTCATGAAAAATTGTATGTGATATTTCAATATTTTCACACAAGTCATATGCATTGTAAAACTTTTAATAAAAATAATATAACTTGATTCCCATTGACTGATAACGATGGAGTATATTCTTAAGCCCCGTTAAAGTTTCCCTGTGGTTGAAGCTATAATAATATGCCACTCTTAAGCACATTGTCTTTACATGTGGTCACACTGACAAAAAGTTATTAGAAAAGATTCTTGTCTATTTTGCTCTCACCAAAACGCCCTGGATAGGTAATTTAGGATGAAAAATGATATTCATGCTACGAACAGGGAGGAAATTGGCCTGTTATATGAAAGGTCATTAATTTTAGGTATGAATTAGGCTTCTTTTTTATAGAAGCCTTGCGGTAAGAGAATACTGTATTCTATGAACAGCTACCGAGAGCTAGAGAGCCAGGAGGATACCAGGAGCTTTGCAAGCGCATTGCCGATCCCTTCCCTTCTGTCCACAGTTAACCCCTAGGAGCTAGCTGCCTTTCAGCCTCACCACAGAATCGCAACACTCCTTGAGAATAATATTATTTAGTTGTGATCATTAATAAGGTTGTGGTAATCCCTTAGTCTGACTACTCCCGATTTTAAGCAAGATATTTCCTATTTGCTTAAAAAAAAAACTAAAAATAAAAATCATCATATCGAAAATTTCGACCCAGCTAGACGTGGATCCATAGCTCAGATGGCAGAGCGCTGACACGCTGACAAAAAAATTGATAAAATTTTGATATGATTTAAAATGTTTATAATTTCCTCATGTGTGGGTAACACAAAAATAAAAATAAAAACGAATTAAAATATATTTCCTGTTATTTTCTACCTTATGCATGGTAAAAGCAAATTAATGACAATTATACAAATTCTCTGTACCGAAGAAATAACATTGAGTAGAAGAATTATTTTTTTATATAGCAACATTATAACTCCCTGCCACTGTAGCTCGTGAGATAGAAGATACGTGCATCTCTTTCGCCGCGCCGGAATGTGACCCGCTATCACCTTGAAGGCCGTAAGCTCGGTCGCTTCAATGAAAACAAGAGCTTTCGAAGTCCGAAGTAAAGTCTATTCGATATTTGCTCGCGCCAGCCGCTTAAGTGTTAAATAATATTTACAGTTGAAACGCATTCAAATGCAAATGCAATCACGTTTCAGATAAAAATTGTTTAATACATTTTGCTCTGATAAGAAATGGAAAATTATTAGTGGAATTTTACTCTTTAGGATAAAGTACACACGGTCGGGTAAATTATGTAATTTAATGGATTACTGTCTCTTACGCATTTTATTTCTATGACATGTTTTTGACGTGGAAATTTCTACAATATTTTATAATAAAACTAGCTGTGTCCTGCGGTTTCACCCGCAATCGAGGAAAAAACAATATACTAAAATATTATGCCTATAGCCTTCCTTGGTAAACGGACTATTCAATATAAAATGAACTTTTCAATTCGAACCAGTAGTAGGTGAACTTAGTGCGTTCAAACAAACAAACTCTTCAGCTTTTTTATATTAGTATAGAATGCATATATGCAACACTAATAGGCATTTATTGTTTTATTATCATTTTACAATGAATCTTATGTTTCATTATTTTATGTCAGTTAAATTACGCTCAAAGCCTCTTAGTTTTAGCATTTGCCGATAAAGCTGTCGGCCATTCGGCATTATTTACTAGACAAAAGCTTAGGATATAATATTTTTATTTGTACCAGCAAGCATCATTTTGTCAGACATTTTTATTCGCAACTTGTCGTGTGTCGTTCATTACTTGAGGTAACAATTACTTAAATACCTATTTTACATCCTGATGATATAACTTATCAGTAACTTATATGCGAGATAAACATTATCAACAATCGATGAAACCGACCGTAACCTTTTCTGATTGTGATTGTGAATATTGAACGGTATTCGATTATTAGCGAATTACCTAATTACTGATAAATGTCTATTACATTTTTATTTTATAATTAGCTGTCCAATAGCAACTTAGCAGTATTGGACAAATTAGTACTAAAAGGTACTGGTTCGAATCTATGCTAATGTATCCAGTTCTAGATGACCCTAATAACACAACGAATAATTAGGAAATTTGTGTCAATTATTGACCAATACAAATTTTTTTGTTTAAAATTAAGTACAATAAACACAGAACACACACTGCACAGAAGACAATTGAATTATTTAAAATTTAAATTTAAATCATATAGAATGTTTCAAATATTTTAAAGAATTTCACTTGTTCGCGGATTTGCTTCAGTTTTAATGTAGGCGCGTCAAGTTGGTTGTTGGTTGGTTATGAATTATGTTATTATGATTAACGCAGAACCTTCCAAGTCCCACAGGCCCCCACGAATAAAATTAATCGTATCTTTCTTCTTTTCAGATATTAACTTATTTTACTTTAAACAAATTAAATTTTTCTAAGTAAGACTTATTTCATAATAAAATATACATGTATTAAAAATGACATTGTTGTAAAAAATTGATAATTGTTTTTAAAAAAATGTACTCAGACTAACTATACTCGTAATAACTCAAATCTCATTTTCACTCTAGTCTTTTTAAGGATTTCTAGCCCAGTCCAATTAGAATTTAAATTTACAAAAATTGGAAGCAGCACTTTTCCTCCGAAATTCGTTGGGGGGCTTCACTGGTAGTGTGGTACGGTACCCTATGGAAAAAGTCTCATAAAACGTGGACAAATGCATACCAAATTCTCATACCGAGTTATGAGAGTCTATCAGATCTCATAGATGAAGATGGCGGATGGAGCAACAAGTCTGGTACCCCTACTTTCTATCAGATCTCATAGATGAAGATGGCGGATGGAGCAACAAGTCTGGTACCCCTACTTTCTATCAGATCTCATAGATGAAGATGGCGGATGGAGCAACAAGTCTGGTACCCCTACTTTCTATCAGATCTCATAGACTCTCATAACTCGGTATGAGAATTTGGTCTGCATTTGTACACGTTTTATGAGACTTTTTCCATAGGGTAGTCTAAATTCAAAAAGTAGGGGTACCAGACTTGTTGCTTCATCATCATCCGCCATCTTGATTTAAAGGATTGTTTTCTGTCTCTTGAATAACTCGTTTATTTTCAATTTTGACACGTTTTACAAAAATTTTAAACAACTTTTGTAATACATAACTATTTTTCGTGTAAAATTGAAAATAAACGAATTATTCAAGTGACAAAATTTTCTAGGAATTTTGAATAAATAAGAATATGTAATTAAACTTATTTTATTACTTGAAATAACATACAAATATTTTAATCGTTATTTATTATCTTCGAAGTTTCTCAAACTATCTTCTTTCATTTTATACTAGTAGGCCGTAGTAGGTATAAATAAAAATCATATTATTAATATTATCTTTTTTACAACAATAGCGTCTGAAATTGAGACGTTCTTCAAGCTAATTTCCAAATGGGTTAGTCGTAAGGTAACAATATGTTCGGACTTAGATACATAAATAATTTATGTTCGGAGTCAAGGCATATAATTGACCCTTGCACTAAATTAATAACCGCTTTCAGACATTTTTTTTGTATACCGTTATAAGTTCATGACTTAGTCACGGCCGTTTATCTCTTGAATGAATTATCTGAAGAGCTGATCAATTTCGTTTCCACGTAATTTCTTCAAACCGTCGCGTTGTAAATCCATATACCAAGGCAATAAGGATCATAATGCACAACGACTGGAAAAGAGAATCTAGTTATTGTACTCTGTGACCTAAATGTTTTTTTTTTTTGTATACCCACTACGAATAGCTAGAAATGGAAATGGATGATTAGAAATTATATTTTGAATTTTTTTTTTACTATAACAAAAAATAAAAAAGTAACAATAATATTGCTTTTGTTAAATCATGGTTAAATCTGGACATTAAAAATAACTTTACCTTTCTCAAGTTTCTCTGCATAACAAAACGCGGTTGCTAGGCAACTACTACATCTGTCAAAAAGACATTTGATTTGTTTTGATTTTTGAATTTTCATTGATATAACGCTCATGGTTTAAACTTTTATCACACAGCAGATTAAAAGCACAGAGTACATTTTAAAAGTAATTGCGTGACTGTTAGCAATAATTGTGGCAATTTTTGAGGAAGTAATGTAAATTTAATTTGATTGGCGGACTGACCTCATACCGTTCGCTTCATTCAGTGTCGTTGCCCACGCGTTGTTAAATTGTTATGAGCAATCATGCAATACTCGTTATATCCACGCAGTGATAGGAAGTAAATGAGCCCAGAATTGGAAGAGACCTTACTGTGTGCAGTCGACCGAGGTAAGTGGTTATTGATTTCACAGTATTAGTCATATTTTGATATTATAAATTGCTGTACTTGTTTCGTGATTCACATTAAAGTAAGGAAGCTAACAAAAATATGAATATTAGATACTGTATAGGTTCAAAACTATTTAAAGTTTTAATAGTTAATTTGACAACAGTTTTGTGTAGTTAGTTATAAATCCCTGTTTATTTTTTTATTCAATAATCCCATTGTTTTAATATAATAGTCAATTTGCTGATAATTATAAATGTAGCTTTGTTGCATTTGTCTAAAGTTTTATATATAAACCGTTTATAATTACAGGATGTCACGAATAAGGCCACAATGGCAGTTACAAGCTTTAGCTGCACAGAAGAGGGACAATGAACTCCGTCGTGCCGAGGAACTAAAGAAAGTAGCCACATACTTTGAGATAAATACAAATCAGTCCAGACACCATGAACAATGGACAACAGAAAGTTATTATGAAAAGGCTAAGAAAGAAGCTGAGTTGCTGAGCTCAAAGAAAATAAGAACTGCGTAAGCTATTTAAATTTTCAACTATTATAGTCAAAAAGCTGATAGAAAATGTTTCTAAGTGATTTACTTACATGCTATAAAGATCAGTCAACAATAAAAACCTAAGTCATCTTTATATTACTAAAAATTTAATCCAATTTAACAGATCTACATTTTAGATATTTATTCGATTGTTATAAGCTATAGAAATTTATTAAATTGAAAAGTGTTTTCATTTCTATTTTCAGGCAATTAGAAGAGCGAAGAAAGAAACTAGAATCCATGTTATTTCAAGAAAATCTGCAATACCAAGAAGAATTGAAGGCTCTTGCGTCTAAACCTAAATATTTTAAGAATGGGTATAATAAAACTTTGTTTTGTAAACAAAATAAAAATAATGCTTTTCCATACAAAAATATTTTAATTTATCCCTGAATAATGCTAATATTTAATTTACGTTTTATTTTTATTAGTATATACTTAATATAAGTATATATTTGGTTATAAATATTTCAGTATACAAAGTTTTGATAAGACCTTGACAGCAGCACGTGATTATTACGCTTATTTTAATTTAAAAAAAAATTCAGTTTTATAACAAATTATTTTTTCCGTAGGTCATATCTTAATGAGGTATCAACATCTACCTTGCAAGAGATTAATCAAGGTATTATAGAAAAAGAGGAACAACTTCGCAAACAAGAGGCAGAGTTAAAACTTTACCATGCTTGGAGGCTACGGCAGCCTGAGTTGAGAGCCGCCAGTTCTTATATTGCTAATGGAAAATTAAAGTCTGCATGGTAAGCCTTTTTTTATGAATAGAGAGTTCTAAAAGTGAATAGGTATCAAAAAAGTGTAGGTAGGTCTTTTATGCGGTTTTTTAGGTTTTAAAGTGAAACTTTTATTACATCTTCTCAAACCTTTTCGTCTGTATGTTGCATGTCGCGTGACGGTCCCTTAATGGAATATTATTCCAAAATTTTTTAGTTAAATGTCTATAATGTGAAAAAAAGTTTCACTTTTACTGTAGTTACATA
This sequence comes from Melitaea athalia, assembly GCA_905220545.2. NCBI lineage: Eukaryota > Metazoa > Arthropoda > Insecta > Lepidoptera > Nymphalidae > Melitaea > Melitaea athalia. The sequence continues at coordinate 14,723,514 of HG992196.1, forward strand.
AAACCACACAGGTTTTTTTTCTTTTTCTTATTTTCTAGAGCCTTTGAAAAGAGATTTTTTAGCCTGTTATACACAAAATAGATCTACTTCTAATTCAATAACTCATTTTTCTAAATATTTTTTGCTTGGATTCAACCCAAGGTCAATTGATTGCTCAGGTACTATATCTATATACTAGCTTACTGTGTATTATTGTAGATATTATTTTTTTAGGTATTTGTTTTTATTGGTGGTAGCTTCTTAAAAAAACTTAATAATGACCTTTAGTTAAAATTTTGTAAATTGACGATTCGAAAGTGCTCATGGGGCCTATTTGAATAAAGTTATTTTTGATTTTGATTTTTTTGATTGATTTGCCTGAACTTTTGTTTGCACTAATTTAATATCAAATTCAATTTTATTTAAGGCTTTGATATTTGTATGATTGTTTTATTTAAGGCTTTTGATATTGATTCCTCTTTGTCATTTAAGGATGGAACAAATAATAGAAAAAGAAATGCAGAAAAAGAAAGAAGATGAAGATACTCGAAAAATTCTGCAAGAGAGGGACGAGGCTCTCCGGCGCCAGATAAAGATCGAGGAAGAACGTCTTAGAGAAAAAGAGCTACAAATGAAGGTACACATTTATATAAATTTGAATTATTATGAAGTTGAACACTAAACATGGGTCCTCTAATATGTACTGATATGGTAGAGGAGAAATATTTTTAACTGAGGTAGGGCACAGCAGGAAATTTCCTGCTCAAAAAATCGAGCAGCCCGACTGGGGTTTCGAGGTACCGTTTCGAGGTACTCCTCGACCTTACAGAAAATCACAGCTAAATAATACTGCTTTCAAGCAGTATTGTGTTCCTGTTTGGTGAGTAAGGTTACCAGAGCTCCTGGAGATTGGGGGTAGGGTCGGCAACGCGCTTGCGATACTTCTGCTGTTGCAGGCGTCTATAGTCTACGGTAATTGCTTGCCATCAGGTGAGCCGTACGCTTGTTTGCCGACTTAGTGATATAAAAAAATATATATTTGTACTTTGAATGTTTATAAGGGATAAGTTCAATAATTTGTTCTTGGTTCGATTTTAAAATCTCTTTCACCAGGAGAATGCTATATTATCACTGAGAGACATAAGCTATATTTTAATGGGAGAAAACGTTACGGCCAAAATCATGTAATACTCATGGGTGAAGCTGCGAGCAGAAAGCTAGTTTCTTTTTTTTATAAAACTAGATCAGCAAACAAGCGTATGGCGCACCTCATGGTAAGCGATTACCTTAGCTTATAGACGCCTGCAACACCAGAAGCATCGCAGGCGCGTTGCTGACCCTATCCCCAATGCCCAGGAGCTCTGGTCACCTTACTCACCACAAGAACACAACATTGCTTGAAAATAGTTTTATTTAACTGTGATCTTCTGTAAGATCGAGGAGAGTTGATTAATATTTTGTTACCAGTAATATTAAAACGGATCAGTTAGACATATACGGTTGTATCTGAATCTGTTTTGAGAATTTTAAAATAGCTTAGACTTAGAGTAACTAAATGATGTTTGAAATGTTATATTTGTCCGTAATTGTGGGTTATGACGTGTGCAGCAGAGATAAAATATGCCTTTAAATGTCTATCGGGGGTTTTATTTACGCAAAACTAAATTCCTATTATGTGGCTAAATTACTGCCTCTATTTACATGACTTTTTTTGAATATTACTTATAAATGGTATTTAGCAAATGTAGTTTTTAATGCTTCGAGCTTGTATCCACCCGATATATATCTATAGTGGTATTAGTACAGTAGAATAATTATACTATTTGAATAAGTTTTTGAAAACTTCATTTCAGGAGCTCCGAAACAGCCTAGAGGGACAGATAGCAGAATTAAGCGAAAAGGAAACGATAGTTAAAAAACTTCGAACATTAGAGGAGAAAGAAAGAATGAAACTAGAGGAACTGCAAACTCTATCAAAGGAAAGAGAGAGAGAACACACGAGACTTGTGGCAGAGAGGGACGCACATATTGTGAATATGGGCTTACATAAATATAAGTTAAAGCGGAAAGTTATATCTGTGATAAGTGAAATTGAGTTAGAATTGAGAATGTTGGAACGGATAAGAAACAGTATTTTGAAGGTAAATATGTATTGTATTTGAAAAGTAAGACACACTTCAGGACAAGAGGTGGTCACATTTTGATAAAATGGGTGATGAGTTAATGTAATTATAACAGTGATATCTAAACGATTCAGCCTGTAATATCCCACTGTTGGGCATAGGCCTCTTGTCCATGTAGGAGAAGGATCGGAGCTTAATCCACCACGCTGCTCCAATGCGGGTTGGCGGATATATTCCCTACTATGAGTAACGATCGCTATCAGGTGTACATGATAACAACCGGGACTGACGGCTTAACGTGCTCTCCGAGGCACGGTGGGGTAACCCACAAGGCCTGCACAAACACCCAGACCACGGCAAACATCTGTATGGCCAATACAAATGTTGTCGTGTGCGGGAATCGAACCCACAACCGCCCGCGCAACAGCCAATCGCAATCCAGTGCTTGACCGCTGCGCCAACGCGGCGTCAAGTTTACATTTTAATTTTACCGGAATTTGGAATAATTTCCCATATTATTTCTCAAGAAAGAGGGAAAAAAGAAACTTTTGGATGTTTAGGTATAATTTACGCTATAATAGCAATTGGTCTAATAGGTTTTATTTGAAAAAAAATAATTTGTTTTATTAATGGAGATGCTCTATTTTGATAATTAAAGTTAGATCATGTTGCCATTTCTAAAAAAAGGATAAACCTTTATAAATGGGGTTTAAATCCATTACATATAATCTGGCATATTAGAAATTACTTAAAATAGGTAATTCATTATATGAATGTTCCAGCACATATAAATAATAAAGCTTTAAATATAGCATGAGTTAATAAATGAAAAAAAGCTAAATCTTCATAACCTATTCTTAAAATTCTTATTATTAATCCCAATTGTCTTAATGTAGACAAAGCAATAATCTTACATCAATATCTAAAGTATTAAAATAAAACACAAATAAATTTAGATGTGTTATTTACATTAACATGCCATTGACAATCGCTCTGGTATAGTGATATTGAATTATAATTTTCGGTACTTATCTCGCAGATTAGTAAATAGTACTACGTACAGATACTTCACTCAGTACAAAATTTCCAATACCTACTGCTATAAATGCTATAATAGCCTACTCCGTCGCGTCAGCAACCGCTGCATGCTAAAATGTGCCTAAATGCTCAAGTGTACAATTGTGATTGCTTCGCACCACGCGATCCCACAGCAATCACAGGGCTGACTCTTCGATAAAATTAAATTAACATAACTCTTTGTGTCTATGTTATTGAGAACTGTGAATATCTTCTGACTATAGGTGGTAGTTTAAAATTGTATGGTTTATAAAATATTTTTAAGCTATTGCATAGCTTCTTTCGCGGGCCTTGAGCGCGGGGACAATTTCTAGAATTTCAGTAACGAAAAAACCTCACGCTCCCCACTCCGACGGGCACGGAGGTGTGGCTTGAAGGCCGTGCATCGTCTAACGTCGTTTCAGTTCGGCAGTCTTCGACACGGCGTTGTGTGCGTGCGATTAGACGTCTAGGTCGGCGCGGCTAGGCGGTGCGCTTGACGCACAGAGTACATTGTAATAGTAGGGAACTGAGCTTCGACGCGAGTTTGCCGGCATTTATCAATGAATGCGTGATGAAATAAAAAATATGACCTACATGAATGGGATAGCACCGGCGTTAGTACTATTATCTAGTTGAGCGTATTACTCATTGATGCAAATATGATATTGCCTATAATGTTACTATTTCCGGATAAAATTTGGCATTTAATTTTTTAATAAAAGAAAAAAATTTGTTTTTTTATCGGTCACCACGCTCAAAAAGTGTAACTTGAATTAATATCAAAGAAAAAGAAATACTGCATAAATAAAATAAATAAATATTATAATTATTGCATAAGTTGATACAAAATGCTATGCAATAGCTTTACCGCGGCAGTCCCCGAGTGCCACACGTATTTTTTTTTATAAAAAGGTGCTGACTGTGCAATACATCTAGATAAAACATAATAAATTATAGTAATCAAATCTCGATCAAATTTAAATTAGACTACATAACAAGCATTATCTTTCGATTAAATCAAGAATTATCAAAATCGATAAACCTAGTATGTAAAAAGTTATCTGGTTTAATACAACGTAGGTCGACGAAAAAATAAATACGCATTATTAGATATAACTCTAATGCCCGGGCCACACTAACGAGAAATGCCATTAATTATCGCGATAATGGACGTTAACCGTAGGCCACGAAATAACGCGATAATTGTCAACGGCATTAACGTTGCCGTTTGGCGTTAGGCGATAACTCAAGTGGCGGTACATCAGAGATTAAGGGCGCCTTCAAATTTGACGCGCGGCAGCAGCGCGGCCGCAGCGCTGCGGCTGCGCTAATTAAATTAAATTTAAATTAATTATCGAGCCCCACGAGCTCTGGCTAGCTTATTCACGACAGCAGAGCACTGACTCACATGATAATAGTTATAATAGGTTGTGGTCTTCTGTAAGGAGCTTTTAAGAGCGCGCATAATGCAAAATTACCAATCTTCTATTTGTTTTGACATGAAAAATTCCAGACAAAATCTTAAAATAAAAATATATGACAAACTACGTGATATTTGCAAGGGTTAACCGATATCAAAAACATAAAATAAGGAAATTTCCTCGATAAAATATAATCACGAAGTAACCTCTAATTTTTATATTTTTTCTTTTTATACTCGATATGGTTATGACCATTAAGACAAAAATTTGATAATTAATTACATTTAAGTATGAGTAAAGGCTATGCCTAGGCATTTAATGTAATTACTTTTAGTTTCGGAATTATATATAAAATAAGATATTTGTCGTTTTTTACATTCGTAATGCGCTCAAAACTATATCGTCTATCGCACTCTGACACGAGGCTTTGTGTATATTTTGTTTCATCAATTACTCACGGGCGCGCGGTTGAAATCTAATTTTTTGCTCGCTTTATACGCCCTCTTAAATCTATAGCATCCCCAGTAGGGTTGCTCTAGATTTAGAAGCTACTTTCTGATGTGCTCTATCTCAATAAGTTTGTCTCAATAAGTTTTCCAGTATTTTAAGTGTTAACAAACAACAAATTTTTGGTATGCGTCAATGCGCCACACATTATACTTGTAATGATGAAGCTATATTAATTAGAGTTATTATTATTAAATTTCCAAGTTGTGTGATCAAATTAAGGCAGTGTTTCTTGATTTCTTGTTTTGAATACTCAATAACTTTATAATCAGTATAAAACTTTTTTAAAAACCAATAATTTATTAAACTTGCTACTATGGGGGCGTCAATATTAGCACGTAGGCCTAGGCCTATATGGCCTATTAGATTACTAGCTCTGCTTAAAAATATGAAGAAAATTATGTAGGGTTATAATTCGCATATGAAGTACATAATTATGTAACAACGAATAGTTAATTAAGCACATATATATTAATTAAATAATACATAATATTATTAAATTAATTAAATTAACGCGAGAATTAATGCGATGAAGCGGCCACACTTAATCGACGACGGGGTCGCAAGTGTTTATCTTTAAAAATACGTACATTGAAATAAATACGTACTATGGCTATGGAGTGGAGTAACGAGGAACTAATTGCGTTTTCGAGATTCTGCAAACAGAACCATGCTTGTGGGATCCGAAAATCAAAAATTTCAAGAATCTTGGAATGTGATGCTGGGCGACGAATAATGAAATTATTACCTTTTAAAACAACTATTGAAGAATTGAATGGTTGAAATGAAATGAAAAGAAATGTTTCCTTTTTTTCTTCATTCAGTAATAAATCAATAAATTAAAAAAAAAAACTTAACGCCGTTTTTATCGCCAATAATGGGCATTCACCATTCACGTTGACCGTTCAAATGTAGCCAGAGTAAGCATTGACGTTGGCCGTAGTGTGGCCCCAGGGTAAAAGTACTTGGGACCACATGACACGCAACACCTTTCAATTAAAACAAAATTCATCGAAATCGGTAAAGCCCAGTCAAAACTTCTGATCTAACATACATAAAAAAATACAATTTAATTAAAAATTAATTAATTGAGAACCTCCTCCTTTTTTGGAAGTCAGTTAAAATTGAACAACACGCGCATTGAATTTGGGCCTTATATGGCCCGAGACTGCTCGGCCGGGCAGTAGGTAATTATAGCGCGCAAGTACATGGAGTGACGATAGCCTGCTTATGTGTACAGTGTATACATATTTGAATGTGTATTATTTATTATATTTTGCATAGCACCAAAATGGTATAATATAAATACATAATTATATTTTTACAGGACTACGAAGTAGACCGAGAAGTATGCGCTAATCAAAAGCGAGTGTTGGACGCGGCGCTTCGGGAGTTAGAGGAGCACAGGGAGAAGGAGAGACAGAGACAGAAGAACATTGAAACTATGTACGATGGGGAAGCAAGACAGATAAACGAAAAACAGGACAAGGTATATATGACTAAACCTTTTAGTTTTACAGTTATTAGTTTCTGCAGAATCTACAATCACGAATTGGTGGTAACTTCACTTAAACTATAATTAATTTATTAAAAAAAAAAAACAAGTAATATAATTTAGTTTGTAATGTAATGCTGTCGGAACTTCTTAATAAAAGACAAAAGTAATCAATTCACTTCAGCCTACCGCAGTCTACTGCTGGACATAGATCTCCCCAAGTTGGCGCCATTCATTATGGCGTGATCTCATGTGTGTTGCCCATAGTCACCACGATGGGCAGGCGGGTTGGTGACCGCAGGGCTGGCGCCGTCGCACCGAAGACGCTGCTGCCCGTCTTCGGCCTGTGTATTTGAAAGCCAGCAGTTAGATGGTATAAAAGTAATATTTTAAATTAATATGACGTTTTTCAGTTATGGGCGAAAGAACGCGAGGCTAGGTGCAATCTCATGAAGGAAGTTATAGAAACGCTAAGAAGACAAGTAGAAGAGAAGATAGAAGCTAACATTCAAATGCAGAAGGCGAACGTTCTCGAACGTGAGAAGATTTTAGAACAAATGGAGAGCTTCCATCAGGAAGTACGTACTAAGGAAAGAGAAACACAGGTAAGATATAAACTAATACTATTATTACGGGGTATGTTTACTCATAATATTTCCTTTTTCGCTTTTAAGAAATTAATTTTTATTGGGTTTAGATACTAATTGCAAATATATAGATTTTTAAAATTTCATTGTCGCTAAACTATGATTAATATGTTAAAAAGTAGACTACTGTGTTTGTTGTTTGGTCGTTTGAAGTTCCCAATATACTGCATTGCATTTTGTTAAGTTGGAAAATTGGTTATTTTCTTGAATATCATGTACTTTAAGCGGCGATCGTAATAAAAGGTGGGGACAAAACGCAAGTACAAAACATCACTCTTTTATGTGTTAAACACAATTGGACAAGTGTCAGATCTCCAGACCGTTGGTTTATTATTTGTCTATTATCAAATAAGTAATAAAGTTCATTTTTGTACACCTTTAATAACGGTTGCTGCTTATACTTAAATTAAATATTGCATAAGATAAGCAATCAAGTAAAAAAAAACAGTGCGCTTTAGACCATGACTGAAATAAAACTTTCTGTCTTCACTAACTTATATATCCCTCCAACTTCCGTTCGCCCCACCGGATCACACTTTTCGTAACGCTCTCGTCACGAATTCACCAGCTTACTTCCCAAGTCAAGCGTGCGTAAAGAAGTTTTACTTCTATATTGTTTTCTAATGTTTACTTGAATTTTATTCATTGAAATGAAACAACTTTTACGGACTTTATCGCGATTTATTAAGTTTTTTAAATACCTGACGTTTCGGATACTTTACAGCAACCATAGTCATGGAAGGACACACATACAGGGAAGTTTTACTTCAATAAAATTTAACAAAACTAATACTTATCTTCCAGTTAAAGAATACATCGTGTTCAGCGATAACTGCCCTCCAGTCGCAACTGAACAGCCTCCGGCTACAGAAGGACCGCATGCAGGATGTAGCGGACCGGGAGGAGGAGTTACGGGCGGCGGCCGCGCGCGAACGTTCGTTACGGGTGGAGATAGCACGAGTACAGAGGGAGGGAAACGTACAGGCCTGGGCTTAGTGCGGGTATTAATTATTTACTTATATTATATCTATTGGGGTGGTCAACGGGTGTTGCAGTTGTAGTCAAATATATGTTCAACAAATTAATGTATAAAACCTTTAAAACTTTTACTATCAACTTATAAGGTCATTACACAAATTATATGATATTGATGCTTGTCGCTAGATTCAAGTACCTACACATACTACATAGTTTAAAAATTATAAAAATTAAAATCAATCAGATCAAGTTATTTAATTTATTTGTTTATCTAAGTAGGTAAATTTCGCGACTAGCTTGTATATCATATAAATTATGTAATGACTTTGCAATTGTTTATATGCTAAAACACGCTTTTAGAACATTTTTCTATCATTTTCAACTTGTCGACTAGACTACTGAGCGGTTTTCAGTGGTTGTGGTCGATGGCGTTTTGGGCCTTAGGTGAAACGAGCCTGACGTGTATAAAAGTGTGACGTCAGAGAACTTCCTTAAACTTAAGTTTATTACCGAAATATAGGTATTTTCATAAATAGTAAACGTGTACCCACATTACGGGAGAGGTTGTCAAAATCTTTCGTCATGCCTATTCTTTTTAGCGCGTTAAATATAAAAGCTTGTTTTTTAAAAGGTTTTTTACTTCAATTTATTTCATACTTTTTAGTTATCGCTGGACAGGTTTTTCAGTATAGTATTCTCAGGAAATCCTTTTATTTGATATCCATATTGTGGAAAGCATGGAAAATTAGTCTGCCGTCTTTAGAATTCAGTCTTATTGCATTAAGAGTAACGTAAATATTTTTTTTTGTTATTCTCAGCAAGCCCTTTCATTTGGTACCAATATTGCAGAAGTGCATTAAAAATAACGAATTCGCCATATTGTATTTTGAGTGACTTCGTAGTCCCGAGGTGTCGTGCCCTGTAGTTCGCCACACCAACGCAGTCCAGCAGGATGTGTGCAGCCGTTTCTTCTGCCTCCATGCACGCTCTACACAGGGGGCTGTCTGTAACACCTAAATTGTGCAGGTGTTTGTTAAACAAGGCATGACCAGTAAGAGCCCCGATCAGTAGTCGGAGCTGAGTACTCCCATAGCCGCAAAGTTTGCGGGACAATCCGGGGTTGATCCTCGGAAGAACTTCTCTGGTCTGCCTGCCCTTGCCCTTTTATTTGATACCCATATTCTAGGAGTGCATTAAAAGTAACTACTCCGCCATATTGGGTGTGGACGCCATGTTGGATTTAGACTGACGACACATAGCTAAACATGCATTTTCATCCAAATTAAACGTGTATAGAAAATTTCAGCTCAATCAGTTAAAGACATGCTTCAAAATTGAGTTGCAAAATTCCACATTACTAACATACATACTTACATAGGTATATTGTAACTTAAATGAAAGCTTTTAATTTATATTATATGTCCAATAATAGTGAGCAACTACCAAGCAGGTCTCAACTTTATTGTGGTTTTGTGATAATTGTGATTAATGTAAATAATTTTCATTTCCATAGGTACGTCTATATAAAATATAAATGACAAAATGCACGTACGCGCGTAACTTCCGGACAACTGCGTGGTGCACCGATATGGATTTTTATGTTTCCGTTATTGACGGGAAAACACAAAAAGAAATTTTAAATAAATTGAAATATTATCGAAAATATAAAATATGGTGATACGAAGTTCGCCGGATCAGTTCAGCTAGTTGTAAATGTAATTGTAACCAGGCGAATACTGTGCATGAAAAATCGTCGTTTCATCGAATTTCAAATCTCAACGATAAAGAAGTTTCACTTCTAAAGATATAAAAACACAAAAAATATATGAAAATTAAATATTAAAGGTTCAGATTTAATGTATGTAATAAGTGTGTTTTTGATTGTGTAAAGTTGTGTATACCGTGTTTGACAATTTCTGCATTTGCAATTTTATTGCTTAAAATTTTTTTAATATCATCTTTATTTCACGGTATATACGGCTCACAATCTGTTTTCTTAATTTTATGAGCTTTTTAACAATAAAAAGGTTTCTAAAATAATGCAAAAGTTGCAAATTGAAATTTAGGGCATTTTATGACTAATTTCTTAGTTTAAGGAAAATTAAATTTTGGTTTAAATAAATAAATTCAAAAGCCTTGTATTGCAAGTAGTCTTAGCTAGTTTCTAAGCTTAGATATTGTTATATAATAATGATTTAAAATTTATATTTTGTACGTATAATGAATTTTGATAATTAGGAACAAACAAAAAGTCTGATTTTTTTATTAACTACTTAGTAAAATTATATTGTTTGCAAGAATACGACCACTGGTATTATAAAGTATTTTTAGTTCTTTTCATAATTTTAGTTTTTTAATGTACCGTATTTTATTTATTTATTAGAATCGCAAACGGAAAACAAAACTTTTATAAAATACACTAGTTGTACCCCGCGGTTTTACCCTCGTTAATTTAAGGAAGAAACTTACAAAGATATAGCCTATAGCCTTCTTCGGTAAATGGGCTATCCAACACAAAAACGATAATTTAATTCGAACTACTAATTCTTGAGATTAGCGCGCTCATACAAACAAACTTTTCAGCTTTATTACATTAGTATAGATATGAAATTATGTTTAAAGTGCCTTCCCAATTATAGGCGATTACAGCTAAATATTGAGAAAACAAGACTTAAAATTAAACTAAAAGAAAGTAAATTAATTTGCTTATTAGGATTTTAATAATAAAAAAGAAAAATAAACAGAAAAGAAGGATTAAATGTATTAAATATTTGTATATAAAGTCAATTACCCTATGAAAAAACTCCGATATAAAATGTTAAGTGACATTGGGGATCCCAACAGATCTATCTGGATGAAAAATGCCCAGATAAAACTTGTATTTTAACGTATGAAAATTTGAATAAAGTATTTGGGATCCCTGTTTCAAACAAATTCATCATCGTTTTTTATTTGGTACTTTCAGCAAAATAAATAGTGACAAGTAGAAGGTGTCAATTTATTTAAATAAAAATATTGAAAGTGAGAGGGAAATTTAAATACCTATATAATAATATTTATTTTATAAGCTTATTATAGTTTAAGTAGAAAATTATATTCATATAAAATAAAGTCGATCCCAAATTTTTATCTTAAATTGATATTTTTAAAGTAAAGAAAGTTTTTGAATTAAGTCTTTAGTAAAATAATGATATTAGTTACATGATATTGCTTTAATACAAAAATACATTAATAATAATTAATGTATTTGTTTTATCTGTGTGTGGTTTGATTTTGAACAACATGACGTGTTCCTATTATAATGTGTGATACAAAATATAGTTTTTATTAAGAGTCTTTTTTTATTTTTTGCATTGATATTCCCTTCCTACTAATATTTAATGTTATCTATTCTAAATATTTTTAATATTGTAAACGTGAAACCCTACCCAGCGTGGTGACTATGGGCTGAACATGAGTTCACGCCATCACGCCATTTTGGCGCGAACTTGCGGAGGCATCCGGCAATGACCAGCTGTGGACTGCGATAGACTGAAGTGTGGAGTGAAATATGAAATTTAGGATGGAATAAATTGTTTGCTGAACGGATCCGAATGAAATTTTATAGAAAGATAGGTTTATAGTAAAAAAGTTTCTTTTTATACCGGTAAATGGACAGTTTCAGCAGAATATTTTTTTTTAGTTTATATTAGATCACTATGTTATTAAGTCGTTTTTTTTTGTGTATAAATTCATGATCATATCAAAATTTCCAGGAAGACAGGGGCATCTGCTCGCAACTTAAAAAAGCGTAATGAAAGCAGCACAAACTATGATATTTAATAATTTTAAATTTTTTTAATAAATTTTGTAAGCGTTTCATTTAATTACTTTTTTTTTTTTTTTTTTATGTTACTAAGTCGACAAACAAGCGTACGGCTCACCTGATGGTAAGTGACTACCGTAGCCTATAGACGCCTGCAACACCAGAAGCGTCGCAAGCGCGTTGCCGACCCTATCCCCAATCCCCCCCAGGAGCTCTGGTCACCTTACTCACCAACAGGAACACAATACTGCTTGAAAACAGTATTATTTAGCTGTGGTCTTCTGTAAGGTCGAGGTACTACCCCAGTCGGGCTGCTCCATATTTTGAGCAGGAAATTTCCTGCTGTGCCCTACCTCAGTTATCCTCTTGTATGCAAACTGTCAAAATGACAATTATGCCCATCTGTGGATCCTATTATAGCTCTTTCCACAGATACGGGTCTGAGCACTAATTTTTGAGACCTAGGTTTGGAAAATCCATTTTATTTCTAAATCTAGTTGTAATTTAGTAAAATTACAGATAATTTTATAATTAATATGTATTTCTATAATTTCTTACACCGCTTAAGCTTGACTTTGAATTGAATTATAACTGTTCTAGGAGAAAGAATATGGGTCTCGTAAAACTTAACTTTTAATATCGTTCTAAAGCTGTTTTTGACTTAAAAAGTACAGAACATATTAATATGAGTAAATAAAATGAAATATTACTTACTTTTCCATGGTTATTATTGTTGAAATCACACAAAACTGAGAAAGTTCAACACAAAACAAGCGATAAATCACGCCTCGCGGCAATCGCTGACTGAACTGGTCACAGTTTAAAACAACAAATTTCAACTTTTTTTGTACCACAGACATGCTAAATTGCATGTGAGAGTGAGAGATAGTTCATTCTAATACGATTTATCCTGTGTGTGAAAGAATAAAAACTATTTATACACTTCAACTTATACTAAGACTAAAGAAGTGTTTCGCAGCTGTGCGCGGGTGCTATGATAGGACGTTCTACAGATGGGGCTTAAATTACTGTGGGCTATAAAAGGACGATTTCCATACAAGAGGTTAAAAAAGTGTTAAAGTACTTAGTGTTAAAAAATAGAGTCGAATTGAGAACCTTCTCCTTTTTGGAAGTCGCTTAAAAATACGACAAATACTGAATACAAAGGAATTTATTTAATTACCATTGGGCAGATGAAGTTTGTTTTTAATTAGAAGAATTTTATTGTAGTGCCATCTACTAAAAAAAATGAACAGTAGCTTAATGTTTTCTGGTACCTAGGTACCGTATAGGTATTCAATGTACTCTGTGGTACCTACCTACTTGTTGTTTTTCAAGTTGTTGTTAACACATCTGCATAGATGGCGTTGTCAATCATACCTTGTACCATTTTTTAAATAAATCACTAGATGTCATTGTGTACACAAAATCTATAAAATAAACTTTATTTCAATTTGTTGACCCGCTACTTCGTAGGTACATATAAATGCTAACAATGTAGGTAAGTGCAAAGACTAAAATCATCGAAAAATGAAAACCATAAATATATTTTGCTTACAACATTTTGTACATAAAAGACTAACGTTTCTGATAGACACGTATAAAGTAGCATATAAAAACATCGCAATTTTTTTAATAATAATGCGAAAAAAAATTTCGCCTCACGTATCGATAACGACGTCGTAAAAAACTATTCAAAATGGCAACTATTTTAATAAAGTATAGTACTGTATTACTTTAAAGTCATTTAAGTAGATTAGGTAGGTACTACGTACTAAAATCGCGAGTGAAAACGTGTGGGCTGTCTAGTTAAGTATTGAATACACATTAAATTTTACCGTATCTATCACCAGCACAGTCTCGTTACAAATTAATTTTATTTATATAATTATGTTGATTACTAAAACGTTAATAAAATTATTGTAATCAACGTGTTACAAGCTTGCGTGTTTATTTTCATGCATTTTTGTTCCATATTCGCTCTCGATAAACGTAAACACTGATAACAAACTATATATATACCTACAATAATTTCCATACAATTTGTCTGTTTGTTTTGTTAAATCACCGCCTCATTTGTTATTCTGCGTTAAGCGAAAATTGAAGTGTAGGTAATAATTGTATTTGTGCCACTGGCGGATCCAGGGGGGGGGGTCACGGGGTCATGACCCCCCTGGGCTGCCGGCTGCGTCCAGGACCTAGGTGAACCACTAATTAAAATTGTTAAACAAGATTTTTGTCACAATATAGGTATTTTTAAGTACTTACCTACATTACCTACATAGATTACCTACATAGATTAATAAAATACCTACTTTTTACCTGTATCTATCATTATAAAAATTAAATTATAACTTCTTTTTACTTGACCACGACTATGTGACCCCCCCTAACACCTTGACCATCACTGTGGACCCCCCCCCCCTGGCGCCAAAGCTGGATCCGCCCTTGATTTGTGCTGCTGTGTGGTTACCGCAGTATAGAATATAGCCACCCCCTCTCTTCCCGTGGGTGTCGTAAGAGGCGACTAAGGGATAACAAAGTTCCACTAGGTAGGTATTTTAGTTTTTTTGTAAATGACATTTTTTTTTCTTTTTTGACTTTCGTTAAGTGTGTGGATCACCTTATGACCAAATAAATGTTTTCATTTCATTTCATTTCATTACCACCTTGGAACTTAAAAAGTCGACCGATGGCGGGATAACCATCCGACTGCTGGCTTTGAAATACCTACACAGGCCGAAAACGGGCAGCAGTGCCTTCGGTGCGACAAAGCCAGCCCTGGGGTACCAACCCGCCTGCCCAGTGCAGCGTGGTGACTATGGGCATTGGGCAAAACACATGAGTTCGCGCCATAATGTCGGGCGCGAACTTGTGGAGGCCTATGTCCAGCAGTGGACTGTGATAGGCTAAAGTGGTTATTGTATTTGCTCGCATACTAACAGACAAAAACCCTACTTCAAATTACATTGACAAGGAATACAACTTATTAAAAAAATAGTTAGGTACCTAATAACCGAAATCGGTATTCCCAGTAAAAAGTTATGAGGCACATAAAAAAACATTTGAATTGAGGACCTCCTCCTTTTTTGGTTTAAAATTAGGTATATTTGTGTATGGTCTATACCTACCTTCAGTCAGTCAGTCAGTCAGTTCAGCCCATTTCAGTCCACTGCTGGACATAGGCCTCCTCAAGTTCGCGCCAGACATCCTGCACCATCCTCCATCATTGGGGAAACTTATACCTTATTACCTGAACTAATTTTATTTATAACTAGCTTCTGCGCGCGACTTCGTCGGCGTTTACTCCGCTCCTATTGGTCTTAGCGTGATGATACATAGCCTATAGCCTTCCTCGATAAATGGGCTATCTAACACTGAAAGAATTTTTCAAAACGGCCCAGTAGTTCCAGAGATTACCGCGTTCAAACAAACAAACAAACAAACTCTTCAGCTTTATATATTAGTATAGATTGCACTTGTAAACTTGTATACCTAGGTATACACACACATATCAAGAAAAAACACTATTTTTAACACTCATTATATTTTTATGCTATTTTTGTTATTTATATTAGTAATAAAACTGTTTTAAACTGTTTTTTAGAGACATTTTAAGTTCGAAAAATCAGTTGTTTTGCGTGAAGTGACAGTAGTACCCACCTCAACGCTTCGCTTATAAGGTGTGCAAAAAAGAAAGGAAATGTATAAACGCCTATTATAGGAACCTATTCGTTATCAAAAGTGGATCTAAACACATTTATATACCTACATAAATGTAGATAAAACGCAGATATAGAATTATAGACTAATTGGAAGTTTATGCTTTTTGTTTTACTTAGGTACCTACCTACTACGGAATGCTTTATGCTTCATTATCAAATTTAAGCATCACTTTTTAATAATTTTAAAATAAAGCATATTATGGTGTTACCTATTTTTATTAAATCTATCTAGGTACTAAATAATTGAATAAGATGTATGACACGCTCCTTTAAATTCTATAAAGTTATTAAATATAGGAATACTATCGCAAAATAAATATTTTATTAAGAACTTGATTCAATTATGGTTACGACTCAACCTCCGTCTTTCAACTTTCCAATTAGAATATCCAAACAGCCGCCGACGAGATTCTACTGTGCTAAGAAAACAATATCTAGTTGAATTCTTTTTTCCATTTCTTGGAAATGGAAAATACATTTAAGTGAGGTAAAGAAAAAATAATGGAGAGAAAAACAATTTCATAAGTTTTCGTAATATCTGTAGGGATATTACCTATATATATAATATCATCGTTGTAGAAAGGATTGTTATGTTATTAAAAAATATGTGTGTATATGCAGTTTATGTGTATGTGTGTGTACTCGACTGGAGTCTACTCTTTATGAACATCTACCGAGATATTTCAATATTAAAATTATCTATTAATGAATCAAATTATAATGAGTTAAAGTAATAAAATTCTAAAATTAAAACATTAACGCTTGCTATATGTATCGGCAGAAACTACTATAATACCTAGGTACTAGGTACTACGGTATACTCGTACCTACGAGTACCTATATCTTGAAAAGCGCTGCAGGTAAAGTGTCACTTTCAGCCAAACTTTGAGTGTTGTTTTTTCACATGATTTCCCTCCACATCCATTTTATAAACCGCACGCCTTCGGTCGTTTCTGAAGCAGTAAACTCTAATCATTTGACAAGCTTTTTGGTGCATTTGATGATGTCATTACTTTGCATTCCAGAGTTGTAGTTTCGTTTTTCGTGAAAACTAAGAGGTCTATATACCTATCTATGTATACCTACGCATATATTTTATATAACTAGGTCGGCAAACAAGCGTATGGCTCACCTGATGGTGGTGAAGTTCCGATAAGCCCGTACCCCCTTTTTTTTTTAAATTTCGTACAACTTCTACGGGAAACATTTTTCTTTAAGATCAATATTTATTGAAATAGCGTAGAAAAACCTGTGAAAAAAGTGCTTTTTATCAATTTTTTCGAGTTTTGTCCTTGAAAATGACATTTGCGCCAATTTTAAATACATAGGGGAGAGCGGGGCTGGAAGTGCCGGGGGTAAGTTGTGCCGGAGCGATTATCTTGAAAACAGACAGAGATAGATTTACGATCGTATTGTGTCGCGTAATGCCCAACAGTCGGACACTCGCGGCTGCCATTTTAATTTTGTCAGCTACGCTGACCTAGTGGCAGTGCATGTGATGGTCCTCCAACGCCACAAAAGTAAATATTTTCGTTTCGATACTTTTTGGTCGTAAACTAGCATTTGTGGTGCTTTCAAAATGAGAGTTTTAGTAAAATATTTGTTATTTATCCTAGTTTATTCTGAAGCATAATATTAATGCTTTGGGCAGAGTGATTTTTATATAAGAGACAAAATAGAACACTCTCGAAAACGGGGTAAAATGTGCCGTTCATGTGGGGCTGATTGTGCCGCGGCACAACCAACCCCTAAGCAGCCTTTATTATTTCAACATTGTTTATGTTCTCCTGAATATCTTGATGAGTCAAACTATGTGGGCAGTAATGTTGAGATTGAGACTACTCAATCCATACTAAAGCAAGTATCTGGGCGAAGCGACTGCAGTGTTGACTATACATGTGAACCATCAGGTAATCAACTACAAAAGACATGTCAGTGCTCGCAGAAGCCTATCACTTGCTGCAGCTCCCTAAATCAGCTAATAACAACACAGGAGATAAAGATACAGGAATTTTCGCACCAGAGCTAATAAAACCACTATCTAAAGCACCTCTCCAATTAATTGGACATTATGAAGGACGTAAAATAAAGACAGCTGTTCTTACGGACACTCCAGGGAAAAATTCTTTGGCCAAAGAACAGGCTACTAAAAAGAAGAAGAAAGAAAGTGACAAAGAAGGTAAAGGGAAAAGGGAAGGGAAAACGTAAACAAACAAAAAAATTGACTAAGAGAGGTTTGCAAGACGACGATAGTTCTGATGATGAACAATAATGGTACTGTATCATATGTTGTGTGGCTACAGCAGTAAATAATATAGCCACCCCCTCTCTTCTTGTTATAACAAAGTTCCACTACCACATTGGAAATTATAAAGCCGACCGATGCAGGCGGGATAACCATACAACTTAATGGCTTGGAAATACACAGGCCGAAGACGGGCAGCAGCTTCTCCGGTGCTACAAAGCCAGCTATGCGGTCACCAACGCGCCTGCCCAGCGTGGTGGCTATAGGCAACTAGGGGACACCTATGGGGAACTTGTGGAGGCCTATTATTATTATACTATTAGTACAATATATTCGCATCGCGTCGCATCGCTTCAGCCTGTATCATCCCACTGCTGGGCATAGGCCTCTTTCCCCATGTAGGAGAAGGATCAGAGCTTAAACCACCACTCTGCTCCAATGCGGGTTGGTGGATATATTCTCTACTATGAGTAACGATCGATATCAGGTGTACATGATAACAACCGGGACCGACGGCTTAACGTGCTCTCCGAGGCACGGTGGGGAGACCCACAAGGACTGCACAAACACACAGACAACGGCAAACATCTGAATCGCCGATACAAATTTTTGTCATGTGCGGGGATCGAACCCGAAACCGCCAGCACAACAGCCATAAACCAGTGCTGTCACCGTTGCGCCAACGAGTCGTCAATAAAATATATTACAAACAACTAAATTATAAAAACTGTTGATTTACAGTCAAAAGTATAATGAATAAACATATTATTATAAAATTGATGTTAACATCTATACTAATATATAAAGCTGAAGAGTTTGTTTGTTTGTTTGTTTGTTTGTTTGTTTGAACGCGGTAATCTCTGGATCTACTGAGCCGATTTGAAAAATTCTTTCAGTGTTAGATAGCCCATTTTTCGAGGAAGGCTATAGGCTATGTGTCATCACGCTAAGACCAATAGGAGAGGAGTCCACGCCGACGAAGTCGCGCGCAGAAGCTAGTATTATTATAAAATTCTACATTAATTTTTATTCATGTAAAACACGTAGCATTTTTAACGGCACAACCGACCTCAGCTACGGCACAACTTGCCCCAAAGCGGGGTTGGTAGTGCCTTGCCGCCGCTATGTAAAAAAATCAATTTTTCTTAAAAACTATTAGAAATTTGCAAACTCTGTTGGTAAATTCGTAATGTACACTAAATTTGGCTTAGGATGGACCACTACTTTCAGACATAGTATTTGTTTTATCCGAATTATATAAAGATTTGTCAAAATCGGCACTTTCAGCCCCGCTCTCCCCTATCATATTCGTGATCAGTGAGTCAAAATACATAAGTATACGAAATTTCAAGAAAAAAAGCGGTACGGGCTTATCGGAACTTTATTCCCTGTTGGTAAATTACCGTAGAGACGTCTGCAACACCAGAAGCATCGCAAGTGCGTTGCCGACTCTATCGCCTATTTCCCACAGGAGCTCTGGTCAGCTTACTCACTAACAGCAACACAACACTGCTTAAAACAGTATTATTTAGGTGTAATCTTCTCTAACGTCGAGGTACTTCCCCAGTATGACTGCTCCATATTTTGAGCAGGAAATTTCATGCTGTGAAACCTTAGTTAAATGTAGGTATAGGTATATGTATGTTATAGTATGTACCTACATACGTAGGTACATAATTGGTACCTAAAAAGGTTACCTACCTACCTATCGGAACTGTAGGTTGGTCTCTAGGGTAACTTTATGACGGTAGTGATGTAAATTAAGTGATTAAAATACCTAAAGCTATGACTATGAAATGAAAAGTAAGTAGTTATTTTATTCCTCAACTTCCACGAAACTTTTTTAAGCTCACATTAAACAAAACAAAATTTATAGGTAGGGGAGAGCGGGGCTGAAAGTGCCGATTTTGACAAATCTTTATATAATTCGGATAAAACAAGTACTATGTCTGAAAGTAGTGGTCCATCCTAAGCCAAATTTAGTGTACATTACGAATTTACCAACAGAGTTTGCAAATTTCTAATAGTTTTTAAGAAAAATTGATTTTTTTACATAGCGGCGGCAAGGCACTACCAACCCCGCTTTGGGGCAAGTTGTGCCGTAGCTGAGGTTGGTTGTGCCGTTAAAAATGCTACGTGTTTTACATGAATAAAAATTAATGTACAATTTAAAATACATCAATTTTATAATAATATGTTTATTCATTATACTTTTGACTGTAAATTAAAAACAGTTTTTATAATTTAGTTGTTTGTAATATATTTTATTGACGACTCGTTGGCGCAACGGTGACAGCACGGGTTTATGGCTGTTGTGCTGGCGGTTTCGGGTTCGATCCCAGCACATGACAAACATTTGTATCATTTGTTCAGATGTTTGCCGTGGTCTGTGTGTTTGTGCAGTCCTTGTGGGTCTCCCCACCGTGCCTCGGAGAGCACGTTAAGCCGTCGGTCCCGGTTGTTATCATGTACACCTGATAGCGATCGTTACTCATAGTAGGGAATATATCCACCAACCCGCATTGGAGCAGAGTGGTGGATTAAGCTCTGATCCTTCTCCTACATGGGGAAAGAGGCCAATGCCCAGCAGTGGGATAATACAGGCTGAAGCGATGCAACGCGATGCGAATATATTGTATTAATAGTATAATAATAAACTCATCACTTCAGCCTATCGCAGTCCACTGCTGGACATAGGCCTCCACAAGTTCCCCATAGGTGTCCCCAAGTTGCCTATAGCCACCACGCTGGGCAGGCGGGTTGGTGACCGCGTAGCTGGCTTTGTCGCACCGAAGAAGCTGTTGCCCGTCTTCGGCCTGTG
Source organism: Melitaea athalia (assembly GCA_905220545.2). Lineage (NCBI taxonomy): Eukaryota > Metazoa > Arthropoda > Insecta > Lepidoptera > Nymphalidae > Melitaea > Melitaea athalia. The sequence continues at coordinate 14,744,319 of HG992196.1, forward strand.
CATTTCCAAGCCATTAAGTTGTATGGTTATAACGCCATCGGTCGGCTTTATAATTTCCAATGTGGTAGTGGAACTTTGTTATCACGAGAAGAGAGGGGGTGGCTTTATTATTTACTGCCGTAGCCACACAACATATGATACAGTATATTGTTCATCATCAGAACTATCGTCGTCTTGCAAAACTCTCTTAGTCAATTTTTTTGTTTGTTTACGTTTTCCCTTCCCTTTTCCCTTTACCTTCTTTGTCACTTTCTTTCTTCTTCTTTTTAGTAGCCTGTTCTTTGGCCAAAGCATTTTTCCCTGGAGTGTCCGTAAGAACAGCTGTATTTATTTTACGTCCTTCATTATGTCCAATGAATTGGAGAGGTGCTTTAGATAGTGGTTTTATTAGCTCTGATGCGAAAATTCCTGTCTCTTTATCTCCAGTGTTGTTATTAGCTGATTTAGGGAGCTGCAGCAAGTGATAGGCTTCTGCGAGCACTGACGTGACTTTTGTAGTTGATTACCTGATGGTTCACATGTATAGTCAACACTGCAGTCGCTTCGCCCAGATACTTGCTTTAGTATGGATTGAGTAGTCTCAATCTCAACATTACTGCCCACATAGTTTGACTCATCAAGATATTCAGGAGAACATAAACAATGTTGAAATAATAAAGGCTGCTTAGGGGTTGGTTGTGCCGCGGCACAATCAGCCCCACATGAACGGCACATTTTACCCCGTTTTTGAGAGTGTGCTATTTTGTCTCTTATATAAAAATCACTCTGCCCAAAGCATTAATATTATGCTTCAGAATAAACTAGGATAAATAACAAATATTTTACTAAAACTCTCATTTTGAAAGCACCAAAAATGCTAGTTTACGACCAAAAAGTATGGAAACGAAAATATTTACTTTTGTGGCCCTGGAGGACCATCACATGCACTGCCACTAGGTCCGCGTCGCTGACAAAATTAAAATGGCAGCCGCGAGTGTCCGACTGTTAGGCATTACGCGACACACTACGATCGTAAATCTATCTCTTTCTGTTTTTAAGATATTCGCGTCGGCACAACTTACCCCCGGCACTTCCAGCCCCGCTCTCCCCTACTTCGTTGGTTAGCTAACTTCACGTTGCTAATTTCTTCTTCGTTGACTAGCTAACTTCAGGGTGTAGGTTTTTTGTGACGGTGTGCGCGCGCATCGTGAACACTCAATTCATAATAGTGTAGGTAGTTAGGTACCTACTTAGCAACAGACAAGTTTTTAATACCAATATGAAATGGTAAGATAAGATAAATAGGTATACTTTATTGTGCATTAACATTAGGGAATGCAATCCAGCACCCAAAAGACAATCCGCAAATCCGCAAGATTGAGACCATTAATCCCGCGGATCCGCAAGATTTGCAGGATTGTACAATATTTTAGAATTATTAGTCCACAAAATTATTTTCGAAGTCATTAAATGAATCAATATAATTTACTTAGAAGAAACAAATAGTATAATTATATTTTGATCAGAAATAATGACAAAAACTAAATTATTTTATGTGAATTAAAGTGTGAAAAAAAAATTATAAGTACTACGTTTCGTTTTTCGTCAAATTTTTGATAAAAAAAGCGAAAACTGTCCTTTCGAGTACCGACTGCCGACTTGCGCTAATCTAAAATTGATTGATTTGTAGGTACTTTTTTTTAAATATATAACTAGGTAGACAAACAAGCGTACTGCTCACCTGATGGTAAGCAATTACCGTAGCTTATAGACGTCTGCAACAACAGAAGCATCACAAGCGCGTCGTCGACCTTATACCCAATTCCCTCCAGGAGCTCTGGTCGCCTTACTCACCAACACGAACACAACACTGTTTGAAAGCAGTATTATTTAGCTGTGATCTTCTGTAAGGTCGAGGTACCAGTCGGGCTGCTCCATATTTGAGCAGTCAATTTCCTGCTGTGCCCTATCATATCATTGTTTCACTCACACTCATACATAAAATACATCCATCCTACTTTGTCAAACGACCGATAGATACTAAAAAACCAAGTAATTTGTATACTACGTACACCAGTATACAAATTACTTGGTAAAATTCATTACATAGAGATTCACCGAAGCTTCTTGACGACTGTTTGGTTTTTGCCTGATAAATAATTTCTTTATATTGAAGGGTAAACAATAAAAACAAAATGATTCGACCAATAAATGTATAATTATGGTATTTTCGCGCGTAGTATCCTTGCTTTACGAAACTACATACTACAAGTCATGAAATAATGGTACAAATAGCATAATTATACTACGAAATCCAACACTTTTCGTGCCGTACACATTGTTATGCGAATTCAGGCTGGAAAAAATAAAATCTTGCAAATCTTGCGGATCCCGCAGGTGTAATCCCGCATTTGTAATCCCGCTAATTTTATGCGGGATCCCGCATTTGCGGGATTGCGGATCCGCGGGATTGCATTCCCTAATTAACATACAAAGGTAAACAAAAAAAAAAAAAAAACTTACAAACTAATGTTATGCACAAAGGCGGTCTTATCGCTAGGCAAGCGATTTCTACCAGACAACCTTGGGTTGGCTTGGTTGGTATTTGTAAATTAGTAATTATCTTGTGATTTGAGAATTTGTTGAGAATAAATATAATTAATTATCTATTCATTGAAATTGATTGTTTTTACTAGTGTCAAATTTGCGTAGGTAATTAAATGATTTTGCAGATGTAACGTAGAATAGACAACTTACAGTACTTAGACACTTACCTAAGACACGAAGGAGATCGATTGGTTTGGTTGAGATTACGACCTCAGTAGAACTTCGAAGATCGTAGAATATATTTTATTTTTAAAATTTATGAATTAAGTATTCAAATGATATGATATTAAGACTATTTTTTAATTTGTATAGGTAGGTACCTACATTTATAATTTGTAACTAGGTAGTAAACTCTTTGTAGAGCCTGGCAGGCAGGTACCTGATACCTCCATATCTATGTTTTGTTAATATTGGTAGTTACCGATATTGGTACCTATTACCAATACCAATATTGTTAGTTACCAATATTTACAAAACATTACTATATACTTTATCCACAAAGATTCGATTGTAGACGTAGGTAAATATAGTTAAAGATAGTGGTGTGATAAAGAGCGAGATCTTATAATAAAGTTTATTTCCTTCGCATGATTAAATGATGAATAATTTCATTTATTTTATCACACCATGAAATAATAAACTTAAATTTTAAGAACTCCAAAGCTTCCAAAATTGTAGAAATTAATATTTTATTAAAACCATAAAATTAACAAAACACAATCGTCAAAATAGAATGAAAGATATATTCATAGTTAAAGATAAAAAAATTAATTAGGTACCTACGTACTATTTCTCTATTGATCTTGATCGAATTATCAATACTTATTTAATTTTAAAGATAGTTTTAACAAGTAGAATTTTAATATCACGAAAACAGTAGATAGTACAAGGAATAGTTATTTCCGTTGAGCTTAAAGCTTAGATAACTCCCATTCAGCATCGTTATTCGCGAGGGCAAAGTGGAATCGTCGAAATAAAGAATAACTCGCAGCTCGGAAGGCGGGCGCGGGGCACGTCTACACAAACATCCATTACGTTACTTACGCCCCCAGTCAAAACATCGAAACATGAAAATCATAAGACGAGACGTAGCTAGGCGAGCAACCGAAAAATTCAGACTATAATTATACAGCTACCCGATCTACCAGCCAATTTAAATTTACTGCGGACGCCGCACGTGTCCCACAAAATGAAATCCCACTACCGCGCGGTACACGCACGGAAAAAAAATACTAGAAGAATATACAGGCGCCACCCCTTCGGCGAGAGTGGCCGTTCTCTCGAACCACGCCCGCCTCGAGCGGCACTCGCGCGCCCTCCCTGTCTCGCCTGGCGGTCGTTCATCTGGCCGTCCTCGTCGGCTGCCTGGCGAGGCGGAAAAGCTGCGGGGCTGCGATCAGTACGCGTCAAGATATCGCGCGTGTTGGAGTGCCGCTGCTCCGCGTCTGACCGCGGTGTGTTTGTGCAGTGTCGTGTCAGGGGTGTCGAAGTGGCGGGATTCCTTGCCGCAGGACGGGGGGCACATGCCCCCTTCCACCAGCACCACATTGGTAAAAGTCAGTGTCTCGTGTCGATAAAGTAATTGAGAGAAAATTGAATTCTTTTTTCACGTGGTCTCATGACTGAACTTTGAATGTGATTAGCAGCAATGCCGGCGTGCGGAGGTTTTGTTTGTTTTTTTTTTATTTATTTACTTACTTAATATTTTTTTATTACTGTTTACTTACACAATCACAGACAGAAATTATAGGGTATTATTTACTTTTATGTCAAAATTTTTTGTTGATTATTTTTACTTAACATCATTTCCACTTTAAGATAGTAATCAATATATCATTATTTAGATTCATTAATGAAACAAATAATTCATTTACTTAACGAGGAGAGCATGCAAAATTGTATTTTACTTGAAAAGTGTAAGAAGTTTCTCTACCTACCTACCTTATTAAATATTTTTAATCATTTTGAATGAAGTTTTATCATAGTTAAAAGCAAACATATATTACAAATGCAGTTATGTTAGGATACATATGTAATATATAAAAGAAAAATGGCAGTAGGTTTGTGTTTTAGGCCTATGTTGACGGCGCTATAACTTTACTCGGAGTACTCGGAGAGCTTGCGAAATTTTCGCGGAAAAACTTGAAACTGTAGTAAATCTTTTAAATATTCGCTATATATTTTACTTAAAGCTTACATTATACTAAACAACATATCTTATTTTAAAAAAAATGTCATTAATTATTGGAATTAATAATTGAAATTTGCTCAATTAATTAACTCAAACAGTACAGTTGAATCGGCAATAATAAGTATTAATTATTACAAAAATTTAAGAAATAAATATCACTATATTGTACATTTATTAATAGTGAATATCTAAAGCATATTTTTTTACTTATGAAGCAAATAGCACACATAAAAATATTAAAAAAATTAAGTTACTTGAGTACCAATAGTTACCTACTTACCAACGAGGAGTTAAAATGTAAAAATAATTATTTAATTAATAAGAAATAGTACCTATAGACGAAAACTTTATTACAATTCAATTATTTTATTATATTTTTATAACATTATTTTTATAATAACAAACATATTTATTTAATATTAAAAGTATAGAACTTAAACTATATAATAAATTAAAAACATTAAGCGAAATAATTCACAAAAGTCAAAAATAAGTTTGATATTTTTATCATTTTATGTTGTCAAGGTGATAATAATTATAATGTTGACATTATAAGTATCACCGGGTGGATCACCTTACTAACATAGTAAGATGATCCACCCGTTTCCACTCGCTTTGACACATGGCTACCATCCCGCTACTCCTTGACTATTGTTTGACAGCCTGTCATGTCGAATAATGTACATTTCAAACGATGAAAGGATTATTAAAATCGTTTTTTTTTGGTTTAATTTCAAGAGTTTTTCTCAAATGAGACAAAAACTAGATTAACCTTTAAGTACCGACGTATGGTCTGACAGTCTGACAGACACTGCGATGTCGGTAAGTCTAGTTACATATTAGCGAAGACGTATCCCCTCGCGCTTTTTTCCACCCCTTGGGAAGTCGCCTGGAAAATATCCTGAAAAGTGGCTATGCTGGAACATGCGGTCGCGAGTGGTCTATCAGTTCACTAATCTGTACCTACTTACCTAACTTTTTTTAGATACGAATTTTTTCCAGATTATATCGTTTTTCTCTTTTATTTCCAATCAATAATAAAAATAGATAAGCCAAGTATTTCGTGGAATAAAACGGGCAGCCACTAATGCAAATAGGAGACTTAGTAAAGACATTTCGCTGGGTTCCCAAGTGTCAAAAAATAAATAAAAGCTATTCAGATGCATCACAATGATGAAGACAGTAAACCGGAAATTATACCATTAGTACTACAACCACACAGTGGGAGGTTTGACGAAATAGACATAAATTGTTTAATTTATAGCAGTAGTCGACGAACACGGCGTTAGTCAATGGTAATATTTTTTCGGATGTTAGACTTAAGCGCCATCACTTCAGCCTATCGCATTCCACTGCTGGACATAGACCTCCACAAGTTCGCGCCAAAAATGGCGTGAACTCATGTGTGTTGCACATAGTCACCACGATGGGCAGGCGGGTTGGTGACCGCAAGGCTGGCTTTGTCACACCGAAGACGCTGCTGCCCGTTTCGTCTTAAGCGCCATAGATACCAGTAATTTATAGATATTACACTCGCATAAAAAATAGAAGATAGATCTGTCCACTTTAAAAATTCTTGCTAGATCTCTGGTCGTTTCACAAATGTAGCGTCAGATTCTGAATGAGCATCTACCAAGAGAATTACTGATAAATAGAGTTCTTGGTTCTGATGTAACAGATAATGTAGGGAGAAGAAAATAAAACCGAGTGTATCAAACCAGAAATTTTTGTCACATTTATTTTTCAAAAGTAAAGCGTACGACTGCTTACAAATGTGACTCTACATGCCTACAATGCAACAAGCCTATAGGTATGCAATGACTTTTTGTACACTTTGATATAGTTCCACCAATTATTTGTTTGCTTAAATGAATTTAAAATTTTGATTGCTTATAGTTATTAATCTTTAAGAAAAAAGAATAGTCAAGAAAAAAATACATTTAGTTGATAAATAATAGTAATTAAAATAAAAGTGATCTTTTGCACCAAATTATTTGAGATTGTGTGATAAATCTTTATAATCAGTGATAAGAGTAAAATTTTCTGTATTTTGTCTTACTTATATCATAACTAGATATATAAACAATATATTGAATGAATATGGAGAAACGTGAAAAATTCATTACTGAGCTATGGTTGTGTACCCTGATCTCACGTCGGTATTTATGTACCTAATTAAAACGTCGGTACTTAAAGGTTACACAAAAAAATTAGTTTTGGATTTAGTTTTTACCTTTAGGTACTATTATTTTACTAGGATTTATACCTATGCCTCGGAGAGCACGTTAAGCCGTCGGTCCCTGTTGTTATCATGTACATAATTATATCCGCCAACCCGCATTGGAACAGCGTGGTGGATTAAGCTCTGATCCTTCTCTTATATGGGGAAAGAGGCCTATGCCCAACAGTGGGATATTACAGGCTGAAGCGACACCTATGACTACTTTATGATAAGGAAGCTAAGACGGTAAAACTTTCTTTAAGAATAAAGTAACTGTTTCTTACCGTATTTAACAAAAAAATTAGTTAAAAAATGTATTACTGATTAGGGAACCTTACAAAAGATAACAGCTAAACAGTATTGCTCCCAAGTTGTGTTGTATAGTATGTATAGTGGATATATATTTCTGTGGGAAGTAAGGTACCTAGTCAGAGTTCCTGGGGATACGCTGTTTTGACAGCAGAGGTAGAGTTAGCAACGCGTTTGTGATGCTCCTGTAATTGCAGGCGTGAATAGTCTACGGCAGGGGTATCAAACTCAATTTTGTAGAGGACCATAATTATCTTGAATTTAGATTGTAGTGTGCGCATTTTAAAACTTCCATAGAGGAATCGAGTGAAGTCATGATTCTTCTTTCTGTTAACACATTGCGATTCGGCCCGCGATGGGCCGAATCTTTGTCATCCCTGGGCTACGGTAACAGCTTATCATCAGAGTTCAGACAGACCTTACGCTTGTTTTTAATGGTATAAAAAGTGTCATTATTTTTTCTCCAATACCTACACTGTTATACATTACAATATTATAAAGAAGTAATACAGGCTATAAAAAGTAACTCTACGAGATTTGAAACAGTTGTCATAATTATCGAAATAAATCCAAGAAAATATCTTTTTTTAGGGTTCCGTACCCAAAGGGTAAAAACGGAACCCTATTACTAAGACTTCGCTGTCCGTCCGTCCGTCCGTCCGTCCGTCCGTCCGTCTGTCACCAGGCTGTATCTCAAGAACGGCGATAGCTAGGCAGTTGAAATTTTCACAAATTATGTATTTCTGTTGCTGCTATAACAACAAATACTAAAAACAAAATAAAATAAGTATTTAAGGGGGGCTCCCATACAACAAATGCGATTTAATGCCTATTTTTGCTCGATATCAATAAATGGTAACAGGTAGGCACTTGAAATTTTTACAAAATACTTAATTGTATATTTATTTTAATAATAAATAATAAAATTAAAATTAAAAAATGTTTAGGGGGCTCATACAACAAAAGTGACTTTTTTGCGGCTTTTTGCCCGATATTAAAATCAATGTACCTACTGTTGTTTACCTAGACAATGGTACGGAACCCTTCGTGCGCGAGTCCGACTCGCACTTGGCCGATTTTTTTTAACATGAAGATTACAGCTGAATACACAAGAGTAGTGTTGTGTTCCTGTGGTGAGAAGGTAGCCAGGGTTAAGGTGGACTTGCAATGGTTTTGGTATTGCAGCGGTCTATATCTAAGCTATGTTATTCACATACCATCAGGCGGTACGTACGCTTGTTTACCACGATACTACGATATCCATACAATTAATTTCTTTTATAGAACTTTAAAGACAATCTCTGCATCCGTTCGTTCTCAATTTAATTTCTTTTTCATCAGTAGGTACTTTGAACAGAGAACAGACCGAAAGGAAACTACATATAAATTGCTTGTATTTTATTATAATAGAGAAAAACTAGTTTGTTAGTTTTTGCTCTTTGAGTCCTCCAGAGAAATTGTTGTTGAAATTAAACCTTTTCTGTCAAGAATTAGGTACTTGGAGAGCATGGAATAAAATATCTTATAACTGTTTTTGTTGAAAATTATGCCTACTTGAACATATAAATATTCATTTGGTTATTAACTTATTATTTTATTTATAATATTATAAAAGTTTTTACTTCTGAAAATTATGTACCTATTATATTTCTGTTCAGTAGATATATTTAATTCAGGTACCTACTATAGTTGCCTTAGAAATTTGAACGAAATAATTTTCTCTTTCATATTGAATTTAGTTCGTATGTATTTATTGAAGGTTATTGCCTTATATAAATAAACAAATACCTTAAAACATCGTTAAACAACAGGTCGTCTGTTCCTATGGTGAGTAACTTAATGCTTGTTATAGGTAACAGCTGACTGCTATAGCTATTTTTTTTCATAAATATACAAATAATACACCTAGACTCAGGCGGGAATCGAACCTATAACCCTCGAAGCAGAAAGCAGAGTTACTATAAACTACGCCATCGGGCTAGTCAAAAAATAACATAAGTAGATATACAACAACAAAATATTAAACGCGAAACGTACCATATACAACATAAACTCAACAGCCCTGATCACAACATACGTTTTATGGCCTATACAAGCATGAGGAGTGAGCAAGATTCGAACCCGAGACTGCTAACACATAAAAGCCAGTTACTATGACTACTAGGCCGCACTGTCGCAGTATTTACTAAACATGTTTTAAATTATATTCACATATATTTATGCTTTATGCGTTTTTTAATCAAATAAAGGTTTATGTTGCTCTTTTGTACCTTCGTTTAATTCTAAAGTTTTAATAATTGAAAATAAATACATATACTGTATATTTCAAGCGTCTACGAGTACGTGCTGCCGTTATCAATATCGAGCAATAAACGAGCAAAAAAATCACGTTTGTTGTAGGCCTAAAAAATAATATTTATTTTATTCTGTTTTTAGTGGTAACAAAAATAAATTATCTGTAAAAATTTCAAATGTTTAACTATCACGGTTAATGAGATACAACCTGGTGAGAGACGGGCGGATGGACAGCGGCGTCTTAGTAATAGAGTCCCGTTTTACCCCTCGGTTACGGAACTCTAAAAAAAAGCGAACCCTTAACAATACTTGAGTGTGTATTAAAATATTATTTACAGTTTTTCGAACTTATTGTGATATTGTGGTTTCCTTTTTTAAAATCCTTAATTTTTTTGAAAAACAATGCAGTGATTAGTGTATTGCAGAGACACCTAATCCGGTCTATTCGTCACCGGAACCCAATTTTTGCTATTGTCTTAATAAGTGCCTTTTAGAACCGTTATTCTAGGAATTATCATTTTGAATACATATTTCAAGTTAAATATACAATCGTATGGATAGACTTGAAGTAACAGACTTGTATTGTTATTCTATTGTCCTAATTCTATTTAAAACTCAACTCTTATGCTTAAGTTATTATTTACAATTACTACTATAAAAGTTATAAGCTATTGTCATACACATAAATCATTTATAATCATGAGTAACAAATGTTGTTTTTATTTATTTCTTTTTCTGTGAAACTTCTATAAAATCGTTGTGATTTAAAACTCGATGAAAGGAAAATGCGTCACAATAAAGAAATCACTACATATTATATAACAAAGTCTCTTCCCGCTGTCTGTCTGTCTGTCTGTATGTATGCTTAAATTTTTAAAACTACGCAACGGATTTTGATGCGGGTTTCTTTAGTAGATAGAGTGATTCAAGAGGAAGGTTTTTATGTATAATATAGGATTAAGTTGGTAAGACAATGGGATAGTAGGTATTTTATATTCTAGGTAAAAAAAATCTCTCGTATAGGCTACTTTTCAGCAGTTTTACTTCACGTGAATTGCACACACACACAGTTTTTGTGTGGAAACAAACGGTATAACGGTTGTTTATAAAATGACAAACAAGATAATATTATTTAACTATAGTAAGTTAGTAACAGTTTCCATATTATATAACATATAACAAAGCTAAGAATATATGCTTAATATGAATAGTTCTATATTAAATAGTAATAATTACAATTACAATCATTAAAACAAATCGATTAATACCAAGAAAGAAAAGAAGTTCACTAAATAAGGGCCTTACGGAATAAAATATACATTACAATTAATAGTACATTTTTTTTTCTAGCTCTTAGTACCTACATTCAATGTGAAAAAAGATATATCTTTAATTTAGTATAATCTTAATTACCTATTATTATAGCATTGAGGTTACTATGCGATTCCTTGATTAAAACTTGTAGTAAAGGCAGTAAAATAAAAGGGCAGAGCTTTAAAGTAACTTCATAATATATTATATTGTATGATATATTGCGATTGACTGTTGAGCGGGCGGTTGCGGGTTCGATCCCCGCACACGACAACATTTGTATTGGCCATACAGATGTTTGCCGTAGTCTGGGTGTTTGTGCAGTCCTTGTGGGTCTCCCCACCGTGCCTCGGAGAGCACGTTAAGCCGTCGGTCCCGGTTGTTATCATGTACATCTGATAGCGATCGTTACTCATAGTAGGGAATATCCGCCAACCCGCATTGGAGCAGCGTGGTGGATTAAGCTCCGATCCTTCTCCTACATAGAGAAGAGGCCTATGCCCAACAGTGGGATATTACGGGCTGAATCGTGATCGTGATCGTGATCGCATGATATATTCTTTATGATATATTTCTTTTCGAACTGGTAGTAGACTCATGACGTTCAGTAAGAAATTGTAATAATTTTATGCTGAATAAAATATTTTGAATTTGAATATATAGCTCAAAAGAGATATAATATACATAATATACTACAGCTTACAATAAACTACATGTAACATACATTTTAACGGTTTTTTGTACGCGACTTATTATGTATCATCCTAAGAGGTAGAGGGGAGGTAACATTTTAACTAAGGGTAGGACACAGCAGGAGTGGTCTGGGGACGTACCTCGAACTTACAGAAGATCACAGCTAAATAATACTGCTTTCAAGCAGTGTTACGCTTTGTGGTGAGAAAGGTGATCAGAGCTCCTGGAGGGTATTGGGGGTAGGGTCGGCAACGCGCTGGCGATGCTTCTGGTGTTGCATGCGACTATAAGCTACGGTACTCGGTTACCGTTAGGTCAGCCGTACGCTTGTTTGCCGAACTAGTTGATTAAAAGAAAACATTCGCGACCATGGCGTCAGTAACGTGGCCAAAATATTGGGAGTATCACAATGATACTCACGGTAAGTCCCGTATAAGTAAAAGTGTAGATAGTGGCCGCGAAAGTATAAAAAATTAGGACACACATTTATTTATACTAGTGGTTGCAGTGGTCGAAATTCTACTATAATAAAAAAAATTAATGAAAAAAATAAATAAAGAACCTTTTTTTTATTTTTTTATTTATCTCCAGACTTTGACTTGTGTCAAATACATGGTAGTGTACGTGTGTGTGTATGTGCGAAATTTCATACTCTTCCGTCCGCGCAATTTTCGTAAAAAGGGGTACAAAGTTTTTGCTTCACGTAGATATTAACAGGATTAAAAATTTACATGAATTGTATGTTATTATTACCGTCAGTTCTTTTAAATGGTAGATTAAAATATCATCTTATGTAATATAATTATTTTAATCAGACTTGTCCATATAACCAAAAAAATATTATAGATTAAACGTATTATTTGGTTCACAAACAATTCACAATGTATTCTTATACTTACTTTAGAAATATGTTAAACTAGCTGACCCCGCAAACGTTGTTTTGCCATATATGTTATTAGCCCCCGCAAACCCCTCTTGTGGGCGGAATTTCGTAAAACTCGTTCTTAGCTGACCTCTACTCGGCAAAAGGAATATTCCTACCAAATTTCAAGTCTCTACGCCTTATGGTTCCAGAGATATCGTGATGAGTCACACTACACACACACACACTACAGCCTATCACAGTCCACTGTTGGACATATAGGCCAGTCAAATTGTACATTAAAATCGCAAATGGTCTGCTAGTTCTGCTTTTTTCATATGTTGTTAGGATCAGTACCAGTAGTGTAAATCCAGTTTTGCAACTTCGAAAGACCTGTGCTAACTTTGGGGCGCTCGAAAAACCACGAAATTTTGGCACTTGTTTCGGTTTTTTCACTATATCTTCCAAAGTATGCATTTTTAGAGAATACATGTAGGATATATTTTTAAAGTAGTTTAAATTAACTACAATTTGAGCCCAAAACCAGCTCTGTAGGTCAAATAGAAGCCGAGATACAGCTCTTCAAAAGTTGATCGTTTTTTCCGAAAAAGTAAAGTTTACAGTTTTGACCAACTTTGGACCCAAATTTCGGTGGGAAAGAACGAAATACGACGAACGTCGAATCAAAAGAGGTTGTAGTAAATTTCATTACCTTTAATTTAAGCACAAAACGGCGTCTATAGGCCCTATATTTCCCACCGATTGATTCGACGTTCGTCGTAGGATGAGTATTTCCCACCGAAATTTGGGTCCAAAGTTGATCAAAACTGTAAACTTCACTTTTTCGGAAAAAACGATCAACTTTTGAAGAGCTGTATCTCGGCTTCTATTTGACCTACAGAGCTGGTTTTAGGATTAAATTGTAGCTAATATAAACTACTTAAAAAATGTGTCCTACATGTATTCTCTAAAAATGCATACTTTAGAAGATATAGTGAAAAAACCGAAACAAGTGCGAAAATTTCGTGGTTTTTCGAGCGCCCCAAAGTTAGCACAGGTCTTTCGAAGTTGCAAAACTGGATTTACACTACTGGTACTGATCCTAACAATATATCAAAAAAGCAGAACTAGCAGACCATTTGCGATTTTAGCCCTTTTTTGTGTACGATTTGACTGGCCTAATAGGCCTCCACAAGCTCGCGCCCGACATTATGACGCGAACCCATGTGTTTTGCCCATAGTCACCACGCTGGGCAGGCGGGTTGGTGACCGCAGGGCTGGCTTTGTCACACCGAAGACGCTGCTGCCCGTCTTTGGCCTGTGTATTTCAAAGCCAGCATGGATGGTTATCCCGCCATCCGTCGGCTTTCTAAGTTCTAAGGTGGTAGTGGAACTGTGTTATCCCTTAGTCGCCTCTTACGACACCCACGGGAAAAGAGGGGGTGGTTACATTCTTTAGTGCCATAACCACACAGCACTATCGTGATGAGTCAATGGGTGGAAATCTCTTTTATATATATAGATAAACTCGTCTGTCTCGTCGGTCTCGTGATCAAGACATTCGCAGTCAATGTCGAAATATCGAGCTCCCCGAAGCGAAAATAATAAACATGGTAAATATCCCGTTATCGAATAATTTTCGTAATGTTAAATAAATGTTCTATAAAAGCTTAATGTTAATAAATAGTCTTATGTATGTGTATGTGTGTGTACCTATATGAATGAGTGTGTATTTGTATATAATACAAAGAAAAATATAAATTATTTTTGCTACATTATACCATAACAGCCTGTAAAATTCCGATTTTTTTGACAAAATTCTTTACTCCCATAAAGGGGACCTCTCTCTTGGAGGAGTAAAATTCGAGCTAAATTCGGCACATTGCTACTCTGCGGGTGGCGAATATATTACATATTTATGCAGATTTTAACACCACATTTTAGTTTACCGCTAAGTTACAGCGTTAGCATGCTAAGTTAGAGATTTGGAATACAGAAGTATTTGCCTAGATTTGGATCCAAAACTGTGTGGTATGGTTTCACGATATCTATTCCGCGTACCATCTCTGTTATTTTTTTGGAATTTACTTCTTGCCGTTATAAAGTAAATCTATATAAACGATTTAGCCTGTAACATTCGACTGCTGGGGATAGTCTTCTTTCCCCATGTAGGAGAAGGATCAGAGCTTAATCCATCACGCTGCGTCACTGCGGGCTGGCAGATATGTTCCCTACTATGATCGAGTAACAATCGCTATCAGGTGTATATGATAACAACCAGGACCGACAGTTTAACGTGCTCTGCGAAGTACGGCGAGGAGATCCAAAAGGACAGAGAATCAGACCGGAAAGAAATATTTGTACATATACAAATGTTCACCCCGAGCCGGATTCAAACCCGCAAACCGCCGGTGTTTAGGCGGGTACATGGCACACTTGCTAATATCTATATATATAAAAGAGTTACCCACCCATTGACTCATCACGATACCTCTGGAACCATAAGGCGTAGAGACTTGAATTTTGGTAGGAATATTCCTTTCGCTGAGTAGAGGTCAGCTAAGAACGGGTTTTACGAAATTCCAACCACAAGAGGGGGTTGCGGGGGTTAATAACATATACGGCAAAACAACGTTTGCGGGGTCAGCTAGTCTATATATATAAAAGAGATTTCCACCCATTGACTCATCACGATATCTCTGGAACCATAATGCGTAGAGACTTGAATTTTGGTAGGAATATTCCTTTCGCTGAGTAGAGGTCAGCTAAGAACGGATTTTACAAAATTCCACCCACAAGAGGCGGTTGCGGGGGTTAATAACATATATGGCAAAAAAACGTTTGCGGGGTCAGCTAGTATATCTATATACTTTTTATGGAAAGCAAAACTATTATAAGATTACAATGTATGCAACCATCTGTTGCGGTGAGATGTTAACTGCTCATACCACGCTTATTAGCGAGCCCGGATCCTTCGCAAATTAGTTCAGCGGTTTTTCCGTAATTGGAAGATAAACATTCAATTTTATTATATTTTCGCGCACAGTTTATACGAAGCAGGATAGGTTAAGCCTTAATAAATTTCTAAAAAAGGAATTTAAATTTTACGAGTTTTGTAAAATCTGTAATCTATAACATTTTAAAATACTACAGTTATTTGACAATTACACAAAAATATTCGCATGTGTTTGACACTTTTTTGCAAAATTAATCGTTTTTTTTATGAGTCCATCTCATACTTGAGTATGAAATTTTATTATTATTATTATTATTATTTTCAAATAGTAACAAAATATTAAGCACTGTGCTCTATTTTTGTTTGTACGTAGGTTTTTTATTCAACTATACCAACCTATTAATAGAAACAGTAATTTTTTTTAATGTTTGTTATTTATTTATTTTTTCGCAGTAAAAATTCGGAAAGACGGCCAGTTAATATGTACATATTTTTTAAAATCATAATTATATCACATTTTGATAATTTCATAGTACTAGTATCATGTGCTGGGCAGTGGGCACATTCACAGACCAGCGTAATCTCTAGACCAGTTAACTTCCCAAACAGTTCAAAAGATTAACATAATTTCCATAGTTTTAGTCGCGTAACTTCACCCTAATACTATTTACACATTTTAAACCAAGTATTTATTTTTATAATACATTATTAAGAAGGACTTAACATCTTAAATAGATTCTTGTTAAGTTATAAGCTTAACGCGGCTTAAGAAGCGTGACAGCGTAAAATTTTAACGTTTAAAAAATAACACGTAACCTCTGTGAATAGCCGTCAGAGATTCAAACGCAATGTATGAAATGGCGCGCGACCAATCGGACATACAGATTTGAATATGGTGTATAAAACCATGGTGACCTTCATAAATTTAACCAATAAATGTCACAACTTAAAATGAAAAAGAACATCGCTAAGCGTTTCATCTTTCTTTTATTTTACTTATTTTAAGTCGCTCAGTGTTGATTTGACGTTGAAATTCCGTTGTCAATTTTTGTTTTCGATTTTGTATAAGTAATTACCTATAATATTTATCCAAATAGTTTATTTAACTGTAGAGATACACATTACATAGAAGGAACAGTGATTCGCACACTAGGTAGATAATGCATGTGTCGTGGGATTCAATAAATTAATAATAAAAAATAAAGTTATAAGAACGTCGTCATTTTAAAAATGTCTAGCTCTATCTTTATCAAATGCTTAAATAAAAAGGCGTCACAGAAACCAATAAATAATATTATACTGCCAATACTATTTATGAGTAAGATTGTGAGGACGAACTGACATATGGATGTGGAATCGAATAATTTATCTTAGTAGTAGGTATACCTAGATGAAAGGTCAGAATAGCATATTTGCTGTTCTTCTATAGCTACTAAATTATATGGTGTATCACTACATTGTATAAAACAAAATCGCTTCCCGCTGTCTATATGCTTAGATCTATTTTGATACGGCTTTTTTAGTAAATAGAGTGATTACAGAGAAAGGTTTATATGTAGATATACCTAATACATGCATAATATAGTAGAGGAACACTGATAGTTTTAGAGGTTTCTAATGTGATGTCGTAAATAAATATAATTGTTTGCGCATATATCATAAAATATATTTATTTTATTTTATATTTTATATTTATTATCAGCATTGCACCCGCGTGAAGACGGGGCGGGTCGCTAGTTATGAATAAATTCTGTAAATCTGTGCCATAAATTTTTTAACCTGAAACTTAAATAAAACCAAACCTTGAGGAAAATAATTTGTTAGGTAATTTCGGTCTAATTTTTTTTATTAGATACATCTCGAAATGTAGGCAAATTATTTTATTGTACTTGATTAAACAAACACGTTTTTATTAAATCCACACGTACCTATGTATGTATCTAATCTTTTAATTTAATTTTGGCCTACTTCAAGAAGTCTGATTAGTTAGAAAATTGGTACAAGAGTCCAAGTTTACTGACCGAAAATAATTTCATAATTTCATACTATGATTCTTACTAGTATCATCAGGAAAAAAATAATTAAATTACTTAGAAAGTTTTATTTATTTATTTATACTTTATTGTACACCACAAAAATATTACAAGCAATGCATAAAAATAATTACAGACAGTGAAGTACAATGGGCGGACTTATGGCTAAATAGCGATTTCTTCCAGACAACCCAGAGAAAGAAAACCAGAAACCCAGAGAAGAGAAAGTTATGCGTATACCGCTAATAAGACGGTGGTAATAATGTAATTCTTCCTTATCAGCATACTAGATACCATTTTTTCTAGTGTTCTTTTTTAACTATATATTATTTAATATTAGGTATACACAATGAAATGAAAATGAAATACACATGATCTATATATATCAATATAAAACGAATTCCATGTATATCTATGTTAACTCAGCGACGTAAATACAAATTTAATTAAGTTAAATATATACTATATAACGGCGGAACGTAAATCACATTACATTATATTTACAAAGGCCTATGTACGCGGCCGGCAATAACGTATGCTAATAAAACTTTATTCAGCTAAGCTTTATCGATCGTAAAACACAATCCCATTATGCTTCAAGCTGTTATAGCTGGGTTTGCGATAAAGGAAAATATAGAAACATTTTCATATAATTTTATATCTATTTATATGTACTAGAGGTCGAAATTCGACCATAATTAAAGTTTTAAATTAAAGAAAACCAAATAATTATGAAAATAAAGAACCCTTTTTTTTAATTTTCAATTTGACAACAGACTAACAATAAACAAAAGGGTACCTATATATGCGTGTGTGCGTGTGGTAGTGTGTGTAATGCTTTTTTTTAATTAATTTCATATATTGTATTATATTTTATGTATAATTTAAAAAAAAAATATTAGCATTCTGCACTAGGTACTTCTCTATATAAACTATAAGTGTGCGAAATTTCATACTCCTACGTAGGCGCAATTTCCTTAAAAAGGGGTATCTACAAAGTTTTTGCTTCACAGATAACTAGCACACCCTGGCTCTTCGTACCGATATTTTTTTTCGTGAATACAAATATTTAAAAAAAAATTTAAGTTTATGTTTCATCTACGTGTTACTGCCGTACTTAGGTAAAAGGTAACCTTTTTTCGATGCTTTTGAAAATTTTTGACGTTATTACATTACTTTTAGCTTTATATTAGCTTAACCTGTATGTTTGTATGTAACCGAGTCCTTTGGACTTCATTTTTACCCACATCAAACGTTCAGATTTAATTTAAACTTAGTAGACTTATCGAGGACCGATAACAATAGGTACACTAATTTGATAAGATTATTCTTTTTTTTATTTATGTGTTTTTTATTTTTTAAAACTGTTATTTATTAGTGTATTATGTGACAATGGTAGGTATATTTGCCTGCAGGACGTGATAGGGCAGACCTATACACTTACCATCTAGGGTAAACTTATTTGCAGACCTAGTCACAGCGTTACAATGTTAACTTTGCCGGCAGGACGTGGCGAGGCAGGCGGCGCGATGGCGTGCGCCGGCTGCGAGAAGCCGATCCTGGACAAGTTCCTGCTGCACGTGCTGGAGCGCGCGTGGCACGCGGCGTGCGTTCGCTGTGCGGACTGCCGCGCGCCTCTCGCGGACAAGTGCTACTCCAGGGACAACAAGCTGTTCTGTAGGAACGATTTCTTTAGGTAAGTTTAATATCTATACTAATATATAAAGCTGAACAGTTTGTTTGTTTGTTTGTTTGTTTGTTTGTTTGAACGCGGTAATCTCTGGAACTACTGGGCCGATTTGAAAAATTCTTTCACTGTTAGATAGCCCATTTATCGAGGAAGGCTATAGGCTATGTATCATCACGCTAAGACCAATAGGAGCGGAGTCCACGCCGACGAAGTCGCGCGCAGAAGCTAGTATACTAGTAATAACCTAACTTAACAGTTATAACTAACTTGACAGTAAATACCTGGCTTAACTGAGCCGTTTTGAGCTGGTATGTGTAAATAGGGAAAGACGAAAGAGAGTTTTTCGGACAAAAAACAACAAAAAAATCACTGAGACCTATTCGAATATAATATCCTATATATATATATATATATATATATATATATATATATTAAAAAAAGTGTCGTATGTATAGGCATTGTTCCTATATATATATAGGAAAAATGCCTACATACGACACTTTTTGTTCAAAATATTTTTTTTTATTTATATACCTAACTACTTAAAATAAAATCGTTGTATAGTAAATGTCTAAAAGAGTTTAAAACATTCTGACGAAATTATTCTGTAAAAAGTGAAACTAATAGAAAAACTATTTAGTTTTTTTGTGGTAACACTAAATAGATCTTGTAACCAGTCACGTCTAGGTAAAGTCTATACCTAGTGTCTAAATTATTTGTAGTCATGATTTCGAAAATTTGTGATGAAAAATTACGAGAATTGTGTTTTTGTATGTATTATTTGTGTGAATTAAAATGTTAACCGGCAAATGCCTGTACATTGTGAGCTTTTTAGGTAAGACGAACTTAGGGATCTAGGGAACAAAAACAATTGTTTTTTTTTTGAAGTAAAACTTCTTTACGCACGCTTGACTTTGGGAGTAAGCTGGTGAATGCGTGACGAGAGTTACGCAAAGTGTGATCGTGCGAGGCTGCTGGACATAGGCCTCCACAAGTTCACGCTAAAAATGGCGCATTTTTATTTATATAGAATACTAGCTTCTGCGCGCGACTTCGTCGGCGTGGACTCCACTCCTATTGGTCTTAGCGTAATGATACATAGCCTATAGCCTTCCTCGATAATGGCTATCTAACACTGAAAGAATTTTTCAAATCGGCTCAGTAGTTCCAGAGATTACCGCATTCAAACAAACAAACAAACAAACTCTTCAGCTTTATATATTAGTATAGATTTATTTAAAAATGTATAAGATTTTATATCAGCCGGCTGTTACCTAAAACCAAGTATTAAGTTGCCTACCATAGGTACATAGGACCGTGTTTGTAGGTACCTACATGACATGTTGGATATACTTATGTACATTATTTTATTTTTTAATATACATAGAAGCACCTAGTACCTACTCACTTAGATAAAATTCTAGTCACACGACTTCATACATTTATAATTTTAAATATGAATTACGTAAAAAATATGTTTACAATTCTATTTTTGCAAGGAAGTAAGCAATTACAGCGAACGGTGTCAAGTTGATCTCAAGTTTGTGATAAACGATAAATGCAAGACAAATTTGTTCTCACATTATAAACAAGAGCAAAGAATTTAACATGTGAAAAAGATTTAATGAGATAAAATGTTAAACTTCACAGTATTATTAATTACGACAAAATAATTCAAGTAAAATTTCTAAGTTTAAATTAAGTAATGTCATAAATATTCAACATGTTACTTTTGTTTCTTTTTCATTAAAAAATGTATCGTTCCATTTATTTAAAAATGGCATAAAATAGTAGGTTATCAAGAAAGTAATTATTCAAATAGAGAACACAAAATGAATAACAGAACTGTTGTTAAGAGTGTTTGCCATTTAAAAATGAATTTTATCAATCGTACGAGTAAGTATCGAAACGTTCCATATAAATTTTATCATATAAGTAACTATTAAAGTTTAAATAATCTTAAAACACTTCTAGTTTAAAAACTTTTTGTTTATCTGTCGACTCGAATGTCTTCAGACAGGAACGGAATGTCAATTACTTGTCAAAATCTTGACGGTAATTATTTATTTAATAGATAATTTTGGTAAAATAGAGAATAAAATTAATCAAAAACGTTAAAGTTCTTCTTTTTAGTTTAATTGCAGTTTCTTTTTTCTTCAACTTCATTATGATTCCGATGCGTTAGCTGTGGTTAACACACGTGCTTTAGTTATCTTGGTGTTATTTTTCTGATTGTTTACAGTGTGAATAGTAGATTTTTGTGGGATTAGTGGTTATACTAACATTTTTTACTGTAGGTAAGTGTTTAGTTGTAATTATATTTAAGTTTAGTGTGTATATATTTAATTTTCAAAATGGATCTTGGTCGTCCTCCAGACCCACCAGATACAGGTGGTCCTACTCACGATCAAGATGCTATTATGTCTAAATCCTCTTCCTCTCATCAAATTACAAGAAAACATAAACTGTCTACTATTGACAGCAACTCCTCTTCTAAAAAAACTATGGTACATCCATCCACAGCTAGCCCGTCAGAACAATCACTGTACATCCACCCATCATTTTCCGAAGGCCCTAAAAGTTACTCTGATGATGACAAAGGTCCCTTCATTGTCCATGTTTCCCGTGAAACCCCAGACTCAGCCGCAGGAACTACTATTCGCGCTTTGAAATTCGGCCAATTCTTACACACACACAAAATTGCGTCAATTGTAAAAGATGGTGTAAAGAATGTAGGTAGGAACAAAATTTCTGTGGAGTTTGCTTCAGCTGAAGCAGCTAATGATTTTTTAAAAAACCCTATATTAGGAATGTGTAAGTTCAATGCTACGGTACCGACTTACAATGTAACACGAATGGGTCTTGTAAAGGGTATTCCAGTAGAGTGGTCAATGGACGAATTAGTTGAGTCATTAGAGCTCCCATCGGGCTGTGGTGCAATAATGAAAGCTCGAAGGCTGAACCGCAAACCATTCAGGAAGGCTCAGTTACTTGGGTTCCAACCCAGTCAGTGGTTCTAACTTTTAGAGGTCAAGTTCTCCCAAATAGAGTCTATTCCTTCCATAATTCCTTACCAGTGGAGACCTATAACCTACCTACCATCCAGTGCCTCAATTGCTGTCGTTTTGGCCACATTAAGACTCAATGCAGGTCAAAGCCAAGGTGCTACAAGTGTTCACAATCGCATACAGGCGAGTCATGTGACGTTCCTAAAGAAAAAGCGACATGTCTACATTGCTCTGGTAGACACTTTACAACCGAGAAGGACTGTCCTGAATACCTCCGCCAAATTAAAATTAAAATCGATATGTCCACGGATAGCATATCCTATATAGAAGCATCCTCTCGCTATCCTCCTGTTCGCCGGTCATATGCCGAGATGACAAAGGAAATGTTCACTCCCCCTGTATATATTCCCTCCTCCTCAACACAACCTCCTTCTTCACCTAATAGGTCCTATCGTAAAACGGTAACGCATTATCCTCGTCCCGTAGCCGCTCTAGGCAAAGGGTACGATAAACAAGCCCATCAATCCATTGTTGGTGACATCCCTTCCTCTCTCCCTAATGGTTGTGCACTGAACAACCCTCATACTTCCTTAACACCTTATAGTAGCAACCTATTAGAAAACCTTGTCCAAATGGTCATCAGTATTGTTACTACATGTAATAATATGTCCTTACCGCCCAACGTTGCCGCATCACTTGCTCAACTTTTCTCTGTCGTTAAAAATGGCCCCACTCAACTTCCTTCAATGGAACTGTAAGAGCATCCGCCCAAAAAAACATGAAATCCTATCCTTAATCAACCTGCATAATCCTTCCATTATTGCCATCTCTGAAACATGGTTGGTTCCAGGTTCTCGTTTTCGGGTTCCAGGTTTCTTCTGTTTGAGAGATGACAGAAGTGATGGGTATGCGGGTAGTGCCATCCTTATTCGGCATAAAATCCCCTTTTCCCAAATCCCCATATCCTCCTCCAGCCAGCACATCAATGCTGTTGCTGTTAGATCCTATAACATTTCCTTTTTATCTCTGTACATTCCTCACCCTAGTCCTTCCCTTATCCCTGAACTCCGTTCTATCTTTTCTTCTCTTCCTAGTCCTATCCTTGTCATGGGAGATTTTAACTCTCATCACACCTCCTGGGGATCCCACCATACTGATGGTTTTGCTCTCTTGTTGTTGGACATCTTTGACGAATTCAACTTTTGCATTCTCAATGATGGTTCACCAACTCGGAGAGTTTATCCTAATCAGAACCCCAAATCCGCGGTAGACCTTTCCTTAGCCTCCCCTTCCCTTGCTTCTATGTTGTCCTGGAAAGTCCTCCCATCCACTTTTGGCAGTGATCACTTCCCCATTATCCTTGCTATGCACTTACGTCCATCCCTGCCTTATAATCCTAACCCTATCCTTAAATTTAAGTAGAAATCTGTTAATTTCTCCCCATATGCTGAATCTGTTGATAGCATGATTGACGCCCTCCCTGATTCTCAAGATGATAGAAATATTTTAAATTGTTATGATCTTTTTATTAAGGCTATTTTAAATGCTGCTAATACCCATTTACCTAAAAAGCACCTCTCAAAAACACGTTTGCTTTCCACCCCCTGGTGGGATGAGGATTGCAAACGTCTTGCTGAACTAAGATCGGAAGCCGAAAAGGCATACTCCCTGAGCATGTGCCCTGACAACTTTATCAGGTATAAAAAATTGGATGCCAAGTTTAAACGCTTGGTTTCAAAAAAGAAAAAATTTGGTTGGATGCGTTTCTGTGAATCCCTTACTCCCCGCTCCCCTCCCCGTCTAGTTTGGAACCAACTTAAGAAATTTCGCCGCTCCCTTGCCTCGGATAGCCTATTCTATAATGATCCTTCTGTATGGCTTAATGATTTTGCAGACAAACTCGCTCCCCCATTTGTCCCTTGTGAGGACAGCATCCTTACTTCAATGCCAGCATCTATCTCGGATGACATGGATGCTCCCTTTTCTTTTTCTGAGCTTCAGTGTGCTCTTAATGGATTAAAAGATTCTACACCTGGGGAAGATGGCATTCCATACTCTTTTATCCAAAATTTAAATGATAAAGCAAAACATTGTTATCTCAACATAATTAACACCTTGTTTATGACAGGAACCGTCCCGCAATCATGGAAGTCTCAAATTATTATCTCAATATTAAAACAAGGTAAAAATCCCCTAGACAGTAATTCCTACCGTCCTATTGCTTTATCATCTACTCTGGCAAAAATTACTGAGCACCTTTTGAAAAATCGCCTGGAATGGATAGTGGAAAGTAGAAACATTCTGTCTCCCTCCCAATTTGGCTTCCGGAAGGGTTTTAGCACAACTGACAGTTTAAGTTTACTCACAACAGACATTCGATTAGCTTTTGCTAAGGGAGAATATCTTGTAGGCATTTTTCTGGACATGGCGTCTGCATACGATAGTGTCCTTCTTCCGATACTCAGGCAGAAAATGCACCAGCTGAGTATTCCGCCAAGAATGGTTCATTTTATATGTAGCATGCTATTTTGCAGAACAATATCTGTGAGACATCCACTATATGTGCTCCCTCCCAGATTTATCTGGAAGGGTCTCCCTCAAGGCTCTGTCCTCAGTCCCTTGCTCTATAGTATTTATACACATGATCTCGATATGTCTGTTGATAGCTTTTGTAACATTCTGCAGTATGCAGACGACATAGTTTTGTATTATAGTTCAGACTCAGTAGAAAATTTATCTTTTCGACTCAACTCTGCCTTGCACTATCTAGGCCAGTGGCTGTCTGACAATGGTTTATCCTTATCGGTAAACAAATGCCAGGCAGTCACCTTTACCAGAAAAAGAGTAGCCCCTGTCATTGATTTGTTTTATGAAGGTGAGCGCATCAACCTGGTGGACAAGGCCAAATTTCTTGGTATAATACTCGACAACAAATTGAACGGATTTTCCCACATAGAATATATTTCCAAAAAGTGTGAAAAATCACTTAATGTATTAAGAGCAGTATCAGGTGTATGGTGGGGTGCACATCCCTACTGCTTAAAATTAATTTATCATGCCCTTGTACGTAGTCATATGGATTATTGTCTGTTTGTTTTAGACCCTATTAGTAAATCGCTATCGCAAAAGTTAGACAAAATTCAATACAAAAGCCTACGGATTGTTCTAGGTGCCATGAAATCGTCGCCCACTAATGCCCTACAGGTTGAGTGTGTTGACCCTCCTTTGCCAATCAGAAGACAATTTTTAAGCGATCGCTTTGTCATAAAATCATTACAGTTGTCTTCCCACCCTCTTTGGCCTAAACTAAACAAGCTCTCCCAACTCTGCAACCCAAACCGGCCACGTTCCTACATATTAATCAGCTACACCAAATTTTCAAATCTCCCAAATCCTCTCTCAACCTTTTGTATCAATCCCTTATTCTCTACTTCTTTCAAAGCCCTTACCTACAATGTTCCCATCATCACAGATTTGGGTCTTAAAAAAGGCGATCCTGGTATAAAGTTCAAATTTCAAGAAATTCTTCATCAAAATTGGTCAAATCATCATCATATATATACCGATGCATCCAAACTTTCCCCGTCCAGCTGTGTTGGTGCTGCCTGCTGGATCCCTAAATTTAAAATTATTCTTCAATTTAAATGTCCCCCCGAAACATCTGTGTTTTCTGGTGAAGCCATTGCTATTCTAGAAGCCATCCTATTTGCCCTTTCCCATGACTTAGGACCGACGGTTATCTTTACTGACTCACTAAGTTGCCTCTTAGCCATTAAGGAAAATCCCTTTCGTAGCAAGTTGAAAATTTCTATTGTTTTTAAGATGAGAGGCTTTGCTCTCTTGTAGTCAAAAGGGTCTGCATATTCTGCTCGTCTGGATTCCAGGCCATTCTGGCATTGCAGGCAACAAGACAGCGGATTCATGTGCTAAAGCTGCAATCCAAACCGGTATCCTTGATCACTACAAAAACTCCTGCCAAGACCTTCGTTCCCTAGCCAAAACTCATATGGACAAGTCCTGGAATTTATCTTGGAGTTCATCAAAATTGGTAAAGGGTAAATTTTACTCAAATATACAACCAGACATCCCAAGACGCCCATGGTTTTCTCTTCATACACATGCTAGTCGCTGGGTTACATCTAGCATATGTCGCTTACGTCTTGGCCATGCGTGCACACCTGTTCATCTGGCCAAAATCAGAGTTCGCGACCACTCATTGTGTGAATGTGGCCTTGACGAAGGCACAGTTTCCCACATCCTGTTTTCCTGTCCTAAGCTCCTCCGTCCTATATACGACATCCTTCCCTCTGATATTCCCCGCCCTATAAATGTTCAATGTTTGTTAGTGTTGGTGTTTAGTCCTTACTGTACATTTTTGTGTAAATATTTTGAAATAAATAAAATTAAGTTGTAAATAAATCATGTGTCTGTCCTAGTGTAATTAGTTTAGTTACTAACAGCTGTAGTCTTAGTTTAACATTAAATGTTTGTGTTGTTTTAGGTTAAGGTATAACAAAGAAAGTCTGACTATTTAGCCTGTTTCCAAAATTAAATTGAGACTGTTATCTCAACCGCACCGATCAACCAATCTCCTTCGTGTGTTCTCCACTCTACGTCACATCGTCGGAATCAACCATGTTCCACTGGCACAACTGAAAGCCACTAAACTAATCAATCAATCAATCAACTGTCATCTCAACCGCACCGACCAACCAATCTCCTTCGTGTGTTCTCCACTCTACGTGACATTGGCGGAATCAACAGTGCTCCACTGGCACAACTGAAAGCCACTAAACCAATCAATCAATCAACTTCATTATATATAGCGGTCGACTTTTGAAGTAGTTGTGAACTAGTTGAAGGGTTGATAAGTAAAATTATGACAGTATTCTAATCTACGTATCGACCATCGACTCGAACTTTTTATTTAAATTATTAATCTTACATACTCTATGATTTAAATCAAGTTTTAGGTTTACCATTAAAATTAAAATTTACTATTTCTGCAAAACAGTAGGGTTTAATAAATAAGTTTGTTGTACTCATTTGCGAATGATTGTAGTAGCTAGCACCTTCGACACACTTTCTATGTTTATGTAGAATATAAAACACTACTTTATAAAAAAATGCCCATATCATTCCATTGTCGCTAGTCTGTGGTACCTAAGTATTATAGCGATATCTAGCAATTCTTTATACTTAATTTAATTTTTATATTACGGTAGAACAAAAAATGATGATGACTGGTATTATATGCCTTCTTATTTCTGGAGCTGCATAAAACTTAATAAAGACTGTTATTTCTTTTCGACTTCCGATCCAAACTAGTTTAGTTCGCTATTGTGCTAACGTGTTGGTATAATAATATTATATTACGTTATTATTAATGACAATGGCAGATCTGAAATTTTACTGGACATTGGATCAAATTCAGCAACAGTTTTATTACCAAATAAACACTATAAGAAAAAATGAGACACGTTCAATTGAACCAGAAACGATTAGTCAACACAAAAGAAAGAACCATAAAGAAATTGAACAGAAGTCACGAATGCAAACATATTGTCACTGAGCTTAGAAAAATCTAAATATAAAATATCCTGATGAAGATAAAAATTTACTAGAAAATGAAGATAATCAATATGAAATGGGAAACACTTTGCAACTTGGCGAATCATCATAATAATGTTATTAACATATCTCATTATTGATTTTCTGTATTATACCTAGGGGAGACCAGGGATGGACGTAACAATTTTCGGTTATTTCGTTATATCTCACACAACTTCTAGAATATCAAGATTCAAACCAATACAAATGATAGATTAGTGTTTCAGCTATCTTTAACCATCGCCTTAAATGCAAATTAAATAGGCATTTTTGAGAAAATTGAGCAAAAAAAATATGTGGCATCTGTTACAACCATCCCTAGGGGTAGGGTTGGTTGTAACAGTATCAGGGGATGGTTGTAACAATGCAAATAAACACAAAGTAACTTTCATAGTTAACATTATTATTTATCACAACACAACATTATTATTCTTATTTATTAATCAGCCTTTTAGGACTCACAATTATGTCACAATAATCAAAACTAATTATTAAACACTTCTGAAACAAAAAAAAAAAAAACTTCGAAAGTGGTCAACAATCTCAGTCAGACAAATAGTTATGACATATATAACTTCTTTCGTTATTAATGCACTCTTCATGAGCCCATTGATTACCATGACCCATTTTTAATTTGACCTGTTGTTTGCAAAAAATTCAAAACAGACTAGACAAAAACAATACTCGCCATCTGAATGATTATCAGTATCTTTTGTTATTCTAGTATCTTTTTTCGTCTTTTGTGCTATATTTCCTTTTCTTCCTTTTCTTACCTTTCCATTACTCTTCCTAGGTCCTACCTTTGGTAGGGGCTTAAGTTCATAGGGACTAAACGATATCATTGTAACTTCCTGGAAAGCAGCTGAAGAAGTAGATGGGATTTGTAAATTATGAGTTGATGTTGATGCCGATGTCAATACTGACACAATTACTTCTGAAACATGTAGTTGTTGGTGGGAAAGTTAATTCAGGAGGGGTCTTGGCAATAATGCTGAAGCTGGCAAAGGCGGTGAAGCTGACAAAGAGGTGAACCTACCCATGGTGGTGTTACTTATGGCAATGGTGAGCGTAACTCGCCCTGTACAGTCAGTAAATTATCAGTCGAAATTGCTTGATCTCGTGATGGTGGCGAACAGGACATTGCGCCAATCTGACGACTTTTGAAGGAATAGGGTCAGGTAAAGAAGCTGGAACATCTTCTAACGGTCGATCACTAACGGTGCTGGGCAAAAAGTCCACGTCTGTGAATATTTGCGGGTTGACGGGCCAAAATCCTGTGCAAGCAAAGCCTGCCTTTATTTTTCGGGATGAAAGTAACAAGTTGTTACTTTCATCCCGATCTATAAATTTTCCCGATTATGACAAACACGTGCTTATAGCCTACGAAAACTGTTATAAAAGTGCCATTCCGGATGCCAAAACATAAAGACGAATAGTTGTGCTATTTTACTCACAAATAACACACAAGCTAAAACATTACATAATAAAAACAATCACAGTTGAAAAAAACGGTCAAAATTTACTTTTTGCCTAATTTTTTGGCACCGACTCATTACGTCCACAACTTGGCGGCACAGCGCCGTAAGCGCAACTGAGGGAAGGGGGGATTCAAAATGCCGCATATTGCTAAAGTAGCCGTCTTTGTAACCAACATATTTTTTTCAAAAACTCATTTGTTACGTTCATCCCGTGTTACTTTCATACCTGGTCTCCCCTACTATGCATTCCCAAGGAGGGTTGATGTCAGGCAGGCGGCCGGTCGTAAAAAATAACATGCCAAATCACTTACAACATGAGTCTGAGGAAGAGGAGAACATGTTGTGCCGACCCTATATAAATAGGATAAGGGCAGGGAGATGATGACGGTAGAACAAAAAATAATTGCAAATTCTAAAATTTTATTCAATTCTAAAATGTACATAGTCTTTTAAAAAAAACTTAAACAAATCTGTTGATTTTAAAATGAACAGTCACAGTTGAGATATCATTCGTACAGGAACTTAAAAGATAAAACTTAAAAACTTTTCGACGTAAACTTTTTTGTTAAAACCGCAACCACGCAGTAATAACCATTATTAGCTATAACGCTTCTCCAAATATAACTAAAAAACTTATAATATTAGATTGTTAAATGATATGGCGCCAAAATGTTTAAAAAAAATAAGTAATTTTGTTTTGGGTCAGCGGAAAGCGGTTCACTCAGCTCAGCGCTTCCGCTCTTTAATACTTTAATTTCATTCATTATAAAAAAAAGACTTTTGTAATGTTTTTTCTAGAATTAGAACAGGGCACGATTTCGTGCTTTAAAAAAATATCACTTTATGAATTATTGCGTCATATTTTAATGACTACTCGCTTTTTGTTCGCGTGAATTACACAATTGTGAATCTTCTGCTTTTCCCCGTTACAATACAGCCTATGTATTATGTACATATGGTTAATATGTAGACGACGCGTCGGCAGAGCGTTGCACTGGCTGAACCAGAGTTTCAGCAGGTCGCGGGTTCGATCCTCGTTCACGGTGAACATTTGTATAGGCCATATAAGTCGTGGTCTGGGCGGTTGTGTATGCGTATTGTGTGTTTTTCTGGCCTACGACACACGTTACAATCCTACATATGTCTATTATACTACCTATGATTTGATATGTACTGTTTGTTTTCATAAAAAAAAAAAAATACTGGTGAAAGAATTTTTACATGGTTCCATAGTTTTTGGATTTACCGCGAAGTTTAAATAGAATAATAATTTTCATGATAGGGACACTCTAATATAATATATACATATCTATAGAGAAAGAGAAATAGAATTGAGTATACAATTCGGTACAACCACAATAAATATGTTATATTTACAAACAGACAGGGAAGAATCAGTATATATATATATACAAAATAAAGATAAAAATCGTTACAATATTTGAATATTAGATCAAATCATTGAATCATAATTAACTTGATATGCATATTTTTTGTTGAAGGATGCGGATGTCAAAAGCGTTGTGATTGCTACATTTTATCTTATACTAGCTTCTGCGCGCGACTTCGTCCCCGTGGAATAGGACCAATTCTTTCATACATGATTTGAGCGAAACTTTAACCGTTTACGCCGCGGAAGCTCTCAAAAGGAAAAAAACTCCGATTTTGTAACATTCTTCATTGGTGCTACTCTCCTATTGGTCTTAGCGTGATGATATATAGCCTATAGCCTTCCTCGATAAATGAGCTATCTAACACTGAAAGAATTTTTCAAATCGGACCAGTAGATCCTGAGATTAGCGCGTTCAAACAAACAAACAATCAAACAAACAAACTCTTCAGCTTTATTATATTAGTATAGATTTATATATAAAGAACAGAAGTAAATATGTTCGTGCGTGTACAGCTTCCATGTACACCTTTGTGCTGTTTTAGATATACCCTTTACTCTTTACATTAAATCATTATATAGAAATAAATTCTGTCTGGGTGTTTGTGCAGTCCTTGTGGGTCTCCTTACCTTGCTTCAGAGAGCACATTAAGCCGTTGTTGTTGGTTGTTATCATGTACACCTGATAGCGATCCTTACTCATAGTAGGGAATATATCCGCCAACCCGCATTGGAGCAGCGTGGTGGATTAAGCTCTGTTCCTTCTTCTCCATGGAGAAAGAGGCCTATGCCCATATTGCCCATATGGGATATTACATTTTCAATTTAACTCGATATTTTACGATGTAAATTATGACTATAAAGCAAACGTCTACCGAAAGCGAGGTATCGGGTATGATTGTTGGCTATTCAATGTTGTTCAAACACCTGAAACGTTTTTGTAGAGTTAAAAAGCTCTGTTTACGTTTTTCTACTCCTACTTTTATTCCACAGTTTAAATTATACTTAAAGGGTAAATAATTGAGGCAATAGGTATTAAGTGTAGGTAGGTAACTTGATGACTTCATTCAGTGATATTTCGACTTCCTATACTTAAATGACGTCATTTCCGTTTCCCGACATGACAATGTTTCTGTCTAATTGTAATAGTATTTTAAGAGGTATTGTTATGTAGTATTAATTTTTTTTATCAAACCCCACAATAAAATTTGCAAATATAGTATAGAGTCTAGCATTTTCCAAATTCTGTACAAGTTTACATTTTTCTGTAGAAAATACCTATACTTTTTTTTGTACAATCTATATAAAATTTTAAAAAAAGAAAACAGATTGTATCTATTAATCTAGATTCTAGACCTATTCTATTGGCTATACAAAACTACTCAATTCGATTTTCAATCTCGAACTATTTTAAAACAGGCGGCAATGTTCAAACTAACATGGCGGCTTGCCAGATTCGCGCCAAACGTAAATGTTTTATTCAAGCGGCCTCCGTCGTTTATGCAAATGACGCTGGTAATAATTCATCGTGATCATAAGATAATAAAAAATATTGCCGCCAATGTTTCACATGGCGAACCGCAACGTCCAATACTTGTTCTTACGACACTTATTGCTTTACTAGTCAATCTACACGGCTTTATTTGCTTTGACATTAGTTTTTCATATTATCCATTTATTTAACAAAGGGTGGATTTAGACCAAATGAACAAAGAGCTAGAGCTAGAACAAGAGCATTCTTTCTTGATCTTCGAACACTCGTATTCATAATATATTATATAACAACGAAAAAATGCTCTACGCCTGTTTACACTAAAAGAATTTGATAAGAATATGATGTAGTGGGGATAGAATAAGCATTCGCTCGTCTGATGTAAATTATCGACCATAACAGTCAATGATAATTTTCTAACATGTTTTCAATCGACTTGAAAAACAGGCTGAGTTCTCAATTTGTGTATTTGTTTTATGTTTGTTACTTTAGGACTTGATGAACCACTAGGAAAAATTATTTTTCGAATTTGGATAACTTTCCGTTTTTTTCTTAGAACCTGAAGTAGACTATTCGCCATGAGGATTAAATTGGAAATGAAATTTTTATTGGCTAACTTCATTTGTCATTAAAATCAGTTTATTTGAAATATATTTTTTAGAATATGATGTGATTGATTTTGTTATTATTAAAACTTTTATAGCGATTTTTTTCAGGTCATCTTTGTTATATTATTCTCAAACTCTACATAGAGTTGTTGTAAAAATATTGTATAACGGTAGGAAAACTTTGTTTTTCCCTTCTGCACTTTCGGTCTAAATCTAATCCGGGTCTTTTGAGCTTCCCTAATCCTACCCTAATCACCCGAGTACTGGAATTTGACCGAATGCAACCCTTTTTATAAACGACGTAACAGTGACTACGCAGTTTCAAAACATAACACGGTTAGTATAATTGTTACACGTTTATTTCATTTATTATGGTATAACTTTGAATTAAAGTAAACAAAATTTTCAAAATGAATTTATGATAGGGTACGAAATAAGATGATAAAAAGTCACAGTTTATTGAACAACCATTATAAAATAATTAGACATCTGTATATAATTTTTAAAACATTGACAAAATTAAGTTCAAATAACAAAACGTAATACAAAATATTAAATGATTGAAGCTATGTAGAACTAGAATCATTCAGACTAGATAGATTTTTATTTTTATTTTATATAACTAGGTCGGCAAACAAGCGTACGGCTAACCTGATGATAAGCGATTACCGTCGATTATGCAACACCAGAAGCATCGCAAGCGCGTTGCCGACCCTATCCCTAATTCCCCCCAGGAGCTCTGGCCACTTTACTCACCAACAGGAACACAACACTGCTTGAAATCAGTATTATTTAGCTGTGGTCTTCTTTAAGCTCGTGGTACTACCCAGTCGGGTTGCTTTATATTTCAAACGGGCAATTTACTGCTGTGATCTACCTCAGTTAGATTATACGAGTATACCTACTCGTATACAGATGATTTGATACTTTGTTTGCTTGTAATGAATAAACTTTAAAACACACCGATTTGAAAAATTCTTTCACCAGGAAAATGCTACGTTATCACTGTGTGACATAAGGCTATATTTTTATGAGACAAAAATGTGTGTGTATCAGTTCCGACACACAACTAGAATTTAGTCCTTTAGAATTTATTTTATTGCCATGATATTCTAAAATACATTTATTTCGTTCTCGTTAGACACGTTGCTCCGTAAAATGTCACTATTAGCTTTAGTGTTTGAGACAATTTCACTTCCATATTTTTGAAGTGAACCTTCTTTAGGCACTTGCGGGTAAAATTTTTACGGATGAAACGTCACGAAGATGTGCAACATTTTGTTGCAACGTTTTTGTCGAACAAGAAATCTAAAGCTTTAGATTTGTACAAATATAAACGGGACTTAAAAATAAATTTGCCAAAGATGTTTCACTTTTGACACGTGTACTTTGTACGCACATTTTTTCATACTACGGGCGCCATATTGTTTTTGAAGTTGTAAACTCAAAAGAACGGAATAGTCTCAAACGTCTAAGGCCTCGTTTACGGAGACGCGGAGCGTAGTGCGTAGCGTGTGGCGTGGCGGAACGCACTAAATTCAAACGTAGGGCGTTGTATGAGTGCGTTTACGGAGAAGCGATTTTACACGCGTTCATTTTCATATATTTTGACACACGCGATAAGCTACGCCACACGCTACACACTACGCTCCGCGTCTCCGTAAACGAGGCCTCAATCGTGTAATCAACGGCAGGCAAACCCGCGAGCGTAGAGCTAGTAATTAATGAAACAGGTGGTCGAATGGTCGACCGGTTGCGTGTTAGACGATGACCGTCTGTCGTCACGATCAGCCAAAACACGATATTTCCAATTCGACCCAAAACTCAGATCATTACTCACAAATCAAGCGGGCACCGTTATCACATAATTTTAAAATTTTAATAGCTGTCATAACCGCTTACCTGTTTAGAACTCTTTCGTTGCTATACGAACTCGTGAACGCGGGTTTATCTGTGTATATTTATATTACTTATTTTTATCGTCTAGACGAATACGCTTCAGCCTGTAATAACCCACTGCTGGGCATAGGCCTCTTTCCTCATGTAGGAGAAGGATCAGAGCTTAATCCACCACGTTGTTCCAATGCGGGTTGGCTGATATATTACCTACTATGAAGTACCTAACGATCGTTTTAAGGTGTACATGATAACAACCGGGACCGACGGCTTAACGTGCTCTCCGAGGCACGGTGGGGAGACCCATAAGGACTGCACAAACACCCAGACCACGGCAA
Source organism: Melitaea athalia (assembly GCA_905220545.2). NCBI lineage: Eukaryota > Metazoa > Arthropoda > Insecta > Lepidoptera > Nymphalidae > Melitaea > Melitaea athalia. Next base: position 14,779,286 of record HG992196.1, read on the forward strand.
ACATCTGTATGACCTATACAAATGTTTGTCATGTGCGGGGATCGAACCCGCAACCGCCAGCGCAACAGCCACAAACCAGTGCTGTTACCGTTGCGCCAACGCGTCTATTCGAATGACTGCACTAATTTTGAAAATTCTTTTTTGTGTTCGTCATTATCAGAACAAGGTCAGGCGTAACGATCTGCTTGTATTTAATAATTAATTATTTATTATATAAAAAAAATTAAGGGACATCTAAGGAATGCTTTTGCAATTACGAGTAATACTAAAATGAGCTAAAGTTATTTTTTTAATTTACCACAAAAAAAGAGGGACCTGTTTTTTGTTCGACGTGTCTGTCTGTGTATTTGAGTGCTTTTTCTTAGCTTCTACGAATGTAGCGATTTTATTGCGGTTTTCTTGTTTGACAGCTGACGTGGTCGAGATGGTTCATAGTCATGATTTATTAGTATTCGTTCAAGAGTTTAATGATAAAAGGTACCTTATTTTATACTTGATATTATAGTCGACACTTATTCTTAATATATGAATTACTAAGGTACTTTTAAGTAAGTGAGCTTTTAACTTAGATAGGGTACAGTAGGAAACCTGGAGCAGCCTAACTGGAGATGTACCTCGACCTTACAGAAGATCACAGCTAAATGGCATTGCTTTCAAACAGTGTTGTGTTCCTGTGGTGAGTAAGATGACCAGAGCTCTTGGGGGGAGGAGATTGGAGTAGGGTTAACAACGCGCTTGCGATGCTTCTGGTGTTGCAGGCGTCTATAGGCTACAGTAATCGCTTACCATAAATGTATAAAAAAGTAAGTAAAAAAGCCAACATATACCTAAATTGTATTATTTGACTTTCTAGTGCCTTTATCTTGTCTCCGGTTTTGCTAAAATTTATGATTCTATATTTATAGTTAACTATAGTATGTAAAACATAGCTTGATCTCTGGGACAGCTGTCAGTAATATGAAGTTCTGAATTTAACAGTGCGGAGAAACGTACCAGTCAATGTCATACTTTATGGGAATGCTGTAATTAGCTCAGCATACCCTTAAAGTATGACATTGACTGGTACGTTTGTCCTCACTGTTAAATTCAGAACTTCATAAGCGCAATGTTACTGACAGCTGTCCCAGAGATCAAGCTATATTTTTTTTAGTATAGTCAATCAAATATCAAGCGAATACTATCAAGACAGAAACATGTCAACATGTGATATATGTTATGCTAAATAAGTATTTAGCATAACATATATCTCGACATCATGACATTATCGCGTCGATTCGAAAGGCGTATAAATAATAACGTAAATATTTTATTATTATAACATATTTTTGCTATAATTTAAAATATTATACATTAATAAATTGTATAATTTTTAACGTTTTATTTGATATAATTGCATCGTAAAGTATAGTATTTTAATATGTTAAAATTAAACATTTAAAAGATCAAAAAAATTACATTTTAGAATTTATCTTTGTATTTTTTTTTGGAATTCATTTGACCTTGTTCTAAAATATGTGGTCGATCTTTATCTAAAATTGACGGATCTATAAAGAGTGGCGTAGTTCGTTATATTTTAAGAATCCTATAAATTATATTATATTGAATAATTTGCAATATTAGCAGATAAATAATATTGAATAATCTGTAGAATTAGCATTTATTAAATCAGGGCACAGTGGTAAATTACCTTGCCTGAGTCTGGATGCTATGTGGATTTATATAAAAGTATATATTATTTCCATTTATATTCATCGAAAAAAAAATGCGGGCGTAGATAGTACCTACACGTCAAAAGTTAAACTTTCTTGGCAAACTAATTAAAACAAAAATAATAAAAAAAAAACGAATTTAAAATACAAAAAAAAAAAAAAACTGAAAAAAAAACAAAAAGTCAACGTCACACGGTGTTCCCAGGCGGTCACCTATCCAAGTACTGACCGTCCCTGACGTTGCGTTGGCGGTCGCTCAAATTTTATTCCTCATGCGCCTAAAGAAGCTTCACTTCAAAAGAATTTAGGTATAGCAGTCGGCTGTTACCTATAACACAAACATTATTTGCTTGCCTTAGGAATAGACAACCGTGTGTGAATGTTATAAAAAAAATAATACCAAATTTGTGAGTATATCTCATCACAGCGAGCTACCGAATACCGCTTCCGGGCGGTGGCCAACGTTATAAAAAGAAATAATCTTAAGCATTTGCATTTTATTTTTTCCTCTGCATCTTAACGAATGTGAATATGTAATAACCTGTCGATACTTCCATGTATACGTATATCATCCTATTTGCGTTTACGATGAATATTTCATCATGGATCCCTATAAAATGTAGACGTTCGAGTTTTTTTTTTTTTTTTTTACTGATCTAACATATTTAACGCGATAGTTATAATTTTTTTACAAGTACGACATTGTATGTTAGCTCAGAACTTTTGACTGGGTGGACCGATTTCGATCAATTTTGTTTTAATTGAAAGGTGTTGCGTGTCATGTGGTCCCATTTTAATTTGATTGAGATCTGACAAGTACTTTTAGAGTTATATCTAATAATGCGTATTTACGTGACTACTTTTTCGTCGACCTACGTTATATTATACCGCATAACTTTTTACTCGGTGTACCGATTTCGATGATTCTTACTTTAGTCGAAAGCTAATACTTGTCTTGTAGTCTTGTTTAAATTAGATCGAAAACTGATCACAACTTTTTGAGTAATCTTTACTAGCGCGTATTTACTTGACTATTTTTTCGTCTTATTACGTTGTATTACTTGTCGATGTAATTGAAGTCGGTTTTTTTTCGTTTGCGAGCAAACACAATTATGTCATGAACATATCAGTCTTTTTCTAATTTCATTTTATACAAACCTTGTCGAAGACAAAAAAAAAATCAAATTTGCTGCAGTCGTTTGGAAGTTATACGTACATACGTTTCGGCGATTCTTTTTTATACAAAAACGTTTCTAAAGTCATATATTGACTTATAAATAATAATAATAACAAATTGAAAAGGTAGTAAATAATATTAATAAAAGATAACTCATTGCTATTTACGTCTTTCTTATGTTGTTACTTGTATATAGATTTGTATGAAGAAATATTATTTCACGCAAAAGTGGGTCTGTATTTATACATGTCATAAAACAAACAACAAACCATACAAACCATACAAAACATTCCATACAAATAATAAAATTTATGCTCAATAGTAGTAAGATTTATAAGTGCTTAAAATTAAAGCCAAATTTATTTTCCAGGCGTTACGGAACGAAGTGCAGTGGCTGCGGGCACGGCATATCACCCTCTGACCTCGTGAGGAAAGCGCGGGAGAAGGTGTTCCACCTCAACTGTTTCACATGCCTCGTCTGCAGGAAGCAGCTGTCCACGGGCGAAGAGTTATACGTCCTAGACGACAACAAGTTTATATGCAAAGAGGATTACCTAGCCGGAAAGGCGCCAACGCATTGTAAGTACCAACCTAAAATAAAACCAACCATTCAAAAATGTAAATCTTTGACACCTAAATTTTTATGTCCCCATAAAAAAGTCACGAAAGCAATTAAAAATGGTAACACCGATGTGCCCCATAAAATTATGTAAATGATTCGGAGCTCACATTTAGAACTTTACATAATTGGTTACGTAATAGGTGCAATAATTAATGATTAAGGAACATATAATAGAAAGTAAGGCAATAGCGACCACACAAACTTGTCGCAAAAATAGAATACGTCAACAGCTAGATTGCTTCGAAATTGCTTCTACGCTTGCTAACTGAGCTTTATTTACGTAAGTCCAATCAAACATCGACACACGGTGTCACGTTTGCAATAGGAGGCATTGTGGTCGTTAAAAAAAATAAATTAGGTCTTTTATTGTCCTCGCCTCGAAACGGACCCGATCGATGTAGAATAATTACTTTTCTAAAACACGACCAAGTCGCCTTCAATTTCTGAACGTGACATGTGAGAATTGCATTCTTGGTTTAAAACACTTTTTTATTATTATTTAAGAACGTATCGCAACAATAAAACTCACGGAGCACCCATTTCGAAATCGGATTTTTCGATCAATACGAAGCGTAACCGAAACCGAGAGAAAAAAAGAAACAAAAAGATCAAAGCCCTGGACAGAAATCCAACCGCATTACACATTAGCTACGTCTCCACGCGGTAGTGGCGTAGACATCTTGTTTTTTATTTTTTACTAACTGTTTTGTCGAAGGCAACGGTATCAAAAAAAGTGACGGATCGTAGACAGCACGCGAGAAATGTTGGTAAAAGGAAATTTAAATACATAGGACCGTTGTATAAATATTTTGATTGGGGGTGAGATACCAACCCCTTTTAGGAAATTAAAAAGGTCGGATAAGGAGATGGTAGTCGTTACATTTTGATATTTATAATTAATGCATAACAAATTGTATGTCTTACGATAACGTCAATAAGGTTCTGGTCCGGATTGACTGGTTTTAGACGGGTAATTAATATGTATCCCGTTTTAATTTATTCTCTTTGCGCTACTTTATCGGCTTTTCACGTAATTAAAGTAATGTAGTATTCAATTTCTATCAAAACATTTTAAAATTTATCGATACTTTTTTTAATTTATTTCTCTTTACACATTCTGCTTATAATTTTTTTTAATGTTTCAAAACTAATCGATATTCTATTTTCAAATAATGATTTTTTATAATACGAGTAGTCTATAAAAATCAAAGAGAGGAAAGAGGTTATTCTATAGGGTAGATGTTGTTTACTCGCGTCTACCCACAACATGTGCACGCCCGCGGCGCCGGCTGTTTGCTCAGGGTAATTGTGTTTAGACATTGTTACTGGAATAATACTCGCAAATAAACAGCCGACGGTTTGTGTATCACATGATAAAATATTAAATTACTCTTAAAAACTATAATTTTGTGTATAACAACTTATTATAGTAGGTATGGAAAATTATAAAATGATTTCTTAAAAATTTATCTAAAAATAGTTATTTTTTTTATTTCGTAAAAACGCTTTTCTATTTCGTAGTTAAAAAAAACTGTTTATCTGGTTCATAACAACACGAAAATGTGAAAATATTTTAATTAAAAGGTTTTATAGATCCAAAAATTAGTCAAAATCAAAGTGGAATCAAACTATGTATTTCGTAAATTGATAAAAAAATCTATATATGGATTAGAAAATTTTGTCTACAAAGAAATATTATTAATATTAATTATAAATATTCCGTTATCATGTCAAAGTTATGAATTAAGGAGATAAGGACAGATAACATCGCTGCCTCCCTCTCGGGTGCAGCGAGCTGATACAGATAATATATGATATAGCAAACAAGGAATCGCTTCCACTGGTTGCACTAAGCCGTGAAGGAGATTAGAACCCCTCGAGGGTTAAGGAGCTTACGCGGTTATTGATACACGATGTAGTTTTGTTTATAACGTATTTTTAATCTGTGAGACAGTTTTTTTAAATTAAAAAAAAAATCGTATGTGTGTACCTACTCTACAATCTGATCCAATATTTTTCAAATTGAAAAGGATTATAAAATAGTTGCTAATTTTTTTTGTGGCATAATGAAAAATATTATTTAACCGGTTTATTGACAGAGAAACAAAATTTCCAGACACAATATCCATTGATTAGAGAATAAGTTTTAATACTTTTGGCACCATCTAAATTTAACACTACAATTTAATTAATTTTGTACTAAAATTTGTAAGTAAGTAAGCATAGGACACAACGCAATTGTAAATATAATCAACTTATCGAATATAAATTTAAAAATAAAATGAGTAAATACATAAATATTTCATGTCTAATTTAAAAAATTATTTCCAAAATAATATGTACCAGGCTAGCATGAAAAAGAAGCGTTAGAGCGCAACAAGGCTAAACAAAAACATATCCACTCCCCATATCGGTTGCAAGGTAAACAGCCGGGAGCGTGGACTATGGGTATTTGCAAGATGTTACCCCATGTCATGGTTATACCACTTATAATAAAAAGCCATATTTGTATACTTGGAATAATAAAATTTTATGACAAATGAATAAAAATAGTTATAATTTATATTTAAAGAAGTAATGGAAAAAAATAATTATATTATCCTACTTAAGTTAATTTTTCCCGTTTAAAACTAAAATTAGGTAATACTTAAAAAATATTTTAATATCAGTTGTAATCCACTATAAGCTTAAAATTAGTTTTTAATTGAATCTTTTTTTAGAATTGAAAAAAAATTGAAATAATCGTGGGAATAATCTTGTCTACTAGCGATAATGTTGGCGAACATACATAGATATATCTACTGTTTTAATTGAGAAAAGACTAATTTACTAACGATATAGCCATAGATTATATTTTATATTTTTTATTTACAGTCAATTTGTTTTTTAATTTACAATCCTTGGTCTGTAATAAAGTATATTTCATTTACTTACTTATTAATTAATCTTTACAAAACTAGTATAAATAACTACAAATAGTTAAGTAGGTACTACCTACGGGCTACGCCTGCGTTTGATTGATAAGTTGCTTTTATTTTCCATCAAAATACAAATTACTTAGTTATTTAGTAAAAAAAAAAAAACAACCGTGCGAGATTTTTTTGTTGTTTGATTTGTCATTTTTGAATCCCATCAAATATGTTGATATTTATTAGGAACTGAGGTAGGGCAGAGCAGGTAATAACCTGCTCAAAATCTGAAGCAGCCCGACTGGGGAAGTACTTCAACCTTACAGAATATCACAGCTAAATAATATTGCTTTCAAGCACTATTGTGTTCCTGTTGTGAGTAAGGCGACCAGAGCTCCTAGGGAGGATTGCTTGCGACGCTTTTGGTGTTGCAGGCGTCTATAAGCTACGGTAATTGCTTACCATCAGGTGAGCCGTACGCTTGTTCGCCGACCTAGTTGTATATAATAAAAAATTTAGTTAAGATGGAACATTTTAGTATAAAATATGTTTCTTTATATAACAAAATTGAAATCGGTCCAGAATTTTAATTGTCAATTATATACAAACGAATCTTCCTTCTCTACATTATTAGTACCTAACTACTTTGCTGCCGTTGTTTTGAACTTCATTATAATCCACGATTGAAGTAAAATACTATACCAGTAAAAGTATTCACGAACTACGTCTAACACGAATGTCAACTCGACAAAAAAAGTATAAAACACGAAATTACAGACGTAAACAAAACCATTGAACCGCAAATATTTTTGACGACGATGTGAAATAGTCCTTATTCCGTTGCATTAAGAGTGTAGATAAGCTATAGAATTGTAGCTATGTGGAGTCACGTTGAGACCCGGACGGCGTGGAATGGAGGAGTCTGATAGAATCCTATTTCGTCCCACCCCCATTGGAGGTTAGGTGGCCCTGTATCCGATGGATCGAGTTAATAACATTGGCGCGAATGACGATTCAAAACCCGGTATTAATATTTGCGATGCTGAATAAGAATTTGTGGTAATACGAATATTATATGATTGTTAAAAATATTTTTTTTTTAACTTAAGAATTTCATTACATTGTGCAGAAAAATAACACATATGCAGGTAAAATATTTTTAAGACAGAAGAATCGTTTTGTACTTTATGTGGTCTTCAATTTTAACGCAAGGATTGATAATTGAACGTACAAGTATTATTGAGTAAAATTTTATTTTACGGCTCGATTTTCGAAGCGAATTTTTCTTTATACGCTAGAGCTCGGCTCTCACCTAACACCGGGCACTGCTATCCAGCCTGTCTGCCATTAATTTTTATTTATCGTTAAAACGATCGATAGGTAGCGTGCTCGTAAAATTGCTGTAGTAAACGTTTATGTTTGAGTTTTATGATGTTTTAATGCAGCGTTTTTGAAAGCGCGTGAGTCCGGAGTTTCTATTTTATATGGACTCGGAATTACAGACAGTAAAACATGTATTATGATGCGCTCGTTGTACTGTGTACAGTGTACGAACTCGTCTAGACATCCAGCAGATTGATATGTAATTCGTAAGATTCACCAAAAAATTTACACACAACGACCTAATATCTAATTCTCGAAAGAACAAATCAAGGAAATCACCAACATTTACGACGTTTAGCGGACTACAGTCGAGTGTATTAAACCTCGGCGATCAAGTAACAATCAAATCAGTAAAAAAAACTAATCGATCAACGATTTACAGCGTCGGGAGCGTACCCCGAAGGCAAATTATCGATAATCGACAGACTAACCAAATAGCCGGTGTCGATACAAGTTATCGACAATAATCGTTATAATCGCTAGTGCCGCGCGATTGTTGCCGGTCGCTATTATGGGACGTGCGCTGCGTTTTAAAACATAACCATTATCTTTGAACTCTCGCATTTTGTCTTTAGAAGGAGCTCGCTTCGAAACTAATGCAACAGACGAGCTCCATTTATAACGGTCTTCTGGATAACTTTTTTGTGTACGCTTATTATTGAAATTATTACTTATTAAATGTAATTGTCGGCGACTATTCGATGGCTAAAGTCGAACGTTTAGCGTAATTTGGTCGGTTTGATGTTTAGGGGCTATGAGTAATTATTAGTTGTCAAACTGTGGGGTCGGGTTTAATCGCAGTTAAAGAACCCATTAGGAAAGTATTAATGAACTATATTTTGAAGGAAACAGTACGTTCTATAAAATAAATTAAAGTTGTAATTAGCTCGTAAAGCTGTCGGTCCTAGTTGTTACTCATAATAGAAAATATATTATGCGCCAACCCGCAGTGCAGCAGCGTGGTGTATTAAGCTCTGATTCTTCTCCTACATGGAGAAAGAGGCCTATACCTAGCAGTTGGATATTACAGACTGAATCGTCGCCATTCACTACAAACTTTTAAAAAAATGTATTTGAACTTGAGTAGATTTATGAAAAAGTATTTTATTAAAGATTAAAAATTTGTACTACAAATCAATAGTAGTTGAATGATAAAAAATTCTAAGTAACCTAATGTATAATATTCTTTAATAATTTCAGAATATTACATGTCTGTAATGGCACTCGTGTTTCGCTTTACGTGTCGTTGCGAATAATTTCTTTCTTTTTATTTTATTTTTGAAATTATTTTTTCGTTTGCGACGGTATTGTGCGCGGGTAAGTGGCGTGAAATTGACGGTTGGCCAGTGTTTGCCTGCATATGATCTGTACACTTAAATAAGAGTCATGGAAATTAATATACAGTACATATGGAGGTATATTGGAGATAATTATGTTTTATGTTGTTTTTTTTTTATTTATAAAACTAGCATAGCTTAGACTCTGTCCTATCTGGCGAACTGTTTGACGTGTAAAATAAAAACAACTGACTAGCTCGTTGGCGCAGTTTGTAGTGACTCTGCTTTCTGCTCTGCGGGTTGCGGGTTCGATTCTCGTCCGAGTCTGGGTGTAGTATTTGTATTTATGTATGAAATATTTCTATGTATATTTATCAAAAAAAAAAAAAAAAGTATTTAGCTATAACAGTCGGCTGTTACCTATAACACAAGCATTAAGTTGCTTAGGTACCATAGGAACAGACGACCGTGTGTGTATGTATTTATATTTATTTATTTATTTAATTATTTTATTTTCTGAAGTTCTCCAACTTTCTGCGCAATTTTCTTAACTATATTTTAACTTTTCTTTTACGAAGTATAAGAAAAGTAAAAAATACAGCTGGATTGAGAAGAGAAGATAGAGTCGATGAAGCCGTTCTCGAGTTTTGCTCTTAGCAACGCATTTAGCGATTCATTTTTGTTTATATAGACTAACTGATCTTGCGGACATCGTAACCGCCATTTTTTTTTGTAAATGTATCAATTTTTTCTTATTTTCCTCCATACAAACATACAAACCTGACAGCAAATATACAAAAAAGAACTATCCAATTCGCTGCAGTCGTTTGAAAGTTAAACGTCGTGTACATGTACCTTTCAGCGAACCTTTTTTATTTTAATTATAAGTATAACCACACAATGAATGTAATAAAAAATTTTCACGATCACAATTCAGCTTGTAATATCCCACTGTTGGGCATAGGCCTCTTCCCCATGTAGGAGAAGGATCGGAGCTTAATCCACCACGCTGCTCCAATGCGGGTTGGCGAATATATTCCCTACTATGAGTAACGATCGCTATAAGGTTAACGTGCTTTCCGAGGCACTGTGGGGAGACTCACAAGGACTGCACAAACACCCAGACCACGACAAAGATCTGTACGGCCAATAGAAATGCTGTCGTGTGCGGGGATCGAACTCGCAACCGCCCGCGCAACAGCCAATCGCAACCCAGTGATATGACCGCTGCGCCAACGCGGCGTCATAGCACTGAATTGCGGCAAAAATTTTTATTATACAAAATTAACTGTATAAAATAATTTTTCATTATACATTGCAATTATAGGCTAATTCAACACATCTTTGGAAATATCTATTATTATTAGATATTATTTTTAAGTACCTAATAATGTCGTAATGACCTTTTTACGTTTAGATTTCGTAAGCTGGCCTTCGATTTGTTTTGTGTTTAGACTGTAGACTAAAAGTTGTGACATTTTAAGTTCATTATTACTGAGTTAAATGCGGTTGTATATTTATAGGGTTGGTAAGTCCCTTTTTGAAGTGGAACTTCTTAAGAATTATTGTGATTTGAAAGCCGATGAAACGAAAATGTGTCCATGATAAAGAAACAAACACATAAAGTTATAGGAGATAGAATTTATTACATAGTATTTTATATTCGCGGTGAAAAAATCTTTCGTAGGCTTACAGAAGTTCCACATCTTCCGTGCACTCACACACATACACACACACCACACACACTCTCTCTCTCTCTCACACATACACACGCACACTCACTTTTTTGGTTTTTCTGTTGACAATTTTGTTTATCAGAATAGCCGTATGTCCGTATGTTACCTATGTATATACATAATAAGAAGACATGGAATGTAATTATATAAAATTACAGAAACATTTTTTTTTTACTTTTTACATCTTCACAAAAGACACACTTTCTTTACAAAAGAAATCATAAGGCGACTCAAATGTTTATGCAGATGCCAGTTTAAGCAAAACCTCTTTTTAGTTTTTTCCTATTTTCACCTTTTAATTACAAAATTAAATAAGCAAATTAATGTTTATTTAAAAGTTAATTTTAATTGTGAAATTAACTACAAAACCTTTACATGTACCTATTAGAGTTTGTCTAATAATTTTTAATAATGAAATTTAAACAGTTAAAAAATTTAATACACATTAAAGTCACCTACACATTTTAGTCTGTGTTGTCTGTAGGTAGTAAATGTTCGCAAAGTAAAAGTAGGTAGATATATAAGTGAAGTAGCAAAGGGAATATTATTTCCTTATCTCCCCTAACCACCGCGGGGTTTAGAGGTCGTCTCTGAACGCCTCACCACGAATTCTCCCGGGTATGTTGAAATATCAACATTGATATAAAAACTTTTCGATATTAATTTTTTGTGCTTTACTGTAAGTTTGTATTATTTTGTAACCCGATTATTTTTATGAACCATGTCACTGCAGAGCAGTACCGTGGATTAAGCTATTGCCATTCTCCTATAGGAATAGGACAAGAAAAGAATGCCTAGCAGTGCAAAATTTCAACGTTGTTTTAGTTCAGTTTAATTGACTATTACTTTGAACATCATCTTAACTGTACTTAACCGCTAAGACATATATTTGTAGGCATCAAATAAATATTAAAATTTTAGGTTAACATTTATTTATTTTAGACTATCCAAAACCATATTTCCGTTTTGACAGCATTAAATGCGCAATTTGTGCTTTCGCTAGTCTGTTGCAAGTTATCCAAGTACTTAGTAACATGGAAGGTATCGCAACTTATTTTTTTATTACGTTCATTTCTTCAATCAAGTTTTATTTCCTATTAACACATTCCTTAGTAATTGGTTTGAAAATAATAATCATTAAGAATTTGTAGTAATGATTATAGAGAGATCATTAACACTAAATTCCTATATTTTGACAAAAAATCACAGTAATCTTTAAGAATTCCTCTTTAGTTTTTTTTTCATATTTAGTAGGTAGGTACAAGTAATCGTAAAAGAATATGTGTTTTAGTTTCAAATCGATAATACGAGAATTTAAAAATATATTATGTATTGTTAATAGAACCAGAAGTGAGATTTATTATATAAAACTAGCTTCTGCACGCGACTTCGTCGGCGTTGACTCCGCTCCTGTTGGTCTTAGCGTGATGATATATAGCCTTTAGCCTTCCTCGATAAATGGGCTATCTAACACTGAAAGAATTTTTCAAATCGGCCCAGTAGTTCCAGAGATTACCGCGTTCAAACAAACAAACAAACAACCAAACAAATAAACTCTTCAGCTTTATAAGTATATTAGTATAGATAAAACACAAATCATGAAAATTACAATAATTACGTTTATAATATCTCAAACTATCACAATTTACTTATTCAACATTTATGTCTGATTTTACATTGACAAAATAATTCATTAGCCAAGCAAAATAACCACCAATTTATATCTAATTCAATATCACACCATTATGCCCAAACAAAATTCGAAAGAGAGACGTCACATCAATTTTAATTTTTATAAAAATTATAAAAAGAGGTTTTGTTAAAAAAGTCCATATATGCTAACAGTCTTATATCTAGGTCATTGACCTCATTTCCTTACAATAAGCAAACATTCTCAGAATCGCATAACTCATCTATACAACATAATGACATCCGACACTCAATTCAACGCTTGTTCAGTCAAAACGGTCCATTCATACAAAACATATGCTAACAAACCGACCGTGGCATTATTCAAGTTAACCTTAACACTTTAATAGCCTGAATCGGGAATCGAACTTGTAACGCCTCATTTCATTTCGCTTCCTTACTTATGGTTATACCAAATTGCACTCTAAACCTCTGTAGTAAAGTTAAAAATTGTTTCTTAATTTTGTTAAGAGTTAATTGGCTTTCAAATTACATAAGAATCGTATGTCGTAAAAGTAAACAAACAAATTTGAACCCAATCGCTGCAATATTGAGTTTGAAATTCTTAGTTAGAGGGAAAGAAATGCGAATTTCTTAGTTCTGCGGTAGTTTTACGCCATTCGGTAATCTTAGTCAAGAGGTTTAAAGCTAGCAATTTCTGATAAAGCAATTATTCAAATACTCGACGCTATGGTTGACTAGAAGTGGTTGCATTTGTAAGAAATAAGTACCTATATTATTTATTGATACTTCCTAAACGATATTTAATAAGGAAATTTATGTGGTTGATATTTTGACGATACTTCCCAATACAACCAATTTGAAACGAAAAGCCTGTCAAACGATGCCTGCTACCAAGTCAGACCTCCGCCACTTTTATTGTTTTCAAAATTTTATGGCAAGCACTAAATCATTATGTTCTTCGAAAGAGTTCGTTTCGCGATTCGCGACCGTGAATTTCTTAATATCTTTCGATGAGTTCGATTTTATTTTCGACTTCTATTCTAAGAACGTAAATTAACCGACACTAAAATGCTCTATCAGCAGTTCCCACACCGAACCCTTAAGAAAGGAGGTTGTATGTAAATAACATAAAACAAAATACGACCGCCGCTCAGATATTAATAATGCGAAAAAAAAAACCTTTTCGAAAAACAAAAATCGAACGGCGGGAAACATCGATAGACAATAATGGAGAGAAACAAAGAGGTAAAAAAGCGGGAACCTGTCGACGCCATGTTGTGTGGCACTCGGCCTTCACGCCTCGGTCGCCGAAGATAATCTTAGGAAAAAAGAACCGAACAGGAGGCCCTGCTCCGCGGACACAAAAGACTTATACGCGTGCTGATTTCACGGAGTTAGGGTTCCTTGTCGCTACCGAATAAGGATTACAATTGCTTACACAGCTACGTACGTATAATCGTTTGTTGCGAGAGTGGCGGGTGAAAGAAAGAGCATCGTCACCGAGCGCTTGCTCCGTCACTGATGACCTGTCAATTCCGTCTTGTACGCTGTACGCCGGCCTGAAGAAAAAAGTGACATTAGAGTTGCCATCTATTATTTTGACTTTAAGTGGGGAGATGAAGATGAGATTGATCGTGTTTGGCTCGGCCCTTTTAATTATAGCGCGTTCAGGCTTTGTATTATGAGTTTCTACTGTGCTGTGGAAGCTACCTAATTTATTCTATGGTACGAAGTTCCTAACTACGTAAGGCATTATTAATCTTTCTGCTTCTCGTGTTTGAGTAAACTATTTAAATTTTGAATGAATTCAGATAGAAACACAGTTGATAAAAGCGGTAGGTTATATTTTATGTAATACAAGCTATGCCCGCGATTTCGTCTGCGTGGAATTAAAAAAAATATTGTTCAGTTCGCAGTCACAAAATATGTAGATAATTTCTAAAATAAACGTAGCCTAATTTACTTCTTATTACATCTGCTATCTGCCAGTGGAAGTCCCATCAAAATTGGTCCAGCCGTTTCAGAGATTAGCCGGAACAAACAGACAGACAGACAAAAATTGTAAAAAATGTTACTTTGGTATATGTACCGAGTATACACATCCATATGCAAATGCAAAAGCGGTTACTTTATTATTACAAACAGACACTTAGATTTTATTTATTTGTATAGACGTATGATACTGCAGATAAGAATGTAAAATGAATATATCTATACATGCAGTGTCCTACCGCTGTGCATTGTCGATTTGCAACGCCGCGTGCGTGGTTGCGCGCGCGTCGTCTCGCCTCATCTCATTGTACGATTTCGTATGCTCACTCGTCATTAGTGTCAACCATGTCATTACTTGACAACTTGTTCCCCGCTGTTTTATTTATTTTGCGATTATGCTCATTTGCATTTTTTACACTCATCTGCCTGAATTATCTCAGAACATATTTATAACATGATTTCTTAATAATACCCGTAATTATAGATTACGTAACTAGCTGTAAAGCCTCATTCTGCGAATCACTATTATTGATCGGCGCGGTAATCAACGGGTAATGATAACATTACCTACCAGTCTCGCAACTATGTTAATGACACCTCTTTTATAGCACTCTTAGTTTCCTTTGAAATTACTATACGATCAAATGAACAAATCTCCTGTACCTACCTGCTATAAAACTAAATAGCTAAAATATGTTGCTTAGCAAACTTGAGGACGTCTGGATTAATTTGTCTGATTTTTATTTGTAACGTCTTCTAATGATTTGTAAAAGATTCTAAAGGAAGGAAGGAAACACATACAAAAGTTCACAACAAGAATACAGCAGTTCACAACAAGGGCAACTTCTGTTGGGTTAAATTATAGTAACTCAGAAGTAAATAAAAAAAATAAAAAAGTGTGTGTGTCAGCTCCGACGCACGACTGGAGTTTACTTCTTCAGATCGACTGTCTAATATAAACAAAAAGGCTTTAGTCTGAGAAAAAGATTAATACCATATCAAATGGTAAATAAATGAATCAAATAAATGGCATTATTAGAAAACGTTGTATCTAACCGATTCCGTCGTAACCGTCGTAGCCGGTACCGTCGTAAACGTCGTAGCAGATAGATGGCGCACAAAAACATAACGAGGTCATTCGTTCAGTAGATTTTACTACTCATATTTTTTTCATACCGGGGGCCTTATATAAAAATCGATCCTTAAGGAGTAAACTGCAATAAACTCCAAAAATATATTTCATAAAGTTACAAAATGTCTACAACTAAAATCCCACATCTTAGTATTTTGATACAGTCATACTGCATAACACCATCCTGTTATACAATTTTACATTACTGCAAATACGAGGATAAAAGCTACTACAAGTCTGTGTATAGATAGCTCCGTAGTCTAAACACCGTGACTACAAGCTCACAATCACTGGAGCAAGACTAGAATTGTGGAGAACAAATAATGCCACCGCACACGCACGCGGCCAATCTCGCCGGGTCACGACTTGCGGTCACGGAGATACGCCGCCCTGGTATACACGTACCTATACCTACTGTACACTATACATATCTAATTATCTACCAAGTGTACTATTAGTGTATAAAATTACTAACCATTACTATAGTAATTTTTTCGTGTATCAAATCTATACTGATGTTACAAAGTTGATGATATAAATTTAGTCCTTGGCTGTTCTGTTTTCAGTACTTAGTTATTTCCTCTGTTTTGTCTATTATACGTTGATTGAGAAAAAAAAATCATTCGAATTTCAAAAATTTCTAGTAATTAATTACGAAAGATTCCTTTGACTTACAATTAATCTTTGTATCATATACTACTGTTAATAATGGCATTGGAGACAATTTATACCTTCTTTTGCTCATTACAAAAAACGAAATATAAATATATCTATACATATAGAATGCATATATGCTTAGTACAATTACAAGTGTTAATTTATCTGATGACTAATAGTATTTATTCGTTTATCTTATAAGTTTTTTATTTTTTTTAGTATTTATTTTATTGTAGGTAAATGCTATAGCTGGTAAAGGTGTTATATTTTAAAAATATTATTAAATTAAAACCAAATAAAATTACAACATGTTTAGTAATATTACTGTATTAAGAATTCGGTACGTACGTATTATAATAGTATATTAAGCTGACTCAATTTATTGTTAGGTAGAGCTTCTAAAAAATATTAACATTTACTGCATTGCTAAAGCATAACTCTTTAATGTTTAGTATTAGTAAGCTTCTACATATACGAGAAGTATAGTAGGTAACTACCTAGTAATAGATATGTAGGTAATATTAAGAAATTTACATTACTGTGTAATTTTATCTAAGTAACAGAAGAAAAAAAAAACTAAAATTATATAATATAAGCGTAAACTATTGATTGAAGGTTTCATTTGAAGGTGTTGAATTATTATAATCATTCATAATTTCATATTTACAGTTCCAAAAATATTTATAACTAGCTTCTGCGCGCGACTTCGTCGGCGTGGACTCCGCTGCTATTGGTCTTGGCGTGATGATACATAGCCTATAGCCTTCCTCGATAAATGGGCTATCTAACAGTGAAAGAATTTTTCAAATCGGCCCAGTAGTTCCAGAGATTACCGCGTTCAAACAAACAAACAAACAAACAAACAAACAAACAAACAAACAAACTCTTCAGCTTTATATATTAGTATAGATTAAGCATATCCTATTGCTATAGGTACAGAAAAATTAACCAACTCTAATATATATTTCGTTTTAAATTTTAGTTCTGTGATCTAAAAACATTAGGTATACCTACTCGTATTAAAAAGGTCTTAAAGTATTGAGGTCTCACGAACTATAAGCACTGATTAGATGCCACTCACTTCAGGCTATTTACTAAAACCATTTATCAATTCTGTCCATGGGTTTAGCATAAAGTTTCGTTCAGACTGATGGCTAATGAGTTGAGGCATAAGGGACTCCACTGTCCAGTATGATGGATGACTGACAGGCGCTGGTAATCGAGATGCTTGGAATAATTTTTATCCTATTTTCTCGTGCTAAGAGGAAGGTATTTCGAATTATTTTTTGTATTTAGAATTGTCCTTTCTCGAGAGGAATATAACTGTGTTGTTTTCCCTGTTATATTATATTCGCTAGGGTTATTGTGAAATGATTTTTATGTCTTTTTTTTGTATTTTATCTTAATAATTCTTATTATCTGTAGTCAAATGAAGTCTTTAGAATTTATTTTCAATAGCTAATATAACAAATACTTTATTTGTTTAAGTAATATTTATGGATAATCAATTACTTAGGTATAAATAAATAAATTATATCAATGAAAATTAGTTTGTTACACACAGTTTAAACGAGGTTAAATAGTTTAAAGATGTTACAATTAAAATTATGTAAGCATTTGTCATACAACGATCTATTACACAAAGCATGTATCGTATGTACGTTTAACTATGTACAATTGTTGCAGGCATAAATACGTGTAAGAAGAATCTATTAAAGTTTTTGTCGTAAATGTTCATTTGATTGCAACAGCTTCTTAGTAATGGAAGTAATTTAAAAGTGTGAATAGATATATTTATTGTTCGACCTCCCTTATTATCATTACTGGAAATATAATAGTGTCCTTTGTGCTGGTATTATTACAATTTCGTTAAGGTAACTAATTGTGCTCTTACATCAATATTGAAATACAAACAATCATTATCCGAAACACGGATCGTAGTTACGAGGTCGTAGAATTTGACTCGCCGTATAAAAAAATAATTTAACACCGATTTTTCACAGCTATCTGATGGATAGGCTACTAATTTGTCTAACTGCCGGGCTGCGTTTGCGCATCGTATTGTATTAGATTAAACGTGGCGTCTCTAATGGCGGCCGGGGACGCTGACATATTGCTCTTTCGAACTCTCTTACCGTTATTTATGACTATTTCTTTGTTTATTATATCTCTTGAATTAGGGAGTTTTATGATAGTGAGGTTGTCAGACTTGACCTCTCGTTATATATCATTTTGGAATTATTGAATATCGTTAACGAGGCGTTTTTACGTGTCCACGGATGGAGCACTAAAATACTTTTTTAAGTTCGTAATTTAAATTAATTTTTATTTGAAATAGGAATCTCTATCGCTTTATTCGTTTATGTAATTAAGTAAAGAGATGTTGATTTAAAACTAATCAATTATCGTGATTACATTTTAATGTCGTAAAAATAAGAATTAATGCGTTACTTTCAGTAGGTAGGTATAGGTAAGTTTAGAAAATAGTTCGCGTCTAATAGTATCGTTATACGGTAATATTAAGTTGATATTATAATTGTACACTTTGTAAATTGAGTGATAAATTATGGCAGAGGCAGAAATTAAGTTAGGAAGCCACAGAAATGGATATGTGTTATTGTTTTAAACTACGTTCATTTTGATTATTTGATCGTTAAAACGCATTTCCTAATAGAACTTACCAGTAGTGTGTTTGTACCAGTTCTGGCTCACGAGCCAGAACTGGTACAAACGGTCGGTCCTCTGATCGAGTGATCCTAAAAAAAAAAAAAAAAAAAAAAAAAAAAAAAAAAAAAAAAAAAAAAAAAAAAAAAAAAAAAAAAAAGGTTTTGGGGTCATCTAAATCGATTGCACGCATCCATTTTGTGCTAACTCTAACGATTCGCGACTTAGGTTTCTACATTTGCAAACTCCAGTACCCTTAATTACCTCTATTGTCCGCTTATCTATCGTTCCTCGAGCATCGTCGCTATTGTGCTCCATCCATTGTTTCTCGAAAAAGGTCGTTGCCGCTCTTATCTGTTTCTAATGATGCACCTTGCTTATCTGTGCTATTGTATTATATTATTATCATTCTTTGTTATTCTCAATGTATATATATATATATAAAAAATAAATAAAATTGGAGTGTCTGTTTGTAATATTAAAATAACCGTGTTTTACTAAACTCATATGTATGCATACTCAGTACATATACCAAAATATTTATTTATAATTTTTGTGTGTCTGTCACTGAACAGTAACTATTTTGTAAAGCTCCACGCGGATGAAGTCGCAGGCACAGCTAGTCATAAATAAAACTCATACTTTTTTTTGTTACAATTTTTATTTCCAAAATGTTATTGCTGATTATGTATAAAATAGGAGCGAAACATCTCATCCACTAAAATATCGTTGTACAATGTGTTCCCTGTAAAAATGCTCGTAAAACTGTGCATTGAACATCCCCGAAACTTATACAGCAAATACATTAAACAATATTCGCCACAAACTGAAGTCCACTCATTCTGAATCATATCAACATTCCAGTCCCATCTTTTACAATTCCTTTTTAAAAACTCTAGATGATATCGTGCAGGTGATCGTCCGTATGAATCAAAATATTGACCGATGCCATTCGTATCGATATGTAAAGCTATCCAATGTGAGCCTGGTTTATCATCTGTATCTAAATTGCATATTATATACGTTGGTACGTGGGTATACATGGGCAGTCTATTAGCAGCATAAACATTATTTTCTAGACTGGGGTGAATCTTTTTCAGATGTTGTTGTACATCTAGTGTATCCATGATATTACTGCTATTAGTAGATTATTACTGTACCAATCTATTCAATGGTTAACATAGGAATGATTAATTATATTGATTTCTAAATATTAAATCATATTCCTTAGTGATAATTTGTATGATTCATCAGCGTAGCGCGTCTCGTCGTGTCGTCAATACGAAACATACTTTCTAAATATTAAATCACATTCCTTAGTGATAATTTGTATGATTCATCAGTGTAGTGCGTCTCGTCAATACGAAAGAATGCGAGATAAGTGAAAAAGTTAAAAAATACTTTTTTAACAATGACAGTCATTAGCTGATCATTAGTGAATCTGTTTACTTAAATTACTTCTTTGTACTCATTATATTCTTTTTCTAGGGGGTGAAATAAAAAATGAAAGTTTTGGTTTAAACAATTAATATATATAAAACAGAATGATTTGTATATTATTTCTAACACAATTAGTACATGAGAATTTTAAACAATTATCTTAAGTTATATACAATCAAACAATTATTAAATATGTAATAAACTCTATGTCACATTATTTACAATCAGTACAAACTACATAATTTTATGATCAGTACAAATTTTATTTACACACACAGACATAAAAGTAAAAACTATTAACATTTAGCACAATTTATAATGACCCCAAGCTAATGTTTCAATATTGTTATCTAAAATATGCCTCTTTGTGTCATTATACGATAAACCAATCTTATTTAATTTTTGTGTAAAAATTGTGTGTTTAATTGATTTAAATCTAAGCATACTATAATATTGCACTTTTTTATTAAATAGAGAAGACTTATAACTATTCATTGTCATCTTTTTAGTGATACATTTATTTACTCCTTTTGCCTTGGCTATAGTCTTATTCTCTAAGTTAAAAGCGTACATTTTAGATCTTAAACCCACAAATTCTTTCATGATTTTACCATTATTTTCATCTTTGAAAAAACCTAACTTCTTTTTATTTAATTTTGGATAATCAAAAATATTATTTGTATCATAATCTGAGGTATCAAAGTATGAGGAAAGGTCAGGCTTTATATCAATGTAAAAATCATCTGTAAATATATGATATATTAAACTATCCGTATCTGTATACAATAATTTGATATGACTAAACTTTTTAATCATATAGTTATAATGAAAATCATACATTAATGTTTTTGAAATATCTAAAATACAAAACCCTAAATAAATTGGTTTGTTATATATTAACTTAGTCTTTCGCAACTGAACTGCAACAAGGTCTTCCGAAAATATTGAAACACTATGAAATTGTGGTTTAGCGATTAGATCTTGAGCACCTAAAGCTTTACCCTGGTTCTCCCAGTGTGTAACTAATTTTACGTTAACTCTTTTTTCAATATTCTCCATAGTCTTACCGAAGATTGAATTATTCATTAACTTATAAAAATCTTTTTCAAAATCTGATTTTGCTAACGTTCTGAATTTTGTATTTAGATCTATGTACATTTTCAACCAGGGAGACTGTTTAAATTCTAATACTCTATGAATTTTAGTTAATTTAACCCCCATTTCTATGCACTGCTTTAAATTTCTGTAATGAATTACATATTTAACTTTATTATTTAAATTTGGCACTAGTTTATTCTCATTAGTATTGCCTCATCTGTATCTAAATTGCATATTATATACGTTTGTACGTGGGTATACATGGGCAGTCTATTAGCAGCATAAACATTATTTTCTAGACTGGGAAATTTTTTATGTAACAATAATGATTTTTCATATCCTTAGAAAGAAATAATAAATTTATATGTCTAGCTTTACGACACTTTGTTAAAAATAATGGGCCTACGATAGAATTACACCGTTTTTCTTTAATATATTCTAATCCAAAAACGTTAATACTAATATCATTTAATTTCTCTACTTTTGCTATGTCAGAAATTTTAACTGGAAAGGAAATACCATCAAATTTAAGCTTATTTACATGTTTAACGTACGATGATACTCGATCCGCGTTTTTGTTTACTGGATATAACGCTGAGAGTAACGCCCATTTAAAACAAAAATAATCTTTGTTTTTTACATTTATAACAGCTTTTTTTAATTTGATATCAATGGGCAGATCTAAGTATGAAGTACCGCGTAGGGGGTTGAATTTATTAACATTCATGTCTATAGATTTTATGTTTTTTAGACTCCATCCACTATCTTTTTTTTCAAATGCACTAATTTTACTAGTAATTGTATCATTTAAAGATGAAAGAAAAATATTTAAGTCATCTCCTTGACAAATAATATAGTTAAATGTTTGAAAATCGAATGTATCATGAATATCTTTAGTTTGTTGAACAAAATCAGCATGCAATATGAAATTTACTTTAAAAATTATGTGTTGATGAATACACTCTTGTATTAAAAATAAAATATCATCCTTAATAGAATCTAAAAATAGTTCAGGAGTTTCAAAATTTACTCGTGTCGAATGATCTACTTTATTCTTGATTTTGTAAGTTAAAATTCTATTTCCAAAAGCAGATTCAATAACATTAACGTTTGATAAAGTATTATGGGAATTTAAAAGATTATTTTTGTGAACATTACTTTTAAAATGATTAGCTAAATACCTTTTTTTGATAAATATATGACACGTTAGACATTCCACTTGATTGTCGCTACCGACACTGTTCCCTGCAGAGGTAGATGCTCCTCCTTCAATTGTTGGTTTTTTTATGATCTTGAGTTCTTCGCTACTCATTCGCTCCATACCTTTTCCAAGTTGTAGTGGTTGACTGTAAAAATGTTTAAATTTATAAAAAGACGATATAAGACAATGTGTAAATTATGATCGTAATTTATTTTACTTACATAAACTGTGTTTCAACCATTGCACAGTGATTATACAACTCAGCATCATATGATGAATCGTACAGTTCACCTTTCTCCATTTCATCACAAACTTTAGACAGCTCCTGATTCAATTCACTATTGAACAGTTCCATATTCTCTTCCATGGGTGTGGAAAAGAAAGCACTGGTGCATACTTCACTGAAGTTTTCCATCTTTATAGTAAAGAGAAAAATAGGTAGCCGAGTAAGTTACTGTTCAGTGTTGGTTCACCAACTGATACCCAATTTCGAATAATGTTCAATATTTATAGATTTACAAATGATTAGAAAAAGAATATAATGAGTACAAAGAAGTAATTTAAGTAAACAGAATTCACTAATGATCAGCTAATGACTGTCATTGTTAAAAAAGTATTTTTTAACTTTTTCACTTATCTCGCATTCTTTCGTATTGACGAGACGCACTACACTGATGAATCATACAAATTATCACTAAGGAATGTTTAAGTAAACAGAATTCACTAATGATCAGCTAATGACTGTCATTGTTAAAAAAGTATTTTTTAACTTTTTCACTTTCTGCTATTGTCTTCGTAATATTGTATACGAGGGTGTTTGTGTTGTCGTAGATGCTATCCTCATTATTCTTCACATAATATTTAATCCTCGTGGAAGCATGTTTCCAATGATCAGTAGTTGGAATCTTGCATAGCTTCTTCATATCGTATATTTCAATTTTTATGAGATGCGTCGCTTGATCTCCGTCGTCGGAATTAGTAGAAATGTATGATACACCATCTCTAGCGGCTCGTGCTACGGTTGACGATAACAGCTTCCTCTTTCTTATTTTTGATTGAGCTTCAAAAAAATGATCAATCGATTGCGATTTTCTTTTTTCACCATTATTAATGACGATGTTATCACTCTCTTCTTGAGGGGAGAGTGGCGAGTAGTAATATTTATAGGTATTTTCATCGAAGTTGAATGATTTCTGCAACAACACAGTTATCATGTTAATATCAATTTGTTTACACTTAATCACACACACGTAAGAAAACAACAGAAAGAAAAGTAAGTTTGTCAAGAGAATAAACACTTACGTCCGGGTCCATTGAAGCGTTGAAGTAATACAAACGTAGTATTGGTAGATCCACTGCAGTCAAACGACTATACACTGATTCCATAATGGCAGCTGCTCGCCCTTATAAAGCACCGATAGGATATATCTTATCTAAGGTATTTCCACAGTGAAACTGATGTAACTTTATGAGTCAACAAGCTTATCTCGCATTCTTTCGTATTGACGAGACGCACTACACTGATGAATCATACAAATTATCACTAAGGAATGTGATTTAATATTTAGAAAGTATGTTTCGTATTGACGACACGACGAGACGCGCTACGCTGATGAATCATACAAATTATCACTAAGGAATATGATTTAATATTTAGAAATCAATATAATTAATCATTCCTATGTTAACCATTGAATAGATTGGTACAGTAATAATCTACTAATAGCAGTAATATCATGGATACACTAGATGTACAACAACATCTGAAAAAGATTCACCCCAGTCTAGAAAATAATGTTTATGCTGCTAATAGACTACCCATGTATACCCACGTACCAACGTATATAATATGCAATTTAGATACAGATGATAAACCAGGCTCACATTGGATAGCTTTACATATCGATACGAATGGCATCGGTCAATATTTTGATTCATACGGACGATCACCTGCACGATATCATCTAGAGTTTTTAAAAAGGAATTGTAAAAGATGGGACTGGAATGTTGATATGATTCAGAATGAGTGGACTTCAGTTTGTGGCGAATATTGTTTAATGTATTTGCTGTATAAGTTTCGGGGATGTTCAATGCACAGTTTTACGAGCATTTTTACAGGGAACACATTGTACAACGATATTTTAGTGGATGAGATGTTTCGCTCCTATTTTATATATAATCAGCAATAACATTTTGGAAATAAAAATTGTAACAAAAAAAGTATGAGTTTTATTTATGACTAGCTGTGCCTGCGACTTCATCCGCGTGGAGCTTTACAAAATAGTTACTGTTCAGTGACAGACACACAAAAATTATAAATAAATATTTTGGTATATGTACTGAGTATGCATACATATGAGTTTAGTAAAACACGGTTATTTTAATATTACAAACAGACACTCCAATTTTATTTATTTTTATATATATATATACATTGAGAATAACAAAGAATGATAATAATATAATACAATAGCACAGATAAGAGCGGCAACGACCTTTTTCGAGAAACAATGGATGGAGCACAATAGCGACGATGCTCGAGGAACGATAGATAAGCGGACAATAGAGGTAATTAAGGGTACTGGAGTTTGCAAATGTAGAAACCTAAGTCGCGAATCGTTAGAGTTAGCACAAAATGGATGCGTGCAATCGATTTAGATGACCCCAAAACCTTTTTTTTTTTTTTTTTTTTTTTTTTTTTTTTTTTTTTTTTTTTTTTTTTTTTTTTTTTTTTTTTTTTTTAGGATCACTCGATCAGAGGACCGACCGTTTGTACCAGTTCTGGCTCGTGAGCCAGAACTGGTACAAACACACTACTCTTACCCATGTGCCTACATAACTATATATTTCATTAAGAGCAATTTTCTGAAAAAATTGCGACATGTCCGTAACTATTGCAAGTGCCAGGTATAGATAAGGATGCACTACCGTAGAACGGTATAGGTATCTATGTACATGTTAAAATGGTAGGGGTATGTATGTATTATGAATTTATGATAATACCTAATTAAAATTTGTATTAAAAATGGTCGACTACCTAATTGTCGTTTGCTAATTGCTACTAAGATGGACAAAAATGCAATTATTAAAAAAAAATACAACATCTATAAAATACTAGCCTAACTCATAAATACGATTCAACCTGTAATATCCCACTGTTGGGCATAGCCCTCTTCCCCATGTAGGAGAAGGATCGGAGCTTAATCCACAACGCTGCTTCAATGCTGGTTGGCGGATTATATTCCCTACTATGAGTAACGGTCGCTATCAGGTGTACATGATAACAACCGGGACCGACGGCTTAACGTGCTCTCCGAGGCACGGTGGGGAGACCCACTCATAAATAGTAGAGTACAAATTAAAACACACAACAAAACAAAAACAAACAAAAAAACTCATTTACTTTTAACTCAAAAACGATCGAGTAACATTTACGTAAAACTTTTACCAATAAAAAATACTTACATAAAGTATTATTTAAAAAAAAAATATCATTAGTCATCATTTTCACGTCCGCCGCGGAGGCGCCGCGAATCAAAAGTTAGTAAAAGCTCGACTCATGCTGCCCTAAGTTCTTTGATTGTCCATTCTTACCCTCCCATAGCTACCTGGGGCACGTTTCACGACTACCTTTGTAACGCCGACCAGACTCGATTGACCTCCGACATCCCTCTAGCTGTATAAAACTAGAGGTCGATTTAATTTGTCGTATATAGGTAGGTATAGCAATTTGTAGGTGGTATAGGTACTATGTCAGTTTGACGATATGTTGAATATCTGAAATTGACAAGGTTATCAAGAATGTTAATGAGGTTTGGGGCGCTCATCAAATCGGTATAGGTACCTAGTTAAATTACTCCGATGTAAAGCTATTTTTAGTGCAATTCAATTTGTTTCAGAAATTGAAACAGGGTAAACTATGATATTCTTATTTAGTGGATACCTACTAAGCTAACTAAAATATAGTACCTATTTATTCATAATGGTAATTTCTGTCTTATAAAAATATTTACACAAATTTTCAGAAATATTGTAGAGATGGTATTCGTAAAATGATAATTACGCGATCAGTCAAGACGTGTGAAGTAATATCACAAAATCACGTACATTTTTAACACCAAGCTAATTGTCTTTTTTAGAAAATCGAGTAAAAAATACAATCATCGTAACCGTACAATCAGAAGCGAATAGAAAAAGATCCTTTCAGAAATTGAAGTAGAGATTCACCCCAGCCGGCAGACAGGGTGCCCAATGGAAATGTCATTTTAAAAGCGGCCTAACCTATAGCCTATTTTACATATACGGATATTTTAGCACGCACGTTCCCGGCGCAACGTCGATAAAAGTGGGCGTGGTCGTCGCCATCGTATCCACCAATCAGAAACCGACGTTCAACGTTTGCGTACAGCGCCCTTTCATGTGTGCCGCGTCAGTGGATAAGTGTGCGTGCCCGCCGTATTGTATATGGGCGTACATAAGTATACGCCGGCTACCGGCTTCACAAAGAGTTCCCATATCTTTTATGTTCTTAGATTCTTATCTCGCGGTTTCTTATTTTACATTTAAGATGGTGGTCTCGAATTAACGGTCGGCCCCATAAACACGCCATAACAAACTTTAATATGCCTGTAATACGAAATAATCTGTGATTTTTATAGCATTTACTACACTAATGGGTTGTTACTGATTTTTAGATAGTGGGATTAATTTTTTTTTTTTTTTTGGAAATAATTATTCATGAAGTACGTTGATTGAATTGTTAATCGCTCCTAATTGTTGATTAACGTTCTTGATTACTAACTTCATGCTTGGATAGTAATAGTAGGTATTAGTTCTTTGCGTTCATCTTCCATACATATAACCCCTGTATTATGAACCCCTATAAATAATGCTACTTACTACTAAATACCTGCAATATTTGCCGCGTATTATGATTATCTTAATGACTTAAATGGTTGAAACTATTCCTTAAAGCTTTGTTGGCCTCATTCCTGTGACAGACCAAAATTCAACCAATTGACAGAAAAAAATTAATTAGACAAATATGAACTAAGAATATAATGTCTAAAACTATCACAATATTATGTTTAACGTAGGTACTAACTTGTAGGCTAATTTGCTTTACCTTGATAAATAAGTTTAACATATTACAGGCTTCATTGCCTACTGGATTTTTTATATGATGTCAAATTTACACAAAAAAGGTTTAAAGCTTTTTGTTCCTTTTTTAAATCTAAAATATTAATTATTTATTATTTATATTTTTTAATACAACCAAGTCGTAAAACAAGCGTAGGTATCTACGGCTCATCTGATGCTTGCATCGCAAGCGCGTTGCCGACCCTACCCCCAATTAGGGTGCTTTTCCACCAGAGATGTGCGAGAGAAATGTGTCGTGCGAGGATGTCTAGCTATGCTGTGGAAATGTGTGGGCGTTTCCACCAAAGCTGTGTGAGAAAAATGTGTCGCACGAGGATGTGTAGCAGTGCTGTAAAAATGCGCATTAATGTGCGGTGCGAACCGTACGGATGCTTTGCGAAACTGTGTGATGTGACGAGGCCCGGGGGTGTGGTGTAGTGGGAGCGGTGCGGCGTGAACGCCACACGCCGCAACACATTCCTCGCAACACATCCCTCGAAAAACATTTCTCGCACACTCTCTCGCTTGTTTTGTACGTAAAAAAAACCTCGCTCCGCTAAGCCGTTTCCACCAGAGATGTGCTAAGCGAGGCTAGATAAATAAAGCAATTCTATTGGTTCTTCAAAAACACATCCCTCGCTACGAATCCTCGCACATCCTTGGTGGAAACGCACCCTTACCCTCTGGTCACCTTATTTACCACAGGAACATAAAACTGCTTTTCAAGCAGTAGGTATTATTTATCTGTGATCTTCTGTAAGGTCGAGGTACTTCCCCAGTCGGGCTGCTCCAGATTTACCTACCTACCGTAGTTAAAAAGTATGAAGTGTTGGTAACATGACACTGGAATCGATATTTTAAGTAGGTAAATATTTCTCATCCACAGTCGATAATTTAGTCTCCGTCACTTTTTTACCTATAGGTATTTTTTTACGTTTATTTCTATACCTAATTAGGTAGATACTTTATTTAGAAGCCAACAAATCCCCCTTTTTGAATATTATAGAGAAACCGATCGTTGAAATTTCGAGAACAATAAAAAGCAGTTTTGCCGCTAAAATTCGATTAAGGGGTGAAAGGAGGGACAAAGGAAGCCGTTTATATTGGGGAGGTTTAAAATTGATTTCAGGGCTAGGGCGTGCTTGTCGGTAAGTAAATTCGTTGCTTGGACATTTTTATGTCTTCTCATTTTCTTGACTTTTTTATATATAAAAACGGAGATTACGCAATGAGTGGAAGCTTCGGATTTTGATTAAAAGATGTCGTAGAGAATATCTAATGATAATGGAATTTGAAACACCTACTTGTGTTAATATTTACCTAATTTTATCATATCATTTATGTTTTAATTGACTTGTTATTAGGTACATCTTGGTTCTCATAAATATTTTCTGAGGTAGGGCACAGCAGAACATTTTTTACTCAAAATATGGAGCAGTCCGACTGGGGTAGTATACCTCAACTTTACAGAAGATTTCAGCTAAATAATACTCTTTTAAGCAGTGTTGTGTTCCTAATTCTGTTGGTGAGTAAGGTGACCAGAGCTACTGGAGGGAATTGGAGATAGGATCGGCAACGCGCTTGCAATGCTTCTGGTGTTGCAGACGTCTATAAGCTACGGTAATCGCTTATCATCAGGTGAGCCGTATGCTTTTTTGCCGACCTAGTTATATATATATTAAAAAAAACTATCACATACTTATCTTTAAAAAAAACTACAGAATCTCGAATAAAACTGTTTATCACTATTTTCCTACAGTTGATCAAAAGAACTTTTGATAAACTAAACATGAAACTAAGATTAAAGTTATAAAATAATCCAACTCCAATAAAATTTCATAGCACACATGTGACCACAGATACCAAACATACTTCAAACGTCGTTTTCATATTCATCGATACTCGTATAATTCTAAAACAAACCGCCCAATGTTTCCCAACAGGCCCTTCAGGGCGAGTGTTTGTTCCTCGGAGGGCGCGCGAGAGTCCTCGATGCCCGGGCGTTTTACTCTCTAGTGTTTGCTAACATTAAGTGCGATCTGATCTTATAACAATTCATTTTATCTTCACACGGGTTCTTTTTATAAGTGTATTGATATTGTATAATAATACAATATTTAGGTAGGTATTATAAATCGTTTATAGGCAGTTTGTAAGTTAAATGTTTTTCAATAGGTATATTTTTGTTACTAGATTTGCACGTTTTGTCAAAATTGTTTCTTTTTCTAGTAAGCGTATTAACATACCTACGAGTAATTGTTTTTACATATTTCTTGTAAAAATATTTGTTGGTTGTTTTTTGGCTTAGAAATTGCGCGTTCAACAAAAATTAAATGCACGTGATATCTCAATGTAGCCTCTTTGTAATTAATTTGTAACCTGTAATAAATTGTAACCTATTTCGTGAAGGTTGAAGCATCCCGTGTTTAATGAATGACCCCTTCCTGCTCTTCAATTGAAGTTATTTAAAAAAAAATATTTAAAATTAATTCATGTTGATATGAAATGGCGACATTTGCTTTGAATCTTTTTGAAGGAAATTCTATAATATATATATATGGCACTGAAGTGAAATAGCTACCTATATATGTATATTTTGATCTTTCATCAGCAGTAGCGTGCATCACATATAGGCAGAAAGGCACTGCCTACCCTGGCATCTTACTAAAAATGATATATAAAACATGAACATTAAATATTTTTGAAAAAGACATAAACCATAATTCAATTTAAATCTCCTTCAATTTTAAAAACACGCCGTCGTATAAATTATAATATGTACCTATGCGATATCAGCGCGCCGGGCCTTTTATGAACTACTAGCCTAACTCGAAGTTAAACTCCCCATAAAAATCTTAGTAATTTCAGAATGACATAATTATAATCCTACAATTTTATAAAGTCACGCGTCATATGGAATTCGAACAAAGTATTGTGTTTTTAACATTGGTCGGTTAACCAATGGTAGAGGCACTGCCTAAAGAATAACCTGTCAAATCAAATTGTCTCGTTTGTACCCATTTTTAACCGACTTCCAAAAAAGGAGGAGGTTCTCAATTCGACACCTATTTTTTTTTTTTTTTTTTTTTTTTTTTTTTTTTTTTTTTTTTTTTTTAATTTTTTTTTTTTTATGTATGTTAGCTCAGAACTTTTGACTGGGTGGACCGATTTCGATCATTTTTGTTTTAATTGAAAGGTGTTGCGTGTCATGTGGTCCCATTTTAATTTAATTGAGATCTGACAAGTACTTTTAGAGTTATATCTAATAATGCGTATTTACGTGACTACTTTTTCGTCGACCTACGTTATATTATACCGCATAACTTTTTACTCGGTGTACCGATTTCGATGATTCTTACTTTAATCGAAAGCTAATACTTGTCTTGTAGTCTTGTTTAAATTAGATCGAAAACTGATTACAACTTTTTGAGTAATCTTTAATAGCGCGTATTTACTTGACTATTTTTTCGTCTTATTACGTTGTATTACTTGTCGATGTAATTGAAGTCGGTTTTTTTTCGTTTGCGAGCAAACACAATTATGTACCAATAATTATGATTTTTGACACGGTCGCGTAATCGATTACGCAATCGCTGCCGTCGTCCAATCAAGTGGCACAGTGTAATATTATGAGTTATGACAATTCACTATTCAGTTTCACTCACAGAGTACATTGTAATGTTTCACTGTTTCAGTAGTCAGAATTCGCTTTGAATTTTTCGTTTGTGCGTTGTTTTTTTATGTAATTAGTGAAAATATCAATATATTAGTGATAGACAAGTTTATTTGTGAAATATGTAACGGAGATGTGTGTTTAATGAAAGTAGTGTTTTTTTTTGCTTGTTATTCGAAACTTTTAAATCAGTTTGGAATTGTAATGGGTACGTAGATTTGCACAATTTCACTAATGCTGTAAAAAAAACATGATCAGTCCGAAAAACATCTAGCATTTTCTATAAAATTACATACTTTTGGCAAAAACCGCATCGAAACAAGCATTCAAATGATACATTGATCGGACATTTGGAATCGAAACATTTCGACGGCTAATTGATATAGTGATGAGTTTTTTGGGTAAATAAGAACTACCTTTCAGAGGACATGACGAGTAACTTTTTACTAAATAAAGGTAATTATTCAATTAATAATTAATTAAGAACAGTAAATAATATTAATGTAAATTATTTTCTGGTTGTAATATTATAAAGTGACATCTAGTGTAGAATCGAGTTTTGTTTCGTTTGGTATAGATGGCGCTATCAGCAGTTTGGTGATTTATGTGTATTTTTGTTTTTCAATTCATTTTTTTAAATTAGTTTGCCAAAGAAGTTTCACTTCTGACATGTGTACTTTGTGCGCACGCAATTTATTTTTGACTGCCTACCCTGTCTAAAAACTTTATGCACGCCACTGTTCATCAGACTGTACCTTGGCCAAGCATCATGCCGAAACAACTGAATTAATTAAAAAAAAAAAATGTTAGGTATAGCTATATTTGAATTCACGTTTGAGGTTAGGACACTTTAGGACTTTTTATTCCGATTTTTTTTTCTCCTGGGAGAGAGAATGAAAATCTTATTTAAAATATTAGTTTACTTTGGACTTATTTTCCTCATATTTCTTATTTTAACAAAAAGCTCACTATTTTGATTTATTTAGATACGGGTTGCAGTAATATATTAGATATTAAGAAAAATAGTGTGTATGAAGGGTTTCATATTAACTGTTTTTACCCTGCTACCACAACAATGATTTGCACTATTCTAAGGGCCGCTCGGGGCCGGAAAACTAACAAGATTAATAGAAGTCAAGTTTTTTGAACCATGACATAGTTTTATAGACGTTGGTGTATAAAGTTGAATCATGTTAGCTTTATGCTGCGGCTTCACACGTGGACTAGACGATTTTTTCTGTTCCGTTTGCTCCCATTAAAATATAGCCTACGCCACTCAGTGGTAACGTAGCATTACTCCTGGTGATTTTAAATCGGCCTATAGTAGTTTTTGAATTTATTCATTACAAAGTAACAAATAAATCAAATATCTATTGTAGAAGAACACAATATACTTTTGATAAATTACTTAAAAGCTAGGTACGAGTAATCTACAATTCACATCTTAAGAACTAAATATTTACAGAAAGTTGCGGTATAAATAAAATATATAGGTATTTAAAAAATATAATTAAAATCATAAATATTAATATTTTATATAAATATATCTCGACGACAGATGCTCGGATCGCCTCGAGCGGCCGTGAATCGATGGGATAGTGCTCATTTTATATTTGATACCGACGGGAACACAAAATAAATGACTACATAACAATGTTTAATAATGTCATTAAAAGTACATTTCGGAATTCTGTATTATCTCCGTTTAAGAATATGTAATGATTAAGTAAAGGCTTAATTGGGGTGAACATAGTTCGTATCAACTGTTTATCACTTAGTAAGTACCTACTCATTTGCAACTTAGATTATAGGTTAGGGATCCCTAGTACCTACATATTTTTCACCAGATTTTCTTTTTGTTAGTTAATATTTATATAATTTGATGGTAATATTGTCCTACAAATTGCGTGGTACGTTATCCCGGTTCTACGATCACTGCTGCTCTATCTCCTGCTAACTCTATTATCTACCACAATCGAGAGTTTTCGAAGAGGAACTTTTTGTTCGTCTCATCAAAATGAAGCTACTCCCGGAAAATTAGCTTGATAGAGTAATCAGGTAAAAAAAAGGTACTAGGGATCCCGTACTATTAAGGTTAGTGACAATGAAAGACATGAAAACGGCTATAAAATAATGGATATTCATTACACATTCAGAAGTCTATTTTGAAACGTACCTACTTTAAATTAGTACATACATCTAAATACATACATACATACATACAATCACGCCTCTTTCCCGTAGGGGTAGGCAGAGACCACTTCTTTCCACTTGCTACGATCCTTACGTACTTGTTTCGCTTCGTCCACTTTCATTATTCCTTTCATACATGCTCTTCGGTTTAGGGTACTCTTGACCTGGCCTTTTTTCAAGACGCCACCGATTTGGTCTTGAAATGTTCGCCTAGGTCTACCCCTTCCAACACTCCCATTCATACTTGCCTTATACACTTTTTTCGTCTAATACATCTAAATAGTTTTATATACCTAAGTGCATAATGTTTTATTTCTTTATCGCCATCAAACTCTACTTTACCTATCAGACATGTCTATTCAACCTGTGAATCTAAAAGATATATTTGTATAGGTGAAACAGGTTCTATGGGTCTGATATACCTCCTGATATATCCTATCATTAACTATATCAGTAACAAAAAGATCTACAAGACAAAATAATAAATGTATCATACAAATACAGAAACAGTTGTGGTTACAATATTATCCTTACTTTTAAGTATAAAATAAAACATATATTTCGAAAAGTAACATTCTCAGAATATTTTCATCTATTTCGACCATGAGTAATTGTTTTTGCGGTTAATTCGCCTCCCTACGGGGGAGATGAGGGCGAAATTACATTTTTATTTAGTTAAACGGGCGAAGGGTCGAACGATTGCTTTTTGATAAGTCAATTTTATCTCGAATACGCTGTAAAGTGTTACGATAGTATTTTATATGTAAATATAATATGCAGCTTAAAGAAATAATTATGGATCGATTATTCGTACTTTTAATATTATTTTTAATAGTAATCTTTGTTTATTATTTAAAAGAAAATGCAGTAAGTACTTACAGTTCTTGTACTGTTTAATGCGTGAGATTTCTAAATAAGTAGTAAGTTATTTACCTACTCATACGAATTAAGCTTGATTGTGATATGTATTTTATTAATATATTGTTAATAATACATTACATATTACAATGAAACTATACTGTATATAAATAAAAATGAATGTTACTAAGCGAATAATTCGAGAATGGCTCGACCAATTCGGCTAATTTTTTTTTGTATCGGAAGGTTTTTAAGTAAAAAAAATTAAAAAAATAACCAATTGAAAAATTCTTTTTGTGTTGGGTAGATCATTTCATGAAAAAGTCTATAGACTATATAATTTAGTACGTCTAAATATTTTATTGCGATTTTTTCTCAAATTTACATCGGGAAACCACGGGGCTCAGCTAAGTAGTACCTACCTACACTAATATAAAAACTATACGTTTATTTGTAAATCGTTATAGCATTCAACTGCTATAAATATTTACCTAAATAAATTTTCATATTTATGATTTTAGATTAACATGGTTACTTCTATTACGAAAATTATAATAAAATATATTCCCAAGGAGGGTTGATGTCAGGCAGGCGGCCGGTCGTAAAAAATTACATGCCAAATCTTTTACAACATGAGTCTGAGGAAGAGGAGAACATGTTGTGCCGACTCTATATAAATAGTATAAGGGCAGGGAGATGATGACTTCTATTACGAAAATTATTCGAAAACGGGATATTTACCATGTTTATTATTTTCACTTCGCGGAGCTCGATATTTCGACATTAACTGCGAATGTCTTGTTCACGAGACTGACAGTATTTATTTAACATTTAACAATAACTACGTACATAAAACCAAGCTTAAAATAAATATAAAACTTAATTATTTTCTTCAACAGCAGATTCTCTACTCGGTTCCGGTTCAGACGAAGAAGAAGACGATGAATCAAGGGCGGCAAATAATTCCAGTAGTCCAGCACATGCGCCACATCCAGCCCTACACTCTGATCTATCATCACATAACGGTGACACGAAACCCCATGAAGATTCAGAGGACCAGGTTAGTGAAGCTCTGACTATCGTAAACATTTTAAATCGTATCAAAATTTTTCGATCCAGTGGGGTTTGAACCCGCGCCTCCGACATACCGTGTCAGCGCTCTCCCAATTAAGCTATGGATCCACACCCAGCTGAGTCGAAATTCTTGATATGATGATTTTTATTTGGTTTTTTAAGCAAACCTTGGCGCCGTCTATAGCTATATCCTGTGCCGCCTATAGTCTGACTAACTTCTTCTATCTTCTATCTGTTCTAATATTAAAAAATAGAAAGACGTTTGCTTCAAATTGATTTTGATAGAGCTTTCTTTATTATCAAGTACTTAATTAATGCAAATTTAATTTGCAATTCTGCAATATTATTCATATTTACAATAAATTTCTCAAAAATTATGTAACGAATATTGCTGTACAAATTGTGCCTCGTGGAAATCATTATTAGGTAGTAACTATAATCCAAAAGTTGACAGTTAAAATACTATACTGAGTCAGAAGAACATTGGTTACATACGTTGAAGCAAAAAAAAAAAAAAAACTCAAGAGATTGTTTAGTTGTTCGTCATAATTTGTAACAACTTTTGAACTAAGTTAGCAAGTAGTTTCCTAATCATTGTTTGCCCAAACTTACTTTTTATTAGATTGAAGACGTTTTGCTGTCGTAATTATTGTTGCATTTAAAATCAAGAGAAAAAATTAAAAAAGTTAGAATGTTCTGGAGTTAAGTATCAAAAGAGTTATAAAGTCGTTTTTTTGCTCTTTGTACACAGTTCATATCACATTTGATCGTGCTTTGTTATTATCTTTTTTACTTAAAGTGGTATCACATATCGCCTTGACAATCCCATATGACATACATGGGACTGGACCACATAGTCGCATTCAGTTGTTCCTCTTCCCCACTCAGGGCTCATTGGACGGAGACCCTGAGACTCGTGACTCGCAGGCGGAGAACAAATCACCTGATGATGGAAACGGTGGATCGAAAAGAAGGGGACCGAGAACTACGATAAAGGCGAAACAGTTGGAGATATTGAAGTCAGCGTTTTCACAGACACCAAAACCTACCAGACATATACGGGAACAGTTGGCGAAGGAAACTGGATTGCCCATGAGGGTTATACAAGTAAGTCAGCATTTTTTTTCAGATATTATAAACAAGATAAGCCTTAACTAAGGTAGGGCACAGCAGGAAATTTCCTGCTCAAAATATGGAGCAGCCCGACTGGGGTAGTACCTCGACCTTACAGAAGACAACAGCTAAATAATACTGTTTTCAAGCAGTATTGTATTCCTGTTGGTGAGTAAGGTGACTAAAGCTCCTGGGGGGATTGGGAATTGGGTCGGCAACGTGCTTGCGATGCTTCTGGTGTTGCAGACGTCTATAAACTACGGTAATCGCTTACCATCATGTGAGCCGTACGCTTGTTTGCCGACCTAGTTATATATAGGTATATAAAAATATAAAATTACATATTGTTATCTATACTAATATATAAAGCTGAAGAGTTTGTTTGTTTGGTTGTTTGTTTGTTTGTTTGTTTGTTTGTTTGTTTGTTTGAACGCGGTAATCTCTGGAACTACTGGGCCGATTTGAAAAATTCTTTCAGTGTTAGATAGCCCATTTATCGAGGAAGGCTATAGGTTATGTATCGTCACGCTAAGACCTATAGGAGCGGAGTGCACGCCGACGAAGTCGTGCGCAGAAGCTAGTTTGAAATAAAACTGTAGGAAGGTAACTTTATTAAGATACTAAGATAAGAGGAAATACCTTGCTCAAATTTTAGGGCTGTCTGACTGGGATAGCTTTACACACAGATCACTACTGATTAATCCTTTTTTCGAGTAGTAAGTATTGTTTTGTTTGCTATAAGGTAACCAGAGGTCGTAAAGAGTCCGTAGTCAATTCAACATAAGTTTTGTTTAAAATACAAGGTAGATACAAATTTTGAGAAGGACAATAAATTACGATGTCATCAAACTTGAAACAAAATTTATTGAAAACTAGCTTCTGCGCGCGACTTCGTCGGCGTGGACTCCGCTCCTGTTGGTCTTAGCGTGATGATATATAGCCTATAGCCTTCCTCGATAAATGGGCTATCTAACACTGAAAGAGTTTTTCAAATCGGACCAGTAGATCCTGAGATTAGCGCGTTCAAACAAACAAACAAACAAACAAACAAACAAACAAACAAACAATCAAACAAACTCTTCAGCTTTATTATATTAGTATAGATTGAATAGTAAACTCAATTCGATGGAGTAACATCTTTCTAGTTCACTAACTTTTGAAACGGGCTTGATGAAATTATACTTAAGAAATTACATTTTGAGGCATAGTTCAATTTTCTTGCGTAATATAATATGAAGAGACATTAAACGAATTTTTTAACGATTTGATTTCTAATATTCATTTAGAATTACTTTTAAGTTTTTTTTTTTACTTTTGGTCTGCTGAAATTTGGTATACTTACTACTAAATTATCCACATTATTTGCCACTGTTTAAGGGTCAAACGAGCGTTATTTTGTGACTTGTGAGTCGCGTAATTTCTACTGTATTTGTTTTCATACAAAAGTGTGAGTCGGCACACAACTCATTTTGCGTCGCCCGCGCCGTGTGGACGAACTAGACTGGACAGCCGCGATGCAAAATAATTGTGAGCTGGTGACGCAAAATGACCGAAATTACGCGACTCACAACTCACAAATTACACTCGTATTGCCTCACCCTAAAGGTGCTATATACCTACGCTTTGTATAATATCAATTATAAATAATTAAATTTTAGAGACAAACATCAATTATTTCGACGAAAATATTACATTCAATTGCGATCACCTGGTAGACGTTCTCCAGTAACCATAACAAATCGTTTGTACTTTATCATGGCGTCTGGATTCACAAATTGAAAATACACCGCGCCCGTCCGTTCAGGAACAGTTTTCTTGTTACTGACATGACAAATAACCTTATTACAAGATAGGGATTTAGAGCATATCTTTTTTTCCCGTTGATGCATTGTGCAGTACCTAACCCTGATTTCATATCCAGGGGTTGTGGGTTAGATTCCAAACACGAATCTGGCTATAGTTCGAGCATATTAGCGCCCCCAGGATATTTCAACTTATAAAATTATTGTTAATTTCAATCTGATTTGGAAAAAAAAACATTACGATAGAAAAAAAAATGATAGTCCCGCTGAGTTTCTTTCGCCAGTTCTTCTCAGGTCAGAGGCTTCTTTTTTCCGAACTGGTAGTAGACTCATGACGTTCAGTAAGAAATTGTTATCATTTTGTGCTGAATAAAATATTTTAATTTTGATTTTTTGATTATTTGTGTATGTGTTACATATCAGTCAGCTGTTAGCCATAATAAATGCGTTAAGCTGCCTTTTTTGGGAATATTATTTTAGTCTTATAGAGCCTAGTATATGTATTATATTTTTTTAAAATAAAATGTAGCTATAATAGTCGGCTGTTACCTATAACACAAGCATTATGTAGCCTAATTAGCCTATCTTACACCGACGTGTGTTTATGTTAAACATATATATAAAAAAAGAGTCTGCTTTAGACTGCACGACTGAAGTAAAATTTCCTTAGTTTCCCTTACAGTAATATACGAAACATATCTCTTTCTATCTTCACTAACATATATCCCTCTTAACTTCCGTTCGCCTCGATCACACTTTTGGTAACGCTCTCGTCACGCATTCACCAGCTTACTACAAATATATATACTTTTCTCCTCCAAATGTTTAGGATATTGATTAGTTCTGTACCTCAAATCGTAATCTAACACACTGAGCCGCGCGATTCTCCACGGCGCAGCAACAGATGTCTGTTGAAAGATTCGGTCACGCTTTTTGCTACTTCCTCTTTGTTTCGGTTTTTGTAGCGTTCGATTTTTTGAACTAAAAACGAATGTTCGGCCCTCTTGCGACGTCTTTCCGAATAGGATAGGTTTTTAGTTTTATTTTATTTAAATCGATGCTAAATAATATGTAGTTTCGAGAATCATCCGACATTTGTGAATTTTACACTTTTGATCGTACGGGAGCTCCTTAGTTATCCGTGACCGCGGCCTCTACAACATCATCTCCCTGCCCTTATCCTATTTATATAGGGTCGGCACAACATGTTCTCCTCTTCCTCAGACTCATGTTTTAAGTGATTTGGCATGTTATTTTTTAAGACCGGCCGCCTGCCTGACATCAACCCTCCTTGGGAATGCACAGTATAATACAGAAAATCAATAATGAGATATGTTAATAACATTATTATGATATCGCGACCTCTACAACGTCGCCGAAATATCGGGAGTTTCAAAATGACAACCATTGAGCTATTATTACTATGCGTTAGTAATAATAGCTCAATGATGACAACCGCGGTAAGTCCCATACCTACAATCAAAAGTGTCCACAGTGACCGCGAGAGTTCCCGAACTTACATTGTGAATTCTATTCGTGTGTACTACATTAATAATTTTAATAAATTCATTTTAATTCGGTATAATAAAAGATCATAAGTAGGTATTTTCCACTAACTTTTTATTTGTTGAGTTAAATCACAAATGTAACAAATATGGAAAAAATGAGTGTGCTTTAGACCACACGACTGAAGTAAAACTTCGTAAAAACGTAACTCTATTTCTATCTTCACTAACTTAGGTATATCTCCCTCTCAACTTCCGTTCGCATCGCCCGGTCATACTTCTCGTAACGCTCTCGACACGCATTCACCAGCTTACTCCCCAAGTTGAGCGTGTGTAAAGAAGTTTATTTAAAAAAAAAAAAAAAACAATAGTTTTTGTTTCCTACATCCCTAAAGTTCGTCTTACCTAAATCGCTCTCATGTCTTTAAGCCCTTTGCCGATTAACGTTTTAATATGCCTATGATGTTAAGATTATTCTCAAATAGTTACGTTTGTTCTGAGAATCTTATACAATAAGTCTCGTAATTTTTAAAACAACATACAAAATACAAATGATGTTTAGATGTATAGACAATATAACGTTTGTATATAATTATTTGTAGGTACGCCACATTATGTTCACGCCTTTGAAGATAAATATTTGTATACACGTGCGTTGACTATCAATATTAGTTCAGTAAAAATGTCGAGAATGTTAAGTGGGTTCGTAAACAGTGTTTTTTGCTACCATTCGTCAAGTCGCGCCAGATCGCGCGTGTCAAATGCTCATACCGTACCACATGTGGCTTCTAACTGTATATTTTTTTTTCTAAATAATCCGCATTTAACTAGTTAACACCGGTTCGTGTGAACGATTTCTTGAAGATGCCGAATATCGGTAACTTTGATGTAGGAGTTTTGGAATTTTTTATTTTAATCATCACTTAATAATTATTGACATTATATATGATTATAAAATAGGTTTTTACAGCTTTAGAGTTATGGGAGTTAAAAGGTATACTATTAAGTATTTTTACCCGACTGCCAAGGAAGGGTTATTAAGTATTGTAATGAATTTTGCTTTAAAAAAAAAACAAGTAGATAATATTTTGACAACGTAACGTAAATTTTCTATATATATAGGTATATCTAAACTAGCTTCTGCGCGCGACTTCGTCGGTGTGGACTCCGCTCCTATTAGTCTTAGCGCAATGATATATAGCCTATAACCTTCCTCGATAAATGTGCTATCTAACACTGAAAGAACTTTTCAAATCGGACCAGTAGTTTCAGAGATTACCGCGTTCAAACCAACCAAGCAACAAACAAACAAACAAAAAACCAAACAAACTCTTCAGCTTTATAATATTAGTATAGATTGCTTAAGCTCCGACCCTTTTCCTACATGGTGAAAGAGGTCTATGCCCAGCAATGGGATGTTACAGCTGAATCAATCACTAAATACCCTCTCTTAGATACCCTCATAAGAGTGGATACGCACTACTTTTGTAAAAACTAAAACTCAAAATAATTTACAATCATAATCAAAAAAAAAAACAAAAAACAAAATTAGTTATACGTACACGACACATTAACACGATGTCATCCGACCGCGAAACGAGAAAAAAAACCCATAGATATTTTAATAAGTTCATATATCGTAATTCCTTCAGCGTGACGGGCCTGTCGTCGAACGACGCGCCCTTATTGGCTCATATTTTATTTTGACAGCTCGTGTAGTTAGCGGTTAACTCGGGCTGGCGATAACTTTATAAATTTCGCATTACTATTTATTATATATCTATACTAATATAATAAAGCTGAAGAGTTTGTTTGTTTGTTTGAACGCGCTAATCTCAGGATCTACTGGTCCGATTTGAAAAATTCTTTCAGTGTTTGATAGCCCATTTATCAAGGAAGGCTCTGTATATCATCACGCTAAGACCAATAGGAGCGGAGTCCACGCCGACGAAGTCGCGCGCAGAAGCTAGTAACTTATATAGCTGTATTAAGCTATCAGGAACTTCTAAATCAAGTTACGTCAAACTTTTTCAAATCTCGTTTAACTCTGAATTTTTTTTTATATTTCGAAAATCTATAATTTGAATAAATTAGTTTTTCAAAAATAGTGCAATTAATAATAATGTTAAAGTCAGATTTAGTTTTTCTTATTGTTTTATAATTTATATTAGCTGTTGCCCGCGACATTTATTTTGGTAAAATTATTATTATTTTTTAAATTGAAAACTCGTCTAGTGCTACTCCAGACTATACAGACTATAATCTATGTCCACAGATTTAAGAAAGAACTTCAATCTATGTCTACATATACACAGACTATGTCTGTATCCTATTTCACCAAGATCCGCTCAGTTGTCCACAGAGTCACAAATAGACATCCGAATTTTCGCATATAAATGCTAAAATTCGGATGTGTATTTGTGACTATTACGAGTATATACTATGACTGTGATATATCTCTTCTCTATATACCTATATAAAAATGAATCGCTGAATGTGTCGCTAAGCTCAAATCTCGAGAGCAGCTGAACCGATTTCGCTAATTCTTTTTTTATACCTAATATTCCTTGAAGGACGAGGATGGTTGTTACGGAGAGAAAAATTTAAAAAATTCCCTAAAAAAGTCTAAAAACAACACTTTTCTATTCCCATACAAAAGATTCGTAATAGGTAATACTTAAGTCAATTTGAACTTTAATACCATACCATAAAGTTTAAGTGTTAGAGGAGGGGTTCCGGGAAGGATAAGTATTTTAAAGAATCGACTGTTAGGCGGTTCGAAGTTCGCCGGGTCAGCTAGTTATCTATAAAGATAGTAATAAAATTTTACCAACTTCTGTTAATTTAACGCTGACGATCATTTCTAGCGACAAGGTTTCTATAAAAGCAAAAGAAATGTTGACGTCTCATTTGGCACTTTTCTCCTTACTTTGTTTTTTGACAGTAATAAAAAATGATTGCATTTTTTTTCTTTATCTTAGATTGGAAAAGTAGAACCTTTCTTAGACCAGTGTCTTGAATCTTATATTTTTTTATACTTTTACTAAATTTTTTCTTTAAGTGTTTTAATATATAAATATCTACAAATTAATAAATATGTACTTACTAACATAATTTTTTAGAAAAAACTTTATTTTCTTCTAATATAAAAAAATAACTAATAGGTACTATATAACTTAAATTTTCTAAATTTAATTTATTCTAACTTTATTTTTCTTTAAAGGCCACTTATTATTCGACTTAAATATCATCAATTACTTTCAGAAAAATAAAGGAATTAAAAAGAAAAATTAAATTCCATAAAAGATATGTAAATATCCGCAAAAAACCTGTTTAAGTTACCATCCATGAAGACGTGACGGATGAAATGCATTATGCATAAAACAACCAATAAATAAATTCACACCTATTCATTAAGTTACTAGCGAGTGTCATCGGCGTGCGGTTACGTTACAAATTACAATATTACTCAAAGAGAATATTCACAGCTAGAATTACAATTTACAATTATAAAATACTAGCCGACCCGTGCCCACTTCGTTGGGCGTTATAATCCATTTCACATAAGAAGGGTACGGTGAAATTTGATATGTTCCAATACACTCTCACTATTTTCAGCAAATCAGATAAATATAAATGTTTAAAAATCACCAATTAATTTCTAAGGCAAATAATAATGCTTGATTAGATTGAATTGTTGACGGCACGTCAGAGGGCGCAGGTTCAAATCCTGCTGATTTAAAATCTTTATATATTTTTATCTTTTTCCTTTTATCTTGTCACTCCTGAATAGTGTAGCTTTCTGTTAGCGAAAGAATTTTCATGATCGGATCAGTATTTGCGAAGATTACCCCGTATATACAAAGTTATAAACTTTACCTCTTTATAATATTAGTATAGATGATCATTAATCATTATTAATTAATCACTAAACAATTCCGTACATGTAAAAGTGGAGGGAATCATTCATAATTACTTGTCATTTGTTATACGTACGCTCGAATTAAAATAATTAAATAATTGCAATTAAAAAAACGCCTCCAATTAGATGCGTCGGTTCGCTTGTTAGCATTTTAACTTTCGAGAAGTTAAGGGCCAGTTTCACCACTTGTTGATAAAGTTTATCCAGCGAATAAGTGACGAATAGCCTTTAACTTTAGGAGATAGAATAGGCCATTAGGAACTATTTTCTCCTCAATTAAATAAACTACAATTTTTCGTGTTTGCGAATAGAAATATTTCATACATACCTATAGTGGAATTTGATAGTACATACATACATACATATAATCACGCCTCTTTCCCGTAGGGGTAGGCAAAGACCACTTTTTTCCAATTTGATAGTAAAAATAATAATATATCGAAAACATTTACCTTTTGGTATCGTCCTCTTTCTAATAGTTTATTTAAGGTAGGGCACAGCAGCAAATTTCCTGCTCAAAATATGGAGCCCGACTGGGGTAGTACCTTGACCTTACAGAAGACCACAACTAAATAATACTGCTTTCAAGCAGTGTTGTGTTCCTGTTGGTAAGTAAGGTGACCAGAGCTCCTGGTGGGAATTGGTGATGGGGTCGGCAACGCGTGTGCGATGCTTCTGATGTTGCAGACGTCTATAAGCTACGGTAATCGCTATCCATCAGGAGAGTTGTACGCTTGTTTGCCTACCTAGTTATATTAAAAAAGCTATCCACTACAGGTAGAAAAAACTAAATATAAACGACTTTAAAAGAAAGGTAGTTCAGTTCCATGTTTATCTGTATGTTGATTTATCTTTGAAAGTAATATACACGGAAGCTGGCGTCGTCGTTTTGATTGATAACGCAAGTATAAAAACTGTTGACGAGCTATTATTATGTCAGCTTCCCGGTGACGTGAGAC
This sequence comes from Melitaea athalia, assembly GCA_905220545.2. Taxonomy (NCBI): domain Eukaryota; kingdom Metazoa; phylum Arthropoda; class Insecta; order Lepidoptera; family Nymphalidae; genus Melitaea; species Melitaea athalia. The sequence goes on from HG992196.1 coordinate 14,824,174, forward strand.
CTTCTGATAAATGTATCAAGCCTAATGTCCTCTTGTCCTTCATTACTTGTCTGTGGTCAGTGCACAGACAATAATTACGCGTTACTAATATATCGAAATAAAAATAAAAATAAAACTTTACGTTGAATCTATTTTCATTTGTTTCGAAAGAGCGAATTTTTGTTCTGAAGTTTTAATGATCGACTAACATTATTTTGACTTACTTCGTCCATAAATATATATTTTTATAACACCGGAATTATTTTATTATTTTACAAGCTTTCTCCGACACGAGTTCGGTAAGAAGCCAACAAGAAACACGCCGACGACGCTTATTATTATTGGTTAAAATAAAAATTAACTTCAGCAACCGGTCAATCAGGCCTCAATCTATGGAAACGTCGGTTCCCGAGTTGAATGAGCCGTACGTTTGGTCGCACGACCATATCTCTTCTTTTAATATCCGTCGGCGGCTTTGAACTGACCTAAATACTATAACTTGAACGAGTTACGAGGTAAACTGGTGAGACTATGTGACCGCGGCTTTACGGCCAGCGTTGATCTCGACTCGGGAAGGTTTACGACAAATTGTTTCGTCTTTTAATTCGACGTCTGTTTTATAATTCATTCTTACTACGGTTTTTTTTGCTGTTTTTTTTAACATCGTTTTGTATTTTACAATTGTTTATCTTCAATAGTTACGGTACATACAAGTTAACCCTTTCTCGAAACTGTCACACAACGATTGACCCGTTTTGGTGTCGTTTCGATCTTTAGATAATCTCTTATTATCTCAAAAATATGTACGTATAATGAGCCAGCGGACCGTAAACCGAGTGTGGCGATGGGATATTCTCTGATTTTTTCGGTTTTTTTCTTTTCGTTGTTAACGTTAATAAACATAAAAAATATAATTTTACAACCGAAAAAATATTAAAGTATGTTGTTAAAATAATATCACAGTTGTAAAATGTTATTTTATCAAAGCGCGATCGACGCGCCGATGTCATCGTACGTGAAATGTTTTCGATAATGGTTATCGTCGGCAATTTAACAAATCCCCGCTGTCGAATACGCACTTCTAAAAACATCGATGTTATCACAATAAATTTGTAATTTTAATAGTTATTATTGAAACAACGAGAAATTTGCATAAGTAAATAATAAAATAGAATTTTTACACCGCGTCCGAGGCGACTCTCGTAAAATTGACGATGTATGTACGATGCGGGATTTGCATCAATGTTCGACGTTAAACGTGCTTGTTATGAATATTATCATTTTGAAAATAAACGTCTCTATAGACCTATGTTTCGACGTCGTCTTTTATTATTATAAACATTGTAATACTGACATGTTCCTTTCCAGTAAACTGGTGTTAACATCCTCGAAACACATTTAAAGTCTGTTGTGAGGCTGCTTTTATGTAGGTAGATACAAGTAGGTATACGGTTAATTATTTTGATATAACAAGCAAAACAAAACGCGTGGGCATACTAGTTGGAATTATCAGTAAACTATTTGATGTTAGACGTCAAACGATTATGTATGACTACACGGTCCCTCGCGCGAAATAACGAAGTCATATGATTTATCACTTACAAGACAGAAGCACCTTGCGATAGTCAGCAGGTGCGGCTTTACAAAGACGCTCAGCGAATGTAATAAATTATTAATTATGATAAAAAGCATCGTCATACGAATAGAATATTCCTTTGCGAAATATAATGTAAAAACTGGAGAGCGGCGCCTAAAATCCTTTGTCTATGGACGTCCTGTGGATCGGGCGCAGTGGTCCAAAGGTACGTTATGCCGCCGCGGCCGGAGGACAAAAGATCTCCGAGCGGACAAAAAATGACATCATTTATTTTATTGCCGTGGGTGAGAATACGCTACATTAATATTGCGTAGGGCCTTAATGTCCGATCGCCCTAGGCTCACCATCCGTCAGCTTCGTTCTTTTATGTTCAGTGTTTTCGAATTTTAATTAATAATTTATTATAAGGACTATTCTCGTGTCTGAAATTTCCACGACAGATTTTAAAATGTAATAACTATCAGTTATTATGGATTTTACGGTTGATAACACTTTTACTTAGACGGGACTTACTCTGTCATTTTGTGATTCCGTTCAGAGATCATGGCTTCAGCAAGCCTCCGAATGTTCCGCGTATGAATGTGTTCAATTTAGTATGTAATCTTTAAAAGTCTGCTAATTGAAGTATCATTTTTATTTTATAGGTACTGGCTGACACGGCGAACTTCTTTCCACAGTTATTTTTTATCGTAAAATTAAAGATTTTTTTTAAACTTCTGACAATAACGAACACGAAAAAGAATAAATCCAATTCGATGCAGCCTTTCGGTAGTTGCGCGTACATACATACAACTCCGCTATTCATTTTCATTTGTAGGTATAGATAGATACTCGTAACATATATCTATTTATATCTAATCGAATAACTTCAACTTTTTTAGACACGCTCCGTAAACTTAAACTAAACAAGTCATTAATAATTATCGACCGGACTACCAGCAATCACTTGTAAAATTATTAAGCAAAAACCCTCAGCTTTAGATCTAGAAGTAGATTAATGACGGTAGCTCCGTAGCTCGTAGTCGTAAATACAAAGTGCATACGCAACGATCCATCAGAAGCGAGAGAGGCACCACTATGATTTATTACATCGCTAGTAGAAGCCTCTACACAATATTATAGTCAATCCTTTGCTTAGCTGTGACCCAAACCACAGATTAGTAAATAGTCGGTACCTATAGCGTAATTTTGATGCCTATTCGTACATGTACCTATGATTTAGGAAATTGCAAAGTTCATAATTTGTATGAGTGATGTACCTAATATTTATAATATTATTAAAATACATGACTGCGATGTTGGTATAAGTCCCACAGCTGGGCAAAAGTTTTTTTATCCTTTGAAACGGTGAATTTAAAGTTACTCCGCAGCTGCATGTTATTGTGAATTCAAAATGGAAAATGAATTTTTTTTCAAAAACAATTCAGTAACAATAATTACAAACAGATACATCATAGGCTTTAGGAAATGTGTGTCAAGCAAATACATTTTTAAGCGGAAATCGAACTTTTGCACCTGACAGACGATGTTGATTGCTATAACAAATGATCAATCACTCACAATAATTGGTGTGAAGCGTAGAACGAGATACGACGAAATCATTAAAAGAAGTCTTAATCAAGAATTCATGACCCTAAATGTCGGACCTTTTATTAATACAATAAAAAAAATTATATGTCACTTTAAAAAAAAAAGTTCGTTGACCGATTTCAAGAGTTTGGCGTTTCGCAGAGATGACCACGTAACTGTCACGCTTCACGCCGCTAGTGACGTGACAATATCGATGTCAACGGAGCGTTTTATTGTCGATGATTGATTTCTGTGGTTTTTCAATATAACTTAATAGTTTGACGTTGATTTATACCTTTGGGACGTGATTTCATTTCTGTTTCTCTTTTTCGCATTTCCTAATGTCACACGGTTTACTTTTACTGTTTGTGATTTTTATCAAAATTTCTTAGGCTTTATTTAAGCGAGATATTTTTTTTATTTAAAGAAATTTGTCAATTAGCACCTATATTATTGAAATCTTAATACGCCTATTTAAAATCATAAACACAATATAACTAAATTATACAAAAATATTTAAATGTTTCAAACACATTTAGGTAAAAAGTTAACAAAGTATTAAGCTTTAATGTGTGTTATTTATGTATGTTTGGTCACGTATGATAATGTTAGCTTGTAATCGTTACAATACAACATTCACATGTACAGTTTACTTCGTTTAAAATCAATATGTCGTTCTGAAAATTCCTTAATTATTCGACGACACTACAGACTAAATTAAATCAACCAAACGCTTTGATAGTGGCTCTGAAAGTTTAAGAACTTATACGATCCCTAGGTACGTTTTTAGCCATATTTAATTTTTGTAAGTAATTAATTAGCGATAATTTCGCCTTATAAGTGCACATCACTACGAGCGCTCAACAACGCTATGCTTCATCGGATTGTCGTATTCCGCGTCATGACGATTGCCGTCAAACTTCCTACTTTTTTTTAGGTACAAAACACAATTCGTAGTATTGCTAATTGTATCAAAACAATGTGTCCAGTAAAAAAATATGGAAGGATTAAAAGAAATTTCTAGAAAAGTATGATCATAATGGATTATGGATTCAAATCGACTTTTTTCTAACCGAATTCCAAAAAATAAGGAGGTCCTCAATACGAATGTATTTTTTTAATGATTTCGTTTTCCATTCGATTCGTTTTATAGAAATTATTTTTGTAAATCGAACTAAATTATTTACCAATAAAATAAATATTTATACACGTAGGTAAATACCTACGTACTTTTAAAACTAACTTTATTTATTCTTTATTTTTATGAGAACTAGTATAATACGTATGTATATATTAAACGAAGACACCACGTAGTTAGACGTTTCAACAAAACATTATGAATGTGTATGAATAGAATACAAAAAATCCTTATTAAGCCAGCATCATTGGTGTATTAATAACATAGTAAAACCAGTCATTAAAATCAAGTCTAGAACTATTATGAAGCCAGGATTAAATGTTTATGTCATAGAAGAATCAACCATTGAGACTGAAATCTTCACGATTACCTACAGTACAAAACGACAAATATCATACATTGTAGTTTAAAATAAATCATTTAACTTTTATGTCACGAATAAAGATTAAAACAGCGACTTTGTTTCAACACTACACGGTAATACACGGTAGCGATAACTTATCTTGGTCGTAAAACTATACAAAAGCGCTTGAAATGGATTCAGATAAAGACGGCCATATTGAAAACCGTAACCAATAGTTTTGTTTCGTGTTATCAACGAGTGATAACGTTTACGAACAGCGCACGACTATTGGTTGAACGATGTAGATGTTTTAAATTAAAAAAAATAAACGTTTTGAGCTATTGACTAGTAAGTATATTCAATAGTTTAAATTTGATATTATTTTTGCATTTTTCATTTTTAGAAATGTATACGTACCTATTTATACAGAAAATTAAAGCATCTGTAGAAATTAAATAGATTCCGAGATTTTTTTTTAATTTTGTAATATTTTTATCAAAATAAAAATCGAATGATAATTTTATTTTTTTCTAAAGTCTGTTATTATAGTTTTGTTGAACTAATTGTTTTTTTTTTTATTATTTTTGTTAAAGCTTCAGCCTTTAATATCCTACTGTTATCACTAGGTACTCCACTCCTACTGTTATCATCCCACTGTTGAGCATAGGCCTTTTCCCTATGTAGGAGAAGGGCCAAAGCTTAATCCACGCTACTCCGATGCGGGTTGGCGGATATATATTTTCCCGACTGTGAGTAACGATCACTATCAGGTGTACATCATAACAACCGGGACCGACGGCTTAACGTGCTCTCTGAGGCACGGTGGGGAGACCCACAAGAACTGCACAAACATTCAGACCACTGCAAACATCTGTATGGCCAATACAAATGTTTGACATGTGCGGGGATCGAACCCGCAACCGCCAGCGCAACAGCCACAAACTAGTGCCGTAACCGTTGCGCCAACGCGGCGTCAATTTTCAATTTTTGTTAAAGACTAATTTTAAAATACAGTTGCATGTTTTCACCTACTTTTATTTTAGTAATAATAATTAGTGTAGGTACTTATTCAGAGATGTTATCATAGTACGTGTACCTACATAACAAAACAAACAACAAAGCATGTAATTAAAATTATAAAACAAATAACAAGAGATATGAGAAAGTTAGTTTAAATAGAAAGCGTACGAGAATAACGAAACACACGACGGACGTCTAATTAAACTAAAATAAAACGAGATTAGTTATTTTACACGACGAAAACGCGCGGTAAATTTAGCGGGAACCGTTTTTTTGAAATAACTTTTTAATTATGACGTACGACATTTTAAAAACGTAACGAAAAAAATTAAACGAATTTGAATTAGGAAAAGTAAATTGCTTTGCATTTGTTATTTTCATATACTTTTTTCATTATTAATATTAGTTTACACTCTCCTTATTGTTAGTCAAATGCAAACCTGACGTTAATAGAGTTTTTTAAAATATTAAATAAATAATAATGAATTATATTTTTTTTACATAAGTAGGTTTAACTTTTTTTTTATTAGGCACCCATTTTGGGAAATTTGACGCAAAGCATAACTTTGTATTATTTTTTTTGTAGTTCTATTTACTAATCTGTGGTTCTACCATATAATAGGATAATGGAGTTATCAATATAAAAACGAAGTTACCTATTTAATTTATTAGCTATGGTATTTAAATTTTTAACTGTGTCTCTCTTTACGGCTCACAATCGTAAAAATATTGGACGTTCTCGATCACGATTTCGTAATAATGGAATAGGAATGAAATTTTGCGCTTTTATCGACCGTGAAAACGGATAAGGTGAACTTTTTTTTTGCTAATTCAGTTGTAAGTAGTAAAGTAAAACTACGTTGTCGTAGGACTCTTCATTTGAATTATTTTTGATATGAAACTCCTATTTTCTTGTATTTTAATGCCCATCGTAGAGGTTTCATTATTTTTATTTTTAACACGCTTTTTCTCCATTTTTTTTTTAATAAGTAACTTGACACATAAAATATTATTCAGATATATTTTCATTAGTTTAATTTTCTTAGATCTGTGACAACCGAAATAAAGTACCTATGTAGTTATATTTTCGAATTTACACTCCCTATAAAAAATAATATCTCAAAACACCTACGTAAAACAAGTTGTTTAATTAAAATAAATATTCAAGTAAGATGTATGAAATGAAACAATTCACATTTACCATTTACCTTTGGCTACGCCAATTGACTGTAGATGGTGCATGCAGGGCTTACGGTGTGGTCGCGTCTTCAGTGACGCCATCTTTCATTTTTATTATTTTTACGCACGTGCATGTGTGTGTTGTTCTTGACGTTTTAAATTTAGAATCTTATAATTACTTTCGTTAATCGGTAAATATTTTTAGATTTGTCAAACAGTCATTTTAGTACAGTACGAGTTGGCGCATGAGTTCCGAAAACTATTCCACCTCAATTTTTTTATGCGATCCTCTTCAAATAGCCCTACTGATGATATAAATGCATGTTGCCAGGGGGAAATCCGGGGCCATATTTTTTAAACCAATTTTTTTTTCTCAATTGCAAGGAACTGTTATTTTTTAACCGGACAAATTTTTTTTATATTCTTTAATAAAATACAAATAAAAAAGGTCCTATGACTTTTCACGATAAAGTTAATATTTTTAGAGATATGAATTTTTAAAGGTTCGAAAAATCTCAAATTTGGGTACTTTTGACCCATGAAATATATATTAAAGACTAAAATAAAATATAAATTATATATTTTTTAAAATTCTTTATACACTAATTAATAGTTTCCTGATGGAGATTTAAAAAAATTTTCATTGTTTATACCTGTTTTTTAATTGTTAACTTCGCGCGCTCACAAGTATTCGCTGCACCAGGCTCTCTGTGTCCTGAATGATTATTTATCATTTATCTTAAAAACTATTAACTGTATCAAGATTGTTAAAGAGAGTAACGTTATTAATAATTAAATTCTCTATAATTTGTTTTTAACAAACTTTTTTCTGGAATAAATTTAACAAAAGTTATTTAAGCATGAATCGGAACATGTAATTAAAAGTACTTTTTTATCAGTTTATATTACTTTTTTGTTATTAAAGCAGAAAGTAATTACATTGAATAACTTCTTTGGACGAAGTTAATAGATGTAAAAGTCAGAAACCTTCAAAAAAAAAAAAAACAAATAAAAAATCTTTTCTGTACCTACTTAGACACAATCTTACACACCATGATACATATATGCATTTAGGTATTTTTTATTTTATTATATTTCAATTCGAACATTAAACATATAATATATGTATAATCACGCCTCTTTCCCGTAGGGGTAGGCAGAGACCACATTTCTCCACTTGCTACGATCCTTACATACTTGTTTCGATTCGTCCACTTTCATTATTCCTTTCATACATGCTCTTCAGTTTAGGGTACTCTTGACCTGGCCTTTTTCAGGACGTCCCTAATTTGATCTCGAAACTTCCGCCTAGGTCTACCCCTTCCAACACTTCCATTCACACTCGCCTTATACACTTTTTTCGTCAATCGTTCTTCATTCATTCTCTTGACATGGCCCAACCATCTATGTATACCTTTCTCAATTTTTTTCACTACATCTTCTTTCAGACCACAACGTTTCCTTATCTCACTATTTCTTATCCTGTCACTCAGTTTAACTCCTATCATACTTCTTAACGCTCTCATCTCAACTACATTTATTCTAGTTCCATGTTTCTTCTGCCATACCCAACTTTCACTTCCGTACATGAGTGTCGGAACCAACACCCCCCCCCCCCATTGCACAGCCAAACGAGCCTTGTTAGACACCCTTCGACTGTTCATAAAGGAATGCAAAGCTCCATTCACCATGTTTCCAGCATTCACTCCTCTTTCAATTTCACTCTCACACTTTCCATCTCTTGTAAACCTTGAGTCCAGATACACAAATTCATTCACCTGTTTAATTTGTTCATCTCCAATCACGATATTGCAGTCTGTGACTGCCGCATCTCCTTCAAAAACCATCACTTTCGTCTTCTTTACATTCATCTTCAAGTTAAGTTAAGTACGTACCAATATCTTTTTTTTAGTTATACATAGCTGTGATTCCTTCAAATACCATTATATCTTTATATTGTTGTTAAAAATGCATAAATTACTGTGATAATAACAAAAAAGTAATATAAATTGATAAAAATGTACTTTTAATTACATGTTCCGATTCATGCTTAAATAACTTTTGTTAAATTTATTCCAGAAAAAAGTTTGTTAAAAACAAATGATAGAGAATTTAATTATTAATAACATTACTCTCTTTAACAATCTTGATACAGTTAATAGTTTTTAAGATAAATGATAAATAATCATTCAGGACACAGAGAGCCTGGTGCAGCGAATACTTGTGAGCGCGCGAAGTTAACAATTAAAAAACAGGTATAAACAATGAAAATTTTTTTAAATCTCCATCAGGAAACTATTAATTAGTGTATAAAGAATTTTAAAAAATATATAATTTATATTTTATTTTAGTCTTTAATATATATTTCATGGGTCAAAAGTACCCAAATTTGAGATTTTTCGAACCTTTAAAAATTCATATCTCTAAAAATATTAACTTTATCGTGAAAAGTCATAGGACCTTTTTTATTTGTATTTTATTAAAGAATATAAAAAAAAAATTGTCCGCTTGAAAAATAACAGTTCCTTGCAATTGAGAAAAAAAAATTGGTTTAAAAAATATGGCCCCGGATTTCCCCCTGGCAACATGCATTTATATCATCAGTAGGGCTATTTGAAGAGGATCGCATAAAAAAATTGAGGTGGAATAGTTTTCGGAACTCATGCGCCATCTCGTACTGTACTATTTCCATTAGTGTTCTAAAAATAATTCAAATACCTACCTATGTTCCAAATGGAGAAAAAAATACATGAAATTAGTTTTTGTGACTGTAGGTATATGTGTGTAGGCTGTGACATTACTTATTTGATAACATATTATTAAAAAAGCAATAATTTCGTTTATTATGTCTGTTATAATCTAGTGCGTCTTAAAACGCTGGGGTGTCTAAATTTGCGTTCAACCATTCCCATATGGTGCATGACGTTGTTTATAACGGAAAGAAAAATGAAAATAAAATGCACGCCTCGAACAACTGTTCGGTGTTTAAGTATTATAGTTATGTTAGGTATTGTGTCGCTCGCGGTAGGGAGCCGACCTCCCGCCGGGTCGCTCTCAAGTTCTCAACTCTCTAAGCACAAATTACTAGTTCACCTCGGTTACCTTACCGCCAGATTACTCTTTAGAACTTAAACCCTCCATAGACTAGATAACTCTACTTTAAATTTTACGAAAATAACCTTAAAAAACTGTTTTATGTACTACATTAAGTATGTAGGTACTCGATTGTATAATGCGTGATATTTTGAATTCGAAAGCATGACGCGAAATTATTAAGCACCACTTCGAATTCCAAGCCCTCGTTTAATGTATGAAACCGCATAAAATTCACCGAATTATGTCGATGTTTCGTTTTATAGACGTTCAGACTTCAGACGTAGTTTATCCGTGCGGTAATGTCGACTCATTAGCACTGGGGGGCGCCTGTGCCCAGGTAGGCGCTTCGACGTTATTTATACCGAGGCCGAGGGAACAATGTCCGTGCCGATATCTTATTAATCATCTCTTTATACCACAGGGCCATTCTCCATATGACAATGAACCACAATAGATTTATTTGTAAAATTAATCCCGTCGTCGGTCGCGCAGACACCGGCAATGAGCACCCACAATCGTTCGCAAATATTAAATCGTAAAACCGTTAACGTGTTTATCATGTGTTAATAACGTTATAAACATTTACGTTTAACAGCTATAAAAATAATTCTAGCGATTAATTTAATTCGTAATAAGATTTTAATTTTAAAAAATTACATTAAATCTTATACGTTTTAATTGAAATTAGAAGAATAAATTAGAAAAACCGGTCAAGTGCGAGTCGGACTCGCGCACCGAGGGTTCCGTACAAACCTGCAGGTATATAAGTAAAAGTTATGGTATTTTGCTGCTAAATGAAATCCGTAACATTACAATATGGAAAGTTGGAGGAGCATAAATTTAAGACAAAGGTATCTTTATCTTTTCATTAATCCTTTAATTTATATAAAATAAAATAAATAAATAAAATAAAAATCGCCTTTATTTCTATTACCTACTATTAAAATTTCAATTAATACTAGCGTAAGTATTCTTAGTTTAAACATATGTATGTATATTAACCTATGTATATATTTATTCTATACTCGTATAATTAACTCGTCTACATGTTTATAACATCACTTAATTAATATTGGTAATAGTAATAGTCGCCTCTGCGGCGTAGGCCTCTCCTAAACATTTCCATGTATCCCTTTCCCGTGCTTTCTGTATACACAGCGGTCCACATAATTATCTGGTTGAAGATATCTCTCCACCTTTTAATTGGTCTCCCTTTTTTCCTTGACCTGTCTCTTGGTAGGAAAGTTCTTTTATCGAAGTTATTTATTTACAAATTTTTTAGTCACTATTTAGAAATCCGGTTCAAAAATACTTTATTACTATTAAGTATTAAATTTGAACCATATTATATATAGTAGATATTTATTTATTATTTATTTATTTATTTAAATAGTCCCACAGATGATGTAACATTTATTTTGTAATTTAATTCGAGCCTTTTTGACCTTTGTACCTGTTTTCAAGTTTGTATAAAACATGTTTTCCTAAATATATTTTTATTATTGTCTGCTATTGTTTAAACATATATATTTTTTAATGTATAGAATTCTCATTACAGTGTTAATATTACTTGATTTCATTAATCATTTCAATACTGTTGATTTTGACTTACTACTAGCTATACTTGGTTCTCTTAACATATCTCCTAAGGCGTCTGACTGGTTTCATAGTTACTTGCATGGTCGCCGGCTACGAATACATATTGAAGAGCTTTCTTCATTCTGCTCTAGAATCAACGCTGGCGTTAAAGATAAATATATAATTTGTACCTCTTCGCTTAAATGATAGCCTAACTTTGAAGATACCTTCACATTCGTCTTCCTTTTATTCTAAATCTTTCACTATTGAAGCTTATCGTCTTTGGAACTTATTGCCACTGTCTAACGCGCTCAATCTTTAATGACATTTGAAAAACTTGTTAAGGAAATGTACTTATCATATTAAATTATGTTAAGCAACTTTATTTTATTATTTATTATTTTTCATGAAGTTACGTTATGTTGTTATGTCATTCGTCTTAATCTATCAATTTGCTTATAGTGTATATACGTATGTATGTATGTATTTATATATTTGTGTATACATATGAGTAAACTTATATGTACATATGTGTCATTAAATATAGCATCTATTGTTATATAGTTATTTATTTATATCTGATTTTTATTTTATATTGTTCCTTTTTTTTACAAAATTTTGCGCCCTTCCCCTAGTTTATATGCAAGTCCTCTGCCCAAAGGTTGCCTGGAAGAGATCGCTGTGTTAGCGATAAGGCCGCCTGTTGCAATTGATGCAAGTTTATTGTTATAAATTCTATGTATTGTTCTTTTGTGTATTGGTGTGCAAAAAGAGTTAGTAAATAAATATTACTTTGCAAAGTTTTATAATTGAAAAACAAAGCAGAAATAAACAACATTACACATACTATTTCTGTGGTTGCGATGTAACTATACATTTAAGGTTTTCGTAATTTTTCCTGTATCTGTGCTATAAGACGTTGCTTCATACCTGAAGATTTTAGGTCGACGGGAAGTATTCTTTAGATTTTTATTCCCTTGTCAGTTGTTTGCTAGTTTCAATATATGCGGTTTAAATTGCTGTTTCTTTTGATATCGTGGACATAGAAGTTTGATTTTGTTACAGCTTAAAGCTATTATAGACGTGAGTATTTGATATGAATTTCAATTTAATACTTTTACGCGTTCAAGAGAAAAGTGGTATTAAGTGTAAAATTATTAAAATATTTTTTTTTATATGTAGTAACAAAAAATTTACACTTTTCGCAATTTTTCCTGTATCTGTGCTATAAAACGTTGCTTTGTACCAAATTTCAAGATTCTGACTTCACGGGAAGTACCCTGTAGGTTTTGATTCCTTTGCGACTATTTTCGATGAAAATATGCGGCTTAAATTGGTTTTTCTTTTGATATCGTTGACATAGAAGTTTGATTTTGTTACAGCTTAAATGTATTATAGACCTGAGTATTTGATATGAATTTTAATTTAATACTTTTACGCGTTCAGTAGAAAAGTGGTATTAAGTGTAAAATTATTAAAATATTTTTTTTATATGTAGTAAATAAAAATTTACACTTTCCGCAATTTTTCCTGTATCTGTGCTATAAGGCGTTGCCTCGTACCAAATTTCAAGATTCTGACTTCACGGGAAGTACCCTGTAGGTTTTGATTCCTTTGGGACTATTTTCGATGAAAATATGCGGCTTAACTTGGTTTTTCTTTTGATACCGTTGACATAGAAGTTTGATTTTGTTACAGCTTAAAGGTATTATAGACTTGAGTATTTGATATAAATTTCAATTTAATACTTTTACGCGTTTATGAGAAAAGTGGTATTAAGTGTAAAATTATTAAAAAAAAATTTTTTATATGTAGTAACTAAAAATTTACACTTTTCGCAATTTTTCCTGTATCTGTGCTATAAGACGTTGCCTCGTACCAAATTTTAAGATTCTTAGTTCACGGGAAGTACCCTGTAGGTTTTGATTCCCTTGAGAGTGTCGAAAATTTGCAGCATAAACGGCTGTATCTTTTGATTGCCTTGGCTTAGAAGTTTCATTTTTTCACAGCTTTAAGAGGCAGCAGATTTGAGTATTCAATATAAATTTCAGCTTGATGCCTCCACGCGTTTCTGAGAAAAAGGGTCTTGACAGACAGACGGACAACAAAGTGATCCTATAAGGGTTCCGTTTTTACCTTTTGAGGTACGGAACCCTAAAAATGAACATTTCGAATTTGTAAAGCGCTATTAGTGGTTGATAGTAAGACTTTATGGGTTTTACAAGGCGTCGGTGTTACGGTAAAAGAATGGACCCTTCTCAGCGGTGGATGTATGAAATATAGTGTTTAACACCACGTAGCTTGTTCGGATGGCATCCCGCGGCGCGCGAGTGTCCGGAACCTCCGCGAGGCATCGTCACCTTAAACTAAAAACTAGTGAACAAATAATAACGTAATTTTATCAAACAAATAGATATATACTACAAAAATAAGAAATCCTAAAGAAGTAAATCTACCAGCATCCTATCTTTAGGTACTAGGTCGAATTGGGACTGCTGATCAGAAATTAAATGTAAACTGCACATCTATACTAATATATAAAGCTGAAGAGTTTGTTTGTTTGTTTGTTTGTATGTTTGTTTGTTTGTTTGCTTGTTTGTTTGTTTGTTTGTTTGTTTGTTTGTTTGTTTGTTTGTTTGTTTGTTTGTTTGTTTGTTTGTTTGTTTGTTTGTTTGTTTGTTTGTTTGTTTGTTTGAACGCGGGTATTTCTGTGGTCTGTGGAACGCGGTAATCTCTGGTTCTACTGGGCCGATTTGAAAAATTCTTTCAGTGTTAGATAGCCCATTTATCGAGGAAGGCTATAGGCTATGTATCATCACGCTAAGACCAATAGGAGCGGAGTCCACGCCGACGAAGTCGCGCGCAGAAGCTAGTAGATTATAAAATTACGTGTTGTAATAAATAGACAGGCAACTGAAAGTCCGTGGACATCAAAATATAAAAAAAAAACTGTGGTTTTATGAAACCACCGTAAAGGTGAAACTTTTTTTTCACATTATAGACATTTAACTAAAAAAATTTGGAATCATATTCCATTCAGGGTATAATTACATAATATTATAAAAATCGCTTTATCAATCTTACCGCGCGGCCGACCGTCACGCGACATGCAACACACGGACGAAAAAGTTTGAGAGACGATGTAATAAAAGTTTCACTTTAAAAGAAAAGCACTTTTTTGTGTTTTTGGTTTTTTTATTCACTAGATAAAATATTATGTGTATGTAGTGTAATGACATAATGGAAGTTAAATGTGCATAATTGTGTTTTTGATGAATTATGTAATATAAATACGAATGTATTTAAAACTACATACTTTTGGCTACTACCTATTAGGTATTACAAATTCTTGTTATTTAAAATATAAAAGGAAGTATAAGCGGTAAAGTGAAAGTTTAACCCGTAGCGGACTAGTAATAAAAATTTAAAATTGAATTCTTGAATCGATGTTAATAATACCTACTTTCGATATTACGAATACTATTTTATAAAGTATAGATACACACATAGCAACTACATACCGTTTGTAAACTACGTAAAAAAAATAGTGAAATAAAAGCAGTATTGGACCTTCAGATATAATCCTAGCCTGGGTAAAAAAAATGTAAGGTAAAAAATAATGAAATATTACAAATAAAGAAAGGTGTACAAAAGCGGTCTTATTGCTAGAAGAGAGATCTCTTCCAGACAACCTTTGGGTATACAGGACGGGGCATAGTAAAATTTATCCGCTACCATGTGTCTAAACTGTTGCTTTTGTTTCACTAATCTTTTGTGTGCAGCTTAGAAATTGAATGTAGTGTCTTCTTCTTCTGCTTCTTCATTATTCATTCCAACTTTTATTGCCAGGGTCTGCCTTCCAACTAACGCTTCTCCACTCACACGATCTCTTGCATCGTTCTGGGTTAGACCATTGGCTCTCATGTCCTGCTTCATGCCATCGCTTTCTTGGACGCTTAGTTCCAGAGACAGACATGTTAAGGCACCTCCTTCCTAAGTAATCTTCAGAGAGAAAATTAACGGAAAAATTACATATTAACGAATGAAAAAGTGGTATTTTGTTCCCTGTGTCAGATAGTAAATGAACGTAAATCGCCTACAATTTCGTATCTCGTTGTATTTTCAAACTAATCGATGAGAGCAACGATTAAGTAATTATTGTAATAAGTTCGGTCATAAAATAACGGTCCACGGCGATATCAAACGACATGATTTTTATACGAATAGGCGTACCTATATAAAATCGGAACATTCAAGGCCATTAGCTACCGATTTCGTAATGCGATACAAATTTTATTAAACTATTAAAATTCAATGATATTGTACGCGTTACGAAAGATATAAACTTCGCGATATAATTAGGCGTTCTAACGTTTGACCGTGATATGTTCAATTGTTTTTAATTACGAAATCTAGTTTGACAATTGTCTGTTTTATGACTGTTTTTATCATTGAGGTAGGACATAACAGGAAATGTCTTGTACGAAATCTAGAGCAGCAAGACTGGGGAAGTGCCTGAACCTTGCTAAAGATCAGAGTTAAATAATACTGCTCTCAAGCAGTGTTGTGTTCCTGTGTCCTGTGGTAAGTAAGGCAGAGCTCCTCGTGTAGAGTTGACAACACGCTTGCTTCAATGCGCTATGCTTCTTGTTCGTGGGCAACATGCTTGCCACACGAGTAGTATAAAAAGGAACTAGACTTGTTGTTTTAATGGACTCCAAAAAAAGGAGGAGGTTTTGCAATTCGACTGTATTTTTTCATGTCTATTAACTTTCGACTGGGTAGACTGATTTCAATGTTTTCTTTTTAAATCGAAAGATGGTGCGTGTCATGTGGTCCCATTTTAATCGATTTCTGACTAGTGCTTTTTGGGTTATCTCTAATAATGCGCATATACTCGACTATTTTTTCGTCTACTTACGTTGTTTTACTGGCCCATGTAATTGAAGTTTGTTTTTTGCCTTTCCAAGCAAACACAATAACATAATTATAGTCTAAAATTATTTCAAATTATTAATATTGTTTGATTAAAAAATTATAATTGAATACAGAGAGATAGATTAGAGATTTTAAATTAAATCAGCTTCTGTGCACATCTTGAACCAATGCTGTCAAATTAACTTACATTCGTCATAACATCTCAGTTCCATGTCATTGCAGCTAACATACCGGTTCAATTCAAGCAGTAGCTACGAAACAAGAAAGTCCAATAGTTTAATTTGACGTTCGACAAACAGTTTTAAATATGAAAGAAAGCACGATGTAGCTTTTATTTTAAATTTTTATTGAATACTAGCTGACCCGGCGAACTTCGTACCGCCTAACAGTCGATTCTTCATTTAAATACTTATCCTTCCCAGGACCCCTCCACTAACACTTAAACTTTATGGTATGGTATGGTTCAAATTAACTTTTAAGTATTATTACGAATCTTTCGTATGGGAATATAGGAAAGTGTTGTTTTTAGACTTTTTCAGGCAATTTTTTAAATTTTTCTCTCCGTAACAACCATCCTCGTACTTCAAGGTATATTACAAAAAAATAATTAGCGAAATCGGTTCAGCCGCTCTCGAGATTCGCGCTTAGCAACGCATTCAGAGATTCAGTTTTATATATATAGAGATAAGTAACAAGCGAGATGATAATGACATACTGGAGTGTACCTATTTCATTGTGGTTGAAAAATATTTATTCCAAATTAAATATATAGTAAAAATAATTATCATTGCGATATGTAACCAACTTTAACTCATAACAGCAATAAATATCGATAGAGATGCAAACCGAATGTCCGGACAATAATATTATGCATCGTAATTACGTGTCTTGAGTGTACTATCAATAACGTTTGTTATTATTTCAATCGCCATTATTAAAACCCCTCGATGTGTTAATCAATATGCAGCGCGAAATATAGGTTCTGTGAATCTGTGGTTCTGTGTAACAGGTTGTAAATGTCTGTGCAAATGCCCGCGTGGGCGCGAGCGGCGCGTTCTAACGCCCAGCGGGATCGACAATGAGGCTTTGTTTCCTGTTCATATCTATTCTATTTCATTGTTGTCACTTTGCCTTGACCTAACGATTAACTTTAACATATTTCAATGTACTTTATTAAATTTTAATGTAAGTTTTGTTGTTTGACAATGGTTTGTTTTACGATTACGAATAGTTTATGGAAATGTCTCTGAACATTTGAATTAAATAATAATTGTGATTGAAGTTGCAAATACAAATTACAAAAATAAAGTCTTACATTATTAATACGACTACTAAATACTGATTCATAGTAATTCTTGGACAGATTGTTTTATAACTGCCTCGTGAACAAAAGTGTGACACTTGAGTGCAGTATATACTTTTGGTCTTTTGTAAGGATCAGCACTTCCTCGAGCTGTTCCAGACTTTGAATAAGACATAGACATTGCTTGCCGTTCCCTACCTCAATGACGAAATCGTGTCTTATAAAACCGGCAAGCTTCAAAATAGATTTCAGTGCTGCCAACTTTGGGGATTTTCCCCTAAATTTAGGGATATTTTGCAAATAGCGGGAAAGTTTTAGGGGATACATTTTTTTAGGGTATTTTTTTGGGAATTTTAATTCGCCAGAACTTAATATATTTTTATATAAAAAACAATTAAAAATAATAATTCCTCAATTATCAATTTTTAACACGCTTTTATTAGCTTGACCTGTATGTATGTATGTATGTCTGTATGTATTTATGTATGTAAGTATGTATTTATATATGTAAGTATGTATATGTCGCAGATCAGAAGTAGGTAGGAGAAGAACGGACGGATGACCGAACTACTAAGTATTAAATGGACTCACCGAGCGGGTACCGTGTCTATCGCGTGGCAGAGAGACAACTCGACGCAGTGCCCGGGACTTGTGACCCGAGTGTAGGTTTAAGGCGGCGCCGCCTAACAATGCGCATTGGCACTCGCCTCCACTGCTCGAGTTGCCCAATGTAATGTAACAATTAATTCGTGTACACAAACTAACCCTTACAAGAGTCGAGGTTAAGCTACTAGCAGGATACACAAGTGCACCGCGCGACGCCAGAGCCAAGACTGCCTTAGCTGCGGTTGCATCGGTCTTTTATGCACGAAGGAATGACTCGAATAATAGAATGAGTGAGGGTAGATGAATAATAATAACAACACAGGTACCGTCATTAATAACTATCTGTATTGACTCTCCGACACGGCCATCCTGACAAGTCACACGTCCCCGTGTGATGCCGTAAAAAGCAAAAAGGTACTGCGATGTCAAAGTTTCGTCTCGGCCTATCCTGACCCACACTTAACCAAGGATAAAGCGATAGTACCACCACTTTTTGTTGACACACCATACAACCATACGCCAATCTACCATTAAATCAAAATTGACCAATCGTTTTGGTATAAACATTACTCCATTATTGCTTTCCACATATTAGTCACCACTGTCACCTAAATCGAGTGACAGCAGCTCATGCCACCTCCATAGAGTGACGATAACCAACCAAAAGAGTCGCTACTGTCACCTAAATCGAGCAACAGTAGCTCGTGCCACCTCCATCGAGTGACGATAACCACTAAGTCGCCACTGTCACCTAAATCGAGCGACAGCAGCTCATGCCACCTCCATCAAGTGACGATAACCAACCAAAAGAGTCGCTACTGTCACTTAAATCGAGCGACAGTAGCTCATGCCACCTACATCGAGTGACGATAACCACTAAAGTCGCCACTGTCACCTAAATCGAGTGACAGCAGCTCATGCCACCTAAATCGAGTGACGATAACCAACCAAAAGAGTCGCTACTGTCACCTAAATCGAGCGACAGTAGCTCATGCCACCTCCATCGAGTGACGATATTGCCTCCATCGAGCAATACAACCAAAACATGTTTCAGCAATTGATACTTAAAAACAATGGCACCAACAAAATTAATCTCAATAAAATTGGTTGTAAGTATAGTGGTCTACCTTGCTTTATCAGTTAACTTTAATCACAAAAAAACTACCAATCTATCCTATTCGCTCACGGACGAAAGATTCCTCTAACTATAATTGAAAAATAAAGTTTTATTATTGACACAGTAAGATCAAATACAACGCTCACGGGCCGGCTGCCTCAGCAGCTAGTGACAACTACTATTGCCACCCATATCGTCATCACCTCATGTGATACGACCAACACATATCGTCATCAATTCATATGATGCGAAGAACACATATCGTCATCAATTCATATGATGCGAAGAACACATATCGTCATCACCTTAACCTTTCGTGAGCAAATTTGTAGGTACGTTTACAATTTAGCTTTAAGGGTATACAGATTACCTTCGAGAACTTCTATTACGCGAAAGGGGCCTCGATTTTTCGGATCAAGTCTTATTTGATTACGCTCCTCACTTTGTAACAAAACAAAATTTAACAGTTACTTACAACGACTGCCATAATGGACCCATGATTGTACCAAGGTGTTATAAATTAACCTTCTTAATTTAAACTTTTTTTAAACAGAAAAACTAAATAACTTTTAAACAGTTTAAACAAATCAATCAATGGTAGAGAAAGACTGAAAACCCTCGATACTACACAAAAATACTCGTTACAGAGGGTAATCGGAAATACTCAAACTAAGACGATATTAACACTTTATCACCAACAAGTGGGTAACCACAAAAACTTAACGCAAATATAACTGTCCAGAGTCGTGTATCAACGTCAATCCAATTTTCAATAACCAAACTCTTTTTCTACAACACTAACAACTATGTAAGCCACCCTTCCAACCAGCAATCGTGTATCATCCTCTCGATGACTACACACTACAGTCTTTAGAGTGATTACATCAGTTTTCTGTCACATCACTAAGATGTTCACCATTATGATCGTTATCCACATAAAACTCAATTAGTACACGACCTTCTGGCATCTTCCTTAATCGAATTTGTAAGCAAAAACAAAATATCGCTCGTCTATCCTGACAAAATCGCGACGGCTCGTACTAAGATTATTCTCACGATCTAACATTGTAACTGAATCGAAACAAAAACTGAATCGCAAAATCTATTAACAAAATTAAACACTACACAACTACCTACGTATCACAATAAAACTAAATTCAACAAATAAACCGGTAAATCGAATTACGTAATCGAACACTGAACAAAAACCACTTGTACACCGATAAGAATAAAACAGAATGACCGAAAAGAACTAAATTATCGATGTACCCACTAATTGCCACCAAATATTGCAATTTCTAAAATAGAACTTAAAGTTCGACGAAACCAAAAACTCTGAACTAAAAAAAAAACAATTAACAACAGCAAACAACAAATGAAGTGGGCGTAATGAGATCTTATCCCACTTCTGATGTCGCAGATCAGAAGTAGGTAGTAGAAGAACGGACGGATGACCGAACTACTAAGTATTAAATGGACTCACCGAGCGGGTACCGTGTCTATCGCGTGGCAGAGAGACAACTCGACGCAGTGCCCGGGACTTGTGACCCGAGTGTAGGTTTAAGGCGGCGCCGCCTAACAATGCGCATTGGCACTCGCCTCCACTGCTCGAGTTGCCCAATGTAATGTAACAATTAATTCGTGTACACAAACTAACCCTTACAAGAGTCGAGGTTAAGCTACTAGCAGGATACACAAGTGCACCGCGCGACGCCAGAGCCAAGACTGCCTTAGCTGCGGTTGCATCGGTCTTTTATGCACGAAGGAATGACTCGAATAATAGAATGAGTGAGGGTAGATGAATAATAATAACAACACAGGTACCGTCATTAATAACTATCTGTATTGACTCTCCGACATATATATGTATGTAACGGAATCTTTGAACTTCATTTTCACCTACTTCTAGGGTCCTGATTAACTTGAAAATTGGCACAGGGGTCAAGGGCCGATGACAATACAATTTAACACGCTTTTATTTTAATTGTCGTCTTGACACTAAAAATTCAGAAAATAAATTATAGTTTAAAAAAACAAAAAAAAAAAACACGCTTTAATAGCAATCGAAATAAAAAGTAGAAAATAAAGTGAAAAAGCGTGGGGTGATCCGTAATTCTAATATTTAAAACAGTACCTAACTAATAAAATGATCCTCACATTCGATACCAAGCACCCCACGCTTTTTCACTTTATTTTCTACCTTTTTAGTTCGATTGCTATTAAAGCGTGTTTTTTTAGTTTTTTTAAACTATAATTCATTAAAATAACATGTTCAGTAAACATACTAAAGCAAAGTATACAAAATAATTTATTTTCTATCTTAAAACCCTTTGAGAAATAAAAAAATAATAAAAAAAATCTGACTAATTTTTAAATAATTTCAATTTTTAGGTATAGGCGTTCATCTTAGGGATAATCAGTTCGGCTTTAGTCCGGGCCTGTCTACAGAGAGTGCAATTTTATGTCTTAAGCAGACTGTCCAGTATTACACTAGCAGATGTACGCCCGTGATTGCCTGTTTTTTAGACTTGTCTAGGGCGTTCGACTTGGTTGATTACGGGGTCTTGTGGCGGAAGCTTCATAGCGAAACCACACTACCACGTGAAATAATCGGTATCTTTGGTTATTGGTACAATAATCAACTCAACAGTGTAAAGTGGGAGGAATCATTTTCAAATGTTTACCGGTTGGAATGCGGGGTGAGGCAGGGGGGCCTGAGCTCGCCTCGGCTTTTCAACCTATACATGAATCATCTGATCGATGAGCTCAGTAACAGTAGCATAGGGTGTCATGTAGACGGAGTGAATATTAATAATATTAGTTATGCAGATGACATGGTGTTGCTGAGCCCATCGGTCAGTGCATTAAGACGATTACTGTCTATATGTGAAGTGTATGCGGAGGCTCAAGGACTCAAGTACAATGCCAAGAAGAGCGAAATCGTGGTCTTTAAGGCGGGTGCAAAAGGATATAAAACTATACCTGTGGTATCGCTCTGCGGATCACCGCTACATAGGGTGACTAGGTTTAGGTACTTGGGTCATTGGGTAACCGAGAACTTAGGAGATAATGAGGATATAGACAGGGAGCGAAGGTCGCTGTCAGTTCGCTGCAACATGCTGGCTCGCAGATTTGCACGTTGTACAGAAGATGTGAAAATAACTCTATTTAAAGCCTTCTGCCAATCCTTTTATACGTGCAGTCTGTGGACCAGCTATAGCTTGCGTGCTTACAGTGACCTCCGCGTACAATACAATAATGCGTTCAGGATACTGTTGGGGCTGCCGTGGCGCTGTAGTGCCTCGGCGATGTTCGCGGAAAGGCGCGTCGATGACTTCAAAGCTATCATGCGCAAGAGGTGCGCGTCATTGCTTAAGCGTTTCCGCGGCAGCCGTAACAGTATTCTGAGAGTGTTTGTAGATAGATGGGAGAGTCCAATGCTGCGACATTGGATAAAACTCCATGTAATATGAAAAAAAAAATGTAATTATATAAATCTTCCTATTTTAAATTTGTAATTTGTTATTGTACTAACACTAGGTTATAAGAATTATTGTTACTAACACCATATGGGCTAGTCCCGAAATAAATGTTATTATTATTATTATTATTATAGGGGCTTTTGTTAAAAGATTTGAGGAATAGTTTTTCCAAGAGTTGGCAACACTGATAGATTTCGTTATTAAAATGCATTTCGCTTTCCCAGTTGCTCCTGATTTTGAGGTACATATTTCCTACTGCTCATCACCCCTATAGCCGATTATAGTTGTGATTCGTATTTTACATAGTAAAATTAATTAAATGATTTCCAACGTTAGCCAAACGTTTTACAAATTTCTCCAACATACAGATATAAGAAACATGTGCATTGCTGTTAACATATATTTATCAGATATAGGCAATGCGATTACAATACATGTATTATACATTTACTAGCTGACCCCGCAAACGCTGTTTTGCCATATATGATATTAACCCCCGCAACCTCTTCTTCTGGGTGGAATTTCGTAAAATCCGTTCTTAGCTGACACTACTCGGCGAAAGGAATATTCCTACTAAACAAGTCTCTACGCCTTATGGTTCCAGAGATATCGTGATGAGTCAATATATGGGTGGAAATCTCTTATAGATTTGGCCTTTATTATGGAACCAATATCAAGAGACAGCTGTGGTAGAAGGATATTATTATATATGATGAAATTATATCGAATTACTAACTTAACGCATTTGTTAGTATGAACACGAATAAATATATAGATATTATTAAAGTTTAAAGATGTATGACAGGGCTGTAAGCTAAGGAAGCGTTAAGAGATTCGCTTATAGGCAAATAATAAGTGAGACGATCAGGTGGACACTACTGTTAAAACGTATTAATTTATTTATAACAAGTTCTCTAGTAAAACAAATTGTTTTTTAATGTGTGTGAAATGACGTTTTGATGAATTATTTTAACAGTCAATTTATTTTGTTATTTCACACTTGTAATTGTCTCGCTAATCCTAATGAGATGTAACGCTCCGTCCTTGATATATATTTTTGACATAGTTGACCTTACCTTAGAATGGAGATAAATTTTCAATCTATGTTGATTCGTTTTGTTTTACTAAAATAAGCTTCACATTTAACGCTCCTAATCACAAGAAAATCTTATCGCATTCAGAATACACACAACACAAGCAAATGCACCAACGCCAAAAATGTATGACCCATACAATTTTTTTTGTATGGGTCATACAGATCATACATGTTATTTTCTTTTAATAATCTTAATTTTTTTGCATAATGTTTCGTGAAATATCAATGCCATTGTCATGTTCTAAAACTATGTCATTGTGAAGCGTGACCAATGTAATGGCGCTCTCACACGTGAGGCGGTATCGCGTTATAGATTAGTCGCGCGACGGCACGCGGCAAATATACCATGACTTCTGAACAACTGTCTGGACATGATTTTATATTTCTGACACGTTATATGAGAAATATGTTATTATCTTACCACTAGAAGCGATAAATAAGCCTAATCAATGCTTGAAATATTTCTTTTAATGAGATTTTGATTCTTAATTTTACGCCATATTTTTGACTAGCTTCTGCGCGCGACTTCGTCGGCGTGGACTCCGCTCCTATTGGTCTTAGCGTGATGATATATAGCCTATAGCCTTCCTCGATAAATGGGT
Source organism: Melitaea athalia (assembly GCA_905220545.2). Taxonomy (NCBI): domain Eukaryota; kingdom Metazoa; phylum Arthropoda; class Insecta; order Lepidoptera; family Nymphalidae; genus Melitaea; species Melitaea athalia. Next base: position 14,848,817 of record HG992196.1, read on the forward strand.
TATCTAACACTGAAATAATTTTTCAAATCGGCCCAGTAGATCCTGAGATTACCGCGTTCAAACAAACAAACAAACAAACTCTTCAGCTTTATTATATTATATTAGTATAGATGATACATATTATTTCCATAAAGTTTTACTCTATATTATTATTTCGCTTTAACCGACTTAGACTAAATTTAAAAGAACAGTAATTTCATTCTTTTTAATAAATAAATATGTGCTTATTTTTACAAGCTTTTATTTAACTTGCAATGTATGTATGTATGTATGTATGTATGTAACTTTAATGAATGTTTGTTCGGGTGAAATCTTGCAACGCAATTTTGAAGCAGATATCTTCAACCAATTGAGCTGATACAGGTTCAATTTGAATGACAATGCATGGTTTGTATGTATGCATGTATGTATGTTTGTTCGGGTGAATTCTTGCAACTCAATTTTGAAGCAACCAATTGAGCTGAAATTTTGTATGCAGGTTCAATTTGGATGACAATGCATGGTTAACTTTGTGACGTCATTCTAAATCCAATATGGCAGCATATCCAAGAGTGCGGACTAGTTATTTTTAGTGCACTTCTACAATATGGGTATCAAATGAAAGGGCTTGCTGAGAATAATTCGAATAAAGTGACGTGATGACTTACTTTGACTTATGTTCCTGTGTCCCCTAGCTGGGGCAGAGGGCGTCCACAGTGCATCTCCATCCCGAGCGGTCCTGAGCATCTCGCTTGATCTCACTCCAGGTCTTTCCGATGGCCTTCGCTTCGTCAATTATTGTCCGCCGCCAGGTTTGTTTTGGACGGCCACGTTTGCGCTTTCCTTGGGGGTTCCAGTCTAGGGCTTGCCTCGGTATATGATTAGGATCCCTCCGGAGAGTGTGGCCTATCCAGCTCCATTTCCGGCGTTTGATCTGCTGGTCGATCGGGCTTTCGCTGGAGCGCTCCCAAAGTTGTTTGTTGGAGATTATGTCGGGCCAGTAAATACCGAGGATTCTGCGAAGGCATCGGTTAACGAAGACCTGGAGTCGATGCGAGACATCCTTGGTGACCTTCCACGTCTCACACCCATACAACAAAACGGTCTTTACGTTGGACCGGAATATCTTGAGCTTGACTCTCCGTGTCAGTTTCCGTGATTGCCATATGGGCCGAAGCTGCGCAAAGGTTGCTCGTGCTTGGGCACGTGTAGTAAAGTGACGTGATAACCGACTAAAAAGTCAGAAATAAATTTAAAAAAAAAAAACGTTTTTAAAAAACAAGCTTTTATTTAAATGCACTAAAACGAAAAAAATAAATTTTTACTTTAAAACTTTTACTATCTACTTATAAAGTCATTACACATAATCTATATGATATAAAAGCTTGTCGCGAGATTTGCTTGTAAACAAGTAAATTAAATGAATTGAATTGATTGATTTTAACTATTAAAATTTTCAAACTAAGGAAATACGAGTACCTACTCATATCTCGCGACAAGCTTTTCTATCATATAGATTATGTGTAATGACTTTATAAGTAGATAGTAAAAGTTTTAAAGTAAAAATTTATTTTTTTCGTTTTAGTGCATTTAAATAAAAGCTTGTTTTTTAAAAACGTTTTTTACTTTTTATTTATTATTCCTTTTATTTGTAACAAAACTAACGCTAAATTTCACTACAATAGATACTTTTATCAACTTGAAAGTGTGAGTTAACCGTTGGTAATCTGTTTGTATGAGGGGAGGAAGTCACTCATCAAACAATTCTATACACTATAATCAAATAAATGGAGCCATTCAAACTTTGCCTTTATAATACACGCTTTTAGACGATATGTTCTCAAATTATAATTGGAAAGTTTGCTTGTTTGATAGCTATTACCGAATTGACTAAATTTTCTAGACTTACTTGAAAATCTGTTGTAAGGTAACAACTACAGAAATAATAAAATAAGCGGTGACAAAAGTAGCAACGTTAAAGTTAATGCTACTATACTCTCAAGTACTACTAAGTACTATGTTCTTTTAATGAGTAAAGTAACCAGGGCTCCTTTGGGTGCACTGTATTGACAACAGGGGTAGGATTGGTAAGGTAACCTACGACCTAAAAAATTGGCATGTGAAACCCTATTTTACTAACATATATATAATAAGTCAAAGTTGAATATCAAAAAAATTAAGATACCTATTATGGCTTCGAAATGAGTTTTAAAAACAAATTTGCTTCTTGTTGCTGGTTTATTTTGTTAAAACTTGCCCATAAAAATAACAAAATTAAAAAAACCCGCTCTGTAATTTCTTTAAAAAATCAGTTACTAAGTTTTATATCTTCATATAGGACATTTTATTAATGTTTTAATTAAAACGATAATTAAATAATTTGTTTATTAAAATGAATGATACATTTGTAGTAGGAGTTGTAATGACTTTTCAACTGTCCTATAATATAAAACTAAGCAGGCGATTTCTTCTGCAGGTCTGGTTCCAGAACAAGCGCTCGAAGGAACGACGTCTGAAACAGCTCACGTCTATGGGCAGGGGACCGTTCTTCGGCTCTTCCCGCAAGATGCGGGGGTTCCCCATGAACCTGTCCCCTGGGGGCCTGGAGGAGGGGCCGCCGGGGTTCCCATACTTCGCGACAGCAGATGGCAAGTTCGAGTTTGGCTATGGCCCGCCGTTTCACCATGACGCGCCATTCTTCCATCCGCCGCCGGCGATGCCTTTCAATCAGCCAGGTTGGTAAAGTTTTAATAAGCAAAAACGTGCCAACAACTTGGCCCAGTACCCACAAATTACCAAATTTTTTCAAATAATTATTACAAATTAAAAAGAGAAAGAAAAACGAGTTTGTATTGTTCTCCTAAAATAGACTTCTACGTAAAATAATAATGCTGATAACATTTTGAATTAGGTAGGTATTGTACAGATATAGGTACATAAATAAAACAACCCAAAGGATTATCATAATATTTTCTCATATTAAGTTAATACTACCTCTCTCGCATTAATATATTTACAATTATTAATATTTATTTTCACCTAAATGTGCCAGACGTTTAACGGGAGCAGGTCGTTTCGCAGGCGGTATGGAGACGCTGCAGGGTGGTGAATTTCCCGAGCAATTCCCACCGCCCGACCACCTCGTGCTCCCTCGACCCTCCTCACCCGAGTTCACGTTCGGGGACGCCCCGCCCCCCCTCCACCCCGAGGGTCTGGTCTGGTAGCTGAAGCCGGAGCCGCGAGACTACCACGACTGATGCGGCTCGACGGGTTTCTAAGTGGACTCAGTGATTTTATAACGAAGTGACGTTCGTGTGGCGTATGTGTAAGACGGTCTGAAGTGGTTATTATTTTTTCGTTATTTACGTCATTTTGTTATTAGGATCGGAATAAATAACAATGTTTAAGGTTATTGATGATAGAACCTTTTTAGAATCGAACACAGGCAGGTATGAAATGATATTCGGTCTTTATGAAATGCTTATTTACGTTTTATACTTAAGCATTAATTTTTCTTTTTGTGTTTACCTTACCTACTATCGGTCTTTAGCGACTAATACGAGTTTATTCTGGTATTTAAAGCATTTTATTTGCAATTTAACTTGTGATTATATCCATGTGAATAGTGTACAGAAAAGTTTTTTATAATATTAATATTGTATTAAGTTAAATAAAATTAATTTATTTACAAATAAATATTTGAATATAAGCGATACTTTTTGTTCCTATTTTAAGAGTAGTTACGTATTTTAATTTTCATGTATTTATTAAATAATTTCTAATGAATAGTTGATATAGTTATTGTACATGAATAGTTAAATAAACACTTCATGGGTATATAAGGATACATTGATATATTGACTATGTAAATATAATATTTGTATATAATATATAGCTGGGGTCTTGTGTACTACAATTTATATGTTCTTATGTACTATTCGACTTAAATGTAACATAAAAATATGCACTATTAAATTAATTGTTTTACACGTAAAAAAATAGTTAATTAATATAAATATCCTACTAATTTTAATTTTCATTTTATATAATTCTATTTTAGCGCTATTACTTTTTAAGTAATATTACTTTTTTGAACATCAATTTGAAAATTTTCTTTAGTTTACAAGTCCATACATAAACGCTTTGTAAAAAATGTAATATATTATTATCGGGAAATATTTTTCGAATGCATTTCTGTAATTGAGAGAACACGAAGATTTTATATTGTTTTTTGGGTCACGGTTTATTTTATTTTTATTGAAAAGGAAACAAACCACATTGTGAATAATTGTCACGAATATAATTTAAATTTCAACTCAAACAAAACAATAAAAATAAATTGTGATGATTAAAAAGACGAGTAATTTGTAAACGATGAGTCTAGTTTGACAAAATTGTTTGTCAAACCACATGATTTTTTTTACAACTAGGTTGGCAATCAAACGTATGGCTCACCAGATGGTAAGCTATTGCCGGAGCGCCTGCAACACCAGAAGCATCGCAAACGCGTTGCCAACCCTAAACCCAATCCCCCCAGGATCTGGCCATCTTACTCACCACAAGAACCCTGATTGAAACAGTATTATTTCGCTGTGCTCTTCTGTAAGGTTGAGGTACTTCCCAAGTCGGACTGCTCCAGATTTTGAGCAGGATATTTCCTGCTGTACTAGGGCGCACTGACTACTGAATTCTTACGTTTTCAGACAGTATGAGACATGCGACTGAAAAATAAAACATATGTGTACAGATATCAACTAAACTTATTTAACGAATACAAAAAAATTATTGTTATTGGAGTTTACTCCTTAAGAATCGATTTTCACATAGGTAAGGCCCCCGGTATGAAAAAATATGAGGTGTAAAATCTGTTGAACGAATGGCCTCGTTACGTTTTTGTGCGCTATCTATCTGCTACGACTCAGACGTTTACGACGGTACCGGCTACGACGGTTACGACGTTTTCTAATATCATCTGTCGATGGCAGTATTTGATTCATTTATTTACTATTTGATATGGTATGAATCTTTTTTTAGACTATAAAGTCTTTTTTGTGCATATTTAGACAGTCTATCTGAAGAAGTAAACTCCAGTCGTGCGTCGGAGCTGACACACACACAATTTTTTTTTTGTAATTTGCCACCACATATGTCAATATATTCGTCTTTAAAAGACGCTGGAGATTTAATAGGTATTAGCTTTATGTTTAGTCAAATTGTGGTTTATGGAAAGGACGACTCTATGATAGCTCTATGACCCTAAGGACAGATTTTTTACAGTAAGTTGTAAATCGATTACAGGCAAATACACGGTCTTATATACAGGTCAGGAAACTAAGCCTAATTTCAATGATGAGAGATTAGTTCGATAATGTCATAACTTTTCGTTCGCGTCAACGCAGCTGTACATCACAGCTATCGATGTGTGCGGTCACGTGGTGCGGTGCGCACTGCGCACGCGCGCTGTTGAGTGACGCTTCATTGTAATTGGTTATATTGAGTGACGTTTCATTGCAATTGGATATATTTTGAAACATAAATGCGTTACGTGTGATAGAAAAAGAGACATAATGCTATTCTGTCTTCGTTGCACAGCACACCAAGCGATCGTTATATCTCTGGCGGCTGTAAACCATTAAGCCGACGTACCCCCACCACTGTAGTTGCCCGACCTGTGTATAAGACCGTAGGCAAATACTTCTGTGACAAATTGTCTGTCAATAGTTGCCATTTAAAATGTTAACTATGTACCTAGTTTCAGGTTTTTTACTGTTTACATTTAATTCAGAATCACGAAATAGGCACAAAAAGTTTTTGTACAAATAAACAATTTATCTCGAATCTTTTTGTAAAAGATTTTTTTTTTTAATTTTTTGTCGACAATTTTTGATGAATTTTTTTAGATGCGTCTTATTGCATTGCGCTTCTGATTAAGATAACTGAGTTTGTTTAGGTAATAAAGTTACACAGAATTTAGATACCAGAAACCTGTTTATCAGGGTGGATTAAGACCAAACGAACAAAGAGCTAGAGCTGGAACAAGGGCATTCTTTCTTGATCTTCGAACACTCGTATTCATACATATAACAACGAAAGAATGCTCTACGCCTGTTTACAGTAAAAGAATTTGATAAGAATTTGATATAGTGGGTATAGAATGAGCATTCGCTCGTTTGATGTAAATCGACCATCAAACTACGTCAAGATGCTTATTCGTCACCCTAAGGGGCTGTCTCCACGAGCGAGCGTATCGCCGGCGATAGTATCGTCGTGCCACCTATTTCTATACACTCTCTATGGAGCCGTCTCCACGAGCGAGCGTATCGCCGGCGATACGCTCGCTCGTGGAGACAGCAATCTGTATGGAAATGTCTCCGCGAGCGAGCGTATCGCCGGCGATACGCTCGCTCGTGGAGACAGTCCCTTAGTGAGTGACAAAAACGACGAAAATTGGCATGCTGAGGTATACTGTAACACTAAAAATACTTCATGCGACAAATATTAATACTTCAATATTGAAAATATTTTTATTAATTAAAATAAATACAATACTTAAGCGTCGCTTTATCTGGTCGTCTAGTGTTGACGCTTTAGTCGACCACATAAAGGTCGATTTACATCAAACGAGCGAATGCTCATTCTATCCCCACTATATATATAAAATTATTTTAGTGTAAACAGGCGTAGAGCATTCTTTCTTTTTTTTTTCGTTGTTATATATATGAATACGAGTTTTCGTTTACACATAAATATCAAGAAAGAATGCTCTTGTTCTAGCTCTAGCTCTTTGTTCGTTTGGTCTAAATGCACCCTAAGGCAAATGACAAACTCAATGATATTAAAAATATTATTAACAAGCAATAATAAGTAGCTAAAATTATTCAGGAGACTTTCACAAGACATTCATTGCTGATGTCGAAATATCGAGCTCCGCAAAATGAAAATAAAATACATGGTAAATATCCCGTTTTTGAAGAATTTTGGCAATAAAAATCCCAAGTTATTTTTAAATTTTAATAAGTATCTATTTATTCTTAAATATCTATATGGTAACTTGGTTCTTGTTATTGGTATTTTACATTATTTCAATAAAATTTGAATCGTGAATCAAAAATCAACAGAAAGCGTGTAAAACAGGAACATTATATATAAGTATGTATAATACTATGAATGTTAATAATCGGTACATAATATTATCTATATCTATGTACTTAGCAAATAAATAAAAATATAATGGAATTGTCTGTAAGAATAAATCTATTCGATAAAACTATTGTTGACTTTTATTTCATTCGTTGATTAATTTATATGCCATTCTCCAACTTTTATTATTACTCCTTCTTCACTCTTTACATGTTATTTATTTGTTTATTCTTCATTGGACACTAAAATACACACATATACAGGAAACCAAAGAACAGAAAAAATGTACAAAGGCGATCTTATGGGCAACCTTTGGGCATCAGACAACTTTTGGGCGTAGTACACGATTTTATAGCAACAGTTAGAAAGGTTATACCTACATATTAAGAAGAAACAAAATAATAATAATTAGAGAATAACAAATTCGTTAAACAATAAAATATGACTCAAAAATAATTACATTGATATCAAATACGTACATCGCATCGCATTTAGTCTGTAACTCTTTCTTCACGTAGGAGAAGGATCGGAGCTTAATCCACCACGCTGCTCTACTTCGGATTGGCGGATATATTCCCTACTATGAGTAACGATAGCTATCAGGTGTACATGATAACAACCGGGACCGACGCGACGGCTTAACGTGCTCTCCGAGGCACGGTGGGGAGACGCACAAGGACTGCACAAACACCCAGACCACGGCAAACATCTGTATGGCCAGTAAAAATGTTGTCGTGTGGGGTATTGAACCCGCAACCGCCCGCGCAACAGCCACAAACCAGCGCTGTGACCCCATTATTTTTACTAGGTGTACCAATTTGACGGTTCTTTTTTAATCGAAAGCTGTTGCCTGTCGAGTCGAATAGTTAAGTTTATCTTTAGTAATGTTTATTGTACTGTACTCTAAATTTATCTGACTAAATAGACACAATTTATGTTTCATTTCATAAAACGGGACAGTTTTGCGTCCCAGGGCTATTTTTGGGGACACCGGGACACACGACCGAAAAACGGGACGGTCCCGTTCAAAACGGGACGTCTGGTCACGTTAGTTATACGTTACTTTGGTATTAGAAAATGAAAGTGTTATGTAGTGTGTGTCTGCTTAGAGCCTTAGACTTCTAAAGATCAGAAAATGGTTTTACTTCTAAGAGTTCTAGGGGTTAATTAACTGCTACAACGAAACATAGTAGTTGTAGTAAAGTAATAAATATATCGTTCTAATATGAATGTAGTCATATGTTGCAAATTTCCGACTGCGCAATGTAAACGTCTCTATTCTGGGTGGGTTGTGGTATTCGCATGTACTCGTATATTAAAACACCATAAATTTGCAATTATTATCATAGCATAAATTCGATGTGTTTATTAAAATAGATTAATAGGTAAAGCGTATTATTCGGTGCCGGATTACATGGTTGATAAATATGTGTGGACTTAGTGACGCTGTATTTCATGAAAGATCTTACTAATTTAACACAGTTTATATATTAATTTCAAAAGAGTAACTGCGGAGTTTCTTACTGATTCTTCTCTCCAGAATCTGTATTCCAAATCGGTGGTAGCTTCACTTTTAAAAATGTTAATTTTAAGGTGTTTATTAGATACACCTTAAAATAATAATTTTTAAAATGACGATTTTGATGTAATATCTTGTTTTTTTTATGATGAGTAGAATACAATTGACTTCACTTATTGGAAATAAAATTTTTAACGATCCTTAAAGTGTTTAATATAAATTGATGCTGATCATCTCTAAGAGTATATAAAAATAAATCTTATGCACAGACAACAAAGGGTCATGGCTCAATAAATAAGACAATGGATTTTAAGACGTCGCAGGTTAAATCCGACTTCTCCTGCAAGAAGCTGCCGCTCTACGACCCGCGGAGCAGAAAGGAGGGCCACTAAAAACTGCGCCAACGGGCTATTAATAATGCACTAAAAGCGGAGATAGGATTAGGACCGAATTTTTTTATTCTATAAAGTTGGCTAACAAGCGTACGAACCTCTTTATGTTAAGAATAGCTTCTGCGCGCGACTTCGTCGGCGTGGACTCCGCTCCTATAGCCTTCCTCGATAAATGGGCTAACTAACACTGAAAGAATTTTTCAAATCGGCCCAGTAGTTCCAGAGATTACCGCGTTCAAACATACAAACAAACTCTTCAGCTTTATATATTAGTATAGATTATACCGTAGTCTGTGGACACCTGCAACATCTATAGATTGAAAGCGCGTTTCTGACCCGACCTATCCCCGGGAGCTCGGACTACCTTACTGACCGCAGAAACACAACTCTTTTGAGAGCAGTATTTATTATTATTTAGACGTGATCTTACGCTTGTCATGTGGTCTGAAAGAAGATGTAGTGACAAAAATTGAGAAAGGTATGCTGAGATGGTTTGGCCATGTCGAGAGAATGAATGAAGAACGATTGACGAAAAAAGTGTATAAGGCGAGTGTGAATGGAAGTGTTGGAAGGGGTAGACCTAGGCGGACTTTTCAAGACCAGATCAGAGACGTCTTGAAAAAAGGCCAGGTCAAAAGTACCCTAAACCGAAGAGCATGTATGAAAGGAATAATGAAAGTGGATGAGGCGAAACAAGTATGTAAGGATCGTAGCAAGTGGAAAGAAGTGGTCTCTGCCTACCCCTACGGGAAAGAGGCGTGATTATATGTATGTATGTATGTGATCTTACGCTTGTCATACTCCCGGTATCACAAGCTGCGTATAGGCCGCGGTAACCATTTACTATCCACCTTACCGTGGATCTTAAGCTTGTTTACCACAATAGTGACATAAAAATATAGGTATAACCGTTTGCAATTAAATAGGATTAACTACGACTAAAAACGAATGACGCTTTTGATAATATTCATATATATTTTTTGTTGAATTTCAATTATTTGATAAAAGTATAAAAACAGGTAATAAGTCAAGATAAATGTGACAAATTTATTTGGATTATTCGATTGTAAAAGTTTATAGATATTAATATTTTATTACAGAATGTATTTAAACAGTAGTCTTAAGCAAAATTGATTGAGTATTTATACGGCGAAGCAGGTGTCCGACGTCCGAATTAGAGAAGGAAAATCGTGAAGTGCGAGTCGATTTTAATAATCGAAGATCGCGTACTACAGATAAAAAATGTATGAGAATATAAGGACCTATTATACTGAAGCTTAAAATATAATTATAACGTAATTAACACGTTATACATATTTTTAAGTATCGAAATTCTATGTAATTTCAGTAAAAACTCATCACCATTAAACAAACAAACGCCTTATCTCCCTATAGCAATAATATTCGTCTGTAACCGCGAGGTAACTACCCTCCGCCGGGACATAAAGGGAAATTGGAATTCGGTAGGGCACGAGTACATGTGGCGGTTCGCACGCTCGAATTAACAGCGGTGTGCGATCGTTACCTTGTAATTGGAATTGGTGTTTGTTTATCATAGACATGTAGCTATAGATTAAATTGGCAAGAATTTCATGTAACACTTGTCTCATTCTGTGGCTTTATCTGTTTAAATACTGGTTATGTAGGTTCATATTTTTGATTATTTCTTTAAGTTCTTTTATCTCAGGTAGGGCACAGCAGAATACATCCTGCTCAAAATCTAGACAGACCGACTGCGGAAGTAACTTGAACTTACAGAAGATTACAGCTACATAACACTGCTTTCAAGCAGTGTTGCGGTCCTGTGGTGAGTAAGGTGACCAGAACTCCGGGGCAATGGGGATAGGGTCGGCAAAGCGCTTGCGATGCTTCTGGTGTTGAAGGCATCTATAAGGTAAGGTACTCGCTTACCATCAGGTATGACGTACGCTTATTAGCCGACATACTTGTATAAAAAAGGTTTATTTTTCCTTACATGTTTATTACAATCTAGCCTTTAAAAAAAGGCAAAACAACTGCTTAATAAACTTGTGAACTAAGAATAACTAAACAAAATATATACACAGTTTTGTTAACATTATTATAAGAAACAAAATAGGAATTTTAAAGCGATATGTAACTATGTTTATTTAAAAAATACAAACCTACGTCAAAGCTTGTTTTCACAACTAACAAGGTTCAATGACTCGAAGTAGTTTCTGAAAACGTCGATTATAAGGGAATCGTTACTTGATTGTACCATACCACATTTTGCCTTCTTTTTATTAAACGGTTTTATTTAGCTTGACCTGTTTGTTTATTTATTTGTTTGGGTCAAAAATAGTAATTGGAATTTTACCCCTCTCCTGATGACAGATTGATCTGATATTTGGCACACTCTCTTAATTTTGATGACAATAGGTACAATATAATATATTTTATGGTTGTAAATCCAATATGGCTGCCAATATAAAATGGCGGATTACATATAACTTCACAACAACCTCAATATTGGTATGAAATGAAAGGGCTTGATTGGTAGAATACAGCTCACTATGAAAAATCCAAGACGGCCGCCGCCACAAAATGGCGGATTACATATTTTCCACAAATAACTCAATATGGGTATCAAATGAAAGGGCTTGATTGGTAGAATAGGGCTCACTATGAAAAATCCAAGATGGCCGCCGCCACAAAATGCGGATTACATATTTTCCACAAATACCTCAATGTGGAAATCAAATTAAAGGGCTTGATTGGTATAATATAGTTTATTAGACTGTGTAGGTATATTTATTACTAATCTCAAAACTACTCAACAAAACTAAAAACTTGAAAATAAAATAAAGTAAAAAATGTTTTATGTTAAACGGTTTTATTGCAATAAAAATGATGTAGTTAGGTTATGGACTAAAAGCTAAAAAATAATTCGGTAAGTCCTAGCTGGGCACGTGAAATTTCTATCATAATGTTTACTCTGGATACGCTATACGCCCAACGATTTTATATTTGTCTGATCAATACCCCAGATTGATGAGAAGATTGTAGCGATCTGGTAGCTAGGACTTACCGAATTATTTTTTAGCTTTTAGTCCATAACCTAACTACATCATTTTTATTGCAATAAAACCGTTTAACATAAAACATTTTTTACTTTATTTTATTAATAGTTAGTAAACACTGCTCTAAAATAGTATCCTTGCTACATTTAAAAATGAAAATACTTTTTAAAAAGGCAAGGCTCAAAAATAAATTAAAAACTATGAAAACACATTTGAAAATTTCAAAAATATAATAAAAATATCATCGAAACGCGAACAAATATATCAACTTAAAGACAAATTAATAAAGAAAAATTAAGTTTTGTTAATGAGCCATTATAATAATGAAGCGACCCTAGTCCTTCATATTTTATCCTTCATGTCTTCGTGATCTGTTGACGTGCGTTATTTAGGGCGATGTCAGTAAACGTGTTTACGAAATTTTATTTTATTACCAATCATGAAGATTCTTATCGACGTTTGTTCATTTAAATTCCTGTGCCCTATGTTATATTATTAGATACTCATAAACAGCCTTTTGTTGATGGCGCTCTGGTGTAATGGTGTTTGTAGGTGGTACACGGGCGGCCGCGGATTCGGGCCCGATTCGATGATAGTATTTGTACAAATAGGTATATATCTTAGCTCCTAGGGGGGATTGGGGATAGGGTCGGCAACGCGCTTGCGATGCTTCTGGTGTTTTCTATAAGCTACGGTAATCGCTAACCATCAGGTGAGCCGTACGCTTGTTTGCCGACCTAGTTTTATATAAAAAAAGTATATTATAATAATTTTAGGGCATAGCAGGAAATTTCCTGCTCAAAATATGGAGCAGTCCGACTGGAGTAGTGCCTCGATCTTACAGAAGATCACAGCTAAATAATACTGTTTTCAAGCAGTCTTGTGTTCCTGTTGGTGAGTAAGGTGACCAGAGCTCCTGGGGGGAATAGGGGATAGAGTCGGGAACGCGCTTGCGATGTTTCACATTTCAATTTTTGTTTTCACTGGTTTAAGGGACAGTAGATTTGAGTATTTGATATGAATTTCAGCTTAATACCTCAACGCGTTCCTGAGAAAAAGGGACTTGACAGACAGCTGGACAACAAAGTGATCCTATAAGGGTTCCGTTTTTTTCCATTTGAAGTACGGAACCCCAAAAGGGCCTAAGGGTTACTCGAAAGTTCTACTAAATAGTGATGGTCAGATAAAAATCACTAACCTAAGAAATCCTATAGGTACGATATATAGATGTATAGAACATAGGCATGCCTATAGAGTTTCTGCATAGTTGTTAGAGGTACTACATTACTAAAGCAATTCTACTAAAAATTACAAGTTTAGCTATCTCATAATGGTATTACGAGTAGAAACATAGTATTAAGAAATCAATCAGTGGTTTTCCCCTTAAAAGAACCTTAAATTAAGCTGGCGTAATATTCTTTAGAGGTGTTTTGTACCTATACATGACTAAAATAATAAGCAGACCTTTGTAGCAAGAAAATATTATATACTATCATTAAGGCGAATCGTTTTTATATCATAATCTAATAATGTCGATTAACCTTTAAAACATTTTGATTACAGTGCTAATGAAAGGGTAACCAAAATTTAAGACATTATTTTAAGACCTAGCCAGATCTAGTAATTACGTACTAAATTAATATATATTTTATCACGGGTTTGTTATAAAAACCACTTACATTTAAGAACCTGCAATCTGAATCCTTAAAATAATGTTGGACATAGAACGGCAACTGCCCGCCGACCGTGACCAATTCTGATTGATTGAATATTGCTCCCACACTATCACGCCTCTTAGAGTATACCTATACTTATTTCTGTATCGGTCTTTAGTCGTGACGATAGTAGACGATTGTGAATAGTCTTATTTAAAAGATAACAGCAAGACTGCCAGACTAATTTACAATTGAGGGTCGGTGACCTTTGTGAAAATACTCTGTACCAAACGAAAAAATCAATGCAGTTTAAGTATGCTATGACTGTAAATAACCTACGTATTCTGCTCATATCTTTATAAGCTATATACGAGTAAATCTGAAAATTATATTCGAATAAAAATTTCGTGAAATCTGCTACTAATATATATATACATATGTCCACATACCTATATTATAACAAACACTATTCACCCTTATTATGGTATGGCACAGCAGGAAATATCCTGCTCAAAATCTGAAGCATCTCGACCTTACAAAAGATCACAGCTAAATAATACTTCTTTCAAGCAGTGTCGTTTTCACGTGGTGAGTATGTTTACCAGAGCTCCTGGGGGATGATTGGAGATAGGGTCGGCAACAAGCTTGCGATGGTTCTAGCGCTGCAAGCGTCTATAGGCTACGATTATCGTATCGCTTACCATCAGATGAGCCGAACGCTTGTTTGCCGACTTAGTCGTATAAAAAAAGGATAACAATCAAATAATACTGCTATCAAGTAGAGTTGTGTTCCTGTGCTATGTAAGATAGCCATATTTCCTAGGAATGCGGTGTGATTACAGTTGGGTTGGGTAAAAGGCGTTTATGATACTTCTTAGTTGGTGTTGCAGTCATCTGTAGTCTGTGGTAAACACTTATCATCAAGCTAACCGTAGCCGTGTACCAACCATTGAACTATTATTACTAGCGTAAGTAATATTAACTCAATGGTACCAACTGTGCAGATAGTGTCTCTCCACAACTCTTAAAGTCTTATAATATTAGTGTAGGTTTAAAAATAACAGCAGTTATGTCACATGGACAATAAAAATCACAATAAATTTTAATATTAAACCTTAAATGATTATTCAATAATAAATAATAAATTTTATCGTTTTCCTACAATAAATAATTTAATTTCGTGGTGCAAAATACCTCACATGATTTAATTTATTTTATACTTCTATGAAACAGTTGTAAATTATAATTCACATCATAAATATTGCGAAAGATTTTTGTGCGTGAAATAATAAAAATATATACATACAAATAAACGAAGACGCGTTGGCGCAGCGGTCACAGCACATGACAATCATTTGTATTGGCCATACAGATGGTTGCCTTGTGGGTCTTCCCACCGTGCTTCGGAGAGCACTTTAAGCTGTCGGTCCCGGTTGTTATCATGTACACCTGATAGCGATCGTTACTCATAGTAGGGAATATATCCGCCAACCTGCATTGGGGCAGCGTGGTATATTAAACTCTGATCCTTCTACATGGGGAAAGAGTCCTATGCCCAAGAGTGGGATTTTGTAGTCTGAAGCGACAAATAAATGAAATACATAAGTCAAACAGTCTGTATAATAATATAGGTTGTTCGACTCCTAACTGAGTTCCTTCAAATGGAGTACTGTAGTTAAATTTTACTTCGTCTTAATATACGAGCTGGTAACATACTACTTTAAAATGGATGTCAATGGTAGATACTACCCGATCTCAAATGGTATAATCCTTTATGTATTGTAGCATCAAATAATCAGAAGTTTTTGATGACGTGTCAACTATGGGATAGGGTGCGGACTGTGATATCGAAATGATAAGTGGGCTGAAGACGGTAAGTGAAAGCGCTCGTCATGTCAATGATTTTGACATTATTCTACTTTCTTTAAAAAATATATCTACTAAGGCTTATTGGGACTGTCTAATTACTTTACGTTACCACCACAGTTATCTGGTAGGTAAATCGTGTGGACCTCTAATTCCCACACTTCGCCAACATAACTCGAGTTTTATGGTCATGGTATGAGATATGCAACACAACTGAACTCGCGTCTTATTTAAATTTACCCCATAACGCCGTGGTACTGGTAGACAGGTAATCGCGTCGTATTTATCCAGACATCGAGCGAAAATTGTCTGACCGAACTTTATAAAAGTTGTCAGAAAGTTTGGGATCCCTGACGAAGATTTATGTCAGTGAAATAAATAGAAAATGTAGTAAAAATAAAGTTTGGCACAGAGCCACAGATACTTCGAAGCATACGAAATATATGCGTTAAGTTGTTAATTTTATTGTTAATGTTTATTGGGGTTTAATATGAATATATTAGAAGCCACCCTATCCTTCCCGTATTTCCTTTAGTCTAATATAAAAATATCAACACAGGCTGACGGCTACTCTTAACTAAATTAGGGTACCTACTGCGATAGCGGAGGTAGGAAGAAAACAAAATGTAGGAAAAACTTTAAATTTCAAAATTAATGCAGATGGCGACACCGATGTAAGTATGTACTGCTACACGTGGTATATAGAAGTACAAAACCCTTAAACTTCACATAGGAGAAGTTCGTTTAATCATCAATTATTATTTAACAAAAAAAAAAGTTGTAAAAATTTGTTTTAAAGCCGGTCTAAATCGTCACGGTGTATATGGATTTTTTGACTTGTCATAATTTATTTGTATTCATAATGTCAGACGCGTATAAGTCACCAAGGCAATAAAACTGCGTTTAATTCCTACATCAATAAAAAAATTATTGGGTATTTAATGGATGTTTATGAAATTATAATTTATAGCGCAACCTCAAATTTCGTAAAAATATATCTACACACAATAATAATAATAATAATAACGAGGGTATTTGTAAGAAAAATTAAGTGGAATTGTTGAAGTTGGGGACAATGACAAATAAACACGAAAATTCCACACGTAACTGTCCATTAATTAGTACGATTGTTGTTAGAGGGGGAAAACACCTACGGCAAAGTACTGCATTTCTTGTTATCGACATAGAGCTGCAATTACCCCTGAACACGATTATCTTATTTTTATTTATTTATTGAATAATTTTATTTTTTAAGTGAAAACTTCTTTTGGTTCACCGCACACACATTTTTTCGTAGGCAGTTAGTTAGGCTGATCCATCACGCTCTGAGGTGTGTGTGTAATTTTTTGAAGTTTACTTCTTTTGGCGCGTTATGATGAGAGTAAATTTTTACAATGCGCGTGTGGATACGACGTAGTTTATGCATGCATGAATAGATGCCTCTAGTTTTGCAGACAAGAAAGTAGTCTTTATCATTTCTAAGAGATGGCGTTGTAGACGTATTGTCTAATTATTAAGTGGTAGGTTTTTTTGTAAGTATTTTAATACTCTAGCTTGAAGTATAACTTCTTACGTGCGTACATAAGTACACAAACACTTTTTTTTTATAATCAGCTAAATTATATAACTCGTAATAATTAACAATATTTAATGTTTCATTATTAGCAATAATAATGTTAAAATATTTAAAATAAGAAATAACTATATTCTAAATAGCTCTTAATGATAACATGGAAGTAGATAATTAAGTATATATTAAATGTTTATATTTACCAATGTTTGAAATATAAGGAATACTTTAAAATGAATAGACGAAATATATATATAATCACGTGTAATTTACAAACGACTGCACAAGATGAGATAAAAAATT
The DNA here is from genome assembly GCA_905220545.2 of Melitaea athalia. NCBI lineage: Eukaryota > Metazoa > Arthropoda > Insecta > Lepidoptera > Nymphalidae > Melitaea > Melitaea athalia. The sequence continues at coordinate 14,866,282 of HG992196.1, forward strand.
TTTACGATACGCACATCGTCACAGAAAACCACCCTGAAGCAACGAGAAGTTAGCTAGCCAATGAAGTATAACTTCTTACGTCCGTACATAAGTACACACACACTTTTATTTGTTTGTTATTGCCAAAAGTTTGTAACTTTACATTTAAAAACAATTTATATGTCGATTCAAAGTGCACCAAATCACTCTGTTGTAGGTACTGAAAATTAATAAAATATGTACAAAGTCAATAAAAACAATTCCTATATTAATTTATACAGAAGAGCACTTAAATATAATGTCATCCCTAAGTCTAATATTTTAAACGAGCAACATTTACGATTAAAGTGAGTATAATTTATGATCAACTATATAACAATATACAAATCTTAATTTATATCTGGATTTAATTTACTATATGATTTTGTTACCTTTTTGTAATAAATATAAAATAAACACTTTGACACTAAAAATAATATAAATCATTACTATAAAAGAAAAACTTTTTTACGCACGCTTGACTTGGGAGTAAGCTGGTGAATGTGTGACAAGAGCGTTACGAAAGGTGTGATCGGGTGAGGTGAACGGAAGTTGAGAGGGAGATATAAGTTAGTGAAGATAGAAAGAGAGAGTTTCGTTTCGTATATTACTGTAGAGGCAACTAAAGAAGTTTTACTTTAGTTTTTATTAGCTAGGATTAATAGCTTTTACTAGTGCCAAGAGAGTAGTAATAATACACTATGGTACACCAAAAACAGAAATAATACCTATAAAGAGAGATTTTAACAATATATCATTAGGTACAAAAGGCGGCCTTATCGCTATAAAGCGATTTCTTCCAGGCACCATTAGGGCAAAGGCAATGGTATAGCGTCCGCATAGGTGTACAAGTTACAATAAATTTATAATAAATATTCAAATAATTAAACAAGAGAGTACAGATGATTTTGATGACAGAACATAACAAACTTATCAATTCTGTTATTAGAAATAAGTTCACATAATTATGTAGGTCTTATTGACTTAACCCGTCGATGTACTTTGCGTTGAAGCTACTTTCAGTTCAGGGGTGGTGAATTCATTCCCACCCTAAGTCTAGACTTTAGATTTATAAATACACAGGTGGTATAAATATTTATAACTATACTATTTAAATGTACATTTTTAAAAAAAATAAGTATCTCTATCAGTCGGCTGTTAATAAACTTGCTTTAGGCAAAGATCACTGTGTGTTTCTTGCAGATATATTATTTTATATTTATTATTGTGTAATTTCATTATGCTTCTTCTTAAAGTGCCATCTTCTCTGGAAGTTCGGCGATCATTTTGGCAACTTGTACCTTTGATACCGCGGCCCTGAATACGAACCTGAATAACAACGAACGGGTGGTTTTCCTAAACCACTGACGTAGATTTTTCAGCCAAGATGTTCTTCTACGACCCACACTGCGCTTTCCTTGGATCTTGCCCTGGATAATAAGTCGAAGCAGTTGGTATTTAGAGTTTCTCATGATGTGGCCAAAGTATTCAAACTTTCTTTTCATAACCACATACACATATTTCATTATTAATTTATTTCAATTTATTAATTTCTGTGTAAGTAATCCGCTCTATGTAAGTGTCCACCGCACGTGTTACGTTTGACATTTGCGTGCGTGCACCCCATTGGCCAGTGGCGTGTGATCTTCGCCGACCGAACGTGGTCACGATGCTTCGATGTACTTAATTTATTTATCGTCTTTACAAAGGTTACGATACGTACCTACTTATACAAACTTATTTTACAAAAACAACCTAGCATCTGCTTAGAACTCAGTTTCATATTTCCTACAGTTAAAAATTTACATTTATTGGATAAAAGTAACATTTAAGTTTACTTAATTAAATTAATTTAAAGAATTACATAATTAATTAAATATAAAAAGCAAATGATGTCTGAGTACTTACTTTATGGATCCCTTGCCAATTAGGATGTATTGTTATTAGGTGTGTATAGGTATGTAATGAAATGTTGTAATGAAAATGTATTAATTCACTACAAATGTAGTGACTACAATAAATGTAATTATGTCTAATGTATTAACGTAACTTAAATGCTAACTAAGGTATGGCACAGCAGGAAATATCCTGCTCAAAATATGGAGCAGCCCGACTAGGGAAGTACCCCTCGACCTTACAAAAGATCACAGATAGATAATACTGTTTACAAGCAGTGTTGAGTAAGGTGACCAGAGCTCCTGGGTAAGCGGTACGGTCAGCAACGCGCTTGCGACGCTTCTGGTGTTGCAGGCGTCTATAAGCTACGGTAATCGCTTACACTCAGGAGAGCTGTACGCTTGTTTGCCGACCTAGTTTTATAAAAAAAAATCACTATTTATCTTTTAAGCTTTTAAAATGGTAATTAACGTGTAATAAACATCTCATTGTTGACCACATTTTTTATTCTTTTATATACATTATGATGTAACTGTGCGATGAAAAACTCAACACTGTTTTAAGATAGGTAATAATATTTGTGTTTGCTAGCAAACGAAAAAACCGACTTCAATTATATCGACAAGTAATACAACGTAAGAAGGCGAAAAAAATTAACAAACGCACTAGCCATCACTACGATTTTCGAAGGTTCCTCTCGACATCTCTGGGTTGCCATCATCGATCCTTATCACGCTACCACTCTTGGGATATCTACTTTCGAACGAAAAAATAATCATCAAAATCAGTTCATAAACGATGAAGTTATCCGCAAACACAAAAAATGTATTCAGTTGTATTGAAAAACCTCCTCCTTTTTTGAGGTCGGTTAAAAATGAACTTTATCAATAACACTGGTCTGCAACAAAATCCTCCTTCAATAAATTGTGTCATAAATATGAAGATTTTGATCCTCTGAATCTGTTCCCGTCGGCCGATTTTTTCTATCACGTCTAGATTTTTCGATATGAATGTATATTTTTTTCCAAAATATCATAAATGTATGCTTTTTTTAAAACTCGTTTTATTCGTTAACAGTATAAACAATGTATTTTAAACATACGAAATAGGTTTTGCTAGTCATAAGAGAAATAAGGAAAGTGCCGAAAGTGATTTCTATGGTAGGTAGTATTTATGCGCCTGCGCAGTACTCACTGTGACTTTACAACAGTTAGTTCAAAACTTGTCTTTGAATTGTTCATGTTCTATATCAAATACTTTAGTAAGTTTTGCATAAAATTCATATCATATATATATATATATATATATATATATATATATATATATCTATTTAAGGATTTTATGTGTAGAATTTTATGTGTTATGTGTGGGTGTTTAATAGAAATTTAAAAATTTCAAACAAAATTTTTCGAGTCAGTGATGCAAAATTGAAATAATGGATTTTTGTAGGTCCACAAATACGAGAGCTTATGGAGGATGATGTTTTCAATTTCGAGTTGGACAAAGCTGAAAAAAAAGCTTAGGTGGCTTTTGTAAAAGTTTGTCATAATTTTCTTGGAAATAGCTGACAACATCAACAAGCTACAAAATCATTCGAGAGCTTATTTCTGCTTATAAAGCTTTAGGATGTAATATGTCACTCAAAATTAATTTCTTGGACTAGCATGTAGATTTCTTTTCGGAAAATCTCGGTGCCGTATCAGATGAGCATGGTGAAAGGTTTCATAAGGATATTATGCATAATGAAAGACGCTACAATGGAAAATGGTCAGCAGCAATGCTTAATGATTTTCGTTGGTCGATTCGCCGAGAAACTTCAACGGAAACGATGAAAAAAAAATAACTACAAAATAACTTGACTTATATCATCATAATAAGATAAATATACTGATATTTCTATAACTTGTGACTGTAAAATTAGCATTTTTCGCTGTAAAACTTAGGCCTTGGTCTTTTTTTACTTTTTTGTAATTGCAGTTACTTTGATAAAAAATTTTTTTAATGAAATGGACATTGTATTTAATATCTATGTGCTGTATTTATATGCATGTTAAATTCCGCATTTAGAGCATCAAATACGATGTTAACATGCATGAAAACAATGAGGAGGAAAAAAAATTTTTTTTTTGCAGACCAGTGTAATTTTTCAAACAACCTGACTTCAATTTACATAATATAGTATACTACAGTAAAAATTTTAACGGACAACTCTAAAAATATTCGTCAGATCTCCCTCAATTTTAAATGCGACCACGTGACAAGTAAGTACCTACCAGCATTCGAATAAAATAATCCAGCATATCGAAATCGGTATGCCCAGTAAAAAGTTACGATATAACTGAGACATATAAAAAATACAGTCGAATTGAGGAACTCCTCCTTTTTTAAAGTCTGCTAAAAATAACTATTATTCAGAATTACCATGGTGCGGAACGACAACGACTCATACAGTCATACATTAAGTACATATTTATTCGTCGAATCAGCTAGTAAACTGGTAAATTTTCAAATAGAAAAATTATTAAATTATAGATAAAATACTAACAAATTCTTCTAGTTATCAAACATTAATAATCGCTATATATCATACCTAGCTTCACCTGTCCGAAAAGAAGTTTTAAGCCGTCCGCCCCGAAAACGCCAAAGAATAAAATTAATTATTGTTTTTTTTCGCCCTTCGAGAATGTTATAGCAGAAATTATTTGGTGTTTAGCCGCCAGAGGGCGGGGCGAGACGTGATTAATATATTTCTATGGAAAAACATTAATGAGTTGGTCCTTGGTCGACGGATTCCACTGGGTTCTGTCATTACCACACGAAATCGGCGCGGACTAGCCTAATGAACTTGAGTTATGATTTTTTAAAAGAACTGTCCATTCTTTTGGAATTTTTACGACTTGTTTTAGTATTATTTATTGTTTGCGTTTTTTTTTTTGTGTGTGAAAATATTTTTGTTTGTGTTGTTTTATGGTTATAGAAACTTTATTCTTATAAAGAATTACAATAAATTCAATTACATGAGAAATTTAACTTATATAAACAACTAGCTGTGCCCCGCGGTTTCACCTGCGTTGATTTGAGGGAAAAAATGCTTTCCTTTTTTTTAATAGTACAAGATTTAATTAGCTTGATATATTTTCCTTAGTTTACACTAAATAAATTTCTGAACGCACGCATAAATATTTGACCAAAGAGTACATAACCACTACGTTTTATATTTGACAACCAATATATATTATGTCAATCCGTTTTCATTACTGACATTATTATACATTTTTAAAATGTAAAATACGCCACTATCCGTATATTGTGGATATATGTTGTCGATTCGAAACCTTTATTTAAATACGTTCTTTAATTTTATCGGAGAGTTTACCATATCGACGGGATGAACATTAAATGTTTGACAGTTACGAAAAACGAACATAGTTCCATACAAATTTTCATTCCCATCTTTCAACCCCTTACACCCTTTTATTCGCATTAAAAAGTAGCCTATGTCCTTTCTCAGACTCTAGACTATCTGTATACCAAATTTTATTCAAATCTGTTCAGTAGTTTCGGCGTGATTGTGCGACAGACAGACAGACAGACAGAGACACTTTCGCATTTATAATATTAGTATGGATTTGTAATTTTTTTTTTTTTTTAATTTATTTATTTTAAGTCGCTTTTTAACATCTAAGGTCATTAGCGACTACAGTATTTACATTTATATGTTTTTGTACAGATTTATCTTTTTCATAAAGTTGACTGTGTGTATAAAGCCATTTTCAGTTAAACAATCTTTTATGTTATTAGGTGGGTTACATGTTAATTCATCTCTGGTATAGGCCTGACAATCTTCTAGAATATGTTTTACAGTTAGATCCATCCCGCATTTACATTTTGGTTTACTAATCTTTTTCATAATGTACACATGGGTCAAGTTTGTGTGACCAATACGGAGTCTAGTAATTACGGTTTGATCTCTTCTGTTAAACGATGTTGGAATCTTATCAAAAATAGAATTTCTAATGTCATATAATTTACTTGTATTGTTATTCTTCCAAACAGTATCCCACAGAGTTTTTATTTTATATTTAATATGATTCTTTAAATCAGACGCGTTCGACATGAAATGATTTACTGAGTTTAAATTTGCAGCGTTTTTAGCTTCTACATCAGCCTTTTCGTTACCGTTAATACCTATATGACTAGGGATCCAGATTATTTCAAATATATATTTATTGTTTATTAAATTCACCATTAATTCTTTTATTTCTAATATAAGTGGTTCTTTATTATTAATGTTTTGTAGTGCTTGCAAACATGACTTTGAATCAGAAAAAATTATAAATCTATCCAAATTACTATTATATCGTATTAATTCTAAAGCTTTAAAAATGGCAATTGCTTCACAGCTAAAAATCGTGTGGAAATCCATAAGTTTATAATGAAAAGTATTATCGTGGGAGACAACAGCACATCCTGATTTACCATTTATTACCGAACCATCTGTGTAAATCTGTTTACTATCCTTATTTTTATTAATAATTTCATTAAATAAATTTTTATACATGTATTGTGAGGTGTTATCCTTAAAAATTTTTGTCAATTCCAGATTAATAGGAAATTCATAAAAGTTCCATGGACCATAAGACGGTATTTTTTTTGTAAAAACTGATGGAGGGCACAAATTCAATTCTTTGAGGTATTTTTGAGCTCGAATGCGTAATGGTTGTGTAAGGTTTAAGCGAATCTCGTAAATTGAATTAGATGACGATTTAGTAAAATAATCATAAATTGGACTAGATGGTTGCGAAAATATGTTTATGGTATATATTAATATCAGTTGTTTTCTTCTAAAAGAGAGTGGCATTTCCCCCGATTCTGCCAGAATACTCATGATGGGACTTGTTTTAAATGCACCAATACTTAGTCTTAAGGCATTGTTATGGATACTTTCTAAACATTTTAAACTACGTTGTTTAGCAGAATCATAAAACATAGAACCATAATCTAATTTTTGTCTAATAAGAGCTTTATATGTAGTAATCAAACAATTTCTATCAGCACCCCATGACAGTGATGATAACACTTTTATTACATTTAATCTTTTATTGCATTCAGTTTTTAATTTATTTATGTTCCAATTCATTCTAGTGTCAAATGTTAATCCCAATATTTTAATATTCTTTACTTCTTTAATATTGTGGTCATTTAAAGATAATTGTAAATTCCTTTTTATTTTCTTTTTCTTGTTAAATATTATGTATTCTGTTTTACTTTTAGAAAACTTAAATCCAGATTTTTTAGACCATTCCTGAAGATAATTTAGTGTATTTTGAATAACCGTCAACGTTGGATCTAAAGTTTTGCCGCAGCAAGTAATAGTCAAGTCATCCGCAAATAAGAAACTTTTCACAGGTTTATCTATATATGAAATTACGTCATTAATGGCCAGTAAAAATAGAATTACACTTAAAACTGATCCTTGTGGCAAACCATTTTCAATGACAACTTGATCTGATAACGTATTATTAATTCTCACTTTGATAGTTCTAAGAGATAAAAAGTTTTTAACAAATGCAAGTGTATTTCCTTTTATATTTAAACCTTGCAAAATTTCAATTACTCTATGTTTCCAAACCATTTCGTACGCCTTTTCAATGTCAAGTGCTACCAACACCAAATAATTGTTGTCAGCTAAAGAATCTAAAATTTCACTTTCTATATTCATCAAGTGATCAGAAGTCGACCTAAATTGCCGAAACCCATACTGATAATTCGATAAATGGTTATTTATTTCTAAATACCACTTAATCCTCTTGCTAATAATTTTTTCAAATAATTTACACAAGTTACAAGTTAATGCTATAGGTCTGTAACTTTCAGGTATATTATAATTTTTGCTAGGCTTAAGTATTGGAATCACTAGGGCTTCTCGCCAAATGTCTGGAAATAACTGTTTTTGCCACATGTAATTGTACAGTTTTAGTAAATATTTAAGTCCACTATAAGGAAGATTTTTAATAAACATGTTAGGAATATTATCTGGACCTGGACTAGAATTTTTACTTTGTGAAATTACTGACAGTAATTCATGCATAGAAATTTCTTTGTTAATTGGATCGGTATTAGTGCTTAATTCATAGTTTGATTTATTTTCTTCGGCCATTTTATATATCCTGAACTGGTGATCATAATTTTGACTACTTGAGTTTGCTGCAAAGTTATTAGCAAGTAGGTTTGAAGTTTCTTTTGGGCTGGCTGTAAGCGAATTCTCACTATTCTTAAGTACAATTGTAGTAAAGCCACAATTTTTATTATTAATTTTCTTAATTTTTTTCCATACTTCACTAATAGGTACATTATTATTGATTGAAGACGTCCATTTGAGCCAATATCTTTTTTTGCTTTCTTTTAAAACTCTCCTACAATATGCTCTTTTCTTTTTATACTCTATTTTATACTTGGAATCAGGGTCGGCCATAGCATGTTTTTTAAAATTCCTGTAAGCTTTTTTTGATTCTTTTACAGCTATTTTACAGTCATCATTCCACCAGGGCACGTTATTAGTTTTTAAGTTTCCTGATGTTTTTGGTATCGATTTATTTGCTGCATCAATTATTAAATTATTTAATCTAAGAATTATTTCGTCTATAGAAGTCATATTACATATTAAACTGTCTAAGTCAAATAGGTTTGAAATATTTTTGTTAATTTCATCCTGAAATAAAGACCAGTCTGCTTTATTAAAAATCCATTTTTTGGGGACTTGAATCTTTTTAGGGATTGTTTGTCGTGAAAAGGTTTTAATTAAAATAGGGAAATGGTCACTATCGTACAAGTCGTCTAGAGCATTCCATTTAAAATATGTTGCAATATTTTGTGAAGCTATAGTCAAATCTATATTACTGGTGCGACCAGTGTTACTGTCAAAATGTGTCGGTTTACTATTATTTAAGATTATTATGTTATCGTGATCTTCTAACCAATCTACTATTATTTTGCCCCGTGTATCACATTTTTCAGAGCCCCAGTAGAAGTGATGACTGTTAAAATCGCCGAGTATAAGAAACGGTGCTGGTAGCTGGTTGACAAGGTTATTAAGATCATTTTTACTAATTGGGGTACTATTTGGAAGATAAACGTTACATAATGTAATTGTAAACGGAAATTTAATTTTTATGGCTATTACTTCTAAATTTGTGTTAATATTGATTAGTTCAGGAAGAGTATATGGTTTGATATAGACAGCTACGCCACCACTAGCTCTGTTATTATGTATACGATTTTTATAAAAGCAATTAAATCCTTTTATAGGAGCACTGTAGTTAGCTGAGAAATTTGTTTCTTGTATACAAATGCAGGTTGGATCTAACTCATTCATAAGCAGTTTAATATTTTCTAGTCTTTTGTGATAACCGTTTACATTCCATTGCAAGATATTCATTTTAAGTTAGTAACAAGTATATAAACAAAAAGTTAGAAGTGTTTTAAAAAAAAAAAATTAATTAGGTAGTGTAGAAATGCTATCCAAAATTTCATGTAACTTTCTAGTCAGTCGGGAACATCTATACTTTAAGCTAGTGTTTAGTTTAATATGCAGTATATTACACATTTTAATTAAGTCTCTAAGATTATCTGTATAAGAATATACTATTTCCTTTATATTTTTCTTTCCCCTGGTATTATCTAATAAACTTATAAACCTATCCACATCTATTGGAAATACTTCTCTTTCTGATTCTATAAGATTATTTTTTATCTCTTTCCAAGTGTCTTCATCGGTTCTTGTGTCTGTCTTTTTTAGTTTCTTTCTCATTTTTTTTCTTATTTCTGTATCTTCAAGTGACGTAGTACTGTGTGTATCATCATCTGTCTCTAGAACTGCAGTTGGTATATTCAGAAGGTTCATTACAGTTTCAGTTTTTGAAGACTCGCTGGTGGTAGTTGAATGGATGCGTTTGTTTTTTTTTTGGTCAGTTGATAGCTGGGTAATAATTGGTGTAGGGTCGGTAACAACAGTGTCTTTAGTATTCATCGTTTTTTCTACTTCCATGTCTTGGGGTATAATTGGAAAAGTTGGTTCAGTTTTTGGGCAGTTTTTTGCGATATGACCGGTAGTATTGCATGAAAAACATTTAAGAGAGTCAGATGATATATAAATCCAATAGTTTGTACCATCAAAGTTTACTTGGAAGGATTCGGGGAGGTGTTTTTCATCTTCTGGACTTATATACAGTTGTCTTCTGAAACTTAATATATGTGAAAATCCAGGGTCTGGTACTCCAATTTTAACAAAGGAAATGGGTGACAAAATTTGTATTTTTAATTCTTTAAACTTTTCTTCTATTATATAATTGGGGATCACTGGGCAAACGTTGGATAAAACTATGCGCTTATTTCGCGTAACTAGTGGTCTTATTTCTAATGTAATATTTTTAACCATTATTTTCTTTTTAACATCAATAAGGTTATCTGCGGTTTTTTTGGAGTCTAAATAGATGCAAATTCTTGCATTCGATATTCTTGATATGAATCTTATTGACGAAGCAGGTATCAAGGATGACAGCGAAACAAGATATTCTCTTAGCGTTATCCCATCAATTGAGTCTAATATAATTGCCTGATCTTTTCTTGGAAACGATAAAGAAGACGTCACGTTGGCGTAACTTGTGTTTTTAGGTGCTGGTTGTGATTGTGTGGTGGGTTGAGACATAACGGTGGATTGAAAATCTTCATTGGGTTGAGACATTGTTACTTTAAGGCACTCCTGTTGCCAGGAGTGCCCTTATTAACACTTAGTAAACACTCGTTTACTATAAAACAACTTATTTAACAACGCGAACGTATAAAACACCGACTGTTTCGTAGGTATAAGTCGAGCGCCGCAGAGCTGCACGTGCATCCGCTGGGCTAGCCGCGCGTAAACTGGATTTGTAATTTATAAAATAGTATTATTGCGAGAAAATTAAAAATACATTTTTAAACGTGTACTTAATATATACCTGTAAATTTAATGATTACAAAAGTTATTTTTTTTAAACTAATTGGTAAGGGGAGTATATATTATCTCAGCAAATATTTAAAAAAAATGTGTTTGAGTGCTTATGACAGGATTAATTCGTTTTGTACTAATAAGTTTGTTTGTACCGTACATTGAGACGTAAAATGCAAACGAAGTGACGTTTAAAAGTTACAAATATAAAAAGTTGGTGTCTCTTTTATTTGCATTAATCACATACAGGTGACATCACAAGATAAGTACCTACCCATACTACACGTACGTCATTATACATTCCCTCCTTACGTAGTTTCAAAATCTTGTGAAAATAAAACATCACTATTTAATAACGAAAATTGATTGATAATCGACAATATTTATATGTTGAAAATTAACGTAAATTTTCAACATAACAACTAAATATTTAAATTCGAAAAAGAATAAGCTTTGACAAATTTATTCATGAAAAATTAAAAAAAATATATGATATAGATACGACTTGATATATGCAATGAAAAAATATATATTTTATTTAATATGGATAAGACGAACGGAGTCGAGTATTATCCCTAGTTGTGTATTATACAATAATTATGGCGAAGACCAAAACAGTGTCGTTTTGTGAGCCAAGCTCGAGACACGCCCACGCTGTGGGAATTTGCATTTTCTTTTATCTGTCGCTTGGACTATAAAAAGAATATAAATTCGCATCTCAAATCGAGTTTTATTTATGACATAAAATATATATTCATTTTTATTTGAATTTTTATAGAAAATTTGTCTTTTAATTTTCGTATATCTTGATGATTTTGTATAACGGCAAACAAGCCCACGTCTATTTTGTTTTCCAAAATAATATTGTTTAAATTTTTATTTTATTTTAAACAGTGATATTGAATATAAAATACATGAATTTTTATGAGTTTATTTCTGCCCGGAGACGTACCTACATATAAAGAAACTTTTTAACAACTAAACAAATAAATTATTTTGAAATTCTTAAAACAAGTTGAACTAAATTTTTTCAAGTTTTTTATGAATGCGATTTAATGTTTTGCACAATATAGCAACGTGGAGGATTTTCTCATATTAAAAATCATTTTTATTGTCATTTGACAAGATTTTGGGTGTGTCAACTATTTACGCACCTAAATATTTTTTGCACTTGTAAACAGCTCCTACATTCGGAAAAAATTAAATTAAAAAATATCAATATAGATATAATAATATACTAGAGTGAAATGTGTTCTGAATGATCGACATAATAATTATGTTTAAGAAAGGTAGACAAATTAAGGCCTATGTCACATTAAATACTGGCATTAGGTAGGCTGCCCTAGGACAGACAAATGTATAACTGCGTTAAGCATTCGTATTATTTTTATTTTTTTGTGTTTCCCACACATGAGGAAATTCGAAAATGTGTGTGTTAAGCATGTTATATATTTATTAACTACATATTTAATTGTGCGTATCATCTTACTTATAGGCCGTTGATATTTATTTTTCTTCTTTAAAAAAATACTTCTTGCGCTGTTGCTCCAATACACGAAACTCTTACTCGCAACAATGGGTTGACTGGAAGAAATCTCTTTTAAAGATAACCTCCCCACCTTATAATTACGTCATTTACATGCACAAATTTTCTCATGACGTGTTTACGAATTGAAAAACAATGTAACAAATTAAAAAGTACAATAATTATTATAGTATAGAAGTACGTGTACAGGATACAAGTATAACTGTATTTCTTAAATATTTTAATCGGCATAACGTTGCGAACGGATTCACATCGCTTCTGTATCGGACCCGTCCTATTATTTTGTACAATTACTATTAATACGTTTATTGGAGGCAATAAATTTCGACCAGCTGTCAGTCAAATTGTACCGATGACCGTTAGAACGCGTTTCCATTTCCATAAACTTGTAATATGGCTATTTTAGTCTTGTGTGATTTGAAAATATTTTTAATTACTATGATTTATGTGTAAAACGGGATGTTTTACCATGTTTGTTGTTGATCACCTTTTATATTGCAAGAGCTATGGTCATGTTTTTTTTAAAGTAAATTAGTGATCACGGCGCTTGATAGAACTTCCTCAAATTTTAGATACCTATGTATTTTTATGTATATAACGTGTTATTGAACTGACGTACTTCCGTTTAGGGTCATATAGAGATAGATGGAGGCATACCATGCCGAGAATATACCTACATGAAAAAAAAAATGAAGCAGTTGTAAGTAACTACAGCTCATTACTACGTTACTTTAAAATCGACAAATTTGAAAAAAAAAATGTTGAGAAGACATCAGAAAATTGACTATAAATAACCGATTTCATTGTAAAACTCAAGTGTTACGACTATCCCACTTCTGAGATGTAGAACAACAGCTGAAAACACTCAAAGGAATAATTAATTCTCACTACAAGTCTATAGTTATTTATTCACAACTCACACTTTTAACTACATAAAATACATTATCACACTAATCACTTATACTATACTTATCGAGCAGCAACGCTAGCCGCACAATGATTAAACAATAACTAACTCTTCACTTACAAATTATCGTATTTATAGGACAACAATCCCGCCAATAGATCACAAAGACGGCGACTGACCAATCATAAAATTAGTATTAACTATTCGGAAGATGGTGTCTCCATCTATATGTTCTTTCGATACATTAACAAGTAATAATTACAGTAAAACAACATAAACCATCTTATAAAATTAGTAGAAGCATAAATTAAACGATAACAGTATTTATTAACTATCCTGTAAAACTAAACAATAAAGATACCAACTGACTAATCGTAAATAAATATTAACCATTCGGAAGATGGTGGCGACATCTTTGTACTGTTCCGGTATTAAGCGAATCTATACTAATATAATAAAGCTGAAGAGTTTGTTTGTTTGTTTGTTTGTTTGTTTGTTTGAACGCGCTAATCTCAGGATCTACTGGTCTGATTTGAAAAATTCTTTCAGTGTTAGATAGCCCATTTATCGAGGAAGGCTATAGGCTATATGTCATCACGCTAAGACCAATAGGAGCGGAGTCCACGCCGACGAAGTCGCGCGCAGAAGCTAGTATACGATAAAAGTAATATCAATACAAAATCCAATATTGTAATAATTGTCAGTAAATGCTAACACAAGTGACTCGGTCATTGAAACGACACTAACATACAAACGACGGGTAGTTTTATAATTAATAATGATTATTTAATAATTAATTTTATTATTGTTATTAAAGCCTTAGAGCAAGTAAGTTGCACATTTAGGTTATAACATCGATTCTGATATTGCAATTAAGTACATAGTTTTATAACACGTTGTATAGTTTTAAAAATATTTTACTAACCCTCTTAATGCTAATTTATAATTAGAAATGTTTTAGAAGGAAGTAATAATTTTAGAATTTTCTTTTTTTTCGAAGAAAGTAATCTTAAGGTTCACCTATTTTATAAATTGTTTCGTGTTCAAGAACCGATTTGTAAATAAGGCATAACGTGGTAAGTTGTGACACGTAGTAACCTGTGTGTATAAATAAATCACTACATAGTATAAAACAAAGTCGCTTTCTCTGTCCCTATGTCCCTATGTCCCTATGTATGCTTAGATCTTTAAAACTACGCAACGGATTTTAATGCGGTTTTTTTTAAAAGATAGAGTGATTCAAGAGGAAGGTTTATGTATATAATTTAGTATAGTTTTATGTAAATTAGCAGAAATACGGCGATAAATGTTGAAGAAGTCGCACAAAATCGGGCCAACTGGGAGCTTTCCACGCAAACGCCGCGTAAACTAGCAAAGATACAGTGGAGTAATGTACTAGCGAATTCTAAATCTATAAAAATGCTACAAAAAAGTCCGCGATAGCATATCTCTATCTCTTACGGTTGACTTACAATAACCACTTTTATGTTCAAATTTTTAATTAAAAACATTACGTTATTTTCCAAGCTATTTTCTTTAGTTCAGTATTAATCCTTATCCAAACAAATATTTTAGTTAGCTTAGGAATTTAACGCAGATTAAAATTGCCCTTTACACTATATCAATCAGATGAATAGGTTTTCAGATATCGTCGTTAGAAGTAATTAACAGCGAAACATTTAACCCTTTAACCGCCATCGCCGTAATATTACGTGTTGTAAGAGTAGTACCTCAGCCGCCACGTCGCAATATTACGTAAAGATCCTGTCATTTAAAAATGTCATCATTGCACCCGTGCGAAGCCGGGGCGGGTCGCTAGTAAATAATAAATACCTTTATGACGCCGCGTTGGCGCAGCGGTTACAGCGCTGGATTGCGATTGGCTGTTGCGCGGGCGGTTGTGGGTTCGATTCCCGCACACGACAGCATTTGTATTGGCCATACAGATGTTTGCCGTGGTCTGGGTGTTTGTGCAGTCCTTGTGGGTTACCCCACCGTGCCTCGGAGAGCACGTTAAGCCGTCGGTCCCGGTTGTTATCATATACACCTGATAGCGATCGTTACTCACAGTAGGGAATATATCCGCCAACCCGCATTGGAGCAGCGTGGTGGATTAGGCTCCGATCCTTCTCCTACATGGAGAAGAGGCCTATGCCCAACAGTGGGATATTACAGGCTGAATCGTAAATACCTTTAACATACATACACGGTCGTCTGTTCCTAAGCTAAACAACTTAATGTTTGTGTTATAGGTAACAGCCGACATAGATATTTTTATGAATAAATACATAATTACATTGCACCCAGCATCGGGGCTTGAATCGAACCCACAACTCACTAGGTACACTCTGCGCCAACGGGTTAATCAGCTAATCAGTATTTTATACAATCACGTATTACTGATTTTTGTGCCTTAAAGTTATTATTGTTGAGATTTTCGTTTTTTCCTGAATAGTAAAGTTATATTATATTTCACACAATGAAAAATGAATTAGGCGGCTTAGCAACTCAAACATAAAAATGATATCAATCATAATCACACGTATATTATTAAATATATAAAAAAATCATACACATGGTCATTTAGGTGTCACGATATCTTCGGAAACGATATATCGCGCCTATTAAAACGCTTATGTACTAAAAATTATAAATTAACCTGTTTAAGGCGAAACGCACATAAACGCGACGGGGGGCTCTAGGTTCCCTAAAGCAATCTTTACCGTTAAATAATTTAGATACATTGTTGCACTCATTCAGGTTAATAGACATTCATAACCCTCCTTTTGGCTTTTACGGTTGAGTAAAAATAGTAATTTATTTACTATGAAGTCGCACACGTAAGTAGATAGAGCTACGATAAGGTGTAAATTCAAGAAAACTTTGCATGAATTTTGTTTGTAGAATTGATATTATTATAGAAACGTAGATCAAAACGATAATTTTGAGAATTTTAGCTGTATATTTTTATTTATTTATTTTAATTTGGCTTTTAATTGCCAAAATAGTAGAGATGGTTTTGCTAATCTACAGTCAGTACGGTTGAGGTTATAATCTGCATTAAATTTAAAAAAAATACATAAAACAGTTACCAACAACCTTTATAGGTGTGTATTTTCATTTAAAGTACTATTCTGTGACAGTCTATAAACGTCACTCTTTTAAGGGTCGATTTACATCAGACGAGCGAATGCTCATTCTATCCCCACTATATCAAATTTCTCATCAAATTCTTTCAGTGTAAACAGGCGTAGAGCATTCGTTCGTTGTTATGAATACGAGTGTTCGAAGATCAAGAAAGAATGCTCTTGTTCTAGCTCTAGCTCTTTGTTCGTTTGGTCTAAATCCACCCTAATATGTCATACTATCAATATTTACTATTTAAACCGACTTTGTCTGTAAGAAACCTTTCCTCTTTTGTTAAAGTTAGAATATTGTAATTTTTTAATGGAAATCTAAATCTGCAAAAAAAGTACTTATTAAAGAAATAAATATTTTTTACCGATCGAAAGTAGTAAAAGTATAACTATTTTCACTTCAGTCCATTATTCAATACAATTATATAATAACTTGTGCTACGTCGAAGGGAATCGAATCGAAACTTCGGAAGCTCAATAAAGCTCGTGTAATAAAAACTAGAGGCCGGCTTTTATACACGCAGCATCATAAAATCATTTGTATTGATTAGTATCTTGTGAGTGCTGATTTAATTGTGGAAGTTCATTAAAAGTTTTTTTTTTACGTTGTAACATTCTTAAAATTTATTTACTGCACGATTATGTAATATTTCATTTCTATAGAACTAATGTATAAGTTTTTGGTACATTGCTTGCTGCCTTTATGGTAAAAATCTTAGCGTCGTAAAATATGGATAAATGAAGATCAAATTCATACAGAGTTATGAGAGGCTATGAGATGTATGAGAATTTGATCTGCTCTTGACAACGTTTTATGAAGTTTATGACATTTTTTCCATAGGGTGCATATAACGTCACTTCAGCCTATCGCAGTGGACGTAGGACATAGTTTTGCCCATAGTCACCACACCGGGCAGGCGGGTTGGTGACCGCAGGGCTGGCTTTGTCGCACCGAAGACGCTGCTGCCAGTCTTCGGCCCGTGTATTTCAAAGCCAGCAGTTTATAGATGGTTATCGGCTTTTTAAGTTCCAAGGTGGTAGTGGAACTGTGTTATCCCTTAGTCGCCTCTTATGACACCCACGGGAAGAGAGGGGGTGGCTATATTCTTTACTGCCGTAACCACACAGCAAATTATATTTTTACAATATTATTATACGCTTTAACGACACTTGTGTACAAACTTTTATTAATCAGACGCGGGAAAAGCGCTATAACGAAATACATTATTTAATGCTCTAGTTTTCAAAAAAGCACTGATGAATTTATCTACGCCACCTAGGACTACCTGAGGAAGACGCTATTTTGAATATAGGAAACTAACGTACTACGATTAATTCAGATATATTCAACTATAATACTTAAAGATTATCCAGACTTCCTTAAAAACAAATAATATAACAATAAAATACTATCCATTGCGCAAGACTCATGAAACAGCAAAGATACAAATAAAATTTAATTGAATAAAAAAAGTAATGGAAACAGTTACTTACAGTAAAAACAAAATTAACTCAAACAAAAAAAATCTTAATATTCATATCGCCGCGTTGCCCGCGGCATCTTCGCGAAATTATAACAAAATAAAAACCAAACTGAACCGAGATTTATAATGTAAAAAAAGCTAACGACCGCTTTATCAAGACCCCTAATTGCGGTATGATAGAGAACATTTAAAGATCGTTATAATTTGGTTTAGTATCGCAAAACAATGCTTTGGACGTAGCAAGGCGTCCGATGCGAATATATTTGTTCGTATGTCATTAACATATACAGACAGACAGCCCGTAAACAAGATATGTAAATGATACGGTTTTGCCTTCAGTATAAACCTTGATTATTATACATTTGACATTTTATGAAATAAAACGGCTGTAACAAAAACTTAAATAAAATCTTTGAAAAAATGGATATACATTTAACTTTAATTGTTCTGTATTGTAATATCCATGTACATACATATATTACCTACTATATAGGAGTACAAAGCCATTGCTTTTATCATTGTCCAACTTTCTTTGATGTCAGCACAATATGCTTATTCCCTTTTATTCCCTTCTTAGAGATGTGATCATAACGGTCAGCTTTCCCTAAATATCTAAATATGTCTCGATCGATCACGATTCAGCCTGTAATATCCCACTGTTGGGCATAGGCCTCTTCTCCATGTAGGAGAAGGATCGGAGCTTAATCCACCACGCTGCTCCAATGCGGGTTGGCGGATATATTCCCTTCTATGAGTAACGATCGCTATCAGGTGTACATGATAACAACCGGGACCGACGGCTTAACGTGCTCTCCGAGGCACGGTGGGGTAACCCACAAGGACTGCACAAACACTCAGACCATGGCAAACATCTGTATGGCCAATACAAATGTTGTCGTGTGCGGGAATCGAACCCGCAACCGCCCGCGCAACAGCCAATCGCAATCCAGTGCTGTAACCGCTGCGCCAACGCGGCGTCACATATACTACATAGACTAAATATGTCTATCGTAACATATTTCCATCTTGTTAAATATTTCTTTCAAACTCATCTACACCTGTACCTTTCATTATTATTTTCTTTTATTTCCGCTCCTCATATACCACATTAGAGTTTATTTTACCTCTCAAAGAAAGAAATGAAGAATAACGTTAATTTAGGGTAAAAGTAATAAGAAGTTGCTATTTGCCGGTGTGCGAATAAATCAACAATGATTTTTGTTACACCGTTGAATGCTTTTAGTTTTAGTTTTTAGTTAAGATTATTTGTATTTTTTAATAAATAGATAAATAATAAACTTTATTCTAAATCATCAGACTCCCAATTTTATGACAATTATTTTCTTACAATTGATTTTGTGATAAAAATAACCTCAAATTGAAATTTATCAAACAATACATATAATTTTTTTCATTAAATATAAGTTATTTAGTTAATTTAAGTTAATGATGGTAGGTAATATGCTATGCGCTTTTTTTTTTTTTTTTTTTTGATATCGCAGGGTAACCCATTTACGGGTGATATCCAGGACGCCCGGGTAGGCAGTCCTAGACCGTATGTCGGACTCAGCACTTGGGGGTGCCACTACCGCACTAAATCCCTGCGGGAGCCTTCAGCCGCTTTAATTGGAGGGTCCCGGATCTGCAGGCAACAGGATCCCTCCAGCGACAGGCTGGCCTCGGCGAAAAGGCCAGACTTCTCCTCCATGGGGACTGTCCGGCTCACCTCTGAACAGTCCCGACGACGCCGTGTCTAGCAGGACCGGGTTCCCATCCCGGCCCGACACGGGCATAGGGGCGTTACTGGAAGCGCATTAAGTAGCGCCTCCTACGCACCCCCATTCGTCGCCCGCGGGTGGAAGCCACGTCGGTGGCCTCCTCTCTCACCCGCTCGTCGGCCTCCTTTTGGGACATAGCTGTCTCACAGAAGGAGACCATCGCCTTCCAGGACTCGTCGTTGCCAAGCATCGCGGTGATGACGCTCGGGAGCGACAGATCCCCTCCGAGGACCGACGTCAGACCCTGACGCAGTGCTGCCCATCTCGGGCACACCTCGAGAGTGTGCTGGGCAGAGTCCACCGCCGCGCCACAATCGTGACATTCAGTCGTCGGCCTCCGTTGGGCCGTCCGACACAGGTAGTCACCAAAGCAACCGTGCCCGGTGAGAACCTGCGTCAGACGGAGGGTGAGGGGCTTGCGTTTTCGACGCATCCACCGCTCAAGGACCGGGCGCAGGGCAGCTGTTACGCGTGTGCCATACGGCTCCTCCACCAGGTCCTCCCCCCACCTCCGCATTAGCGCTTCCTGCCCTACCCGGCGCACCCGTAGGATCCCGTCCAACGTGGGGTTCTCACCAAGAGCCCTCCTACCCGAGACGTATGAGTAGGTCTCGGCAAGAACCTCCGCCACGAATTCCCACGGGGGGTCGCCGGCTAGAGCAGTAGCTGCAGCCCACGATACCGTACGGTACCCCCGAATCACCCTGACCGCGATGGTCCTCTGCGCAGAGCGCAGCGCAGCCCTATTCCTCGCAGTGAGGCGATCCGCCCAAACCGGGGCACCGTACGTCGCCATACTCCGGCAGACACCGGAGTACAGCTGCCTGCAGGCGGCGCTGGGTCCTCCGAGGTTCGGGAGGAGTCTGCCCAGTGCACTCGCCACCTTCACAACCTTCGGTCCCACCATAGCGAAGTGTGGGCCTAAGGTCCACCCTCCGTCAAGGATGAGCCCCAAATATTTGATTTGGGAGCTCATTCTGACCCTTCCCTCTCCGATCTGCAGGGTAGCCCCCGGTGGAGGTCCCTTGCGTCCGGTCCCACGAAAGAGGACGGCTTCAGTCTTGTCAATTCTGACACGAAGCCCTAAACTCTTTATGCGGCTGATCACGAGGTCGAGTCCGACTTCGGCCAGCCGCGCCGCCTCCTTGAAGTCACGTCCCCGGGAGTAAACGAGGGTGTCATCCGCGTAGCAGATGACACCCATTCCGGGGAGGAGACGGCCTCGCAGGACCCAGTCGTAACCGATGTCCCACAGGATCGGTCCCAGAACCGATCCTTGCGGGACACCGCAGTCAACTTGCCTCCACTTCACAGACCCCGACCGGATCTCGTGGCCAACCCTCCGATCGGAGAGGTATGCCTCCAACAGCCTTCTTAGATACAGGGGCACTCCGAAGTATTTCAGTGCCTCCCGTATCACTGCGTGCGGGAGACTGTTGAAGGCGTTCGCGATGTCCAGGGACACCGCGACAACCACCTCCCTCCCGTGTTCCGCCTCACCCGTCACCGCCCGTAGACGTTTGAGGGCATCAATGGTCGACCGGCGTGCTCGGAACCCGAATTGGGACTCTGAGAGTCCGGGTCCCGAACCTTCCTCCAAGTGTTGAACGAGCCGGGAGGCCACCACTCTCTCCAAGGCCTTCCCAGCTTCATTCAGCAACACCACCGGTCGCACCGCCGAAGCTGAGTCCGGGGTCCGCCCTGCCTTGGGAAGTAGGCAGAGCCGACCCCCCTTCCAGGCCCCCGGGAACTGGCCAGATCGTAGGCAGCGGTCAAACAGCTCCCGGAGGCTGTCGCCGAGGTGCCTGAGAGCGATCGCGAGTACCCTCCCGTGCACCCCGTCCGGACCCGGCGCCCTCTTCTTACTCTGAAGGCGGGACAGAGCCGCCTCCATTTCAGTCTCTGTGACGGGTGGCGGAACACCCTCCTCCTCGTCCGACGTCTGCCGAGCCATCCGAGGGGGCATAAAGCCCTCCGGTTCGTCGGGGAAGAGTTCCCCAACGATCCTCCCCAGTTGGTCCGGCTGGAGTGTTTCGCTGATAGGGGCCGACTGAGCGCGGAGCCTGTTCCGTGCCCAAATATACGGTCGACCCCAGGGGTCTCTCTCCAGACCCCCAACTAACTCCAGCCAGGCCTCCTCCTTGGCTCGGTATATGGCTTGCCGCAGGATCTTCGCTTTCTCCACGTAGATCCTGCGCAGCCTGTCGTCCCTAATATGCTATGCGCTGCGCTGCTCTCTTCCCATATATTTTCATGTATATATATTTCCCATATATTCCCCTTTTGTGATAAAAATAACCTCAAATTGAAATTAATCATAGCATACAATTTTTCATTGGTTACACAACTTACACATTTACATATAAATTTTTTCATCGAATATTAAGTTATTTAGTTAATTTAAGTTAATGATGGTAGGTAATATGCTATGCTTCCCACTTAATATCCCACTGCTGCGCTGCTCTTTTCCCATATAGGAGAAGGATCAAAGCTTACCTATAGCTTAATACACCACTCTTCTCCAATGCGGGTTGGCGGATGGTAGGTACATCTATTGTTTATTGTAGGTACTTAAAATCCTATTTTCAGTTTTACTTACAAAAAAAAGTCGGTAAGGGCGAACTTTCTCTTAATCTATAAATATTTAAATAAAATTACCACTTCCACCACTTCAGCCTATCACAGTCCACTGTTGGACATAGGCCTCCACAAGTTCGCGCCCGACATTATGACGCGAACTCATGTGTTTTGCTCATAGTCACCACGCTGGGCAGGCGGGTTGGTGACCGCAGGGCTGGCTTTGTCGCACCGAAGACGCTGCTGCCCGTCTTCGGCCTGTGTATTTCAAAATAAAATTACACTTGTACCTATTTGTTTCCATCATAGTTTCAATTTATTTAAAATTGATAAAAAAGTTATCAACTGTGTAAACTCTATTGGAAACTTATAATTGGCTAGTCTTCATTGCTTTATTTGAAGAATAGATTACGTCTTTGAAGAGAACATCTCACTGTGTTTTATTATTTGTTTTATTTTATTATAATTTGAGAGTAATAAAATTACTGAATTATTAGTATTATTATTAATAGTTATTATTCTTTATAGGTATCTACAAATACTTAGATAAAAACGAATATTAACAAAAATTCTGATTATAATATCGGGATATGTAAAGACGGGCCTCATTAAGAAATGTAATCAAAGTATATGTTATTGTTTTCTAATGTTTACGCGAATTTCACTCATTATAATGAAACAATTTTTTCCGATTTTATCGCAGTTCATTAAGTTTTTTAAATTCCCGAAGTTTTGGATAATATACAGAAACCATGGTCACGGGAGAACCCGTATATCTTCTATATATATAAATTAGCTGACCCCGCAAACGTAGTTTTGCCATATATGTTATTAACTCCCGCAACCCCCTCTTGTTGGTGGAATTTCGTAAAATCCGTTCTTAGCTGACCTCTACTCGGTGAAAGGAATATTCCTACCAAATTTCAAGTCTCTACGCCTTATGTTTCCAGAGATATCGTGATGAGTCAATGGGTGGAAATCTCTTTTATAATATATAGAAGATGAATCTCCAAATTGTATGTACGAATTATACGAGCGACTTTCGTACGACTGCGCCAGATTAAATATTATATTTATTTCGTATTACTGGACAGTAAATGTCCTGACTTATTTACTTTATTATAAAATTTTACTTTATTTTTAAATTTTCTGTTATACAAACCTTGTATGTATACCTACGGTATATGTATACGGAATAAAATACGGCGGTACGTAGTTCGCTGAGTCAACTAGTTAAGTAGAAATCAATAAAAAATACAATTTAAAATAAGTTTTATCAAATATTGAGCCCATTTAAGATAAGATATACGTAGGAATTAAATATGAACGGATATTAATGTGTTCAACAGTATTATTAGCCCGTGGTCCAGTAAGTAGCGATCGCCAGCGGAGGTGGGTGGACCGCTTCTTTATAATACCAGCGCAGTTCTCCCCTAGGCGTCGAGCACGCCTTCGACACAAATCCCTCTCTTTCGACGAATTAACAGATGTGCATACATACATACCTCTGTTATAGATGTGTGTAATTGATTTTTGAAGTAAAACTTCTTTAGGCACGCTTGACTTGGGGAGTAAGCTGGTGAATGCGCGACGAGAGCGTTACGAAAAGTGTGATCAGCGAGGTGAACGGAGAGAGAGGGAGATATAAGTTAGTGAAGATGGAAAGACAGAGAGTTACGTTTCGTAAGTTTTACTTCAGTCGTGTCGTCTAAAGCACGTTTTTTTTTTCTAATATAAAAGTTATTTCTATTGGTTTAATAACATTAGTTTCCCTTCTCTGTTCTTCTGGAGGAGTATCGAAGCTTAATCCACCACTGCTCCACTGTGGGTTGGCTGATATATTCCCTGCTATGAGTAACGATCGATATCAGGTGGCTATGATAACAACCGGGACCGACAGCTTAACGAGCTCTTCGAGGCACGGTTGGGAAACCCACAAGAAGAGATGTCAAAACCGGAAAGAAATATTTGTAAAAAAACAAATACAATAACTGAGGTAGGGCACAGCAGGAAATTTCCTGCTCGAAATATGGAGCAGCCCGACTGGGGTAGTACCTCGACCTTACAGAAGACCACAGCTAAATAATACTGTTTTCAATCAGTATTGTGTTCCTGTTGGTGAGTAAGGTGACCAGAGCTCCTGGGGGGGATTGGGGATAGGGTCGGCAACGCGCTTGCGATGCTTCTGGTGTTGCAGGCGTCTATAGGCTACGGTCTTACCATCAGGTGAGCCGTACGCTTGTTTGCCAACCTAGTTACATAAAAAAAAAATCCATGTCGAGCGGGAATCGTACCCCCCACTACACAAGAGTAGTAGTTCAGAGTTTTAAATATCACCTTATTTATCTACCCTTACCATAAACTTTATTTTTCTCAAACTATAATTTAGTGAAGCCCGAAGCGTAGGCGTGCTTCGCTACTTGTTAATATCAGCTTACAAATGCTTCGAGCAATGACACACCCTCACTACCTCGTCATTATGTTAAACTAATTTGTTTTACCAACCTTCCTTACGAATTTGACCCTTTTTACGTTTATATGCATCTATACTAATATATAAAGCTGAAGAGTTTGTTTGTTTGTTTGTTTGTTTGAACGCGGTAATCTCTGGTTCTACTGGGCCGATTTGAAAAATTCTTTCAGTGTTAGATAGCCCATTTATCGAGGAAGGCTATAGGCTATGCGTCATCACGCTAAGACCAATAGGAGCGGAGTCCACGCCGACGAAGTCGCGCGCAGAAGCTAGTATTATATATATGGCGTATACTACCTTTTTAATTAAGTTAAATTATTTATAAATTTAGTTCGTTTTTTTAGTTATCCATACAGATGTTTGCCGTGGTCTGGGTGTTTGTATATAGTCCTTATGGGTCTACCGGGTTAAGCCTTTGGTCCCGGTTGTTATCATGTACACCTGCGATCGTTACTCATAGTAGGGAATATATCCGCCAACCCGCATTGGAGCAGCGTGGTGGATTAAGCTCCGATCCTTCTCTTTCATGGGGAAGAGGCCTATGCCCAACAGTGGAATATTACAGGCTGAATCGTGATCGTGATCGATTTATATTTTTAAATAATATTTGTATGCCACTACGGAACTTTTCCACGTCTTTACGTGACGTGACGTTTTGTACGTCTTACGTGATGAATATTAATAAATAATAAGCAAGGAAAGTACGGCATTTCTATATAGGTAAATCAGCCTGTAATATCTTACTGCTGGGCATAGAACTCTTTCCCCATGGAGGAGAAGGATCGGAGCGCTGCTTCAATGGGGGTTGGCGGATATATTCCCTACTAAAAACAGACCGGAAATAAATATTTGTGTTAACTCAAATATCCACTCCGAGCGGGTATCGAACCCGCGACCGTCGGTGTTTAGGCGCCGCGCCGCCGACACGGCATATGCACAATTACCTACAGCAGAGAGACCTAAAATTTCTAATTTAGGCAAGCTTTTTTGTATATATGATATTAGTCGTAAGTTCTTTTTAATATACTCGTATATGAACGAAAAATTAGACTCAAAAACCTTTTTATTTTTATCACTAGTATTGCAACCAAACGCGTACGGTCCGGTAACTATTACAATAATTGTTTTGTTAGTTTTAGTTTAAAAAAATATAGATAAGATATAAGACCACAAAAAGAAAAACAAATTAATATGCATCTTAATGATAAAATAATTGATGAATTTTTGTCTTGTTGTAAAATTGTAATCATTTTGTTGTAAATACATTTTATTCTTGTCACATAGATAAAAAAAATTAATTCATCTCTTTGCTACTTTAGTTTCAATTATTGTTTAATTCTAGAATTTAACTAAGAACTAATTAGGTTACAAAATGAACGTTAATTTAAAAATATATATGTTTTTTTGATATAACTCTTTAATTTTGTACGGCAAAGATACAAAAAAATGTTACTATAACCAAATATTATATATTGATAGGTTCCAACGTACATGGTTGCTTTTTTTAAGCTGTGCCTTTCCCACAGTCCCGCCCAGTAGAAACTGTTAAGTCATCGGCCTTTCAAGTTTTTGTATGAAATCAAATTTAATCATAGTTTAATCTGCTGTTTTCTATAGATAGTCGTTTTTGTTAAGAGCTCCCATTGGCTTGCGAGAGCATGTGACTTCGATCGGATGAAATTAATTTATGTACCGCCTAGTTTTTATTATTTATTTTCGTTATTGAAAGAAAGTGTATTCGGAATAAAATTAAATTGCTATTTGATTAAGATCGCGAAACTTTTATTTTGTATTGGTTCGTGGGAATTCGTATAACTTTTCTCAGAATTAAGACAGTCGCTTACCTGTTAAAAAAAAATGTATTAGTAATTTCAATAAATTTTACTTTCACACTTATAAACGGCATAATATAAAAATTATTACTTAAGTGATTTGATCGCTTTTTTAAATTTTAATGATTTTTACTGTACTAGAAAATTATTTGCAAAATCACTTCATAGAGATGCAAAAACTACTGAGAGACATACAAACTTCGTCTCAAAGACTTCAATTTATACAATGTATTATAATTTATAGCTATTTATATAAATTACGAAACCCTATTTTCGATTCCATTTTGCTAACGCTTGTTCGCATTATCTCGGAAGATTTTGTATAAATCATTACTATGGAGAGCGCACTAAGAGAAGTCCACATACATAGAGCTTAGTACAAGGAATTAAAGTAAGAATTAAAAAAAACTCAATGATTTATGGTTGATTTCAAAAAATACTAAACCGATTTTAATCTTTATATAACAATTAAAAAGATAGATTATATAAGTAGACGTAAAATAAGCCAAAACTCGTCAAGTAACAGCAGTGGAAGAAACAAATGTGAACGCGGACGAAACCGGGTACGATGTTCAGTATAAGCTAGATTTGAATAGAATTTTATAATCAATTACCATCGTTAAAAATAAATAATTACTGCTGAGTGCTATTTTATTTTTTTACATGAATTAAATGATAAGCACCTGGGTGACCGAGCTTAGCTCGGTATTTTTTGGTAAATCGTGTTTTTTGGAAATCATATTTTAAATACGAATTACATATTGTTAAACATGAATAATATTTTTCGGTCAAAGACGAAATTTACCTTCGTGTTCTAATCATATTGTAGCTATTTTTTTATTGCCTAAAAACGCTAAAAATACATTTTCTAAAAATGAATCCTAGCTAGATCAATATATCGCCCCCCAAATCCCCTGCATACCAAATTTCACGAAAATCGTTGGAGTCGATTCCGAGATTCAGATCAGATACTTATATATATATATATACAAGAATTGCTCGTTTAATAGTATTAGATACAATATAAAAATGGAAGGTAAAATATTAATTGATAAAATAATGCAGCTAATGTTTCTAAGCATAGATATAATCTTCATTTCGATTTTTAAATCTGTCTTAATTTTTAAATTCAAAAGTATTAAATTAAAAAACTTAATAAATTGGGATAAAATCCGAAATAGTTGTTTCATTATAATGAAAAAATACTTTATTAAAAGTTTAAAACTATCGAATCCAAGTTAAAATCATAACGACAACAGTTGCAAACTTTGGAATAAGTGTAATTTTTTTTTTGTTATATTAGTTCAATTCCTAATTCAAATTTTAAATATTATGACTGTAGCTAATATTTTAATGTGGAAGCTGCCTTACCGAGGTCGTATTATCTGCGGCCAGGTTCTACGAGGCAAGAAGCCGGCCAGGCGCGCTACCCCGTAATTAAGGCTGCTGTACGCGCACCGCCCACAAGGTACCATAGACATTCTTTTATTTTTTATTTGATTGTACACAGGTTTCATGTAGGCAGCCATGTACTGATTCTTTTGGGAAATAATAATATGTTTTGCGTCGTATACCGTGGAGTTATTTATACTTTCATCCTAATGTTATTTCTTGGGGTTCCGTAACCAAGGAATGGCAACGCTATTGTGTTATCAAAAAAAATCAAATTAAAAAAAATCACTACGTTCAAATAAGCTTTAAAAGTACTTTTGATTCGCCAAGTAATAAATTTAAATTATATACGTTTTTAATAAATTAATTATAGTTAACGTGTAGCTACCAATAATTCAGAATGTAGAGTCTGCCAATATTATAAAAAGTTGAGTTAAGCTGTAACTATTTAAAAAAAATTATTACAAATTAATCATGGCTTGTATGAAATACAGCGGTACTGAATCCACACATTGTTCTTACTAATATACAAACTTTTTAATTC
This sequence comes from Melitaea athalia, assembly GCA_905220545.2. Taxonomy (NCBI): domain Eukaryota; kingdom Metazoa; phylum Arthropoda; class Insecta; order Lepidoptera; family Nymphalidae; genus Melitaea; species Melitaea athalia. Next base: position 14,894,852 of record HG992196.1, read on the forward strand.
ATATTAATACTAAGCTTTAGGTATATGTTGTTCGATTAGGTACTAGCGTTCCTGTATTTAACCGTCGGTCACAGATATGCACATTTAGTAAATGTAACGAAATATTCAAAGAATATAAACGACTATGTACCCCGACTATTTTTTTATTATTTTTTATTGTTTGGTCTAAAGTTGTCTGGAAGAGAATCCCACTAGACAATAAGTTCGAAGAACTGTTTTACATTAAATTGTTATTCATCACATCACAGCTAAATAATACTGCTTTCAAACAGTGTTGTGTTCCAGTTGCGAGTAGTTGAAGACGATTGTAGATTGTCAACTTGGCTAGGGGGCTGAGCTCTTTAGAGGATTCGTGGTAGGGTCGACAACGCGCGTGCAATTCTTTTGGTGTTGCAGGCTACGGTAATCGTTTACCGTCACGTGAGCCGTATGGGTGTTTGCCGACCTAGTTAGTACAAAAAAAAAATTTAAAAGATTAAAAATTGTAAATAGAGAGAGAGAGAGATTTATAACGTTAAAAATTCTTCAAGAAACATCTGAAATATTGAAATTATATTTAAAACTTAGTGTATTGTCTACGTTTATGCTAAAAAAAAATTTTTAATTTTATCTAACAGTTTTAAAAATAAAAATAAAATTTTAAAATATAGTTTACATCATTGTACTTAGTATAAAATATAAAAAAAATCTTTTAAGAAACTCACAGTTTTGTACATATAGAAAAACTCACTAAAACTTGCATACATATTTATCTATGTACATATACATTGCATACATACATTCATTTTAGTACTACTCAAGTACCTACAACAATATCATCTATGATGACATAAACCGGACTTATAAACTCACACACAAACTTATCAAGGGCCAGTTTCACTGGTTGTGAATAACGTTTTTGCCTATTATTGTGGGCTTTTTAGCCATTAGGGGAAGCCTACGTCCAGCAGTAGACTTGTAAAGGCTGATGGATGGATGGATGAATAACGTTTATCCTGCACATAAGCTACGAATAGACTTAGACAAAAGGAGTTCGAATAGGTCATAAGGACTTGTTTCGCTTCAATTAAGAAACTACAACATTTGGATTCACCATTGCGAATGGAAATATGTCATAAATATAGTGGAATTAAAAAAAAAATTTAATTTTAATAATAAAAAAAACATAAACTTTTATCCCAGTTATCTATCAAATAATTATCGTTATCCACAACCGTTGAAGCATGTAAGAATTACAATTAGACCAAAACAGAGGATTCGACTTATACCTACAACTAAATCATTACCAAACCGGACCAAACCCTTCACACGGGTCCGTAATTAAAAATAAAATAAAAAAATATATAAAAATTAAAACCCATGAATGGATACCGAGATAGCCTCATGTTTATTAAAATCTTGCTTAAGATCGCACGTTCGGTTCCCGTCCATGATTTATGTTCCAGGGAGCTTGGACCGCCTCCATTCATTTGTTTTTTAGCTCTACTCTCTCGGCAAGTTTTGTTTTACGTTTTTCCACTTCGTCTTGATTAGTTTTTACTCTGAATTAATCGACTTTTTTATACCTTCGTTATGTATATTGTTATTGTGAATTGTGTTATACTTAAGTCATAAGTGTATAGATATGTGTTTAGGGGAATTTGTTTTATATATATTAACTAGCGACCCGCTCTGGCTTCGCACGGGTGCAATGCTGATACTAAATATAAAATATAAAATAAATATTTGCAATCTAAGCGCAAAAAATGTGTTTATTTACGACATCACATTAGAAAACTTTAAAACTATCAGTGTTCCTCTACTATATTATGCATGTACCTATTATATATATAAACCTTTCTCTGGAATCACTCTATTTACTAAAGAAAACCGAATCAAAATGCGATGCGTAGTTTTAAAGATCTAAGCATATATACAGACAGAGAGACAGCGGGAAGAGACTTTGTTTTATAATATGTAGTGATGACAACGTGAAGTAATTCAACTGAATTTTTGGTAGTGCTTTTGACTGTATCGGTTGGCCGTTTAACTATCAATATTTAGTTACGATTTATCCTGTAACATCCCACTGCTGGGCCTATGCCTCTTTCTCTACGTAGGAGAAGGATTTGAGGTCAAACAAAGCAAGCTGCTCCACTGCGGTTTGGCGGATAATTAAAACAAATACAATTTTTATTTGTAAAATGACGATTGAAATGTGCTTTTAAACCTTACTTGAATGAAGTAATTTTTTATTTTAAACTAGCTGACCCGGCGAACTTCGTACCGCCTAACAGTCGATTCTTTAAAATACTTATCCTTCCCGGAACCCCTCCTCTAACACTTAAATTTTATGGTATGGTATTAAAGTTCAAATTGACTTAAGTATTATTACCAATCTTTTGTATGGGGTTATAGAAAAGTGTTGTTTTTAGACCTTTTAAGGGAATTTTTTAAATTTTTCTCTCCGTAACAACCATCCTTGTACTTCAAGAAATATTATAAAAAAAGAATTAGCGAAATCAGTTCAGCTGCTCTCGAGATTTGCGCTTCGCAACACATTCAGCGATTCATCTATATATACTAATATTATAAAGAGGTAAAGTTTATAACTTTGTTTGTATATACGGGGTAATCTTCGCAAATACTGATCCGATCATGAAAATTCTTTCGCTAACAGAAAGCTACACTATTCAGGAGTGACAAGATAAAAGGAAAAAGATAAAAATATATAAAGATTTTAAATCAGCAGGATTTGAACCTGCGCCCTCTGACGTGCCGTGTCAACAATTCAATCTAATCAAGCATTATTATTTGCCTTAGAAATTAATTGGTGATTTTAAAACATTTATATTTATCTGATTTGCTGAAAATAGTGAGAGTGTATTGGAACATATCAAATTTCACCGTACCCTTCTTATGTGAAATGGATTATAACGCCCAACGAAGTGGGCACGGGTCGGCTAGTTGTTATAGATATATATAGAGATGACTTTGATTTTGACACAAGCAATTTTGCAAATGAAAATTGAAACGGAGAAGACATAATGGAAATTGTTCAGTGCGGTCAAAATGAAATATTTACATGTCTTCTATTTACTTGACCTTCGGGCAGTAGTAATGGACCTGTATTGTCGATATTTTTTGATGGTTGGATAAACCATCCTAACTTCTGAATGTCCAAATCAGTATGGTATCTACTTAATAATGCTTCTGAGTCATATAGTAGAATAGGCTTAATACACTACCCGCGTTTGGAGGCTATGTCTTGAACTAAACTTCGATCAACTTAGGCTTTTTCTTTAACCTTTAATAATAATAAACGACTCACAGGCAACAGCTAGAACTAGGATTTTCTCCTGTATCGGGGGTCCAGAAACACACAGAATACACAAGTACAAACGCCTAGACCATGACAAATATCTGTAGGGTCAATACAAATATATGCCATGTGCGGGGATCGAATCCGCAACCGCCAGCGCAACAGCCGCAATCCAGCGCTTGCGCTAACGCGTCTGAATATTATATAGTTGCGGTGTAAAATAAAGTAAAAATAAATATATGAATGTTATTTATCAAATGAAATATTTTATTTAAATTTATTAGTAAACATTTTTTTTATCTACATTTCAAGCAGGATTAACGTATCATAAGAAAATATCATTTATCTCTTTCCCATGGCATTATACGAGGCTTATAAAGTAACAAAAGTTTTGCGGTGTAGACACATAACCGTGTTTTACTGTCAACTTATGGTTATTTTTCTCATAATATTTGCGTCGGCGTTCACAAAGGTGTCGTCCATGGTGTCTGCGGCTAACCGCACCAATCGTGCCCGAACTTTGCCTACACATTTCTAGAGGTTTGAAATAAAAGTTTTCTTTTCCTTTTTTTTATAATTTTTTTAGGAAATTATGGACAAGTTATTTTCGTACTTTTTTGTATTTTTTATACTTTGTAGAAATTATGGACAGTACGCCATACGTGACGCCGCGTTGGCGCAGCGGTCACAGCATTGGATTGCGAATGACTGTTGCGCGGGCGGTTGCGGGTTCGATCCCCGCACACGACACCATTTGTATTGGCCATACAGATGTTTGCCGTGGTCTGGGTGTTTGTGCAGTCCTTGTGGGTCTCCCCACCGTGCCTCGGAGAGCACGTTAAGCCGTCGGTCCCGGTTGTTATCATGGACACCTGATAGCGATCGTTACTCATAGTAGGGAATATATCCACCAACCCGCATTGGAGCAGCGTAGTGGATTAAGCTCCGATCCTTCTCCTACATGGGGAAGAGGCATATGCCCAACAGTGGGATATTACAGGCTGAATCGTGATGGACAGTACTAAGAATGCTTGCGGAACCTTATTTTTCGTGTTCGAAAGCATCTCCGATGATAGAAAGCGCGTCTTAGTCTTTAGTCGAAAAAAAATCCAGATTTTGCCTTGCTAGCTAGTCTCGGATCCATCAATGTCTTTTCTTTCGAGACAACCTTCTCTTAATCTTATACAAAAACATTTGTATAATTACATTATGGAATTCAAAATAAAGCTTTGACGTTGGCGGAGCCATGAACACAGACATACGTACTGATTTGACGACACTATCATTTTTAATGAAAACCAGTCACAATAGTCACAGATACTGAAAGGAGTGTCATTAAATTTTTTTATCATGCATGGAACTTGTTACGTAATCTAAACTGTTAACTATAAAATTATGTTTTTATTAAAACTAGTGGTCGCCCAGAGGTGGAAATTCGACCATAATTAAAATTTTAAATTAAAGAAAACCAAAACTATTATGAAAATAAAGAACCTTATTTTAAATTTTTCGATTTGACTACAGACTTTGACAATCAACAATTAGTATAATATGCGTGTGCGAGTGCGGTGGTGTGTGTAACGCTTTTTTTGTTAATTTAATGTATATTTTATGTATAATTTTAAGTAAATATTAGCATTCTGCACTCCTTCTCTATATAAACTATAAGTGCGAAATTTCATACTCATCCGTACGCGCAATTTCCGTTAAAAGGGGTAGGTACAAGTTTTTGCTTCACGTATTAATATATAGATAGATTTTAATATTTCATTTTTTAATTCAGAATTAATACCTACTAGGTTACTAATTTTCAATAACAGGATGACGTCATTACGAATTTCAAAAAAATGTGTCATATGTCATGAATACTGACGTCACAGGTGCGCTGGCGCCGGACGTTTTTCCAATTTCTAATTTTGGAACACAAACTCTTTATTGATTCTAACGTTTAAATAATTTCAAACTTTATACAAGTCTAGACAAGTTTCAAACTTGGCTAACATCACAAATTTATAAGTGAGATGACCAAATTGAAAATGGTAGTAGTTTAAATTATTATATCCTCTATTACGTCGAAATAAAGGCGTATTTGTCTTGAATTATTTTTTTCTATTGTTGCGGTCGATCGACCATAATGGTATAATGGGTCGCGGGTTCGATTCCATGCAATTACGCGGCACACGATCGATTATTGTGATCAATACAGGGGTTAGACGGTTCGCTGCCAATTTTACATCTTTTTTTTTATAAATAATTTCAGTAACAAATAATGCGGCTGGTACACGTCATCGATAACTGTTTCAAACATCTGCTAGGGAATTGGAATCAAATATATTAATTAAAGACGATCAACATAAAGTAGGGAATTAACATTTGATCCATATAAATAGAAATGGAGCGCGTAAATATATTGTACGCGCAAAATTTTCGAACGACTTCATCAAATTGGATTTTTTGTGCTAGTTATTGTCAAGACAAGGTTCATATAAAAGAAAACAATTAAAAAAACCATGTATATACAAAAATTATAGTGGTACGAAATTCAGCGTATCAGACAGTATTGATTAATAATACACAAATATTGATGAAGATGAGATTATTATTAACACTGCGGATTAAAGATTAACAACATAAACTAGGAAATTATTATTATTATGTTTCACACTCAACAGCCCCAGGTAGTAGGTATACGTTCTCGAATTATGAGCCACGTCTAGAAACACAATGTTATCACAAACCCTCAAACCACACAAACATCTATAGCATAAAGAAACATTAATTGTGAAGTGCGGAGATCAAGCCCACGAAAGCTAAGTCATTATACCCTGTTGCTGTGACCACTGCACCACCATATCTTCAAAGTAGTCAAGGTACAAAAAATATAAAGAAAAGTATATTTAAGTGCTGTAGTAAAACAAAGAGATTAAAAAGAAAAAAATATGCCACCATAATTTTCTTTTTTTTATGCATATTTGTCAAAAAATATTTTTTGCTACGTACGAGTATATCGACTAGCTTTTACCTATAACAGTCATTTAGTTGCCTGTCTTAGGAACAGACGACAATGTATGATTGATAAAAATAAGAAAAATCTGATAATTTTTAATCATATAACCGCCTAGTGACGTAAATATAAATAGACGTAAATATCAATACTTATCGTGAAGGGAAAAACATCGTAAACTTCGAGCGCATCACTATCGTATCGATCATCGAGTCGGTCGCGGACATGGATCGACAATTTACTAAATTGTCCACCGATTAGCGGACGATTACCACTATTACCGACAGACACCCGGACCGATTAAAATAATCGGTAACCGATAAAAACCGATAAAATACTCCGTTTTACGCGTGCTCGTCGATTTTTTTTTGTATACGCCTCGGGGCAGAAAACCGAATAATCTAATTACAGGAAATTAAAAAAAAATGTGGTTCGTCCGAAAATTGACAAATAATTTTGAACTTAGTATTTAATTGTTACTTGATATAAACAGGAACATGTGGAAAGTTGTTGTAACTTGTTGCGAATAGATGTTTTTTAACTTTGTTTTAGTACCTACTTTTTCTTCACCTCGAATCGTGTATTGTAGTATATTTTACTGATTTTTTTTTATTTTTTTTTATGATATAGGCTTTCAATAGAAGGCTTACGTACTTCCCCAGTCGGGCTGCTGCAGATTTAGAATAAGATATTTTCTGCTGTGCCGTACCTCAACAAAACAACACAATAAACTTAAAATTATCTTTTAAGACTGTACATAATAGATATGTATTATGTACCTGTATTTCTCGTAGGTAAATCCACACTTTTAAATTGTCAATTTAGATATGACAAATTGATTAAAGTTTATGTGAAGCTTTGGAAGGAAGCCCTAATTTGAGAAGTATATTCTAAAGAGAAAAATGGTCATAAATTTATGAAAATAGTCTTTAAAAAAACGGTTACAATCTTCAATAAAAGCATCGGTTTTTTTTTAAGTTTAAATTTGAAGTCAACCTGTTTTTAAAATAACCTCCTTATGTAAATTATCATATTGACTTCACTGGTGACAAGAGGGCTGGTGCATTTTCTCCCAGAAAATCGGCATAGCGATTCAACGGGGAAATGCTGCCAGCATTCTTAGCACCATTCAATGCGGACGTAATCTATACTGCAACTATTTGTAAATACTTATTTCTAAGTTGCGAATTGTAAAAATGTATAATATTGTAAAATTCAGAAATGTATATTTTTTAAAATATAACTAGGTCGGCAAACAAGCGTACGGCTCACCTGCTGGGAAGCGATTACTGTAGCTTATAGACGTCTGCAACACTAGAAGCATCGCAAGCGCGTTTCCGACACTATCCCCAATTCCCCCCAGGAGCTCTGGTCACCTTACTCACCAATAGGAACACAACACTGCTTGAAAACAGTATTATTTAGCTGTGGTCTTCTGTAAGCTCGAGGTACTACCCAGTCGGGCTGCTCCATATTTTGAGCAGGAAATTTCCTGCTGTACCCAACTTGAGTTGAATAAATGTACTAGCGCTGTTATATGTATATGAACTCTTTAGTCTATAGGTACCTACTTGTAATATGCAGTCATTTTATATATATAAAATAGCAAACCAAAGAGATTTACGAGCTTATACAAGTTGTTGTATGGACCAAAGACATGTCAAAGCCTATCCTAATTTAAACAGGGATCCGACCAAGGGCGGGTGACACGAGCTTAAAGTTTGCGGTGTCTTTGTTAGAGGTTTTACATTATATATTTTGAATACGATCATGATTAGTGGCGGTTCCAGAGTCTGACAAAAAATTATAAGTTATATTTTTATAGGCTATATAAAATGCACGTAGGCTATTGAAATATTTATGTAGACTATTTTTGTGGTAGTCTGTCTGTTTTGTGATTATGTTGTGTCTGTTATTTTCTAACAAACTGACAAAGACTTAATAAGATCCCACCAAAAACATTCTGTAAAAAAACTAGCCAAGTCTCGATAGAGCTGCTTGTTTATCTCTAAAAAGTAATGAAATCTAGACAAAGTCGTGCCAAGTCTAAGGTTCCTTACTGCGATTTCATTATTATTATAGTTAATGTTGTGTGACTTGGCCGTTGAAGGGTACACAAGGGTACAAAACTATGAATAATATCCCATACTGGTATTGGTAATTGGACGCTAGTGTCTCATTTTAGGCGGTTAGTGATTGTGCAACATATTCATTCAGCATTGACAATGCTGACTTCTATTCTCTTATTTTTGGAGCGTCAAATCGACCACCAATCTAACATAAAGTAGACGTACAGACGGACTTCTATCAATGATTAGAAGTCCACCGGTACTGGAAATAATTTTTTATACATTTAAATTATATTATTGAAATACGCAGCTTTATCAAGCCTACAATTGACTGGTTATTCAATCAACGTTTTCATAGTTTTTGGTGTCATGTAGCACCTGGTTTTGTACCCTTGTGTACCCTTCAACGGCCAAGTCACACAACATTAACTATAATAATAATGAAATCGCAGTAAGGAACCTTAGACTTGGCACTTCTTTGTCTAGATTTCATTACTTTTTAGAGATAAACAAGCAGCTCTATCGAGACTTGGCTAGTTTTTTTACAGAATGTTTTTGGTGGGATCTCACTGCTTTTTGTAGAAACGTATAATAATAATATAATATAACGTACATAATATTCAGGCATATTGATTTATTTTATTAGAATTTCTTATTTGACACATTTTTTTTCTTTTTAGGAATAGTTTTTTTACAATTGCAATACAAATCTTTCTTAATTCTTTTCCTTTTTTCCGGTTCTGATTCTTGTACAGTAGCAACGAACGTAAGCGCGTTATAAAATACAGTCAGCGCCACGGCTCTTGTGTTTTCTAATCATGGTCACCAGGTACTCCAGATCTTCGATTATCCTAGTTTTTATAGTTTTCCCTTTATGTAGCCATTAAACCCTAACTCTGTACCAAATTTCAGCTCTCTGAGTTTATGGGAAGTACTAGTTCTATTTTGATGATCATGAGTGAGTGAGTGTCGTAAATGCGAAACTTTGCTTTCGCTTAACTTCGGAACTAAATGACCTACAGACTTGAAATTTTGGATTTTAAGTATGTGATTATAGCTTACTGGATGACGAAAATTTCGGCGTTCTGGTCTTATCCAGAGGTTCTCAAATAGGGGCCTGAAAATGCGGCGAAATGGTTCGAGTAAAGGATGGTACGGCAGTGTTTGCTTCGCGCTCGACTTGGCGGGGGCACTGCCGTGCCCCCCGATTACTTTATTATTTAACTTATTTGATATAATAAAGATTTTATAATACATATTTTACTGTTTGAAATTACAGCCTTGTGACAACAGGGACAGTAAATCTTTTGTAATATGGTTTCTAAAACACACTCTGGCATTGTAGTATTTTCATCAATATTATTGTACGCATTTATATATTATGCTGTGTGGCTACGGCACTAAAGAATGTAGCCACCCCCTCTCTTCCCGTGGGTGTCGTAAGAGGCGACTAAGGGATAACACAGTTCCACTACCACCTTGGAACTTAAAAAGCTGACCGATGGCGGGATAACCATCCAACTGCTGGCTTTGAAATACACAGGCCGAAGACTGGCAGCAGCGTCTTCGGTGCGACAAAGCCAGCCCTGCGGTCACCAACTCGCCTGCCCAGCGTGGTGAATATGGGCAAAACACATGAGTTCGCGTCATAATGTCGGGCGCGAACTTGTGGAGGCCTATGTCCAACAGTGGACTGTGATAGGCTGTAGTGGTGGTTATACATATATTATGTTCTAGCCTAGAACATAATCTTCTAGCCTTTTTGAAGGAATTATCATTATACGTAATTATTTTACGTTATAAGTGTTTCACACATAATTTTTTTTTTGTAATTTGTCATCCTTGCAACGCTACAACTCGCACCACAACCTACTCGAACTCATTTCAGGCTTGAGAGAGCACCCACCCGACGCCCCTACAGCGGTTTGTCGATCAAACTTTAAGCATTTTGCTACTGATCGTCAACTGAACGCACTTTTGTTGTTTATCATTATGTAATTGTATGTATATCGTTACTATGTATTTATGTTTACAAATTATCTTATTAGTTTTCGTTATGATAAGCAATAACCTCTTTATGGTTTTAGGAAATGTTAACATGATAAAACCTCTTTAACTACTAAATATTAACTGTAACTCTAGCAATGAATACTATTAGCCTAAAACTTTTGATTTAAATATGTTTCTAAACTATATCAAAATAGAGTCACTTTTTTATCTGTAGAAAGAAACGAAAAGTTAAATAAAAACTTTAAAAGAATGTTTTACTTAAAACGAGACTTTCAAAACATAGTTTTCACTATGAAAAATAGCTAAAACTATTCGTAGGGGAAAAAAAGAAAATAAATTCGAGAACAAGGAGTAACTATTTACGACGCAATGTACCAGACATGTCGAGACATGCCAAAAGAATAAATTATTTTTTATACTAAACTCGGACTAGTATAAGTCTTCAAAACTATAGGAGCAGCTCAGTTTAAAATTCTATACAATTTGGTAATATTCAAAAAAAGCTGTGTGGCTACGGCAGTAAAGAATATAGCCACCCCCTCTCTTCCCGTGGGTGTCGTAAGAGGTGACTAAGGGATAACACAATTCCACTACCACCTTGAAACTTATAAAGCCGACCGATGGCGGGATAATCACCCAACTGCTAGCTTTGAAATACACAGTCCTAAGACTGGCAGCAGCGTCTTCGGTGCGACAAAGTCAGCCCTGCGGTCACCAACACGCCTGCCCAGCGTGGAGACTGGAGAGTATGGGCAACACACATGAGTTCACGCCATTTTTCTCGCGAACTTGCGGAGGACTATGTCGAGCAGTGATGATGATGGAAAAAAATATACAAAAAATAAAAATAAAGGTAAGTGATAAAAAGTGTTTTTACTTTAATGGCACGCAGCCATTAGTTTTGATAGTCTGTATTCCCTAATATCTAGGTGATCTAACGCAAATTAGAATCTGAAAAAAAACTAAATCTGTTTTAAATTAATCATTCCTTAAATACTCATACATACATACATTAATTTAAATAAAGAGTCACATACTCGTAGAATGGGTTCTTAATTATCGTCTTTTAGTTCTAGTTGACAGAATTGTAACTCGATATTGGCTGATTATTATTATTTAATTTAATTCTGATATTTATATATTTTTCAAAATATCTTGTTATTATATTTTTTTAAGTCAACTGACAATAGTGGCCAGCGTGAACCTACATCATACATATTTAATTGTTTATGAAAGCTACAGTCTGTACATAGGCTCAAATACCAAGTATATATTGTCGAAGATAAGAACGAACTAAATGCGTCAAACGAAAGATTTTAAAATACTTTGAAGATTTTTATCTTGCATATACAATGTATATTGTATTTAATTTATGCTCAAATAAACAATTTATCCCTCGAAACAAAAATGTAAACAATGAAGAACTCGCATGATTGAACATCACGATCACCCCAATTTCATTGACGATGTCATGTCGAAACTTCAATTTTGCTACAAATTTTGCAACTTTTGAAACCGCGGGATACAATTATTTTTGAATAAGCTAAAGAATAATTCTGACATCGAAAAATAGTCCTTATTATAATGGACAAAAAGTCCTTGTGCGAATTATTAGTTTCGCGACTGAATATTTACGTAAGGCATCCCGCTGCGAGACTGACGGACGCATATGGCGGGTCTGGTTGTTTGAAAACGAAATTTTAATCGTTTTACAATTGTTAGGGTTGGAAGAGCTTCACTTGTTTTCGCTAATCTCCTTTGTGTGTCAAAGCCAAACCTCCTTAAGAGTCCTGAATGCGAGTTTTGATGACGGTATTTGAAAAAATTTACAGGTAATATGTTTTTGAAGTGTCGCTTCTTTAGGCGCATGAGGGGTGAAATTTGAGCGACCGGCTACGCGGCAGCGTCAGGGACGGTCAGAACTTGGATGGGTGAGCGAATGGGAACACCGCGTGACGTTAGCTTTTTTTCAATTATTTTTTTTTTGTATGTAAGTATTTTAAATTCGTTTTTTTAATTTTTTTTTTAATTAGTTTGCCAAAGAAGTTTCACTTCTGACATGATGTGTAGTTTGTACGCACCAATTTTCTTTTTTTAAATAATAGATAGATGAAAGAAGGTGATGTATAAAACAATATTTGAGCTGAATTGAAGTGAAAGACCTCTATTGATGGACATAGAAAGAGATATGAAAAGGGTCTTAATCCACCACGCCGCTCTAGCTCTACTGCGGGTTAGCACCATATTTTGAGTGCCAAATGCCAATGGACATATAAAATATACATTAAATTTAAGTCATGACAAACTTTGAAGTCATTTAAGCAACAAATCACCACAAAGCATGTTGTAATTACCTGTTATTTTTAAAATAAATAAATAAAAACAGTAAAAAATAATTAAATTAGATACTTAAAAAAGATTCTCACCAAATAATAACTAAAATTAATATATTTATTAAATACATTATTTTCATACTGTATCATTTATTACTTAATGAAACCCGAATGGGACACAGCTAAATAATATCTACTGTTCACTGGCGGATCCAGGGGGGGTTACGGGGGTCATGACCCCCCCCCCTGAGCTGTGTCCAGGACCTAGGTGGACCACTAATTAAAATTATTAAACAAGATTTTTGTCACAATATAGGTATTTTTAAGTACATTACCTACATAGATTAATAAAATACCTACTTTTCACCTGTATCTATCATTATAAAGTTTAAATTATAACTTCTTTTTACTTGACCACGACTTTGTGACCCCCCTGGCGCCTTGACCAAGACTGTGCCCCCCCCCCCCCTGGCGCCAAAGCTGGATCCGCCCTTGCTACTGTTATCAAGCACTGTTGTGTTCCTATTGTGAGTAAGATAACCAGAGCTTCTGGGGGGATTGGGGGTAAGGTCGGTAACGCGCTTACGATGCTTCTGGTGTTGCAAGCGTCTATAAGCTACGGTAATCGTATACCATCAGGTGAGCCGTACGCTTGTGTGCCAACCTAGTTGTATAAATTAAAAAAAAAAAAACGCGACAAATTGCCGACGAAAATTTTCATAAACGCAAAACACGTGTTTGATAATATAATGGATCACGGCCCACTGGACCGACAGCGTGATGCTAATGTAGTTAACTGCCAATGTCACGCTAAAGCATCCCCTACATTGGCGAATTAAGTTGTATAATTATGAAACTAGCTAGTCCTCCTGATTGTATTTATAAAATTCTTGATCCCTAGTGAAATTCAGGAATAAATAGTAATTATGTACGTTTCCCATGTCTTTAACCCTTTAAGTACCTTTAAGTGAAAAGTTGCCATGTTCAAATTTTCCTGTTTTAATTTTTTTTTCAAATTCGTCTAGTGAGTATTGGAACTCCTTCAGTCCCTTTTACGATTTACTCGGATTTTAAAAACAGCCAATTAGATACAAATTAGTTAACATAAGCATTTAAATATTATAGTTGGTATTGGAAAAAGGCTACTAGTTTTGGAAATAACCTCAGTACTTCCACTTTTATAGTACTTATTTGTATGGATTTTCAACAAAATAATGGTCACTGAGGAAATAAAAGTATAAAATATCGTGGATGAATATATCTGTAGTCAATTTACCACTGTTCGTATAGAACTGAGTCTAGGTACCATCGTTAGATAATGAGCGTTAAAATAGCGACGCGTCATATATGTACTTACAAATTATATACAGAACATAATTATATTTAATTTGATAAATTTATTTAATTCCCACACATAATTTTCTTATAAAACTATCATTTACGATTCAAGACAAATTGACAATGTGTCTTTTTTTAACACTTTATTCCTTTTTTGTAGATAACATACGCTTGACCAAAATATTTAGATACCAGATTTAAAAAAAATCTATCGGCGTGCCAGTATTTGTTTTTTATATAGAAAAAACAAAGAACTTTATTTCCTTTTCTTAGAATAGAACTTCCGATTCCAAATTTTCCAAATTAAATCGAAACAATTTTAATGTGCCCCAGTAGTCAAACCTTTATAATTTATTCTGATGATTCTGACAGACTATCGGTAAGACTCATCACGTTACTTTATAAGTATAGGTTACATAGAATATTCTAGACTATAAGACTATATATTAAGGAAATAATATGTTGTAGAGTATCTCCGACCGTCACGTAGTTAGCCGGCAATCTGGCTGCACTGTAATTTAAGATATTGCCCGAAGTCCGTTCCTCGGTAGCTTGATTAAAAATTGGATAAAATTGCTTATGGATAGTTTCTGTTAGGCTGTGGGAATTTAGCTTATTTTGCCGTTGAATGATAGAAATGGAAGACAGTAACTCGCGTGTATTACTCGACTCGTGTAAATTGTTTTCAATCCTGTTGCCCGATGGTAGTCTATGGAAGATATTGCTTTTTATTCCTATTTGTGAATTATACACATGTATACGTAGCATGTACATATGTGTACATGTATGCAGTATATATGAAACATGTATTTATCTTTGCTAATAAAATTATAATGCTGAAAAGTTTGTTTGTTTGTATAAACGTGCGAATTTCAGAAACTACTAGTTCAAATTGATTTTTTTTGTGTTGGATAGCCCATTTAACGAGGAAAACTATAGCCTATTTATTTCTCAATTTAACGTGTGTAAAACCGCGGGGCACAACTAGTATATATAAGACATCAATTTATTGCAATAATTTTAGGAACTCGGAAAACTTTTTGAATCACTTGTTTCGGTATTGGAATAACTTTGTTGAAGGACATATGTAACCTTGTACGTAACAAAAATGTGCCAATACAAAAAAAAACCATTAATGATATAAAAAATCGTGTTTTAACACTGGCGTAACTAAAAAGACACTTGCGTAGTTAATCGTTGGGCGTGGCAAGCGTAATTGAACATTACATGGGCTCTTTAAGCTACATTGAACAACAAGTGTGGAATAATGTATAATTATACAGTCGGTCCTTGCTTTGAGTGTAAAATCAAGTCGAGATATGTAAAAAACATATTATGGAATAGAAAAAACAGTAACCATAGTCTCATATTATACTATGATCCTGCTGTATAGTCTGTATACCTACTGTTACTATATATTTTCCTTGGTCTAAGATCCGGAATATAACAAAATCTTCCCTCATCTGTTAATTAGATAAAACAATTTTTTATAGGCTGATTTCAATGTTGTGAATTTATAAAAACAACCTCTGCCACCATAAGCCTGCTGCAAATAATAATACTTAAAATAAAAAAAATTTTCTTCTAAAAACTCTTTTCCCCCTCATGTTAATTACATGTAGTAAGCTAAAACTATCAATATTTTACATTATATACCTGACTATAGTAGGCACCCATCTCTATGATTGCTATACTTACCTGCAGCCAGGTTACTGCTGACTGAGGTTACTGACCTGGCTGCAGGTAAGTGTAGCAATCATAGAGATGGCTGCCTACTACAGTCAGGTATATAATGTAAAATATTAACGGTTTTAGCTTACTACATGTAATTAACATGAGAGGGAAAAGATAAAAAAAAAATTGCAGCAGGCTTATGGTGGCAGAGGTTGTTTTTATAAATTCACAATATTGAAATAAGCCTATAAAAAAATGTTTAATCTAATTAACAGATGAGGGAAGATTTGCCTTCTCGGATCTTAGACCATAAATACATGTTTCTAGTCAAAAGCCAGTCCCTGCGTTTGAAGATGACCTTAATAATATTTGTAAGTTATGTTCTTACGATATTGTATTACTTTATAATGTATGTAATTTTGATTTAAAAATATTACTGTATTTTGTAAGCGCTGTCGATTTTATTGATGTTATCGATGACTGTATACAAATGTATATAAATACTATGGGTCAAGGAAAATATATACTTACCGGTGCCAAGGCAATATGAGATTTTTTTTTATAGAACTAACTCCACAAACAAGCGTACGGCTCACCTGATGGTAAGCAATAACCGTAGCCTATGACACCAGACACAGACACACGCAACATCAGAAGCATGTTGTACATGTATGTACAAACACGTAGCCGACCCGACCTTTTAATTCCCCCCAGCAGCTCTAGTCAGCTTACTCACCACAGGAACACAACACTGCTTGAAAGCATTATTATTTATCTGTTTTCTGTAAGGTCGAGGTACTTCTCCTGTCGAGCTTCTCCACATTTTGAGCAGGATATTTCCTAGTGTGCCCTACCTCAGTTAGCCTATAGACCAGGGTTTCTTAACCTGTGGTCCATGGACCCCTAAGGAGTCCGTGCTATGAAAGCTGGGGGTCCATGGCAAGCCTACTTAAATTGTGAGTAAATATTTTCACTTTGCGCGTAATCAAAAACAACTGCTCAATTTGATATTCTAATCCAGCATAAGCAGCAGCAAACGTCACACTAGTCATTTATATGTAAAGTTTAATCGCAAACAATATAATTGTGTTTGCTCGCAAACGAAAAAAAACCGACTTCAATTACATCGACAAGTAATACAACGTAATATTAAGACGAAAAAGTAGTCAAGTAAATACGCGCTATTAAAGATTACACAAAAAGTTGTAATCAGATCTCGATCTAATTTCACGAAGACTAGATGACAAGTATTAGCTTTCGATTAAAGTAAGAATCATCAAAATCGGTGCACCGAGTTAAAAGTTATGCGGTATAATACAACGTAGGTCGACGAAAAAGTAGTCAAGTAAATACGCATTATTAGATATAACTCTAAATGTATTTGTCAGATCTTATTTAAAAAAAATGGGACCACATGACACGCAACTCCTTTCAATTAAAACAAAATTGATCGAAATCGGTCCACCCAGTCAAAAGTTCTGAGCTAACATACATTAAAAAAAAAAAATACAGTCGAATTGAGAACCTCCTCCTTTTTTGGAAGTCGGTTAAAAAGGTGATTGAAGTACTTTCTTTTTTTGGAAAGGGTCCGTGGACTCTTTGAAAGTTTTAAAGGGGTCCATCACTAGAAAAAGGTTAAGGAACCCTGCTATAGACCTTTGTTCAAATTACACTCAATCAGTCAGATACTTCTATTCGAACCTTGTGAATTCAAAATTGGCGGTTTATTAGTTTAGTTGAAACTGCAACTTAGATATGTATATGCTAAATATAATGGCACTTAAATGTTATATTTTTTAATTGCTCCGTCTTAAGACCGAAAATGCGTTATAATATTTTTAAAAAAATTCTTTAACATTGAAAAAAGTTTTATTATCTCTATAATATCTATAGACGATAAAATAAAAATAAAACATATCTATACTAATATAATAAAGCTGAAGAGTTTGTTTGATTGTTTGTTTGTTTGTTTGAACGCACTAATCTCAGGATCTACTGGACCGATTTGAAAAATTCTTTCAGTGTTAGATAGCCCATTTATCGAGGAAGGCTATAGGCTATATATCATCACGCTAAGACCAATAGGAGCGTAGCACCAACGAAGAATGTTTCAAAATCGGTTTTTTTTCCTTTTGAGAGCTTCCGGTGCGTAAACGGTTAAAGTATCGCACAAATCGTGTATGACACTATGATCCTATTCCACGCGGACGAAGTCGCGCGCAGGAGCTAGTTTAAAAATAAAACTAATATTTTCATCCATTTACAAAAGAAATTAACGAAGCGAATGGGCTATGAGATCTTAGATAAAGTTAAGGTCAAATTTGTGTAAAGCTATCTATTTGGAAAAAATAATCGTTTTTGTGCGCCCGCGCCGCCGCCCGCCTCGCTTCCTGCGAATACCCTGGAATAACTTCCGGTTGATGTTAATCGTTGAAATTGCTCGTATTATGTTATTATGACTCGTGGTTAGGCCTCATCGGTTTTTTGCTCAATTATACGCGTAGTTATGTTCTGATAGAAACTAAGGGTATGTATTTTTTTATACAACTAGGTCGGCAAACAAGCGTATGGCTCACCCGATTACCATAGCTTATAGACGCATGAAACACCAAAAGCATCGTAGACGCGTTGCCGACTCTACCCTCAATCACCACCAGGAGCTCTGGTCACCTTACTCACCACAAGAAAACAGAATTGCTTTAAAGTAATATTATTTCGGTGTGATCTTCTGTAAGGGCGAGTTACTTTACCAGTGTCTACTCCAGATTTCGAACAGGATATTGCCTGCTGTGCCTTACCTCAGTCAAAAGTAAATAAAATGTATGTGTTTTAACATTACGTCGATTGTAAATTGACTAAGAGTAATACAGATCAAAGAATTAATGAGTGAATGAGCCTTTAAACATTCCAGTGCTGGGCAAATGTTTCGAAATAGGTAGGTATAGAAAAAGAGTTGTAGTTCAATTTGTCACGCATCCTTACTGCAGATACGCGAATAATTTTTCTACCTTGAGCTTGAGAGAATCGCTATCGTGTGACTATGATAACAACCAGGATCGACGGCTTTACGTGTTCTCTGAGGTATGGTGGGAAGATTATCAAGGGTGTAAGATCAGAAACAAACATTAATAGGTACAACGGAACGGCTGTCTGTGAGAACTACCGGTATGTACCTACTTGTATGACATTAAAATAATAAATAATTTTATTTTTATTACTCGCTATTCTCTTCCAGTACTTCCAGCACGTTGTGTGCATTTCATAAATAGCTAGCTTTCAAGCGTTTTACTGCGATAATAGTAATGCCGTTCTTCTCTTTGTACCAATAATCCGTTCAATAATTTAGCCGTAATAGATAGACAAATATAAATAATACTAGCGACCGGCCCCGGCTTCGCACGGTTACAAAAACTATCAATGTTCCTCTTCTATATTATGTATGTATTATAGATATAAACCTTCCTTTGGAATCAGTCTATTTACTAAAGAAAACCGCATCAAAATCCGTTGTGTAGTTTTAAAGATCTAAGCATATATAGGGACAGACAGACAGCGGAAAGCGACTTTGTTTTATAATATGTAGTGATTAGTATGCATAATAAAAAGAAAATTAAAAATAACTTTATAATTATACACGAAATATAAGTAAATATCATTCCAAGCATGTAATTAGAATTAAAAAGAAAAATTAGTAACAAATGAACGTTCTAAAAAAAGTAGTATTCAGAGGTCACGGTGTGATGCGAACCCGCAACCTTTAAACAAAAAGCAAAACCTTAACGGCCTTTGGATAGGAAATAAAACAAACAAATCAGCCAAAACGAAAATGATATGGGATGACACGGTAATATTTGAGGTTTATTATTAAAACAAAGCCTCTTGAGAGCCTTAATGCGTATTATAATTAAAGATTCATTATTATTTTTACACGTTATTTGTGAAAAGAATAGTATGTCACCAATTTTTTTAGTAATATACTAGCGACCCGCCCCGGCTTCGCACGGTTGCAATGCTGAAACTAAATACTATCTACAATAAAAGATACGTTAGAAACCTCTAAAATTACCAGTGTTCCTCTACTATAATATGCATGTATTATATATAAAAACCTTCCTCTTGAATCACTCTATCTACTAAAGAAAACCGCATCAAAGTCCGTTGCGTAGTTCTAAAAATTTAAGCATACATACAGACAGACAGACAGCGGGAAGCGACTTTGTTTTATAATATGTAGTGATATACAATACAATAACATATTATAAAGTAATAATTATTTATTATTTATTAATATTGATTTAATTATTAAATAAAGAAATATATACAAATTCACAATTATAAGTAGCAACGGAAAACCACATAGGTTTGTACAATGCAACAGTTAACATTTCATAACGTTAAAAAACGTAGTAGTTTAATAACAATCTCAGTAACATTTTCAGTTGATATATCAATTTTTGTAGAAAGTATTTTAATAGTTTTATGTTTTCCCAAAAGGTTTTCTCGAAAGATAGAATTTTTAAGTTTTTATTTAATATATACAACTTTGTTTGTCTTTCTATAATGTAGTCATTGGATTACGAGTAGAGTCACTCTACCTATATAAAAATCTGAAGATTTTTTTTTATATTACCATTTTTCATGTGAATTTACATATAAATATCTTAGATGCTATATGCCAGGTTATATATATAATCTACAAGTACAATTTTAGGTACATACTTACCCAACAATACAAGTTTAAAAAATAAGTGTCACATGGTCCCATTTAAATTTGACTGAGATATAAAAAGCACTTTTTGAATTGTCTTTAATACTATGTATTTACTTAACTATTTTTTCGTCTACGTACGTTGTATTGCTGGCCGATGTAACTAAAGTCGGTTTTTTTCGTTTGCGTGCAAGTACAATAATAAGTATGAAATACAGCGATAAGTATAAAAGTATTAAAGCAAATATCAAACTAGAAGCAATCAGTGTTGGTTTTCTCACATTAAAAGCAACTTATCAATATTAATATCAAAAATTAACTCCCCTGCCTTTTTAACATCGTGCAATCTGTCACGACGACATACATACATTATAATTCTTTTTCTGTCATAGAATAATATTACATTTTGTACCGAGTGCTGCTCACCCTCTGAGAGACATAAAGAGGGACGAATTTTTTAGTAGGCTGAGTAGGCTGGAGTCTAGAGACTCTAGAGTGGCAAATATTAGTGGCGGCAAATTTTGCCTTATATATTATTTTGGAATGGGTGACCTAACAAAAAAGTCAGCCAAATCAATTGCAACTAGCACTCGGCCGTTCTTCGGATGGCTATGACTACAACTATTGGCAGCGAGCTATGTAAATCCCCACTGAATATAAGCTCTACTCATACACTTCAAAAACTCTTAGTTTTTGATACTTATGCTATGTTTTGATACTTATTCTATGCTTTACATTTGTGGAAAGTGATGATGAGCACTATGTACTTTATATATTATGTATGTATTAGTATTTTATTATTTAATTATAATTAATGTGAAGCTACTGCTGAATCGGAGTGTAAATTGTCCTGAAAAGACCTGTAGAGCTACTCATTTAAAAACATTCGTTGAATTCCCTGGCCGTTACAAGTTTAGTTACACGTCATTGTATTAAAAACATCGTTAGGTATATATATTTTTAAACGACTTCAAAATAGGAGGAGATTCTCATTTCCACTGTATTTTTTCTGTGTGTTACCTCAACCAAATCTAACTTTTTACTGGTTGGGTTGTTTACGATGATTCTTCTTTTAATCGAAAGATGGTGCTTATCATGTGGTCACAGTTAAATTAAATCGAGTTCTGACTAATCCTTTAAGAGTTACTTGCGATAATACGTATTTATTTGACTATTTCTTCGTCTACCTACGTTGTATTACTGATCGATGTAATTGAAGTCGGTTTCTTTTAGTTTGCGAGCAAACGAAATGATTTGTTGTTCAAACTAATTACTTGTAATACTTGGTCTAAAATGTGAGTATTATTGGTTTCGAAAGAACGGAAATTATCAAAATTTTGCTAAGTAGCCTAAATAATAAAATTGATTTACCTAAAAACAAAACGTACACTATATTTATATAAACATATAAGTTAACTTTTAAGGGTAACAATTATAGTATGATTTTTTTATAAAACCTAAGATAAACTTTTACATAAAACGAAAACAATATATTTTACATAGAAATATACAAAATTCCTATTTTTTATAATTGTAGGTATACCCCTATAGGTATGAGTAAAAACATTTTTTTAAATTATAAATCTACCTAAAATACTCAATCATCTTTTATTTAATATTTACTCTATGTCCATAACTGATCGATTCGACCGATGCGCCGGCGCAGGTCACGTGACGCACGCGTGTCGCTCACTGTACGCAAGTCCGTGACATAAGAAGATTAATCTCAATTTGAGTGCTACGTAATACTTTTTTGTACTTAATTTTAATGTTTATTTATATATTTAACAGTTTTATGACAAAAAAAAAATAAGTAATTTAGTTTCTGAAACCGTTTATTATAAAACAATCACAAAATAGACACAAGTGTATAATATATTAAAATTAGCTTCAAATTTTCGCAAAAGTAATAATGTAACCAATAAGGTTAGTTCGAGGTGCGATATTTGCTACTTTATTTATTTTATTACAAAATTTTGTAGTCTTCATAAAAAACTGGTCAGTAGGAGTAGTTTTCAGTAACACTTTATTACTCTTCAAAGTATTGGATTCGATACCCGCTCCAGTCTGGTAGATTCTGGTTGTAATTTATACATTTACTAAAATAAGTAGTTACACATATTTACATCAGTAAAACATAGGCAATAAGTTGCCAAACTTAGAATCAGATTAACTGAGGTAGGGCATAGCAGGAAATATACTGCTCAAAATTAACCCAACTGGGGAAGTTCTCTCAACTCAACTCAACTCGACCTTACAGAAGATCATAGCTAAATAACATTGCTCTCAAACAGTGTTGTGTTCCTGTTGGTGAGTAAGATGACCAGAGCTCTTGGGCTGGTGGATAAGGTCGGCAACGGTTCACTTTGATAGCAAGATATTATGTAATATTTGTTTTCCTTTAATTTAAATCGATAAAACAATGTTTTCAAACCGGAGTTATAGGTCACAAAAATTAAACAGTTTAGTTCATTCTTCTTAACATAGAATTACAGACTATCTAGGTATAGTCTATACATATAATAAAATGATAGGAAAGTCGATGTATGTCCGGGATAAACTCATATAGTACTTCATGGATTTACTTCAAAGGCACGAATATTATTAAAGAGTCGGGTCAGAATATAGGCTACATATTATCACGCTATCACCTACGGGGAACGAGCAGTGAACGCACGCAGACGACGTCGCGGGCAGCAGCTAGTGCAATTATAAAATGGATACAAAAATATATTTTATTAGGGAATTGATATAATTAGTTTATTACGGTACTACTAATTACATTAAAGAACGAAAGTGTGACGTATACCAACAGCCGACCAAAACAAGGGCTCAGAAGACCCCAGCAATCATTAAGTTGTACCCGCTCAATGCATAAAGTTATTCGCCTCGGCCATCCCAATAAACAAGAGAACGCGTTTTTGTATACACAAAATGTATAATTTTGTAACGTCACGAAATCCACTGACTTTACATTAAAATTCTGTATTATATATGTTTAAAAAATAGCTTATATTAACCGATGCTAATATATCCTGTCTTATGGTCAAAAGGTAAGTAGTAAGGTAAAGGATGAAATCGCTCATTTAGCGATAAGAACGTCTTTGTATATTTTAATGTATCTGTGTTTATTATACGTATATTAGTGGGTCAAAACATTACTTTTTTTTATAGACTAATCAGATAAACTATTTGAATCAAAAGAGCTATTGATGATGTTTCTTTGCTGTAATGTAATAAATTTTATAAGTGCAATTCCCGTAACAAGCTAAGGGGCTGTCTCCACTCTCGTGGAGACAGCTCCATAGAGTGTATAGAAATAGGTGGCACGAAAATATTATCGCCGGCGATTCGCTCGCTCGTGGAGACAGCCCCTAAGCTAACCCGTTTCACCCCTTAAGGGAGTAATGTTCAAAAATGCTGAAGTATATAATTATTCATTTAAAAAAATTTAGAATTTATGGAAATGTAATTTAATAAGTATAGATAATAAAATGTGAACTTTGTTTATCACATTATAACTAAATAAACTTAGCTTAAATATATTAAAAAAATGTACCATTCATCGTAAATCGCTTTAACCTTGGACCGTTTCACCCCAACGAAGTCGTCTAAAGCGATGTATAGTTGCGTGAAATTTACATTTTTGCTATTCATTGCGGCTGCGAGCTGTTTTTCTGACACTCGCGCCTTCCACGTGGGGTCCGGCCCTTCAGGGTTGAAATACAGACAAGAACAAAAGTTTTGTTCGCTAAATTAAAACCCTTACCGAGCTTCTCTCAGACCACACAGTCAAACATGAGGTCGGATATTAATTTACTTATTTATTATAGATATTGTAAATATATATTATTCAAACAGTATTTAATAATAAATTATAGTAAATGAAATATAATATAATAACTAAAATATATTATTAAAGGGAGTCCCTTTAGGCAAGGTTCCGAAGATACTGGAAGCGTTCCCCCTTTGGATAGCTAGACTAATAAAATTCTTTGTCCGAGGTAGCTGCCAGCTCTTCGGTAAATGAAATTAATTTGTAACAAATAATACAATATTGTATTTCCATTGTAATAATACAATATGTAATAATTTTTTAAATGTAATACAATAACAAAAAATACAATAAATTGAACAATTCACAAATTATTTTTAAATAATTATTATTTACGAAATTATTGCATTTCTCATATGTTACTTTAAATTATCATAATAATAATCAAAGTATGCAATTATAACATATACGCATTTTCCATGTAAAGTTTTTTTTTTTTTTTTAAATACAAAACACTATCTAAATATATACGTCCAAAGAATGAAATTTTTTATATGTGTTTTTATTTGTGAAATTTTTTATAAATGTTTTGATTTAATAGAAGACTTGTGTTCTAAATACCCGGAAAATAAAATTTTAATATTTGGAGATTTTAATTTAAACTCTGCAAGTCAAAATGTGATTGTAAATTATAATAACATGGTATCGTTTTGTAATTTAACTCAACTTAACACCATCGCCAATGCTACTGGAAGTATTTTAGATTTAGTTTTATGTAACTTCAAGGATAATATATATTTGAAGAGTGATATATTACCACTTGTCCCTATAGATAAATATCACCCCCCTTTACTAGTGCAATTTGACTATCATAATAGGGAATTGAATATGGAAAAAAGATTAGGTAATGAAATAACGGCAAATTGTAACGCGTGGAATTTTCGTAAGGCAGACCTTAATAATCTTTATATGCATCTCGAATTATTAGATTGGAATGATGTATATGACAATCAGGATGTTAATAATGCTGTTGATGCATTTTATAATATTTTATATGACTGTTTTAATAGATGTGTACCTAAAAAAAAAGTAACGCCAAATACATCACGTTATAATTACCCTACATGGTTCACACCTGAGATTATACGTAATATTAAAAACAAATATTTTCATTTAAAAAAATATAAGCACAGTGGTCAGGAATTTAATAAAGAAATGTTTAAGTTTTATCGAACAATGACTAAAATTTTAATTAATAGAGCTTTTTCAAATTATGTTCATACATTGGAAATTAACTTAACCCTAGATACATAACGTTTCTAGATAACCCCAATAGCATAACGTGAGGTCAATTTGTCCCAACCAATTTTTAAACGATAACGGAGTTATTTTTTAATATTTCAATAAAGTTTTTTAAATAACGTGTTTAAAGGTATTTAAGAAATAAAATAATAATATCAAATAATTGTTTTTTTTTAATTATACTTAAAAACAAAAAAAATTAAAAATTCTTAGAAAATGAAACATAAATTGAATATCTCTTCTTCTTTAAGGCAAAAAAGACTTATCTAATAACAAATTATATTTTTTCAATAAATTTAAATAAACTCAAAACATAAAAAAATAGAAATATTAAGTAAACAGTCTCGAAATAGGAACCACTTGCAGTCTAAGCAAGTCTATATCTTATGCTCGCCACAGGCAGGTTTTTTACATTTGTTGCACTCGTCTTGTGCTTTCCTTCTAAGTTTCCATCGACAGAAGGCACAGTATTTCCTTTTTTTTGCAGGAGTTTTTTTTTTTTTTTTTTGTGGAGTTGTACTAGGTTAGTTACAGAAGAATTTGGTATAATATTTTGTATATTCTCACGTAATTTTCTGCTCAGATTAGGAATTTCTAGCCTTTTCTCCATCCATAGTTTTGCTAAGTCGGTGCTCAACTGTTTCATAAATGACCGTCTATTTAAAGGCTTTTCATTTTTAGACTGCATGTTGTGGCAATAAATAACATAACTGTTGACAAAAGCTATATTCAGCATGCCATAGAATAATGGCATAGGCCACCTATTTGTTTTTCTACTGCATGACATCTGCGTACACATTTTGTCGAACGAATCAACACCATCCTTCGTTTGATTATAAAATTCAATCATATCTGGTTTTCCGGAGCTAGATTCCTCATAATCACTTTGTACGTTATCTACACTCAAATGATCCTCTTCGTCCTCACTACATGCATCGAAAGCTTCTGACTCTTCCTCTAACAACAAATTTTCAATTTCTAGTTCTTTCAGTGGCCGAGACGATGTCGTCGTGGAGTAGGTTTAGCCGAACAATCAACTATAAAACCTAAAACAAGAACATAATCAAAATAAAAAATAATCAACATAATATTAAGGCGCGTTGAAAATGTTACGTATCACATAACGTGGAGTCATTCTGACTCACTGTGTTGCTATATCTACGTAAATACAATGCTTACCTGCAACACACGTCCACCTTTCGGGACGTCGGGCCGTGTATTGAGTTGGCTCGAACGGACGACGCGATACATAAAGTGGTTGAAGAGAAAAAGATGAAAACGTTTGACGCGTGAGTCTTTCTGACTCACGTTATGTATCTAGGGTTAAAAGATAATCCGTCTAAATTCTGGAACTTTGTTAAAAACCAGCGTACATATAATAGTTTATATACAGACTATGAGATTGATGGAAATGTAGTTTCGGGATTGAACGCTGCTAATGCTTTCGCAACCTATTTTAAGTCGGTATTTCTAACCGAAAAACCCAGATTAGATATGGATGAAATTCGTTCAGTGCCTGGTATCCCATCTGCGTGTGTTTCCATAAATTACATATCTGAGGCTGACATCCGTACCTCAGTTCGGCGCCTCAAGCCCCGTTCGGCAGTAGGTCCGGATGGTATTCCTCCATATCTTATAAAGGACTGTCTCTCTGTTTTCCTGAGGCCTCTTCACTTTATCTTTAATCTGTCACTATCATCCGAAAAGTATCCGACTGTTTGGAAATTATCACGAGTAACACCAGTTCTTAAGAGTGGCAATAAATCTAGAATAGATAACTATAGACCTATAGCTATTCTGTCAGGATTTGCGAAAGTTTTAGAAACAGTTTTAAATGTTCATATCACTGCTCAAATACAGTCCCGACTGTCAGACTCACAGCACGGTTTTCGCGCCCGCCGCTCAACTACCACGAACCTTATTAATTTTACCGACTACAGTGCAAGGGCTTTAGACAGGAGAAATCAAGTTGACGTTGCCTACTTTGATTTTCAAAAGGCGTTTGACCGCGTAAATATTGATATTCTTTTAAATAAGTTTTCAAAATTAGGTTTTACACCCACACTTTTAAAGTATTTTGCAAATTATTTCACAGACCGCGTTCAATATGTCCAACTTGGGTTTGTTCGATCAGATCCATACTTTGTACTTTCTGGTTTAAGCCAGGGTAGTACTTTAGGTCCTACCCAATTTCTCATTATGATTAATGACCTTCCGGAAGTGCTAAAAAAAACCCAATGTCTAATGTTCGCTGACGACCTGAAGTTATTTATAACTATTGAAAGCAATACTGATTGCGATGCGCTACAAAACGACATACATAATATCTGTGCCTGGAGCAGAGACAATCAATTAGCATTTAATATATCTAAATGTAAAATTGTAACGTATACTCGGTCCCGTTCCCCAATCTCTTACACGTACACCATCGACGGTGAAGCTTTGTCTAGAGTAGATACAATACGTGATCTAGGTATAATTTTTGACTCGTCGTTAACGTTTAATCACCACATAAAATTAATGTGTCAAAAAGCGTACAGATCACTTGGTTTCGTTATAAGACAATCGGCAAGATTTTCTAACAAAAACTCGATTTTAATATTATACTTTGCTTTTATTCGAAGTACATTGGAATACAATGCCTTAATTTGGAATCCACACGAAAAACTTTATACAACCTTAGTCGAGCGAGTGCAAAAAAAGTTTGCCCGTTATTTATTTCTTAAACTATATGGTTACTATCCATATTTGTATCCCTCTCTTTATGTAAATGGTATGGTGGGCTTGGACACACTTGAGCTAAGGCGAAAGTGTACCCTTATGCTACACTATTACCATTTACTTAATAATAAAATAGATAACCCTGCGACATTAGGGGCATGTGGTATATGCGCTCCGCGCAGTACTGTTATGAGGCGCTCCCAGCCGCTGTTCGCGGTGGAGTTTGTGCGGACGCAGGCGGCTCGGAGCGCTCCAACGCAGTCAGCGCTTCACTTATTGAATAGCATGTTGGCCTCCAATAGCAATGTTGATATATTTGCTATTAATTCGACTCAATTTGCCAAATTATGTTGCAAGTATTTGGAATCGTGTTAAGTATGTGTTGCTGTGTTTGTGTGTATATAATTATAAGTTAAATTGTTAATTGTTTGGTGTATTCTTGTATTTTGATTATGTGTTTGCTTGTTTGTGTGTATTTGTTGTAATATTGTTATTTTTGTTTATTGTACGCTTTGGTTTTAACTGTAAGTGCAATAAATGTTAACTGAAATAAATAAATAAATAAATAAATAAATAAAGCACTTCGTCCATAAATAAACATAACCGTTATCTAAATCATCAAGAGCTTTTAAGATACACATTTTATCAGGAACATAGTCATAAGCTTTAATCTTTAAGATAACACTTCTCACACAACGTGTACCGAAGCTCAAGCACTGCATATAGCCTGCATTCCTTTCGAGTTTTAGCAAATTGAGTTCAGAAAATGCCCGAGGTCTTTCTGACCCTCTGTTATGACGTCATAATAATTAATTTTGCGTAACGAATATCTCTTTTGTTTATTTGAGAGTATTAAAATTAAATATTGAGTTAGAATATATTTTGCTATCATATTTATTTTATTTATTTTTAACGAAATCAAATATGCAGCAGCTCGACCTCTTCAGAGTATTGGATTCGATACCCGCTCCAGTCTGGTAGATTCTGGGTGTAATTTATACATTTACTAAAATAAGGAGTTACATACATACATTATATATTGCGTGACGCCGCGTTGGCGCAGCGGTCACAGCACTGGATTGCGATTGGCTGTTGCGCGGGCGGTTGCGGGTTCGATCGCACACGACAACATTTGTATTGGCCATACAGATGTTTGCCGTGGTCTGGGTGTTTGTGCAGTCCTTGTGGGTCTCCCCACCGTGCCTCGGAGAGCACGTTAAGCCGTCGGTCCCGGTTGTTATCATATACACCTGATAACGATCGTTACTCATAGTAGGGAATATATCCACCAACCCGCATTGGAGCAGCGTGGTGGATTAAGCTCTGATCCTTCTCCTACATGGGGAAGAGGCCTATGCCCAACAGTGGGTTATTACAGGCTGAATCGTGATCGTGATTACATATTATTTATATCAGTCGCCTGTCATTATAAAACATAGGCCATTGCCTATCTTAGAATCAGAATAACGGGTAGGCAATAGCAGCAAACATCCTGCACAAAATTGACCCGACTGGGGAAATACCTCGACCTTACAGAAGACCACAGCTAAATAAAACTACTTACTTTCAAGCATTGTTGTGTTTCTGTGGTTAGTAAGGTGACCAAAGCTTCTAAGGGGGGTGGATTGGGGTATGCTTCTGGTGTTAAAAGCGTGTATAAGCTAAGGCAATCGCTTATCATCAGATGAGTCGTACGCTTGTTTGCCGACTTCACTATCACTATCAACATATTATAAAACAAAGTCGCTTCCCGCTGTCTGTCTGTATGTATGCTTAGATCTTTAAAACTACGCAACGGATTTTGATGCGGTTTTCTTTAGTAGATAGAGTGATTCAAGAGGAAGGTTTTTTATGTATTAATACATGCATAATATAGTAGAGGAGCTCTGATAGTTTTTGCAACCGTGTGAAGCCGGGGCGGGTCGCTAGTAGTTGTATAAAAAAAGTCACCGGAAGTTATGCGTGTATATACATTTCGGCGATTTGTTTTTATTTATATACCGTAGATAATATTGTTGTTTGCATTTTTATAGCAAGTTTGTTACACATAGCCAGTAGATCGCTGCATCAGCACGCTTGTGTAACGATCTACCCTATGCAATGATAACCAATCATCAAGTTTATGATAATCCTGGTCACGGCACCATTTTGTAACGATCTACCCTATGGAATGATAACCATTCATCATGCTTATGATATCCTGGTCACGGCACCATTTTGTAATGATACTCCTATGGATGACCTAAGACCCATTATCACATCCTGGTCACGTGGACCAATTTGTAACACTATCATGGTAGTGGCGTTACAAGCTAATATTAAGCTTAAGAGGACATTAAATGTCTTTGGCCTTATAATTGTGATCGTCTAGTATAAGGAAGGACTCTACGTTGTGTTTGATTTTTGTTTCAGAGTAGCTTCAGTTCTTTTTATGGTATGCCGAAGGAAAGACATAGTATATGTTATCAGAAGCCTTGATTTCTACTTAAACTCTAACTAACATCCTACCTAGCCATTAATTTAAAATAACATCTCTGCACAATGACATTAAATTACTGAAATTAATTTATCCTAAAATTTAATTGAAAGATATTTACACTTACCAGTGATATAAATTCTATAGATAACTAACTCCTGGAATACTATTAAAAGGAAAGAAAGATATTAAACTTTATAACACCTTATTAGTAAATTAATTAGGAATTAATAAAATTTAGTAAATTTGAACCATTAAGAATAAATAGGAATAAAACTTATTTATTTAGAAATAACTATCACCTACTGTTTAACTAAAAGATCTGACGTCTCCTTAAGAATGTGTAAATTATAATTGTTAATATTTTAGTGAATCTAAATAGCTATAATAGAAATAAAGTTAAATAATTATATTCAGGATATCCTATAATGACATTGATTAATTGAATAGTGCCTAAGTTTCTTTTACATGTATTTTTAGTTCAAACCTGATAAAATAGATAGATTCTAATAATTCTAAACAAATGAAATAAATAAAATATATAAGTAAATGAAATAATGATTAAATGTATATTATATAGCTATTAATTATCTTGAAATAATTTATCCAGTCAATAAATTATCTCAGATAATTGTGAAAAATAATGTGTAGTGTTTGTTTGTATGTGTTAATCTGTTAGGATAGGGCTTATAGGTATTAGGGAATTAAAAGGCCGGGTTCAGCTGAACCCGGGGGTCGCAACCACCATAACCCCTCCGACCCTAACCGATCCACACCGTGCTGAAGGCTCTAAATTAAATTAGGCACAACGTTGGTGCTATCAAATCGAAAGAAGGGTAGTAGGTAAGGAATGAGAGTACCCAAATTTCTACAGTAAGTTAGATGGAAATATATCCCGTCTAACAAATGCTTGTTTCATACCGCTGCAGCACAATCATGCAATGACTGTATTTGAGTAATCCCTTGGGACGTCATATAGACATAACCAGTGAATTACTAGAGTTGATGTAATTACCAAGCTGTAATCAGACATGGTATTAAGATGTGTTCCTCGTGAACAAAAGGAGATCGTGTCTACTGATCTTTTCATTGTGTGCTTACTAGCCCATACGGGAACTTCGGTCACACAACTACTTTGAAATTCGATCACGAAACCTACTACTTTTGACACATGTAGGATTGTGTAGTGTAAGTTCCCATAGGAAAGACCTACTGAGTTACGAGTCTATAGTCAGCTATATTGTCAAGCCTAGCCACCATTATGAGATGGGTCAAACAGCGACTGGCGACTGGCGACAACGCAACCTTTCGAGTGTCCTATAAGGAAATTAAGAATAATTAAAGGTATAAGACCAACATGTAGAGTAGGTGTATTGTGTAGGTTTGTCTTTGCATGACTCACAGCATTCACATGAAACAGCATTCATTAACCAGAATAGGTTGTTCAATTGAAACATTGAACCAGTAATTAAGTTGTTAAACATTTGAATATATCAGGCTCTCTTAGGAACTGAATGGATTTATCAAGGACATAGTAGTGTCGAGAGATAAATAAAACAACTAAATATAACATATTTCATTTACTCAATCAGAATCTCTGAGAGTATCTCATTTTCACAATGAAAAGAGAATGTATATTTAATAGGTTTTATAATCCATCAATGTTTGTATGTTTTACAACACAAGAGGGCTTGATTAAGGCTTGGCTTAAATCTCAGTAAATCCACCATTAGGACTTAGCAGAGCCCGTCCACAAAAATTAGCAATAAATTAATTGGAAAAGTGAATATGTTTCTCTATTAGTCTAAAATAGAACTTCATACCACTGTCCAAATATA
Source organism: Melitaea athalia (assembly GCA_905220545.2). Lineage (NCBI taxonomy): Eukaryota > Metazoa > Arthropoda > Insecta > Lepidoptera > Nymphalidae > Melitaea > Melitaea athalia. Next base: position 14,927,401 of record HG992196.1, read on the forward strand.
AATTACTAACCTTTGTTGCAGTTCAAACAACTACCATACACTAGGTGTCTGGTGGAGTTTGTCCAATGTCTCTCATCAAAGATGAGGAACTCTTATCAAAGATAAGGAAACGTACGTATAGTATTTACCAAGAACATAGTTCAGTTAGGCAAATACAAACGCAGAGGTTGGTAGGAAGTACACGCAACTTTCTCTACTAGATAGGCCAAGGTTAGGATCTACCTAGCATAGATGACGCGATGAACTGTGGCTTAGACAGGCCAAGCCTTATAGGGGATACCTATAATAAAACACTGGCGAATACAAACATTTATGGATTCACCTTAACATAGTTTATATAGTTCAATGAAAGTCATCGTGAAAATGAGACACTCCAGTCTACCAGATACCTCGTTTTGTCACTCATTTAAGAACACAAATTCTTAGATCAATGTTCAAAACTACAAGTGTTGTGTAATGTCATAGATCAGTGTATAATACCTCATCTTAGAATGTATTCAAGAGCTAACAGTATCCTTGAACACATTCCAGACTACAAACCACCTGTGTTACCTCGTTCCAACATAATTTAAAAAACTACAAGTTCTCAAATTAATGTTTGAACTACAAAAATTTGTGTAATGTCTAAATGAAGCCAAATATACATATATATATATATATATATATACATATACATACATACATATACATTCAATAGAAGCATATTTATATGTAGAGAATACTCAACAAGATACAACAAATAATCATTAGTTTGTTTATAGATCATATTTTTCTATAATTATCCACTACACTATCTACTTCCAAAGTAATGACTTCATTAAACAACAGTAAAATTTCATTTCATTATTCAAATACACCCTACGAAATTCTATTTAACCTTTTAATATCTAATATGATAGCTTAACCAAAGTACCTTAAAATGTAATTTCATTTCATTCGATCAACATCATATTGTGATTATTTACTTAAGCTATATGTAAAGAATATTCAACATGATATGTACAAATCATCAGTTTGTTTATAGATCATATTTTCCTAGAATTATTCACCACTCTATCTACTTCCAAAATAATGACATAGTAAAATTTCATTTCATTATTTAAATACACCCTAACGAAAATCTATTTAACCCTTAATATCTAATATGATAATTTTAACCAAAGATTCTTTCAATTTATATATGTACTTTAAAGTCAACCGAATGTAATTTTGTTTTATTTTATCAACATCATATTGTGATTATTTACTTAAGTTAGATTTCATTTTATCAGTTAAACTCAATATAACCATGGTCATAAGGCTTATTTCATAATAATTTCATTCAATAATCAATTAATAATTAATAGTATCAATGTAAACCTTTTCATAATAATTCATTAGATATCTTTTATTAAATCTCCGTAAAAGTTATAGAAATCAGTAAAAGAAACACAACATGCAGAAAACGAACATGCATTATTTTAATTCTACACTAATTGGTGATCAAGTGTATCAAAATTGTGAAATTATTTACATGCAATTATAAAAAAAAGAATTGTGCATCGAACCACAGGAGCGCTTGACCAAAGGAACTGCAGATTCTACACAGGTTTCACTGAATTTACTTAGCGGATTACCATTAAAATTTTATAATAAAGAATTGCACTTAATAATAATCAGTAAAATTAAATTAAAACTATTTCGCGGACTAAACTGAAGCTACATAGCCACTCGGCCAGCTTACACTAATGAAATCTCTGAATCAGACCTAAAAATACTTTTAGGTATTCTATCTTCGATCTAATTCAGAAGTTCCATAGTTTCGCCAGCCGAGGGCTCTCAATACTGTACTTTGAATTCAAAGTCGAATCCCGACTCAAAATCTAATGCCTCGAATTCAAACTCTCCATCGTATATATTCAAATCTCGCGTCTACTACCCCTTCCCCGTCTACCATGGCGTCCTAAAATTCCCGAAAAAATTCCACGCCCTGCAGTGTTACCATCTACACGGCCATTCCCGTGTTACAAGGAAATTTGGATATCTTCGGTTCATTGCCGTGTTCGAAGATACGGCAATCCAATGTGTAATTGTTTAATCGATAGTTTATAAGTCATTATAGTGCAACACAAAAACAAGGAATAAAATTATTACAAAAAAACAAGGAATAAAATTATTACTTCCTCAATAAATTGAGCTTTACTAGCTGTAAGCACTTTTATCCGATCCGAAGGAAATTGCGTAAATCAATTAAACAAAAAACACAACAAAAGATAAACAATAAAAGGGAAAAACAAATACACATTGAATAAGCCGAAGAAAAAAATGTTAGTTACGATAAACTTGCATGACGGCTGCGAAGAATAATGTATTATTCAACCGATTTCAAAAGGGAAATTATTTAACCGATTATTGTCATTTTTAACCTTACGTGTTAATGTAAAGTAAATACACGTCAATTTTGTAGTTTTTATTCCGAAACACGGTAATTTAAAATCTTGCGATGGCAACCCTGGCGTAATGTGAGTCCAACAAAAAAACTGTATCCCATGGATACCCAATGCTTAGGGCCGGGTTCCACCGTTTAATAAAGCTATGTTTTGCTTAATCGAATTTATAGTTCGATTCTAATATTGGTTTTCGTATAATTATTATTACGAATCATTTGTACGGGCATACAGCAAAGTGCCGTTTTAAGACTCTTTCAGGCAACTTCCTTTTAAAATTTCTCTCCGTAACAACCATCCTCATACTTAAGGAATCATGAAAAAGAATCAGCGCAATCGGCTCAGCCGCTCCCAAGACCCGCGCTCAGCAACACATTCAGCCATTCATTCATATATATATATATAGAGATACACTACTATAAACTCGAGTATCAGAACACATCACATGACAACGTGACAAGATTTGTTTTTAATAGGTTAGACCGTTAGAAGTTCTAGATAAAACGTGTTTACACAGCTAAACGCCAAAAATCGGTCGTTTAGAATTTAAACTCAATTATTCTCTAACTGCGTCCAGTTTATGTTGGTGAAATGCAATTTCTAGCTCTAACTCCGTTAAACGCGAAACAATCGCGATCATTTCAATCAGTGGAACTGGCCCTTAGAACGTTTCACCGAATCTATCAGCACAACGAATTTAAGCTTGTCTCGAATATAAAATTTATTACCTAATATTTTCACACGTTAGTCAAAACTGTTTGAGTTCCCATCTAATAAATTTCTATTCTTAAGTACAACTTAAAATTTGAGACCCTAATGGATTTGAACCGTTTTCGTTCATTGAATTGACTGTTTTATGTTTACGTGTCAACTCACATTTCAATTTATGCGTTTGTTATCTCAAGTATAACTAAAATTTATAGACTAATAATTTAGAGCCGAATTGTGTTTTATTGTTACGTTACACTTGCCTATTGCACACGGCACCTACGACCTGCATGGGCTCCACGTTTTACAAGCTCAGCAACTACAAGCAGCATTGACGACAATCATTGACGTCAAACGAAGATTTCCTTCGAAGCCTGAAATGTGGAAGCGACACTCTTTGGTCCCACATCGACCAAAGCAGTCATTAGTTATAAGATGTAGTTTTAAGATTACTATTGTATTAACTCTTGGTACAAGCATCGTGTCATGCAATCATCAATGCTGTGTGGCTACGGCACTCTAGAATTTAGCCACCCCCTCTCTTCCCGTGGGTGTCGTAAGAGGCGACTAAGGGATAACAAAGTTTCACTACACCATGGAACGATTGAAGCCGACCGATGGCGGGATAGCCATCCTACAGCTGGCTTTTTTAAATAGACAGACTGAAGACGGGCAGCAGCGTCTTTTGTGCGAAAAAGCCAGCCCTGCGGTCACCAACCCGCCTGCCCAGCGTGGTGACTATGGGCAAAAACCCTTATGAGTTCGCGGCAGAGATTTCGGCCCTCAGTTCCCGGCAGCCCCACTATTCCCAGCTATGGCAGCGGTCGCGGTAACGGTGGGGCGGAGGGTGCTAAGAATCACCGGGTTACGGGAGGCTGCCACCAAACACTACATTTGGCAACGTATAACGGACGCACTCTACGGCTGGACCATCACCTCACCGAACTTGAAGTAGAACTGAGTCATATTAAGTGGAGCATACTGGGGTTGTCTGAAGTCCGAAGAGAGGGCGAGGACACGATGATCCTGGACTCCGGGCACCTGTTCTACTTCCGTGAAGGTGATGGGCTTTCCCAAGGTGGCGTCGGTTTTCTGGTCCACAAGACTCTCACTAACAACGTTGTGGAAGTCAGCAGTGTGTCGACCCGGGTAGCGTACCTCATACTGAAACTAACTGACAGGTACTCCCTGAAAGTGATACAGGTATATGCGCCGACCTCGGTACACTCTGACGATGAGGTCGAAGCCTTGTATGAAGATATCGCAAGGGCCATACATGGCACTACTTCGACCTTCTACAGCGTTGTTATGGGAGACTTCAACGCTAAAGTGGGAGTACAAGACCGCGACGGATCGAGAATCGGACCACACGGATTGGGGCACAGGAATCGCAGGGGGCAGATGCTTGTCAACTTCCTCGAATCGGAGGGGCTCTTCTTGATGAACTCATTTTTTGAGAAGAAGCCCCAAAGGCGGTGGACATGGCAAAGCCCCGATACTGTGACGAGGAACGAAATAGATTTCATCATAGCGGATAAAAGGCATATATTCAGAGATGTCTCAGTGGTTAATAGGTTTAATACCGGTAGCGACCACCGGCTACTACGGGGTACTCTGAATATATGCCTCCGAAAAGAGCGGGCCCGCTTGATGAAATCTACTCTCCGACCTACGCTGCCCCAAATACTATGTGGTTCCGAGCAGTTCCAACTGGAACTCCAAAACCGATTCGATTCGCTGGAAACTACTAGCGACGTGGACGAGATGACCGACAACGTGGTGAAAACGGTGCGTACACTGGGTCGCAGGCACTTTCCGCCGACGAAGTCAACTAAGCAGTCCAAACTTTCTCCCGAAGCCTTAGATCTGATGCGGCAGAGGCGCGAGTTGCCCGCTGCTCAAGCAGCTTCGCCGGAACAGAAGGCTCTTTCCAAGAGGATACGAAAACTTGTACGCCGAGACCTCCGCTGCTCAAATACGAGAGAGATCACTACTCTTATTGAGCAGAATAGGGGGTCCAAAGTATTCCAAAGACCATTGGGGAGAAGCCTTCTTGCGAAGCTAAAAACAGCGGATGCCAGAACCGTTTGCTCTCGCCCTCAGATTCGAGAAGAGGTCGAGAAATTTTATGGACAGCTGTACTCGTCGAGCGCACGCAAGCCTGAGACTTGGGACACCGAAGATCCACGTGCACCACTGGTGCGCCATTATTCGGAGGACATCCCGGACATCGAAGTAGATGAGATTAGTGTAGCGCTCGGGCAGCTTAAAAACGGAAAGGCCCCGGGGGATGACGGAGTTACGACTGAGCTCCTTAAAGCCGCAGGGCGACCTGCCCTAAAAGCCTTGGCAAAACTCTTTAACGCCGTCATCCACCGAGGTACAACACCGGAGGCGTGGTCCAGGAGTGTGGTGGTGCTGTTCTTTAAGAAAGGCGATAAGTCTCTGTTAAAGAATTACAGACCGATCTCACTTCTGAGCCACGTCTATAAGCTGTTTTCGAAGGTTGTTACGAATCGTCTCACCAGAAGACTCGACGAATTCCAACCACCGGAGCAGGCTGGGTTTCGAAATGGCTACAGCACCGTAGACCACATCCATACTGTTCGGCAGATTATCCAAAAAACAGAAGAATATAATCAGCCGCTGTGTATGGCATTTGTGGACTACGAGAAAGCCTTTGACTCTGTAGAGACTTGGGCTGTCCTGGACTCTCTGCAGAGATGTCATATCGACTGGCGATATATCGAGGTACTGAGATGTATATACGACGCGGCGACGATGACCGTTCATATCCAAGACCAGAGAACGAGACCTATTTTCCTCCGGCGTGGGGTAAGACAGGGAGATGTAATATCACCGAAACTGTTTACCACTGCGCTGGAGGATGTCTTTAAGACCTTGGATTGGGGGGAACGAGGCATCAACGTCAACGGCGAATACATCTCTCACCTTCGTTTTGCTGACGATATCGTCATCTTTGCGGAGACGTTGGATGAGCTAGGTCAAATGCTGGCCGACCTAAACGAGTCCTCCCGACGAGTCGGTCTCGGTATGAACTTGGACAAAACGAAAGTTATGTTTAACAACCAAGTCATACCGAGACCGGTATCGGTTGACGGTATCCTTCTTGAAGTTGTTCAGGATTATGTCTACCTTGGCCACACCATTCAGCTGGGCCGAAACAACTTCGAGAAGGAAGCTGATAGGAGGATTCGGTTGGGCTGGGCAGCATTTGGCAGGCTTCGTCGAGTCTTCACTTCGAAAATTCCGCAATGCTTGAAGACAAAAGTCTTCGAGCAATGCGTCCTGCCTGTGTTGACATATGGAGCCGAGACGTGGACACTGACGAAGGGACTGGTCCACAAGTTTAAAGTCGCTCAACGTGCTATGGAACGGGCTATGCTTGGGGTTTCTCTCAAGGACAGAATAAGAAATGAGACTATCCGTGAGAGAACGAAAGTAACCGACATAGCCCACAGAATCAGCAAGTTGAAGTGGCAGTGGGCTGGTCATCTGTGTCGCAGGACCGATGGCCGTTGGAGCAGACGTGTCCTGGAGTGGAGACCGCGTATTGGCAAACGCAGTGTAGGACGCCCTCTGGCCCGCTGGACCGACGATCTACGTAAGATTGCTGGTGTAGGCTGGATGGGGATTGCGGAAAACCGGGATGTCTGGCGCGAGCTTGGGGAGGCCTATGTCCAGCAGTGGACTGCAACAGGCTGATATGATGATGATGATGATGATGATGACAAGCATCGACCAATTGTCATTACTTTAGTTTAGTTATGAGATGTAGTTTAAGATAATATTGTATTAATACCGAATTAACACATAAGTAATTATTAATTATGTGGTTTCTTTTCAACCTCCTGACTGCTGCAAACGTAACTAGTGGAGGTTCATGTCGCTTAGTGTTTTACTTGGTAAGAAATAAAAGACTAGAATGATTAGATGTAGTAATGTGAAGAGTATGATTTCAAGGACAAAGACAAGCTCTATAACAACGAAAATTTAAAAAAATCGAATTTTCATGAAAAAAATATATAGCGCTATCAAATTCGCTATGTCAGCTAGTTGTATTTAAATCCTTATTCTGTACCGCAATAATAACTTTCCCATTGCACGAAACGGCCACGCGCCATCTTTTGCTACGCCTAAGAGATCATCAAAAATTAATACCGTATCAATTGATGATACGCTCAAGTAAACATGCGCCTTACTCCACACAAAATAAGGTTAAAAATAGATTTAAATAATGTATAAGGGAGTCAGTTTAAGATTTATAAGCATGAAATAGATAAATAGAATTGTCTACGGTGGAGAATTGCGAAGTTATATCTGTGGGGCGGGAAAGTCGCGTGGCTGTAGTTAGTGTAGTTTTCCCGTGACAGCACAAATTATATCAATTTACGTATTAAATTGTCAATAAACAAACGGTTGCAAACCTACCATTATTATATATAATACTATTTTCTCAATTTTTACAATTTAGGTTAAAAACTTTAAAGTTCTTATATATTATAGGTAGGTAAATGAAAAATGTAACTGTTTTACTTGCATAACATAATATAAATATGACTTAAGTATTGTACGATAAGGTTACAATGTAATGTGAATTAATATTTTATACACAGTCTTCTATTTCTAAGGTAAGCTAAAACCAAATAAACTGACATTAACTAATTTAATATCTATATTTAAGGTAACGGCCTGTAACATACAAATGATAAGTGTAAACTATTAAACCCAAATGGAGGCTTGAATCGTAGCAAAACAAAACAATAAGGCAAGGTAAGTAAGCAAGCTAGCTAGTAAGTTATTTAAAAGATGCCAGACGCTACATATATTACATTTTTTACAAACATATTCTCTTTGTATATTGTAATAGTGTGTTAGAAAAACTCTTCTGAATGATTAGATGAAAAACCCCATAAAGCCTTCCGAAATTAGTTCCCGATGACACTTCAGAAATATACAAACTAGATACCTCAGATTCAAAGCCTTGTCCGTTACGTTTCTCATTATTTTCTAAACGAAAAAAAAAGAAATAATTGTAACTTTGTTTCAAATAAAAGTTCTTTTTTAATATTTCTTTTTTAATGTGAACGCAACCACGAACGACAGTTAGTTTCCTGCTTTGAAAAAAATGCAAATTAACGATAGCTTAAAACAGTACCTATTTGTATTTTCATAAAAATAATCATTTTTGCCAATAATTATCGTTAATATTATATTACATAAACTTACTTTATATGTATATACTTTCATAAGACTTGTTCTTATTATATGATATGATATCGAATTAAGTATAATAAAAAATCTAAAGAATATACTTATCAGCTTATCTGTCAATTTTTTCCTATAAAACACATTAGTACGGATAGCGGCCGTCTTTGGTTTATTAGGCGACTTTTTTCTTAACGAAAATAAAAAAATAAAAAGACCATAGCGCCACGCAATACCCCGCGGGTCCTTTACTCACAGCAGGGACTCCCAACTTTCGGTACTAAATTCCCGCTTGGCATATTTATTCATTTCGGTCCGTACTGAGATTATTTTCTACTAGATTTTTATGATAATCGTGGTTGTATAACGGCTAATGAATAACGTGTAGTCGTCGTTAATGTGACAATTGTGGACGGTTCAACAACTAACACAGTTGTTTTTTGTGTGAATTGTGACATGTTTTTTTTTAATGTAGAAAGGTAGTTTTTACGTTCTTGTGTTATCTATGTTTAGATTATCTGTTTTTGCACCTCGGGTGTCATTTTTGATTGTGGGATTTTTGAACTGTTTTTTTTTTTCATAAGGTGTTAATATATTTGCTATCTGTTATGTACCTAAAGTAAATTCTAAGTTAACTTCCTTTTTTTGTTTAAGTATGTACTACCTCTCTAGTTTGAAATGAAAATCTAAATTCGGTATAACGTAGCAGTGTTTATAGATTGTAATTAATTTTATTTTATTAAGTGTTAGATATCAGTACCTATATATAGCTGAATATGTATAGCTTGTCAATATAAAACTATACAATTACTCGCAAACGAAAAAAAACCGACTTCAATTAAGTAGACCAGTAATTCTGATCTGAAGGCCTGAGGAAGGAGGTCTTTACACACATCTATTTAAAAGATTTTTTTTAATTCCTTGCTTAAGGATTAAAAACAAAATAGTATATGATATCTCTCCGTTGTACCGACGACAAGTTAAATTCATCAATCATCCACGCACGTCATTGGTTCCCGAAGATGGATGGATGACTGGATGGACGGACTGCTCCCTATACCTTCAAAACGATAATTACCGATACAGACGATAAGCCCTTTGTTAGAATCAGGTGATAATTTCTTTCTTTATTAATTTTCAAACGCAAGGTGCCTTCTTTGGGTTTTTTGTTGAAACTTTAATGTCGAAATTGCTAAGCGTATTTTGTTTTTTATTTATTTTTGATAATTTTGACAGGAACTATATAAAATATACCTAGTGTAAACACAAGAATGAAGGGTAAAATTGTAATTCTAAGTTGTCTGAAATTAAGTAGGTAGGTAGTAGTCTCGCAAAGTAGACATTTCTTTTCTAGGTTTCTAGGCACACGCTAGTCGCTTAATACCAATGTATTAAATTTCGAAAAACGATTATGATAAACTTTTTTATAGTTTATGCTAAATATATAATAGCCAAATATATATTATTTAAAAATGTATGTGGGCTTAGTAACGCCAGTTTATGTTCAAATAAAATGACATTTTTTAGGAGTAGGTAATATTCGCTTTTCTTGCGATCTTGATTCTTTTTTTCCACGTTCCGGTAGCTGAAACAATCTACGAGTATATAATCGTAGTTATATCTTTATTAGCTATATTCATTTCAAAATTGTAATAACTTTTTTATACGACAAGAAGTGTACAGTCAACCTAATGGTAAGCGGATACCGCCTGTAGACACCAGGAGCATCGCAAGCGCGTTGCCGACCCCTACCCCTTCCCAGGAGCTCTTACTCACCACAGGAACGTACAACACTAACTGAAAGCAGCATTATTTAGCTGTGATCTTCTGTAAGGTCGTGGTACTACCCCAGTTAGGCTACTGCAGATTTAGAGCAGGAAAATTCCTGCTGTTCTCTATATCAGTAAATTTTAAATCTGTACATTGAAGATGTGATAAAAAAAAATGTAACTAACTCACTGTTTTATTCTGTAATTGATAGTAAACAAAAATCTGTATTTTTACGTTTCCTTATTTGTCTGCATCTAATGTAGAATAACAAATAGATTAAACACACGTATCCTTGGTAATGGTAGCACACATCTTACTTGACAATGGTGAATTGTATGGTGAATTGTAAATAAATAAATAAAAATAAGTTAAAACTAATGCAAGGGACATTAGTTGTAATGTTCTAAGAATGTACATCTATCTGCCAAGTTCTTCCCATTAGTCTCCGCAGCCCCACAGATAGAAACTTTTACTTCAATGTTAATTGTCTAATTCTAATCACTAATATTTTTTATAAACTTTCTTATTAAAATACTGAGTACCTAATATTTATTTTAAAGTGATATTGTTATAATATGTAAGTTTGTGTGTGCGTACGTTAGTATTTTAAAAGGTGTGTTTTTTTCCAAATCGATCGATGTTTCATATTTTAGTATAATAGGTACCTATTAAAGCAAAAGACAGAAAGAAGAAATGTTCTTATTAGCTAATTGATATTTTTAAAGTCACGTCTTTCTTATATTCCGTGTGTGACATGTAGATATAGTTAATCTTAACTACAAAGTATGAAATAAATTTAAAAAAAGGTTTTAATATTTTGTGGCTGCGTATTAAATACATCGCACTTGAGAATAAATAATAAAAAAAAATTAAACTTAACCCCTTGTCAACAGAATCAAACTAACATGAGACATATGTTATTGAGAAACGAATCAATGATTAGTTTTGAATATTGTATAGAAGTATTGAAATTGTCTACAATGCAGTAATAGTGACCACTACTACTGAAACCTTTTGACCTCTACCACACTACCAAATTACACTCGAGTTTATTTTAATTTTATTATGAAACATATAAAGCATTAATTTTAATTAATTAGATATTAAATTAAATACATTTATTGCTACTACAAATACAAAAAACTACACGTGAAATACACATTCCCTTGTCAATTTTATTCGTATTTTTTTTTTTTCAAATCAAAATAGTTTATTTAACTGTACAGATTCACCTTACATATAAGAAACAGTGATTCCCACACTAGGCAATGCCTGTGTCGTGATCGATGTGTATTTTCCATCAATATTATATTTTGATTAAAAAAATTATCACTTGTAGTTTACTAAAACTTAAATAATATTTACAATCAAATCGCTATCGAGAACAAATAGTAGAATGTTCGTGAGAAGATCGCCATAACAAAAAAAAAATCTCCCATAAATTATATAATTTATTCCCCGAGCAGACGGGTTAACGTTAACATAATGTGTAATCGTCCTCTTTACGTACGCCGCTTCCTAGCCATAAAAGCGGTCTAGATAGTAAACGTCGTTGTAAACTAATCTGAATAACCCCATTTTGAATGCTTAATCGTTTTTCGAAGACCCGTATAGCTTTTATTTTATGACTTTTGTATGTAAGAAACGATTTGCATTTTGTGAACATTTTGATAAGTTCGCTATTAATGTAACAATTTCTTTTGGGATTACAGCAACATATTAAAACTTGTATTAAGTAAGAGTAACATTTTAATAGCTAAGTATTAGGTTTAATTTTATAAACTACTAATTATGTTAAAGTTTAGTAATGTCGTAATAAAGCTATTTTACGATTATTTGTCGCTTTGAAACAGCACAGGCGATAAAGACATTTAATTCGAGATTGTTTTGATATATTTTAGCTTAATAATCCCCTCGATGTAAGCCCTTTGATTTTTAATTAGTCAATCTACGCCTATGTAAAATACGCGTATATAATTTTTATTTACTATTTATTAATATTAATAATATCGTAATTAATACAGTTTATAATAATAAGAAATAAATAAATATAATAATAACACAAATTAATACAGTAGTCTTTATATTTTGCATACGCCAATAGCTAGCTATTTAATTTGCTCGCAAACGAAAAAAAATGGTTTTTTTTTCGTTTGCGATTCAATTACATTGACAAGTAATACGACGCACGTAGGTAATCGGTAAGACAATCTATTAAATAAGCATTATTATACTCCGTTTTTTTTCGGTACGGACTAAATTGACACATGCAAATGTCAATTTTCGAAATAATGATACCAGCTTTTTAGTGATAGTGTTGTATATCGATTTTATGAATACGATACCGGTTTTATGAATCATAACTTTTTACTTTTACCACATAATTTTATTATTAAAAACAACTAAACATTCTTTAAAAAGCGTCAAATAAAGATCAACAATTATTTTTACTTGTCCTTCTTATTTTTATTTGCCACCGAATTTACTAATTCCGCCACGAATTTTACATCTTATTACCATTTAACGTTTTACAGCTTCAAAACAAGGTTTTTTTTTATTAAATTATGGGCTTACTCTTGACCTCACTCCCCAGTCTAGCTCTAGGGCAGAGACGAGGTCGAAGATGGAGCGAGCTCGCCCAGAAGTAGCCTGTTCACTCGCGCTTTAAGATTTTGTTAATATCATGGATAGTCAAAGGGCTGCAGAAAAGTCTGCAGAATAAAAATGACATTAACAATTCAAACGAAAACTTCTTGTAAAATGCCGCGCTCTATATGTCGTCGATGAAATGGCCGCTGAACGGGGAGTCACCATTTTGCGACTGCCTCCCTACTACTGCGAGCTAAATCCAATTGAATTGGTGTGGGCACAGGTAAAGGGGCATATCGCAAAAAACAATAAAACGTTTAAAATGAAAAATGTGCGAAGTCTTTTCGAGGAAGGGCTTCGTCTAGTGACTCCCCAGCGCTGGAAAGATTGTATTAAACATATAATTGGAGTTGAGGACAAAATGTGTACTCTAGGCCATATTGTCGACGACATTACCGACAGATTTATAATTGAAGTAGGTGACGACTCTGACGATTCGGAACATTCAGGTACGGAGTCATTGCCTGATTCTAACCATTAATTTTTTTAACGTTAGTTTTAATTTGGACATTAATGAATACCTTAATGATTAAAAGGCATGGGATTGAATATAGCTCGACCAGGCTATGTCCTGCCTGCGTTAACATACGGAGCCGAGACGTGGACACTGACGAAGAGACTGGTCCACAAGTTTAAAGTCGCTCAACGCGCAATGGAACGGGCTATGCTTGGGGTTTCTCTCAAAGATAGAATTAGAAATGAGGCTATCCGCGACAGAACGAAAGTAACCGACATAGCCCACAGAATTAGCAAGTTGAAGTGGCAGAGGGCTGGTCACTTGTGTCGCAGGACCGATGGCTGCTGGAGCAGACGTGTCCTGGAGTGGAGACCGCGTCTTGGCAAACACAGTGTGGGACGTCCTCCGGCCCGATGGACCGACGATTTACGTAAGACTGCCGGCGTAGGCTGGATGAGGATTGCGGAAAACCGGGATGTCTGGCGAGAGATTGGGAGGCCTATGTCCAGCAGTGGACTGCGATAGGCTGATGTGATGATGATGATGAGGCTATGTCTATGACCCGCCTTGTAAATAGTTAGATGCACGATTGGCTGTCTCGTGTTTGTCCTGAACATTTCATGGTCTACTATTGTGTTTTTACCTTGTATATGATTTAAAAAAAATTAAAAGAGTACCCAGAGTTTTTTTTCTATGGCTTTTTTTCTCTCGGTCTACACTAGGGACATTACTTTATGTTATTTATTGTAATATTTAATAAAGCCGAGGATAAAATAGATAGGAATAGGATAAAATAGATAGGTAACACTGGGTACATTACCTAAGTTTGTAAAGTACCTAATGTTAAGATAAAAAAAAAAATATTTTATTTCATTGTTTGATATTTACCTTAACTTTTTTTTATTATTGTTGTTTTTTTTTGTAAATGACATTTTTTTACTTGCGTTAAGTGTGTGTATCATCTTAAGGCGAAATAAATGTTTTCATTTCATTTTAATTCAATTTGCATGTGATTACTAAGATTAATAAATACTTTTAAAAAAATAAGTGTTTTTCATTTATCATAAATCAATATATTAGCCATACAAGAAGGTACATTATAAGGTATTTGGTATTCTACATTCTAAAATTTTAAAGACAAAGACTTTTGTAATTATTAGTGAAAAACAATACTATATTGTAAATTACGTAAAGTTACGGTAGTGGCACATCACTATTAATGATTCGCAAAAAACTAGCAACACAGCTTATGTCAATTTAGTCCGTACCGAAAAAAAACGGAGTATAAGCATAACTCAAAGTCCTTGTCAGATCTCGATGAAAATTTAAACAAAACCACATCACAAGCAACAGCCACCAAAGAAAGAAGCATAAAAAAATACAGTCGAATTAAGAACTTCTTTTTTATGTCGTTTAAAAATATATAGGTAGGGATCCCTAGTACATATTTATCACCTGATTATTAACAAGCTAATTTTCCGGGAGTAGCTTAATTTTGATGAGACGAACAAAAAGTTCCTCTTCGAAAACTCTCGAATCTCGATTGTGGTAGATAATAGAGTTAGCAGGAGATAGAGCAGCAGTGAGCGTAGAACCGGGATAACGTACCACGTGTACCAACGTGTTTTTTTTTCTTTTGTTAGTTAATATTTATATAATTTGATGGTAATATTGTCCTACAAATTGCGTGGTAGTTATCCCGGTTCTACGCTCACTGCTGCTCTATCTCCTGCTAACTCTATTACCTACCTCAATCGAGAGTTTTCGAAGAGGAACTTTTTGTTCGTCTCATCAAAACGAAGCTACTCCCGAAAAATTAGGTTGATACTAATCAGGTGAAAAATATGTACTAGGGATCCCGTACTAATATCATGAAGTAAATAACTAACAATACTTTTTTAAAAATGTGTCTTAATTATTTTCAAACCCACTTTTCATTCAATTTAAAGAAATTTACAAAAGTTAAGTGTTTATTAAAATAGTATGATTACACAAAACAGTAATTATTAAGGGCGCCCGAGGCCCTTAACAATAGCGTTAAATATTTACACGCTTAATAGGAACCTATTTGAACGAATTAGCAAAACAAACTTTCCTTTAGGTACAAGGAAAATTACGTAATTATAATGTTCCCTAGCATATCTGTGAACACAAAGACTTCAAGTGATTATGTTTGGACACATCCCTACTAATATTATATCTGTATATATAAATGAATATTTGTCTGTATGTCCTTTATAGAATCGTAAACTATGCATTTGATCATGTCATGATCTTCAGCAAAGTGTTGTGCATGAGCCCACAAAGGTTTCTGAGTTGGTACGACCAAAACAAAATAAAATTAAAATAAAGCGTAGCAAGGCGCGCAGGGTACCTACAGCTAGTATTATATAAATGTGAATGTAAGTTTGTTTGTTAAATTTTCACGCGAAAACTACTTAACTAATCATTATGAAACTTTGTAGACATATTCTTGGAGGTATTAGAAGTAACATAGGATACTTTTTATTAAAACAAAATCAATACGAGCGAAGCCGCGTGTAAAAGCTAATAAAAATATATATCCGCAATATAACAAATACATATAACTTTTTAAATTTTCATAGATTTTAAATTATGATTTATATATTATGTATCAAAGTTTTTTTACTTTTTTTACTTTTGAGTTGCAATAGTGCCAAAATATCGGAAAATTAGAATGACAAACTGCAAACGTAGCAAATATCCCGTTTTACATATAAATATAATTATATCAGCCTTTACAGTTTTACTTTAAATTGTTAGACAATAAATAATACCAATAAACTGGTGTTTAGATTTTGTTTAGGAATTGCACTTCAAACAGCGAAACAAACAAAAACGACTTTATATTGGTCCGTCACATCCCTTCTTTATAGTTGGTAATATCGATATTGTGTACCTACAAAAGCTTTAGTACGTGCCACATTAGGACTTAGGAGAGGCCTACGTCCAGCAGTGGACTCCTAAAGGCTGTTAGATGGATGGGAGGTGCAACATTTATCGTAATAACTAAATGATCTTCTAATGTGATTTTCTGACTACCTGACTTACTCTTCTCTTTAAACTCTCTACCAAAGACTCTACAGACTCTACTGAAGGCTTTTTACCTTCATATACAGTGCACTAACTTAACTTCTGAATTTAGTTTTAAGTTGGAAGTGAATAATATGTACCTTATTTTTTATACTTATAGGACGGCAAACAAGCATACGGCCCAACTTATGGTAAATGATTACCGTAGCCTATACCCTGCACCCTGGTGTTACTCCTGGGTATCGCAAGCATGTTACTGACTCTACCCTTGACCCTCCAGGAGTTATAACCACGTTACTCATCACAGGCACTTAACACTATTTCAGAGCAGAGTGAATAACCAAAAATTATAATTATAAAAGATTTTTGTGGACTATTATTTATTGATATATTTTAAAGAATCTTCAAATTCCCAGTCTTCGGCTTCCGGTATTGGCATCCACTGGTGCCCTTGATATAAGTAGGACTTGCCGCCTCGGCCACGGTAGCCCAACCTGGCGGCTGCCTCTTGCACTTCTCCCTTCTTCGGTACTTGATTCACCCTTGCAAACATGAAAACTTTCCTATCCTGAAATTTATTATTATTTTATCTTAATTATAATTAGCGAAAACTGAATAAATTATGACGACGCTTTGGCGCAACGGTCACACCACTGATTTGTGGCTGTTGCGCTGGCGGTTCGATGCTCGCATATGACAAACATTTGTATACGGATTGATGGATTTACATTTGGCCATACAGATGTTTGCTACGATCTGGGTGTTTGTGCAGTCCTTGTGGGTCTCACCACGTGCCTCGGAGAGCACGTTAAGCCGTAGGTCCCGGTTGTTATCATGTACACCTGATAGCGATCGTTACTCACAGTAGGGAATATACCTATCCGCCAACCCGCATTGGAGCAGCGTGGGCGATTAAGCTCTGATCCTTTGCCTACATGGGGAAAGAGGCCTATGCTCAGCAGTACGATATTTCATGCTGAAGCGAATAAATTATAACATTGATAATTTTTTTTCTTTTCTCAATGTATTTTTTTTTAATCCCAGTATTTTTATTATCCATAAGTGTGACAGGCGAGCTTAATGTCCGCCTGGTAGCCAGCAGTTGTCGTAGCCTATAGATGTATGCAACACCAAAAGCATCTTTAACTCATTGTCGAACCTATTCCCTCAGTCAAAACAACGAATCTGATAGTCTGCTTCAGATTACAGGTAAGATTCCTCTGGTGACCTACCTCAATAACTAAAAAAAAAATTAAATGCTTACGTCACACGCCATAATGCCAAAGTATAAGTTGTCGCCTGTTTGCTTGATTCGAATATTTATCCTCTTTACAATATGGCCTTCTTTCATGCCTATAAAATAAAATTAGATTAGATTCAGATATAATAAATACACAAACATTTATACTGAGACCGACGACCCTCGGGTCAGGTATCTACCAAACGCGACCAATTCTTATTTTTTAATTCAATCTACACAAATATAATCCACAGTGGAGCAACGAGGTAGATTATGTTTGAACTCGTTTCCTATATTGATTGGATTAGCGGACTTTGCTCTTTACTGAGTCTATTTTAATGAACTTATATCAGAGAGCATTAAGATTGATTTAATGAAATTGTTTTCACGAACAATATTATTTATTTAGAATATATAGGCTATAAAACTTCACGATGTGAGCTATATAGGTATATAGAAGGAAAGCGAAATTCTAAGTGACTGAAAATGTGTAGGTTTACTAGTGACATTTTATTCGCTTCCTATAAATATTGACCGATCTTCTTTAAAAATCTTCATTTATCAGCTGAGAACGCCAATAATTTTCTAGGAGGGTTTAACTAATCTTCTATATATATGTATGTATAAATCAATTGCTGTTCGTTCGTCTCGCTAAAACTCGAGAACGGCTGGGCCAATTTGGCTAATTTTCATCTTGAAATGTTTGTGGAAGTTCAGGGAAGGTTTAAACGGTGAGAAACATAAATAATTTATGTAACGGAAAATACTAAAAACGACGATTTAATTTTCCAATACAAAATGTTCCTAGCGGGGAAATTATGTCTTTTGTCAAAAACGTTGTCAATTGGTTGTCAAATATTTATAGGTGCGTTCAGAAAGTAAAATACGTAGGTGATACGAAGTTCACCGAGCCATCTATTATTATATAAAATAATATCATTCAACAAGACTGGCTATTAGCGCAGTTGACAGGGTACCGTTCAGTTGTAACATAGGTAATAATCCCTTGAGTTATCTATCTTAGGAACAGTCGAAAGTGTGTGTATGTTGAATAAATTTATCAATAATACTTACCCCTGTACGGCTCGTACAAGTAGTAATGACCCCTGTCATTCTTCTCCACAATGAAATATGTTCTGTTATCCCGTTCTACCATGAGTAAACTTCTAGCCGACCAATCAATCGGTTCCATTACATGGCCTTCCAATATACGCTTGAGATAGGCTTTTTGCTAAAATTATTTATTGTTAAAAAATATATAATTATATTTATATGCTAATTAGCCGCAGTCTAGCAAAAGTAGCGTATATTTTATCCTGGATGGTCAACTATCTACATATGTATCGAATTTCACTAAATTCCACTTAATAGTATAAATCGAAGAGTTACAAATATCCACTCATCTATACTAATATTATAAAGAGGTAAAGTTTATAACTTTGTTTGTATATACGGGGTAATCTTCGCAAATACTGATCCGATCATGAAAATTCTTTCGCTAACAGAAAGCTACACTATTCAGGAGTGACAAGATAAAAGGAAAAAGATAAAAATATATAAAGATTTTAAATCAGCAGGATTTGAACCTGCGCCCTCTGACGTTCCGTGTCAACAATTCAATCTAATCAAGCATTATTATTTGCCTTAGAAATTAATGGGTGATTTTAAAACATTTATATTTATCTGATTTGCTGAAAATAGTGAGTGTATTGGAACATATCAAATTTCACCGTACCCTTCTTATGTGAAATGGATTATAACGCCCAACGAAGTGGGCACGGGTCGGCTAGTTATTTATATATGACTCACTCATTATTCACTTATGATATTAATAAGATAAGATTGGATAAGATAAAGAGCTAAACTAGGTGACATCGACCGGCTTTTGCATTTACTGTCTCGGATTCGATTCCCGCTGATGGCAAAAATTAAATCCCATACAATATTCTTATTCTTCTAGGGCCATAGTACACGTTTATTTATTTTGAGTTATTTTATCTAACGTTGGTTTTAATGGGTCATACTAAAAAAGTTTATAATTTAATAATTTCATAAAAAATTTACAAGTACTCAATTATTATCACTTACTTTAGTTGTAGGTACAATAAACTTTACAAACATAGGAGTTTGCGGCGGTCCCCAATAGTAGAAAACCATCCACTCTGAATCCAGTATTGAATGCGGGTTGAATCTCGCATACCTGCTAAATTCTTCACACGTCGTTACCTCATCGTCATGCAAACCAGTTGGATTGACGCCACAATTAACAACTACTATATACAAATTTACAACTATAACTAACCTAAATAACATATCAGTAAATCTACACATAACAGTTACTAGGAATTTTAAATTTTCAAAAAGATTTCAAATGGTTAATTTTAATGTAATTGATCTGCAAGTAATAGCTACAAGAAAATCGATTAATGAATATCGACTATTAGGTAAAGTAGTAAGCAAAAAATAAAAACTAATATTTAGGTTGTCCAAAGGATGTTTAACATTTCTGTGCAGCGGTTTCTGCAGGATGTTGCCATACAGACATTCAAAAATATGTAAAATGTTTTATTGTTCTATTTCCCTTCACTCATAATAACACAAGCTTAAAAAAAATCAATGTCTGACTCTTAAATCAAAACTTGATATTTCTATTGGTATTATCTTTCTAGATTCAGCTTCCATTTTCTTCTTCTTCTCTAACTCCGCTAACATTGTTTCTGCTTCTAAGTCCCGACTGATAGGCTTTCCAATGCCTTTAAAGTTTAAGGTGCTGGCTTCGAGAGTTTTATCTTGATCAGAATGGGGTTCAGTTCCTGACTCTGCCATTATAACGGCATAATTATCGTCACAATACATCATTGCCAAATACGGATCGTGTATCTTCATTCTTAGAATCATAATGGGTAAGGTTATATTTTTACCTAAAATCACATTATGATTTGAATTTAGACAGTATTATGGTCAGTGGTCGAAATTCGACCATAATGAATTAAATTATAAATAAATAAATAAATATATACATAATACACACACGGTCGTCTGTTCCTAAAGTAAGCAACTTAATGCTAGGTAACGGCCGACTGGTCTAGCTACATTTATTTATTTTTTCCATAAACATACTTATAAATAATACATATATAAATAAATATGTATATTACAGACTCGGGGTATGAATCGAACCCACAACCCCCGGAGCAGAAAGCAGGGTCACTAAAAACTGGGGCCAACGGGCTAGTCAAAAATTATAAGTTTGAACATTAAACAAAAGAGTAGGTATCGTGTTGTGACAAATACTTTAGTCAGTGTGTGTAATTTTTTTTGTTGATAAGTGTATTTTAATGCATAATTTAAAAAAAAATATTAGCATTCTGTTCTCTTTCTCTATATAAACTACTAGCTGACCTGGCGAACTTCGTACCACTTTATTTTTTTTTTCTTAAATATAATAATTACCTATATCAAAATAAAATATAGCCTATCTTTCAAGTTGGCTCAAACTGCACACGGTGTGCAAATTTGATTAAAATCGGTTAAGTGGTTTAGGAGTCCATTGAGGACAAACATTGTGACACGAGATTTATATATATTAAGACTAGCGACCCGCCCCGGCTTCGCACGGGTGCAATGATGACATTTTTAAATGACAGGATCTTTACGTAATATTCCGACGTGGCGGCTAAGGTACTACTTTTACAACACGTAATATTACGGCGATGGCGGTTAAAGGGTTAAATGTTTCGCTGTTAATTACTTCTAACGACGATATCTGAAAACCTATTCATCTGATTGATATAGTGTAAAGGGCAATTTTAATCTGCATTAAATTCCTAAGCTAACTAAAATATTTGTTTGGATAAGGATTAATACTGAACTAAAGAAAATAGCTTGGAAAATAACGTAATGTTTTTAATTAAAAATTTGAACATAAAAGTGGTTATTGTAAGTCAACCGTAAGAGATAGATATATGCTATCGCGGACTTTTTTGTAGCATTTTTATAGATTTAGAATTCGCTAGTACATTACTCCACTGTATCTTTGCTAGTTTACACGGCGTTTGCGTGGAAAGCTCCCAGTTGGCCCGATTTTGTGCGACTTCTTCAACATTTATCGCCTTATTTCTGCTAATTTACATAAAACTATACTAAATTATATACATAAACCTTCCTCTTGAATCACTCTATCTTTTAAAAAAAACCGCATTAAAATCCGTTGCGTAGTTTTAAAGATCTAAGCATACATAGGGACATAGGGACATAGGGACAGAGAAAGCGACTTTGTTTTATACTATGTAGTGATGTAGTGATAGTGATAGTGATAAGTGTGCGAAATTTCATACTCCTCCGTCCGCGCAATTTTCGTAAAAAGGAACAC
This sequence comes from Melitaea athalia, assembly GCA_905220545.2. Taxonomy (NCBI): domain Eukaryota; kingdom Metazoa; phylum Arthropoda; class Insecta; order Lepidoptera; family Nymphalidae; genus Melitaea; species Melitaea athalia. Next base: position 14,949,306 of record HG992196.1, read on the forward strand.
AAACTTGCTTCACCGTTCACGTATTGATACTCGTATATAGATTCTTTAGTCTATTTGACCCATGGACTTTTAACACTAAAATATTTTTATAATGTTTACATTACAAAATAATTGTTTTCAAATTAGTAATAAATTATTTGCATAAAGTGTATACGTCTATAAATAATTAGGTATATAATTAACAATAAAAAGTATAGTTACCTTTTAAACTCTGTAATCATAAATTCTACTCTGAAAGAAAACACAAAATAGTCTTAATAATTAATTACCTTCAACATTCGATGGCAATTCTAGCTTGGGTATCCCGTAAAACAGACCCCTTCTATCGCCCGCGATCAGAAGAATTTCTCTACTTTCCCTCAACAGCAATTTCGGTTGATTCCAATTTAGTTTTTGGATATAAGGTCCATATGTGCTCTTATAAAATTGGACAACCTGATAGAAGATCATATAATATAATATTAATTTGAAAAAGTTAACTGGAAGCATTAAATATTGTTCATCACTTCAGCATATCGCAGTCCACTGCTGGACATAGGCCTCCACAAGCTCGCGCCAAAAATCGCGTGAACTCATGTGCTTTGCGCATAGTCACCACGCTGGGCAGGCGGGCAAAACTGGCTTTGTCACACCGAAGACGCTGCTGCCTGTCTTCGGCCTGTGTATTTCAAAGTCTGCTAACTTTGAAATACACAATGTTGAATGGTTATCCCGCCATCGTTCGGCTATTTAAGTTGGTAGTGGAACTGTGTTATCCCTTAGGCGCCTCTTACGACAGCTACGGGAAGAGAGGGGTTGGCTATATTCTTTACTGCCGTAACCACACATCTTAAATTATTAATAAAAATATTGTTAGCTATTTTTTAAATTACCTTTTTTGTAGGATATGAAAAGGTATGAATTATTGACGATGAAAAGTCTCTTGTAGACCAAATATAGAAAGGAAGCCATGCTGTATTGACCACGTCATCTGGATGAAAAACAGCTCGCTTCGCAAATTCACTACATGTCGTCCAATTTAACTTGTTTTTTGACCTTTTAAGAAACGTATTGTTTTCAAAATAAGATGATAAGTTAACAGCTTTTACTTTATTTTCAACTTGTTTAATCTTTCCATCGTTTTTTGTTCCGAATATTTTTCTCCTTCTGTTAGCATTAGGATATGCTATATTTCGTTCTAAAATTCTTGAAAAATCGATCCACGGAGGTCTTGTTACAGATTTCGTTATTGCATCTGTATTATCACCATTATTTTTCTTTTTTTCGTCTTGGGTTTGTGTAAAAGATTTATTATACTTTTTGCGATACAGAACTTCATCGCGAGGACTGAGAAATAGAGGCTGACGTACATTTTCTAAGTTCATGTTTTTACGTGGTTTTTGTTTAACGTCTTTAGTGTTATCGATGTCTGCTTGTACTATATCATCCTGGACATCAAATTTTTGGTTGGGACCTCGAAAGCCATTTCTGTACACGTGACCAAAATCAAAGTCTTGCTGAGATGGTTCAGGTCTTCTAACACTTATCTCTTGGTTACGCGGTATCGGCAAGTTATGTGATGATCTTTTACCTTCTACAATCGCAAACAGAATAAATGCAAACAAAACGTGCATTCTTCCGAGTAACATTCAGATATGTATACATTTCCTTAGATTGGTTGTCTTTATATTGAGAAGGTGTTTAAAACAGGTGTTTAAAACAGTTTTTTGCTTTACCAAATTTGTTCAATATTTAAAAAAATCATTTGATTAGTTTAAAATTGGAGAAAATTAAAACATGAGAGTAAACTGACGTTAAGTTATAATACATTGTTTTATAGTTTAATTTTTTTTATTTCAGAATTGTTTGTGCTAACAATAAGTAATATACCTATTTGATGATGGGAAGTTCGATTCCCGCCTGAGTGTGGATGTAATATTTGTATTTATAGGTATGTATAATTTCTATGCATATTAATCAAAAATATTTTTAGTTATATAAGTAGGCTGTTACCTACAACACAAGCATATACTATAATAATATATATACTTACTGTATGAACCTACGACCACGTATATAATTATGTTATAATGATTATATTAAATAATTTTATAGTTAAAATATAAATTATTTTCAATAAGATATTAGATCTGCTTTAGAATACTAGTATAGTTATTAGAATGATAAATATATAAATCAATGATCATCATCTTTGAGTATAATAATGACACAGTTTACAACTCCTGCAAATTGCAAACACTGTGGTATTTTCATGACTTCCTGGTGTCGGTTTTTTCACAACATTGAAATTGAATTTATAACTATGAAATTTCAGATGTATTAGCTACAAGTTAAAAGTGGACAAACATCGTGACACAAGATTTATATACATATAACTAGCTGACCTGGCGAACTTCGTACCGCTTTATTTTTTTTTCTTAAATATAATAATTACTTACCTATATCAAAATAAAATATAGCCTATCTTTCAAGTTGGCTCAAACTGCACACGGTGTGCAAATTTCATTAAAATCGGTTAAGTGGTTTAGGAGTCCATTGGGGACAAACATTGTGACACGAGATTTATATATATTACTAGCTTCTGCGCGCGACTTCGTCGGCGTGGACTCCGCTCCTATTAGTCTTTGCGTAATGATATATAGCCTATAGCCTTCCTCGATAAATGGGCTATCTAACACTGAAAGAATTTTTCAAATCGGTCCAGTAGATCCTGAGATTAGCGCGTTCAAACAAACAAACAAACAAACAAACAAACAAACAATCAAACAAACTCTTCAGCTTTATTATATTAGTATAGATATAATATAAAACTACTGTGGCACTGTTGGAAGCTATTAATCTGAATAAATTAAATGAAACTATGCGTAATCTATACTAATATATAAAGCTGAAGAGTTTGTTTGTTTGTTTGTTTGTTTGAACGCGGTAATCTCTGGAACTACTGGACCGATTTGAAAAATTCTTTCAGTGTTAGATAGCCCATTTATCGAGGAAGGCTATAGGCTATGTGTCATTACGCTAAGACCAATAGGAGCGGAGTCCACGCCGACGAAGTCGCGCGCTGAAGCTAGTACTATAAAAAATATTTCTTGAAACGTTATAAACAAATCATTACTTTTTAACAACATAGATAAATAAGTATTAAAAAATATATTGTCAAATATTTATGTATTAACAAGTACCTAAATGTTGTGTGTACTCCGTATTTTAATAGCTATCCTATCCTCTACTAAGGTTGCCTGGAAGAGATCGCTGCTTAGCGAGGCCGCATTCTCTTGTACATCTCTTTTTCTGTTGATATGTAAATTGTTTTTGGTGCACAATAAAGAGTGTAAGTAAATAAAAATAAATAAATCGTAATATTTATATAACAAGTTTATTCCATGTTGTAACAAACATATTATAACATCCTTGGTATTTACTTTGCTTTTTTAAATTACTTTTTGTTTTATCTTAATATTATTATTGAAATTTTCATTGGTTGCTTTTTTTAATTAATTTTTTTCTCTTCATATTATTTCAAAACGACATTGATTTCGTGTACATCTATTATCGCATATTTAGTATTATTTATTATTTTGCAATACGTATTCTTCATTTTCAATTTCCAGCTGTTCATCTTCATCTTCATCGTCAGAATACGGTGATGAAATGATGGGCGGGTCATGCTCGTTAGTTAAATAGGATCGGTTAAATTCACCCTTGAAGCCTAACGTCTCAGCTGCTAAGTTTATCTTAAAAAAGATAATTATAAAAAAATTAAGAATTCTTACTTAGATCAATTTCTCCTATAAAAAACTAAAATTAATAAACAAAATTTTAATAATCAAATACCTACCTAAAATGTAAAAAAAGTCTTAAATATCAAATGCTATTCAATGTAAGTTAAAAAAAAGCTTATATGTATTTATAGAAATTAAGTTTTTTTTTCTACAATTGGGTCGGCAAAAAATCGATTATCGTAGCCTATAGACGGTTGCAACACCAGAAGCATCGTAAGCGCGTTGCCGACCCTACCACCAATCCCTCCAGGAGCTCTGGTCACCTTACTCACCAACAAGAACACAACACTGCTTGAAAGCAGTATAGTTTAGCTGTGATCTTCTGTAAAGTCGAGGTACTACACCAGTCGGGCTGCTCTAGATTCGTAGTAGGATATTTTCTACTACGCTCTACCTCAGTTAATTTTATCTAAACATTCAGTTATCAGATAAATTACTACCTTTTAGCTGTAGTGAATAGCTGTGGTACAGAATGATGCATTATCTGACAATCGCTCTTATGTAGTTAAAAAGTTACTAGCGGTAGCGGGATTCGATTCCCATTCGGAGTAAATACTTATATGTATATCTACAATCTAGTCTGAATGTAAGGACTTATAAGTCCCCACCATGCCATGGAAAGCATAAAACTATCGATCCTGATTGTTATCACTTATCATAAACATTTGAAAACGACCCTCACTCATTAGAGAAATTATTCATCTACCCGCCGAAGAGTATTGTGGTGGGTTAAGCTTTAAACTTGGGTTGTCTGGAAGAAATGGCTAAATAGCCATAAGTCCGCCCATTGTACTTCACAGTCTGTAAATGATATTTGTAGTTGTGATGTACAATAAAGTATAAATAAATAAATAAATAAACCTCGTCATGGAGAGGATTCCTTAGCCCAGTATTGCGATAGGTACTGGCCGAGCCCGTAGCTAAATATTATTACTAAAAAAAACTTTTGTTCCAATATATTTACTTTATGTTCCTCTGGCATTTTGTCAACAGGTGCTAACGCGTAACAGAACCGATGTTGACAGTTTATAATACCCAAATATCCAGGCTCAACAATCTTCAATCCAAATATGAGTAAAGGAATTTTTTCCACTACAAAACACAAAGATATAAACATTAGGCTTTATAAATAAATTGACATTTTTTTTATTATTTATTCACATAATTAAATTTATATGTACTATGATAATTATGCGCGGTGCGGTTGCGGGTATTTATGGCGGTTGCGGGTCCCCGCACATGACAAATATTTGTATTGGCCATACAAATGTTTGCCGTGGTCTGAGTGTTTGTGTAGTCCTTGTGAGTCTTCCCACCGTGCCTCAGAGAGCGCGTTAAGACATCGGTCCCGGTTGTTATCATGTACAACTGATAGCGATCGTTGCTCATAGTAAGGAATATATCCGACAACCCGCATTGGAGCAGCACGGTGGATTAAGCTATGATCCTTCTCCTACGTAGAGAAAGAGGCCTATTTCCAGCTGTGGGATATTACAGGCTGAAGCGAGTTGCCCACAAATGTGGCAATGACAGACTGATTAAACTCATTTTAGTACAGTTCATGGATATCTGAGTTTATGGATAAATCCTAGTTTTAGGTGATGCATTATATTTTACATGATTACATCAAGTAGTTTTAGTCATTTATTAGAAAATACCATCAAAATATAATTAAATATATTGCCTTACTCTGAAAAGCAAACGATGGTATAATCCTAAACTGTCCAGACACGTTAGTTGTCAGGAAGAGAGCGCTGAAATCTATCGACGTCTCCATAAAGAGCACCGCTTCGGTCCAGTTCACTGAAGTGTCTATATCTTTTAATGCCACTTTGAAACGATCCACTAACTGGAATTATAATTTTGTATAAAAATTACAAGTAAAAATATTTCTTATTGTAGTGTAAATCTATTGAAAAGAAACAAAAGGCGCGAGTTTTATCGCAACATATGAGCCATTCTTTTGAAACAGCTATGTGCTATGTGTAAAGGACATGGAGGAATATATCACGTACTAGCTGTGCTCGCGACTTCGTCCGCGTGGAATTACCGACCTTACATGCTCAACGTGTTTTTTTTTTTTGCATAACTTTCTTATTTACTAGCCGACCTGTGCCCACTTCGTTGGGCGTTAAAAGATTTTTACAGTAATTTGATATGTTTCAAGTTTATTAAATTTAACGCGTACAGAATAATAACGAATTTTTAAATGAAGTATTACAGGTACTTTGGTAAACGTCGTGAACACAGTCGTTGGGCGCGCCGTCCGCTGCTATTTTACATCGATGTTTATTTAGTTGGTACCTACAGTTCGTCAAGAGATGGAGCGATTCGTAACACCTACTATTATTTTCACTGAATTTTATGTTCAATTACAATAAAATATAGCCTATATCACTCCTGAATAGTGTAGCTTTCTGGGAGTGAAAGAATTTTCATGATCGGATCAGTATTTGCGAAGATTACCCTCTACAAACAAACAAAGTTAGAAACTTTACCTCTTTATAATATTATTATAGATGAACCGTTTGACATGAAAAAGACACTAAATGTTAAGCTAAGCTTGCCACAATATATTAGTAAAAACCACACCTAAATCGGATAAGCCATTTCTGAGATTATCGTGCACAAACGCACAGACAAACAAAAAAAATTCTAACAATCATTGTTTTGGGTGCTATTTGCGTTCTAAAGGTCCCAATAATATTTTTTCTCATGTATCTTAAATGTACAGACGTCGACCCCTTACATTTTTATTATATTTTTATTGATTGATTTATTGAAAACTTTATTGTACTTCATTTAAAAATAAATGAAAGAAAAGTACAATATACAAACATAGAATCCAAAGCCGTTCGTCAGATTTCTTACAAATATTAGCAATCATGAAGGTGTAATAGAGTTACGGAATGTCATGACATGATGTTTATGATGAGAGTCAATGAACTAACAATGGCTGATGCTAAAGATCTGGAAAAGTATTGGTAGCTTTGTCGAAAGGCATGACCGTCATAAGATGGCTTTAGTGTTTGTCTTTTATCGTGATCAACATCATACCAGGGGAGATCGAGGAGGTGCATTAATTGTGGGACGTTTAATTATTATTAAAATATATTATACTTACTATAGGAGTAGCTAAACTAAATCTTATATTATAAGACCTTTCAACCTCATAGTTCCAGAAATAAAATATTTTCCAGTCAACGTCAATTACACTTTGAATATCAAAGGTTGTATTCATAAGAAATTCTTCACAGGAAGTCCAATTATTATTTGTTCCAAGATCTTCAGTGATATGCGATGCTTGTGATTTTTGAATTATTAAATAGATAATATAAATAAATATCATATTTATTTTATTATTAATCATCTACCTAAAGAACTGTAAGAAATGAACACTACGAAAATCAAATCTCGTTGCAAAAAATGATATTTGAAAAAAAAGCAGGCTTCATAAATTGAATGATTCGCAGTACCCAGAAAACCCCAGTATTAAATAACCAATAACCTAATAATAAATTCGTGATAGGGAATCGACCACTAATATAATATATAGTATAAGAAAGAAAGTACTTTTGTTTTAAATCCTATCAAACACCACTGTTAACTCAATCACTTATAGTTGAAATGGCTATCAAAATAAGATTAATTTACATTTGAGCAATCGATAACAAAATATTGACATTGTTTATTTCTTGTTTAAACAACAATTTATTTGTTTATATGAGCTAAAAGTTATGTAAAACAAATTATACAGAGCATACTGTGATTGAAATAAAATTGTCAATTGTCTCAAAGCTGTATTAATACTTTTTCAATTCCTATTATTCATACATTGAAAAGAAAAAAAACTCCCTGATCACCTATAGGTATTGACTTTAGCTTTTTTGTATTTTTTTTTTATATCCTTAAATTATTTCAGAAAGAATTGTTCTTCTTTATTTATCTCCTTTGTGCACGCTGGGTAACCGTCTCCAATATCCAGGGTTGCTACTTCTGCAGCGATCTCTGAACGGTACGGCGGATGATCAGACCTTGCTGCAAGAGACGCTCCTCCGAGGTGACAGTCCATTACAAGAAGAAATTTCCCTTCCCGTAGTAACTTCATTTGGAACTTAAGAAGTGGTACCGCTTTCAGCAACGGGTTGATATCTGCAAAAAGAGATTGCATTAATTATTCAGTTATAACAATATTTGTTAAATAATAATTACTAATTATAATAACCGATTCTAATAGTAAATAGTTCTGGTTGTTTTTTTTTTCTTCTAGAAAAAGGAATATTTCAAGTATAAGATTTTAGATTAACATGGTTACTTCTATTACGAAAATTATTCGAAAACGGGATATAGGTACGTGATCAAGACATTCGCAGTTAATGTCGAAATATCTAGCTCCGCAAAGCGAAAATACTAAACATGGTAAATATCCCGTTTTCGAATAATTTTCGTAATATTTCAAGTAGTTATTCGTTTATTTATTTTTGAATTTACGATTCCGAATATTTAACGAATTTCAGAATCAAACTTTTCTAAATTCTACCACTATTTTAACAAGGATCCTATGTAGCTATTTAGCCGCTCTGGGCAAAAATAATATTCGCCGCCCTTTACACTAAAACCATAATTATAAGCTACTAGTTGTGTCCCGTGGCTTCACATGCGTTAATTTTAGGTATAAACTTACTAAAATATAATAAAAACGTAAAAAGAAAAACGTAATAAAATATAGTCTGTAATTTAGGTATAATTTTTGACAGTGCAATTCCATATCCAGTAGGTCTGCAATAGGCCATGTTGTAGTTTTATTACAACTATAGATTACTCTAATATATAATAACTAGCTGGTACCTGCGGCTTCACTCACGTTAATCTGAGGAAACAACGTACTAAACTTTTATATAGCCTAATAGCCTTTCTCGGTAAATGGACTATCCAACACAAATAGTATTTTGTCGTAGTATTCGTTGTAGCGTCTTATCATACGGGTATAGTTATGCACTTTACTAGTAAGGAAATGAAATCTTGTCGCGTAGAAGACGATGGTTTTAACATTACTCGTCAATCGTCGCTAATCTTCATTGTGAGTTTGCGGATACAGTTGGCACAGAATTATGCGTTAGTTTCATAACGCATTTCCAGTCGAAAACACATTATCGCTTGTCCCGATAACAATATGTAAACGTAGTTAGTTTAGTGTCAATAACTGTTTTCAAATTTTGAATTGAATACATTACTTTACTTACTAGTACATTTTTTTCACCTGATTAGTATCAAGCTAATTTTCCGGGAGTAGCTTCATTTTGACGAGACAAACAAAAAATTCCTCTACGAAAACTCTCGATTGTGGTAGCTAACAGAGATAGCAGGGGATAGAGCAGCAGTGCTACGCTCACTCGGGATAACGTATCACGAAATTTGTAGGACAATATTACTATTAAATTATAAAGATATTAACTAACTAAAAGAAAAAAAAAACAGAAAAAAAATCAATTTTTGATGACCTTACGAGGTCATCAAATTGATGACCTCGTAAGGTCATCGAAAATTATTCCTAACCAGCTGATTTTTTTTACTCCTCCGAAAAATTAGCTTGTTACTAATCAAGTCAAAAAAATGTACTAAGGGATCCCTACCTATATACTTTATTGTAAATATTCGAAACAAATTTTGTTTTCCCATATTAAAGATTACGAGTATATCCACTGTGTTTACGGATACATTCATCAACTTCAATATGCTCCTAGTGTATTAAATATTCCATGTTGATTATATATACATGCGTTGTGCAATTGACACAAGTTACAACTATATTTTATCAATAAACATTATGAATCCCTTTATAGGGAGGAGCGCAATTAAAATTTGCAATATGACTAGCAAATAGTACAGTGTACAGTAATCAAAATGTACACTGGGTTCAACTTTAAAAAATACGTATACTAATGGATTTAAAATTTTAACATAATAATGAAATAACTTGATAACTACCGATTTCGTCTATCTGGTACATGCAAAAAAGAGGCGTAGGTATAGTCAATTGTAAAAAAGGCATGTACAGCAGACGCTATTTTGAAACTGTTTAATTTTTATTATGTTTTGTTTTAGTGTACATAAATAGATAGTGATAGATTAATTTATGTCTTTATAGACTTTTTTATGTCTTTAATTAATATTATTTGGTTAAACGCTGCAAATACCTAATAAAAAATATAAGAAGAAACTTAGACAAACACAAGTTATTTAGTATAAGACAGAAAGAAGTTCGTGATAAAAAAAAAGACAAAATATGGTCATGACAATGGTCTGCGATACAAGCTGTGCTTACAGAGGCTGATAATAACAGATTTCGTTGTATACTTTAATGGCAATATTGATAATTATTATCAGATAATTAATTATACATACTAGCATCTCTTATAACATTAGGAACTGCCAAGAAAGCTCCAGCTGGTCCATTATCAGCAAACAGGAGCATTTCGTGTTTCGCGGACCCCATAGTTATATGGAGAGTCGCGGCATCCCAAGTAGGCTGATGTTCTAAGTACTCATACATATCTGTCCAAATTCTCTTGATTATCTGCAAAATTTATATACCAAAATAATGAAGTTATTATCATAATATGATAATACTATTATTCGCTTCAGCGTATAATATCCCACTGGCATAGGCCTCTTTCCCCATGTGAGAGAAGGATCAGAGCTTAATCCACCACGCTGCTCCGAGGCATGGTGGGGAGTCCCACAAGGACTGCACAAACATCCAGACCACGGTAAATCTGTATAGTAATCTGTATGGCCAATACAAATGTTTGTCCAGCGCAACAGCCACAAACCAGTGCTGTAACCGTTGCGCCAACGGGGCGTGATAATACTATTATTATCATAATATAATGATAGTCATATATTATACGACTAGCCACTTTGCGCATCTAACAGTGATCCTGATATCTACTCCAGAATCGGGCAATCGATAATTGGCTCAAATTTAATGTTTATATATGTATATGTATTTACTAGCTTCTGCGCGCGACTTCGTCGGCGTGGACTCCGCTCCTATTAGTCTTAGCGTAATGATATATAGCCTATAGCCTTCCTCGATAAATGGGCTATCTAACACTGAAAGAATTTTTAAAATCGGACCAGTAGATCCTGAGATTAGCGCGTTCAAACAAACAAACAAACAAACAAACAAACAAACAAACAAACAAACAATCAAACAAACTCTTCAGCTTTATTATATTATTATAGATTAAAAAAATAAGTCATAAATTAGTATACCAGTCGACATTTACTTAAAATACAGGCATTAAGTTGCCTACCTTGAGAACATTTGACTGGGTTTGTATGTTATATAAATATATTCTATATATGATCACAAATGAGTTTATAATCAAAACAAATTTTAAATAGTTAATTCAAGCAAAACAGCGTCAAAAGTATTGACATTAAAAAAACGTACAAACCGATCTAGTAGCATTTTTGATAACCATATCCAGACATTTAGTGCCCAGTTTCATGTTCCAAGTGTGGTAAATACGCCACGGCTTACCAACTACTAAGTCTATCTCAAAGTATGGGTCTCTTGATATCTTCATGCATACTTGTCGATTCTCTTTCACAAACTCAGGTTTCATTAACTGACCAGACGCACTTATTACAAAGCAGAAAATGATAAAAATATGCATGTTAACTTTAATCGTCGTTTGAATGCAAAACTAAGGCATCAACGCAATGTTATAAAGACAGATCATGGGAAAGTTTACATTTCGTTTTGTTTTATTTGTCGTGTTGTTTTGGGTTTGAATGTGATTGTCTTGTGAGAACATTATAGCCGATTTCAAAAAAGGGTTATGATGTCAGGTGTAAATTTAGTTTATACGTATGCGATATAGTAGCAATCGTAAAGTATTTTTTTATATGTATGCCACAATATGTCCATTATATTACTACAGGTATTTTTGTTTGTTTTTTAATCTTAATAATGATCATAAAATATGTGTTGATGTAGGGAATGTAGCACGTAAAATGCATATTTTAAAAACAGAAAATTTATAATTAAAGAGACTTCTAAGGTTAAGAGATTGTAAATAAAATTAATAATATAATTAATTGCATGTATATGTATGAAGTAACAAAAGAGATACTAAGATGATCAGGGGCGGCCTTACCCATTGCGAGGCCCCGGGCGGCAAGTCTTAGCGAGGCCCTTTGTCCTTCTAGTCTACTCTAGAGATAGGTACTTCTCTTAAAATTATGTGCGATAGCTTATTGGATTCGGAAATGACATCTATAAAAATGTTCTGAAAGCCTGTATTAGCACATAAAAAATTGCAAAAGTTATAAACAATTTAAAAAAGGAAAAAAAATGGTTTTTCGTTTTTTGCCAATATTTCATAAACTGTGAATATTTGAGAAATTTCAAAAAAAGATTCTGAAAGAAGAAGCCATATTTTCAATAAAAAACTTCCTAAAACCAGAACTCTATCTCCATTATTTATAATTTTAATTTAATGCTTAAAATTGGTCTCCACGTGACATTTTTAGGTTGCGCGCGCGGCGTCAAAAGCGAGTACAACACATTGGTTAATTTATTTACTTACTTTACTACTTAGGTTCCTGTGTCCCCTAGCTGGGGCAGAGGGCGTCTACAGTGCATCTACATCCTGAGCGGTCCTGAGCGTCTTTCTTGATCTCACTCCAGGTCATTCCGATGGCCTTGGCTTCGTCAATGATTGCCCGCCGCCAGGTTTGTTTTGGACGGCCACGTTTGCACTTTCCTTGGGGGTTCCAGTCTAGGGCTTGCCTCGGTATTTGGTTGGAATCCCTCCGGAGAGTGTGGCCTATCCAGCTCCATTTGCGGCGTTTGATCTGCCGGTCGATCGGGCTTTCACTGCAGCGCTCCCAAAGGTGTTCGTTAGAGATTATGTCGGGCCAGTAAATACCAAGGATTCTACGAAAGCATCGGTTCACGAAGACCTGGAGCCGATGCGAGATGGCCTTAGTGACCTTCCATGTCCCACACCCATAGGTACAGCAAAACGGTTTTTACGTTTGAAAAATTTATTTAAGGTATTGAAATTTTTTTTATAAATTTGAAAAAAATTATGGTGTATTCTGAACACCATAAATACTTAATTCCCGTTGGAAATTTTACTAAAAATTAGCTTTTCAACAAGTTAAAGCAGTTAAACGATTATTAATTAACAAAATTTTCTCGAAATTCCGTCTCAATTGTAAATGAAAAAAAAATGTTTAAATAATTGTCGTAAAAAAATTGCGCTTCGTAGGGCCTTTTTATATACATAATTAACAAGATCACACCATAAAAGCTAAAAATATATTCATACTTTGTTTATAATAATTTTTGTACTTGAACAAAAACTGGTGATTTTTCCAAAAAATGATGATTTTTCTGGAACTATTTACTATTACTACTTATTGGAATTATCCTTCTCTTTCAGAATCTTTTTTGAATTTTTAGAAATTTCTTAAATATTAAGTTTATGAAATATTGGCAAAAAATGAAATGCAATTTTCTCCTTTTTTAATTGTTTATAACTTTTGCAATTTTTTATGTGCTAATCACGTTTTTAGAGCATTTTTCTAGACGTCATTCCGAATCCAACGAACATTGCAACGAGATCAATGTGTGATAACCTGATAACACATAATTTTAAGAGCAGTAGGTACGTATCTCTATTTTCGACTATTTTCAACCTGTCGACTAGACTAGTCGGCTTTTCCTAAGACTAAAATCTTTAATTAAAGCACAATAATCTAACGAATGAGCTACGTCATTTTCGATTGAAAGAATAGCAATGACTGAAAGCCGATCTTGTGTCATCGAATTCCTCAAATATGTTTTAATAATTTTAATAAAAAATACAGTTAAAAATCTATATTATTTTTAATTTGCTTGGGTTGTTGCGCGAGGCCCCTGAAAGCGCGAGGCCCCGGGCGATTGCCCCGTTCGCCACCCCCTAAGGCCGCCACTGAAGATGATTTTCTTATAGAATTTTTCTTAATTCGAAAGAGTTGTGAAAACAAAGATTTTTTTTAAATCAACAGATTCAACTTAAACAAGGGTGCTATTTCCTTTCCATATAATTAATTGTTCAAAATTCTTATTTTTTTTTTTTATTAATTTTTTCTAACCCTACAACGCTCGCGTGATCAAAACACTGCACTCATTTGTTGTGTAGGCGTGTTCGGCCACCGATGCGTATCTCTAGAATAGGTGGAATTGGTGGGCGGAATAATATTACAAGTCGTTATACAGTGACAGCCAAGCTGAAATTAATGACCGCGCCGCCCAGTTGGAATTAAAAAAATAAACAATGTGTGGCCAGTGAGTTAGGAACTGTTTAAGGTCTGCGTGGTGGTGGCGAATCTTGCTACCATTTTTTTTATTACGATTTAAAAAAAAATCTGTGTATCTTATATGTATATGTAATGATGGAGAAATATTTCTCTCCGTAAGAACCATCCTCGACTTCAAGGAATATTATAAAAAGAGAATTAGCGAAATCGGTGCAGGCGCTCACGAGATTTGCACTTGGCAACACATTCAGCGATTCATTTTTAGGGTTCCGTACCCAAAGGGTAAAAACGGGACCCTATTACTAAGACTTCGCTGTCCGTCCGTCCGTCCGTCCGTCCGTCCGTGTGTCTGTCACCAGGCTGTATCTCAAGAACGGCTATAGCTAGAGAGTTGAAATTTTCACAAATTATGTATTTCTGTTGCCGCTATAACAAATACTAAAAACAAAATAAAATAAATATTTAAGGGGGGCTCCCATACAACAAACGCGATTTTCTTGCCTTTTTTTGCTCGATATCAATAATGGCAACAGGTAGGCACTTGAAATATTCACAAAATACTCAGTTTTATTTTTACTTTAATAATAAATAATAAAATTAAAATAAAATTAATATTTAAGGGGGGCTCCCATACAAAAAAACGTCATTTTTGCCTATTTTTGCTCTCATACAACAAAAGTGATTTTTTTAGCCGCTTTTTGCCCGATATTAAAATCAATGTACCTAGTCAATGGTACGGAACCCTTCGTGCGCGAGTCCGACTCGCACTTGGCCGATTTTTATTTATACAGAAGATGTATACAGTAAAGTAGGTACATACTTTTACTGTTAAAGACCGACAAAGAGATATATACGGACCCACATGCAGCATTCAAAATAAACAATTATATACTTTTTTTACCTACATCATTTTAATTACGATTCAGCACCTCTACGTAGAAGTCGTAGTCGTATCGTCCATAGCAGTGGCTTTGTAAGATTCATACAATAAAATCAAAGTATGCAGTAACCGAATTGATACAAATATTTGAAGAACAAAAGCATATGTGAATTAATTTTATTTATTAACTTCGTTGATAATATTTGAATAAGTATACCTAAAATAACTACTAATTTTATAAGTACCTATACCTATAATTATTTTAAGAACTTACTTTCGATAATAAAGCATATCTTTTGTTATAAATTCAGTTTTCTTTTATTATTTTGAATCCTTGCGGACCCTAACCCTTGGGTTTTACGAGTAAAAATATGAAAAAAGTATATTTCAACTTACAACGTTTTTTTAGAAACCTAACATGCCGTACTACAGACTGCCTACCATACTATATGCCATACTATGTCAGTATAACTGCCTATACATAGTTTTCGATTGTAAGTCTTTTTTGTTGTTCTTTTCCGTTGCTACCTTAAGTTCTTTGTAAGTTTATTTAAAGTTATGTTACTGTAAACAGTGTAAATATGTGTCTCAGAAAAGGTTTATTTTATTTCATTCCATTTATTTAAAACACTTCGAAAGCATATATTGCATGTAAATTTTTCAATTATAAAATTATTGCAAAAGGTAAACCACCTGAGTAATAAACTCAAAAGAAATGTAAGAAAAAATGGATTTGAGTTTTTTTATAGAAAAAAATATAGAGTTAGAGCAACTCTAGCGACTCCATTCCGTCTTTCAAAAGAAAAAAAAAATCCGCGTCTTATTTCTTATATCTTAAAATCTATGTTGGAATATAATATTTATTAGCGGACGTAAGGCGGAACTCGCCGGCTGGGGGCGGTTGTATTATTTATAGCGACCTCTCACCGCTACCAACAACGCCTCTACTTTCTTTTCCATTACGGTTTTCATGTACTTTTGAAAAAAAAACGCTGCATGTTGTTTAATATATTTTTAGTTATAACGTACATATAGAGTAGAATAACTAGTTTTTTTTTAATAAATAATTATTATCCGTAACCTATAACAAGCAAAATGTAGATCTTGAAAGTTTACTGCAAAAAAAAATTGGCTATGAAATATCTGCTCTATCTTGAACTAAAACCTGATATGGTTGACTCATCTATACTAATATAATAAAGCTGAAGAGTTTGTTTGTTTGATTGTTTGTTTGTTTGTTTGTTTGTTTGTTTGTTTGTTTGTTTGAACGCGCTAATCTCAGGATCTACTGGTCCGATTTGATAAATTCTTTCAGTGTTATATAGCCCATTTATCGAGGAAGGCTATAGGCTATGTATCATCACGCTAAGACCAATAGGAGCGGAGTCCACGCCGACGAAGTCGCGCGCAGAAGCTAGTATTATATAATACTCATTTCACTCACTGTTTACTGAACCACTACACACAAGTATAGTATTATTCTCTAATCAATGAAACTAATTATTTATCTAAGAATGTGTTGGTGCATTGGTCACAGAGAGATGCCTAGCAGTCAGGGATACAATCCTCTCCCAAGACAAATCATCATGTAAGCGTTACAAATACTTAGAAGTCGTAGTCTATTGATAACACAAGTATCAAAACTCATAAGGCAAGAATCCAAAATAGGCGCTGGTGAAACCGCGACTGACTAGTAGGTTTCAGCAGGAATTACATGCATTCCCGAAAATCCAGTGCAGCCTGACTTGGGAAGTATGTCAACCTTATCATACAATAACAACTGAAACTATAATAAATAAATAATATTTTTAAAATAAATATTAAATTATTAGGTGAAATTTTAATTTAATTAAATTTTATTTATAAATTATGATTTAATAAATTTTAATATAAACAACCAAATAATACTGAGGGGATGGAGTTGTGGAGTTGAGAAGGAGGAGGGGTGCGTTATGTTTATAGCAAGGGTTTATTGGGCAAAGGCTTTGTAAGGCTTCTGATTTTGCAGACGTCCATAGGCTATTGTCACCGGTTATCATCGTTTAACTGAGGTAGGGCACAGCAGGAAATTTCCTGCTCAAAATATAGAGCAGCCCGTCTGGGGTAGTACCTCGACCTTACAAAAGACCACAGCTAAATAATACTGTTTTCAAGCAGTATTGTGTTCCTGTTGGTGAGTAAGGTGACCAGAGCTCCTGGGGGGATTGGGGATAGGGTCGGCAACGTGCTTGCGATGCTTCTGGTGTTGCAGGGCTCTATAGGCTACGGTCTTACCATCAGGTGAGCCGTACGCTTGTTTGCCAACCTAGTTACATAAAAAAGGCGGATCATAAGCTTAATAAAAAAAATAATTGCGTGCGTACAAAGTACACATGTCAGAAGTGAAACTTCTTTGGCAAACTTATTTAAAAAAACTAATTAAAAAAAGCTAGTTGAAAACAAAACAAAAAGCCAACGTCGCAGTGTTTCCAGGTGAACACCCATCTAAGTATTGACCGTCATGACGCTGCTGCGTTACCTGTCGCTTAAATTTTACCCCTCCTGTGCCTAAGAAGTTTCACTTCAAAAATCGTATTTACTTTTAACATTAACTAAAATATCTAAAGAATCGTAGGTACCCATATTATATATGCATGACTGTGAAATTTATACAATACTAGTTCACAGCTATACGAAGAACAATTTAACCGCAGGCGTCGTTCGTTTGTCGGTAGTTGTAATGAGGCATGTCAGCTTGGATACTGCGCGGAAACTATTTTGTATATTATAGAACTAGAAATAGTTTACACTTTACAGTGACTATTATAGGGAGAACAAAGTTTCCAGTTCAATAGAAAATAAAGCTTTAAATAATTGTGTTTAAGCCAACATAAATGCAACTTACAGTGCCATATGTAGACAAAATTTAGCCCACAAAATAAGTATAGTTTCTGATTATGTTAGTAAAACAATACCTATAATAAATAGATGACTTCGCTCTCGATCGTTAAGATTAAAAATTAATAAATCATTAAGTTATTAACACTCAATTCCTAACGCTAACACAAGTCTTTAATACATTTTAATGCAATTTTAAATTTTAATTGTGAAGCGGCTGAAAAAGCTAAAGCAGGCAAATACAGGGGTCTAGGCTCCGAATATGATTTTGTCCCATTCGGTGTCGAGACCCTTGGTCCGTGGGGTCCTAGCGCCTTAAGGCTTTTTAAGGAAATAGCTAAAAGGTTAGTCGACATCACAGGAGACTGAAGAGCTGGCAGCTACCTCGGACAAAGAATTAGTCTAGCTATCCAAAGGAGGAACGCTGCCAGTATCTTCGGAACCTTGCCTAAAGGGACTCCTTTTAATAATATATTTTAGTTATTATATTATATTTTTTAAGGCTTTTAGTTTTAGTTTCATTTTTTTTAGTATAATATTTTTATAATTAGTTGTAATTCAATTTAATGGTTATTTACTATAATAATAATAGATATATGTTTATTTAATATTTTAAATTAAAATCACATTTCGCAGTTTTTCTGAGAATACGTTCAAATTGCTCATTTTGTTGGAGCTCGTGAATGGAGAATTCGATTAATCGTTCAGAAACAGAGATCGCGGTCGCCCCTCGATCAGGTGAAATGTGACCTGTCAGACGCAACGCCACCGCAGCGCTGAGGGCTGGGGAATTGATATATCAGATATTATATATTAATAAAATATTGTACAGTAAACAATTTCACTCGAACATGAGTTGAACAGGCCCGTTGGCAATACTGGCTACGACTGCGTTCTATTTTAGAATTGGAAGATTTTAAATTTCGAATTTTGCCTAGAGGCTGCATATAATATTTATAGACAATATGTATATTGTATATGTTATGTTTATTGAGGTAGGAAAGATCAGGAAATATCTTGCTCCAAATTTGGGGCAACTCGACTGGGCAAATACCCTTACAGAAAATCACAGATAAATAATGCACAAGTAGTGTTGTATTCCTGTGAATAGCCAGAGCTCCGAGGTAAGGTAAGGGATTAGGGTCAGCATCACGCTCTCGGTGCTATCTCCGATGTCCTGTTAAGTTGGCTACCTTTTTTAGAAATAAATGGCTGTTTGTCTGTTTAATAAATGTCCTAAAAAAACACATGGTAATAAGTAATTCGTACTCATTACCTACACAAAAATGTAGCCTTTCTGATCGGTGAATTCATGATAGCCGAGCATTTGTTAAAAGAAACATATTTTATAAAATGAAAAGCGTTAGTAAAATTTAGAAAAATATCACAAAATGTAAAAATTAATTTAAATGACACGAAGTTTTTAGAAATTATTCTGTTAGTTAAATGAAATTCAAAAGGTTTTTTTTTTGATACTTCAATTTTGTAATTGCAAGTCTCCATAAAAAATTTAAGATTTGCAATTATTATCTTTTTTTATGTAGGTATATATAGTTGCAGGTTTTTTATTGGGGTAGAGCATAGCAGGATACATCCTTCTCAAAACCTGGAACAGCCTGTCTAGGGAAGTACCGCAAGCTTGCAGGAGATCACAGCTATATAACACTCCACTAAAGTTGTGTTGTGCCTCTGAAAATTTAAACTATAATTTCACATGTAACTATTTAAGCTGAATATGTGCAGACAATTTACAGGAGAACAAGTCGTTATTTTATATAATAATAATAAAGTAACAAATAATCGGATTATACTAAATTAACGACATCCCACTCAAAAGCCAGGGAATAAAAAATATGACATGCTAGCTAAAAATTGTAACTAAGGTAGGGCACAGCAAGAAATTTCCTGCTCCAAATATGGAGCAGCCCGACTGGGGAAGTGCTTCGACCTTACAGACGATCATAGTTAAATAATACTGCTTTTAAGCAGTGTTATCAGTTATGTCCCTATGGTGAGTAAGGTGGCCAGAGCTCCTGGGGAGGGTCGGGAGCAGGTTCGGCAAGGCGTTTCCCTTGCTTCAGGTGTTACAGACGTCTATAGGCAACAGTAACCACTTACCATCAGGGGGCCCGTACGCCTGTTTGCCGACCTATTCATATAAAAAAGGAATACGCTTTCCTTTACAGATCTTCTGACAACCGTTTATCAATAGGTACATATTATAAAACAAAGTCTCTTCCCGCTGTCTGTCTATCCCTATGTATGCTTAGATCTTTAAAACTACGCAACGGATTTTGATGCGGTTTTGTTTAACAGATGAAGTGATTCACGAGGAAGGTTTATATGTATAATACATGCATAATATAGTAAAGGAACACTGATAGGCTTAGCAACCGTGCGAAGCCGGGGCGGGTCGCTAGTAAGAAAATAAAATAAAGAGGAAACGAGTTTTAGCTTGTTCGAAAAGCTCACCTGTGTGTGTGAAGGGTGAGGGGTGTGAGTGAAATAAGGGATGAAAATTTGTGAGAGATTTCTGTCACTTTCGAAGAAAAATTTACAATGTAATAATGAGGAATGTGAAATTTGTATACTTTTATTTGAAACTAGCTTTTAGCGCGACAATATACTCAAACAATATCGAATTGAGTATCTTTATTTTTCTCTTATAATTTTTATTTAATAATGAGATGTTACTAATTTAGGATATTAACAATTTAATACCATTACAATCTCTTTATATATAAAAATGAATCGCTGAATGTGTTGCTAAGCGCAAATCTCGAGAGCGGCTGAACCGATTTTGCTAATTCTTTTTTTATAATATTCCTTGAAGTACGATGATGGTTGTTACGGAGAGAAAAATTTAAAGAAATCCCTGAAAAAGTCTAAAAACAACACTTTTCTATATTCCCATACAAAATATTCGAAATAATAATTAAAAGTAAATTTGAACTTTAATACCATAACATAAGGTTTTAGTGTTAGTGGAGGGGTTCCGAGAAGGATAAGTATTAAAAAAAGTAAAAAATTAAAGAATCGACTGTTAAGCGGTACGAAGTTCGCCGGGTCAGCTAGTAATTAATATAAAAAATATATTATTTTATTGATATGGAAGCACAAATATAATTACCGCCTGGAATGGAGCTTCCACTGGATTATCTAGAGCTAGTCACTTTCGGTGACATATACATCAAAAAGAAAAAATATATATTTAGATTCATACACATCAAGCAACGACAAAATAACTGAAGATTAATTTACCTAATTCATTTTTACTTTTGTAATATTTTGTGAAAGTTGTCACGCTTTGTTCACGCGTTTGTCAGTTTTAACGACAGGACAACGTCTGCCGGATCAGTTATTTGTATGAAAATTAAATGATATTTTAATACATAATATTCTAAGAAATATTATTTCGCAGTCAGCCCTGTGAAGTGTCAAGAAGAGGAACCACGCGCAATGAGATGACATCGATCAAGAGCCCTCACGAAACGGATATCACAACCCTACTGCACAGTATTTTATGTATTTTATATGTATATACAACATAGATGAACTTATTGTAGTTATGTATTAAACTAGACGCGCTTTCTGAATACACCTTTACCTTTTGTTTTAAAACTTTTTAATACATCATTTTATTTATTAATCTCATTTTGTATAACACCTAGCAGTGCTAAAAGCACATCAATGTTGACTTTATACAAAACTAGCTTTCACCCGTGGCTTCGCTCGCATTGATTTTTTGTTATTGAAATGAAACAACGTTTTGGATTTTATCGCGATTTATTAAGTTTTTTAAATTCCAAAAACATTAGAAAACAGTATTAGAAAACAATATGAGTTTGGCTAATTTTGGTTTCGAAATGTGTGTAGTAGTCCAAGGAAAGTTTAAATCGTGAGAAAAAATTATGAAAATTAAAGGAAAGCAACAACTTTATTTTTATAAAATCTGTTCGTCCCTGTCAAATGTCAACGCACCCTGCGTTCAGAAATTTTAAATTAACATGTATAATATATACATATGTATGACTTTTTCGTCGAGAATTTTTAACGTATTTGTTTTTTTTTTTTTTTTGTTAATCATTAAACCATGTTACATTACTTAATTCTAAGGTGGTACAAAGTTCGCCGCGTCAGTTAGACTTCAACAAATTATCTATTTATATATTTTATAGTGTTAATGAATTGTGTATATCACCCACTTTTCTGTTTACGGTCACTAACCTAGTTGTATTAATCGTAGTCTATGTATTTTTAGTAGTCTTTTTCTCATTGAAAACTTTCTACAGAACTAAAATTTGATCTGATTACAATTCAGATCAGATTCAGACGCTGTGTCTCACAACAACAAAAATGGCTTTATTGTATACTACATGACGACGTAAAATGTATAGGTATTATATGCATTATCATAGGCCTTTACGTCTATTACAGACGATTCAATCAGTGCCTGAAAAGCATTTTTTCTGATGGCTGTACAAGCCGATACGGGAGCGGCAGACTCTACCACACACCGAACAGGGAAAAGATGCGCTAGTGTCACAATTGTCGCTGTTTTGATGTTTTTTAATTCTCCTGTTCGATAAGAGTCCAAACCAGGCTTCATCATGGTGTTTTTGACCATCCTTCACGCTCTTACGCCATTGGTCTCTGTTCTCGGCTAATTTTTCCCCCTTTCTTTTCCTTTTCTTATATGCATTATACCTACATACCTATTATAAATATCACTGAAGAAATACATGTCTGAGGCTAAGATATACTCCGGAATAATTTTTAGTTTTAACCCATCTGGGCAAACTCTGGTCAAAATTTACAACCTATTTTTAACAATTTTTAAAATTTGATATTGTTAAATAGATAGATAGAATAGATAGATAGATAGAATATACTTTATTGCACACCACTCAGAAAGATATACAAAAAAACAGATATTTACACAAAAAAATGGCTTTATTGTATACTACAAAACTATATTATATTACAGCATATATATTATATTACAGCATTATATTGTTATTACAGCTACAAACTAATTTCAGCAATTTATAGAATCTATCATTTTTGAATCACCAATTTACAAATGGAAAAAGTACGTAAATTCTAAAGAATATATAATATAATAATTCGATAAGCTATTCGATAATATAAAGTAAATTAGAAAATGTATTAAAATTTATTTGTTTATTATTAGACCACTAACGAAATGCATGTTTCCGAACATAGAAAATAAATCACGTACTTCAATAATAGTCCATTGAAAAGTTACATTTGGGGTTGCGTTTGTCAGAGGACGCAATTTTATTTTTTAGATATGAAGGGGGGGCTAGTCTAATGTTAAATCCAAGTTTGTGGGTTTGTAGTCCTTGTGCAACGGCCGCCATCTTGGAAAAAGAGGTTCAAATGGTTTTTATGGTTTATCTGCCAAACTATAAGTCTCACAAAAAAATTATTTGACATTTTTTGTTGCAAATAAAATTATCTTTAAGTTATGTTCAGTAACTTTTAGTCGTAGAATCATAAATAAAAAAGTTATAAGTGAAAAACCATAAAAATTTAAGAGAAAAAAATCTATTTGTCGATAAAACTTTTTTTCTAATCATTTTACAAAAAATTAATATCAGACCATTTTTATAGATAATATTTTAAGGAACAATTTTTATCAGAAACATTTTTAAGTTTATTTATTATTGAACGTTTTACAGCGCTGCGAAACGAATACTATTCTTCAAGTATTTGTAACTATACATGAATACTTGTATATATTTAGCCATAATTTTTAATCACCTTGTTATTTTTTTATGATGATCTTTTTAATTATGGATAGTAAAATATTGTTAATATATAAATAATTCTTGATTTGACACTCTAGCTACGAGGTGGAGTCTGGAGGCGCGTTTTTTTACGCGCGTGGTTTTCTAAATCACAACTACACTGTCCTCGGTCTTTTTGATGGACCAAGTTGCGGCTCAACGGCTGGTTGGCTTACTATATTAAATACTTGAAGGGGAACCGGAGGAAGGAAGGAAGGAAGGTTAGCAAGAAGTGTGAAGTGGTTTTATGTACGGAGACCTTATTGCGTATAACTTGCTGTTTCTCCGTGCTTTTTCAGGATGTGACACAATTTCAGGTGCTTACAATATGGGTGAACTCAAATTTCTGAAAACCCTGGAGAAACATCTAGAGTTAGCAAGTGGAACGGCGTTGTTCCTCGACAAGAGAGTTGACCTTGCACTGCTCACTATCATTGGTGAACGTTTTTTTATCATTATTTATGGGGAGACTTGCAGCAAAATAATGGAGCTCTCGCAATTAATTGAAGAAAATGATTTACACACATTTTGACATGTAAGTCACTTTCTGATTCGGTTCTCCCTCAAGTATTTAATATAGAAAGCCAACCAGCCACTCGCCGCAAGATCGAGGACAGTAGTTGTGATTTAAAAAATCACCGTGGATTATGCCTACTGCTGATACCACGTAAAAAAAAAAACGCGCCTCCATACTCTACCTCGTAGGTAGAGTGTCAAATCAAGAATTATTTATATATTAACAATATTTTACTACCAATAATTAAAAAGATCATCATAAAAAAATAACAAGGTGATTAAAAATTAGGGCAAATCATGAATATTTATATTTATATTCACGTATTGTTATGAATACTGAAGAATAGTATTCGTTTCGCAGCGCTGTAAAACCTTAAATAATAAATAAATTTAAAAATGTTTTTAATAAAAATTGTTCCTTAAAATACCGTCTATAAAAATGGTCTGATATTATTATTTTGTAAAATGATTTAAAAAAAGTTTTATCGACAAATAGATTTTTTGCTCTCAAATTTATATGGATTTTCGCTTATAACTTTTTTATTTACGATTCTATGACTAAAAATTACTGAACAAAAGTTGTAGATAATTTTATTTGCAACAAAAAATGTTAAATAATTTTTTTTGTGAGACTTATAGTTTTGGCAGATAAACCATCAAAACCATTTGAACCTCTTATTTCAAGATGGCGGCCGTTGCACAAGGACTACAAACCCACAAACTTGGATTTAACATTAGACTAACCCCCCCTTCATATCTAAAAAATAAAATTGCGTCCTCTGACAAACGCAAGGTAAGCCCAAAAAAATGTAACATTTCAATGGACTATAAACAACAGAATAAAATAATAAACAGAAAAGAATAAACCTTAAAAAATACACTGGAAGCTGTGACATTAAAACTTTATTCACTCTATGAATTATAAACTAAATAGCTATAAACGTACTTATGTATTTAACTAAAAAATTAAGATCATAATACAGGTTAGTTGAACTATGATTATTATTGAGTAAGTTAAGTTAAGAACAACTACACAACATTCGTAGTCACATTGACGTATACGTTCACTGTAACACTCCCACGTCGTTTTATAGCCTACTTCACAAATACAAAAACAAAAAGCTCGTTCAAATTAACATAAAACACAAACTTCTACTCTATAATAAAGAGATGGACAACTCGATTTTCTATGCTTCAAGAATCGTCATGAATCCGAAAGACAAATTAAAATAAATTTACTACTTTCGTTCTTGGAATCGAGAAAAGTGAACTTGTACACTGAATTGATACCACTTTCCCCACTTTTCCTTTCGCTGTCCGAATAAGTTAGGAAAACATTTTCGCCTACGTCGCCGTACCCTCGTATAATCCTGTACCTGCAGAGATATACCGTGCTTACCCCGAGCAGCCACTATCATCCATACCTACTACGTACTTAGTTATAAAAAAACTTAATAAGTTATTTCTTCTACAACGGAAATCATATCTTATTTTCATGGCATTAGAATACACAATAGTTTGTAATAGTCTGGCAGTTACGATATTTTATTCTTAGTAGCTCATCCCCCCTCCAAGCGGTACTCGCGCCCTGCCTCATGCATTTAAATTGCTTCATTACAGAACTAGACGCTGGAGTGTAGGGTTGTCTACAGGGAAATAGTATTTACGATGTATTTTTAAACATTTGTTTTATTTAGAAAAAAAAATGTCGTTTTGTAAATTAATTGTAGAGTACATTTTTTTTTAATATATTAAGTATCAAAAAATCTATTGTATTTTAAGATATGGTATCTATATACTCTCTCTCTCTCTCTATCAAATCTCATTAGAGCTTTACTATTTATACTGTTTTGCTAATAATAAACAAATAAAATAAGTACCTATGTATTTTATTCTTAATTTATTTATTTTATGGAAACAAATAGTACCTAGTAAACTTAATACATTATTTAAAAAATCCTTTCCCAAAACAGTGTCATATGCATAAGTAATATAAAAGAATAGACTACAATAACATAAAGCATAGTGTAAATATACTATTAAGGGTATAAAAATCGCTTTATCAATCTTACCGCGCGGCCGACCGTCACGCGACATGCAACACACAGACGAAAAAGTTTTTTCGACGATGTAATAAAAGTTTCACTTTAAAATAAAATAATAACCCAAGCATTTTAATTAAAAACTCCATCCTCATTTTCATCAACCAAGTCAACACTATCAACGGTTATGATTATAAAAATGACGAATAATTTATTTTACACCGTCACCCCTGTCGGATGAGGGCGGCTGCTATCTGGGATCATTAGTACCCGAGTGGCCAGAGAGTGGCGGACGAAAATTTTGCATGCTACCGATTGTCGAGCTAAGTAACTCGACTAATGACTTTGCTAACTCGACGAATTCGAAATTATTTTTGAAATTGGCGATAATGTGACGAACTTATTAGGTACCTTAATTATTTTTTTTAAATTAAATCTTTAATGTGACGAACTTATTAGGTACCTCAATTTTTTTTAAATTAAATCTTTAATGTGACGAACTTATTAGGTACCTTAATTTTTTTTAATTAAATCTTTAATGTGACGAACTTATTAGGTACCTTAATTATTTTTTTAAATTAAATCTTTAATGTGACGAACTTATTAGGTACCTTAATTTTTTTTTAAATTAAATCTTTAATGTGACGAACTTATTAGGTACCTTAATTTCTTTTTAAATAAATCTTGTAATGACATAACATAACACAAAAAAATAATTTTCCAATATGGTGTAGTCGTTCGATAGCTATATGCGTACATTTATTTAGATGATAATTTTTTGCTAAAAGAAGATATGTAAGAAACATTTATACAAGAATACAGATAAGAAAGTCAAGTTTTATTGGTTTTTTATTTAAAAAAATATCAATAAATTTATTGTATATACTTTATTGAACTAAAAAAATACATGTAGAAACAACATAATAATAAAGTTTATGGCAAAGGTGGACTTATCTCTGAAGAGCTTTAACTTTATTTCGGCAAGGTCGTCAAGCTTCTGATGCCAGTTGTTGTAAACGCCTGATAATGATCTTCAATATAATCAAACTGTGGCTGTTAAACGGTAGGTATAACGCTTGATATAAATTTTAATAATTAATCAAATTTACAGTAAAATAACAAGCGTATTTTATACTCATAATATAAATGAGAAATTTAAGTAAATTCCTCCTTAGGTAAATTTCTCCCATCTAACACTAAAATTCAAGGACTGCACAAACACCCAGACCACGGCAAATATATGTCACCTAACACTAAAATTCAAGGACTGCAACACCCACCAAGGACACAAACACCCAGACCACGGAAAACATCTGTATGGACAATAAAAATGTTTGTCATGTGCGGGATTCGAACCCGCAAAAACATTTGGAAGGAAACTGAAAAGTAAGAATTTAATAGGTGTATTGAAACAAACCCAATTGGTATAAATAAATGTAAAATATAAAGAAACATCAATTCGAAATAATTTTTTCTTCTCTAAAGATATTTTTACACTTTACCGACGGTTTGCGGGTTCGATTCCCGCTCGAGATGGATAATTATTATTTTGTATTTGTACAAATATTTCTTTCCGGTTTGGATGTCTCTCCTTGTGAGTCTTCCCACCACGCCTCGGAGAGCACGTTAAGCCCATCGATCCCAGTTGTTATCATAAATACCTTATAGCGATTGTTACTCATAGTAGGGAGCTTAACCGCCAACCCGTAGTATAGCAGCGTGGTCAACCACGCTTTAAAGACTGATAAGATTAAGCTCAAATCCTTCTCCTACATGGAGAAAGAAGCCTTAACCCAACAGTGGGAAGTTACAGGTTGAATTCGAATGCGGGTTTTTACAATAAAACAGTGCTTAGGGTAATCAGCCCGTTCCCGTACAATTTAAAATAAACAATAAAACTAAAGCAAATACAAACAGTTACCTAAACAAATTGATTCAACAAATATCAGTCTAATTATATATAAATAATTAGAAATTTATAATATTTCAGCTAATTTTTACTATGCGTTATACATCTGCTTAATAAAAAAAAAATTTAACTCAATTTTATACGATTTTGATTTTTATACTAAGCACTATACCCTATTCATCGGTACTATCCGATTCTGAATGACATTTTTTTAAACCAATTAAATTATACAACAACAATTCTATTTGAACGTGCAGATGTGGCCATTTAATTCGTCGAAACGTCAACAATTTGCCTATTTACCGCCAATCCGCGCCCAGTATTGCCACAATGAAAAAATTCACGTATCAATGATCAACTTACATTATATCCTATCAGCAAAGGTGTCACATTACGAACCTCCTTTGTGATCAACATAGATATGTTTACAAACAAAATAGGGGCTTGTCATAATCTGTTTTTCGATGCGCCTTTTCTACTTTTCGGTCTGGCAACTTTAGTCCGGTATATTTTTTTAGCGGCTTAGCAAAAGGTATAGATATCGACGCCTCTTTGTTGGTTTATCCATGTATTCAGTAAAAGGTGTTTCACGGGAAAAGGATATAAATCCGAAGTGCGAATAATATGATAGTTTGTGTGGTCTTTTCAAATTTTGACATTGACATTTACGAAAGGGCCGTCAAAAGGCTTCTAGACAATTTTACTTTCAATGGCGGTTTTTGTAGTATTTGTACCTGGTACACCTTTCTTTTCCTGGTTCGCAGAAACCGCAAATGCTTAAGAAAGTGAATTTGATATTGTGGTTACTTTTACGATCGGTTGCGGATGAAAATTTGGTCGATATCTCAATAAAACTTAGTAATAATAACACTGATACATATACCTACAGTTCCTACCCATTGTAGCCTATTTTTAAGGAAGGTAACTTAATACTTACGTCGTCGTAAAGTAAACACTGATTGATATAGCAACAATTTTTTTTAAATAAATGCCTACACCTAGTTTCAGGGTGGAAATCGAATCCATAACCCTGGAACGTTAAATAGTCAATCAGCTAGTTAGCCGCATTTCCGTAGTACCTACGAGTACCTATCTACTTTTAAAACTTCAATCACTATTGCACTCATTATCCGTAGATACTAATATATAAATTAACTGACCCTAAGCTATATTATTTACGCTTCAGCCTGTAATATACCACTCACTGTTGGGCATAGGCCTCTTTCCCCATGTAAGAGAAGGATCAGAGCTTAATCTACCCCGCTGCTCCAATGCGGGTTGACGGATATATTCCCTACTATAAGTAACGATCGCTAATTCGCTATCAGGTGTACACGATAACAACAGGGACCGATTGCTTAACGTGCTCTCCGAGGCACGGTGGGGAGACCCACAAGGACTGCCAAACACCCAGACCACCGCAAACATCTGTATGGCCAATACAAATGTTTGTCATGTGCGGGGATCGAACCTGCAACGGCCAGCGCAACAGTCACAAACCAGTGCTGTAATCGTTGCGCCAAAGTGGCGTCTAAAACACTGATACATAATTATATCTATATTATTTTTACGTATATTATTTATTTCTACATTATTCTATAAATATTTATATAGGAATCGCATTTTAATTCTTTTAACTTTATTACATTGTAAATGCCATTTTTTATACTCTTTGAAGCCGTCAACGTGTCATTCTTATTTATTTTAAGAGTACAGCAAATTAAAAAAAGACACTTTTTACACCTAAGAAACAGATAGATACCATACAAAACACAAACCTTTATCCAACAATTACATTATAACGCGAAACCTCAAGCGTCAAATGCCGAACTTTTTTTGCAAGATTAATTTAACGTCAAACAACAAACGGCATTTCCTTATGTCTATAAATTTAAGAGTCATTTTCGTCGGGCATTTGTTTATGAGAAAGCATTTCGTATATGGTTGATCATATACGCGGCGAAGCGTGAACGCTTGCGCGGGACACAAGGGGTCCGTCGGTATATTTTTTCCTTAATCCAACCCAGGATTATGTTAAAGCCGTTTTGAGTGGCAGCCGCCGTCAGAGCCACGTCTGGTGAGATTTCGGAGGTGCAGTGTGCATGCCCTGAGGCTTGCTATTTTTTTGTTTATAGTATGACTAGCTATATGTCGCAACTTTGTTCGCATAAATCTATGTAATATATTGTCAAATTATTCGATAATCTGATATATAAAATTCTCTTTGTTACAATGCTAGTTACAATACTCCTCCGAAACGGCCGAACGATTTTTATTAATTTTTGTGTGCATATCGGGTAGATCTGAGAATCGGCCAACATTTATTTTTCAACGCCTAAGTTATAAGGGGGGAAAAGGGGTTAAGAGAGTTAATAACATATATGGCAAACATATGGCAAAACAACGTTTGTGGGGTAAGCTAGTATTTATATATAAATGAATTTTTGCCCTTTGTGCATCATTTTTTACACTACTACTTACTTTAGATACTTTTTTCACTTTCATTTGTCATACTGATGGTAAACATAATTATGTATCATGTACCTACTCTTTATATTATTCTTGATAAAGGAAAAAACGAAAATTATAATAAACATTTTAATTTCATTTTTAATTTGATTTCGTTTAATTTCTTACTGAGGTATAGGTAAAGTTTATATTACGGTACTAAATACGGTACTAGTGATGACCTTGAGGAGGTGTGGAGGGCATTCGTCGTGGGCCACACGTTCTCACGCGCTACCCGTGTTGCTTTATGCTGACGAGGATTAAATGTGACAGGACTTGAGGGTTGACACATCGAGATTATAATACATTTTTACTTACGATTCGATCGTTGTAGATAAATTTTATAATCTCATCTACTTAATAGCATTACGATTAAAAAGTATTGTAGATATCGTTAGCAATTACCATTGATATAATAAATACAAATATGCTTTATTGTACACCAAAACATATATTTTTATTTATTTTATTTTATTATGATAGCTTACAGCTTATTATAACTATAACTAATACAGAATAATAATTTTAAAAAAAGCTAATAACAAGCTACCACATACGAGTAGAGAAGGACCAAATGAGTACGAAGGGCTGTTTTATTGCTAAAAAAAACGATTTCTTTAAGACGAACTTCGGCAAAGGATTCGTAGAGAGAGCAGAAAGATGGTGACCAATGATAAAAGACTAGACTATTTGACGTTGAGTCTTCTCAACGGGAAATAGACTTCTGTGACAACAACGCGTTGTATACAATATTATAAAAGAAGCAGGCAAAAAAAAAAACAAATAAATGTAAGTCCATTCTTTAGTTGTCTAGCATAATATCCCAGTTTTTTTGTAATTACTGTCAGTTAGATACAAGTTGTTTCGGCAATTTCTGTCACATGACGATAATATTGAGAATCCTAACTTAATTAAATAGAGACATTTTGAATTGTGTTAATTTCATTGTTAGTCCTTAATCTACAACAACACAGATAAAATATTATTTAATTTTTTATAATTATTGTATCTGTTGTAATGTCTTGATAGCCCTAATCGAGCTGTCAGATCGGAAAGACATTGACAATTCATTCAGACTACTTGCGCGCGCGCCTTAATCCCAATGACACACGATATGATTCATAGATTCAATAGAAATAGTAAATTTTACTATTTTAATATTAATTTAATAGGTTTACGATTAAGTTCTTGATCGTTTACATTTGTAATATAATAAAGCCTTTTAATGACATTTTATATTAACTACCTACGTATCTTTAAAAAAATTAAGGCAATCAAATAAAAATAAATGCAAACATTAAACTTTGCGTACTTAATCGTTTTATAGGTACTGTTACTTTCCGTAATAATATTGTGGTTATAAATTTTAATTTCCTTGTCTAGTGAACTCACCTATAAGTTATCCAGTTTTAAGCTGCAAGTATTCACCTAGCCAAATCTGAAATAAGTTAGATTAGGAATTTCCTTAAAAATTAATCCAATCGCTATCATACCTCCACTGTCATTAACGTGATCACAGTACCTACCTGCTGGCTGTAGCGCTAGTGGTCGCAATTTTGAACCCATATTTGACAAAAGTTTGTATAGGCTATAATTATAGATTATTGTTGGGTTCTGTTCGCTTGTGTTTATAACTGTTTCTGAATCCCCGACACAGCGATCACGATCACACGATTCAGCCTGTAATAACCCACTGTTGGGCATAGGCCTCTTCTCCATGTAGGAGAAGGATCGGAGCTTAATCCACCACGCTGCTCCAATGTGGGTTGGCGGATATATTCCCTACTATGAGTAACGATCGCTATCAGGTTTATATGATAACAACCGGGACCAACGGCTTAACGTGCTCTCCGAGGCACGGTGGGGAGACCCACAAGGACTACACAAACACCCAGACCACGGCAAACATCTGTATGGCCACTACAAATACTGTTGTGTGCGGGAATCGAACCCGCAACCGCCCGCGCAACAGCCAATCGCAATCCAGCGCTGTAACCGCTGCGCCAACGCGGCGTCGCTGCGCCAACGCGGCGTCAACCCGACACAGCGTTCAACTACATTCTCATAACTTTTGAGCATGAAGTATTTATTATTTATTTATTTTTAATTTGAATATTTTAGTAGTGATGAATTTTCGCAGATTCTTTCTCTATATAAGAGAAGAGTGATTTCAATCCACGCTCCTCTACTGTGACTTGGCAAATAATTTCCCTTTTATGAGTAATGATCCCTAAAAAGTATATATATGATAACAAACGGTACCTATTAACAGCTTTACGTGTTCTCCGAAGCACTGTGAGAAGACCCCACAAGGAAATACACTAGAAACGATATGTCTATTAACAAAATATGTCTTCCTCGAGCAAAAATTGACCAGAACACACTACACTAGGTTATCTATAGAACTAAATAATAATAATGTTTTTGAACACCATTTGAACACCATTAAAAGATACAAACAAAAGTAGTACAATTAGAAGAATATGTACGAGGGCAGTCTTATCGCTAAAAGACCGATTTCTCCCAGACACCTTTGGGTATAGGACAGAGACACGGAAAAGCGGATAGGAAGTGTTAATTAAAATATTATTTATTAAAACTTTATTAAAACTTATATTAAAACTTAACAAGTAATAGTTCTATCTAATGACTTCATAAACGTCAAACTGTTCGCACCAATGATCAAAAACATTATTGGTATGTATTCTCGTAGTTGATATTCTCCGAAGCCTCACACGCATGATACAACGCGTCTGCAGTCGACTGTTTTTATTTTTTTCTCACGCCTATGCATGTGTCAATTAATGACATTTATAGCGTTTTATATGGACTCGTTTTGGTAGTAGGTGGGATATAGAAGACAAATCTGATACACATAATAAGAAAATTTTGAATCTGTTAAAGAGTTGTGAGATCTGGAATTAGCGACGCATAAAAATTTGATCCTTATAATCGGTATATGTTGACTATTCCTTCAATTGCACTGAACTGTTGAAAAAATATACTAAGATACAGCAAAATGTAAATGCAAAATTACGTGTATATAAATTTAAATGGAAAATCATGCAAAGATAAAGAACTTCAACAGATTATAATAATACAAAAACTAAAATCACCATACATAGCAACATGGGAACTCAGTGAGCTTGAACTTAAACCGGAAGAACGAACAAACGAACAAAGGCGTGTTATATTAGTGCGATTCAACTGCAACGAGACAGATTACGGGCTTTTCAATCTAGAATGAAAGAAGGAACCTCGCACGACGCACGGGTTTAGAAAAACGCTGCGTTTCTTTTACCGCTTATTATAAACAAAAACGATGAATTCAATCAGCAACAGAATTACTTTTAAAAAAATTAAAATTTTTGTAGTAATTAATTGATATTTATGTTTTGTTTTACTAATTGTTCTGATAGGATTTACGTGCAAAAGTCCCTAGGTTAAATAAAAAGATTAAAAATGTAATTATGATAAAACGTCACATTTTTCTCATACTTATGGCTCACGTAGGACAAAATCATGTATCTCGCGAATTTAGAATTTTAAATTCACGTAAATTATTTTATCGTCAATTTTCATTTTCTCTAAGGCATTTAGAGAAAATGAATTATCTTATAACTTATAATACCTCCCATATACGGGTATATCGCTAAGACTAGCGAAGCGAAGTGGAAGTGCAAGCCACCTTTTTCTTGAACAACTTCGTCGTTTTTTTATATGTGTTTTCACATATACAGATCTAGGTATATTTATATCATTGATAAGTTCATTGATCTCTACTGCATCTTAAGTTAATGTGTTTTGGTTTTCTATACTTTCGATAAATAGACATTTGGGACTCAATCACGCCAGTATGGATAAGCGTGTCTCGATGAAATTCGACATAGAGATAGATTATAGTCCGGAATCACACTTGACTACTTTTTATCCTGGATTAAATACATATTGTTGCATACTACTTACTATCACACATAGCAACATTGTATAAAAATGAAAACAAACGCGACGTTAGCATCGGGTAGTGCGTAACATATACAAAATGGACAAGATGCCAATCTCACAGCGGACGTAACTGCTTATAACGTGCTCCTTCGTCACATAATCGCGTTTTTGTATTTAAATTCTAGTTATTTGAATACAATGACGCTACTGAGATCGATCCTGTAGACAATAATGGGATGGGCGAGACACATTATACAATAAATATACAATTTAGAACTTTATTCATATGTAATAGGGTAGAAATTATGATTGTCTGGTCTATTGATATACTGACACATATTACTAGGAATTGCGTAAAAATAGTCACATTAAATTTAACAAAGATGATGCTCTAAAATCGAGGATATGAGTAAAGTGTAACGATTTGAAAATTAGACCAGTTTGCAAATTATACTTGACCTTCCTAGATCTACACTTATAGCTATTAATAAAAATCGATTCAGCCTGTAACATCCTACTGATTTGCATAGACCCCTCCACGTAGAAGAGGGATCGGAGCTTAATCCATCACGCTATTCTACTACGGGTTAGCGGATATATTCCCTACTACGAGTACCTAACGATCGTTATTCCGATGTATATGATAATGTCCAAGACCGATAGCTTAAAGTGTTCTTCGAGGCATAGTGGGGAAACTCACAAGGACAGACATCCAAACCGTAATGAAATATTTGTACAAATACAAATTAATATCCATCCCGAGCGGGAACCGAACCCGCAAACCTTCAGTATTTAAGCGCGTAAATGACAGATGCACGACCACACCAGAGTGGCTGTTTTTAGGGTTCCGTACCCAAAGGGTAAAAACGGAACCCTATTACTAAGACTTCGCTGTCCGTCCGTTCGTCTGTCACCAGGCTGTTTCTCAAGAACGGAACGGAGCTAGACAGTTGAAATTTTCAGAAATTTTGTATTTCTATTGCCGCTATAACAACAAATACTAAAAACAAAATAAAATAAATATTTAAGGGGGGCTCCCATACAACACATACAATACATATTTTTGCTCGATATCAATAAATAGTAACAGGTAGGCACTTGAAATATTCACAAAATACTTAATTGTATATTTACTTTAATAATAAATAATAAAATTAAAATAAAAAAATAATTTAGGGGGCTCATACAACAAAAGTGACTTATTTGCCGCTTTTTGCCCGATATTAAAATCAATGTTCCTACTGTTGTTTACAATGGTACGGAACCCATCGTGCGCGAGTCCGACTCGCACTTGGCCGATTTTTTTATGAATGACAGACTAAATACTGCTTCGTCATTGACGAGCTTAAAGTACAAAAGCCAGACATTATTTTCCAGCATTTACAATCAATACCCAATTTTAAAAAAAACGAGAGTGTCACACGACTGAAGTAAAACTTCTTTAGCTCCATCTAACTTATATATCTCTCTCAACTTCCGTTCGCCTCTCCCGATCACACTTTTCGCAACGCTCTCGTCACACATTCACCAGCTTACTCTTCAAGTCAAGCGTGCGTAAAGAAGTTTTACCTCAAAGGAAATTTTGTAAAATTTGAGACGATTTTTTTTAATACTAACTACATGGACTGATGGACTACACAAACATTTGCTATGAGCGGAATCGAAGGCGATACCACTAGCACAGGAGACTGTTCCTACGACCACTGTGCCAATCCTACGCTTAAAAAAACAGATTACTGATATAGACAAAAAGCGATATTTTGTATAGCTGAGTATTTTTTAAACAGATACATAATTATATATAAGTAAATCTCAGAACACAGCTAGACAATTTATTTAAAATTAATACATTTTTAAACTATATTTTCGCATTTCATTCAATAAAACCTTTTTAAGGATAAAATTATTCACAAAAGGCCCACTCGATGTTATCTAAATAAGTATCAATTTATAGCCGCAAACAACAATATCACTAACCACACAACAATGACCATAAAAGTCAACAACAAAAACTGAGCTTAAAGACATCGACCTCACACGATAAGGGTGGTTTCCCGAAAACTGCGGGGTTTCGGAAAAAAAAATACATTTGAATACAGTAGCACAAGCCCAGGTGGATCCTATCTGACACTTATTTTTTGTATATTTTTTAAAGGTGTCACAGATCTTTATCATGAGGACGGGATTTAACGATGTCGTAAGGTACGGTGCTGTCAACTTATGTTTTTTACGTTTTTTTTCTCGTCAAGCCCGTGTCACGTCGAATTAGGTAAATCTTTTAAGCTTAGAACTGAGCCGTGTGGGTGCCTGGCTGCCTGAGCGCGGATGTCAAACGGTACATCAACGTAGCATATGTACAACTTAGGCTAAGAACTCACGGAGCGATTTTCGCCCGCAACCGCCGCGGTCGTGGATCTGCGGTTTTATTTCAAAACTCACGAGACCGGTTATTCGCGCGGTTACGCGGCCGCCGCGGTTGCGATCATCGCCCGCAAACGTGGCGGGCGATGATCGATGATAGAACTGGCCTTTCTTGTAGATACTAAGGTAATTAAGAGATCTATTTCAATATCCATTTTATTAGAATATTATACTTATTGTTTGTTGACAACATCACGATGCCACGTGTAATAACAAGTCACTGATGCAAAATGGCCGGATCTCTGTACCTCCGGCCGCGCCGCCGCCGGCCCCCGCGGTCGCCCGCCAACCGATCGCAAAGCGCGCGGGCGCCACCCGCCGAGGCTGCGGGTAACGGCGGCCCGCGCGATTCTACTAGTTGCCCGCCGGTACAGCGGGAGCCGCATACAACCGCGTACACCGCGGGCGTAAAACGCGTCGTGAAATGTGCTTTAATTTTTTATATAAATACAGTCAAACCTGGATAAGCGAGAGTTCAAGGGAGCACAATCTCATTCTCGCTTATAGAGGTTTCTCACTAACCCGAGTTTCTCACTAATACAGGTACATGGGTAGCGTTTCTCTCTTATAGAGGTACACAGCAATAACAAGTCATAGCACTTTATAGAGTCTTTTGATTTTATAATTTTATAAAAGGTGGATTCTGGTAAATTAAACTCCCTCTGAATTTCATTTCACGATTTTCCGGATTCAAACGCATTCACTATTTTAAGTTTATCACTTAATGACAGTACTTTAATTTTCCGTTTTGACATGATGCAGAACAGAACTTTCCTTCGCAATTGATTAACTATAAACTGAGTAAGTCCGACAAACAGGACGGTACACAGGCACACGTGTCCATTCGAAAATAATGGTAAGAAAGGAAAAGAATGACATAAAATAACAACCTTATTTAGTTCCACAAAATAGAATAGGTACAATATTGACGAGAAAACAATACAAAAACAATGGTACGTACGAAGCTTCACGAAAGTTAAGAATGTGTCATAAAATAGCAGATGTTGAATTTGTAATTTGTTTTGTCATTTGTTACTGTATTTTTATTGTAACTATAGTTTCTCCTAAATAATATAAATAAAGATCGACTGTCACTTATAGAGGTATAGATAAGTAGCAGTCTCACTTACGGAGGTCCATGAGGGAAAAACGACTCTCTCTTACAGAGGTTTCTGTTTCTCGCTAATAGAGGTTTTGGGAGCTTAAAATGACGGGTCCTGGCTATTACTCTCACTTATAGAGTTTTCTCACTAATCCAGTTCTCACATATCCAGGTTTGACTGTATTTGCATTCTACAGAAGCTGCGGGCCCGCAACCGCAGCGGTCGCGGGCGAAAATCGCTCCGTGAGTTCTTAGCCTTAGTGTACGTGCATAGCTAATAATATTTGTTTTTTTAAATCAACTTAAGAGATAATATGAGTTTATATTGAAGGCTATATAATAACTAATAGTTATGTGCATGTTTATAACAATATTTAAATATAACGAGTAATAGGTATATTCGTTATTAATGAAGCATTTTAATATAGACTCTTTTTACAAAGCAATGGAATATTTATTCAATCAGAATGTAAGAAGGAATAAAGGTATATTGGACTTAATTTACTGTAGAATTTTTTTTTTTTTTTGTATATAGGTTCCAATAGTTCTTTTATTTGAATTTTATATAGGTATAGATTCACTGGTGTGGAAAAAAACAAAGCGTTCACTCCGCCTGATGGTAAGCAACTTCCGCAGCCTATTCCGCCACCAGCCCTAGCTCGTTGCCGACCTTACTCCCGTTGTCAGGACAACGCCTCCACAGAAGCTCTAGCCACCTTACACACCAAAGGAAGTCATCATTACTTGATATTATTTAATATTATTTGCCTGTAATCTTCTGTAAAACGAACGTATTTTCTTAGTCAGATCATTGCAAATTTTGAGCAAAATGTTTTCAGCTCTGACCTACTACAATACAGATTACATTACTTAATTCTGTTTGTAATTTATGAGATACTAACTATATACGTACTTCAATGTACATAGTACAAAACAAACAAAATAATAACAATCAATCAAATGTAATAAATGTGTCCAAAAGTAAAGTTGCGCCCGCACTGCCTGAACTAAACATTTGTCAATGTAAACAAGCAATTAAACATTCAACTTGTGTGGATGAACCCTAACAAGTGTCACCTAACAAAGAGCCATTTAATTCTACCCTAACTCGGTGACGAATTGTGTCATTGAAAAAAAAAAAACATTTGACTTGAAAATTTAAATATTTTTACCATAATACCTCAAACTTTTTCAATACATATTTGCAGTTACAAAAAGACTAAAATGTATAAAAATTATTTGTGGCAACCTTATATAGAACAAATATTTCCTTATTTTCTGGTCATTTACGTCAATTTCAGCTTTTATTGGTTTAATATCTTTTAATGGTGCCAAAAGAGCACAGATTAAAAATATAATATCACGTATACTGTAGAATACACAAAGTAAATTAATCGGTAAGATTGAGATTACAACAATATAATAATTAATTGTGTTTGCTCGCAAACGAAAAAAAACCGACTTCAATTACATCGACAAGTAATACAACGTAATAAGACCAAAAACAGTCAAGTAAATACGCGCTATTAAAGATTACTCAAAAAGTAGTAATCAGATCTCAATCAACTACATGACAAGTATTAGCTTTTGATTAAAGTAAGAATCATCAAAATCGATAAACCCAGTGAAAAGTTATGCGGTTTAATACAACGTAGGTCGACGAAAAAGTAGTCAAGTAAATACGCATTATTAGATATAACTGTAAAAGTACTAGTCAGATCTCAATTCAATTTCAATGGGACCACATGACACGCAACACCTTTCAAATAAAACAAAATTTATCGAAATCGGTCCACCCAGTCAAAAGTTCTGAGTTAACATACATTAATTTTTTTTTTTTTTAAATACAACCGAATTGAGAACCTCCTCCTTTCTTAGAAGTAGGTTAAAAAGACCAATAAAAGAGACTACTATTCTATTTTAAAATCCTACAAAAAAAACTTGTGATAATGTAATTGTTATTGATTGATTACCTAAGGCAGCGGGTACCGCAGTAAAATCTTTAAACATAACAGTATCCAGCCATAGTAACTCCGCGGGTACGACGGTAAAATGTCACCCTAAGTTTAACCTTAAACAACCCCCGGTTGGACACCAACTGTTGGTCGACACGGCCGACTTTATAAGCGTTCGTTTGATGGCAACACAGATGTGCATGATGAATGATTAGATTTGCCGAGATTATGGTAACTGTTCAACGATTGTTGGGATGACTGGTATCTAGTTTTAATACACAATTAAACACCACTTTCGGTAATATATTTACATTGTTCGTATTTTATTTTTATTTATTTTATTTTATTGTTAAGGAACACAAACAGTTAAAATAAACATGTGAGCGCGACCGCATTTCGTCACTACATACCTGGTACCTGCGCTGTTGTCGATATTCACCTACCCCCGCTCATTCTATTATTTGAGTCATTTTGACGTTGTGACGTGTTCGCCTGCCTTCACTCATTTTTATTCGAGTCATTCCGTCGTGTGTGGAACGATCGTTGCGGCCGCGGCTGGGGCAGTCTTGGCTCTGGCGTGGCGCGGTGCACTTGTGTATCCTGCTAGTAGCTTAACCTCGACTCTTCTAATAGTTAGTTTGTGTACACGAATTAATTGTTACTGATTGGGCAACTCGACCGGTGGTGGTGAGTGCCAATGCGCATTGTCAGGCGGCGCCGCCGTAAACCAACACTCGGGTCACAAGTCCCGGGCACTGCGTCGAGTTGTCTCTCTGCCACGCGATAGACGGTACCCGCTCGGTGAGTCCATTGAATACTCTAATCTGTGTCACTATCTTGTATTACTCTCACATTGATAATTAACCAGTCTGGCCATCCTTCCTCGCTTCTGATTCCTACATCAGAAGTGGGATACTGTTCTCGTGCCCACTCAAAGTGTTACTAGTGAGTAATTTATTTCACGATGCCACGTGAATCGCGTTCGCGTAGTCCCGTTGAATCATCGTGCGGTAAATCGAAGCGCAAGTCGAGTCGTCATCATTTGAACCGATCTAGTAGTAATAGTAACCTGTCTCTTCATAAACTTTTACTTGGTATGACTGAGGAAAAGACTAAGTTCAAAGTTAAAAAAAAAATATTCAATGATGCGAGCGTAGGTTTCTTTGTTTAAGTTCTATTTTTAGCAAGTGTGCAAGGTAGTTGCAACATTTGATGATGAAAATATCGATGTACCCAGGTATTTTAGTTCTTTTCGGTCGTTTGTTTTATTCTTATCGGTGTACAAGTGGTTTTTGTTCAGTGTTCGGTTACGTAATTCGATTCACCGGTTATTTGTTGAATTTAGTTTTATTGTGATACGTAGGTAGTTGTGTAGTGATTAAATTTGCTAATAGATTTTGCGATTCAGTTTTCGTTTCGATTCAGTCACAATGTCAGACCGTGAGCGTAATCATAGTGCGAGCCGTCGTGGTAGTCGCAGCGACACTCGTTTAAGGAAGATGCCAGAAGTTCATGTACCTACCAATTGAGTTTATAGATGACGATCATAATGGTGAACATTTTAGTGATGTGACAGAAAAATGATGTAAGCACTCTAAAGACTGTAGTGTGTAGTCATCAAGAGGATGATACACGGTGATGAATGTGTGATACAAGAGGGATAAACTGTGACGTGAACCAAGAGGGATACACGTGGATTGTGGAGCAATTGTAATTGCTGGTTGGAAGGGTGGCTTACATAGTTGTTAGTGTTGTAGAAAATGAATTGGTCATTGAAAGTTTGATTGACGTTAGTACATGACTCTGGATAGTTATATTTGCTTTAAGTTAAGTTTTTGTGGTTACCCACTTGTTTGTGATAAAGTATTAATATCGTCTTAGCTTGAGTATTTCCGATTACCCTCTGTAACGGATATTTTTGTCTTTACTTCTACTATCTTACACGATATTTCAACCAATATTATTTGTCGAAGTACCCAAAGAGCGTAAATTTAGAGACTCCATCTTCCGAATAGATAATAATTAATTCGATATAGTTAAAACACACACGTATCGTGAACTATAGATTAGAGGTGAGAATTAGTGTTTCATTGAGGGTTTTAGTCTTTTTCTACCTTTGATTGATTTTTTTTTTAAACTGTTTAAAATTATTTTAGTTGGTCTGTTTAAGAACGTTTAAATTACAGAGAGTTATCAAGACAACACCTTGGTACAATCGTAAATCTATTACAACAATGATTGTAGGTAGATAACCTCAGATTAATAATTTTGTTTATGAGTAGGTAACTATTGAAAATTCTTACTATAGTTTATCCATTCGTTTGTTTTCTTTTAACAGTTCAAGAAAATTTGAAATTAGTGACTCCTTCATACGTTGCCAATTTGATTTGAAAATAATAATCGATTTTTATTTAAGAAGAACTTTCAATCGATTCAATGAAATATATTTTAAGCTAAAAATATTAATTAGTCCTTTAGATACTAGTTATTTTAGTTAATTACGTAGCTAGTTTGTTAAGTAAATAAGTAAACAGGTATGTGATTTTCTTAGTCGATTTAGACTTTATTAATCACGCGTTTTAAAGTTAAATGTCACTAACGTGTGAGTAGTAAAATTTTAAGGCAGTCGTTGTAGGTAACTGTTAAAATTCCTATGTTTCCATCTATGCTAAAAATTATTGAGTAACTTTGAGAAGCAAGGGTTGTAAATGGAACTATATGATTTCGATAATTCCTTCATAGAGACAGCTAAGCTTTTTAATATCCTATCGGTGATTTTGTTTTGTTACAAAACGAGGAGCGTAATCAAACGAAACTCGATCCGAAATATCGAGGCCCTTTTCGCGTAATAGAAGTTCTCGAAGGTAGTCGGTATATTCTTAAAGCTTTAAATTGTAAACGTACCTACAAATTTGCTCACGAAAGGTTAAGAAAAATGCCAATACGTCATGTACCAGACGATTTTGATATAATTTACGATCTTGTTGACAATGATGATGTTCAGGTTTAAGTAGGGGGAGAGACTTGAGTGACCGACTCTATCGACTGTAATGTGCTCAACCGTACCACGGTAGTTATTTCGTAATCTTAGCCCTGCAGAAGGTGTCTCTTGGGGAAACCCAAGCGTCTATGGGTGCGCGGTGTGCGTTTAACTCTGGCGGAGTTCGTGGTGTTTGACACCGTAGCGTATAGTCACAAGAGGTGACTGACTCGGGTGATCCATTCGACGGATATGCGTACTGAGATGTATGTGACTGACACAGTTACTGTGATTGCTCTTCGTCTGGGGAGCCATGGCGTTAGAGGTCTTTACACGTGGATTTGGCAAGCTTGGTTGTAACTTGTTCTCGAAGTATAGTTTTCGTCGCGATGACGTCGATGGTATATGGCTGTGGTATTTGTGTGAAGTGATTCGTTATAATTGGTTTAACGGCAATTACGATTCAGATTATCGTAAAATTCTTGAAACGATCTATATCAGTTTAGAGAGTTTGTATACTTTTCCCTTTTACGTAGAGCCTGGCTGAGTACAAGGTACTGTTGTGACTTTTTCTTCTTATTCCTATATAGGTACTTCCTACTTATTGTACTTACTACTTAGGTGTTTGATGTGTGACGAATGTGGTTTGAAATTTGTTGGAGTGTTGCCCTAACTAATCCAGGGTGATTAGGTGGTGGGCACACGGCTTGGTCCCCGAAGGTAGACGAAATTTGTCGTCCGAGCTACACCCATGCAGTGGGTCAGCTTGTCATTGACATGTATTTAGCATCATCTGACAAAAATTGTCGTCCAAGTCAGGTCCGTTCAGGCGGCTGACTTGTCCTGAATGATTGCTGATTATGAGTGAGACGAAACGTGTCGTCCGAGTCATTGGCCTGTCTAGCAGCAGACGAAATGTGTTGTCCGAGTCATCTAGCGAAGGATTGGCTTGTCGAGCGCTAACAGACGAAATGTGTCGTCCAGGTCATTGGCTTGTCTAGTGATAACAGACGAAATTGGTCGTCCGAGCCATTGGCTTGTCAAGTGGTAAGTTGATGTTTACAGAACTAACGACAGTACTTAAGAGATGAATAGTAAAGTGAAAAAAAAAGTGAGAAGGGATAAAGAGACAAACAATCCGGGCTAGTACAGTCTCTCCTGCTGTTAGTGGGAGACGATCCATTACTGAAGGGATGATGATAGTATGGTCTCTCCTGCTGTTGTGGGAGACGATCCATGATACGCTGTAGGGGTCTCGCCTGCTTTAGTGGGCGACGATGCCGACCAGCCTGTTTTACATTAGTATGGTCTCTTCTGCTGTTGTGGGAGACGATCCATGATTCACTGTAGGAGTCTCGCCTGCTTTTAGTGGGCGACGACTCAGACCAGACTGTTTGTAATGATGAGTGATACGCTGCAGGAATCCCGCCTGCTATAGTGGGTGACGAGATGGACCAGCAAGTTTGAACTGTAGTGGTTTTCATATTTTAAACCTAGACCAGTGATATTTACCATATTGATATGACTGTAACGATTATGATGATAACCATATTAAATGTGACTGGTGTGACTGAGTTCTATATTTTGGACCCACGAATAATCTTCACGACTATTTGACTACTATCTTACACGAC
The DNA here is from genome assembly GCA_905220545.2 of Melitaea athalia. Lineage (NCBI taxonomy): Eukaryota > Metazoa > Arthropoda > Insecta > Lepidoptera > Nymphalidae > Melitaea > Melitaea athalia. The sequence goes on from HG992196.1 coordinate 14,993,990, forward strand.
TTAGAAATTCATGCTGAACTAGACAGAGCTGATTAGTAAGTGAGAATGCTTTTTGTTGGTAATTGATGCAGTTGAGTTGGTGGTCGTACGGACAGTGTCATCCAGGCCATAGGTAGCTGGTTGAAGGGGCCTTGTACGCCCGGGCCACGCTACAGAGTGGGGTGAAGGGGCCTAGCACGCCCGACCCACGGTTGATAAGCTGGTCGAAGGGGCCTTGTACGCCCGGGCCACGCTACAGATTGGGGTGAAGGGGCCTAGCACGCCCGACCCACGCTTGATAAGCTGGTCGAAGGGGCCTTGTACGCCCGGGCCACGCTACAGAGTGGGGTGAAGGGGCCTAGCACGCCCGACCCACGGTAGGTAAGCTGGTTGAAGGGGCCTTGTACGCCCGGGCCACGCTTTAGGGTGGGGTGAAGGGGCCTAGCACGCTCGACCCACGGTAGGTAAGCTGGTTGAAGGGGCCTTGTAAGCCCGGGCCACGCTTTAGGGTGGGGTGAAGGGGCCTAGCACGCCCGACCCACGGTAGGTAAGCTGGTTGAAGGGGCCTTGTACGCCCGGGCCACGCTTTAGGGTGGGGTGAAGGGGCCTAGCACGCCCGACCCACGGTAGGTAAGCTGGTTGAAGGGGCCTTGTACGCCCGGGCCACGCTTTAGGGTGGGGTGAAGGGGCCTAGCACGCCCGACCCAAGGTTGGTGAGCTGGTTGAAAGGGCCTTGTACGCCCGGGCCACGCTATAGAGTGGGGTGAAGGGGCCTAGAACGCCCGACCCACGGTAGATAAGCGGGTTGAAGGGGCCTTGTACGCCCGGGCCACGCTATAAAGTGGGGTGAAGGGGCCTAGAACGCCCGACCCACGGTAGGTAATCCGGTTGAAGGGGCCTTGTACGCCCGGGCCACGCTATAGAGTAGGAAGGGGTGAAGGGGCCCAGTACGCCCGACCCGCTAGTGCATTACGGTCTTAGCGTTTTTTTTTGTCAGGAATGACCGAACGGTTGCTAAAGTAGCTCACTACAGTTGTATAGGTCAGATAATTAGCGTCTAGTTTGAGGGTGCGCGACATGGACGCACGAGGTCGTGCGATTGTCAGGATTGGCCGTGTGAGCGCGACCGCATTTCGTCACTACATACCTGGTACCTGCGCTGTTGTCGATATTCACCTACCCCCGCTCATTCTATTATTTGAGTCATTTTGACGTTGTGACGTGTTCGCCTGCCTTCACTCATTTTTATTCGAGTCATTCCGTCGTGTGTGGAACGATCGTTGCGGCCGCGGCTGGGGCAGTCTTGGCTCTGGCGTGGCGCGGTGCACTTGTGTATCCTGCTAGTAGCTTAACCTCGACTCTTCTAATAGTTAGTTTGTGTACACGAATTAATTGTTACTGATTGGGCAACTCGACCGGTGGTGGTGAGTGCCAATGCGCATTGTCAGGCGGCGCTGCCGTAAACCAACACTCGGGTCACAAGTCCCGGGCACTGCGTCGAGTTGTCTCTCTGCCACGCGATAGACGGTACCCGCTCGGTGAGTCCATTGAATACTCTAATCTGTGTCACTATCTTGTATTACTCTCACATTGATAATTAACCAGTCTGGCCATCCTTCCTCGCTTCTGATTCCTACAAACACAATACAATTAAATTTACAAACATAAAACATAAACCAAAACTGCCTCCACAAATAAATTTAAACACAATCAGCTTTCGCTAAAACTAAAGGAAAAATACATTTATTTAAAAAAAATTATAAAAAAATTAACATTAACAATTAAGAAGCAAATTCAAGCTAAAATTACAGGCAAAGGATATTACAAAACAATACAAAACAAAAAAAAATTAAATAAATCCTACACGCTACCAAGATTTGTTGCAAGTCAATTATCTAACCCTACTCTTATCTATATAAAAGAGTAACCCACCCATTGACTCATCACGATATCTCTGGAACTATAAGGCGTAGAGACTTGAATTTTGGTAGGAATATTCCTTTCGCCGAGTAGAGGTCAGCTAAGAACGGGTTTTACGATATTCCACCCCTAAGGGGGTTAAACGGAGGTTGGAAGTTTGTATGAAAGTCCTATGTTTTTGAAGTAAGAGACTTGAAATTCAAAATGTATGCTCTATAGATGGTGTTGAGGTGTAATAATAATGTATTTTGAAATCAACCCCCTTTTGGGGTTAAAACAGGGGATGACAGTGTGTATGAAAGTCCAATGAAAAATACACGTACAAACTTGAAATTAGGAAAGGCTATAGCTATGATTTTCCTTAAATTAACGCGGGTGTAACCGCGGGGCACAGCTAGTAAGAATTAAGTGAGTACCAGAACTGGTCAATTGTTTTAAAATGTTTATTATAAGATAATGTTCGTATGTGGAATTTAATAAAAAAATAGGAGCACTAAGTACCGTGTATATAATTTGAGTCTTTTTCACGTGTATTTTATAATAATTTGTTACCTTGTCTAATGTAGTGTGGTGAAATTTCACTGATCTAAAATGAAGTCCAAGTAATATTACTAGAAGATGTCTGGAAGAAATGGCTAAATAGCCATAAGTCCGCCCATTGTACTTCACAGTCTGTAAATGATATTTGTAGTTGTGATGTACAATAAAGTATAAATAAATAAATAAATAAATAAGATCGATGAGATATTGTAACTTTTTTTCCATTTCAATAGATGTTTTAATAATAAATAATAAAACTAAATTTTTTTTTAAAAAAAGTATATTTTGCATTGAGAAGTATTTCACTTATTTTTCGTACTAAAGGCACACTATCAACAGGCGTTAAAATACTAATTGATAGTAATTTATCAAAAAATTGTTAGCAGTCGCGTACAATTCAAAAACCTTTGTTATATCAATGTAAAGTTTCCGATTTACCCGTCAGAATGGAATAAAAAAACGTTTCAAATTATGGGGGCACTAACCCTTCATTCAAAGGGGCAAAAAGACCCATCCCATCAAAATAGTCGGCGTTAAAAAGACACCCCATTGTGACAATGTATGGCTTCTTAACCCTTAACTAAATGGTAACAATTTAGAAGCCAAAATTATATTTGTAATGGATTGTCGTATTTGCGTTTTAGGTTTGATTTAGAAGGAAAAATAAGAACATTTTAAACTTTTTTTTTAAAGATGATTGAGAGGAATTTTCTTTATGATACAAGAATCATATTCTTTTTGTTTTTACCGTAAAGAGGACTTGAAATTTTGCTAGAGCATGTATATTTGATGGTATGATTAACAGCGATACGGTGTGTAAACATGTGTCTTTGGTATAATATTATTTTTTAATGTTTTATGTGATTTTATGTGTTTTTATGTATTTTTATGTGACTAGCCCGTTGGCGCAGTTTGTAGTGACCCTGCTTTCTGCTCCGGGGGTTGTGGGTTCGATTCCCACCACGAGTCTGGGTGTAATATATATTTATTTATATATGTAGTATTTATATGTATGTTTATCGAAAAAAAATATATGTAACTGTACCAGTTGGCCGTTACCTATAACACAAGCATTAAGTTGCTTACTTTAGGAACAGACGACCGTGTATGTGTGCTGTATATATGTATTTATATATTTATTTATTTATTTATATTTATACCCATTTGTTTTGATTCAGTACACCTAAATTCTTACGAAAAGTATTTACCATCAAAGGCAGGCCCGGTACAAACTGCCGCATGCGATAACATTTTCCTGTTTTTAACCGACTTCCAAAAAAGAAGGAGGTTCTCAATTAGAATTATCTAATAACGCGTATTTACTTGATTATTTTTTTCATCTACCTACGTTGTGTTACTTGTCGATGTAATTGAAGTTGGTCTCTTTGTGAGCAAAACACAATTACATATTTGTAATTTAATTTTTTTTTCTGGTGTACAATAAAGAATACATTATTAGATACTATTTTCCGTATTTTGTGCGAACTTTATATATAATATTCAACGTAACTTTCAAAATTAAACATATATTTTGTTATAATAAGTATTATTTATCTTATTGATTACAAATAAACATACATTTTATGTTTATAATATTATTAGGAATTTATATATCAAATTTTATTTACTAAAAATTATGGTTTTTAGTTTTTTATATATACACTAATCTATTTTTTTTTCCAGAACGTAATTGTTAGCCCTTTGTGTTCTTATAAAATACTAGCTGCTGCCCGCGACGTCGTCTGCGTGCGTTCACTGCTCGTTCCCCGTAGGTGATAGCGTGATAATATGTAGCCTATGTTCTGACCCGACTTCTTAATAATATTCGTGCCAAATTTGAAGTAAATCCATGCAGTACTTTTTGAGTTTATCCCGGACATACATTTGAAGAAATAAAGGTTCACTGCTCGTTCCCCGTAGGTGATAGCGTGATAATATATAGCCTATGTTCTGACCCGACTTCTTAACAATATTCGTGCCAAATTTGAAGTAAATCCATGCAGTACTTTTTGAGTTTATCCCGGACATACATACAGACAAACAGACAAACAGACAAACAGACAAAAATTCTAAAAACTATATTTTTGGCTTCGGTATCGATTGTAGATCACACCCCAAGTATTCTTTTAAAAAAATATTCAATGTACAGTTTTGACTTTTCTACCATTTTATTATATACTAGCTGCTGCCCGCGACGTCGTCTGCGTGCGTTCACTGCTCGTTCCCCGTAGGTGATAGCGTGATAATATGTAGCCTATGTTCTGACCCGACTTCTTAATAATATTCGTGCCAAATTTGAAGTAAATCCATGCAGTACTTTTTGAGTTTATCCTGGACATACATTTGAAGAAATAAAGGTTCACTGCTCGTTCCCCGTAGGTGATAGCGTGATAATATATAGCCTATGTTCTGACCCGACTTCTTAACAATATTCGTGCCAAATTTGAAGAAAATCCATGCAGTACTTTTTGAGTTTATCCCGGACATACATACAGACAAACAGACAAACAGACAAAAATTCTAAAAACTATATTTTTGGCTTCGGTATCGATTATAGATCACACCCCAAGTATTCTTTTAAAAAAATATTCAATGTACAGTTTTGACTTTTCTACCATTTTATTAGGGTAAAAGTGGGAGAGACGCCATATGAGGAGAGACGCCATACTATCGCTAATTCACTATGTGGGTAAGAGACGTCTACATTTCTCACTGTGTTATCACAGTTATATGGCCGTCAGTGCATCGTGTTAAGACATGTTCCGCTGCGCTCGAGCAGGACGTGATAGTAGACGAAATTCGATGTTGATGCTCAATTTTTTCGACGAAAATTTTGTGTGAATGCGGCTCCAGTGAATATTGCACTTAAAATAAAAACTCAGCCAGGTAGTAATTGATTTTATTTTGTTATTTTGTTTGTTCTTAACTTATGTAAATTATAATTTTGACATATCTGTTAATACCTAAATATTTTTAGCTGTATGGCGTCTCTCCCACGAAATGAGGTGAGACGCCATACTTTGCAAGGTTGTAATTGTTATGTATTATATTGCGTATTTTTAGTGTTTAAAGGATGCTAAGAAAATATGTAAGAACTAATAAAGTGGCCAGAGGGCAATGGACAGAAGAAAATCTAAAGAACGATTTTTACAAAAAAACCGAAGACAGGCAAAACAAATTTTGATTTTAGATGGCCACACCTCCCATTCCATTAGATCTTTTGGACTTAGCAAATGAAAATGACGTTATTATTATATGCTTGCAAGTCATACGACACAGGCTCTTCAACCTCTGGATTGCAGTTTTTTGAAACCTCTAAAGACCTATTATAATCAGGAAGCCAATGCATGGATGTTAAGAACCAAAAACAGAACGATCCCAAGACTGCAGGTTGGGTCTTTAATAGGGCAAGCTTGGGGGAAAGCTGCAACTGTAGGCAATACCACAATGAACAGCTAAAAAACGTAAGCTGGCTGCTACAATATCAGCGTCCACAACTTCTCAACAAATTGCATCCAACCCAATTGAAGATGACAATAACGTGTGCACTGAGTGCTGGGAAAACTATTACATAACAAAGAAGAAAACAGATCGGATTAAGGGTTCTTCATGCCTAAAATGGCTTCATGAATCATGCACAACGTACTCTCCGAATTGTAATAATTGTGGAAGAGAAATACTCCGCAAAAAGAATTTAAAAAAGGCATGATAGCATGTATGGCATCTCTCCCACACTATGTGCGAGAGATGGCCACTTGCCGACTTGATTATTTTATTTTATATAATTTTTATTTTTATGTTCAAAGTCAAAAACATTTAATTATAATAAATACTATTAGTGTACCTTTAAGATAAAAATTAAACGATTTAAATATATCACATTTTATATATTTATTACTAATTTCTACAAAAAGTATGGCGTCTCTCCCACTTTTACTATATATGTATAGAAAATATACGTAGGTACAGTAAATACCCTGCCGTAGGTAGACCGACACAATCATAATCGCGGAAGTACTGCCTTGGATACGAATAAATGCGTAAAAAGTTACGATGATAATGTAATATATGATACGCATAAAAAGTGCAGTCGAATTGAGAACCGCCTCGTTTTTTTTTTTTTTTAGTTGATTGAAAAACCAAGGATTTGAAAAGAGCATTAGTCCGGATTCGTGTTATTCCTCTTCCCTATGTTTTTTCTTACCAAACATATTTAATTTTAGAAACTAAGGGCAGGGCATTTTCCTGAAATTACCAAAAATACACTTCAATAAGTAGTTAATAGATTATTATATTTGTGTAGCTAAATATACAACTTTAAATCTATGACATATAGCTAGGGTTACCAGTTGGTAGTCTTTCCTTGCGTGCCGTCTTCTTAAATTTTGAGACGATATCACATAAATCCGGGATGTTTCGTTTTTTTTTTTTTTTTTTTGGTTTTATCCAGTTCTTCGAATGCAAGTGGTAAAGTATCCTCTATCTCTATACAGTTGATGTGGCGCAGCACCACGCTTGACTTTCGCTTTTACTTACGAAGCATATTGCTAACAAGTTCTTATTTTATTTAATATAAATAACAGTTTAAGTAATTTACAAAAAAAAAAGTGTTTGCTCGTCAAAGAATTTATAGTTGTGTATAAACTTATAAAGTATCTAATACTTCCAAGAGTTTCTCTAGGGGGCAACTATCCACAAAAGTCAATACGGCAACTATCCTTTTTGATACGGATACTTGCCATTTCTATTTGCGAAAAAAAAAAGTGTGTGTAGCTGACAGCTCCGACGCACGACTGGAGTTTACTTCTTCAGATCGACTGTCTAATATGCACAAAAAGGCTTTAGTCTGAGAAAAAGATGGTATTAACCATATCAAATGGTAAATAAACGACGAAAACGTCGTAACCGATACCGTCGTAACCGTCGTAGCCTGTACCGTCGTAAACGTCGTAGCAAATAGATGGCGCACAAAAACACAACGAGGTCATTCGTTCAGTAGATTTTACTCTTCATATTTTTTTCATACCGGAGGCCTTATATGGAAATCTTTTCTTAAGGAGTAAACTCCAAAAAACTATTTAGCCATAAAACATTATATACAGTATAATCTAAGCCCCAATGTGTGCAAAAAAAAACACAAATTTGACTGAAATCTCAATCACTAATAAAAATATTCAACAAAGGTTATTTACCAATATAATTACAACGCTCGTCAAAGTTACGTCGCGGAATATTTTTTTTGGTCACACGAACAAAACACGAACGCGTATTCCAATTTATGGTATGGTTGGAATACGCGCTCATGCGCGCAATGGTTGTGTAGCATCGTGTTCTGCTCGCGAGGCACTACCGATTATGATGAAATGATAATACTATCAACAAGCCTAGCATAGTGAATTCGAAACTGAATCATCCAATCGAGGCAACTATCCGGCTTTTCTCCTATCTATCTATATCTATACTAATATTATAAAGAGGTAAAGTTTATAACTTTGTTTGTATATATGGGGTAATCTTCGCAAATACTGATCCGATCATGAAAATTCTTTCGCTAACAGAAAGCTACACTATTCAGGAGTGACAAGATAAAAGGAAAAAGATAAAAATATATAAAGATTTTAAATCAGCAGGATTTGAACCTGCGCCCTCTGACGTGCCGTGTCAACAATTCAATCTAATCAAGCATTATTATTTGCCTTAGAAATTAATTGGTGATTTTAAAACATTTATATTTATCTGATTTGCTGAAAATAGTGAGAGTGTATTGGAACATATCAAATTTCACCGTACCCTTCTTATGTGAAATGGATTATAACGCCCAACGAAGTGGGCACGGGTCGGCTAGTTACAAATAAATACATGCCCCTACTTACAAGTATATCAGTAACAACTCAGAAAAAAACTCAAAACAACTATAGAAAATCAACCACTGAAGTTAATTTGCACAAGGCACATGTGCATCTATAACAACGTAACAGTTGGCCTGTATGTTCGCGAATGCTAACCGCCCTCCAGGGTGTGATCAGACGGAAGACGCAGGACGCCGTATGGCGCGGATGGTACGATTCGATTACGTTTATCAACTATTAATTTTTGGGGAATTACAACCCTTGTTGCGATTTATGTATGAGCATGTTGAATAATAGAGTTATAATATATTGTAGATTATTATTGTTTCATTTTTATAATTTTAAATAACAAAACTAATGTATTACTGTGGACACGTCCCATTGCCGATAAAACTATGGTATGGTAACTTAATCGTATTACAAAATAATTGTGTTTGCTCGCAAACGAAAAAAAACCGACTTCAATTACATCGACAAGTAATACAACGTAATAAGACGAAAAAATAGTCAAGTAAATACGCGCTATTAAAGATTACTCAAAAAGTTGTAATCAGTTTTCGATCTAATTTAAACAAGACTACAAAACAAGTATAAGCTTTCGATTAAAGTAAGAATCATTGAAATCGGTACACCGAGTAAAAAGTTATGCGGTATAATATAACGTAGGTCGACGAAAAAGTAGTCACGTAAATACGCATTATTAGATATAACTCTTAAAGTACTTGTCAGATCTCAATTAAATTAAAATGGAACCACATGACACGCAACACCTTTCAATTAAAACAAAATTGATCGAAATCGGTCCACCCAGTCAAAAGTTCTGAGCTAACATACATTAAAAAAAAAAAACATACCTACGTGTCGAATTGAGAACCTCCTCCTTTTTTGGAAGTCGGTTAAAAAATAATTGATGTTGCGGCCCAAGATCCTGAAATGAGGACAGAGTGATCTAGAATTATGACACAAAATGTACCATAACTTATTTTTTTATTTATTTAAAAAAGCCCAACATAACTTCAATTAAAATTATTTTAATCTTGAACATAATATCTTCAACTGAAAATGTCAGTCAACTCATCATTTTCAAACCCGCCTAGCCCGTTGGCGCAATTTGTAGCGGCCCTGCATTCTGCTCTGAGGGTTGTGGGTTCGATTCCCGCCTGAGTCTGGGTGTAACATTTATATTTATATGTGTATTATTTCTATGTATATTTATATAAAAAATATGTAGCTATATCAGTCAGCTGTTACCTACTTATAACACAAACATTAAGTTGCTTACTTTAGGAAAATGCTGAACTACGAAGCAATACGAAACTATTTTTCAAATATTATCGATTTTTATTGCAATGTAATTTTAAAGCAGGTTTGAGAGAACGAATTGTAAAAAATTAGTTCATCGGGTTTTACAGTATAAGTTAGTGTGTACATGTGTCATAAATTATGACCATCACTTTGAAGATAGTTTCTTCTTAACCCACATGTACCTAATAGTTATTTCTTGAACTTGATACATAGTTATTAAATTTTAGGAAACAATGTTTTCTATGTGCACTACTTATTCAGTACAATGAGTTTTCTTAACGTGAAGTTTTTTGACTTTACCTCCTTAAACTATAGGTATAGCACCGCAGATACAGTCGCGACCTAGCTATCAAATGAAATACAAAACACTATTGCAAAATGATTGATTCCAAATTTTTCGCGCTAAAATAAACCACGATGTTCGAAATTCAAACGCACATATCACTCCCCTTCTGATTGGTTTATAAGATAAGGACGGGGTGGGGAGGTGTTATTGTTATAAAATCTGGCAGTATCGCGATAACGTCCGAAGGGTCCGGACGCCTGCAACATCGGCAGATAAGCTGTAATGCGACGCTGGGGAGATTTGAAAAGAATTGACTTTATAACGCTCGATAAATTCAGAGAAAAGGCATTTAAATTTGAATAAACCATTAGTTTTTGTCAAATTCTCTATGAAATCATATCCGATTTGAATTTCGATAGATTTTGTAATGAAACGTTTTTGTTTAATAATTTCTTTTAAAATAAAATAGTTTTTTTTTAATGTAACTAGGTTGGCAAATAAGCGTACGGCTTACCTGATGGTAAGACCGTAGCCTATAGACGTCTGCAACACCAGAAGCATCGCAAGCGCGTTGCCGACCCTATCCCCAATCCCCCCCAGGAGCTCTGGTCACCTTACTCACCAACAGGAACACAACACTGATTGAAAACATTATTATTTAGCTGTGGTCTTCTGTAAGGTCGAGGTTCTACCCCAGTCGGGCTGCTCCATATTTTGAGCAGGAAGTTTCCTGCTGTGCCCTACCTCAGTTAAAAAGTTTAGTTTAGTCTAAGGCACTCTTCGACCTGCTGGTATTAAAGTTTATTTCATGCATAAATTACTGATAGGCATATCAGAAAGAGATAGAAGTAGTATAGGACCTGTTTTACCTCAACGAATAAGTTGTAACTTTTGGATTCACAGGTTGTGAAAATATCTTATGGATAAAGTTGTGATTCATGGCGAAAAGAAAAATGTAGTATATTATATTTTTTTATCTGTGGGATACCGTTATATGGTATAGCTTTATCAGTAACTTGTGAATCAGGCCCTTAGACTATTAAATTCCCAAACTTTGTACCATCACTTCAGCCTATTGCAGTCTACTGCTGGACATAGGCCTCCCCAAATTCGCGCCAGACATCACGGTTTTCCGCAATCCTTATTTAGCCTACACGGGCAATCTTACGAAGATCGTCGGTCCAACGGGCCGGAGGACGTCCCACACAGCGTGCAAATGCTTTTTATAAGCCACAATATGCGATTCTGAAAATTCGTCTGTATAAAGCGATAACTATACAAAGCGAGACTAATAGAGTTCATATTGCACTTTTATAAACTGAGAAAAACTTAAGATTTAGTATTTGTTTATTATTATTAGGTACTCATTCTTTTAATTAAAAAGTCTCATCATCTCGAAGGTGATCATGAATATTCACAAACATAAAGAACTATGATTAACCAAAAAACATATAAGTTTCTTATATATCTGCCACTACGTCTTTGTATGGGTTATGACAAACCTATGACCCTAGCACAAGCAGCGCTGATGATAACCGGTTGTGATGAATCAAAACCTTATTACTACCTCTGTCTACGCGTCGATCAAATGAACGTAGACAAAAAATATCAATGGTTGTTTGATTGATGATGCTCTGTGAAGATTCATTGATTAAAATACTTGTGGCTTGGCGCAACAGTTACAGCACTGGTTTGTGGCTGTTGCGCTGGCAGTTGTGGGTTCGATCCCCGCACATGGCAAACATTTTTATTGGCTATACAGATGTTTACCGTGGTCTGGGTGTTTGTGCAGATCCTTGTGGGTCTCCCCACCGTGCATCGGAGAGCACGTTAGCCGTCGGTCCCGGTTATTATCACGTAGGTACACCTGATAGCGATCATTTATCATAGTAGGGAATATATCCGCCAATTTTTGTATACTGTAAGCGCCTGACACTCAACAGACCTCATTGACCTGAATTAATGTGTCTGGATTTCTGAAAAGACACAAACGCCCAAACCAAGACACACTATGTTGTCTACACAAATATTTTTTCATGAACGGGCCGGCATGAACAGTGTGCACGGAAACAAATGATGCTTTGAATTGAAGATTTATACCTACGTGTTACCCTTCACATTAATTTTCGAAATTGAATACGTAATTTTTTAATAAAAATAATTATCTTACGAATGGTTAACTTCATCAATTGTAACGTACCTATATACATATGTATAAGTATTTCTTATAGCTATTTAAAATAAACTAACATTTATAAACAAATCACATACCTACAATATTAACATAATAGGTAATTTTGTTAACAACATTAAAACTAAGCCGAGGGTGGTTCCCCGCATCATAAATCTGCAGAGAACATTAAAACACCGCCCATTAGGCGAAGGAATTGCCCTAAAATGCCTCAAACATGTGTCCAACGGCGACCTGTCATCGGGGTTACCAGTACAATGGCACAATAGTAGGAATTATACATTTTTTCTGCTGTTGGCAACACGGCGACAGACGCGCGCCGCGGGGCGCCGCCACGCCTCCCCTTGTTGTCGATTTGTTTTCTACACATCATTTCTAGAAGTTACAATGTAAATGTTAAATATTCTTATATATAATAACGTTGCCTCTCAGAGACAATGTAAAAGAATAAAGCGTCATAACATTGTTTTTTTTTTGTAAATACAGGCTGTTGAAACTTGCATTTCTTTTTTAATATTCTTCTTTATTCTTAGAATAAAAATATAAGTGCCTATATAAACAAAAAAGGTACAATAGGGCCTATGCTTTCGAATTGACAGCCTTTCTTGACTTTGTTTTAAAATTGACCGTAAATCAAAACGCTATTGTTATGCTATGTTATTGTTTCTTCTTCTTCCTCTTCTTTTACTTTGGCTCCCTGAAGGATTTGCCATGTTATTGTTTCTCATTTAGGAAAGTTGACAAATGACATTATTACTTATACCATAGACTTGTCGCGCGACACATTGAAGTAATATGTACTATGGCGCGACACTGCGAACTTTGCACATGCTTTGACAATATTTACCGTCTAACCCATAGATATAGAATGTTTCGCTAGTACATCCTATATCTATGGTCTAACCGTAACGTTGCGTCTTTGACAATACGAGACGGTAAACGGACTATAAAATTTACTATTTCTCGTTTTATTTTGTGTAGTTTACCTTAAACTACTTTTTATTAACATTAATACCAACTTTCAATTGACAAAAATATTAAAAAAAAAATGGCCAGGTCGGACTATATTATATTCTTTGACAAGCATGATCTAACTAGGCGTAGAATGCACACCGCACGGAGCTGCGTTCGAGGGCCGTGTTTTGTACAGCAATTAGGCTATTTATTGTAATAGCATACCCGATAATCCTCAATAATCATAATTATAGTGCGGTGTACAGGACATGCGGTGAAAAAGATCAAAATGGACGCATTTACATCATTACTTAACTGTTGAGTAGTTTATAGCTAAGTTTAATGATGTTTTTAATGCCTGTTTAATGTATAAATTACATATTTTTAACGCGTTACTAAATAATAAGCTCATAAATTATAATTTGCGTAGTTATTACTATTTACAAGGCATTTAATTAATTTTTATGTACCAATTGTAAAATAGATTTAAAATACAATATATGAGTATTCTCGTAACAAATTGAAGAGCCCTCGATGAAATAAAATTATTCGCTAACAGCTCTCGAGTTTAAGAGATATTTGTAACAGTAACAGCTGGGCGCATCGCTGCGAACATCATGCTGATAGCAATATGTTGACCCCTGCGGGGTATTGTAAATTCAGAGAAGAAGAAGAGAAAGTTTAGAAATATTACATGAAAATTGAGAAATTTAGAATTATAAATTTAACTTTTACTAATTTTATAAATTACTCGTACTAATTGACCCAAACGATGACAGGCTTACAAACTTTCAAACACGTGAAGTTTAGTTTCGTTATATGAAATTTTTTGGAGAATTTACAAAAATTTAATTTTATAAGAACACTAGCTTCTGCTCTCGACTTCGTCTGCGTGGAATAGGAACAATTCTGTTGTACTTACATGATTTTTGCGAAACTTTAACTGTTTACGCAGCGCACGCAGCGGAAGCTCTCAAAAGAAAAAGAAACCCCGATTTTGAAACATTCTTCATTGGTGCTCTGCTCCTATTGGTCCTCCTCCTCCTTCCTCAATAAATGGGCTATCTAACACTGAAATAATTGTTTAAATCGGACCAGTAGTTTCTGAGATTAGCGCGTTCAAACAAACAAACAAACTCTTCAGCTTTACAATATTAGTATAGATTATATTTTCAAAGTATATATTATAAAACCTATAAATAAAGATGAATAAAATCGGCGAAGTCGCTCTTTAGTTCTGGCGTGACTAACGGAATAGGGATTACGAGGATATAAATCATGACCGTAAAAAATGCTATGATAATATTTACACCATTTCATAATTACCAAAGATTTTTAAACCATTTTTAACGGTTTTAAACAAAAAAAATCATAATTTAGTACAAAATAAATTAATTAATCTAAATTGTATCCAACTGAGAAGAATTAATATTTTGTTTTCTTAACAATTATACAATTTTCTATACTTGTGCATTTTAATATTATGTTATACCTACAAGCTTTTAATAAAGATATATACATAAATACATAACTATTTGTCTACTATTACATCCTTTTGACAGTCGTTCAAGAGATATATTACTAACGCTTCAGCCTGTAATATCCCACTGCTGGACATAAACGTCCTTCCCCGTGTAGGAGCCTCTTTTCCCATGTAGGAGAAGGATCAGAGCTTAATCCACCACGCTGCTCCAATGCGAGTTGGCGGATATATTCCCTACTATCGCTATCAGGTGTAACTTGTAAGTACATGATAACAACCGGGACCAACAGGTTAACGTGCTCTCCGAGGCACGGCGGGGAGACCTACAAGGACTAACAACCAGACTGGAAATAAATATTTGTATAAACACAAATATCCACCCCGAGCTTGAATCGAACCCGCAACCGTCTGATTAGGCGCCGCTGACACGGCACACGCACCATTACACCAGAGCCTAGAGCAGTCGTCATACATTACTAAATTGCATATTAATAAATAATTTATCCTAACATACGAACTAGTTCAAACAGAAAGTTCCGCTCCGGGCCAAAATACTGCAAAGAACCCTTAAGCTCACTTGAACGTGTGTCAGTAATTTTTTATAACACCCTTCAACACATTGTGATAAATATGTTCGTACATAAAATATCGTCAAGTTTTGTAAGTTATTTATAAAAAAAAAATAAAGAATAAAATATTTTACTTAAGCCTAAACTCACCTAAGGTTGATCTTAAAAGTAAATATCCACTCTGTAATAAGTTGTGCGCTAGGTAACAATAAATAAACTGGACCACAAAGAAAAAGGGTCGGTTAGAAAATCTTCAATATACAGGTCCAGTGTATGTGTAAAATTTCTAGTTATTTCGGCTATAAGCTAAATTAGCAAAAATACTGTTTAATTTATTTTAGAAATTAATATCATGAATAAGACAAAATAATAATTAATATTTGACTGCCCTGTTGGTGCAGTTGGCAACGACCCTGCTTTCCACTCCAGGGGTCATGGGTTCACGTTCTCAGAGTATGTGCGTAATGTAACTGCCGATCCGATCCGAAGTCACTTACATAATTATTGTCTATACAATTTTTAACAAGGGCGGATAGAACCAAATGATTGAACCACTAACCTTGAAGGATTAGGTAACATAATATGCTTGTAGTAAAAAAAAAACTTTTTTGTATTTTTTATTTTGTTCGCAATGATAGTCATATTTTTAATATGAATACTAGCTATGCCCCGCGGTTTCACCGGTGTCTGTTTGATTAAAAAAGGTACTAAAATATTATATAAGTAGCATATATCCTCGATATATGGACTATCTAACACAAAAATGTTTTTTCAATTCGAAGGAGTACCTCTTGAGATTAGCGCGTACAAACAAACAAACTCTTCGTCTTCAGCTTTATAATATTAGTATAGGTATGTATTTCTATTTACATATTAAAAATAAACAATAATTCTCAAATCAAACGCTATTTATTTACAATATCAAGTGAAACGTGTTTACGATTCATCAGAAGCAAATATTGAAGCTATCAATTCGGAATTTGCGAATCAAATCGTTTGTAAACAAGAGGACTCTTTGTGAGAGGATACTTTTTTTCGTATAAAAACGTTATATGCAAATTTGTATTAAATTAGATCTATACTAATATATAAAGCTGAAGAGTTTGTTTGTTTGTTTGTTTGTTTGTTTGAACGCGGTAATCTCTGGTTCTACTGGGCCGATTTGAAAAATTCTTTCAGTGTTAGATAGCCTATTTATCGAGGAAGGCTATAGGCTATGTATCATCACGCTAAGACCAATAGGAGCGGAGTCCACGCCGACGAAGTCGCGCGCAGAAGCTAGTATTGGATAAATATTTTAGTAAAAAAAAACCTAAAAAAGCGTAGGTAATTATTGTTGATAATGTGACATTGTAAAACAGTAAAATGATGATTCTAGGTATTAAAATATTCCTGTAGGTAATATTTATTTAGGTGAAAGTTTTTCTATCGCCCAAATTTTTTTAGTGCGTCTATCGCATGTCGCATATCACAAGTCTAGCGGTATTTGTTTGTTTTGATCTGTGTATTAATTGTACATATATATTATATGTTTTATTCACTAAAGTTTCACTTGCATCGTGGTTTCATAAAACCACACAAATTTATTTTTTATTTTCATTATTTACCTAATAAGATTATTATAGTGCCCGTAGTATTGCTTAATAAGAAAAAATAAAAAAGTAAAAAAAAAATTATATTATTGAGAGTTGTGGGAAAACTAAGCGTGCGATTTAGTTCCATTTTTTTTTTAATTTGACCTACGAAAAGGCTCTTTTTCTGTTATAAATAACCTAAAGGTTATTAGAAAAATTTGTTTAATATAGTTTCTTGAATAAAAACTGCGAGCTAGTTAGAATAAATAACATAAAAGACTGGTCTAGTTGAGTTGAAAAGAAAAATTGTACATTATTATGCTCAAACAAAACACGCCTCTAAGTAACAAAAGCAAAAATTAGTCGCCGTTTTCGACATATTCAACTAAAATTACAATGTCAGGGGAAATTCAATACAGATGTCGAATCACCATAATTTCCTACAACCAAATACGCCCCACAACCCGAAACTTAATCAGTACGGTCCTACATTTCTGTTTCCGATACGACATACTATACCGTTTGAGTACAGATTATCCAATCAGTTAAGATAAAGGACACGCTTTTTTAAACGCCATCTTTGTTTCGATTTAAGCGCCAAAATTTGACAGCTCGAAAATGACGTTTATTGACATAAATATAAGATCCAATACAGATTATAATATTTAAAAAAAAGAAAAGTGTAGTGTTCACTGGTTGTCGTGTGCAGAAGTGACGCGTGTTGGTCACGTGACCGAGATTAGACGGTGCATTCACGTCGGGAGCACAAAAGCGCGGGGTTCGCGGGCGAAACGTCAATCGTGTGCGGTATGGGGTTTGGGGGAGATTCGCTGAGCTAGGTTAGATTTGAATTATAAATTCGTAATACTATCGTTTCTATTTGCATATCCCACGGGTGTATCGTGTTTTGATATCTTTTGCAACACCTACGTCAATTTTATTTGAGGGTTACATTTTTTCATTTTAATTTCAAATTTGTGTGCACTTATTACTCTTAAAAATAGGGAGTGAGCATAAATGAAACCAATAACTACAGTTAATTATACAGATACATACACAGTTTTTCGTGTACGTGTACTTTATGTTAAATATCTCTATAAAAACTTGTAACAGAACGTGTTCTTTCAAATTAACAAATAGTGTGAAGTGTAAGCCTTACTTAAATCTAACTTAGTACCTACCTTAATAATGCAGTTATTACACTTCGCAATAATCTTAATCTAATCTTACACTAATAAATACTTCTATGGTAGATTTAAAAAAAACCTTCAATATCCTTTCAACGTTAACATAAATTCGAATTTAGAACCAGTCTCCATCAATTTAAAACATGGCGTAAAAAATAAATGATCAGTAAACAAAAGGGCTCCGAGTAAACACACTTGCCGTCAGCTCGTGTTCGGGGGACAAATAAATCAGGACCTCGTCCTGCCTGGGGCCCGGTCTCCTGAGACCTGGGCGAAAACGTTCAACGATGCATTATGGTAATTTACTACACCAAATATAACCACAAAATAAAAAACAAAAATAATAAAAAAGTAAAAGAAAAAAGTACCTATTCATTACTTTTATTATGGAAAAAATGAAAGAAATATTTTGTCTTATTTAAAAAAATACTCAAATTAACTGCATTTAGCAAATATAGTGTTAAGAATTAAGAAGACAGTATGAGTACATTTATTAAAAAAAAAAATACAGTTAAAAACTTTGATATGGCAACATAATTTTACCGCATCCAAAATTAAATGCTTCTTATCATGACATCACAGATAGTGTTGAAGTTGAAACACGAGGTCTATTCTCTCTTGGGACGGACGATGGAGAACGCATATTGCACTCATTTAATTATGTACATACTATTACGATTGTAGACAGTGGACGTGCAGATGTCCCCGGTTATAGCTTTGATTGTGTGGGGACAATGATTGAAGACACTTTATACGCAGACACCGATGTATGGAGTTATGGACCTGTACGCGTATACCGACCTACTAACATAGTTGTGTTTGTTCACAAACGAAAAAAACCGACTTAAATTTTAATCAATAGGTAATACAATGTAGGTAGTCGATATTAGGGATATATTAGGAATAACTCAAACATTACTCGTCAGATCTCATTCAAATTGAAATGACACGACAAGCACCAGGTTTCGATTTAAAAAATTGGTTGTCTGTAAAGTTCGTTTACGGACGATAGTTTAACGTAACGACGTCATAACAAAACATCTCGGACGACGCATAGGCCAATCGAGTTGAAGAGAGATAGATGCGGCGCAAGCGTACAATCAGCGTAACGGGACAATGAGCGTAACGCCACAATGAGTCGTCCTTTTTCGTGCATGCCGCCGCCGTTCATTGAATTGTTAGACGTTGTCACGTCAAAAATAATTAAAATAGGTACAACCAGTAAAAAATGCAGTCGAATTGAGAACCGGTAACATAACAATGTACTCGAATAACATCGTATCGCCTGGACCTACATAAGACATTTGCTAAAAGTAACGAACTTTTTAAAAGCAATAGTAGCTAGAATTATTATTATTAAAATTTTCTGTGTCTGTATGTATCTTAATTCACGCAAATTCGACTCTACGAAAATTAATTTATTGCTGTCATAGTACTTCAGTACCTGGGTGACCGAGCCTAGCTCGGTATTTTCATTTTTTTTTTGTTTTTTTTTTTTTCTTGGTATTTTTATATTTTAATTTTATTTAAATAATAAATCACGAGTGAAATTAAAAAAAAAGAAAAAAAATTAATCTGGAGACTGAGATTCGAACCCGGGTCAAGACGATTTGACACCCGCCGATTTCCTAATTACGCTATTACAGCTATGTTGACAGTAGTGAAATTAAGCTTCGTATTCTAATGATATTTTTTCATTGCCTAAAAACAGGGATAAAACGACATTTTTTTTAAATGAACCCTAGCTAGATCAATTTTTCGCCCCCGAAAGCCCCTGCATACTAAATTTCACGAAAATCGTTGGAGCCGATTCCGAGATTCAGAAAATATATATATATACAAGAATTGCTCGTTTAATAGTATAAGATTTTTTAGTAACCTAAGTTTAAGATAGCTCTAGAAGTGTAAAGCTATTCAATAGTACCTTCTGATCACATGAAACAATATATTTTGAATTTAAAAAAAAACTACTGGTAGTAAAATAGTACCGATTTTCATAAGTAGGGAAGGTCGCTTGATAGCGATGTATTATTTACACAGAGGTTCGTTATTCGCCTCACTGCCCGTAATAACTTATGGGAATAAACGACGCACAGCTACTAACACCCGCTTATTCACCATACGGCCAAATGAAGTGTATTCTACGACAATAAATGTTTTTTTAAAATTGAGTTGAAATTCTAAAAAAAATATTATTTGTCACAGAATGCAAATAAGAATATAACAAGACAATATAGGCGCTCGGTATATAAAATATGGCGTATGAATGGCAATGTAACGTTAACATATGTGCCGATAACTATTCATCTTAATAATTATCATTTATAAATTATTAGGGTATAGCTGGAAATATTCTGCTCAAAATTTGGAGTAGCCTGACTGGGAACATACCTACATCAACCTAAACCTAACAGTGAAAACTTGTAATTGGCCTTTTAGTAGTAATTCCAAAACTATAATATAATTGTCTAGCTGTAAGTTAAATAAACCTTACAGAACTACAGAAGGTCAGCTCTAAAGTATGGTTGTGTTCCTGTGGTGAGGAAGGTGGCCAAAGCTCTTGGGCAGGTTCTGGGGCAGAAATGGTAACGTGCTTGCTATGCTTCTGATATTGCAGGCTACATAGGCCGTATAGCGTAGTAACTGCTTACGATCAGATGGGCTATATGCTTGTTTGCCACTCTTGTTGTATAAAAAAATATACAAAATAGTCCACACATTTAGTTAGCGTATCGTCAACTCCAGCTCGATGTCGTTACATCTATCATACTCTGCAGTAACTCGTGCGTTGATAACAGTTCAGTTCACCTATTTACTATCCATTATATTTAAAGAATTATTTTTATTTTTCACAGGCGTAAAATGTTATGTTTTAAAACTTCTGCAAATTATTGTTACAAGATGTGTAACCAGTGCATTTAGTTTATGTACGCGTTGGCGCAGCTGTCACAGTAACTGCCTGTTACGCTAGTGGCCGCGATTTCGATCCTGGAGATGACAAATGTTTATATAGGTCATACATAATTAAGTTTGTCGTCTAAGATCTTATCCTACAGAGAGTTGCAGTAAGTTTTGTTTAAAAATTACCAGTACCAGTTGTACTGGGAAAGTATTTTAAAATCACAGAAGATTGCATCCAAAAAACACTGCTTAAGTAAAGCTTGCGTTTCTGTGAAGGGTAAAGTAGCTACAGCTCCTGGGGAGGGTCTGAGGTGTGGCCGGCAGGGCGCTTGCAATGTTCCTGGCATTACAGGGGGCCATTGCTACGAAAACTCACAAGCGTTGACAGAAGTTGTAGGTAGGTACCTATTTTAAACATGTAGGTATTATATAATTTTGGATTAGACCTTAGGTTTATTCGTCCAAAAATTTCTTAGTTGTTATATTTACTATTTCGTGCAAGTTTCCTAACTCTAACAAGACTGTATTTTCTTCCAACAGTAGTGATGCGTGTTTGTACGAGGACGGGAACCACCGCGTCGCGTGCACGTCACTCACTCGACCTTAGTTTTTAACGGACATTTCAAGAGAAAATACTGCTATTCTAATTTCTTTTCTTAAAGAAAATCTTTGTAATTTTATTACTTGTTAATCACAGAAACGACCAAGCCATTAAATATAAAATTCGATGGTGCCGTAGAATAACGTCATATCTGCAAGACAATCGCTTTACAGTAGAGCCGTTCAAAGGTTTAAATTGTTATGTTTCGGGAACAAAAAAAAACCTGGCGCTTTTATAAAAAAAATGATAGAAAAATTAACAGTTTTATTCCGTTTTATTTTTTTTATTTCTTTTTCGTCACGTATGCATTTGGTTCGTTATAATACGGAGATACAAACACATGGAACATTTTTCGCCTCAGAATCTCAAATTGGTCGTAGAATTTTTTTTTTATTTGCATGTATAGATAGATATTCGATTCCTGAAGTAAATTATTAAATAAAATTAATTCCGTACTATATTTACATGTGACGTTATTCTACGGCACCGTCGAATTATTAAGTCTGTAACAGCTAAAGAGAGTTAATTATTATTGCTTCAAGATAATATCAATGATATGTATGTGGAGGTTTAGTGTTGGTGTAGTTCATATTATATTGAGGTAAGGCACAGTAGTAAATATTTTGCTCAAAATCTGTGGCAACTCGACTGGAGTTTTTTTATATAAATAAATAATAATAAGTGTCTCATATTTAACGGCCCCCACAAGGACTTGTGAAGGTAGTCCGGAAACACACACAGTATCTACATAAACAGAAACGCCTAGACCACGACAAACATCTGTATGACCAATACAAATGCCAATCCAGTGCTATGACCGTTACGCTAACGCGTCGATATCAACCTTACAGAAGTTCACAGATAAATAATACTGCTCTCAAGTAAAGTTGTGTTCCTGTGGTGAGTAAGGTAGCCAGAACTCCTGATGGATACGTTATATTGACCACTTGACCATTGACACCCACTTGTGGTGTTGCAGACTTACCATCACGCGGTAACGTGGGCTTGTTTGCCTTTCTAGTTGTATTAAACAGTTTGACCAATTTAAGTTGCTTTTTGAATAAAATTTATTGTAAAGTAAGAGTTTTGTTCTACACTGTACTGAAGGCAGTTGCTAGACATACGTCACTTGTCAACGGGGACGCGAGAATCAGTGGTTAGAAGCAACATCGCGTGCGCCTCGCGGGCACTGAGTTCAAATCCGATCGATATCTTACCCAGCGCCGACATATTCAGCTGGCGAAATATCTAACTTTACAACAAAAAAACATTAAATGTAATGTAATTACAGTTTTAAGGCTCTGTTCCTTACGCAGGTTGTATCGAAATAACGAAGACTCATGTTATCACGAGTGTAAAAGAAAAAATCAAAAAATATCATTTACGTTGCTACTTGACTAGCCCGTTGGCGCAGTTTGTAGTGACCCTCCTTTCTGCTCCGGGGGTTGTGGGTTCGATTCCCACCCCGAGTCTGGGTGTAATATACATTTTCATTTATATATTTATATATGTATTATATAAAAGTATGTTTATCGAAAAAAAAATATGTAGCTAGACCAGTCGGCTGTTACCTATAACACAAGCATTAAGTTGCTTACTTTAGGAATAGACGACCGTGTGTGTATTGTCTGTAGATATTTATTTATTTATTTATTTAGTTGCCATAATTATTTATAAAAGCTTACTTCAACTCTTTTTATGTTAAAACATAAAGAGAGTTGAAGTAAGCTTTTAGTTAGTAAACTAAAAGCTTACTAAAGAGTGTCGTAACACAAAATTTTTAAATCGACAATAAAATGTCAAAGGACATTTCGTCTATACTTTATTGTACACTAAAAATACACAAATTAAAATAAAAGGTATATAATATTCAGTTATTCACCATTATCTATACTAATATTATAAAGAGATAAGTTTCTAACTTTGTTTGTTTGTATATACGGGGTAATCTTCTCAAATACTGATCCGATCATGAAAATTCTTACACTAACAGAAAGCTACACTATTCAGGAGTGACATAGCCTATATTTTATTAATAATAAATAATAAATAAATAAAATTTTCTTTATTGGACAACACAAAAGATCCACTTTATTGTTATTGAACAAAAAAGTCAGGGAAAAATAATAGTAGGTACCTATATGCAAATAAAGTCGGAGCATTGCGAGCGAGATGAAAACTTTACTATATACATATATATTGCATCACAAAAATAATTTAACGCCCAACGAAGTGGGCACGGGTCGGCTAGTATGATAATATTCTTAAATTATAATATTCATCATACAAAAACGTAGACTAAAAGTAATAATTACTAATTACGTAAGTAGCAATCTCCACAATAACAGTATTTTCTATTTCATTTTTCTGTTTAAGTGAAATTATTGAATTATCTTTGAAATCGTCGCAAACTATTTTTTCGTGGGAGGGTGGAAGGTAATTGAATAATATTTTGGGCAATTGATGTAACTAAATTTGGAGATCTGTGATTTTGGGAAATATGTAGGTATAATGCTATTGTATATATTACCAGATCATCGAGGGAAGATTTATTTCTATACAAATCTAATTTATATTTTTTAGACTGGTAAGCACGTAATTTAGTTATCTCTCTATTACCTACAATATAACGTAATTAGAAGCTTTTTTAAATCCTTTTATATATTTTAAGAGGTAAAATAAAATATTTGCCCTTATCAGGAAACATCACGAACTCATTTTATAACGTTTGCTACAAAATATTTTCAGGAAAAATAATCGCATTAAAATTTGTTGAGACATCAAATGATTTCGTCGTCTTATCTTCTCGCGAACGAGTCAACTTTTTCCTCGCCTCATTTGCAATTAAAGTCAGGTTCCGACCTTAAAAAATCCACACTATTTGACTCATTTTCCAAATCCCCACAAGGCGGGAGTGTGAACTCTGAAATTTTTCACCTCCTGTCTCAGTTGCTCGTATTAAATTAACATATTTCTGTCTCACTCGCCGTTAAAGCTTCAATTTTTTTCCACGAATACGTTTACTTTTCATTTCTTAAGGGGCGAAGAAAATAATTTTCTCTGAGCTTTGAACCCGCAGCGGGGAGAAATAGGTATTTGGAAAATGTAATTGGATTCTCGACTAAACTCGACGCCTCTCGTTTCTTGTGAGGGGAGAGTGCGTGTTGAAATAGAAATAGGTATCTACTTATTTACTCATTTTTCATAAATATGGTTTAAATTTTATTTTCAATTATTTTTAAGGATAAAAGTAAACAAAAATATAAATATGCGTATTATGTATAGGTAGAACTGCAAATGGATATAAATAATGCTTCGTTCCTTTAATTTAAGACGAAATCCGAGAAGGCATTTACAATTTTAACCTTTACCTACATATTATAAGTCGATATTTCAATAATTAGTTTATGTTTAACCGTGAACTAAACCAAGCGTTTTGTCTGCTCAGATATGCAGAGGGATCAGCTTACGATTATAGACTTGTAAGGATTAGGTACCTACCTGCGTTCCATTACGCTAAGACCTACATGCTCTTTCGGCTGAGATTCATTCAAATGATTAAAGTAGTAGATACCTAAATATTAACACATACCTATAATAAAACAGTTTCTCCTAAGAAAACCAACCATCACCTGCAATTACCTACGTGTTTACCCTGGTGAAGGAATTTCTGACTTTGAATTATTGAGAATGAGAAAATGTATTTGAATTTTTTTGAGTTTTAAACGTCGCCGCCGCATTGGCGCAGCGGTCACAGCACTGGATTGCGATTGGCTGTTGCGCGGGCGGTTGCGGGTTCGATCCCCGCACAATACAGCATTTGTATTGGCCATACAGATTACAGATGTTTGCCGTGGTCTGGGTGTTTGTGCAGTCCTTGTGGGTCTCCCCATCATGCCTCGGAGAGCACGTTAAGCCGTCAGTCCTGGTTGTTATCATGTACACCTGATAGCGATCGTTACTCATAGTAGGGAATGTATCCGCCAACCCGCATTGGAGCAGCGTGGTGAATTAAGCTCCGACCCTTCTCCTACATGGGGAAGGGGCCTATGCCCAGCAATTTGATCTATATTATGATTGCTATACTTACCTGCACGTAGAGATGGGTGCCTACTACAGTCAGGTATATAGTGTAAAATATTAACGGTTTTAGCTTACTACATGTAATTAACACGAGAGGAAAAGATAAAAAAAATATTTGCAGCAGGCTTATTTATGGTAGCAGAGGTTGTTTTTATAAATTCACAATATTGAAATCAGCCTATAAAAAATTGTTTTATCTAATTAACAGATGAGGGAATATTTAGCTATCTCGGATCTTATAATTTAATAATTGTGTTTGCTCGCAAACGAAAAAAGCCCAACTTCAATTATATTACATCGACAAGTACTTACCTAATATATACAACGTAATAAGACGGAAAAATAGTCAAGTAAATACGCGCTATTAAAGATTAATCAAAAAGTTGTAATCAGGTCTCAATCTAATTTAAACAAGACTACATGACAAGTATTAGCTTTCGATTAAAGTAAGAATCATCAAAATCGGTACACCGAGTAAAAAGTTATGCGGTATAATAAATACAACGTAGGTCGACGAAAAAGTAGTCAAGTAAATACGTATTATTAGATATTATAACTCTAAAAGTACTTGTCAGATCTCTATTAAATTTAAATGGGACCACATACAGTCGAATTGAGAACCTCCTCCTTTTTTGGAAGTCGGTTAAAAAACTTAGTAAGGACGGGGGATAAACTGAAAATGTCAGTTGTAGATTTGGTTTCTAGATCATGATTCAACTAACCGAAAAAAAAAAACATATAAATATTGCATCATATTTTCAAAGGGCCAGATTAAGTAAGTAGGTACTTATATAAAAACATAAAAGAATAAAATTTTGTCGATAAAAAAAAATCACGAAATCACGTCTAGTTTTCTTCTATGTTCAATTTATTTTCATTGTCCCTATTACATAATACATAGCCAATATTTAGCATTATAATTCCAATTAATATTAATAATAGCTCACTTTAGCGATTTTATAAAAAAAAACTGTATTTTACGAGTTATTAAAATAAAACATATTTGTCGTTTATAACATTCTGAATGCGCTCAAAACTATATCGTCTATCGCACTCTGACACGAGGCTTTGTGTATATTTTGTTTCATCAATCAGTCACGGACGCGCGGGTGAAATCTGATTTTTTGCTCGCTATGTTTGGCCGGGTAAGTTCGCGCCACTAATTTTATTTTAGTAATATTTATTTCAAGATGTTCAGTTTGCCATATCACAAAAAAACGTGCACACCATCCAAGTTACGCTACGCTACGCTTCAGCCTGTAATATCCTACTGTTAGGCATAGGCCTCTTTCCCCATGTAGAAGAAAGATCAGAGCTTAATCCACCACGCTGTTTCAATGCGGGTTGGCGGATACATTCCCTACTATAAGTAACGATCGCTATCAGGTGTATATGATAACAACCGGGACCGACGGCTTTACGTGCTCTTCGCACGGTGGTGAGTCCCATGAGGACTGCACAAACACCCAGACCACGGCAAACATCTGTATGGCCAATACAAATGTTGTCGTGTGCGGGGATCGAACCCGCAACCGCCACAAACCAGTGCTGTGACCGCTGCGCCAACGCGGCGTCTACCATCAGTTACTGAAATAAAATTTATAAGATGGATATCATTGGCGTGTGCGACATCGCCAACAAGATGGAGAAATATATCGTGCGATATTATAGTCAATTAAAAAAGAGGCTACCTGACTATGTCGGCAATTCGGTAGGTACTGCAGTTTTCTCTCTATGGTTGAAGAGGCGGAAGCAGTACTAAGAGATGGTGGAAAGTAGTGATGCAACAGATCTCTGTTTCTGTTTTCGCAAGTGCGGAAGTTCCGCACGCTTTTCAACATTCGTTTCTGCTTCTGTTTCCGCAACTTTTATAACGGAGAATTAAACGGAAGTTTACTACGGTTGAGAGTTGAAAGTTTCACTTACCACTACTAAATTTTGAACTTTAAAATAATTTTAAGTTGCAATATTGTTTTGTATTGTAGATTTCTAATATATCTATTCCTTATCTAGGCTTGGTGTGTATTTAATACTTAATAAAGAAATATATTTGTAAATTTATTAAATTTTTTGCATATCATTTAGGTACACTTTCGTTTCTGCATCCGTTTCCGTTTCTGCTAAAATTTACTTTTGACATCTGTTTCCGTTTCTGGTTCCGTTAAGACACTTCCGTTGCATCACTAGTGGAAAGACAATGTCAAAGGGCAGGTGAGCCATCCTCTGTTAGGTACTTGTAGCTACATCTTTAAGTATCTAACTGATAGCAATGTCGAGAACAGAGGGAAGGGGAGGATAAAAATAAAGAAAGTTAACCCCACTACCATATTGGGTACGTCGCTAGGAAGAGTTTGTGCCCCATAGGTCTGCGACCCTGGCTCGTGCCCCAGTTACCGAGACCTATGAAATATATTGAAGACGAATAAATACGAAAACCATCATTTTAAGAAGGGGTAAAAATAAAAATAAAATTTCAATGTAAATATTTATTTCAAATACTAAAAGTGCTTATGGTAACCAATGATACAATGTTACGATTCTTAAACCATCAAATTCACATAACATCGTTTATCATAGAGCTAGACCTAGTAGTAATATCACCATCTCTGTGCAGTGTTGCCAGCCTGCGGGCCTAGCCGGTACAAAACAAAGTCTTTCTTCTTATATTTCACACTTATAAAACTATATATAATATCTATGTTACATTTGATAAGTGTTGAGTTAATAAAATCATTAACTCACTCGTTTATTTGATTTTAAAAGCGAATTTATGTGATTAATGATATTATCATTATTTATTCATAACATTTAATTAATGTTTTTCTAATGGTCTATACACAGAGGCACACGATGCTTATATCTAATCATTTATCAATAGAGCCTATTATATTCCAAGTGAAACTTGGAATAATGTACACAAAAATATTAAACGTGGCAGTTTTTAGGGTTCCGTACCCAAAGGGTAAAAACGGGACCCTATTACTAAGACTTCGCTGTCCGTCCGTCCGTCCGTCCGTCCGTCCGTCCGTCCGTCCGTCCGTCCGTCCGTCCGTGTGTCTGTCACCAGGCTGTATCTCAAGAACGGCTATAGCTAGAGAGTTGAAATTTTCACAAATTATGTATTTCTGTTGCCGCTATAACAACAAATACTAAAAACAAAATAAAATAAATATTTAAGGGGGGCTCCCATACAACAAACGCGATTTTCTTGCATTTTTTTGCTCGATATCAATAATGGCAACAGGTAGGCACTTGAAATATTCACAAAATACTCAGTTCTATTTTTACTTTAATAATAAATAATAAAATGAAAATAAAATTAATATTTAAGGGGGGCTCCCATACAAAAAACGTCATTTTTGCCTATTTTTGCTCTCATACAACAAAAGTGATTTTTTTTAGCCGCTTTTTGCCCGATATTAAAATCAATGTACCTAGTCAATGGTACGGAACCCTTCGTGCGCGAGTCCGACTCGCACTTGGCCGATTTTTTTTAGAGATTGATCAGATTACACATAAAAATTATGTTTGTACATCTGATATTATCCTATCCGTTACTGAAATGTACTACATAAAAAACTGCCACGTAAATTTTTGTATATTAATACTACGGAAACAAAGTCGAAATGGATATTTTTACTAAACTAATACTATAGGCGGCCCTCCGACCTCGCATACTGTGACCAGAGTCGGTTAACTTATACACTATAATATTGATGTATAATAGGGGATCGGACAGTAATCAAATTAAAATCTATAATGTACTTAGATAGAATATTTATCGAATAATAGTTTAATATAATTCATTTAAATATTTTTAAATGAAAAAAATAAAATGTTGTTATTTACAATATTATTAATCTGTACTAAAACACCAACTTGAGTGCGTGACGTCATTTGTGGGTTACAAGCCACAGAGTACTTTAGAAAAGAGCAAGCATTGTGCGTTTTCCAATTACAGAGCATAATGCGACTCAGTGGCGCACAATACTAAACCACTGAGCCACCACTGAGTTGGTATCCATTGCAAGCACGCACACGGAAGCCCTACTTTTGAGAGTGCTCGTTGTGTGAAGCGTTGGCACTGTAGCTTTGGAACTTTCAACGTTGAGCATTGAGCATTATACCGCATAATGCGCTTTAGTGCTGATATTGGAAAACGCACATTGACTGCACGGGTTATTCTATTCCGTATGTTCAACGTACTCTGTGCTTTATATACTCTATGTTTATGACCTACAATTGACGTCAGGCGCTGTCAGATGTCATAACGTGGCGTTTTGGCGGGATTTTTGAGCAAACAATATTAAAACATGATTTTGAGTAACTAAAAGGCTGTAAATTAATAAAATTTTATTTTTTATGGGTATAAGTATCCATAAAGATTAATTAAAAACACTTTTTGAAAATTTGTCCGATCCCCTATTATGTCTGTTCACAACGAAAAATAATAATACCCTCTCATTTTTATATTCAACTATTTACGGTGACAAGGGATTTGACATGAAAACAAAAAAATATATTTATATAACTATATACAATATTTTCAATTTAATAATTCGATTTAAAATATTTAATTACAAATTTACAATAAATTTGCAGAATTTTATATTTATATTTCTATTAGATTTTTTGAACTATGTTTCTGATGTGATGGTTTCCATTCGATCTCCATAGCCTCAAACATTTTGAAATAAATCCAGTAATCATCTGTCATTATTACTGCTATTTATAATTAACAATGCCCTAAATCTATTAAGCGACTAGAACTAAAAAGAATACAAGCAATTCGATATTGTCATGAAACTAAAATATTATATGCTTCGTGTTTTGATAATTGTATTATTTGATATATACACATATATATATTTAAATATGTATTAAAATATTTAAAATTTAAATAATTGCTTTAGACCTAAGATGTAATGTGTAAAAGCAATTTTTTCATTGCTTGTTTCTTTATTTTATGTAAACAAAAAACAATATTCTGGTAATCAAGAAACAATATATATGTACCTACAAGTCCAAACACTATTCGGGTTTTGACGTACAATGTAAAAAAAATTATCACCTTTTAAGGGGTGCAAAAAATAACAATAAAATATATATCATGCAACAGCACTCAATAAAATTATAATTTTTAACTCAATTAGATTATAACAGAATTTTTAGATTTGTTATTATTATTTTGGACAGATTTTTTCTATTCACACTTTTAAAATTGTGTCATGTCATGTTGTGCACTGTAGCGTTATTTTATAAAACTAAAGTTCAGTAAAAAAGGCCTATTTCAAAATTAATTGCATTTGTAGCCAGAGAAACATTTATATAATATAATATATGACATTTCATTTATAAAAATATATTTATAAATATTTACAATATGTCTTGTTCATCTTAATAACACAAAAAAAAATTAAGTTTTATAGTTTCTTAGTTTGTTGTTTATTTTTTATAGTTTTGGTGAAAGAAAACGTTAATTTCAAATTATTTAAATTATCACCTAGTTTCTGCTAATGTTGATTTTGAAAAAGAACACCCTTTTGTAGAAGTTCTTATAAAATGTTATGGAACTGAGTAGACACTTATCTTTAGTGATAAAATAATACATACATATATATTATTTTCAATACTATGAAACAATGCAATATATCGTTTTATATACTACTATTTGGTTTTGTGTGATTGGTTGCATATTGACGTACTTACGTTAGTTTATAACAATTAGTTTATAGAGAAACATTTTTTAAATGTATCATTATTACAGCATAATTCAATTAATGTTTCATGGAGTTAGGACGTCCAAAGAATAATGCCTCCTATGCATACTCTGAATTTTCTATTTATAGTCAATATGAATATTTTCAATTCAATAATATTTAGTAACATCATCATCTTCATCATCACTTCAGCCTATTGCAGTCCAATGCTGGACATAGGCCTCCACAAGCCCGCGCCAAAAACGGCGTGAACTCATGTGTTGCCCATAGTCACCACGCTGGGCTGACGGGTTGATAACCGCATGGTCGGCTTTGTCGCACCGAAGACGCTGCTGCCCGTCTTCGGCCTGATTATTTCAAAGCCAGCAGTTGGATGGTTATCCCGCCATTGGTCGGCTTTATAAGTTCAATGGTTTTAGTAACATAGTTCTAATGATATAAAACCATTTTTATGCATACAAGGCATGTGTCAAATTATATGCAAGTTGAAAATAATACGACTGACTACAAGGCAACTTAATATTGGCCCTTTGCACCACACTTTACAACATACATGTTGATACAATAGACACAATTCGTTTGATATGTCGTGTGAAATTTAACTGAAATAAAATTTATTATTTTAAACCTTTCACAGAGATCACTCCTTTTTGGCAAATAGTCAAATATCTTGAAACAGAAATAGATTTTTAAAGTATATTTACTAACCTCTATGGGTCATTAGTTCTCTATAATACATCACCGTCGATAAAATCTTAGTTCTAATCAGTGTAACATAATGTTGAGTTCTGAAATGTTAACTAACGCGCATTGGATCACTATATCAACACTTCACTTTAAATCACTTAGTTTGTTCACTTAGTCACTTGTGGTTCAGGTTCACTGAGTCACTTGTGGTTCAGGTTCATTCAGTCACTTGTGGTTCAGTGTCAGGTTGAGGTTCAGCCACCGGCTCGGCAGCCTCAGCCTCGGATCAGGTGTTCCTCAACTCCACAAGCTTAACATCCTTAACGTGAAGGTTGTGTTTTGACTTCGCGGCGAATTTGATAACCGCTTGCGTCGATACGAGAGGTACATGTCGGAGGTCCAATCTGAAAATTTGACAGGAAAATATTAATAGTTATTACAATTTTATTTGTTTTTTAATTAGAACTATTTCTTAGAATTTTATCATCAAAGTTTTTTAGTTTTTGACCATGAGCATTGCAAGCGTTTTATCCCCACCTTATTCACCACAGGAACACAACACTTCTAGAGAACAGGATTCTTTGGCTGTGTAGCGGCATCTATCTACGAATTTAAAAACTGACGATTCTACATCGCGCTATCTAAGTTATCAAAACGATTAAACAATATATACAAGAACCCGACAACAAGAAGCGTTGGAGCAGTAGCCCGCCAGACACAACACCCGTCTGGTCGGAGGATCCTCCCTCTGCTGTGGTGGATGAAGAACCTAACACCATGTTCCTCGCATTACCAAAGCTGTAATCTTTTGTAAGGTTGAGATACTTCCTCAGTCAGGATGATCAAAATTTTGAGCAGACTACTTCTTCACGATGAGGCGCTAGAGGTCAGTTACCTGACGAGGTTGGGGCAGCACGCCAGATGGTCTCCGCTACTCACAATGAGGCGCTAGAGGTCAGTTACCTGACGAGGTTGGGGCAGCACGCCAGATGGTCCCCGCTACTCACAATGAGGCGCTAGAGGTTAGTTACCTGACGAGCTTGGGGCAGTACGCCAGATGGTCCCCGCTACTCACAATGAGGCGCTAGAGGTCAGTTACCTGACGAGGTTGGGGCAGCACGCCAGATGGTCCCCGCTACTCACAATGAGGCGCTAGAGGTCAGTTACCTGACGAGGTTGGGGCAGCGCGCCAGATGGTCCCCGCTACTCACAACGAGGCACTAGAGGTCAGTTACCTGACGAGGTTGGGGCAGCGCGCCAGGTGGTCCCCGCTACTATCAACGAGGCGCTAGAGGTCAGTTACCTGACGAGGTTGGGGCAGCGCGCCAGGTGGTCCCCGCTACTATCAACGAGGCGCTAGAGGTCAGTTACCTGACGAGGTTGGGGCAGCGCGCCAGGTGGTCCCCGCTACTATCAACGAGGCGCTAGAGGTCAGTTACCTGACGAGGTTGGCGCAACGCGCCAGATGGTCCCCGCTACTCACAACGAGGCACTAGAGGTCAGTTACCTGACGAGGTTGGGGCAGCGCGCCAGGTGGTCCCCGCTACTATCAACGAGGCGCTAGAGGTCAGTTACCTGACGAGGTTGGGGCAGCGCGCCAGGTGGTCCCCGCTACTATCAACGAGGCGCTAGAGGTCAGTTACCTGACGAGGTTGGGGCAACGCGCCAGATGGTCCCCGCTACTCACAACGAGGCGCTAGAGGTCAGTTACCTGACGAGGTTGGGGCAGCGCGCCAGGTGGTCCCCGCTACTATCAACGAGGCGCTAGAGGTCAGTTACCTGACGAGGTTGGGGCAACGCGCCAGATGGTCCCCGCTACTCACAACGAGGCACTAGAGGTCAGTTACCTGACGAGGTTGGGGCAGCGCGCCAGGTGGTCGAGCGCGGCCTCGGTGAGCAGCCGGCAGCCCGCCAGCGACAGTCGCTGCAGGCCGTGGTGCGCCAGCTGCGCCGCGCCCGCGTCCGTCAGCCGAGCGCACGACGACGCGTCCAGCTCGCACAGTTTCGGAAGAGCCTGCGACAAAACATAACATATCACTTTGACTAACGATCAATATACATAATGGAAATGATGAAAGATTTTGAAAACCTCTTCCATTGGGTATACATTTACTATTTACGAAAATACCTATATTTCGGTAATAAACTTAAGTTTAAGGAAGTTAACTATTCGCGTAGCAGGCGCGTTCCATCTAAGGCCCACAACGCTTTTAATTTTGACGTGACGTCATGCGCTGTAATTTATATTTCAATCGAAATGGCCGATTGCAGTATTTTAATGTTTTATTTTATTGAAAATCACAATAATCTTATTATTTTACATAAAACTAAACCAGTATTTTGAATTTTTTTAATGAGTTTTCCCCTAAAATCATTAAATTGACGATTTTTTGATACTGTCGTCATGTCCATTATATGAACCTTTGCAGTTTGACATTACATACAATAAAAAGTGTATTTCACTCAAGATTGTATACGAGGAATATAGATGAGCAAGAGTCACATCTGACATCTGTCATGTATGTCGGGTTTTCCCGGGTTCTGGGGATTACAAAAAAACCCGGGTTTGATTTTAAAAACTCGGGTTTTTCGGGTTTTTTTATTATACTTTTGTTTTTGTTATTTATTAAGTTTAAGCCACCGAATGCAATAATAAGTAAATGGAATAAAAACACGCTTTGATAAATTATAACGAAACGCGCGCGTCCATCTCAGGACATGAATCGGTAAATTGTATGCAAAAGTGGTGATTGAAAGGGTTGTGAACGAAACAGACGAAAGAGTATGGGATGCACAATTGCACGCGATGATTGATGTACGGATCAGGTCTTTTCTTTACGGTGCATAGCCGAAAAATGTTTGGCTAAAAATAAGAAGGTCTATTGCGCGTTCGTAGATCTAGAAAAAGCCTATGATGGTTAGTTAGTTCAGCCTATTGCAGTCCACTGCTGGACATAGGCCTCCCCAAATTTGCGGCAGACATCCCGGTTATCCGCAATCCTCATCCAGCCTACACCGGCAATCTTACGTAGATCATCGGTCCAGCGGTAATAGAGTGGTGAGGAATGAATTGTGGTCAGCACTGTCCGAGTACGGTGTGAGCAGTACCCTCATACGAGCACTGAAATCTCTTTATAGAAATTCTAGTGCTTGTGTAAGGATAAACGGGGCGTACACTGAATGGTTTAATATCGAAAAAGGTGTTAGACAGGGATGTGTAGCGTCACCGTGGCTGTTTAATCTATTAACGGACAATTGCTTGACAGATTTAAAAGAGAATGAAAGTGGGTTGATAATGAATGAGTTACTCGTCAAATATCTTCTCTATGCTGATGACCAAGTATTAATTGCGTCTTCGGCCGAGAAGTTGCAGGAAATTATAGTAACTGCTGTGAGTGGAGCTATTGGTAAAAAGGGAATGAAGATGAATATCGTCATCTTTGCAGAGACGTTGGATGAGCTAGGCCAAATGCTGACCGGCCTAAACGAGTCCTTCCGACGAGTCGGTCTCTGTATGAACTTGGACAAGACGAAAGTTATGTTTAAAAACCAAGTCATACCGAGACCGGTATCGGTTGACGGTATCATTCTCGAGGTTGTTAAGTCTACCTTGCCCACAACATTCAACTGGGCCGAAACAACTTCGAACGAAGAAGGAAGCTGATAGGAGGATTCGGTTGGGCTGGGCGGCGTTTAGCAGGCTTCGTCGAATCTTCACTTCGAAGATTCCGCAATCCTTGAAGACAAAAGTTTTCGAGCAATGCGTCCTGCCTGTGTTGACATACGGAGCCGAGACGTGGACACTGACAAGGGGACTGGTCCACAAGCTTAAAATCGCTCAACGCACAATGAAACGGGCTATGCTTGGGGTTTCTCTCAAAGATAGGACTAGAAATGAGACTATCCGCGAGAGAACGAAAGTAACCGACATAGCCCACAGAATTAGCACGTTGAAGTGGCAGTGGGCTGGTCATCTGTGTCGCAGGACCGATGGCCGTTGAAGCAGACGTGTCCTGAGAGTTTAGTGGAGACCGCGTCTTGACAAACGCAGTGTGGGACGTCCTCCGGCCCATTGGACCGACGATCTATGTAAGATTGCCGGTATAGGCTGGATGAGGATTGCGGAAAACCGGGATGTCTGGCGCAAACTTGGGGAGGCCTATGTCCAGCAGTGGACTACAATAGGCTGAACTGACTGACTGACTGAAGATGAATGTAAAGAAGACGAAAGTGATGGTGTTTGAAAGACATGAGACAGTGACAGACTGCAATATCGTGATTGGAGATGAACAAATTGAACAGGTGAATGAGTTTAGTGTATCTGGGTTCAAAGTTTACAAGAGATGGAAAGTGTGAGAGTGATATTTAAAGAAGAATGAATGCAGGAATCATGATGAATGGAGCTTTGCACTCCTTTATGAGCAGTCGGAAGGTGTCTAATAAGGCTTTTGGCTGTGCATAGGGGGGTGTTGGTTCCGACACTCATGTATGGACGTGAAATTTGGGTATGGCAGAAGAAACATGAAAGTACAATAAATGCAATTGAGATGAGAGCATTAAGAAATATGATAGGAGTTAAACTGAGTGACAGGATAAGAAACAGTGAGATAAAGAAACGTTGTGGTCTGAAAGAAGATGTAGTAACAAAAATTGAGAAAGGTATGCTGAAATGGTTTGGCCATGTCGAGAGAATGAATGAAGAACGATTGACGAAAAAAGTGTATAAGGCGAGACCTAGGCTGACGTTTCAAGACCTCAGAGACGTCTTCAAAAAAGGCCAGGTCAAGAGTACACTAAACCGAAGAGCGTGTATGAAAGGAATAATAAAAATGGACGAAGCGAAACAAATATGTAAGGATCATAGCAAGTGGAAAGAAGTGGTCTCTGCCTACCCCTATGGGAAAGAGGTGTGATTGTATTTATGTATGTAAAACTGTTTTTGTAATTTGTAAAGTACTGTTTCATTAATACTTAAATTATTCCTCATCCTTTATATTTTGCACTCATTGTAGGAATTCGATATATAAACGCAGATTAGTGTATTTAAAAAAAATACAATAAAAAGATCGAAATGCTCGAAAAAAACGGTCTACTCGGGTTTTGATTACTCTTAGACCCGAAAACCCGGGTTTTCAAAATTGAACCGAGTTTCGATGCCCTAGTCATGTAGATGTAGTAGCGCAATAACAATGATAACCTTGTTGAGCAAAACATATTCATGGAAAATTCAGATGAAAACGAGAACATGAGTAACATGATTACTTCATGAACAACCCTTTGAAACAAATACGGATATAAAAAATACGTAAACAACACTCACCTGAACTATATATAACATAGCAACATCTGTAATGTCTGTGCCCGGAAGACGCAGTACGGCCAATGCTGCAAGTCTTGACGGTTCTGTTCCTGACCGTGCCCCACCACCTGGCCTTGAATTCTCTGGGGGTGCTAGTATTCCCCTTAACTTAGCATCGTCCAGACATCTCGCAAAGGATAAGTCTAAAGCTGTGAGTGGGGGACATGAACTTGATCTGAGAGCCAACGCTGCTTCAGCTGGAGAACCTGCTAGCGACAGAGATCTTAGTGCTGGTAGACGCGCTAGTAACCTGGAAATGAGATTTTTATTATGATATATACATTTTTTTTAATTTTATAGTGAAAAGTTTGTTAAATATTTATTCGTTAATTATTATAAGTATTTATTGCATGGCCATATTTATATACAAAGTACTTAGTTATTAATTATAGGGGGTGTGTGTGTGTGTGTGTGTAGAGTTTGTAGTGTCTAGTGTGCGTGTAGTGTGTGTGTAGTGTGTGTGTGTGTGTGTAGAGTGTGTGTACGGTACCAGGCGAGCTGGCGACGCGCCAGGTGGCACCACTCGAGGCCGAGACTCAGCGGCTGGCGGCGCGCGATGCCGGCCAGCTGCGCCGCCGACACGCGCACCTGCACGAACGACATGCTGCGCCACAGCGACGGGTCCATCTGCGGAATAAAACAAAATATTACATTGCATTTATACTTCATGTGTGGCAAACAAGCATACGGCCCACCTAAACAGCCCAGTAAGCCAGGGCCTAGGCCAGGCACTGGTGTCCCCAAGTGGCAAGTCTAGAGTGTGACGCACCGTATCTACCGAAGTGACACACTCGTGGCAAGCAGGGGTCCCCACGAAGTAGCCCGTACCGCCTTTTGACCCAACGATTAATGAGGGACGCATAGCGTTCACTGTCACTGCGCCCGTTAAAGAAAACTTTACGTTCTGAACTATTAAAAGCAAATTATATTCATACATACTTATTAATGAAGTATTCATAATAAGATATTCTGTTATAAACTTACCGAGTATTCAGCCCATGCCTTGCAGACTAACGCACACGTTGCCAGCTCGTGGGGTGTTAGTTTAGCGAACACACATAACATTGCCTCTCGGTCCAACCACGGTGAGCCAGTAGAGTTTGTGAACTGTATCGGGGCTGGTCGGACTGGGTACAGAGGTTTCTTTAACACCTGAAATTGATTTAAAAAAACTATTATTCTACGAATAATTAATAAAGGTCAGTTTATCTATATATGTATGTATGTAAAAGAGAAAGGTCACTGACTCACTCATCACAAGAACTCAAAAACCGCTAGATGGACAAAGATGAAATTTGGTAGGGAGGTAGATTATAGTTAGTAGACGTTGGAGGTTTGTATGAAAGTCCTGTTTTTCAAGTAAGAGACTTGAAATTTAAAATGTGTTAAAAGTCCAATGAAAAATAATATCCATCAACTTCATTGATTCTAAAAATAACATCTACATATTGATTCCTTTTATTTCTTTTATTTTTTTTCATTTATTAGGTATTTAGATTTTTCAAATATAATTAGAAATTACTAGCTTCTGCGCGCGACTTCGTCGGCGTGGACTCCGCTCCTATTGGTCTTAGCGTGATGATACATAGCCTATAGCCTTCCTCGATGAATGGGCTATCTAACACTGAAAGAATTTTTCAAATCGGCCCAGTAGTTCCAGAGATTACCGCGTTCAATCAAACAAACAAACAAACAAACTCTTCAGCTTTATATATTAGTATAGATGTGCAAATAACTAACTCCACGCGTACGAAGTTGCGGGCGGCCGCTATGTATATAAAATTAAGATTCCTTGACAATCTCAACGCCGATATCAAATCTATACCTTGGCAGAGTGGTGTGTGAGCTGCAGAGCCAGGTGCGCCCTCAACGCCTGCTTCTTGGGCGCCTCGTCCTCCTCGCTGGGGCGCCGCTTCTTGCTGGCCGGCTCCCACTCGCCGTCACGCTCGCCCTCGCCGCGCTCACCTTCACCCCGGCCGCCCTCGGCGCCCCGCTCCTCTTCTAACTTTATATCTGTAGTTGGTAAACATACATATGAAATAAGAATATCCGATAATAACCATAAGTATACGTATTGGTCTTTATATGTGTTGTTATTGATTGTCTCCATCTATATATATATATATATATATATATATATATATATATATATATATATATATATATATATATATATATAGCTGTTCTCCTAGTTAAATAAAAAAAAAAGATATTAATTTTAGAGCGCCATCTTTACTGTGTGTATAAGCGTGTAGCTGCTAGCATAGCGCAATCTATTTTCCCTTACGCTTTCCGGTTGCGTGAGCCTCGTCAAAACACCGATTGTATGTATACCCGATAAATATCCTTTATATAATGGCAACAGTACGGGAATAAGAGGTAGTAAAATTTCAAATTGGCATGACATTAGACAGCAACATAATTATGTCCTTGATCCAAAAATGGTACTCGAAAAACTTATGAAGTCATGATCATAGGTGTCTTTAAAAAAATACAGAACTATTTTGAGCAATTGCTCAAAATAGTTCAAAAATACAGTAAATAATACAATAAATGTAAAAATACAGAACTATTTTGAGCAATTGCTCAAAATA
This sequence comes from Melitaea athalia, assembly GCA_905220545.2. Classification (NCBI taxonomy): domain Eukaryota; kingdom Metazoa; phylum Arthropoda; class Insecta; order Lepidoptera; family Nymphalidae; genus Melitaea; species Melitaea athalia. The sequence continues at coordinate 15,033,772 of HG992196.1, forward strand.
GTTCTGTATTTTTTTAAAGACACCTATGAATGTAAGAAAAATATCCTCATAACTAATTCTGTAGTATTGTTCCTGTTTAAATCAATTAATCATAAGTTTTTGAGAAAACATTTTTAATAGTGACAATAAACAATACATGTGGCTCATGAAATAACAAAACATAATATTAAAATTGTAACCTACAAAAAATATGAAGTAAAATAAAATAAAAATGTATTGCTAAATAATTTACCATCTTCTGTCTTTATGGTATCACCACCGTCAGCTTTGCTCTCCGTGTCTGAGCCGACTTCTGACTTAATATTCATCATTGGTGGAGGTGCCGGTAATTTATTCTACAACAAAAAAAAAACCCCTAATTAACGTTACACATTATATACTATTATTATTGTCATTCTTATAGTTAATACATGACACAAATATAGTTTACATAAATGGATATTTTTACTCCTGACTGATATAATTTACAATGACAAAGTATAAATTTGTATTTAATTTAAATAAGTTACTCACTTTGGAGTTAAACTGCGATATTTGACATGCATCGGAACCCACGCTCATTCGGCGCAGGTCTGACGACTTTTGACGAGCGCGAAAATGACGCGGCTGTAAACAATAAATTTATTAGACTTTCACATAAAAATACAATCCCAGAATTAAATTATTGGTCTGGGTGTTTGTGCAGTCCTTGTGGGTCTCCCCACCGTGCCTCGGAGAGCACGTTAAGATTACGAGAGCACGTTATCGTTACTCATACATATAACATACATACATATGATCACGCCCTTTTCTTGTAGGGGTAGGCAGAGACCACTTCTTCACTTGCTACGATCCTTACATACTTGTTTCGCTTCGTCCACTTTCATTATTCCTTTCATACATGCTATTAGGTTTAGGGTACTCTAGACCTGGCCTTTTTTCAAGACGTCCCTGATCTGGTCTAGAAACGTCCGCCTAAGTCTACCCCTTACAAAACTTCCATTCACACTCGCCTTACACACTTTTTTCGTCAATCGTTCTTCATTCATTCTCTCGACATGGCCAAACCATCTCAGCATACCTTTCTCAATTTTTGTCACTACATCTTCTTTCAGACCACAACGTTTCCTTATCTCACTATTTCTTATCCTGCCACTCAGTTTAACTCCTATCATACTTCTTAACGCTCTCATCTCAACTGTATTTATTCTGCTTTCATGTTTCTTCTGCCATACTTAACTTTCACTTCCGTACATGAGTGTCGGAACCAACACCCCCTCATGCACAGCTAAACGAGCCTTGTTAGACACCCTTCGACTGTTCATAAACGAGTGCAAAACTACATTCACCATGTTTCCTGCATTCACTCCTCTTTCAATATCACTCTTACACTTTCCACTCTCATAGTAGGGAATTTATCCGCCAAACCTGCATTGGAGCAGCGTGGTGGATTAAGCTCTGATCCTTCTCCTACATGGGTAAAGAGGCCTTTACCCAGCAGTGGGATGTTAGAGGCTGAACCCCCGTGAGCTGACCTTGTAGTCGTGGTTGAGGCCCATGGTGGTGCAGGTGGGGCACTCCCACGAGTTGGGCAGGTCCTCGTTGACCTGTCCGCCGGGCGGCACGCACGCGGGGTGCACGATGCTGTAGCACACCGAGCACTCGCGCAGCGACGACGGCCCGTTGCGACCTATTGTATAGATGGGCAAGAATAACACACTCATTTTATCGATTTGTTTTATTTGTATACAACTATAATGGCAATCAAATGTTGATTATGTCTGATTGTACGCGATTCCTGTAGATAGTCTACAGCAGAGGTCGTCAAGTGGCGAACCGTGGCCCGCATACGGAACGCCGACCCATTTTGTGCGAACCGCGAGAACACAGGAACTAACACTACAGAGTACATCATTTAATAAAAATATATCCCCCGCAACTTCAAGCTTCATACAGATAGTCCACAATAAAAATATATATACATTTGTTATTTCGTTTATTTCATAAATATTTTTGTCAATAAAATTATGTGCAGACCACGACGGTTATTTCATTTCTTCAAACGGACCCTGAGCGAAGCTAATTTGGTGACCCCTGGTCTACAGAAACATCTTAAACATTCCAAGTGTGTTGTTATCTAGTACCCTTTGCCAACCCTCCTGTTAACCACTTATCGTTTTGCCTTTTATCATACAAAAAAAAATTATATATAATTATATAGAATAATAGACTTATGTTGCACATCCATCCACAGTTTCATAAATATTTTATAATAGTTCTTTGTTTCTACATCTTATTACTCAGGCTACTTTGCGTATATGGCTAGCTATTTATAACACTATTATAAAGTAATAAATTTTTGAAATCCGATCAATAAAATAGCGCCTTTACCGCGTCGAAACAATCTCTTCCACTTTATATTATTAGTATAGATAATACAGATAACACAAACTCTTCCACTTTATATTATTAGTATAGATAATACAGATAACACAAACTCTTCCGCTTTATATTATTAGTATAGATGATATAGATAACACAATATACTATATCATGGAGATAATATATAATAATCTATTGCCATGTATATTATTATATATATAAGAAAGACCTTTAAATGTTATTTATGGTGTATTTTTCGTTTGTGATTCATAATGAATAAATGCATTACAGTCTACCATACTTCCACCAATACATTATATGAAAAATTTCCAAAACGTTTAAGAGAGTATCATTTTACCCGAGTTACCCTTAGCCTGCGGCGCGACTGGTGTCTGCATCCAACCGTCCAGGTGACACACGGCACACGACGCGGTGACTGGTAACATAGGCTGGAAAAAAATCATATATTAACATTTATTTACCTGTAAATTTCGTATTTTCCGATCCATTTGTTTAATGGAATTTTTTAGCCAACAAGTACGCAATTTATTTTTTAATATCACTTATAATTTTTATCCATTATACAGATAAAAAATCGCGTCTAGTTCAGATCATAGACCAATACTTTTCAGACTCGAGCGATGTAGCAGGTGTCAATTGCACACATTTCATTTTCTTGTTTATGTATGTATTGAACACTACATTTTAAATATATCGCATATATAAATTGTTAAATATTTAATAAATTGTTTTTGTGCAAATATTTATATTTTTTCTTAATTAACACATTATTATTTTTATTTTTAATTAATATTTTGTATTCTTTCTAACCATCGCTACGGAATCGTGTCCTATTCCTAAAGGTTGTCTGGAAAAAATTGCTCTCTTAACTATAAGATCGCTTTTGTACACTTTTTTTGTTAGGTTTTTTTTAGCCCTTTATAAAATGATTTTTAATTTTCTGATAAATATTATATTTAAAAATATATGATCAGATATATTATACAAACCTGTAGACACTGACGCATAATACAAGTCTGCTTGGCACGACCGAGTCCGCCAAACTTAACCATGTCGTGACAGAACACGCAGTCACCGCAGTCCGTGCGCTGACAAGCCTCGCACTTCTTGCATCTAAACAAAGATGGAACTTGTATTATTACCTATGTTTGTAATGTACCTAATGTTAAAATAAAATTTTTATAATTTTATTTTATTGTTTGATAATTTGCTACCAAACTTTCTTCTATTATTGTTTTGTTTTTTTTTTTGTTTTTTTTTTTTTTTTGTAAATGACATTTATTTTACTTTCGTTAAGTGTGTGTCATTGTGTATCACCTTATGGCGAAATAAATGTTTTCATTTTATTTACTGCGAATTAGTACGGTATGTGATGGTGGGGGTACGCCTTAAAGTTTAACAGTTGAGATTTTGATTTCTGCTCCAGGCATTCGAGGAATCACGTTTGTTTTCGGTCATGCCGTATATCTGCGGGTTTTTCTTGCCATGATCCGAGACCGCGTAATACCGTCGAGTCTATGTTGTTATCTCTCACAAACAGACATCAAGAGATAACGATATCTCACAAATTAAAATTATATTCATTAGTTATAGTTAAAAATGAAGCTAACGCCGATTCGGAATGTAGATTATACAGAGAAGAAACGGAAGAAACTCCGCAGTTACTCAGACGACAGGTAAAACTTACCCACTGACTAATATTTTAACATTAACATAACAGTTTAGGCTTTTACCCTTATCTTACATGAAAAGCAGAACTTTCTCCCGCTATGGGACGTTTACATAGAGATTGATTATGTACTAGTATTGCCATTGGCACGCACGCACGCACGCACGCACGCACGCACGCACGCACGCACGCAAAGCACGCACTTGTGAGATGCAACCAAATTATATAATTACAAAATGAAGAAGAAGTACAAAATAATCTATACATATAATAAAATGGTAGAAAAGTCAAAACTGTACATTGGATATTTTTTTAAAAGAATACTTGGGGTGTGATCTACAATCGATACCGAAGCCAAAAATATAGTTTTTAGAATTTTTGTCTGTTTGTCTGTATGTATGTCCGGGATAAACTCAAAAAGTACTGCATGGATTTACTTCAAATTTGGCACGAATATTGTTAAGAAGTCGGGTCAGAACATAGGCTATATATTATCACGCTATCACCTACGGGGAACGAGCAGTGAACGTTTATTTCTTCAAATGTATGTCCGGGATAAACTCAAAAAGTACTGCATGGATTTACTTCAAATTTGGCACGAATATTATTAAGACGTCGGGTCAGAACATAGGCTACATATTATCACGCTATCACCTACGGGGAACGAGCAGTGAACGCACGCAGACGACGTCGCGGGCAGCAGCTAGTATAAGTAATATAATAAATATATTCTGTTTGTATTGGTTGTACTTTATATTTATTTTATTTTTTTTTATTATATATGTACACCACTTCTACCACACGCACGCGCGCACGCACGCACGTAGTAAGTAAGTATGTACACGTATAAAGCATGTGTAAGCAAGGTAGTGGCGGACCTGGTGCGGCGGCGGCGCGGCGCGCTGTTGGCGTGGTCGGGCCGCGGACGCGCCCCTCCGCGCCCCCCGCCCCGCCCGCCGCGCCCGCTCGACTGCCGCCGCTCACCCGTCGCCGACTCCTCGGGCCCTGGGAGAAATATCGTTGCATTATATTCAATGATATAATATACATCATCATTATATAGTACGGCTAGCCCGTTGGTCCAGTTTGTATTGGCCCTGCTTTCTGCCTCGAGGGTCGTCGGTTCGGTTTCCGCCTCGAGTCTGCATGAGACATGTATTTATTATTTTTATTATTTCTATGATATATATATATATATATATATATAAGATTATTTATCTATTTGTATGGAGTACCAAAATAATAAACTGACGTTGCTCTGAAATCAAAGAAACGACATTTCAAGTTTATTATTCTATACGTACTCTTATTTACAAATTCTAACAATTAATAAAATAGCTATATAAATTTTATAACATTCCGTCTGACATCTTATGTATTTAAAATTTAAAATCAAATGACATCCAGCCAGGCGTCACATAATAAACTAAAGAGATTCATTAAGAATTTCTTTATATCTCCCCCCCTGGAGAAAGATAATTTAAAAATAAAAACTCTCATCTTCTATTTTGGCTGCTGGAATAATTTTTGAAATATGAAATAAATTAGACTCTGTTTTCCTATATCCAGTGTCGATTTTATATATCGATTTAGATTTTCTTTCCATGATTTGATAAGGACCAATTTTCAGCTCATCTAGTTTTTTCCTGTTTAGCTTATTTCCATTTTCTATGTACACCATGTCTCCAACATTAAATTCATGGTGTTTTCTGTTCTTATCAAATAACATTTTGTTGTAGTTATGTGATTTTATTGTATTTTCTAATGCTGTTGTCCTATCTCTTATCCAATTATTTTCAGTCTTTTCTGTCGTCAATTCTTTTGGTAAAATAGTAAAATCTATACCGTATAAAAGATAAGTTGGAGAGAAACCAGTTACTGAGTGGATAGTTTTATTATATTTATCTACACACTCATGAGCTATCGTTGTCCAAGCTTTTCTATTTCCATCTTCATTAAATTTGCATCGTATTTTATTCACCAATGTTTGGTTTAATCTCTCATTTAAACCGTTCGAGAATGGTGCATTTACTGCAGTGAATATCATAGTTATTTGTTTTTCTTCCAAAAATTTCTTGAATTCGTTTGAATTTATACCGGGATACTGGTCGGTGAGAAGCATCTTAATATCGTCAGTGTTTGATATTTTTGAAACCAGTTTAATGAAATCATTCGCACATTGAGTTTTCGATGTTAGTATAAATGCGTATCTCGTAAAGTGATCTACTAAAAGATGTAGATACTTCTTTGTAGATCTTGAGCCTCCAAAACCTCCTATTGTGTCTATTGAGACTATTTCAAAAGGTTTCTTGGCTGGACCCAGATGAGACATAAATCCAAATTTCTCCTGTCCTCTTGATTTATTTTTTATACAAATCTTACAGTTTTTACATATTTCTTTTATATTTTTAGTTAAATTTTTAGCAGTGTATAATGGACCAAGTGTTTTTTGCATCTGCTGAATTCCTATATGACATAGACTTTCATGTATATTTCTTATAAATTGTATGCTGAATTCCTCTGATAAAATTATTTTTTCTTTATTTCTTACTTTTTTATAATATATGTTTTGTTTCTTAATCATTTTATTTTTATTATTTTGTATCTCTTCATTTTCATTCTGATCCATTAAAATATCTTCGACATCAATTAAGTTCACAATCTTAAGCTGTTCATCTTTATTTTCGTCAGATTCTAATACTGGGTTTCTACTAAGGCAATCTGCTTCCAAATTATCTTTTCCTGGAGCGTATTTTATTTTAAAATCATATTGGGATAAGTAGTACATCAAGTCACCTAGATCTTCATCAGTTCTTGATTTCACATTCATATTTTCTAATGGCTTATGGTCTGAATAAACTGTAAATGATTTTCCTATTAACCAGTATTGCCAGTATCGTACCGCTTCTTTAATGGCCAAACATTCTAAATATATGGCTTTTTTCTTTTTTTGAGCTTCATTTAGCTTCTTTGAGAAATAAGCAACTGGCTTTTCTATTCCATCTGGCTGCGTCTGTTTTAAAATGGCTCCAATTCCTTCTATAGACGCGTCTGTATAAATATTTATTGGTAAATCTTTATCATATATTTCCAAAACTGGTTGAGAACAAAGAATTTTTTTAATTTTTTCAAATGTCTCTTGGCATTTATCAGTCCAAATGAAATTTTGATTTTTTCTGAGTAAATTGTGTAATGGATCTAATATTATTGCACTTCTTGGAATGTATTCATGATAATAATTTATTTTTCCTAGAAACTGTCTTACATTTTTTTGTGTTTTTGGAATAGGAAATTTTTTTATAGAAATCAAATTATCTTTTAATGGTTTTATAGAATTATTTTGTATAATATGACCCAGGTATTTTACTGAATTTGATGCAAATGTGCATTTTGTAAATTTCAATTTAAAACCTTCTGTTTTAATTGCTTCTAATAATTGTTTCAGATGACTAATGTGTTGATCAAAAGATTTTGAAAATACTAGAATATCATCTATGTAATTTACAGCAAATTCTGTAAGTTTGTATTTTCTAAGTATATTGCTCAATATTCTTTGAAATATTGCTGGTGCTGTTTTTAAGCCAAATGGTAAGCAAGTCCATTGGAAATGACCTTCTTGAGTCACAAATCCAGTTTTCTTCCTGTCTTCTATTCTCAAAGGAATTGACCAAAATGCAGAATTAATATCTAGTGTTGTGTAATATGTACAATTTCTCGTTTTTGTCATTATATCATCTATTAGTGGAAATGGCTGAGCCTCCGGCACTACTATTTTATTCAGTTCCCTAAAATCTATACATAATCTGGATTTCTTGTTTTCCTCTTTTTTAAAAGCCAAAGTGACAGGTGCAGCAAAAGGACTGTAGGACTCTTCTATAAGGTTTTTATTCAATAAATTTGCTATTTGCTTCTCTATTTCTTTTCTATCTTCCATAGTGCATTTGTATGGCCTTTTACAGCAATATTTGTCTACCAATAAGTCTATTCTAGCTTCATATCCATTAACAGTACCAACATCATATTTATTTTTTGCGAATACTGTGTTGTATTCGTCAATTAATTTATTAATTTGTGATTTTTTTATATCATCTAAATGATCTATCTTTATTTCAAAATCTTCTTCTTTTACATGTTCGTTGAAGTTAATTTTGTGTTGTTTTATATCTCTGTTATCTGTGCTTTCTTTTTCTTCACTATTTCTTTTTATGTTCTCATTGAAATGAGCTTTTTGAGTTATTTTTAAATCTTCGTTTTGTATTAGTTTGAATTCCTTTATAATGTCTAATCCAATCAAGAAATCATAGTTAAAATTCTTTTCATCAATAATGTATACATCTACATTTTTTTCTATCTCAAATATTTTTATTTTCAAATTTGTCAAACCACTAGTCTTTTTGACACCATTAATTGTTATTAAATTTGTTACATTTATATTGTTTATTTTCCCTTTTAGTTTTAATAGTTTCGAATTTATCAGGGAAACGTTTGAACCTGAATCATAGATTCCATATACATGCAACATATTATTCAATAGCAGTTTGACTTTTATTAATGGTGTCACTATTCGTTTTTTTGATTAGTTTCCTTTAATTCGGCTTCTATAACAGAATTATTAATAGGTTTAATATTATTTTCTTTTATTATATCATCTTCGTTTGTTTTAAACCAGCATATAGATTCAGGGTGATAGCGAGTTCCTTTTTTTAATTTTTTACAAATATTACATGGGCTGTTATTTTCTTTTATTATATCATCTTGATTTAAAAACCAGCATGTAGATTCAGGATGATAGCGAGTTCCTTTTTTTAATTTTTTACAAATATTACATGGCCATTTATTTTTATTTTTATAGATGTTTCGTGGATTTCCATATTTTCTGTAAAATGAATCATTATTTTTGCTAACCATATGTTCATATTTGCTCAACTCATTAAACAGGTCAACAGTATCTATTAATATTTCTCTATCAATCCTGGTAAGTACGAATTCTGGCAAACCAGCAGCAATAAGATCTATCAATGTCCCTGTATCAACTGAGTTTCTCATATCAAGTAACAACTTTTCTTTCTTTATAGCATAATCTAATAATAATCCATCTTTATATTTATATGATAATGGATAAGTTATTTTGTTCCAACCTTTGTTTACAAATGATGCACAGAATTTGTCTTTCCATACTGACCATTCCGAATCCATGGTAAGTTTTGTCATCATAGAACTGTACCAGTCTATACAACTTTTATCCATAAATAATCTGAGTATTTCAATTTTTTCCTCGTCCTTTATAACATTAAGACGAAGGCATTCTTTTTCAAACGTGTCAATCCATTGGCTCGCATTAAAATTTTTAGTTGTAAATTTTTCAATCATAAACCTCTCTGTAATATTTTTCAAATTATGTTTATTTTCTTGTGTATTATCTACTAGCTTTTCAAAGAGTTTTTCGAGTACACCTGCTTTACTATTTGGTGTAGTCGCAGTTTGTTTTTGATCTAATTCTTCTAAGTATTGGTCTGCAAATTGTAAATTGCCATCTTCATCTGTATAGGTTTTTTTTAGTTCATCTGACATAGTAATCCAAACTCTTCGTGTCTGGTATCTTTTCTTAAGACTGTTTTTTACCTTGGTATAAGCAGCCGTTTTTATTATGTCTTTGTGGTAACTAACAGATTGAAATTCATCAGGAATAGCATAAACTTTTCCCTCGTGTGTAGATATTGAGGTTATATAGTATGCATTAGATTTTCCGTTGCTTGATGGCAAAATTGCAAACTCAAAACGAAGTTTCTCCATATCTTTGTTTCAGTTTTAATCTTATAAACAAAAATGTCGTTTTATAAGATTATTTATCTATTTGTATGGAGTACCAAAATAATAAACTGACGTTGCTCTGAAATCAAAGAAACGACATTTCAAGTTTATTATTCTATACGTACTCTTATTTACAAATTCTAACAATTAATAAAATAGCTATATAAATTTTATAACATTCCGTCTGACATCTTATGTATTTAAAATTTAAAATCAAATGACATCCAGCCAGGCGTCACATAATAAACTAAAGAGATTCATTAAGAATTTCTTTATATATATATATATATATATATATATATATATATATATATATATATATATATATATATATATATATATATATATATCGAAAAAAAATGTCGCTATATCAGTCAGCTGTTTCCACAAGGATTAAGTTGCTTACCATAAGAAATGATGAAAAATATATAAAAAAAATTTTAGTCATTTTCTCTCATTATAAAATTTGTCAGATATTAGGTAAACAATAATCCGACATAAGGTGGGAGGAAATGACTAACAAAATTTTTTTTCTCGATGTTTGGGAGGATGCCACTGCCCACCCCACGCACAGAGTCGCAGCTGACAAAGACGAAAATTCATAAGAAAAATCTCTTATTCATGTTACGAAGTTTCGTTCGGGAGGAAATTGGTCATGTAAATCTGTCAGTGGCTCCCGGGGCTATTTCCTGCATGGAGACAGAAGCCTATAGCCAGCGGTGGGCTCGATCAGTGAAATAAGCCAGCTAAATGGCGTGGTACCCTTGAGCACGGGGAGGCCGGTGACGGCGAGCGCCTGCTTGTCGTGGCGGTGCTGCTCGACCAGCGTGCGCACGTCCCGCACGAGCGCGATGGGGTCGGACAGCAGCTCGGGCACGGACTTGCGCGCCGCCGGCAGCTGGTGCAGGTACACCACGATCGCCTGACAACACATACATATATTATTTATTATTATACTAACTGCCCGGACAGACTTCATTCTGTCCATGTCTTTTTTTTTTGTTTTAAATCATTTCTTCAAACAAAAGTTTAAAAAAAAAAAGTTTGAAAATTTTATAAAATTGTGTAATTGGAAAATAATACGTAAGAGTCAGTTTGATCCTCCTCTCAAAGTAACGGAATGTACAGATTTTTACAAACCACAGGACTCTTAATTAATGAATGGACCCTTAAGACTACAACAAAAGTAACCAAGTATTCATATTTTTGAATACCCACATAACCCCCCTAAAGGCCCCCCCCTAAAGGGTAGACGATCAAATATTTGATCAAAATTCATATTAAATTTCTGTTTGACAAACGTGTTTATCAACATGTGTGTTTGGTGGGACTGCGGGCTTTTTTGATATGTTTGCTATATGAAAACATGAAGTTTGATCAAACAAGTTTGATCGTTTACGGGGCCCATAAGCTGATGACGTAGTATGGGTGCGTTCCCTAATAGTATATGAATCAAGGCTACCTTAAGGCCATGCAACTCATTCTGAGTGAGGTGCACGTGGTCCTTGGGCGGGGCGAGGGCGGGCGCTGGGGCGGGCAGCCCGCCCTCGGCGACCAGGTGCGAGCGACCCAGCAGGGCGCTCACGTAGCGGTCCAGCACGTACCACAGCATCTCCGTGAAGAACGGGTACCGGAACTTTTGAGGCACCTGCAGGTTACATTCATTTTTAACATTAATTATGTCAATTTCATAAGAGTTAATATTCATTTCTGTATAAGAATTTCAATACATCGTTCAATATTGTAAAGAAAAAAACTCAATGTTGAAACTTCTTTTTAATGTTTGTCTGATTTGACGTGGAGGCGTATAACGGAGCTTCTTTTTTTTTTTTTTAATTTAAGTTTATTACTGAGATAGTTAAGATAGAGATTGATAGAAAATAAGAATATCATAGACTATCAAGGATAAAAAAAAAATATTTATCCATTAGCAAGTACAGAAAAAAAAGGAAAGGAAATTTTTTTTTTTCTATTTACCATAGACACTAACTTAAATAAACATGTAAAATATATTTTTACATAACTGACCTTCGTAACATCTTCGACTTGAGCTATTTTGAGTTGCTTCTCAATTCCGAACGGGTGCAAGAAGTTTCCTCCGAACACGAGCGAGTCGCTTGGTGTGTACACAGCGTGAATCCAACCAGTCGGTATGAAAAACGTGTACCCTGCTTGTAACTGAAAAATAATGAAATAATTATTATTAAAACAGTAGTTTTACCATATCATAATAATCTAATTAATAAATTTGATATATAAATACTTATATTAATGTAATTGTTATTATTCTAATAACATATTGAATGATTCTTTTTTTTTTATTAATAATCTTATTAATAAATTTGATATCTAAATACTTATATTAATGTAATTGTTATTATTCTAATTACATATTGAATGATTCTTTTTTTTATTTAAAGAGATTTTAATGCCTTTTGATAGGAACCAAACTCCAAAATTTCAAGAATAACAAATTATATGTGCTGTACCTAAATAAAAAAATATTTTAGCGTTTTATTTTTTACCCAATTAATCGTAACGTAAACTAAAAAAAAAATTTGTCATTCTCATTTGTCAGTCAATTCATTTTTTTACGCTTCTTATATCTTTATTATGACTATAATAAAAAGAGGAATAAAAAAAATACGCTGTTATCGCCAAACTAAAACGACATTATGTAAGAGAATAAAACATAAAAAAATCCCCTAACAGCAAATAGTCAGTCATTTCTGCACTTTTACCTCAGTCTTAAGAAATATTAATTTTTAAACATATTGATACAGGACCATGTGTATTCAACTCGAGTAATTCTTATATTATAAAATAACTTACATGTACTCTGATACACTTCTCGACAGTATCTCCGAAGAAGACATCGGATTGTTTGCCCGAGAGCACCCACTTCTCATACAGCTGAAGATTCTTCTCTGTCGGTGGAATGAGCCAGAACACTTTTGCACCTGAAATTTTATTCATACAAATTTTAGTATCAGCGGACAACAAAAAATATTGATGTTTCCGATTTTAGTAATTTTCGTATATGTTATACCTATATATGCCCTCAATACATAATTATGTGTAATATCATTATAGTACATTGTATAATTAACGAGTTATTAACGCTTCGCGTGGAATGCCCCATTAGTTTTTTTTTTTTTTTTTACTTACATATTAAAATCTAAATAATATATTTTGGTAACAATTTCGATACTATTTTTTAACTTTCGTTATTAATCGGAACCATATATTATGAAATGACCCAAGTCATTTCATAATATTAGTCAAGATATCAAAAAATAAATAAAATTATAGTGTATGTGTAGAATTTCAAAATAATTATATTACAGGAAGTATTTTAGACTACATTTTTATAAATGTTGTACTTTTAATTTGTTAATATTTTTAAGTTCATTTAATTATTTAATATCAATATTCTTATAGATAGGCAGGCAACTTAATGAATCAGTTTTTGGTAACAGACATCTCCTATAGACCTATATTATTTCTTTCCAATTTCTGACTCGAAGGAATCAAACCCACAATTCAGGAGCATAATTATAGCCTATATACTGCCAAATATACCAAATGGTTAGGCCAAATTTAATTAATGTTTTATTTTAAACTGGCTTCTGCTCGCGACTTCGTCCGCGTGGAATAGGAAAAATTCTGTCATACAGGATTGTTTCGAAACTTTAACTGTTTACGCAGCGCACGCAGCGGAAGCTTTCAAAAGAAAATATATACCCCGATTTTGAAACATTCTTCATTGGCGTAGCGTGATGATATATAGCCTATAGCTTCCTCGATAAATGGGCTATCTAACACTGAAAGAATTTTTCAAATCGAACCAGTAGTTCCTGAGATTAGCGCGTTCAAACAAACAAACAAACTCTTCAGCTTTATAATCACTACATATTATAAAACAAAGTCTCTTCCCGCTGTCTGTCTTTCTGTATATATGCTTAGATCTTTAAAACTATTTTGCAACGGATTTTGATGCGGTTTTCTTTAGTAAATAGAGTGATTCCAGAGGAAGGTTTATATGTATAATACATGCACATTATAGTAGAGGAACACTGATAGTTTTAAAGTTTTCTAATGTGACGTCGTAAATAAACACATTTTTTGCGCTTAGATTGCAAATATCTATTTTATATTTTATATTTAGTATCAGCATTGCACCCGTGCGAAGCCGGAGCGGATCGCTAGTATTAGTATAAATTTAAGACAGACAAAGTAACCAGTATTAACTAGTTTTGATATTTACCTCTCAGAATGTGGTACCAAACTGATGTTCCGCCGAAATCAATGTGAAAGTCTGTGTAGCAGCCCTTTACGGACATGAGGCAGTACTTTTGTACCTTTGGGTACATCATGTCGTCCAGAGCATTCGTGGACTCGGTCTGGACAGAAAAAATAAAACTTTAATTATTTCTTTCCATTTTTGGAATAGAAGATGACGACATCGCATTTAAAATTTAAAAAAATATATTGCATTTGTTTTATAAAAATATTCCTTATCTTTTTCAATGTAAGAAATGATAAGTTCAACAATTTGAATTACCTACTGAGTTATTAAAAAAATTAATACTAAATAATTTTAAATTTTTTTCAAGTGCAAATTTCTTTCGCCGCGTTGGCACAGCGGTCGCAGCACTGGATCGGCCGTCCAATAAACTAACTTTGACGACGCATTAGCGCAACGGCTACAATATACCTGTAGCCTTTTATATTGGCGATACAGATGTCTGTCGTGGTCTGGGCGTTCGTGTTTGTGTATTGTGTGTTTCTGAACCCCCAACAGAGGAGTAAATCCAAGTCCGTTGAGTGCGTTTATTTTAATTTCTTTTAATTCGCTAGTTATTATGCAATTATCATTGCAATCGAAAGGGTGTGTTCGAAGGTATCTGTGGATAGTGTACAGTGTCTAAGGGCAGTTTCTAAGGTGTTCAAGTACAGTACCTGCTGGTCCTTCAGATGCCGAGGCCACACCGTGTCCACCCAGTCGATGAGGCGCACTATCCGAGGCGCCTGCACGTAGTTCTCGAGCCGGGTGTGAGAGAACTCCAGTGAGATTACGTTCAACAGCCTTTCTTTGTTCGGATCGTCGTAGTAACGCTGCCAATCCTAGTGAGATTTTGAATAATTATTACTACTTGTGGTCGCCCAGTGGTCGAAGTTCGACCATAAAATTACTTTAAATTATAAGTATGAACTATGAACATTAAACAAAAGAGTATATAATATATGCGTATGTGTGTGCGTGTGTGTGTGTGTGTGTGTGTGTCCCAGGACATGTCCTAGTTTTTGTAGTGTCCTGGGACGTCCTGAATAGTTTTTAAGCAGCGTCCTGGGTTTTTAAATTTTAAAATTCACGCACCTCGTCTCAAATTTTTACGCTACGAGCAGCCTCACGGTCACGGCTCGTAAGTAAACAACCACAAATACTGAAGGCAATAAATGGGATTGAAAAATATAGTAAAAATTAATAAGTTTATAATATTAGAATGATACTATAACTAACCTAAGTTTAAGACATTTGTTACAAACTAAAGTGTTTGTTTTATATTTTAACTAGCGACCCGCCCCGGCTTCGCACGGGTGCAATGATGATACTAAATACTTTCAACAATAAAAGATACGTTAGAAACCTCTAGTCTAAAATTATCAGTGTTTTTCTACCATATTATGCATGTATTATACATATAAACCTTCCTCTTGAATCACTCTATCTATCAAAAAAAAAACTGCATCAAAATTCGTTGCGTAGTTTTAAAGATCTAAGGGGGCGTTCAAGTATTACGTAACGCAAATTTTGAAGATTTTTGACCCCCCCCCCTTCCCCCCATGTAACGCGCCGTAACGTTTTCCTGTACACCCCCCCCCCCCCTACCCTATAAACGTTACGTAACACCCAACTGACCATTTTTACCACATTTTTACCCAAATGTCACAAATTTGTTGCGCAAACTAAAGGAAAGTCGCTAAATTACTTTTGTTATTGTTTTAATCGCGTTTGTGGTAGTAATAAACTAATAAAACAATAGATTTTAATACCCTAGTTTTTTTTTTAATTAAACAAAAAACAACGTTACGTAACGCGTCATTCGAACCCCCCCCCCTCCCGCCCCTGTAACGCATCGTAACGTTTAACAAGACCCCCCCTCCCCCCAATTAGCGTTACGTAATATTTGAACGCCCCCTAAGCAGGCAGCTAATAAGTCTGTATAGACGGCGGGAAGTGACTTAATTTTATAGGTACTAATTACTATGTATAAAGATAAAGATGTGCATGTGCAGGCATAGTAGGCGCCGAACTTTAAATGTTTCGCTGTTAATTACTTTTAACGACGATATCTGAAAACCTATTCATCTGATTGATATAGTGTAAAGGGCAATTTTAATCTGCATTAAATTCCTAAGCTAACTAAAATATTTGTTTGGATAAGGATTATTACTGAACTAAAGAAAATAGCTTGGAAAATAACGTAATGTTTTTAATTAAAAATTTGAACATAAAAGTGGTTATTGTAAGTCAACCGTAAGAGATAGAGATATGCTATCGCGGACTTTTTTGTAGCATTTTTATAGATTTAGAATTCGCTAGTACATTACTCCACTGTATCTTTGCTAGTTTACGCGGCGTTTGCGTGGAAAGCTCCCAGTTGGCGCGATTTTTTGCGACTTCTTCAACATTTATCGCCGTATTTCTGCTAATTTACATAAAAGTATACTAAATTATATACATAAACCTTCCTCAAGAATCACTCTAGCTATTAAAAAAACCTCATCAAAATCCGTTGCGTAGTTTTAAAGATCTAAGCGTACAAAGGGACACAGGGACAGAGAAAGCGACTTTGTTTTATACTATGTAGTGATAACTAGTTTTCAACTCGTATTTCATCCAAATACTTTTATTAAAAAATGTGATTATTTTAATTAAATGCGTCCTGTTTTTTAACTGAATTGTGCTGGTTTTTCCAACTTCAAATCCGGGTTTTTTAAATTTGAGGTTAGCAACCCTAGATTAATTAGTATTTATTTTGCTTAACATAGTAATGTTAACTGTAAGCTTATAGTGAGAGGCAGATGTAAAAGAAATATTTAGGAAAACGACTTATAGTGACTTAATTATGTTTTAAATTGCCTATATGACGTTATTTTTTTACAACACCAAAAAATCTGTCCAAGAAATTTATATAAAAAGTTGTTAGTTTATTCTTGATACACCGCCAGCTTAATTTATTACTCTACAAACAATTTTACTAAAATGATAGAAGTGTTTTTTGTATGCATATTAAAAAGACGAAATCACGGGAATCGTCTAGTTTTAAAATAAACCACGTCCTCCATTTGAGCGGTCAAATGAAAAACAACGAAACAAAAGACAAAACCAGTTCACTCGTGTAAGTGGCGAATTTTGTTATACATAAGTTTTCAAGTTTGTGCAGTTATTATATTTTTTATTATATACACAAAATGTGCTGTGTGGCTACGGCACTAAAGAATGTAGCCACCCCCTCTCTTCCCGTGGGTGTCGTAAGAGGCGACTAAGGGATAACACAGTTCTACTACCACCTTGGAACTTAAAAAGCCAACGGATGGCGGGATAACCATCCATGCTGGCTTTGATACACAGGCCAAAGACGGGCAGCAGCGTCTTCGGTGCGACAAAGCCAGCCCTGCGGTCACCAACCCGCCTCCCCAGCGTGGTGACTATGGGCAAAACACATGAGTTCGCGTCATAATGTCGGGCGCGAACTTGTGGAGGCCTATGTCCAACAGTGGACTGTGATAGGCTGTAGTGGTGGGGGGGACACAAAATTAATTATTTCTCGTGACTTCGTTTGCATACAAACTTTATTGAAATGCTATCCTATACACAGCATAAACATTTTTTAATGATACTCCACTACCAGACCACCTACCAGCCTACCAGCCCTCCGGTCACCCACCCGTCTGCCCAGCGTGGTGACTATGGGCAAAACACATGAGTTCACGCCGTTTTCGGCGTGAATTTGGGGAGGCCTATGTCCAGCAGTGGACTGCGATAGGCTGAAGTATGACTCCACTATCATTGATCGTAGCATGATATAATATAGCCCATTACATTCATCGATAAATAAACTATTCTACGGTAAAAGAACTGTACGATTCGAAACAGCAAATTTGAAATTGGCGTAGCAATACAAACTTCATCTTTGTAATATTATTACATATAGACTATTAAATAAATATGTATATATTTTTTGTTATGTAAATAGGTATAATGAGCAAGAATATAATCAGAAACAAATAAAGTAAATATCAAAAATAAGAAAAGTACAAAAGGCGTTCTTATCCCGCCATAGAACAAATTCTTCCAGGTAAACTTCCGTTGGAAACTTTGAAAGAGAACAATTGGTGTAAGTTAAAGTATTTTCAAACATTTACACAAAATCATTTACCTTCATTGTCATCTCGATGTTTTTTTGCGTGTTTACATCCATAACATCGAGGAGACGGCGGGAGCCGACGCACATGCGCACATCGTTCACTGTAAAGTTGTTGGTTGGTACCCTGCAAACAAAGGAAATCGTTTATAATTTATTTACTTTTTTAATATCATGTTATTTAAAAATCGAATATAGTTAATATGATAATTTTATGATATTATATAGGTTGTTAATATTTGTAGTTATTCATTAGCGACTCTATATCCGACCCGGTTTCCAGACCGTTTCCTCAATTCCTCATTATTCATTAAGGCTCCGTCGTTTGACAAAAGTAGGCATTTAACGTCTACCCCGTCCCCCTTGGACACACGTCGCGCGAACTCGTTGCCGTTGAACTTTGTTCGTGACCTCAAAGCATCAGTGGCTGTAAAGCGAACTAATTTGATTTGACTTTAAAATAGAAATGCATTTATTATGATCATTTTTTAAACTAGTGATAAATATGTAATACTTTCGTAAATAAATGAAATAAGTAAATGATTTCAGGGTTATTTATTATAGACTGTTGGACATAAATAGAATAAGCTATATAAAATAAAACAAATTACATATTAAATCTATACAAATAAATAAAATTGAAGTGTCTGTTTGTAATATTGTAGTACCCACTTTTAACTAAATTACACATATACATGGTGCAAATACCAAAATAACATTTTTTTATAATTTGTTTGTCTGTCTGTTCCGGCTAATCTCTGAAACGGCTGGATCGTTTTTGACAGGACTTTCATTGGCAGATAGCTGCTGATGTAATAAGGAGTAACGTAGGCTACTTTTATTTTAGATTTTTTATTAATATTTTATAACTGCGAACTGAACAATAATTATTTTGTTAAACTCCACGCGGACGAAGTCGCGGGCACAGGTAGTTTAAAATAATTATTATTAAATAAATTGTATCTCAATAAAGTAGCTTCATATTTTATCAATAATCTAATTCTTATTTTAATATTAATTAAATATAATATATTATAACAAAGAAAAAAAAACGGCAACGTCACGCGGTGTTCCCAAGTGGTCACCCATCCAAGTACCTGACGCTGCCGCGTTACCGGTCGCTCAAATGTACCTCATGTGTATGTCATGCGCCTTAAGAAGTTTCACTTCAAAAAAACTAGTTGAAAAAATAAGCGGTCACCCATCCAAGTACTGACCATCATGACGCTACCGCGTTACCGGTCGATCAAATTTTATCTTAACTAACATATCTCTCTTAACTTCCGTTCGCCTCGACCGATCACACTTTTCGTAATGCTCTCGTCACGCACCTGCTTACTCCCCAAGTTAAGCGCACCTAAAGAAGTTTCACTTCAAAAAAACTAGTTGAAAAAAAAGCGGTCACCCATCCAAGAACTGACCGTCGTGACGCTGCCGCGTTTCCGGTCGATCAAATTTTACCCCTCATGCACCTTAAGAAGTTTCACTTCAAAAAAAAACTAGTTGAAAAAAAAGCGGTCACCCATCCAAGTACTGACCGTCGTGACGCTGCCGCGTTTTCGGTCGATTAAATTTTATCTTTACTAACATATCTCACTCTCAACTTCCGTTCGCCTCGACCGATCACACTTTTCGTAACGCCCTCGTCGCACCTGCTTACTACCAAAGTTTTAAGCGCGCCTAAAGAAGTTTCATTTCAAAAATAATAGTTGAAAAAAAAAAGCGGTCACCCATCCAAGTACTGACCGTCGTCATGACGCTCCCGCGTTTCCGGTCGATCAAATTTTATCTTAACTAACATATCTCTCTTAACTTCCGTTCGCCTCGACCGATCACACTTTTCGTAATGCTCTCGTCACGCACCTGCTTACTCCCCAAGTTAAGCGCACCTAAAGAAGTTTCACTTCAAAAAAACTAGTTGAAAAAAAAGCGGTCACCCATCCAAGAACTGACCGTCGTGACGCTGCCGCGTTTCCGGTCGATCAAATTTTACCCCTCATGCACCTTAAGAAGTTTCACTTCAAAAAAAAACTAGTTGAAAAAAAAGCGGTCACCCATCCAAGTACTGACCGTCGTGACGCTGCCGCGTTTCCGGTCGATTAAATTTTATCTTTACTAACATATCTCACTCTCAACTTCCGTTCGCCTCGACCGATCACACTTTTCGTAACGCCCTCGTCGCACCTGCTTACTACCAAAGTTTTAAGCGCGCCTAAAGAAGTTTCATTTCAAAAATAATAGTTGAAAAAAAAAGCGGTCACCCATCCAAGTACTGACCGTCGTCATGACGCTCCCGCGTTTCCGGTCGATCAAATTTTATCTTAACTAACATATCTCCCTCTCAACTTCCGTTCGCCTCGACCGATCACACTTTTCGTAACGCTCTCGTCACGCCTGATTACTCTCCAAGTTAAGTGCGCCTAAAGAAGTTTCACTTTAAAAAAAACTAGTTGAAAAAAAAGCGGTCACCCCTCTAAGTACTGACGCTACAACGAGCGTAACGCTACAATGAGCGTAACGCTACAATGACCGTAACGATACAAATAGCGTAACGCTACAATGAGCGTAACGCTACAAATAGCGTAACGCTACAACAAATAGCGTAATTCTACAATGATCGTAAAGCAACAATGATCGTAACGCTACAATGAGCGTAATGCTACAATGAGCGTAACGCTACAATGAGCGTAACGCTACAATTAGCGTAACGATACAATGAGCGTAACGATACAAATAGCGTAACGCTACAGTGAGCGTAACGCTACAAATAGCGTAACGCTACAACAAATAGCGTAATGCTACAATGATCGTAAAGCAACAATGATCGTAACGCTACAATGAGCGTAATGCTACAATGAGCGTAATGCTACAATTAGCGTAACGCTACAATGAGCGTAACGCTACAATTAGCGTAACGATACAATGAGCGTAACGATACAAATAGCGTAACGCTACAATGAGCGTAACGCTACAATGAGCGTAACGCTACAATGAGCGTAACGCTACAAGTAACGTAACGCTACAATGAGCGTAACGATACAAATAGCGTAACTCTACAATGAGTGTAAGGCTACAAATAGCGTAACGCTACAATATCGTAACGCTACAATGAGCGTAACGATACAAATAGCGTAACGCTACAATGAGCGTAACGCTACAATGAGCGTAACGCTACATAGAGCGTAACGCTACAATGTGTCATCCTTTTTCATGCAAGTCGCTGCGCGGCGCGCCCTTCCCTGTCGTTTTTCCGTTGCATTCGGTTTGAAATCACAACGATTCTAAAGAAGTTTCACTTCAAAAATCTAATTGAAAAAAAAAGAGGTCACCCATCCAAGTACTCGTCGTGACACTGACGCGTTACCGGTCGCTCAAATTTTACCCCTCATGCGCCTAAAGAAGTTTCACTTCAAAAATGTTAATTTGGTGTAATATGTACCGTGTACTTATACATACATATGAATTTAGTTAAAAGCCGTAATATTACAAACAGACACTCCATTTTTATTAATTTTTATATAGATAAATAGTGTTTACAAAAACTTAAACAGCAACGAAATAATTATATTAAACTAGCGGACCCGGCAGACGTTGTCCTGCCCGGAAAATAGCTACCAAATTTGATTGCTTACATACCGATAGCAGCGCCACCTATCGGGTCAAATTGAGATAAAAAATTCCCTATCTCTCGAGTTGGACCAAATTACAGATGCTTACGAAATGTGATAAAAATTGGTTCAGTACTTTCGGAGTTACATACCGATAGCAGCGCCACCTACCGGGTCCAATTGAGATAAAAACTACCCTATCTCTCAAGTTGGACCAAATTACAGAAGCTTACAAAATTTGATACAAATTGGTTCAGTAGTTTCGGAGTTACATACCTATAGCAGCGCCACCTACCGGGTCTAATTGAGAAAAAAAGTACCCTATCTCCCAAGTTGGACCAAATTACAGATGCTTACAAAATTTGATACAAATTGGTTCAGTAGTTTCGGAGTTACATACCGATAGCAGCGCCACCTACCAGGTCCTATTGAGATAAAAACTACCCTATCTCTCAAGTTGGACCAAACTACAGAAGCTTACAAAATTTGATACAAATTGGTTCAGTAGTTTCGGAGTTAGATACCTATAGCAGCGCCACCTACCGGGTACAATTGAGATAAAAAGTATCCTATGTCCGTTGACTGGTTCTAAGCTACCTCCCCACCAATTTTCAGCCAAATCGCTTCAGCCGTTCTTGAGTTATAAATAGTGTAACTAACACGATTACACGACTTTCTTTTATTATATATATATAGATTTAAATTAAAATAATAATAGCGAATTTAAATTTTATTACTACTGTGGGCAGTAGGTGTATGGATATTGAATGCATACTACGTAATATTAAAAATACAAAAGACGGAACGCTTTTTTGAAAAATTTTGCACACGTCTTGCCTCTGTAACGTCCATCGGGACAGTGTGAGTGCCGCGAGAGCGCCCAACGCTTCGAAAATCACTTGAATAATCGATTAAAAAAAATAGATGTAATAAATAAATTAAAAAGCGGCAGAAACGGATCCAGTTATATATGAACTTTATTTTGGTAAGTTACTCATAACATCAAATCAGTTATTTTAATAATAAAGCCGAAAATAGTAGATAAAATGAAGCGAAAAGAGGTAACTTTGTGAATTTATTCTATCGAGCCAAATTTATCAAATCATGTTTCCAACGTCAAAAGTGGACAAAATATACCCTCAAAAATATCAATTAAATTTATTAGATTAAAATTTCACTGTTTACTATTTCAAAAATGAATTCATATAAACGTGTTTTGCAGGAATATCTGAAATACCTCGCCTTAATCAGTATCGCTCTCGCGGCGTACGAGAGTAGACGTGCGGAAGGACCGTATTCAATTTTTCTCTACAAATCCTCGTAATTGTTTTCGATTTTATTACAAAATGGTTTGTATTTTATTATCATACATTGAAAGATAAGCGATAATAGTGAAAATTTACACCAATTTTCGTTAAATATTTGCATTATTTTTGGATAAAGAAATACGTACTCACGTTGTAGCTCGATAAAGTAAGATAGGTTTTGAAATTTATTTTAGCTCTGATTATGACGCTACCTTTTTTGTTTACGAAAGTAAGGTTTATAATAATCGTAAGCCTGCATATGTAAACATGCATAATTTAGATATAATTGAAAAACATATTTAATCAAATTGCTATTTTTAAAGTAATAGCTCACTAAACATTACCACGCGTTTATTTCGAACATAAATAATCTCGACAAATAATCCCGGCGGTCAGTACTCTTAGATAACATAGAGACGACGCGTACCATCGGAACTGAGCTAGTGTTATTTAATTAACCGATTCAGTGCGATGGTAGATTTATCAAACTTTAGTGCCTGGCGGCGATCAAATTTTTCGTGTCGCCTCTGAGGCTTCTAGCGCCAGGGACTTTGATGAATCCTCTCGGGCGTCATCCGCCATGAAGTGTAACTTTACGCTTTTTCATCGGTTTCCCCTTGTTTTTCCCATAGTCGCAACCCAACACCGAACGGGAGCGGTTTAATAGTTCGTTTCAAGTGTTTATAAGTGACTATATACTTGTATAAACCGAGATAGAAAGTAAGAGACTTATTTTATCAGGTGTCGTAAACCTTTTGTTACATGTTTGGCTCGATTGACTGATCAATTAATGTTATTTTATTGAAGAATGGGATATTACCGTTTGTAGGTCCTAAAATGCTCATACACCTATTTTGTAGTAGTATTTCATAAAAAAAAATTGTATTATAGCTTTTGAATAGAATATCTATTTCTAACAAATCAATTCAATCGAAAAGAAAACTACAGGTATATAATTAAATACGAATTTATTTATTTGGATAAAAACATTCACTTGGTCTATTTGTTCTATTTACATTTATTATGAACTAGTTGCCCGGACAGACTTCGTTCTGTCTGTTATGAGTTTTTTTTTTGTATAAAAACAAAAAAAAATTAGCCGAATTGGTCGAGCCATTCTCCAGTTATGCTCTTAGCAACATTCATTTTTATTATATACTAGCTTCTGCGCGCGACTTCGTCGGCGTGGACTCCGCTCCTATTGGTCTTAGCGTGATGATACATAGCCTTCCTCGATAAAAGGGCTATCTAACACTGGAAGAATTTTTCAAATCGGCCCAGTAGTTCCAGAGATTACCGCGTTCAAACAAACAAACAAACTCTTCAGCTCTAGCTTCTGCGCGCGACTTCGTCGGCGTGGACTCCGCTCCTATTGGTCTTAGCGTGATGATACATAGCCTATAGCCTTCCTCGATAAATGGGCTATCTAACATTGGAGAAATTTTTCAAATCGGCCCAGTAGTTCCAGAGATTACCGCGTTCAAACAAACAAACAAACAACCAAACAAACCAACTCTTCAGCTTTATATATTAGTATAGATATATAACGTCATCTATGGCGTTACGACAACAACGCGTACGCACCGAAAATTGAAAGGTGCGCAGAATAGGTTGTGCACAAAAACGTAACGATGGTCCTTCGTTCAATACATTTTACACCTCATATTTTTTTCATACCGGGGGCCTTATATGAAAAGCGATTCTTAAGGAGTAAACTCCAATAAGAGAATATTTCATACATTCACTACACTTACTTGTACATTAAATTCTTAGTAAAATAATATTTCATAATGGAATAAATAAAAATTTCCAATGTAGTTTCACTCGTAATCTGAATCAAATTCATCAGTCACTATCCTCATTTCATTTTTTTAAAAGCGACTGACAGTTACAGAAACATTTCATAGCTGTAAAAAAATTTACATTTTTTTTGGTAAAGGTTTACAACTTTTGATGTATGCGTTTTCATGCAATATCCCGATGCTAGCAGTGTATTCGTAATCTGCGTGACAGATAAAGACACTTTTGTTTACGGATGACCACTGAAAAATGATGTTTTATCAGAGTTTTTCACGAAAACATTTAGGATCCTCTCGGGCTTCACACGCCATACACAAAAGATTCCCATGAATCCCCTGCGGCTTCTGCCGCACTGGAATTAAGTTTTTTTTTTTACATAATTTTTCTTTTGAAAAGGTTTACAACTTCTGATGTATATTTTTTCATGGAACATCCCAATGCTAACAGTGTATTCGTAATCTGCGTGACAAATAAAGACACTTTCGTTTACGGATGACCACTGAAAAATGATGTTTTATCAGAGTTTTTCACGAAAACATTTAGGATCCTCTCGGGCTTCACACGCCATACACAAAAGATTCCCATGAATCCCCTGCGGCTTCTGCCGCACTGAATCGGTTAATGACAATTTAAACAAACGTACAAAACCTTTACTCGCTTTTAAAGTATTCAATGTTAAAACGGAATACATGATGAAGGTGGGGCCTGTTTTACAAACATGGTTACTTAATGATGTTACTCTATCATCCTTCTGGTCTTCAGGCACTAAGTTATCGACCTATTTTACACCTGCCATATTATGTTGAAAAAAACGAGTGTGCTTTAGTTTAGACCACGCGACTGAAGTAAAATTTCTTTAGCTCCTTCTAACTTTTATCTCCCTCTCAACCCCCGTTCGCCTCGCCCGATCACACTTTTCGTAACACTCTCGTCACGCATTTACCAGCTTACTCTAAGTCAAGCGCGTGCGTAAAGAAGTTTAACTTCAACATCGCATGTTTAAATAAAGAATTATTTATTGTAACGTTTGTCTAGAGTTCTAGACAATATAAAAACAACTGCTGAGCATAGGCCTCTTTCACCGTGTAGGAGAAGGAGCAGAGCTTAATCCACCACGCTGCTCCAATGCGGGTTGGCGGATATATTCCCTGCTATGAGTAACGATTCCTATCAGGTGTAAATGATGACAACCGGGACCGACAGCTTAACGTGATCTCCGAGGCTTGGTGGAGAGACCCACGAGGACTGCTCAAGCACCCAGACTATAGCAAAACATTTTTTGTATGGCCAATACAAATGTTCGTCATGTGCGGGGATCAAACCCGCAACCGCCAGCGCAACAGCCACAAACCAGTGCTGACACCGTTGCGCCAACGCGTCGTCCTCCACCTTTTAAATGTATTTAATTTATATAACAAGGCTTTGGTGTAAATGCCAGACTATGAACATGACTGTATAAAAAATGATACATGCATAACTAAATAGCTTTCCATCCCGGCTTCGTCCACGTCGATTACACGATTTTGCCTTTTCCGTTTTCTTCGTTAGAATATAGCCCTTTGCAGTAAGTGATGACATAGAATTATCCCCCCACCACTACAGCCTATCACAGTCCACAGCTGGACATAGGCCTCCACAAGCTCGCGCCCGACATTATGACGCGAACTC
Source organism: Melitaea athalia (assembly GCA_905220545.2). NCBI lineage: Eukaryota > Metazoa > Arthropoda > Insecta > Lepidoptera > Nymphalidae > Melitaea > Melitaea athalia. The sequence goes on from HG992196.1 coordinate 15,060,449, forward strand.
ATGTGTTTTGCCCATAGTCACCACGCTGGGCAGGCGGGTTGGTGACCGCAGGGCTGGCTTTGTCGCACCGAAGACGCTGCTGCCCGTCTTTGGCCTGTGTATTTCAAAGCCAGCATGGATGGTTATCCCGCCATCCGTCGGCTTTTTAAGTTCCAAGGTGGTAGTAGAACTGTGTTATCCCTTAGTCGCGTAAATTTTGTGTGCATATCGGGTAGGTCTAAGAATCGGCCAACATCTATTTTTCATACCAATCAATCTTACAAATATGGGAGTCCATCGCGGGAAACCCGCTGTTGTAACTACCAGTAACTTTTTGTAATATGAAATAATACATTACAGTAATTATACGGCTAAACTGAATGAATTATGGCTGAGCTAATAATTGTTGCCTGAAACGAAACTTACCAGTAAGTAACCAATAACACTAATTTAAATAAGGCTGACAATATTTTGGGACAGAAATATTTATTATGGCAGATAGAATGTTTTTTTTTCCACTAAATATGTTATGAAAGACAACTGCAATGATATTTAATACTATAATGTTATTTTAAGCCTAACTATAATAAAATTTGAACTGGTTTACGAATGTAATTTAAAGTCAAAAATATTATTTTTAGAAATTTTGTCAGTATGTTTGTCCTCCCATCACGCAAAAACTACTAAATTAAATATGATTTAGTTTTCTCAGTTGTATTCCTTTAAAAAGTAACGCATTATGTATATGAAGTTCCACGCGACAACTGGATCTGCTAAGTTTAATTGAAAACATTTTAATGTCATTAGTATTGGTTCATCTATTGATACCAGTAACCGGTCTGCGAGCATATGGCGTTGCACCTGCAAAGATTAAAGAGCAACAACAATAATGTTGTTACCTAGAAATACTAAAAAGAACTACCCTCTGTCTATATACAAATACTGCATAGAACTGGTAACCTTTAAGAAATTTTTATGTTATAAAAAAAAATTGCATCCATAAATAAAATTAAAATGTAAGTATACAGATGATAGTATGATATAGTAGTAGTATATGAAGTAAATTGTTCTACTATTTTGCGTTCTGTAGTATGATACATGAGAAATATTAAGAACAAAATAATAATAGGGTTCTCAGTAAGAGTAACAGACGACCAAACAATAATATTTAGAATTTTTGTCTTATTATTCTAGCATCAAGCAAAATGCTCACTGTTCATTTGATAAAGCTGGTGTAGGTTTTATCTTGATTAACCGTCTGGACTAGTCGTTATTCAAAAACTTTAAATACTTCTATTCTAACCTCCGTAACCGAAAGTTAAAACTTTCCGTAGGTATAACTCTTTGCTTGTTGAGGTCAAACAAACCCCAAGGGCTGTTTTAAAGCTGCCCATAAAGATATCTGATAACTCGTTGAGTAACTTATGTACGAGATTAATTTTATCACGATCGATCACGATTCACCTTGTTATTCCCACTGTTGAGCATAGGCCTCTTCCCCATGTAGGAGAAGGATCGGAGCTTAATCCACCACGCTGCTCCAATGCGGTTTGGCGGATATATTCCCTACTATGAGTAACGATCGCTATCAGGTGTACATGATAACAACCGGGACCAACGGCTTAACGTGCTCTCTGAGGCACGGTGGGTAGACCCACAAGGACTGCACAAACACCCAGACCACGGTAAACATCTGATGTATGTAAATTTTATCAGTATACTGTGTGACCCTAAAATGTAACAATATTTCATTCCCCAAGAAGATTTACAACGCGAGTAAATGCGACGTCATTCAGTGAAACTATTTATTTATAATCGTTTCACGTTGAGTCAAACGACAAAATAAATCTAATAAAGTTTGGCGTCACCGTGAAATCAACAGTGCAACACCTACGATACGAGATGCGAAAGCGACCACTAAAGCTACGCCTCTAATCAACTGTCCCACTACAGTTTTTAGGGTTACGTACCCAAAGGGTAAAAACGGGACCCTAAGACTTCGCTGTCCGTCCGTCCGTCCGTCCGTCTGTCACCAGGCTGTATCTCAAGAATGGCGATAGCCAGAGAGTTGAAATTTTCACAAATTATGTATCTCTGTTGCCGCTATAAACAACAAATACTAAAAACAAAATAAAATAAATATTTAAGGGGGGCTCCCATACAACAAACGCTATTTTCGTGCCCTTTTTTGCTCGATATCAACAATGGCAACAGGTAGGCACTTGAAATATTTACAAAATACTCAGTTGTATTTTTAATTTAATAATAAATAATAACATTTAAATAAAATTAATATTTAAAGGGGGCTCCCATATGTTTCTGTTTTACGGTTATTTTAATTTCAATCAGCCGTGTTTGATCCTTACACAACTAAGAAATCGAAAGTATTTAAATTCCGGTTTCTAATAAAAAAAAATAAAAAAAACGATTTCTACGACATTTACATCGAAAAGTATGCAATAAACATTATTAGGGACCACTCAAAAACTACTCGTCAGATCACGCTCAACTTTAAATCGAACATCACAAGCACCAGCTTTTGAATTAAAAAAAAAAATTTAAAAATCGGTACACCACTAAAAATTTATAAGGTAACAGACAAAAAATAAAGTCGCAAGATTTTTTTTTTTCAGACAAAACTAATATTTATCAAAGTTAAAATATATTAATTACACTAGTGTTAATTAACTCATCTTAAATACATTACAAGGATACAAAACCTGCCGAAGTAAAGCTGTGTTTTTTGTAATGTATTTGACAAATAAGCCGTGAAATGAACAGGAAATTGTACATTCCGGAACTCAATCGTGAGTTCCATCGTTCGATTTGTTATATACTTACCAAAAAAGAGGTACGTTTTACGTCTTTCGTAACAAATTCGTCAGTTTTAACTTTACTCAAGTCTTTATAAGTAAAAAGTAAAGCTTAGGAAAAAACTCAGTAGAAAACTAAGGTGAATTTTGGTACATACCTATTAGGCACTAGATTCTGTTCTTTTGGTGACGAAAAACTACTAGGTTTACTCTCAATAATAAAAAAACAACTGCAATTCACATCGACAAGTAATACGATGTAAAATGAGAACATTATAACGGGGGAGGAGATCAAAAGTTGTAAATAAAAAAAAATCGATACAGAATTTTGAGTTACATTAGAATTTAGAACACTCCGCGCCAAAATCTAACTTTAACAGTTGAATAATTATGATTTTGCAAATCGATATTTTGTCGATTTGCAAATAAATGATTATTTATCATTTAGAAATGCTTCGTCAGTTCGCGCTGATTAGTGATTTTTTGCTAAAACCGTCAACTAATAGGCAATTTACATTCTATTATTAAACCTGTCTCCACTTTTCCTTTCCTAAATTTCCTGTAAGTTTACTTCAATTTTCAGATTACAAAGTATCTAATTTGTCCATTATTGAATCTGATTTTGCCAACGTCGATGAAACATCTGTCCGTGCGTAAGTATTGCATAAATTAGACCCAACGAAGTGCTGTAGTGCTATTCTGTAAGAACATTTTCGTGTCTCGACAGCGGAATCCGCGGTGAGAAATCAAATTCGTATTCTCTAAAACTCGACAGTCCCGGTAGCGCCACACTGGTGAGTGTAGCGACGAGTCGAACCCTGTTGCGTGAGAAAGTTGACATTAATAGTATCATAGTATGAATTCGGTATTCTGTGTTTACAGAATTCCAAATCAAGGTCAAGTGGGTTTGCTTTCGAAGTGAGGTCTGTCACTCAGGTGAAGCTCGATATCGAAATGGTTTTTTTACAGAATAGCACTACAGGTCGGACTTGCAAACGAAGGTTTCTTTGGCAATTTATTTTTATTATTTTTAAGTAAAAGGTAATAGTAAAATGAGAAGTGAAATACGCGGTATTAGGAATAGCTAAAATACCTCTTGTCAGATCTCGATTAAATTTAAATAGTACCAAGTGAAAAGCAACAGCTTTCTTATTTTAAAAAATTGAATATCAGTATATCAGTTTAAAAAAAAAACACTGTGTGGTTTTATAAAACCACGGTAAAAGTGAAACTTTTTTTCACATTATAGACATTTAACTAAGTTTTTTTGGAATAATATTCCATTAAGGGTATAAAAAATAGCTTTATCAATCTTACCGCGCGGCCGACCGTCACGCGACATGCAACACACAGACGAAAAAGTTTGAGACGATGTAGTTAAAGTTTCACTTTAAAAACAATTGAATTCAAAACTCCCTCCTTTTGTAATTATATCAAAATAAACAATTTCACGTCAATATTCAAACCAGAGCTGCATTACATCAATACGTATTTCGTGTGCGGACCTATAGGACGGTATCTATCACTATCACTCGGCGAGCTATAATTGCATCTCCCTCGGACTCGGTTAAACAAAGAAAAGGCTCGGCCGCTGAAGCACTGCGTATTACGCGTTTAAAAGCAACGCCTAATATGATTTGCATCGATTTAATAAAAGGGCTAAAAGCTGTACAGGCAATTTATATGTTTGTCTAGGCCTAAACGTTTGTTATTTTGTGAGTGCTTCCGGACCCCAGACAGTAATCCTACTGAGTAATTACTGAGAGTGAGATCGAGTCATTTATTTACTTACTAAAATAACTAGGTATAACTATGTAAAGAAAATTAAATAGAGAGAGAATACTAACAGTTTCACTTCATATGAAGTAGTTAAGCACTTTTAGAATCATCTTGGAAATAATAGCACTTGTTTGTGGCTGTTGCGCTGGCGGTTGCAGGTTCGATCCCCGCACGTGACAAACATTTGTACTGGCCATACAGATGTTTGCCGTGGTCTGAGTGATTGTGCAGTCCTTGCGGATCGTAACGAGGGTGAAACCGCGGGGCAAAGCTAGTACTATAATACAATCATAAAAATACAATTGATATACAAACACAAGTTGACCTGCTTCGCGGGCGACTTCGCAAGTCACGTATCGTACGCGAAGGATTTGTCAGTATTAGCGACAATCGGTGAGATTGATAAGATCGAAGTTATCACGTGGTTAAACTAATTCATATTAAATAAACTAGCAAGATAGTTGACAGTGAGTCATCCGAACAGGTCGCAGTTTATGGACTTTATAAATAGCTAGCTGTCCCCGCAAACGTTGTTTTGCCATATATGTTATTAACCCTCGCAACCCCCTATTGTGGGTGGAATTTCGTCAAATCCGTTCTTAGCTGACCTCAACTTGGCGAAAGGAATATTCCTACCAAATTTCAAGTCTCTACTCCTTATGGTTCCAGAGATATCGTGATGAGCCAATGGGTGGAAATCTCTTTTTAAGCGACTTCCAAAAAAGGAGGAGGTTCTCAATTCGACACGTATGTTTTTTTATTTTATATTTATATAGAAGATATAAATATCATATAACATACCACACACGGTCGTCTGTTCCTAAGGTAAGAAACTTAATGCTTGTGTTACAGCTTACAGGTAACAGCCGACTGTTTTAACAATATATACCTATGTATATTTTTTTTGGATAAATGTACATAGAAATAATACATATATATATGAATACAAATATTACGCCCAGACTCAGGCGGGAATCGAACCCGCAACCCGTGGAACAGAAAGCAGGGCCACCACACACTGCGCCAACGCTAGACAGGATTTATTCCGAAACATGGTTTTTTTTTTTAATTTAAAGAGAGGTTCTTTATACGTCTGGTGTTTAGGTTTTTAAAAATATTTTGTTTGTTTTGTATTATTACAACACTCATTCGATATTTTTTTAAGAAAAAACATAATTCAATCGAGTTTTTTTTTATTGCATCAAGATGGCAAACAAGTGTGCGTGTACCACCTCATAGTAAGCAGTTATCGTATAGCCTATGCAGTATGCACGTCTGCAACACTAGGTTAAACTCAAATGTGCTTCCGACTCTATCTACGTTGGCAACACAGCGCATCCCCAGGGCTTTGGTTATATACCTTATCACAGGAACACGATACAATTTGAGAACAGTATTATTTGACTGTGACCTTCTGTAAACTTAAGTGTTTTAAAATATAACCTGCTATACCGTATCTCAATAATATTATAATCAGTCATTTTAAAAGTAACAGTATTTGGAATGCAAAATACAAAATACCTATTTCAATTTTGTATTCAAATAATACTTGTTTAGAAAATTAAATAATTTAATATTGTTACCCTTTTTAATGAGCTTAATATTTCTTACGAGACATCGAAGATTTAGATAATACATATCACCGGTTCTATTGAAATCGATAATATTTACAAGTTAAAAAGATTTTATTTTTGCAAATATCTTTTATACGTTCCTACTTTCCAAATGGAAAAAAAACAATGTAACAATGTGGACAATTGTTTCTAATTTTGTATCAGCTCGGATAGTAAAATCTTCGTGTGCTATTTTTAGTATTGGCGATAATGATTGTGGGTTTTTTTTTCTATTTTATGAGTACGAGTCCAAAATTTTTGTTTCGACAACAGTCACAATAACTGTCTACAATTTTATTCAAAAACGGCGTATTTCTATACAAACTTTCAAACCCAATTTTTAACTCTTTTATATAGAAGACACTGAATCTTTTTATTACCCTCTGTACATAATTGTGTTACATAGGTGTTCTAATACGCTCTATACAACATTTTATGCATGTACCGATTATGTTTTTGACTTTTTCTTTAAAGCAAATATAATTTTGGAGTTCCCAATATTTCAGTTTATCAGATTCGATTCCCGTAACAGTAAAAGTAATAGTAAAGTATAGAGGCGCGGAGAGTTTGAAAACTATAAAACTATTTCTTTTCAACTGTATGTTAATCCAGTGTTAAGAATTTTAAGAATATTAGAGGTACCAGTTTCATTTAATTATGATATGAGATCATAGTATGAGATTGATTAAAGTTTGTTTTGCTTTAGCTGTATTCTTTTCTTATATTAACTATAACATTGTAAGTACATCTATAAAAATAAATAAAATTGGAGTGTCTGTTTGTAATATTAAAATACCCCTTTTTACTAAATTCATATGGATGTATACGCGGTAAATGTACCAAAATAACATTTTTTACTATTTTTGTCTGTCTATCTCTTTGTTCCGGCTAATCTCTGAAACAGCTGGACTGATTTTGACAGGACTTCCACTGGCAGATAGCTGGTGTATAAAGAGTAACTTAGACTACTTTTATGTATTTTAGAAAGTTATTTATTTTATAACTGCGAATTCAACAATAACTTTTTTGTTCAATGTCTCTATGTAGAGACAGGTGATTAGGTAAAACGAACTATAAACGTCTTTATATGGGCATTAAAAATATATTTAGTATTGTCGGTGTGCATGTCTTTCTAATAGACTTAAAATCAGCTGCGCGAAGTTACATTATTATGATTTTCAGTTATGTTCCTAGATGTCTGTCTCAATGTTACCGTGAATACCTACTGAACACTTTTATGCTGAAATTTAGTACGTTTCTTTTGCGAAAGTACATAGAAATCACAATATGTAAAATAGAGGATGAAGTCGTACGTACAAAAGCTAGTACATCTATATAAATCCCATAGAATGGACGAGTCTGATGAAAACCAGCTTGAACGACAAATAAACAGTTTGATTAGAACCAATTATAGTTACATGTTATATTATAAAAATAATGTGATGTTGACAGCAGCATTTTACTTATAAAAATAATGTATTGAAAGCTATCCTTTGAAATTAACCTTGATCGTACAAATATCATAAACGCAGTGTTTGTTATATAACAAAACTAGCGACCACTGTCCGTCCATAATTTTTTTTACACGATAAGTAATCGCCAACATAATTATCATGCACTAAAACCTTCTCCGAAACACGCTGGATCTTATGGTATCGAGACACGCGGCAGCGTGTCAAGCCAAGTTCAAGCAAAAGAACTGGCGACGCAGCGCCGTGTGTATATTTACACGAACCATTTCGAGCGACTTTTGACCCCTCCATAACTCAAAATCTGTTCAACAGAAACAGATCAAATTGCATATATTTATTTATATCCGTAAGGACAACTAGAACCCTAAATTTCATTAACCTAGTTGCAACGGTTACAAAAATATGAAGGTTCAAAAGTCGTAAATTTTCCACTGACTGACTGACTCATCAAAAACCTAACCCACTTCCAGATAACCTAGGAAGTCGAAATTTGGCATCTAGCTAGGTAATTACGTGTAAGCGCAGGAAAAAATCTGAAAACAAAAGAAAGTTAAAAAATAGAGGGGACCCCATACAAAAAAAAAACGTTTTTTAATTGTAGCGTCTGAACCGTTATAAGTGGATATTTGAAACTTGCACAAAATATGAATTGATACATTTGCTATATAAAACAAGTATAAAAACAAAAAGAACTCAAAAAATAAAGTGTCCCCATACAAAAAACTTGTATTTATTCATCTGATTGCTTTCAAAATCGATATCTGGGGACATGGTTGGTCTCATAAAACGAATCTGACAACAGAATGAGAAAAAGTAGCCACCATCTTGAACTTTTTAGTTATTTGACCGATTGCTTTCAAAATCGATATCTGAGGATCCGGTTGGTCTCCGACATCGAATCCGTTAACAGAATGAGCAAGAAAAAAGAATAAATTTCAAATAAATATCTCTACAAAAAGTAATGATATCCCACCAAAAACATAAATGTGAAAAATGACAGCCAAGTTCAATAATAAGAATATGTTGTTTGTGGACTTCGCCGAAAAGTATTGAGATCTAAATGAGCGCCAAGTTCTACAGAAAATATTAAATTAAGCTAAATATTTGACTTGGCTAGTTTTTACCTAAAAACAACATTAAAAACCTATTAGCCAAATAAAAGATGAATTATTGGTGAAAACTGGCAAAGTGAAATCTTTAGCTTAATTTAATATTTTCTGTAGAACTTGGCGCTCATTTAGATCTCAATACTTTTTTCGGCGAAGTCCACAAACAACATATTCTTATTATTGAACTTGGCTGTCATTTTTCACATTTATGTTTTTGGTGGGATAAGTATTATTCAGATCTGTTCAGGAGTTTTCGCAGTATAAAAGAACAAAAAAACGGGCTCTACTACTATACTCATAAATAGTTCTCACGGTTATGAGTATAGATAGATTAACGGAAGCCCAATTTGTTTTATTAATAGTTTCGTTTTAATGTTTTTATACGAACTGAAAAATTCTCGGGGAAGTACCTCGACCTTAGAGAAGATCACAGCGAAATAATTCTACTTTCAAGCAGTGTTGTCTTAGAGAAGAGTGTTGTGTTCCTGTGGTGAGTAAGGTGACCAGAGCTCCTGGGGGTGAGGGGAGGAATCAGAAGGTAGGGTCGGCAGCGCGCTTGCGATGCTTCTGGTGTTGCACGCGTCTATAAAAGCAACGGTAATCGCTTACTATAAAAAATACTAGTATTATAATGGCCAATGTATCAATAAATACATTAAATTTAAATATAATTACAGTCAATTTAAAATACACGGTCAATGCGATATTGAACTTCAAACTCATCTGCTCTATACATATATATATTGTTAATTATCTACTTTTATATTAGACTAGCTGACCCGGCGAACTTCGTACCGCCTAACAGTCGATTCAAATTTTTTTAATTAATTTTTTTAATACTTACCTTCACGGAACCCCTCCTCTAACACTTAAATTTTATGGTATGGTATTAAAGTTCAAATTGACTTTAAGTATTATTAAGAATCTTTTGTACGGGAATATAGAAAAGTGTTGTTTTTAGACTTTTTCAGGGAATTTTTTGAATTTTTCTCTCCGTAAGAACCATTCTCATACTTCAAGGAATATTATAAAAAAAGAATTGGCGAAATCGATTCAGCTGCTCTCGAGATTTGCGCTTAGCAACACATTCAGCGATTCATTTTTATATATATAGAGAAGAGATATTAGATCTCTTAATCTTAATATCCGCTCTGAAACGCCATCTTTTGGATTCTGTGAACAAGCGTCTGTATACAGCACCCTCTCTTTTTCCCGACTCTGTTCAAGGCACAAGTTATAAAAGTCTCATATAAATATACTCGCCATGCTTCGCGGTTTCACTAGCACTAACTTGAGAAAAAAATGTTACTAAAATATTATATAGCCTTCCTCGGTAAATGGACTATACAACACAAAAAGAATTTTGCAATTGAAACCAGTAGTTCCTAGAGATTAGCACGTTTAAACAAACAAACTTTCCAGCTTTATAATATAAGTATAGATTCGAAATAGCCGTATTGTTTTAATAAAATCTGTCACATCACCAGAAATAGCAGCAAGTATTTACTAGATCTAAAATAATAACTGAATAAAACACTAGTTGAAAGCTTCAAAGCTTTTTCTACAAATAAAAATAACAACTGCATACTAATAAATACTTCTAAATAAATAATACTATTACATTAAAATATTTTTATACTAAATTATGAATTCATTTTCAATACATACGTTATTCAAAATAATAATAAAAAAATAACAGAATGACCTTTACAGGCGTCGAAACGTAAACGATTCGAATGATTAAATGTTTGTCGCCGTAACTGGAACCGAACCAAATCTGTATCGATATAATAATAAGAATAAAAAGGTACATTCGAATGTACATTGTACAGCTTTATACATATTATACTATTTATAAGTCTGCAAACAAGCATACGGCTCACCTGATGGTAAGCGATTACCGTAGCTTATAGACGTCTGCAACACCAAAAGCATCGCAAGCGCGTTGCCGATCCTATCCCCTATTTTCCCCAGGAGCTCTGGTCAGCTTACTCGCCAATAGGAACACAACACTGCTTGAAAACAGTATTATTTAGATGTGATCTTCTGTAAGGTCGAGTACTACCCTAGTCGGGCTACTCGATATTTTGAGCAAGAATTTTCCTGCTGTACCCTACCTCAGTTAAATTTATAATTAAAGTACCTGGGTGACCGAGCCTAAGTCGGTATTTTTATTTTATTAATTTTTATATTTTGTTTTTTTTCTCGGTATTTTTATATTTTATTTTTATATAAATAAAAAATCACAAGTGAAATTAAAAAAAAGAAAAAGGAGTTACAACTTTAATGACAACTGCGAAATTAACCTTCCTATTCTAACGATATTTTAGCCATTTTTTTCATTGCCTAAAAACAGGGATAAAGCGACATTTTTTTTAAACGAATCTTAGCTAGATCAATTTTTCGCCCCCGAAATCCCCTGCACACTAAATTTCACGAAAATCGTTGGAGCCGATTCCGAGATTCCAAAAATATATATGTATATTATACAAGAATTGCTCGTTTAATAGTATAAGATAAGATAGGAGCTTTACTATAAGCACAAGATTGGTTTACAACTGAACTCAAGCTACTGCTTCTATTCGACTGATTGTTTGTATGATTATGTAACACCTTACGATTAGAAATGGTATGTATACCGTGGTTTCATTAAATGATTATCAATTGTATTCAGCTGTATCCAAACTAATGGAATAAAACTATAACATACTATTTTGTTACTTATCATTTCATAGTCATAGCTTTAGGTACTTTAATTAATAAATTTACATCATTACCTTCATAAAGTTGTTTACCCTAGAGACCTACCTACAGTTCCGGTGGTAGGTAACGTAATTACTTTTTTTAAGTAACAATCAACTGACATATTATGTAAATAGGTACATAGGGGCCATCCATTAGCAACGGGATGTTCTTTTTTTGCAGATTTTAACCTCCCCCTTAAGGGAGGCCTTTTAGTGATACATGACGAGGTTTTTTTTTCACGTGTATTTTTAGTAACTACAAAGAATCTTAAAGTTTTTAAAATATTGCCTTTGAATACAGGCATAAAGTATAATCTAATTTTATTCTGAAACTAAGGACCATGATAAAAATGTCTAGACAGAAAGGTGGCAGGTTGTTTTTGACTGGCATAAAAAATAATACTAAAAGAACGGTGTAACTCAGAACTTTAGACTGGGTGGACCGATATCGATGTTTTATTTTTAATCGAAAGGTGGTGTGTATTGGTATCAACCATTTAAATTTAATTGAAATCGGACAAGTACTTTTCGAGTTATGTCGAATAATACGTATTTACTTGACTATTTCTTCGTCGACCTACGTTATATCTATACTAATATAATAAAGCTGAAGAGTTTGTTTGTTTGTTTGATTGTCTGTTTGTTTGTTTGTTTGAACGCGCTAATCTCAGGATCTACTGGTCCGATTTGAAAAATTCTTTCAGTGTTATATAGCTCATTTATCGAGGAAGGCTATAGGCTATATATCGTCACACTAAGACCAACAGGAGCGGAGTCCACGCCGACAAAGTCGCGCGCAGAAGCTAGTTATACCATATAACTTTTCACTGGGTGTACCGAATTTGATGATTCTTATTTTAATCGAAAGCTGATGCTTGCTTTTTGGTCCCATATAAATTTTATCGAGATCTGATTAATTCTTTTTAAGTAATTTTTGATAATGCGTATTTACTGGACAGTTTTTTGGTCTTATTACGTTGTATTACTTGTCGATGTAATTGAAGTAGTTTTTTTTTCGTTTGCGAGCAAACACAATTATGTTTGTTCGAGTGCATTACTCTTAATTGTGATCAATTCAATTTATAAATTATGCGAACGGAACACTGGTCCCGCAGCGACGGCGCTGTCTCAAATGCAAATCTCTTTTTCACAACTTATACAAAAAATTTATTATTGACTTGAATATTACCTTACCTTACCTATTATTAACTGTGGATAAGGAAGAGTGGTCACTGCCAACGGGCTTATTACTATAAATATTTATTCATAGCTTTTATTACTTCGTATTAGTAAAATTGCTTTGCGTGTAATGTGTTTATTATCATCAATAGGCATAAGTACGTCAATTAGATACAACATTACAGCTTCGATCCTAAGTTTAATTATTTCTGTGTACACAATCACTACTATTAACTTGTACTTACTTATTTATACAAAATAAAGGACAACGAATTAAGAGTTTTTAATTCGACACACATTACAATAATAATTAACATTCAAATAAAACTCTAGACGAGGTTGTTACACTCAAGACTTCTTATCCTTATTTCACGAGTCATTCATTTGTTTACCAAGAGTTGAGATGTGCGAAAATGGGATTAGCATTCAACAAGTCACATCTTAGGCTTTTCCCATTTTGACATGTCGACAATTCCTCAATCATTAAATCGGTTGTCCGGTTTGCATAAACTGTGTGTTAAGTGGATAAATACTCTAATGGTCGATTTACATCAGACGAGCGAATGCTCATTCTATCCCCACTATATCAAATTATTTTAGTGTAAACAGGCGTAGAGCATTCTTTCGTTGTTATATGTATGAATAAGAGTGTTCGAAGATCAAGAAAGAATGCTCTTGTTCTAGCTCTAGCTCTTTGTTCGTTTGGTCTAAATCCACTCTAAGGGCCTGTTACACCAGTTTTGGATAACGCTATTTGACTAATGACGATAAAATAAGACCTTGACTAATGACGATAAAGTAGGACCTGTTCCTCCTCAATTAATAAACTGCAACTTTCAAATTCAAATTTATTTATTTTTTATTAGTCTAAAACGCCATCTATCAGAAATTAGGATAACTTCGTCGATAGACTATTAATAGTTTTCTAATAGCGGCATAGATGGCGTCACAAATAAATATTTTACTTATATTTAGTTTAGTCAATGGTACGGAACCCTTCGTGCGCGAGTCCGACTCGCACTTGGCCGATTTATTTTTCTATCGTGATTATTATTATTTTTCCAAATCAGATTGAAATTAACAATAATTTTATATGTTGAAATAGCCTGGCGGTGATCCCATCATTCCCAAGGCGTACTGTCTTCTAGAAACATTAATATATGCGAATAGAAATATATCACAAATATATGTACAATTCGATGGTAAATGCGATAATGTGTCAAAACTTTTAACTATCGGATAGTGATCCGTCAAATAGCCTTGTACACAACTGGTGAAACAGGACCTTAAAGTTTATAATAATATGCTACATATTTACATACATATGTAATAATTATATTTGTATGAATATTATTGTGATAAGCCGTCGGTCCCGGTTGTTATCATATACACCTGATAGCGATCGTTACTCACAGTAGGGAATATATCCGCCAACCCGCATTGGAGCAGCGTGGTGGATTAAGCTCTAATCCTTCTCCTACATGGGGAAAGAGGCCTATGCCCAACAGTGGGATATTACAGGCTGAAGCGTCAATATTATTAAATTAACTAAAAAGTTACAATGTTGAGTAATGTTGTTATCTTTAATGTCTTTTATTCATATGACTAGCCCGTTGGCGTAGTTCGTAGTGGCCCTGTTTTCTGTTCCGCGTGTTGCGGGTTCGATTCCTGCCTGAGTCTGGGTGTATATTTGTATTTATATATTTATATATGTATGTATTATTTCTATGTACATATTGAAATGTCAGATTTTGATATAAGTGATTTTCCTTCAATTTAAAAAGTGCTGAAGTAATTTAATATATTTATGTATTTGTAATCAAAGCCTAAGCCTTAGGAAAAAGGTTACAAGCCTTGAATTTCGAAAATGGCGGCATACCATACGAATTACATCCCCAATTTCACACATTTAAGGTTAGAATTTCCACAAGATCTATTAAAACTAAATTGGCCACAAATGCTGAAATAAAATAAATATCATGCTTCTAATTTCAAAAAATGACAAACTTGTCATACGAACTTTTAACGGCTATTAAACCTTATGGTCTAAGATCCGGAATATAACAAAATCTTCCCTCATCTGTTAATTAGATGAAACAATTTTTAATAGGCTGATTTCAATATTGTGAATTTATAAAAACAACCTCTGCCACCATAAGCCTGCTGCAAATAATAATACTTAAAAAAAATTTTTTCTTCTAAAAAATCTTTTTTTTTTTTTTGAAAAAATAAAAAAAATAAAAAAAATTTAGGAGGCTTATGGTGGCAGAGGTTGTTTTTATAAATTCACAATATTGAAATAAGCCTTTAAAAAATAGTTTCATCTAATTAACAGATGAGGGAAGATTTACCTTCTCGGATCTTAGACCATTAGAGGTATAATTTTTCAGTCTATTCTTAGTGGACGTCTATTAACTATTATCTGTGTGTGTGTTTGTAGCACAAGAATGAAGGAATTTCATACAAACTTACGTAATCCCTAAGACCACCTTAATCCGGTCCTGACATAAAATCCATTCTTAAGGGACGTTCTACTATAAACTACTTCTGTATCCAATGTCGTTTGTAGCCAATTTGTGGCACAAAAAATTAGAAACTTTTATAAAATCTTTCGACAGCCCTTAGACCTTCTTAATACGGCCCTTTCGCAAAATTAGTTATTTGTAGACGTTTATTAAGTACTAGCTGCCCGGACATACGAGTACTTCGTTCTGTCAATAGTTTAGTAAAAAAATAAATAAATGTAATTGTTTATAATTTTTTTTTTATTAAAACCTTCCGTGGGCCTTAAGGAACATACAAAAAAATTAATTAGCCGAATTGGTCGAGCCATTCTCGAGTTATGCGCTTAGCAACATTCATTTTTATTTATATAGAAGAGAAGATTAACTATCTTCCTGTCAAATATTAACTTTGTAGCACAAAAAATGAAGAACTTTCATAGAAACTTGTGAGAGCCCTTTAGACCCCTTTAATCCGGCATTATCGAAAAATCCGTTCTTAGCGGACCTTTACCTGCGAATTTTCATCTTTATGCGTCCAGTGGTTTTTGACATTTCGTGATGAGTAAATGGCCTAACGATTATATGTATATAATAGATGTGTAAAAAGTACTTAACTTTACGCTATGATTTAAAAAAATACATTACATTAGTAAGAAAGCCTTATCTAAAGCCTATCAGTAATTTTATGTTCGAGATAAAGTATTTTTTATTATTTGTGTACTTTGAAGTAAAATTTCTTTACGCACGCTTGACTTGGGGGGGTAAGATGGTGAATGCGTGAAGAGAGAGTTACGAAAAGTGTGATCGGGCGAGGCGAACGGAAGTTGAGAGGGAGATATAAGTTAGTGAAGATAGAAAGAGAGAATTACGTTTCGTAAGTTTTACTTCAGTCGTGTGGTCTAAAGCACACTCGTTATTTTTCATAAAGTACGTATAACGTAAATAGTACTTTAGAGAATACTAGCTTCTGCGCGCGTCTTCGTCCGCGTATAATAGGATCAATTCTGTCATACATGATTTTAACCGTATACAACTTTAACCGTTTACGCAGCGGAAGCTCTCAAAAGGAAAATAAATTAAAAGTAAAAAACCTTTTTAAAAAACAAGCTTTTATTTGAATGCACTAAAACGAAAAAAATAAATTTTTACTTTAAAACTTTTACTATCTACTTATAAAGTCATACACATAATCTATATGATAGAAAAGCTTGTCGCGAGATATGAGTACTCGTATTTCCTTAGTTTAAAAATTTTTAATAGTTAAAATCAATCACATCAATTTATTTAATTTACTTGTTTACAAGCAAATCTCGCGACAAGCTTTTATATCATATAGATTATGTGTAATGAATTTATAAGTAGATAGTAAAAGTTTTAAAGTAAAAATTTATTTTTTTCGTTTTAGTGCATTCAAATAAAAGCTTGTTTTTTAAAAAGGTTTTTTACTTTTAATTTATTTTTGTCTTTTTAGTCGGTTATTACGTCACTTTATTCGAATTATTCTTAGCAAGCCCTTTCATTTGATACCCATATTGTAGAAGTGCACTAAAAATAACTAGTCCGCACTCTTGGATATGCTGCCATATTGGATTTAGAATGACGTCACAAAGTTAACCATCCATTGCCATCCAAATTGAACCTGCATACAAAATTTCAGCTCAATCGGTTGCTTCAAAATTGAGTTGCAAGATTTCACCCGAACAAACATACATACATACATGCATACATACAAACAATGCATTGTCATCCAAATCGAACCTGTATACAAAATTTCAGCTCAATTGGTTGAAGATATCTGCTTCAAATTTGAGTTGCAAGATTTCACCCGAACAAACATTCATTAAAGTTACATACATACATTGCAAGTTAAATAAAAGCTTGTAAAAAACGATTTTCGAACATTCTTCATTGGTGCTACGCTCCTATTGGTCTTAGCGTGTGATGATATATAGCCTATAGCCTTCCTCGATAAATGGGCTATCTAACACTGAAAGAATTTTTCAAATCGGACCAGTAGATCCTGAGATTAGCGCGTTCAAACAAACAAACAAACTCTTCAGCTTTATAATATAAGTATAGAAGTATAGATAAGTAGACGATAAGTTACTAAATTATGTTTTTTGCGAAAATTAATCATCTTTTCTACATCACTCCATAAAATTAAAGCATCTTTTCTCCACAGTTTGTTATTATAGGTACTCGTAATTTCTGTCTGGAGCGGAAATCAAACCAACGACCGAAGCGTTAAGGCGACTTACCGCACCACTAAACTAATAATGAAACGTGATATGGTAACACTGGCGTAAAACGTATTATTCTATTAATATATGCTTTAAGATATTCATTTTCTAAACTTTTATTGGTGCATTAGAATCATAAACATTTATTAAAACCACTTGCTTGGTCCGCGGTTTTATCCTCAGTAAATTGTACAAAACTATTTACGACTTAAGTACAATTACTTTTAGAATAATTTTACTTGTAGAATGTGTATCAAGATGAAAACTAAACTAGAAGACAGATGTTATGTTAGACCTCTAGAATTACAAGCGTGAAAACTGCATCCAATTAATAAAATTGAGTTTGCTCGCAAATCGCTCGTAATACAACGTAGGTAGACGAAAAAGTAGTCAAGTAAATACGCGTTATCAAAGATTACTCAAAAAGTTGTAATCAGATCTCGATCTACTTTAAACAAAACTAAATGACAACTATTAGCTTTCAATTAAAGTATGAATCATCAATGTTAGTAAAAAGTTATGCGGTATAATACAACGTAGGTCGACGAATAAGTAGTCAGGTAAATACGCATTATCTACTATATAAAAATAAGTCGGGTTTTCCTTCCTGACGCTATAACTCCAGAACGCACGAACCGATTTCCACGGTTTTGCATTCGTTGGAAAGGTCTCGGGCTCTGTGAGGTTTATAGCAAAGAAAATTCAGGAAAAATTTCAACAGAAAAACGGGAAAATCTTTTTTTACATACAGCGCCAAAGCCATAAAACGAAGCCATCTGGTGGCGAAACGGAGTTCGCCGGGTTTGCTAGTTAGCTAATAATTATGACAAGTACTTGTAGTGTTATAACTCTAAAAGTACTTGTCAGATCTCAATTAAATTTAAATGGGACCACATGACACGCAACACCTTTCAATTAAAACAAAATTGATCGAAATCGGTTCACCCAGTCAAAAGTTCTGAGCTAACATACATTAAAAAAAATACAGTCGAATTGAGAACCACCTCCTTTTTTTGGAAGTCGTTTAAAAAGAATATTGTTCGTGATGTAAAAAAAAACATACAGACAGACAAAAGTTCTATAATAATTATTCTGGTTCAAATTACTCTCATAACGTCATACGTTTTTCCTAAATATCTAAAGCACAGGCCGGTTATAAGTTTATTATTGAACAAATTATGGACACTTTGTAGTTGGTAGAGCGTACGAGTCACTTAACTCACTTATCCTTTCCACTGATATCATAAATTCCAATCGAGAGTTACTCGTCTGACGTGGCGTAAAATACAAACAGACAAATTGACAACTTGTATTTACATTGTATATTAATGTAAATGTCCTTTTAGATTCTAAAATTTACCAGTTTTTCGAGATAAATTATAAACAAATAGTTCTATATAAAAAATTACGACTGTAAAAACTTGATAATCACTTTTTTGTGTTCAATTGTAGGAATAAGGTTTAAAAAAAAAAATATTTTATACGAAAAGAAAATATACCTATATGGTTTAGAATTTAAAAATAAAAATTGTAATAAAATGATACGAAGCTGGTCCGTGGCAGCTAATAATTTATTAAGTGCCGATTGAAGTTCTTTCTATTCAAGTGTATTTTAAGCCTACGTAAATAAACAAATTTTCGATTTTAATATTTTGATTTATAAACTGCTAAGGGAAGACTTTTATCACGTGATGTTTTTAAGCAACTTTTTGCCCCCCCCCCCCCCCCACATGGTGACATTTGTGAATGTTTTAAACTAAACCCCGTCCTATACCCAAAAGTCCCTACATATATTTTTTTGTTCAAAGTAAATTGAAATTTTTTAGGATATTATCTTTAAATACTACCTAAGTATATAAATAATCTTGATATCTCAATCTAGCCTCCTTCCTCCTTTGGATATTTTGTAATGGCATCAATTTCAACCCCCCCTCCCCTCCCCTTCCTATATCCTCACGTGATTAACGGATGATCCCTAACTCTACTGTACGCATAATCATAAAATGAATCACCACGACATAAACAGATAAAGCAACTTATAGTAACTTAAGTTCACAGAAACGTTTCCTGCATTATCTTAAATACCAAAGCGAGATCATTAGTTTGCATTATTGTTTTGTATGTTACATACATTCTATAGTAAACTCTCACAAAAATGAGGTTATCAATATTCGATAGTACACTTCGAACGTTTAACGACCTTCTCGAACTAGACGCTAGAAAATAGTTTGAATCGAATTTTTCCACATACAACACTCCTTTTCGAATGATTACAGTAAACTGAATTTCATACATATTTCTTAATTCAAAACAAGATTAATTATATACATGATAAGCGAATAACTTTCCAAGTTATATAATATATAGCATGTGGTATGTAAATATTTAGTGACATATTTAATTAAGTACCTATAATTATTAAGTTACAACTAATGACTTACCTTGAAAATTTTTTTTTATCAGAATATTATTGCCTTTTTAAAAGATTAACACTAGTTACAGTCTTACAGTTAGACAGACTGGATTATAATAAAAAAAACTGTTAGGTAGGAATCCCTCTTCCCTAGTACATATTTTTTACCTGATTAGTATCAAGCTAATTTTCAAGCTAATTCTTTTAGTTAGTTAATATTTATATAATTTGATGGTAATATTGTCCTACAAATTGCGTGGTACGTTATCCCGGTCCTACGCTCACTGCTGCTCTATCTCCTGCTAACTCTATTATCTACCACAATCGAGAGTTTTCGAAGAGGAACTTTTTGTTCGTCTCATCAAAATGAAGCTACTCCCGGAAAATTAGCTTGATACTAATCAGGTGAAAAATATGTACTAGGGATCCCATACTATGTATTGTTGTTTTTCGCGAATAAACATTCTTTAAGCGTGCGAAACATTTTTATTTTAATTCAAGCAAGCTTCCACTTTCGATTTTCAAGAGTAAGGTTTTTTAATCACAAAAAAAAAACCGATACGACGCGACGCGTTGGCACAGTGATAACTGTTGCTGGCAGATGGTGGTTGGTTTCTGGATGGTTTTTACACCCGAGCATGATCAATATTTGTATAGGCATATAATATTCCGAGCATAGGAATGCGATGTTAAGCTCCGTAACAGAGACCGATATAAGTTTTGGATAAATTCGTATAATAATTTAACTGAGGTAGGGCACAGCAGGAAATTTCCTGCTCAAAATATGGAGCAGCCCGACTGGGGTTGTACCTCAACCTTACAGAAGACCACAGCTTTTCAAGCAGTGTTGTGTTCCTGTTGGTGAGTAAGGTGACCAGAGCTACTGGGGGGATTGGGGATAGGGTCGGCATAGTTTGACATTACTAATTTTGTACTAAATTACAGTTTATACATTTTTTTTAAAAGAGTAACTGCGGAGTTTCTTGCCGATTCTTCTCTGCAGAATCTACATTCCGACTCGGTGGTAGCTTCTTAAAAAAACTTAATAATGACCTTTAGTTAAAATTTTGTAAATTGACGATTCGAAAGTGCTCATGGGGCCTATTTGAATAAAGTTATTTTTGATTTTGATTTTGATAGCACGAAATTTCCTGCTGTGCCCTACCTCAGTAAAATTAGTCCAGTTTTATCTCTAAAAAAATCAACTTTGAGACTCACAATTACGAATAGAAACATTCCATAAATAAACCGGAACTCGATATCTGTCGATGATATCTGTTAGATACCCGTCATCCATGAAATAGCTATCCACAACCAGTGAAATAGGCCCTTAGTATACCCATTAAGTTGGAGCAGACGTGTCCTGGAGTGGAGACCGCGTCTTGGCAAACGCAGTGTGGGACGTCCTCCGGCCCGTTGGACCGACGATCTACGTAAGATTGCCGGTGTAGGCTGGATAAGGATTGCGGAAAACCGGGATGTCTGGCACGAACTTGGGGATGCCTATGTCCAGCAGTGGACTGCAATAGGCTGAAGTGATGATGATGAGTGATGATACCCATTAAGTATTTCAAACCATACTACCAATCCCACGATACACAGAAACGGAATGAATTAAAATTTAGAGCATTAGGTAATCGGAGGTAATCGGCTAATTATCTTAAATTACATTTCGAACGTAATTTTTTTTTTGTGTATACGTATATCTACGTATTTTTTAAATAATTTTCCCACATCAAGATTGTAACGTTTTTACGCTCGGAACCAGTTATTATCACTTAAGGCGAGGTATTTCAGATATTCCTGCAAAACACGTTTATATGAATTCATTTTTGAAATAGTAAACAGTGAAATTTTAATCTAATAAATTTAATTGATATTGTTGAGGGTATATTTTGTCCACTTTTGACGTTGGAAACGTGATTTGATAAATTTGGCTCGATAGTATAAATTCACAAAGTTACCTCTTTTCGCTTCATTTTATCTACTATTTTCGGCTTTATTATTAAAATAACTGATTTGATGTTATAAGTAACTTACCAAAATAAAGTTCATATATAACTGGATCCGCTTCTGCCGCTTTTTAATTTATTTATTACATCTATTTTTTTTAATCGATTATTCAAGTGATTTTCGAAGCGCTGGGCGCTCTCGCGGCACTCACACTGTCCCGTTGGACGTTACAGAGGCAAGACGTGTGCAAAATTTTTCAAAAAAGCGTTCCGTCTTTTGTATTTTTAATATTACGTAGTATGCATTCAATATCCATACACCTACTGCCCACAGTAGTTAAATTCGCTATTTATTTTTAATATAATTATTTTGTTGCTGTTTAAGTTTTTGTAAACACCATTTATCTATATAAAAATGGAGTGTCTGTTTGTAATATTACGGCTTTTAACTAAATTCATATGTATGTATATATACACGGTACATATTACACCAAATTAACAT
Source organism: Melitaea athalia (assembly GCA_905220545.2). Taxonomy (NCBI): domain Eukaryota; kingdom Metazoa; phylum Arthropoda; class Insecta; order Lepidoptera; family Nymphalidae; genus Melitaea; species Melitaea athalia. The sequence goes on from HG992196.1 coordinate 15,082,748, forward strand.
TTTTGAAGTGAAACTTCTTTAGGCGCATGAGGGGTAAAATTTGAGCGACCGGTAACGCGTCAGTTTCACGACGAGTACTTGGATGGGTGACCTCTTTTTTTTTCAATTAGATTTTTGAAGTGAAACTTCTTTAGAATCGTTGTGATTTCAAACCTGATGCAACAGAAAAACGACAGGGAAGGGCGCGCCGCGCAGCAACTTGCATGAAAAAGGATGACACATTGTAGCGTTACGCTCTATGTAGCGTTACGCTCATTGTAGCGTTACGCTATTTGTATCGTTACGCTCATTGTAGCGTTACGCTCATTGTAGTGTTACGCTCATTGTAGCGTTACGATATTTGTAGCGTTATGCTATTTGTAGCGTTACACTCATTGTAGAGTTACGCTATTTGTATCGTTACGCTCATTGTAGCGTTACGTTACTTGTAGCGTTACGCTCATTGTAGCGTTACGCTCATTGTATCGTTACGCTCATTGTAGCGTTACACTCACTGTAGCGTTACGCTATTTGTAGCGTTACGCTATTTGTATCGTTACGCTCACTGTATCGTTACGCTTATTGTAGCGTTACGCTCATTGTAGCGTTACGATCATTGTTGCTTTACGATCATTGTAGCATTACGCTATTTGTTGTAGCGTTACGCTATTTGTAGCGTTACGCTCATTGTAGCGTTACGCTATTTGTATCGTTGCGCTCATTGTAGCGTTACGCTATTTGTAGCGTTAAGCTCATTGTAGCGTCAGTACTTGGATGGGTGACCACTTTTTTTTTCAACTAGTTTTTTTTAAAGTGAAACTTCTTTAGGCGCACTTAACTTGGAGTTACGAAAAGTGTGATCGGTCGAGGCAAACGGAAGTTGAGAGGGAGATATAAGTTAGTTAAGACAAAATTTGATCGACCGGAAACGCGGCAGCGTCATGACGACGGTCAGTACTTGGATGGGTGACCGCTTTTTTTTTTCAACTAGTTTTTTTGAAGTGAAACTTCTTTAGGCGCGCTTAAAACTTTGGGAGTAAGCAGGTGCGACAAGGGCGTTACGAAAAGTGTGATCCGTCGAGGCGAACGAAAGTTGAGAGGGAGATATTTTGGTTAAGATAAAATTTGATCGACCGGAAACGCGGCAGCGTCACGACGGTCAGTTCTTGGATGGGTGACCACTTTTTTTTCAACTAGTTTTTTTGAAGTGAAACTTCTTTAGGCGCGCTTAACTTGGGGAGTAAGCAGGTGCGTGACGAGAGCATTACGAAAAGTGTGATCGGTCGAGGCGAACGGAAGTTAAGAGAGATAATTATGTTAGTTAAGATAAAATTTGATCGACCGGTAACGCGGCAGCGTCACGATGGTCAGTAGGTACTTGGATGGGTGACCGCTTATTTTTTCAACTAGTTTTTTTGAAGTGAAACTTCTTAAGGCGCATGACATACACATGAGGTACATTTGAGCGACCGGTAACGCGGCAGCGTCAGGTACTTGGATGGGTGACCACTTGGGAACACCGCGTGACGTTGCCGTTTTTTTTTTCTTTGTTATATATTATATTTAATTAATATTAAAATAAGAATTAGATTATTGATAAAATATGAAGCTACTTTATTGAGATACATTTTATTGAATAATAATTATTTTAAACTACCTGTGCCCGCGACTTCGTCCGCGTGGAGTTTAACAAAATAATTATTGTTCAGTTCGCAGTTATAAAATACATATTAATAAAAAATCTAAAATAAAAGTAGTCTACGTTACTCCTTATTACATCAGCAGCTATCTGCCAATGAAAGTCCTGTCAAAAACGATCCAGCCGTTTCAGAGATTAGCCGGAACAGACAGACAGACAAATTATAAAAATGTTATTTTGGTATTTGCACCATGTATATATATGTAATTTAGTTAAAAGCGGGTATTACAATAATACAAACAGACACTTCAATTTTATTTCATCACCATCATCATCATCATTTCAGCCTATCGCAGTCCACTGCTGGACATAGGCCTCCACAAGTTCGCGCCAATAATAGCGTGAACTCATGTGTTTTACCCATAGTCACCACGCTGGGCAGGCGGGTTGGTGACCGCAGGGCTGGCTTTGTCGCACCGAAGACGCTGCTGCCCGTCTTCGGCCTGTGTACTTCAAAGCCAGCAGTTGGATGGTTATCCCGCCATCGGTCGGCTTTTTAAGTTCCAAGGTGGTAGTGAAACTATGTTATCCCTTAGTCGCCTCTTACGACACCCACTTTCCCAATTTTATTCCACCACACAGACAATTTTATTTATTTGTATAGATTTAATATGTAATTTGTTTTATTTTATATAGCTTATTTTATTTATGTCCAACAGTCTATAATAAATAACCCTGAAATCATTTACTTATTTCATTTATTTACGAAAGTATTACATATTTATCACTACTTTAAAAAATATCATAATAAATGCATTTCTATTTTAAAGTCAAATCAAATTAGTTCGCTTTACAGCCACTGATGCTTTGAGGTCACGAACTAAGTTCAACAGCAACGAGTTCGCGCGACGTGTGTCCAAGGGGGACGGGGTAGACGTTAAATGCCTACTTTTGTCAAACGACGGAGCCTTAACTGAATAAAAATATTACTGCTTTCCTCACTAACGAATTGTTTAAATACCAATCTTAATATATATAAATCTCGTGTCACAATGTTTGTCCTCAATGGACTCCTAAACCACTTAACCGATTTTAATCAAATTTGCACACCGTGTGCAGTTTGATCCAACTTGAAAGATAGGCTATATTTTATTTTGGTATATGTAATTATTATATTTAAGAAAAAAAAGGCGGTACGAAGTTCGCCAGGTCAGCTAGTTATTTTATATATACTAGTAGCAGCGAAACCCGGCGTTGCTCGGGTTAAAACACATCGCAGAAACTTTCTAGACCATTACAGAAATGAGGATCTTTTCAGATGTCCTAATGCGTTAGAAAAGGGCAGAAATATATGTTTTAACATTTTTCACCAGCCACCACCACCCACTTACACCAACCGCGACCAAACTCCCTTACTACCACCTGGAGACCAAGGGGTATTTACCACACCAACGGGAAGTTGATTGGGTTTGGTGGTGATAGAGAAAACTGTGTATTTACGCACAACAAAGCATTTTTTATAAGTATATATTTAGATTAATATTTCTTAGGATAATGTAACGAAAGATTTAATATTGTGAAATTCGAGAGAATTTATCTGTGTCCTCATTCAGGTTTCATGAGCTTACTATATAATGTGATATTGTTTCAGTCTGTTAATGTCCTAATGCTGACCTCTTTTCTATTAAAATCAAGATATTATAAGCTTACATCCTAAGCCACTCCTTGATAGAACTATGAAAAATTAATCACTGAGTAGAAATAATTGTATACATATTAACAGGGCTATTTCTTATTACACTTATAATGTTTAACCATGAATAAATTAAATCACCTAAATAATTTTATGATCATATGCCTACATCGATAATATTTGACAAATGATTTATAAGTAGTACAACCAATATAGTTACACTTAAGAAATACATTTAAAGTAAACAAAAAGTGTATTATTTAATAAATATATAAAGATACTCACCTCAACCCCAATCCAGTTTTCTCCTTAAAAAGCAACGGAGTTGTGAAACCGTTTCTCTGTAGATAGGCAACGGTGAGATCTGTACCGCTCATCTCCACAACGGCACCGGTGTGTTCAAACCGTGCACTCTCCAGCTTGTCAGCAAGTGAGAATCCACGACCACCCTCCGCTTCATCGTCACCGAGAGCCCACTCATCGGAATAGAGTTTACGCTGCTTGCGTTCACGCTGTTGAAATATTATGTAATATTTATTAAAATTTTGTAATTTACTTATCAATTCTATTAACATATTTTGAATTTTAATAAATTATTTTAATATTACAATAGCTGTATTTTCGAGTGGTAAATTACTTAATTTTATCTTTTAAAATATTAACCACCAAGATCATTTTTGCCCTCAGTTTTGCTTTAAATCTAATAATAAATAAATACAGCTGATATATTTTATAAACGTACATATTATATTATGCAGTTCAAAATTTTATAGAATTTCTATTTAGCTCTTACAATGTAACTGAACCTAACTCTACATTGTAAACAGTCAAAAGTACCTTGGTTACATTTTTATTAATTTCAAGGCTAATGAAATAACAATATACAAATACGAAACAACATAAAGCTGACAAGTATGTAATGGATCGCATAACAATAAAACTTTTGATGCAATATTAGTATCGTTTTTAATTTAACAAAGAGCTCAGTCATATGGAATGTGGATAGCAATAATGTTAATGTTAAACAATGTTTTGGACTTTCGTCTCATTGTTCGCATTTATTTTTGCTTCGAAAGAAGATTATTCAAGTAATAAACTAGATTACGTGCGGACTCGACGTGTGGTCGCACCGCGCACGCCCCTGGCCGCCTGTCCTCCGCCAGCTCGCGGGAGGGTTACGCCTTCGTCCCTACCAGATGCTCACTAGGTATGCTGCGATAACGACGTCTTCACCATGCGCAATTTACGTGTCGTTCATTATAAACACTGCTACATCGCAATACTGCGATCGCCCAAACTATTATAGATTTTGACAACTTCTCGCATGCGCGAATACATACGGCCGCCGCGTTTTAAACTTGCTCGCGGCGTGATAGCAAAAAATATCTAGTCCGATGACCCTCACACATTATCACAATATCTGAAGTCTTTGTGAATATTCATTTTCGACTACATTCCCATAACATACATACATAAATCGATATACGATGCAGCGATGCACCATTTCGTGTTTACGTGATCCCAGATAAAGCCACCATGGCGTCACCCGGGTCTAAATAAGAAAAATTCTAACAATAAACACTCACCAGTTGCCTTGGAACTTGTTTTTTGTTATTCGGCAGTGTTTCCGACATGTTTCTAATAGTCAGAAACACTGCACCACAAGATTTGCACTATTTTACGTAAATATTTTACACGGAGCACGAGAAAAAGTAACGCAATCCACCATTTGCAACAGTCGCCACTGCTGCCAACACTGCGGCGAACAATCACTCTGGCAACATATTGAAGGTTGGTACAACGTTAAATGCCCTATTGGTTTATTTATGAAGCCCAAGAGCGGGATTTTTCAAAAGATCGCAAATTAAACCTAATGTAAGTTTTAATAAAAAATCTATTTAAAAAAATTTCATACATCTACGAGGGTGAATTTCATCTTTTTTTGAATATTTTATTACTAATTTTTTGACTGCATAAAATATCCGTGTTTGTTTCAGACATATTTATGAATTTTTATTACTTGCTAGAACGTTTTTCATTAAAATTTAACGTTTAGTCGTCTTAAAGTCCTAATAGTATATTTTATTTCTTATTATCATATTATTATACAATTGATAGTAGCGATAGGTCAGCTAATTATATTATAAAATAAATGAATAATATTATTAATGAAGCAATTTTTTAAAATCAAATTTTAGGTCTACACAAGGTTTTTGCTTACAGAAAAGTGCAAAATTCAATTTAATGAGTTTCTTTTCAACAAATTAAACCTTAAACCGACGTACTACTATTTAATCGACTGCATGCTACACTGTACACATGGATGTATGTCGTAGGAGATCGTGACATTATCGCTAACAATGTACTCGTATTGTGACGATTTGACGAACGTTCCTCACCTCACTGCCCACGCTTGTCGTCGGTCTATGGCAGAGTCGCCTGACGCCAGGGATGTTAGACGGCCACTTAGAAATCATTGTACCGAACTAGCTAAAAAAAATGGTACTGGCAACAAAAACATGGTACGCCAACACTAATGTGTAAATTTTGTCGGAAATCGCAGCCTATAATTAGTGAAAAAAAAATTATATATCAATTTCGTGTACCGTTAATAGAAAACAAACCTTTCTTTTTGTGATATTCTAATTAATTGCTCTACGTACGTATGTACATCACGTACCATGTACCATGACTATTTGTCATGGTACATGGTACGTGACTCTAAATCTAAAATACTCTAAATAATGGTACATGTACTATTATTATGGTACGTCTGACATCCCTGCCTGACGCTCCATCACTGACGTAACTTAATTTTTTTACATGACAACATTAAATAATTTTTTCTAATGTTTTTAATGTTTTTATTTCATTTTATTGTAGCTAGTATGTACCTAATGAACTGAAAAAAAAACTGATAAAAGAGTCTAAATGGAATTAATCTGAATGAATAATTTAGTCCATTGAAATGTTACAATTTAAGGACCAAGTATTGCATTTGTTAGAGGACGCAATTTTATTTTTGGGACATGTGTGGGGGGTCAATAGAAGCCTAACCCCAAGTTTGTGGGGTTGCCGCCCTTGTCCCCCGGCCGCCATCTTGGAAAAAGGGGTGCAGACATCTTTATCTATGAAAACATGAAACTATGCGTCCTACAAAAAATTTGCTACAAATATGTTCATATAACTTTTTGCCCTAAATTAAAAATTAAAGAAGTTATAAACAAAAAGTGAGAAAATTTCAATAAAATTTTTCTTTTTCGCTCTATAACTTTTTTTATACATTTTACAAAAAAATTACCTCAGACCAATCTTGTAGATGGTCTACTTTTTTTTTATTTCATTCAATTAAAACGCTGTTACATACAGCGCTCCAAAGTTGACCGAGTTCGTCAATGCTCATCATAATCCGATAAAAACGAAATGTTTAACTTAGTTTGATGATCTTTTTTTTTATTGTAAATACGTTCCTAAAACATTTTTGTTAAATCCCTACCTACAACTTTACTTGTTCATTGCTATTATTCATAACTAGCTTCTGCGCGCGACTTCGTCCCCGTGGAATAGGACTAATTCTGTCAAACATGATTTGAGCGAAACTTTAACCGTTTACGCCCGCGCCGCGGAAGCTCTCAAAAGGAAAAAAAAAACCGATTTTGAAACATTCTTCATTGGTGCTACGCTCCTATTGGTCTTAGCGTGATGATATATAGCCTATAGCCTTCCACGATAAATGGGCTATCTAACACTGAAAGAATTTTTCAAATCGGACCAGTAGATCCTGAGATTAGCGCGTTCAAACAAACAAACAATCAAACAAACAAACTCTTCAGCTTTATTATATTAGTATAGATTAAATACGAGAATTGAATAATTTAATTTGCTATTATCTATTAATAGATGCAGATTGCGAAATATATAATAAGTAATTGATATTTTTCTCAGTATCGCTATATACTATTATGGTAGGTATATTTTATTTATGCATTTAAAATTCTATGTTAAATATCGATAACAACGGTGACGAAACATGTAGTTAAATATGTAAGAAATAAGAAATAATAGGATCTGTTTACCTATCTGTAATAGTTTCCGCATTTACCTACCAGGTAATTCTTCACTTGCTATTATATATGATCTTTAGTGATATGAAATACTTATGGTCTAAGATCCGAGAAGGTAAATCTTCCCTCATCTGTTAATTAGATGAAACAATTTTTTATAGGCAGATTTCAATATTGTGAATTTATAAAAAAAACCTCTGCCACCCTACGCCTGCTACAATTGATAATACTTAATTAGTTAATCAGTATTTTTTTATGATCTTTTCCCTCTCATGTTAATTACATGTAGTAAGCTAAAACCGGCAATATTTTATATTATATACCTTACTGTAGTAGGCACCCATCTCTATGATTGCTGTACTTACCTGCAGCCAGGTCAGAAAAGGTAAATAAATGTAGATTATTACCCTCACATGTTAATTAAAAAATCCAAGTACAATAATAAACGGCGGCGAATTCTAAACATAATAATGTTTGGCTGCCGTATTAAAAGCTGATGCAGCCAAAGATAAATATGGTCTAAAATCCGAGATAGCTAAATATTCCCTCATCTGTTAATTAGATGAAACAATTTTTTATAGGCTGATTTCAATATTGTGAATTTATAAAAACAACTTCTGCCACCCTAAGCCTGCTACAATTAATAATACTTAATTAGTTAATCAGTATTTTTTTTAATGATCTTTTCCCTCTCATGTTAATTACATGTAGTAAGCTAAAACCGTTAATATTTTACATTTTATACCTGACTGTAGTAGGCACCCATCTCTATGATTGCTATACTTACCTGCAGCCAGGTCAGAAAAGGTAGATAAATGTAGATTATTACCCTCACATGTTAATTAAAAAATCGAAGTGCAATAATAAACGGCGTCGAATTCTAAACATAATAATGTTTGGCTGCCGTATTAAAAGCTGGTGCAGACAAAGATAAAAAGTAAAAAGATACAATTTACGATGACTATGGGAGCTCATTGCGAAGAATGAGACAGAATAATACTAATTCCTTCAACGAAAAGAGAGAGCGTAAAATTCATGCGCGCGCATCACAGGCTCATTATTTAAACATACTAGAAAATTCGCAAATTCGAAATTTCGAAAATTTAAGAAAAATGTATACTAGAATAGAAAGAGAGAAGATGAGAATTGGGGTAAGTATAAGAAAGATAAAGACAAAAAAATTGCTCTAAATTTTTAAGATATTTTTTTTAATTTACGGAATAATGTGCAATATAAAAAAATATATAATGCTTTTGAGTTACCCTTACCGTGAAATTTTCTTGATGGTTCAATTATTAATTTTTTATATATACATATATACTAATACGGTGAAATTAATTTTTTTTAAACAAACAAAATATTTGTTTTATTTATTATTATACACATCATTATTATAAACATATTACAAACAGAAAATTAGTGAAATCAAATTTTTTTGGAAATAATTGTAAGACGAAAATCAATTATTTTAGTCCGGTATCCCTAGTACATTTTTTTCACCTGATTAGAATCAAGCTAATTTTCCGGGAGTAGCTTCATTTTGATGAGACGAACAAAAAATTCCTCTACGAAAACTCTCGATTGTGGTAGGTAATAGAGTTAGCAGGAGATAGAGCAGCAGTGACCGTAGGACCGGGATAACGTACCACGCAATTTCTAGGACAATATTACCATTAAATTATTTAAATATTAACTAACTAAAAGAAAAAAAATCAGCTGGTTAGTAATAATTTTTGATGACCTTACGAGGCCTGAACCTACCACAATCGAGAGTTTTCGTAGAGGAATTTTTGTTCGTCTCATCAAAATGAATCTAATCCCGGAAAATTAGCTTCATACTAATCAGGTTTTTATTTTTTTATTTTTTTTTTATGTAACTAGGTTGGCAAACAACCATACGGCTCACTTGATGGTAAGACCGTAGCCTATAGACACCTGCAACACCAGAAGCATCACAAGCGTGTTGCCGACCCTATCCCGAATCCCCCCCAGGAGGAGCTCTGGTCACGTTACTCACCAACAGGAACACAATACTGCTTGAAAACAGTATTATTTAGCTGTGGTCTTCTGTAAGGTCGAGGTACTACCCCAGTCGAGCTGCTCCATATTTTGAGCAGGAAATTTCCTGCTGTGCCCTACCTCAGTTCCCGCTGTGCCCTACCTCAGTTGAAAAAAATGTACTAGGGATTTCGAAAATTTCGAAATTTCGAATTTTCTAGTATGTTTAAATGAGCCTGTGATGCGCGCGCATGAATTTTACGCTGTCTCTTTTCGTTGAAGGAATTAGTATTATTCTGTCTTACTCTTCGCAATGAGCTCCCATGATAGTCATCATAATTTTTTTCTTTATCTATTTATCTTTGGCTGCATCAGCTTTTAATACGGTAGCCAAACATTATTATGTTTAGAATTCACCGCCGTTTATTATTGTACTTAGATTTTTTAATTAACATGTGAGGGTAATAATCTACATTTATCTACCTTTTCTGACCTGGCTGCAGGTAAGTACAGCAATCATAGAGATGGGTGCCTACTACAGTAAGGTATATAATATAAAATATTGCCGGTTTTAGCTTACTACATGTAATTAACATGAGAGGGAAAAGATCATAAAAAAATACTGATTAACTAATTAAGTATTATCAATTGTAGCAGGCGTAGGGTGGCAGAGGTTTTTTTTATAAATTCACAATATTGAAATAAGCCTATAAAAAATTGTTTCATTTAATTAACAGATGAGGGAAGATTTTGTTATATTCCGGATCTTAGACCATTATGTTAAACAGACCCTGCTAATGTTTTATTTATTTATTTATTTATTTACAGACATACCAACAGCATTACAAACATTATATTATAATAAATTATTTTATAAAATATTGAGATAGTATGCATGCCAATTACAGGTATGTACATCACTCATAGTTAGTGTTGATTATACAATCAAAAAGAAGAAAAAAAAAAGAACAAAAAGAACAAAGAAAAAATTTACGTCACATACCTATTATCGTAAACTATATAATATAAATTTAAAATTAAGAGTGGTAAATTTAAAGTTAGGAGAAAATTAGGAGTGTATGAACTAGAATAAAAAATTATAATAATAAACTAAACAAGCTAGTTAGCTATGCAGAAAGTAATTAACAGAAATGTGCAGTAAGTTTTTTTCTAATGCTAGAGACAGAATGAATGTTCATTAAAAAACATACATTTATAGTTTTATACGATTTTTCAGGCTATTATTGACTTAATTTCTTGAATCTAATCAGAGCACCGATAGAGATGAATCCCTGCTGGAAAAATCTCATAGGATCTCATAAAAAAATAATACGAAAATATTCTATGAGATTTTATATGTGTATTTGTCGTCGAAATTACTCATAGAAACTCATAGCGGTCACAATTCATTTGATTCTAAGTTCTTATGAGCATCTTCAGTATCTCATAGAATCTCATAACTTTTTACGTAAAAAATCTACAATCTTATGAGCATAATGGATGTAATGTAAAAGTTATGAGAATCTATGAGCTCATGTTTAGATTATAAATTTTTATGATATTTTATGAGTTTTAACGTGGACGACGCGTTGGCGCAACGGTTATAGCACTGGTTTGTGGCTGTTGCGCTGGCGGTTGTGGGTTCGATCCCCGCACATGACAAACATTTGGGTAAGTCTATAGGGCATGGGGCATCGATTTATGGGGTTTTAGGGGAAAGGAGGAGGGGTGGGTGGATGCTTTACCCTCTGGTACCACTCCCAACATCAGAACTGGGTATATATTTTTGGGGTTTTGGGAGGGGGAAGGGGTACCACTCCCACCCCCAGCACTGGGCATCGATTTATGGAGTTTTGGGAGGAGAGGGGAAGGGGTACCACTCCCGCCACTGGGCATCTAATTATGGGATTTTGGGGGGAGGATAGGAGGGAGGTGGGTGGGTTACCCTGTGGTACCACTCCCAACCCCAACACTGGACATAGATTTCTGGGGTTTCGGGAGGTGGAAGGGGTACCACTCCCACCCCCAGCACTGGGCATCTAATTATGGGGTTTTGGGGGAGGATAGGGGGTGGGTGGGTTACCCTCAGGTACCACTCCCAACCCCAGAACTGGACAGATTTTTGGGGTTTTGGGAGCGGGTAAGCGGTACCACTTCCACCCCCAGCACTGGGCATCGATTTATGAGGATTTGGGAGGGGGTGGGTGGGTTACCCTCTGGTACCACTCCCAGCCCCAGAACTGGGCATAGATACTCGGTTTTGGTTATTTTTTCGGATTTCTATATATATATTAGTGCAGTGCTGGGGGTGGGAGTGGTACAGTTCGACAGTTCCCCAACCCCAAAAATCGATGCCTCATGTCCTGTAGGCTATCCAACATTTGTATTGGACATACAAATGTTTGCCGTGGCAGGGTGTTTGTGCAGTCCTTGTGGGTCTCCCCACCGTGCCTCGGAAAGCAGCTCTGATCCTTAACCAACATGGGGAAAGAAGTCTATGCCCAGCAGTAGGACATTACAGGCTCAAGCGATTAATGTGGAATAAAAAATCGTAAAGAATCAATCGGAGATTTAGAAATGATGTTGTATTGATGAGCTATTAATTTTTAATCCAGATGAACGATGTTAAAAAGTGGATATTGATGAAAAAGTTACCTTGTATAAATATATATACATATCTATCTATCTACATATGTATATATAAAAATTTCGTGTCACGATGTATGTTAGCGATAAACTCTGAAACTACTAAATCAATTTTTATAAAATTTTGTAAGCATCTGTAATTTGGTTCAACTTGGGAGATAGGGTAGTTTTTATCTCAATTATTGATCTCAACATTTGTTATTGCAAATTAAATTGTTTATATAAAAGCGATTTAGCACTGACTTTTTTTTTATTAATTTATATAAGTTTGAACAATAAATAAATAAGTAATTTTAAACTGTAGGGTAAAAATTTTATGCTAAAGAAAAACTTTTTCATTTTTAATTTTGACAGAACCAATTTTAAATTTGTTGTTTATATAAATAAATCTAAAACTGTAAATAAAAAAAATAAAATCAAAATGTTTCTAGCTGTATGGAAAATGACAACAGCAAAACTTTTCAATTTTTCTTTTTAAGAGAATATAGGTAATTTCAATATTAGTAAATGAAAAATAATATATAACGAATACTAATATATAATATTCCTCAGAAGCACTTCGACATATTGATACAGTGGTGCCATGATGTAGGAATTTTAATTAATACAAACAAAAGTAAACATTTAATTATAAAATCATCACATCAGCGACACTCTCACAACAAAATTGATTGCTCACAACCATAACTGTTTACATGTCAAAGATAAAAATAACTGTGCTTGCTCAGCTATTGAAGTTAATTGTTAATTTACAGATTTACTTAAGTCTGGTAATAGACAACAAATTTTCATGGAGACAAATAGATCGAGTATGTGCCAAATTAAGACAATTTTTAGTTAACATAATGATTTAAAAAAAAAAGATCCCTTTAAAAATTAGATTGTTACTTTATTATGCTCTGGCAGATTCGTATATCCAATATGGCCTCAGTAGTTGTGGTCGTACCTACAAAAGTTACCTAAACAATATATACAAATTACAATTAAGATATTAAAAAACATTGTTTCATCAAATATTAGGACTGAATTTCATAATGACAAAATTGCACTTTTTAATCATTGCAAAGTATTATACCAGTACATAAAAAGTTTGAGTATACTGTTCTAATAGAAAATATCTGGAGTAGTAAGTTTAGGCAACGTGTTCAGCACCCTACATTTACACGGGTTGTAGCGAGAAACCACTTAAACACAGCTCTTGCCAACAACGTGTATGGTGAGAGAACAACGACTTACATAGTCCCATAATAAATATACTACCATCACATTTGGTTGAATGTATCAAAAGTAATAATATTAAACAAAAACTTAATTTTTTTTATCTTTTGACAACGCTGAGAAAAAATAAATATTATTAAAATACATTGTATAAAAATTGATGTACCAAATGAAAATGTAACTGTGATTGTTTTATTTTTTAAATACTATTTTTACCATTAATACTACTTTTTTATCATTATGAAATGTAAAATGTACAAACCTTACATGTGTATTGTACAAACCTTAGTGCTTTTCTTTTGCTACTTATAATTGTGAATTTGTACATATTGTTTCTTAATTTGATAATTATGTAAATAAACATAAATAAAACCATGACAAAAAAATATTTTGAATGCTACCTACTAAATAGTTCTTATAGGTTATAAAGTTAAAATTTTATTAACTATTTTACCTACATAGGTACTCAATATCATAGAATCGTTATACATTCTCATTACTTCTGAAAACTGATGAATAGGACTAAAATTATTATAAACTAAAAATAATTTATAATTTACTAAATATAATATTCACATTTGTTAATACACTTTTATAACGTTACCACCTTACCTTATTAACGAGCGATAACATTAAAATTCGAATAATTATGCCAACTTACAATAAATGTACCAATTTTGGGCTAAAATTATTACAATTACTTAAATAACAAATATAAAAACAATAGCTTTTAAAAGTCAAACCACGTCAAACGGCGCTGCTTCAAGGTTATGTCAACTATTTGTTTTTGTAGTGATGTGACAAAATAACGAGGCAATTGTAATCGAATATTTTTGTAATCTTAATAATTATAATAATCTGTCTGTATAATATAAAATAAAACGTTATAATCTATACTAATATATAAAGCTGAAGAGTTTGTTTGTTTGGTTGTTTGTTTGTTTGTTTGTTTGTTTGAACGCGGTAATCTCTGGAACTAATGGGCCGATTTGAAAAATTCTTTCAGTGTTAGATAGCCCATTTATCGAGGAAGGCTATAGGCTATGTATCATCACGCTAAGACCAATAGGAGCGGCGTCCACGCCGCCGAAGTCGCGCGCAGAAGCTAGTTTTATAATATACTAACTGCCGATTTGAAAAATTCTTTCAGTGTTAGATAGCCCATTTATCGAGGAAGGCTATAGGCTATGTGTCATCACGTTAAGACTAATAGGAGCGGAGTCCACGCCGACGAAATCGCGCGCAGAATCTAGTTTTATAATATACTAGCTGACCCGTGCCCACTTCGTTGGGCGTTAATTATTTTAAAAAGTTTTTTATAAAAGACATCAAATTTCCCCGCTGGGAACATTTTGTATTGGAAAATTAAATCGTCGTTTTTAGTATTTTCCGTTACATATTATTTATGTTTCTCACCGTTTAAACCTTCCCTGAACTTCCACAAACATTTCAAGATCAAAATTAGCCAAATCGGCCCAGCCACTCTCGAGTTTTAGCGAGACTAACGAACAGCATTTGATTTTTATATATTTTATAATACATAATGTACTTAGTATTTAATAAAGTTAATGATATAATAAAGGTATGCTCAAACAAAACTTAAAAAAACTAGTGTCATAATATCAGTCAGATGAATTAAAAAAAAAACATTGAAAATAAAATTACTTACTACTTTATATTTGTGGTAAAAAATGATATAGTCTACCGGGTGTATTTGGAACGCTTGAAAAAACGAAGAGGTATGATAGCGTTGGCATGACCTGACATGATACAAGTAAAAAAAACGCGAAAAGAAATTTTTTCTTGCCTCTTCATAACTTTTTTTGGTATAATCCGGTTTGGGAAAAATAATGAAACAGAAATTTGAAGATAATGCTTCAGAATAATCGTGTTTTGAAAAAATCGGCAATGTCATTGAATACCACAAGTTCATGCGCGCCATCAGCTGACCGGCGCGAGGTCAACGTACTCTCGCACGCACTACTCGCGCCTCTCGCGGTCAACGAGAGTTCGCAAAATACATAAATACTAAAATGTTCTTAAAAAACGTTTCTGAGATAAATGGTTATATGTATTATATAGAACTAGTGGACCCGGCAGACGTTGTCCTGCCGGAAAAACAGCTACCAAATTTGATTGCTTACATACCGATAGCAGCGCCACCTACCGGGTTCAATTGAGATAAAAACTACCCTGTCACCCAAGTTGGACCAAATTACAGATGCTTACAAAATTTGATACAAAAAAATAAAAGTATCCTATGTCCGTTTCCTGGTTCTAAGCTACCTCCCTACCAATTGTCAGCCAAATCGGTTCAGCCGATCTTGAGTTATAAATAGTGTAACTAAAATATAGCATGATTATATATAATATTACTTATAGCACGATTTCACGACTTTCTTTTATATATTTAAATATATATATGCATAGTATATTATTAGGTTTAAATCTTTTCAAGCGTTCCAAATACACCCGGTATGACATAGTCTTCATTGTTTAATGCTTAAAATTATGTATTTCATAATATACGTTTTCCAATAAATAAGACTTTTTTCCCTTCGTTAATTCAGAAATTACGATTCAATTCAATTGATTCATTAAAAATTTATTTACATTGTGAATATTTATTGAATATATTGATATATAATTCCTATAAAAAATAACAACATTTATATTAAATTGAATAAATATGCATAATGAATGCAATAAATAACGTTACTAAATATTTTTAATGTTATTTATTGTACATCACTAGTCATGACGATTTGACAGGTGTCAGAAACGCATTCTTTGAGCGGCCGGACTGTAGAAGTGTAGATATTATTTGCAATTGCAACACGAACGAAATGGCGATGCATGAAAAGGCTGTGACAACTCAAGGGTAAAATTTATCAAAACACAGAGAAACCTCAAATACCGAAAAGTACTTTCAGAAATCTAATTTAAAACGAACATGACAAATAAAAAAATATTTCATAGTGCCTTCTTTCATTAGCCACTCTATACGGAATAACTCACTTTTGTAATATCGTCAACTTCATCAGATTATTTAAAACATTAAAATACAAAAATCACGAAATTATCATGTCAAGTTATCTCTAAATAATTTACCGACATCGACATTTATCAACATATATTACAGCACTATAGTAGTCTATGGTTACCCATTACGCCATATTTATTTACAAAATAAGATTTATTTTAGGATGGATTGTATATGGATTGCATATGGGAAATACTCATAAATACTCATAGGAATTTCAATTGCAATACTGTTCATAACTACGTCATAAGTTCTCTATAACTTCTTATGAGCTACTGTTCTTTCAATTTTCCTCATAAAATCGCATAGAAATGTTAATCTCGAAATTCTCATAAAATATAGATATTCTATGGTATTTTATATGTGTATTTGTCGTCGAAATTACTCATAGAAACTCATAAGAATTTCAATGCAATACTGCTCATAACTTCTTTATAAATTGTCTATAACTTCTTATGAGCTACTTTTCTTTCAATTTTCCTCATAAAATCTCATAGAAATGTTAATCTCGAAATTCTCATAAAATCTCATAAGTATTACTCATTGTTCGTCTAATGTTGAAATTACTCATAAAATCTCATAGCGACAAGAAGTAACATTTTTATGAGAATCTATGAGTTGGTGAAATACTCATAAAATATCATAGAATGTTTATGATCAAATTTTTTTCAGGCTCATAGGAATACAAGTAACTCATAAAATCTCATAGAATATTTTGTTTTTCCTATGATATTCTATGAGATTTTTCCAGCAGGGATAAATACTCGTGGTGTTGTTATAATATATATTTGAAGATTCATAATGTGACTGTCCAAGTTATTTTCTTTTAAATTTAAGAAAATTTAAATTAAAAAATATTTATATTACAGTACAGTACAAAGGTCTCGAAAAGAGAACCTTTTGTTTTTATTTTCCCACAATAATCCAAGGTCAACGGCCCTTGCCTTAATTCGGCGTTAGGTTTCAACATGGCTTTAATCTATACGTACCTACTAATATTTTTAGGTGACTATAAAGCTTTTTCCACATACTACTGTGCCACGTGATAATACTCGTCAAGAGCTCTAAAAATGCATCAAAAACGAATTTTTCAGACAATGTAACAACCCCTTTTTTGCCTGGCCTTTCATATATATAGGCTACTATTGAGTTATTGATTTATTGAAAGCTATTCGGTTATTGTGTAGGTACTGTTAGTTCTTTTTTCATGTCTAAGTTTTTCTAACCTCGTTATTTTAACACAGTCTGCTCAGCAAAAGTTGCTTTAGCACACAACTTTTTTGGAAAATCTGCAGAAACAATAGTAAAATAATAGAAACTTTTTTCTATCAATAAAAAATGTTTAGGCCCTGTTTCACAGGCCCTTAATCTACCTATTGTGAGTTTGTTAAAATATTAAAGACGAAATAAGTATTGATATAAATATCTCTACATGTCATTGGCGGGATCAACCGTGCTGCACTAGCAACACTGAAAGCCGTTAAACCCATTAATCAGTGGCGGATTTACAAAAATATGCCGCCAGTAGGCTATTAAATTTTTGCCGCCCCTAGTTACTTCTGAAACTTGATATCCTATATCCTAGTACAGTCGAGATATGTACGTGTATAAATAAATAGATATGTCGATAAATTAAAAAAAAATTAAAATTTCATAGGTAAAGACCTAATACTATAACGTTATACTTATAAACGTACGTTTCAAAAATAAAATTGCCGCCCCTAGAATTTGCCGCACTAGGCTCCAGCATACTCAGCCTATTGTGTAAATCCGCCACTGCCATTAATTGATTTATATAATATTAATACCTAAAAAAATAAACTAATAGTAATAAATAAATACCTCAAAAAGTTTCATACTATCCAAGTTATATTACGGCGTATGATGTTTTTATAATAACATTTTATAAGGCGCTTTTATTCTAAAGCAAAGATTTGATAAGGTTTACATTTTAACAATCTGTTTTTATTTGCCAACAACAATTCTTGACCTTATTGTGATTGTAAATGAAGAAAAAAAAACTTGCGGAAAAGAGACATTAATTTTTTTTCTACGATTTCTATTGCCACTTCGTAAGAGAACCGATACATTATAAGATATATCAATTATTTTTATTTAAAACTAGCTGCTGTGCCCGCGAATTCGTCCGCGTGGAATTTAACAAAAAAGTTATTGTTCAGTTCGCAGTTATAAAAAAAAAATCGAAATTAAAAGTAGCCTAAGTTACGCCTTATTATATCAGCTATCTGCCAGTGAAAGTCCCGTCAAAATCGGTCCAGCCATTTCAGAGATTAGCCGGAACAAACAGACAGAGAGACAGACAAAAATTGTAAAAAATGTTATTTTGGTATATGTGCCGTGTATAGATCCATATGCATTTAGTAAAAAGTGGTCATTTTAATATTAAAAACAGACACTCCAATTTTATTTATTAGTATAGATATAGATAAAATTTTAAGTTTAAGTTTTTAAATTCTTTTCTTGTTAATGTATTATCTACATTAGAAATCAATAAAAAGATGAGTATTTAAAATGTAGTTAGGTATTTTAGCACTACTTCTAGCAGAACAACGGTTTTCCTATACAGAAATGTATTATGTAAATGTAAACTATGTAGCGTATAAATAACGAAACAACTGTTAGTCCAAAGTATATTAAATGTCCAGACAAATATATTTGCATAATTACCTGATATGTTAGACAGTTTTTTTCTAAAAAGATAATTATATTTTATTTCAATCATAGATTAAAATCTTCAACCGTTAATCTCATCAAATTGAATAATCTTTAATTTTTTTATTAAATTATTTGGGATGCTTTCATACATACATACATACATACAATCACGCCGCTTTCCCGTATAGTAGGGGTAGGCAGAGACCACTTCTTTCCACTTGCTACGATCCTTACATACTTGTTTCGCTTCGTCCACTTTCATTATTCCTTTCATACATGCTCTTCGGTTTAGGGTACTCTTGACCTGGCCTTTTTTCAAGACGTCACTGATTTGGTCTTGAAATGTCCGCCTAGGTCTACCCCTTCCAACACTCCCATTCACACTCGCCTTATACACTTTTTTCGTCAATCGCTCTTCATTCATTCTCTCAACATGGCCAAACCATCTCAGCATACCCTTCTCAATTTTTGTCACTACATCTTCTTTCAGACCACAACGTATCTCTCACTATTTCTTATCCTGTCACTCAGTTTAAAGTTTTTTCAAAGACTATGAAAAATATCAATACCTAGTAAACAGTATAATTTTTATAAATTTCATTGATAATAATTTCTTATCAAATTACTAATGTGTAATATTTATAACGTAAATACGCAATTCAATGTTCTCTTTATGTATTACATAATAGAACATTACATATGCGGTAAAAATTGTCATCATAATCATTTATTACACATGTGTATAAGAAATAGAATATACCCGAGCCATTGGTAATTATATTAAAATATCAATATTACATACTTTATAGTTTTATACACTATTTTTATAAATACTTATGTAATATTTCTAGTGTGATTAGTACGCAATAGGTAACACGCATGACGTCGCGATTGCAGGCTCTCTTAGAAAATGGATGCCCATTGCATGATTTGCTCAGAATTTTCTTTGAATAATAATAATTATTATTATTATTAGTTTATAGACAAGCAGCTGATAAGCTGATGTATCTATATAAATTGTGTAGTGTGTAGTTGTAATTCTCTGATTTTAACCAGCCATCGAGTCTGTTTTTGAATGCATTGACTGAAGTGGCCAAAACAATTTCTTCTGGTAACTTGTTCCAGTTCGATACCACTCTGTTGCTAAGGAAATTATGTGCAGATTGTTTATAGGTTGGTGTCCTGTTTAACTTCATTTGATGCTCTCTATTATGTTCTTTAGGTTTTAGATGTTTTTGTAAATCCGGTAAGTCATAGTGGTGTTTGAGGATTTTGTATGTTTCGAACTTTCGATCGTATCACCACGTAGGCGTCTTTCTTTAAGGCTTGTGAGATGTAGAGCGTGGAGTCTCTCCTGGCATGACTTACGGCATAGAACATGTGGTATCTTAGTGGCTTTTCTTTGTAGGTACGTTTTCCATTAAATTTATGTCTTTTTGGTAGTAGAGGTTCCAAATTTGAAAGGCATATTCTAATAAAGGTCTTATGTACGTTTTATAAATCTTCTTAACACTCCATTTGTCATCATTTGAAAGGATCTCCTGATTACATAAATAAATGAGTTTGCTTTCAGTTATAATCATAAGAATAAACTTTAGAAAGTAACAATATTTCACAATTTTATGTTTTTTACTCTATGTACATAGGTAATATCACCTTTATATAACTGAATTCATCAAAGCGATCCAGATGTTTTCAGATGTTTACAAAAATATTAAAAACTAATTTTTTAGTTTTAATTAAACTGTTGTCACTGTAAAAACGCTGGATTTAATTCAGTAGGTACATATGACTGGTAATGAGTTTATAATGTTAAAATTATGTATTGAAAGTTTTTAAAAAAGCAAGTGTTTTGTTTCTTGCCATTTATTTTCAGAAAATCTACAGTTCGTTGCGGTGCTGCTTCACGTTTTTTTTTTTTCGTAATATAAAAAGGGAGGCAAAAGAGACACGTAGTGACGTGATGTTAAATGGCTACTGCAGCCCAAGGACATCTGAAACATTACATGTTTTTCGGTTGTGTTGCCGGCCTTTAGGGAAAACCGGAAAAGGTTTCGAATCTGTACTAAAAAACTCACAAATTATTATTCACACAATTATTCTATACAGATAAATAATAATACAGTTTTTTGTAAGGTATCTTTATTCTTTAAATGTAAAATTTCTGGTGTTGCAGGCGTCTTTATGCTACGGTAATTGCTTACCATCAGGTGAGCGTGAGCCGTGCGCTTGTTTGCCGACTTAGTGATTAAAAAAAAACATAAGCTTTAATATAAATATACAGATATACTGGAACATTAACATAGATAAACTTTTAGCCGTTATTCCTCTTTGACAACAAAGTAACGTTCGAAAATAAAACTTTATTTATAACTTTATACAAGACATTTTCAATATATTAAGGTCAAACGGACCAATTTCACCGTTGTTGGTGAAGCTAATCTCGCACAAAAGTTACTCGCAGGCTTTATCTGCGTTAACTTTAGGGCCTGATTCACGTTAACTAATAATAATAAATTAAAACTTTTGGTTCCACAGATAAAAAAGTTTAATGGTAGAAGAAAAGAATACATCAGCGTTTTAATCTGATGGATGCCGTTCTATGTCGGATATCTGATACTTTATCAGCAAGCGGTGAAATTGGCCGTTAGCAGAAGACGTAATCATTCTTCAGAATAAAAGTCCAGACTCCAGTGTATATAATTAAAATAAATAAATATAAACACTATTTCAAACAATATGTACGTGATGACGCAACGTTTTGTATAATTATCATAATTTTTATGTTGATTTGTTATTTTAAAATGATAACATTAACTTGATTCGTAAAAATCGTTCTCCGACGTCGCACACTGCACTAAACACAATTTCGCAAAGTAATTCTATAATAGTTCAGAACCGGATCTTCGATTACGTATTCGCTATCCGTCACGCTATTGTCTTCCATAAACTCTGTGTGTCTCCTCAGCCAATCCAAATACAACCTTAAATATCTATCTTCAGGGTCTACATCCGTGTGACCCAAGCAAAATATCCTATAAGCGTCTTCGCCGTACTTTCCGATCCCACAGAGATCGCTAGCTCGACGCCATTTAGCTGAAACAAACTGATAGCTCAGTTTCCAAATCATGTGACCTCTCTTCCTCAGCCCGAGAGTCTCGAAAAATCTCTCAAATGTTGCCGGCGGATGACTTAACACGTGATAAGGAGTGGGATACTCTTCGAAAAAGCTTTTCATGTAAGCTCTGGCCATTTTGCCCGATGTTTTGGTTAAGAAAATCGTTGCTATCAATAATGCCCATGGGTTAGATGAAAATTCTTCTTCAATGACGTAGTGAGGGGACTGAGGTAACAAACGTGGCGTGAGGTTGTAAAACGATGGAATTTGTAAGGGTTCTGGCACTTCTGGTTCTTCTATCGTAAGTTGTGATAGACTTAAATCTGATATCGAATCGATGGAAGTTTCACTGAGGTCTTGAGAAGTTGGTGGCGATGTGTTCGATGATACCGATTTATCTGGACTAAGTGTATCCTCCTGTTCCCCGTTGAAGAATCTGCTGATACATGCTGAATCCTGAGACATTTTCACTTCATCTGAAACAAAAGGAAATATTTTAATACCGAAGAAAATTAAGATTTGTTTTAATCTATAACGTAAAAAATACTAATAGGTAATGATTTATTTGATGTTTCGAAATGTAAATTTGGGGATTATTTTATGTACTTAAATAATATTTTTAAGTAAAAAAATATAGTACAATAAATATATATGCATATAGATAAGTATTAATTATCTATATGCATATATATTTATTGTATAGTTTTTGAAAACATAACCTTAATAATAATGTTCAAACCTATAATTAAAATTAATTATGGTCGAATTTCGACCACTGGTCGACCACTAGTTTCTATAAATATTGGCAGTGTTTTTAAGTTGCACATATATAAAAAAATGTACATATATAGTTATAATTATATAGTTAAGCTTCTTAAGTAAATCGATATTTAGTAGCATTTTATTAAAGTTTTGGAGATAACTGTAAACAGCTTTTTACTAGTAATTCGTGTTTAATAGGGTGTGCCGTGTGACTATATAATCTACGAGTCATATATGTATGTATTTTGGCTTTGACATACTTTTAAGCGTTTGAACAAATTAAGTCTTAAATGTTAAACCGTGTCTTATATAGGAACTAGCTTAATTGTGCGCGCGACTTCGTCGCCGTGGAATAGGACCACCCGATTTCGAAACATTCTTCATTAGTGCTACGCTCCTATTGGTCTTAGCGTGATGATATATAGCCTATAGCCATCCTCGATAAATGGGCTATCTAAGAGTGAAAGAATTTTTCAAATCGGTCCAGTAGATCCTGAGATTAGCGCGTTCAAACAAACAAACAAACAATCAAACAAACAAACTCTTCAGCTTTATTATATTAGTATAGATAAAATCACCTTAGTTCTAAAATTGTTTGACAAATGAAATTACGGAAGAAAAGAAATAATCAAACGTAATTTTATATTGGTTAATACTTACAAAATTACATAAATAATAATTATCATGTTAGTTACAGTTATCAAGACAATAAACATCTGCTTTTTTAGCACCTACATACTATTTAATTTATTTTTATAATTATAAACTACAGTTAAAGTATGACATTATGACAATAGATGGCGCTGGTGCAGATACCTGAAACGCGGTCAGTAAGTACCTTCAACTTCAAGAGCTTATTTAACTTCACTACTACACAAGCGTACGGCTCATCTGATGGTAACCAGTTGCCGTAGTCTATAGAGGCCTGCAACACCAGAAGCATCGCCAGGATGTTGCCGAACCTACCACCAACACTGGCTCTGGATACCTTACTCACTACAGAGACACAATACTGCTTAAGAGCAGTGCTGATTATCTGTGATCTTCTTTTTTTTATATCCCTAAGTCGGCAAGTACGGCTCACCTGATGGTAAGCAATTACCGTAGCCTATAGACGCCTGCAACACCAGAAGCATCTCAAGCACGTTGCCGACCCTACCCCCAATTCCCAACTCAATTTCACCAACAGGAACACAACACTGCTTGAAAACAGTAAGTATTATTTAGCTGTGATCTTCTGTAAGGTGGAGGTACTACCCCAGTCGGGCTGTCCCGTTTTTTGAGCAGGAAATTTCCTGCTGTGCCGCACCATGTAAAACGTTACAGACGTCAACGGACGTCTTCTGTAACGTTGACGTAATTCCCCAGTCGGTCTGCTCCCGCTGTGTGCTCGATGTTGTTTCCGGTCCGCGACAGACAGTTTTGATGTCATTAATAAACAGTGAGGTTTAGCGGGCTTTAAGTAAATTATTGGTAAAATTATTTGTTATAGGTATCTCATTTTTTTACTTTCTGCTTCCTATTTGTATTGGTGGTTAGAGGAAACTTGACTGGTTTGTGCGATATATTGCGGTTATCTTATTTTTTTTTTGTGTAATGCTGTACTGTTTGTTTCCCAAATACGAATAAATAAAATAAAATAAAAAAATATTTTAAACAAGTATAAATAAATAAATAAATAAATAAAAATTTACTAAAACGTTTGTACAAAAAAAAGTCTCTTTCTAGAACTTTATTGGGATAAATACCTACATTTATTTAATTAACCGACAACGTTCTTATCTTAGTTTACCTTTTTATAAACTATGATTTTAATTATTATCAACTGTCTTATCTATGTACCTATTAAGTCTAGTCTCTGATCTTGATAGATTAATGTCCTGCTCTAGAAAAAATGTTTCGTTCTACAATCGGAGACTACTACAGAGGATTGAAAAACTAAGTCTATTAAAATGTCTTACGCTACTCTTCAGCCTGTAATATCCCAGTGCTGGGCATAGACCTCTTTCCCCATGTAGGAGAAGGATCAGAGCTTAATCCACCACGCTGCTCCAATGCGGGTTGCGGATATATTCCCTACTATGAGTAGGTAACGATCGCTATCAGGTGTACATGATTAACAACCGGGATCGACGGCTTAACGTGCTCTCCGAGGCACGGTGGGGAGACCCACAAGGATTACACAAATACCCAGACCACGGCAAACATCTGTATGGCCAATACAAATGTTTGTCATGTGCGGGGATCGAACCCGCAACCGCCCGAGCAACAGCCACAAACAAGTGCTGTGACCGCTGCGCCAACGCAGCGTCTAAAATGTAGGTAATTAAAATATCTTAACTTTACTTAATCTTTGACCCTATTATGAAGAACGCCAAAGCCGTAGGTGGAGTTTTGGATAAGTTGACTTGAATATTATTAAAAATCGCCTCCTGATAATACACATTTAGAAGTGTGTTATGGTTTTCTTACCAAACAGAGCAGAAAGACTGGTGAAGTATGTCAAACTTAAGAAAAATCACGGCCAAATAACTATAAAATTAGTTATTCTGTAATAACTAATGTAATGTAATTATATAATGTAATGAAAACTTAATATAATGTAACGTAATAAATAATTTTGTAATAGCTTTGTGGCTACGGCAAAGAATATAGCCACCCCCTCTCTTCCCGTGGGAGTCGTAAGAGGCGACTAAGGGATAACACAGTTCCACTACCACCTTGGAACTTAGAAAGCCGAGCGATGGCGGTATAACCATCCAACTGCTGGCTTTCCAATACACGGGCCGAAGACTGGCAGCAGCGTCTTCGGTGCGACAAAGCCAGCCCTGCGGTCACCAACCCGCCTGCCCAGCGTAGTGACTATGGGCAAAACACATAAGTTTACGCCATTTTTGGCACGAACTTGTGGAGGCCTATGTCCAGCAATGGACTGCGATAGGCTTTAATGATGATGATGATGAATGATGATTCTGTAATAACAAATTTTATATACGTATGTCTATGATAATTATGTTTTTTTTTTTTTTTTATGTTACTAGGTTGGCAAACAAGCGTACGGCTCACCTGACTGATGGTAAGACCGTAGCCTATAGACGCCTGCAACACCAGAAGCATCGCAAGCGCGTTGCCGACCCTATCCCCAATCCCCCCAGGAGCTCTGGTCACCTTACTCACCAACAGGAACACAATACTGCTTGAAAACAGTATTATTTAGCTGTGGTCTTCTGTAAGGTCGAGGTACTACCCCAGACGGGCTGCTCCATATTTTGAGCAGGAAATTTCCTGCTGTGCCCTACCTCAGTTATGTAATCCTCCTCAGTTAATGTAAGGTGGCAAGAGTTCCTGGGTAGGCTGATAGAGTCAGCAACGCACTTACGATGCTTCTGATGTTGCAGACGTCTATACGCTGCGATAATCGCTTACCATCATGTGGGCCGCTTGTTTGCGATATTGGTATCAAAAAGGACAAGATATAAAAATTGTTATGTTTCGAACACTGAACCTTTGACAAAAATAACAGTTACCTATCGCATTATATTTAATTTATATCATTTAATAGTTCAATATATTCATTAGGTTACGTCAATAACAAATGAAATATAAATGCACTTTGTATTACGTTGCCCTATTTGCATAATGATCAGCCGTTAAAACACTATTAACGCAATAAAATCGTGTCTTCTTATTTCTTTAAGTTTAATTTAAAAAAAAAAAATACTTTTTGGAAATAAATTCAAAACTAAATGATTTTTTAAGTAAAACTTCTTTACGCACGCTTGACTTGGGGAGTAAGCTGATAAATGCGTGACTAGAGCGTTACGACAAGTGTGATCGGGCGAGGCGAATGGAAGTTGAGAGGGAGATATAAGTTAGTGAAGATAGAAAATTTTACTTCAATCGTGTGGTCGAAAGCATCATCACTTCAGCCTATCGCAGTCCACTGCTGGACATAGGCCTCCACAAGTTCGCGCCAAAAATGGCGTGAACTCATGAGTGTTGCCCACAGTCACCACGCTAGGCAGGCGGGTTGGTGACCGCAGGGCTGAATGGTTATCCCGCCATCAGTCGGTTTTTTAAGTTCCAAGGTGGTAGTGGAACTGTGATATCCCTTAGTCGCATCTTACGACACCCACGGGAAGAGAGGTGGTGGCTATATTCTTTACTGCCGTAACCACACAGCAAATTGATTGACCGTCAATAGTAGTCATTATAACTGATCAAAAACTAATACGTAGTTACGTAATAGTTCGACCAGAGAAAAAAGCATTAGAAAAACCGTTTCTGTAAGTATACGTTAAATTCATTAATTCATAATTTAATATCTAAATTACAACAATATTTAAAAATACATTTGATCTTAGCGTGTAAACTAATAAAAGAGATAACGAACATAACACAAAACAACTTACGATCAAGTCTAGACACGCGCACGTCAAATCCCGTAAATAAAAATACAAGAAAATAATCAAATAAGGTTTTATTTATAGCGCCTCTTACAAGCATTTATTGCCTTCTCTTCGTCTCGGCGTTTTAACTTACTAGTTACTTTATTACGTCGAGTTGTTCAGCGGAAGAAACACGCGTAGATCGTCGGACGCGTTCGTGTTTCCAAAAAAGTCACGTTCAACACACGATTGAAAATATTGTTTATAAGAAATTGAATCGTGTGACGTTTCCGTTTGGAAACAGCAATTTTTAACCGTTCTCGAGTGACGATAACTTGTGTTCCTTGATAAGTTTACCGTCTAACTGTTTATTGAACTCGGTGATAGATGCGGATTTAAGTGATCGCAAAACCAGATACAATGGGTAAGATGTTATGTTTGATTAATTTATAATAATGTTACTTCAATATACATTTAGAATTCATTAATGTTACCTGTACTAATGTTATCTATATTAATACTGTTAATTACATAACAAATCACTGATAATAAATAAATATAATTGTGTTTGCTCGCAAACGAAAAAAAACCGACTTCAATTACATCGACAAGTAATACAACGTAATAAGACGAAAAAATAGTCAAGTAAATACGCGCTATTAAAGATTACTCAAAAAGTTGTAATCAGTTTTCGATCTAATTTAAACAAGACTACAAGACAAGTATTAGCTTTCGATTAAAGTAAGAATCATCGAAATCGGTACACCGAGTAAAAAGTTATGCGGTATAATATAACGTAGGTCGACGAAAAAGTAGTCACGTAAATACGCATTATTAGATATAACTCTAAAAGTACTTGTCAGATCTCAATTAAATTAAAATGGGACCACATGACACGCAACACCTTTCAATTAAAACAAAATTGATCGAAATCGGTCCACCCAGTCAAAAGTTCTGTGCTAACATACATTTAAAAAACACAGTCGAATTGAGAACCTCCTCCTTTTTTGGAAATCGGTTAAAAATGTTTACTCACTACATAGTATAAAACAAAGTCGCTTTCTCTGTCCCTATGTCCCTATGTCCCTATGTCCCTATGTATGCTTCGATCTTTAAAACTACGCAACGGATTTTAATGCGGTTATTTTCAAAAGATAGAGTGATTCAAGAGGAAGGTTTATGTATATAATTTAGTATAGTTTTATGTAAATTAGCAGAAATACGGCGATAAATGTTGAAGAAGTCGCACAAAATCGCGCCAACTGGGAGCTTTCCACGCAAACGCCGCGTAAACTAGCAAAGATACAGTGGAGTAATGTACTAGCGAATTCTAAATCTATAAAAATGCTACAAAAAAGTCCGCGATAGCATATCTCTATCTCTTACGGTTGACTTACAATAACCACTTTTATGTTCAAATTTTTAATTAAAAACATTACGTTATTTTCCAAGCTATTTTCTTTAGTTCAGTATTAATCCTTATCCAAACAAATATTATAGTTAGCTTAGGAATTTAATGCAGATTAAAATTGCCCTTTACACTATATCAATCAGATGAATAGGTTTTCAGATATCGTCGTTAGAAGTAATTAACAGCGAAACATTTAACCCTTTAACCGCCATCGCCGTAATATTACGTGTTGTAAGAGTAGTACCTCAGCCGCCACGTCGGAATATTACGTAAAGATCCTGTCATTTAAAAATGTCATCATTGCACCCGTGCGAAGCCGGAGCGGGTCGCTAGTTAAAAATATATTAAATAAAACACATGTTTTACCAGTTTGATAAATTGAATAAGTATCATTATGCATTAGCGGCATTAGCATAATATAATAATTTAAAAATATTGATTGTTTTGTGTGAACCAAAATCAAAATTAACATTATTCAACTAGACTTCAAAAGCTCTTTTGAACCTTCATTTTATAAATCAAATTATATTCGTTTTAATTTATTATTTATAGTTAAAAGTAAAGCTACCACCGATGCGGAATGTAGATTCTGCAGACAAGAATCGGGAAAAAACTTCATTGTTACTCTTTAAAAAAGGTTTTTTAATATAAAATCAGTAAAATCTTGCAATACAGCGCCACAAATGTACACACTACACATCGCTATCGTTACTCTTGAACCGAATAATATGCTTTGGCTACTTAATTCTTTTTATTTTTTAATAAAAACTTTAAATTTACATTTCATTTATATTAATTTTTATATTATTTAATTTATTAGATAATATAATAATTGTATGAAATAATTTTAATGAAAACATTTTGGTTATATTTAAAACCAAACTTTTCATCACTTTTTATCATAGTTTGGTAAATTGAATATTATTATTTCACTAGCAAAATATAATAATTTGACAATATTATTTCGTTTTAATATTTAATTATTTATATTAAACGTAAAAAGTTCACATTTATAACACATTATCAAAATTTTATTTCACTGCTAGTTTATGTAAACCCACTTTAAAATATCTGGATTAATTGTCTACGTACAAAACTAAACATTACCTAGATATAAAAATAACAATTACTCTGACATAAAAAAAATGAAATAACCTTTATTACTTATTTCGAGCTAACCATACATTTTACGATTTTTTTATAATTAATTTTATCGTCTTCGTTAATAGAATTAAAAATTTTAAAATCTTCTTAACCAATTGTGTTCATACGATTATTGCAATCCAAAGCGAGCATGACTGAAAAAGTACATAAACAATATGATTGTTTTCAAACGGTGTATGTTTAAGCAGACCAATGGACTTCAACAAACAATTCTGTTTCAGTAGCGGAACTCTACCTTTTTAAACAGAAATAACGGATAATAATCGAAAAGAATTATCTCTATAATATAATTTAATTCCTATATTCTCGTAAAAATAAAAGGATTAGTTTCCTCAAAATCAAAAATCAAAAATATTTATTTCGTCATAAGGTGGTATTGTACACACACTTAACGAAAGTCAAAAAAAAAAAAAATCCTATCCTATATGTATATATCCTACGTTCATCGTCTGTCCTGCGGACCGGAAGACGTCCCACATTGCGTTTGCCACTAATTGATAGTATGGATAAGAATACATCCTTGCTAATTTTTATGAATTTTTGAAGTGAAACTTCGTTAGGCGCATGAGGGGTAAAATTTGAGCGACCGGTAACGCGGTAGCGTCAGGGTCGGTCAGTACTTGGATTGGTGACCGCCTGGGAACACCACGTTGGCTTTCCTCATGCGCCTAAAGAAGTTTCACTTCAAAAATTACTCGCTCGCCTTTATGGTCTGCACTATGAACAAAATAATGATGATGGGTAGAAAATTGGCTTTTTGTATTAATCACTACTTTTTACTACGTACTAATTATTATCTCATCTGCCATGACCTTGGTCTCAACATTCAAGCGTTACATCATAAAATGTACGCGTACTATAATTTTACAGAGTTGCCGACCTATCCACGGTCACACTATTGATGAGTTAATTATTTTATTGAAGTGAAACTTCTTTAGGCGCATGGGGGTAAAATTTGAGCGACCGGTAACGCGGCAGCGTCATGACGTGCAGTCACAGATTAGTAGTAGTTCAGTACTTGGATGGGTGACCGCCTGGGAATACCGCGTGACGTTAGCTTTTTTTTTTTGAATTAGTTTTTTTGTATTTTAAATTCGTTTTTTTTTATTTAGTTTCTTTTTAATTTTTTTTGAATTAGTTTGCCAAAGAAGTTTCACTTCTGACATGTGTTTTTTGTACTCACGCAATTTATTTTTTATTTTTATTTGTCGGGTGTAATAAAGTGTTACTTTTAAGGATTACTGTTATAAATTGTACTCAAACAATAATATTCTCATTTAATATGTAGAGCCATTGGGATCGAACTTGAAGAAATTGCGTTTCTCATTATTTCCCTTTTCATTTTCAGTAACTGGGTGTTACACGTTTTAGGATTCATTACATTGTCAACAAGGGAGTAAAGAGTGAAAATTAAACACCGGTTGAGGCGTGTGGGGGGTTAGCAGAGTTGCGGCGTCCCTTCCCGCCGCCGTGCTCTGAGCTTTTCTGCGCGAATGCCGCGAATCGGTTGAGTTCGCCAGTACTGGTCTAAGATCCGGGATGTAACAAAATATTCCCTCATCTGTTAATTAGATGAAACAATTTTTTATAGGCTGATTTCAATATTGTGAATTTATAAAAATAACCTCTGCCATCATATAGGCCTGCTGCAAATACTAATACTTAAAAAAAAAAAATTTAATCTTTTTCCTCTCATGTTAATTACATGTAGTAAGCTAAAACCGTCAATATTTTACATTATATACCTGACTGTAGTAGGCACCTATCTCTATGATTGCTATACTTACCTGCAGCCAGGTTACTGCTGACTGAGGTTATACTGACATAAAAAAAAATAAAAAAAATTGCAGCAGGCTTATATGGTGGCAGAGGTTGTTTTTATAAATTCACAATATTGAAATCAGCCTATAAAAAATTGTTTCATCTAATTAACAGATGAGGGAAGATTTAGCTTCTCGGATCTTAGACCATACACTTTTATCACTAAATCAATTCAGAGGTCTGTTTCACCTTTCGATTCACTGATTGCGAACGAAAATAACTGACAAATAAAGTGGACTATGACGTAAAAAAAATTAAATATATTAGGTGTAAAGATTATTTATCCACATAAAGACAACACATCACTTACATGAGAACACAATTAAAAAAAAAAAAACAATTTATCTGTTTGATACCGTTATACATAAGACAGCTCTATCGGCAATCGGTGAAACTGACCTCGTTTACAATTTGAAGCCTTATCAACGAGAGTAAGTAAATGCACCGTTCAATATTCAAGTCTCGAGTCCCGCTTTTCGAGCTGCAAGCCACGATTAATTGAGCGAGTTGGCTTAAAGAGCGAAGTGCATATCGATGAGCTGCCCTACTCATTTTTAGGAAATGCTTCCAAATTTGAACTGTATGTCTCTGTATTTAGAAGTGAATCTCAATTTGCATTGTCTTGAATGGTGTACATTATTGCTTAAAGCTAAATAAAGGCTGTGCAATTTGCATTATTTGTATTGATGTTAACTAAGACTAACGCAAAGAAACGCTTAGAAACGCCAAGAGAACCAAGTGCGTTGTGTTTGCGTTTTTTTCGGAATTATAATTTGGAAATAAATAACGAGAGGCTTATTTTCAGTGATACTACAGTTTTCTTAGGGATAAATTTGGACTCAAAACTTCTGTGGGAGTGACTTTTGTCATCTTTGAACGGTAGACTCAGCTCCGCAGCATTCGAAGTTAGAAAAGTACGACAACTGACCGACGTCGCTACTACATGTTTAATATATTTTAGCTATTTCCATAGTGTTATGGCTTACGGTCTGTTACTGTGGGGTAACGCTACAGATATGGAGGCTGTATTTATTTTGCAAAAAAGGTCTATCGCGGCATTTACGATCATAGAGCTCGAGCGCGATGTTTTTCATAAGCTAGACGAAACGAGATATTAACAATTGCGTTGCAATATATTTATAACAATATTATGTTTACTCACAAGAATATTGATTGTTTTGATATAAATAGTAATAATCGCAGTGTAAACACATGAAGGAATAACAAAATTGTAGCTCCAAGTTTCCGACTGCGCAATGTAAACGTCTCCTTTCTGGGTAGTAAATTCCCACAAATGATTATGCAATTGTCTCAACATAAAAGTATTTAAGAAATTAATAGATAAAGCTTATTATTCGGTTCAGGATTACATAGATGATAAAGATGTGTGACCTTAGTGACGCTGTATTTCATGCAAGATATTACTAATTTTGTAGTAAAACACAGTATATAATTTATTTTTAAACGAGTAACTTTAGAGTTTTTGCCGATTCCTCTCTGCAGAATCTATATTCCAAATCGGTGGTCGCTTTACCTTTGAAAATAATAATCACTTTCATAATTTTTATTTGTAAAATGTCGATTTGGAAGTGCTTTTGAAGCCGATTTGAACAAAGTTATTTTTGATTTTGATTTTGACTAAATAAGACTGTATACGAGCAGGCCTCAACAGAATGAAAATATTTTTGGTAGAGTGGTAGCAAGTAGGTATTATGCGAGTGTAGGCGTCTCCCACATGATGTTATGTATAGTGTGTATTTCTAGATGTCATGACATAGTAATTACATGTACATGTACATCCTATTGAAAATCGTTAAGTACAAAAATATACACAAAAATTGGTTGTCTGTAAAATTGGTTTACGGACGATAGTTTAACGTAACAACGTCATAACAACACATCTCCTCGGACGCACAGGCCAATCGAGTGGAAGAGAGATAGATGCAGCGCAAGCGTAACAGATTGTTATATCGTGCTCTTGTCAGGAAATCTTAAGTTAATTTTTTTAAAGCCAGATACATCATATCCATCATACAAAATCAATTTACTAAAACATAAAAGGAAACATTTACAAAACCGTAACAAACATTATATATATGTCATTATTATAACGTTTGTATTTGTATCACAAGATAGCCTTGCCGATTTTTTCAATGACATAAAAACAAACATTAAAAAACAACTAAAGGAAATCTTCAAAGCAATTTAAGATGATATTCTATAAGAATATCTATAAAGACATCAGAACAAGTCATAACTGTACATTATGGGCCATTTTCGAAGGTTGGCGCTAAGCTTTGTTAACAGATAACGTTATCCAAGTTATCCAACGGATAGAAGTTTATGATGGGTATATTATTATTTAACACCATCGAAATCCAAAACTTCATCGAAATTTAAAAAAAATTGGTTCAACTTTCGTGCACTTGAACTATCTGCTAACAGAGCTCGCTCTTGATCGGGCTTCATAGAACTCTACCCATTTTAACACGTATTTATTAATATGAACTAATTTTATATTTTGCCATCCAGAATTTCCGCAAACGCTGGAACACTTATTTATTTAATATGCAATCTAAAATCTATAAATAAATTTTTATGATTCTAACTTACAATATGACCGACTAACTTTGAAGACTTGACTCTACTTTTCTCATTCAGCCTGTAACACCCCACTGCTGGGCATAGGCCGCTTTCACCATGTAGGAGAAGGATTAGAGCTTAATCCGATGTGGATTAAGCTCCAATTCTTTAAGCTTTTGTCAGACACTTATGTAAATATAATTTTAAAAAAATAGAAAGACGCTAAGGTAATTAAAATAAATAGTACTATAGATGAAGGGCCTGTTACACTAGTTGTGGAGGGAGAATAAAAGGGAGGTAGAATACGCCAGTAGGATCCGTTTCTCCTAAATTAATAAACTACAACTTTAAGATTAATACATGCAAATAGAAATATCTCATAAATATATCAAAGTTAAATAAAAAAAAGACTGGAGTTTACTCCTTCAGATCGACGGTCTAAATAGGCAAAAAAGGCTTACTAGTCTAAGAAAAGGATTAATACCATATCAAATGGTAAATAAACGAATCAAATAACGCCATCTATCGGCTATGGCGTTATTAAAAAGCGTCGTTACGCGACTTTACGCGATAGACAGCATTACGAGAAACGTAACGAGGTCATTCGTTCAGTAGATTCTACTCCTCATTTTTTTCATACCGGGGGCCTTATATGAAAATCGATTCTTAAGGAGTAAACTCCAAAAATAATAGTGAATCAAGAAATTTTTACTGTCGGATACTATCATCCGTCAAATAGCGTTATGCACAACTGGTAAAACTGGGGTACTAACTGAGGTAGAGCACAGCAGGAAATTTCCTGCTCAAAATATGGAGCAGCCCGACTGGGGTAGTACCTCGACCTTACAGAAGACCACAGCTAAATAATACTGTTTTCAAGCAGTATTGTGTTTCTGTTGGTGAGTAAAGGTGACCAGAGCTCCTGGGGGGATTGGGGATAGGGTCGGTAACGCGCTTGCGATGCCTTCTGGTGTTGCAGGCATCTATAAGCTACGTTAATCGCTTACCATCAGATGAGCCGTACGCTTGTTTGTCAACCTAGTTATATAAAAACGAATATCTATACATAAAATAAAAGGAAAGTCAATGTATGTCCGGGATAAACTCAAAAAGTACTGCATGGATTTACTTCAAATTTGGCACGAAGTCGGGTCAGAACACCGGCTACATATTATCACGCTATCACCTATGGGGAACGAGCAGTGAACGCACGCAGACGACATCGCGGGCAGCAGCTAGTACTTAATAAATTACATAATTAAATACTTGTTTCTCTTATTTTAAACTTTTTTTATTAAAAAAAAAACTGGACCTATTATTTGATGCGACGGACGTGTACCACATAACTCGGTTGTAACCTGTTGCACGTAACAACAGTCTAGTATGCTAAACCTTGCGGTCGAAGATTCTTCCGTACCTAAGGTCACTTTAAACTCGCTGATATATGTGTATTTAAATAATTTATTCATTGTTTATTCCATATGCAGTGTTTTTATTTATTATTTATTATTCATATTAAACTTTTATATCGATATGTACGTGCACATAATTAATTAATTGCCGTGTGGCTACGGCAAAGAATTTAGCCTCCCCCTCTCTTCCCGTGGGTGTCGTAAGAAGCGACTGAGGGATAACATAGTTCCACTACCATCTTGGAACTTAAAAAGCCGACCGATGGCGGGATATCCATCCAACTGCTGGCTTTGAAATACACAGGCCGAAGACGGGCAGCAGCGTCTTCGGTGCGACAAAGCCAGCCCTGCGGTCACCAACCCGCCTGCCCAGCGTGGTGACTATGGGCAAAACACATGAGTTCACGTCATTTTTGGCGCCAACTTGTGTAGGCCTATATCCAGCAGTGGACTGCGATAGGCTGAAATGATGATGATGACATAATTAATTATATTATCATATTTAGAAAATTATTCGTTGCAATTAAATTTATATTACTTAACTAGCAGTGCCCGCGGCTTAGCCCGCGTCGAATTTAATAAAAACGTTATTTTTCAAGTCGCTGAGTTTATAAAATTAATAAATTT
The DNA here is from genome assembly GCA_905220545.2 of Melitaea athalia. Taxonomy (NCBI): domain Eukaryota; kingdom Metazoa; phylum Arthropoda; class Insecta; order Lepidoptera; family Nymphalidae; genus Melitaea; species Melitaea athalia. Next base: position 15,118,990 of record HG992196.1, read on the forward strand.
CAAAAATAAAAGTAGCTTAAGTTACACATTATTATCTCAGCTATCTACCAATGAAAGTCCCATCAAAATCGACCCAGCCGTTTCAGAGATTAACCAGAATAAACAGAAAGACAGACACAAAAATTGTTAAAAAAATTATTTTGGTAGATATAATTATGTACCGTGTATAAATCCATATGCATTTAGTAAAAACGGGTTTTTTAATATTACTAACAGACACTCCAATTTTATTTATTTGTATAGAATGTAAACTTACATAGGAACGTCTATATCAAAAACTAACTGTACCACTTACTTGCCCTTCCCCTTAGGTAATTGTTATCCAGCCAAACAAATGAACAAACCAAAAATTGGCATCTATATTGATTAAAGTCTACTTACTCCAATTTTTTTTTTATATTTTTAATTTAGGCACACATTAGGGCATAGGCTTCTTTCTCCGTGTAGGAGAAATATCGAAGCTCAATCCACTATGCTGCTCGACTGCGGGTTGACGGATATATTTCCTACTAAGAGCAACGATCGATACCACGCATCTTTGATAACAAATAGGATCGACAGATTTAAGTGCTCTCCGAGGCACGGTGGAGACCCACAAGGACAGACGTCCAGACTATCCATCAACGTAGGTACATAATTTGACCTAATTAGGTATCTATGGATTATACCTACGAGCAGTGGCGGATTTACCAGCAGGCTGAGTAGGCAGGAGCCTATGGCGGCATATTTTAGTGGGCGTCAAATCTGGCTTAATTTTTTTATCTTTGTAAGAAAAAAAAACACATGCCTACATCGGCTACATCTAAAGATTAGTTTCGAAAATTTAATAGTAGGGGCGGCAAAAATTTAAGAGCCTACTGGCGGTTTAAATCCGCCACTGCCTACGAGACTTTTAGCTAATTGTAAGACAGATATCTCAATGGTAAGCGCGTGCAATATTGTTTGATGTCAACTTCCATATCACAGTAAAATATTATCGTAGTCTATATAAACAATTTACATTTAATAAAATAATTTTCATTGTAAAGACCGTTTTATAATAATTAAGTATTATGTTATCTTGTAACGTCGATATATGTATGAGGTTTGTATATAAATTGTCAATTTGAATTTATTAAGCGAAGGAAATATATTTACTCTCTAGTTCCTACATTTAACTGCAACTGTGACAAAATTTGCTCCGCATTGGAGCTGCGTGGTGGATTAAGCTCCGATCCTTCTCCTACATGGGGAAGAGGCCTATGCCCAACAGTGGGATATTACAGGCTAAATCGTGATCGTGATCGTGACAAAATTACAATCAGCTAAAATTGCAACGCTAACGAGAATATCTTGCCTTAAATCTAAATAAATCAATTTGATTTATCATCACGATTAATGAACAACCGTGGGATTCGAGAGTGAATGAATTGTGCTAGACTTATGCATATTCGTTGTACATATTTAAATTTATTATTCAAATAATGTTGCTATGTCATTAAGGTTGCTGGATAGCGCTCGTTAGATTATTACCTAAGTTTGTAATGAACCTAATGTTAAGATGTAGAAAATTTTAAAATTGTCTTGTTTTTGCTACTTTGACTTTTTGTTCCTCTCAGGGCGCGTTCCCACTATGTCGTAACGATTAATTTATCATTGGACGACTGTCGTCTCTAGCTGTTCCCATTATAACGATTGTTTGTCGTCAAATTTTTTTATCTTTTAGCAACTATCGTATCTAGCTGTTCCCATTGGATGGCGACGACATTTTATCGTTTTTCACGGCAGTTGCTTTGTCGTTTACACATCATTAGTAAGTAACAAATCTACAGTCGCCGTTACGTTCTACGTGGCTACGATAGATTTGCCGTCACGTTTTAGTCTTAACGATTTATTATTGTTTTACGGCTGTCGTGCTAGCCGTTCCCACTGTCATGACAATCTGTCGTCACTGCAAAAAATGTCGTAGACGATAGTAAATCGTGTCGTTCTATATGTGAACACCTCCGTTTAAACATATGAGCCACGACACTTAAAACTACACGATTATCTGTCGTCACGACAACGTGGGAACGCGCCCTTAGTATTTTGTAAATGTAGATTTTTACGTTCACAGTGTGTTTTATCACCTTACGACGAAATTAAAATTTTCAGATAATTTAATTTCAACGTCTTTATTATCATGTCAATAAGGACTGCAGTAACATTGCTCTATTCGTATTTTTATACGCTATTGAAACACTTTTATGGTTATTTGGCTTTCTAGGTTGCGATGAAGCGTATAAATGGCCAGGTTTAGTTGTTTTTCATGCGATTTTTATTACTTTTCGTTATATTTACTGTGAATACGCGTATGAGCATTTTGTTTGTAAGGTTTTATGTAAAATATTCTTCTTCAATTCGAAACGCCACGTAAAACAAATCTTTTGTTTCATGTAGGTACCTTTATTTCCTACTATTCATAAGCACGTTTCTCACATAGATTAGTTCATTAGTATTTATTTAAAGTATTTTTAGAGCGGTAAAGTACAATAGTACCTACTTATTGCACAGTTTTGTAATAACAAAACTTATTAGTTATTTAATAATTATCAAAGTTATAAGAGAAACAAGTATTTCTATAATTTATAAAGTACATTTTTTTTTATATAACTAGATCGGCAAACAAGCGTACGGCTCATCTGATGGTAAGCGATTACCATAGCTTATAGACGTCTGCAACACTAGAAGCGTCGCAAGCGCGTTGCCGACCGCATCCCCAATTCCCCCCAGGAGCTCTGGTCACCTTACTCACCAACAGGAACACAACACTGGTTGAAAACAATGTTATTTAGCTGTGATCTTCTTTAAGGTCGAGGTACTATACCAGTAAGGCTACTCCATTTTGAGTAGGAAATTTCTTGCTGTGCCCCACCTCAGCGAAACATTTATTTATATCTATTGTATTATCAAAGTTATTGTACATACGCTTTATAGCCTGTAATATCCCACCGCTGGGCATAGGCCTCTTTCCCCATGTAGGAGAAGGATCAGAGCTTAATCCACCACGCTGTTCCAATGCGGGTTGGTGGATATTATTCCCTACTATAAGTAACGATCTCTATCAGGTGTACATGGTAACAACAGGGACCGACGGCTTAACGTGCTCTCTGAGGCACGGTGGGAAGCTCACAAGGAATGCAAAAACACCCAGAACAGGCAAACATCTGTATGGCCAATACAAATGTTTGTCATGTGCGGGGATCAAACCTGCAACCGCCAGCGCAACAGCCACAAACCAGTGCTGTGACGGTTGCGCCAACGCGTCGTTAATATCATTATAACTGTGCATTAAATTGTTCAATAAAATAAATAAAAAAACAAAAATGTGTATGTGTAGCCACGAACAAAGACACCTATGCGGAGATTTATGCGGCTAGTATGAGTAACTAATTATATACAGATATCAAGACAAGTATAAATCATGTCTACGTGGAATGGTGCTAAGAATGCCGGTATCATTTCCCTGTATTTAACACTAGCTGTGCGCCGCGGTTTCACACGCGTTAATTTGAGAAAAAAATATCCTATTGCCTTTCTCGGTAAAAGGGCTATTCAGTTTAATATTAACTATAAAAGTAGTTTATAAATAATAACAAAATAACATAATAAATTAAATTAATGTTGTAAATAATATAATTAGAACTACTTTGTTAGCCGACTTCCAAAAAAGAAGGAGGTTCTAAATTGGACTGTATTTTTTATGTATGTTACCTCAGAACTTTTTACTGGGTGAACCGATTTCGACAATTCATTTCTTTAATCGAAAGGTGGTGTTTGACTTGTGTACCCATTTAAATTTGATCGAGATATTATGACTACTTTTTGATTAATCTTTGATAACGCGTATTTACATGACTATTTTTTTCGTCTACCTACGTTGTATTAGGTGACCAGTTGATGTAATTGAAGTCAGTTATTTTCGTTTGCGAGCAAACATTGTTAGCAGTTTCTATTACTATTAGGTATAGCAAATATGTATCAAAAAAAATACTTTATATTTGACTAGCCCGTTGGCGCAGTTTGTAGTGACCCTGCTTTCTGCTCCGGGGGTTGTGGGTTCGATTCCCACCCCGAGTCTGGGTGTAATATACATATTTATTTATATATTTATATATGTATTATTTATAAGTATGTTTATCGGAAAAAAAATATGTAGCTAGACCAGTCGGCTGTTACCCATAACACATGCATTAAGTTGCTTACTTTAGGAACAGACGACCGTGTGTGTAATGTGTAAATATTTATTTATTTATTATTTACTGAGGGGAAACAAGACCGAATGCCCTATTCAACCTCCTGCTGTTAAAGTTTAATCGTAACTTATTCGCAGGATAACCTTTATCCACTACTCGTGCAACAGGTCGTAACCGAAACAAATCGCCTTGATTAAAAAACATCGATACTAATCGAAATTCACGGTTCAATATCGTTAACTAATACGTTTTTAATAAATCAAGATAAAAAGTATAGATGACTTTGTGAATTTTTTTATATTACCTACATGAATTTTTTCTGGTTGTACAATCTATACCAATATTATAAAGCTGAAAATTATGTCTCGTTGTTTGTTTGTTTAAACATGCGTGGTGGATTGAACTCCGATCCTTCTACATAGAGAATGAGAACTATGCCCAGCAGTGGGATGTTACAGGATGAATCGTTGTTTAAACGCGCTAATCTTAGGAACTACTGGTTAGAATTGAAGTTATTTTTGTGTAAATAGCGCATTTACCGAGGAGCTACAGGCTGATGGAGGAGCTAAAGACTTTTTCTTCAAATTAACGCTTGTGAAACCGCATGGCACGTCTAGTAGAGTATATTTGTATTTATACTTGTAAGGAGTACCATGTAAATGTATTTTTATTATAAAGAAATCAACATGAAAGACATTGCAGTATACCTACCTACTAGAGTTTCAAAGCCATTTTAATCTATTTTACATCTTTTCTAATTTGGCCAGAAATATCCATTCTATTTGGAGGATGCGCTATAAGTTGATATAAGCGCATTAGCAACCTTCATAAGAATAATTTTAATCTGAATAAAAAATAAAAAAATTAAATTAATAATAACGGCCGTAATTCAACGCCCCCCACTAGGAAATCTCCTGTGTCGGGCGTCCGGAAACACACACACACAATACACAAGCACATATTATGCCCAAACCACGACAAATATCTCATGAAATGCAGAAATGTATGTAAATACAACTAAAAGCTAAAAACAACTACCGAACGACAACACCTAATTAAATATTATTTTTTTACAGAAAAATGTTTACATGAAAAAAAAATATAAAAAAAATGTGTTCACCAAAAAAAGTGGAATGAATTTCGCAGGGTCAGTTAGTAAAATACAAAAAAAACCTGTGTGGTTTTATGAAACCACGGTAACAGTGAAACTTTTTTTCACATTATAGACCTTTAACTAAAATTTTTAGGAATAATATTCCATTAAGGGTATAAAAATCGCTTTATCAATCTTACCGCGCGGCCGACCGTCACGTGACATGCAACACACAGACGAAAAAGTTTGAGACGATGTAATAAAATTTTCACTTTAATAATTGTATATTATATAACTGAGGTAGGGCACATCAGGAAATTTCCTGCTCAAAAAATTGAGCAGCCCGACTGGGGTAGTACCTCGACCTTACAGAAGACCACAGCTAAATAATTGGTACTGCTTTCAAGCAGTATTATGTTCCTGTTGGTGAGTAAGGTGACCAGAGCTCCTGGGGGGATTGGGGATAGGGTCGGCAACGCGCTTGCGATACTTCTAGTGTTGCAGGCGTCTATAGGCTACGGTAATTGCTTAACATCAGGTGAGCCGTACGCTTGTTTGCCGACTTAGTGACATAAAAAAAAAAATAATAAAATATTATACAGGTTTAACGTTTACTAAAGACGCAACCGTATAACTGAGGTCAAAGGTACAACAAGTGACCAACGAAGGGTCGGCGTCCTTGGCGATACATAATAGATATATCATGGCGGGCAAAAAACTTTCCGGAAATACAACATTATTATTTTTTCAGTCGGTAAACTCATTAATAAACAAACAAACCTATAATCGTTCCGGGTACCTTTGATAATCATTATTTTTATTTGTAGTCGAACAAATAAAAAATAGTTAGGTACCTATAGGTACTAGGAAATACTAATGGCGTATCATGTGGGTTTTTGAGAAGTCACTCAATTATTAAGGTTAGTTACTTATTTAAGGGCCGAGTTCACCGACTATCATTTAATCAATGTTTGAGTAATCAGCCGATGAATTTCTAAACATCGGTTATGCACCCGGTCAAGTATTAACTGTTCACCACGAATATTTTAACCGTGGTTACTAAATCAGGCAATCACCATACGCTCAGAGTGAATGAACGAATGCTATAAGTCTACTCATTAGGGAAGTCACATAGTTCTATTTAGTCGACACGAGTTTGGATGACATCTATATTTTGTAGCATAAAATAAAACGCTTTCAACTTGAGAAGGTCGAGAACGCATTGGAAACTGTTAATTTAGCATGTATTGTCCAATTTGAATGGGTAATAACGTCATGGCACGGCGCTGTGATTGTAAAAAAAAATGTTATTGTTTCTTTGCACGTGTTTATATTCTCCGTGTTGATTATTATTTTATTGTGTTGTGAGTGTTTACTTTTTAAATTACGGTTTCATCCCAAATTAGATTAGCCATTTTGAAAGAACAATTAAAGCAAGAAGAAATAAAGACCCAAAAACTTATGGATAGTTAGTAATTTTTTTAGGTGTAATACCTGCATGTATATTGTATTGGTAATAAAAATGTTCAGGGACAAGAAAAAAATTATTTTATTGTTGGTATTATATTTTATTTGTTTATTGTTACATACATTACATACTTTTTAAACAAGACTTTGGTAATAATTTGATATTAATGATCTCCTGCTGGGATTTAAATTTCTAACATTATTACATACAGAGCGCTGTATTTTTCCCTGGTGTAATGTTTCTTCCCATGGTACTGGCAAGTCTAGACTCAGGACGTCTAAAGGCATTAGATCTCCTCTCATTTGTAGGATGTTGTGTAATACCTGCTGTATTGAGACCAAAGATTTAAATCTTTGATTGAGACTGCATGTTTATTTATTATCAAAAACTCTTTGAACTAATAACGTAATGTTGCGACTGTTCTAAAGTCACAGCAATCTGTTGAGCAGATGTTAAAATATGGCACTAACGGACGGTTAAACGATGCTGTAGAGCTCGGTTATAGTAATCGGCTGTTTAAGGGCTGTAAACACTGGTTAACGTGTGGTGAACATTAAAAATGATTTAATCAGTTGCTTAAATGATAAACGGCCGTTTTAAAAGTCGGTGAACTCCGCCCTAAGTCTAAGATATTTGCTTATACTTTTTTTTAACGTCTTTTTTGCACATTCCTACAAAAATCTCCTCTCTTGAAAGCCTCGCAAACCGGGATCTCTGGCGCAAACTGGGAGGCCTATGTCCAGCGGTGGACTGCAATAGGCTGATATGATGATTTCCATAATTAGACTAGTAGAATTCATTTACGAACTACATAAAATCAATTTAATTCAAGCTTATTAGGTATATATTCTGAGAATTGTAATTGTATTATTTTATTATACCTTTTATAGTGTACAATTGTACATATAATAATAGATAAAGATTTAAAAAATGCAATTTATTCTTGTTAATAATTTATTGAATATCAATAACCTACGTTACATAATTCACGTTTTACGTACGTTCTGTATTCATTGTAAATTATAAAATTGTAAATATTAATAATAAGATGCTAATTTATTTTACCTATACTTATATTTTTTTCTTATGAACACTTTTATTTCGTTTAAAATCGTATTTTAAACTATCAACTTGCAATACAAAGCTTTCTAGTCCGCGGGTTTTGGGTTCGATTCCCGACTGAGTCTGGGTGTAATATTTTTATTTATATATGCATTATTTCCACGTATGTGTATAAAAAAAAAACACAAGCATTAATAAGTTGCTTACTGTCAGAACATACGACCGTGTGTGAATGTTATAAGTAAAAAAAAGCCTGTCATCTCTTTTATAAGCGATAAAACTACGCCTAGTCACCAAATATAAATGACTACAAGTATTATTGGCTACAACCGGTCAAACTCTTATTGAGCTAGGGAAGAACCACAGCCTTACAGAAGATCACAGCTAAATAATGCGGCTCTCAAGCATGTTGTGATCCCATGGAGAGTAAGGTCGCCAGGGATAGGTTCGGCAACGCGGTGTTATAGGGCCACGGTGTTGCTGACGTCTTATAGTTACCATATCCGTCTACCGGTGCTCACGCGTCATCTATTCCATTAACAAAAAAATTGGTTGTCTGTAAAGTTGGTTTACGGACGTTAGTTTAACGTGACAACGTTATAACAAAACATCTTCTCGGACGCATAGGCCAATCGAGTGGAAGAGAGACAATGAGCGTAACGGGACAATAAGCTACAATGAGTCATCCTTTTTCGTGCATGCCGCCGGCGTTCATCGATTTATTAGACGTTGTCACGTCAAAATGGTCTAAGATCCGGGATATAACAAAATATTCCCTCATCTGTTAATTAGATGAAACATTTTTTTATAGGCTGATTTCAATATTGTGAATTTATAAAAACAACCTCTGCCACCATAAGCCTGCAGCAAACAATAATACTATAATTATTTTTTTTATCTTTTCACTCTCATGTTAATTACATGTAGTAAGCTAAAACCGTCAATATTTTACATTATATACCTGACTGTAGTAGGCACCCATCTCTATGATTGCTATACTTACCTGCAGCCAGGTTACTGCTGACTGAGGTTACTGACCTGGCTGCAGGTAAGTGTAGCAATCATAGAGATGGGTGCCTACTACAGTCAGGTATATAATGTAAAATATTGACGGTTTTAGCTTACTACATGTAATTAACATGAGAGTGAAAAGATAAAAAAAATAATTATAGTATTATTGTTTGCTGCAGGCTTATGGTGGCAGAGGTTGTTTTTATAAATTCACAATATTGAAATAAGCCTATAAAAAATTGTTTATTCTAATTAACAGATGAGGGAATATTTAGCTATCTCGGATCTTAGACCGAAAGTACTTTTAAGCTAATATAAAAACAATTATTGTGCCTCAACCGCTTAGCTAATGAGATAATTGCATCGTACTTCATGATTCGTGTCAGGTTAGCGATATTTTTTGTGAATTGTTTGTAAATCTTTATCTTTGCACGATTTGCGCGACTTTTAATTGTAAAAAGTGGTCTTGATACATTAAAATATAATTAAATAAGTGGACAATAACTTACATTACAAATAAATAGTTTCTAGTTATTCGTAACAAGTTTCCGTAACCTTAATTAAATGAGTAGCATGTTGCTTAATTTTTTACAATAAAATAATAGACTGACTAGCGCGTTGGCGCAGTTTGTAGTGGCACTACTTTCTGCTCTGAGGGTTGCAGGTTCGATTCTCGCCTGAGTCTGTTGGTAATATTTTTATTTTGTATATTTATAATAAAATATATTTAACTATAGCAGCTGTTACCTGTAACAGAGGCATTAAGTTGCTTACCATAGGAACAGACGACCGTGTATGTTATTAAAAAAAAGAAAATTTTAAACCATCCAAAAAATTAAAGTGTATGATACTTTTTTAAACGCTTTTTATTAGCTTCACCTGTATGTTTGTTAATATGTAGGTATATTTGTTTGTAACTGACTCCTTTGGACTTCATTTTGTCCCAATTCTAACGTTCAGATTTCATTCAAACTTGGTAGACTTATCGAGGACCGATGACAATACACTAATTTGATAAGATTATTCAATTATCCTAACGGCTTGGCACAATAATCAAGGCTTTTCTCGCTATCCTTTGGACTTTTCTAACGTTCAGATTATCTACTTTTTAGTTTGGTTTATATATAAAAGCGTGTATTTTTAGTTTTTTTTTTTTTTGTAACTAAGTAGGTATTATTACCATGAAAAAACATTTTATTTATCACATATTTCTTTTTGAAACCTGTGAATCAAAATGTTGTTGATAAGTATTAGTAAAAAGTAGTAAAGTTTAGTATATTAGTTGAAATTAAAAAGGCCCTAACGGCTTCTATTGCCCTTTTTTATTCCTGTTCCCATTATCAACTAAAGTGACTAACTAAACCAAAAGAACGAAATAATAAGGTGTGTAATAAGTAATTTTAACATCTTGCATGAATCTAAAAGTCACCTTGCCTACTCACAGGCACAAAACTATATGGCTGTAAATCTTTTATAAGGCTGAGGTACTTCCCCACAAAACTATCAATATTATTTTTGTATTAATCATAATCGGGTTTTGGCGTATTCATAGTTGGGTTTTATTTCTTAAATTTATGTATTTTTTTCGTGATTAAACACACTTTTTAAGAACAAATTATAAATTCAAGGTAGATACGAAAGTGTTGTTTATCAACATCTGTTAAAAAAATTCCCCTGAACGTTAATTAACATAACAGCTGTATATAATTCAATATAATAACATCGTGATATCATAATATAAATAACTGGTTATATTCATCATCGAAATATTATTTAATCTAATCGTTGCTGACAATAGTCGCGGATTCGAACGGTTCATTTTGATTCACGCAATCGATTTCTACGAACTGTCTCTCTGTGATTTTCCAAACTAGATATGTCATTTTCAGACGATTAGGTATAAATAAATCAATACCTATATATATTTAACATACACACATTCGTATGTTTCTAAGTTAATGCCTGTATTTTAGGTAATACTAGACTAGATAAGGTTGATTGTTTGATTCGGTCTGTAACATCCTGTTGCGGGACCAGGGCCGGATTTAGGAAAGGGCAAACGGGGCTACAGCCCCGGGGCGCTCACAATAGAGACTTCGGAAAAAAATCAAATTCAGACTAGTAAACACTAGTAAACACTCGCAGCACACACTAGTAGCTCTCCGAGGCACGGTGGAGAGACCCACAAGGACTGCACAAACACCCATACCACGGCAATCATCTGTATGGCCAATACAAACGTTTGTCATGTGCGGGGATCGAACCCGCAACCGCCAGCGCAACAACCACAAATCAGTGCTGTGACCGTTGCGCCAACGCGTCGTCACGGCAGTAGCAAAATAGTTAAAATACGTATAAATTATTTGAAATGAAACAGGACTTCCGGACTGACCTTTGGCTATTACGTTAATCGTATTTGTATAAACTAAATTGGACGAAACGCAAACATTTGTATGATTTACGCATGTTTACACCAGCACCAGAATATTCATACAATAAACAATGGATATATCATAGATCAACATCATCAATCAACATTACATAGGAAAAAAAATGATAGACACGCTGAGTTTCTTGCGCCAGTTCTTCTCAGGTCAGAGGCTTCTTTTTTCCGAACTGGTAGTAGACTCATGACGTTCAGTAAGAAATTGTTATAATTTTATTCTGAATAAAATATTTTGAATTTGAATTTGAATAGAAAAGTATCCCCCCATCCCGGTTGTTATCATGTACACCTGATAGCGATCGTTACTCATAGTAGGGAATATATCCACCAACCCGCATTGGAGCAGCGTGGTGGATTAAGCTCCGATCCTTCTCCTACGGGAAGAGTCCTATGCCCAGCAGTGGGATATTACAGGCTGAAGCGGATATGTAGCATTACCTACGTCCATAATAAAATAATTTTAGTTAAAAAGTAACACACCTTCCTCCTAACAGCGATTTCCTCTCAGGGAAAGGTTAAAAGAGTAACTGCGGAGTTTCTTGCCGATTCTTCTCTGCAGAATCTACATTCCGAATCGGTGGTAGCTTCTTAAAAAAACTTAATAATGACCTTTAGTTAAAATTTTGTAAATTGACGATTCGAAAGTGCTCATGGGGCCTATTTGAATTAAGTTATTTTTGATTTTGATTTTGGAAATCATGGAAAAGCCAAAAATCCTTTTTATCGGGTTCAGGTTATGAGATTATTCTACTTGCAAAATTTTAATGTCTCCCATACATGTTTAGTTGTTTACTACTAATTAGCTGTACCCGCGACTTCGTTCGCGTGGGAGGTTTCATCTGGATATGTAGGTAGCTAGGTACCTACTCTTTATTTTGTTAACGACGTGATCCTATAAATATGTACATCATGTAAAAAAATTATGTTGTATTTTAATTTAGTACTTTTGTGAAAATCGTTTGTTTGTGTTTTGTATCGTGTAAATAACTATGTGCATTTGTAAAAACACAGCTGTTATTTTGAAATCGTAGACAGACATTTCAACTTTAGTTGTATGTATAGATGTGTCTATAGATTTGCTCGCAAAAATTGTCGTAATAATAAAAAAAAATTGTACTTTGGTGTACAAAAAAAGAATATTATTACGTTTTTTTTTTATAAATTAATTGCTTTTAGCAACTGTATCTAGGCCACGAGCTCTTCAGTTGAGCAGAGCTGTTTTCCAAATTTTCTAAATGTTTCAAAGTTAAACGACAGTTAAAATAGGTCGTTCGTAACAGCGAGACAAAAATTACGCAAACACACAAAATAAAATAAAAAGTTCTTGAATATCGCACATCATACGTTCTTCATAAAAATCAAAATAATAATAATAATCTTCAACACACACACTGTCGTCTTTTCCTAAAATAGAGAACTTAATGCCTACGCTATAGGTATCTAACAATTGATATAGCTATATATATTTTTATTTATATAAATAAATACATGTATTACACCCTAACTCGGGGCGGGAATCGTGCCCGCAACCCCCGGATCAGATAGCCAGGTCACTGTAAGCTGCGCCTACGGGCTTATCAAAAAAAAAAACAAAAAAAATTGCGTGCGTAAAAAATAAGTGAAACTTCTTTCGCAAACTAATTCAAAAAATACTAATTAAAAAAAACTAATTGAAAATACAAAAAAAGAGTAATTGAAAAAAAAGCCAACGTCTCGCGGTGTTCCCAGGCGGTCACCCATCCAAGTACTGACCGCGGTGCCGTGTTGCCGCGTTACCGGTCGCTCAAATTTTACCCCTTATGCGCCTAAAGAAGTTTCACTTCAAAAATACTTTTGGCGCTAATAAAGCCATTTATATCTTTATATCTAATGTAAATATTATTGACTAGCTTACAATTAGTGCCATTTTTATGACCGTGTCCAAAGTACAAGAACGTTTTAAAGACGCCTACAACGTAAAAAACACGTTTATTCTTAGATGACTAGTGACTTCGTTTCCGTAAAGTAATTATTTTGATAGTGTTTATTTCTTTTTATATACATTTTTTTATTTTTCACTTATATTTAGCTGTTTTTGGAAGCTAACGGGATACTTGAGAGCAGTATTATTAAGCTGTGATCTTCTAGAAGGTTGAATTATTTCCTCTGAGTCGGATATATCCTGCCATGCCTCGATAAAATAAATCGCTATTTATATAGGTACTGCTATTAATAAGCTGTGTGGCTACGGCAGTAAAAAATATAGCCACCCCCTCTCTTCCCGTAGGTGTCGTAAGAGGCGACTAAGGGATAACACAATTCCACTACCACCTTGGAACTTAAAAAGCCGACCGATGGCGGGATAACCATCCAACTGCTGGCTTTGAAATACACAGGCCGAAGACGGGCAGCGGCGTCTTCGGTGCAAGGGTGCGACAAAGCCAGCCCTGCGGTCACCAACCCGCCTGCCCAGCGTGGTGACTATGGGCAACACACATGAGCTCACGCTATTTTTGACGCGAACTTGTGGCGGCCTATGTCCAGCAGTGGACTGCGATAGGCTGAAATGATGACGAATGATTGATAATAAATTTACTTATACTCATATCATTCTCCTTCTTACGTGTTTTATAATTATATGTAGTAAATTTTAATTATAATTACACCTTATCTCATTCAATCAAGATATAGTGAAGCAATTACCGACTTCTAGAAAATAGCTTGAATTGCACTGATGCAGCGTAACGAATTCAGAATAAAAAATAAAAAAAACTATTAACAATAAGTATAAGATTACTTGCGAGAACTACTACTGGACTGGTCTTATTGAAATATGGAAAGCACACAATATAATGACTATACAAATCTGTGTTCAAATGCGTGTCATAATAAATTATATGACATCATGTCCCGGGCGCTACTCACAAAGATGCACCAAATGGTCCACAAAACAAAAAATTGCTGGACATATTATACGATTTTCGAATGGGGGGGGGGTGTAGCTAAAAAGGTATTGTGCCCCGGGATGGCCCCGGGCGCGAGTTAAGCTCATTACGTCCCTGGGCAGACCGTACGCTTGTTTTCCAACTTAATAGTATATAAAAAAAGTTTCGTATAAAGTTCTAAAGATATATCAAATAATTACGTTTGTAATCACAGCGGTACTTCCCAGATAAGACGGATGGTCTCAATCAAGTTGTATGAAAATTAATTTACATTTTCATGTTTTATGAACGGAAATAACTAACGTTAATCTCAAGCTCGTGCTGTTCTAACGTTAAATGATTATTGTATTTCTGTTATACAATTCAATAATTGCCATTAAAACAAAGTTATTATCTATACTTAATATATAAAGCTGAAGAATTTGTTTGTTTGGTTGTTTGTTTGTTTGTTTGAACGCGGTAATCTCTGGAACTACTGGGGCGATTTGAAAAAGTTTTTCAGTGTTAGATAGCCCATTTATCGAGGAAGGCTATAGGCTATGTATCATCACGCTAAGACCAATAGGAGCGGAGTCCACGCCAACGAAGTCGCGCGCAGAAGCTAGTTATTTATATTGAAGTTATACTTCTTTTGGCGCATCAGTGAAAAATGATGAGAGAGTAAATTTTTACGATGTGCGCGCACACCGTCACAAATAACCGACACACCGAAGTTAGCTAGTCAACTTCGCCATATCAGCTAGTTATATATCAGCGGATGGTAAGAGCAACATTATTATACAAATTTAAATTGATGATGACGCGCTGGCACGGTGGTCAAAACCACTGACTGGTAACCTAGCGGTCGCGGGATCGATCTCTACACACTACAAATATAATATATATTTGTATACCTGACACACGATTCACACTCTAGTGGCGGTCGTAGAGTTTTAAGTTAAACTAGCTGTGCCCCGCGGTTTCACACACGTTAATTTGAAAAATATAGCCTATAGCCTTACTCCGGTAATTGGGCTATCTAACACTAAAAGAATTTTTCAAGTCGGACCAGTAGTTTTTGAGATTAGCGCGTTTAAACAAACAAACAAACTTCAGCTATATAATATTAGTATAGATTAGATAGAATATACTTTATTGCACACCATTCAGAAAAGATTTACACAAAACAGTTATTTACATATAGAGATGGTAATGTACATAGGCGGTCTTATCGCTTAGTAGCGATTATTTATTTTTTAAATTAAATCTAAACGAATGATTAAATAATAATTAATAATTAAATTTAACATAAATTTATGAAGATTATGATGTAACGTTTCAATAAAAAAAGTTTTAGAACGTCAGAAAACCGTAACAATCAAGCCACTAATTTGCCTCTGTGAATCAAGAACACATTATTTTAATAGCTAGGACGCCATAACCCCAGTTTAGATTACAGTTGAATGCTAATAACAGCAGTGACATGAGGAAGACACTGTTAATTAGCGTCCATTGTATGTAGGATGATGCGAAAAATAACATGTACATACACACACCGCATGTTTGCACATAATAAAACTTATAATGTCACATCTGGATATTAAACATTTTTGAAAATATTGCTCATCTATACAAATATTATAAAAAAGAGATTCGCCTTAAACGACGCAACGGTCACAGCACTGGTTTGTGGCTGTTGCGCTGGCGGTTGCGGGTTCGATCCTCGCACTTGACAAACATTTGTATTGCCCATACAGATGTTTGCCGTGGTCTGGGTGTTTGTGCAGTCCTTCTGGGTCTCCCCACCGTGCCTCGGAGAGCACGTTAAGCCGTCGGTCCCGGTTGTCATCATGGACACCTGATAGCGATCGCTACTCATAGTAGGGAATATATCCGCCACCCCGCATTGAAGCAGCGTGGTGGATTAAGCTCTGGTCCTTCTCCTACATGGGGAAAGAGGCATATGTCCGGCAGTGGAATATTTCAGGCTGAAGCGTAGTGAATTTAAAAGGTTAATATATGGTAATAAGAATGTTATACCGTGAAATCCCTATTTCGTCACATTGTAAATGTAACAACCACGTAACAACCTTATTATTATTTTTTGGTTTATAAATATTGTCCTTTTTTAAACTCATTAATTAATTAATTCATTTTAATTTAATGGTGTTCAATAGCACAGAAATAACACAGATGATTAATTTTTCCAATATCACGTATAATAGAGAATACACGAAGGAGATTGATCGGCAGGGTCTAGGTTATAAACTTATTAAATTTTTAAGTAACTTACTAATAGTGTTTTCTAATGTTTACGCGAATACTTCCCGGGACCATGGTTGCTGTAAAGTATCCGAAACGTCGGACATTTAAAAAACTTAATAAACCGAGATAAAATCCGAAAAAGTTGTTTCATTATAACTTACTAATATGCTTTATCCAGCACGATGTAAAATAGACTCTGGTCTGTTTCACAACAACCACTGGCGTATTTACCCGAAGTCCAAAAGGGGCCATGGCCCGGGGCGGCATTTTCCGAGCTTAAATTTTGCATGGTTAACTTTGTGACGTCATTCTAAATCCAATATGGCGGCATATCCAAAGGATTCGGACTAGTTATTTTCGGCATCAGCCGAAAAATTTCACCGATATTTATTTTTGCCCGGGGCGCTGTATGTTACAATACGCCACTGACAACAACTAAATATGAAATAATGAAAACAGGATCTTAACCAACGAAAGCACAAACATTGAAAGCCATAAACTCAAATGAATTAATGAAATTTGTCAAATACAAAACGTTTTCAAATATTGACTAATAACGTGTAAACACAACTAATTTCTACTAGAAAAGTTTGTATGTGTGACACGTGTTTGTTACTTTAATACAGATGGCGTCACGCACGGAAGATTAGACACAGTATTGCGGTGTCATGGAGGTTTCTAGTTCAATTCTCACTCTTAGAAAGTAGTGCAGGGTCGCTTTCGACGGCCCTTCTTGTATTACAAAACTTTTAATACTAGAAACGGAGTATAACGGCAAATCGAATCTTCTTAGTCTAAATCTATATTTTGCAATGACCATGATTCCCCGAAATGTTTGTAGGGCGCGTAACTTGCGAACGTTTACACCTATTTTTTTTTATGTACTTAACTAGATCGGCAAAAAAGCGTATGGCTCACCTGATGGTAAGCGATTACCGTAGCTTATAGACGTCTGCAACACCAGAAGCATCGCAAGCGCGTTGCCGACCCCATCCCCAGTTCCCCCCAGGAGCTCTGGTCACCTTACTCACCAACACGAACAAAACACTGCCGATATCGAGGTCGAGGAGACCCCAGTCGGACTGCTCCATATTTTGAGCAGGAAATTTCCTGCTGAGCCCTACCTCAAAATCACCAGATTGATTAATTCTTTCTTTTTGAGTTCGTGTAGCGTTTTAATAACGCGTTTAATTTACTTAATACGAATACGTTAATAAAGTTCTCATTTTTAACCGACTTCAAAATGAGGGAGGTTCTCAATTCTTTGGTATTTTATTATGTATATACACTGATTACGCCGAAATTTCGTATAGAAATAGAAAGCTCAAAAATTATATTTTACATGCTACGTCATAAAATTGTAGGTATATAAAACTATAATTTAGCTAACTTCATCAGAGAAAAATTCTAATTATTTTATAGCACATATTCTGTATCTCTTATTACGCAAAAATGTGTTGTTCTTATCAATCAATCAATACATAGAATAAAAATGTTAATGTAATATGTTTGTGCACGCTAATCTCAGAAACGGTTTATCCGATTTAGATGCGGTTTTCACTAATATATTGTGGTAAGCTTCACTTAACATTTAGTGTTTGTTTCATGTCAATCGGTTCATAAATAAAAAAGTTATGCCAATGTTTACGACAATGTTAATCGTAACACATCAAAAGTCAGTTTTTTGGGATCTTTACTTTAAATCAATTTAATATTTAAAAAGAATTCTTTCAGGTACTCGAGCACTTATTAGTTTTAAATAACGAAATTAGTAATAATGGTACCATTTGGTTCCAACAATTCAAAATAATATATTCAAGTTATTTTGTATTACATACCTATTTTTTGCATTTTAATCTTTAATAAATACCATTCTAAGTGCATACAAGCAAAATATGTACACTTTGAAACAAATGAAAATATATTAAATACACTCATGAATATTTTTTTTTTTTTTTTAAAGAACAAAAACTGAAAACTAAGAATTTTACTATGCAATTAAGATCAAGATAACGCAAGTAAACAATGTTTATAAGTTTTTATTTTAAGATAAAAAAAAAAAATCAATTACATATTAATATGTATACAATTAACATTAATACATTATTTTTTTTGTTTTAATATTTTAACCTATGTACCTACTCATTTTAAAATTAATAAGTAAACTTTTTACTCTAAATTTTTCTGCTGCTTAATTCCGGGTAAAAACAATAAATACAAACAAAAACTGAATAAATAACCTTGAAACAATTGCTTTGTAACAATATACTTGCCTTGTCCTTGTCTCCCCACCGTGCCTCGGAGAGGACGTTAAGCCGTCTGTCCCGGTTGTTATCATGTACACCTGATAGCGATCGTTACTCATAGTAGGGAATATCTGCCAACCCGCATTGGAGCAGCGTAGTGGATTAAGCTGCGATCCTTCTCCTACATCGGGAAAGAGGCCTATGCCCAACAGTGGGATATTACAGGCCGAATCGTGAATATACATGCTAGTATTTATTTAGCTTTTATTTAAACCTTTATACAGAAGATCACAGCTAAATAATACTCCTCTTAAGTAGCGTTGTGTTCCTGTGGTGGGTAAGTTGTTTGGCGGCAACTCAAAATTACTTAGCAATACTTACATTAGTTTAAGAACTTAGTTATTAAGGTTAATTAAAAACTCAACTATTTACAAAAATATATACTTATAGTTTCATTAAGAAGCTAGTTCATCATTCATCATCATCATTTTTTGTTAAAAAGTTTTTATAAGTATATATTAACTCTAATTAATTACAATTTATGCGAATATGTTGTATGTGTACACTCAATGTTTGTTTTATATTAATAATATTTAGCATTAGCAAATGATCACTAGATATTTTTATGAAATTCAAAATTATGATAGCCTTAAACTTATACTATTGTTCTACTTTAGATACAATTAATTTTGCGTTAAACACGCAAAAATAAAGTAAATATAAAAAAAATAACAACAATTGAGTAAGAACAGAGAAGGAACTAGGAAAGACTTACAAATTACAATTATACAGATGATACACCTTGACTGGTTGATTTAACGCAGTAAGGCTATTTACAACTTTATTTAAATAATATTTAACTTTTTATCAAAAAGACACAAAATAAAAACAACAAGCAAAACAAATAGTGGTGTACCAAAACAGTCTATGACCAAAACCACAAAACGATGACATTGACAGTGACAGTTATTTAACAAAAATAAATAATTTAATAATGATGATACCATTCTTTAAACTTGTTTCCCTTAAATCAATGTTAAACCAAAATTAAGTAAACGTATTTTTTGCTTTGTTAACGAACATAGTTCTGAAATTCTAATTACATTTGGTATTGATATTAGACGCATAAGGGGTATAATTTGAGCGACCGCTAACGCGGCAACGCGTCACCCGGTCAGTACAGTAATGGGGAAAACTTGTAGTTATACAAAGAAGCTTCTGCGCGCGACTTCGTCGGCGTGGACTCCGCTCCTATTGGTCTTAGCGTGATGACACATAGCCTGTAGCCTTCCTCGATAAATGGGCTATCTAACACTGAAATAATTTTTCAAATCGGCCCAGTAGTTCCAGAGATTACCACGTTCAAACAAACAAACAAACAACCAAACAAACAAACTCTTCAGCTTTATATCTATATATATAAAAATCAATGCCACTTTTCGTTGTAATTTTATAACTCAAGAACGGGCTCATATCCAAACCAAATATTTAGGCTTTGTTCGGACTATTTAGTAGATGGTTTATGTTAGGGTTGCCAACTTCAAATTTAAAAAACCAGGATTTGAAGTTGGAAAAACCAGGACAATTCAGTTAAAAAACAGGACGCATTTAATTTTAAAAAATCACATTTTTTAATAAAAGTATTTGGATGAAATACGAGTTGAAAACTAGTTATTAAAATATAAAACAAACACTTTAGTTTGTAACAAATGTCTTAAACTTAGGTTAGTTATAGTATCATTCTAATATTATAAACTTATTAATGTTTACTATATTTTTCAATCCCATTAATTTCCTTCAGTATTTGTGGTTGTTTACTTACGAGCCATGAGGCTGCTCGTAGCGTAAAAATTTGAGAAGAGGCGCGCGAATTTTAAAATTTAAAAACCCAGGACGCTGCTTAAAAACTATTCAGGACGTCCCAGGACACTACAAAAACTAGGACATGTCCTGGGAAAACAGGACGGTTGGCAACCCTAGTTTATGTGAAGTTTGCACAAAATCGGTCGAGCGGTTCTTTATTTATCACATTTTTTGTAACAAAGGAGGATCATTTTGTTAATGGGGATTTTGCTGTCAAAATGAAACTTTTTTCAGTGTTGACAGTACAAGCATGTTGTTATGTCATTCATTTCTGTCATTTCATTTTGGACGTGCTTCAATTTGGCTTCGATTAAAGCAAATGGCTAGTATTAGTATAGGTTTTTTCCAAGGAATTTTGGTATTTTTAATAATAATAGATTATGACTAATAGATTTTAATTAGCAAACACACCGCGTCGTTTACATTTTGTACTGTAGAAACTACCTTTTAAATTGACATTAATAAGGCAAAGTAAATAAGTATGGTATTATTTTCATTCAGTGACATTTACCGTCTTGATAAGGCTGCGTTCAAAAATAATGAATATTAGTAACGTGTTTCTTTCTTTACGACCTTTTTTACCTTGTAGGTCTTTCAATATTAGCAATTTACAATAAATTTACGTAAATTTGAGGAGATTAAATTGTTTTTATAATTAAGAGTTTACTTTTAGTACTTATAGATATATTATATTTATCGTTTGAAGTTAATTATTTATAATATTTTCACTATGAATAAATTAGTTCTTCCTATAAAAATACGTACCCTTTTTAGCTTTTATTAATTTGTGATACAAGGTAATCAAAGATGTAAACATTTAACCAAAACCAGTCTAGAATAGACAATTAAAGACCAAATAATAAAAACAAATTCATTTTTATAATGATGTTCTTTTTGCATCTTTTAATAAAACTACGTCTTATTGACGATATTTTAATTTTTTATTATGTTTTAATTGCAGACACGACAGCGTTTCGACGATGATGCTAATTTACTTAGCGAAAATGTTGGACATACCTGATAATGTAAGTTTGTCTTGTTTTATAACAATATTATACATAAGATTAACGATACTGAACTGCTTCTACAACCTCTCTTTAATTCCCGAACACAATAGTTATATGTATTATCATTTTAATTGAAATAATAGTACCTACTTATTAATTGAAAAATATTTATTCTTAACTGAAGTAATTTAAAGTTAAAGAACGTAGGAATATTGAAGAATGAAAGTCACGTAAATTATGCATATTTGCATTTATTTATGGACTGTAGGTATTTAATAATAAATTTCACAATAGAGCTACCTATTCGACCGTACGAAAATAAAATAGTTGTTACCTATATATATCTTCATTTGGAAAATATCCAAAATATGTACACCTGGGCTCAGAGCACAATGGACCAAATATTTTTAGCTGTAATCGGCCTTATACATCAGTGATAGAGTATATTTAAACATTTCAATTAGATTGCACTTTGAGTCATTATAGGCCTCGCTTATAAATTGACTCTTGGAATGTAGACTATTCTATAAATCTATATCTGTACATAGAATGCCTAGAGTTAAATACAATGCTTACTGCTTCATCTTAGATGGTATTAATATTTTGTTATCCAATACATTTTTAACGCCCTAGTGTCAATTACATTGAAAAAAAAAAAAAACATATGTGTGGTTTTATGAAACCACGGTAAAAGTGAAACTTTTTTCACATTATAGACATTTAACTAAAAATTTATGAAATACTCGTAATATTCCATTAAGGGTATAAAAATCGCTTTATCAATCTTACCGCGCGGCCGACCGTCACGCGACATGCAACACACAGACGAAAAAGTTTGAGACGATGTAATAAAAGTTTCACTTTAAAAAATTGGCAGTTATACAGACTGCCGATAGAAGTGAAAACTTAGAACTTTTAGTATTTAAATTTGAAATTTCATTTTTGAATTAAAATTATACAGTAGGTATATCGACGGTGGAAAGGCAAAATGTATTAACCGCCATTTTAGGCGATATAGAGTTATATATATCGTTGGAATCAGGAAAAAAAACTCTTTCGAATGGTCCTGGTTTCAGCTCGATCTGATGACTTTTATGGTCGTTAATACACCAGTGATTTTGAAGTTTGTCATATTTTTTTGTCTTTTAAACTGTATAATAAGAAGTGGATTTTGTCATTAAAACACCTCTCAACTAAAAAAGTTAACCTTATGCTACTTTGCCTTGCTTGACTTTAACTAAATTTAAATATTAAAACAATTTACCAAATTGTAATATTATCATTTTTGTAATTGATACATTATACCCAACTTGACTTTTCTTCATCAGTAGACTTAAAACATTTTACTCCGATTTTAAATGTTAGTAATTGTAAGTTAATACATTTTACCCTACTCTAAAATGCTATTTTTTTCAAGATAATACATTTTACCTATCCAAAATAAGGTAACATTATGCGTTGAGTCGTTTTTCTGTTCTTTCTAGAATCTATTTTCATACAATAAAACAAATTTACTTGTTTTTTACTAGTTTTATTTTGGGCATTAAACTACTTTACATTTTTTTATCGCATACAAAAATTGGTGGTTAAACTATACAAAATAAAGCAAATTACTAGTAAATCAGACGATAGTATTTAAGTAAGGACTGATGCGTAGGCGCTTAAGTCACCCCTCTCGTGTAGGAGAGGATGGCTGCGCGCACTTCATACCGTTGTCAAACGTCGCGGTTCGCCATTATTTTAAGTATTTTAGGTAAGTTATTGTTTAGTTACGTGTTGTTTATTGTTGAAGTACATGCTTTGATTTTCCGTCCTTACCATTACCGTCCGCCTAGGTCTATCCCTTCCAGTACTTCCATTCACACTCGCCTTATACACTTTTTTCGTCAATCGTTCTTCATTCATTCTCTCGACATGGCCAAACCATCTCAGCATACCCTTCTCAATTTTTGTCACTACATCATCTTTCAGAGCACAAAGTTTCCTTATCTCACTATTTCTTATCCTTTCACTCAGTTTAACACCTATCACATACTTCTTAACGCTCTCATCTCAACTGCATTTATTCTGCTTTCATGTTTTTTCTGCATTACCCAACTTTTACTTCCGTACACGAGTGGCGGAACCAACACCCCCTGATGCCCAGCCAAAAGAGTCTTGTTAGACACCTTCCGACTGCTCATAAAGGAGTGCAAAGCTCCATTCACCATGTTTCCTGCATTCAATCTTCTTTCAATATTACTCCCACACTTTCCATCTCTTGTAAACTTTGAACCCAGATACACAAACTCATTCACCTGTTCTATTTGTTCATCTCCAATCACGATATTGCAGCATGTCACTGACTCGTGTCTTTCAAACACCATCACTTTCGTCTTCTTTACATTCACCTTCATTCCCTTTCTAACAAAAGCTCCACTCATAGCAGTTACCATCTCCTGCATGATTTTAGCCAAACAATTTTCGGCTATGCACCGCAAAGAAAAGACCAGATCCGTACATCCCATTCCCTTTCTAAATCCCGCTTTTGCATCGCATACTTTTTCTTATGTTTCATTCACAACCCTTTCAATCAACACATTCGCATACAATTTACCGACAACGCTGAGAATGCTTATAGCGCGGTAATTTATGTAGTCTTGCTGTGACCCTTTTCCCTTATATAATGGCACGATTATGGCTTTGCACCAGTCTCCCGGTACTTGAACATTTCGCCAGAACAGATTGAAAAGGTGGTACAGCTGGCTAGCCCCTATGCCCTGTCTGTCCCTCAGCATTTCGACGGTAATCCTGTCATACCCTGCAGCCTTACCTAATCTCATACTATTCAACGCTTTTACTATTTCATTCATGGTTATCTCACTTTCATCAACATTAATAATAGTTTCGATGGAAGGTGCCGGATGTTGTACTTCCAAACAAACTTTCATAATGCTCTTTCCATCTCTTTAACACACATTCTTCTTTCTTTATTTTATAATGCTTCCATCTTGACTCCTGATTGTACTCAGCTCCGAGGTAGAAGTTTTTCCTCTGGCTGTTTTGATGGATTTCCAGAAAAACTTGATGTTTGACTGGAAATCTTTAGTGAGCCTCCTATCAAAATCATCCTTTCGTTCTTCTTTCTTTCTTTCTTTCTTTCTAGACACAACTTCTTTCGCTGCTGATTTCAGTCTTTTATACTTCGTTTTCGCTTCCTTTAACTCGTCATCCGTTGCCTTTTGAGCTTTTTGGTTAGCTTTTGTTGCTAACCAATCCAACCACGCTTTCTTCTTTTCTTGCACAGCCCTTTGAACATCTTGATCCATCCACACATTATATTTCTTTCTTACTTTATTTCTTTTAGCTACACCGCATACCTCAATAGCAACATCCACAACCCCTTTCTTAAACGTCTCCCACAAATCTTCAATCACACCTATCTCTTCTGTGCCATTGAAACTTGCTTTCAGTTTATCTACATACTCGTCTTTCTTTTCTTCTTCCTGCAAATTTTCCACTTTCACTCCGTCCAAAACACTCGTAGGCTCTGCCCCTCGGTGTCGCCACAGTTTAAAGAGGCCACGCATTCGGGCTATGACCAGGAAGTAGTCTGTGTCGAGACCTACACCGCGGTACGTCCGAGTGTCTAGCACTTTCTTCCTCAGTCTTTCATCCACAATTACAAAATCAATCATACTTCTAGACTCACCCTCATCTCTTGTATACAAATGGATCTTTTTATGGTCAAACATTGTGTTGGTCTCGCAAAGATTCCATTCCAAGCACACTTCAAGCAGGCGTCTCCCATTGTCATTCACTCTCTCGTCCCCAAACGTACCCAGAACTCCTTCATACCCATCACGCTTTACTCCAACCCACCCATTAAAGTCCCATAACGTCAAGATCCGTTCATTTTCTCCGCATTTATTCAATACCTCTCTCACGCTATCCCAGAATTCCTCTCCCTCTTGTTGGGCTTTTAATGATCCACCTCCGCGTAGATCCGTCGGTGCATAGACCCCAAGGATAAACAAGCGAGTGAGTCCGACTTTTAGCCTAATCCAGAGGAGTCTTGGACTTACACATTCATGTTCCATCATACATTCATCTATTCGAAAGGAAAGAATCACACCAACTCCATGACAGCTTCGGCTGGTTTGGGGGACTCCCGACCAGTATGCTGTGTAGGGACCTTGAACCGTGGTGTCACATCCTTTCCTCTTGGTTTCGTTCACGCACAGAACATCTATGCCTCGTTCGTGTATCATCTGACATACTTCATCTACCTTACCATTAATAATTTAATTTAAATTTAATAATAGAGTTAAATGTTATTTATTATGTTTGTAAACGTCAGTATGAAAGTTTAATTCAGTTTTTTAATTGTAACTTTATGATAAATATAATTTTAGTAAAACATTTACCTTCATTTTTCATTTTTTTTTACAATATTCAGGATTTTATTAAGTTTTCCAAAATTTAGTTTTTGGCTTAAATTAGTGTTAAGTGTATGGTTAAGTCACGTGACCCTCTTTGTTCCAATACAATGATGTCTGTACAACTGTTTTTCCAGGTTCGCATAGATATGAAAATGTTACATAAAAGTATTTACCTCTCTCTGGTCATGACTGGATTTGTTTTTAAGTCATTTTACGCGATAGCAATATCACATTAATTTGGATATAAAACAATTTACTTGAAATTATTAAATTATATTTTGGATATAAAACACTTTGCTTGAAATTTTTTGGATAGAATATTTGGATATAAACTAATTTTACCTATCTGAGATTTTATGGTATTTTGTATTAACTCCATAAAATAATACAAATATTAGACATACGTTATTTTTTATTAAATGTATACATTTGTAATAAATTTAATTACTATTTCACTTAATTTCATAGAGATATCACCAATATTTTCAAAGTTATAAATTTTTTAAAACTTTAATCGTCTCTCCTGAACATTTTACTAGATGGCGGTTAATACGTTTTGCCTTTCCACCGTCGATATAATATTGCACAATACGTCATCTGTATAGCTACAGATATACTGCTATAAGTCCTTAGTCCACCGACATGGTGACGCGAACGCATGAGATTTCACCCATCCTGCATCCAAAAAACGTCTAACATGCACAGCACAGGCTGCTCCGCGTGAGGCATGTGAGCATGTCGGTGACGCGAACCCGTAAGATTTTCCCCTACCAAAAAGTGACCACGCGGATAAAGAAGTTTTCACTTCAAAAAACATTAAAAATTTCATTGACGCATTGCCCAATTATATTTGATTATACATTAAAAATGACAATATTTAACATACAAAATAAAATATTTACGTGATTATGGTAATTTATTTGATATTAAACTATTTTATTTACATTATAAATGCAATAAAAACTTTGCAATAGACATTAACGGAAATGAATTTAATCTAACAAGTTGACCTAACTTCTAATGGCTACTACCGTTACCACGGAAGAGCCTTAGTTGTATCGGTAATTGTCGATCTAGGTCAGCTAATGTCGGCTAAAGATAAACACTAGGTAAAATATGCCACAATACTGCTTATCATGTTCTTGCTCAAACATTAGCTTAGGGATTTACAAAATCTTTGACTTTTCTTTGTAAACAAATCGTTCGTTGAGGGTTGACAATTGTTAGAGATTACATTTTTAATTAATAACGAGATTTGAACACGTTTTTGTATGTATATGTTTATATGGTTTTTTTTTGTTTTGTTTTTGTTTGAAAGTATATGCGTGTTTCGCATCGTTGACTGTCGATATATTTTCACAATCAAGATTTAAATTAAGTTCCTATTTACAAAATAATGGTTAGATATTTTTCTTTTATAGAAAAGAAATAGATTTTAGAAAATAATATTTACTCTAAAAATGAGTAGGAGTGTTGATTGAAAAAAATATATTAAATTACGAGTAAATGATTGTTATTTATTTATGAATTTTTTCGAAAATAATTCCTTTGACTTCTTACTTAAATTTTGACCGCTTTCCGCTGACCATCTTAATTCTTAATTACGAAAACTATTAATTATCTGACTGTTAAAGAAATAACATTGTAGAACGATAAACAATACTTGCAATAATGATTTTGCAACAGAAACACGACATTTTATAATTGAGTGTGGAAGAATTCTGCTTCAGTATAAAGTAAAGCTATCAATCAGCAAACCTAATTTTATAGAAATCATTGCATACTTTTTTGTTAGTAAATAAAACTTAACGTAGGTACATTCTAAGTGTCGAAGCAGAAAAGAGCAAAGGCTGGTAAAAATAAAAACAAAAATTATTTCTTTACACGTAATGCGAATAAATTATCACGATCACGATTCAGGCTGTAATATCCCACTGTTGGGCATAGGCCTCTTCCCCATGTAGGGGAAAGGATCGAAGCTTAATTCACCACGCTCGCTGCCTGCTCCAATGCGGGTTGGCGGATAAATTATGGTAAGTCAAAATCAAAATCATAAATATCTTTATTCAAGTAGGTTTCAAGAGCACTAAATTAATTGGATTATTTATTATTCTTGTTTTAATTAATTAACTATTGTTAAAACAGAAACCATCACTCATTTGAAATGTAGGTTCTGCAGGGGACAATCGACAAGAAAGTCCGCTGCTACATTAAAAAAAAATTGTGAAAAATATATTAATAGTGACATTAAAAATAATTTAAATTTACTTATGTGTAAATAAGCTAGTGTGACTAATTAACGTAGTCCTACTAGGTCATATCCTAAATATGGTCTTGTTTATTACAAGCCGTGAAAACCGAAAACTAAACGTTTAAAAACATACTGACGGAAATTGGAAAAATAAATGTTTTGGTAATTAAACTTCTCATAAAGACTACTTCTTCATTTTCTTAAATATCTCTAAGAAACATGGATTGGTTACAAACTTTCTAATCCACTTCAGAAAAGAAAGAGGATCTCTAATCAGTTTTTTAACCGACTTCCAAAAAAGGAGGAGGTTATCAATTCGACACGTATGTTTTTTTTTTATGTATGTTAGCTCAGAACTTTTGACTGGGTGGACCGATTTCGATCAATTTTGTTTTAATTGAAAGGTGTTGCGTGTCATGTGGTCCCATTTTAATTTACTTGAGATCTGACAAGTACTTTTAGAGTTTAATAATGCGTATTTACGTGACTACTTTTTCGTCGACCTACGTTATATTATACCGCATAACTTTTTACTCGGTGTACCGATTTCGATGATTCTTACTGAATCGAAAGCTAATACTTGTCTTGTAGTCTTGTTTAAATTAGAACGAAAACTGATTACAACTTTTTGAGTAATCTTTAATAGCGCGTATTTACTTGACTATTTTTTCGTCTTATTACGTTGTATTACTTGTCGATGTAATTGAAGTCAGTTTTTTTTCGTTTGCGAGCAAACACATTTATTTCGTTTGCGAGCAATCGCAATTATGTAATTTAATATACATTTTTTTTGTAATATAAATTTTGTATGAAATAATATGAAAAGGACTGGGAAGTTAATAGTTATGTGTATGTCTATCCCAGCCCTGTGTTTGAGGTCAAACAGCGCGTACTATTTAATCGTTAGTTCAATGCTTAGTCGCGCGCGGCGATTCTTAATGATCAACTGTACACAAGACTACCGTCCTTAATGTGAATAATAATTATTTTAATTTCTAATTTTAGTCTTAATTTGTAAAAGATAAACCTGTAATATTTTAATCACAGTTTAAAAGAAATGTGTGGCAATATAATAGACGTGTTTGTGAAGAACTTTGTGCTGCTATAAAATAAATCGTTCGCACCTTTTCATCCTTTACGTAAGTAATTAGATACTAATAATTAATATGTCTATAATTTTACGAGTAAATAAAATATACAAAGTAAATAATGTAAAAGTTGTAACTTTTAATTGCTTGTAAGCAACGTGTTTATTTAAACAACGTGATAATATAAATATTTTATATACTTACCTTAAATATATACCTTTTACTGCTGTATTTTTTATACCTGTTATTTATGTGCGTGGTTATAATGATTTTTATATACAATGATATTTTTCTCTCGATAATGTGTATTTTTCTACTGTAGACATAACATAAAATTGTCATTATTGGAAAAATAAGCGGCCAAGTGCGAGTCGGACTCGCGCACGAAGGGTTCCGTACGATTGGCTAGGTAAACAACAGTTACGTTGATTGGCAAAAAGCGGCAAAAGTCACTTTTGTTGTATGAGCCACCAAAATATTTTTTTATTTTATAATTTTATTATTTATTGTTAAAGTAAATATACAATTAAGTATTTTGTGAATATTTCAAGTGCCTACCTGTTACCATTTATTGATGTCGAGCAAAAATAGGCAATAAATCGCGTTTGTTGTATGGGAGGCTTCCCTTAAATAGGTATTTATTTTATTTTGTTTTTAGTATTTTTTGTTATAGCGGCAACAGAAATATATATATTGTGAAAATTTCAACTGTCTAGCTATCGCCGTTCTTGAGATACAGCCTGGTGACAGACGGACGGACGGACGGACAGACAGCGAAGTCTTAGCACAGATTAGTAAATAGTACTTAGTAATAGGGTTCCGTTTTTACCTTTTGGGTACGGAACCCTAAAAATGACATTTTACGTATACGTAGGGTATCGTAGGTTTTAGACTATAAATTGTGCATCGTTTTAATATCTAATGCGGATATTTAGGTATGCCTTTCGTCGGAAGCAGTTACTTGATACCCAAACTAAGACTTTTACGTTACATGTGAAAAGAATAATAACGCTGGTATAAGCTAATTAAATGATTATCAACAATCAATTAATACTTTATGTTTTGTTGTAAAACATGTTTTGTATGAATAAAAATTAATCGCCGAACTGTTTGCACGCAACTTAAAAATTACTATTCCCAATTAAATACATATTTGTTTCGTTATTATATAAAAAAAAAAAACATGTAAGTAGGTAAAAGAAAATAAAAAAATTATGTGGTGTCATGGGACACCAGGTAGGAACGAAGTTCCTTCGGATAGTATACAAGCAACGCAATTTGCAAAAAATAAAATAGGTAATTAATTTTACACATATTTTCTAGTTCTTGATATTTTTTTTTGTTCATTGGTTTTATGTATGTACCTACATAAAAGTATTCAGGAAATTTTAGAAAATAACAAAATATAACGTAAATTAATATAAATCAAACAAAAAATAAATACAGTCGTGTGACTGATATTACGTCACTTCCGCTAGAATACATTTTTCTTACGGTTTTAGTCTCACATTTTTTTCAGTTCGGTCGCCCAGCAAAATCCCTATCTTTTCCAAGCCTGCCCTAAGGAACTTCGTTCCAAAAATCGATATTTTAATTTAAAAAAAGAGTGTGCTTTAGAGTGTAGACCACACGACTTAAGTTTAACTTTCTAACTTCACTAACTTTATATATATCTCTCTCTCAACTTCCGTTCGCCTCGCCCGATCACACTTTTCGTAACGCTAATATTGCACCATGCTAAGTAATCGCATAGTAAAAAAAAAATTATCGACACAGATGATAAAAAGAAAATATGAGACGAGCATCATCACGTGGTCTGTACGACCCAGTCGCGACATACTGATAGCACATGTTACGCGCTAACAAGGGGAGGGCAGAGGGCTCGAGGTGGGAAACGAAATGAGACGAGACTTTGTGTAGATGTAGTACTTCATTAGGATGTAACATGCCAAATATTTCCGTCGAATGGCCAGAAGTTTTCAAGAAAAATGTCTTTAAAATTCGCCCTCGCCCGATTCTTAACAACAACTTTCTTATGACAACACTTCGTAAACAACAACAACAACTTTCGTAACGTTCTCGTCACGCATTCACCAGCTTACTCCCTAAGTTGATCTCTTTTTGAAATAATATTAATAAAGTTTACATGAAGTCCAAAGGATAGCGAGAAAAGCCTTGACTATTGTGCCAAGCTTTAGGATGATAGAATAATCTTATCAAATTAGTGTATTGTCATCGGTCCTCGATAAGTCTATCAAGCTTAAACGAAATCTGAACGTTAGAAGTGGGTCAAAATGAAGTCCAAAGGAGTCTGTTACAAACATACATATTAACAAACATACAGGTGAAGCTAATAAAAAGCGTGTAAAAAAGCTCTCCTTGCATACAGCAAAGGATTTGTCTATTGGACGGACGCGACCCCAACGACGACTGATGCAGTGTGTAGTTTAAGAATTACAAATTCTCTTTCATCAAAAGCAAATACAATGTAATGTAATACAGAAAGAGATTATATAAACAAATAAAACCATAATATAACATACTGTAAACAAAGCTAATATTAAGAATAGATGAATTAATATTCATTTATTTTATGGTAATACAATAAATAAAGTAGGTAATAGGGAAGGACAATGTACTTAAAAGATTACCAAGTAAAACCCTTGTGCATTTTTCCTCGTATTTTGTGGAATCAGATTAGGTAAAAAACTGCGCACGCGCCAAAATTACGACTCGTGTAATCCCCGTCCTATTCCATACACTGACCACGTTTACTTGTCCACATTAATGTAATACGGTTTTTTTGAGTAAGTACTTTTTACAGGAAAGTTTGTATTTTATACATAGCTAGGCAATTGTACTAAAATTGTAAATGATTGTGCAAAAATTGTCTTAAGATTTTCACATACCTACTAAGTCCATACTAGGTAATAAAATAAGTAAAAATTACAACAGTTTTGATCAAGTTTGTTATCTATACTAATATTATAAAGCTGAAGAGTTTGTTTGTTTGGTTGGTTGTTTGTTTGTTTGTTTGATTATTATATACCTATTGGGCACGTTCTTCTGAAATATTTATACCTACATACAATTTACGTTCGAGTCGTTCGTTGGAACTATTAATATTTTAACAAATAGCAACACGTGTTCGTGATCAATTTTATTGTATTATTGAGCTTAGTAAACGTTAATTGTAGCCGCAGCCTGCGATCGGTAATATATCATCACGGAGTATATCTGTGGTCTGTGTATATCATTAAAGTCGAGATCAATACTTAGTTAATTTTATAGATAAGAAAATCTTGTTAGACTTATAGCTAACTATAATGTTGGTAGGAATGTTAACAAGTATGATACATTACCTATAACTTAGTCCCTGATCTAAGTGCGCTTGTAGCTTATTTCGTAAACACCAGGTTGCCCATTTGCTATACATTTAAGTCTTAGGAAGCGTCTAACTTTTAACTTAATATAGTTGGAAAAAGTGGTAAATTTTTGAAGTAAAACTTCTTTACGCACGCTTGACTTGGGTAGTAAGCTGGTGAATGCGTGACGAGCGATAAGAAAAGTGTGATCGGACGAGGCGAACCGAAGTTGAGAGGGATATATAAGTTAGTGAAGATAATAAGAGAGAGAGTTACGTTTCGTATATTACTTTAGGAGTAAAGAAAGAAAAGAAAGAACACTCTTTTTTATTTTTTCATACTCTTGTGACATGTTAAAAAAAATGCATAGAAAATTGGAAAATTTAAAAAAAAACCGATATTTTTACGATTTTTGTTATTTCATTACGAAGTTAGTCGGAACACCTAGTTTGGAATAATACGAGTAGGTATAACAATGAGTTCAAATAAATGAAAATATAATAAATTATACAAACACGCCAAGATACCACAACTTACTTAAAAGGTTAATTTATGTCATAACTTTGGAAATTCACCAAATTTTATACGAATATAATTTAATTGATTATTAAATAGACGCATAAATAACATGACATAAGTGTGAATTTTACGAATCGGCAATCAAAACATATAATGAATCCGTTATGGTATCGCGTCAATTATACTAAACTAGTAAACAGTCTAACATTCATAGTCTCAATTATAATTATGTAGTTGGTTTATTCCAATTATTACATTTTAGTAACAGAGTGATATAATTAAGTATTCCATTCGCGATTCAGCCTGTAATATCCCACTGTTGGGCATGGGCCTCTTCCCCAACTAGGAGAAGGATCGCAGCTTAATCCACCTCCGCCACCTCGCTGCTCCAATGCGGGTTGGCAGATATAATTCCTACTATGAGTAACGATCGCTATCAGGTGCACAAACACCCAGACCACGGCAAACATCTGTATGGCCAATACAAATGTTTGACATGTGCGGGTATTGAACCCGCAACCGCCAGCGCAACAGCCACGATCCAGTGCTGTGACCCTTGCGCCAACGCATTCAAGTACTCCATTCTGGTGAAGTATTATTGTGAATATCATCGTGAGGAAAAATATTCGCCAACTTGCTGTGAAAATGCTTGGTGTTTTGAGTTTCAACCCCTGG
The DNA here is from genome assembly GCA_905220545.2 of Melitaea athalia. Lineage (NCBI taxonomy): Eukaryota > Metazoa > Arthropoda > Insecta > Lepidoptera > Nymphalidae > Melitaea > Melitaea athalia. The sequence goes on from HG992196.1 coordinate 15,152,887, forward strand.
TCCTATACTAAGAAGAAGTCTTTGCCAATAGTGGGATTGTCAACAGGCTGATTCAGTTCAATTGAGAGATAACTGAGGTAGGGCACAGCAGAAAATTTCCTGCTCCAAATACGACTGGGGTATAATAATAATAATAATAATAATTTCTTTATTTTGCCAGAATATGGTGTTAAAGTTCTACAAGCATAATATTGTGCAAAGCATATTCTACCTTAACGGTGTGCAAATATTAAATATAAAGGCTAGGTTCAGTACAATTTTTTTTTAACATTATTAACAGTACTATCAATCATTAAATTATTTATACATTATTAAGTTATTTATACATTATTAAATTATTAATACATTATTAAATTATTAATAGATTATTAAATTATTAATACATTATTGATATATGATATAATTTATTCCTAAAACTATATAATTAATATTACCATAATTGAAAAGAGAAAAAAAAAATGATTCAATTAGATATACAATTAATTATACATTATTAATTTTTTATAATATAATTTCTTCTTAAAACTATATAATTATTATTGTCATAATTGAAGTGTTTCGTGTTTCTTAGTGCTCTTTTAATTAGTGCTCTAAATTCCATTTAATAAATAGTCATCAATATCATAATACATTCTCTCTAAAAGCAGATTAAACAATTTTCTCTTAAACGTTGTAATTGTTAGATCTTTTAAGGTATCAGGTAGCTTGTTGTTAATCCTAATGGCCATACAGTATACATTTTTTTTATAAAGAGTAAGTTTTTGATATGGCACATATAACTTCTGTGGGTACCTTGTTGTTCGTGATATCATTTCAGAATTGGTCTTAAAGAGGTACAAATGTTTTTTTACGAACATGCAAACTTCGAAGATGTACAGTGAAGGTAAAGGTAATATTTTCAACGATTTAAATAACGGTTTGCAACTCTCCAAATATCCGGCGCCACACATTGATCTTATACATTTTTTTTGAATTTTAAATGCTCGATGAGCGTCTACAGAGTTACCCCAGAAGATAAGGCCATATCTAAGATTTGACGCCACATATCCATGATATGCCAATAGCCCTATCTCAGCAGTTGCTACTTGATATGTGCGCTTTAAGACATAGACAAATCTATCCAATTTATTGCACAATTTAAGGATATGTTCTTTCCAATTACAATACTTATCCAAGGTTATGCCTAAAAATACAGCGGAATCCACATTCTCAATGGGCGAGTTATTATAGTTAATATCAATTTTCGAAACATTACTATTAGGAGTTTGAAATTGTATGAACTTTGTTTTGGATAAATTTATTTTTAGGTTGTTTTGTGTAAGCCACTCTACGATTTTTGTTAACGTTGAAGTAGCTTCAATTTTTGTGTCGTTCATATTTTTTTGGCTGATAGTAATTGTAGTATCATCAGCGAACAAGATAACGTTATGATTTGTAATGTCAGTCATGTCATTTATATATATAAGAAATAATAGAGGTCCCAAGATACTGCCTTGAGGTACACCATATGCATTATGCTGGTAAGTAGACTGAAATACCTTTTTTTCTTTATTTACAATTTTTATAATTTCTACGCACTGTGTGCGATTGGATAAGTAGCTTTTCAGCCATTCATAGGCCTCCCCTCTAATGCCATATTTGTTCATTTTTTCTAGTAAAATTGGGTGAGAGACAAAGTCAAATGCCCTAGTCATGTCCAAAAATATAGATAAAGGGTAGATTTGTTTATTTAGGCATTCAGTGATTTTCTTGATCAGTGAAAAACATGCCAAATTTATCGAGCTTCCTTTTCTAAACCCAAATTGTGAATTTTTTAATATATCAAATGTTGAAAGAAAATTATATATTTTATTGTACATTACCTTTTCAAATATTTTTGAAAGTACTGGCAGAAGTGTTATTGGCCTATAGTTTTCAACATTTTTAATATCATCTTTTTTATATATGGGTTTCACTATTGACTTTTTTAAGCGCGATGGAAATTTTCCTTGTATAAATGAGGTGTTAATTAAATGCGTTAGGGGAATTATCAAGAGCGGAGCACACAACTTTATAATTTTTGTATTTATTAAATCATATCCGGTTGAATTAGTGTTTTTTAAAGAGGATATTATTTTTAAGATGTCATGTTCATCTACCGGCGTTAAGAAAATGCTACTATTATTAAATGTCATTTTATTACTATATGTCAAATTATTAAGTGGAATTTTATTATTACATTTCAAATTATTTTTAAATATATATTTATTACAATTTGTCAAATCACTTTTATTATAATTCGCCAATTTTATAAAATATTCATTAAAATATTCGCAAATTGCGAAAGGGTCATTACAGTTTTTATTATTTATTCTAATTTCAGCGATTTCATTCTTTTTTGTGGCTTTAGCAAATGTATTTTTTATAACCTCCCATGAGGCTTGGCATTTATTATTAGAATCCTTAACGTATTTAATAGAACTAGTTTTTTGTACCTGAAATATACATTTCTTTAGAATGTTACAATATTTGTTATATTTATTTTTGTTAAATTTTTTATTTGCAGCATCAAGGCGGTATTTTAGATACATTTGTCTTTTTTTTACACAGCTTCTTTTAATCCCTTTAGTTAACCATTTATTTTTTAACGGTTTACGAGTTATTTTGTAACGTATTAGTGGAAAGCATAATTTAAAAAGTAGTATGAGCAATTCGTGAAATTTTTCAAATGCAGTGTCCAAATCGGATTCCTGCAAAACGTCACTAAAAGAAAGGGCTGACAAGCAATCGCGGAATTTCCTTACATTATCGGAACTGAAATCTCTTCTAAATTCGAACCAGTACGTGGGTGGTGGTTTATATTTAGAATTAACTTCTATAGTAACTGTTAAGGATTGAGCTGTATCGTGATCTGATAGTGACAGCGCATGTATTCCGGCATTTACAGAACTAAAATTGCTGATAATAAGGTCCAAGCATCCGCTTTTCCTCGTAGGTTTAGTGATATGGTTTTCAAAACCATTGTTATGTAGTAAAGCAGATAGTTCACTGGAAGCTTTGTTGGCTTTTAGCATATCAATATTCATGTCACCACATATAATTATTTTTTTCCTGTGTTTTCGAGTTACAGCTTCTATTAAATTTTCGAGATGATCCAAAAAGTCAGTTACGTTTGATGATGGGGTTCTATATATTACTATAATTAATATCTTAAGGTTTAAAATCTCAACTCCACAACATTCGAAAACATAGGGTTTTGTATTTGTTATTTCAAGGGTTTTATAATGATAACTACTGTTCAGTAATATACATGAACCTCCCCTACGTTGGTTCTCCCTCGAAAAGAACGAGACCAATTTGTAGTTTTTAAGTACTAGGTTTGACTCTGAACCTCGTTTAAGAAATGTTTCTGTTAAACAAATTGCATCGATTTCTGTTTTGGTATCGTTAAATTCGTTAATAGCTATGTCTAGGATATCTATTTTATTTAATACCCCAGCAATATTTTGGTGAAATAGAGTAAACTGTTTTTCCGTAACTTTAGGCATGAAAAAGCTGATTGGTATTATGTATTTTTTTAGAATTCTCTTTTTTAAAGTAGTAAGGGATAGTACCCTTTTTGACGTTTCTGTCTTTAATTTTTTGTTCCAAATTTCGTTTATTTTGTTCAAATGTTAATTGGTTACAGATAGAATTTGAATTAGACACTGTAAAGTTCGAGTTGTTTTTGTTATTGATACTTATAAGATACGTTTGTTTATAGTCTAAATAGTCAATTTCGACATTTAATTTAAAGCATAAGTTATTAATATTATTTTCAAAAGAAGCACTTTGGTAATCTAAATATATACAATTTTCAAATTGTTTTACTAAGAGCTTGATCTTATGGTTTAAAAGTTGCTCATTTAAATACGGATTATACTGTATTTCTGGTATAATTACTTGTTTACAATTTTTTAGTTTATATAAGGCAACACATATTTCAGAAAACAGCTGATACGGATCTTTATCGTTAGCACCTAATAATAATATAACAATATCAGACTCAGTAATAGACTTTTTTAAATGGTCACAACTTTCTAGTATTTGAGTACTTCTAGCATTTGGTTTGACGATTGAAGACACCCTGTATATATTGTTCCATTTCCGATCGCGACTCTTGATCAAGTTCAAGGACAATCCTTTTGCCTGTTGATCTCCCAATATAAATATTCCGGGTTTATTATCCGTGATCCTCTGTATAGTTTGTCCTTCAATGGGCTTGATCTTCTCATCATGCTTTTTCATTGCTAAATTTTTCTTTGTAATGTCTTGTTGTTTAGATGTATTTGTGAGAACTTCTATTGTAGTGTCTTGAGAGCAAACATCCGTTGTACTATCCAAAATTTTGCATACTTTTTTATCTATTTTAATTTTTTTTGGTAGTACCTCGACCACAGAAGACCACAGCTAAATAATACTGTTTTCAAGCAGTATTGTGTTCCTGTTGGTGAGTAAGGTGATCAGAGCTCCTGAGGGGGGAGGGGGATTGGTAATAAGGTCGGCAACGTGCTTGCGATGCTTCTGGTGTTGCAGACGTCTATAAGCTACGGTAATCGCTTACCATCACCAATCTCTTACAAAAGAAAATCTGGATATGGACACTCTAATCAATAGCGGAATTTTTTACGATCTATTCTCATACCTACTAAATGAATATACGGAGGGAAAGAGATCGCGTGGTCGTTCACCGACGAGATGGACAGACCAAGTCAAGGACTCTTCTGCCACGAAATTTTACACGGTCGTGAGAGACGCCATGGACAGAGACCGGTGGAGGCAAATCATCCGCTCCAGAATCAACCCTGATGCTGACCACGATCCTCAGACATGAGGGACCGACAAGAGAGAGAGAGAAATGAATATAGACATAAAGAAAAATTCATAAAAATATTGCCGTTTCGGAGAAGTGCGACCACAAATACTGTGACAAGAGATTTTTATACATTAGATAATTATTTTTATGATGCAATAAATGTAATGATAAATTTAATGGTCTATTCAATTGCAATGATTTTAAGATTTGAAATAATGTCTCATTCAAATGAAGTACAAAAGAATATAAAATCGGATGGCGATATTATTTATGTTTTCTAAAAAGATCCATTCCATTAAAAGTCTATAAATCTATTCTTAAAGGTGCCTAAAACTTAAGTTCAAATGTCTACATTGTAAACGTTTTTGTTTTTTTGTTTTTTTGAGAGTTTGTTATAACCTCTGGGACTTTTATTCTGAATATAGTAATTTTTTTAACCGACTTCAAAAAAGGAGAAGGTCATCAATTCGCGGATTCATCGTTTGTGAACCGATTTTGATGATTCCTTTTTAGTTTGAAAGGACATATCCCAAAGATGGTAGGTACCATGATAAGGCAATCAGGATCTGATGATGGCATCCCAGAAAAATTGAAGTCAACTCTCGAAAATCGTAGTAGCGACTAGTGCGTTTGTTAATTTTGTTCGTCTACGTTGTATTACTTGTCGATGACATTGCATTGAAGTCAACACAAACACAATTATTTATTTATTTTTTCGGAAGAAACTATACCTAATCGACCCTGAAGCCAACGCTGCATTTTATTTGCCTACAACTTATTGTTAGACGTGTATCACGTCAAAACTTCTAAATGAATTTGAATGATGATACGATTTAAGTCCATACTAGGAGCTAGGAATCTGGATACGTTTTGTCCTAGAGTTCAATTCAATACGTTTCGCTTGTGTGAAAATGTGCCACAAAAAAAATGTGCAATCTTGAACGACTAAACCAAATACATTATTTTTAATATTAGTCTGATTAAAATCTTTTACGAAATACGTTTTCCTTCCCAAGTACAAGTACCTACTGAACAAATTAAGGCAATATTTACACAAACTCTGCTGCTGATAAAAATATGATAAACTGATAACAAATGTGACTGAAATTAAAGTTTAAAATATAAACAAAATTCTAATAGTCTCGTTTTTGACAAGTTTCATATATTTTCATATATTTCATACATTTTTAGGGCATAAATTTCTACTTTTTTTTTCGATAAAGAAAGAAGAAAAGCCTGCGAAGTAGTATCTGCCGACGACCACTTGCCGCGCCCTGTGGTCTGCGGTCGACGTCCTCCACTAACTTTCTATTTTTTCTTACTCATTTTCTACTCCATAAAAAACGTAACATTGACGTAAGATTTGATAAATGATGCTTATATTTAACAGTTATAATTTATCTGTCGAAATAAAATGATATAGAGCCTGCTGTTTCGCTCGTCACTTAAAAAAATTAGACGGATCACGTCTTTGAAGCTTAAAAAAACTAAGCAAAAAAAAATTGTGATGTCTTCATTTAAGTTAAGTATTACAGTTTTGTAGTGTATTTTTCTCTACAGTAAAACACATTGTTAATGACACAAAAACAGACAGACAAAATCGTGTCAACTAGTAGGTATAGAAATAAATCTTAATATATATAAATCTCGTGTCACAATGTTTGTCCTCGATGGACTCCTAAACCACTTAACCGATTTTAATCAAATTTGCACACCGTGTGCAGTTTGATCTAACTTGAAAGATAGGCTATATTTTATTTTGGTATATGTAATTATTATATTTAAGAAAAAAAAAGGCGGTACGAAGTTCGCCAGGTCAGCTAGTAGTAATATAAAAAAATAACTAAATTCCATACACCAACAAAGAAATGTTTTTATTAAATTTTATTAATCAATTGATCATTGATAAAATACTGTAAAACATATATTAATTAGAACACTGTAAAATTTTTTTGTAAAATTACCATTTCTTTACTCAACATGAGGTGGCTAAATTTACTAATCAGTGTGTATGAATTCAAATTACAACACAATTTAAGTAATTTTCGAAGACATATGCGAAAATTTGCTAAGATGCGGTGTAATTTTACAATCTCAGAGTATAAATCTTACTTGTGTTGTAATTTTACTGAACTGTTTATTAAATTTCAATAGCAAACTTTGAAGATTTACCTAATTTTTTAGTAATTTGAGTTACTATATTTTTTTGTAAAATTACAAAATGTTTTAAAATTCGAATTACTGTGAAGTGTTTAGGATTTTAATTTTTTTTTTATTATTTTTACAATTTAAACTGTAAAATTACACAATACATTGTAAAGTTACTAAAAAATACTATTTGTCTGTGACCATGTGTAATTTTACTAAACAGATTATCAATTTTCGGTACCAAGCTCCTTAAATTTACTAATATTTTTTGTGTTTTTAATTACTAATTTTGTTGTAAATTTACAAAAAAAAAACATTGTAATTTAAACTACAATCGAAGTATTGAAAATTAAAAAAATTGCTTTGGTAATTTTATTATTCTTGTTGTAAAATTGTACAAGTATTGTAAAATCACTAAAAAATACTAGTTTTCTTTAGCCTTGTGTAATTTTATTATTAAAAAAATATGTAAATTCGAATTTTAAATGAATCCTTTGGAAATTCAATAATCTTCTTATTAATTTTATTATTTTGACTGTAAAAGTATACAGTGTTTTGTATAATTAACAGTATAACAGAGTAGCTACTTTTTTAGATGAACAAAAAAAGAGCTTATTTAAATATCCTTGAAATCGTTAAAAATTTATCAATATTTTTTTCTCATATATACAGGGTGTTAGGGGAATGGTTAGCCATAGAGGTATGTTGGGTAGGGGGGGTCATTTGGAACCTATTTAGGCTAACTTACCTATATGCAAAGTGTTACGGATTTTTTTTTATAATTATTTTTTCATTTTTCGAAAAAAGTGCCGAAAATTAGTGATTTGACTATCATATCTTTTTTGTTTATTGATATATCAACGCCATTTCTTTTTTGTTTTGATCATCAATACATTGCGCATGTAAAATAAATGTGATTTAATTTAGAAAACATCTACAAAAAAAATTATGGGCCAAAGAAATCTTGACAGAGACAAAAAGTAAATCAAACCTTCAAGTTTAGGTATAAATTAAAAAAAAATTAAAGCATCCAGACAATTTAAAATAATTTAAAAAACTACTCTAGTTAACACTGTTTTAAATAATATTACTTTCATTCACCTAGCTTACTTACTTTTTTTTTAAATGATGAAATAACGAAATGGTTTCTACCTGAACCCGCACTCTACGCTGACAATTATAACAATAATTGTTATTACGCAGGGCGGTATATCCCTGTATAGCACATGGTAAACTACCATATTGACTTTGGCGACATGTTGGCGCAGCGGTCAGAGCACTGGCTGATGCGCTGGCGGTCGCGCGTTCGATTCCCGCTCACGGCAGATATTTGTATTGGTCATATAGATGTTTGTCGTGGTCTGGGCGTTTGTGCTTGTGTATTGTGTGTGTTTCCGGACCCCCGACACAGGAGAAAATCCTACTGGGGGCCGTCGAGTGTGAAGCGTTTATTATTTAAAAAAAAAATCTTGACTGCTCTCATCAGGCGAGGATTTACATCCTTATTTGAAGATCATCCTTATTTCCAGTAATGTAGATTATGAAAATTCACGACCGAATTCACTGTATTCACTGTATTTTATAATTTTTTTTGTAGATGTTTTCTAAATTAAATCTCATTTACTACCCAACATACCTCTATGGCTAACCATTCCCCTAACACCCTGTATATGTTAAAATTTTGATTTGAAAATTATATAGTAATAACTCATATAATTAATTAAGCATTTTTTTTAAAAAAGTTACGAAGTTTGAAAATGTTGGTGAAACAGCTGGTTAGAAAATAAATTATCAAAATATACTTAAATTCTTTTCATTCAATTTGAATATATTATGTATTTTAATATTTTTTTTTCGTGCAGTTAAAAGTATTTTTTTTTTCTAATACGTTAAAGTTCTAAGGAAAATTTTTATGTATAAACTATCATTTAAGATAATAAATATTCCATGATGGATGGTTTGTTTAGAAAACTGCATAATAAATTTACTAAACATTTTTATGATAATTTATTGAATAAAATTACAAAACTGTATAGTAAAATTACTAATCAAATTTATAGGTAAATTTCCAAAAATATTTTGTAATTTTATCGAACCCAATTCAAGTGAATTGAGTGGTATAGTTACAAAACTCCACAGTAAATTTACTAAACAGTTTTATGATCAATTGTTAAATAAAATTACAAAACTGCTTGGTAAATTTCCAAAAATATTTTGTAAGTGATGAAGCATTCTGTTTAGTAAATTTACTAAATTGTTTTGCGTTAAAACTTCCTACACATTTTTAGTAAAATTTCCGAAGAAATTTTTAACAGTGAACTTCAGTAAGAACACAGAACATACAGAACTTCAGTAGTATTGGCTGTTTGTCTGGGTGGTGCTTCTGTATTGTGTGAGTGTGTGTTTCCGGACTCCCGACACAGGCGAAAATACAACTATAGGAGCTGTTGAGTATGAAGCGTTTACCTATTTGTTGATTATACCTACACATTTTTTTTAAAGTATCTTATATATTGCTATTATTGTACACATTGTAGACATTACCTATGTATGTGTAATCGGTATCATCACAAAACGGTAAATAATAAATCATAGCACGAGTTGTGCTGTCTCAGTGCGCTATTTCCTTTTGTGGCGGGAACTTGTCAGTTATCGAAATGTAAGCCAGTTTTTTTACGCGGGTGTTTTTATTTGTGTAAATATTGTTTATCTGTGATAAAAAAAATAATAATTTTTTATAATAACTATGCAGCCTTGTCGTGTATGATAATTTATAAATATTTTTTGAGTTTTATTTTTGTGTAGGCACTAAATAGAAGAAATATGAAAAAGGTTTGTTTGATTTTTTTATGATGAAATGTGCTTGACTAAACCTCATACATACTCATACATAAACCTCATACATACAGTACTAAAAACAGAAATATTATTAATTTGTAACTCTCTTTTAACGTCTTTGGTAACTGACATAAAAATAAAAAGGTTCAATGCAAATCAATTTAAAATATTATTTTTTATTTAAAGTGCTCACTTTAGAAGTTTACAAGTACATACTTAGTTCTCTCAATATACCTTCCCCGAAAGTGACAAAGGAATCTAAAGAAAACGGAGGAAATAGTAAAAGTAGTGGAATATTTTTTTTAATGTAGGTACATACCTATGTTAACTGATTTCTTAAAATTTGTGGGCGACTACTACTGACTTACTAACTGATTTTTTCTTTCTCACTTGCGTAACATGAGCAGGCTCTTAATCATTAAAAAAATCTTAGAGATCAGTTAGCTTTTATCAATCATCCATATATAAAAAAATCACTGAAATGTATACTATATGCCCGTAATTTCCGAACGACTGCATCAAATTGGATTTTTTTGTCTTCTTTATTGTCAAGACAAAGTTTGTGTAGGACTAATAAAAAAAAGATCGAGGTATTCACCAAAAAAAATAGGGGATCGGACAAATTTTCAAAAAGCGTTTTAAATTAATCTTCGATACTTAACCCATTGAAAATAAATTTTTTTTAATTCACAGCCTTTTAGGTACTCAAAATCATGTTTTAATATTGTTTGTTTCAAAATCCCGCCAAAACGCCACTTTATGAAATCTGACAGCGCGTGACGTCATTTGCAGGTTATAAACAAAGAGTATATAAAGCATAGAGTACGTTGAATTTTGTTGAACTTTAACATTTACACCGCGGAAGCTTTCAAAAGGAAAAACACCCCGATTTTGAAACATCCTTCATTGGTGCTAGGCTCCTATTGGTCTTAGCGTGATGATATATAGCCTATAGCCTTCCTCGATAAATGGGCTATCTAACACTGAAACAATTTTTCAAATCGGACCAGTAGATCCTGAGATTAGCGCGTTCAAACAAACAAACAAAGAGTTCCAAAGTTGTACAGCTTTAACAGAAAAGGAGTTTTTTTTAGGAGTCTAATTTAGTTTATTAGTAATAAATAGGTAACTACTCATTAGATCGCCCTCCCCGCACTCCTCGCGCGCTCTTTATAGTTTTACATGTCCTTTGGACGACTCCATGAAAGAGTTTTTTAGATTGGTTCATTATAATAACAAAGTAAGAGGAAAATAAGTAATAACTGTTTTTTTTTAATAATTACAATGAGAATGTAGCCAATAGGTAGTAATTGGAGTTCTTATTTATTAGATATAAAGGCAATAGAATAAAATTATTGTTAACTAAAATATTTCTTACTGTTATGTAATACATAATTATGTATAAATGTGATCATATTAATATTTATAACAAAGTGGAATATATTATAATATGTAGAATGTAGATCACGGAGATGTAGATACATGTATGCATGCATACATTCAGCCTGTATCATTCCACAGCTGGGGATAGGACTTTTTCTACCTACACGTAGGAGAAGGATCAGAGCTTAATCCACCACGCTGCTCCACTGCGGGTTTTCGGATATGTTACCCCCCCCCCCCCCCCCCCCAACTATGAGTAACGATCACTATCAGGTATTTACGATAACAACTGCGGGACCGACGGCTTTACGTGCTCTCCGAGGCACGGTGGAGAGAACCACAAGGACAGACATCCAAACAGGAAAGGAATATTTATACGAATACAAATATCCATCATAGTAATTTTAGGCTACTACTCGCCCCACTACACCAGAGTGGGAGTTATATAAATATGATATATGTAATAGCTTTAATGTACTGGATATTTGGATAAAAATTTAAAGAAATTAAACGCAGTCAATGATAAAAATACCGAAGTATTAGAGGCTATGAGATCGCTTTGCTACGAGATTAATTTGCTCTTCATTTGTCTATGTTTATGAATTTTTTATGAGGTAGTTCATGCAGTAAAAATCAAATAAAATATTTCATTGTATACATAATTTTATAATGCCTTATTTTTATATTTTACACTCAAACCTAAAACGCCACATATAAAAAAATATAACGCGCGTAAGTTGACCATGCGTTTTGAACGGGAGTGTTCCTTTTCATGCTGACTTTTTCAGTTGTATATATCACCACATATCACCTTCAATGATCGGGACGCAAAATAGTACCGTTTTCCAAAACCGTGTCAAAATTGTTTACATCTCTATATTTAAATAAATAATTATTGTAAGATAACCTTTGAATAGTACCTATATAATAAACTAGCTTCTGCGCGCGACTTCGTCGGCGTGGACTCCGCTCCTATATTTGGTCTTAGCGTGATGATACATAGCCTATAGCCTTCCTCGATAAATGGGCTATCTAACACTGAAAGAATTTTTCAAATCGGCCCAGTAGTTTCAGAGATTACCGCGTTCAAACAAACAAACAAACAAACAAACTCTTCAGCTTTATATATTAGTATAGATATCTGATAACATTCACACACGGTCGTCTCTTCCTCAGTCAAGCAACAGCCGACTTATATAGCCATTTTTTGATAGATGTAAATGGAAATAATACAAATATAAATACTAATATTACACCCAGGCTCAGGCGAGAATCGAACCCAAAACCTGCGGAGCACAAAGCAGGGCCACCAGAAACTGTGTGAACGGGCTAGTCATACACTCATACATAGCCGCCTAGCCGGTGATTGATTTAATTTTTTATAATTTTTGATAATTAAAACAATCATAGTAATAAGTATCTAAAGTATACTTATTTGTATTATGTATTGTTCCACCTTTTGTAAATAAAGAGCATTAAAATTTTACAGAGTTAACAGTTTATCTCTCATTCCGAAGTTAACCATTTTTCGGCTAATTGACTTCCTAAATGACCTACTAAGCTACGATTATAGCCATTAATATAAATAAATATCTTAGGGAGGGTCGGTCTATAAGCTACAGTATCCGCAGTGACGTAGCGAGCTATACACGCGCCCGGGGCACAATACCTTTTTAGCAATTTTTTGGTTTTGCGGATCATTTGGCGCTCCTTTGTGAGTAGCGCCCGGGGCACAGAAATCTAAATAATAGGAATCTAAATAATACCTATTATTTAGATTTCTGTGCCCCGGGGCATGACGTCACCCCTTGCTCCCGCCTCGCTTCGCCACGGAGTATCCGCTCACCATCACACGGAAACGTATGCTTGTTTGGCATCTTGAAAGTATAAAAAATACAATAATTTAACGTTAAATAATCATCACTGAGAAATAGCGAAAAACGTCTTTAATTCAAAAGACATTTATAAATTCTATATTTTTTTTGACTATACATATAGTAAATTATTTTTCAAATCACATAATTGTATCATTGTCACCAAATATTGTGGCTAAAACGATAACAAACAAAAGGCAACTGAGTGAAACGAGCCATGACATGAGCGTGGTAACCGCTGATGACGTGAAGACACTTATTTCTCTGATTGCTGTAACAATTACCATGACATTGGTGCCTTTTGATCTACAATGCTTGTATTACAGACAGCAGAAACAAAATATATGTAGCCTTTGTGGTATGTAGAAATAATTATCAATAACTTGGGCAACCTGCTTAAAATATGGAGCAGCTCGACTGGGATAGTACCTCGACCTTACAAAAGACCACAGCTAAATAATACTGTTTTCAAGCAGTATTGTGTTCCTGTTGGTGAGTAAGGTGACCAGAGCTCCAAGGTGGGATTGGGGATAGGGTTGGCAACACGCTTGCCATGCTTCTGGTATTTTCATTTTAGGGCATTCAAAAAATTAAAACCTCTGTGTGGTTTTATGAAACCACCGTAAAAGTGAAACTTTTAAATACTCTTTGCACGACATCTATGTTTTAATAGGTAAGTAACTTACATCAGCTGTATGTTGTCAACTTGTCATTAGTGTCTTAGTTCTAGGAAATGATAAGAGATGACCGACCATCACGCGACATGCAACACGCACACGAAAAAGTTTGAGACGATGTAATAAAACTTTCACTTTAATAAAAGATTAACAATCTTTTATTAAAGTGAAAATTTTAAAAAGGTTTTTTTTACTTTTAACTTATTTTTGACTTTTTAGTCGGTTATCACGTTACTTTATTCGAATTATTCTTAGCAAGCCCTTTCATGTCCACTCAACGAAGACCAAAAACTGCCTAATAGGGGAAATAATTCGTGTAAAAGCGATTTTTGGCATAGTTGTAGGGAATGGTGTCTGAAGCAACATACTAAAAGTACTGATGGATGGGGGTGAAGCTAACGGGTAGAGGGGGGTGTAAAGGTCCCTTTTTTTAGTTTTTCTTAAACAACTCGTAAAAGGTGGCTCATAGCAAAAACATTTCTTCTACTTAAGTAATCTACATAAAATTCTATACAAAAAAGGTTATATACACTTTTTCGCTGGGATCAATATTGAACGAGATATTAAAGGAGAAAAGTTCGTCGTCGAAAAGTCGCGCGCCGAGATTCGCACCAAAATCGGTCCGATGTTATAAAACGAGTTCATCGCGTCCTGAATTGTGATTTTTTTTCTACGTGACACTACACGATGTCGGAGAAGTGTTTAATTCGTAATGATGTAGTCGAAGTCGAGTGTCGACGCCGCGTTGGCGCAGCGGTCACAGGCTGTGGCAGCTCACAGCACTGATTTGTGGCTGTTGCGCAGGCGGTTGCGGGTTCGATCCCCGCACACGACAACATTTGTATTGGCCATACAGATGTTTGCCGTGGTCTAGGTGTTTGTGCAGTCCTTGTGGGTCTCCCCACTGTGTCTCGGAGAGCACGTTAAACCGTCGGTCCTGGTTGTCATCATGTACACCTGATACTTATCGTTACTCATAATAGGGAATATATCCGCCAACCCGCATTGGAGCAGCGTGGTGGATTAAGCTCTGATCTTTCTCCTACGTGGGGAAAGAGGCCTGTGCCCAACAGTGGGATATTACAGGCTGAAGCATGGATGTAGTCGAAACGGACTTGTCTAGTAAAGGTATAATTGGGACAATAAATGTAAGTGCGTTAAAAAAGGAGGGGAAATATACATGTTTAAGGTATAAGACGAGTGGTGTTTGTTGTTCACAATGCTTGCAGAAAACATTAAGGTTCGTTAGAAGTGACTCAATAAAAAGGTTTCTGAGAGAACAAGCTCTTTCAAAGCAACCATTAACATCACGTGGTGTCTTTTCTTTGCATTCAGGACATATAGTCAGTTTGATTAAAAAACAATGTTTTTTTTTGCACAGAAGAGTATGACGAGGAGGCGGAGAGAAAAAAAAATCTTATTCTAACCGTCGAACCATTATCAAAGTTCATTTCCTGCTATTACCTGCGATTTCCTGCTACTACGTTTCACAATTCCGTGCTTCTTCGTAGGCAGAACAGAAACGCTGAGTGGGGTAACGACGTAGTAAGACGCATCTGCACTGTTAGAGATCTATACGCAGTAGATGCAATATATCACGTGGATTGTTACAAAAAATTCACTCTTGCCACTCTACCTTCAAAAAGAAAAGCTGCCCATTGATGAAGGGATACAGTTCCTCACCGACAAAAGTGACAGCAGCAGGGATTGAAACAACTGTTACAATAGGAGATGCTGTCAGGTGCGGATTGGATAAGGCTGCCGTTCATCCAACTGTTGTAATAGTTGGGGAGGATGTTGACTTGATAGTCCTCCTCATGGGATTGACTCAACCAAATATCAACGTGATCTTTATGAAACCAGATCGTGGAAAGGTGGAGACCAAATTGTTTTCAGTACGACAACTTCAACAGCTTTCATTTGCCAAGACAATACTTCTTCTCCACAGCTTCTCCGGATGCGACAGCACCTCCGCGTACCATGGAAAGAGTAAAGTGGGAACTGCTAAGCTGTTCACGATTAAACCAGACCAGACCCAAAACATCTCAGACATTTTCAGTGAGCTTTCAACATCACCTGAGATTATTTAACAGGCCAGCGAGAAACTGTTTCTGGCAATTTACCAAGCGCCTGCCCAGGAACAAAGTCTCAATAAATACTGCTACTCAGCTTTTTTGAGAGCATCGATGAAGGCGAAATCAGATCTGGTCACTCTTCCTCCTACCGGGGGAGCTTCGAATCAGCACTCGTTGAGAGTGACCTACAGGTATCATTAATCACAAAAGTTGTAAAATACTGTAATATAAATATACGAGTATATTTGAGCTAAATACTTACGTTGATCTTATTACCTCTTTTACATATACAACAATGGCTCGGCAACCAGGTGGTTGCCGAGCCTCCGTCTCCTTTGGCCCGGCCCTATTGAGTAGGTACTCAATAGGGCCGGGCCAAAGGAGACGATGGCATCCTAAAGCATCATCATGTATCTTTCCCCTCTTTTCTTAACGCACTTGCCTTTGTTATTCCAATTATCCCTTTACTTCCGACCTTAGACAAGTCCGTTTCGACTATATCGTTACAAATTAAACACTTTTCCGACATCGTGTAGTATCACGTAGAAAAAAAAATCACAATTCGGGACGCGATGTACTCGTTTTATAACATCGGACCGATTTTGGTGCGAATCTCGGCGCGCGACGCTACAGGTGCGCGCTAGCAGTAACTTTTCTCCTTTAATATCTCGTTAAATATTGATCCCAGCGAAAAAGTGTATATAACCTTTTTTGTATAGAATTTTATGTAGATTACTTAAGTAGAAGAATTGTTTTTGCTATGAGCCACCGTTTACGAGTTGTTTAAGAAAAACTAAAAAAAGGGACCTTTACACCCCCCTCTACCCGTTAGCTTCACCCCCATCCATCAGTACTTTTAGTATGTTGCTTCAGACACCATTCCCTATAACTATGCCAAAAATCGCTTTTACACGAATTATTTCCCCTATTTTTGCTTCGTTGAGTGGACTATAATTGATACCCATATTGTAGAAACTTGCACTAGTAATAACTAGTCCGCACTCTTGGATATGCCGCCATATTGGATTTAGAATGACGTCGCAAAGCTAACCATGCATTGTCATCCAAATTGAACCTGTATACAAAATTTCAACTCAATTGGTTGAAGATATCTGCTTCAAAATTGAGTTGCATGATTTCACCCGAACTTACATTAAACTTACATACATACATTGTAAGTTAAATAAAAGCTTGTAAAAATGAAGATGTTTTTAAAGAAGATAGGTACATATTATTATTCTTTCTGGTTCGGATATCTGTCCTAACTCCTAGTGGGTCTCCCCCACCGAGCCTCAGAAAGCACGTTAAACTGTCGGTCCCGGTTGTTATCATATACACCTGATAGCGATCGTTACAGTAGGAAATATATCCGCTAACCCGAAGTAGAGCAGCGTGGTGGATGAAGCTATCGGAGCCTCTCCTACATGGATAAATAAAGAGACCAGTGCCCAGTAGAGGCGTGTTACAGGCTAAATCGTATTCTTCATGTATTCTTCGTGTGTATGTGAGAAATACAATTTTTTTTTTGCCCCGTTGATCATTATTGGTCGCTGATCGTTTCATTCTTTGAAGATGCTATCTTGTATGTTGTAATATGTAATAGCTATCTAACTGCGTATGCTTATTATAGGTTTAAGCTTAAAGAAATTTATCCTTAACAACACAGATATAGGTACCTAGATATTTATTGTATTTTTTTCAACCTAAAATAATATTACTTTTAGTTTCTATAACAACTTGACTTTTCTTAGAAATATCTTTTTAGTCCATTGAAATGTTACATTTTTTTGGGCTTACCTTGCGTTTGTCAGAGGACGCAATTTTATTTTTTAGATATGAAGGGGGGGTTAGTCTAATGTTAAATCCAAGTTTGTGGGTTTGTAGTCCTTGTGCAACGGCCGCCATCTTGGAAAAAGAGGTTCAAATGGTTTTTATGGTTTATCTGCCAAACTATAAGTCACACAAAAAAAATTATTTAACATTTTTTGTTGAAAATAAAATTATCTACAACTTTTGTTCAGTAACTTTTAGTCGTAGAATCATAAATAAAAAAGTTATAAGCGAAAATCCATAAAAATTTGAGAGAAAAACTATTTGTTAATAAAACTTTTTTTTAAATCATTTTACAAAAAAATAATATAAGACCATTTTTATAGATAATATTTTAAGGAACAATTTTTATCGGAAACATATTTAAATTTATTTATTATTTAAGGTTTTACAGCGCTGCGAAACGAATACTTTTCTTCAGTATTCATAACAATACGTGAATATAAATATAAATATTCATGATTTGCCCCAATTTTTAATCACCTTGTTACTTTTTTATGATGATCTTTTTAATTATTGATAGTAAAATATTGTTAATATGTAAATAATTCTTGATTTGACACTCTACCTACGAGGTGGAGTCTGGAGGCGCGTTTTTTTTTTACGTGGTATCCGCAGTAGGCATAATCCACGGTGATTTTCTAAATCACAACTACTGTCCTCGATCTTGCGGCGAGTGGCTGGTTGGCTTCCTATATTAAATACTTGAGGGAGAACCGAAGAAGAAAGTGGCGTAAATGTCAAAATGTGTGTAAATCATTTTCTTCAATTAATTTCGAGAGTTCCATTATTTTGCTGCAAGTCTCCCCACAAATAATGATAAAAAAACGTTCACCAATGATAGTGAGCAGTGCAAGGTCAACTCTCTTGTTGAGGAACAACGCCGTTCCACATGCTAACTCTAGATGTTTCTCCAGGGTTTTCGGAAATTTTAGTTTACCCATATTGTAAGCACCTGATATTGTGTCACATCCTGAAAAAGCATAGAGAAACAGCAAGTTATACGCGATAAGGTCTCCGCACATAAAACCACTTTACACTTCTTGCGAACTTCCTTCTCCTGTTCCCCCTCAAGTATTTAATATAGTAAGCCAACCAGCCGCTGAGCCGCAGCTTGGTCCATCAAAAAGACCGAGGACAGAGTAGTTGTGATTTAGAAAATCACGCGCGTAAAAAAAACGTGCCTCCAGACTCCACCTCGTAGGTAGAGTGTCAAATCAAGAATTATTTATATACTAACAATATTTTACTAGCAATAATTAAAAAGATCATCATAAAAAAATAACAAGGTGATTAAAAATTATGGCAAAATATACGAGTATTCATGTATAGAGTTACAAATACTTGAAGAATAGTATTCGTTTCGCAGCGCTGTAAAACCTTAAATAATAAATAAATTTAAAAATGTTTCTGATAAAAATTGTTCCTTAAAATATTATCTATAAAAATGGTCTTATATTATTTTTTGTAAAATGATTAGAAAAAAAGTTGTATCGACAAATAGATTTTTTTCTCTCAAATTTTTATGGTTTTTCGCTTATAACTTTTTTATTTATGATTCTACGACTTAAAATTACTGAATATAAATTATAGATAATTTTATTTGCAACAAAAAATGTTAAATAATTTTTTTTGTCAGACTTATAGTTTGGCAGATAAACCATAAAAACCATTTGAACCTCTTTTTCCAAGATGGCGGCCGTTGCACAAGGACTACAAACCCACAAACTTGGATTTAACATCAGACTAGCCCCCCCTTCATATCTAAAAAATAAAATTGCGTCCTCTGACAAACGCAACCCCAAATGTAACTTTTCAATGGACTATTTACTTTATTGCAGAGATAATCTTTTTTCTAAATCGAGATGACTCATAATATTATTTTGTTGTTATGCTGTTTTTATATCATTGCTTCATAATCGCGAGTCATCAATCATCATCCGCTTAGAACAAGTGTTGGCATTTTTTAATGGTATAATATAAGTAATACAATAAAAGTAATATACATACATGAAATGCTAGTACCTACTTACATATTAGCCATTTCACAAAAATCGGTAACAATCCTCGAAATTGTAACATTGCCGTTATTAATCACAGTATTAGATGCAATTAATATAATTTCTATGATTAAAATGTAATAGAGCAACCTTTGCGAACCGATGGCGTAGCTTCATTGACGTTCACAAGTGCTGTATCAGCCTAAAATGAATAAATTATTTGAATTTTGAATTTTTTGAATTTTGTTGTTGTAACATAAACAACTTTTGATTTATATTGTGTGTACAAAAAGTGTGCTTTAAAGTTTAAACCACACGACTGAACTTCTTTAGCAAATAGCAATAGGCCTACACAATAGAGTCAATAGACCTGGCTATTAGAAAGAGAGAAAGAAAATGTGTGCTCGCACCTCTCTCTCTTGCTCCGTTCGCCTCGCCCGATGACAATTTTTGTAACGCTCTGTTATGAAAATAAAAATTTGTTTTTAACGATTTCTACATCTATAAATATCAATTTTGGCGCGTAAAAGCTTTTAGATTCCGAGAAAATTTTGCTGTTTCAACTTCTTTCCGTTTCAACTCTCCTCTCTCTCTAACCTACTACATACATGTACATGAATAGTGAGATGACAAAAAAAGTTCAACTTGTCTGACCTTTTTAGTTACGTCTATGTATGTACCTACGTCGAAGTAAACCACTATCATTACTTTTTTGTCTCACTCGTTATTTTAACATAGAGTTCCCAAGATCATAATAAAGAGTATGTGCTTCTCATAATATATTACAAGATTTTTTTGTATTGACAACCATTATCATTTTTTCAATCCTAAAGACGGATGTCGATTATATATACCTAGATGTAATTATATTAATAGCGAGATGATCACATTGTTTTGTAAATAATTTGAAATAGTTTTCACACGTGAAACATCTACTAATCTACATAAATAAGTAGTAGCTAAATAGTTTTGACGTAATGTTTATACGTTCTACGTCATACGTAACTAGAAATGTAGTAAAACAATATAATGACTACGTCACTCCATTTATCACAATTTAAGGAACTCTTTGTAGTCAAACTTAACTTGTTACGTAGGTACTATGTATTGAATAATTACTGTATACCTACTTGTTTGTGTTTGCTAGGTAGGTATAAATTATGTACCTATGGTCAGGTCGGGTACAGTGACTCGGATTTTTTCGGGTGTTGAAATGACGAAGAAAAACTTAAAGTAACGAGCTGAAATTGACACACAACATGCTTTAGTTACTCATCTTTCTCCTTGCAATATCGCTTTTCCAATAAAGACAATATTAAAGTGGTCAGATTCGATTTATATTCTGACATGTAGTCCTGCATTCATGTACTAGAGCAAGATCCCAGGGCCACCAGACGTCACGTATTTTCTGACGAAGGAAATGTGGACGATTGAGTAGTGTTACTATGTACTAAGAACGCATGCCTACCTGCTAGCTTGCTCAGACGGCCAATTTTCAGGTATCAGGTCATGAGACTGAGTGATATGTGTGTGATATGTCTGATGATACATGTCTCACTCAGTCTCATGCGCGTGGATAATGCTCTCGCGCTCCTACCCACAGAGGCATTAAAATTGAGCTTAGGGGATGATTGGCCCCTTGGATCGGTCTGTCTTCTTGTAAAAGATTTTAAAATAGTTGTCTGGTAGACATATATAAAAATGGAGCATCAGAATTTACGTGAAGTTAAGTAATTATTTTGGGAGCTTTAAAGCGTCTGCAAAGCAATACGGCCGACGGTAAGTGTCTGGGAGTATTGGCGACTTATTTTTAAGGATATTGCCTAAAATATAGGTACGTAAAAATCAGCTTGGAGAATTTACGTGAGGTAAGTGATGTTTTTATGTACCTTGATTACCTGATACCTGAAAATTGGCCGTCTGAGCAAGCTAGCAGGTAGGCATGCGTTCTTAGTACATACTAACACTACTCAATCGTCCACATTTCCTTCGTCAGAAAATACGTGACGTCTGGGGGCCCTGGGATCTTGGACTATACACGATATTGTAAAATTGTACACGATGTTGTGTCATTTTAAAAGTGTTTTATTTAAACTTTCTCATTGCAGATATCCGAAGCGAGCTTCGTGACAAGCGTGGAAGAATCGCCTCGTATAGATCAATGTACACAGACTCCGCCGAGCGGGAAATCGAGACCGCGATCCTTACAACGATACAACACCACCGACCACCTGTACGACAGACCGAGACCCTACCGATTAAAGGAATACCGACCGAAAAGCTTGGGCGTCTGTGAATCTTACCAATGTCTGGGGAAACCGCCGAGCTATGACAGTGGAAGCCAATCTAAGTGAGTCTTAACTTTATTAAAGTGAAACTTTTATTACATCGTCTCAAACTCTTTCGCCTGTGTGTTGCATGTCGCGTGACGGTCGGCCGCGC
This sequence comes from Melitaea athalia, assembly GCA_905220545.2. Classification (NCBI taxonomy): domain Eukaryota; kingdom Metazoa; phylum Arthropoda; class Insecta; order Lepidoptera; family Nymphalidae; genus Melitaea; species Melitaea athalia. The sequence goes on from HG992196.1 coordinate 15,174,988, forward strand.
GGTAAGATTGATAAAGCGATTTTTATACCCTTAATGGAATATTATTCCAAATTTTTTAGTTAAATGTCTACATTGTGAAAAAAAGTTTCACTTCTACCGTGGTTTCATAAAACCACACAGGTTTTTTGTTTTTAAACGTAATTTTTAAATATTATTATAGTTAAATATATATGTAGTCGAATGTGTGCGAATCGAAGCTAAAATAACTTTTTTTTTGCAATACTCCGAGTATTATATTATGCAAGTGTATTCAAGTGTATCCTGCTCAAATGTAGGCCTGACCGACTTCTGAAGATAAAATAATTACAACTTATTTTAAGAGACGTCTACAATTTAGTTCGATAAAGATGAGGTGGTGACAATATGACAAGACCTCCAATATTTTCCTCAATAAAAAGTAAATAAAATAAACATTTTTTTCCTTATTAAACAATAGTCTATCTAATTTACGAATGGGTTTTCTCAAATATACAAAAAACGGTACAATGAAATGTTTTAGTGATTACGTCTTCAAAATACGAAGAAATAAAACTGTTATCATGTTTTTTGTTTTGTTTCTAGTTAGAAACAGTTTTTTAAACATAACTAAACATAATATTATTTTGGTAGGTGCGAGGAACAAGGTGTTAAGTTCCTCGTCCACCACCGAAAAGGGAGGATCCTCTGACCAAACGATAGTTGTGTCTGGTGGGCTACTGCCCCGACGATGTTGTCGAGTTCTTGTATATATTGTTCAATCGCTCTGATAACTTCGATAGCGCGATGTAGAATCGTCAGTTTTTAAGTTCGTAGATAGATGTCGCTACTTTATTATATATACATACTTAGTTTGCGTTTTTCGTTAATATGTTTTAGTTACCCATTACTAAAATATACTGAGGGTCTGTTCACCAGTTGTGGTTAACACGATTTGGTGGATCTCAGTATCCGATAGTAAAATCTTTTTAATTTATTATTCTTTTTTACCATCGAATTTTTTTTTTATGAATTTTTACAATAGTTTATTAAACATTATACCTACATATTTACAAGACACAACTTAAGAACTAAATATTTACAGATAGTTTTGATACAAATCATGTCCGCGTGGAATTGTGCCAAGAATGCTGGCAGCATTTCCCCGTTGAATCGCTATGCCGATTCTCTGGGCAAAAAATGCACCAGCCCTCTTGTCACCAGTGGAGGCAATAAGGCGAGGAGTTATCTCATTTAAGAATTTTTTTGCACTGCTACTCCAAGGTCCAAGTGTTTCGACTGCAAACGGCACAAAGATGTAATTTGGAATTAGTGACGAATATTTGTGCCGTTTAGTCGTTTCAGCTTTTTCCGCCGCGGCACCCGCTTTTAAGGCTGTTTCCCTGACATGAGACGGAGCAAGTGTGTCAACGCAGGTTGCGAATTCTACTATATTAATGAGATGTTTCTATTCGCATATATTAATATTAAAGTTGCAGTTTATTAATTGAGGAGGAACAGGTCCTACTGGTCTATTCTACCTCCCGCTGTCAAAGTCTTATTAAATTTTATCGTCATTAGTCAAATAGGCAATAGCGTTATCCAAAACTGGTGTAACAGGCCCATAGCAACACAATTACATTTTAGTTATCCGTAACTGAACGTAAAACAACGCGAAAATTCGTAGCGCAAGTCTTTAAGTTACAGTAATTTATATTTTTATAGAAAAATGGAGTGGCGTAGCTAGGTATAACCAAAAGGCCCTGGGGCAAAATATGAACGAGGGCTCCAACTGAACTATTTAAAATCGTTTGTTGTTATTCGTCCTGTTCCGAAGACATAGGTAGGTACACTGGACATACTTTAGATTTGTCGTAATACAGTCGACTCCGTAATAAACTTTAAAACCAAATGCAATTTTAACTTATTTTAGTGAACAAATTAAAACTATTTTGTGAAAATAAAAGAAAATATCTACCTGTTACCGTTCAAAACGATACAGTACAGTACAGTCCTGTAACAGACACACAGACAGCGGAGGTAACACAAAAAGGTTAAACATTTTTGAAAAATGTTTAAAAAGTTGAACGCAAATCAAAAACGTTTTAGTAAATAAATATATAAATAATTATCTTGTAAATAAAAGCAAGGTATCTCGTTGTTGTCAGACAAACAAGTAGCGTTTGAATTATCATTGTTTCTGATGTTAAATTAAATGTTTACTTATGTTGACGTGTCATTTCCCTTCACACGTTAGTAAATAGCACGAACAATAAAATTTTCCAGTTACTCATACATTTATCATATAAAGCGAAAACTCTGCCAGTGATCATTCTAATACTCGCGTGTCTAAATATTGTCATAATTCCTATTAAATATGGGTGGGACACAGCAGGAAATATCTTGTTCAGGAGGCACCCGTCTTGCGAAGTACGTACTTACATTAACCTTATAAGATTAAATTATTCTATAGAATATCATAGGCAATTAATACTAACTTTCAAGTATGTAGTGTCGTGTTCCTGTGGTGAGTAAGGTAACCAAATCTCTGGGAAAGGGGAACGGGGCTAGGGTTGGCAATACTTTGCAATGCTCTCGGTGGTGCTAGGGTTGGCAATGCTTTGCAATGCTCTCGGTGGTGCTAGGGTTTGCAATGCTTTGCAATGCTCTCGGTGGTGCTAGGGTTGGCAATGCTTTGCAATGCTCTCGGTGGTGCTAGGGTTGGCAATGCTTTGCAATGATCTCGGTGGTGCTAGGGTTGGCAATGCTTTGCAATGCTCTCGGTGGTGCTAGGGTTGGCAATGCTTTGCAATGCTCTCGGTGGTGCTAGGGTTGGCAATGCTTTGCAATGATCTCGGTGGTGCTAGGGTTGGCAATGCTTTGCAATGCTCTCGGTGGTGCTAGGGTTGGCAATGCTTTGCAATGATCTCGGTGGTGCTAGGGTTGGCAATGCTTTGCAATGCTCTCGGTGGTGCTAGGGTTGGCAATGCTTTGCAATGCTCTCGGTGGTGCTAGGGTTAGCAATGCTTTGCAATGCTCTCGGTGGTGCTAGGGTCTAAACGCTAAAGTATCCACTTACAATAAGACGGACTGTACGCTAGTTCCCACGTTTATAACCCTAAAAACTTAACCTTAACCCTAAAACGTTTTTCCCTCGCAGAAACAAAGTCACAGCAGCGGACAGTCCCACCATTTCAGTGACTCCGCCTCACAGTCTGGAGTACGACTTGAAGGGTGGTTGGACGCCAAACGGGAGCGTCACGCCAACAGGCATGGCGTCGAACAAGTCTAACACCACGGTGCTGCTAAGCCCTGGTTACTTACAAAGTCCATGCACATGTAACCAATCGATTAGGGTAAGTGATCAAGAGTCCGAAATCGCGTAAAGTTATATAAGGGGATATAATAAGTCTAGCCTCAGATTTCTTTATTGGCCACGTGACCTAACTTCTTATTTTATAACTAAGGAAATGGCAAAACGAGGTAGCCTTTAATAAACTAATTCGTCTTTTTTACAACGCCAACTAAACATTCTATAAAAAGCGTCAAATAAAGATCAACAATTATTTTTACTTGTCCTTCTTACTTTTCTTTGCCACCTAATTTACTAACTCAGCCACGAATTTTACATCTTATCACCATTTTACGTTTTACAGCTTCAAAACAAGGTCCTCAAAAAATATAATTCAAGTGTACAATAATAATCCCTTTAGTCTTAGAAATCATAAAAATATTAAATTAAAACTGCATTTTGGACTCCATTATAGCCATTTTAGACATTATAAACATTTGAGATTTATGAAAAGTACTTAGCTAGATTTTAAGCAAACGAATAAAAAACAACTTAAATTTGTATCGACAAGTAGCTAGGTAGAGGAATAAATAATAATTCAATTAAATTAAATTTATTAAACATTATACATATTTACAAGTCACAACTTAAGAACTAAATATTTACAGATTGTTTTGGTTCAATTAAATACAAATTAATAGCGATAACTATGTATAAAAGTAATCAAAAATAAATGGAACCTCATGACCAGAACTAGCTTTCGGTTTTTCTTTTTTAAGTAACTGAAATCGGTTACAGTACAGTTATGAGTTACAATTTAATTGAGAACCTCCTCCTTTTTTTTTGAAGTGCGTTTAAAAGAAAAAATTTAACTTTATTACATTAATGGATATCATTATTTTAACAAAAATGATTATATAATATTTTTGTTAGATTATAAAAATAGCAAATAATAAAATATTCTGATATTTCCAGAGTGTCAGCGATGTGGCACTAGCGATGCCAGTGGCCGCGTATACCGAGGAAATACCTGGACCTGCCTCGCCGGACGGACTCTCCTGGAGACGGCTGCACATGTCCAGAGCCAAGCTCAAAGCTACCGCCACCACTTCTGAACTATTATCAGGTGAGTGAAAAATAAATAATTTAAAATCGTTTTATATGTGAATCAATCTGGATTACAAAGAAGAAAATATTTCACTAAGTATATCAATTTGATATCGTTGGCATGAGTTTTATTGTAATAATTTATGATTAAAAAAATAAATTATTTTCCGTCTAACATAATTATGAAATCGGGAGTATCAAGACATTTTTCAGAGTAGGAATAATTCGTTAATGATATTATTTTTTGATTAGATATTAACTCAAGTTAGTCGATTCCATGATCTTAGAAATACTTTAAATGGCATATCCCTAATTTATTTAGTGTATAAAACCGAACTTCCTTTGCAAAACTCTAAAGTATTTTTTTATGCAACTAGGTCGGCAAACAAGCGTACGGCTCACCCGATGGTCAGCGATTACCCTAGCTTATAGACGTCTGTAACACCAGAAGCATTGCAAGCGGTTTGCCGACCCTACCCCCAATTCCCCCCAGGGGCTCTGGTCACCTTACTCACCAACAGTAACACAACACTGCTTGAAAAAAGTATTATTTAGCTGTGGTCTTCTATATGGTATCGAGGTACTACCCCAGTCGGACTGCTCCATATTTTGAGCAGGTCATGCTGTGTCCTACCTCAGTTTAAAGGTTAGGTTTAGCATAGGACTCATTATACACTCCCTCATATTATTCCTGTTTATTCCAGGTTTCGCAATGGTAGCGATGGTTGAGCTACAGATCAACGAACCGACGAACGTTCCAGAATGGCTCTTCGTAATGTTCGCGGTCTGCACAACGGTTCTAGTAGCGGTCCACATATTCGCCCTGATGATATCAACGTACTTGCTGCCCAATATAGACGCGGTCAGCAAGATGGACAACAGTCCGGGGGCCCCGGCCCGCGCCTTGAGGGACTCGCCCCATGAGAGGATGAGGGGCTTCATAGAACTCGCTTGGGCCTTTAGTACTGTTTTAGGTAAGTGAGGAAAAATTTATATATGTATTTATTTTTACTTCTTTTCTTTTGGATTGATTCAGCCTGTAGTTCCCCATTGCTTAGTAAAGGCTTATTTATTTATTTATACTCTACTAGCTGACCCCGCAAACGCTGTTTTCCCATATATGTTATTAACCCCCGCAACCCCCTCTTGTGGATGGAATTTCGTAAAATCCGTTCTTAGCTGACCTCTACTCGGCGAAAGGAATATTCCTACCAAATTTCTAGTCTCTACGCCTTATGGTACCAGAGATATCGTGATGAGTCAATGGGTGGAAATCTCTTTTATATATATAGATAGATAATTCAAAAATAGAATGTGAACAAAGCTTAAAGATAGTTACAAATAATGTAGAACCAAACACAAAAAAAGAATTTTCCTATTTGGTGCAGTAATTTGGAAGTTATGCGCGTACTTACATTTCCGACGGATCATTTTTATTTAAATGGATTGTAAATAAAGCTGAAAGATAGTAACTGTTACAGTCTGATTGTATAGTACAATGGGCGGATATATAGAAGAAAAATTATTGTTTATACAAATATACAAATTACTATCTATTTAAAAAGCGTTATATAAGCAAGAGGTAAATAAGACTGTTTTCAAGCAGTATTGTGTTCCTGTTGGTGAGTAAGCGCTCTTACACACGAACGGCACGTTGCCAACGGCAGAGGTCGACGGCAGCCGTCGACTGCCGTCGAGCGCCGTCAGCGGCAGCCGACTGCAGCCGTCGACTGCCGTCGAGTGCCGTCAGCGGCAGCCGTCGACTGCCGTTGAGCGCCGTTGGCGGCGCGCCGTCGGCTGCAGTCCGCTGCCGTTGAGAACATGCCGCTCACACGTCGGCTCTCTTAGTAAAGGAGCCAGTTGCAAAATAAACACTGCTATTGTTTTTACTTCGTCGCCGCCGAGAAAAACGAAAAATAAAAACACGCTCAGTCTATTCGTAAAAGAATATTTAAAATCAGTCCAGTAGTTTTTGAATTCGTTAATTACAAACGAAAATCCAAAAATAAAAATCTTTCCTCTTTATAATATTAGCATAAATATAAATAATAAAAAGATATAAGTAATTGAGATTATTTGTTTAATGAGATCAACATCATTTATCACCATTTTAAGTTGAAACAAAATACAAGTACTACCTATAGGTACAATAATACATAATAATTATTAGTTACTTCTATTTTAATAACAATGGTAAAAAAAAAAATCAAAATCAACTTGTAATAAACCGACCATTTTTTTAAAACATGTTTTTTCACTAACTCAGTATTTTAATTTCTTTTTTAATTTTTATAATTATTAATTCAATCTTGGCGAGATATTGAACTTTTTAAAATAGCCGTCAGCTCATCAAAAGAAGCAATAGACATCCAAAAATAATTAAAAAACTTTTGCTCGTTTCTTCGTAAAAGTGTAAAAAAATGCCCATCTTGATCTCTATTGATTAGTATTTCTTGAGCCCACACTGAACGTGTTTTTATTTTTCGTTTTTCTCGGCGGCGACGAAGTAAAAACAATAACAGTGTTTCTTCTTCGGAATTCATTTTGCAACTGGCTCCTTTACTAAGAGAGTCGGCGTGTGAGCGGCATGTTCTCAACGGCAGCGGACTGCAGCCGACGGCGCGCCACCAACGGCGCTCGACGGGGGTCGACGGCTGCCGCTGACGGCACTCGACGGCAGTCGACGGCTGCAGTTGACTGCCGCTGACGGCGCTCGACGGCAGTCGACGGCTGCCGTCGACCTCTGCCGTTGGCAACGTGCCGTTCGTGTGTAAGAGCGCTAAGGTGACCAGAGCTCTTGGGGGGGATTGGGGATAGGGTCGGCAACGCGCTTGCGACGCTTCTGGTGTTGCAGGCGTCTATAGGCTACGGTAGTCACTTACCATCAGGTGAGCCGTACGCTTGTTTGTCGACTTAATACCATAAAAAAAGGTCGTCGCGTGGTCGCAGCGGTCACAACTCACACGTTGGTTCGCAGACAATCGCACGTTCTTTCTTAGATAAGACAACAAACGTATAGGCATATTGGCGTTTTTGTTTGTTCTGTGCATGTTTCTGAATTCCTGACATAGCAGTAAATATGGGCTGTTGAGTTTTAGCCATTGATTTTAATTATTTATTTATTTTATTTAAGGTTTACCAACTTTTTTTTTATTTGGTTAAGTTACGAGCTTTAAAATGTTTGACTAATTTTCTATATCCACTAAAACTACTGTGAAATATGTCTGTCTTAGTTTTTTGATAAAAAAAAGTTATGATCCCGACAGATTCTCGGTAACAAGCTATTGAAGCCCAATTGGTTCTATATCCTTTGATATACAATGGCTTGAAGTTTTTAATTCATTTAATATCAAGAACGCCTAAAACCATAAGTGTCTACCGTAGCCTATAGACGCCTGCAACACCAGAAGGGTCGCAAGCGCGCTGCCGACCCTATCCCCAATCCAGGAGCTCTGGTCACCTTACTCACCAACAGGAACACAATACTGCTTGAAAACAGTATTATTTAAGATTCAAAATATATTTTAATATCCAAACTATGAAAAAACGAGTGTGCTTTAGACCAGTGTTCCGCAAAGGGTGTACCGCGGCACACTGGTGTGCCGTGGTCGTTTTTTGGTGTGCCTCGGAAAAATAAACTTTACGTTTATTGATTAACTAGCTTCTGCGCGCGACTTCGTCCCCGTGGAAAAAAAGGAAAAAAAAACCCGATTTTGAAACATTCTCCATTGGTGCTACGCTCCTATTGGTCTTAGCGTGATGATATATAGCCTATAGCCTTCCTCGATAAATGGGCTATCTAACACTGAAAGAATTTTTCAAATCGGACCAGTAGATCCTGAGATTAGCGCGTTCAAACAAACCAACAAACAAACAAACAAACAAACAAACAAACAAACAAACAAACTCTTCAGCTTTATTATATTAGTATAGATAATAAATATTGTTTCAATGATTAATAAATAAAATAATGTTGGTTAATGTTACTTAAAAAATGATTTTTCATTTGTGGTGTACCTCCAAAATATTTTCCTATTCCTAGGTGTACCTTGAGCACAAAAAGTTTGCGGAACACTGCTTTAGACCACATAAAACATCTTTATGTATCTGTAATATAGAAACGTAAATCTCTGTCACTAACATATCTCCCTCTCAACTTCCGTTCGCCTCGCCCGATCATACTTTTCGTAACGCTCTCGTCACGCATTCACCAGCTTACTCCCCAAGTCAAGCGTGCGTAAAGAAGTTTTACTTCAAAAAGTGTCACTTCAGCCTATCGCAGTCCACTGCTGGACATAGGCCTCCCCAACTGCACGCCAAAAACGGCGTGAAGTCATGTGTGTAGCCCATAGTCTCCACGCTGGGTAGGCGGGTTGGTGACCGCAGTGCTGACTTTGTCGCACTGAAGACGCTGCTGCCAGTTTTCGGCCTGTGTATTTCAAAGCCAGCAGTTGTATGATTATCCCGCCATCGGTCAGCTTTTTAAGTTCCAAGGTGGTAGTGGAACTAGTGTGTTATCCCTTAGTCGCCTCTTACGACACCCACGGGAAGATAGAGGGTGGCTATATTCTTTAGTACCTACCGTAACCACACAGCAGAAGTGTAATAAGTATAAATCTTTTCCCTAAATTGCAAAATAAATATTAATGTATATAATTTTTTTTTTAATTTCAGGTTTGTTCCTATTCTTAGTGGAAATAGCTATTCTATGTTGGGTCAAGTTTTGGGACTACTCTTTCGCGGCGGCTACGGCAGCCACCGTTATTGTCATACCAGGTGATTAATTACAATTATTTAAAGATATTTCAAATTCAGGGACCGGCCGGGTACTCGTTGAAAGGGTTTTTGAAGGGGTATTTTGAAGCGCTAAAAAAATAAAGCCTTTGATGCATGTAACACCTGCGAACGGCTTAAACCAACCCTTTTCCGATAAGGGATACCCTTTCAAAACCCTGTAACACTGTAACATGGTAAGCCAATCCAACAAAGTACATTAAATATGTACTCTTCGTAGTCGACATTAGATTGAGAATTGCTTAACCACTACCACACGTGGCATTTTCCCGCCGCGCCGACGCTCGCGCCGGTTTTTTCGTGTCTGAACTTGTTCATTCTCAGAGTTATTTATATAATAGGGTAAACTGAGGAGTAACTGGCCGCCCTGTAGTAATTGGCCACTTGGAACATTACTGCTATATAATAAGAATTGTACGATAGTTACGCCACCTCTGAGAAGTTTATAGAATCGCGTAGTTATCTATCTGTCATATTAATTCATTTTCCTACCGCTAGTGAATCAAGCACCAATAATTTTGGTTAATTTTTGACACTCGGTGGACATGTTTGTTCCTGAACGGGCGTTTGTTAAGAAATTGGTAAGGAACTTTTGTATTTTGTTTTGATATTTATATGAAAACTTGCATGAATTTATAGTTTTGTCTTTGTCTAGTGAAATCTATTTATAGTAGGGATTTACCGTACGTATGAAGATTCCAGTTTAACACGTAAAGAAGAAAGATTTTTGGGGTGGCTAGTTATTGAAAGTGAAAAACAAGATTTAATCAGTAATTGGACACCTATGCCAGTTACTAGATATTTTGAAAGAAAGTTAGTTTCATCAAATTTTGATCGTAAATAGATAAGAAATATGGTCTATTTTGATGTGCATAAATATCTTTTTATTTTAACGTCATTTTTCAGTAACTGGCATAGGTGGCTAGTTTCTAATTTCAACGTGGCCAGTTACTGAACTTGTATATTATTTGTTATACAGGTTCAAAAAAATCCACATCAGTATGAATAATAGCAAGAAAAGACAATATCCTAAAGAGGCCGTTGACAATGCAGTTAATTCAGTTTTAAATGAAGGCATTTCTGTACGGCAAGCTGCTAAAAAATACGGGTTGCCGAGAAGCACAATACAGTTTAAAATTAAGAACCCCGGCAGCAAGTTCAAGTCTGGTCCAGACCCAGTTTTAACTAGTACCGAAGAAGACGCCTTGTGTTCCTTTATATTAAATCTTGCTAAACGTGGATTTCCACGGAAAAAGGAAGATATCCAGTTATGTGTTCAAACTTACCTCAAAAGGAATCCACGTCAAAATCCTTTTAAGAACGATAAACCGGGTGACGTGTGGTTTAAGGCATTCTTGAAACGCCACCCAATTATAACTACTCGGACCTCAGAAGGAGTAACTACTGCTAGCGCCTGTGTTTCTGAAGATGACATCCGTAAATGGTTCCGAGAAATTCAAGAATACATAAACGAAGAGGGACTAAATGAGGCCATCGAAGATCCAAGAAGGATCTTTAACGCTGACGAAACTGGTTTTAATATTTGCCCAAAAACTGGCAAGGTTCTAGCAGGAAAAGGTGAAAAGAACGTATACCAAATAGAGAAAGGATCAGCTAAAGAAAACATCACTGTTTTATTTACGTTTTCTGCTTCTGGTTTCTGTTGTCACCCGTTAGTAATCTATCCGTATAAAAGGATTCCGGATAGGGTAACGTTAAGTGTACCAAAAGGTTGGGGCATAGGACGGAGTGACACGGGGTGGATGACGGCTTCTGTTTTTTATGATTATATTGCCAATTGTTTTCATCCACAGCTTATATCTCAAAATATTCCGTTCCCGGTCATATTATTTGTAGATGGACATAAAACTCATGTAACCATTGAAGTGTCAGAACTCTGTCGCAGTCTTCATATTCACCTTATCGCTTTATATCCTAACTCTACACGGATTTTACAACCTGCAGATGTAGCAGCATTTTGTCCAATTAAAGCAGGGTGGAGGAAGGGTCTGCGAGAGTGGTATGCCGCCAACAATTACAAAGATAATTTAACGAAAGAATCATTTGCCCCTTTACTAAAAAGCGTAATAGAGAAATCTATAAAAAACAGTTCATTGATCAATGGTTTTCAGGTATGTGGCCTATTCCCTTTTAACCCAGATAATGTCGATTATAGTAAATGCTTATCTACTAGAAAAGAAGTTCAAGAACCTATAGTAATAGAGCGAAATTTAAGTTTTAAAGAATTTTGTGATATCGTTGGCAATAATGTTATTGAGCAGTGTCAAAAGGCTACCAAAGATACTTTAGACATTAGTGATAAGAACTTTATAATAATTCATAATTTATGGAAAAAATATACTTCTGGACATAAAGACCACAGCAGCACTGACGACAATGTAAGTTTAACAATTGAAACAGCACATACAAAAACACAAATTGTTGAAGCGGAAACAGGCAGTTTAGAACCATATCCTTTAGAAAATGCCCAATCTACAATACTTGCAGCGAAAATGTACTCATTAGAAGATGCTAAATCTCAAAAAGTTGAAGAGGAAACATACACATTCGAAGAGAGTCGTCAAGAATCGTATCTGAATAACTATTCAGATACTATTCTTGATGAGGAGACTGGCCTTTTTAAAAAACCAGATGATTTTATAAATGAAAGTAACTTAGAATACAAACAAAAGAGTCCAAAACCAGGAACATCAAGTTCTAAAATAACAATACTTGGTAACGAAGATTTCAAAGAGTATTTGAAGAAGATTCAGCCAATTTCACCAAAACGAAAAGGAAAACGGCAAGTAGAAAGATTACCATTTGCATTGACGTCCGACAACTTTGTACAAATAATTAAAACCAAAAACCAGAAAAAAGAAGAGGAAAGAGTTGCTAAAGAAAACCGAAAAAGATTAAGAGAACAAAGAAGAAGTCAAACTGCACCAAAAAAGAAGCCAAAAATATCAGATAATAGAACAAAAAACAAAGAAAATAAGAAAAGAACACAGGCTAATAAATATCCACAATTGGTTGGTGATTTCAAACCTAAAGAAACAATACATTGTTCTGATGCCTGTCTAAATCCTATAACAAGAAGAGTTATTTATTGCAGCCAATGTAACAGCCAGTATCATATGAACTGTATTCCTACATACCACAAGCAACATATTCCGCAAGACGATGGTGATTCTTTCTTATGCCATAACTGCTATGAATGTAATACCGATTCGTCTGGTGCTGAAAGCATTTTTGATTATATCGTTAAGGAAAGCAAGGCACAAGGATTCTAAGTCATTAAGTGTAACCTTTATAATATACTTTGTTGATTTTATAAGAGTTTAAAATAATCATTTTGTGTTAGCTATCTACTTACCTATGATGCTGTGATCTGAGAGTCGAGACTGATTTTAATAGTATTTTTGTATTATTTTTTAATAGTATTTTTGTTTGTTATTACTGTATCTACCAATTAATAACATTTATAAAAGTTCTATGTGATTATTTTATATATATGATGCCTAAAACTAATAAAGATACATATGGCCAGTTACTACTAATTTAACTGGCAATAATTGGTAATTTGCGGCCAGTTACTGGCAAAAACGCATTTTTTTCTGTTAAAATAAAAAATATCTCAGACGTTTTGGTTTTATTAATGTATTTAGTACATTACCATAAAGCAGAAAACCACAGCTATCCATAGATATAAAGTACTACATCAAAAATAATATTTTACTGAACAAATCAGTGACGTAAAGTGACCCAAGTCGCTTAAGTGGCCAATAACTGGTGGTTTTACCCTATTATCATTTCAATTAGAAAATTGGAAGTCGTAACTCGGACGAAACTACGGAAGGAATTAAAAACTATTTAGCAGTGATTTTGTTTAAGTGTGTTTTGTAGTGCCTACTTCATTTTTTTATTAGTTAATTCAGGGTAACCCGAATAAAACCTTTTCGTGTAGGTAACCTCCTCATAGGCTTAAGCCACTGAAGGGGTTAACCCCTTCACGTGGTTACTATATTAAAGGAGTTACCCGTTTCGCTGGGTTTTGAGGTGTAACTCGAATAAAAGGATACTCTGCGATAAGGGCTACACCATGTAGGGGTTACCCTGCGAAAAGGCTTAACTCTTAAGCGGTGTTGTCCGGTCCCTGATTTCAATGAAATTGTATGAAAATTACCCTACATTTTTTTTAAATTTATTCATGAGCTTATAAAAAACAACTAAGTGTCGTATTTTACCTTTGTCAGTTTGCCTTATTGCTTTAATCTTAAATATTTAACCGATGCGCGGTAGTGGCCACGGATCGGTTAAATATACAAGATTAGAAAGCATTCGTGTCTTCACTCGAGTTCCAATAGTTCCACTAATATTTAGATGACGTTAAATTTTTTTGTATATTATTTCTGTATAGGCATAGTATGATAGTATCTTACTAATTAAAAATCTTTTTTTTTTTTCAGTATTAATAGTGTTCGTTGCATTTGCTATACATTTCTACCACTCCTTAGTCGTGCAGAAGTGCGAAACCTCCGTCCAAGACATCAAGCAACTCGAAAACATGAAGCGAGATCTAGACACGGCAACTGTAAAAGTTAATATGTATCAATAATTTGAAACTCGTATGCCATATCGAAATTATATATAGTTGCATAAAATTGGAATTAGATATTATTTTATTAAATTATGTTTGTTAGTTAAATGAAAAATATTATGTAAAATACGTTTTTTAATATTTCTTGAAGAGTATACCGATGATACGTTTTAAATAAATACTGTGATGTATAAAATAAGTGTGGATTAAATCGATTATTAAGTAAAATTTCGATATTGGATAGGATTTTATTATTACATTCATTCATAAAAAAAAAATATGATTTGTTTGTATCATAAAAAATCTCATTAAAATTTATTAATTTAGAAAACGAAAACCGTTACGCCCACGAAGTATAGATAGGAAGGAGTCCGAAAGGTATAGGCTTTTTCGATAGTATTCATGGTACACAATAATATATACAACCAGATGTTAGTTCTCTTTTCTGCCCCTTGCTGTGGTGGCTGCGCTGCGCTGCGCACGTTAACGTACCGATGCTATTATTAGATTTTTATTACACGTAGAGATGGGCGTAGCGGCTACATTTTGATATTACGTTATAACGTTACGCTACTTTTAAATCACTTATTATTTTTTACGTGATAATTTTTTTTTTTTTAACCAACTGTGAAACCCTTGTGAGATCAAATTTTTTTTTGGGATTTTTTGACCTGGTAATTACAACCTTTGGGTCAACTCTTATTATTTGTGAGATCAAATTCATATTACATATAGGATACTTAAAATGAAAGACTATCTGTATACAAAATTTCATCAAAACGGTTACAGCCGTTTCTGAGATATCCAAAGTATAACAAAAAAAAGGTGTGTGTGCGATTCACACACGATAGAAGTGAAACTTCTATGGTAAACTAATTAAAAAAAAACTAATTTAAAATTAGCGGCTTGCAGCGCGGCTCGTCCTTACCTGTCTTTTTGCCGTTGCATCCGGTTTGGAACTTTGAAATCACAACGATTCTAAAGAAGTTTCACTTCAATAAATACAAGAATTACTCGTTTACAGATACAAGATAAAATAAACTTACCGCTATTTTCATTCCTGTTATTTTCTCTACTTATTTCTTCATATATACTCGTAATTAAATGCTTTTGTTTCATATGTTTTTTTAAATTCGTTATAGTAGTTTTAAATGAAAGTATAGCAACAAAACTTGCCGCGTAAGGATTTAAGCGAGTAAGCTGTTGAACAGTGGCGTGCTCCGCGCTCTTCGGCAAAAACCAGAATTAAGATTCAGTTGTCTAAATTGAGACCATTTTTGTTTAACATTACGTTCGGACTCCTTCCTATCTACACTTCATGATTCATAAAATGAAAAAATCGAATCGAATTATAGTTAAAATGAAATTAATTTTTATGTACCTAATATTTGGAGTCTCAAAGACAAACAGCCAAGTTTTTTTGTAGACTAATTGTAAATAAACTATTAAAACAATAAAATGAAGTTATTTTTTAAAGAAAGTTTGTTTTTATTTAGTCTTGACATATTTTACTACGCTTGAATTAAGTATTAAAGAATTAAGTATTAATTAATTTTACGTAGGTGTATGTATAATACCTACCTACCTACCTACTACTACCTACCTATATGTATTAATAGCAAATACGGGTTGGATTTAGAATCGTTTGGCACGAATTTGAAGGTGAAAAGGGTTCAGCTCACCCCTTTTCGCCCTTAAATTCGTGCCAAACGATTCTAAATTTCAACCGCAAATACTTTTTTGTTTGAAGACAATTTTTTAATATTTATTATCTATAATTCTATACTAATATATATAGGTAGGGATCCCAGCTAGTACATATTTTTCACCTGATTAGTATCAAGCTAATTTTCCGGGAGTAGCTTCATTTTCAGAATTCATTTCAGAAAAAAAAATCAATGTTTGATGACCTTACGAGGTCGTAAAGTTGATGCCCTCGTAAGGTCATCAAAAATTATTACTAACCAGCTGATTTTTTTTTCTTTTAGTTAATTAATATTTATATAATTTGATGGTTATATTGTCCTACAAATTGCGTGATGCTTTACCCCGTGTCTACGCTCACTGCTGCTCTATCTCCTGCTAACTCTATTATCTACCGCAATCGAGAGTTTTCGAAGAGGAACTTTTTGTTCGTCTCATCAAAATGAAGCTACTCCCGGAAAATTAGCTTGATACTAATCAGGTGAAAAATATGTACTAGGGATCCCGTACTATACTAATATATAAAGCTGAAGAGTTTGTTTGTTTGTTTGTTTGTTTGAACGCGGTAATCTCTGGAACTACTGGGCCGATTTGAAAAATTCTTTCAGTGTTAGATAGCCCATTTATCGAGAAAGGCTATAGGCTATGTGTCATCACGCTAAGATCAATAGGAACGGAGTCCACGCCGACGAAGTCGCGCGCAGAAGCCAAGGGCGGATCCAGATTTGGCGCCAGGGGGGGGAGGGGGGTCACAGTCATGTTCAAGGCGCCAGGGGGGTTTCATAGTCGTGGTCAAGTAAAAAGAAGGTATAATTTAATTTTTATAATGATAGATACAGGTAAAAAGTAGGTATTTTATTAATCTATGTACCTAGGTAATGTACTTAAAAATACCTATATTGTGACAAAAATCTTGTTTAACAATTTTAAGGACGTATTCACAAAATTAATAGGTATAGAATCGACCATTTACACGAGTCACACACACAAGCGACGCAGTACGCACGGTTAGGTGAAAGAATAGTAGTGGATTGAACTACTTTGATACTTTACAATTTTTTATTTATTTATATTTTTTATTTTATTACAATTTATATTTCTTTGTGATACGTAGGTACCTACGAAAATATATTTTATTGGTGTTTGTGTTTTTAGTAAATAATAACTATTTATGAATATACCAATACCCACTTCAGTCACTTTTTGATACTATTTGTTTCACTTTGTTAGTTTTTCCCTATGAGGTGTGAGTCATATTCATATACATATAATTGTGTGGTATGAGACGGTTGAGATTATGAAGTAGAGTGGAGAGGGTGAGGGCTGCGATTTGATACAAGTGACACTCTCTCCTCCTCCAAGAGGAGTGGGAGCCCGGCGGACAGCTTGTTTTTAAAGTATTTTTACTCATTTTACGATTTTTTTGACGAATTCTAAACGTAAAAATTGTGTTTGGCTCGTAAACGAAAAAAACCAACTTCAATTACATCGACAAGTAATACAACGTAATAAAACAAAAAAAAGGTGTGTGTGCGATTCACACACGATAGAAGTGAAACTTCCGCTACAATGAGCGTAACGCTACAATGAGCGTAACGCTACAATGCGCGTAACGCTACAAATAGCGTAATGCTACAATGAGCGTAACGCTACAAATAGCGTAACGCTACAAACGCGTAACGCTACAAATTTCGTAACGCTACAATTAGCGTAACGCTACAATGTGTCATCCTTTTTCGTGTTAGTAGCACGGCACGCCCTTCCCTGACGTTTTTCCGTTGCATCCGGTTTGAAATCACAATGATTCTAAAGAATTTTCACTTTAAAAATAGTCAAGTAAAAACGCGCTATTAAAGATTACTCAAAAAGTTCAATAATCAGATCTCGATCTAATTTAAACAAGACTACATGACAAGTATTAGCTTTCGATTAAAGTAAGAATCATCAAAATCGATACACCGAGTAAAAAGTTATGCGGTATAATACAACGTAGGTCGACGAAAAAGTAGTCAAGTAAATAGGCATTATGAGATAAGTACTCGTCAGATCACGCAACACCTTTCAAAAACAAAATTGATCGAAAGCGGTCCACCCAGTCAAAAGTTCTGATCTAACGTACATAAAAAAATACAGTCGAATTGAGAACCTCCTTCTTTTTTGGAAGTCGGTTAAAACAGTACAATACAGTGATTTTCCTACTCACAAACTTTAAAAAATTCAGTACTAGCTCAATTTTAACTTCTATTTTATGGCTAATCTCTGAAAAGGCTGGATCGTTTTTGACGGGAATTTCACTGGCAGATAGCTGATGTAATAAGGAGTAACTTAGGCTACTTTTTGTTTTAGATTTTTTATTATTATTTTATAACTGCGAACTGAACAATAATTATTTTGTTAAATTCCACGCGGATGAAGTCGCGGGCACAGGTAGTTTAAAATAATTATTATTCAATAAAATGGATCTCAATAAAGTAGCTTCATATTTTATCAATAATCTAATTCTTATTTTAATTTTAATTAAATATAATATATAACAAAGAAAAAAAAACGCCAACGTCACGTGGTGTTCCCAAGTGGTCACCCATCCAAGTACTGGCGCTGCCGCGTTACCGATCGATCAAATTTTACCCCTCATGCACCTTAAGAAGTTTCACTTCAAAAAAACTAGTTGAAAAAAAAGCGGTCGCCCATCCAAGTACTGACCATCGTGACGCTGCCGCGTTACCGGTCGATCAAATTTTAACTCAAAATCAAATCAAAAATCAACCAACTTATATCTCCCTCTCAACTTCCGTTCGCCTCGACCGATCACACTTTTCGTAATGCTCTCGTCACACACCTGCTTACTCCCCAAGTTAAGCGCGCCTAAAGAAGTTCCACTTCAAAAATACTAGCTATGTACTTTTAGCGAAATAAAATAATGCAATAAAAATGTGTGATTATAAAATGATCTTACTTTGTCAAGTATCAAATTTGGTTTATCGAAAAATAATACGTAAATTTATAAAATAATAATTGTTTTGCTACGTAACCGGTTGCTAACAAAGCGACATGGCGTCCACTCACCACAGCGCCCGAGCGCGAAGTGAGGTCTCGTTCGAAAAATTGAATTATGTTTCAAAACAAAATACAACAATAAAATAAACCTTACTGCAATGGAATAAGAATCATCTTTAATAGCAAAATGTGTATAAAAATTAGCTCCAGTTTTTATTTTTTTTAAGACTATTGGTGGCATTTTTGTATTATTTTCTTGCAGTCATTTAAAATTGAACATATCCTCCTGCTCATACTATTTTTAGAAAACTTAATATATGTGTATAATAGAACAAACATCACCCGAAAGTTTACCCGTTTTGTTCATTTTCTTGAAAATGGTAATGGAAAAACGTTTAATACGATATATATATAAGAACTAGATTTAAAAAACGTAATGCTGTTTGAAGATGAAGACCCAATCTCTATGAAATAATTATTCGTTATATATTATTTTGTTTAGTTTTGTCACAAAATGACCTGAAAAAGAGCCTGATTTTGTCCGATTCGTATAGGCGGCCTTAATTAGTGGTCCACCTAGGTCCTGGACACAGCCCAGGGGGGGGGTCTTGACACCCCCCCTGGATCCGCCAGTGGCAGAAGCTAGTATAATTATTATAAAGTGTGACGCCGCGTTGGGGCAGCGGTCACAGCACTGGATTGCGATTGGCTGTAGCGCGGGCGGTTGCGGGTTCGATCCCCGCACACGACAACAATTTTATTGGCCATACAGATGTTTGCCGTGGTCTGGGTGTTTGTGCAGTCCTTGTCGGTCTCCACACCGTGCCTCGGAGAGCACGTTAAGCCTGCGGTCCCGGTTGTTATCATGTACGCCTGATAGTGATCGTTACTTATAGTAGGGAATATATCCGCCAACCCGCATTGCAGCGGCGTGTTGGATTAAGCTCCGATCCTTCTCCTACATGTGGAAGAGGCCTATGCCCAACAGTGGGATATTACAGGATGAATCGTTATAAAGTGTTAAATATTTCTTAAATAGTAAGGTACAGTACAATTAAAACGGATTTTTTATTTATTTAATAATCTTAATTAGCAAGTTGCCAACCTGTCTATTTATTTACATATTTATTCATTTTATGGAAACAAATAGTACACAATAAATTTTATACATAGCACATAATATTTAAAATATCATTATAACCAAAAACAGTTTCCAATGATTATTTAACATAATTATCTATACTTATTATAAAAAGAAGTCCCCCGGCCGCGTCTTTCTGTCCTCCTGTCTGTCTGTCTGAACGCGATAAACTCGAAAACTACTGAACGGATTTTTACACGGTTTTCAACAATAGAAAGAGTGATTCTTGAGGAAGGTTTAGGTATATAATTTATTATGCTTTTATGTAAATTAGCAGAAATACGGCGATAAATGTTGAAGAGGTCGCAAAAAATCTCGCCAACGGGGGACCTTTCCTCGCGAACGCCGCGTAAACTAGCAAAGATATAGTTAAGTAATGTACTAGCGAATTCAAAATCTATAAAAATGCTACAAAAAAGTCCGCGACAGCATATCTCTATCTCTTACGGTTGACTTACAATAACCACTTTTATGTTCAAATTTGTAATTAAAAACATTACGTTATTTTCAAAGCTATTTTCTTTAGTTCAGTATTAATCCTTATCGAAATAAATATGTTGGTTAGCTTAACAATTTAATGTAGATTAAAATTGCCCTTTACACTATATCAATCAGATGAATAGTTTTTGAGATATCGTCGTTAGAAGTAATTATTAAAAATAATTAATGCGCAACGAAGTGGGCACGGGTCGGCTAGTTGTATATAAAAACGAATCGCTGAATGTGTTCCTAAGCGCAAATCTCGAGAGCGGCTGAACCGATTTCGCTAATTCTTTTTTTATAATATTCCTTGAAGTACGAGGATGGTTCTTACGGAGAGAAAAATTTAAAATATTCTCTGAAAAATTCTAAAGACAACAATTTTCTATATTCCCATACAAAAGATTCGTAATAATACTTAAAAGTCAATTTGAACTTAATACCATACCATAAAGTTTAAGTGTTAGTGGAGGGTTTTCGGGAAGTATAGGTACGTCGGTATTAAAACTTTTTTTTAAAGAATCGACTGTTATGCGGTACGAAGTACGCCGGGTCAGCTAGTTTAACATAATAATAAAGTACGTGGCGTAGATGCGTCTATTCGAAACCAAGCAAAACTTGAATAATTGAAATTAAAGAGAGAGAAATCAAAAATTACTCAAATTACCAATGAACATTAAAAATAATAATAATAAATAACATATCGTATACAAAAAAAATAAGGAAACCTTTGGTACAAGAAATAAAAGAAACGCGAGTATTAAATCAAGTATTTAATCCTTTCTTATTTATTCTTACATCAATCTATCATACTTAAAACACTTCTACATACATTTTTCGAATACAACATTAAAATTAATATCAACAACATTTATGACAAAAAAAATCAATGACAAATACTTACAATTATTTTATTATTAAAACCTAAAAACTATTCGGTAATTATGAGAAAAATTAAACAAAAAAAAAATTGCTTGCAAAAATCAAAATTTCTTACAAAATAAAGTTTGCAGAATAGAGAGAATTATTTTAAATTTCAATATTTTTTGACTTTATATTTGTTTTTTAAACACGATTACGATCATTTCTGTTTGGACTTACTTTAGAATTATAATTTATGTATGATATTTACCATAACTAACAGTAAAAATGATAAATATCGCATTTTTTCATATAAAACACACAATGAATATTTAATCATTGTTATCATAGCACATACCAAATTGGTTGAGCACAGAAGTCATATTAGGGGTAGTACATTAAATATGTTCGAAAATAGGGAAGGGGGCGGTCTTTTGTTTAGTTTAGTGCATTTACATGTCGTGACGTAACATTTGTTTAGGGGGTCACTGAAAGTGTGACTAAAGGGGAGGGAAAGTTACAAACAATAAAAATCTTAACGTATTTTACATATAATTCTAAAATACACAAAAGAACGTATAGTTCTATGTAAGTCTTTATAAATATTGTAAATCCGAATTTACACTCAGCAACTTCCACAATTACTAGAAATTTCTTCTTCCAAAGCTGATGTTAGCTTCCGAATTATCATTTTTTGTTCAGTCAAAAATATGGCAGCCATTTTGATGTCCTCCAATGCCTGAAGTTGAACGCAAAGTAATTCATTTCTTTAGTTAACGAAGATAGAAATATCATGTTAACAATTAGTCTTCAAGCCGTTCATATATTGTGTTATTTTTGTAGTAATGTGATCAGCATCGGCAGCTTAATATAAATCCGGCAGAAAAAGATTGTAAAGAGGACAGGTGTGTCTTTAAATAATTAATTATGTTACAAAACAAACACTAGGGCATACAACTACAGGTTTTTTAGTACTCAGACATGACTTTTAACTTCAATTTTAATGTAAGAATTCACTATTTTGTTACACGCTTATATGGTGGTACATTAATAGATTTAGCCTATACCCACGGCTATGTATAGGCTTTCATACTCTGTTTGGGAAAGCGTCGGAGCTTAATCCACCATGCTGCTCCACTGCGAGTTGTCGGATATATATTTTATTCATAGAAGATAAAAAAAAATCTCAGATAAATACACCCATCATCTTCACAACCTAACTGATATAAATATCTATACTATAAACTACACAATATGTAAGAAAATCACATTTCCATATCTATTCTGGAATTTTCTGCGACCAGGACACCGTTCCTCTTTTTGGGTGTTTCTTCTTCTTGGGGCTCCTTCTCTTCTACGATGTTCTTTAATACCTCTTCTCTGGGCTTCCATACTACTAGTGACATCTGTGGTTTTTGTAATCTGTGGACAAATTATTTTTCATTTAAAATCATTTCAAATGTAACCCACATAAAATGTTACATATAATGCCAAAACACTGACTTTAATAATTACAATACTCTTTACTAGACGAACGAACGATTCAGCCTGTAATATCCCACTGTTGGGTAGTAGGAGAAGGATCGGAGCTTAATCCACCATGCTGCTCCAATGCGGGTTGGCGGATATATTCCTTACTATGAGTAACGATCGCTATCAGGTATACATGATAACAACCGGGACCGACGGCTTAACGTGCTCTCCGAGGCACGGTGGGGAGGTTACAATACACCAAAATGAAAAAATAGAAGTATTACTTTGGGTTATTCTGAATCTCTAACCAGTCGTTTTTACTTGAAAGAGTAACTGACACCCTTCCATCCATACATCCATCCATTCTGGCAAACTTACGTAATATTAGTATGGTAGGACAAATTGTCACTGTTTTATAGGTGTTTAAGTTACTCAAGAATATGAAAAAATCCTTAAAAACGTAGTTTCATTATTTTTAACTTTACTCGTGAAAATACTTAAAAGTTATGATGTTGCCGTTGTTGCGGTTTGATGTATGATGGCAATCATAAACTCTCTAAAACTAAAAGATGAATAACTACGTTTTTTTTGGCATTGAAAGACATAACAATTATTCTGTATTTAATTAAACTTATCACAATAATTGTATAACACAGTTTGTGTAATATACAGGAATAAATTATGATGAACACGTAACCATCCATGTTTTTTTAGTGTACAAGTTTTTATAACATACCTTTCCATCAGTACTTGGGGTAAAATAGGTTCCTCTTGTAGTTTCTTTACATCTTCCGACAGTACGATGGTATGTCCTTTCAATTTCTCACTGATACTCATTGCATTTGGCTCCACACTCAATTCCATAACATCCTCGGAGGCCAGCGAGTGTTGTGTATAGTTTGACGATATGTGAAGTCCATTTAAGTGTGCTGCCATTTTCTCCTCTGTTATGAACTGCTTAGTTGGTCTAAAATAAATAACGTAACATTTAATGATCACGTAAATATCTCTGAACAAAAAAATATTATGAATATTCATTTTATAAATAAATATCTTCAACGTACATACACGGTCATTATACATTACAAAAACATAACCATTTAGGTACATATTTACAATAATATGTACTAGTTTCAGACTTCAGTTACTCCAATTTACATATATGTGTATTATTATATTACTCGATGTTGTTAAAAAATCATGTATATTTTTCACTTACATGGCTGGTTCCACTTCTAAACTCTTTCTCTTACAATGTAAAACTGGACTGGCTTTGGGTTGTTCATGGGTTTGAGCTGTGAACTGCACTAGATTAGGTGGAGAATGCAAACTCCAGGGAAGACTTTGAACATTCCATGGAGTCCCTGTAGGCACTGGCATGAGATGTGGTTCTGCTGTTTCACGGTTATAGGTAGATGACGAGGCCAGGGCTTGTTGAGCAAACATTTGCTTGGCCAATTCTTCTGACTGATTATATTGATACTGGGGGTAGTAATGAACATCCATTTTGTATCAGTATTCTCGTTTGCGTAGTTATTTGAAGCTTCCACAATAATTCAAGAGCGCTACTGCGATTGCAAAGTCAATACAAACAATACAAAAACAATACGAATTACGAAAACGAAATTGCTTGACACTTCCAGAATTATAAAAATATTAAACTGAATACAGATTATCAAGGAGCTCTTATGAAGAATTTTCTAGAATTCAGTGAACTTTTTGGTTAATTGAAAATTGTCAAAATTCTACTCAATTTATACAAAATCAATCATAAAGAAAAATAACAGTTAAACAAAACATAGATTTATTTTACTATTATTTGTATTTAATTTTTTTTTCAGTATTGTCCAGCAATAGACTTTGGTTATTTGTTGGTAACTAGCTAAGTAGCTAGACCTAGAAAAACTATTAAAACTAAAAGTCAAAACAAATATGTCAATTGTCAAATCTTCATATTGTCGTTGGCAGTGGCAGCTCGATTGGATTTACATTTAGGTACTTTTTAGTTTTTACTGCGTTCGTTGGTTTTTAGTTCAATAATCAATTTCGATATGCCTTTCACTTTTCTATAAAACGTGTATTATTATAGTAATACTTAAAACTGTCTAAATATCGTGACTTTTTACAGTTACCCTTCTAACTAACAACAGTGCGATGGCATTTGGTTTACTAGTAGTATAAACATAAAAAATGGGTTTAGATTTCGATGTTTTAGAGTTTTGTAAAAAACTACGCCAAAATAGGCCCCCTCCGTACCAATGTCCACTAGAAAAGTGCGATAAAGTCTATAAAAGTTTGTGTGGCTTGCAATATCACTTAGTCAATTACGATCATGATAATCCAACACCGGCGACTCCCGCTGTAACCAATAACCGCAAAAAAGGTAGGACTCGAGCCGCTGTCCCGACTGGTGATATTGCCCTTCAAAGCCCCCCGAAGGAAGCCTTGACTTTCGCTGAAGCCCAGAAAGTTGTACAATTCGAGATCGATGGTAAAATAAGCCGAATACCCATCGATCAACCTTTGCCGATAATTTCTTTAGAAGAATGGGAAAAGAAGAATTCGGAGTTGGAAAAGCCATTACTTTTTGTGGAACCTCCAGTTGAACCTCATGTAAAGTTGCCAGAAGCTACTTTTCGGGTAATTTTTTTTTTTTTTTTTTTTGTAAAATATTTTCCTGTACTTGCACGATTTTTGGTGTAAAATAAAGAGAGGTTTTGTTTTTACAAAAAACGTACATAACAATATATAATATTTACTTACAAAAAAATTTTATTATATCTATACTAATATTATAAAGAGGTAAAGTTTATAACTTTGTTTGTATATACGGGGTAATCTTCGCAAATACTGATCCGATCATGAAAATTCTTTCACTCACAGAAAGCTACACTATTCAGGAGTGACAAGATAAAAGGAAAAAGATAAAAATATATAAAGATTTTAAATCAGCAGGATTTGAACCTGCGCCCTCTGACGCTAATCAAGCATTATTATTTGCCTTAGAAATTAATTGGTGATTTTAAAACATTTATATTTATCTGATTTGCTGAAAATAGTGAGAGGCTACACTATTCAGGAGTGACATAGGCTATATTTTATTGTAATTGTACAAAAAAATTCAGTAAAAAAGAAAAATATTAAAATATATTATGAAAATGACAAAGAAACGAACGCCATCTATCGCTGTTAGATTTAACTATTTAATACTCTATTTTATTTACTGTCTATTTGAATCTATCGATGACGAAGTTTTTACGCTTTTTGATAGATGGCGTTGGAGCAACATATTATTTATTTAAGTGGTTTAAAATTTGTTCTTTATAGTATGTTATTTGGTTCTGTAATTTAAAATAATAAATACACGATATTATTACGATTTTACGCCCAACGAAGTGGGCACGGGTCTGCTAGTAAGAATATAAACTGTTTAAATCATTTCTTAAAATAGAAATGTTTATGTACTAATGTAATGTATATATGTAAGTTATATACAAAAACTATCAGCATAAAACTGGTATCGATTTTTAATTAACATATTCTACAAACCTGTTAGTATTTTTCTGCTATTCAACTTTTCATTGCATAATACAACTATTCAAACTTAATAACATCTTCGATATAAACTAGCTGACCTAGTAAACCTTATAATAATTTATACTAATATTCACATTTAGCATAGGCCTGTTTCTGCATGTAGTAGTAGGATTGGAGCTTAATCCATCACGCTGCTCCACTGCGGATGGATGGCAATACTAATCAATATTATAAAGCTGAAAAGTTTGTTTGTTTGTTTAATCTCGGAAACTACTGGTTTGAATTGAAAAATTATTCTTTATTGGATAGCCCATTTACCAATGAAGGCTATAGGCTATTTTTTCCCCTTAAATTAATGTTAAACTGCAGGACACAGCTAGTATAACTTGTACGCGTTAACTTGAGACCTAGGCCGATGTCGTCATATTCAGTGTACGGTGTGCAAAACAATGTGTCGTAGGTTTTATTTGAATTTTTTGTTTTGTGTTTTAGGAAAAAATAATAATAATTGATATGTTGCCTATTCAAATTAATAAAATAATTGAATGTAATGACATTATAGTTTTGTAAAATTAAAAAAAAATCGAAAAACGTACCTCATAAAAACATACAACAATACATAACAACTAACAATAATAACAAAACAACTAACAAAAGTTCAAACAAAACAACAAACAATTTTCAAAAATATCGAACAAGAGTCGAAGCACGTATCCGTATTCAAAGATGCTATCGGTACGGAGCGCGCAAGGTGAGTGCGGGACGCAGTGCAGGAGCTCGGGAAGGGGGTCGCATTCCAGCGGAGTCTCAAGTTAACGCGTACGAGTAGTAATATAATATTTATTTATACAAGACATTTACAGTATACAACCTTTGATTATTTCATGAATAGGTATATAGATTTTTTATTTCACTTTTAGACTAAACTTGCTTTAACAATAAAAAATTATAAAATAACTAATTTAGTTTGTTTTAGGTATATCTATCTAGATATATGAACTTTTGAATTGTAATTATTGTTACACTAACGGCTAACCTAACCCCACGGTATTAGTGTGCCTTCAGCTTTACTTCATAAGAAGACAATTGAAACAATATATTTTAAATATTAGAAACCCAGGTGTGCTCACAGCCTTATTACTCTGTACCGCACACCTGCAAGATTTCAACATCATTTCGGATGAAGATTGCAGACTAACAAATTGAAGCTTCTCTATGCTATCAATAGTATTATAGTTTGATATTTACAATTTTCGTTTCTTTATAATGTGCATTTGCATCTTTTTATTTTTTAAACTTAGATTGTCGAACATTGAATGCTCATAATTGGTGTTTACAGGATGTTACAAATTGTTCTAGAAATTATTTTGAGCAGTGTTTTATCCCTACCTAACAATAAACAAATTTACAGCTAATACCAGATTATAACGAAAGGGTGTGCGATGCACCGCCTCGTCCAAACGCGTACATACGGTTCATTGAGAAATCAGCTGAAGAATTGGACGGAGAAGTGGAGTACGATGTTGATGAAGAGGACACAGCCTGGTTGGCCATCATCAACAAGAATAGAGCGAAACAGAACTTGCCACCAGTATCGGTGGATACTTTAGAACTATTGATGGATAGACTTGAAAAGGAATCGTATTTTCAAGTAAGTTATACAGTGTTCTATTTGTAATTATAACAATATTGAATATATTTCAAACTGTTGCCTACCCTATCCCCAATTCCCCCAGGATCTCTGGTCACCTTACTCACCAACAGGAACTCAACACTGCTTGAAAACAGCATTATTTAACTCTTGTCTTCTGTAAGGTCGAGGTACCACCCCAGTCGGGCTGTTCCATATTTTGAGCAGGAAATTTCTTGCTGTGCTTGACCTCAAACTACTAACTAATAAACTATTTCCAAAAATTTCAATCTGAATAATTCAATCAAAAGAAAAAAGAATTAAAGCACAATGAAGATTTGGACAGAGCCATTGGTGTATACACCTACCAATTGGAATTTAACAGGGTCAAGAATGTATTATGGCTTATTACAATTGTGGTTTTGGTTACTACCCGAAGTATAATAACAAAAATATATTTATATACCAATAGATTGTTAACACAGATATTAAGTTGTGAACTTTCGGAACTCCCTTTCAATTTCCGATTTTTGGTTATTAAACTTACAACTTTAACTTATTAGAAATATTCATCAGATAAAATATTATCATAGCAATTATTTTTCGCAGGCAACCCAGAATGGTCAACAAACTGCTGCAACCGTAGATGAAGATGCAGTGTGCTGTATTTGTATGGATGGAGAGTGTCAGAATACAAATGTGATACTGTTCTGCGATATGTGCAACTTAGCCGTTCATCAGGATTGTTATGGGGTTTGTGATATTTCTGATAAAGTTTGCTTTAAAAGTAGCAGCTTGTCACTATAAAAAACATTAATAAATAAAACATAATCTAAAAATCGACTGTGATTACTGTTTCTGTAATGAGTTTAAATTTATACTTGACTATTTTACGAAGTCACATTAGCCACAGCCACAAATATGGCTATAAAAGATTAAGTGTGTGTGTCAACATTAAAGTTAACAAACAAAAAAAAAACATCATATAGTCATTAAACCCTTTGATGAAATGAGGTTGATATGTTCAACCTGTAAATGAAATGTTTATAAAGAAAAAATACAAACTACACATGTCAGAAGTGATACTTCTTTGGCAAAATAATTAAAAAATAATAATAATAAAAACGAATTAAAAAAAAAACAATTTAAAATACAAAAAAAAAACTAGTTGCCAACGTCACGCGCTGTTCCCAGGTGGTCACACATCCAAGTACTGACCGTCATGACGCTGCCGCGTTACCGTTCGCTCAGATTTTAACCCTCATGCGCCTAAAGAAGTTTTACTTCAAAATACCCTATGACATAAGACCTAAGACAGACAGGCATCTCTTTAGTTTTTAATGACTAGAGCATATTTAGTGAAAGCATAAATCATAAATAAATAAAAAATTACCCAAACTGTTAAACTAATAGTAATAAAATAAATCTTTATTTTAGGTAACATTTCAGGACCCATAACACATACACATTCACATAATAATAATTTTTTTTTACAGGTGCCATATATACCAGAAGGCCAGTGGCTCTGCAGGCGTTGCTTACAATCACCTTCTCGACTCGTAAACTGTGTTTTGTGTCCTAATACAGGAGGTAAATATGTACATACATTTACTGTTTTTTTTGTTAAAATTGAAAAAAAAAATAACGCTTTCGGAACTTGGCAAGAAAGTTGCTTAATTAGTATAATGGGCTTGTTTAAAAAAAAACTGGTTTGAATGTATGTCAACAAGTGTAGTACACGTTATTAGAAGTAACTCAAAAACTGCTTGTCAAATCTCGGTCAAATTTAAATAGAAAAAATAATCATCAAAATCGGTATCTCCAGTAAAAAGTTTGAGGTAACATACATTGAAAAAAATACAGTTGAATTGAGAACCTCTTTTTTTAAGTCGGTTAAAAAGTTATTTTATTAAATGATATTTTATTTAAAAAATTTCTTTTTAGGAGCCTTCAAACAAACAGATCAAGGTACATGGGCGCATGTTGTTTGTGCTCTTTGGATACCTGAAGTACGTTTTGCGAACACCGTCTTTTTGGAACCTATCGGTTAGTTTATTAAAATAATAATTTTAATAACATTTTGACTCGTTTGTTGGCATAGTTGGTTGTAATCCTGCTTTCTGCCATGTTGTGTATTAAAAAAAAAGTAATAAAATAACCCTGGCAATATGTTGCCTACCTTACACAACACTGTGGGACAGACAACTGTGTGTCTATCATATTGCATATCATATTGTGACAAACTTTTTACTTCATTATTTTTGTAAATGTATCTGTTTCCTTTTTAATTATCTTTTATATAAACCTTGTTCTTGTAATAAGGAAAACTAAAAACAAATAAATAACCAATTTGACACAGTCGTTTGGAAGTTATGCTCGTATGTACATTCCGGAGATTCATTTTTATATATATACTAGCTGTGCCAGCAATTTCGTCCGCGTGGAATTTAACAAAGAAGTTATTATATCAGCTATCTGCCAGTGAAAGTCCTGTCAAAATCGGTCCAGTCGTTTCAGAGATTAGCCAGAACAAACCGACAGACAGACAGGCATCGAAGACGCTGCTGCCCGTCTTCGGCCTGTGTATTTCAAAGCCAGCAGTTGGATGGTTATCCCACCATTGGTCGGCTTGATAAGTTCCAAGGTGGTAGTGTAACTGTTGTATAGAGAAGAGAGAGGGAGGCTATATTATTTACTGCCGTAACCACACAGCGACTTGTCACTTGTGTGTGTGTGGTTGTAAAATATGTATAGGTGCATTCAGACAGTCATTTGTCCATTATTTTCACAAACATTTGTCGGTGATATGAAGTTCACTGGGTCATCTAGCAACCAATATATTGTTCAACAGATTCAATAGAAATGATACCTGCAGCGAGATGGAAACTTCAGTGTATGGTATGCAAGCAGCGAGGGGCGGGTGCCTGTATACAGTGTCATCGAAGCAACTGCTACTCGGCGTTCCATGTCACATGTGCCCAACAGGCTGGGTGAGAGATATCAGATCTTAATTAATTTTGTCATAGTTTGTGTTGTAATAAATTTATTCCTTCTGTATATAATCTGTGTTCATCTTCCATTTAATATGTTCTCTGTTGTATTGGGTCTTTTCCTTGTTCTAATCTGTGACTTAAAAAAACTTATCCTTCCCGGAACCCGTCCTCTAACACTTAAACTTTATGGTATGGTATTAAAGTTCAAATTGACTTTTAAGTATTATTACGAATCTGTTGAATATAGAAAAGTGTTGTTTTTAGACTTTTTCAGGGAACTTTTTAAATTTTTCTCTCCGTAACAACCATCCTCGTACTTCAAGGAATATTATAAAAAAAGAATCAGCGAAATCGGTTCAGCTGCTCTTGAGATTTGCGCTTAGCAACACATTCAGCGATTCATTTTTATATATATAGAAATGAATATTTAAAAAAAAATGTAGAATTTTTTTTTTAACTTAGTTCAGGTACAGTCGAAATTTCGACTAATTTTATTTTTGGCCTAAATCAGTTTAGAAATTTAGTTGGTCATTATGTTCTCATGTATTATGTTCTCACTTTTCAGCCTGTACATGAAAATGGAGGCGGCAGGATCGGGGCGTGATCCTAGTCAGCCGGTGCAAGTTGCCAAAATGGCGTATTGTGATACACATACACCGGCGCATATATTACAGGTATACGTCGTCGACAAGCGTTTGCGTCGAGTCAGATACATCATTAGGGAAAGTAATCGTAAAGTGAAAATTTTTATGGGTATTTTCCCTTAGACCATTGCACCCTGCACAAATTCAAACATGCCCTTGAATCAAGAAAGACATTGAAATGCAGAGCTTAAAAAACGTTGCGTGCACAGCTCTTATTATGTACTGGCTATCCTGGCTTCTAGATTCGGTTTTTGAAAGGGGCATCCCCCTTTTAAAGGAGCATCCCCCTTAGGAGCATAGTCAAGGGCGTATCCAGGGGTGGGGGGGTCATGGGTGTAATGATCTCCCCCTGGGCTGGGTCCAATAATAACAA
The DNA here is from genome assembly GCA_905220545.2 of Melitaea athalia. Taxonomy (NCBI): domain Eukaryota; kingdom Metazoa; phylum Arthropoda; class Insecta; order Lepidoptera; family Nymphalidae; genus Melitaea; species Melitaea athalia. The sequence goes on from HG992196.1 coordinate 15,206,569, forward strand.
TAATAATAATAAACGCCTCACACTCAACGGCCCCAACTAGGATTCGCTCCCGTGTCGGGGGTCTGTAAATACACAAAATACAGAAGCACAAACGCCCGGACTACAGAAAACATCTGTATGACCAATACAAATGTATGTCATGTGCGAAGATCGAATCCGCAACCACTATACTCCGTGCGCTGTAGGATGGTGCGGGTGACAGATGCCAATATGACGTTGACACACATGACTAGGGATGTGCCGTTATGTAATTCATTTTTATCATTATCGATACTCGCAGCATAAATCTAGCTCTAATTTAATAGTGTTATGAAAATTTGTGTGCTATTCAGTTGTGCAATGTAACTACGTGTATAAACTTGTCAATATATATATTTTATGGCTACATAATAATATCTTTGTACTAATATAAAATTATCAAAATCGGGTTTATGATTTTTTTCGTGAAAAAATGTTTGCTCTATGACTCTATGGCGTGGCGGCCATTTTGTTTACTCGTGCGATGCTGTCAGTACGAGTGCTAGCGCCTTGTATGTGACACGTATTTATTGCTTTTCATTGTTTGTTTTCATTTTTGTTAAATTGTTACTTGTAATAGTTTGTTGAGTTTGTTCTTTATTAATTTGTTAACGCACCCTACCATTCGGTACAAGTAAACCCCCAAACCAATCCAATCGCAAAAGCGAGTTGGTGAAGTGGTTGAATGAAAACGGAGTTAAAGCAGATATAAAAATGTTAAAGACAGAGCTTATTGCCTTAGTACGGCGTCATAAGCCACCAACTCCTACCTATGCTTTGGACGAAATGGCAAAAGAAAAAGGCCACCAGGTCCTTCGACTACCACTTTACCATTGCCAATATAACGCTATTGTGCTGATTTAGGCCCAAATAAAAGGTAACGCCGTAAGAAATAATACATCGCCACCATTTACGGCAAATAAGATGTTGGCCTTATTACAAGAGGCCAACAACAGTTGTTTTCTAATGGTTACGCGAATTTTACTCATTGAAATGAAACAACTTTTTCGGATTGGTCAACCACGGTCACGGGAGGACTCCCCCCCGTGACCATGGTTGCTGTAAAGTATCCGAAACGTCGGGAATTTCAATGGTCATCAACAATGTTCAACCCGAAGACTGGTCGAAGGTTGTGAATAAAATAAAAAGGGACATTATGTCTGATTGGGATCGTGACATCCATATTGACAATATAATGGACTCATCGTTAAAAATATCCGTCACAGACACAGATGATGAATTTAGTGACAATTCCGATGTTCTTGACTCTGATATGAGTTTAGACGAATAAATTCAATTTTTTTATATATGTTCTGTTGTTTCATTAATATAATTATATACTACAATTATAATATAATACTTTTTACAATAATAATTGAACTACGCCCAATATACATTTTATATTATAAAAAATATCGACTATCTATCGTAGCAGTACATCCCATCACTAAACACGTCTATGGCGTTACGTTATACGCATAACACTTTTCTTAATTTTTCTTTTCATTAGATTTTATTTGTAGACTAGAACATTCTGGTTGGGTGTAATTTAATTTACTACAGTAATTAATAATTTACTATATTACAAATGTGGTACAGCTGAAATACTAAGTCATAATATGTAAACCGCGGCAACTTTCAAGAGTGAAACGAAACGTTACTGAAACTGTCACCCGCACCATCCTACAACGCACGAGGTATAGCGCAACAGCCCCAATCCAGCGTTGTGACCATTGCGCTAACGCGTCGTTTTTGTTTGTATGCAGTTGTCCTAAACAGGTTAGGTCTTATATTAAAAGTTAACTTTTATTTTTTTTATTATTAAAAAAGAAGTGGTCTCTTACAGTTTCATGATGGCTCCACCTGACGGACAAATTCTTAACTATTATTGCAATTTTGCAGGAGAGACGAGCTCTAGAGTCTGAGGGTGAAAATAAATCCTCTGACTTGTCGGCAGTGAGACAGAAGGGTCGTGAGAAAATTAAACAGGTACAGAAAACTAAAAGAAAGGTACTTTAAATTTTTCGTTTCTTTGAATTTTTATTTGACTATAAATATCGAAAGCTTTGTGTCACAATATACATACTAGGGTTGTTTATATATAAATGATTTTGAAGTGAAACTTCTTTGGCGCACGAGGGGTAATATTGCGGCAGCGTCAGGGACGGTCAGTACTTGAAAGCAGTGTCATTTAGCTGTGATCTTCTGTAAGGTCTAGGTACTTCCCCTGTCGGGCTGCTAGTAGAATATTCCTTGCTATGTCTTACACCAAAAAAAAAGTGCGTGCGTACAAAGTACACATGTCAGCAGTGAAATTTCTTTGGCAGACTAATTTTTAAGTCTCGTTTATATTTGTACAAATCAAAAGATTTAGATTTCTTGTTTGACAAAAGCGTTGCAACAAAATGTTTCACATCTTCGTGACGTTTTATCCTTAAAAATTTTAGCCTCATGGGCCTAAAGATGTTTCACTTTAAAAATTGTACATATAAAAAATAACCGTGCCAATAAATATATATATAAGCCTATAAGGTGTTATAGATCACATTCTACGAGAGAAAAAAAACCTAGCTCATTTTCAAATTTTATTTCGTCTTAATAAATGAACTACTCTGTCAAGGTAGTTTTATATTAACCTTCCTATTATCATTAATATTATAGCTTCGGTTACGCGCTTGGACGGTTGACGTGACGTGGAACGTGATCTATATCATCTATCGTCCGTTAATCACGTGAGGTTTAACACTATCCCCCCCCCCTCCTCAATACATATTCACATGTATTTTTGTGTACAAAGTCAATTGAAATGTCGTTGCTCTCCGTGTAATATTTCTCGATGTTGTACTGAACCCCCCCTCTCGAGCCTCACGTGATCAATGGAGGACCCCGCCCCCCGTCACGTGACCGATGGAGGACCTGCGCAGGCGCGGCGCGTGCTGGCGCTGAAGCGCACGTGGGCGCCCGTGGTGCTGGTGCCGACGCTGCCGGCGGAGCGCGTGGCGGAGGTGGCGGCGCTGGCGCACGGGCCGCCCGCCGCGCGCGCCCAGCTCATGAAGCGCCTGCTGGCCTACTGGACGCTCAAGCGACACAGCCGCAACGGCGTGCCGCTGCTGCGCCGCCTGCAGAGCCTCACCAACCATCACGGTCACTGTTTGACACGTTCACACGCATGCGTCCAGCCTGTATCGGCCCTCTGCTGATCATAGGCCACTTTCTCCATTTAGGAGAAGGGTCGGAGCTTAATCCACGCTGCTCCACTGCAGCATCAGGTATTTATGATAATAACCGGGACCGACGGCTTAACGTGGCTCTCCGAGGCACGGTGAGCAGACCCATAAAGACAGACATCCAAACCGGAAAGATCTATTTGTACAATCAATCAATCAATCAATGCAGCCTGTGATATCCCAATGTTGGGCATAGGCCTCTTCCCCGTGTAGGGGAAGGATCGTAGCTTAAATTACAAATATCCATCCCGAACAGGAATCGAACCCGCAAACCGTCGGTATTTAAAGCGACTACTCGCACCACTACACCAGAACGGCATAATTTAATAATAATACCTATGTTTATTTACAGGTACCAGAGGTATTCAAGATGGTACAGTTAACATAAGGGAACTGTGTAATCAATTGAAGTATTGGCAGAGGATAAGACAAGATTTGGAACGAGCGAGGTAAGTGTTCTTAGTTTACTACATTAGACAAACAGATAGATCATCAGATAGTGGTAACTACGTATTTACCTAATGACGATTTATTAAGAATACATAATTTATTTAAGAATGTTATTACTATATACTACATACATATACAGGTTTACTCTTAAAACACCAGCATCCTCGCAAGACAAGATAGCTAACATCATAAGTAACAACATTTGTTCTACGACTTTTGATAATTTGTTAGATTTTACTTTCATACAAAAAAAATAATATTAATTTAATGTTTCATTTGAATGCTATATTAATCTGGACGCGCATCCCAAAGATTAGATAAACAATTACCACTTGCAGGGGGGAAGGTAAGGACAGAGCAGAGAGAGCTAGAGTGAACTTGACCTATAAAGTATAAACCTATTTTTAGCCGCGTCAGTCGGCCAGCGGTAAATAAATATACAGGATATTTATTTACCTATGTAAATCTGTACCGAAACTGTTTACCACTGCGTTGGAGGATGTCTTTAAGACCTTGGATTGGGGGGACGAGGCATCAACGTGAACGGCGAATATATCTCGCAACTTCGTTTTGCCGACGATATCGTCGTCTTTGCGGAGACGTTGGTTGAGCTAGGTCAAATGCTGGCAGGCCTAAACGAGTCCTCTCGACGAGTCGGTCAAGGTAAGAACTTGGACAAAACGAAAGTTATGTTTAACAACCAAGTCATACCGAGACCGATATCGGTCGATGGTACCCTTCTCGAAGTTGTTCAGGATTATGTTTACCTAGGCCATACAATCCAACTAGGCTGCAATAACTTCGAGAAGAAGGCCGATAGGAGGATTCGGTTGGGCTGGGCGGCATTTGACAGGCTTCGCCGAGTCTTCACTTCGAAGATTCCGCATTGCTTGAAGACAAAAGTATTCGAACAATGCGTCCTGTCTGTGTTAACATATGGCGCCGAGACGTGGACACTGACGAAGGGACTGGTCCACAAGTTTAAAGTCGCTCAACGTGCAATGGAACGGGCTTTGCTTGGGGTTTCTCTCAAAGATAGAATTAGAAATGATGCTATCCGCAAGAGAACGAAGGTAATCGACATAGCCCACAGAATTTGCAAGTAGAAGTGGCAGTGGGCTGGTCACTTGTGTCGCAGGACCGATGGCTGTTGGAGCAGACGTGTCCTGGAGTGACGACGTGTCAACTGATGTCGTGGTGCATGACGATCTACGTAAGATTGCCGGTGTTGGCTGGATAAGGATTGCGGAAAACCGGGATGTCTGGCGCGAAATTGGGGAGGCCTATGTCTTGCAGTGGACTGCAATAGGCTGAAGTGTGTAAATCTGTACTTTCAAAATTAAAAAAATATCAACGGAAGGGGGGCGGGTCCAAAACTGTATAATTTTGCGTGACATATTGATTCTGAACGGTTCGCGCTTGTGTCAGGCTGCTGTGCGAGCTGGTGCGCAAGCGCGAGCGACTGAAGGCGGAACTTACGCGCGCGTGCGAGCGCTGCGTCCTGCACGCGCTGCGGCCGCAGTGGGCGGCGCTGCACAAGCTGCTGCGGCTGCTGCGCCTCGCCGACCACGGCGACGTGTTCGGCGAGCCCGTCGACCCGCTCGAGGTACTGCCCCGCCCCGGCGTGTCTCACTGCTCGTGTGTGAACCGTGTCACGTGACGCTGCACAAGCTGCTGCAGCTGCTGCGCCTCGCCGACCACGGCGACGTGTTCGGCGAGCCCGTCGACCCGCTCGAGGTACTGCCCCGCCCCGGCGTGTCTCACTGCTCGTGTGTGAACCGTGTCACGTGACGCTGCACAAGCTGCTGCGGCTGCTGCGCCTCGCCGACCACGGCGACGTGTTCGGCGAGCCCGTCGACCCGCTCGAGGTACTGCCCCGCCCCGGCGTGTCTCACTGCTCGTGTGTGAACCGTGTCACGTGACGCTGCACAAGCTGCTGCGGCTGCTGCGCCTCGCCGACCACGGCGACGTGTTCGGCGAGCCCGTCGACCCGCTCGAGGTACTGCCCCGCCCCGGCGTGTCTCACTGCTCGTGTGTGAACCGTGTCACGTGACGCTGCACAAGCTGCTGCGGCTGCTGCGCCTCGCCGACCACGGCGACGTGTTCGGCGAGCCCGTCGACCCGCTCGAGGTACTGCCCCGCCCCGGCGTGTCTCACTGCTCGTGTGTGAACCGTGTCACGTGACGCTGCACAAGCTGCTGCGGCTGCTGCGCCTCGCCGACCACGGCGACGTGTTCGGCGAGCCCGTCGACCCGCTCGAGGTACTGCCCCGCCCCGGCGTGTCTCACTGCTCGTGTGTGAACCGTGTCACGTGACGCTGCACAAGCTGCTGCGGCTGCTGCGCCTCGCCGACCACGGCGACGTGTTCGGCGAGCCCGTCGACCCGCTCGAGGTACTGCCCCGCCCCGGCGTGTCTCACTGCTCGTGTGTGAACCGTGTCACGTGACGCTGCACAAGCTGCTGCGGCTGCTGCGCCTCGCCGACCACGGCGACGTGTTCGGCGAGCCCGTCGACCCGCTCGAGGTACTGCCCCGCCCCGGCGTGTCTCACTGCTCGTGTGTGAACCGTGTCACGTGACGCTGCACAAGCTGCTGCGGCTGCTGCGCCTCGCCGACCACGGCGACGTGTTCGGCGAGCCCGTCGACCCGCTCGAGGTACTGCCCCGCCCCGGCGTGTCTCACTGCTCGTGTGTGAACCGTGTCACGTGACGCTGCACAAGCTGCTGCGGCTGCTGCGCCTCGCCGACCACGGCGACGTGTTCGGCGAGCCCGTCGACCCGCTCGAGGTACTGCCCCGCCCCGGCGTGTCTCACTGCTCGTGTGTGAACCGTGTCACGTGACGCTGCACAAGCTGCTGCGGCTGCTGCGCCTCGCCGACCACGGCGACGTGTTCGGCGAGCCCGTCGACCCGCTCGAGGTACTGCCCCGCCCCGGCGTGTCTCACTGCTCGTGTGTGAACCGTGTCACGTGACGCTGCACAAGCTGCTGCGGCTGCTGCGCCTCGCCGACCACGGCGACGTGTTCGGCGAGCCCGTCGACCCGCTCGAGGTACTGCCCCGCCCCGGCGTGTCTCACTGCTCGTGTGTGAACCGTGTCACGTGACGCTGCACAAGCTGCTGCGGCTGCTGCGCCTCGCCGACCACGGCGACGTGTTCGGCGAGCCCGTCGACCCGCTCGAGGTACTGCCCCGCCCCGGCGTGTCTCACTGCTCGTGTGTGAACCGTGTCACGTGACGCTGCACAAGCTGCTGCGGCTGCTGCGCCTCGCCGACCACGGCGACGTGTTCGGCGAGCCCGTCGACCCGCTCGAGGTACTGCCCCGCCCCGGCGTGTCTCACTGCTCGTGTGTGAACCGTGTCACGTGACGCTGCACAAGCTGCTGCGGCTGCTGCGCCTCGCCGACCACGGCGACGTGTTCGGCGAGCCCGTCGACCCGCTCGAGGTACTGCCCCGCCCCGGCGTGTCTCACTGCTCGTGTGTGAACCGTGTCACGTGACGCTGCACAAGCTGCTGCGGCTGCTGCGCCTCGCCGACCACGGCGACGTGTTCGGCGAGCCCGTCGACCCGCTCGAGGTACTGCCCCGCCCCGGCGTGTCTCACTGCTCGTGTGTGAACCGTGTCACGTGACGCTGCACAAGCTGCTGCGGCTGCTGCGCCTCGCCGACCACGGCGACGTGTTCGGCGAGCCCGTCGACCCGCTCGAGGTACTGCCCCGCCCCGGCGTGTCTCACTGCTCGTGTGTGAACCGTGTCACGTGACGCTGCACAAGCTGCTGCGGCTGCTGCGCCTCGCCGACCACGGCGACGTGTTCGGCGAGCCCGTCGACCCGCTCGAGGTACTGCCCCGCCCCGGCGTGTCTCACTGCTCGTGTGTGAACCGTGTCACGTGACGCTGCACAAGCTGCTGCGGCTGCTGCGCCTCGCCGACCACGGCGACGTGTTCGGCGAGCCCGTCGACCCGCTCGAGGTACTGCCCCGCCCCGGCGTGTCTCACTGCTCGTGTGTGAACCGTGTCACGTGACGCTGCACAAGCTGCTGCGGCTGCTGCGCCTCGCCGACCACGGCGACGTGTTCGGCGAGCCCGTCGACCCGCTCGAGGTACTGCCCCGCCCCGGCGTGTCTCACTGCTCGTGTGTGAACCGTGTCACGTGACGCTGCACAAGCTGCTGCGGCTGCTGCGCCTCGCCGACCACGGCGACGTGTTCGGCGAGCCCGTCGACCCGCTCGAGGTACTGCCCCGCCCCGGCGTGTCTCACTGCTCGTGTGTGAACCGTGTCACGTGACGCTGCACAAGCTGCTGCGGCTGCTGCGCCTCGCCGACCACGGCGACGTGTTCGGCGAGCCCGTCGACCCGCTCGAGGTACTGCCCCGCCCCGGCGTGTCTCACTGCTCGTGTGTGAACCGTGTCACGTGACGCTGCACAAGCTGCTGCGGCTGCTGCGCCTCGCCGACCACGGCGACGTGTTCGGCGAGCCCGTCGACCCGCTCGAGGTACTGCCCCGCCCCGGCGTGTCTCACTGCTCGTGTGTGAACCGTGTCACGTGACGCTGCACAAGCTGCTGCGGCTGCTGCTGTGCCTGCTGTACCGATACGAATAACAAGTGTATACAAACAATTTATGTTTTTATTTTAGTTTCATTATTTTAATTAATGACCATACTCACATTCTGCCCTACCACGACTAAAAAATTGACATATTAAAGTTTCCTTTATTAATTGAAACTAGATTATTAATAATATTCTAAAAGTGATCAAAGCCGCAGTTTTGACTTTAATTTAAAAATATATTTTATTTGTATTCCGGGTTTGTGGTGTCAAAACAGATTAAATATAAATACCACGTCAGAAACGCAACCATACAAATAAAAGATTTTTTAAATTAAGCTATAAACCACGGCTTTGGTCACTTTTAAACTATTATTAAAAATCTAGTTTCAATTAATAAAAAGTACTTACATATATGAATTGTCTGAACACGTCAAAGTACGTACCGGGGCACGGCTTCATAGAATAATGGGCATTGTCCTTTGATTCATATGATAGAAAAACTTAATTTTAAATATCATGTATGTATTGTTTGAGCAGCCCGACTGGGGTAGTACCTCGACCTTACAGAAGACCACAGCTAAATAATACTGTTTTCAAGCAGTATTGTGTTCCTGTTGGTGAGTAAGGTGACCAGAGCTCCTGGGGGGAACTGGGGATGGGGTCGGCAACGCGCTTGCGATGCTTCTGGTGTAGCAGGCGTCTATAGGCTACGGTCTTACCATAAGGTGAGCCGTACGCTTGTTTGCCAACCTAGTAACATAAAAAAAAAAAAAAGTATTGTCTTTACGACGATGGATTCAGAGGGCACAATACCGAATGGAGTGGCGAGCATTAGGGGAGGCCTACGTCCAGCAGTGGACTTGTAAGGGCTGATGGATGGATGGATGATTGTCTTTACGGGCTGTCTCCACGAGTGAGAGAATCGCGGCGATATTATCGTCGTGCCACCTATTTCTATATACATTTCAGCGTTGCCTCTCGCCAATCGTATCGTCTCGTATCGTATCGTATCGACGATACGCGCTGGTGAAATAATCGCTCGTTCGTGGAGGCGACCCGACGATAGAAGGGCGGACTCGTCGCGATTCTCTCGCTCGTGGAGGCAGCCCCTTAGATAAGTTTATGTAATTATGTATGTTATAATAGTTCTGATAAATTATTTACAATTTTCAGGTACCTGATTACAGTACAATCGTCAAACACCCGATGGACTTGAGTACAATGGGAAAGAAACTGGACAAAGGAGCATACAAAACCATTGACGATGTGGAGGCAGACTTCCAGCTTATGGTTGACAATTGTCTCACCTACAACAACAAGGATACCGTCTTCTATAAGTAAGTTATATTGACTTATTTAACTTTATTACTCGTATATACAGAATGTGTTGCTCAAAAAGTGGAAGGCATACAGCTTTATTTATTTTAAGACAAGTTATTTATTTATTTACACTTTATTTTACACCACAACTACATTTTAAACATAAAACACATTTAAAGACATTTACAGACTGTGAAGTACAATGGACGGACTTATGGCTATTTAGCCATTTCTTCCAGACAACCCAAGTTATTATTTATTAAGAGTTAAAAAATACCTCAACAAAAATGTACAAAATGCCTATGTCTTGTACTTGCAATGGCGTGAAAGGAACTTATGTCAGAATGATAACTAATTTTTTTTTCTAGTATTAGTTTCTTGACATATACATGATACATAGTTTGTTTTTAGTGGATATGTAATGATATATTCGTAAAATATCCGCTAACTTTTTAATTTTGGGTAAAAATAACCAAAAGTAATATGTACATATGTACAAAAATATAATTCCTAAAGAATAAATATCAAATATAAATTGTTGACATTATATGAAAAAATTAGATTTGATACCATCCCCATATAAAAAGTTCATATATATGTGGGTGCGCCACAGTTTTAAAAATCACTAATTATTAATTTAACCATCAGGGCCGGAATAAAAATGCGCGAACAGTGCGCGGCCATATTCCGACAAGCGAGACGTGACGTCATCGAGGCGGGGATGCCGGAGCTGGCGGGTACCGGGGAGGCGGTCGAGGCGGTCGAGGCGGCTGAGGAAGGCGAGGCAGAGGCGAGCGAGGCGGGGGATGGGGGGGAGGCAGAGGCGGGGGAGGGGCGCGAGGCTGAGGCGAGGCAGAGGCATGCGGGTGGGAGGCGGCGCCGTACATTGCGGCGCTCCACGGACAGCGAGCACACTGCGGGTATTTATTTATATATTTACACTTTATGCAAACCAACACATAGGTAACAAAAATTTAATCAAGTAAACAAAAACAATAAATTTGCATTAGTTACAACAGGCGGCTTTGTGGCTAAAGCAGCGAACCTAGCGTTGGGTTGTTGGAGGGGGGGGGGGGCACCATCACTAGCAGTGCTTCTATAGAAGACATGTCTTGTATGGTCGAGGAAAATAAACAATTGTAAATTATATAAAAATCAAGGAAGGTGAAATAATAATAATAAAAAAAAGTGAAAATAGAAGAAAGAGATAGAGAAAAGATTTTAGACAATATATTCGAATATAAATATGTGGTATTGTATACGTTATAAAGTAGCAAAAAAAAAGTGATATTGGGAAATTAGAAAAGAAAGGAAAAAAGTCAACCATTTAAATTTAGTTTCTTTTTTTAATGTTTTAACAGCGCTATTGACGACATTATCTATTATAATATTATAATTATGTTCAATCAAATTTAACATAAATATGGTTTAAACAATTAGTTAATTGTCTAATATGTTGTAAATATGACTGTGTTTTATACTTCAAAATGCATGTTTTTTTCCCTTTTAGACACACGAAGCGAACGGGGCGTGTCCTTAGCGCGTAGCGAGCGACGTAACCCGAGTGCACAGAGAGATACCGATGAGGATAATGCGGTAACTACATTGAATTCTCAGATTTTTAAATGATATAATTTTTTTTTTTTTTTTGTACTTTATTAGTAGACGTATTTCATATTCTTTGTACGCCTATTAAATCATTATTCGCAATTGACGGCTTGCAATGTACTGATAACGGTATTACTAGTTCAAAAATGATTTAATATATGTATTAGTTTAATTCGTTTTTCTGTCTAAAATCTTGTTCGAAATTGAACTGTTAGTGATATTATACGACATAGTAAATTAAAAAAAAAAATACATAAACAAGTATAAGATAACAAAATTTTTATGATTTTAGGGGAACGCTCATATTATAAAAATTGAAAATACTGGTTTAGTTTTATTTAAAATAATCAGATTACTATGATTTTCAATAAAATAAAACTTTAAAATACTGCCATCGGCCATTTTAATTATTGTAACACCGATCACAGCGCATGACGTCAAGCTTACGTAAACACCGCTGTCGATACTCTCATTCACTCTTAGAGTCTAAGACCAAAACACAGTGAAGACTTAGACACAATGACATATTTACCTAAGCGTAACGTCAGAGGCGACGCCATGACACCTGCAGCCGTTTTAGCGCACTATTTGAAAAAATATTAGAAAAATAGTTTTTAACTTCCTTAAACTTAAGTTTATTACCGAAATAAAGGTTTTTTCGTAAATAGTAAATGTGTAGCAATATTATGGAAGAGGTTTTCAAAATCTTTCTTCACGCCTATTATAAGATAGATGCTTAGTGCTTTACATCTTTCCAGCGCGCGCCGCCGTCCCCGGCGCCGCGCAAGGTGAACCGCAACTGGTGGGCGGGGCGCGGGCGTGGGCGGGGCCGCCGGGGGCGTGGCCGCGGGGCGTCGCGCGCCCGCCCGTCGCACCCGCCACACCCGCCGCGCGCCACAGGTGATAATACCCGTAGCACACACACACACACACACACCGTCTGTTCCTATTTTTATTGAAGTAAAACTTCTTTACGCACGCTCGACTTGGGGAGTAAGCTGATGAGTGCGTGACGAGAGCGTTACGAAAAGTGTGATCGGGTGAGGCGAACGGATGTTGAGAGGAAGATATAAATTAGTGAAGATGGAAAGACAGAGAGTTACGTTTCGTAAGTTTTGCTTCAGTCGTGCGGTCTAAAGCACACTCGTTTTTTATTCTATGTTTTAAAGGGCTTTTTAGTCTGGCATGTCAAATTCATCGTATCCTAAGCTATCGTACATAAAAATTTAAATTATACATCAAAATAGTTAAGAATCATAGACAAAAAGATGTCACACATATAGATAGAGCACTTTTCATTACTCCAACATAATAGGTGAAATTTATTTTTCAAAGCTTCTGTATGACTTCTATATTTTTTATCGTCTGTAACCAACTTAATGCTTACGTCATAGGTGACAGCCGACCAATAGAGCTACATATTTTTTTGGAGCAAAAAGCAGGGCTAGTCAAACGTCGTTATTTATGCATTTATTGGTTCTACTGATACTGTTATTTCGAAATACATTGTATTAGAGATGGAATGATGCCAAAAAAATAGATAAAACATAGAGGACGCTGTACCAGTTGCTTAACCACAGACTTTAATGAGGCTTATGTAGTATTAAACCAGCTGGACCGATTTCAGAACTTTGTGAAAAATGTCAAAACTTTCCACTCTAGCAGTTTCGTCAATCTGTTTATCGTTTTGAAAGTGAAATGTCAACTACATTAAATAATAGTAGATTAATTCATTAGATACATTATTTAAAAAAAAGAAAATAGTATTCCAAGCAGAGAACTCTAATCCTTTGAAATTTTAGTTAAAACCCAACCCAGTGATCAGATTTAATAAATTCTATACAATAGTTTAATTAGTTATATTCATATATGTGCAGACACCCCGACAACGGACTCCGAGGCACCGATAATAACCAGGAAGAGCGTAGAACGGACGCAGAAGCTGGCAACTCCTGAGAAATCACCTTCGAAACAACCAGAAGCTCCGGGTATGTTACCTGTTTTTATGCTACTATGGTGGCAAATAAGCATACAGTATGCCTAATGGAAGACGGTTACCACAACCTACACCTACGACATAAGGAGCGTAGCAGATGCGTTGTCAACCCTTCCTCTGATAGATAATGCTTCACCAGGAGTTTGACTACCTTACATTTAATCACAGCAACACAAGACTACACGAGAGCAGTATTTCTTACATATATATGTGATCATCTCTGAGGCAGTGTTACCAACCCTACTGTTTTAACAGTAGATTTGCTGTTTTTACATTGATGCCCCTGTTTTCTGTTTCATTCCTAATTTTTACTGTTTTTCAATTAGCGTTCAGTGTCACCTATTGATACATGTTTTATACCAACTATATAATAATAGACAACAACCTTACACACTAAATCCGAAATAACCAAATACCGATTGCTACTCATATGAAGCCACAAAAAGCATATAAAGAAATTTAATAACAATATGTATGATTTTAGGAAGGAAAATGAGTGAAAATACTGAAGATGAGGCATTTGAGGATGAAAGTGGAAAATAATTTTACTTTGATTCGTGTTTTTTGTTGTTGTGATCAATATTAAAATATAACAATGTATGTGAGCCCTGATAAGTAATAAAAGAATTAAGTATTGTTTTAATTGTACGAGGAAAGTGGAATCTGCCTTTTTTTACTTTCCCTACTGTTTTCTCCTGTTTTTTTTATTGGTGAGCTACTGTTTTTCAGTTTCTTCGGGTTGGCAACACTGCTCTGAGGTTGAAATATGTACTTTATTAGTAGGGCTATTCCAAGTTTTGACCGAGATACTTCCCACAGTACCCCTTCCTTAATAATCTAGATCCTGATACCATAAAAATTTACAAAAACTCAACAACAATAACCCAATTGATTTTAAATATTTTTTATTTGTTTTTCTCTAAAGGTCTCGGGCTTTTGGGAGGACTGAGGAAGCCGACGTTGCTAGTTTCACCGTCCTCATTAACAACGCCCCCTAAGAGTTTCGGGTCCGACGGTAATATACCAACTTTATAAGTACTAAAAGTGTCATTTCTTTTTAACCTACATATCAAAGATAAGATTATTATTATTATTATTATTATTTTGTTAATGCCTTACCATCTCTTCCTTAGTTGCTAAATTTTATTTTATTTTTTATTTTCATGAATATATTTTAAAGTTCAATAGTAATCTTCATTTTGTAACGTTTTTTGCCCGTGATTTAATTTTAAAAATACTTATACAAATAAGTTTTTAAACTTTAAATTTCAATTTTTCATCCACTATACATATTACCATAGCCTTAATGTCAATTTATATGTAAAACAAGATATTTGCCAATGTTATAAGCGATGCAAGTTTTACATAGTAATCGTATACATTATTATGAATTTCTAATTAAATAATGAGATTTTATATTTTATACATATTTGACGTTTACTAATAATGATTATAAACAAAATGTTATAGCGACATTGCCCACATTATCAGCCAGCTTGGGCCGGGCGAGCCTGGAAGCCTCGCCCAGGAAGAAGGGGAGGGGCCGGCCGAGGAAACAGGACAAAGATAAGTCCGTCTCAACACCTGATCTATTTAGGTATTAAGTTAGTAATATTAATATCTTAGGGGTTGTAGGGTTCTACTACGTCAGCTTCTCTCTTAAATTTGATAAGGATATTATATATAATTTTTTTTTTAATTTCTAAGCAAAAAACAAATTAGAATGTCATGTTCAAATTGACAAGTTAAAGTAAGCCCACAAACACCTGAGGTAGGGTAACAACTGAGGTAGGGCACAGCAGGAAATTTCCTGCTCAAAATATGGAGCAGTCCAACTAGGGAAGTACCTCGACCTTACAGACCACAGCTAAATAATACTGTTCAAGCAGTATTGTGTTCCTGTTGGTGAGTAAGGTGACCAGAGCTCCTGGGGGGGATTGGGGATAGGGTCGGCAACGCGCTTGCGACGCTTCTGGTGTTGCAGGCTTCTATAAGCTACGGTAATCGCTTACTATCAGGTGAGCCGTACGCTTGTTTGCGGATCTAGTTACATAGAAAAAAAAGCCCTTCGAACAGGCGTTTTATTTGTAAGTATGTTGTTTTTATGTTATTAACTAAAAATTAAATTGGAAAGCTGTGTTCAAATTGACATTTTAAAATAAGCTCTTCAAGGGATCTAATTTACTTTCAGTTAATTGAATTATTACGAACTGCTAGCTCTGACGTCACGCGAGAAGAGAGAAATGTGTCTTGTGCCAACGCTTGGGCCGATCGTTCCTCTCTATCGCTTGTTCCGCGCTCTCGCTTGCACGATCAGTCTCAGGCGTAACGTGACACTTTTTCGTGCGTGCAGCCGATGTTCATCGATTTATATGACGTTATCACGTTAAAACTTAATAAAACGCGATAAAATTAGAAAAAGTTGGTTTATTATAAGGGGTCATCTATTAATAACGTGAGATTCGAGGGGGTGTTCGTAAGAACATCACGAAATATCACAAGGAGGGAGGGGTTACATTGAGATATCACGTGTATTTATTTTACGTTAAACGCGTGAATTCTAAAACAAAAATACAACCAACAACATTAATTCCTGTCTAGAAAGTTCTATCACATGGCTGAATTTTTCAAAATTTTATCAGATTATACTAGTATTTAAAGACAATATTCTGAGAATTAAAATTTACTTTGCAGAAAAAATATACGTGAGTCTTGGTTATAGGGAGGTGGGGTTAGTTTAAAACCTCACCAAATATCACCAAGGGGGGAAGGGGGGTCAAAAACGTTCTAAAAAAACATCACGTGTTTAATGTAACTATGTTAAGGTTGCTTGTAACACTGGGTACATTACGTAAGTTTGTAATGTACCCAGTGTTAAAATATAAATTTTTATTTTATTGATATTTTGCTACGTTAACATTGACATTTTTTTTTCTTTTTTGACTTTCGTTAAGTGTGTGTATCACCTTATGGCGAAATAAATGTTTTCATTCATTCAATGGACGACCCCTAATAGAATGTATGTGATGTTTTTGTCATCTTCAGAGGTATGGGGGGAGGTGAGGGTGCGTCAGTTCCAGGCGGGGCGTCGTTCCTGCAGTACCGCGGGCCCCCCGGGGAGGTCGGGTCGGACAGCGACCTCGCCTTGTCTAGGTAATGATAACAATACTATGACACAGGATAGTTTTTTCTTATCATACTATTTTTAGTGCTAAAAAGACAAAAAGTAAAATTATAGGCTATATAAAATCATCACATCATCATCACTTCAGCCTATCGCAGTCCACTGCTGGACATAGGCTTCCACAAGTTCGCGACTAAAATGGCGTGATCACGCTGGGCAGGCGGGTTGGTGACCGCAGGGCTGGCTTTGTCGTACCGAAGACGCTGCCCGTCTTCGGCCTGTGTATTTCAAAGCCAGCAGTTGGATGGTTATTCCGCCATCGGTCGGCTTTATAAGTTCCAAGGTGGTAGTGGAACTGTGTTATCTCTTAGTCGCCTCTTATGACAACCACGGAAAGAGAGGGATGGCTATATTATTTAGTGCCATAGCCACACAGCTCAACACGTCGTCGTAAAGAAGTTTTACACCAATAAAACGTTGTTGCTCTTAAGAAGTTCAGGACGGTTGAACAAGTAACGTTGTTTCCACAGATCGTCGAGCAGCAGCTCGGCGTGGTCGCAGTCGTGCTCGTCGTGCACGCACTACGACGACGAGAACGGCTCGGACCGCTCCTGCTCCTTCAGCTCCAGCGACGGGTAGCTAATGTTACATCATTATTCTGTTAGCTTAATTATCTACAGTCTATACATATAATAAAATGGTAGGTGGAAAGTCAAAACTGTACATTGAATATTTTTTTAAAAGAATACTTGGGGTGTGATCTACAATCGATACCGAAGCCAAAAATATAGTTTTTACAGTTTTTGTCTGTTTGTCTGTATGTATGTCCGGGATAAAATCAAAAAGTACTGAATGGATTTACATCAAATTTGGCACGAATATTATTAAGAAGTCGGGTCAGAACATAGGCTACATATTATCTCGCTATCACCTACGGGGAATGAGCAGTGAACGCACGCAGACGACGTCGCGGGCAGCAGCTAGTATTTAAATCTATACTTATATAATAAAGCTGAAGAGTTTGTTTGTTTGAACGCGCTAATCTCAGGATCTACTGGTCCGATTTGAAAAATTCTTTCAGTGTTAGATAGCCCATTTATCGAGGAAGGCTATAGGCTATATATCATCACGCTAAGACCAGTAGGAGTGGAGTCCACGCCGACGAAGTCGCGCGCAGAAGCTAGTATAATTATATACAAGATGTTCGACTCCTAGTTGCATTCCTTCAAATAGAGGGTTCTGTAGGTGTAATAGATCACGTTTGTTGTTGTAAAGAGAAAATCCTAGTATACAAATGTCTACTTGCTAATTTAATCACAAAATATGTTGTATATTTAGTTCCAGTTATAACGATACGATGGACTCAACGCTGGACACCGGCAGCGGACCGGAGCGCCGTCGCAGAGACACGCGCTCTGCGCTCGCCGAGGCTTCCGATGTCGAACCCCCGACCACCCCTGTTAAGGTATATATACGTGTTGTTAAACTGGCGTCCCTCCATTTAACTGCGATATCGAATCGACATTATAACCTAATTATGCCACTTACTTGCCCTAACGCTTTCATAAAAATTATTATTAGCTATTGTGTCTCTTGTACTAACACACATTTCTCGAATTACACTCAAAATATTTTTATAAATTACATAGAAATCACGCTCCGACTTAATACATCTAATTTGTATAAAAATCATTTTGTTCTAGGGCCGCGGCACAAGATCGTCAACATCTAAAACGCCAGTG
This sequence comes from Melitaea athalia, assembly GCA_905220545.2. NCBI lineage: Eukaryota > Metazoa > Arthropoda > Insecta > Lepidoptera > Nymphalidae > Melitaea > Melitaea athalia. Next base: position 15,224,599 of record HG992196.1, read on the forward strand.
AAAGCCGCCCAGCCTGACTTGCAGCTCGAACCCTTACAACTTGTATGGGCTAAGTGCAGGTGAGTACGCGACATTGCAGTCCAAAATGACTGACTTCATTTTTAGTTAGTTAGCATTAGTAGTCTTTGGTGTACTGAACACCAAATACTATCCATAAAATATGTCAAGCAAATTTTTTACCGTTTTGGACTCCTCCTTTGTCTCCCTAAGCTGCTATTTCAGTGACGCACTAACAAATTTTACGGTACAATATCTAGGGCCTTTTCCTCGTAAATGATTTCGTGCTTAAAATTACAATACAAATATATCGTCATATCTCGTCACCCCGAGCACATCCAACCATTATGCGACCTTATTTTATCGACAACCCCTAATGGAAACATTTTACAAAAGCTATGTCTGTTTGCTTGTCTCATGGGTTTATTTTAAATATATTCTGTAGTTGTATTCGCCGAATAGGAGCAAGGTCACAGTAACCAATCACTATCAGTTATCGATAACAATCAATTAAATTTAAAAATTATGTAAAATCTGCAATAAAGTATATTGGCAAGGTTGTACTGAAAAATTCTTGTTTGTAGAAAAATTTACATTTGAATATTTTATTTTTATACTAGCTGCCCAGACAGACTTGACTGAGTGATCATATTGTTTTTAATTTTTTTTAATAAAATTTTTTTTAGTACCTTCTGTGGGGCTTAAGGAACATACAAAAAAAATTAATTAGCCGAATTGGTCAAGCCCTTCTCGAGTTATAATATAAATATATAATGAGCTGTAATTAAAGTTTATAATATTTTGCTTTGTTTTGTTACAGAGGTTACCCCTGGTATCCAGCTTTAATCATCGATCCAAAGATGCCGAAAGGTTTCATTTATAATGGTGTCCCCCTCCCAGTACCACCGCAAGATGTCCTCAATCTTAAGAAGAATTATGCTCACGAACCAATTCTCTATCTAGTTCTGTTCTTTGACGTTAAACGTACTTGGCAATGGTTGCCACCGATTAAGTTGGAACCTTTAGGCATAGACAAAAGTGTGGATCAGGCTAAACTGGTCGAATCTAGGAAACCGACAGACAGAAAGGCAGTTAAGAAGGCCTACGGTGATGCAATGCAGTTTAGAAAGCAGGTAGATGGCGATAAATGACACAGGTTTCGATATCGGTCCATGCGACCGACGAGGAACAGAGCTTTCAGCTTTGGAACGTTCTCCATGATGCATATACGCACACCAGAAACCACAGATACCAGTGACTAGTAATTTAATGAATTAATTATCTGTATAACTTGTGTGTTGTAAGATGAATTAGTATAATCTTTCAGTATTGTAGTTTGTATTTAAGCAATTATTGAAAAATTATATTTGTAACATAAAAGTATAAAGTAAGAATTGTGGTTTTTGAAATAAAATAAATTTATTGTTCGTGGAAGCTTTTTACTCGAATATAAGTGATAACTTTTGTTTTTATATCGTTTTTACTACGTACTTATAAGTGTTGCTACATTTTGTGTTGTGTAAAATAAAAAATTACAAACAAAAATTGGTTGTTTTCCTATAATTTTACCTATACATACATAATTATGTCAATTTACGTTATTCATTCGTAATGCTTGTCCCAGTTATAAAGGTTTCCCGGTGTAGGTCTAATATTGGCAGCAGCTTTAGGAGTTCTGTAAAGAAAAAACAATATAACGAATTGATATTTAAAATAAATTATATCAAAAAAGCAGTAAAGAATAAATTAAATACCATTCACCACCACATACCATTAAAAACCATTCCAACAAACTTAAAACCACAGCTTTTATTATAAACTAGCTGTGTCCGCGACTTCGTCCGCGTGGAATTTAACAAAAAAGTATTGTTCAGTTTGCAGAGTTATAAAATAAATTAATTTCTAAAATAAAAGTAGCCTAAGTTACTCCTTATTGAATCAGCTATCGCCCAGTGAAAGTCCCGTCTATATCGGTCTAGCCGTTTCAGAGATTAGCCGGAACAAACAGACAGACAGACAAAAATTATAAAAATGTAATTTAATAGGTATATGTACCGTGTATATGTCCATATGCATTTAGTAAAAAAGCGGTTATTTTAATATTAAAAATAGACACTCCAATTTTATTTATATGTGTAGATGTAGCAAATAAATGCGAGGTCCACCTGATGATAAGCGGACCTATTTTTGCTGTAAACACAGCTCAAACAAGTAACAAGCAGTTGTTGATATAAAAATACCTAATGTCCTCATTTACGGAGACGCGGGGCGTTGCGTATAGCGCGGGGCGTTGCGCGTAGCGTGTGGCGTAGCGTCGCGTGTGTCAAAATGTACGAAAATGGACGCGTGTAAAATCGCTTCTCCGTAAACGCACTCATCCAACGCCCTACATTATTTTGAATTTAGTGCGTTCTGCCACGCCACACGCTATGCACGACGCCCCGCGTCGCCGTAAATGAGGCCTAAATTTGGCTTGTTTTATGCATACATAAATTTTAGTTTCTACAACAGACGAAACATTAATCATTCTTATGAAAGATCAATTTTAGGATAACAGTTTTAAACTAGGCTTACCCCTGATCAGCACTGCTGTCTGGCAACAACTGTTGATTTATAACCAGCGGTGGTTTGACTTCTCTCCTGGCATCACGAGTGTAGTAGTAATTATGGGCATGTCTGGAATAGAAGTTCAAATTGTATTGGGATTAAAGAAATAGATTATACAAACACACACACACACACAGTCATTTCTGCCTATTTTGATCGTTTCTCTAGTTTATTTTTGTGTTAAGACTAACACATAAGTTACTTTGATATATTATCTAAATCGAGGATAAGCAACCTGTGGCCCGTTAAACATGTTTATGCGGCAAAACAGTGCCAAATTTCTCATTAAAAATTTCAATTAAATTTTTTTTCCAATTAGTTTTTCTGTTCTTTTCTTGTTTGTTTTTATCTTGCATTAAAATTTGTATATGAAATCTTTACCTTTTTTAATTTTATATTTTTTTCAATTCTAATATTTATTATATATAAAGTTTCGTAAATTATTAATAATCTATGTGCAGCCGGCCAAAAAAAATAATTCAAATTAAATTGGCCCATTGATTAAAAGGTTGCTCACCGTTGATCTAAAATTATAAATCATTCTTAATTTTATACGTTTTAAATTTCCAAAGTATAGAGAAATATAGACTTCAATCTAGAATTTTTTGTATCACACATTGGGTTGTCTGGACGAAATGGCTAAATAGCCATAAGTCCGCCCATTGTACTTCACAGTCTGTAAATGTCTTTAAATGTGTTTAATGTTTAAAATGTAGTTGTGGTGTACAATAAAGTGTAAATAAATAAACACACAAACATGTACCAATAGTGGGGCAAGGCGGGGCATTTGCCCCACCCTGTCTCGAAGCGAATAATATATATTTTACATTTTAATAAGGAAGTTTCAAGTACATATAGCCAAAAACTCAAAAAATTATTTAAAAATTAGGTATTTATCATACTTATGTGTTGCTCCATCAGGAATTTCTGGCGGAGGTTGAGTCCTGGCAGATACGAGCGGCTCAAATCTCAGAGCGTTGGTGTGTTGTCTCTAAAAATACATATATATATTATTTATTAATAATGATACGCGTACAGGTTAAGATTACATAACAAGAAATTAAATTTTTCTTACTCCTAGAAGAAAATTCCTAACAGCCTGTAAAACAGGAGAAATGTCACGCAATGGAACTTTTCCCATTTTAGAATTTATAATGTTTTATAAGTCTAAATTAATGTTGTTTGTTTTCTTGAATATTTCGAGTCTGAGAAAATGTCAAAACCACATCTGTTTTTGACATATTTTTGATGTTTTTGACAACTGACAACTTAAAATTGTATCGTTCAGAAATTTTTTATTGTAATTAATAGAAGTATTATTTTTGTATAGAACAACTATACTTTATACTAATTATTGTAATTATTTTCAATGGTTCTTCCCGCATTATTCCCATTCAGGATCCAGGATAATGCCATTTTCATGGCAATTTTTTTTGCTTTTTATAAATGACTAGCTGTACCCGCGACTTTGTCCGCGTGAAATTTAACACAAAAGTCAAAAGATTTCGATAAAATGATCTTTGATGTTCTTTGATTTCCGTTATTAGCATGAGCAGGTGGCCAAGCGATGCGGGGCAGAGGGGATGGACTCGCCGTAGGCAACTAGGCAGTCTAGGCATCTCAAGGAAAGAACGCTGGCTCGCCGAGCATTAAATTTAAATGTTTCGCTGCTAATTACTTTTAACGACGATATCTCAAAAACTATTCATCTGATTGATATAGTGTAATGGGCAATTTTAATCTGCATTAAATGCCTAAGCTAAATATTATATTCATTTGGATAATGATTAATACTGAACTTAAGAAAATGGCTTTGAAAATAACGTAATGTTTTTAATTAAAAATTTGAACATAAAAGTGGTTATTGTAAGTCAACCATAAGAGATATGCTATCGCGGACTTTTTTGTAGTATTTTTATAGATTTTAAATTCGCTAGTACATTATTCAACCATATCTTTGCCAGTTTACGCGGCGTTCACGTGGAAAGCTCCCAGTTGGCGAGATTTTTTTTGACCTCTTCAACATTTATCGCCGTATTTCTGCTAATTTATATAAAAGCATAATCTATACTTAATATATAAAGCTGAAGAGTTTGTTTGTTACGTTGTTTGTTTGTTTGTTTGAACGCGGTAATCTCTGGAACTACTGGTCCGATTTAAAAAATTCTTTTAGTGTTAGATAGCCCATTTATCGAGGAAGGCTATAGGCTATATATCATCATGCTAAGACCAATAGGAGCGGAGTCCACGCCGACGAAGTCGCGCGCAGAAGCTAGTAAATTATATACCTAAACCTTCCTCAAGAATCACTCTTTCTATTTTTGATTTTGAAAACCGTATAAAAATCCGTTTGGTAGTTTTCGAGTTTATCGCGTTCAGACAGACAGGAGGACAGACAGACAGGAGGACAGAAAGACGCGGCCGAGGACTTCTTTTTATAATATTTAGATATAGTCATATAGATATTTTACTGATAGTGAAAATCAGGTCACAGAGTATTCTGTATTATGGCTGGTAACTGCATGTGGTTTTGTTTAGCGGAATTATTAGTCACATACCACACAACTTCTCTCTCTCTTCTTATTTCAATGTTCTTTGTCTTATTTAGTCACATCTATTCGTTTCACGATGTATGTTAACGATAAATTCTGAAACTACTGAACCAATTTTTATCAAATTTTGTAGCATTAGTAGCAGGTAGTTTTTATCTCAATTGGACCCGGTAGGTGGCGCTGCTATCGGTATATAGGCTATCAAATTTGGTAGCTGTTTTCTGGGCAGAACGTCTGCCGGGTATCAAATTAAAAATTTTAATATTTATAACAGATACATTAAAATGCATGTGTAAGAAATAAATATATAAGTGACTAGCAGACCCGTGCCCACTTCGTTGGGCGTAAAATCGTAATAATATCGTGTATTTATTATTTTAAATTACAGAACCAAATAACATACTATAAAGAACAAATTTTAAACCACTTAAATAAATAATATGTTGCTCCAACGCCATCTATCAAAAAGCGTAAAAACTTCGTCATCGATAGATTCAAATAGACAGTAAATAAAATAGAGTATTAAATAGTTAAATCTAACAGCGATAGATGGCGTTCGTTTCTTTGTCATTTTCATAATATATTTTAATATTTTTCTTTTTTACTGAATTTTTTTGTACAATTACAATAAAATATAGCCTATGTCACTCCTGAATAGTGTAGCCTCTCACTATTTTCAGCAAATCAGATAAATATAAATGTTTTAAAATCACCAATTAATTTCTAAGGCAAATAATAATGCTTGATTAGCGTCAGAGGGCGCAGGTTCAAATCCTGCTGATTTAAAATCTTTATATATTTTTATCTTTTTCCTTTTATCTTGTCACTCCTGAATAGTGTAGCTTTCTGTTAGCGAAAGAATTTTCATGATCGGATCAGTATTTGCGAAGATTACCCCGTATATACAAACAAAGTTATAAACTTTGCCTCTTTATAATATTAGTATAGATTGATAATTTTATTGTCAAACATTTATTAAAATATAAATATGTATCATCTATCACACTTAAAAATAGTGGACTCTCATTCAAAATAAAGTATTTTGTTTAATGCTTCTTTTAAAAAAACTTAAGTAGGCGTTTACCTAACTTCCATTACATAGGGCTCACACTAAGACAAAGTAAAATTTAAAAAAGGGCTAGGAATGATTTTTCTATACGGAACGTGATCTACTATTACACCTATAGAAACCCCCATTTTGAAGGAACGCAACTAGGAGTCAAACACTGTATAGATTTGTGAAATACAACATGTACGTTTATTATATATAGATACAATCATTTTAATTAATATATGCAATGTAAAACTAATATAAACAAAAAATTAGACATATGAGACATGAGAAGTCTAAAAAATAGTGTTTTTTTCAAAGAAAAAATTAATTAAAATTTTAAATTATATATTTTTATAAAACGGCAACTTGTTTCACAAAAATAAAATACAAAAGTTTGATTAAATTTGATAAATATTTATTTATTTTCAACATAATGTATTTACAAATTGTACATAATACCCGATATAAATTACACTACAAGTATAATTATTACTACAATTATTTAAGAAGTATTATTATTATTAAAAGCTTACAAGTAATCAGTAGGACATAAAACATAAACGCTTCACACTCAACGCCCCCCCCCCCCCCTGGGATTATTTCCTGTGTCGGGGGTGTGGAAACACACACAATACACAAGCACAAACGCTCAGACCACGATAAACATCTACCTATACGGCAAATACAAATGTTTGTCGTGAGCGGGGATCGAACCCGCGACCGCCAGCGCGGCGTCAATAAAACGATGAGATATTATTTAGTAAGTAGGTATGTATAATGTTTAATATTCCATTGTAATGCATTTTGTTTTGAGATATTCGTTGAGAGCTTCTTGACCTGTAACAAACATAAATAAAATAAGATTAAAAAAAAATAGTTAGAAATACTTGTGGACAAAAATGTTTATTCAAAAGGTAGGTAAGATCTGCTTGCTGGACGCTTTAATAAAATACAAATGCTTGTATAATAAATACAAAACGGACTTTATCTATACTAATATTATAAAGAGGTAAAGTTTTTAACTTTGTTTGTTTGTAGGGGGTAATCTTAATTTGCAAATACTGATCCGATCTTGAAAATTCTCTCACTTGTTAGTGAGAGAATTTTCATCAAAGCTACACTATTCAGGAGTGATATAGGCTATATTTTATTGTTATTGAAAAAAAAATCAGTGAAAAATTATAGGAATCAAAAATCAGTGAAAATAATTTAGGATAGGAAGTTTATGGGATAGCAATAATATTATATTTTTAAATTTACCCAAGTCTTTTCCAAAGCCGGATTGCTTGAATCCACCGAAAGGTGCTGCAACATCAGTTTTGTTGTACGTGTTCACGAAAACGGTGCCCGCGTCGATGCGTTCCGCGAAACGCAGCGCGCGCGATATGTCGCGTGTGAAGACTCCGCTCGCAAGCCCGTACTCCGTGTCGTTGGCGCGGCGGATCACGTCGTCGATGTTTCTACAAAATTATTAGGGCCTGTTAATGGCCTGTTATATAGGGTAAAAGGCATAGACATTTCTTTTACGTATTTTTTTTTTCATATTTTTTTTCGTACGACCGTTCTGGTGTAATGGTACGTGTGCTATGTCGGCGGCGCCTAAACACCGACGGTCGCGGGTTCGATTCCCGCTCGGAGTGGATATTTGTGTTCATACAAATATTCGGTCTGGTTGTTAGTTCTTGTGGGTCTCCCCACCGTGCCTCGGAGAGCACGCTAAGTCGTCGGTCCCGGTTGTTATCATGTACACCTAATAGCGATCGTTACTCATAGTAGAGAATATATCCGCCAACCCGCAGTATAGCAGCGTGGTCGATTAAGCTCGGATCCTTCTCCTACATGGGGAAAAAGGACTATGCCCAGTAGTGGGATATTACAGGCTGAAGCGTAGCGTAATTTTTTTTTTCAGATTTCGATATTTGTACATCACTGCCTTTTTACCAAAGCACGGCAGTGTACACACCAGACACATATTCAGGTCAGTTTGCTATTTTGCATTTAAAGCGCTACGCACGTACGACATTGGCTCATTATAAACGCATTTTTCACGTTAGGTTTGTAATGATTCCAACGTTTGTAACCAATGCATCACTACAAGATCTATCTCTACAGCGAGTAGTTTAGCTGACATTTTATTTAAATAGAGAAAAATTGTGAAAGTGGAACTGACTAAAAAAAAACGAGTGTGCATTAGACCACACGACTGAAGTAAAACTTCTTTAGCTCCGTCTAACTTATATCTCCCTCTCAACTTCCGTTCGCCTCGCCCGATCACACTTTTCGTAATGCTCTCGTAACGCATTCACCAGCTTAGTCCCAAGTCAAGCGTGCGTAAAAAAGTTTTACTTCAAATAGCATTGCCATTTATTTAATATTTAGTACATAAAACGGTTCAACACAGTTCTACTACCACCTTGGAACTTAAGAGGAAAGGATACTGAATAGACTTTTGAAAAATAGGTATTTGAATAAAATATTCCTGTTTCACTGACTATTGCTGTTAGCCGCTACCGCGCCTCCCGCAAGCCCCGCACTGCTCTGTCTATGTGTGAGTGGCGTGGTGTTAGTGTGCGTGTGCATTTCACCCGCGCTTCGCGTCATGCTATTTTTCTGTATTTTACTTGTTTCATTTGATTAGCCCGTTGGCGCAGTTTGTGGTGGCCCTGCTTTCTGTTCCGCGGGTTGCGGGTTCGTTTCCTGCCCGAGTCTGGGTGTAATATTTGTATTTATATACACATTTATGTGTATTATTTCTATGTATATTTATAAAAATATACATATATACATATAGTTATAACAGTCGGCTATTACCTGTAACACAAGCATTAAGTTGCTTACCATAGGAACAGACGACCGCATTTTTACATATTTATTTATTTTTATTAATTTAATTTTTTCTGCTTCGTTCTTCTGTTACTCGGCTTACTTTTATTGGATTTCGTAAACTACTTAGTACTTATTATTTTGAATTATTGTTTGTTAATTCATTGGATTGTTATCTACATAACTGTATTTTGGTAAGTAATTATTGAAATACTTAGGTATTTTATTTATGAATTAGGTATGTAATTACATGGTTGAGGTGTATGTAAGAATGGGTGTTGAGATACATACATATAGTGTACATGATAAATGTATTGTAGCCATACATACATAGTAATTAATATGTTTGTCTTAGTATAATAATAATAATATACTTTGTTGTACATTTAGATAAAGAACAAAATTTACATTACAAGCAATTAGTCACAAATTGTACAACCAGGCGATCTTATTGCTAAAAAGCAATCTCTTCCAGACAACTTGATAATGAAAGGGATATCGCTTTTCAGATGGGCAGGTGGTATATAAATATAAATACATAAGCAAAAAAAGAATACATAACAATCATACATAGGTACATACACACATACGTACGCAACAAAATAAGTATAATAATAATAATAGTATACATATAAGTTGTAATGTCTCATGTTTGTCGCGGTTATACGTAACACATGCATTGGGACGATATAAAAATGTTTAAAAATAGTAATAAAAAAAAACAAATGAGATGCTGGTGACATATACATATTATAAATTACTAGCTTCTGCGCACGACTTCGTCGGCTTGGACTCCGCTTCTATTGGTCTAAGCATGATGATACATAGCCTATAGCCTTCCTCGATAAATGGGCTATCTAACACTGAAAGAATTTTTCAAATCGGACCAGTAGATCCTGAGATTAGCGCGTTCAAACAAACAAACAAACAAACAAACTCTTCCACTTTATTATATTAGTATAGATTATTTTATTGATGTCTTTTTAGTTAGGCAAATTACGTAATAATACCTAATAATAAGCGCTTTATTTGCGAAACACACTGAAATACAAATGATGAACATAAGATAAAAATTAGTATACTTATTACAAAAAAAAACATCAAACTAAATGTGGAAGAACAAACTATAAATAAAAAGAAATAATAATAATAAAAAAAAAATTGAAACAACTGAACTCAGAACTAACAATAAAGACATTAAAAATAATAGTCACTAATAAAGGTGGCAGTGTGTCTCACAAAAAGATAAGTCTTTGGCTTCAGTTAGGGATAAACCCTAACACAGATTTTCAGGACCACCTATTCATTTTTTATTTAATTATTTTGTGGTTGATAAAGAATTTTTAACCGATGAAGAAAAACAGAGGAGGTTCTAAAGTCGCCACGTATATTTTTTTATATGTTTGACCATGCATAACTCATTACAGAGTAGTCCGAATTTAATTTAAAAAAATATTGGAAAGGCTATAACGAAGTTACTGCTATTTTATTTTGTGGAGCCCTAAAGGAATCATTTACCAAAAAATTGGTAATTGTGTTTGCTCGCAAACGAAACAAAACCGACTTCAATTACATCGACAAGTAATAGAACGTTATAAGACGAAACAATAGTCAAGTAAATACGCGCTATTAAAGATTACTCAAAAAGTTGTAATCAGATCTCGATCTAATTTAAACAAGACTAAATGACAAGTATTAGCTTTCGATTAAAATAAGAATCATCAAAATCGGTACACCGAGTAAAAAGTTATGCGGTATAATACAACGTAGGTCGACGAAAAAGTAGTCAAGTAAATACGCATTATTAGATACTAGCTGCTGCTCGCGACGTCGTCTGCGTGCGTTCACTGCTCGTTCCCCGTAGGTGATAGCGTGATAATATGTAGCCTATGTTCTGACCCGACTTCTTAATAATATTCGTGCCAAATTTGAAGTAAATCCATGCACTACTTTTTGAGTTTATCCCGGACATACATACAGACAAACAGACAAACAGACAAAAATTCTAAAAACTATATTTTTGGCTTCGGTATCGATTGTAGATCACACTCTAAGTATTCTTTTAAAAAAATATTCAATGTACAGTTTTGACTTTCCTACCATTTTATTATATGTACTTATAGATAACTCTAAAAGTACTTGTGAGATCTCAATTAAATTAAAATGGGACCATATGACACGCAACACCTTTCAATTAAAACAAAATTGATTGAAATCGGTCCACCCAGTCAAAAGTTCTGAGAACATACATTAAAAAAAATACAGTCAAATTGAGAACCTCCTCCTTTTTTAAAAGTCGGTTAAAATGAAAGATGCTTTCTGGAATTTAATAGAACCAATATTAGAAAAATTTTACTATGATTGCCTTAAAGGAAAGGAAAGGAAATAATTAAATAACTCTTTACCTACTTGAACTGAATAAAATAATGCTTCTTATTTTGAAATTTTGTAGCTTTATTTAGTTAACCTACTCTTCCTAGTGTCTGTCCGTCAGTCGTTCTACAGTATCCTTCCTTTGTCTCAGTAATAAGACTACCGTTAGCCAAAATTATAGTCAAAGCAAAAACATAAACAACATAATTATTTAAACTATTTACCATAATTATCATTTTTATTTGTTAGAGAAACCCTAGCCCTACCCTACCCCTACCCTTAGCCCAGGTTTGCACAATGTTACAATGAAAACCGCATCCAAATAAGGTTTTATTGTAGTTTATGAAAAGAGAGATTATTTAATTTTGTTAATACGAATTTTTGAAAATATCGACAAAATAATACATCACTAGTGTATCTATATAATTATCGACTATGAGGCATCACTTCGCTGGTGTGTATACGTACTGCTTTGACCCTTCCCTCCCCCAGACCTATCCCACAAACAGCAAGAAAGGGACAACTGCAGCTCAGACCGTTTTAGGTAGATAATTATTGACCAAAACATCATTTCGTAGTCGCCTGTTTTCTCCTCGAAACATGCCAACTTTTTTTTTATTTTTTTTTAGGTAAATAAACAAAGCCTTCAGCTATGCCGCTCCGTTTTCTTTTTTTTGTAAATATGAATTATTATTTTTTTATGAGTGTCTGAAAATGTACAAAAAATTAGGCAATATTTCTAGTTTTTGAAGACTCCTACTACCTAATATAATAAGAATATGAAAAAAAACAAAACGTAGGGGCATGGTCATGGCAGGTAAAAGTTTTATTTTACAAAAATATTTGATCTAGTGTCATTATCCAGGGAGAAAACAGTCGAATACGTTTGTATGGAGAAAGAGCTGGTATCCTTTCCTCTTAAAAAGCCGGCGGATGGCGGGATAACCATCCATGCTGGCTTTGAAATACACAGGCCGAAGACGGGCAGCAGCGTCTTCGGTGCGACAAAGCCAGCCCTGCGGTCACCAACCCGCCTGCCCAGCGTGGTGACTATGGGCAAAACACATGAGTTCGCGTCATAATATCGGGCGCGAACTTGTGGAGGCCTATGTCCAACAGTGGACTGTAAAAGGCTGAAGTAGTAGTACATAAAACGGTATTATGTGTTAAACGAAATTCAATAAGATCATATCCGGTTAGCACTACATATTATAAAATAAAGTCGCTTCCCGCTGTCTGTCTATCCCTATGTATGCTTAGATCTTAAAAACTACGCAACGGATTTTGATGCAGTTTTTTTTCAATAGATTCAAGAGCAAGGTTTAGGTATATGTATAATATATGCATAATATAGTAGAGGAACACTGATCATTTTTGCAAACGTGCGAAGCCGGGGTGGGTCGCTAGTATGTAATATATTGGTTACTACATCTACTATTAATTATTAAATTAAAGGCTCCTAAGGTTTTTTTTAATAATAAACAAAGAGTTATTAAAATGAACCAGCTTTTATCCATCGAGTATACTTACTTGCTACTAAACTTGCTGATGATCATGATAGGTCCAAACGATTCCTCTTTCGCAATAAACATGTTATCCATTACGTCAGTGAAGATGGTGGGCTGGAAGAAATATCCAGGTCTGTCCAAACGTTTACCACCGTATACTAATTTTGCACCTTCTTTTACACCTTGTTGACAGTACTGAAATGAAATAAAATAGTTTAAAATGGATTGAGAGCCCATGGTAAATACCTACTTTGATAACCCTTATGTTAACCATGAAGTTCGAAAGTAGGGAAAATGGTCTAAGTTCTTTCAATTATATTGTATGAATTTTTATAGCTACAAAAACTTGTTTTATTTACAGATAAAAAATATACATTTTGTTGTGCACGAAGAAGTATGCATGAACTAACAGCGATATAGCCTGTAATAGTCTATAAAAAGCTGTGTTATAGGCAGGGCCGCGCCGACCCCCCACAGCGCCTGTGTGCGAAACCTATGAAGCGCCTCTTTTTTTACGAATCTTCGTTTCAACTTATTTTTTTTTCACTTCAGCCCATTGCAGTCCACTGCTAGACATAGGCCTCCCCAAGTTCATGCCAAAAACGGCATGAACTCATGTATTTTGCCCACACTGTGCAGGCGGGTTGGTTTGTCATTGGCCTGTGTATTTCAAAGCCAGTAGTTGGATGGTCTGCCATCGGTCGGCTTTTTAAGTTCCAAGGTGGTAATAGAACTGTGTCGCAATCTGCGCACACTGCCCTCAGTCGTCCCCTGCGGCATCCATGGGACTCTTCCCATGGGTGGCTATACAGGATGTCCCGTAAAACACGTACAAAAATCAACATTTTTTGTACAAAGAGGCTAGGTAAGATATATAAAAATCTTAATTCGTCATTAAAAAAAAATAAATTTTTTTTTAATATTTTTATTTTTTTCTGTTTTTTGTCGATAATTTATGGTCTAGTTTCACCCCCATTCGGGGTTGCACTTTATCGCGGGACACCCTGTATAAAGAATATTCTTTACTGCCGTAATTACACAGCAATTTTTTTTTTCCTTTTTTATTATTTGTTAATTTTGACCGAAATAAATGTTATTCAATTTTATATACTTAGATAAAATATTTTTTCCTAAATAGGTATAGGAATTTTCATAGCAATATGATTTACAATTTCCTCAAAATTTGCGTGGGTTCTAATTTTTATCAAAAACTTCTATAATTGTGTTGAAGCATCTAAAGCAACTTGCATATGCATATTCATATCAATGGACTGCAGAATACTTTTGTCAATATAATACGCCATATATTTAGTGAACAAATGTATGAAAAGGAGCATATTTTTTCTGCTAGACATTTAGCGTCATATTTTGGCTTCTAATCATAATGTGATTATACCATTTGATATTTCATATGAGGCATCAGAAATGTCTGGTAAATTTGTAAACAGCGGTATGATACCATCTATTCTGCTTGACCATCTTATTTCAGACAATGGTTTAAGGTCAGATTTATGACATATTTTTTAATAAATCCCATCTTTTGGTAGAGGACGAAAAATATTTATGTAATAAAAAAACTCAGTCGTATGATGATTGAGAGTGGCAGCGTCGTTACTATTAAATTTAAACTATGGCTAGCGCATATGGCATCCAGCAATCTTTTTTGAAGACCATTATTCTTACCGCGCATATTTGATCCATTATCATAGCCCTATCCCCTTAAGTTGTTTATGTCAATGTCCACATTAATTTTTTTCTAGTTTTTCTATTATAAAGGACGTTAATCCAGCGCCAGTTGTATCGATAATTGGACAGAAAGCTAGGTTAACTTTATAATACTATTTGCTCTACGTGTGAAACGCAGGAGGGCAATGAAGTATTATTAAAAAATATTTACTGTTGTAAAATAGAATTGTTGAGTAAGTGTAACAAAAATTATTTCGATGGCGGCGCCCCTATTGTCTTGGCGCCTGTGTGCGCCGCACACATCGCACACAGGGGCGGCTCGGCCCTGGTTATAGGCTACAATGATTTAAGATACTAGTCTATATAGATCAGTATCATGCAGTCATAGAAAGTCAAATCTTATACCTCAATAAGTTTGTCCATGTGAGCCTTATGATTTTGTGGTCCATGTGCAGTCCCCCTGTGCAGTGGGTCTCCAATGCTCATCTTTTTGGTCTCTTCTACAACCCTTCTAACAAACTCGTCGTGTATCCTCTCTTCAACAAACAGACGACCAGCTGCTATACAGTTTTCGCCTTTGTTGAAAAATACTGACGCCATACCCTGATATTGGTAAAATATACAAAAATATATGTTTAATTTCATTTGGCAAAGGTAATGCTAGAACTCCCTAAGTACTAGCATTGCCTAATTGCTTAAAGCCTTGGTAAAGGTATTTAAATAGTAAACTCAGTTTCTTTTTACAAAGTACCAACTCTTAACGATGGACTTCAAAATAGGAGTTTCTAAATTCGAGTGTATTGTTTTTAAATATTGATTTGGGTAATATTTTACACTTACGTTCCTAACAGCCTTATCAAGATCACAGTCTTCAAATATAACTAACGGTGATTTACCACCGAGCTCAAGTGAGACCTTCTTCATATTTGACGCAGCACATGACTTCATTATTGTTTGACCTAAACAACACATTTTAAAATCATTTTAACTGCCTAAAAATGCAATACTTAAAATATCAATGTACAGTCAAACTGAATCAAAAAAAATCTATAAACATAGCTTACCTATAGGTGTGCTACCAGTGAATCCAAGCTTTCTAACAAGTGGGTGATCTGCCAGCGCTTGTCCAGCCACTGCACCGCTTCCTGGCAGAATGTTCACGACACCAGGTGGAATTCCAGCGCGGACACACAGTTCCGCGAATTTTAACGCTGTTAGCGGACATACCTGTGATATTAAAATCTATTAAGGCACTGTTGAAAATAATAATATAATTTATCTGTATAATTGTAATATGTAAATGTTAATCATAGTGTAAGACATACGACAACATTTGTATTGGCCATACAGATGTTTACCGTGGTCTGGGTGTTTGTGCAGTCCTTGTGGGTCTCCCCACCGTGCCTCGGAGAGCACGTTAAGCCGTCAGTCCCGGTTGTTATCATTTAAACCTGATAGCGATCGTTACTCACAGTAGGGAATATATCCGCCAACCCGCATTGGAGCAGCGTGGTGGATTAAGCTCCGATCCTTTCCCTACGAAGAGGAGGAAGAGGCCTATGGCCAACAGTGGGATATTGCAGGCTGAATCGTGATCGTGATCGAATCATAGTGTGCAATTTTTTGTTATATTTGTTTAATTTCATCACAGAAAAGCGTAATAATATCTTACCGCTGCTGGTTTCATAACGACTGTATTTCCTGCTGCTAAACAAGCAGCCATCTTCCAAGAAAGCATCATGAGTGGATAATTCCATGGCGTTATCAATGCACAAACACCAATGGGTTCTTTTTTAGTTATCGTCAGGTTTCTATTAGGTCTAGCGTGGTTAATAGGTATAGATGAACCTTGAATCTTATCACACCAGCCCGCAAAGTAGCGCCACGTATCAATAGACATTCCAACGTGCGTTTTCATAGCTAGCGTATAAACAGCCCCAGAATCTATTGTTTCAATGGTAGCCAATTCTTCTTTATGTTGCTCCATTAAATCTGCCAACCTAATAAAATTATTTTTATTTTAAAACTGATATAATAACATACATTTTATTAGGTATTTTACATCTAGTTAAATATACGATACTCTTATAATTTCTTTCACACAGTAAAAAGGACTTTATGAAAAAAAAAACGGTTGTCTTACTTGAACAGTAGTTGTCCCCTTTCCCTTGCGCTTATTTTCGACCATTCTCCTTCTTCAAATGCTTTCTGTGCAGCTTTAACCGCTTTATCAACATCAGATATTGACGCACTCTGTACTTTACAAATTACTGATTCATCTGTAGGATTGATTAAGGTAGTAGTCTTTCCACTATCTGAATTAACAAATTCGCCATTAATGAATAGTTGAGTTGGAAACTTTATTTTCATTTTATTTGCTTCTAACTCGACTCCTTCATATACCACTTCCTTACTACCTGATACACCTCTCTTTTTAAGTATTGCTATTGTGTAGAATTCCTCAAATGTTGCATTCATATATACGTCTTCATTTTGTAATTCTAAATCAGCTATATCTTTCACTTCTTCTATTAATCTAACTACATCCATAGAGCCAGCTCCGGATTCGAAGAAATCCGTTTCAGAATCTATTTCAATTCTTAATATTGCTTTCCAAATATTACGCACGTTTTCAATAAATTGTTTTTCATCGGCAGTTAGTTCGAGGGTTACTTTATTTTCATTACTTTTGAAGAAGTTTTGGGCATTTATCATTTTACCATTCACCTTCAATCTTTGAATGTTAAGCTAAAAACAAGTATTTTTTAATATAACTCTTAGAAATTAAATTAAATTAATAAAACATAAACAATATTCTCACTTTAACGCCATCATTTGCAGTAATTAACAATCCACCTTCGTGGACCACTGCTGGTTTTATAAGTCCCGGTATAACTAGCTCATCACCTTCTGCTTTATATTCTTCTTCCCAAAGAGATGAACCAAATAATTTTAACTCTACATTAGCTTCTTTACTCTCGTCAACGCCATCTTTAGTTTGTGGTTTTATGAAAGTAGTAGCACCAGGCGATGAATCTAGGCCTCGAATAAAATTATGTAACGCTAGACCTCCTTTTGACCAGTCGATCTAAAAAAACACAGACGTAATTTATTTAAAAAGTGATTCTATAGTTATTTACCATTATTACAATATATTTATTATTGCCAGATTAAATTGTAAGTAAGTATATTAGGTGTTCCCTCATTATTGATAGTTACAGTTATATTTTCATTTGAACTTACCTGATGTGTTTCAGGTTTAAATAGTGCAGGATCATAAGTGGCCCCTTCCTCAGTTTGGTTTATTCTTGGTGCAATACCGTTAGCTACCATATTGACTGATTCTGCGAGTGCTTTTATACCTACAAAAATACATATGAATTGTTTTAATGCGTCTAAGCTTTTTGAAAGATCAAGTTTATACAATTAACTAAATAGAAAAATGTTCCTTTTATTTCAAAGAAGACGCGACATACCTTCTGGGTACAGATATTTGTTATACAAAGTATCCACTGTGTCATCTATCGTGCACGGGAAACTTTTTTGTAGTAATATTGGTCCTGTGTCTAATCCATCGTCGGCCCAAAATATTGTTAGACCACATGTCGTGTCGCCTTCAATTAAGGTCCTGAAATCGAAAAGAATTTTTTTTGTTGTTGTTGTTACCAATTTAGGTAAAATAAAATTAATTTTGTATTTGTTTTTTTTGTTGTTTTTTTTTTATAGGTAGTTATAATTGTTACATATCAATGTTTCTTCCTAAGTATTGTTGTTATTACAGATTTAAGTAATTTGGCAGTTTACATTTTGTAAGAAACTTTTTGTTTTACTGTCTTTATCATAATAGTTTAGCAAATCGGTTTTGAAGCAAATGTCTACTTTAACGATTCATATCGTGACAAATAGGTAGATATTCTACTCAGAAGAACTGTAGCATTTTTTACAAATTAACTGGTTAATAGATTAGTTATCTTAGGAAGTATTTGTTTGCCTTATCTGCTTATACAATTTTTAATTACAAGTTAAATTACGTCATACTAACCAGTTAATAGACGACGCTCCTCTATGTCTCGGCAAGATGCTGGGATGGTAACAAATACTTTGGTATTTTGGATACAAAATAACTTCCATGGGTATAAACTGTGTACAAAACGGAAGCACGTTGATATCTGCGTTTACCTAAAAATGATACATTCTTTTAATAATGAGGAAATTAAATAATATTACATAATTATAAACAACATATATTTGCATTAAATCAACTTGCTAGCAAACGAAAAAAATCCGACTCCAATTACAACGACAAGTAATACAACGTAAGTAGATGAAAAAAAATAAGAAACGCACTAGTCATCACTACGATTTTCTAGTATTCCCCTCGATTTCTCTGGGATTCCATCATCGAAAAAATATATATACGGTCGAATTAAGAAACCTCCACTTTTTTGAAGTCGGTTAAAAATAGAACGGATTATTTCGCCATATTTGTCACGTAGAATGGAGAAGACACGATGGAAATTGATCTGTACGTGATAAACACCATGTCTGAACTCCGAATGGAATGGGAACAGAAATGCTAGGCAAATATTTCCCGCCATCATGTCACCAGTGAAGATTGTAAGTTTCCTAGAAATATTAAAGACCTATTCGTTATTTGTTTTATACTAGCTGTGATTCGAGGTTTCAGACGCGTTCATTTGAAAAGAGAAAGGTGCTAAAACATTATATAGCCTATAGCCCTCATCGGGGAGTGGACCTGCTAACATTCTAACACAAAAAGAGTTTTTTCAATGTAAGGCAGTATTTCCTGTGATTAGATCGTTCAAACAAAAAAAACACAAACTCTTCAATTTTATAATATTAGTTATATATAGCGCTGTGTGGTTGCGGCAGTAAAGAATATAGCCACCCTCTCTCCTTTCTTGGGTGTCGTAAGAGGCGACTAAGGGATAACACAGTTCCACTACCACCATGGAACTTATAAAGCCAACCGATGGCGGGAAAACCATCCAACTGCTGGCTTTGACACACACAGGCCGAAGACGGGCAGCAGCATCTTCGGTGCGACAAAGCCAGCCCTGCAGTCACCAACCCGCCTGCCCAGTGTGGTGACTATGGGCAAAACACATGAGTTCGCACCATAATGTCTGGCGCGAACTTGGGGAAGCCTATGTCCAGCAGTGGACTGCGATAGGCTGAAGTGATAATGGATGCGCTATATAATATACTTGACTAGGTATTTTTTCGTCTACCTACGTTGTATTACTTGTCGATGTAATTGAAGATGATTTTTTTTTTGTGATATTATTATTTCATTTACCTACACAAGAAACTAACACGTTCGTGCAAAAACGGAATCTGTGACAATCAATTTGTTTTGTTTAAATATTTATCATATATATAGTGACACTCAATTATTTTATTTTATTTTAACAAATTAAATCATCTTTATTTATGACACAATCTCTATTTGTGTATCAAAATCATTCGAATGATTTAATCGATTTACGAAATTGCTATTATACCTCATTTTGAAATTATTACAAATTTCGAAATAATCATATTATGATTCTGTATGGTTGTAAATAGCAATCACTTTATTAATATAAACAGCTATTTACTAAATACATATCCAGTTCAGACCAGTAACTAGCCTTAATATTATTTGGCACACAGCGATATAAGGGGGTCAACAGTGCAGTAACGCGTGTACAGATTTATGGTAATAATTAATCACGATGTTGTTACATGTTACTTAGCAAAATGAACTATTAAGGGTATTACAATGCTGAAACCCAAAAAACACCTTAAGTTTAAGGAAGTTTCTCGTTGAATCCATATGTTTGCTTATCATATAAAAAATATATGTTACAGTCGAAATACTGATAAATAAATTGTATTGTTTAAATTTTTTGTGGGCTTATCCCAATTTTGCAAAAAAATTGAAATAAATAGGGCTTTTTTTAAGTTTTTTTCGTTAAATTGTATTTTCTCTCTGTAACGGCATAACATTTGGACATGTATTTTACATCAAAAAAATTGTAATGACGTATTTAACAATGACGTATTAAATTAAAGTCATGCGATTTCTGGGTGATAGTTTTTTATACTTGTCACTTAGGGTTGTTTCATTGGTCGTCAGATATTATTTTTTTTATATAATTTTTTTTCACCATCGAATGCCAAAATTTTTTATGCCCAACTATATTATTATTCTATTTGCAACTGTGCTTGCAACTAAAAGATATTGTTTCCTAAGGTCCTAATGTCATATTCTACCTCGTGCTGTTTTAAACTCTTTTCGTAACTTATCTGCTGGATAAACTTTATCAACAAACGGTGAAACGAGCTCTAAAAATGTACACTAATGTTATAAAGTTGAAAAGTATATTTGAGCACTCTAATCTCGGGAACTACGTGTTTGAATTAAAATATCTTATTGTGTTTGATAGTCCATTTTCCGAGGTAGGCTATAGGATACACCTAATATTTTATTACGTTTTTTCCTCAAATTACATCAACAATGTCTCCCTGTTTCGTGCAGGTGGAAGCGGGTTCTATACAGTTTGACTAATTCTAATCCATGTTTTCATGTAGTTTTATTATGATAACTAGCTGCTGCCCGCGACGTCGTCTGCGTGCGTTCACTGCTCGTTCCCCGTAGGTGATAGCGTGATAATATGTAGCCTATATTCTGACCCGACTTCTTAATAATATTCGTGCCAAATTTGAAGTAAATCCATGCAGTACTTTTTGAGTTTATCCCGGACATACATTTGAAGAAATAAAGGTTCACTGCTCGTTCCCCGTAGGTGATAGCGTGATAATATATAGCCTATGTTCTGACCCGACTTCTTAACAATATTCGTGCCAAATTTGAAGTAAATCCATGCAGTACTTTCTGAGTTTATCCCGGACATACATACAGACAAACAGACAAACAGATAAACAGACAAACAGACAAAAATTCTAAAAACTATATTTTTGGCTTCGGTATCGATTGTAGATCACACCCCAAGTATTCTTTTAAAAAAAAATTCAATGTACAGTTTTGACTTTTCTACCATTTTATTATATGTATAGATAAGCGTTTGTTAAGCTCTCAGTTGTTTCTTGGGGATTATATTATCGATCTAGGATTTTTAAAATTAGATTTTATAATTTAGACACATTGAAATTAGTGTTTTCTAAAAAGTAAACTTTTTGCTAGAAGAATGATTGATAAATTTTCTATTTATTAAGTTTTCTAATGTTTACGAGAATTTCCTTCCAGTCCCTCCCTTGACCATATGGGTGCTGTAAAGTATCCGAAACGTCGAAACCGAAAAAGTTGTTTCATTATAATAAGTAATTAATGATATGATATTAGTTTACGTGTTTTACTGTAAATAAAAAATACTAACCGATTTGTAGTCCTCTAGAACTTCTGGTATAGCTTTCCCCTTGATCCTCCATGTCTTGTATTTGAACACAGGTATGCCGTGTTCTGCCGCAATAGTCGCTGCAAGTAAATGGTATTATGTATTTAAAAATAATTGTTTTAGCTTTAAACACCTTTAAATGACTGCAATAGGTTGCGCTCAAGTTTTGGGCTCGGTATTGGACGGAGGTTGCTCCATTTCTTTTATTTTTCGTTCGTCTATAGAAATAGAAAATCGTCGTTCTATAGAAAAAAAATTGCGTGCGTACAAAGTACACATGGCAGAAGTGAAACTTCTTTGGCAAACTAATTGAATGCGTGACGAGAGCGTTACGAAAAGTGTGATCGGTCGAGGCGAATAGAGCAAGGGTTCGTGCAAGCACACATTTTCTTTCTCTCTTTATCTCATAGTCAGTTACGTTTCGTATACCTATCGACACAGTGCAGGCCTATTGTGCAGAAGTTTTACTTCATTCGTGCGGTTGCGACTTGCGTGTGGTCTAAAGCAGTGTTCCGCAAGCTTTTTGTGTTCAAGGTACACCTAGGAATAGGAAAATATTTTGGAGGTACACCCCGTACACCACAAATAAATTTTTTTTTAAGTAACATTAACTAACATTTATTTATTAATCATCGAAACAATATTTATTATTAATCAATAAACGTAAAGTTTATTTTTCCGAGGCACAGTGCACACCAATAAACGATCACGGTACACCAGTGTGCCGCGGTACACCCTTCGCGGTACACCCTTCGCGGTACACCCTTCGCGGAACACCCTTCGCGGAACACTGGTCTAAAGCACACACGTTTTTTTTTTTTTGTGACCGTGAAAGTTTAAGTGATTAATAACTTTATAAAATTTATAAAATTTAAGGGCTAATGCGCTTATTAGACCATCCTGAATGTAGTCACTGAATTCAGAAAGCCAGTTAGGACGCTAGTTAGAAGCTTCTGATCACACCTTCCTAATTTCAGTTGCTGAATCAGTCAGTTACGAGAGAGCGACGAAGTCGGACGTATGTGTATCTATCGAATTATCAATTAGGTAGTATAGTCAACGAGTTCAAAAACGTGTTAAATAGAAATAAAGCTCCTAAAAATATGTGCGATAGCTCATTCGATTCGGAATGACATCTAGAAAAATGTTTTTTATGAGTTTTTATTAAAAAGAGATTAATAAAATATAGAACAATGCGGCCACCAGTGTTGCCAACTCTTGAAAAAACATTTGCTCTAAATTTTTTAACAAAATTCCCTAAATTAAAAACAAAACCTCCTAAAGGCCTAAACAAGGCCTAAACCTAAAATCGAAATTATTTAAAAATAAGTGGAAGTTTTATAGTTTTATTTTTTATTTTTCAAAGGGTTTTAAAATAAAAAATAAATTATTTTGTATACTTTGCTTTAGTATGTTTATTGAACATGTTCTTTTAAAAATTGATAATTTAGGAATTGTTATTTTTTAATAATTTTTTAAATAAAAATAATATATTACGTTCCGATGAATTAAAAATTCCTAAAAAATACCCTAAAAATGTATTCCCTAAAACTTTGTTGGAAACGATGTATGGAAAACATGGATGTATTTTTTGATATATCGATATTACATCGATGCCACTATCTGATGCATTGAATCGAAAAAAACATTACGGAAGCCCGGTCGTAACATGTTTACTGCACACATACATAGTATGTCAACTATCTTTTTGTTTTTAAAGTTAAAATCATAAATGATTAAATAATAAATTATTATCAGTAGGGCGATAACTTTTCATTAAGAATTAAACACTTAATTAGTATTTGTTGATATGGTGACTCAAAAATCAAATACCTTGGTGGCAAAAAATGAATTTCAAGTAACTGTTGTATTAAAAAAATAAAACTATTCTTAGGTACTTATTTATATTGTAAAAACAACGAGAAATAAATGTTCTATTTTAATTATCCATTTATATACTAAATATTTTGGCTATTGCTAGTTGTCCGCTAAACGAATGAATAAAATAAATTAGTTGTCCGATTATCGGATGAATAAATTAATTTTATCGTCCGATTACTCGGATTACCAGATAACCTTTTAAGATTAATAAAATAAGGCTAAAATGTACTTTATCTACCGTCGATTTAGATGTTCATATTTTTTCAGTATATAGTACCTACTCATAATTATATAGAAAGCTTTTTGGGAATTTCGCAGATTTTAGATTTTTTTTTACTTAAATATATTTTTATTCTTACTTATTTAATATTTACTGTCACATTATATAAATTTTGAAGTTAGATAGGTTAGGGTTATTTTTTTTAAGAAACAGATTTTTTAATTATTTAGAATAACATAATATAAATATATGTTATCAGACGATTAAATCATTTCTCATTCTCATCATTCTCTACTGATAATAATTTATAATTTAATTATTTATGATTTTAACTTTAATAACAAAAAGATAGTTGACATACTATGTATGTCTGCAGTACACATGTCACGACCGGGCTTCCGTAAAACATCGATGTATTTTTTCAAAGTCCATTACTACCACAGGCTTTATAATACAATTGATCTGTTACTATTATAGTGCCATCTGTCGAGGAAAGATATCAACAGAGAATAGAGTCTTGAAAAAAAATAATTATTATTTTTCAAAGGTTTTTAAAATAGAAAATAAATTATTTTGAATACTTTGCTTTAGTATGTTAATTGAATATGTTAATGTTTAAAAGTTTTTTATATTAAAATATATTACATTATTAACACTGGCAATT
Source organism: Melitaea athalia (assembly GCA_905220545.2). Lineage (NCBI taxonomy): Eukaryota > Metazoa > Arthropoda > Insecta > Lepidoptera > Nymphalidae > Melitaea > Melitaea athalia. The sequence continues at coordinate 15,249,385 of HG992196.1, forward strand.
ACATTGGCAATCACAATATTACATTGGCAACACTGACTTTCAGAAACCATCCTTGCTTCTGAATTCAGAACACTAACTGATTGAATGCGATTACACCTTCCTAAATGCGAAATTTCTGGATTCAGCACTTCTGAACTTAGGAAGGTCTAATAAGCGCATAATGCGCTTATTAGACCATCCTGAATGTAGTCACTGAATTCAGAAAGCCAGTTAGGACGCTAGTTAGAAGCTTCTGATCACACCTTCCTAATTTCAGTTGCTGAATCAGTCAGTTACGAGAGAGCGACGAAGTCGGACGTATGCGTATCTATCAAGTATCTATCGAATTATCAATTAGGTAGTATAATCAACGAGTTCAAAAACGTGTTAAATAGAAATAAAGCTCCTAAAAATATGTGCGATAGCTCATTCGATTCGGTATGACATCTAGAAAAATGTTTTTTATGAGTTTTTATTAAAAATAGATTAATAAAATATAGAACAATGCGGCCACCAGTGTTGCCAACTCTTGAAAAAACATTTGCTCTAAATTTTTTAACAAAATTCCCTAAATTAAAAACAAAACCTCCTAAAGGCCTAAACAAGGCCTAAACCTAAAATCGAAATTATTTTAAAATAAGTGGAAGTTTTATAGTTTTATTTTTTATTTTTCAAAGGGTTTTAAAATAAAAAATAAATTATTTTGTATACTTTGCTTTAGTATGTTTATTGAACATGTTCTTTTAAAAATTGATAATTTAGGAATTGTTATTTTTTAATAATTTTTTAAATAAAAATAATATATTACGTTCCGATGAATTAAAAATTCCCAAAAAATACCCTAAAAATGTATTCCCTAAAACTTTGTTGGAAACGATGTATGGAAAACATGGATGTATTTTTTGATATATCGATATTACATCGATGCCACTATCTGATGCATTGAATCGAAAAAAACATTACGGAAGCCCGGTCGTAACATGTGTACTGCAGACATACATAGTATGTCAACTATCTTTTTGTTTTTAAAGTTAAAATCATAAATAATTAAATTATATATTATTATCAGTAGGGCGATAAGTTTTCATTAAGAATTAAACACATAATTAGTATTTGTTGATATGGTGACTCAAAAATCAAATACCTTGGTGGCAAAAAATGAATTTCAAGTAACTGTTGTATTAAAAAAAATAAAACTATTCTTAGGTACTTATATATTGTATTAAAACAATGAGAAATAAATGTTTTATTTTAATTATCCATTTATATACTAAATATTTTGGCTATTGCTAGTTGTCCGCTAAACGAATGAATAAAATAAATTAGTTGTCCTATTAATCGGATGAATAAATTAATTTTATCGTCCGATTACTCGGATTACCAGATAACCTTTTAAGATTAATAAAATAAGGCTAAAATGTACTTTATCTACCGTCGATTTAGATGTTCATATTTTTTCAGTATATAGTACCTACTCATAATTATATAGAAAGCTTTTTGTGAATTTCGTAGATTTTAGATTTTTTTTACTTAAATATATTTTTATTCTTACTTATTTAATATTTACTGTCACATTATATAAATTTTGAAGTTAGATAGGTTAGGCTTATTTTTTTTAAGAAACAGATTTTTTAATTATTTAGAATAACATAATATAAATATATGTTATCAGACAATTAAATCATTTCTCATTCTCATCATTCTCTACTGATAATAATTTATAATTTAATTATTTATGATTTTAACTTTAGTAACAAAAAGATAGTTGACATACTATGTATGTCTGCAGTACACATGTCACGACCGGGCTTCCGTAAAACATCGACGTATTTTTTCAAAGTCCATTACTACCACAGGCTTTATAATACAATTGATCTGTTACTATTATAGTGCCATCTGTCGAGGAAAGATATCAACAGAGAATAGAGTCTTGAAAAAAAATAATTATTATTTTTCAAAGGTTTTTAAAATAGAAAATAAATTATTTTGAATACTTTGCTTTAGTATGTTAATTGAATATGTTAATTTATAAAAGTTTTTTATATTAAAATATATTACATTATTAACACTGGCAATTACATTGGCAATCACAATATTACATTGGCAACACTGACTTTCAGAAACCATCCTTGCTTCTGAATTCAGAACACTAACTGACTGAATGCGATTACACCTTCCTAAATGCGAAATTTCTGGATTCAGCACTTCTGAACTTAGGAAGGTCTAATAAGCGCATAATGCGCTTATTAGACCATCCTGAATGTAGTCACTGAATTCAGAAAGCCAGTTAGGACGCTAGTTAGAAGCTTCTGATCACACCTTCCTAATTTCAGTTGCTGAATCAGTCAGTTACGAGAGAGCGACGAAGTCGGACGTATGCGTATCTATCAAGTATCTATCGAATTATCAATTAGGTAGTATAATCAACGAGTTCAAAAACGTGTTAAATAGAAATAAAGCTCCTAAAAATATGTGCGATAGCTCATTCGATTCGGTATGACATCTAGAAAAATGTTTTTTATGAGTTTTTATTAAAAATAGATTAATAAAATATAGAACAATGCGGCCACCAGTGTTGCCAACTCTTGAAAAAACATTTGCTCTAAATTTTTTAACAAAATTCCCTAAATTAAAAACAAAACCTCCTAAAGGCCTAAACAAGGCCTAAACCTAAAATCGAAATTATTTTAAAATAAGTGGAAGTTTTATAGTTTTATTTTTTATTTTTCAAAGGGTTTTAAAATAAAAAATAAATTATTTTGTATACTTTGCTTTAGTATGTTTATTGAACATGTTCTTTTAAAAATTGATAATTTAGGAATTGTTATTTTTTAATAATTTTTTAAATAAAAATAATATATTACGTTCCGATGAATTAAAAATTCCCAAAAAATACCCTAAAAAATGTATTCCCTAAAACTTTGTTGGAAACAATGTATGGAAAACATGGATGTATTTTTTGATATATCGATATTACATCGATGCCACTATCTGATGCATTGAATCGAAAAAAACATTACGGAAGCCCGGTCGTAACATGTGTACTGCAGACATACATAGTATGTCAACTATCTTTTTGTTTTTAAAGTTAAAATCATAAATAATTAAATTATAAATTATTATCAGTAGGGCGATAAGTTTTCATTAAGAATTAAACACTTAATTAGTATTTGTTGATATGGTGACTCAAAAATCAAATACCTTGGTGGCAAAAAATGAATTTCAAGTAACTGTTGTATTAAAAAAATAAAACTATTCTTAGGTACTTATATATTGTATTAAAACAATGAGAAATAAATGTTTTATTTTAATTATCCATTTATATACTAAATATTTTGGCTATTGCTAGTTGTCCGCTAAACGAATGAATAAAATAAATTAGTTGTCCGATTAATCGGATGAATAAATTAATTTTATCGTCCGATTACTCGGATTACCAGATAACCTTTTAAGATTAATAAAATAAGGCTAAAATGTACTTTATCTACCGTCGATTTAGATGTTCATATTTTTTCAGTATATAGTACCTACTCATAATTATATAGAAAGCTTTTTGTGAATTTCGTAGATTTTTGATTTTTTTTTACTTAAATATATTTTTATTCTTACTTATTTAATATTTACTGTCACATTATATAAATTTTGAAGTTAGATAGGTTAGGATTATTTTTTTTAAGAAACAGATTTTTTAATTATTTAGAATAACATAATATAAATATATGTTATCAGACAATTAAATCATTTCTCATTCTCATCATTCTCTACCAAAGTTCTCTACTGATAATAATTTATAATTTAATTATTTATGATTTTAACTTTAATAACAAAAAGATAGTTGACATACTATGTATGTCTGCTGTACACATGTCACGACCGGGCTTCCGTAAAACATCGATGTATTTTTTCAAAGTCCATTACTACCACAGGCTTTATAATACAATAATTGATCTGTTACTATTATAGTGCCATCTGTCGAGGAAAGATATCAACAGAGAATAGAGTCTTGAAAAAAAATAATTATTATTTTTCAAAGGCTTTTAAAATAGAAAATAAATTATTTTGAATACTTTGCTTTAGTATGTTAATTGAATATGTTAATTTTTAAAAGTTTTTTTATATTAAAATGTATTACATTATTAACACTGGCAATTACATTGGCAATCACAATATTACATTGGCAACACTGACTTTCAGAAACCATCCTTGCTTCTGAATTCAGAACACTAACTGACTGAATGCGATTACACCTTCCTAAATGCGTCTGGATTCAGCACTTCTGAACTTAGGAAGGTCTAATAAGCGCATAATACGTATAGTTTGTAAATAACGAAAAACCACAAATGTAACGAACTGTTTGATGACGTTTTGTTTGTTTCCAGAATTTTCCTCTGTCTATTATTACGTTTTCATATTTATGAAAATTTAATTAACAATCTGGTGTTTTGACACACTATTGAGACGTGAAGTTATATAACATATGTAATCTATAAAAATTGTTATGAAATCATAACAAAGCCGTTTTTACGCAGTATAACAAGCGTAGGTATCTATTTGATAAAATTATACAAAATATTTCATCATCCAGTTTTATTTTAAAATACATACATATAACTAGCTGACCCCCGCAAACGTTGTTTTGCCATATATGATATTAACCCCCGCAACCCCCTCTTTTGGTTGGAATTTCGTAAATCCGTTCTTAGCTGACCTCTACTCGACGAAAGGATCATTCCTACCTCAAGTCTCTACGCCTTATGGTTCCAGAGATATCGTGATGAGTCAATATATGGGTGGGAATCTCTTTTATGTATTATATAGATAGATTGCGCCTCTTTCCCGTAGGGGTAGGCAGAGACCACTTCTTTCCATTTTATTTTAAAATGAGCCAGTATATTGGTCTATTAAAACAAATAATATTACATTTAATATCACATCCGGCCGCTCTCGTGTGCCGTGTCTGCGGCGCCTAAACATCGACGGTCGCGGGTTCGATTCCCGCTCGGAGTGGATATTTGTGTTTATACAAATATTTATTTCCGGTCTGGTTGTCAAACCTAGTGGGTCTCCCACTGTGCCTCGGAGAGCACGTTAACCTGTCGGTCTCGGTTGTTATCATGTACGGCTACACCTGATAGCGATCGTTACTCATAGTAGGGAATATTTCCACCAACCCGCATTGGAGCAGTTAAGCTCTGATCCTTTTCCTACACGAGGAAAGAGGCCTATACCCAACTGGGATATTACAGGCTGAAGCGTATACCACATCAATATCATAATGAATTTATCATGTTAAAATTTACCGACATAGGAAGTTCAATTTATAGAACAAATTATGAAATTACTACCATGAAACAAAGAAAGACTAGTAATTTAAATATGTATTATATGTATGTATATCTATTGCGACATAGTAAATAGTCTTTATCAAATCAATAAAATTATTATATGTGATGTAAAAATTATTACATAAGCTATCGAATGTTTCGTGATTATAACGAGTGCAACAAACCGCTTCTGTTTTCGTAAATTTTTATTCTTTAATTGACTTAAAAAGTAGTTGCTTCACAATTCGACTAATTTTATTTTTTTAATGCATTTGTGCTTGGATTTTTGTGATCCGTAATAACGCGTATTTAATTGACTATTTTTACTGTATACTACCTACGTTGTATTATAGATAATAGACATACCTATACATATAAATTTCGTGTCGGCAGACTTTGTTAAAAAATAAAAATAATAAAAAAAAATTAATTGGAACATCAAATTAATTTAACACTGAAAAAAGTTTCAATTTGACCTCACAATCCCCATCTAAAAAAAGTTTCAATTTGACAGTAAAATCCCCATTAACAAAATGATCCGCCATATGAATTCATTTGTTACAAAAAATTTGATAAATAAAGAACCGCTCGACCGATTTTGTGCAAACTTCACATAAATTATCTACTAATATAACTATCTACTGTCGGGATCTCCAAATGGAACTTAATATTTTATATCGGAGTTTTTCCACACGATCACGATCACGATTCAGCCTGTAATATCCCACTGCTGGGCATAGGCCTCTTCTCCATGTAGGACACAGGTGATCTGTGATGTAGGAGAAGGATCGGAGCTTAATCCACCACGCTGCCCCAATGCGGGTTGGCGGATATATTCCCTACTATGAGTAACGATCGCTATCAGGTGTACATGATAACAACCGGGACCGACGGCTTAACGTGCTCTCCGAGGCACGGTGGGGAGACCCCACAAGGACTGCACAAACACCCAGACCACGGCAAACATCTGTATGGCCAATACAAATGTTGTTGTGTGCGGTGATCGAACCCGCAAACGCCCGCGCAACAGCCAATCGCAATCCAGTGCTGTGACCGCTGTGCCAACGCGGCGTCTTTCCACAGGGCAGGCGCATCTAGTAAATTATAAAGTAATGTCATACCTAAAGGATCCTCTCTATTCCCCTTGTCTAGAACAGTGAACACACCGACCACTTCATGTCCATTTCTCTGTAACACCTTGAAAACTTCCGCAGCAAATGTGCTCTGTCCTATAATCGCCACGCGAAGACGTTTCTTCGGAGTCTAGAAAAAATCAAACAAATATTAAATTGGATACAATTTAGGTAAGTTGCAGAAGTATAAAAGTCATTTATTTTATTTATTTTAAATCAATGTTTTACAACGATGCAAACAAATTATTTATTATATGTGTAACTTTGAGTGAAAGTTGTATGATAGAGTGTCTTTCATTGTACTAAGTATTTTGCAAAGACATTTAGAAGGAAAGATATTTATTTGACGCTTTACACAAACCGTAGACGTTAAAATTTCCAAAAAAATGTAATTCAACAAAAAATACATGCATTCAAAGAGAAAAGAAAAAAAAGAGAAAATGCAAAAAAGAGAAAGGAAACAAATAACAAACAAAAAAATAAATACAAAATTAATAATGTTATTTGAAAAATAAAAGATAAAATAAAAATACTACGAAAATAACAACTGCAATTATATGTCGTGCCCAAAATGATTTAATTAAATTTGTTGTAATTTGACAAACACAATATTTTTTGTTCAAAATAGCTGAATATAAGGGGAACCGGTAACATAGCTCGTTATTACGAAATACTAAACTGACCTACATAGCTTACTATCACTAGTTAAAGTTACTATACAATAAATCTACATTCACTCACATTCTAAATTAACTTGTACAGAAAATTGACGTGAAATTATTTTATTATGAAAGTTATAAATAAAAGATAAATTTATCATGAAAATTAAATGAGATTAATAAAAGTAAAATAAAAAAAAATTATTTACCTCATCAGGCACAGCAACAGGCGGCATTTTGTTATTTCAAAACTTTTGGAGTAACTTTTTATTTACGACTCAGATAGCGACTTGTCAGGCCGTTGAGCGCTAACCGTCTAACTTGATATTCGATGACTTGATCCTATATAAACGAACATCTTCTTCACCTCGACCTTGCTACTTCTTATCTATCACCCGACAAACTTATTCACTAATAAGAAATTAAAAAAATTATACACGCTTTAAACAACTGTGAACTACAAAAATGTCCGTTAGTTTATTGAAAACTTTGAATTTTTTTTTATACGACTAGGTCGGCAAACAAGCTAACAGGTCACCTGATGGTAAGAGACTACCGTAGCCTACATTTCATACGCTACGCTAAGCGTGTTGCCGACTCTGCCTCTCCCCAAAATCTCTGGACACTTTACTCATCATGGGAACACAATACTACTTGAAAACAGTATTATTTAGCAGTTATCTCCATTAAGGTTGACGGACTTCCCTAGATAATTGCTCCAGATTTTGTGCAGAATATGTCCTGATGTGCCCTACCTCTAATGAAACTGAATGCACAGAAAGACTTACCTAATACTATAAGCGGTTGCCAGCGAAATACATTACGCTTAGTGTAATGTCATTAAGCTCGTCATTTGAACCTTAGTATAGTTACGATCCATTACATAATCATAATTAGCTTAATTAATATTAATTATTTATTACTTTTATTAGTAATTATTGGCAGATATTATTCAAATACATTGACTTTGCATTATCCAGAGCCATGGAGTACCTAACTAACTAACTAACCATGGGGTTCAGCAATGTGGGAGAGGAAAAATAGTCTCAATGTGGTCGCAATACATTCGAGTAAATATGACTTATCATATCAGTTTAATTGTGAAAAATGAGATTATAATTTATAAGGCGTGCACTTTTTGATTTTACAAACTTTATGTGTGTATATTTAACTTACTTCCACAAAGAAACAGAAGCTTCTTAATTTCTCCTATTATTATATTAATTTTGAATATGTTATGTGTGCAACGTGCAACCTCTAGATTTTTATTGGGTGTACTAATATTGATGATTCTTTTTTTTTGTCATGTGGTCCCATGCAAATGTCGTTGCGGCCTGACAATTACTTTTTGACTTATCTTTAATAATGGGTATTTGTATTTACTTGACTATATATTGCGTCTTGGCAAACGCAGTGTGGGACGTCCTCCGGCCCGTTGGACCGAATTTTTCCATTGAATAAACTAACTCTCGATCTTTCGCGCCAGTGAATGCCGGTCTATCACAGAACGGTCGTTTCACGGCGCGTATTTTAACGAAAAAATACGATATCAACCTGTAATCTGGCGTTTGTAAGGTAAGTAGCATAATCAATCTGGCATTGTTTATGAATAATATTGAAATGTCTTTTAATGTTTTGTAAGAATCATAGACCCTTATTAGGTCGTATATTACTGTTAATTACTCCTATGATTTTAAAAGTTGATAAATAACTGGACAGGATTCGATTATCTTCAAATTCCTCATTACTCTGGCCCTCATTGGTCTGGATTTATCTGGCTCATAAGACCAGATGAATTTGGACTAGGCAGATGAATTAGATTTATATCTCTGACCAACTAAGTTGCGTGAAATCAAAACTTTCTTTGATTTCTCGACATGATGACAATGATAAGTTTAGTCTCTATTTTCTTCACATAAACAGACTATAGTATATAATTATATATAGTAGATAAACAAAAAGGAATGCTCCCTAACTTCAGATAATAATAAAAATATCAGTCAGTCAGTCAGTTCAGCCTATTGCAGTCCACTGCTGTGCATAGGCCTCCCCAAGTTCGCACTAGACGTCCCGGTTTTCCGCAATCCTCATCCAGCCTACACCGGCAATCTTACGAAGATCGTCAGTCCAACGGGCCGGAGGACGTCCCACACTGCGTTTGCCAAGACGCGGTCTCCACTCCAGGACACGTCTGCTCCAATGGCCATCGGTCCTTCGACACAGATGACCAGCCACTTCAACTTGCTAATTCTGTGGGCTATGTCGGTTACTTTCGTTCTCTTGCGGATAGTCTCATTTCTAATGCTATCTTTGAGAGGAACCAAGCATAGCTCGTTCCATTGCGCATTGAGCGACTTTAAACTTGTGGACTAGTCCTTTCGTCAGTGTCCATGTCTTGGCTCCGTATGTCAACACAGGCAGGACGCATTGCTCGAAAACTTTTGTCTTTAAGGATTGCGGAATCTTCGAAGTGAAGACTCGACGAAGCTCGCCAAATGCCACCCAGCCCAACGGAATCCTCCTATCAGCTTCCTTCTAGAAGATGTTTCGGCCCAGTTCAATGGTGTGGCCAAGGTAGACATAATCCTGAACAAGAAGGATACCGTCAACCGATACCGGTTTCGGTATGACTTGGTTGTTAAACATAACTTTCGTCTTGTCCAAGTTCATACCGAGACAAACTCGTCTGGAGGACTCGCTTAGGCCGGTCAGGATTTGGCCTAGCTCGTCCAACGTCTCCGCACAGATGACGATATCGTCAGCAAAACGAAGGTGAGAGATGTATTCGCCGTTGACGTTGCTGATGACTCGTTCACCCAATGATATTACATCTCCCTGTCTTACACCACGCTGGAGGAAAATGGGTCTTGTTTTCTGGTCTTGCATATGAACGGTCATCATCGCCGCTTCGTACATACATCTCATTACCTCGATATATCGCCAGTCGATATGACATCTCTGCAGAGAGTCCAGGACAGCCCAGGTCTCGACAGAGTCGAAGGCTTTCTCGTAGTCCACAAATGCCATACACTGCGGCTGATTGAGAAGAGTATACTCTTCTGTCTTTTGAATAATCTGCCGAACAGTATGGATGTGGTCTACTATGTTGTAGTCATTTCGAAACCCAGCCTGCTTCGGTGGTTGGAATTCGTCGAGTCTTTTGGCGAGACGTTTCGTAACAACCCTCGAAAATAGCTTATAGACGTGGCTCAGAAGTGAGATCGGTCTGTAATTCTTTAACAGAGACTTATCTCCTCTCTTATAGAACAGTACCACCACACTCCTGGACCACGCCTCCGGCGTGGTACCTCGGTGGATAACGGCGTTAAAGAGACTCGCCAAGGCTTTTAGGCAGGTCGCCCTGCGGCTTTAAGTAGCTCAGTAGTAACTCCGTCATCCCCCGGGGCCCTTCCGTTTTTAAGCTGCCCGAGCGCTGTACTAATCTCATCTACTTCGAAGTCCGGGATACACTTCGAATAATGGCGCAGCAATGAGGCGAGAGCAAACGGTTCTGCCATCCGATGTTCGGAGCTTCGCAAGAAGGCTTCTTCCTAGTGGTCTTTGGAAAACTTTGGAATTATATAAAATATAAATTTCATTCGACGTGGTGAAATCGGCATAAGTGAAACGTAAACGTCATAAGTAGGTATTACTTGTGCCATTGCATGTTATTCTGCAACACCAGAAGCGTCGCAAGCGCGTTGCCGACCGTATCCCCAATCCCCCCCAGAAGCTCTGGTCACCTTACTCACCAACAGGAACACAATACTGCTTGAAAACAGTATTATTTAGCTGTGGTCTTCTGTAAGGTCGAGGTACTACCCCAGTCAGGCTGCTCCATATTTTGAGCAGGAAATTTTCTGCTGTACCCTACCTCAGTTTGGGTATGTATGGGTATTTGATATCAGAATTATTAAAATTCACTTGATTGATCAAAACAATATAGTGATTATATTTTAACTTTTGACAATAAAGTTTATAGAAATAATATAAAAGAATCTCATTTATTCCTTATCTTAGTTAATAAGTCTGCAAAATCTCATTCTTCTGCCATCGTCATCATTCATCTGGCTGATTAATTCATCTGGACACAGTAAATCATAAATTAATGGGAGGAAAGCAGTGCCTTTTAAATAAATTAAATTCATTTAATAACCTAGATAAACTAATATTTAAACTTGTATCTAATACTAAAAATAAATTTAAGCCAGATGAATTAGTCATTTACCCTTGCTTTCAAAGAATCACCCAAATGAACTAAACAAATTATCAAGCAATACTTTGTTTTATTGTGTACCACATAAATCACTTTTTTTTAACCTAGCTTTAATCACTATTTATTAAACGTAAGTTTTGGAAAGCTCTTCCAAATGGCCTTGCAAAGAACACGGCTCCAAACAAGGCCAATATTATACATTAGTCGTTCAACTTAAAAATAGAGTTGTAGCAATTAATATATCTGCTTTTACTAAAACTACATAATAAGCTCTTTCATTTAAGCGAAACATTAAATGCTCAATATATTTTTATCATTTATAAAAAACTCAACGAACATTACTTGAACACCATCGTATAACTAAGAATATATTAATGGAAATCATTAAAAAATAGTAGTAATGAGTATTATATTGACATTAAATAACTTGCCAACGTGTTTTATAATGAAATTAAAAACTTTTTTTTAACCTAAAATGGCCTTCTTATGGGTCCGTTCTTTATAAGGCCAAAATGTACCTAACCTCATATTTTCGATTCTACACTCTCCACATGCGTGACATACCTTTCCTTTTCTTCACCTTCTGCACTTTTCTTCATCTCTATTTTTAAACTTTTGCTCTTTTGTTTTTGTACAGTAGGTAAGGCCCATGTACCCTAGCAAGGCCAATCGTCAATTTTTTTATCCTTATAAGGCCAATAAAAAAATTTAAACCACTGGCCTTCGTAGGAACACTACCGATATTTTAACTAAAATCGAAGCAAAATTATATATTTTTCTTTAGTACCCATAACAAATCCTTATATGACAATTTACAGTAAAAAAAAATAAGAAAATAATAGGTTATTTACGTAAAAACTAGCCTTTTGCTGTGCGCGCGAATTACGATTTGAACGTCGACGACCGAAGTCTGCGAAACGATTACCCCCATTAACAAAATAGCGAACCCAGCGACTTGCCGCCGCGTCTGTGTTCTTGGTTTTGATGTAGCTTATGCGCTTATTAGACCACCCTGAATGTAGTCACTGAATTCAGAAAGCCAGTTAGGACGCTAGTTAGAAGCTTCTGATCACACCTTCCTAATTTCAGTTGCTGAATCAGTCAGATACGAGAGAGCATCGAGAGAGCGACGAAGTCGGACGTATGCGTATCTATCGTATATTGTGAGTGGAAGGAATTTGTCATCACATGACAATAACTATGATTTTTTTATAGTTCCTTCCTATTAGCCTTCGAAGGAGCATGGCCTTCCATGGTCGACCCACTATATGATATATTAATACTTATGATATATTTTTATGTACCTATGAAGAAAACTTTAATTTATGTCATAATTATAATTAATTATCATTCATTGGTCATTAATCTTTCGGCAAAATAACAGTATAACACATCAACTGATAATTCGAACAAACACTCAATGAATTGGTTTAAACTGGTTATTCGCTAAGTACAAAAGAGTTTGCAAATCTGGATAGTCATTACAACAATTCAATATCTGTTTTGTTATTTGTTTAAAAACAAATTGATAAGGTTATGATAATCGTAAAAGTATTTTTTCAAATTAAAAAAAAAAACAGTTTATTTTTAGTTTGTTTTCTTAATAATTATGACGTACATATATTTTTGATTGTCTTTGAACTTGAGTTTTTCTCGGCTTTGAGGGTTGGTCGCAAGGCTATACAAGTAATACAACAGGTGATTTTTACCACTAAATTATAGAGTATGGGGAATAGTAATGATAGACCAGAACCACTGAACGGATCTGGAAAATTTTGTAAAAGTATCCTATATTATACTATTAGGTATAAATCTGGAACAGCCCGTCTGGGGAAGTACCCATAATCTTACAGAAGATAACAGCTCTCAAACAGTGTCGTATTCCCGTGGTGAGGAAGGTGGGCAGAGCTCGTTGTGAGGGTCAGCGTCTCGTAGGGTCTTTAACTGTTTTGTGATGCTTGTGGTGTTGGAGACGTTTATCGTAGTCTATATAGACTACGATATCCTCGCTTACCATCATGTGGGCCGTACGCCTGTTAACCGAAAACCCATAAAATAAGTAAGTTATTATTCGTTGGCAAATATTCACGATTCAGCCTGTAATATCCTACTGTTGGGCATAGGCCTCTTCCCCATGTAGCATAAGTATCAGAGCTTAGTCCACCACGCTGCTCCAATGCGGGTTGGCGGATATATTCCCTCCTATGAGTAACGATCGCTATCAGGTGTACATGATAACAACCGGGACCGACGGCTTAACGTGCTCTCCGAGGCACGGTGGGGAGACCTACAAGGACTGCACAAACACCCAGACCACGGCAAATATCTGTATGGCCAATACAAATGTTGTCGTGTGCGGGGATCGAACTCGCAACCGCCCGCGCAACAGCCAATCGCAATCCAGTGCTGTGACCGCTGCGCCAACGCGGCCTGGTTCAGAATATTTAGATGTTTGCCAATAAATATTAATAAGTCATGATTGTTCGAACAAAACCGGATCGAAGCGGTTCAGAGCGTGCTCGTGAACTGCATCGCGCCGGCCAGTTGACCCCGCGATAAATATAAAATAATGTTTATTCGACGAATCGCTATCATCAGATGTTTCGTGACAATTACTGAGAGACGGGCTCGTTGTATTTATTACGTGTGGAATGTTAAAGGCACTTTTATATTTCAAAACTTTGAAACAATCCTCTTTAGCATATCTTTAATAATTTATCGAAGTTAGAGCTCCTGGGGGGATTGGGGATAGGGTCGGCAACGCGCTTGCGATGCTTCTGGTGTTGCAGGCGTCTATAGGCTACGGTCTTACCATCAGGTGAGCCGTACGCTTGTTTGCCAACCCAGTAACATAAAAAAAAATTACATAAATAATGCGTCATTTCACTATTATTTAGATGATGGAAAGTGTTTTTTAGGTAATACAAAAGTATCAAAAAAGCGTAGGTACGGTACGCCTGATTTTGAGCGGATATCGCAGTCTATTGATGTTTGCGAATCTTGCAAGCGCTTTGCAAACCCTACCTCCTCCTTCATCCTCCCCAGGAGCTCAGGCAACCTTAGCACAGGAACACAACACTACTCGAATTTCAGAAGTAGGTAAAAATTAATTACATTTAATTTTTACACGCACGCCAAGTCTTAGGTCTTTATAATGTGACTCTAATAAATTATAACGAATAATAACTTTCAATATAAAGATACAAATCATAATTGCATGATAATAATACCTACGTGTACAAATTTGTGTTATTATAATGCCAATATTCACCTCCATTTTTTCTTATCCAGTTTTCACAGGTATTTAACAATTTTGTGGACGTAATATTTATTTGTCTAAAATCAAAGTTACTAGAAAATGAATTGGTTGGTACCTACATATAACGAATTATTTATACCTACTGTGTAAAAGTAAACTTAAAAATTACAACTCGTGTCAAAATTAATTATTTATATACCCACAGTTTTGGAGAAAATGGGAAACTATAAACGAAATTACATAATTGTTTTAAATTATATCATGGGCAACATCCACTGTCTGTCAAAATTCAAAAAATTCAAAATTCAAAATCATTTATTTCGTCATAAGGTGCATGTCACACACTTAACGAAAGTCAAAAAATAAAATAATATCATTTATATAAACTAAACAACAATAACAAAAGTTAAGGCAGCAGCAAAAAATCAAACAATAAAAAATAAAATTTATATCTTAACACTAGGTACATTACAAGCTTACGTAATGTACCCAGTGTTATAAGCAGCCTTAACTTAGTCAAAATATTAAGTTATAATGTCTCGGTAGACATTACCTACCTACTTTATCCTCGGCTTTATTAAATGTTACAATAAATAACAATTTCCCTAATGTAGGCCGAGAGAAAAAAAGCCGGAGGAAAAAAAACTCTCGGTACTCTTTTAAAAAAATGCAGTCAGATACAAGATAAAAACGCAGTAGTGGACCATGAAATAATCAGGACAAACACGAGACAGCCAATCGTGCGTGCCGAGACCACCACATGCCACCTGCTCACAATATATGTAACTATCTATTTACAGCGGGTCATAGACATAGCCTGGTCGAGCTTTATTCAATCCCATGCCTTTTCATCATTGAGATAATCATTAATGGTATAGTAGGCTTTACTACATAAAACTCGCTTAATAACTTTTTTAAACTTCAAAAAAGGCAGAGATTGAAGCGCAGCCGGAATCTTATTATATATAAGGATAGACATTCCTATAAAGGAACTACTTTTTTTCTTGAGCCGGCATTTAGGAAATATTAATTTGTGGTCGTTCCTGAGTGTTACATCATTTGAGGCATTTCGATCACTACGACTAACAAACAAATGCTTATTTTTCCGTATGTACATTATATTTTCATAAATATACTGCGATGCAAAGGTCAGGATGTTGATCTCTTTAAACTTCTCTCTCAGAGATTCTTTACATCCCATTTTGTAAATATAGCGGATAGCCCTTTTCTGCAGAATAAAAATAATACTAATATCAGCCGCATTGCCCCATAGCAAAATGCCATAGGACATTATGCTATGGAAGTAGCTGAAATAAACTAATCGGGCTGTATCGATATCCGTTAATAATCGTATCTTTTTAACCGCGTACGCTGCAGAACTCAGTCTATCCGCCAATCTACAGATATGGGGTCCCCACTGTAACTTTGAATCAATGGTGATTCCAAGGAAAACGGTTGAGTTAACTAAGTTGAGTTTATCACCATTGAGTTCTGGTTGCACATCAACTTGTTTTACATTTCGAGCAGAAAATTTAATACAATTCGTTTTTTAAGCGACTTCCAAAAAAGGAGGAGGTTCTCAATTCGACACGTATGTTTTTTTTTTTTTTTATGTATGTTAGCTCAGAACTTTTGACTGGGTGGACCGATTTCGATCAATTTTGTTTTAATTGAAAGGTTTTGCGTGTCATGTGGTCCCATTTTAATTTAATTGAGATCTGACAAGTACTTTTAGAGTTATATCTAATAATGCGTATTTACGTGACTACTTTTTCGTCGACCTACGTTATATTATACCGCATAACTTTTTACTCGGTGTACCGATTTCGATGATTCTTACTTTAGTCGAAAGCTAATACTTGTCTTGTAGTCTTGTTTAAATTAGATCGAAAACTGATTACAACTTTTTAAGTAATCTTTAATAGCGCGTATTTACTTGACTACTTTTTCGTCTTATTACGTTGTATTACTTGTCGATGTAATTGAAGTCGCTTTTTTTTCGTTTGCGAGCAAACACAATTATTTACTATTAAGAAGCAAGTTATTTGCGCTAAACCAATGAACCAGTTCAGAGAGAGCATTGTTTACATCGTCATAGTTAATTTCTTGTCTACGCAATTTAAATATTAAAGAAGTATCATCAGCAAACAATACAATCTCATGCCTCTTCTCTACTAAAAATGGTAAATCGTTAATATATATTAAAAATAAAAATGGACCAAGAATTGAGCCTTGTGGGACCCCCATCTGTATATGAGACCCAGATGACTTAGTACCATCTACTTCAACCCTCAGAGTTCTATCACTAAGATAAGAACTCAGAAGTTTTAGTGCGGTATTTTTAATGCCATAGTGACTGAGTTTCCTGATCAAGGTGTCATGATGAACACAGTCAAATGCCTTGGATAAATCACAGAATACACCTAGAG
The DNA here is from genome assembly GCA_905220545.2 of Melitaea athalia. Taxonomy (NCBI): domain Eukaryota; kingdom Metazoa; phylum Arthropoda; class Insecta; order Lepidoptera; family Nymphalidae; genus Melitaea; species Melitaea athalia. The sequence goes on from HG992196.1 coordinate 15,266,384, forward strand.
CATCGCGTGACTCCTCCCAAGCATTGACAATCGATGTAAAAAGCTCAACACCGGCATCAGTTGTGGAGCGTCCTCTAGTGAAACCGAATTGCTTATTATGTAAAAGTTTATTTCTTGTGAAATGATTTAAAAGTTGACTGAGAATCACTTTTTCAAATAGTTTACTACAGGCAGGTAGAATTGAAATAGGCCTGTAATTAGTTGGATCTGTATGACAACCGGACTTAAACAAAGGAATAACTTTACTATGCTTCATAAGATCAGGAAATTCACCACTCATTATACATTCATTAAATATAATCGCTAAGTGGGGTGCTATGATATCTACAATTGAACCTAAAATTTTTACAGATATACCCCAGAGGTCAGCGGTGTTCTTAAGTTCTAAAGTTTTAAAAGTTTTAACAATTTCATTAGCATCTATGGGTCTGAAAATAAAATCACCTTTGCACGCATTTACATTTTGTTTAAGCAACGATTCAGCGACTTCGGGCGATGATATGAGCGCCTTGGTTGTCGAAAGTGGAATGTCGGCAAAGTGTTTTTCCAAAGCTGTTGCCAACTCATTAACCGCTTTAATGGAGTGATTGTCAATGATGAGTTCACTGACACCATTACGTTCTTTAACTCTTCCAGTTTCGGCATTTATAATATTCCAAGTCATTTTAATTTTGTTTTTACTTGATTTAATTTTATTTCTAATGAATATTGACTTGGCCGCGGCACAAACAAGTTTAAAAATTTTAAAATAGTTTTTAATATAATTACAAAAAACAATGTTTGTGTTATATGATTTCTCATGTAAGAGATCATACAATTTTTGTCTACTTTTATAGATTCCCGGAGTCGCCCAATCATTGAATGACATACAATACTTAGGAGAGATTGTTTTTGGTGTAAATACAGTCTTAAAAACACTGTTTATATGACCGCATAAAACTCCATATTTGTCATTAGCACCACCGACTAATGGTATCTCTATTTGGTTTTCAATAGTGTTTCTAAATCTCTCCATACGTTTCATGTTCACTGGAACGACCACTTTCCTCTTACTAACCTCCTTTTCCATATTATAATTGAAGCTGACTAATTGGCCACAGTGATCAGAATGTAATTTATTAATTATTGCAGAGAAGGACGGAGTCCCATCTGTAAAAATATTATCAATACATGTGGCAGTAGAGCTAGTTATTCGAGTAGGCTCGAGGAAGAGGTTAGTAAGATCACAACATTTAAACAGAGTTAAAAATCTATGACCGAGTAAGGTATCATCCAATAAATTGATATTGAAATCACCACACACTATAATGTCTTTGTTACGTTTAGCAGTTAGCTTCGTTAATAATTCTTCTAATACTGCTTCAAATTGTTCGTAACATGCACTGGGTGGTCTATAAATACTGACTATTATACAATGCGCTAACTCTATACAGGCTATCTCTATAGTTCGTTCAACTACGTCGTTACGTCGTGTCGTTTACGTCTTGGTCATTCGAGCACTCCGATTCATTGGCAAGTGGCAAAAATCATGGTATTGAGACCACTTTTTGTTAGTGAATGTGGCCTCGTCGATGATTATTCAGCATTCCCATATGTTCTTCAGTTGCCCTAAACTCCTTTATTACGACGTCCTTCGTGGCAAAATGAGCCCTTTAGTAAATTTTATGTAAATACATTTAACGTAATGACATTAAGCTGTAAATATTCCTTGTGGTAACGTGCTATAAATATAATTTTGTGATTGTCTTAACCTAACATGACGTGAATGAGATTTTTTTAAAACTAAATTACCGCTATTTCCTATTTTTTTGTATTTGAGTTTTCGATTTTCATATAGGTAAGGCGTGAAAAAATATGAGGAGTAAAATTTACTGAACGAATGACTTCGTTTCTCTTTTTTCTCGTACCGCTATCTATCGGAAGTTCGGAACCCAATAGGGTTTAAGACGACGACGTTTCCTAATAAATTATTTAATTCTATAAATTTCAAATTTCTTATTTGATTCGTTTATTTATCATTTGATATGGTATTAATCTTTTTCTTACACTAGTAAGCCTTTTTTGTGCCAATTTAGACAATCTATCTGAAAGAGTAAACTCCAGTCGTGCGTCGAGCTGATAAACAACTTTTCCTCATCCTCACCGAACAATCTCCTTCGTGTATTCTACATGACATTGGCGAAATCATTTGTGCCGTCTTGGCACTAGCCACTATTGGAAGCCATTATACCAAAGAAGAAGAAGAAATTATATCATGACACGAATTATATCTCTGTGTTACTTTTGATCATAGAAATAGTAATACCCCCAATTACTATTTCTGTGCTTTTGATTAATAACTTTCAATAAAAAATACAAAACACTGCATGCCAATCCTATGGCTATGAATTCAAAGATTTTAGGTACCTCTTTTTCTACAGTTACAAAAATCTATACAGATAATGCTGATGAGTTCGTTTGTTTGAACGCGTTAATCTCTGGAACCACTTGTCCTAATTGAAACATTATTTTTGTGTTAGATATAATCCATTTCCCGAGGAAGGCTATTATAACAAGGTGGGTGAAATCGCGGAGCACAGCTAGTGTTCTAATAGTCGGAAAAACAATCGCGCTTAATTAAATTATGAGACAAATTTAGTTAATGAAGTTTTGTGATCTCTTGTTAAGGGATGATCTTGAAGAATCCCACAATATTAAAAATAAATTTTGAAGCATGTACGACTGTACTGTACGTATATCATTATCACAATCCCGCAGGGACGCAAGTAGCGGAATAAGCATCAACTGTCCTTATAATATAAACAAGACGTGGTATTTAATAAGGCCGATATTATATTGTACATTACGATAAGGAACTGCAAAATATCAAGGTAAATAATATAAATAAAAATATTTCGCCGAAATGTATTTATGGGCAAAATTTCTGAAGCAGCCATGCACCAAATTAGATTAATTATTATTTATCTATTGTATTTGTTATAGTTAAGACGAAATTTGTACAAAAGAAAATTAAAAAAAGCGTTATGTTCGAGTAGAAAGAATTAAAATAAAATTCTGATGAAATACAATTTCGAAGAATATAAATATTTTATTTGAAAAAGAATAGTGTTTACAGGTATACATGTTTGCTTACACTATTGTTCTTTAGACAATGAGAAGATTAGTAAGGCTAGATCAAATTACTGACGACAAAGAGTTGGTGGAAGTCATGTCATTTCATGTCATTAATGTTTAAAAGACGTGATGGGAGCCGTCTGGATAGTTCTCGTAATCATTTTTACAGTGCTTGAGGTATCATCCTTCAACGTAACTCTTAAGTTTCCGATGTGGTGTTCAATGCATTTGAATACGTGTATTTTCAATATTAATTTAAAATTCGATTTACTATGATTATATTTCGGTATGTGTTAACGATGTCATTAATTTCTCCTTCTGTGTTGTGAATTTGTGATTGATGATTGTTCTGTGATATTATGTTGTGTAAATTTTATGTTAATTATTATATATACCAACTCAAAACCCTAATAAACTACTAATGTCAAATAAATATTAGTGTCTGTTTCATCAATTGCTGATGAAGCGTTCTGGTGTATACCAAACTGGTAAAGGTTTTTGATATATTTTTAATTTTTACCATTAAACTCTATATTAACTGTCAGTCTTTCTATTCGCAAACTATAAACCTTAAATCTGCAGTTTATTAGTTGAGGTAAAGCAAGTCTAAGCTGCTGTTTTACCTCCTTATCAGTAACTTTTTAACCGACTTCCAAAAAAGGAGGAGGTTCTCAATTCGATTGTTTTTTTTTTATGTAGGTATGTTACTTCAGAACTTTTGACTGGGTGGACCGATTTCGTTAATTTTTTCTTTAATCGAAAGGTGGTGTGTGTCATTTGGTCCCATTTAAATTTATTTGAGATCTAACAAGTACTTTTCAAGTGATATCTAATAATGCGTTTTTACTTGAGTATTTTTTCGTCGACCTACGTTGTATTATACCGCATAACTTTTTACTGGCTGTACCGATTTTAATGATTTTTAATTTAATCAAAAGCTGATGTTTACCATATTGTCACATTTAAATTTCATCGAGATCTGATTACAACTTTTTGAGTAATCTTTGATAACGCGTATTTACCTGACTTTTTTTTCGTCTACCTACATTCTATTACTTGTCGATGTAATTGAAGTCGGTTTTTTTCGTTTTCAAGCAAACATAATTTAATTAACATTAGTTAGAAAGAACGTAGTTATGTGAGCTTGGTATATATAGGGATTATCGTCTATTTATGCATTTAAATATAGGTCGTATTACCTTTTCAGAATGTCATATCGGAAAAAATGTCCTTGGATGAGTTCGACAAAATTCCTTTGTCGAAATCTTTGGGATTCTCAATAAGGAATAATTTTGGGCAAATATTGAAAGAAGGTAGATTTGGACATGATTATTTAGAATTATACAATGAAATGATGAAATCCAGCCTCGAATCCAGTGGACTAGAAGACAGTAGAGAAGATGGCACTGACATAGCATCTGACCTCACGAGGCTGAAACGTTAGTTATTTTGCTATCATATTCGGTAATTTTGTAAAGTGACTAATAATATACAATGTTTAATTTACATAAAAACATCAATGTGATTTAAAAAATGCTGTTAAATAAGATTCGTTCGTTAGCAAAAACTATGTTTCCATTTTCCTCGATTAGAATTTTACATGTATTTTATCAATTTACAAGTTTTGAGACATTCAACAAATTTAGTTATTTCAACAATTATCAACGTACGCACAACTTACTACTGTATTAAAGTAGATACTGGGCATATCTAGCAACAATATCATCATGGTCATCAACTTCATGAGGAACCTCGTAAGGTCATCAAAAATTGATTTTTTTTTCTAATTTTTTTTTCATTTATTTAGTAAATATTTATATAATTTAATAGTGACATTGTCCTACAAATTGCGTGGTACGTTATCCCGGTCCTACACTCACTGCTGCTCTATCTCCTGCTAACTCTACTATCTACCACAATCGAGAGTTTTCGAAGAGGAACTTTTTGTTCGTCTTATCAAAATAAAGCTACTCACGGAAAATTAGCTTGATACTGATCAGGTTAATAAAATGTACTAGGGATCCCTACCTAAAAATGTTGCACTTTTTGAGAGAAATAGAAGACAAAATTATTATTTTTCGTCTGTTTATCTGTTTGTATGTTTGTTCTGGCATCATGCGAATTCGGTAATACAAAATTGGATTTGATTTTCACTCCATATTATCTGTTAGACTTTCTATTCGCACAGTTGTCGTTTCATCCTAAAACATCGTCGTCTAGAAATGGAGTTATTATTCTATAGAATATTATAACGAAATCGTATCGAATTCGACTCCATGCGTTTGATGTTACAGCTAAATCTATATGTATAAAAATTATTTTATATTAGTTTTACAATTATTTTATACTACTTTCTGAACGCACATAAAAATATTTTAGTCCAGGATCCAAGGTCCATTTTTGCACTTGATCTAATTTTCCGCGAGTAGCTTCTTCTTTCTTTCTTTTGATGTGACGCCCAACAATTTCCTGTACGAAAACTCTCGATTCTGGTAGGTGATAGGAGTAGCAAGTGATAAAATATGTTGATTTGATGATTCTTAAAAATTTATTACTAACTGTGTGTGTGTGTTTTTTTTTTTTTTTTTTTGTTAAATCTGACGATAATTAGGTATCTAAATTATTCAAATAAATATTTGTCCTATAAAATGTATGGTTTTATCAAAGAGTCCCCTCCTTCTAACATGTATCGATAACGAGGTTATCAAAAATAATTACTAACCAGTCGATTTTTTTTTTACTTGATTAATCTATCTAAAAATAAAAATGAATGTTGCTAAGCGCATAACTCGAGAATGGCTAGACCAATTCGGCTAACTTTTTTATGTGAAACTTAGGCGCATGAGGGGTAAAATTTGAGCGACAGGTAACGCTGTAGCGTCATGACGTTCAGTACTTGGATGGGTGACCGCCTGGGTACACCACGTGAGATTGGTTTTTTTTTTTCAACTACTTTTTTTTAATTAGTTTGCCAAAGAAGTTTCACTTCTGACATGTGTAATTTGTACGAGCGCATTTTTTTTTTGTATGTTCCTTAAGGCCCACGGCCACGGTTTTAATACTAAAAGTCTAAAAGTATTTAAAAAAAAAAAACGAATTCAATACAGGTCGTCTGTCGACGTCAGTACGACCTCGCGGAGTACAATTTTCAGCGTATAAATAATAGAGATAAAGTTCTGGTAGTCGAGACTTTTTTATTGGAAATTTCCTCTTCTTTCAGGATCTTTTTTTTTTAAATTTCTTAAATATCATTATTTTATAAATTATTAACGTAAAACTAAATACCTTCTTTTTTTCTTATTTTGTTAATGACAATCACAATTTTTTATTTGCTAATAAACCCTTAAAAATCATTTTTTTAGACATCATTCCGAATCGAATGAGCTATCTATTTTTAGGAGCTTTATTTCTATTTAACACGTTTTCGAACTTGCTGCCTAGACTACAGCTTTTATTGATATAATTGAACAGTCTTAAGGTCCTACAAATTGCGTTACTTGGCTCTTTGATTTAACCATACATTTTGTATAGGACAAATATTTTTTCGATTTGGTACGGTTACCTTGTAATGAATGTATGATTTATTCGTGTAGATGCTGAAGCGATTTGTATTTTGGAAAAATATAGCATAAGTCAAATATATGTACACACAAGTATTTAGCGTAAAAAAAAAAACATCGACTCACCTATGCTCTATCTCATGTATCCTTAACTTTTACATTTTGATCCTACCTCTCATATTTCATAACAATTTTATTTGAAAAAAATAAAAATTGTATGTAAACATGAGACATGTGAGGTATAAGAAGCTGTGTATTAACTGATATATTTCATCATCTCGATGCCTTTCTAATCGGTTAGCTGATGTAAGACGTGGTTAGGTAAATCACACCAATGTTGCTAAGACACCGAGCTTTCGAGGTTTAACGTAAATTGATTTTTTTCTATACCACTAGGTCGACAAACAAGCGTATGGCTCATGGTGGTAACCGATTACTGTAGCTTATAGACGCTTGTAACACCAGAAACATCGCAAGGGCGTTGCTGAACCTACCCCCAATGAGCTCCGGACACCTTACTCGCCAAAAAAACACAACTCTGCTTGAGAGAAGAATTATTTAGCTGGAATATTCTGTAAGGTCGAGGTACTTCCCCAAACGGGCTAATCCAGATTTTAAATATAATATATCCTGCTGTCCCTACCTCTACCGGCGATATTCTAATATTTGATAAAAATCACAATCATTTGGACGATTTTAATATTGACAGAAAATAATTTAAAAGTTTGTATTAAAAAGAATATCTCTATATATATAAAAATGAATCGCTGAATGTGTTGCTAAGCGCAAATCTCGAGAGCAGCTGAACCGATTTCGCTAATTCTTTTTTTATAATATTCCTTAAAGTACGAGCATGGTTGTTACGGAGAGAAAAATTTAAAAAAATTCCTGAAAAAGTCTAAAAACAACACTTTTCTATATTCCCATACAAAAGTTAAGACAGGACAACGTTTGTCGGGTCAGCTAGTAGATTATAAATGTGGGTTTAGTCAGTAACGCTGCATTTCATGCAACACATATTTAACTAAATTGATCATGTTTTGTCAGTTCTTTTAAAGACACCGATTTTCATGCCGATTCTTTTCTGAAGAATCTTCAATCCGAAGCAGCTTCACATCGACTATTAGTTTTTTAAAACCGAACATTATTTTAATTTGTAAAAAGACGATTAAAAACTGCTTTTTAAGCGTACTCGACATATATTTTAATTTTGATTTTTGCAGGTATAGCAGACAGTCGAAGACATGCCCGTATGCAATCTTCAGTCGGCCGCAGACGTGCTCGATCCCAAGCGCTGCGGAGAGAAAAACTCAATAGTCAAAGTTTAAGGAGTCATCGAGAACATTCTAGACATACTAGTATAGAAAATAAGTTTATGATATAATAAATACTACAATACTAACAAAATATACATTTTTATTGCACTTTAAACAGCTCCTGAGTCCTGGCGGGAACTGGGGATGTGGTCGGCAACGCGCTTGCGATGCTTCTGGTGTTGCAGATGTCTATAAACTATGGTAATCGCTTACCATCAGACATCAGGTGAGCGGTGACTGTACGCTTAATGTTTGTCGATCTAGTTATATAAAAAAACATGGATCTAGTTATATACAAAAACTATAACTATACATAAGTAGTTTTTATGTAGATGATGGCAAGAATGAGTTTTATTCTAAAAGAGATTTCTTCGAATCAATCCGAGATGAAGAGTACTTATGTAAACGTTTACATACGCTGTTTTTGTCTTTCTGACGTGTGACGATATCCAACAGGAAAAAGTTTATTATTTAATTTTCTTTTTCACCATCGAATTCCGATTTATCCACGCGATGTGAAAATAAGGTTAAAAATAGGGGTAAAAATTAAAAGTGGACAAGTAGAGGTTTTAGAGTATTTGAGTACAAAATAACGTTATAATTTTTATTTCCGTTTAGGTGTTATTGATATTAGACGCAACTGTTCTGTTCCTCTACAATAGCAATGTCTATAGAAAATAAAGTTGCTATATATTTTTGTAAGATAAATTTTAATTGAGTTTTATGGCATATTTAAATACACAGATAAATACACAGATAAAGTTAGACACAGATAACCTTTGAAATAAATACACAGATAAAGTTAGTAACTGAAGGTATAAGAGCAGGTATAAATTGTATGAACTGTATAGTATGAATAAAATGAAATTGAAATAGGAGAGAGATTTTCCTGACCCCGCAAACGTTGTTTTGCCATATATGTTATTAACCCCCGCAACCCCTCTTGTGGGTGGAATTTCGTAAAATCTGTTCTTAGCTGATCTCTACTCAGCGAAAGGAATATTCCTACCAAATTTCAAGTCTCTAGCCTTATGGTTCCAGAGATATCGTGATGAGTCAATATATGGGTGGAAATCTCTTTTATATATATATATAGATTAGCCGATTACCGATACAAACATAGTGAGGTAGGAGACGCAGCAAGAACTGCGGTAGGGTACAGCAGGAAATATCCTGCTCAAAACTGGAACAGACCGACTGGAGAAGTACCTCGACCTTCGCAAAAATAAAAAGATCGCAACGCTTTATCACATAAAGCTATTGTTATGATTGAGCTAAAACCCGTTCTAAAATATCTTGTACAAAATTTTTAATCTTCTTAATATAGGTATATAAATCTCGTGTCACAATGTTTGTCCTCAATGGACTCCTAAACCACTTAACCGATTTTAATCAAAGCACACCGTGTGCAGTTTGATCCAACTTGAAAGATAGGCTATATTTTATTTTGGTATATGTAATTATTATATTTAAGAAAAAAAAGCGGTACGAAGTTCGCCAGGTCAGCTAGTAATGATATATATTACGATTATATTTATAGCAGTACTAGCGACCCGCCCCGGCTTCGCACGGTTGCAAAAATGATCAGTGTTTCTCTACTATACTATGCATGTATTATACATATAAACCTTCCCCTTGAATCACTCTATCTATTTTAAAAAAAACTGCATCAAAATCCGTTGCGTAGTTTTTAAGATCTAAGCATACATACAGACAGACAGACAGCAGGAAGCGACTTTGTTTTTATAATATGTAGTGAAGCCTCTAGAATTTGATACATATATTATAAAATTAAATAAATTATGATTCAACTTATGGCTATAATATGAAATTTTTTTATTTCGAAATAATTATTTCTGTAGCTCACCGAGTTTTCGTTAAATTTGAGTTAACTTATAGGAACAAAAATAGGGATTATGTGATAAAAAAATTTGATTCGATAACAAATCATAATTCTATCTCTCTTAACGTTTATTATCTACTAGCTGTACCCGCGACTTCGTCCGCGTGGAATTTAACAAAAAAGTTAAAAAAAAAGTTCGATAAAATGATCTTTGATATTCTTTGATTTCCTTTAATAGCATGAGCAGGCGGTCGAGCGATGCGGGGCAGAGGGGATGGACTCGCCCGCGCCGTTATAGGCATCTCAAGGAAAGAACGCTCAACGCTGGCTCGCCGAGCATTTAAATGTTTCGCTGCTACTTACTTCTAACGACGATATCTCAAAAACTATTTATCTGATTAATATAGTGTAAAGAGCAATTTTAATCTGCATTAAATGCCTAAGCTAAATAACATATTTATTTGGATAAGGATTAATACTGAAGTAAAGAAAATATCTTTAAAAATAACGTAATGTTTTTAATTAAAAATTTGAACATAAAAGTGGTTATTGTTAGTCAACCCTAAGAGATAGAGATATGCTATCGCGGACTTTTTTGTAGCATTTTTATAGATTTTGAATTCGCTAGTACATTATAAAACGATATCTTTGCTGGTTTACGCAGCGTTCGCGTGGAAAGCTCCCCGTTGGCGAGATTTTTTGCGACCTCTTCAACATTTATCGCCGTATTTCTGCTAATTTACATTAAAACATAATAAATTATATACCTAAACCTTCCTCAAGAATCACTCTTTCTATTGTTGAAAACCGTATAAAAATCCGTTGCGTAGTTTTCAAGTTTATCGCGTTCAGACAGACAGACAGACAGGAGGACAGAAAGACGCGGCCGGGGGACTTATTTTTATAATAAGTATAGATTATTTCATAACGCAAAATACAAAATAGAGATAGAAGAATTTTGATTTTTTAAGGCTCCGTCATTTGACAAAAGTAGGCATTTAACGTCTACCCCGTCCCCCTTGGACACACGTCGCGCGAACTCGTTGCTGTTGAACTCAGTCCGTGACCTGAAAGCGTCAGTGGCTGTAAAGCGAACTAATTTGATTTGACTTTAAAATAGAAATGCATTTATTATGATCATTTTTTAAAGTACTGATAAATATGTAATACTTTCGTAAATAAATGAAATAAGTAAATGATTTCAGGGTTATTTATTATAAAGACTGTTGGACATAAATACAATAAGCTATATAAAATAAAACAAATTACATATTAAATCTATACAAATAAATAAAATTGAAGTGTCTGTTTGTAATATTGTAATACCCGCTTTTAACTAAATTACATATATAATATACATACAATTATTATTAAATAAAATTTATCTGTATAGGTACAGTAGGCAGTATTAGCTCTCCGATGTTGATGAATTTTAAAATTGCTAATTTGCTACATCGCCATAGGCGTAAAAATGTAACAGACACACTTATACTTTTGAATTTTGTACCTAATTGTATTAACTCGAAATAAAAATATAATTTAAATTATTCATTTTGAGCTGTGTAACATACGAATGTAAAGTTTGTCATGAAGCGCTGCTTAGTACTAGTGGTCTAAGATCCGAATCTAAATCGATCTTCACCGAGCTGATAATATAATGAAACATACTTTGTAATAAATTTAGTATATATATTAGATAATATTATATTAAAAATGGGTTACCTCTATTTTGAAAACTCTATTTTGTTGTTATGTATTATTATTATAATCTATATAATAAAAAAGAATGTTGCTAAGCGCATAACTCGAGAATGGCTCGACCGATTCGGCTAATTTATTTTTGTATGTTCCTTAAAAATTCCACAGTAGGTTTTTATATTTAATAATTCTTATTTTAATATTAATTAAATATAATATATTATAACAAAGAAAAAAATGGCAACGTCACGTGGTGTTCCCAAGTGGTCACCCATCCAAGTACCTGATGCTGCCGCGTTACCGGTCGCTCAAATGTACCTCATGTGATGAAATGCGCCTTAAGAAGTTTCACTTCAAAAAAACTAGTTGAAAAAAAAGCGGTCACCCATCCAAGTACTGACCGTCGTGACGCTGCCGCGTTTCTGGTCAGTTAAATTTTATCTTTACTAACATATCTCACTCTCAACTTCCGTTCGGCTCAACCGATCACACTTTTCTTAACGCTCTCGTAACGCACCTGCTTACTCCCCAAGTTAAGCGCGCCTATAGAAATTAAACTTCAAAAAAACTATTTGAAAAAAAAGCGGTGACCCATCCAAGAACTGACCGTCGTGACGCTGCCGCGTTTCCGGTCGATCAAATTTTATCTTAACCAAAATATCTCCCTCTCAACTTCCGTTCGCCTCGACCAATTACACTTTTCGTAACGCTCTCGTCACGCCTGCTTACTCTCCAAGTTAAGTGCGCCTAAAGAAGTTTCACTTTAAAAAAAACTAGTTGAAAAAGAAAGCGGTCACCCATCCAAGTACTGACGCTACAATGAGCGTAACGCTACAAATAGCGTAACGATAGAATAGCGTAACGCTACAATGAGCGCAACGATACAAATAGCGTAATGCTACAATGAGCGTAACGATACAAATAACGTAACTCTACAATGAGTGTAACGCTACAAATAGCGTAACTACAAATATCGTAACGCTACAATGAGCGTAACGATATAAATAGCGTAACGCTACAATGAGCGTAACGCTACAATGTGTCATCCTTTTTCATGCAAGTCGCTGCGCCGCGCGCCCTTCCCTGTCGTTTTTCCGTTGCATCTGGTTTGAAATCACAACGATTCTAAAGAAGTTTCACTTCAAAAATCTAATTGAAAAAAAAAAGAGGTCACCCATCCAAGTACTCGTCGTGACACTGACGCGTTACCGGTCGCTCAGATTTTACCCCTCATGCGCCTAAAGAAGTTTCACTTCAAAAAAGTTAATTTGGTGTAATATGTACCGTGTATTTATACATACATATGAATTTAGTTAAAAGACGTAATATTACAAACAGACACTCCATTTTTATTCATTTTTATATAGATAAATAGTGTTTACAAAAACTTAAACAGCAACAAAATAATTATATTAAACTAGCGGACCCGGCAGACGTTGTCCTGCCCGGAAAACAGCTACCAAATTTGATTGCTTACATACCGATAGCAGCGCCACCTATCGGGTCAAATTGAGATAAAAAATTCCCTATCTCTCGAGTTGGACCAAATTACAGATGCTTACGAAATGTGATAAAAATTGGTTCAGTACTTTCGGAGTTACATAGCGATAGCAGCGCCACCTACCGGGTCCAATTGAGATAAAAACTACCCTATCTCTCAAGTTAGACCAAATTACAGAAGCTTACAAAATTTGATACAAATTGGTTCAGTAGTTTCGGAGTTACATACCTATAGCAGCGCCACCTACCGGGTCTAATTGAGAAAAAAGTACCCTATCTCCCAAGTTGGACCAAATTACAGATGCTTACAAATTTTGATACAAATTGGTTCAGTAGTTTCGGAGTTACATACCGATAGCAGCGCCACCTACCAAATTTTACCCCTCATGCGCCTAAAGAAGTTTCACTTCAAAAATGTTAATTTGGTGTAATATGTACCGTGTATATATACATACATATGAATTTAGTTAAAAGACGTAATATTACAAACAGACACTCCATTTTTATTAATTTTTATATAGATAAATAGTGTTTACAAAAACTTAAACAGCAACAAAATAATTATATTAAACTAGCGGACCCGGCAGACGTTGTCCTGTCCGGAAAACAGCTACCAAAGATTGCTTACATACCGATAGCAGCGCCACCTATCGGGTCAAATTGAGATAAAAAATTCCCTATCTCTCGAGTTGGACCAAATTACAGATGCTTACGAAATGTGATAAAAATTGGTTCAGTACTTTCGGAGTTACATAGCGATAGCAGCGCCACCTACCGGGTCCAATTGAGATAAAAACTACCCTATCTCTCAAGTTAGACCAAATTACAGAAGCTTACAAAATTTGATACAAATTGGTTCAGTAGTTTCAGAGTTACATACCTATAGCAGCGCCACCTACCGGGTCTAATTGAGAAAAAAGTACCCTATCTCCCAAGTTGGACCAAATTACAGATGCTTACAAATTTTGATACAAATTGGTTCAGTAGTTTCGGAGTTACATACCGATAGCAGCGCCACCTACCAAATTTTACCCCTCATGCGCCTAAAGAAGTTTCACTTCAAAAATGTTATTTTGGTATATATACAATGTATGTATATTATACATACCTACATAATATGAATTTAGTTAAAAACCGTAATATTACAAACAGACACTCCAATTTTATTTTATGTAGATAAATAGGTATTTTTTACAAAAACAGCAACAAAATATATTAATTTAAATTTATAAATAGCGAATTCAAATTTCAGTAGGTACGAATATTGAATGCATACTAATATTTAAAAAATACGGAAGACGAAATGTTGCGCGGGAAAAATCGAAAATTTTTTCACACGTCCAGCGTCTATGACGTCCGACAGGACACTGCACAGTGCCGCGAGAGCAAAAAAGCGGTCGAAAATCACTTGAATAATCGATTAAAAAAAAATTATGGAATTTAAAAAAAAAACACTTGATCAAATTATTCCAGTTATATATGAACTTTATTTTGGTAATTTATTTATAATATCAAATCAGTTATTTTAAGAATAAAACCCAATCATAGTAAATAAAATGACCCGAAAAGAGGTAACTTTGTGAATTTATTCTATCGAGCCAAATTTATCAAATCATGTTTCCGACAAAAGCCTGAACTAGAATATACCCTCAACAATATCAATTAAATTTATTAGATAAAAATTTCACTGTTTACTATTTCAAAACTGAATTCATAGAAACGTGTTTTGCAGGAATACATCAATCACCTCGCCTTAAGACAAATAGATAATTTTTTCAAAAGCTTATCGGTCTTAGAATTATCTTTGTAGCATATGTAGTTTTGGAAATAATATTTAAAATGTATGGGAACAAAAATAGGGATTATATGATAAATATATATCTAGATAACAAATCTGTCCTATCATAACGCTAAATACTGAATAGAAATAGAAAAAATTTGATTTTTTGAGACAAATAGACAAATTTTTCAAAAGCTTATCGGTGTTAGAATAATCTCTGTAGCGTATGTAGTTTTGAAAATAATTGCTAAAATATACAGGAACAAAAATAGGGATTAGGTATATGATAATATTTTTATCTCAACATTGAATCTACATCGTCTATGATTCAGTGTTATCTGTCAAAATGATAACTGTTGTGATCTGATGTTTGGCAGATTAAAATATTATCTTGAATCACCAATTTACTAATCTGTAATAATACGTAAATTTTTAATACATTCATAACTCATTCATAATGTTTTTTTTTTTTAATGATAAACCACAAGGGCATTATATAAACTAATACAGAATTAAAAAGGAAAATACAAATATAGGAGAAACAAGGCGAAAAGACATTTATTATGTGAAAAACCGTTCTAGCGTTCTTGTTTGAATAATCATCTAAACTCTGGCGGTCACGGGTTCGATTCCCCACCGGGTGGAAATTTATATTTGTACAAATATTTATTTCTGGTCCGGTTGTGTATTCTTGCGAGTATCCTACCGTGCCTCGGACAACAAGTAAGTAAAGTAGAGTCAAGTAAGCTTACTATAAAATAATGTGTTTTCGTACTATGTATTGTAGTAAATGTGTAAGAATTGTCTTTGTAAACGTTATAGCTATATGTATAAGTGTTATAGAAAATGTGTGAGACTGTTACTTGCGGACAAGCCTAGGCTTTTGCAGGTAAATGTAGTGTAATATGTACATGATTTTCTTAATGTTAGAAATAAATTTAAAAAAAAAAGTAAAGCTAACGCCTGGAACGATGTCATAGACACCTGATATCAATCGTTCAATCAGTTTGTCAGACAAAGAAGTAAAAATGCGTATTTGTTTGGTGAATGAACGTCTCAAGAGGATAAAGTTCCTGTTGTTATCACAAATACCTAATAAAGATCATTGTACTTTTGAAGGTTATCCTGCAACCCGCAGTGGAGCTTTTATATATAACACAAGGGAACTTACTTACTTCTATACTTCCAGTGGCGCTACAACCCTTTGTGGGTCTTGGCCTCCTCCACGATTTTCCTCCACATGTCACGATCTCTGGCGACCCTCCTCCAGTTCGTAAACTTAAAGGGGACTTACCCAGGTCAACAAAATCTTAGTGATTTAACAGAATCTTCTGTTCAAATCAGCAAAAGAAAATAGTGAATATATATTTAATGAATGTTTAAATAAAAACATAGTACAGAAAATTTTTTTTGAAGTGAAACTTCTTTAGGCGCATGAGGGGTAAAATTTGAGCAACCGGTAACGCGGCAGCGTCATGACGGTCAGTACTTGGACTTGGAAGGGTCAGTACAGGCGGTCGCCTACGAACACCGCGTGGCGTTGGCTTTTTTTTTCAATTACTTTTTTTTTCAAGTCTTAGTTTTTTGAAGTGAAACTTCTGTAGAATCGTTGTGATTTCAAACCTGATGCAACGGCAAAAAGACAGGGAAGGACGAGCCGCGCTGCAAGCCGCTAATTTTAAATTAGTTTTTTTTTAATTAGTTTGCCATAGAAGTTTCACTTCTATCGTGTGTGAATCGCACACACACCTTTTTTTGTATTTTCAATTAATAATTAATTAAGAACAGTAAATAATATTCATGTAAATTGTTTTCAGGTTGTGATATAAAAAAATACTTAAAGTGACATCTAGTGTAAGCAAGGTCCATATTTTGTTATTGGATAATGAATGTTATCATTGTTTTATATTTTTTCTTCGAACGCAACAAAATAGTGTATGTACGTGATTCATAATAACTAGTAACTACCTAATCAATTATTCAAGTAAACACACAATATACCTACATACACAACGACGGGATCTCCCCGTAAGAATGTATGCGCAGTTTCCATTGCACGTATTTAAATTGTTAAAATAACATATTGTTGATTAATTTATAAACATACAGATAGAATAATTTATTTTCGCATGTTTTCTGTGAAATGTGTTTTCTTCTGATATTTTCTCTAAAAATTCAGCGGTTTCGGTTTTTATTTTCGCATGTTTTCTGTGAAATATGTTTTCTTCTGATATTTTCTCTAAAAATTCAGCGGTTTCGGTTTTTATTTTCGCATGTTTTCTGTGAAATATGTTTTCTTCTGATATTTTCTCTAATAATTGTGTTTGCTCGCAAACGAAAAAAAAACCGACTTCAATTACATCGACAAGTAATACAACGTAATAAGACGAAAAAAATAGTCAAGTAAATACGCGCTATTAAAGATTACTCAAAAAGTTGTAATCAGATCTCGATATAATTTCACGAAGACTAGATGACAAGTATTAGCTTTCCATTAAAGTAAGAATCATCAAAATCGGTACACCGAGTAAAAAGTTATGCGGTATAATACAACGTAGGTCGACGAAAAAGTAGTCAAGTAAATACGCATTATTAGATATAACTCTAAAAGTACTTGTCAGATCTTATTTTTAAAAAAATGGGACCACATGACACGCAACTCCTTTCAATTAAAACAAAATTGATCGAAATCGGTCCACCCAGTCAAAAGTTCTGAGCTAACATACATAAAAAAAATACAGTCGAATTGAGAACCTCCTCCTTTTTTGGAAGTCGGTTAAAAATTCAGAGGTTTTGGTTTTTATTTTCGCATGTTTTCTGTGAAATATGTTTTCTTCTGATATTTTCTCTAAAAATTCAGCGGTTTCGGTTTTTATTTTCGCATGTTTTCTGTGAAATATGTTTTCTTCTGATATTTTCTCTAAAAATTCAGCGGTTTCGGTTTTTATTTTCGCATGTTTTCTGTGAAATATGTTTTCTTCTGATAATTTCTCTAAAAATTCAGAGGTTTCGGTTTTTATTTTCGCATGTTTTCTGTGAAATATGTTTTCTTCTGATAGTTTCTCTAAAAAATCAGCGGTTTCGGTTTTTATATTCGCATGTTTTCTGTGAAATATGTTTTCTTCTGATATTTTCTCTAAAAATTCAGAGGTTTCGGTTTTTATTTTCGCATGTTTTCTGTGAAATATGTTTTCTTCTGATATTTTCTCTAAAAATTTAGCGGTTTCGGTTTTTATATTCGCATGTTTTCTGTGAAATATGTTTTCTTCTGATATTTTCTCTAAAAATTCAGAGGTTTCGGTTTTTATTTTCGCATGTTTTCTGTGAAATATGTTTTCTTCTGATAGTTTCTCTAAAAAATCAGCGGTTTCGGTTTTTATTTTCGCATGTTTTCTGTGAAATATGTTTTCTTCTGATATTTTCTCTAAAAATTCAGCAGTTTCGGTTTTTATTTTCGCATGTTTTCTGTGAAATATGTTTTCTTCTGATATTTTCTCTAAAAATTCTGCGGTTTCGGTCTCGATTAAAACCGAATTGACTGTACGTAAAAAATGGACCATCTCAGCATGCAGCTTAAAGTGGACTTCAACTTTTCACGAAATTCTATTTAAATATTTCGTAAAATGACGATTTGAAAGGACTTGTTAAACCCAATTCAACATAGACCAGTATTTGATTTGATCATTGATGTGGTTTGTTAACTTGATGTATTTTGAGATAGTTTTCTTTCCAAATCGAATCAAAAAGTCTCCTTTTCTTTTTATTCAAGTAGTCAGTAATCTTCTGAATCGTCATCTTACAACTTCAAATAATATAAGTTTTATAATATGTTCTTTATTATACACCACAATAACTTTATTAACAAAACATAAATATAGGTAGTTACAGATTGTGGAGTTCAGTGGGCAGACTTATCTCTACTAGGTATTTTTCAATAATAATTTTTTTTCTTAATTATAGGTCCATGTTTGTTAGACTAGAAAAAGTAAAATTAAAATCAATGAAATATTTAATTTTCTCCTTATAAATCGTTGTCTTAATTAAGTTTCTGTCGTTTATTAAGATAAGATATTGGAAATACACTCGTGCATATATTATAAGATAATTTTCCCACTTATGTCATTCTGTGTCGGTGACAGTGGTAACAGAGACGTTTTTCCTCAAAAGAATTATGAAGCGAGCAACAGGCTTATTTATATTACTGTCTCTATTGGAACTATCCACACAGGTACTTTATTATTTTTATTTGTATTAAGTAAACTTATAATGCAACTAATGGAGTTTCTTACCTTCCTTCCTTCTGCACTTTTATCTATCTTAATAATTAATTAAAATTCTAAATCTTATTATTTGAAAAATAAATATTTAATTTTAACTTATAAAATCACGATTCAGAAGATCTTTTGAAGCTTACTTGAATGAAGTAATTTTTATTAAATATTTCACGATTAGATTCAGCCTGTAATATCCCACTGTTGGGCATAGGCCTCTTCCCCATGTAGGAGAAGGATTGGAGCTTAATCCACCATGTTGCTCCACTGTGGGTTGGCGGATTAATTCCCTACTATCAGGTATTTATGATAACAACCTTGACCGACAACTTAACGTGTTCTCTAAGTCACAGTGGGGGGGAGACTCGCAAGGTATTTCGTAGTTTATTATTTACTTGTGTGTATTTCTTGTCCTACGCTAGGCCATCTTTCGGTATGTTTTTTCCCATTATTATATGGTTTTAACCGACTGCAAATAAAGGAGAAAGTTTTTAATTCGACTGTATTATTTCTTTTACTATTTGTGTTACCTCATTACTTTTCATGACTATTAGCTTTTTCAGTGTGTAACTAATATTTATTAACATTTATTTACTTTCAAGTCCAATATTTCTTCGAAATACCTTTATATTCACGCGCAACGAACAAAACGACCACTCTTTCTATGATATGATACGTAGATACGCGGTCATGGAATGATGGAAATACTTTTGGATGACCGTTGCTCAAGCGGTTTTGACTGCTTTTGAAGCATTTTTATTATAGGCCAGTCAAATCGTACACAAAAAAGGGCTAAAATCGCAAATGGTCTGCTAGTTCTGCTTTTTTGATATATTGTTAGGATCAGTACCAGTAGTGTAAATCCAGTTTTGCAACTTCGAAAGACCTGTGCTAACTTTGGGGCGCTCGAAAAACCACGAAATTTTGGCACTTGTTTCGGTTTTTTCACTATATCTTCCAAAGTATGCATTTTTAGAGAATACATGTAGGATACATTTTTAAAGTAGTTTAAATTAACTACAATTTGAGCCCAAAACCAGCTCTGTAGGTCAAATAGAAGCCGAGATACAGCTCTTCAAAAGTTGATCGTTTTTTCTAAAAAGGTGAAGTTTACAGTTTTGACCAAATTTGGACCCAAATTTCGGTGGGAAATACTCATCCTACGACGAACGTCGAATCAAAAGAGGTTGTAGTAAATATCATTACCTTTAATTTAAGCACAAAACGGCGTCTATAGGCCCTATATTTCCCACCGAAATTTGGGTCCAAAGTTGGTCAAAACTGTAAACTTCACTTTTTTGGAAAAAACGATCAACTTTTGAAGAGCTGTGTCTCAGCTTCTATTTGACCTACAGAGCTGGTTTTGGGCTCAAATTGTAGCTAATTTAAACTACTTTAAAAATATATTCTACATGTATTCTCTAAAAATGCATACTTTGGAAGATATAGTGAAAAAACCGAAACAAGTGCCAAAATTTCGTGGTTTTTCGAGCGCCCCAAAGTTAGCACAGGTCTTTCGAAGTTGCAAAACTGGATTTACACTACTGGTACTGATCCTAACAACATATGAAAAAAGCAGAACTAGCAGACCATTTGCGATTTTAATGTACAATTTGACTGGCCTATTAGGCGAAGCACTCAGCTGACCTCATGGGACCATGATTTAACTGAGGTAGCGCACAGCAGGAAATTTTCTGCTCAAAATATGGAGCAGCCCGACTGGGGTAGTGCCTCGACCTTACAGAAGACCACAGCTAAATAATACTGTTTTCAAGCAGCCTGTTGATGAGTAAGGTGAACAGAGCTCCTGGGGAAACTGGGGATGGGGCCGGCAACGCGCTTGCGATGCTTCTCGTGTTGCAAACGTCTATAAGCTACGGTGATCGCTTACCATCAGGTGAGCCGTACGCTTGTTTGCCGACCTAGTTACATAAAAAAAGTCTACTGCTATAAAGAGCCTATACACACTTAACTTAAATTTTTATTTTTAAGTTATTCCGCGGTTTTAGCAACTGTTCGTTATGCGGTATTGCAGTGTCACCGACAATCTATCTATATCTATAGGTATCTATATTCTATACATATAATAAAATGGTAGAAAAGTCAAAACTGTACATTGAATTTTTTTTTAAAAGAATACTTGGGGTGTGATCTACAATCGATACCGAAGCCAAAAATATAGTTTTTAGAATTTTTGTCTGTTTGTCTGTTTGTCTGTTTGTCTGTATGTATGTCCGGGATAAACTCAAAAAGTACTGCATGGATTTACTTCAAATTTAGCACGAATATTGTTAAGAAGTCGGGTCAGAACATAGGCTATATATTATCACGCTATCACCTACGGCGAAAGAGCAGTGAACCTTTATTTCTTCAAATGTATGTCTGGGATAAACTCAAAAAGTACTGCATGGATTTACTTCAAATTTGGCACGAATATTATTAAGAAGTCGGGTCAGAACATAGGCTACATATTATCACGCTATCACCTACGGGGAACGAGCAGTGAACGCACGCAGACGACGTCGCGGGCAGCAGCTAGTACATATAATAAAATGATAGGAAAGTCAATGTATGTCCGGGATAAACTCAAAAAGTACTGCATGGATTTACTTCAAATTTGGCACGAATATTATTAAGAAGTCGGGTCAGAACATAGGCTACATATTATCACGCTATCACCGAAGGGGAACGAGCAGTGAACGCACGCAGACGACGTCGCGGGCAGCAGCTAGTTTGCTAATATAAAATAATTTATCCAACGTCCGTATGTGTCAGTCTGTGTTAGTCATGACTCGTGTGTTGACTTGCCAAGTGCATACTTGTGTTCGGAGCCAAAAATAGCATATATAAACAAATAATTTTCCTGCGATTTAATTAAGTCGCTTTTTTTAAATAAATGATTAATTTAAAACGTTATTTCGTTTTGTGATAACATTGTTTACAATGCTTTGGTGTTTGTTATTTGGATTTCTTTGTGTCTCGTACTCTGATCAGGTGAGGTAAACAAATGAATTGTTCATGTTTTGGCAGTTGTTTTGTTTTTGTTATTTATAATAAAACGTAGTAGCTATTTTGGAATTTATTAGACGTTATATGTATACTATGTTTTTTATACTTTGCTATATTTATTTACTTATTTATTTCGATCACGATCACGATTCTGCCTGTAATATCCCACTGTTGGGCATAGGCCTCTTCCCCATGTAGGAGAAGGATCGGAACTTAATCCACCACACTGCTTCAATGCGGGTTGGCGGATATATTCCCTACTATGAGTAACGATCGCTATCAGGTGTACATGATAAAAACCGGGACCGACGGCTTAACGTGCTCTCCTAGGCACGGTGGGGAGACCCACAAGGACTGCACAAACACCCAGACCACGGCAAATATCTGTATGGCGAATACAAATGTTGTCGTGTGCGGGGATCGAACCCGCAACCACCCGCGCAACAGCCAATCGCAATGTGCTGTGACCCGTGTGACCGCTGCGCCAACGCGGCGTCACAGCACTGGATTGCACTGCTGGTCACTTATTTATTTATTCAAGTCTAATCATATTTAATTTATGTCAACGATTTTGCTATTTAAAAGTTAGTTTAAAATGAAAAAAAATCCTGACTGCATTTTGTGTAGGTGTGTTGCGTTTTTTTTGTCCATTTGTCTCATACATTTATAGAAATGTACTAACTCTTATCTTATGCGGTATACTATGTATTTATATCATATTCGTTGATAATGTTAATAGTAGTACTCGTAATAGGTTTACGGTGATTACGATAAAAATCAACTTATTATTATTTTGATTTAACTGAGGTAGGGCACAGCAGGAAATATCCTGCTCAAAATCTGTAGCTGCCCTACTGGGGAAGTATCTCGACCTTACAGAAGATCATAGCTAAATAACGCTGCTTTCAAGCAGTGTCCTGTTCTTGTGGTGACCAGAACTCCTGGAGGGTAGGGTCGTCAACGCGTTTGCGAATTGCGATGCTTGTAGTGTTACCATCAAGTGAGCCGTACGGTTGTTTGCCGACCTAGTTGTATAAATTAAAAAAAACAACAAGTTAGCAAAAATTATATTATCCGATTAAGTACAGTCGCTCAGTACATTACGGCGATTTAATTTAACCGACTTCCAAAAAAGGAGGACGTTCTTAATTCGACTGTATTTTTAACTGTATAACTTTTAACTCGGTGTACCGATTGCGATGATTCTTACTTTAATCGAAAGCCAATACTTGTCATGTAGTCTTGTTTAAATTAGATCGAGATCTGATTACAACTTTTTGAGTAATCTTTAATAGCGCGTATTTACTTGACTATTCTTTCGTCTTATTACGTTGCTTTACTTGTCGATGTACCTAATTGAAGTCGGTTTTTTTTTTCGTTTGCGAGCAAACACAATTATTATTCATCTATATTTAAATGATTACGTACTTCGTATATAATATGTTGTCTTATTTTACTTTATGTTGATTGCCGGAACGCGAGTCATTGACGTGATAATAGTTGATACCTACATTTTCTATATTTTTAACAATGTTTAGCATTAATTATATTTACAATGAAACTTTTTCCTATACAGGCAAGTAATGAGTTTTCATAGCCTTTCTTGATGTTTTTTTAATTAAATAAAATGTTACTTATTATTTTTAAATTCCTACTGCGTGCAAATACAGGTATTTACAAAACCCGTTCACATAATTTTAAAACTTTATATAAATGTTTTTTTACTAGCTGGATGTACGGAACTGTTTGTACACGTACAATAAATTAGGAGGAGTAAAGGTGCGAAATGACTTTACCACGAGTGCTGTTTTTACATTGATACTGATTTATTCATGCTAAACAGAATACATCGCACCCTTAATAAAACAAAGATTTAACTCAAAAATCACAAGTTGTGGGAAATGGCGTTTGAAGTTTAGCACTTTTTCCGCATTGTGTTTGATTAAAAATTACCGATTATTTGTAATGCTCTTCATGACTTTGACTATTGATATCATTAGTTTAAACTACAGAGATTTATAGAATAATAGAAAAAAACTGTCTTAGGATCTATAATAGCTGTAAAATGGTGATGAAAAAAAAAATTTCGACTTGAATCTCTTTATGCCAAAAATTACTTACTCCACGAACAATATTTTAGTTAAAAATTCTCTTTACTTTTAAAACATAACAAATAGTTTTAAAAATAAATCACAATATTTCGTTTTATGATTATTTAATTGTAATTATGACGTTGTATATACTAATGCATCATTTTTTTATAAAACGAAAATTGAAATTTATCATTATTTTTTAAAATGAAACAAATTTTATGGATCTGGTTTTTATGTTTCTCTATAAATGGTTACAAATGTTGTTTCTTAAACAAAACAAACTATTATATACTATTATAACGAATTAGGTACAATCAGTCTCCAGTAAATATCTCCTAAAATTACAAACAATTACTAACCACAAATAATAATTAATTAGTATAAAAATTAACGTCTCTTGTACTGTCTATAATTTAAATATCTTTAAAATTTAAATATCTAATAACAATAACATAAAAACAAACACTTTTCACGCCTACAGTGCAGTGAAAAGTGGGTTATTTAAGCGTTTTAAATTCACATTGGTTAAATCAATGTGAATTTGAAACGCTCACAATGGAGCTTTGCACTCCTTTATGAGCAGTCGGAAGGTGTCTAACAAGGCTCGTTTGTCTGTGCATAGGGGGGTGTTGGTTCCGACACTCATATATGGAAGTGAAAGTTGGGTATGGCAGAAGAAACAGGAAAGCAGAATAAATGCAGTTGAGATGAGATCGTTAAGAAGTATGATAGGAGTTAAACTGAGTGACAGGATAAGAAATAGTGAGATAAAGAAACATTGTGGTTTGAAAGAAGATGTAGTGACAAAAATTGAGAAAGGTATGCTGAGATGGTTTGACCATATCGAAAGAATGAATGAATAGCGATTGACGAAAAAAGTGTAGGCGAGTGTGAATGGAAGTGTTGGAAGGGGTAGACCTAGGCGGACGTATCAAGACCAGATCAGAGATTTCTTGAAAAAAGGCCGGGTCAAGAGTACCCTAAACCGAAGAGAAAACAAATAAGGTTCGTAGCAAGTGGAAACAAGTGGTCTCTGCCTACCCCTACGGGAAAGAGACATGACTCGTGATTTATATGTATATGTTCAAATTCACATAAACATTGAGATCACAACAAATATCAATCACAGTCATTATTAACAAAAAAACGTAAAGCAAACTTCTAAACAATTAATAGCACCAAATGCATTAAATACTTGTCTTTTAAATCTTGTTTTTGCTTATTGTTTGAATTATCATCTGATACACATAGATTGCACTGATATTTTTTTGGTTGGTGTAACCCTAAGTTAAATTCATAATTAAAAACTTTATAATATGCCATGTATTAATTACCCATGTTCCTATTAGCTTCAGTTTGCTGTGTAGCAAAGTCGTTATATAAGTCTTTTATTGTTTTATCACCACCAATGTATTGTTTTGAGGTCCTTCCTAGGTCCACCTACCGTTGGAATCAATATTATCTGCACATTTGAATTTACATTTTGCGGTACATGTGTATCTTTTATAAAACGAGCTGGAATTGTTTGACGAGCTTTTGAGACTGACGTATATGATTTGGCCTTTGTTTCTGAGCCGTTTTGCTCTAAGTTGCTGCCATTTTTCAACGTTTACTGTCTTTTTGCGGCCCCTACAAATATTTGGTTTAATATTGCAGTCAGAGTCAGAAGAATTTTGATTTTCAAACATAAAATTAAAAGATAAATTTGCTGCCTCTCACTATTTTGTGGCGAATTGGAATAAGATGTCTTTTCTTCACAATCCATTGTAACGTTTTGTGAGGTAGAGTTTTGGGTAGCCATTGAACTACTGGAGCTTGAAAAACTCGATGAAGACGAGCTAGAAGAGCTTGACGATGATGAGCTAGATGAATCGGAACTGGATGAAGATGATCTTGAAGATGATAAACTGGAGGACTGTTAATGTCTAGTATTATTTGCTGGGGTTATCAAATATTTAGAGACGTGATTATTATTGTCGTTTATACCTGCAGTTTCATTTTTGCTCATGTCTGAATCGCTGCTATAATCAGGTACAAGACTCACGGTTATTGTTTCAATTAGCATAAACTCTTGAGTGGGTGTTATTTTTTTCGTCAACTCTTCAGTGACAATAAAATCTTGTGACAGTGTCATCATTTTCGTCAGCTCTTCAGTGACATTTTTGGGCTCAGGAGATATATTTGTTGATTTTCCTCTTCAACCTGCGTAACTTCTTTAGTTTAAAATAACAATAATTCATAACACTCTAGCACTGTGTAAGACTGTTCTAAGTATGAATAATAATCATATTTAACGTAAAAATAGCAGGATTGTTGAATGACAATGATCTATTCAGTCGTTTTTCCGTAAAAGAGTAACAAACATCCATCCATACGTCATTCTCATAAATTTCACATTTATTACAGTAATATTATGATTGAAACAATTTTTTATAACTTAATACATTATTATGTTTACCTTATAACTTTGACGCTCGATAGTCTGTAACTCTTCATTGTCGTTTTTTTTTTTGATATCGCAGGGTAACCCATTTACGGGTGATATCCAGGACGCCCGGGTAGGCAGTCCTAGACCGTATGTCGGATTCAGCACTTGGGGGTACCAATACCGCACTAAACCCCCTGCGGGAGTTTTCCGCCGCTTTAATTGAAGGGTCCCAAATCTGCAGGCAACAGGATCCCTCCAACGACAGGCTGGTCTCGGCGAAAAGGCCAGACTTCTCCTCCAAGGGGACTGTCCGGCTCACCTCTGAACAGTCCCTACGACGCCGTGTCTAGCAGGACCGGGTTCCCATCCCGGCTCGATACGGACGCGTTACTAGAAGCGCATTAAGTAGCGCCTCCTACGCACCCCCATTCGTCACCCGCGGGTAGAAGCCACGTCGGCGACCTCCTCTCTCACCCACTCGTCGGCCTCCTTCTGGGACATAACTGTCTCGCAAAAGGAGACCATCGCCTTCCAGGACTCGTCGTCGCCGAGCATCGCGGTTTCATTGTCGTGTTCAGTTTCTGAATGTGGTATTAAACTTAAGATTTTTTGTGATCTCCAAGACGACGCCATTTTCAAAACCTATAAAAATGAGCATAACAGTTACAAGTTATTCTTAACTTTTACATGAAAAGGGAATTAACGTTGAAAATGTTTACCTATCTTTAGTCATTCTAAATACATACTAAAAAGAAGTAAACAAAAATGATTTTTATAAATAACCTTATTTTTTACAATAAAGTGATACTTAATCAATTACTCCAACAACTAAGGCATATATTTCAAAATAAAACTGAAGTATTAGGCGTTAACTTTGTAAAATTTGTCAATTTTTAAAACAAAACCGAAGTAAATTCAAATGTTACACATCATCATCAAACACGTTTTCTAAGAGAATGAAGTATAACAAAAAGCAACTTTTTATTTTTTAATAATAAAATATTTCATATTTACCTTTTAATCCAACACGGAATTATTTGATGTTACTCAAAACGACAACACTTCACTGCCGGTGCATCACTGAATCACGCCACTTTATAAGAACTGACTTGTCAGTTCCTGTTGATTGAAAAGAGAGTAACAATCGCGTATCTCTCTCTATCTTATAGTTAAAACACTGGAGTCGAAGTCTACCTATTCTTTAAGCGACGAAGGCGCGTTTTATTGTAAAATCTCCAAATCCACAAATTTTGAGTTACATCTTTGTTTTATTAAAGGAGCGACATGATGTACCTATATATATATGTGAAATGCTGTGTAGACAAAAGTTTTATAACATTAAAATATATAAGTATCAAATATAATAAATTGAATGTACGAGTCTTTATGTATATAGGTATTCATTTTCTTTTTGTTTTCGTTTTCCAGCGGTCTACTCCGGAAGATGACAGCTACATTGCAGCTGTGGTAGAATACCAGGTGCTCGCAGACTCGGCAGTCAATTTGCAAAATTACGTTAGACTGATTAGAGATGCCGCTCAACAGGTACAGTTTCGTTTTGCTCTGAACTTTTAATCTTCTTTTGTCCTATAAGCATTAGTACCTGGGTGACCGAGCTTTGCTCGGTATTTTTAGTAAATCATGTTTTTTGGAAATCATATTCAAATATGAATTAAAATCAAAAAAAACTTTATTCAAATAGGACCAAAGAGCACTGAGAGAGCTCTAGTGAAACCACATTGTTCACTATGAAAAATTCCATTAACTTTAAAATGGAAAAGAAGTTGATTTAGTATATTTTTTTCAAAAGTTTTACTTAAGCACGGTAGGGTTGAAAAGGGTCTACAATTACTGGGATCACTACGATGTGCCTTTTTAATAATTGTCTTTGCTTGCAAACGAAAAAAAAACCGACTTCAAATACATCGACAAGACAACTGAGGTAGACGAAAAAGTAGTCAAGTAAATACGCGTTATCAAAGATTTCACAAAAAGTTGTTATCAGATCTCGATGAAATTTAAATTTGACAACATGGTAAGCATCAGCTTTCGACTAAATTAAAAATCATCAAAATCGGTACACCCAGTAAAAAGTTATGCGGTATAATACAACGTAAGTCGACGAAAAAATAGTCAAGTAAAAATGCATTAATAGATATAACCCGAAAAGTACTTGTTAGATCTCAAATAAATTTAAATGGGACCAAATGACATACACCACCTTTCGATTAAAGAAAAAATTTAACAAAATCGGTCCACTCAGTCAAAAGTTCTGAAGTAACATACATAAAAAAAATACAATCCAATTGAGAACCTCTTCCTTTCGGTTTAAGTCGGTTAAAATTGGTAAAACTTTACTATATTTAACCAAATCTGAAAAAGAACCCACCTTAATAGCATTGTTAAGTGTTAAAGATAAGTACGGAGCGAGGTAATCAATGATAGTACTAATTAATTTAATGAAATGCTCTACAGATCATTGTGCATTGTTTTTGAAGTGAAACTTCTCATAAGCGCATGAAAGGTAAAATTTTGACGGATCAAACGCGTCACGTTAAATACACCGGATCTCGTCCGATCACCGAAGTTAAGCAACGTCGGGCACGGTCAGTACTTGGATGGGTGACCGCCTGGGAACTCCGCGTGATGTTGGCTTTTTGTTTTTTTTTGTCAATTAGTTTTTTTTTTAAATTAGTCTGCCAAAGAAGTTTCACTTCGTACTTTGTACGCACGCAATTTTTTTTTAATTATGACTTAAACGCTTTTAAAATATCTAAAGAATCAACCCGCGAGAATAAAAAATGAACATTACATTTGCTAACGTTATTTTTAAGAAGTTGGGTAGAATTAGTTGAAGATGAATTCAGTCGAAAAGAAGTCAATGGGTATTTTATCGAAAAAGGCTTCAAAGGCGTATGCCAACTTGTCATCAGATGAGCTGCTGTTGTTTGATTATTATATTATATTGGTATCTATAGTTTGCTTATTACGTTTCCCACAGATACTATTAGGTAATCTTTGATATATTTTGATTTAGCAGCCATACATACAGCAGAACAGCTTCAAAAGTTTTAAAATATTGTTTTACGTAAGCCAAAATTCTAGTCTCCTGATTCCATTGCTTCTTACTGTAGGTAGGTACAGGTCGTAAAACCTATTTCTACTCTTACAAATACCTTCAGAGGCCCATTCACTAAATGTACAATTTACATTTATATCTACAGTTTTAATTTTAAAAATGTTATATCCTCTAAGATTAATTTGAAAACTAAATTATAGATTACATCTGGATCTTGCGCCATCATAATTATTTACTTTACATATTTTGTGCGCTACTATATCCCTAAAACAATTTGTTTTCTTTACCGTTATTGGTCTACATGTAATTCTTCGAGAATTTATTTTAATTTTCTCATCAAGAGAAAATTTTGACCGCAGTGATCGGAAGTTCATTTTTATCGTAAATTTCAATATCTATACTAATCTATACTTATTAATATTATAAAGAGGTAAAGTTTATAACTTTGTTTGTATATCGGGGATAATCTTCGCAAATACTGATCCGATCATGAAAATTCTTTCACTAACAAAAAGCTACACTATTCAGGAGTGACATAGACTATATTTTATTGTAATTGTACAAAAAATTCAGTAAAAAAGAAAAATATTAAAATATATTATCAAAATGACAAAGAAACGATCGCCATCTATCGCTATTTATTAGTCTACTTATTTTATTTACTCTTATTTCAGTTAACCAACGTCATTCGACGACGAAGTTTTTTCGCTTTTTGATAGATGGCGTTGGAGCAACATTTTATTTATAAAGTATGTTATTTGGTTCTGTGATTTAAAATAATAAATACACGATATTATTACGATTTTATAAGTCAAATTCTAAACAATGAACCTAATAAAACAGTACTAAGAGCTACACAATATAATTGCATCACAAAGATAATTAACGCCCAACGAAGTGGGCGCGGGTCGGCTAGTGTATTACTAAATAGGTTATCTATTATAATTGATAAAATATGAATAATATTTTTCTATCTTACCGACATAATAATAAAAAATCACGAGTGCAAATAGAAAAAAAAAGGATAAAAAAACGATTGATCTGGAGGTGTGGGATTTGAACTCGGGACCTCTCGATTCGGTACCGGTCAATTTCCTACCTGAGCTATTTGAACTATGATATCAATTGTGAAATTTAGCTTCGTATTCTAATGATATTTTTTAATTGCCTAAAAAACAGGGATAAAACGAATTTTTTTTAAATGAATCCTAGCTAGATCAATTTTTCGCCCCCGAAATCCCCTGCATACTAAATTTCACGAAAATCGTTGGAGCCGATTCCGAGATTCAGAAAAAATATATATATATATACAAGAATTGCTCGTTTAATAGTATAAGATAGAACACTAGACAAACAAGAACAAGATAGTTATGCATGTACCCCAGCCCTCCGTCTTAGATTAGTACGTGACTGTTCCGCTGACTTAGCATTATCACCGGGCAGTTCATACAATTAAGGCTCCGTCGCATGACAAAAGTAGGCATTTAACGTCTACCCCGTCCCCCTTGGACACACGTCGCGCGAACTCGTTGCTGTTGAACTCAGTCCGTGACCTGAAAGCGTCAGTGGCTGTAAAGCGAACTAATTTGATTTGACTTTAAAATAGAAATGCATTTATTATGATCATTTTTTAAAGTAGTGATAAATATGTAATACTTTCGTAAATAAATGAAATAAGTAAATGATTTCAGGGTTATTTATTATAAAGACTGTTGGACATAAATAGAATAAGCTATATAAAATAAAACAAATTACATATTAAATCTATACAAATAAATAAAATTGAAGTGTCTGTTTGTAATATTGTAATACCCGCTTTTAACTAAATTACATATTATATAATATACATGGTGCAGATACCAAAATAACATTTTTTATAATTTGTCTGTCTGTCTGTTCCGGCTAATCTCTGAAACGGCTGGATCGTTTTTGACAGGACTTTCATTGGCAGATAGTTGCTGATGTAATAAGGAGTAACGTAGGCTACTTTTATTTTAGATTTTTTATTATTATTTTATAACTGCGAACTGAACAGTAATTATTTTGTTAAATTCCACGCGGACGAAGTCGCGGGCATAGGTACCTAGTTTAAAATAATTATTATTCAATAAAACGTATCTCAATAAATTCCACAATACAATTACAATATTTAAAAAAACTAGTTGGAAAAAAAAGCGGTCACCCATCCAAGTACTGACCGTCGTGACGCTGCCGCGTTACCGGTCGCTCAAATTTTATCTTAAGTAACTTATATCTCCCTCAACTTCCGTTCTCCTCGACCGATCACACTTTTCGTAACGCTCTCGTCACGCATTAACCTGCTTACTACCCAATTTAAGCGCGCCTAAAGAAGTTTCACTTCAAAAAAACTAGTTGAAAAAAAAGCGTCACGCATCCAAGTACTGACCGTCGTGACGGTCCCGCGTTACCGGTCGCTCAAATTTTACCCCTCATGCGCCTAAAAAAGTTTCACTTCAAAAAAACTAAGTAGTTGAAAAAAAAAGCGGTCACCCATCTCAGTCTTGACCGTCATGAAATTTTATTTGGCTTTAAAATAGAAATGCATTTATAATGATCATTTTTTATAGTAGTGATAAAATAATAATACTTTCGTAAATAAATAAAATAAGTAAAGGATTTCAGGGTTATTTAGTATAAATACTGTTGGACATAAATGGAATAAGAGCTATTAAATGAAACAAATTACATATTAAATTTAAAATAATAATTATTAAATAAAATTTATCTGTATAGGTACAGTAGGCAGTATTAGCTCTCCGATGTTGATGAATTTTAAAATTGCTAATTTGCTACATCGCCATAGGCGTAAAAATGTAACAGACACACTTATACTTTTGAATTTTGTACCTAATTGTATTAACTCGAAATAAAAATATAATTTAAATTATTCATTTTGAGCTGTGTAACATACGAATGTAAAGTTTGTCATGAAGCGCTGCTTAGTACTAGTGGTCTAAGATCCGAATCTAAATCGATCTTCACCGAGCTGATAATATAATGAAACATACTTTGTAATAAATTTAGTATATATATTAGATAATATTATATTAAAAATGGGTTACCTCTATTTTGAAAACTCTATTTTGTTGTTATGTATTATTATTATAATCTATGTATATAATAAAAAAGAATGTTGCTAAGCGCATAACTCGAGAATGGCTCGACCGATTCGGCTAATTTATTTTTGTATGTTCCTTAAAAATTCCACAGTAGGTTTTTATATTTAATAATTCTTATTTTAATATTAATTAAATATAATATATTATAACAAAGAAAAAAAATGGCAACGTCACGTGGTGTTCCCAAGTGGTCACCCATCCAAGTACCTGATGCTGCCGCGTTACCGGTCGCTCAAATGTACCTCATGTGATGAAATGCGCCTTAAGAAGTTTCACTTCGAAAAAACTAGTTGAAAAAAAAGCGGTCACCCATCCAAGTACTGACCGTCGTGACGCTGCCGCGTTTCTGGTCAGTTAAATTTTATCTTTACTAACATATCTCACTCTCAACTTCCGTTCGGCTCAACCGATCACACTTTTCTTAACACTCTCGTAACGCACCTGCTTACTCCCCAAGTTAACCCTACGATGGTAACATAATTTAAATGAACACACATAGTAACAGGGGTGCCACATCACCCCATGATAGTAAAATGAATAAAAAAAATTGTTTAATGAAAAATAAAACTTTTTATTCTTTAAATAAACTAAAAGAACACTCTTCTTGCGATTAATAAGTAGCTAAATGGGATTAGATTTAAAAAAAATGTTTTATGGGCACTTAAACACAATTGATACAAATTTCCACACGATGTTCAGGGCACACAGGTCTTTTGCATTTTGAACAAAAAATCTTTACTTTTTTGTCCGTCTTTCGAGGACATAATGCACATAAAGCTTGCTTTTGTAATCTGACTTTGGTTTCACTTGCTGGAAATTCTTCGGGGACATTTAGAATGGCCCTTATATTTTCCGATAGTTGTCGAGGTAAATTTGACCCCATGCGTCGTCTCATGTGCGGCTCGGCTAGCTTTTTTACTCATTTTTAACTCTCAAATCACTCTCCTAAAGCTGTGACAAAGGAACATCATCCTCGTCTGAGCCGGAAATAATGTCGTCTTGTTCGGAATGCACGGAGACGTTAATTTCATTTTCAGAAGCCTCCTCCGCCTCTATTGGCTCTGTTTCACTCTCATCATTCTCAGCAATATTATTTAAATACCGCTCAAGCTCCTCATCATTACAAAACGCCATAATGAACTGAAAATAACATATAAAAATACAGAAACAAAAGAAAATACCTTTCAAAAAAGTTACGTAAATAGTAACAGGGGTGACGCAACACCCCACACATACCTGCAGAACGAAATTGACGTGTTTCCGCTCCCACCGCGCAACGGCTTCTGATAACTCATGGTAAGACAAAAGAATACACAAAATTCTAGACTGAGCCAGCAAATAATTTTCAACAAATCGGCGCGTGATTGCTCACCTGGGGTGTCGGGGCACCCCTGTTACCATCCTAGGGTTAAGCGCGCCTATAGAAGTTAAACTTCAAAAAAACTATTTGAAAAAAAAGCGGTGACCCATCCAAGAACTGACCGTCGTGACGCTGCCGCGTTTCCGGTCGATCAAATTTTATCTTAACCAAAATATCTCCCTCTCAACTTCCGTTCGCCTCGACCAATCACACTTTTCGTAACGCTCTCGTCACGCCTGCTTACTCTCCAAGTTAAGTGCGCCTAAAGAAGTTTCACTTTAAAAAAAACTAGTTGAAAAAGAAAGCGGTCACCCATCCAAGTACTGACGCTACAATGAGCGTAACGCTACAAATAGCGTAACTACAAATATCGTAACGCTACAATGAGCGTAACGATATAAATAGCGTAACGCTACAATGAGCGTAACGCTACAATGTGTCATCCTTTTTCATGCAAGTCGCTGCGCCGCGCGCCCTTCCCTGTCGTTTTTCCGTTGCATCTGGTTTGAAATCACAACGATTCTAAAGAAGTTTCACTTCAAAAATCTAATTGAAAAAAAAAGAGGTCACCCATCCAAGTACTCGTCGTGACACTGACGCGTTACCGGTCGCTCAGATTTTACCCCTCATGCGCCTAAAGAAGTTTCACTTCAAAAATGTTAATTTGGTGTAATATGTACCGTGTATTTATACATACATATGAATTTAGTTAAAAGACGTAATATTACAAACAGACACTCCATTTTTATTAATTTTTATATAGATAAATAGTGTTTACAAAAACTTAAACAGCAACAAAATAATTATATTAAACTAGCGGACCCGGCAGACGTTGTCCTGCCCGGAAAACAGCTACCAAATTTGATTGCTTACATACCGATAGCAGCGCCACCTATCGGGTCAAATTGAGATAAAAAATTCCCTATCTCTCGAGTTGGACCAAATTACAGATGCTTACGAAATGTGATAAAAATTGGTTCAGTACTTTCGGAGTTACATAGCGATAGCAGCGCCACCTACCGGGTCCAATTGAGATAAAAACTACCCTATCTCTCAAGTTAGACCAAATTACAGAAGCTTACAAAATTTGATACAAATTGGTTCAGTAGTTTCGGAGTTACATACCTATAGCAGCGCCACCTACCGGGTCTAATTGAGAAAAAAGTACCCTATCTCCCAAGTTGGACCAAATTACAGATGCTTACAAAATTTGATACAAATTGGTTCAGTAGTTTCGGAGTTACATACCGATAGCAGCGCCACCTACCGGGTCCAATTGAGATAAAAACTACCCTATCTCTCAAGTTTGACCAAACTACAGAAGCTTACAAAATTTGATACAAATTGGTTCAGTAGTTTCGGAGTTAGATACCTATAGTAGCGCCACCTACCGGGTACAATTGAGATAAAAAGTATCCTATGTCCGTTTCCTGGTTCTAAGCTACCTCCCCACCAATTTTCAGCCAAATTGCTTCAGCCGTTCTTGAGTTATAAATAGTGTAACTAACACGATTACACGACTTTCTTTTATATTATATTTTATATATAATTATAGAATAAATTTAAAATAAATAGCGAATTTAAATTTTATTACTACTGTGGGCAGTTATAGGTGTATGGATATTGAATGCATACTACGTAATATTAAAAATACAAAAGACGGAACGCTTTTTTGAAAAATTTTGCACACGTCTTGCCTCTGTAACGTCCAACGGGACAGTGTGAGTGCCGCGAGAGCGCCCAGCGCTTCGAAAATCACTTGAATAATCGATTAAAAAAAAATAGATGTAATAAAAAAAAAAAACTCGCTGCCACGCCTTACAGTTATATATGTACTTTATTTGGGTAAGTTACTCATAATATCAAATCAGTTATTTTAAAAATAAAACCCAATAATAGTAGATAAAATGACCCGAAAAGAGGTAACTTTGTGAATTTATTCTATCGAGCCAAATTTATCGAATCATGTTTCCATCGGTGTTTTTACCTAGAATATACCCTCAACAATACCAATTAAATTTATCAGATAAAAATTTCACTGTTTACTATTTCAAAACTGAATTCATAGAAACGTGTTTTGCAGGAATACATCAATTACCTCACCTTAAGTAGGTACCTACGGAGACAAAACATAGATATTAATTAATTCTTGGATTTGTTTTGAAGAAACATTAATGTTTTAATATATTTTATTGGAATATAACAGCCTCCAAATCGGCAACATTTCTTAATTTTAATATAAATAAAATAGTTTTCAAAAACCCTTTTATCCAAAGAGAAAGTTTGACTAGATTGTTACTTATTTTTTTAACTATAAATATTTAGAGCATGATGATGGATTTAGAAATTACTGTATATATATTGATTGTATAATTTACTTTTCGCTGAAACAATTTCAATACCTAGGAGAGTCAACTGTAGGTACTTGTATTAAAGAAATATTTGAAAAGTCGCCTTAACGAATACAATGAGCAATATATAACAAAACGATCTTTCTTCTAGAAATCCTGTATCGAGGGTTCGGGAAAAGGCACTTTTAGAATTGTTTTAACTGACCTGATTGTTTGTTTAAAATTTCCTGCTCAAAATATGGAGCACCGACTGGGGTAGTACCTCGACCTTACAGAAGATCACAGCTAAATAATACTACTTTCAAGCAGTGTTGTGTTCCTGTTGGTGATTAAGATGACCAGAGCTCCTGGGGCAATTGTGGATATGGTTGGCAAGCGTTGCTTAGACGTCTACAACACCAGAAGCATCTAGTGTTGCAAACGTCTATACGCTACGGTAGCTACGGTAATCGCTTACCATCACGTGAGCCGTGCGTGAGCCGTACGCTTGTTTGCCGACCTACTTTTAAAAAAAACCTATCCCAATATTTTAGTATATAAAATATTGGGATACATAGGAGATAATTAGATAAAAGTTAACCTAAATTAAATAAGAGTTAGTCTAACAGATTTGTCTATCTATCTACTACGATATTTGAACACAGGTTAGGCGCAGTGCTCACAAAATTGGCTATTACATTAGCGGTCGCCTGTTACTTAGAGTTCAACACGTTACAAATATTTGTACAGGACTTTAAAAATGTTTTTCGTTGTTTTGTGCCAGTTTACGGAGACTGAATTCACACTGCGGGATGTCGACAGTTTAACCGACTTCAGAAAAAGGAGGATGTTCTCTATTCAACTGTATTTTCTTATGTGTGAGCTCGTAACATTTCACCGAGTCTTCCGATTTTGATGGCTCTCTTTTTTAATCGAAAGATTATGCTTTTTGTGTGGTTGATCTAAAAAAGACTTTTTGAGTTATTCCGCTTATTCCTAATAATGAGTACCTATTTATTTAACTATATTTTCGACTACCTACTTTATGGTACTTGTCGAAGTAAGTTAAATGATTCGGTTTTTTTTTCTTTACGAAGAAACAGTTATTATACTTATAAGTTATAATTAAATATTAAACCCAGACTCGGTATGGCAATCGAGCTAATAAGTCTAAACTTGAAAGCAGGGTTACAGCTGTACCATAAGTACCAGTCAAATTAATACTCTTTTCAATAATTTCAGAGTGCAGACATCGTTGTTTTCCCTGAAATGACGCTCACGCGCGGCAGAAGGGTGGTCGTGCCTGTGAATAGTACACTGAAGGAATATCCTGTTCCAGCCTTGTATCCTGACTTATATGACGAGGTGAGGCTTACACAACATTTCAGTAACATTAAGTGTGACCTTTTCTGACTTCTCGTCAAATAATAAGAACTTCGAAACTCAGAATGTTTTTAAGATATTATATTCTCTAATTACTCAAATACCTAAATGTCGAAAATCGAAAATAGTTTCAGATACTGAAGTACAAAAATATTTATAAAAGTTTACTAAGAATTACATTAAAATTATTTTTGAGGTTCTTTAGCCAGTTCTTCTTAGGTCAGAGGCTTATTCTTTCCGAACTGGTAGTAGACTCATGACGTTCAGTAAGAAATTGTAAAAAATTTATGCTGAATAAAATATTTTGATTTTGATTTTTTGATTTTCATTAACATAACGCGATATTACGTATTTCAAATTTTATCACCTCTTTTCTTTCTCTGTAATGAATTTCTGGATTAAGTAATGGGGTCTAATGCGCTGTCAAGATACATACATACAAACAGAATGAAATGAAAATAATACGGATTTTACTTCAGTATTAAGCAACTATATACTCGCACCACTACCCCAAAGTGGTTGTTGTAATATTGCTTAAATACTAAAATTGTCGTATTGTTTCCAGATTCTGGTAACCATATCATCAGCAGCGCGGCAGAACGAAATCTACGCAGTGGTCAACATTGAGGAGTATGTCGATTGCATTAAAAATCCCAACGATGAATACTGTCCACAGTCAAAAGTGTACTTGTTTAACACAAACGTGGTCTTTGATAGAAATGGAGCGATTATTGACAGGTAACTTTATGGAATTTTACTAAGTTTTAAAATAATAATAATAATAATATATTTTTAATTGCACACCATTAAAATATACAAACAAAAGTAGTACAATTAGAGGAAGATGTACAAAGGCGGTCTTATCGCTAAAAGAGCGATCAGCTCTTCCAGACAACCTTTGGGTATAGGACAGGGCATAGAAAATCAATAAATAATACATGAATACGAAAATAAACAAGCTTACAAATAAATAAGTACAATTCACACTTTTACTACTGAGGTGGTACAAAGAAATGTATTTCAAATTAAAGGGCACCTGTTATCTGAGGCTGGCAACACACTAGAAATGCATCTGGTAGGTATATAAGCTACGATATCTGCTTATCATCAGACGGACCGTACACATGTTTATTGCCTTAGTAGAATAAAAAACTTAATACCCGCCTTGGTAAGGTTCAGAATTTAGAGCCACATGCACCAACGAACTAGTTAAAATAATAAGTCACATCACTATCACAGATACTCCGAATTATAATAAATTAAACGATTACAGATATCGTAAGATAAATCTATTCGGTGAGTTCACTCGCACGCCTGCGTTGACGCCGGATTTGGGAGTGTTCGAAACTGACTTCGGTGTGACTTTCGGCCACTACATCTGTTTCGACCTGATGTTCCAAGTGCCGGCCGTGCAGGTCGTCCAGCAACGAAACATCACCGACGTTGTGTTTACAACTATGTGGTTCTCTGAAATGCCTTATTTAACTGGTGAGTTAAATATTTCAAGTCAAATAGTAATGTCTCTAAATCTATGTCGTTGTCTAAGTCTTATTTAGCTGGTGAAATGAATATTCGATCTCTAATTGTAATGATTTAATACTAATGCCAAGCGAATCCTTGTCCATTTCTTTATACGACTAGAGTAGCAAAGAAGAAGCCTACTTGGTGGTAAGCGCGGTTACCTGTAAGTGCGATACCACCCTACAATCTACCATCCTCAGCAGTTCTGGCCACCTTACTCACCAAAGGAACACAACACAAATTAAGAGCAGTATAGTATTTAGCAGGGATCTTCTATAAGGTTAAGGAATATCCCCAGACGGGCTACTCTAGATTTTGAGCGGGATATTTTCTCCTGTGCGCTATCTCAACTATACTTTTATTATTTTCCTTAAAAACTAAAATCTCTTAAATTTACTGTGAGACGAAAATAACGAAGTTATTTATATTATTTCAGCTGTCGAGGTCCAACAAGCTTATGCTCAATCTATGAATGTCAATTTCCTCGCCGCTGGAGCCAACAATGTGAGAGTGGGCAGTGCAGGTAAATATTTCTATTCAAGTTTCAAAATTAATTTTAAAATTTTTTTATATAACCCAGAAAGGAGACGTACGGTACCTTACTCACCATGGGAACACAGCACAATTTTAGATCAGTGATATTCAGCTGTGATCTTCTGTAAGGTTGAGGTACTTTCTCAGTTGGGCTGCTGCAAATGTTGAGCAAGACATTTCCAGATACTTGTACCTCAACAAAAAGAATAGTTATAGTTCGAAAATCCAGTCCAATTTTCGAAATCACTGTCATTAATTTTTGACGTAACAACGTCTAATAAATCGATGAACGACGGCTGCATGCACAAAAAAGGGTGACTCAATGTCACGTTACGCTCATTGTAGCGTTATGCTAATTGTCCCGTTACGCTCATTGTACGCTTGCGCCGCATCTATCTCTCTTCCACTCGATTGACCTATGCGTGCGAAGAGATGTTTTGTTATGACGTTGTCACGTTAAACTTTCGTCCGTAAACCAACTTTACAGACAACCAATTTTTTTATAAGTAGATCAAAGAAAAAAATGTTTGTGACATTTATTGATGTTAAATAATAATAAATAAATAAAACTATAGTCAAGATCCTCAATTTATGATCATTTATATCTTTGACACTAGCTTCTGCGCGCGACTTCGTCGGCGTGGACTCCGCTCCTATTGGTCTTAGCGTGATGATATATACCCTATAGCCTTCCTCGATAAATGGGCTATCTAACACTGAAAGAATTTTTCAAATCGGACCAGCAGATCCTGAGATTAGCGCGTTCAAACAAACAAACAATCAAACAAACTCTTCAGCTTTATTATATTAGTATAGATTTGTTACAGCTAATAAATTATAAAGTAGAATAATTGGTAAGTGAATTTATCGGTTGTGTATTACAGGTTCAGGAATTTATTCAGGATCAGCTGGGTCGTTGATAAGTATTATGCCAGGACAACCGACCACAAGACTGCTCGTCGCTAAAGTACCAAAAGTGCCTGGACTGGTAAATATATGTGTATACTAGCTGAGCCCGCGACTTCGTCCGAGTGAAATTTAACAAATAGTTATCGTTCAGTTCGCAGAGTAACAGATAAACTAAATAAATTTCTAAAATAAAAGTAGCCTAAGTTACTCCTTAATTATTACATCAGCTATCTGCCAGTAAATGTCCCGTCTTAATCGGCCCAGGTGTTTCAGAGATTAGCCGAAACAAACAGACAGACAGATAAAAATTTTAAAAAATGTTATTTTGGTATTTGTACCATGTATACGTCCATATGCATTTAGTAAAAAGCGGTTATTTTAATATTACAAACAGACAGTCCAATTTTATTTATTTGTATAGATATATAAATTAATATACTAACTGTTGAATTTCTTGCCAGTGTCAAAACCTTGAATGAAAATTAACATATTTAATAGAAAATGAAGTCGTTATATTCCAATTTTTTATTTTTCTTGTTCTATATAGGTACATAGACTTATCAACATGGCTTTTTTATAGATACATCCTCAAGACACGTACCCGGGTCCTATCTACGACGATCCCGCTGTCTCAGACAATTTAGTATTGACCACCGACCCATCCCTCCCATCTCACGTGACCAGACTGTTGAGGAATGGCTCTCAAGAGTTTATGCTAATTGATGGAGATGTCTCGTGTTACTTCCGCGTGAACTTGTTGCAAAGAGAAGGATCAACGGTAAGTGTATCATGATTTAGTTTTTTTTTTTTTCAGCTTTATATTCTGGTCAAACTGAATGCGTATAGAATGGATATTTGTTTCATCTTATATATATGTAAGTGGAGCCCTTAGCCCAGCAGTGGTATTCGTACTGGATGTTTCATTACAGTTCTGTATAACATCGAATTTCGTCAGCGAAATGACTATATTATAACATTTTTCATTTTTCAGGGACATTTTTACAGGGCATTCGTTCACGACGGCACCAATGTATATTCCAAGCGACCAATTGGCACTTTAAGTTGTGCTGTAGTCGCTTGTAAGACTGAAGATGTGAAAAGTTGCACTTATAAGTAAAGTATTTAATTTTATT
Organism: Melitaea athalia; assembly: GCA_905220545.2. Classification (NCBI taxonomy): domain Eukaryota; kingdom Metazoa; phylum Arthropoda; class Insecta; order Lepidoptera; family Nymphalidae; genus Melitaea; species Melitaea athalia. The sequence goes on from HG992196.1 coordinate 15,308,385, forward strand.
AAAAACATATTTCTAAGTAGGTATACCTAACTAGTTTTTTTTTTATACAACTAGATCGGCAAACAAGCATACGGCCTGATGGTAAGCGATTACCGTAGCTTATAGACGCCTGCAACACCAGAAGCATCGCAAGCGCGTCGCAGCATCGCAGCATGGTAGCAAGCAATCGCAAGCATCCCCTCTGCCCCGCATCGCTCGACCGCCTGCTCATGCTAATAAAGGAAATCAAAGAACATCAAAGATCATTTTATCGAACTTTTTTTAACTTTTTTGTTAAATTCCACGCGGACGAAGTCGCGGGTACAGCTAGTAGATGTAAAGAACAACTACTAAGTTGACATTTCTGAGCACGTACCGATAAGCTTAATATGTACCTATCTTCAAAAAGTATAGCGTGGTATGTACCCGCGTTATCATCCATATATATAAAAATCAATTGCTGTTCGTTAGTCTCGCTAAAACTCGAGAACGGCTGGGCCAATTTGGCTAATTTTCATCTTGAAATGTTTGTGGAAGTTCAGGGAAGGTTTAAACGGTGAAAAACATAAATAATATGTAACGGAACTAAAAACGAAGATTTAATTTTCCAATACAAAATGCTCCTAGCGGGGAAATTTAATGTCTTTTGTCAAAAACGTTGTCAATTGGTTGTCAAATATTTATAGGTGAGTTTAGAAAGTGTTTTGTGTATATTTTTAACAAATATACGTAGGTGATACGAAGTTCACCGGGCCATCTAGTTTAAAATATATTTTTATTTTAGGGCACCTGTTTAAAAACCTTAATTATTAGTTATAGTTGTGTCAATAAAGTTTACCTATTTATAATTTTTTTTCAGGTTTAATAAAGATGAAGAGAACCTTGTGATTGAGGAGTTGGTAATAAAAATGACTTCATATAGCAAGCACTATAACGCCACACTGAAATGCGACGATATCATTTACTTTCCGATTTCGTTGAGCAACAATAAATTCCCGCTAAGCCCGAAAAATTTTACATATCAAATCACAAACAAACATAGTGATTCAACTAAAAATACTGATGATATTGAGATGAATGCAGATCGTGAACATATTACATACAAGTTGAACGCACCCCAGCAGGAACTCGCATCTTTTGGAATTTGGGGAAGAGTTTACACTAGAGACGTAAAAACAAAATACAATCCTTCAAAAGAAGATAAAGAAAAATACATCGAAATCGAAAATATTATTTACAATACTGAAGAGAAAAAATCATTAACGGATTAATTTTAATTAACATTTGTGCTCTATTGGAACCTATTTTATATGTTTAATTAACACTAGCCGACCCGTGCCCACTTCGTTGGGCGTTATAATCCATTTCACATAAGAATGGTACGGTGAAATTTGATATGTTCCAATACACTCTCACTATTTTCAGCAAATCAGATAAATATAAATGTTTTAAAATCACCAATTAATTTCTAAGGCAAATAATAATGCTTGATTAGATTGAATTGTTGACACGGCACGTCAGAGGGCGCAGGTTCAAATCCTGCTGATTTAAAATCTTTATATATTTTTATCTTTTTCCTTTTATCTTGTCACTCCTGAATAGTGTAGCTTTCTGTTAGCGAAAGAATTTTCATGATCGGATCAGTATTTGCGAAGATTACCCCGTATATACAAACAAAGTTATAAACTTTACCTCTTTATAATATTAGTATAGACATTTGTGCTCTATTATAACCTATTTTATATGTTTAATATAATCTCTTGTTTCCGTTGGTATTTTATCAGAACAGCTGTTTTAAAAATCAAATTCAACTTTTTTCATATTAATATATAATAGGCATGAAAAGCACCCTCGAATCGTCGTTTTACAAATTAAAATTGTAAAGTGATTATTAGTTTTTAAAAGTAAAGCTACCACCGATTCGGAAAGTATATTCTGCAGAGAAGAATCAGCAAGAAACTCCGCTGTTACTCTTTTAAAAATAATATCTAATTATTATAAATTGTGTTTTAGTACAAAATTAGTAAAATCTTGCAAAGAGACTACTAGGTATCAATGTCATATGTTGTACATTTATTTGCTTTGCTTTAACTATATTAAGAATTATTAGATTAATTGTGTAATTTTGGGAGTGAAAGTTGTGGAGTGAGGCTTTGAAAATAGTGTACCTAAGAGCGTAATGAAATATAATAAATTTTTGTAAAGTTGGCTTTTTTGGCAACATTGTATTATTATATTTTGATATTATTCTTAAAGAAAGGCTTTTTTACTTTTATAATAACTAGGTTAAAAAAAATAAACATGAGAGTTCATAATATGTAGGTATAAATACGAAAAAAAAATGCGCTATGCTTTATACTTTAATATTCGTTGTTGATCATTTTGAGTTCCCGATATTTCGGTTCTATTGGCCATACTAATAAAGCCATGTTTGTCAGTTGTATACCTATATATATATATTTATATCCCGTTTTATTATAAATCCTAGTGTTAGTGACTGTTGTTTGTTGCTGTGTTGTTTTTCGTTATGTCGTCTATAAAAAGATGATTTTTTTTTTCAAAAAGAAAAATTTTGGGCTTATGTGTACATGCCTTAAAATTGATTTCACTATACATAGTTTTATTATATAGTTCGTATAATGTAGGTATAAAATTATAGAAAACAATTAAATTTATTATCTTGTCAGAGAGTACCTAATGTAGTTTCGTTGTAACATATACCTTTTCCTTTCATAAACATATTCCAATACCTCGTACCATGCAGCTCTGGTTAATATTATTTTTTGATTTAGACAATCATTTTATGAAAGACAAGATCAACTTATAACAAATATTCGCTAATTCGCAAAAAAAATTCGCAAATTCGAATTTGATAATAATAATTCATTGAGTAACAATACTTTAGAACGAAAATCAAAAATAAAATCAGATTTTAATTTAGCACTTTAGATTATAAATAATAAATCTTATTAATGCGATTACTGCGAAAAATACATTAGTTAATGCAGGTAGGCGGATATTATATTCCCTACTACGAGTAAAGGCTGCTACACACAGTGCCGCCTAGCCGATCTGCCGCTAGCGTGCCGGCGGGTATTCCTACGTGCCGGCTTTGTCGCACAAACGACCCGTCGGCATTACAACTGCGACGGCAAATGCCGCTCGGCATAAAGGCTGTGTGTAGCAGCCTTTACGATCGCCATCAGGTGTACATGATAACAACCGGAGCCGACGGCTTAACGTGCTCTCCAAGGCACGGTGGGAAGACCCCACAAGGACTTCACAAACACCCAGACCACGGCAAACATACAAATTTTGTCGTATGCGGGGATCGAACCCGCAACCACCCGCGCAACAGCCAATCGCAATCCAGTGCTGTGACCGCTGCGCCAACGCGGCGCACCATACAATGAGACGAAATGTTCACGATCCTTTGACCTCCTCTAGAGCTCCGACTACCTTACTGACCACAGGATGCCGACATTGCTTGAAAGCAGTATTGTTTTGGTGTGATCTTCTGTAAGGTTGGAGTACTTCTCCAGTCCAGATATTTCCTGCTTTGCCTCAATAGTACTTCAACCATGAGAATCGTCTCAAATTGCGGAGAGGATGAAACCTTATTTGCGTGGTCTAATTCTGGTGGTATAACTTTTCGTTTTCACCCTAACCAAAATTGCGTGCGTACAAAGTACACATGTCAGAAGTGAAGCTTCTTTAGCAAACGAATTCAAAAAAAAACTAAGTCAAAAAAACCGAATTAAAAAAGAAACTAATTTGAAATACAAAAAAAAACTAATTGAAAAAAAAAACAAAAAGCCAACGTCACGCGGTGTTCCCAGTCGGTCACCCATCCAAGTACAGACCGTCCCTGACGCTGCCGCGTCACCGTCGCAGTCACCTATGTATAATCTATGCAGTCACCCATCCAACTACTGACCGCGTAACGCGTTGCCGCGTTAGCGGTCGCTCAAATTTTATCCCTCATGCGCCTAAAGAAGTTTCACTACAAAAACTTGTAAATGTGTTTAGCGTTTCTGTACCTATTATTCTAGTTTTTATTTTGGTAAACATTAAGGACATTATAATGTGAACTTTAAACTTCGACGTCCGTTGCGGGTTCGATCCAGCACGGAGTGCATATTTTTATTTATACAATTTGTTTCCAGTCGATATCACCATGACAAGGACTCCTTGTGGGTATCCCCAACGTGCCAGGAAGACCATGTTGAGCTTTCGGTTCCTCCATCATATGCACCTGATAGCGATCGTTACTCATATTAAAGAACTAGCTTCTGCGCGCGACTTCGTCGGCGTGGACTCCGCTCCTATTGGTTTTAGCGTGATGACACATAGCCTATAGCCTTCCTCGATAAATGGGCTATCTAACACTGAAAGAATTTTTCAAATCGGACCAGTAGATCCTGAGATTAGCGCGTTCAAACAAACAAACAAACAAACAATCAAACAAACAAACTCTTCAGCTTTATTATATTAGTATAGATTTATCTGTCAACTGCAGTGGAGCAGCATTGTAGATTAAGCGCCGATCCTTCTCCTACATGGGGAAAGAGACCAATGCCTAGCAGTGGGATACTACAGGTTGAATCAATCAATAAATTAAAAACATCGAATAGTTGAAAATTGTATATTTAATAAGATAAGTATAATAGAAAAATCTCCACCACTTCCACTTAACAAGGCTAGATATATTTAAAACTGTCGACTATACAACTACTTACAACACTTTTTATCCATCCACAATACGACTCGATAATCTGACACTCATAGGAACATTTGCACCTTATACTAAAACACAGTTCCTATATTCAAAAATGTATCGTTTAGATTACGAACCGTTTCGTTTCGATATCGAGAAGGAAACGAACCGTTTTTTGAATATAGGGACCGAGCTTAAAATACCTACAGAAGCACGCACCCATTCGACTGCGGATATGTAATGAAACTCAACCAACAATAATAAGTTACAAATATAATTACGAACGAAATAACAAAAAAAATTATTATCGTCGCACGATATAATAATTTTCGTTCGCATATGTTTAAAAAGATTATTGGACTATTTAAAAAACGCATTTAAGGCACGCAATATGAAAAAAAAATTGGACGTGTAATCGTGAGAAACAACGAAATAACACTGAGGGTGAGATTTAGGTCCTACAGCGCAGCGCTTTTCGTAGCAAGGTATACCTAGGTATAAAAGTATAAAAATAATACTAAAATTTTAGTGTATTGTTAGCATACAATAAATGCAGTATTTAATATATTCCAAGAGTAACATCTTAACGGACTCAGTAAGAGACAGAATATCGACCAATTTTTATACTACACAAAAGTTACTCACCAAATAATAAAAACAAAAAATTCTATGATTATTTATTTATTTAGCTACAAACTTGACATATTTTGATATAACTCTGTATCTTCTCGGTGATTTTTTATTATCGTGTACTTACTCTTTTTTGAATTGTTTGTTATTGGAAACTTTATTTATTTTTGTATCATGTTACTATACCTTTTGTTTCCTAAATTATAAAAATAAAAAATAATAATTTTCTTGTAAATTAAATAAGTTTTTTTAAAGAATAAAGTTTGGAAAAAATTGAGTTTCATTATATACCGTCAGCTTTACATAACGAGATATTTTCACTATCTCTCTCATAGGTACCATTTATTTCCTTACAAATCAAATAATACTTTCGCGGGCACACCGATTGCTTCAACTCCAATATACACGTACAAGGTTTTAAAACATGATTTTATTAAAAAAAAATCATCTAAGGCGGTTTAATTTATAAAATAAAGTAATTTTTTAAAACTAATGGAACTGTTTTCAATACTCATCGTTTCCGAAATATAATTCATTTTTATAATTCATTCATTTGTGCGTACTATCGACCGCTACATATTTAATTACACGTGAAAATAAATCGACATTTAAGTGTTAGGCTGATGCCTGGAAATTTTCGGGCAGCGGGGCGGCAGCGGCGGCGGCGCGGGAGCGGCCGGATCGAATGCGTACAATCAAATGGACCGACCCTCGGAAACAGCGGCGGGCCAGCGGCGCGGTGGCGGGCAACGAGCGGTGACTCTAGTCAAGCGGTGACCGCCCGCGCGTCAGCATTGCAGTGTTGTTGTGTGAGCGCAACGGCAATACGTTTATACGCGAGCGACAAAGACAAAAGATGAGGGATTTCGAGAACGGGCCGTCGGGGACGTTGCTCGCGCCGCTCCCGCCCCTCCGCCGCTGCCGCCCCGCCGCCCGCAAATTACGAGGCATCACACTTAAGCGCCCCGTAAACGATCAAATAATTTGTCAAATTTTACGTGTTTGTCAAATTATTTGATCGTGTGCAAGCTTTGATGTGTTTTTTATATGAAAACATGAAGTTCGACAAAAATTGACAAATTATTTGATCGTTTACAGGGCCCTTTAGAGTTAGAAATGAGAATTAGTAAGAAGCCTTATCTAGCTACTGAAGCACGGCAGCTATATTCAAAACATGCGTTTTACTTATCGTTAAAACGAGTAAAAAGAACCGTCTTTGGAACGAAGTTCCTTATGGGGGCGTTACGGAACGGACCCTAGCCGGCAAAAAACGTCCGTAACGTTCAATAAAAGCGTAAGATTCTTATGTATACTCATGTATGGCTATACAGTGTGTAATGTATAGTCTACGTAATGACTGTTATTATTATTGCAGTTTCCTATTATTATTATATGATTCGATAAATACTCATTGTAAATAAAATAAAGGTGTTAAAACAATTTTGTAAAAGTAGTTTTTTTTCTTTATCGATAAAAAATCATAACAAAAAATGTATACCCGAATAATTATTTTCTTTATATCTCGAATAGAACTTAAATTAATATTATATAATAAGGAACTTCGTTCCTATCTGGTGTCCCACGACACCACACGGTTTTTTTGGATATAGGAATCGAGCTTGAAAGTAAATTAACCTCTAAAATAACACGCTCTCACATTTATACCGTACATAATATCTATCACGTTTCATTCTAATATAATTTGGACTTGTGCAACCGTTTTTATACAAAAAAAAATTAGTAAAAACAAAAGTTAAAATTTGCGTTCCAGTAATATTCTGGAACTACGAGATTTTTGATATGGTTTCGTCCATTAATCACGTTAAGTTCGAAAGATGGGGGTTCGGAAAAAAACACGAAATATCACAAGGAGGGAAAGGGGACTGTCATGAGATATATCATAAAAACAACCAACAAACACCCTGCAACCCCCCTCCCCTCCCTCCCCATCCGATTCGCATCTATACATATAATAAAATGGTAGAAAAGTCAAAACTGTACATTGAATATTTTTTTAAAAGAATACTTGGGGTGTGATCTACAATCGATACCGAAGCCAAAAATACAGTTTTTAGAATTTTTGTCTGTTTGTCTGTATGTATGTCCGGGATAAACTCAAAAAGTACTGCATGGATTTACTTCAAATTTGGCACGAATATTATTAAGAAGTCGGGTCAGAACATAGGCTACATATTATCACGCTATCACCTACGGGGAACGAGCAGTGAACGCACGCAGACGACGTCGCGGGCAGCAGCTAGTATACAATATTCGCGGTAGATATTTACATCCATTAATCACCATCCATTAACCAAGTGATTTGTTTAGCAGTTTTTTAACCCATTACAATGAAACAAGTTATTCGGATTTTATCGCAGTTTAATAACCCTCTCACCATCAGGGTGTTTGTTGGGGTTTTTTTTTGTTTAAAAATCGAGCATTCAACGTAAAATAAATACACGTGATAACTCATGACAGTCCCCTCCCCCTTCCTAATGGTCTAAGATCCGGAATATAACAAGTTACTGCTGACTGAGGTTACTGACCTGGCTGCAGGTAAGTGTAGCAATCATAGAGATGGCTGCCTACCACAGTCAGGTATATAATGTAAAATATTAACGGTTTTAGCTTACTACATGTAACTAACATGAGAGGGAAAAGATTTTTAAGAAGAAAAAAATTTTTTTTAAGTATTATTATTTGCAGCAGGCTTATGGTGGCAGAGGTTGTTTTTATAAATTCACAATATTGAAATAAGCCTATAAAAAATTGTTTCATCTAATTAACAGATGAGGGAATACATATTTACCTTCTCGGATCTTAGAGCATAATATTTCGTGATCTTTTCCCGAACCCCTACCTTTCTAGCCTAACGTGAATAATGGACGACCCCTAATGTTTAAAAAAAGCCATATGAGAACAGTTAGGGCCTGTTTTATAAGTAAAACAGATAATTAACACGTTAATAATATATCTCAAATATTATCTTATCTCTATAAAGCAATAGACGAATACAAATCGTATTTTGAAATTTCTAAACGATTGTTTAAAATAGCTGCAACAATTAACATTATTGATGTTCAAAGAACAGCTGATATGGGGGGAGTGAGATAGGGGGGGGGGGTTGATTTTCCCACTTTCTTCGAGTAGTAAAACTATAATGACATTGACAAGAGAGTTGTATTTGCTCGTAAGCGAAAAAAAACGACTTAAATTAGTATGAGGGATCCCCCTTTTTAAGTCGGTTAAAAAAGTACATTTAAAATACAACTCATTCAGTTCTAGATATTATTAATAATCTTTTTCGCTAAATACATAATCTTAATTTTCTTTTTCCTAGAAAGGACCCCCCCCCCTCTTTTTTTTAAGAATCTCGCAACATTCATAACAGCTAAAGTTATCAATACATTTAAATATTCATCAGTAACTGTTAGGTTAAAAAGAAACTTCTGATTTTAAAATTAATGTGTACATACCTACATTATACATGAAAAATGCTTTATATTTTAGCTACTCGTAAAGCGAGTCTTGCTTTAATATAAATATTAAATAAAATGTACTTATGTATTTTTATCATAAAATTGTTTTATCTGTAAATGTTCTCTCTCTGCTCACGGTAAAATAAAAATTTTTAAAACTTTCCCTAATCGATTTTGAAAAAAAAAAAAAAAAACTATTTTGATGTGTATAGAATACTCTAACTTTGCCTAATTTAGATATAATTTCTATAGTTACTCTCTTACACTAAGATAATTACAACTTATTTTTAAATATTTTTTTTAAGTAAATTGCACTTAAATATATCACCTAATTACACTATGATAATTATTAACTCACTTCTCTTTCTCATTCTCTTCTTTAACGGATCCTCAGTTTCATATCAAATATTCGAATAAGTACAGTGTAGTTCTCTCAAAAAGATTTGATTATATCATTCTCACAATGTAATAGTCCCTTATTTTATTGCTATCACTGAAACAAACTTTGCACTTTTAACTTGGGCATATATTGAGGCTCTTCCTTTATGACTTTTACCTGAAAAGTAAGAATATCCATAGTTATTTAATGTTTTTTTTTTTTGGAGTTTACTCCTTAAGAATCGATTTTCATATGCCTTATATGAAAAAAATATGAGTAAAATCTACTGAACGAATGACCTCGTTACGTTTTTGTGCGCTATCTATCTGCAACGAACGATGTTTACGACGGTACCGGCTACGACGGTTACGACTGTATCGGTTACGACGTTTTCTAATAATGCCATCGATAGATGGCGTTATTTTGATTCATTTATTTACCATTAAATATGGTATTAATCTTTTTCTTAGACTATAAAGTCTTTTTTGTGCCTATTTTGACAGTCGATCTGAAGAAGTAAACTCCAGTCGTGCGTCGGAGCTGACACACACACTTTTTTTTTTTTAAATACGTGGTTTTATAACGCGTGCTTAATTTGATAAGCTTACACATACATACAATTACATGCGTACAAAGTACATGCGATTGTCTCTAGTAAGAGATTATAAAATTTATTTTTTAAACTCATCGGGACAATTTTATATACTTAAAAAGTAATTTTTCATTAATATTTTTACTAATTTTAGCCTAGTCAGGAATTTTTCTGTCAACAAATATACCCTCACATGAGTAACACCCATTTATCGTAAAGCCATCTAATTTTAACTTCATGTATAGTTATAGAAGAGGACCTTAAAAGGTGTGGGATATAATTTTTAAGTAATTTCAGTAAAATTTATTAAACATGACATGTGTATGTTGTATAACGTAATAATGATCTTACTTCGTCGTAATCCGAGTTGCCGAGCTCCAGGGGGTCTTTCATCATCTGAAACAATTAAGGCTTTATAGAAGCAGTATTATTTAATGTATTCTTTATTTATTTTATGTGTGTGCATGCGTGTGCATGCGTGCGTGCGTGCGTGCTTGCGTGCGTGCGTGCGTGAGTACTTGCGTGCCTGCGTGCGTGCGTGCGTGCTTGCGTGCGTGCGTGCGTGAGTACTTGCGTGCGTGCGTGCGTGAGTGTGTACGTGCGAGTATGCGTGAGTGTGTGCGTGCGAGCATGCGTGCGTGTGAGTGTGATTGCGTGCGTGCGTATGTTCTATAATTTAGATTATTTCTTCCGAAATTGCTGTTTTTGCATGCACCTCTGACGTCTATAGTACACACACTAAATGTCCGTACTGCCTTTATACGACCCTGTGGAAAAAATCTTATAAACTAATAAAACATGGACAAATGCAGAACTAATTCTTATAGATCTCATAGCCATGAGGTTTATGAGATTTTTTCCACATCACATCATCATCACATCAGCCTATCGCAGTCCACTGCTGGACATAGGCCTCCGCAAACGGGCCGAGGACGGATTTGTGTAGCAGGATCGATGGCCGTTGGAGCAGACGTGTCCTGGAGTGGAGACCGCGTCTTTACAAACGCAGTGTGGGACATCCTCCGGCCCATTAGACCGGCGATCTACGTAAGATAGCCGGTGTAGGCTGGATGAGGATTGCGGAAAACCGGGATGTCTGGAGCGAACTTGGGGAGGCCTATATCCAGCAGTGGACTGCAATACGCTAAACTGACTGACTGACTGTCCTGATCGATTCTATACATGTACAATTGAGCCGTACATAGCTGTCGCCCGGTCAGCATTTTACATTACTTACAAGACTTTCAAATGTATGTATGTACATCGAATCAGTTCAAGTTTCATCATATAGTGCGATCGTGTACTCATTAATAACATTTTATTTTATCAAATACTTTTTCATTTTTACATCCCCGTATGCTGTATATCATCATCAATTCAGGTGCAACATAAAATACGTCATCGCCTTTTAACTAAGTGCGGCAGACAAATTAGGTAGTGTTACGTACCTTGGGGGGGCGTCCCCGGCGCGGCGGCGGCTGGTGGGCGGTCAGCACGCGCAGCTGGTGCGCGCGCAGCAGGTGCTCCGTGTGCTCGCGCGCCGACTGCAGCCGCGCGCCGCACGACGAGAACACGCACGACACGCCCCACTCTGCGCAACACACACACATCGTCACTGAGAACGCGCACGACACGCCCACTCTGCGCAACACACACACATCGTCACTGAGAACACGCACGACACGCCCCACTCTGCGCTACACACAAACACACATCATCACTGAGAACACGCACGACACGCCCCACTCTGCGCACCATACACTCACACACACACACACACACACACACTCACACACACACACACACACACACTCACACACTCACACACACACACACACACGCACGACGCGCCCCGCTCGCCACCCACACACTCGTCACTCACTGTGCTCGTCCCGGTCGGCGGGCTCGGGCGCGTGCCGCTCCATGTGCAGCCGCAGCAGGCGCTCGCTGGGCAGGCTGGCTGCGCACTGCGGGCACACTCACACACACACACACTCACGCACGACGCGCCCCGCTCGCCACCCACACACTCGTCACTCACTGTGCTCGTCCCGGTCGGCGGGCTCGGGCGCGTGCCGCTCCATGTGCAGCCGCAGCAGGCGCTCGCTGGGCAGGCTGGCTGCGCACTGCGGGCACACTCACACACACACACACTCACGCACGACGCGCCCCGCTCGCCACCCACACACTCGTCACTCACTGTGCTCGTCCCGGTCGGCGGGCTCGGGCGCGTGCCGCTCCATGTGCAGCCGCAGCAGGCGCTCGCTGGGCAGGCTGGCTGCGCACTGCGGGCACGCGTGCCGCGCACTCCGTGCCGGGCTCTTGATGTCGTGCGCTTCTCTTCTGCGGACAAACACAATGTCAAAAAAATATTCTACATACTATACACAAAAAAAATTGCGTGCGTACAAAGTACACATGTCAGAAGTGAAACTTCTTTGTCAAACCAATAAAAAAAAACTAATTTAGAAAAACGAATTTAAAAAACAAAAAAAAATAACAAAAAGCCAACATCACGCGTTGTTCCCAGGCGGTCACCTATCCAAATACTGACGCGTTGCCGCGTTAGCAGTCCCTTAAATTTTACCCCTTATGCGCCTAAAGAAGTTTCACTTCAAAAACCTAAAGTAAGGCTGCTGACTTTGAACGTAACCTAATGTATATATAAAAAATAAATCGTGCATGTAAAACAAACCTGTGTGTGTACATGTGGTTCCTTTGTGAAAACCTTTCTCCGCAGACGGTGCAGTCATAGGAGTGCTCCATGTGCCGCCCCGTCATGTGTCGCTTGCGATGTTGATTTAAATTTGTAACCTGAAAAAATATCATTATATATGGTGTTCCAAAATATATTTACTGTCGTATATATTTATTGTAGTTAGGTCGTAAATATGTTTACTGTAGTTAGGAAATAAAAAAAATTGAAACGCAGTTATTATGGACAGGAACTCAATGAATCGGAGAAATGACAGTTAAGTGACAACAAACTTAACGCCGGCAGTCGTGGGCTTAATTTACTTCTGATCCCTTTCTGATACGTCTTTTTGGCTTGAGGCAGATATTTGTATCAATACACATTTCCTTCTAGTCTTGTGTTGTATGTTGTACTAGCTGCTGCCCGCGACGTCGTCTGCGTGCGTTCACTGCTCGTTCCCCGTAGGTGATAGCGTGATAATATGTAGCCTATGTTGTGACCCGACTTCTTAATAATATTCGTGCCAAATTTGAAGTAAATCCATGCAGTACTTTTTGAGTTTATCCCGGACATACATTTGAAGAAATAAAGGTTCACTGCTCGTTCCCCGTAGGTGATAGCGTGATAATATATAGCCTATGTTCTGACCCGACTTCTTAACAATATTCGTGCCAAATTTGAAGTAAATCCATGCAGTACTTTTTGAGTTTATCCCGGACATACATACAGACAAACAGACAAACAGACAAACAGACAAAAATTCTAAAAACTATATTTTTGGCTTCGGTATCGATTGTAGATTACACCCCACGTATTCTTTTAAAAAAATATTCAATGTACAGTTTTGACTTTTCTACCATTTTATTATATGTATAGATATGTCCGGGTCTCTTTGACAGCAGGGTTACTGGCAACTGGGCCAACATACCAATCCCATAATACAAAATCAAAATCCATATCAACATTTAATTTAAGATTATTAATTATAATTAATGTAGATTCTACAGAGAAGAATCGACAAAGAACTCATTATCTTTTATGACTTTAGGCATATTTTGCATGAGTAAATCTTGCATAAACGAAATCAACAATTGACCGTTCAAGAACTGAAAATAACCTCACTGAAACTCACCTGAGCATAGGCCTTATCACAACCAGGCTCCGGACACACAAATGGCCTTTCTCCAGTGTGAAGGCGTACATGATTGTTCAAATTTGTGACCTGCAAAATAATAAAAAATTATTAACTTGCCATTACATTAATATTAATATTACTGACACTGCTCTTGAACCTGTGTAAACGCCTTGCCGCACTCCTGACATTTGTACGGACGCTCGTTCGTGTGTATACGTAGGTGAGCCCTCAAATTGTTTGATTGAGAGAATGCTGTTGACAAAGTTAGATACATTTTTAAATAATTTACAAAGATTACAACTCGTTAGTAATATTATAATCCGTAATATGTATATATGGTGTTCAAAAATACTACGTATGTGAAGCTTTCCAGTTTAGAGGTTTAGAGGTGGAAAGGTTGAGTTAGGTCAAAGGAAAAAAAGCTATATTTAAATCTATATTTAACTGTACCATTACAACGTTCATCGCTTTCTAACGTCATTTGGCAAGCGCATTATTAATAAAGACAAAATATCTGTAGAATTAATTTGTAAAACATTACTCAGGTACAGTGCCGACATTCCTTATTAGAGTTCTGATAGGTATTTATAATCGTGTCCAAGAGACAAAAGTTTCTGATATTTTTTCTATTTCATCAGAAAGCTTTAATTTATGTGTCAGATATTTTTAATCACAACCTCTTAAACCAAAAGCTGTGGCTTACTTCATGAGCCAAAACAGGCAGTTAAAGATTATCCCTCGATCACCTATTGAAGAGTTAAGTGTAAGTAGTTTTTTTATTTATTAATTTTTAATGTGTAGCAATTATCTTAAAAATAGTACCTATGTGTATCAGCTCTACAGGCAACTGGTGTTTAATTCTTAAGAACTCACTCATGGACCAAAGTATGGTTCTATTTACAAGTATAGTTTACATAAAAATTTATACAATATTAAAATGTACCAAAAGTACAAAAGATACGTTGCGTGATAAAACTTCACTCTAAGCATCACTACCCAGCGTTCCTGTTTCACACGATTTCACTATGCAAATGTTCTTTATACAACAGCCTTTATGTCGTTTCTTAAGGAGTAGACTCCAAAATTATTAATATTAAATTAATCAAAAGGATTCGTTTTATACATAGCCTGTGAAAGTTTACAATATTTACGAAATACCTTTATTGCAATAAGTGCAGACGAAGCGCCTCTCGGCGCGATGGTTACGCATATGATTTTGAAGCTGCATTGCCTGCTGGAATGATTTATTACAGACTTTACAGTAGAAACTTCCATCGCTGTCCTAAAAATTAAAAAAATAAAGAATTGTATTTCAAATATTTTTTCAATATATGTAGACAAATAATTAAATTACTTAAAACTGAGGTAGGTCACAGCAGGAAATTTCCTGCTCAAAATATGGAGCAGCATGACTGAGCCGAGCGCTTGTTGCCGACCTAGTTATATAAAATAAAATAAATGCATACGTACAAAGTACACATGTCAGAACTCAGAAGTGAAACTTCTTTGGCAAACTAATTGAAAAAGTAGGCGGTATCATAATTAAAAAACTAATTGAAAACAAAAACTAATTTTAAAAAAAAATCATTGAAAAAAAAAAAAAAAGCCAAGACGTTGCCCTTACAAAAAAACATAATAAATAAATATTTAAATACATTATGTAGTTATTTCTAAATCTATACTAATTATTGTATATATTTTAAATGTTTGCATATATCACAAGCAATAAGAATGGCTATGTTAATAATATAATTAAGATAATTTTCTACTAATACAGATTGGATCATAATGTATAAATTTATCGACATGCAATAAGAAACATATTGAGTTTTATTTCATTTTTCTAATGTTTTTGTAGGCTCAAACTGATATTGATATAAATAATGTTATTTTTTTTTAATTAAAAAAATTATATTTATAAAATTTATTGAATATGAATTGAATATTTATTGAAAATTTATGGATATTTATACAAATATTTGTTCCCAGTCTGGGTGTCTGTCCTTGTGCTTGTTACTACCGTGACTCAGAGAGTACATTCAGCTGTCAGTCTCGGCTTTTATCATAAACACCCAATAAAAATCATTTTTATAGTAGCATATCATAGAGGATATATTAGCCAACCCACAGCAGAGGGTATTGGATTAAGTTCCAAGCCTTCTCCTACATGGAGAAAGACACCCAGCTGTACAATGTTGGTTGAATCAATTTATCAACATATTACTACATAATAAACTTTAAGAACCAGTTATTAAAACAGACATACCTCTTCTTTAGTTAAAGACAGCGACTTCTCTGTTTCATCAATAGTATTATCATCTAATGTAACTTCTGGGACAAGGGGTTGACATTTAAAGCAAGCGTACACCCCATCCTTACCAGTCTCGAATAGAGGCTAAAATAAATAAGTATTAAAATTTAGCAATCCACTCAAAACTCATTTCTCAGGAATATTCACTTTATCTGAAGTATTTTTACTTTTAATGTTTTTGTTTTTTTAAATAAAAAATGTTAATTTATTTAATTTGCATAAAAATGTAATGAACGTTTTAAATTACTTGAAAAAAATATGTAATCCAAAATATTGTAGATTATTGCAATCGTCCATTCGGAATCGTAAACAATAAAACCGGCTTTTGATATTCGCTCTAATGTAAACAATAAAACTATTTACCACACTGTAAAGATAAAATATCGGAACGGACAGCTAGCGTTCGATATTGTAAAAAAAGAAAAAAAATAAACACAATGTTTTTTACCGCACAGAGCCAGACGTAAAAAAAACAGAAAGACGGTCGAGAGCAATAAAAAAAAAATAACGCGGGCAGGTTTCGAATGCAGGTTTTTTATTAAACTGCACGAAGGTGTTACATTTTTAGACACTACAGAAAAGAAAAACAAGAGCTAGTCACATATAGGTAATTTGTATATAAAATATTTTGAAATCATGTCTCAGATGTTATTTTTGTAAGAATCTCCAAAAACAACAATAAAAAAAACACAGCGAGTATTTCAAAACAAGCGTTCCTATAAGAATTTGTACTTACGACAGTGGGTTTTAAACAAATTCCACATTTGTCCATTACGTTTGATGTAATTTTCCAACCCGTTAAAATAATAACACAAATTCTAAAAATATTAGTATTTTTCTCATTATACGACAGCTACCTACAGTGAAAAGTCAAGTAGAAGCGGGGTGGGGCACAGTGGGGCAGGCTTCTGACATAGATAATATTCAATGTCGAATAAAGGCCAGTGTTAACTATCGAGGTGATATCATGATTTAAGTTAATACTACGCATAATTTAAAAAATTAACTACGAAAACTAACTACGAAGTTTAACCTTTTTGGTATTTTTTATTGATGTAACAAAAAGTTTAATATAAATTAAAATAGGGAAAGAATTTCATATTACGATACATATTTATTATTTTATCTCGATAAACAGTGTAAACAAAACCTTAATGTCTAAATTAAACGTCATTAAAACGTGATGACATTGACTGATTGACAATTCATTGAAAAATACATATTTTTTTCCTTCGTCTTTTCAATTTCAATTTACTGATTTTCAGTTTTGGTATTTCTGTCGCAATAATTATTTTACATGAGTTTATTTAAAATATCGTGTTTATAAAAATATTTTATAATTACTATGTGATTTACAAAAGTGTCAGATTTAATTATTATTTTCAACCTTGCTACTTGTACCTACTTGGTAAAATTAACAAAAAAAAATAATAATAAAAAACCGTAAACAATGTCTGATAAACCAGTAGTAGCAAGTGGCAATCAGCCTATTGTGAAAATAGGACACTACACGTTAGGAGTCACCTTAGGGGTAGGGACATTCGGAAAAGTAAAAATAGGAGAACATCAACTTACAAAGCACAAGGTCGCCGTCAAAATTCTTAATCGTCAGAAAATTAAATCTCTAGATGTCGTCGGGAAAATCAGGCGAGAAATACAGAATCTTAAGCTTTTTAGACATCCACATATCATTAAACTGTACCAGGTATGTTTATTTCCTATCATGTCTTCTTACACAGACCATATTTGACTAGCCCATTGACGCAGTTTGCAGTGAACCTATTTTGTGCTCCAGGGGTGGGTTCATGATTCCATGGTCCATCCTTGTGGTTGTTGGGCTCCATGAGTCTGAGTGTAATATAATTATGTACATTAATTATAAGAAAAAAATATAGCTGTATCAGTTGACTGTTAGCTATAACATAAGTTGCCTATCTTAGGAACCAGACCATGACTGTACATTAACGATATTTGTAATTAAAATTATAATATATACTGTATTTATTGGTGAACTTTGAATTACAGGTGATATCAACGCCAACAGATATATTTATGATTATGGAATATGTTTCCGGCGGTGAATTGTTCGATTACATAGTCAAAAGAGGCAAGCTTCAAGAGCACGAGGCTAGACGTTTCTTCCAGCAGATCATATCCGGCGTGGACTACTGTCACAGGCACATGATCGTTCACAGAGACTTGAAGCCCGAAAATCTTCTACTGGACCAAAACATGCATGTTAAGATAGCAGACTTTGGTTTATCCAACATGATGATGGACGGTGAATTTTTGAGGACATCTTGTGGATCACCTAATTATGCTGCTCCTGAGGTACAACGTACATGTCTAATTCTACAGTTGAAACCAAATAATATCACTTTATATTTAAATTTAATTAAAATGAAAACAAATTTCCACTCTTAAAACCTTATTTTTTAATTCGTGGAGAACAAGAAGAACACAAATTACTAATTTCATATTTAATAATTTAATTGATTAAAACATATCAATTGGTTTACAAATGTTCATTCGTCTTTACATTGTTAAAATTTTATTCCTTGATTTAAGTGTTTAATAGTGATGATTTTTGTAAGGTCATATCTGGGAAACTATACGCCGGTCCTGAAGTCGACGTTTGGTCATGTGGGGTCATTCTTTATGCCCTACTCTGCGGAACACTGCCCTTTGACGATGAGCATGTACCAACACTGTTCAGAAAAATCAAATCAGGAATATTTCCAATACCAGAGTACTTAAATAAAAGCGTCGTAAGCCTCTTATGCAACATGTTACAAGTTGATCCGATGAAGAGAGCGACTATTGAAGATGTCAAAAAACATGAGTGGTTCCAGAAAGATCTACCCGGTTATTTGTTCCCGTCTCCCGTGGAGCAGGTGGTAATCACAATTGTTGAGTTCTACTAACTGCACTATTTGAATTAGATGGTTAACTATGGGTAACTAACATACATAAACAAATTCTCGGAATGCTTGTCTATTTTATTTTTTTTAACGAAATTCCTAAATTAAAAATTATCTTCTAGAGAAATTCTGACTGCATGTCTAAAAACTAAATACTGATGTTGAAATGAAATTATTAAGCTTTTTTTTAAATTAAATGTCTTCCAAGGTTATGTGGTTTTTGAAGATTTGAAATGTCGCATACGTGTTCATTACTACTGATCTACTTCACAATACTCTCTGAATCAGATCATATTGATATACTCGTATAGTTTCCATATAAATATAATTTCTTATTCTTGTACAATTATTTTGTAAAGAAAGTACTCTGTGAGATTTCAATAAAGACGTATATTATCGTCTATAACAGGGGTCGTCAACTGGCAGACCGCGGTTCGTATCCGGACGGCCGACCCATTTTGTGCGGACCGCGAGAACACAGAAACTTACACTACAGAGTACATAATTTAATAAAAATATATCCCACACAACTTCAAACTCAACAGTCCGCAATAAAAAACGTCATTTTTCTCCTTAACGTGTAAAAAATACCTTTGTTATTTCATTTGTTTAATAAATATTTTTTTCTATAGAATGATGTGCGGAGCGCGTCGGTCATTTTATTTCTTCAAACTGACCCAGAGCGAAACTAATTGATGACCCCTGGTCTATAACATACTATTTAAGCATAAATAATTATTTCCATAAACATATATTTCGTAAGATGATGTTGTGTGATACAGGACAGCAGTGTGATAGACACGGAGGCGATAGCGGAGGTGTGCGACAAGTTCGGTGTTCGTGAGAATGAGGTCCACAACGCACTACTGAGCGGGGACCCGCACGACCAGCTCGCCATCGCGTACCACCTCATCATAGACAACAAGAGGATTGCAGACGAAGCCGCTAAAGCAGAAATCAAAGATTTTTATGTGGCCAGTAAGTTCTTTAGTAAAAAAGTCTTATTACCTAATTCTTATTGTTTTTATTTTTGTGTTTCCCACACATGAGGAAATTCTAAAATGTTTTTTATTATCATATCAACGGTCGGTGCTCTAGCCAATTAAGCTATGGAACGATGTACCCGCCGAATCAACATTTTTGATATGATTTTATTCGGTTTTTAAGACGGCACCACGGTTGCTTGAAAACCAAATAAAATCATTGTGCCTTACATTGTATTTGCAGTTGTTTTAGGGGTGTGTCACACCCTGCATCGCTACACATTCATTGGTACAGATACGTGTATAATTATGTCGTATACCTAGCTCTCGCTTTAAAGTCATGAGAAAAATAATGGTCTAAGATCCGGGATAGCAAAATATTCCCTCATCTGTTAATTAGATGAAACAACTTTTTATAGGCTGATTTCAATATTGTGAATTTATAAAAACAACCTCTGCCACCATAAACCTGCTGCAAATAATAATACTTAAAAAAAAATTAATATCTTTTCCCCCTCATGTTAATTACATGTAGTAAGGTAAAACCGTCAATGTTTTACATTATATACCTGACTATAGTAGGCCCATCTCTATGATTGCTATACTTACCTGCAGCCAGGTTACTGCTGACTGAGGTTACTGACCTGTATAAACTGACCTGACTGCTTAAATAAACATGGATCGTCTCGCAGGCAGCTCGCCGCCGGCCGTCGCGGACAGCGCGCGCCCGCACCCCGAGCGCATCGCGCCGCTGAGGGACAAGGGCGCGCCCGCCGCGCAGCCCGCGCACGACAAGCAGAAGGGCACGCCCGTCAAGCGGTCAGTGTTAGTAAGTAGCGATAAGTAGAGTCGGGTGCGGGTGCGGGTCTGTGTCGCACCCCGAGCGCCTCGCGCCGCTGAGGGACAAGGGCGCGCCCGCCGCGCAGCCCGCGCACGACAAGCAGAAGGGCACGCCCGTCAAGCGGTCAGTGTTAGTAAGTAGCGATAAGTAGAGTCGGGTGCGGGTGCGGGTCTGTGTCGCACCCCGAGCGCCTCGCGCCGCTGAGGGACAAGGGCGCGCCCGCCGCGCAGCCCGCGCACGACAAGCAGAAGGGCACGCCCGTCAAGCGGTCAGTGTTAGTAAGTAGCGATAAGTAGAGTCGGGTGCGGGTGCGGGTCTGTGTCGCACCCCGAGCGCCTCGCGCCGCTGAGGGACAAGGGCGCGCCCGCCGCGCAGCCCGCGCACGACAAGCAGAAGGGCACGCCCGTCAAGCGGTCAGTGTTAGTAAGTAGCGATAAGTAGAGTCGGGTGCGGGTGCGGGTCTGTGTCGCACCCCGAGCGCCTCGCGCCGCTGAGGGACAAGGGCGCGCCCGCCGCGCAGCCCGCGCACGACAAGCAGAAGGGCACGCCCGTCAAGCGGTCAGTGTTAGTAAGTAGCGATAAGTAGAGTCGGGTGCGGGTGCGGGTCTGTGTCGCACCCCGAGCGCCTCGCGCCGCTGAGGGACAAGGGCGCGCCCGCCGCGCAGCCCGCGCACGACAAGCAGAAGGGCACGCCCGTCAAGCGGTCAGTGTTAGTAAGTAGCGATAAGTAGAGTCGGGTGCGGGTGCGGGTCTGTGTCGCACCCCGAGCGCCTCGCGCCGCTGAGGGACAAGGGCGCGCCCGCCGCGCAGCCCGCGCACGACAAGCAGAAGGGCACGCCCGTCAAGCGGTCAGTGTTAGTAAGTAGCGATAAGTAGAGTCGGGTGCGGGTGCGGGTCTGTGTCGCACCCCGAGCGCCTCGCGCCGCTGAGGGACAAGGGCGCGCCCGCCGCGCAGCCCGCGCACGACAAGCAGAAGGGCACGCCCGTCAAGCGGTCAGTGTTAGTAAGTAGCGATAAGTAGAGTCGGGTGCGGGTGCGGGTCTGTGTCGCACCCCGAGCGCCTCGCGCCGCTGAGGGACAAGGGCGCGCCCGCCGCGCAGCCCGCGCACGACAAGCAGAAGGGCACGCCCGTCAAGCGGTCAGTGTTAGTAAGTAGCGATAAGTAGAGTCGGGTGCGGGTGCGGGTCTGTGTCGCACCCCGAGCGCCTCGCGCCGCTGAGGGACAAGGGCGCGCCCGCCGCGCAGCCCGCGCACGACAAGCAGAAGGGCACGCCCGTCAAGCGGTCAGTGTTAGTAAGTAGCGATAAGTAGAGTCGGGTGCGGGTGCGGGTCTGTGTCGCACCCCGAGCGCCTCGCGCCGCTGAGGGACAAGGGCGCGCCCGCCGCGCAGCCCGCGCACGACAAGCAGAAGGGCACGCCCGTCAAGCGGTCAGTGTTAGTAAGTAGCGATAAGTAGAGTCGGGTGCGGGTGCGGGTCTGTGTCGCACCCCGAGCGCCTCGCGCCGCTGAGGGACAAGGGCGCGCCCGCCGCGCAGCCCGCGCACGACAAGCAGAAGGGCACGCCCGTCAAGCGGTCAGTGTTAGTAAGTAGCGATAAGTAGAGTCGGGTGCGGGTGCGGGTCTGTGTCGCACCCCGAGCGCCTCGCGCCGCTGAGGGACAAGGGCGCGCCCGCCGCGCAGCCCGCGCACGACAAGCAGAAGGGCACGCCCGTCAAGCGGTCAGTGTTAGTAAGTAGCGATAAGTAGAGTCGGGTGCGGGTGCGGGTCTGTGTCGCACCCCGAGCGCCTCGCGCCGCTGAGGGACAAGGGCGCGCCCGCCGCGCAGCCCGCGCACGACAAGCAGAAGGGCACGCCCGTCAAGCGGTCAGTGTTAGTAAGTAGCGATAAGTAGAGTCGGGTGCGGGTGCGGGTCTGTGTCGCACCCCGAGCGCCTCGCGCCGCTGAGGGACAAGGGCGCGCCCGCCGCGCAGCCCGCGCACGACAAGCAGAAGGGCACGCCCGTCAAGCGGTCAGTGTTAGTAAGTAGCGATAAGTAGAGTC
Source organism: Melitaea athalia (assembly GCA_905220545.2). Classification (NCBI taxonomy): domain Eukaryota; kingdom Metazoa; phylum Arthropoda; class Insecta; order Lepidoptera; family Nymphalidae; genus Melitaea; species Melitaea athalia. The sequence continues at coordinate 15,331,087 of HG992196.1, forward strand.
GGGTGCGGGTGCGGGTCTGTGTCGCACCCCGAGCGCATCGCGCCGCTGAGGGACAAGGGCTAAAACTCAATATTCCAGCTGAACTTAGAAGCTACAGAAGTGCAGTGTTGTTAAATTGCTGCCAAAAGCGTTACAAATATCTTAATACGATGCATCACTATTACTGTTGGCATAACTACTTAATACAAGTAACGCCATCTAGTGGCAGATAGTTAAACCAAATTGGTAACAAAATCTATACTAATATATAAAGCTGAAGAGTTTGTTTGTTTGGTTGTTTGTTTGTTTGTTTGTTTGAACGCGATAATCTCTGGAACTACTGGGCCGATTTGAAAAATTCTTTCAGTGCTAGATAGCCCATTTATCGAGGAAGGCTATAGGCTATGTATCATCATGCTAAGACCAATAGGAGAGGAGTCCACGCCGACGAAGTCGCGCGCAGAAGCTAGTCTTACATAATTGTAAGTTGCATCGTTAACAATTGCAATTTGCATTTCACATGATTTTTTCGTTTTTTTTTTTTTTTGTAATTTAAACAGATAACAAAAGAAAACTATAATCTAGTGGTATAATTTGCAGGGCTAAGTGGCACTTAGGAATTAGATCTCAGAGCAAGCCCAACGACATCATGTTGGAAGTGTTTCGCGCGATGAAGGCGCTCGACTACGAGTGGAAAGTTATCAACCCCTATCACGTCAGGTATGTGAATACTGTTAAAGTTATGTTTTACTAGTTATGCCTCCCGCTTTTACTCTCGTAACTTCTGATTTCGGTAGAAAAGTAAACTGTGTTTTCTGGATCACCTGCTGTCTACGTACCTAGTCTCATTGCAATCGTTTGAGTAGTTTTTACTTAAGGTTAAGAGTATAATATAGTAATATGTACATGTAATTGTTTGTTACAAACAATGGGCATGATGGCGTCACGCTATAACGTCAATATAATACATCAGGCGCGTTCACCTACAACTCACTCTAGTCGAGAAGTTGAAAAAGGTCGAAAATAAGAGATACTGCTCTTAAAATTATGTGTAATAGCTCATTGGATTCGAAATCGCCTAGAAAAATGTTCAATAAGTGTGTTTTGCACATCAAAAATTGCAAAAGTTATAAACAATTAAAAAAAGGAAAAAATGGCCTTCCGTTTTTAGCCAATATTTCATAAACTATTAATATTAAAAACATTTCAAAATTAGATTCTGAAAGAGGAGGAAATTTCCAATAAAAAAACTTGCAGCTCCTGGAACTCTATGTCCATTATTTATAATTTTAATTTCATTCTGGTCTTAGGTTGAACGCGCCCGAAGTGTGTCATGCCATGACGTCAGAGCCGACGCCATGACATCTGCTCCTGTTTTGACGTGCACATTTAAACATATTAGAAAAATAGTTTTAATCTTCCTTAAACTTAAGTTTATTACCGAAATATAGGTATTTTCGTAAATAGTAAATGTGTACCCACATTACGGAACAAGTTTTCAAAATCTTTCGTCATTCCCATTATGCATTTTTCAAATTTGTTTTGTCTCTGTTAAAATAATATATTAATACATGATTTTTTTTTTTAATTTTTGAAGTGAAACTTCTTTAGGCGCATGAGGGGTAAAATTTGAGCGACTGCTAACGCGGCAACGCGTCACGCGGTCAGTACTTGGATGGATGACCGCCTGGGAACGCCGCGTTGGCTTTTTGTTTTTTTTTTTTATTTGTTTTTTTTTTTTAATTCCTTTTTTTAATGACTTTTTTTTTAGTTTGCCAAAAAAGTATCACTTCTGACATGACTGTGTACTTTGTACGCACGCAATTTTTTTTATAAGGGGTCGTTCAAGTATTACGTAACGCAAATTTTGAAGATTTTTGACCCCCCCTCCCCCCCATGTAACGCGCCGTAACGTTTTCCTGTACCCCCCCCCCCCCCCAGCCCATAAACGCTACGTAACACCCCAACTGACCATTTTTACCCATATGTCACAACTTTGTTGCGAAAACTACCGTAAAGTCGCTTAAAAAAAATCGCGTTTGCGGTAGTATAAATATATATAAACAGATAGGGAAGGGATATAAACGAAAAGGGTTGCCAATTTGGGAGATTTTAGTAGACTAGTTTTTTTTATTTCAATAAAAAACAACGTTACGTAACGCGTTGTTCAAGACCCCCCCTCCCCCCCTGTAACGCATCGTAACGTTTTACAAGACCCCCCCTCCCCCCTAATTGCGTTACGTAATACTTGAACGGCCCCTAATACACATTTAACAAAATCATCAAGACAGATTAATTAATTATTATTAAAAAACATAGACCTCAATGCTAAATATAAAATAGAATAGTCTGTAATAAATATCGTTCTCTTTCCAGAGTCCGCACGTTGAACAAGATGACGCAGAAGCACATCAAGATGTCACTGCAGCTGTACCAGGTTGACTACAAGTCCTACTTGCTGGACTTTAAGTCGCTGTCCGGGGAGAAGGAGGACTCGGAGGAGGAACCGTCTCCCCTCACCCCCTCCCCAGTCCCCTTACCCCCAGTGCCCATCCCAACCCAGCCGCAAGGCCACCACACCATGGAGTTCTTTGAAATGTGTGCTGCACTCATTATTCAACTCGCTCGGTAATGTTTTGAAACTTCTAATCTCTTAGCCTATGATAGATTTCTAGAAATGACGAGAAGTAACATCTAAACTACCCTCGGTCTTGATAATTATGACAATATAGTAGTTTTGAAAAATATTTCGTTTAGTGTATTTCGAGTAAATTATTTTTGGTGAACCGCTTGTGATGTTGTCATTAAAGTTTAATCGATATCCAAGTGTAATTTCATTGGAACAATATTGTAAGCTTTGTCTCATATAGAAGTATTGTAGCAATTACAAATTAGTTTTCTTTATAAGTTATAAGCTATGCTTGTAATTGCTCCGGTGACGTAGTTTCAATTGAATAAAATCTTGACTTGAAACACTAACGGAAAAATTGTCCTAGGTATTATTATTGTACTTTATTGTAACAAAAAAAAAAAACAAAATAAGAGATTTAGACAAGTTTGAATTGTATAAGAATAACTCATAAATAGTAATATATATTTTGTTAAATATAAAAAAAGTTGACTTTAATAAAATAAAGATCATAATTTGTAGACTTATAGTATAGTAATACATAACCTAATTATTATTAATAATTTATTTCAATAATGAAAATAACCTGCCCCAGAGTATTGTACGAAACGTGTAGAGTAATGTATTAATATACATGTAAATAGAATTATAGAACAAAATGAGCTGATGTCAGTGTTGTCAGGAAAGAAAATAAGAAAGTGCCTTTGTATGTTAGAGATATTCCCGTAGTGTGTCCTTTATTTTCGACCTTAATTTCAATTAATAAAAACAATTTTTGACCTAATAAAATAAAAAAAAATTATCGCCTTTTTATAATTATTAGATGTATAATGAAAGTGAAGCATTAAAATTGTGGAAATTAAAATTAAAAAGTGGTTCGCTCGCTTTTATATGGACAACAGTGTGTTATAACTAAGATTTTTCGAAATTGGGTCTGGAAGTAATTTTCAAAACTGGTAATCAAAACTTTAATTTTTTTTTTCAACATAATTTTCAGATGATTCCATTGAAGATTGGAAATAATTTCATTCCTTTCAAAACAAGTCTAATATAAAGTAAATATCTAAAAAATTATAAGTTTGTTCCTATTTCACTAAATAGCCAACGCCGCGCCACAAACGAATTTGTCTTTAAAATTGAAGGTTGACCTGACTGATTTTGAAAATTACTACGTAGAAGTGACGTAGGTTCGGTTGTGACATTGATATCCAATAGGATAGTCATATTACATCAAAGTACACAGAGTATGATAATTCATACACGAATTTATATTTTTTGTCACTATAAAGTGACTGCTTATGTATCAGTGTGGATTCAGTAAAGATTATGGGCGTACCTAGAATTTTGCTAATGCGGGTAAAACAAAATTTTAAAACTCGATAAGTAGGAGAAAATTAAATTTTCTTTTTTAATTTACTTCCACTATCTACTTCAATAATAGCTAGAGGTTTTGGAAAATCTATTAAAAACTAAAATATCAATTATTATTAAAGCTTCTTGTCAGGGTGGGGCAAATGCCTCACCTTGTCTGACCATGGGTACGCCCATGGTAACGATAATTCCTGTTTTAATTATTTAACAGCAGCCACTTTCCGTAAAAAGCAATAATTTTGTATTTTCTCAAGGTGTCGGTTATCGTAAAATAAAAAGTAGCTTTAATGTCATTGAATGTAGCGTAGCTTCAATATTATAAGGACAAAATAAATTATTTTAGATCGCGCAACGTAGTTTTATTTCATTACTTGTATCACGATTTAGCCTGTAATATCCCACTGTTGGGCATAGGCCTCTTCCCCATGTAGGAGAAGGACATATGTAGGAGTAGGGATTCTTCTTCTTCCTCCTTCATTATTTGTATATAAAGAAAAGAAAACACAAACAGAATACTGCAATTTATTTAAGATCTATATTTAATAAACGTATTAAGAATTTTTTTTGGATATTTCTAGAAACGTATGAGCTAGAGTTGCAATAAATATTTTCTATTAATGACATGCTAAACAACGACTTCGACTGGCGAGCTCTGCGGGGTGCAGGGGGGTTCGTTGGGCGGTGTCGTCACGCCGGGGCGGGGACATCAGGACGCAGTGGGCGGTGACGTCACGGTATTGTTGGCGGTGATGTCACGGCGTAGTTGACGGTGACGTCACGCGGCGGTGGGTGCCACGGGCGCGTCCTCGTCGGGCTTGCTCTCCAGCGAGAAGGGCGGGATGCGGCAGTCGAACGTGTATCCGTCCTCGCGCTCCATTCTGAACGTTCCCCTTTCGAGAAAATAATGTACTTTCGACTACATAATATATAGACATAATTGATTAAAAAAAACAAGAAAAGAAATCTTGAAAGAAAGTTAAAGAAAAATAAGATTAAAAATATATATATATTAATCCAAAAACAATTGCACCTAATTTAATTTATACTTTATCCCGTTTTTATAATTACGGCACAGATTATTAAAATCTATTAAAGTTAAAAAAAATGAAACTGCTATTTTCATTAATGTAAAATGTTCAAATAATTATCAAACATTGGTAAATTCCGTGTGGCGCGCACGTACCACATGTGCCCGCTGGGCGCCTGCAGGCTGACGTGGCTGCTGTACTGGAAGGCGGGCGCGGGGGGCGCGAGGAGCGGCTCCTGCCCCACCACGCCCCGCCCCCGCACCGTCTCCAGCGTGCCGCTCAGCGAGAAGATGCGCCAGTGTCGCTCGCGCAGCTGCACCGCCTGCGCGCCCAGGTTCTCCAGCCGGATGCAGTAGCGCCACTGTCACCAATCAATACAGCCTTCGAGTACCACGTGACGAACATTTTAATAGGGGATCAAATATGTTGAGCATTACGTAATGCAGTTTTGAACATTTTTGATTTCCGGGGAGGGGGGCGGAGTCAGAAATGTTCGAGAAGCATGTAACATTATTCTGTATCCTCCCCCCCCTTCCCCGCTCGAAACGTTAAAACTTATGACTATTTTTACCTAGAGTTAGTTTCTCAAAGTATTGGAAAGTCGCTTAGACACCTTTTACTATTGTTTTAATAAAGATTTTCTTAAGTTGCAATCGACGGATTTCCTACGATAGAAATAGGTAATGTTCAAGACAAATTGCGTTACGTAATGGACTAACTAACTTAAACGTCCTTCAAACTCTTAAGGTCATGAAAATTTGTCACTGGCTCCCGGACCAAATGGTTTGCCTAATGGTAAGCGCCAGCCGTAGCTTATGGACGCCTGCAACACCAGAAGTATGTATTGCGGGCACATTGCCGACCCTATTCTAGCGTTTAAGGTACATCGCTAGTCGGGCTGCTCCAGATATTGAACCAAATTATTATTACCAAAAAATTAACTAAAGTAGCATAGTTACATGAACAACCTTAAAAATTTGATTATCTGTGTTACTATCATTTTAAAATAATATAGCTGCTGCCCGCGACGTCGTCTGCGTGCATTCACTGCTCGTTCCCCGTAGGTGATAGCGTGATAATATGTAGTCTATGTTCTGACCTGATTCTTAATAATATTCGTGCCGAATTTGAAGTAAATCCAGACAGCAAATGCAGTACTTTTTGAGTTTATCCCGGACATACATTGACTTTCCTATCATTTTATTATTTTAAAAATAAATTATCATTACCCAGTACACGGCCGAATTCTGTGACTCGCGACTGCCCATGTAGAACGGTATGACGGTAACTCGAACGCCCTCTGTCGTCTCGCGGTGAACATCACTTAACTCTAACCACGGATGATTCTTCTTCTGCCAAGCGCGAAGCGTCTCTTGCGCTACGAAGGGTGGATCTAAAAAAATGTGAAAACAATTATATTCTATACAAATAAAAAAGGATTCGTTAACTGGCCCGATTCTAGCTGATTTTGTTTTTAAGATTTCCCTAATAATCTGTAGACGTTTCTCATGCAACAAAAAAATAATAATTCACAGAAAATTTTAAGATGAAATAGGCTGCATGTACTTCACAGATCACAAGACAGTAGGTACAACATAATTATGTTGTGTGTAGGTATGTACTTGTTAAATGAAAATAATTTAAGAAATTATTTTCAAAAGTGGTTGTCTGCATTTTAAAGTTTTTAGAACAAAATTTACCAGATGCTTTTAATAAGGGATTCTGCAAAGGGCGGCGAAAGAAAAATTAATCGATATTTACAACAATGGACAACTAAAAAAAACAGAGGTCAAATATATTCCGATTATTTCCCGTGACTTTTACCCCTCTGTAAGTATTGGAACCACTTTGAAATATAAGTCTAATATAAAGTAAATTCCTTCAACATAATTATTTTGTCCCTATTAAAAAAAACGCTTGTTCCAAATGAGTTTCATTTCAAATGTTGTCACAAGTTTCACAATGACTTCTTGAATTTATGATTCGAGAAAAAATTTACCTTTATCCGGATTATGCATAAGGAACTTATCGAAGAGCTCATGCTGCAGGGGTACCCTCTCTACTGAAGTATAGGGAATGATGTCATCATGTGCTACGTAGTCGAGGCCAGGTATAGCATACAAACTGCGACTAGATTCTTGGTTACCTAAGAAAGTCACCGCTTCTGTCTGCGCTCTCTGAAATATAACTCTTGACATCAACAATAACATCTTCTATATAAATAAAAATGAATGTTGCTAAGCACATAACTCGAGAATGGCTCGACCAATTCGGCTAATTTATTTTTTTGTATGGATGTTAAGGCCCACGGAAGGTTTTAATACAAAAAAAAATATAAAAAATTGACAGAACGACGTCTGTCTGGCCAGCTAGTAATACAATTTATTAAGGAATTTAGACAACCAAATTTTAACTTATTTAATTAATCTTTATATTGTAGGTACTCTATTTTTGTTATTTCATAGATATTACTCCAATCTGTATTTTTAAAGTGTATTCTAATGAAGTACCTAATTTATTTATTTATTTACACTTTATTGTACACCACAACTACTTTTTAAACATTAAACACATTTAAAGGCATTTACTGTGAAGTACAATGGGAAGACTTATGGCTATTTAGCTTAGCCATTTCTTCCAGACGACCTAAATTAATAAAACCAAACCCAATTTAATAAAAGAAATAATTATTTATTCCAACGGCGATACATTCATTTCATATTTATTTGATATGATAAAAGAATAATATAAAATTGAAAGCAGCGTGTTTATAGTATGTAATAACTAATAATCATGTATATATTCGGAATATTTGAATATATATTATGTAAATACAACAATAAAAGTAAAAATTATAAGAATATTTCATTAAACATAATATTAAATCGTCATTAATATACAACGTATTTTTGAAAGTACATATCTTATACTATTAAACGAGCAATTCTTGTATATATATATATATATATATATATATATATATATAGAATCTGAATCTCGGAATCGGCTCCAACGATTTTCGTGAAATTCAGTATACAGGGGATTTCGGGGGCGAAAAATTGATCTAGCTAGGATTCATTTAAAAAAAATGTCGTTTTATCCCTGTTTTTAGGCAATGAAAAAATATCATTAGAATACGAAGCTTAATTTCAGAACTGCCAACATAGCTGTAACAGCGTAATTAGGAAATCGGCGGGTGTCAAATCGTCTTGACCCAGGTTCGAATCTCAGTCTCCAGATTAATTTTTTTTCTTTTTTTTTTAATTTCACTCGTGATTTATTATTTAAATAAAATTATAATATAAAAATAACGAGAAAAAACAAAAAACAAAAAATAAAATGAAAATACCGAGCTAGGCTCGGTCACCCAGGTACTACAAAGTAAAAATAAATATTAACAATAGGTTTTTAAACATTTTTAATTATTCATTTATTTTATTTATGTCGTTAATTTATAATTGTACACATTTATTTAAAGGTAAATTCATTCATCTCTTAATTATTTAGTAAAAGATTTTTATTTAAGTTTATATATCAGTAACAAATAACTATTCTTATATAGCTACATAAGCACAGACATGCATTTTTAAATAATATATTTATTAATTTCTAAACCAATTCATTGTAAATCTATTATAATATGATGTGCAATTTAGTATCAAAGTATTAAGAAACTTAGTAATATGATATAATAAAATTATCTTTAAAGTGAACGATTACAATTCAATATGTCATAAATGTTTTAATAAATGAAAATAATATTTATTTTATATGTATGTATAAGGAATGTTATGGATCTTCGTAACCGTAAGTGGGCTGTAACCGAATCTAATATCTAAGAAACTACCTTGAAAGATTTAACAAAAAGTTTTAAGGGTACCAGCTGACGAACTTTCCACCGAGATACAGCCAGCTGACGTTAATTTTCATTCATAGTAGCATGTAAACTATCACCAGGTAAATTTTTAGTTGTGAGGAAATCATTGAATATCGATGCAATCGATCGCGAATATTCATAATATAAGTCCCTAATGCATTTAACAAAGTTTCGATTGGGAGGAAATTGGTCATAAAAATCTGTCACTGGCTCCCGCACCAACTTTGTGTCATAGGCGGAATCAACTGTGCTTCATTGGCACAACTGAAAGCCAACCAATCAATCAACAAATTAAATTCATTGTCAGATAATAATAAAAGAACATATCTAAAACTGGCATACTGTATCTAAAATTTCATATCCATAACATCCCCAAGTATTATTCAGATTACGTGAAATGAACAGAACCACCTGCAAGTTAGTCATCATTATTACATAAACCACAGAAAGCTTTAAAATACACTTTTAATATACCTTTTTTTTCCATTCAGGTCTCATGTCGAAGTGTGTTTGCACAGTCAAAAATATAATATTTATTTAGCATCACAGTAATTATATTTCTATTATATAAAAACAAGTATTATATACAACAATAATATAAAAATATAATAAAAAAATATTATTTAATAACATAATCAATCATACCAAATAAATAATTTGAAATGTAAATCCATTCATTGGGATGTGCTTTCTATATTAAATACTAATAATATATTAATAAAATTAGAATATATTTATTAAAAATAAACCCCGATACAATTATTTACTACCGGTTCATGTATTACAACATGTCTATTGTAATAATATTGATATTAAGAGGCTTGAAACAAAAATATAAAATAATGAAAATCATAAATATGAATTAATTTTCATTAATTTTATTTATGTTAATTTTTTATTAATTCTTTGACAAAACCATACTAAAAATTGTGTAAGACTGGTCTGTTGAAGTGATTGGCGATAACCATGTTTTTTAACTGTTATGTTTTGGATTTTCAAAGTTGTGGGTTCGATCCCTGGTCTGTCTGGGTCAGTCTTTATACAAGTATATGTATATAAATATATTGATATACATATCAGTTGTTAATTAAAACCTTACCTTGACACTACCTTAGGACAACTACGTGTTAAACACATTTAAGTTAGTAAATAGTGTTTGTGTTATTGAATAAAACGCAATAACTGCAACATGGGCCTGTTTCACCATTTGCCATTGAAGCTATGTGATGTATGACAGTATGCAACAGATAAAAAAATTGGACATATCTTTCTTTTTCAAAATCAACTTTCAATTTACTTAAATATGGGATATTTCGATTCGCAACTGTGAATCTTAGAGATGAATTTAATTTATTGAGCTAAATAATTTTGGGGTCAATACCTCAATAGCCCATTTAACTACCGCTGTTAATATATATTTGTAACTTATGTGCTGGATTAGTTTTATCCAGTACCACCGAAACGGGCCCTAAGAATAAATATGTAAATTTACTTGCCTCAAGTAAATTTAAAAACACTACATAAACACATCTCCTAGAAGCTACATTACATGCATGTAAATTGCAACATGTAGCCTTCATAAGGAACAACGTAAATAACTCTATGACCTTATTTGCTAAATAAAATCAGTCATTAATTATATTTTTATGTGTTTTCTTATTCTTCTACACTTCTAAGCTACATTTATTGATATTAAATTAGCTTGGAGAATCTTGATAGTAGCAAAAAAAAATAATTATTAATTATGTTACAGCAGGCATGATCATATTATTGATTGATATAAGGATGCAAAAGACACCATAATTATTTAGACAGGCCTGTGGGACATTTTTTATGCTTATTGAATGACAAAACTTGTGAAGAGTGGCAGTATGAAAGAAGACAAACTTACTATGTATGGGGCATCTCTGGTGTCTATAAGGACTTGATAGAAGGTGTGAGTCCTCCCCTTAACTTCCTTGCCAACATTTGATAGGTTATCTTTCGAAGTGTCTGTAGAACCTGAGGACTCTGTAGTCTCTTTTTTGTTAGTGGCATCACGATCGTATACTCTTGCTAACCATGGAAATAATATAACACCTCTGTATCCAAATACTTTGTGCAAAATCAACTGTCCCGTTTCGTATTTTCCAGATGATTTGGGTGCTTCTAATTTTCCAACTTCTGCGAGCCTGGAAAATAAAAGAAAAAATCTTAGGTTAAGTACGTAATTTATGCAAAATATGAAAAAAAACATCGAAAAATGTCAAGTACCTGGTGTAGTTAGCTACGTGAGTTAATAGTAATCTAGAGGCTGTCAATCTTAAGGAATTTGTAGGAACAAATCTTAATAATATCTCCATTTTATCATTTTTAATAAATATTTTTTTCGCAGCACTTAAATGTTTTTGATTTTTGTTTGACAGTGACTTAAGCAAAATTGACAATTTGACAATATTGATGACGTAAAAAAATGATAACATATTATACTAAAACTGGCCACACAGCCAAGTAACCGGTCTTAAAGACGTGTCTGTCTTTGAAGTTTGAACTAGAAAAAGAAATAGAGCTTTTGATCAAAGTTGCATACGGTTTGTGTCAGCAATTTATCATTAGAAAAAAAACAGAGATTGAAAACTGAGACCGACGATAAAACAGCATTGATATTTATGTTGCTGTAAATTCACATTTATTTGATACTTTTTGTTAATCGAAAAATTAGTAAAATTCAATTTATAAGGAAAACAAGATGATAACTTTTAATTAATAACACTAATTATTATTGTTACGAAGACTTATAATTTATCTGCTTTTGGGGAATGTTCTGTTAGCAGACAACCCCAAACTTAGCATCAAAAGGTTCAAACTTCATTTTTCTAAATTAGACTTTCAATAGGTACTCAATTGATACTCAATTACTTTTCGAATTTTTCAATTGTTTTAATTAAAATATCGAAATGTTAAGTTCCTTATCGAGAAGTGCCTTTTGTTTCAGTTTGTACCAATTATTTTTCCATTTATTAATTAGACCTAAATGAAAATAAATTCCAATTTCAATTGCAGATTTAATTGATCTTAATATTTATATTTCAGTACCATCAACATTACGTAGCTCCAGATGTATAGCTTCTCTCTCGGCCTTGCCTGATACGTACCAGATGTTATACAAAACCTGTCGAGATTTTGCAGAGCAGGAACTGAAGCCAAACGCTGCGAAATATGATCGAGACCATTTGTATCCTGGTGACGCTATTAAGAAAATGGGAGAACTTGGTCTCATGGCGATAGCTACCCCGGAGGAGCACGGCGGATCTGGACTGGATTACTTAGCGTACGCTATAGCCTTAGAGGAAATATCCAGAGGATGTGCTTCAGCTGGCGTTATTATGTCAGTGAACAATTCTTTGTACTTGGGCCCTATTAATCATTGGGGCACTGATAAACAGAAGCAGGACTTTGTCTCACCATTTTGCTCTGGTCTGGTACCTTCTGGAATAAATATAAAATGTTACCTTTGATATTTAACATTTATAACATTTTTTTTTTTATTATTATTATAGGTGACACAGTAGGATGTTTTGCATTGTCTGAACCAGGAAATGGTTCAGACGCTGGAGCTGCGTCCACAACAGCTAAACTTCAAGGGGACAAGTGGGTTCTTAATGGTACCAAGTGCTGGATAACTAATGGCTATGAAAGCAAAGCTTCTGTAGTATTTGCCACCACAGATAAAAGTCTTAAACACAAAGGTATATCTGCATTTATTGTTCCAAAACCTATAAAAGGATTAGATTTAGGTAAGAAAGAAGACAAACTAGGGATTCGTGGTTCTTCAACGTGTTCCCTCATTTTCGAAGACTGTGAGATACCCAAAGAGAATATTTTGGGTGAACCTGGTTTTGGTTTCAAAATTGCTATGATGACGTTGGATGCGGGTAGAATTGGTATTGCATCACAGGCTTTAGGCATTGCACAGGTAAAGCATTAGAAGTTAGAACCATTTTTTTAAATTAAAAGATAGGTATTTATGTTAATGAAATTAAACCTTTATTAAATTAAAGTTTTCTAATGTTTTGTAGAAAGTTTTTACACAATAAAAAAATTAAGGGAAATGCGTATTGGAAAACTAAATGATTAAGATCTCATACATTTTGAAAAACAGGACAATATCTGTTGACTGCTTGTTGTTGCTGTGTGGCTACGGCAAAGAATTTAGCCTCCCCCTCTCTTCCCGTGGGTGTCGTAAGAGGCGACTAAGGGATAACAGTTTTACTACCACCTTGGAACTTAAAAAGCCGACCGATGGCGGGATATCCATCCAACTGCTGGTTTTGAAGTACACAGGCCGAAGACGGGCAGCAGCGTCTTCGGTGCGACAAAGCCAGCCCTGCGGTCACCAACCCGCCTGCCCAGCGTGGTGACTATGGGTAAAACACATGAGTTCACGCCCTTATTGGCGCGAACTTGTGGAGGCCTATGTCCAGCAGTGGACTGCGACAGGCTGAAATGATGAATGATGATGATCTGTTGACTGAGCTTGTGTTAATTACTACTTCACAAAATTGTAGGCTTCCCTGGATGTAGCTGTAGAATATGCGTCTAAGAGAATGGCATTTGGGAAACCAATTATGAAGCTGCAGACGATACAGAACAAGTTAGCTGATATGGCTGTGCAGTTGGAGTCTGCAAGGCTACTTACATGGCGAGCAGCTTGGTTGAAAGATAACAAAAAGCCTTTTACAAAAGAAGCTGCTATGGCTAAGTTAGCAGCCTCTGAGGCGGCTACGTTTTTGTCACACCAGTGTATCCAGGTAATTTTTTTAAATTACTGTAGCATATAGATGGACGTCTGTCAAATCAGAAGCAACAAAAGCGTGTTGCCGACCCTGCCCCCAATCCCCCCAGGAGCTCTGGTCACCTTACTCACCACAGGAACACAATACTGCTTGAAAGCAGTATATTTAACTGTGATCTTCTGTAAGGTTGAGGTACTACCCCAGTCAGGCTACTCCAGATTTTCAGTAGGACATTGCCTGCTGTGTCCTACCACAGTTAACTATCTATCATCAAATCTTTTGATTAGTAAATGATTACTGTATTTTTGTGTTTATTGGTTTAAAAATATTACTATCATTTAACAATAGTATTATTTATAAAAAAATGTCCTTAATTGCTTTTTATATTTATTAATTTAAACACTTTATTGCACATTTGAAATAACACAAGGTAAATAATATTCTAACTTAAAAAATTATATTTATTTATTTGGGAAACAAACAATAATTACAAAACTCATTAAATAAACAAATAGATATATTTAAAAAAAACTTAACTTAATCAAGTTTACTCGTTAAATATTTTTCATGTCTGTCTGAAAAATCTTTTTTAATTAAAAATAAAATAAAATGTTGCAGATCCTCGGAGGAATGGGCTATGTGTCTGACATGCCAGCTGAAAGACATTACCGTGACGCAAGAATTACTGAGATTTATGAAGGAACATCCGAGATACAGAGGCTTGTTATAGCCGGGCAATTAATTAAAGAGTATGGTGTATAGTTTATAAATTTATACTCGTATATAGTATTGTATACAATATAGACTGAATGTTATGTAGTGTAATCTGACGACATTTATATTTGTTCCTATTTGAATGTACTTTTTTAATAATGGGTCGTTGACCAGGTGAAGTTTTTAGCAACTTTTACCCCTCTCCCCCCCCCCCCCCTTGGTGATACGTGGTTTTAGACTAAAAAAATCGTGTGTATGTTTTTGATTTTGTAAAATTATCATCGTGATATAAATTTCTAGGCAGGCAAGGTTGCATGGTGTTTGTTGGTTGTTTTTTTTTTAGAAATTGTGCATTAAACGAAAAATAAATACTTGTCATATCTTAATAAAGCCCCCCACTCCTTGTGATGTTACATGATGTTGCCCCTCCACCCCACCTTTCGAGCCTCACGTCATTAACGGATGAACCAATATTTAAATATTTTTATATGATTGAGGATTGCTACCTCATATATGGATCTAACTTAAGACGTGTAATCTGATCAATTTTATTAGTGATAAATTAAATTTTTATGTAGTAGGAACGAGTATACTCCATATTTGTGAACTGAAATTATGATTATCTAGCAAAAGATGTTACGTTAAACATATTTATATATAAAATAAAGGTAGCTTATATTTTTGAAGTCTTTACAAACAAACTACGAAAATTTTGATCTTAGTATTTGAAAAAATGTTTTAATGGAAAGTGAAAATATATTTGTAAGATTTTGTTTTCAGACCTATGTATGATGTATTTTTAGAATGTTTTTGTAATGTCAATGTTATTTTTTTTCTTCACCTATAATATATTTTTCTCCACCTATAAGAACTGGTAATACTTGGGCTCGAACTGACCAGGAGAAGGCTCAGGCTTTTGCCACATACCTAGCCGGGCTCTTCAAGCCCAACGATTCGGATAGCCCTGAAGATCCAGAAATAGACCAAGTCCTCAAGCAAGATCTGCAACTTTGCCTGCCGTTGAGTCCAACTTCACCAAGGGAAATGGCTAGAGAAATAGCCAAAATGGACCCCTATAAAGCACCTGGATTTGATCTGATCACCCCTAGGCTACTGAAAGAACTCCCTAAGAAGTGCATTGTCTTCCTGACCATGCTGGTCAATGCCACTCTGAGAACCTCACATGTTCCTGCACTCTGGAAAACATCTCAAATCGTTATGATTCATAAGCCTGGTAAGCCGCCTAACGAGGTCTCCTCCTATCGCCCTATTAGCCTTACACCCGTGCTGTCAAAGTTGTGGGAAAGGATCGTCCTTGCACGGTTGTCTCCTTGCCTAGATTTGAACCATGTAATACCTAACCACCAATTTGGTTTTCGGAAACACCACTCAACCATAGAGCAGGTTCATCGAGTCTACTCTACAATAAGACAGTGTCTGGAAGGGAGAGAGTACTGTTCGGCTGCCTTCCTCGACGTACAACAGGCCTTTGATCGGGTTTGGCACAAAGGACTACTTTACAAAATTAAAAAGTACCTTCCACACTCCTACTACCTGCTGATGGTATCTTATCTTAGCGAAAGAAGGTTCCAAGTCAAGCTCCGTGACGCAAGATCTTCCCTTCATAGCTGCACAGCCGGTGTACCCCAGGGCTCTGTACTTGGTCCGGTCCTTTACAACATATTTACTAGTGACTTACCCCATACACCCGACACAGCTGTCGCAACTTTTGCCGATGATGCGGCCTTTCTCAGTTGTGATCGTGACCCAAATAAGGCGAGTAGATTGTTGCAAAGCCAGCTCAATGCCACCAATGCTTGGTTGACAAAGTGGCGCATAAAAGCTAGCGCTCCAAAGTCTCACCACATCACATTTACCCTAAGGCGTGAAACCTGCCCCCCAGTCAACCTAGGCCCAGACACATTGCCGCAATCAACCTGCGTCAAATACCTTGGATTTCACCTGGATCGGAGGATGACATGGAAAGATCACATAAAAACGAAGCGCAACGAAATAAATCTAAGATTTAAAAATCTCCTCTGGCTCCTCGGCAGACAGTCTGCCTTATCCCTATCCAACAAGCTGAGGGTATATTGCTCCATAATCAAACCGATTTGGACATATGGAATCCAACTGTGGTCGACAGCCAGCAAATCCAACATTATGTGCCTGCAGAGAGCCCAAAACAACATTCTAAGGGTAATTTCCTCGGCGCCCTGGTATGCTCGCAACTCGGAAATTCACGAGTATCTGGAAATCCCAACCATTTTGGATGAAGCAAAACGATATTCAGCAAACTACAAGAACCGCTTGACAACTCATCCTAACCCGCTGTCCAGTATGCTTCTGCAGCCAATTTCAATTAAAAGACTCAAGAGAGCCGATGTGCTGTCGTACTAAGGGGAGATGGAGCGGTGGCTCTATCCCTCCAAACATTAACATCTCGCAGCGCACCTGATTATAGTCTGGGCGACTGATCGCAGGTCTAAAACACACGGAAAAAAAAAAAAAAAAAAAAAAAAATGTTATTTTTGATTTGTATTATTGACATTAAGGGAGAGAGTTAAAATCAAATATTATAAAAAAAAAAGAAAAATTGAGTAAGATGATATTTATTTAGAAATTTTAAACAATTTATAAATAGAAATAATTAATGTAAATACTCAATATTTGGAATATAAGCTTGAAATTAAATATTTTTTGAAAACACAATGAGTTTTATGTTACTGGCCTGGTCCAGAGAGAGACTTGTCCATAAATTTCCTTTTAGCAAAGCATAACCACCATTTGCTTGGTTTTCCATCCTCAGTAGCAAATACCTGTATCAAAACCAATATTAAATCTACTGAATGTTAAAATGCTAATATTGTTAACTTTAATTCGAACCAAACTTCATATGACCAAATTTTTACAATTGTACTAAGTTTTGCATCTAGTGATTACCTTAATTAACATGTAAAATATAACTGCTTGTTAGTATGTATTTTAATTATAAATATTTTACTTTTATACAGAACTAAATAAATAAGTCAGTTTCTCAGATTTTAAACCTATGGTGTTCTAGCAGATAAAATAATCACAAATGTAATACCTTTTCGCAAACTCTTCCACCAGTTTCATGTCTCAACTGTTGCAAGTATTGTCTCATTAAGTCTGAAATATAGTTTCATATACACATTATCATGAAACGAGAAAGTTGTTGATTTTATTTTTAATCTGAAGACTACGGTAGCAAGATTAATAAGTGTACCTGATTCTTGAGGGCTGGAAGGTTTAGCGTATACGGAATTCAAAGGAAAACCAGGTTCTCCGGGAATGTCAAACTTTGATATAGCCAGCATGTACATCTCTTGCTGGCCTTGATTCTTATTGGAGCATTTTTGTAGTTTTTTCAAACATTCGGAAATATACAAGGTCAGATAAATGAGGACCCTATCGGCATCAGACTGAAAGTTAAATATTCATATCATGTCTAGCTAAGCTATGAAATCTCTTTAGAAAAAAATTGTTCAGTATAAAGTTTCAATAATTCATGATACAGTTTCTGTGGAGACTTTTTTTGCAAGAAATCTTATAAGCTAAATACATATTTATTGAATAAGTATTACCTTTATCTCATAGAACCTAAAGAAAACGTTAGCTTTAAAATAATTGAGGGCTTCATCGATAATGTCCAATTCAATTTTAGGACTTACAGGTGCTGGTCCCCTGAAAGTTGTGCGAATTGGCAGCAAAGCCAAATTACCCACAGACTGGGTGTAATCTACTAACGTCGAATGATAGGCCTGTAATTTTAACATTTTACAGTAAAAAATTTAATTGGTAGGTACATACATTTTATAAAAATAATTATATTTTCCGAACTAATACTAACTGGCATTATGTCGAAAATTCACTTTTTTAAAGTAACGATAACGAATTTAAGGATTAGTAACTTTTAACTTTATTACCACTATGTTTAATGCCTATTTATCGCTTCAAATATATCGGAAAACTTAATATGAAATTATGAATCACTAACTTGGTCGTCCACTGCGGCCTAGTTCTAGTTCTGATAAATATGTCATTTTGACATTTGACATTGACTTGGAGAAGTACACACCACTGTCTTATAAACAGGTCGGGCAACTACAATGGTGAGCCGGGTACGTCGTCTTAATGGTTTACAGCCGCCAGAGGCTTGACGATCGCTTGGTAGAAAGAAGAGAATAACATTCTGTGTTTTTTCAATCACATGTCACGAATTTATATTTCAAAATATAACCAAATACAATGAAGCGTCCCTAAACCGGCGTGCACAGGTCCCACCGCTCCACGTGACCATACACAGTGATAGCAGTAACACACAGTGGCCTTGGACCGAATGAAAAGTTATGACATTATCGTACTAATCTCTCACCATTGAAATTGGGCTTAGTTTCCTGACCTGTATATAAGACCGTGGTACACACCACCCAAGGAGTACGTTCCAATAAACGACCGCAACGATTGTAACGCTCTCTCTATCGTTCCACCTAAGCCGGCCTTTAGGTCTTTACGGGCTTTAGCCCGTGGTCGTCGCAAGCGAGCGCTCGATGTAATATAATATGATGTCACAGGTCACTGTTCGCGATCACATAGCACCCACTTCACCCAAAAAAATTAGGTGGGTCAGAGTTTGCTTACATCAAAACTTGGCAGGAATTTGAAATAGCAACTGTCAATGTCAAATTGTGAATGTCACCAGAACTTGATGAACTTTCCGAGTCATTATCTCTTATTCGTTTCGTCAAAAACGCAACGATAAATTCACGGGAATCCATGTTGAATTAAGTTTTACTCCAATCTATGTAATTGCATATTTACTCACAACCACCACAGCTGCATGCTTTTATCATTCCACAATATTGCAAGCAGAAAGCGCTTAAATATGCGTTCAACCTATAAAATTCGCCTACAACGCCCACGGCATTTTTACGCTAAATGGAAGTGAAAAGCAATTTCAGTTGTCGTGGTCGATGGCATTGCGGGTCTTAAGTGGAACGTAGCCATTTTAGTATATATAAAATAGCCCTTTAATTTTCAATATTTCAATTTTCAATAATCAAGTTACTCTACTCTGTGATATATAATAGCTCTCGGTAGAGAGTAGGTACTATATTCTTTGTTTATAAGGCTAAGGTCAACATGGATTCCAGATATATCAGGAAAAATAATAGGTAAATTTTATTGGTTGTTAAAACGCTATTATTTCACCTCCCTAGGTTGTGGTTGTGGACTGTGGTAATCACTAATTACTATAGACAACTATGTTGTCATGTTGTCATCGACTACTTAATATCAATGATTAAAGAAAAAATTACATACTCTTTGGCTCGGTAGAGAGTACTCTGTACTCTTCTGTACTATATTCTTTGCTCTTTGGCGACGACTGATAGAGAAAGAGAATCTTTGATGAATATAAAATACCTTTGACCTTTGATTACATAGACCTTTGATCTAAACAACACGTGGAGACGTGGAATTAAAGTGAAAGTTGAAACAACTACTTTGTTTACTACCAAAAAGTTATTACTGTGTAAATGTGTATATTTTCTAATCACGAACATGTCTGTGGATACTGATTCAAAAGTTCTTTCAATACTAGAAAGTATAAAGAATAATGCAGTTCAAAATTTAGATGAAAAAAGTGTTAGTGCTGATAATGATCAAGAAACTAACACAACTCTAATAACTTCCAATGCTATTAACTCGAATGAAGTAAGAGGCAAACCTAAATCTGGAAGATTTTGGAAGTCAAAAAAAGAAAGGTAATAAATACTCTGTCGTACAAAATTTTATATACCTACACCGTTTTTACGTTTCTCAAATATAGTTGACCAATGCCCATAACATTAATATAAAACAAAGTCACTACCCGCTGTCTGTATGCTTATATCCTTAAAACTACGCAACGGATTTTGATGCGGTTTTCTTTAGTAAATAGAGTGATTCCAGAGGAAGGTTTGGTAAGCCTTTAGATTAAGAACGGTTGACTGTTTATCGGCATATTTCTGTCACAGAAACAAAAAAAAATAACCCTAACCTATCTAATTTAAATATTAGACTGTTTATCGGTATATTTTTGTCACAGAAACAAAAAAAAAAATAACCCTAACCTATCTAATTTCCGACCGACCGACCGACGCCGTTCGTATTCTAAAGTTTAGCCGAAGGTTTATATGTATAAAACTTACACAAGTGTAGAGGAACACTGACGTTTTGCACCCGTGCGAAGTCGGGGCGCGTCGCTAGTCGTCACATTCATAATCTAGTATCTTAGAAAACCACTCCTTCTAAAGTATACCATAAAAGATAGTTTACTTTGTACAGTAATCTTGATATAATAGGTAATAATGTCAATTGATTTCAGATTTTCGTCTATTGTTAAAACAAAAGGAATTAAGCCCGACTTTCAGAGGAAAACAGCGTTGAGACTAGAACTTAAGAGAACAAAAGAGTTATCCAAACAGATCATAGAGCAAATCAAAGAAAAAGAACAGGTTAGGAAAGAGAGAAGGCGCGAGAACATAAAACGAGCAGAAGAGAATAAAAGGAAGTCTGAAATTGTACAAGTTATAACGAATACCGCTAAACTTAAGAGAATGAAGAAGAAACAGTTGAGGTTTATTGAGAAAAGGGATACTAATACTAATAATAAATAAATTTTTTGTTTATTATCTTATTGTCTTTAAATAATTCTTAATATTAATATTCCTAATAATCAAGATGATTTGTTCCTGAAGTCCAGAGTTTCATTTACTGATTTGTACTCATTTTTCCTGTGTACTTTATTAATACTATTTAACTACGAGTACTAAAACAGTGACAGTGTGACAGAAAAACTGGGATTTTTCTAAATATTACAAAAAATGGTATAGACCGCGATCTGTTTGAGATAAAAAAAAATGTTTTTGGTTTTGTAACCCAAAAAAACACACCACCCCCTCAGGCCCAGTCAGGCCCCACCTACACCTCCCCCTCCGCACACGCACGTTCAGGATTATCCATTAATTACGGGGCACCCTGTATATACGCTTTAATGTCACTTACGCTTCAGCCTGTAATATCCCACTGTTGGGAAAGAGGCCTTCCCCATGTAGAAGGATCAGAGCTTAATCCACTACGCTGCTCCAATGCGAGTTAGCGGATAATGGATATATTCCCTACTATGAGTAGGTAACGATTGCTATCAGGTGTACATGATAACAAGGCTCTCTGAGGCAAGGTGGGGAGACTCTACAAGGACTTTACAAACACCCAGACCACGGCAAACATTTGTATGGCCAATACAAATGTTGTCGTATGCGAGAATCGAACCCGCAACCGCCCGCGCTACAGCCACAAACCAGTGCTGTGACCGCTGCGCCAACGCGGCGTCAGTGTCACTTGTGTACCCAATTTTATTAATAAAGGTATAAATGCATCTGGCACGGCACACCAAGAATGCTAATGAAACTGTAGGGGATGGCTGCTGTTGGTCTGCCCATCTTAGTATATGTCATTTCCAATCGAGATTTAGTCTACATTCATAGTCATTTTCCTATATTATTGTCATTAATTAATTTTTTTTATAAATTTTTTTGGATCATTATTTTATATATATAGATATATCTCTGAAAGGGCTGGAATGATTTTGACGGGACTTTCACTGGCAGATAGCTGATGGAATGAGTAACATAGGCTACTTTTATTTTAGATCTTTTTTTATTTTATAACTGCAAACTGAACAATAACTATTTGGTTAAATTCCACGCGGACGAAGTCGCGTGCACAGTTAGTCACTAATATAATAAAACACCAAGTTCATTTAATATTTTTATTAAGTATTGTTACCGACTTTCACACATACATATAAAAATATTAAATGTATTTTTTCCATATTTGTGGATAAGTAGAATGTCATGTGTGGGCAATATATACATTAACACTTAGGATGTGATGAGACGGTGACATATTACATTGATTTCACAATATTTTATATGTACACATGGAAATACAATTATCATTTTTATACGACTTACCAAAAACAAATACAGTATATAAATTTACAAAGCAACAAATGTAGCTAGATCTTATATGTTCGAGTAGTTTTAATATTAAACATGATTTTCTAGACATGTCACAGAATACGGCTAGATTAACTTTCCACTAAAAAATTATATATATCCAAATCTATTAGAAAAATCATTGTGTAAAGATCATAAGCCTCAATAAAATTATATCACCATTACAAACAATACTGTTCAATAATTATTATAATCATATAAATCTAATAATAGGGCAATAAAAATATTCAAAAAAAGTTTTACATTATTCTCTAGAGACATTCCTTTTACTTAAATCTAACATAACATTTTTACTTTTTATTAAATTCAATCAAATTTTTACAACATTAGTGTTGCTTCAATTACAACAATACTTTAGTATCCTAAATTCTAAAGTTAGGGCATTACCTCTCTGTAATATTTTCGTTAACATAGAAAAAATCTTCATTGAAAACATCAGTCTAAGGCAGTGATAAAAAAGTTTGTTCGTAATGACAAAATAATCCTCAGAACTTATTTACCAACCATTAAATACTACTTCAATGAACAAGAGTTAATTGGGATTCATGCCAGTCATTTATTTATATTTTTTTACGAAAATTCATTCACACAGACACAACACATTCTATCAGAATTTAAACTTGATTTTTAATCGCTTCTAATGAATGACATGATTTTACAATTTAGTTTATAAATATGAATGATATCGTTTTAAAAAATTCTACAAATAGTCTTAACTCCAGCAATACAAGAATATCTGTAATAAAATGATCAATAATAATCACTGTAGCAGCACGGTTACCTTTAGATGAGATTCATGAAAGGACATACATAAAGTGTTACCATATCTTTGACTACTGTCAAATTGCAAGAAAATAAAACGTGCGTTAAGAACCTAGTTCTAGTTCATTCTAATATTTGGTTTATTCTCAATACTTTATATTAATTTATTATAATAAGGATCCTATTTCACTGTCTGCTGATAAAACTATCTGATGTTGATAATTTTATCTGTTTTTCACTTTTTCTGTCTGGCGGTCAACTACTAATAAAGTATACTAAAGTAGAATCAATAATTCAGTAGACTAAAATGACAATTGCTAATGTCACTTTGTAAAATAATCGTTGTGTTTGTGTTTATTGTTAAGTTTTGTTAATCTGTTTTGTTTGTACTGTTTTGTTATCAATACGAAAGATATGGATGTTCCAAGTAATAAACACAAACACAAATATTATTTTACAAAGTGACATTAGCAACTGTCATTTTAGTCTACTGAATTATTGATTCTACTTTAGTTGAGGTGGAACGGGCCCATAAGACCCTGTTTAGTCTCCAGGTGGTAAGGCCTATTACTAACTTTTGTGCAAGATAGACTATCAACAACCACTGAAACAGACACTAAATATTTCAAAAAATTTAGCAAAAATTTTTGCTTTCATTGAAAATGTTCATAAATTAATTATTTATAAGCAATTCTGCACATTTCTGAAATGGAAAACAATATTTACGTACCAAATATTTCATGCACGAATTAAAATGTCCAAGTATGTTGGCATGTTGTATTGAGATTATTTAAATTGAAAATTAAAGAGTAAACAATTGGTTCTTAAATAGAGAATATGCATACTTTTATACTCTATTCAAATCAACAAGAATGGGATATCCTTTAAATTCTTTTTTTTTTGACATTTATAAATTAGTACAGATTAAATATGCTGGGTGTTTCTCTAAGAAAGGAGGTGGAGTTAACTGTGACAGATCAAAACTCTCAAGAACTACAACCTTTAATAACTCCTAAAACACCACTATTTATCTATTGCATTGTAATTCATTTAGAACAAATCTTAATATAACACATAAAAAATTTAAAATATTATTAATTTCTATATGATTTGTGTTAAATTTGTAAACAATATTTATTAATGTTATAACAATAAAACTATATTTGAATTGTTTACCTTGTTTGACATTTTATTTATACAGATAACACAAAACGTTGTTTTTATAGAAGAAAAAAAAATTGCTTAAGGGGACGATGAAACAAATGTATCCCCATTTTGCATGCATATTCTCAAAGCATTATAATTAAAATAAAATTGTTTCTTGCATAATGATTTACAACTTATTATATTTATAAAGATATTATATAAAAAAAAAAAAACATTATCAAAGCACACATTTATCACCAAAAATATCTTTTTAGATTCATTCAACAACGAGTAAGAGTATTTTAGTAATAACATTAAATCTATACATTCTTAGTCATATATTTTCACTGGTCTAACTTACTCGTTTAACAGTTACTGTCCACGTAACTTATCAACATTTTAATAACAAATAAAGCATATCTACTAACTTAATACACCTTTTGTTTTATGTGTCATCTCTCTGTCATTAAGAAGTTTGTTTATGAGGTCAATACGTATTACAGTTAGGTCTTTAAAGCAAGTTGCTCTATTACAAGGTACCCGATAGCAATGAACAGTTAAACGCTTTCGACTTTATTCTAACAAATATTTCATATTCGCAAGTTATCTAATTTCATAATAAAAGGGCTTTACTTGCAGCCTAATATGTTGCACTTTAACACATAATGCTCGACTATATTTTTTGTATCTACTTCCTGTATATTTCTAATCAACATTTAAAATGTCTAAATTGGTAAATATTATGAAGTAGACGTAAGACCTAACTGAAATTGTCGTTGCCTCCGGCTGTGTTCCTATGCAGTTTGACAGGGCAGTCACACATCAAAGTCGGCTCCTAGTTTGCCTGAGGTAGGTGCTATAAACGGCTCACTCCACATTCTTCTGAGATCACCCTGAACAAAATGTAAACAATAATACACTTAAAAATTAATAGAAAAAAATCACCCTAACGAATTGGAACAATATGTGCATATTCAAAGTGACGATCAAATCAAATGAGTGTTTTAAGGAAGGTAATAGTGAATCAGATCATGTGAGCATAGAACATCCCAATGCACATGTTCCCCATGGAAAATTCCTCCTGAACATATGGGACAAGAGTCGGAGCATAATCCACAACATCACACCAATGCCCGATGACGGTACTATCGAAATGACAAAATACATCAGTGAATTTAAACCAATATAATAGATTAATAGGCATTTAAATCAAAAGTAAATATCCGATTCATTAGTAAACACAAAACACTAAATCAATTTTAAAAAAAATATTTCATAAATTTGATTTTTATTTTTAATGTATTGACTGTTGTTATATAACATACTTGAAATTTTTAACAAATTAATTATGTAAAAGACATTTTACAACACATCAGCCTATCGCAGTCCACAGCTGGACATAGGCCTCCCCAAGTTCGCGCCAGACATCCCGGTTTTCCGCAATCCTCATCCAGCCTACACCGGCAATCTTACGAAGATCGTCGGTCCAACGGGCCGGAGGACGTCCCACACTGCGTTTGCCAAGACGCGGTCTCCACTCCAGGACACTTACAACATAACTTACAGGACATTTTACAACATAGTTATTAATTTTTAATATACATTTAAAAAAAAGATCAAAATTTTTTTTGGTTGTACAGTGTGACAAACAATAGCACTGGAGACCGCGCGGCTCGTACGACTCGTGCGCTTCGGCCATATTTACCTAAATTTGCAGAGCCAAAAATTGTGAAATGGCTCTTAACATTGTCTTCTTTGAGAAAAGTGTAGAATCGATGCTATACAGGGTGTATTTGGAACGCATTGAAAAACGAAGAGGTATGATAGTGTTGGCTTAACCTGACATGATACAAGTGAAAAAAAAGCGAAAAGAAATTTTTTTTTCCTGTTTTCATCATTTTTTTGGTATAGTCCGGTTTGGGAAAAGTAATGAAACAGAAATTTGAAGATAATGCTTTAAAATAATCGTGTTTGGAACAAACTGTCAATGTAATGCAAACCGTTCATACGCGCCATCAGCTGACAGAGGTCAACGGCACGAGGTAAACGTACTCGCCGCCGCGCGCACGTTTAATTTTCGTTCCGCCGCCTCCCGCACCCCGCGCGGCTCGCGGTCAACGAGTAGTTCACAATGTGTATGATACATTGCTGCCTCACATAATACATAAGTCCTAAAATGTTCTTAAAAAAACGTTTCTGGGATAAATGGTTATATGCATTATATAGTATATAAATAGTATATTACGTGGTTTAAATCTTACAAAGCGTTCCAAATACACCCAAGTATAATTATAGGGGGGGGGGGGGGGGGGAGAGCCTGTACCTTGACGTAGGCCATGGTGAGCAGCGGCAGCAGCGTGAAGGGCACGAGGTACAGCAGCGCGGGCTGCGCCGCCTTGAACACCTCGGCCGACACCGTGGCCGTCAGCAGCCCCAGGAAGTAGCCCAGCAGCGAGCAGTGGAAGTACGTCAGATCCGATAGTACGCGAGGGGGAGAGCCTGTACCTTGACGTAGGCCATGGTGAGCAGCGGCAGCAGCGTGAAGGGCACGAGGTACAGCAGCGCGGGCTGCGCCGCCTTGAACACCTCGGCCGACACCGTGGCCGTCAGCAGCCCCAGGAAGTAGCCCAGCAGCGAGCAGTGGAAGTACGTCAGATCCGATAGTACGCGAGGGGGAGAGCCTGTACCTTGACGTAGGCCATGGTGAGCAGCGGCAGCAGCGTGAAGGGCACGAGGTACAGCAGCGCGGGCTGCGCCGCCTTGAACACCTCGGCCGACACCGTGGCCGTCAGCAGCCCCAGGAAGTAGCCCAGCAGCGAGCAGTGGAAGTACGTCAGATCCGATAGTACGCGAGGGGGAGAGCCTGTACCTTGACGTAGGCCATGGTGAGCAGCGGCAGCAGCGTGAAGGGCACGAGGTACAGCAGCGCGGGCTGCGCCGCCTTGAACACCTCGGCCGACACCGTGGCCGTCAGCAGCCCCAGGAAGTAGCCCAGCAGCGAGCAGTGGAAGTACGTCAGATCCGATAGTACGCGAGGGGGAGAGCCTGTACCTTGACGTAGGCCATGGTGAGCAGCGGCAGCAGCGTGAAGGGCACGAGGTACAGCAGCGCGGGCTGCGCCGCCTTGAACACCTCGGCCGACACCGTGGCCGTCAGCAGCCCCAGGAAGTAGCCCAGCAGCGAGCAGTGGAAGTACGTCAGATCCGATAGTACGCGAGGGGGAGAGCCTGTACCTTGACGTAGGCCATGGTGAGCAGCGGCAGCAGCGTGAAGGGCACGAGGTACAGCAGCGCGGGCTGCGCCGCCTTGAACACCTCGGCCGACACCGTGGCCGTCAGCAGCCCCAGGAAGTAGCCCAGCAGCGAGCAGTGGAAGTACGTCAGATCCGATAGTACGCGAGGGGGAGAGCCTGTACCTTGACGTAGGCCATGGTGAGCAGCGGCAGCAGTGTGAAGGGCACGAGGTACAGCAGCGCGGGCTGCGCCGCCTTGAACACCTCGGCCGACACCGTGGCCGTCAGCAGCCCCAGGAAGTAGCCCAGCAGCGAGCAGTGGAAGTACGTCAGATCCGATAGTACGCGAGGGGGAGAGCCTGTACCTTGACGTAGGCCATGGTGAGCAGCGGCAGCAGCGTGAAGGGCACGAGGTACAGCAGCGCGGGCTGCGCCGCCTTGAACACCTCGGCCGACACCGTGGCCGTCAGCAGCCCCAGGAAGTAGCCCAGCAGCGAGCAGTGGAAGTACGTCAGATCCGATAGTACGCGAGGGGGAGAGCCTGTACCTTGACGTAGGCCATGGTGAGCAGCGGCAGCAGCGTGAAGGGCACGAGGTACAGCAGCGCGGGCTGCGCCGCCTTGAACACCTCGGCCGACACCGTGGCCGTCAGCAGCCCCAGGAAGTAGCCCAGCAGCGAGCAGTGGAAGTACGTCAGATCCGATAGTACGCGAGGGGGAGAGCATGTACCTTGACGTAGGCCATGGTGAGCAGCGGCAGCAGCGTGAAGGGCACGAGGTACAGCAGCGCGGGCTGCGCCGCCTTGAACACCTCGGCCGACACCGTGGCCGTCAGCAGCCCCAGGAAGTAGCCCAGCAGCGAGCAGTGGAAGTACGTCAGATCCGATAGTACGCGAGGGGGAGAGCCTGTACCTTGACGTAGGCCATGGTGAGCAGCGGCAGCAGCGTGAAGGGCACGAGGTACAGCAGCGCGGGCTGCGCCGCCTTGAACACCTCGGCCGACACCGTGGCCGTCAGCAGCCCCAGGAAGTAGCCCAGCAGCGAGCAGTGGAAGTACGTCAGATCCGATAGTACGCGAGGGGGAGAGCCTGTACCTTGACGTAGGCCATGGTGAGCAGCGGCAGCAGCGTGAAGGGCACGAGGTACAGCAGCGCGGGCTGCGCCGCCTTGAACACCTCGGCCGACACCGTGGCCGTCAGCAGCCCCAGGAAGTAGCCCAGCAGCGAGCAGTGGAAGTACGTCAGATCCGATAGTACGCGAGGGGGAGAGCCTGTACCTTGACGTAGGCCATGGTGAGCAGCGGCAGCAGCGTGAAGGGCACGAGGTACAGCAGCGCGGGCTGCGCCGCCTTGAACACCTCGGCCGACACCGTGGCCGTCAGCAGCCCCAGGAAGTAGCCCAGCAGCGAGCAGTGGAAGTACGTCAGATCCGATAGTACGCGAGGGGGAGAGCATGTACCTTGACGTAGGCCATGGTGAGCAGCGGCAGCAGCGTGAAGGGCACGAGGTACAGCAGCGCGGGCTGCGCCGCCTTGAACACCTCGGCCGACACCGTGGCCGTCAGCAGCCCCAGGAAGTAGCCCAGCAGCGAGCAGTGGAAGTACGTCAGCCGCGAGCCCTGCAACACACCAGTACACATGATAATGGGAGTCATTTGCCTCCGTTTCTGTCATTAAATTGTATGACGCTTCAGCCTGTAATAGCCCACTGTTAGGCATAGGCCTCTTTTCCCATGTAGGAAAATGATCAGAGCTTAATCCACCACGGTGCTCCAATGCGGGTTGACGGATATATTCCCTACTATGAGTAACAATCGCTATCAGGTGTACATGATAACAACCGGGACCGACGGCTTAACGTGCTTTCCGAGGCACGGTGAGGAGACCCACAAGGACTGCACAAACACCCAGACCACGGCAAACATCTATATGGCCAATACAAATGTTTGTCATGTATGGGGATTGAACTAATAGCGAAGCTATGTCCACACTGTGCCTTTTTTCGTTCATCAAGGGCATGCGTCACAGCGCAGTCAACAGCGCAAGTGAGGCATGCCCTTGACGCATGCGTTATTGACAGTTGAAAGCATAGCGCGCGCTACGAAACGTGTTA
The DNA here is from genome assembly GCA_905220545.2 of Melitaea athalia. NCBI lineage: Eukaryota > Metazoa > Arthropoda > Insecta > Lepidoptera > Nymphalidae > Melitaea > Melitaea athalia. The sequence goes on from HG992196.1 coordinate 15,360,797, forward strand.
CCCACGTCTAGTGGATTTCTGTGCAACAAAGCGTTCAACATCAAGATGGCGGACGAAGAAAAAATATTACTTTGAGATTTATAGAGGATTACAGAAGCTTTCCACAACTTTTATTATTATAATAGCTTCGTATCCAAAACTTTCGCTTTGTTCTTTTTTTTCTGGATTTTCTTATGACTAAGTAAGCCGCACATATTCCACCAAGCAAAATGTTCTCGTCGCTCATGTTTTGAACACTGACAGAATCGAAATGACTACGTTAGCGTCGCGTTCGTTGACGCATTCAATTGAATGTGTCAACGAAAGTTGAATAGAAAGGTGACGACGAAAGTTGAAGATGAAAAGGCACAGTGTGGACATAGCTAATTAGCTATCGATTCTGTCAGTGTTCAAAACATGAGCGACGAGAACATTTATTTATATATATTTTTTTTATGATACAATATATTTTTAATTATATTATATATATTTTAGCTACAAAAATATTTTTTTCAAAATAATTTTTGTAGCTAAAACTTGTAATGCATCGTTCCTTTTTATTTTATTAGTGTACAGCTTACTATTCTGATCCCAAAGTTGTGGAAAGCTTCTGTATTCCTCTATAAATCTCAAAGTAATATTTTTTTTCTTCGTCCGCAATCTTGATGTTGAACGCTTTGTTGCACAGAAATCCACTAGACGCGGGTAACACGTTTCGTAGCGCGCGCTATGCTTTCAACTGTCAAAAACGCATGCGTCAAGGGCATGCCTCACGTGCGCTGTTGACTGCGCTGTGACGCATGCCCTTGATCAGTGTTTTTCAACCTTTTTCATGATGCGACCCCCCTGGTATGAAAAAATATTACGCGACCCCCCGACCCTTCGCATTTTTAAGTGAAACTTCTGTAGGCACATGAGGGGTAAAATTTGAGCGACCGGTAACGCGGCAGCGTCATGACGGTCAGTACTTGGATGGGTGACCACCTGGGACCACCGCGACGTTGGCTTTTTGTTTTTTTTTTCAACTACTTTTTTGTATTTAAAATTCGTTTTTTTTTTAATTAGTTTTTTTTTCAATTACATTTCCAAAGAAGTTTCACTTCTGACATGTGTACTTTGTACGCACGCAATTTTTTTATCATGTATGTATGTGAATAAGGCGAGATGAAAATGTCATCAGTGCAAAAGACAAAATACATGGCTTTACAAAAAAAATTGACTTGTGGTCGTCGTCTATAAATCAAAATAGCTTCGATTCATTTTCGTCGACACTATATTTTACTGAAGAAGTCAGATGTGAGATAAACATCAAGGCATATATACCTGGTATGAAAATGGTCTTAGATAATTTGAAAGAAGAATAATAATTGTGTTATTACTTCTCAGTGCAAGAAACATCGGAGAACACTGGGCAGAGGTAGTTTTTTTTAAATGTAACTAGGTTGGCAAACAAGCGTAAGGCTCACCTGATGGTAAGAGATCACCGTAGCTCATATACGCTTGCAACACCAGAAGCATCGCAAGCGCGAGGCCGACCCTACCCCCAATTCCCCCCAGAAGCTCTGGTTACCTTACTCACCAAAAGGAACACAACACTGCTTGGAAACGGTATTATTTAGCTGTGATCTTATGTAAGGTCGAGGTACTACCCCAGTCGGCTGCTCCATGTTTTGAGCAGGAAATTTCCTGCTGTGCCCTACCTCAGTTTAAAAATCTTAAATTCGATTTTAAATGTTGCTATAAATGAGGCTAATTTGCCAACTAAGCTCAAAAAGAATCTGCTAGAATTATGTGCCGATGGAATTGGAATCCAAGTCTGCTAATTTGGATACCTATTTGGTTAAGAAGAAAAACAGAATACCCGGAATTGACAACTGAGGCCTTGAAGTGTTTGATTCCATTTTCCACCTCGTACTTATGCGAGTTGACATTTTCACCAACAATAGCCAAAATAACAAGTAAACAAAGAAACCGCTTAAATTTGGAAAACGATATGATTCTATGTGTAGCAAATACAGATCCACGATGGGAGAAATTGGTTAATCAATAATTGTGTTTGCTCGCAAACGAAAAAAAACCGACTTCAATTACATCGACAAGTGATACAAAGTAATAAGACCAAAAAACAGTCAAGCAAATGCGCGTTATCAAAATTTACTCAAAAAGTTGTAATCAGATCTCGATATTTATACAAGACTACATGACAAGTATTAGCTTTTGATTAAAGTCATTGATTCATCATCATATTGATCATCAAAATCGATAAACCCAGTGAAAAGTTACGCGGTTTAATACAAACGTAGGTCGACGAAAAAGTAGTCAAGTAAATACGCATTATTAGATATAACTGTAAAAGTACTTGTCAGATCTCAATTAAATTTAAATGGGACCACATAACACGCAATACCTTTCAATTAAAACAAAATTCATCGAAATCGGTCCACCCAGTCAAAAGTTCTGAGCTAACATACATTAAAAAAAATACAACCGAATATTGAGAACCTCCTCCTTTTTTGGATGTCGGTTAAAAACAAGCACAACCTTCGCAATAACATGAGTATTAGGATTTTATTTCTTGTTAATTTGTTTGTACTAACATAAAAATGTTTAAGTATATCCTTTTGTTAAAATTCTCTTACTTAATAAATCAATCTTTTTAATCTTTATTGTTTTTTTACTAAAGTTCTCTCGGCCTCTGACGACCCCCCTACGGCAGCTTCGCGACCCCCCAGGGGGTCGCGACCCACAGGTTGAAAAACAATGCCCTTGATGAACGAAAAAAGGCACAGTGTGGACATAGCTAATAACGCATGTTTCAACTGTCAATTGCGCTGTTGACTGCGCTGTGACGCATGCCCTTGATGAACGAAAAAAGGCACAGTGTGGACATAGCTATTGTAGTGAATACATCCACCAACCCGCATTGGAGCAGCGTGGTGGATTAAGCTCTGATCTTTCTTCTACATGGGGAAAGAGGCCTTTTGGAAGGAGCTAAAAGTAAAATATCTATACAATATTTTAACTCACCATGGACCGTGGGCCAGGCACTTGACCCATCTGACAGACGAGCGTGGATTTCTTGTAGGCGTCGTATCTCAACACGAAACACAGTAGCAAGCCCGGCATCACAATGTCACCGAGACCTGGACATTAAATCCGTACAATGATGATGAGAGATCTACTTAGCTCACTTTCAATTAGTATTTGTTAATATTTATTACATTATGTCACAATTCAAGTGTAATGAAACAAGTGTTATTTCGTCACACACCTGATCCAAACTAGTTCTGTTGCTACTTTGTTCTAAGACCACTGACCTGTGATAAATATTAAAATGTGGGTAGTTGAAGATTGATGATAGCTAATAACTACACTACATATTTTTTTTTCATATTTGTGAATAGGTCTCATAAATATTGTAGAATTCGATGGTAATAAAAGAATAATAAATCTGTTGGATATCCAACAGATAAAGTTTAGTAATAAGTAATTCACAACTTGTGAGGGCACTAATAAATATACTATATCGATGATCAATTTCCTGATTCCTCGTTTGACGTCACCGACGGGGAGACTTGACAGAGTAAGTGTGTAGACGTGTCTCACCGAGCATGGAGAAGTGTCCCTGGTGGTGCATGGAGGGGAACACGAGCTTGGCGGGCAGCGACAGCTTGGGCGCGTCGCGCAGCGCGCCGCCCAGCTGCAGCCGCCGCGCCACCACGTTCATGGGGTTCTCGGCCGGCCTGAGCACGACATGCACGCGTGACGGACGTGACATACGCGTGACGTACACGTGACATACGCGTGACGTACATGTGACACACGCGTGACGTATGCGTGACGTACACGTGACATACGCGTTACGTATACGACACATATTCGCTAGCAAGATGATAATTTTGTCCTTAGCGAGCGAAATCAGATATAAACGCTCGAAACTGCCAGTTACTGACTCGTCACCTTAGCTCTAGCCGATCCAGAATGCCGATGCAGAAGATCGATTTAAATTGTAGCACGTAAAGTTAATGCTTAGTGCTTGGTCAGATTTATTTAAAATATTACATTTTTTATTTAGTACCTTAAAAATAAATAAAAATGTTACTTTTCACCTCGTCGCCACCTTGACCATGACGTTGGTGGTGAAGATGTAGGAGGAGAAGAAGACCCAGAAGACGTCGTAGAGCAGCAGGCCCGTGAGCAGCAGTGTGGACACCTTCAGCGAGGGCAGCCGGATCAGAGCGATGAACGTCACACACAGGCCCATGCCCATCGCTGCAAACACCTTCTTATTAGTTCTCTATCTATATTGTTGTTGTTAATATTATGAGTTATCTGTATTACTCGTATCATCATGCAGAAGTTTATTATAGATAATGTTTTATAGTGTTATTGTTATTACTAGCACTGGAATGAGTGAACTGGAGAACTCGTTTATTTCTTTAAAAATATATGCGAGGATCATGGGTAAGTTTTAATTATGCATTTTCTGGCACAAAATTTCACCGGAACGCAGCAGGATAGCGCAATTTTACTTTAAAATCTAATTTGGGTCGTAAGGTATATTTTAATATTTACTACATTACTTATTAGAATCTTAAACCCTTCTTCTTCATGTAGGCGTGGAGAAAGAGGCCTATGCCCAGCAGTGAGATGTTATAAGCTGAAGCGTGATCCTGATAGAATCTTAAAAAATTAACAATATGTATCAATATAACCAAATTACTTAATGATATATTATGACCTTATATCAACACACCGGTCACAGTACTGTCTGTTGCGCCTGCGGTTATGGTTCAATTCCCACATATTACAAATGGCTGTATGAATTATATAGATTGTTTTGTGTTTCTAGCCCTAAATTGAACTACAAAGCCCTGTGACTGTCATTTAAACTGTCCCCTGTTTCCCTTGTTTCTAGACCACTAGCCACGTAGAAGTTCCGTGGCACCCCACTACAACATGGGCTTCGTTAGGTTTTAGCAGGTAATCCGTTCTATCCGTATCAACGAGTTCAACATTCCCACCGCCTTTGACATTTCACAAAAAAAAAAGTTTTCCGAAGTTAACTGAGGAAAGAACTGAGGTAGGGCACAGCAGAAAATTTCCTGATCAAAAACTGGAGCAGGCCGACAGGGGTAGTACCTCGATAGTCGACCTTACAGAAGACCACAGCTAAATAATACTGCTTTCAAGCAGTGTTGTGTTCCTGTTGGTGAGTAAGGTGACCAGAGCTCCTGGGGGAGAATTGGGGATAGGCTCGGCAACGCGTTTGCGATGCTTCTGGTGTTGCAGACGTCTATAGGCTACGGTATTTGCTTACCATCAGGTGAGCCGTACGCTTTTTTGCCGACTTAGTTAGTAAATATAAATATCTACAACACACACGGTCCTCTGTTTCTAAAGTAAGCAACTTAATGCTTATGTTATAGGTAACAGCCAACTGGTATAGCTACATATATATATTTTTTTTTTCGATAAACATACATATAAATACTACATATATAAATAAATATATATTACACCCAGACTCGGGGTGGGAATCGAACCCACAACACCCGGAGCAGAAAGCAGGGTCACTACAAAGTGCGCAAACGGGCTAGTTATATGCTGGAGCTGACCGTCCATGAGCAGCCAGTGGCCGGTGAGCACCCAGACGGCGACGATGGCGGCGGCCAGCAGCGCGGCGGCCAGCTCGGGCGCCGAGTAGCGGCCGCACACGCGCGCGCCGCCCGCGCCGCCCACCCCGCCCGCCGCGTACTGGCACAGCGGCGTCAGCAGGAACGCCAGCGCCGCGCACGCGATTACTGGCAACACCACGACCCATCTAGTACTAGCTGTGTGTGCATGTGTTTGTGTCTGTGTCTGTGTGCTTGTGTTTAAGTTCCTTCTCTATATTCATAAAACGAGTCGTTTTGCTTTAAGACCAGTGCTTTTAGCCTTTGAAAATGGTAAAAAGTGAAAAAAAATTATATTATTCATCCTACTATTTTATTTTATTTTTGTTTCAAAAGCTATCTGCACTGGTCTATTACGAATCGTTCAATTTTGAAAAGGAGCCAGGTGTATATGGAGGTATCGAGACAATAAGGACTACACATACATCATCACCGTAACTTTCAAAATAACAAAATTAATTTAAGACAGTAAGTATAAGTTTTTTTTTGATGTAATATGATGAATAAAAAAGAATAATAAAAAAAAATGTTTTTTTTTAGCATTTTTCCCTAACATTTAATATTTCTTGCTTGTAGACAATTTTATCTAGATAAAGACCAAAAAGAGAAGGGATAAATTATACAAAAATATATTTTAATGATCCAATTTGTAAAAAAAAATGAAATATTTCTAGCCTTTTACTTACTTGCTGTGCAGATCGCTACTAACGTCTGCATGGAGTCAAAGAAGAAGAACATGATGAGCAAAGCCACGGACGAGCCCAGCGGGAAGCACAGCGCTTGCATTGTGCTTAGTGTTTGAACATCTGGAATTGTAAGACTTTTATAAGCATTTGTTTGAAATTTTAATCGAAAATTAAGTTATACGGATGGTTAATAGTGATGTACATTAAATTAAATCACATAATACATGTCATTATCAAGCTATAGCTAAAGAATTGTATGTAGTATATTTATTTACTTTCATAGGTGTAGGTCAATAAGTTGCTTAATTGTTTATAGGCAACAAAAACATTGTCGTAACGATCTTCTTACTATCGTCTTTGTTGTAATTATATCAAAATAAAGTTATTCATAATTATGTTATCTGTGGCTGTAGATGTTATACTCTATTATCTGTGCTATAAAAGATTCTTTATTCGAAATTCATAACCGGCACTTCATTATAGTCTTAACCACGCCCTTTGGCTCGTACTTGGAGACTCCCATATTAGGAATTTTTACCCTACATTTAAACGGATTTTAAATACATTTATCTTGTACTTTTATCGTCGACCCATTGAGATATATGTACTACGTACTAGAGGACACGCCTCGACTTGATTATTTGTAACAAGAGTTAGAGCGCGTGCGCTCTAACTCACTTAGTCTGTTTCAAAATAGTCTGTTTCAAGCGCTTGCTGCAACGTGACGCCTTTGAGTAAAGTTTTGTTTTTAAATATGCCTACATGTGCATTGAGATATTGCTCAAACAGCTCCAGAAACATAAGTAAAAATCAAGGAGTGACTTTTCACCAGTAATTTCGGCATAATTATTATCTTTAATTTAATTATAATTTTTCAATTGCAACGCGTCGCAGCTGGCGGCTACTGCGGCCATGTTTTCGCGCCGATTCTGTGCGATCTTTCTTACACAGCGCATGCGCGGCAAACGCCGCTGTCATCAAAAGTGTTTCATAACTTTTGTTTGAAATAGCTTCTCTAGTACGTAGTACATAATATCTCAATGCGTCGACCCAGTTAAACTAATAAAATCCCCTTGACCAAGCCAACTTGGCAAGTTTACATGGTTAAATTTTGTTACAGAAGTAGTTGTAAAGTACTACTAAATCATAAAAACTGATGTGTAATAATAATATTTCGTGAAATCCTTTATAACAACACTGGCCTCGTATCGCCGCAATCATCCATATATCCTCATCCATATATCCGTACAAACGTTTTAAACGTGAAAGTTTGTCAGTTATATGTTTGTTACTCTTTAACATTTTACACTTCATTACCCTTTTAAATTGCTTACAGTGAAATTATTGTACTAATAGTGAAAGATACGGATTGGCACTTGAACAACTTTTATTATATTTCAACTTTTACACTAACAAGTCAAGCGTGCGTAAAGAAGTTTTACTTCAAAAACTCTGCCCCAGGGATGTGTAAGGAACAAAACTAACTGTTGTTCGCAGACGAGGCTGTGGAGGGCTTCCCGCCCAGCAGGGTCGCCTCTCGTTCCTTCTCCGCCCGCTCCCTCGCCTCGCGCTCCATGTTCAGCGAACGAAAGCTGCCGTACACTATCAGCAGCATCGAAATTAGACATGCAGATACTCTGAAACAAACAAATATATAACTTAATTAATACGTCAATCTGGTCGCTTAGCCTGCTTAGGGGTTAATATCGGTGGTTTCTACCCCTAAAAAGTTTATTTCCGCAGTGGTACAAGAAAGCAGACATAATTACGAGTATTTAAAAAAAAATATTTCATTTGGATTAGATTTACTGCCTCGCACGTAGCTTTGATCGTTTCCTCCCACTGTGCGACGATGTAAAGACTGAAAAATTAAAATTTCAACAATTTTTCTTTTTTTAATATTAAGGGTTATTATATATTTTACTGAACAGTTATGTAATTACATCCACTGCTTTTCTAAATATGGTATTGAATTGCAAACCACGGGCGCCCTGGAAATCTCGCCCAGGGCGCGGATAGTACTAACACCGGCACTGATTACGCCAACCATTGGTGATTGGATCTACTTGTCTATGTATATTTTTATACGTATAAGAGCTCGTTAATTACTTATAGTCTTAAACTAACGTAGCCGGTAGCAATAACAATGTCTTAATCTTCTTAGGGTCGGTTTTACCGATCGTAGATAAAGATTATCCTGCTACGAATAGAAATTAACAACAGGAGGTAGAACTGATCATTAGGACTTGTTTCTCCTTAATTAATACACTACAACTTTTGCTAGGTTTCTAGAATAACATTTGCGAACAGAAATCTATAATAAATAAAAATGAATGTGCTGTGTGGTTACGGCACTAAAGAATGTAGCCACCCCTCTCTTCACGTGGGTGTCGTAAGAGGCGACTAAGGGATAACACAGTTCTACTACCACCTTGGAACTTAAAAAGCCGACGGATGGCGGGATAACCATCCATGCTGGTTTTGAAATACACAGGCCAAAAACGGGCAGCAGCGTCGTCGGTGCGACAGCCAGCCCTGCGGTCACCAACCCGCCTGCCCAGCGTGGTGACTATGGGCAAAACACATGAGTTCGCGTCATAATGTCGGGCGCGAACTTGTGGAGGCCTATGTCCAACAGTGGACTGTGATAGGCTGAAGTGGTGGTAGTGGTGGAATGTTGCTAAGCGCATAACTCGAGAATGGCTCGTCTAATTCGGCTAATTTATTTTTTGTATGTTCCTTATGACCTACAGAAGGTTTTAATACAAAAAAAAATACCATTAGAAAAATTATTTTTGTCTTGGGTAGTTCATTTCCTGAAAGAGTCTAAAGACTATATAATATTTTAGTGCGATTTTTTCTCAAATTCACATTCATCATTTTTCTCAATTCGATAGTAAAAAAGAATAACATACCAAAAAAATTTGATCTCTCGGATACCGTCATCTGTCTGTGACGAAATCATCTGTGTTATCTTGGTAAGTCATTAATTCTGATAATTATAATTATTATTTACGTCGTCTGAATAAAACTATAACAATGTATCGCTAAAATGTATGTAAACGCATCTTCCGAAGACCGAATGACCGCACAACACAGAATATACATCTCTTCTTCTCTATCTCTATATAGGGTAAACTACCCAATTGTTGGCACTTTAAGACTGAGCTTCATTTCAGTCTGAAATTAAGTTACCATAAAATCTCATTTGCAAAAGCTAGTAGACAAAACATGTGACAAAGTCAAAGAAAATACTTTAATCTTTGTTTTTATAATCATTTTTATGTGATTGAATAGTATTAAATAAATGTTTTACACTTAAATACAAAAGACTACAGAAAATCCTATTATTGGCATAGAAATTCTCAATATTGGCATTTACTAGTCTAATTATTGGCACGTAGTTAAAGTATGAAATAGGTAGGTACTTATTTATCATTAAAAATTATATATGTATAATTAAAACACAGTTTTACAAGGTCTGCTTTTATTTTAGTATGATAGATACCAGTATTTAAAGTTTTCATAAAAATATTAAACATAAACTTATACATAACATTTTTATCTGGGAATTTTTTGATCCAGATAGATCTATTGATCCTGATAAAAAAATGCTCAGATAAAAACGTTGTATTTTAACGTATGAAAATTTTGGAATCCCTGTTTCAAACACACAATAGTTTACAATAACTTCCCATCAATCATCGTTTTTTATTTGATACTTTCAACAGAGAAAGAACGAAATTTGTTTCGTCACCATTCAATACTCTTTTTGGGTCTAATAGAATTTCAACAACCCGTGATCTTTTAGAAATTTTACAATTGCCTGAACCATCCTTTTATGTCATTTTCTGATACGGAAGTACTTGCCGCAGTGACTGCTTCAGGAGCTCTAACAACAATATCTGGGTGCTACTTTAAGAAGAGTTTAAACCATTTGTCTCCTGGAATGTCTCTGAATGGGTTAGATCGGCCACTTTTTTATAAATTCTGATACGCTATTCAAAATATCTTCTTTACATTTAGGAAACCCCTATCATGTCTGACATTTACGCTTCGCTACGCTTCAGCCTGTAATATCCCACTGATGGGCATAGGCCCCTTTCCCAATATAGGAGAAGGATCAGAGCTTAATCCACCACGCTGCTCCAATGTGGGTTGGCGAATATATTCCCTACTATGAGTGACGATCGCTATCAGGCGTACATGATAGCAACCGGTACCGATGGCCTAACGTGCTCTCCGAGGCGCGGTAGTTAGACCCACAAGGACTGCACAAACATCCAGACAACGGCAAACACCTGTATGACCAATACAAATGTTTGTCATGTGCAGGGATTGAACCCGCAACCACAGCTCAACAGGCACAAACCAGTGGTGTGACCGTTGCGCCAATGCGGTTGACATTTAACCGATTCTTTATTTTATTCTCTTCGTCTGGCTTTTTGTTTTTTTTTTTCAATTAATTTTATTTTTGTATTTTCAACTATTTTTTATTAGTTAGTTTTTTTTTTCAATTATTTTTTAATTATGATACCGCCTACTTTTCCAATTACATAATTTGCCAAAGAAGTTTCACTTCTGACATGTGTACTTTGTATTTTTATTTGTATCTTTTTCATTTCGTTTCTTCATTGTTTGCGATGTACTCTATATTAAAAAAAAATACACCGGTTATTAGCACTCCATATTCTATTATGGGCACTACTGCCAATAATTAGTTTTTGCTATTGGCACTGTGGGCCAACATTTGGAAATAGCTATTATAGAAGAAAATATTGATGTGCAAACAATAATTTAATTGAAAACCTTTACAGATAGATCATAAACTCGCTTGTTGACAATATTCTTAGAAATCCTAAAATTGGCACTAATGCCAATAAAAGGATTTTGATGAATTTATTGATCCATATGTTGGCACATTAAATAAATAGAATGTGATAAATAAATTAAAAAAGTAATCTTTGAATCTACTGCTTAGATGTGTAATTAAGTGTATAAAATTGTTTCGAAAGCATCAATAAGCCGAATAGCTGTGATATACTATGATTAATAAAGCTCTCTCCTTAAGAAAAAACAAAAAAAAAATGACTCCAAATCACTATCACAAAATGTCAGTTGTTGTTTTTAAATCTATACATTGGTTATTAGAACAGTTTTGCCAATTTGTAATAGAAAATTAATACTATTTTACTTTTAAATGCATACTGAACTTGAATAGTCTATAGTTTCCTTGTTTTATTTAACTAAACTCTAAAGTGCCAACAATTGGAAGAGTGCCAACGATTGGGTGGTTTACCCTATATAAAAATGAATCGCTGAATTTGTTGCTAAGCGCAAATCTCGAGATCAGCTGAACCGATTTCACCAATTCTTTTTTTGTAATATTCCTTGAAGTACGAGGATGGTTATTACGGAGAGAAAAAATTAAAAACTTCCCTGAAAAAGTCTAAAAACAACACTTTTCTATATTCCCATACAAAAGATTCGTAATACCTAATACTTATGTCAATTTGAACTTTAATACCATACCATAAAGTTTAGGTGTTAGAGGAGGGGTTCCGGGAAGGAATAAAAAAAATTGAATCGACTGTTAGGCGGTACGAAGTTATCCAGGTCAGCTAGTTTTTTATAAATAAATATATATTTATGGAGATGTTCGTCCACCGAAAAGGGAGGATCCTCCAACCAGACAGGTGTTGTGTCTGGTAGGGCTACTGCCCCGACGGTTGTTGTCGGGTTCTTGTATATATAGTTCATTTCCCTGAAAACTTCGATAGCGCGATTTAGAATCTTCAGTTCGTTTGTGGCTCGATAGATGTCGCCACATCACTCCCCTCCGAGACCGGAGGTCGATAGCGGTTTTTGAGTCGTCCATGCTCATCTTGTGATGCTTGCCGGGCCAGTGGAATGTTCCAGTGAGTCGGAACCAGATGCCGCATAGTTCACGGTGAGTCGGAACTGTCTGCGGTGATGCCCCAGTGAGTCGGGGTGATGCTGCATATTCTCCAGTGAGTCGGAGTGGTGCAGTGCTGCGTAGTGGCTGGCTGCTGCGTCGACCAGGAGAGAGGTGCGTCTCTGCTTGCTGACCGGCCGAAGTGCAGTGTGCTGTGCCAAGGTCGCTGAGAAGGCTGTGGGTGATGACCAGGTATGCGCGTCCGCTGCATGCTGGTGGTCAGGATACCCGTAGTAGCCGTGGATGCTGGCTGGCTGTAGGACTCGCTGCTCGAAAGCTTGAGGAAGTGATGATGAAGTCACGATGATGTAGATTGGCGAAGGCTGCGCTAATGTTCATGCTTGGGGTCACCAGTTTGGTGGTGAGAGAAAGCTGATCACGTCGGGGTCACCAGTTTGGGAGGACAGGAGATGTTCATCCACCGAAAAGGGAGGATCCTCCAACCAGACAGGTGTTGTGTCTGGTAGGGCTACTGCCCCGACGGTTGTTGTCGGGTTCTTGTATATATAGTTCATTTCCCTGAAAACTTCGATAGCGCGATTTAGAATCTTCAGTTCGTTTGTGGCTCGATAGATGTCGCCACATATTTTTACTTCGTTAGGTATCATCACAGGGGAAAATTTTAAAGAATAATTAAACAAAGTAAAAATGATATATTTCCAAAAAAAAAGGCGTTACAACGAACATCGCTAGCATCGCATCGCTTAGCTAGTAAAACAACTAAATAAACAAGAGAAGGGTAAGCTTATTCTCTCTAATTGCATTAGAAAATAAACAGTACGAATGCAGTTCATCGACATTTGGAACACAATAGATTTATGCAAATCACTACATAGTATAAAACAAAGTCGCTTTCTCTGTCCCTATGTCCCTATGTCTGCTTAGATCTTTAAAACTACGCAACGGATTTTGATGCGGTTTTTTTTAATAGCTAGAGTGATTCTTGAGGAAGGTTTGTGTATATAGTTTAGTATACTTTTATGTAAATTAGCAGAATTACGGCGATAAATGTTGAAGAAGTCGTAAAAAATCGCGCCAACTGGGAGCTTTCCACGCAAACGCCGCGTAAACTAGCAAAGATACAGTTTAGTAATGTACTAGCGAATTCAAAATCTATAAAAATTCTACAAAAAAGTCCGCGAGAGCATATCTCTATCTCTTACGGTTGACTTACAATAACCACGTTTATGTTCAAATTTTTAATTAAAAACCTTACGTTATTTTCATAGCTATTTTCTTTAGTTCAGTATTAATCCTTATCCATATAAATATGTTAGTTAGCTTAGACATTTAATGCAGATTAAAATTGCCCTTCACACTATATCAATCAGATGAATAGTTTTTGAGATATCGTCGTTAGAAGCAATTAGCAGCGAAACATTTAAAGTTCCTAAAGCGCCTAATATGCTATGCCTACTGCGCGGCGAGTCAATCCCCTCTGCCCCGCATGACGCAACGCTCGACCACCAGTACATCTTTATCTTTATACATAGTATAAAATTAAGTCACTTCCCGCTGTCTGTATGTTTAATTGTTTAGAATTTAGATCACTAAAACTACGCAACGAATTTTGATGCGGTTTTTTTTAATAGATAGAGTAATTCAAGAAGAAAGTTTATATGTATAATACATGCATAACATGGTAGAAAAACACTGATCATTTTAGACTAGAGGTTTCTAACGTATCTTTTATTGTTGATAGTATTTAGTATCATCATTGCACCCGTGCGAAGCCGGGGCGGGTCGCTTGTACCTTATACAATGACTATTAGGTACTTGCAACGGCATCGTTACAATTACAATGGTGGAACGTTATAACCTAACCCCACGACCTCACTAATTAACTACTTTACATTAATTTTGACCAAATGATTACTGTTTCCTTGCCTACGATCTACGAGGATCTGTAATCGATCTCTTAATTTTCTGTAAAATGGTTTACGAAGTCAATTTGTTGATTGCGTTTATAACTTACTAACGACCCGCCCCGGCTTCGCACGGATGCAATGCTGATACTAAATATAAAATAAAATAAATCTATACTAATATATAAAGCTGAAGAGTTTGTTTGTTTGGTTGTTTGTTTGTTTGGTTGTTTGTTTGTTTGTTTGTTTGTTTGAACGTGGTAATCTCTGGAACTACTCGGCCGATTTGAAAAATTCTTTCGGTGTTAGATAGCCCATTTATCGAGGAAGGCTATAGGCTATGTATCATCACGCTAAGACCAATAGGAGCGGAGTCCACGCCGACGAAGTCGCGCGCAGAAGCCAGTATAATATATGCGCAAAAAAGTGTTTATTTAGGGGAAGACCGGGAGAGTTGAACCGCTTTTTGTTTAAAGTATCGTATTTTCTTATAAATGAGGCTTAGTGATTCAATTGTAATAATAAACAGTAGCTTATTTATTTAGGTTTACTTATGCATAGTTACTTTTTCGATATTATTGTACTGAAATATGTTATATATGTTTAAATGAAAAATGGGATTTGAGTCAACTCTCCCCACCCTTAGGGACACTTGAACCGGGGTCTGGGGAGAGTTGAACATTGCTTTTTAAAGGGGAAAATAAAAACATTTTGCAGCTTAAATCACAAATATTTTACAAAGACAAGCTAGTATCTTCAGGTGTTCTTAAACTCACTTCTGGGTTTCTGGAAAGAAAACCACGAAACCAATCTTTTCCAGCAGCATTGTTTGTTGCCTTGCTAGCAGGATACTTTTTAATTCGCCTCTGTGAATTGAAAAGCCGATTGCAATGCTTGCTTTCTAGTCAGACCGTAATGCATTTTACTGCATGATAATAAATATTCAACTAGAAGTTTTTCTTCAAAGAGTAAATATTTGTGACTTTTTATACTGACTGTTTTTTTTTTCGTTCAACTTATAACGTCTTAGTGTACTTCTATCGATTCCATAGTTAATAGATGGTTTTCTTAAATATACACCACCCTCCTTTACCTAACGGATAGCGTTTTCAAATTCTGTGATTGTATGTTCTTTTCTTTTGCATGTTTTTACAGAAGGCTTGTATCGAATAGGCATTTTTCATGCAATTAACCCGTGAGAGAAAATAAGATTAAACATTAAAAAAACAAACCAAATACAAATAGGACTCGCGTATTAAGGGTTCCGAATTGTTTTTAAATTTAGTCAAAAAGTTTCAATCTTTACATCTATACCTACAATAAAACTCCAAATATCCTCATACAAACACTATAGAGGGAGACATGAACCACTGAGCATATCTCCCGCACCCGCGGTGGTGCAAGTCTCCCGCATATACTACTTTGACATTAAATTTTACTGACAGAAAAAACAATCAATCTCAGCGAAAAAACACTTAGCACACGTTAAACTGCAATAATCAGGCAGTACAATACTAATAACGCAAAAAATAACTAAGGCCGCAATCTTAAAACTACATAAATTAATAAAATTTACTCCGCCGTACCAAAAACAACTTTCCGAATCTGAGAGCCAAACAAACCGGCCATTGTAAAAAATGACAGTGTGCTGGTTATTGGCCACCAGCGCTCTATCAATGACCGTCTTGGCGTTTCGTTAGTGCGTAATTTAAGTTGAGTTTTAAAAGATGGTTCAACTCTCCCACCTGAGCAAGTCTCCCGGTTTTCCCCTACTACATCACACTAGAAACCTCTAAAACTATCAGTGTTCTTCTACTATATTGTGCATGTATTATACATATAAACCTTCCTCTGGAATCACTCTATTTATTAAAGAAAATCGCATCATAATCCGTTGCGTAATTTACAATTGTCTAAATATTTTACCTAGGCATTGGTACGGAACCCTTCGTGCGCGAGACCGACTCGCACTTGGCCGGTTTTTTTAAGCTGTCCGAGCACCGCACTAATTTCGTCAACTTCGATTTTCGCGAAGATTTCGGAAAAATAACGCAATAATGGTGCACATGGATTTTCGGCTTCCTGAGTCTCCGACTTGTGTGCGGTCGACTAATAAAGCTGTCCCTAAAATTTCTTGACCTCTTTTCGGATCTGAGGACGACAGCAAGAGAAAAGGTTCTGCCATCCATTGTTTTTAGCTTCAAGTAAGAAGACTTGGTGGCCCCTGGTGGTCTTTGAAAATTTTTTCGACCCCCTAATCTTCTTTATAAGTCGTGATATCTCTCGTATTTGAGCAGCAGAGGTCTCGGCGTATGAGTTTTCGTACCTTCTTAGTCTTCTGTTCTGGCGAATCTGCTTGAGCAGTGGGCAATTCGCGCCTCCGCCTCATCAGATCCAATGTTACGGGAAAAAGTTTTGACTTCTTCACTGATTTAGTCGGCGAAAAGTGTATGCAACCCACTGTCTTCACCATGTTGTCAGTCATCTCCTCCACTTCACTAGTGGTTTCCAGCAAGTAGAATCGATTTTTGAGTTTTAGGTGGAAGAGATCAGAGCCATATAGTATTTTTGTCAGTGTAGGTGGGAGTAGATTTCATCAACAGATCTCGCTCAATTTAGAAGCAAAGATTCAGAGCACCTCGCAACAGCCGGTGGTCGCTGCCGGTCTCCAACGTACTTATCACTGAGACATCTTCGAATATGTGTATTTTATATGCCATAATGAAATCTGTCTCGTCACTGTATCAGGCTTCTGCCATGTCCACCTACTTTGGGTCATTTTTTCGGAAAAGTAATTCATCAAAAAACCCCTTCCGACTCGAAGAAGTTGACTAACATCTAAGATTCCTGCGACTCCCCAATTAATATATTAATATAGAACGTAATATATTAATTATATTGTAATAGGTAAATATATTAAATCTTAGTGCAAGTGTTATTATTATTCAAGGCTTTTCCTCTAGCACATAACTACATCCATAACATTTACAAAATAGATTCAATATTTCTAGCAAAAAAAAAATTATATTACTAATAAACAAGTAGATCAAATTAATAATTACTACTTCAAGTAGGAAAATCGTGGTTAAGTAATATGGAAGTAACATTTCAGTTAAATACTTAAATCCAATTGGTTTTTTCATAGTTATGTGTTTACAGTAACTTTGTTGTCCAAAAATTCAATTTACATTGATAAGTATAGTACACACAATTAGAGATATATCCCTCTCTAAAACTAAAACTACTAGTCCAATCACACTTCAATTTAAATAGTACTACACGACAAGCACCAGCATTAAAATAAAATAAAAATTATCAAGTTATGAGGCAACACTCAAATATTTCACCTCTATTTCACTGTTGGAAGTTAAATTTTCGCAACAAAAAAATGGGAGTGTACATTATAATACTTATTTTTGAAATCTTATCAAATCTTCTATCTAATTTAGTAAATAGTTTTGAGATTAGACTATGATGAAGAGTCAGCCATGCACTTAGTTATTGAATGTTTTGAAGTTGTTTGAAGTTGCTTAATAACATAAAATTATTTATTTAGGTACATGAATTGTAGTTTTTCAGAAATTTCATAAAATTACAGAATCTTAGCAATTTCACCTACTACTACAGGCTTATTTTTTAAATAATAAAAATAGCTCTGAAACTACTAAACCTATTCTTACAGTCTTACATCTTTGACTTTTACTGTACGATAACTTAGTAGTTACACAGACACGAGGGTTATATACATTGTTCTATAATTTCAAGCATCCATTATTTGGGATTAAATTATTTTTCTAATATTACCATAATAGCATAAAGGACTTAAACATTTAATTGCAATGTGTAGTATCAAATATAGAAATTAAGATTGAAACATTTTTAATTAAAGAATTTTAAATGTTTTATGATTATCAAAT
This sequence comes from Melitaea athalia, assembly GCA_905220545.2. Classification (NCBI taxonomy): domain Eukaryota; kingdom Metazoa; phylum Arthropoda; class Insecta; order Lepidoptera; family Nymphalidae; genus Melitaea; species Melitaea athalia. The sequence goes on from HG992196.1 coordinate 15,378,875, forward strand.
CAGTTTAAGAATTATAGAAAACTCACTTGGAAGAGTCCATAATTGAGTAGGCCCATTTATATTCTTGATATTCCATATTAGCTCCTACTTGTGCCATCTCTGCAGGTGATTAGATTAACAACAAAAGAGATCTTTTACTAAGAGCGGCTTTGCAGGAACTCACTGAAAAATAAATAGTTTCGCTTTAATTTACAATTTAACATAATTTTGCAACTCTAGTACTATGTTACTAGTAATAACTGGTGATTGACAATTGTCTCTCATGTATGGGAATTTATTCACATTTTCTTACATTGTTAATATTACAACCTGCATAAAAAATATAACGGTAATACTACAAATTATAATATATGTGGATTGGATAATTAAAATTTTAAAAAAAATTGCAAATTTGTTCGTCAAATAAAATCCGTTTTTTTTTTTCAGTTTATAGCTTACAAAATCACGTACTGTTCGAGTCACTTCGCCTAACTTATTCATTAAAGTAACGTTTTTGATGGAAACAAAAAAAAGGACGTTCAACATTTAATAATAAGTAGAGCACGAATACAGTGTAGTTGAAGTGAAAGGGAATGAATAAAGTACAAATAATTGGTGACAAAATCACGTATCGCGAAAGTAACTTAAGTACGCGCTATGAAAACAATATATTTAGCTGTATTTATGCAATTTAAAAGTTAAATACAAAGCTGTTTAAAGCATACGGACTCAAGGAATAAAATATACAACAATAATATACTAACCAAGGACGAGAACCGCCCCTCAGTCACAACACTTATCAGCCGCACAATGCCATGCTTAATATTTGTCGAATAAATTAATATTCAACTTACATTAGAACATAATTTTTACGCAAAAAAATATCAACTTAAATTCAACGCTACTTTATACGGTCGTCGATCGACACTCGACAGCCATAGTTTTACCATAGATAATATTTCATTTTATTGTTCCAAGCATACAGGTGTGACATGAATATTTGACACTTTTTTTAATGTTAATTTTATGATATTTTAATAACAGTGATAATTGGGTTGCATATTTTAGTTAATTCTATTAACTATTAAATAAATGTGCAATTTATTTGAATACGGCGCACAAAAAAAAATATAAAAAATAGCTAAAGTCATGTGACACCCCAAATTCGCAATGTAGAGTAAACTACCCAATTGTTGGCACTTTAAGACTGAGCTTCGTGTCAGTCTGAAATTAAATTACCATTCTTCTTCTTCTTCAAGTGCCTCTCCGACTAGCGAAGGTTGGCAGTCAGCTTCGAATACTCCGTCTTGTTTTTCGCGAGGCGAAAGAGCTCGGCAGCACTCGCGATTCCCGTCCATTCTCGGATGTTGCGCAGCCAAGACTTTTTTCTGCGACCAACGTTTCTCTTGCCGGCAACCTTTCCCATCATAATGAGCTGCAAAAGTTGATATCTTTTGTGCCTAAGCACGTGTCCGAGATATGCAACTTTTCTTTTCTTGACAGTCTCCAAAAGTTGCCGTTTCTGGTTGACGCGTCGCAGAACTTCTACGTTCGATACTTTTTGAGTCCAACTAATAATAAAAAAATTGCAAATGAGATTTTATGGTAATAAATTACCATAAAATCTCATTTGCAAAAGCTACTAGACAAAACATGTGACAAAATCAAAGAAAATACTTTAATCTTTGTCTTTATAATAATTTTTATGTGATTGAATATTATTAAATAAATGTTTTACACTTAAATCCGAAAGACTACAGAAAATCCTATTATTGGCATAGAAATTCTCAATATTGGCATTTACTAGTCTAATTATTGGCACGTAGTTAAAGGTAGTTAGTAAATAGGTAGGAAAGTACCTACCTATTTATCATTAAAAATTATATATGTATAATTAAAACACTGTTTTACAAGGCCTGCTTTTATTTTGGTATGTTATATACCTACCGGTATTTAAAGTTTTCATAAAAATATTAAACATAAACTTATACATGTCGCAGATCAGAAGTAGGTAGGAGAAGAACGGACGGATGACCGAACTACTAAGTATTAAATGGACTCACCGAGCGGGTACCGTCTACCGCGTGGCAGTGGGACAACTAATAGCAGTGCCCGGGAGTTGCGACCCGAGTCTAGGTTTAAGACGGCCGTCTTTAAAATGCGCATTAACGCTCGCCTCCACTGCCCGAGATGCCCACAATATAATGTAACAATTAATTCGTGTACACAAACTAACCCTTACAAGAGTCGAGGTTAAGCTACTAGCAGGATACACAAGTGCACCGCGCCACGCCAGAGCCAAGACTGACTTAGCTGCGGTTGCATCGGTCTTTTATACACGACTGAATGACTCGAATAATAGAAGTGAGGGTAGGTGAATATCGACAATAGCGCAGGTACCGCCATACACGTCAGAAATACTCAAATAATACAATGAGTGCGGGTAGATGAATAATAATAACAATGTAGGTACCGACATTAATAACTATCTGCATTGACTCTCCGACACGGCCATCCTGACAAGTCACACGTCCTCGTGTGATGCCGTAAAAAGCAAAAAGGTACTGCGATATCAAAGTCTCGTCTCGGCCTATCCTGACCCACACATAACCAAGGATAAAGCGATAGTACAACCACTTTTTGTTGACACACCATACAACCATACGCGAATCTACCATTAAATCAAAATTGACCAATCCTTTTGGTATAAACATTACTCCATTATTGCTTTCCACATATTAGTCGCCACTGTCACCTAAATCGAGTGACAGCAGCTCATGCCACCTCCATCGAGTGACGATAACCAACCAAAAGAGTCGCCACTGTCACCTAAATCGAGTGACAGCAGCTCATGCCACCTCCATCGAGTGACGATAACCAACCAAAAGAGTCGCTATTGTCACCTAAATCGAGCGACAGTAGCTCATGCCACCTCCATCGAGTGACGATAACCACTAAGTCGCCACTGTCACCTAAATCGAGTGACAGCAGCTCATGCCACCTCCATCGAGTGACGATAACCAACCAAAAGAGTCGCTACTGTCACCTAAATCGAGCGACAGTAGCTCATGCCACCTCCATCGAGTGACGATAACCACTAAGTCGCCACTGTCACCTAAATCGAGTGACAGCAGCTCATGCCACCTCCATCGAGTGACGATAACCAACCAAAAGAGTCGCTACTGTCACCTAAATCGAGCGACAGTAGCTCATGCCACCTCCATCGAGTGACGATAACCACTAAGTCGCCACTGTCACCTAAATCGAGTGACAGCAGCTCATGCCACCTCCATCGAGTGACGATAACCAACCAAAAGAGTCGCCACTGTCACCTAAATCGAGTGACAGCAGCTCATGCCACCTCCATCGAGTGACGATAACCACTAAAGTCGCCACTGTCACCTAAATCGAGTGACAGCAGCTCATGCCACCTCCATCGAGTGACGATAACCAACCAAAAGAGTCGCTACTGTCACCTAAATCGAGCGACAGTAGCTCATGCCACCTCCATCGAGTGACGATAACCACTAAGTCGCCGCTGTCACCTAAATCGAGCGACAGCAGCTCATGCCACCTAAATCGAGTGACGATAACCAACCAAAAGAGTCGCTACTGTCACTTAAATCGAGCGACAGTAGCTCATGCCACCTCCATCGAGTGACGATAACCACTAAGTCGCCACTGTCACCTAAATCGAGTGACAGCAGCTCATGCCACCTCCATCGAGTGACGATAACCACTAAAGTCGCCACTGTCACCTAAATCGACTGACAGCAGCTCATGCCACCTCCATCGAGTGACGATAACCAACCAAAAGAGTCGCTACTGTCACCTAAATCGAGCGACAGTAGCTCATGCCACCTCCATCGAGTGACGATAACCACTAAGTCGCCACTGTCACCTAAATCGAGTGACAGCAGCTCATGCCACCTCCATCGAGTGACGATAACCAACCAAAAGAGTCGCTACTGTCACCTAAATCGAGCGACAGGAGCTCATGCCACCTCCATCGAGTGACGATAACCAACTAAAAGAGTCGCTACTGTCACCTAAATCGAGTGACAGTAGCTCATGCCACCTCCATCGAGTGACGTTAACCACTTGTATTGCCTCCATCGAGCAGTACAACCAAAACATGTTTCAGCAATGGATACTTAAAAACAAAGGCACCAAAAAATTTATCTCAATAAAATCAATTGGTTGTATAGTGGTCTACATTGCTACGCCAGTTGACTTTAATCACAAAAAAACTACAAATCTATCCTAGACGAAAGGTTCCTCTAACCGTAATAAAAAATAAAGTTTTACTATTGACACAGTAAGATCACATACAACGCTCATGGCCCGGCTGCCTCAGCAGCTAGGGACAACTACTATTGCCACCCATATCGTCATCACCTCATGTGATACGACCAACACATATCGTCATCAACTCATATGATGCGAACAACACATATCGTCATCACCTTAACCTTTCGTGAGCAAATTTGTAGGTACGTTTACAATTTAAAGCTATAAGGGTATACCGATTACCTTCGAGAACTTCTATTACGCGAAAGGGGCCTCGATATTTCGGATCAAGTCTTATTTGATTACGCTCCTCATTTTGTAACATAACAAATTTTAACAGTTACTTACAACGACTGCCATAATGGGCCCATGATTGTACCAAGGTGTTATAAATTAACCTTCTGTAATTTAAACTTTTTAAACAGAACAACTAAATAACTTTTAAACAGTTTAAACAAATCAATCAAAGGTAGAGAAAGACTGAAAACCCTCGATACTACACAAAAATACTTGTTACAGAGGGTAATCGGAAATACTCAAACTAAGACGATATTAACACTTTATCACCAACAAGTGGGTAACCACAAAAATTTAACTTAACGCAAATATAACTGCCCAGAGCCATGTACCAACGTCAATCAAACTTTTAATAACCAAACTCTTTTTCTACAACACTAACAACTAACGACCTTCTGGCATCTTTCTTAAACGACTGTCGCTGCGACTACCACGACTAATCACTACACAACTACCTACGTATCACAGTAAAACTAAATTCAACAAATAGCCGGTAAATCGAATAACGAAATCGAACACTGAACAACCCAGATAGCATGTAAACTTGAGGCAAGTTTGCTACTCTTTGATTTTAAATTGCTGCGTCAAATATGACGAGGCAAGTTTGCGACAATATTGCTGGAATATTGTTAAGACAAAGATGATGTTTCAAGTTTGCGACAATATTTCTGGAATATTGTTATGACAAAGATGATGTTTCAAGTTTGTGACAATATTGCTGGAATATTGTTATGACAAAGATGATGTTTCAAGTTTCAATATAGAGAATCCTGAATCACGCTATCAATGTTTTTAAGCTCACTTAGTATATATACAGTTATCAGGAGAGTCTAGTAGGGAGTACGTTTCTACACAGTGGAGCTGCAATCATCGCGGAGGGTTGTTCTAAATTGCGCACGTGCATCGATCACTGATAATAATAACTACTAGTGATAATAAGTAATAGAAAGTACTTATAAGCGATAAACGCTTTTTTTTCACATTTGAAATTCCTTTGAAAAAACAAACTTCATGCAAGTTTGTCACCGTGAAACTAGCAAGTTTGATTTAAACTTGCTGCAAGTTTATAAAGTTGCTATGGCAAACTTGAAGCAAGCCTTCATTTTTGATGTATCAAACTTGTTGCAAGTCTGAAACAAGTTTATTTTGTTATCTGGGAAACCACTTGTACACCGATAAGAATAAAACAGAACGACCGAAAATAACTCAAACATCTATGTACCCACGAAATATTGCAACTTACTTGCACACTCGCTAACATAGAACTTAAAGTTCAAAGAAACCAAAAACTCTGAACTTAAAAAAAAAACAATGAACAACAGCAACCAACAAATGAAGTGGGCGTAGTGAGATCTTTATCCCACTTCTGATGTCGCAGATCAGAAGTAGGTAGGAGAAGAACGGACGGATGACCGAACTACTAAGTATTAAATGGACTCACCGAGCGGGTACCGTCTACCGCGTGGCAGTGGGACAACTCATAGCAGTGCCCGGGAGTTGCGACCCGAGTCTAGGTTTAAGACGGCCGTCTTTAAAATGCGCATTAACGCTCGCCTCCACTGCCCGAGTTGCCCACAATATAATGTAACAATTAATTCGTGTACACAAACTAACCCTTACAAGAGTCGAGGTTAAGCTACTAGCAGGATACACAAGTGCACCGCGCCACGCCAGAGCCAAGACTGACTTAGCTGCGGTTGCATCGGTCTTTTATACACGACTGAATGACTCGAATAATAGAAGTGAGGGTAGGTGAATATCGACAATAGCGCAGGTACCGCCATACACGTCAGAAATACTCAAATAATACAATGAGTGCGGGTAGATGAATAATAATAACAATGTAGGTACCGACATTAATAACTATCTGCATTGACTCTCCGACATACATAACATTTTTATCTGATCAAAAAATGCCCAGATAAAAACGTTGTATTTTAACGTATGAAAATTTTGGAATCCCTGTTTCAAATACACAATAGTTTACAATAACTTCCCATCAATCATCGTTTTTTATTTGATACTTTCAACAGAGAAAGAACGAAATTTGTTTCGTCACCATTCAATACTCTTTTTGGGTCTAATAGAATTTCAACAAACCGTGATCTTTTAGAAATTTTACAATTGCCAGAAACCATCCTTTTATGTCATTTTCTGATACGGAAGTACTTGCCACAGTGACTACTTCAGGAGTTCTTACAACAATATCTGGGTGCTTTAAGAAGAGTTTAAACCATTTGTCTCCTGGAATGTTGTCTGTGAATGGGTTAGATCGGCCGCTTTTTTTATAAATTCTGATACGCTATTCAAAACATCTTCTTTACGTTTAGGAAAACCCTATCATGTCTGACATTTACGCTTCGCTACGCTTCGCTACGCTTCAGCCTGTAATATCCCACTGATGGGCATAGGCCTCTTTCCCAATGTAGGAGAAGGATCAGAGCTTAATCCACCACGCTGCTCCAATGTGGGTTGGCGAATATATTCCTTACTATGAGTGACGATCGCTATCAGGTCATCAGGTGTACATGATAGCAACCGGGACCGATGGCCTAACGTGCTCTCCGAGGCGCGGTAGTTAGACCCACAAGGACTGCACAAACATCCAGACCACAGCAAACACCTGTATGACCAATACCAATGTTTGTCATGTGCAGGGATTGAACCCGCAACCACAGCTCAACAGGCACAAACCAGTGGTGTGACCGTTGCGCCAATGCGGTTGACATATTTAACCGATTCTGTATTTTATTCTCTTCGTCTGGCTTTTTGCTTTTTTTTCAATTATTTTTTTAATTATGATACCGCCTACTTTTCCAATTAGTTTGCCAAAGAAGTTTCACTTCTGACATGTGTACTTTGTATTTTTATTTGTATCTTTTTCATTTCGTTTCTTCATTGTTTTCGATGTACTCTATATGAAAAAAATACACCGGTTATTAGCACTCCATAATCTATTATGGGCACTACTGCCAATAATTAGTTTTTGCTATTGGCACTGTGGGCCAACATTTGGAAATAGCTATTATAGAAAAAAATATTGATGTGCAAACAATAATTTAATTGAAAACCTTTACAGATAGATCATAAACTCGCTTGTTGACAATATTCTTAGAAATCCTAAAATTGGCACTAATGCCAATAAAAGGATTTTGATGAATTTATTGATCCATATGTTGGCACATTAAATAAATAGAATGCGATAAATAAATTAAAAAAGTAATCTTTGAATATACTGCTTAGATGTGTAATTAAGTGTATAAAATTGTTTCGAAAGCATCAATAAGCCGAATAGCTGTGATATACTATGATTAATAAAGCTCTCTCCTTAAGAAAAAACAAAAAAAAAACGACTCCAAATCACTATCACAAAATGTCAGTTGTTGTTTTTAAATCTATATATTGGTTATTAGAACAATTTTGCCAACTTGTAATAGAAAATGAATACTATTTTACTTTTAAATGCATACGGAACTTGAATAGTCTATAGTTTCCTTGTTTTATTTAACTAAACTCTAAAGTGCCAATAATTGGAAGAGTGCCAACGATTGGGTGTTTTACCCTACATCTTTTTTGAAAAACGCCCATAAACGTACCATTACCATGGAATTATTATGTACCTACTACGTACAGTAAGTACATAATAATTCCATTATTCACATTCCCTTGGTCCGTGGGGTCCTAGTGCCATAAGGCTCTTTAAAGAAATAGCTAAAAGGTTAGTCGAAGAGCTGGCAGCTACCTCGGACAAAGAATTAGTCTAGCTATCCAAAGGGGGAACGCTGCCAGTATCTTCGGAACCTTGCCTAATTAAGGGACTCCTTTTAATAATGTATTTTAGTTATTATATTATATTTTTTAAGGTTTATAGTTTTAGGTTCGTTGTTTTAGTATATATTTTTATATTTATTTGTATTTTAATTTAGTAATATTTGTAGGATAATAATATTATATATTTACCTAATTCCATGACCATTACAACATTTACAACATTACAAAAACATCTGCAATACTGTCACTGTGACATTGACATATGACAATCGCGCTTTGAAATTTGAATGCCAAATTTTATGCTATGAAATTATGAATTATTATTGTAAGTTATAAACTGGTTTACTGGTTCAATAATCTTATTTATATTTTAAAGGTTCGTATTTAGATTTTAAACATTTTTATTTACTCGATTTAATGAATAAATGTAATTAGAATTATTTTATTTTTAGGTTTGGTTCATAACCTAAAATTATCTGGAAGAAATAGTTTAGAACAAAAATGAAATTAACGCAACTTTTATTTCGTCGCAATCGTCTACCGAATGGTCACATATTTCGGGGAAAGGACCGTTTAGTGAAAAAAGTTGAACCGAAACACCTTCGTGCTTTGGAAAGAGATTTTAATATTGAAGAACAGAATATGTTTTATTTACGTCACCCATACTTGACAGAGGTAAGCATACACACTTAATATGTATTTCTTTATTATATGTAATAACAGAGAATAATATTAAAAGTTTTAAAAGGGTATTTTTGTAAGAGAAGATTACTTCTCGCCCATAAATACCCATCAAGCATACTGTAGTAACTTAACATTAAATTACTCTTTACTAGACTTCTATAAACTATCTAAAATAAATTACTTTTATATAAATTAGTGCTTAGTATTGTATTAACTTTTTATTTATTGCTTTTTCAGGCTGAAAGTCACGGACACTCCAAAGCCTTGGGCAAGCAAGAAATGAGAAAAAAAGGATTTGAAAATATCACAAAAAAAATATTCAAAGAGGATGTAACATTATATGAACGCCTACAACATCTTAGAGTTAAAGAGGGTTGGGAATAAGCAAAATTGTATTTACAACAATGTTATCTTATTTTATATGTTAGGTTTAAATAATAGATTTAATTAGAAAGCATATTTTTGTGTTTAAATACATCCTTCTTGTTCAATCCAATTTGTCCCCCAATGCCATTTAGGAATGCAATATAGCTGATATTATATTATTATTCTTTATTAATGACTAGCTTCTGTTGGTCTTAGCATGATGATACATAGCCTATAGCCTTCCTCGATAAATGGGCTATTTAACACTGAAAGAATTTTTCAAACTGGCCCAGTAGTTCCAGAGATTACTGCGTTCAAACAAACAAACAAACAAACTCTTCAGCTTTATATATTAGTATGGATAAAGATATATGTATAGTGGCTCTGTATTTCATCCAAGATTTTACTAATTTTGGTAATAACATGGTGTTTTAAAATGAGTAACTACTGAGCTTGAGCTTCTTGCCGATTCTTCTCTGCAGAAGTGCAGAAGCTACATTCCAACTGGGTGGTAGCTTAACTGGTGTACCGATTTTGATGACTGTTTTTTAAATTTGAATGCTGCTGCTTGTCATGTGGTCCCATTTCAATGAGAGCTACATTTAACGAGTAGTGTTTGAGCTATCCCTAGTAATATACAGGGTGGGGATGATAATACAACGATAACTTGGACAGCGTATATGTAATGACATTCCAAGCCCACATACAAAAAATCAATAAAATACATCCAGTAGTTTAGTCACAAATTATGATTTTTCATTTTTTAAAATTTCTACGTATGTATCATACTAAAGACCTGACCTACCCTAAAACCGGCGGTTAACGACTCAAGGACAGCTATTATTATTTTTAAAATCATAGATTAAGAAATGGATATGGCATCGACTGCCACAAAAAGGCACAATTTTTAATCATTGCCATTTAGTGACAGTTTGCAGACCAAATAATATTATAATACATAACTAATGTTTAAAAAAATAACTCATTCAATATCGGCTACTGATCAGTTCTGCATATTTAAAAAAAAAATTGATGGTTTGAGAAAATTTAAATCAAATAGTTTTTTATTCAATTTAATTTTAAATGCGTAACAATTTATTTTAATTTACTTTTCTAACTTACTATTTTTTATTCAATCAAAATAATGAAGTTTTGTAGGTACAACAAGCACATAGCATTTCCACGCGATTATGCCGCGTAGAAAGAAGGCCACGCGCGAAGGCGGCGCGATGACGCGTGTAACAGGTCAGTGATCCTGTAGTTACAAAAATGATGTTATAAAATTTTATTAAATTATATTGAATTAGTTTGTATGAAAAAATCTTTTTTTTTGATTTTGATGTTAGGACTTATCTGATGGTTTTGAAATACTTCTTTATACTAGTACTAACGGTGTTTTCAATTATCGTTCTATTGTCATCCACACCTTGTATAGTTATTTGTTTTTTTTTTACTACCTACGTTGCATTATATCTTGATGTCAATTGTTGTTTTTTTTAGAACAAACAATTATTATTTTTTTAGAAAGAAAGCACTGTACTAGTGCTGAAATAGACAAAATTTTTGTTAGCATTTGGTAACTTAGCAATTTTATACCAACAGTCAGGTCATCCCACATTACACTTTCAAATTTATATATTAATAAAAAAATCCTTATTCCATTTAAATATTCTTATATACGGAAGTATTTTCAGGTCAAAAGAAAACACATTAAAATTTCAGTAAGTATAATTCTTTATTAAAATTAAAAAGCATCACATTTTTTGTCATTTTTATTGACATTTTACATATGTAACGACGTTTAACACAAATAGACGAACATTTAACAATATTACAATTGGTATGCTATAGCAATAAAATTTAAAAAAAAAAATCTTAAAAATAAATTACAGAATAGAACTTTTTCTTAAAAATAAAAACAACATAATATACTTATAAATAATATAATACATACTAATAAATACGTATTTAAGTACACAGTAATGTAGGTAACATTAGGATAACTTTTAACGAATATAGATTAAACATTTTTCTTATGTAGTTTCTGTCTATGGGATATAATCATAATGTTATGTCATAAAAATATATTATTATAGTTCAGTATCAGTAAGCCAAATAACGTCAATTCAAAATTCTTTGTTTTGTCGACCACGCACTCACCTCAGGTGTGATGGCTGAAAGTTTGGCCGAAACGTCGCAAATAGCAAAATGTGAAATACGAATATTTACAATATTTAAAGCAGTACTTTATGCTTGAATATAAATTTAAAAATTACATTCATACATGTATAAAATTATGTATATCACACATCTTTCAATATAACTGAAAACATTAGGAAAGCAAACAACCATACGATCCACCTGATGGTAGACTATGACCACACAGTGGAAATCCTTATTTAAATCTGCTACAAAACTGTTTTACATTAAATTCAAAATTAAAGAAAAAAACTAAAATTAATGTGATTTTTATAAAAAAATCTATAATATTGAATAACTTGGTTATAGAATAAATTTACGTTTTTTTTTACTTACAAAGCATTTACCCATAGCCGCTGTGCAGATATACAACATGGTATTAAACTGACGTCCTTCCGTTTAGGGCCATATACCATATAGAGTGTATCTCTATGGAGGTATACCATAGCCGAAATTATACGTGAAAAAAATGAAGTAGTAGTAAGTACAGCTAATTATATAAAAAACTTTAAAATCCACAAATTAAAAGAAAAATGTTGAGACGCCATGGGAAAATTGAATATAAATAACCGAATTTGAAACTTGGTAATGACTCGGCCATTGACACGACTCTACCGTACAAACGACAGTAATTTTGCAAACAATAATTACCTACTTTACCAAAGCAGTAAAGTATTACGAGTATTATACATACTTGCGATTTTTTTAATGAGGACCCAAAATGTATGGACGTAAAAGCTTTTTATTTTTAACTATATGTTATTGCACATAAAATATAATTTACAAAAATGCGTTGACGCAGCGATCATAGCATTGGCTGTTGCGCTTATGGTCGCGGCCTCGCGGGTTCGATCCTCGCTCACGCCAGACATTTGTATTGGGCTATTGGCCATGCAGATGTTTCTCACGGTCTGGGTGTTTGCGATTGTGTATTCTACGTGTTACCGAAATCAGGAGACCTCTTACTGGTGGCCGTTGAGCGTAAAGTGTTTAAAAACTATTTTCAATTAAATGTGAAATGTTTAAAAACTATTTTCAATACTTAATTAAACTTGTTTTGTAATAAAAAATAGTGAAATGTTGATAAAGTAACAGTACTATCAATCACTTAAACAATAAGTAAGGATGTGGTGATTTAGTATCTATTTGTGGTCTGTTGATACTGTTCGTAACAGCTATGAGGTTCTTGTGGTTTTCATGAAACTTTAATCTATTTAAAACATGTTGATAAAGAGTATTTTAAATAATTAGTTTCTAATCGTTTTGTACACAACAGTCAACAGTGTTTCTTATTCCTAAAAAATTAGGTAAATCATGAAAAATTTACAAATGCAGGTCATAAATCCTGTTCTACATACACTACCTGCAGCTATAAAAAAGGACCTGTTTTTTTTAGTTTCCATTACACTGTTCACACTAATTTGTTATTAAAATTTGTATACTTTTGTTATATGTAATCGTGCAAAATATCGAAGTATACTTACAAGAAAAAATGTTCACCAGAAGATATAGCTCCTGTAATATCATTTATTCAAAGGAGTTTGATATCTCAATATACCAATCCAAAGGTTTGAAAGTCAGAATGACAAATGGTTAGATAGTGAATTTCAGCCGAATACTTAACACTAAAGAACAAACACACTAGGGAACACAAACAAACATAAACACTAGGGAACAGAGGGAAATATCCTGCTCAAAATATGGAGCAACCCGACTGGGGATGTACCTCGACCTTATGGGCCCCGTAAACGATCAAACATGTTTGTCAAACATGTTTGATCAAACTTCATGTTTTCATATAAAAACCATATCAAAAAAACCCGCAGCCCCACACACGATCAAATAATTTGACAAACACGTTTGTCAAACAGAAATTTAATATGAAGTTTGATCAAATATTTGATCGTCTACGGGGCCCTTTACAGAAGATCACAGCTAAGTAGAGTGTTGTGTTCCAGCGGTGAGTAAGGTGACCAGAGATTTTGTAGAGGGTCATGGTAGGGTTGGCAACGCGCTTGCAATGCTTTTGGTATTGCAGGCGTCTGTAGGCTACGGTAATCACTTACCATCAGGTGGGCCCTAAGCTTGTTTGCCGATTTAGTCGTATAAAATCAGTTCAGAGGATTCCTGACTGGAGCTACGATCTACGGGCTCAGGTGTCAGAGTCATACATGGGTCGAACGGACGAGACTACTAACGTAAACGTAATGTGAACTGCATCAAAAATTGATAAGAAATAAATTATACATTTAGTAGTACTTTAAAGACGTTACATTGTTTTCAAATGAAAAACAAATGTGAAATTCCCATAATTGGACAAAGGAAAATAATTCTCCAATTAACGTATGCAATTTATAAAAGATAAATATTATTACAATATAAAATGTAATATATAAAGGAGTGTTTTTTTATCCCAAATCTCTGACAATTTTTATCACAAAGTATATTATTTTATGTGTATCACATATTTAACAAGATACAACAAAAATGGACGATTGTTGATACATATAAAAATACGTGCGTTTTATAAAATGCATCGATATAAAACTGTATTTTACTGTAAACTTCTGCCCTAAAATCAGAAAGCAAAATTACAAACTATCCTTGACAAATTAACAGTGTAGCAATCAACACAACGTGGCATAATTCTTTCTATTATATCCTATACATATATCTATATAATAAAATATATGAAGCATGTACTATATGTTAATACTGAGTTTTGTACGTTAATTCATAACTCTCATGAGTTAGGTATATTTAATTTATATTCTTTGTCCATGCAAATGGGTCGTCTTTCAAATCGTTCTTATGCAACGATTTACCCTGATACAAAAGTTCCGCAAACTGAGAAACTACCGGGTCCCTCATACACGATGCCACTGAAATTACTTTTTCCGTCTCATCGAAGAAAAATATAACAAATTTCAGGGCTTTCACGTCGCCCTCGATTTGGAAACTAGATGATTTACCGCAACCTGCGTAACGAATAGATTTACCGAAGAGCATCGTCCAGAAGTACGGGACGGTCCTTAAAGGAACGTCCTTGTTCAATATATTTTTAGCGGCAATCGAACCGTGATATTGTGCGAGACCTACGTGTCCAATAGCCATCGGAGTATTCCCGAAAGCATACACTGGAGCAAATGCTATATCGCCCCCTGCGAATACATTTTTAATATTCGTTTGCAATTTATCATTAACGATAACGGAACCATTTGGGTTTAGTTCGATATTGCTATCTCTGAGAAAGTCGGTGTAAAACGTAGTTCCCACGCCCAAAATTAACATATCAGCCGGAAGTGTTTTACCATTCGCCAGTTCAACTGACTTTATAACACCGCTTTCGCCGTTACATTTCGTTATTGTGGTTTCGAAATGGAACATCACCCCATTTTCTTCAAAAAGCTTTTGTAGACTTTGACCTATCTCTTCTCCAAATATTTTACCAAGAGGATAAGTATCTGTACCAACAACAGTCATAGACTTTGCTTTTGAGACACACGAAGACGCTGATTCTAATCCAATAAAACTTAAACCCAAAACCACAACATCTTTATCTTTCTCGGTGCCCAACGTTTTTAGAATATTAACGGAATCGTCAAAATCTCTAACGGTGAAGATATTTTTTAAATTAATACCTGGAATATCGGGTATACGAGGTTTGCTACCAGTAGCGACGTATAAGGCACCGTAGGGAAGTTTCGAACCGTTGCTTAGTTCAACCGTTTGCGCATCTGAGATAACTTTAGTTACTTCTACGCCTTTAAGTATATCTATGCTAGCATTTTTATAATATTCTAAAGATCTAGCCTGAAGTTTCTCAATATCCGTTGCTGTTCCGATCTTTGAAACTTTAATCCTGTCATAAGGAAGGTAGTTTTCTTTAGCTACCAGAGTAATAGGTCCTTTAAATCCTTCGCTTCGCAGTGTCTCGGCGCAGGTCGCTCCGGACGGTCCACCACCGACGATGACCACCGACGACTCACTACCACACGGAGACGAGTTACCCATATCCTTAATCCGTTTGTTTGACTGCAAGTCGCTTACTTTTGCTCTTACCTGAAATTAAATTACGATAACCTGTTAAACTACTGTTTTAATAAGATGAACTATTAAGCATATGCGTTTTATTGAGGCTGGGCACAAAAATATTCCGCAATATTTGGAGCAGCTCGACTGGGGAAGTACATGAACCTTAAAAGATAACAGCTAAGTAATATTGCTCTCAAGTAGTGTGCTTTTGTGGTGAATAAGGTAGCTGAAACTCTTGAGAAGAGTTGGAGATAGAGTCAACAACGCGCTAGCAATACGCCTGGTATTGCAGTCGCCCATAAGCTACGGTATCCGCTTACCATGAATAAACCGTACGCTTGTTTGCCATCTTTAAAGTAGATATTAAAAAAAATCTGTCCCAGTTGGAACCAATTCGTAGATCCTAATTTGGCTTCCTAATGCAAAAGGATGCTAGCTGTTATTAGCTGCTTTGTTTTAAGTAATTAGTAGACCAAAAAGATTTTTAAAAATAAAAATTTCACACTAAATTGTAATGGTGTTTGGCTCGTTAAGAATGTATTTGGTTCATATTAAATATTTTTATTTATTTGATATAAAATATAAATACACGTGAAATATTTCACCACTCTATGAAGTAAAGTAGTTGACCTGAAAATTATTTGTGACTGGAGCAGGATGTACGGTTTAACAGTGAATCCTGCTAAGTCTCAGGCTATTGTTGTTGGCAGCCAGAACCTGATTTCAAGAATCGATTGGGTGGAATTACCAAAATTAGAATTCAACGGAACCGTCATACCATATAGTATGAATGTAAAAAACCTTGGTTTGTACATTGACTCTACATTATCGTGGACCAATCACTTTAAAGAGTTAAGCCGGAAAACTATAGCATCTCTAAAATCTCTTCAGAGGTTGCGTTATTTTCTGCCAATTCCTACCAAAATTATGCTAGCCCAATCCCTAATGCTATCCATTCTCGACTATGCCGACGCAAGCTATCTCAATTTAACCGAAGAACAACTGAATAAACTTGAGCGTCTCCAAAACATCGCTATACGTTTCATATTTGGTTTGCGCAAATATGATCATATTTCTGAATTTCGTTCAAGGCTCAAATGGTTACCTATCCGCTTTCGCCGGAATCTGCACGTTCTCTCGCTATTGTACTGTGTATTATTCCATAAAAATGCACCAACCTATCTCAAAGACAAATTTGAATTTCTTGGAACTCACAATAAAACTCTTAGATCAGCAGAGAACCTCACACTGAGAGTACCTGTGCACAATACCAAATTTTATAAAATGTCTTTTTCTGTACAGGCAGTTCAATTGTGGAATGCGTTACCATTCAACATCAAAAAAGCTCAATCACTTGTCTCCTTTAAAAATTTAGTTAAAGCGCACTATCTCACTATTATTAATTAGTTTAATTTTTTTTTTCCAACTTGCATCATGTTTATGTAGATATTTTATCTTCTATTCCTTATTAGCTTTTGTTAATTTAAGACGACATAGTATGTATGTATATGTGTATGTATGTATGTATATATGTATTCGTTTTTATCATGTAGTTTATATGTGTAAGTTTTATTTACTGATTATACAAATAATTATGCTGCCACACCTACCTCTTCATTACATATTTTCCTATTTCTAAAGGTTGTCTGGAAGAGATCGCTACTAAGCGATAAGACCGCCTTTGTACATTACAATTTCTATGTGTAAATATCTGTTTTTTTGTATATCTTTCTGAGTGGTGTGCAATAAAGTATATTCTATCTATCTATCTATCTAAAATTTCCAAAAAATATCAAAAAAAAAAAATTAACGTGCGTGTTTATTTTAGTAGTCATAGTTGCCAAATGTGTCCAATTTTGGTTAAGCGTGAAGATTTTTAAAAATAAAAATTTCACACTAAATTGTAATGGTGTTTGGCTCGTTAAGAATGTATTTGGTTCATATTAAATATTTTTATTTATTTGATATAAAATATAAATACACGTGAAATATTTCACCACTCTATGAAGTAAAATTTCCAAAAAATATAAAAAAAAACAAAAAAAAATAACGTGCGTGTTTATTTTAGTAGTCATAGTTGCCAAATGTGTCCAATTTTGGTTAAGCGTGAGTCAGCCCGTCACTTAGTTATAGCATGTCATTCTAAGTGGATATACTCGTAGTGTTATCTTTATTTACTTAAGCGGTACATGTTTTATTTCAATTATCAGTAGAGGAAATCGCTGATATTTTTATTAGATGCGAGTTAGACTATCTGATAACTACGACTTGGTATGTGATGAAAGAAAATCGTTACAATTACAATGCAAATTTTTACAAAGAAACAACCCCACTTACAAAGCCTGCATCGAGATAAATCTACAGCTGAATTTAAGTTAGATTTTGCGTGATGTGGACAAAAAAGTAAGAACAAAAAAATATACAGGATGTCCCGCGACAAAGTGCAACCCCGAATGGGGGTGAAACTAGACCATAAATTATCGAAAAAAAACATAGAAAAAATTGCAGCAATTGCTGTTCGTTAGTCTCGCTAAAACTCGAGAATGGCTTGACCGATTTAGCTAATTTTGATCTTGAAATGTTTGTGGAAGTTCAAGGAAGGTTTAATTGGTGAGAAAAATAAATAATATGTAACGGAAAATACTAAAAACGACGATATAATTTTCCAATACAAAATGGGTGGGGAAATTTAATGTCTTTTGTCAAAAACGTTGTCAATTGGTTGTCAAATATTTATAGATGCGTTCAGAAAGTATTTTGTGTAGGTGATACGAAGTTTACCGGGCCATCTAGTCTAATATAAAAATCTTATACTATTAAACGAGCAATTCTTGTATATACAGAGTGGGGATGACAATAGAACGATAATTGAAAACACCGTAGTACTAGTATAAAGAAGTATTTCAAAACCATCAGATAAGTCCTAACATCAAAATAAAAAAAAAAAAAGATTTTTTCATAGAAACTAATTTAATTTAATTTTATAACATCATTTTTGTGACTACAGGATCACTGACCTGTTACACGCGTCATCGCGCGGTGATCGCGCGTGACCTTCTTTCTACGCGGCAAAGATGCGTGGAAGTGGAATGTGCTTGTACCTACAAAACTTCATTATTTTGATTGAATAAAAAATAGTAAGTTAGAAAAGTAAATTAAAATAAATTGTTACGCATTTAAAATTAAATTGAATAAAAAACTATTTGATTTAAATTTTCTCAAACCATCAATTTTTTTTTTAAATATGCAGAACTGATCAGTAGCCGATATTGAATGAGTTATTTTTTTAAACATTAGTTATGTATTATAATATTATTTGGTCTGCAAACTGTCACTAAATGGCAATGATTAAAAATTGTGCCTTTTTGTGGCAGTCGATGCCATATCCATTTCTTAATCTATGATTTTAAAAATAATAATAGCTGTCCTTGAGTCGTTAACCGCCGGTTTTAGGGTAGGTCAGGTCTTTAGTCTAATACATACGTAGAAATTTTAAAAAATGAAAAATCATAATTTGTGACTAAACTACTGGATGTATTTTATTGATTTTTTGTATGTGGGCTTGGAATGTCATTACTCATTACATATACGCTGTCCAAGTTATCGTTGTATTATAATCCCCACCCTGTATATATATATATATATATTCTGAATCTCGGAATCGGCTCCAACGATTTTCGTGAAATTTAGTATGTAGGGGATATCGGGGGCGAAAAATTGATTTAGCTAGGATTCATTTAAAAAAAAAAAGTCGTTTTATCCCTGTTTTTAGGCAATGAAAAAATATCATTAGAATACGAAGCTTAATTTCACCGCTGTCATTCTAGCTGTAATGGCGTAATTAGGAAGTCGGCGGGTGTCGATTCGTGTTGACGGGTTCCAATCTCAGTCTCTAGATCATTTTTTTTTTCCTTTTTTTTAATTTCACTCGTGATTTATTATTTAAATAACATTAAAATATAAAAATACCGAGCAAAAAAAAAAAACAAAAAATAAATAAATACCGAGCTAGGCTCGGTCACCCAGGTACTATATATTCTAATTGAATTATATTCTGAGATAGGGCACGCACAGCAGGATATATCTTAAAAGCTAGACCAGCCCGATTGGGGAAGAACCTCGACCTTTCAGAAGATCACAGCTAAATAATAGTGCTTTCAAGCAGTGTTGTCTTCTTGTGGTGAGTAAGGTGACCAGAGCTTCTGGGGGGATTGGGGGTAGGGTGCGGCAACGCGCTTGCGAATTGCGATGCTTCTGGTGTTGCAGGCGTCTAAATGTTTGCCGACCTAGTTTTATAAAAAAAAAAAAACAAAATAAACTAATATTAGACTCGTAATATAGTTGCGCGTAAGAATATATTAGCATAATACATATAATTTGCACATTTAAAAGGAAGGAGGAAATTTTTCAATCAAAAATATTCAAAACTATCTTAAATTGGAGACGACATAAAACGAGTTCTTGTTCTAATATGTTTTTCACTCAGAGTTTATTATGTATATTATTAATTTTGTCTATTATAATAATAATAATAAAGAAATTATATACTTTATAATCAGGTTATGTATTATGTATTTATGTATGTATATATGCATTTATATGTGTATTCTGTATAAGTATTAGTATGTATATATTAGCATGTAAGTTTATCATATAACTGCATCACCTACCCTGTCTCGAGCTTATATTTTTTATCCTTCCTTTATAATCAAAATTGGGTTGTCTGGAAGAAATGACTAAATAGCCATAAGTCCGCCCATTGTACTTCACAGTCTATAACTGTGTTTAATGTTAAAAATGTAATTGTGTTGTGCAATAAAGTATTAATAAATAAATAAATAAAATAAACTCCAAGCTAAGTAATATCTAAAGGTAAGGTAATAAAACAGACAGGTGAATTTCACGAATAACAGTACCTCCTCCAAACTTTTTAGTAACGAACAAATAGGAATGATGCCACCTTATTGTCTATATATGAAAATAAAATTGAAGCGTCCGTCTGTGATTTCCAAATACCTGTGTTTTTACCCGACTGCCAAGGAAGGGTTATGTTTTTCGCGCGTATCTTGTATGTATGTATGTATGTAATATTCTTAATTACCTCATTTCTCTAGAACCGCTGAACGGATTTGCATAATTGAGATATCGTTAGATTTGTCTTAGCAGCCCAAGTGTTCTTAGATAGGTGACATTAAAAAAAAACAAACATGGCGGCTGTGCGAAGCCATTGTAGTTAATGAAGAAATAAAAATTTTTTTAGACTACTATAGTATGGGTATCAAATTAAAGGGCTCAATACAAGGATTTCGAAAATGTATATTATGATTATTATTACCGTAATAATAATAATAAAGAAATACAATAAGAAAGTTTAAAAAATGTTGACTTTGCTCTTTCCGTTTTTTACGCAGGCGGGTTTTTTGTTTTCTTTTAATTATATTATTTATTTAAGTGCATATAGTTGTTTATACGATACTAAAACACAAACAAACGATTTTCAAAGTTTTGTCTCTGTCTGTCTATCTGTTTTCCGGGTTTAATATCCAAAATGGTTAAGCCGATTTGTATAGAAATTTCATTAGAAGATAGAGGAGGTTGTGGCGCAACATATAGGCTACTTTTTATCCCGGAATTCCCACGAAATCAGGATTTACGCGTTAATCGCGCGCCAGTATCTACCACCCAGAATCCAGATAGATACGAAATAACCAAACATTTTTCTATTAAATACGACAATGCGCATAAAACAACTAAAATCCCAAAAGGTTTAAAATATAATAAAAAAAAATTTAAAATAAAATATAAG
Source organism: Melitaea athalia (assembly GCA_905220545.2). Lineage (NCBI taxonomy): Eukaryota > Metazoa > Arthropoda > Insecta > Lepidoptera > Nymphalidae > Melitaea > Melitaea athalia. The sequence goes on from HG992196.1 coordinate 15,400,302, forward strand.
TAGTAAAAAATAATAAAAAAAATACCACATTATGGATACCATAAAATTCACTGTTTTATCAAGTCTTTATAGATATTTTTTATTTACATGATAAATTAAAATGTTTTTGAATGTTAGTCTATAACTGTACAACTGTCTCTGACACGTCTAAAACAGGATAAAGGAGGTCATCTGGCAAAATATACTTTTTATCCCATAGTTCACATCAGAATCACGCCGTTAAAAAAAATGAGTATCCAGATCTCCGCCTTCGTTCGTATGGAACGAAGTCGCAGGTGCAGCATATAGTGATAAGACCAAAACTATATGTATAACGTAATCGGTTGCACCTTTTTTTTTAAATATTGACCGTCGCGGCACGTTGCCAACTTAGAATTTCGATTCTTTTTTGCATAACGCATAATTTTTATAAGAATCTTCAAAAATTATAATTGCAAAATATAGTTAAAATTATTTTTGTCTATAATTTTTTTTAAACATAATACAGTGAATGGATAAGTATTCAATTAAGTAGTCCTTATTATTCAAGTAGTAACAATTAACATTTGCTGTGTGGCTACGGCAAAGAATTTAGCCTCCCCCTCTCTTCCCGTGGGTGTCGTAAGAGGCGACTAAGGGATAACATAGGTGGTAGCACCTTGGAACTTAAGTAGCCGACCGATGGCGGGATAGCCATCCAACTGCTGGCTTTGAAGTACACAGGCCGAAGACGGGCAGCAGCGTCTTCGGTGCGACAAAGCCAGCCCTGCGGTCACCAACCCGCCTGCCCAGCGTGATGACTATGGGTAAAACACATGAGTTCACGCCATTATTGGCGCGAACTTGTGGAGGCCTATGTCCAGCAGTGGACTGTGATAGGCTGAAATGATGATGATGATGATGATGAACAATTAACAAGACCAAGAAATAACAAAAAAAACAAAAATAAAGTTAGGTCTTTAATCTTTATATAATATGTATCTTTATTTTACTTATGGTGTGCCCATTGTTACCTAAAATTCAGCGCCCCGGGCCAATAACGTTTCGAAAAAAAGGTATAAGCAGCGTATGTAAAGGAATAAAGGTACGGCCTCATGGAGCCGCTCGACGCTCGTTTTCAGCGATAATTAGTATTTTACTCTGTGGATAATGTGATCGCAGGAAATGTAGCGACAAAGCTGAAAATGTTGAGCTACGGCTTTTGCAGTCGCTCGTCGCTCGTTTGCAGCGACAAATCTGGTCACGTGACATGTTAGCGATAAAGCTGAAAATGTTGAGCTTTGTCGCTGGGAAAGGATCGTGAGTCAGTAAGCGAGATAGTTAGGTCGACATAAGTGTGGTGCTGCAACGATTATTTAATTAATCGCTCTAAATAATGGATTCAGACAAGGCAAATACTTTAAAACATTTAATTAATATTAGTAAAGTATGGACATATACGTTTAAACGATAATTTTGTTTCTTCATTGTAGTTTTGTAACCGTATTGCCGATGCAATGTCTAGAGAGGAACCAGTGCCTACACTACCTCCGCCACCACAAATCGAAGATGTTGATGGATTCCTACTGGGGGTGGGTGTTAATTTGAGACGTTTACCACTGTCGGAACGGATGGCAACGGTCATCGAGATTTTGAATCTGGTCCACCAAAAATGTCTGAGGTTTACGTCGGACACTTAAGACGTTAACTGGTTCTTTTTTCGTTTTTCCAATTTTTATATGTAAGGACATTATTTAAAAAAAAAATTATAACATATAATTGTTAAATCAATAAAGAAAACAGGTTGATACTGAAATAAAACAGAATGATCATTGCCGATATTTTTGGCATTCATCCCTATTGTTCCTAGTTTAAAATAAAAATATTTATGTGTGCATTAAAAGGTCTAAAGCGACAAAAACTATTCATGTTGACTAGATTGATAATATTGCACCTTAAAAGTAAAACCGTTACTGAACTAAAATTTTCTTGAATTGAGTTCCGTAAAATGGGGTGAATAGGGACAAATCCGAACTTCTTAGACAAAATTAAAGCATTTTTTTAAGGATATATTGCTGTATGGTGATCGACGTGATTGAGTCTTTATGGTATCTTGGTCATAAAATATAAAACTATGCAATTAGCATTTCAATTTATGAAAAAAACGTTAAAATATATGCATGTTCCCTATTCACCCGGAAATTGGGGTTAATAGAGACGAAAATAGGGTCAATAGAGAAATTCACCAGGGCTGGCTCTTGTGTAATATATAACAATTTCTAGCTACCTATTTATTTTGTTTTATCTAATTAATTAATGTACTAAGCAAACCACTAACTTTTACATTTTAGTATGATACTAGTAAATGTAAATGATTAGTACTGCAATACCTAAAAATGTAGTCGCTGAAATAAAATGCACTTATTAGACTAAGATCCCACCGCAAATTTCTCTATGTACTCGGTTTTTCTAAAAACCAACTTTTTATGTTTATTTATGATTAGGAGAATATATATGGACCAGGCTGCCTATCGAAATGTGGCCGCTAGTATTTTTAATAAAATTTTTGTAAATTGATTATTTTTTAAAAATACGTGCATAACTAAAATTTATGATTTATATATCAAATTAAAGCTAATTTTTTTTCTATCTATTATTATATAATATGGCTGCCTAATTAAATCTGGCCACAAATAAGCATTTCTGGCAGTTGAAAATGGATTTACCATTTCGCGTATTAATTATTTAATTTGCGTACGTTTCGTCGTCGTAAAGAGAGATGGCGTTATTTTTGCTTTGAACCATCGTATATTTGTATATTATTAACATTATGCACATATTTTTTTAACAAAAATCAATTTAAAAGAATTAATTTAAAATACTAGCGGCCACATTTTGATAGGCAGCCTGGTCGATATATATTTTCCTAATCATAAATAAACATAAAAAGTTGGTTTTTAGAAAAACCGAGTACATGAACAAATTTGCAGTGGGATCTTAACCTATATATGTTCCATGATTTATTTTTATTGAAAAATCGTAATGAACGAACATTTTGTAAATTATTATTGAAGTATTTAAACATTTCAAAGTCAACAAACTTATATTATATCAATTTATTATAAAATAGCTTAAAAAAACGTTTAACTGCTCAGTGACAACCCTACATATCTGTACCTATTCATACATAAGTCGTCCCTTAATTGATCTCAGTTTCATCCCGTTTAACCCCGCTTTCGTTGCTATTCATACCTGCGACGTCCCCATTCACCCAAAAAAAACAACAGATTTCTCATGTCTCTAATTTATCAAAATAATATTATTATTAATTAATAACTGAGATTTAACTTTTATGTATATGACGGCCCAAACACTAAATTAAGTTATTATTTTATGCACTCCTATTTCTTTCACTTTGTATCACTGCCACGTAGGGTTGCCAACCGTACTTTATAATAACTTGTACTTTATTTTTGGTTTATAGTTTATACTTTTGCTAAATAGTATGTGAAAATATTATTTAATGAATATAATTTTTCAATACTTCCTTACATGCCTGAAAAATGAGGTTAAATTTGAAAATTTTGAAATAATTATGTTTGAAATGGTAATTACAAAGGCCAAATTACAAGACAGATTAAATATTAAGATGGACGATATGTATTCTGAATCTATAAGACTTAAAGAGATCCAAAGAAAATTCACTAATGATGATAAACACTTTTAAGTGAAAATTACAGTTGAAAAATTGCAATATATACGTAAAAGTGCATCTGATAGCTTACCAAATATAAAAAAAATATTTCTTATTTACTCTCCGTTCCCGTCACTTCAGTTTTCACTAAAAGAGGTTTTTTTTCAGTAATAAATATAAAGTGGTGAGAAGAGAGAAATAGAGCGTCAATAAAAATTAAAAACGAATTGTTTATTTAAATTAAAAACCAAAACTCCTGTTCCAAACAAGCTTTGAAACATTAAAATATACCAAAAAAAATTTAGCATGTGCTAAAAGCACACAAAATAACGTTTTTAAAGCAATAAAAACATAAAATTTGAAAAATACTTTATTTTTTCTTATCCAAACCATTTTATTTTATTTTTGTCAAAAAAAGTTGCCAACCCTACTGCCACGAGCTATGAAGAAGGTTAGGAAATCAGAAACACAGGGTCTCGTGTCCAGATTTATCGCTGCAAACGAGCGACGAGCGACTGCATGAGGTAGCAACTTTTTGAGTCGCGGGAAATTTAAAATGAGGTCACTTGACGAGATTGCCGCTGCAAACGAGCGACGAGCGGCTGCATGACGTAGTACCTTTTTGAGTCGCGGGAAATTTAAAATGGGGTCACGTGACCAGATTTGTCGCTGGAAACGAGCGTCGAGCGGCTGCATGAGGCCGTACCGGTAGTTAAACGAGCGACGAGCGACGAGCGGCTGCATGACGTAGGTAGTACCTTTTTGAGTCGCGGGAAATTTAAAATGGGGTCACGTGACCAGATTTGTCGCTGGAAACGAGCGTCGAGCGGCTGCATGAGGCCGTAGCTTAAAGGATGTGTTTTCTGAATAAAGTTGATTAATATTATAATCGGCTGTCTGGATTTTTTCGGCTAACCCTTTTTTTAGGCCGCCCTTTCCGTCGTTGTTCGACCGTCGTGTAAAAGGCAAATATTTATTTTATTTCCTTTTTTTTTATTATTATTATTTTGTGTTAAATTTAAAACATCAAATGTAATGCTTGCCTCAAATGTTGTATGTATAATTATATTGTGTGTCTCAGTGTGTTTAACAAATAAAGTTATTATTATTATTATTATTAAGTATTATTATTATTAAATATCTGCAATATATTTTGGCTGATCTTTTTTTTCACGACCCTCGTACTTTTTTAGTTATCCTTTCTTGTAAAAAATGGCCCCTCTTTTGGTCCATGCCATGACTATTTTGGTCCTAGGGTAAATACGCCCATGGGTGTACCTATAATTTTTTTTTTTTTTCGATAAATGCAACGATGTTATTTTTACTTGGATCTGAATGATTAAACATTTTTTATTGTCGATGATCTAATCATAAGTAAATCTACGTCGATAAGTTTTTTAACGCGACGAATAGTTTTTTTTTTACAAATAAGAACGCTTCATATGACGATTTTCGTGTACCAAACACGCTTTAAATAGATTATTGTCAAATTAATTCAATTCTTCGTTAAATACGGCTTAGGTTTATTGTCAACTTACAATATCCCGACCGCGTTTGAGTGGAAGATTGTATCTGGAAACTCATTATATTTTAACAGCGTGTGATCCTGATCTCATGGGAATTATGGTTTAAAAAGTTAATGTTGTCATGCGACTTCCTTTATCTTATTTTGAAATCCTTCAGTGGAAGTCCCATAAAAATCGGTTCAGCCGTTCCGGTGATTAGTCCGGACAAACAAAAAGACAGACAGACAAAAATTCGAAAAATAGTTTGTTTTATAGTATCATGTACATAACTATAATTATGTATTTGAAAATAAAAAAGTTATTTTAAAATCACGGACAGACATTTCAATATTATTTATATGTATAGACGTATAAATAGCTGACTTGACTGACGTTGTTCTGTCTTGCGAACTGTCAAACGCGTGTAATATAAACAATCGTTATTTGTTAATTTTATTGTTTTACCATTCCGTAAAGACTTTACAAAGCATTAAAAAACTTTAAATAAAAAGAAAATAGCCATATTGATCCAGGCGTTCTTGAGTTTTGCGCTTATAATCAGTGACAAATTTAGCGATCTATTCCTATTGACATTTTTTTTTTCATTAAAGGAAACGAAACAGTATAGTAATACAATAAATTAAAATTGATAGATTGATATTATTATTAGTTTAAAAATGCTAACAAATATATTATGACCGTTTAAAATTTAAATATCCAGTAACGTCAATTTTTGTAACAATCAAATATTTTTCATTGCAAATCATAAACTTTACCGACTACCTCCTATCCTAACCTTGATTAAAAGTAGTAGGTAGGTAAATATTAGGAAACTTAAAAACTTGAATTTTCAATTCAATATAGACATTTGTAATTATCATCAAATTACTACTTCAAAGAAAACTTAAAAGTGTTATAAAACTGATAAAGCATAACGTAAAAGATAAATTCAAGGTCAAAGGCGCTATGGCTAAAAGGCAAAACACAAGAATGCGTTACTCATAGTCACCTACAAATGTACTTGGGTATAACTTATACCCAAGTAATTGGTATAATATACCATAATATGTTATATCATATAACATTTATGGTATAACTTATGGTTTTATTCGCCTAATTCTCAATCTTTATGCTTATGTAATGCGGGTTCGACTCTCCCTAGGGATGGATATGTGAATTGTTAAAAATATTTCTTTCCGGTCTGGGTATTCGTCCCTGTGGGTCTTCCCACTGTGCCTCGGAGAGCACATTTAAGCCGTCAGTCCCTATTATCATAGACACCTGATAGTGATCGTTACTTATAGTAGGGAATATATCCGCCAACTGTAGTCGAGCAGCGTGGCGGATTAACCTCCGATCCTTCTCGTACACGGAGAAAAAGGCCTATGCCCGGCAGTAGGATGGTAAAAGCAAAATCATCAGTCACATAAGATAAGAGTTAAACACTGAAGCTCTACTCGGTAACCGGATGCAGGAGTGTCGCCGCGTCGTAGCCGAAAACGGCAAGGACAACTGTGTTTATATTACTTATATATATTTCAACAATGAATATATTGATAAGTCTAAATCTATATATTAATACGTGACGCAAAAACTTTGGACTCCTTTTTACGGAAATTGTGCGGACGGAGGAGTATGAGATTTCGCATACTTATAGTTTATATAGAAAAGGAGTGCAGAATGGTAATATTTTTTAAAAATTTTGCACAAAAATACATTAAAGCAATAAAAAATAGCATTACACACACTACCATGTATTTGACACATACACGTATTATATTCTTTTATTGATTGTCAGCCTGTAGTCTAATTGAATTTTTTTTAAAAGGTTCTTTATTTTATTATTTTTTAATTTAAATTTTTAACTAGCAGCGAAACCCGGCGTTGCCATGGTTAAAATACATCGCAGAAACTTTCTAGAGTCTAGACCATTACAGAAATTTTTAAATCTTTTCAGATATCCTAATGCGTTAGAAAAGGACAGAAATATATGTCTTAATATTTTCACTAGCCACCACCACCCACTTTCACCAACCGCGACTAAACTCCTTTGCTACCACCTGGAGACCAAGGGGTATTTACCACACCCAACGGAAAGTTGATTGGGTTTGGTGGTGATAGAGAAAACTGTGTATTTACGCACAACAAAGCATTTAATATAATTCTATATTTAGATTTGGTCGAATTACGACCTCTGGGTGACCACTAGTTATAATTATATTAAACTACTTGACTCCCGCGACATTGTCTGCCATTCTTATTACATTATCAGTGTGTTTTGTGTTTTTATACAGCAATAAAAATTGTCATAAAGATCGGAAGTAAAAATACAGATTTAAGTACAAAATATCTTTATAAACATAATTATGTATCTCCATTCTCCATACATAACATCTTTTTAAATAAACGTAACCGTACGTACATGAAGAATGAAGATGTCACTATAAGTATATTATTATTACTAGCTGACCTGGCGAACTTCGTACCGCCTTTTTTTCTTAAATATAATAATTACATATACCAAAATAAAATATAGCAATATAATATATAAATAAAATATATATAATTTCAAGTTGGATCAAACTGCACATGGTGTGCAAATTTGATTAAAATCGGTTAAATGGTTTAGGAGTCCATTGAGGACAAACATTGTGACACGAGATTTATATAAATTAAGATTTATGTGCCAAGTGTTAGGACATGAATCTTCGTAAAACTAATAAAAACCTATAATTAGTAATTTTTTCAATATAATTTCATTGCTATCATTTTTTAAATAATATTACCTATAATCAACGATAATAATAAAAAATCTGTTAAAAAACGAGTGTTTTAGAGTTTAGTCAACACGACCGAAGTAAAACTTCTTTAGTTCCATAAAATATCTAATTTATATCTTCCTCTCTACTTCCATTCGTAACGCTCTCGTCACGGATTCACCAGTTTACACTCCAAGACAAGAAGTGCGTAAAGAAGTTTTACCTCAACAATAAATTTATTGTAATATTCGTAAAACGAACAAAACTAAATATTTGGGCCAATAAAATAAAGTCAAGGTAGTTAGTTACAAGGCATCAATTCAATGAATAGATAACTAAGGCCGTAATGGCATTTTGTTTTTTAATTATAACAACTTGTTTGTAACTGTTAAATTTAACTGCTAAGCTGTAGCTACCCAGTAAGGATAGTCGTTTTTTTTCTGTCAAACTCGCACTAAATTTCCGACCCAATTTTTTTTTATCTTCAACTAGCGACCCGCCCCGGCTTCGCACGGTTGCAAAAATGATCAGTGTTTCTCTACTATATTATGCATGTATTAAACATATAAACCTTCCCCTTGAATCACTCTATCTATTAAAAAAAACTGCATCAAAATCCGTTGCGTAGTTTTTAAGATCTAAGCATACATACAGACAGACAGACAGCGGGAAGCGACTTTGTTTTATAATATGTAGTGATAGTGATTACTTAATGTATGTTTTGATTCCCAAAAATAAAACAAATTAAAATTGTAACACCAAGGGGTTGTCCATATTTGGTGAGGTATTAAACTAATAGATATCACATGTATTCTTTTATGCAAAGTATACTGTAATTCTCAAAATATTGCCTTTCAATACATGTATAGCTTGATAACATTTTGAAAAATTAAGCATTGTGGTACTTTCTCGACAGGCATCAAGGTTGTTGGTTGTTTTTTGGTTTAGAAATCGCGTGTTCAACGAAAAATAAATACACGTGGTATCTCAATGTAACCCCCTCCCTCCTTGTGATATTTTTCCGAACCCCCCCCCTACCCCCCCTTCGAGCCTCACGTGATTAATGAGCAACCCCTTTATGTTACTACTTCTATTAGTTTTGTTTTTGTTTCTTTTAATCTATACACATAGATAAAATTAGAGTGTCTGTTTGTAATATTAAAATAACCGCTTTTTACTAAATGCATATGGATGTATACATTAAATATACCAAAATAACATTTTTTACAATTTTTGTCTGTCTGTTTATTCTGGCTAATCTCTGAAAAGGTAAGGCCAATGTTGACGGGACTTTCACTGACTGATAGCTGATGTAAGAGTAATAACTTAGGCTCTTAGGGTACTTTTATTTTAGAAATTTATTCATTATATCTCTGCAAAATGAACAATATAACTTATTTGTTAAATTCCACGCGGACGAAGTCGAAGCGGGCACAGCTAGTTCAGTACTAAAATGAGTATTTATTCATTTTAAGATATTAAATCATACTACCATAGTATTAATATTAGTTGCAAGGAAATTTGAAAATATGAACTCACCTTTACTTCACCCTTTTTAGTCACTGTAACCTGGTAACACGGCAGTGAGTCAAACCCGGGAAAGTCTTCAATGTCTCCGGTCTTCAAATTAAAACAAGCGCCGTGCCATGGACACCTCACTCGGCCATCGCCTAGGGCTCCAGACACTAAAGGAGCTCCGTAATGCGTACACTTTGTACCCAATGCGCTAAATTCCCCTTTTTGTTTCACTATTAATACTCTCCCTTCCTCTCCGATATCAAACACTTTCATCTCATTTTCGTTGAGATCATTCACTTTGCACACAACTGATTCTACATACTGAGTTGATGATTCCGCCTGAGATATTGTTCCACCTAAAAGGAAAATTTACAAAAAAAAAATATTATAAACTTAATATTAATGATATATTTATTATATTATATATGAGGAAAAGAGACAGTGTAATTATTCATATTTGAGAAAATAAATACAGTTAAAATAAATAACTTATAAATAATTCATTATAACATCAAAGTAATGAAAATGAGGATATTGTATAATTTTATTCTGGGTACCTATATTCATTAAAAAATAAATAACTAAGAATTATATATATGTATAATCATTCCCATTAAATATAATTAATATTAATGACTTGTCTTGTTAACTGTCAAATGCAGTTTAAATGATTTTTCCTTTCTGTATGTACAATTTTCTATTTATTTTTTTGGTTAAAATCCACATCCTGGACCGTCGAATTATGGGGTTTTGAGGGGTGCAGGGGGTAGGGGGGAGTGGGGGCTACCCCCAGTACCACTCCCACGCAACAGAAACCCATAGTTATGGAGATATCCATTGTTAAAGTTCTGAGATTATATGGAGAATATAGATCGTTTTACACGAATTTAAGGGCGAGAGGGGGACGGGGGCGGCAGTCACCCTCAACTCCCCATACCACTCGCGATACAAGGTAATGCACCGTTCTTGACAAAATAGAAAAATAAATCTCATAGACCTAACCTCAATATTTGACAGTTAATCGGTATAATTTCATTCCGTGACAGCTCCGGCGCTTCGGAAGGGCAGCCCTTTCGCCCTTGCGTAACAAAACGCAGACACCCGGGCGAGCCGGAGAGGCCGAGGCTGCGGAGGTGAGAGTTACAGCGGGCGAGGGCTGCCCTCCCTCCGCGCCTCCGGCTTACAAAAAACACTCTAGGGGTAGGACAGACCAAGACCAGGTGGATAGTGGGGTGCTCCGATTCGGTTTTATAAAAAAATTAAATTAATAATTCATTAACAATTATTAAAAATTAAACAAAATATTGAATATTTTCCGTATATGATAGTAGGTAAATAACTAAAAATAAAAATATATTTAAGTAAAAAAAAAGGGTACAAAGGCGTGTTATATTCATATTCCATAGCAACATTAAAAAAATTATATCTCTTAAAATTTAAATTTCTGCAACCTGAGAATTCACAAAAAGCTTTCTATTTATGAGTACTATATATAGAAAAAATATAATATATATAATTATATATATATATATATTTCATATATAATATATAATACAGATATCTCAAAACTTTAACAATGGATATCTCCATAACTATGGGTTTCTGTTGCATGGGAGTGGTACTGGGGGTAGCCCCCACTCCCCCCTCCCCCCCCGCACCCCTCAAAACCCCATAATTCGACGGTCCAGGATGTGGATTTTAGCCATTTTTTTTATTCCGCAAGAACCTTTTACAAAATATTAGAAAAATTCTCGAGTTTTGTGCTTAGCAACACGTTTAGCAGCTGTTTGTATTTTTTTAATTTTACTTACAGCTTTCTGAATTTTTTGGCTGTCCGCTGTTGGCGCTGTTTGGCGAATAAGATCTGGAGTATGAACTTCCCATTGTTGAGCCTGTTTGATGGATAAAATAATTAATTAAAAACAATTGTTTAGTATAAAATAACCATAAAATCACTTCATAACTACAAGTATAATATTTATTTAACAGTAAAATGTTGATTAAAGTAACTATAAAATATTTAAAAAAGTGAAAGGTTTACCTTGCGCAAGTCTTTTCACGACCTTATTCACAATGCGACAGCTGTTGAATAAAAATAAAAACATGTTATTGATGTTTGACACTTGACAGGAGTTATGGATTTGGTTATGGACTTTGACAATTAGAGACAGATATATGAAATCGATGATAATATGATGAACGACTCGTTGATTCAGAACGATATTAATGAATATCTTGTTTTTCTTCTTCTTTACGGTTAAAATTATGTTAAAATGAGCTCAGATTTCACCAATGTCATGTAGAAAAGAATATCATTATTATATCTGATAAACTTTGCTGATTTTGCGATAGCTTACACAGAGATGAAATACGTTTTACCTTTCCTTAATCCAACCATAAAACCATTAAGTGAGCCATAATTTCTTTAAAAAAAACAAAAAACCTATCTAACTTCAAAATTTATAATGTGACAGTAATAAGTAAAAATAAAAATATATTTAAGTTAAAAAAAAATCTGCAACATGAGAATTCACAAAAAGCTAAAAGCTTTCTATTTCACGATCACGATTTAGCCTGTAACATCCCACTGTTGAGCATACTGCATAGGCCTCTTCCCCATGTAGGAGAAGGATCGGAGCTTAATCCACCACGCTGCTCTAATGCGGGTTGGCGGATATATTCCCTACTACTTTCTATTTATAAGTAGGTACCTACTATAAAAAATATATGAACATCTAAATCGACGGTCCAGGATGTAGATTTTAGCCGAGAATTATTTTATTTGAATTTTAATACTATACTCCCATACTGGTTACTTGTGGGTTTCTTCATCCAACCATAATTATTTATAGAAAGTAGAAACATTAACATGAATAATGTTGTTTTGTTTATGTTCAAAGTTTATGTTATCGATATGTCAAAAATTATCAAATTAAAATTATATAAAACACTTTGTAATTATGGCAACACTACGAAATAATTTTGATTTTTGATTATGGTGTGTGATGAACTGATGAACGTGGCTTAGGGTTTAATAAGGAATTCAATGTATTATGGTTTTCTTATCTACCGAAAATAAATAATTGTTAAAAATGTCCGACGCAATAGTGCCTAAGGGTCAGCCTGTTCCTGGCGATCCAGAAAAAAAGGGATGGCTTTTCAAGTGGACGAACTATCTGAAAGGATATCAGCGGAGATGGTTCGTGTTGTCAAATGGATTATTATCGTATTACAGGTAAAACATAAATATTTTGGGTATTTGGGTATATGGGTACTTATAAAATTAAAAACCTACTTCTTAATAACGATAATTTTGTTATATTTATGGTACAGGTAAGTTGGTAACTGAAAGTAGATATTAAAATGTCTAATAATTGATTAATGATAGGCTTAATTTGTTATTGGTTATAATATATTGTAAAGAATACTAAATGTTGTATTCGATGTTCCATTTTTTTATGTACGTTTATTACCGGTTTTTTTTCTCTTACCCACTGTATATATTGTTTTGGTTTGTTTTTAATTCAATACTATATTAACGTTTAAGTAATTTAATTTACTTTATTAAATTCATAAAGTGTTGATATAGTACTGAATTAAATTAAAAGTATTAAGTTTTTGGGAAAATTATCAAAACTTATTATAAAGATATTGTAAATAATTAAAGTAACATATTTGTCTAACAAAAAGATAGTTTCCAAATCAGAATCTCTTTAAGACTACGTTAGTTTAATTTATCACACATCACTATCACTACATATTATAAAACAAAGTCTCTTCCCGCTGTCTGTCTGTCGGTATATATGCTTAGATCTTTAAAACTACGCAACGGATTTTGATGCGATTTCTTTAGTAAATAGAGTGATTCCAGAGGAAGGTTTATAATATGTATAATACATGCATAATATAGTAGAGGAACACTGATCGTTTTAAAGCTTTCTAATGTGATGTCGTAAATAAACACATTTTTTGCGCTTAGATTGCAAATATTTATTTTATATTTAGTATCAGCATTGCACCCGTGCGAAGCCAGAGTGGGTCGCTAGTTTAACATATGAATGCTAAATAGTAATGTTAAAAACATTTGTTAAATAATAAAAGTTAAGCTTTAGAGTAGGTATTTAGTTGAGTCTAATTTAGCTCATCTATTTTACATATTCCTAGCTTTCCACTCCGTTAATTGAATTATCTGTATAGATTATCTTGTTTTGGATGCTCCGTTTTCTTCCATTACAATATAACCTATCATTAAGAATGTTAAAATTGGTCCAGTAGTTGTTGATTTTATTCACTATAAATAAAACAAAAAATCAAACCTCAAACTTTATAATATGAAGTAATGAAAATGCCTTCTTCTTCTTTAAAGACTATGGGCTAAATGACAAGTGCTAAAAGCGGATTATAGTCCAGAGACAGGATCCAACTTTGACAGTACAACAGTGGTGCTTAACCCACTAAGCTAAGCCGCTTAGGCTGCGGTTAATTGAAATGATTACTCAATTTTTTTATAGTTTTATATCATTGATTTTAATAAACTTAGACACAAAAAGAAGTTGGCACTAAATTTAAAAGAAAACAAAAATTAACCGGCCGCGAAATGTTTTTGGGAAGCATATCAGATTGAAAATGTCAGAAAAATTAATAAATTTATAATTTCCAGAAATCAAGCCGAAATGGCACATACATGTCGAGGCACAATTTCACTCCTGGGGGCGTTGATCCACACTGCAGACTCATGTACATTTGTGATTAGCAACGGTGGAACCCAAACTTTCCACATACGTGCCCATGACGAGGTTGAGCGACAGAGCTGGGTTACGGCATTAGAATTGGCTAAAGCAAAAGCTATGTGAGTAAAATATAATAGAATAAACATTTTGATGCACCGAAAAGTATTACTCAGAAAGTAGATTGTCTTTTGTTTTTTGATGTATATGATCACAAAATCTATTAATATTATTATATTTAAGTTATGTTTTGATGTCTAAAGACAAGTAGGTGACAAAAAAATTAAATTAATTCTTAATATTACCTATACTAAATCAACAAAAATAATTTTGTATACATATAACTGAGGTAGGGCAGGAAATTTCCTGCTCAAAATATGGAGCAGCCCGATTGGGGTAGTATCTTGACGTTATAGAAGACCACAGCTAAATAATACTGTTTTCAAGCAGTATTGTGTTCCTGTTGGTGAGTAAGGTCGCCAGAGCTCCTGGGGGGGATTGGGGATAGGGTCAACAACGCGCTTGCGACGCTTCTGGTGTTGCAGGCGTCTATAGGCTACGGTAGTCACTTATCATCAGGTGAGCCGTACGCTTGTTTGTCGACTCTAAACTACATACTTACATAAGAAAAAAAAATATATTCGAACATATAAAAAAAAAACATGTATTTCGGTGTTTTCCAATATACCCCTATGTAATACATCAACTTGGGTTAAACCACGTTTAGATACTATTAAAAACAATTAAATAATCATTGAGTGACCTAGATCATTTAATGGTATTGTAAATTTTATATGGTTTATCTTTTAATGAATGAATATTAAATATTAATTATAAAAATTTAAATAGGAATACAAATGTATGTATCCAAGACCATTGATTAATAAAGTATTCCACTACTGATGTATATAGCTACTTTGATAGTGAAAATGTTATTTTTCTTGAACGGTGGATGTGACTAGCGTGAATACTTTGATACTAAAAAGACACTTTAAGACTGACTAGGAAACTATTTATTGGAACTTTAACATTTTGAATTTTTCTGATAGAATAGAGTCATTATACAAATTAATATATAAATACAAAAAATATGTTTGATCAACTAAGACATGTTACTATTAAGAGAGCTTCTAACGGAATCATAAAATATGACATCATTCAACCTAAAGAAATAAATCTGGCATTCCATATCTAAAATAATTCAAAACATAACAAACCAAACAGGTCTCAGTTGATATCAAAATAGTTTTTTATGTATAATCTGAGATTACCATTCAACAATTTTTAGACTAAATGTAATTATTGCTAATCATAGAATTTTCCCTTTAAAATAGTAATTGTAAAAGCATAATAATAAAACAATTCTTTAGCCGTGCCCAAGAATCTGACGATGACGAGGAACAGATGGCATCAGGACCATCTTCCGGGGGAGGAGCTGAGGGTGAAAGTGAAGATGCGGGGGGTATAGCCCGCGAACTCGCAGCACGGTTTCATGATCTACGTACATGTTCCGAGCTTGTTGCAAGACACGGGGCGGCTCTGCAGCGGTCTCTCGTTGACTTGGAGATACCTCCCACTGACACGACAAAGCAAGTCTCCGAAAGGGCCACTTTGTTTAGGATATCTTGCAATGCAATGATGAATGTAAGTTACTGTATATTTTCTTTATCTACCCTCTGCTCTGATAGTATTTCACACAGTAATGTAGTGTAATGAATTTTAAAAATTAGTGACCGATATTTTTATATCTTGTCTCAAAAGAATATGTAATAATTGAAGCATAGAGATTTTTATTATTTAAAAAAAAAGTGTTGTCCTAAATATATCTTACAAAATTACGTTATTATGAAAATAAGAATTAAACATGTAATGTTGGTTTATACAGGTGAGGCTAGAAACAAAGCACTTAATCGATTGAATATTAAAGTATGCTTCTAAACTATAATGATTATTTGTTTAGGTCTTCGAATAAAGTAAAATAGGTAATTTGTCTGTCTGTTTAATTGCATCTTAAAATTTATGTGACCTTAATTTTTTGAAGTAAGAATTAGACATGGGTAATTGGGTAACTCATGAGAGAAAGATATAAATGAAACATTTCTTTTCAATTGAGCTAATCTTTCATAAGCTCACTTGCATTTCAAATGTATCTCCAGCTCACTAGGGTTATGATTCATTTTCGAGATACTGACGGACTGAGAGAGAGTAAACGAGACCGGACGATGGCGCTTATCATGCGAATGAGAGAGACAGCTGTAACTCTGTTACTGAGCCAGAGTAAACGAGATCGGACGATGACGCTTATCATACGAAAGAGAGAGATAGCTATAGCTCTGTATCTTTTCGATTCATATTGTATCATACGATGAAACAGTTGTCAGTTGTCATTCACTGAGCCAAATGAGATGAAGAGACAATTGAGTGATATATATCCTAAGATCAAAATGATATATATTTCTCTTATCTTTTCAGTGATATAAACTTCGCACGGAACATTCTTACTAAGAATAGATGTTTCAAATATCCAAGGTCGAAACGTCGCTGATGCCATTTCGTGACAGCTATTCTGACATTCGTTTTAATCCATCATTAGACACCCCATTACTTAGAATTGTATTTTATAAAATTTGCGCTAGCTCAAACGAAACGCATGATTAATTTCAATACAAACCACTAAAATATTATACAGGCAGCTTTTTGCTCTCGGGAAGTGGGAGTTTTTTAAATCGAAAGCTGGTGCTTGTCACAGTCATGGTTCGCTGTTTAAATTTGATTGAGATCTGACGAGTACTTTTTTAGCTATCTCTAATAATACGTATTTACTTGATTATTTTTTCGTCTACCTACGTTGTATTACTAGTAAATGTAATTGAAGTCAGTTATTCAAATTAAAATACCTGTTTGTAAATCAACAATAATTACAATATTCAAATATATTAATCTATAATTTTAAGTATTATTAATAATAATCTGTTCTTGAATTCAATTTTGGAACTACACTACTCTCTGTGTAACGAACCGATCTAAACGTGTTTTTTGTTCTTACGGAAAAATTTAATATTCCCAAGTTTTTTTTCCCTATTCAGTAAATAATAAATTCAAATTCAATTCAAATTCAAAATCATTTATTTCGTCATAAGGTGCATGTCACACACTTAACGAAAGTCAAAAAATAAAATAATATCATTTATATAAACTAAACAAAAATAACAAAAGTTAAGGCAGCAAAAAATCAAACAATAAAAAATAAAGACGTGTGGCACTCGGGGACTGCCGCGGTAAAGCTATTGCATAGCATTTTGTATCAACTTATGCAATAATTATAATATTTATTTATTTTATTTATGCAGTATTTTATTTTCTCTGATATTAATTCAAGTTACACTTTTTGAGGATGGTAACCGATAAGAAAACAATTTTTTTTCTTTTATTAAAAAAATTAAATGCCAAATTTTATCCGGAAATAGTAACATTATAGGCAATATCATATTTGCATCAATGAGTAATACGCTCAACTAGATAATAGTACTAACGCCGGTGCTATCCCATTCAAGTAGGTCATATTTTTTATTTCATCACGCATTCATTGATAAATGCCGGCAAACTCGCGTCGAAGCTCGACGTCAAGCGCACCGCCTAGCCGCGCCGACCTACACGTCTAATCGCACGCACACAACGCCGTGTCGAAGACTGCCGAACTGAAACGACGTTAGACGATGCACGGCCTTCAAGCCGCACCTCCGTGCCCGTCGGAGTGGGGAGCGTGAGGTTTTTTCGTTACTGTGGGAGCGTGAGGTTTTTTCGTTACTGATATTCTCAAAATTGTCCCCGCGCTCAAGGCCCGCGAAAGAAGCTATGCAATAGCTTAAAATTTATATCTTAACACTAGGTACATTACAAGCTTACGTAATGTACCCAGTGTTATAAGCAGCCTTAACTTAGTCAAAATATTAAGTTATAATGTCTCGGTAGACATTACCTACCTACTTTATCCTCGGCTTTATTAAATGTTACAATAAATAACAATTTCCCTAATGTAGGCCGAGAGAAAAAAAGCCGGAGGAAAAAAAACTCTCGGTACTCTTTTAAAAAAATGCAGTCAGATACAAGATAAAAACGCAGTAGTGGACCATGAAATAATCAGGACAAACACGAGACAGCCAATCGTGCGTGCCGAGACCACCACATGCCACCTGCTCACAATATATGTAACTATCTATTTACAGCGGGTCATAGACACAGCCTGGTCGAGCTTTATTCAATCCCATGCCTTTTCATCATTGAGATAATCATTAATGGTATAGTAGGCTTTACTACATAAAACTCGCTTAATAACTTTTTTAAACTTCAAAAAAGGCAGAGATTGAAGCGCAGCCGGAATCTTATTATATATAAGGATAGACATTCCTATAAAGGAACTACTTTTTTTCTTGAGCCGGCATTTAGGAAATATTAATTTGTGGTCGTTCCTGAGTGTTACATCATTTGAGGCATTTCGATCACTACGACTAACAAACAAATGCCTATTTTTCCGTATATACATTATATTTTCATAAATATACTGCGATGCAAAGGTCAGGATGTTGATCTCTTTAAACTTCTCTCTCAGAGATTCTTTACATCCCATTTTGTAAATATAGCGGATAGCCCTTTTCTGCAGAAT
This sequence comes from Melitaea athalia, assembly GCA_905220545.2. Classification (NCBI taxonomy): domain Eukaryota; kingdom Metazoa; phylum Arthropoda; class Insecta; order Lepidoptera; family Nymphalidae; genus Melitaea; species Melitaea athalia. The sequence continues at coordinate 15,419,126 of HG992196.1, forward strand.
AGAAATGACACTAATATCAGCCGCATTGCCCCATAGCAAAATGCCATAGGACATTATGCTATGGAAGTAGCTGAAATAAACTAATCGGGCTGTATCGATATCCGTTAATAATCGTATCTTTTTAACCGCGTACGCTGCAGAACTCAGTCTATCCGCCAATCTACAGATATGGGGTCCCCACTGTAACTTTGAATCAATGGTGATTCCAAGGAAAACGGTTGAGTTAACTAAGTTGAGTTTATCACCATTGAGTTCTGGTTGCACATCAACTTGTTTTACATTTCGAGCAGAAAATTTAATACAATTCGTTTTTTTACTATTAAGAAGCAAGTTAAATAACTTGCGCTAAACCAATGAACCAGTTCAGAGAGAGCATTGTTTACATCGTCATAGTTAATTTCTTGTCTACGCAATTTAAATATTAAAGAAGTATCATCAGCAAACAATACAATCTCATGCCTCTTCTCTACTAAAAATGGTAAATCGTTAATATATATTAAAAATAAAAATGGACCAAGAATTGAGCCTTGTGGGACCCCCATCTGTATATGAGACCCAGATGACTTAGTACCATCTACTTCAACCCTCAGAGTTCTATCACTAAGATAAGAACTCAGAAGTTTTAGTGCGGTATTTTTAATGCCATAGTGACTGAGTTTCCTGATCAAGGTGTCATGATGAACACAGTCAAATGCCTTGGATAAATCACAGAATACACCTAGAGCATCGCGTGACTCCTCCCAAGCATTGACAATCGATGTAAAAAGCTCAACACCGGCATCAGTTGTGGAGCGTCCTCTAGTGAAACCGAATTGCTTATTATGTAAAAGTTTATTTCTTGTGAAATGATTTAAAAGTTGACTGAGAATCACTTTTTCAAATAGTTTACTACAGGCAGGTAGAATTGAAATAGGCCTGTAATTAGTTGGATCTGTATGACAACCGGACTTAAACAAAGGAATAACTTTACTATGCTTCATAAGATCAGGAAATTCACCACTCATTATACATTCATTAAATATAATCGCTAAGTGGGGTGCTATGATATCTACAATTGAACCTAAAATTTTTACAGATATACCCCAGAGGTCAGCGGTGTTCTTAAGTTCTAAAGTTTTAAAAGTTTTAACAATTTCATTAGCATCTATGGGTCTGAAAATAAAATCACCTTTGCACGCATTTACATTTTGTTTAAGCAACGATTCAGCGACTTCGGGCGATGATATAAGCGCCTTGGTTGTCGAAAGTGGAATGTCGGCAAAGTGTTTTTCCAAAGCTGTTGCCAACTCATTAACCGCTTTAATGGAGTGATTGTCAATGATGAGTTCACTGACACCATTACGTTCTTTAACTCTTCCAGTTTCGGCATTTATAATATTCCAAGTCATTTTAATTTTGTTTTTACTTGATTTAATTTTATTTCTAATGAATATTGACTTGGCCGCGGCACAAACAAGTTTAAAAATTTTAGAATAGTTTTTAATATAATTACAAAAAACAATGTTTGTGTTATATGATTTCTCATGCAAGAGATCATACAATTTTTGTCTACTTTTATAGATTCCCGGAGTCGCCCAATCATTGAATGACATACAATACTTAGGAGAGATTGTTTTTGGTGTAAATACAGTCTTAAAAACACTGTTTATATGACCGCATAAAACTCCATATTTGTCATTAGCACCACCGACTAATGGTATCTCTATTTGGTTTTCAATAGTGTTTCTAAATCTCTCCATACGTTTCATGTTCACTGGAACGACCACTTTCCTCTTACTAACCTCCTTTTCCATATTATAATTGAAGCTGACTAATTGGCCACAGTGATCAGAATGTAATTTATTAATTATTGCAGAGAAGGACGGAGTCCCATCTGTAAAAATATTATCAATACATGTGGCAGTAGAGCTAGTTATTCGAGTAGGCTCGAGGAAGAGGTTAGTAAGATCACAACATTTAAACAGAGTTAAAAATCTATGACCGAGTAAGGTATCATCTAATAAATTGATATTGAAATCACCACACACTATAATGTCTTTGTTGCGTTTAGCAGTTAGCTTCGTTAATAATTCTTCTAATACTGCTTCAAATTGTTCGTAACATGCACTGGGTGGTCTATAAATACTGACTATTATACAATGCGCTAACTCTATACAGGCTATCTCTATAGTTCGTTCAACGGAAAGGCTTACAATATCTCTACGAACCTTAAACTTTAGGTCTTTATTGACTATAATTAATGAGCCACCGTGTATAGCTGTCTTCCTACAGAACGAACTGGCAACTTGGTGCTTATCAAAATTAAAAACAACCTGGTATTCTTTAAGCCAATGTTCGGTAATACAAATTATACTAATATTATATTTATTCAAAAAAAGTTCTAGTTCCAGTTCCTTACCCAACAGGCCCTGTATGTTTTGATGCACCAAGTTTAAACAATGCTTGTTACATAAATATTGCTCAATTAATATATTATTCTTTATTTGTAGTTGATTGCAAGAGACTTTTGCCTCTGTTGTCTGCTCACTTAATTTAAATTATCATTACTAGAAGTAGTACTACAGGTACTACTGGAGTATGTCAATGTTTTTGACTGCTCAATAGAAGCAGCTGTTAAATTATTAGTCATGTCAAGAAGTAAAAAATGTGATAGCAAACATGCTATCTGTTTATAAAAATAAGTAGATAGAATAAATCTATCCTGTCTCATAACAAATGAGTCATTTTTAAAAATTAAATTAATGTCAACTAATTTAAATAAATTTTTTGAATTACTGTTAAATGTCACATTGTTATTCCCAATATTGTTGTATAACAATAGATTTAATTTATATCGTATTCTATTTTCACTACAGTTACCCTTAATATATGGGAATGTGAACAAAATAATATTTTCTACGTTAAGTGTACATAATTTGTCTAAATAAGAGGATAACTTCTGTTGTTTTAAGTTTCCTCTTCTACCGAATAGTAATATTAAGGTAGTGGAGGGTTCATACGTAGCGTTTAGAACCCTATCCATTATTTCACCTACTGAGGCACCCGGCATACTAAAGTTGCAAACTGTACTGTTTCTGTATAAATGGTTCAACCTTGTACCCATATTTTTACCTAGTTCATCGCTAAACATCATTACTTTTCTTTTGGGTACAGGCATAGTAACTACGGAGCTGACATCATCTTTTCTTATTTCACATGAAGGCTTTGTATGAACTATGTTTAAGCATTGATAGTCATGCTTTATCAGAGAATTGAAACGATCTTCATTGTATTTCGAAAGTTTTAAGAGTTCATCCAATGCCAAAATATAAGTGCTAATTGCTAAAGCATTAAGAAAATATAGATGTTACATTGTTAGTGTTAATACAGGATTTCTTTTAATTTAAAATTAACATCCACGGGCTCTAAATGCCCATACCTTTTGTCAAACATGCATTATAATACCAAAGGTAATTTATCATTAGAACTACAAATCGACAGCCCTGTGACTGTCTAGTAAAGCTAGGACGTGGTCCGACGCTGAGGGTATTTTTTTTTTAATGAATACATAATATAGTCAAACTGATACATACAAGCATACATTACACATATACACCTATATAATCCTATATAATTTCGATGCAGGATTACCTCTTATTGCAAGTGAGCTACAATTGAAGATAGATTGGGTCAGTATATGGTTATTTTACCCAGCTATTTTTTATATAATAATTATAGATAAAGGTTCTATGTATTGTACAAGAAGACATTAAAGCGTATTTCATTAACTAATTCATAACGATTTCGACCTCTAATTTGACCTTACAACTCATTTTTAAGGATATTTCAAGGTCAACTTCATTTTTTTTCAATGGGAACTCCTATATTTTGTACAGGAATCGAAAAGTACGGAAAATATTACGTCCGGATACGTGTTTAGAAATGAGGATGTCAAAGTATGACCTTTAAAATCTCGCTTGTTTTAGTGGTAAAACAAAAACAAAGGTCACAATCTAGGTAACTTTCAGCGAGAAATCCAATGGTGACCTTAGATTTGACCTTGAACTGCATTTTCTAGGTTATTTTAAGGCCAACCTCATTTTTTTAAATGGGAACCCCTATTTTTTATACCGGAATCGAAGAGCGAATAATTTTACGTTTACTAAGTAGCACTAAACTAACGAGATTTTTAAGAAGTCATACTTTGACCTCTATTTGACCTTCAGGGGTTACGTTAACCTCACACCTAAACACGTATTCGGACGTAAAATTTTTTGCTCTTTTTGATTCCGATATAAAAAACAGGAGTTCCCATTAAAAAAATGAGGTTGACCTTAAATTAACATTGAAAATAAAGTTCAAGGTCAAATCAAAGGTCACCATTCGATTTCTCGCTGAAAATTACCTTGAGTGTGACCTTTGTTTTTGTTTAACCACTAAATTAGCGAGATTATTAAGGTCATACTTTGACTTCTATTGGACCTTCAGGGGTTACGTTAACCTCATACCTAAACACGTATTCGGACGTAATTTTTTTTTTGTTATTTTCGATTCCGGTTTAAAAAAATAGGGGTTCCTATTAAAAAAACTAGTTTGACCTTGAAATAACCTTGAAAATGAGATTCAAGATTAAATCAAAGGTCACCGATGGATTTCTCGTTGAAAGTTACCTAGGGTTTGACCTTTGTTTTACGACTAACCCGTGCGGCTTTCCAAATTTTCCGGGGTTTCCATACTTTTTCCTCCCGGTATTATGTCATCTTTAACGGTCAATACTCAATCTTTTGACATTAAAGATATTTACCGTCCTCAAAATAAATCTGCTTCATACAGTGATACTCGTATAAGCCTATTGTTGTTGAATTGAGCAACGTCCTCTTAAAAGAAAGCAACACAGTGAGCATAAATTTTGTAATACGCCTATTAATATTGACGGACCCCATCGACATATTTTTATATCGGAGATACTCACACGTAACGATTTCACTCCCCATATTTACATATTGCGCGCCTTATTATGTTTCTTAAGGAGTAAACTTCAAAAATGTCGTTGTCGAAGGCTTGTTCGGAGTTCATGAGCGCGGCGAGCGCGTCGAGTGCGCGCATGAGCCGTGCACTGCAACACGAGCGCGATCAGAAGACGAGGCTGCAGGAGGTGGTGGAGCAGCTCGCGCGCCAACACGACAACCTCGAGAAGACCGTCACCGCGCGCAGCACGCCGCACGCCGGTACGTGTCGTCTCACTCGCACTACTCGCACTGTGTGTTTGTTACTCGTTCAGAAGACGAGGCTGCACGACAGTTTTTACGCAACGACAATGTTAAAAATCTTGACTTAATAACACAAATCACAAATATACATGAAAGAATGCATATTGCAAAAACATAAGAAAGAAATATGTAGTAGGGGCCGGTAGGGCAAAAAATCGTTGGTAAAAGTTTAAAAAATACAAAACGTCACAAAATTTAATAAAAGTTGTGTCACGTAAAACGAAACGCGTTTCTAGACATTGACTAACATGCAGGCTCTTTATATAAAAGTTTTTATTATAAAAACTCCATTATAGCAGAAAAACAAATGTTATAGTACACGGCCGTAAATAATGCACATCGACTTTTAGAAAGAGACAATCAGCTAATTTGAACTTTGTAGAGCGTTATCTCTGACGCACATTACCTATGAGACGTATCGGACTGTCAGTATTTCATATGACAGATCTAATAGTGTAAGAACCCAGTTCCCAGATCACCTGTCATATTTTTTTGAAGGACAAAATATATTAAATTCAAATTCAAAATATTTTATTCAGCATAAAATTATTACAATTTCTTACTGAACGTCATGAGTCTACTACCAGTTCGGAAAGAAAAAGCCTCGGACCTGAGAAGAACTGGCGAAAGAAACTCAGCGGGACTAATATCATTTTTTTTAATCATGTTTTTTTTCCAAAGCAGATTGAAATTTACAATAATTTTATAGGTTGAAATAGCCTGGCGGCGATCACATCATTCCCAAGGCGTACTGTCTTCTATAAAATCGTTAATCGAATAATATCCTTTAGTACACAAACGTTCTTTCACATTTTTTTTAAATTTGGCTGCTTTATATACGTAAAAATGTTATTAACCAGCTATTTTAGTATTTATCGCCAGACACTAATTATATTACTATATTTTAAAACCTGTAGAAAATATTTTAGCAACTCTTTATACTACGATGTATACTGTAATGTTTTGTCAATCAGAAACAAGGAAGTCTGGGGTCTGGGATCTTGGACTATAACGCTCTACGAAGTCGAAATTAGCCGATTGTCTCTTTCCAAAGGTCGATGTGCAATATTTATGGCCGGGTACTATACGTAGTTTAACTTTATTATTACTGATTTTGTACGTAATTTTACTGTAGGTAATACCTAATGAATTCATAATTTGACAGAATTTGTCACACTGTCATCAACTGTCATGTTTTACAATTTACAAGTGGCGCCTCTATCGGTGAAATTTCGTAGTTGCGAACAGGGATGTGACATTCATGTAAAAAAATCGATTACGATTTTTAGTAAAAATAATAATCGATTTTTGCGAAAAATCGATTGTTTGCTATTATTCAAAAATCTACGTGCTTTTCATATTCCAATAAAATTCATATCAGATTAAAAATCAAATAAAAATTATTATTAAAAAAATATAACCAATTTGAAACTAAAAATCAGAGTGAAAGTTCCTTTAAACTTTCAAGGTAAGGAATAAGGTAACCAAATATCATTATTAATACAAATTTTCAGTACCATTAAAAGTTTTACTGTAATAAAAATAAACGATGACCATCGCAACAAAATGACAACCTTATTGTCTCAAAAACTAAAATAAAAATATATAAAAATTGCATGCGTACAAAGTACACATGTCTGAAGTGAAACTTCTTTGGCAAACTAATTAAAAAGAAAACAGTTAAAAAACGAATTAAAAAGTAAACGAACTTAAAATACAAAAAAAAAAAACTAGTTGAAAAAAAAACACGTGGTCACCCATTCAAGTACTGAACGTCATGACGCTGCCGCGTTACTGGTAGTTCAAATTTTACCCCTTATGCGCCTAAAGAAGTTTCACTTCAAAAACTAAACGACTATGCTGTGGTCTCAGAAACTAAAATATAAAACAAATCTTTCGTTAATCTTTCAGTTTTAACAATAAAAATTTTTATAGGTGTTTTACGGTTAGAAGACATTTTTATTGTTTAATTGTTTACAAACAACTATATAATATTATCTTATTCACTACACTAAAAGTACTGAAACTACTTTACACGTATAGGTACATAGAAAGTAGAAAGAATTGGCACCGTTTTAAGTAAAAATGAATTTACTTTGAGTTGTTCCATCTGCCGCATAGATAGCGCTGTATATAAAATTGAAACTTTCTTCGCTCTTTTTTTCATCCATCGCATAGATGTCACTGTTTATAAATCGATTTAAACGCGTAATTTATATAATCGATTTATTAAAAATCGATTAATATTAATACAAAAATCGATTTTTATTTTTTGACATCCCTTGTTGCGATTGCGATCTTTTATTGATGCACGACTCGTGACAGATAATCGGAATTCGGAATTTCGGAAACAATCGTAATTTCGTAAATTTACAAGTGTAATGTATTGTTATATTGAAATCAAATTTATCGTTGTGTTATGTTTAACGTATAAATAAAATTAAGTGTCTTCTAAAAAAAAAAAGACTTGAAAAATAAATATTCGCTTCGGTATGTAACAACGGAATAATACTTTTCGTTTCTCCATTTCACGACTTTTGGCAATCTCAAGGTTGTCGTCAACTACCAAATTATTGCAATAAATGATACGTTGTGGATTGTTGTGCCTTCGTTTATTTAATTATCGTCTGCTCGGTAGTGTCTTTTGGCGGAGGTGTGCCGTGGTAGGAACCAATACATCATATTACATTTGTGAAATACGTTTATATCGTGGTTTTAGCCTTGCTTGCATATAATATAAAGCTTAGGTTATTTAGTAAAGATGAGTTCATAAATCTGCAATAATATTGTACGTCATGGGCGGTAAGTGAATATAAAGCGAGGCTTCTTCGTTGTGTTGTGTTAGATATCATTCCGTTTGCAAATCATAATGCACCTAGAAGTAATGTAAACATAATATCAATGCTGATGTACAGACATTATCATTGGCAATTTTGTTTCGATATTTGCATGTTAATATCACTTCGGGTAAAAGTTTTCAAATTACAATTTCAGAACCAGAGGAATTGCATTACCTACTAAATTCTTACAAAACAAATAAAAAGTTCGTAAATTACCTGAAAATTTGGAAGTAACTGTATTCAGTTGTATATAAGACTAGCTTCGGCGCGCGACTTCGTCGGCGTGCACTCCGCTTCTATTGGTCTTAGCGTGATGATATATAGCCTATAGCCTTCCTCGATAAATGGGCTATCTAACACTGAAAGAATTTTTCAAATCGGACCAGTAGATCCTGAGATTAGCGCGTTCAAACAAACAAACAAACAAACAAACAGCCTCTTCAGCTTTATTATATTAGTATAGATAATAAAAAGTAATTCCAATTGATTACTGTCTTATAAGTTGACATAGTTCTTCAATTATAGGTAAAAAAGAGAAAAGAGCGAACCTCAGAAGAGGGACATGACAAGTTTTTTTCAATGGTTAAAAAATTACATTGTTGAAATATTGTATGCGCCATGGAAATATATAAGTGATGTATCAACCGTTTGTATTATTTGTATATTCTATATTCTATGTAGTATGATACGAGTTATAGTCACAAAATAAACATTATCTTTTAAATGTGATAATCAAAACTGAACGAAGTGATCCATTTATATATTTTACTATTTTAATAATATATATAAGCATTAATATACTTAGAGACTGCTTTCCCGGTTGTGGATGTGTACTGCACAAATAGACATAAACAACAGCAGGTACAATAGACCATTAGGACCTGAGTATCAGATAAGAAACAACATCTTTAAGATTTACAATTGGGAATAGAAATATGCCATAAATATAGAGGAATTTTATTGGTCAAATATCGTTAATGACAACCAGTAAAACAGGCACTTAGTATAAGTATTTACTTATATACAATATTTCTAATTAAATTATACTTTAACACATACAAAGCTGTTGCTAGAGTTCTGTATATGTTTATATATTAGTAGGTGAAAATATAGCAAAAGTATAAATATAAAAAAACCACGCTTCACTTTGCTTCTCTAACTATGTAAAATACTTCACCACATTGGCATTCCACATCACCACAAAAGAATGGCTGAGTAATTATTTGTTTAGCAGCAAATTGTTTTTCATTAATATTTCCTCTTACACATCACATGTTTGATGTAAGCACAGTATTTATCTTCATTTAATAGCAATCATTTGTTTATCATAACATTGCTTACTACACCAAATATTTTTTATATGCAGCAGTGTAATGCTTTTTAAAAAAAAGAACGAGACGCAATGTAATAGAAAATATTATCTGTGCTACATAGTTTATTGGTTAAAGCGTTATTTTGTGTAGATAGGTTGTAATTACATGTGTTTTCTTCTTAAATATATATAAACAAAAGATATAAATTTAGTTGTCATATTACGTACATTGTGATCAAAGTTTATTTTCATATAATTATGATTGTTTGTCTAAGTCGTTATTTCATTTGTATATAGGAGGCAACGGATCTGGACAAGGAAACGACACAGAGGATGAAGATCATGAATTCTTCGACGCAATGGAAGAGGAAGTCTCTTCCGCAATGGAGGATAAGACCTCTTTTGTAATTAAAGTGCCTGTGAGTAAATATTTAATAATACTTTGTATTGTAAATTAATCAATTAGGATGAAAAGAATTAACTCTTTCATGGGAAAAATAAGTTGACTGCAGAAAAATTGATTATGTTAATGACTGCACATTCCTAATAAGAATAACACACTGTTTTGTCTGATCTTTTCATTGTAATTGATAATGCGGTTAAAATCGCAATGTACAGCTAGTGTTGCTTACATTTATTATTTTTTTGTACAATTAGGTCGGTAAACAAGCGTACGGCTCACTAGATGGTAAGCGATTAATTTAGCCTATAGACGCCTGCAATTCTACAAACATCACAAGCGCGTTGCCGACCCTACCCCAAATTCCCCCCAGGAGCTCTTTCTCGCCACAGGAACACAACACTGCTTGAAAGTGGTATTATTTAGCTGTGATCTTTTGTAAGGTCGAGGTACTTCCCCAGTAGGGCTGCTCCTGATTTTGAGCAGAATATATCTCGCTGTGCCCTACCTAAGTTAAAGTCAAGTCTTGTGAACCGTCAAATGCTTGAAGTTGAAGTAATTGTTACGTTTTTTAGAATTTTTTAAATCACTGCAATTTATTTTACTTTGTATTAAAACGATTTATAAAGAAAAATAAAGAGACAAAATGTTTAAGCTATTTTCGACGTTTGAAATTAGCAAATCATTTACATTTATGTGTATAAACTTGATGTGTATATAAATAACTATTTGAATAAATGTATTTCTATTGTTTAGATTCTAAATAATCTTTTTTCTTTACCAGAAGTAGTTAGTAACATGTAGTAGTGATTGTCTATTATTTGTTCACTTGTATCCATGCAATGAAATTTTTGTGTAAAATGTCTTAGATTGCCCTTTATTTTGTAGGTAAATAGGAAAAATAAAGTTAAAAGTGGAGAAAGTTCTGATGAATCTGAAGGTGAAACTGTGACTGAAACTCAACAGGTAAGTTTGTGTTTTTATTTCACTGTCTTTTTGCTTTTGTCACTAGTGTGACGTGACAAGTGTACAATTCTCCTAATGGTAAGCTGTTAGCACTCCGACCCTACACTTGAACATCCCCCGGAGCTCTGCCTAACTAACTTTAAACTTGCGATAGGAACACAATCCAATCGCCGATCCTAGTTCTGTTATTCAGCACAGAAACGTAAACAACCTTGAGACAACTTTTGTTTGGGCTGTGATCTTCTGTATGTTTATTTCAATATTTCTATTTATTCCTTATTTGTACTTCTCCAGTTGGGCTGTTTCAGATCTTAACAATAATGTTTTATTGTTTTTAACTTTAAGTAAATTTGTCACTAACATGTTTTTTATTTTAAACTTTTAAATTAAATAGGTGATATTTGTGGAAGACAAGGAAAGGGCAGAGAGTACAATGGGTGGAGCGGAGGCAGCTACCGTCAGCAAATCTGAGGATAACACGGAACAACAGGATATTAAAATATGGGTAAGTCTAACCGAGGCCATAGACTTGTTTGTTTTTTTTTATACAACTTAAAAGATCTCGTTTTTTTTAACAGTTTCAGATATGGCAAAAGTTTATTTTCTTTAAGATTTCCTTATAATATTTAAGCCAAAGAGTTTTTTTAACTCATTGAATGCAATCTTGGTGTTATTTTGTCCAAATAATTGATATAATTTAGATTTACTTTGCATTGTTTAATGTTTTAATGTTAGCATAAACTGTTTGAAAAATAATCAGTTATTTGTATCAAGCAACCCTTTAAACACTCAATTAATATAAATAATAATTTGTTACAATTTTTTGGCATATTTTTATGAACTTTAAGTTAATTAGTTAACTGAATTAATAATTGTGTAATATATGGTATACATTAGACGATATGGTATACATTAGACGGGCCTTTGATTTGTAATTACTCTGTAAAATTTCGTAGGCAGGCGATTAGGGATATTTTTATATGAGAACAGCTGGCCGTGGTCAATGACTTGAAGGTCAAAAGAAAAATAGTCTCATTAACATACAGTCATACACTAATTAAAATTCAACACGCTTGCTTCATTTAGGACAAATTACCCAAAACTAATAATTTGGTTTTTTTTTTGTTAATCAACTGACAGTTGAAATAACCTTGAATGTTTTGTTCCGTTTTTCCGTTCTCTCACGTATAATATTATAGTAATGAATACAGTCGTAAAACGAGAGGTATTTAAATTGAATCACATATGTAACGACATATAATTCCTCAGCTATATAGAAAGTTATGTCTGATTTCAGTTGTAAACACATCTTGTAGCTAAACTGTTGCTTCCTTTTGATTGGTTTAATATACATATCTTAGTTGTATGTACTAAACGTGGTTTTATTTAATATCAAGTATCAAAATATATCTACATCGCTTATATAGTGATACAATGACGCCGCGTTGGTGCAGTAGTCACAGGACTGTATGTTGCGACTAGCGGTCGTGGGTGCGATATCCCCGCTCATGACAAACATTCATATTGGCCATGTAGATGTTTGTCGTAGTTTGGGCGTTTGTGCTTGTGTATAATTGTGTGTGTTTCCGGACCCCCCACATAGAAGAAAATCCTACTGAGGGCTGTTGAGAAACGTTTATAAAAAGTATATAATTATGTATGTACTAGCTGCTGCCCGCGACGTCGTCTGCGTGCGTTCACTGCTCGTTCCCCGTAGGTGATAGCGTGATAATATGTAGCCTATGTTCTGACCCGACTTCTTAATAATATTCGTGCCAAATTTGAAGTAAATCCATGCAGTACTTTTTGAGTTTATCCCGGACATACATTGACTTTCCTATCATTTTATTATATATACTAGCTTCTGCGCGCGACTTCGTCGGCGTGGACTCCGCTCCTATTGGTCTTAGCGTGATGATACATAGCCTTCCTCGATAAATGGGCTATCTAACACTGAAAGAATTTTTCAAATCGGCCCAGTAGTTCCAGAGATTACCGCGTTCAAACAAACAAACAAACAAACAAACTCTTCAGCGTTATACAGGGTGTCCCGCGATAAAGTGCAACCCCGAAAGGGGGTGAAACTAGACCATAAATTATCGACAAAAAACATAGAAAAAACTTTTTAAAAAAAATATTTTATTTTTTATTGACGAATTAAGATTTTTATATCTTACCTAGACTCTATGTACAAAAAATGATGATTTCTTCCAAAGTAGTGGGTCGATTACTTTAAAATAAAATAAAATATTACGCCACGTACTTGGCGGTAAGGATAAAATAAAAATTAGCTGGCAAAAAAGTGGCATTATGTCTTTAACTATGCTTCTTGTGAAAAAAAATCCATTTTTTATGACTGTTTTTTTCAATGATCTCTAATTTTCTCAGAATTATGCCCCCAATACCAGGAAATTTTATGATTTATTATTATTTCTTACCATATTGCCATTCAAATAAAAAAAAATTTACGCCTGTATCCCAAAAAACACGTACAAAAATCATCATTTTTTGTACAAAGAGGCTACGTAAGCTATATAAAAATCTCAATTCGTCAGTAAAAAAAATAAAAAATTTTTTTTTTATTTTTTTAATTTTTTTTCTGTTTTTTGTCGATAATTTATGGTCTAGTTTCACCCTCTTTCGGGGTTGCAGATTATCGCGGGACACCCTGTATATTAGTATAGATAGATAAATATGTGCAACTTCTTAAAGATTGTAGTTGTTAAAATAGATAACATTAAAGGTCATTGACAGATTATGATTATTTATATTGACCAATCTATGCATTACTGCCTTTATCTATTATGTCACATCATCAATCATGTTCATAATTATCCTTTAATCTTTCTCAATCCCATATAAATAGACTAGTGCTTTTAGCTTTTGAAACCAAAAAAAAAATGAAAGGAAAAATAAATTACGGGCGATTTGAGGTCGGGAAGTGGTAGGTAGGGGGGATTAAGGGTAAAAATCGGTTTATTTCGATTTCCGGCTAAACTACAAGTCCTATGGGAAAAAGCTCAATGGCAAAGTTGTAGGTAGTACTTTTTACTATCTACAACTTTTGTATTTACGCTTTTTTCACATAACCTGAATATTCATGTGAAAAATTCAAAAAAACCAAGTTATTGGTTTTGGTTTTTTATTTTTCTTTTACAAAATTCTTTTTTTTTTTACAAAACTTGCTGAAAATTTACCTTTTAATGTTCCATACACAGGATTAAAGGATTCTTCTTTTTACTTTATTTTGACCTCAATATCGAAAAAGCACCCTCATTTTCAATTGAAAAATCTCACGACAAAATATCAGCTTTTTAAAACAATGGGCATGACGACAGTATCAAAAAATCGTCAATTTAATGATTTCAGGGGAACACTCATATTAAAAAAATTCAAAATATTGGTTTAGTTTTATGTAAAATAATAAGATTATTGTGATTTTCAATATAATAAAACATTAAAATACTGCAATCGGCCATTTTGATTGAAACACAAATTACAGCGCAGACGTCACAACATAACATAATACGTCAAGCGCGCTCCAAAGAGTAAAGTAAAAAGTAAGGCCCAGATTATTTTGTGACGTCAGAGCCGACGCCATGACACCTGCAGCCGTTTTGCCGCTCTCATTGAAAACATATTAGAAAAATAGTTTTAATCTTCCTTAAACTTAAGTTTATTACCGAAATATAGGTATTTTCGTAAATAGTAAATGTGTAGCCATATTACGGAAGAGGTTTTGAAAATCTTTCGTCATGCCCATTGGGTGGCCTTTTTCTTTGTCGAAATCTCTACTTTGTGATGGTGTAAAAAAATATACATTACTAATTACTATGGTAAATGTTTAAGCCCCATCTATAAAAAAGTCTGATTAAAATTTGGTTTGAATAAGTTGTACAGCGGTCTTATTACTAAGACTACACGGTAAGTCTTTAGATTAAGAACGGTTGACTGTTTATCGGCATATTTTTGTCACAGAAACAAAAAAAAAAATAACCCTAACCTATCTAATTTCCGACCGACCGACCGACGCCGTTCTTAATCTAAAGACTAGCCGACTACACTACTATCTTTTACATACAGCCGCTGCCACTAGAGGAAATATGAACAAGATGATGCTAGCTCCTACGGTCACGTGACTAATAATGTGTGTGTGTTGCAGCCGCACGTGTCTCAAGTAACGGGCACTGTGGGCGGACGGCCGCGACGCACGCGCGTACCCGACAAGCCCAACTACCCGCTGTCGCTGTGGTCCATCATGAAGAACTGCATCGGTACCTGCCCACAATATAACGTTATGTCTTAACATCTGTCGATTACGGTTTATTGTGATTAATTATTACGTGTCTTTGCTAGTAAACGTGATTTGAAAAGATTCGAATTAAATTCAGTACGTATTGTTAGGGACTGTTCAAAAAGTAGTCTTCAGATGTCGATGAAATTTAAATGGGACAATTGACAAGCACCAAAACTCGATTTAAAAAAAAAGAATCATCAAAATCGGTACACCCAGTGAAGAGTTGAGTTATAATACAACGTGCAAATGTCGAATTGAGTACTACATCCTTTTTTTTTCAAGTTGGTTATAAATTAAGGAACCTGAAATAATGAGTATGAAATGTATTTTGAAGTGGTGCATGAAAGTAACAAAGTCCACCGCTCGCAGGCAAGGAGCTTTCGAAGATCCCCATCCCGGTGAACTTCAGCGAGCCGCTGTCGATGCTGCAGAGGCTGACGGAGGACTACGAGTACTCGTCGGTTCTGGACCAGGCGGCCGCGTGCGGCGACCCCGCGCAGCAGCTCGCCTACGTCGCCGCCTTCACCGTGTCCGCCTACGCCACCACGGCCTGCAGGTACCGCCCGGAGCACTACCGGCACTCGCGGTGCCGGACCAGGCGACCCCGCGCAGCAGCTCGCCTACGTCGCCGCCTTCACCGTGTCCGCCTACGCCACCACGGCCTGCAGGTACCGCCCGGAGCACTACCGGCACTCGCGGTGCCGGACCAGGCGACCCCGCGCAGCAGCTCGCCTACGTCGCCGCCTTCACCGTGTCCGCCTACGCCACCACGGCCTGCAGGTACCGCCCGGAGCACTACCGGCACTCGCGGTGCCGGACCAGGCGACCCCGCGCAGCAGCTCGCCTACGTCGCCGCCTTCACCGTGTCCGCCTACGCCACCACGGCCTGCAGGTACCGCCCGGAGCACTACCGGCACTCGCGGTGCCGGACCAGGCGACCCCGCGCAGCAGCTCGCCTACGTCGCCGCCTTCACCGTGTCCGCCTACGCCACCACGGCCTGCAGGTACCGCCCGGAGCACTACCGGCACTCGCGGTGCCGGACCAGGCGACCCCGCGCAGCAGCTCGCCTACGTCGCCGCCTTCACCGTGTCCGCCTACGCCACCACGGCCTGCAGGTACCGCCCGGAGCACTACCGGCACTCGCGGTGCCGGACCAGGCGACCCCGCGCAGCAGCTCGCCTACGTCGCCGCCTTCACCGTGTCCGCCTACGCCACCACGGCCTGCAGGTACCGCCCGGAGCACTACCGGCACTCGCGGTGCCGGACCAGGCGACCCCGCGCAGCAGCTCGCCTACGTCGCCGCCTTCACCGTGTCCGCCTACGCCACCACGGCCTGCAGGTACCGCCC
The DNA here is from genome assembly GCA_905220545.2 of Melitaea athalia. NCBI lineage: Eukaryota > Metazoa > Arthropoda > Insecta > Lepidoptera > Nymphalidae > Melitaea > Melitaea athalia. Next base: position 15,435,539 of record HG992196.1, read on the forward strand.
GGAGCACTACCGGCACTCGCGGTGCCGGACCAGGCGACCCCGCGCAGCAGCTCGCCTACGTCGCCGCCTTCACCGTGTCCGCCTACGCCACCACGGCCTGCAGGTACCGCCCGGAGCACTACCGGCACTCGCGGTGCTGGACCAGGCGACCCCGCGCAGCAGCTCGCCTACGTCGCCGCCTTCACCGTGTCCGCCTACGCCACCACGGCCTGCAGGTACCGCCCGGAGCACTACCGGCACTCGCGGTGCTGGATCAGGCGTTCAATACTTCAGGAGCATAGGCAGACGTGCGGACAGGCTCGTTTCGCTTGCAAACATCCCGCTAATGCGTCGAGGTTGAATGTAGATATATTAAATATGTGAATAATCAGTGCTGGCCTTAGTACTATCAGCACCCTGGGCGAGATTTCAAGGGCGCCCCCTGTTTGCAATTCAATCCCATAGTAAAAAAAAACAATGGATATAATTACATAACTGTTCAATACAATATCTCAATCTAGATTGAGATATTGTCGATTGCAGATTTTTTCAAAAGCTTAAGCTTAGATGAACTCTTCACCCCTCTAGCATCCGTTACAGGTATAGTTAATAATATTCACAACTCAATTCATACATTTGGATACAGTTCTACTTGTAAGTTGCGATCTTTTATTTAAAAAAAAAAAATTGATAAGTTCAAAAAAATCAGATAGACTGTGGCGCCCTTTTATATCCAGCGCCTACTCTAAAGCCGGGACTGTGAGTAATGTTCGATTAGAAATCAAATAAGTTTTTCAATTGTCTTGTATGTGACCTGTGATTGTTCCAATGAAACAATCAGTTGAACAGCGGTCACGTCGGGCTACCAATTACCCTACTGACCCGGCGGCTAAGAGTATTTCATTACTACATCATGAATAATCTTTGCGTACATTTACTAAATGTCTTGTTATGTCCAATGTGTATTTATGTTGAACGTTTTTTTTTAATCAACTTTCAGGACAACCAAACCATTCAACCCACTCCTGGGGGAGACGTACGAGTGCGACCGCATGTCTGACCTAGGGTGGCGGTCTATATCAGAACAGGTATGTATTTTGTGGATATTTTTAGAAAACATGTATGTATATGTTTTCCATTTTCGTACTTGACTTAAGGGCTCTCAACCCACCTTCGCCGTGATATACACATCCTTTATAACATATTCCACGGTCAAAAACATCCTCCTTACCTTTTTCTTTTTCCCTTGTGAAGTTGCTTCCTTTGAGTGACTATTTAATATTTTATAATTTTCAGAGCCTTTTCCTTCCTCAAAAATTCCCTCACTCAGTGTTCCTTCCAGCACTCGCCATGTCCTATCTGTATTCTTTCCACTTCCTTTCCATTATTTCCTTGCACATTCCATGATTTCTTCTACCGTTAACTATCATTAACTTTTTTAACAATAGTCTCTAAATAAAGTGTTACTTTACAAAATTCAAAATTGTCTGGTCAGGTGTCCCACCACCCGCCGATGGTGGCGCAGTTCTGCGAGGGCGCGGCCGGCTGGCAGTGCTGGCAGGAGTTCACCATGACCACCAAGTTCAGGGGGAAGTACCTGCAGGTCATCCCCCTGGGCGGCGCCTTCGCGCAGTTCACTAGCTCGGGCAACAAGTACACGTGGAGGAAGGTAGCTCGCCCCCCACCCCCCACCCCACGCCCCGAGTCTTTCAGGGTGGAGTCAACGCAGCGGGAGAGGTGCCCCCGCGACAAAGACGTAGGAAATTGAACGACTGACGCTGTCAAAGTTCGAGATTCCTTCGCCCCATATGGAAAGTGGTGAGTGACCCAGGTATGGAACAGGACGCCCACGGCCTGGCGCTGGCCGGCAGACGTCTGTGCTACCGCTGGATCAAGGTACCGTGACGTCACATGTATGATGTCCCTCGATGAATTGTTCACGTGGGTTTAAAGGTCTGCGTGGTCGGACGAATTAAACGCTTACTTGCTGCCAGTTATCTTGTCAATTCTGATTCGATTTAAATAATTTTTTAAGATCTTTCGTCACAGCTGAATGGTAATTTGTACGTTTCCAGGTGACGACGACAGTGCACAACATAATCGTGGGCAAGCTGTGGGTGGACAACCACGGCGACATGGACATCGTGGGCGAGGCGGGCCCGGCGGCCGGCTACGTGGCGCACCTCAAGTACCTGCCCTACGGGTACTTCAGCAAGGACGCGCAGCGCAAGGTCACCGGCGTCATCAAGGACCCGCAGGGCGTGGTGAGCGCTCCACTATTTTAGATTATGGACGCCTGCAACACCAGAAGCACCGTAAGCGCGTTGCTTGATCCTACTCCCAATCTCCCCCAGATGCTCTGGTCGCCTTACCTTACTCACCACAGGAACCCAACACTGCTTGAAAGCAGTGCTATTTAGTTGTGATCTTTTGTTAATTCAAGGTACTTCTCCAATCAGGCTGCTTTAGATTTTGAGCAAAATATTTTGTGCTCTGCCCCTAGACAATAATTACTACAAATCTTAACTATTATTAAGTTAGTTAGTTGGGTATGTACAGGAATGTTTCATATAGTTCAGTATGTATAATAAATTGTTAAATATATAAAAATAAACCTACTGACGACAAAAATGATACGACTGACGACCGCTCTGGTGTAGTGGTGCGAGTAGTTGCCTAAAAGCAAGCAAAGCAAGGTTTGCGGGTTCGATTCCCGCTCGGAATGGATATTTGTATTTGTACAAATATTTCTTTCTGGTTTGGATGTCTGTCTTTGTGGGTCTCCCTACTGTGCCTCGGAGAGCAAGTTAAGCCGTCGGTCCCGGTTGTTATCATAAATATCTGATAGCGATCGTTATTCATAGAAGGGAATGTATCCGCCAACCTGCAGTGAAGCAGCGTGGTGGAGCTCTGATCGTTCTCCTACATAAGGAAAGAGGCCTGTGCCCAGCAGTGGGATATTACAGGCTGAAGCGTATAAAGATGAAATGTATGAGTAAAGCTTGATATTCGGTTGGTCTGCTGTCCCCAGCCGCGCTACGTGCTGCAGGGCCACTGGGACTCGCGCGTGGAGGTGGCGCCCGTGACGTCCGCGTCGCCCGACAACACCGTGTGCAAGACGGGCAAGTTCGTGGCCGCCTGGGAGCGCGTGCCCGCCCCGCCCGACGCAGAGAAGTAAGTGACCGGGCCTCGTGCCCGCTAGGGGTTCTCCACTGGGACTCGCGCGTGGAGGTGGCGCCCGTGACGTCCGCGTCGCCCGACAACACCGTGTGCAAGACGGGCAAGTTCGTGGCCGCCTGGGAGCGCGTGCCCGCCCCGCCCGACGCAGAGAAGTAAGTGACCGGGCCTCGTGCCCGCTAGGGGTTCTCCACTGGGACTCGCGCGTGGAGGTGGCGCCCGTGACGTCCGCGTCGCCCGACAACACCGTGTGCAAGACGGGCAAGTTCGTGGCCGCCTGGGAGCGCGTGCCCGCCCCGCCCGACGCAGAGAAGTAAGTGACCGGGCCTCGTGCCCGCTAGGGGTTCTCCACTGGGACTCGCGCGTGGAGGTGGCGCCCGTGACGTCCGCGTCGCCCGACAACACCGTGTGCAAGACGGGCAAGTTCGTGGCCGCCTGGGAGCGCGTGCCCGCCCCGCCCGACGCAGAGAAGTAAGTGACCGGGCCTCGTGCCCGCTAGGGGTTCTCCACTGGGACTCGCGCGTGGAGGTGGCGCCCGTGACGTCCGCGTCGCCCGACAACACCGTGTGCAAGACGGGCAAGTTCGTGGCCGCCTGGGAGCGCGTGCCCGCCCCGCCCGACGCAGAGAAGTAAGTGACCGGGCCTCGTGCCCGCTAGGGGTTCTCCACTGGGACTCGCGCGTGGAGGTGGCGCCCGTGACGTCCGCGTCGCCCGACAACACCGTGTGCAAGACGGGCAAGTTCGTGGCCGCCTGGGAGCGCGTGCCCGCCCCGCCCGACGCAGAGAAGTAAGTGACCGGGCCTCGTGCCCGCTAGGGGTTCTCCACTGGGACTCGCGCGTGGAGGTGGCGCCCGTGACGTCCGCGTCGCCCGACAACACCGTGTGCAAGACGGGCAAGTTCGTGGCCGCCTGGGAGCGCGTGCCCGCCCCGCCCGACGCAGAGAAGTAAGTGACCGGGCCTCGTGCCCGCTAGGGGTTCTCCACTGGGACTCGCGCGTGGAGGTGGCGCCCGTGACGTCCGCGTCGCCCGACAACACCGTGTGCAAGACGGGCAAGTTCGTGGCCGCCTGGGAGCGCGTGCCCGCCCCGCCCGACGCAGAGAAGTAAGTGACCGGGCCTCGTGCCCGCTAGGGGTTCTCCACTGGGACTCGCGCGTGGAGGTGGCGCCCGTGACGTCCGCGTCGCCCGACAACACCGTGTGCAAGACGGGCAAGTTCGTGGCCGCCTGGGAGCGCGTGCCCGCCCCGCCCGACGCAGAGAAGTAAGTGACCGGGCCTCGTGCCCGCTAGGGGTTCTCCACTGGGACTCGCGCGTGGAGGTGGCGCCCGTGACGTCCGCGTCGCCCGACAACACCGTGTGCAAGACGGGCAAGTTCGTGGCCGCCTGGGAGCGCGTGCCCGCCCCGCCCGACGCAGAGAAGTAAGTGACCGGGCCTCGTGCCCGCTAGGGGTTCTCCACTGGGACTCGCGCGTGGAGGTGGCGCCCGTGACGTCCGCGTCGCCCGACAACACCGTGTGCAAGACGGGCAAGTTCGTGGCCGCCTGGGAGCGCGTGCCCGCCCCGCCCGACGCAGAGAAGTAAGTGACCGGGCCTCGTGCCCGCTAGGGGTTCTCCACTGGGACTCGCGCGTGGAGGTGGCGCCCGTGACGTCCGCGTCGCCCGACAACACCGTGTGCAAGACGGGCAAGTTCGTGGCCGCCTGGGAGCGCGTGCCCGCCCCGCCCGACGCAGAGAAGTAAGTGACCGGGCCTCGTGCCCGCTAGGGGTTCTCCACTGGGACTCGCGCGTGGAGGTGGCGCCCGTGACGTCCGCGTCGCCCGACAACACCGTGTGCAAGACGGGCAAGTTCGTGGCCGCCTGGGAGCGCGTGCCCGCCCCGCCCGACGCAGAGAAGTAAGTGACCGGGCCTCGTGCCCGCTAGGGGTTCTCCACTGGGACTCGCGCGTGGAGGTGGCGCCCGTGACGTCCGCGTCGCCCGACAACACCGTGTGCAAGACGGGCAAGTTCGTGGCCGCCTGGGAGCGCGTGCCCGCCCCGCCCGACGCAGAGAAGTAAGTGACCGGGCCTCGTGCCCGCTAGGGGTTCTCCACTGGGACTCGCGCGTGGAGGTGGCGCCCGTGACGTCCGCGTCGCCCGACAACACCGTGTGCAAGACGGGCAAGTTCGTGGCCGCCTGGGAGCGCGTGCCCGCCCCGCCCGACGCAGAGAAGTAAGTGACCGGGCCTCGTGCCCGCTAGGGGTTCTCCACTGGGACTCGCGCGTGGAGGTGGCGCCCGTGACGTCCGCGTCGCCCGACAACACCGTGTGCAAGACGGGCAAGTTCGTGGCCGCCTGGGAGCGCGTGCCCGCCCCGCCCGACGCAGAGAAGTAAGTGACCGGGCCTCGTGCCCGCTAGGGGTTCTCCACTGGGACTCGCGCGTGGAGGTGGCGCCCGTGACGTCCGCGTCGCCCGACAACACCGTGTGCAAGACGGGCAAGTTCGTGGCCGCCTGGGAGCGCGTGCCCGCCCCGCCCGACGCAGAGAAGTAAGTGACCGGGCCTCGTGCCCGCTAGGGGTTCTCCACTGGGACTCGCGCGTGGAGGTGGCGCCCGTGACGTCCGCGTCGCCCGACAACACCGTGTGCAAGACGGGCAAGTTCGTGGCCGCCTGGGAGCGCGTGCCCGCCCCGCCCGACGCAGAGAAGTAAGTGACCGGGCCTCGTGCCCGCTAGGGGTTCTCCACTGGGACTCGCGCGTGGAGGTGGCGCCCGTGACGTCCGCGTCGCCCGACAACACCGTGTGCAAGACGGGCAAGTTCGTGGCCGCCTGGGAGCGCGTGCCCGCCCCGCCCGACGCAGAGAAGTAAGTGACCGGGCCTCGTGCCCGCTAGGGGTTCTCCACTGGGACTCGCGCGTGGAGGTGGCGCCCGTGACGTCCGCGTCGCCCGACAACACCGTGTGCAAGACGGGCAAGTTCGTGGCCGCCTGGGAGCGCGTGCCCGCCCCGCCCGACGCAGAGAAGTAAGTGACCGGGCCTCGTGCCCGCTAGGGGTTCTCCACTGGGACTCGCGCGTGGAGGTGGCGCCCGTGACGTCCGCGTCGCCCGACAACACCGTGTGCAAGACGGGCAAGTTCGTGGCCGCCTGGGAGCGCGTGCCCGCCCCGCCCGACGCAGAGAAGTAAGTGACCGGGCCTCGTGCCCGCTAGGGGTTCTCCACTGGGACTCGCGCGTGGAGGTGGCGCCCGTGACGTCCGCGTCGCCCGACAACACCGTGTGCAAGACGGGCAAGTTCGTGGCCGCCTGGGAGCGCGTGCCCGCCCCGCCCGACGCAGAGAAGTAAGTGACCGGGCCTCGTGCCCGCTAGGGGTTCTCCACTGGGACTCGCGCGTGGAGGTGGCGCCCGTGACGTCCGCGTCGCCCGACAACACCGTGTGCAAGACGGGCAAGTTCGTGGCCGCCTGGGAGCGCGTGCCCGCCCCGCCCGACGCAGAGAAGTAAGTGACCGGGCCTCGTGCCCGCTAGGGGTTCTCCACTGGGACTCGCGCGTGGAGGTGGCGCCCGTGACGTCCGCGTCGCCCGACAACACCGTGTGCAAGACGGGCAAGTTCGTGGCCGCCTGGGAGCGCGTGCCCGCCCCGCCCGACGCAGAGAAGTAAGTGACCGGGCCTCGTGCCCGCTAGGGGTTCTCCACTGGGACTCGCGCGTGGAGGTGGCGCCCGTGACGTCCGCGTCGCCCGACAACACCGTGTGCAAGACGGGCAAGTTCGTGGCCGCCTGGGAGCGCGTGCCCGCCCCGCCCGACGCAGAGAAGTAAGTGACCGGGCCTCGTGCCCGCTAGGGGTTCTCCACTGGGACTCGCGCGTGGAGGTGGCGCCCGTGACGTCCGCGTCGCCCGACAACACCGTGTGCAAGACGGGCAAGTTCGTGGCCGCCTGGGAGCGCGTGCCCGCCCCGCCCGACGCAGAGAAGTAAGTGACCGGGCCTCGTGCCCGCTAGGGGTTCTCCACTGGGACTCGCGCGTGGAGGTGGCGCCCGTGACGTCCGCGTCGCCCGACAACACCGTGTGCAAGACGGGCAAGTTCGTGGCCGCCTGGGAGCGCGTGCCCGCCCCGCCCGACGCAGAGAAGTAAGTGACCGGGCCTCGTGCCCGCTAGGGGTTCTCCACTGGGACTCGCGCGTGGAGGTGGCGCCCGTGACGTCCGCGTCGCCCGACAACACCGTGTGCAAGACGGGCAAGTTCGTGGCCGCCTGGGAGCGCGTGCCCGCCCCGCCCGACGCAGAGAAGTAAGTGACCGGGCCTCGTGCCCGCTAGGGGTTCTCCACTGGGACTCGCGCGTGGAGGTGGCGCCCGTGACGTCCGCGTCGCCCGACAACACCGTGTGCAAGACGGGCAAGTTCGTGGCCGCCTGGGAGCGCGTGCCCGCCCCGCCCGACGCAGAGAAGTAAGTGACCGGGCCTCGTGCCCGCTAGGGTTCTCTACACCCGACCTATGTGGGCAACTAGTTGCTTACCGAGGTGTACATAGTAATTTATTGTTATAAAAATAGAAAGGTTTAAGAGTAATCGGTTTTTGTACTTTTCATTTTGTATGAATAAAGCAGTCTCTTGGGAGGCATGTAATTAGGAGAACTAGATACATACGGAATGAGACATTTTCGCTTTTAAAAATTTTATCACAATTGTCGCTATATTCATTTGCAAAATCTCATTATAATTCTCAATAATTTATTGATTTTTAACATAATTTTGCAGTGACTTTTTTTAGGCTATAGTTACCAAATTTTTCGATTAAACTACGTGAGTAAACTACGTGCGTAATTGCTCACTTCACATTGTACCTTTTGCGATACTAGCGCCATTTTCGTCGAATTTTAACCAAGTACAATACACTTTTAGCTGAACCTTCATATCTTCTGTTGTACACTCGGCACCGACGCACTATAATTACCTATACGTACACTTCTTCGTCCGAATCCTCCCGCGAGACGGCTCCATACTGACGCTGACACCGCACACCCACAGGTTCTACAACTTCACGGTGCTGGCGGCGCAGCTGAACGAGCCGGAGGAGGGCGTGGCGCCGACCGACTCGCGCCTGCGCCCCGACCAGCGCCTCATGGAGGAGGGCCTGTGGGACGAGGCCAACGCGGAGAAGCTCCGCCTCGAGGAGAAACAGCGCGCCGCGCGCCGCGAGTTAGAGGCGGAGGCGGAGCGCGCGGCGGCCCGCGGCCTGCCCCCGCCCGCGCCCCGCGCGCCCGCCTGGTTCGCGCGCCAGGCCGAGCCGGGCCAGCCGCACCTGCGCCACCTCTACACGCACCGCTACTGGGACGCCAAGCGCCGCGCCGACTGGGCCGCCTGCCCCGACATCTTCTAGCGACCGACTAGCGCTAACGTTCTCACTATGTATATATATATTGATTTATGTAACCCGTTCCGTGCGTTCGTTTCGCTGCACGTGATGTTCGTTAACTTCAATCTCATTATTAAATAAAGTTCGGTCGCCGAATAGAAAGAAATTCGTACACACAGGTACACTAGTGAAGTGACCCCGTATTGTGTGAGCGCAACCGCAATATGTTTATACGCGAGCGACAAAGACAAAAGATGACAGGTCAGTGTACGAATTTCTTTCTATTCGGCGACCGAACTATAGTACAGTCGTAAACTAATTGAGAGACTATCGTCCCGAACACTTTTTTCTTTTTTTTCTTTTAAATGTAAGAAAATTTTAACCATGCTTATTATGCGGTTAAGTCGACAGAAAATTACACAATTGTATTACCTCGTGTTATGAGTTTTTATAAACAAAGATGTCCTCGTAACAAAACTGACTATTTTTGTATACTGTGCAAATATAAACTATTTTTTTCTTATGTATTAAATAAAATACACATAAAAATGACATAATTCTAGGACTTTAAGCATATTTAAAATATATATTTAATAACCTAGACGACTAACTTTTAATTTGGGTACGATGTCATATTAAAAACTAATATATTAAGTTGAAAATTTGTTTTCTTTTTAGCAAATTGTTACTCTCACTTGGGCCTCATTCGTATGAAAATTAAAATCAATTTGGGCCTAGATATAGTTGTATATACTACAAAAGCGAGTACAACTAGATCGTCCGAGTTACAAAGATATTGACAACGAAAGTATTTATCATCACCCTTCACAAGATTAATTTTTGTATTTGTATTTTTTACCGTCATCCTGTAAATAATTATATACAACCTCCGATGACGTTGCAGTGTGTATATTGTGATTTTATTCAAACGTTAAAATAGTGCACGAAATTCTCATGTAAATATTATTATTTATAATATTTTATAATAACTTCTTGCTACTTCTACGCTTGATTTAAACTTCAAGTTATAAAAATACATACAATTTATATACATCATGAAGTATTTAAATTTGATATTTAATATGCATAAAACTAGGTAATAGTAAACTATGCGGTGCTACTTACATTTTAAATAGCTCGCCTTTCCATTAATAAATACATTAGAAAGTAAAATAGTCCGCACCGAAGGATGGTTAGAAATCAATAATAATTAGATTTTAATAGGGCCACTTGTAGCTTTATGAAATCATTGCATAAAAGGCCAATATTTAAATATCATTTATTTAAAATATTAAAAGGTACCATTTAGTCAGTTGTTCATGTATTTAGTGTTTTTTATTTTAGCTTATGAACTACATAACTACGGTCTATTTATACTTGTATCGAGAAGTCCACTTTTATATGCTATTTAATGTTTTTTTTTTCTGAAATATTTAAATTTTGTTACGATGTAATTTTTTTTTCTTATGAGACTGGTCATGCAAATCATAAAGTTTGTAAAATCTCTACTGGTCAGGGAAACGAGTATTACTAAATCTTGTTGCTACATGGCGCCTCATTTTGCAATGAATGTACAATGCGTAGGAGCAATTGATTATTTTGTAAGTGTTAAAATTGACTTAAGTTGATACCAATCTCGCCAGCAGCCGCTAGACACTGGAATATTGTTATCAATTTGCATGAATATTTTATAAGATCTATTACAAATTGTACATTTTCATGAAGTGGATGTAAAATAATTTGTTAATATTATATTATCATTATAAAAAATATTTGAATACAAAGCCATAAATAACATCTGTATAATGTTGATAATAAAAATAAAATACGTCACAGTTTGTTTTAGATTTTTTTTCTTATTTCTGTGATAGGTCTGAATTTTAATACGTATTTAAACTTTTCTATAAATGATAGATTATATAAAAGTTGAATATCAGACTAATTATCGTGATTATGCAACCCTAACGTGTCATAAATTTTTGATTTTTAAAACTCGTACATACATATTTGCTTTATTCATTTTGAAGTGAAACTTCTTTAGAATCGTTGTGATTTCAAACCGGATGCAACGGCAAAACGACAGGAAAGTGCGCGCCGCGCTGAACGCCGCGCTGCGGCCGCGCTACTTTGTAAATCTATGTAAATAATTTTAAATTAGTTTGCCAAAGAAGTTTCACTTCTGACATATTGTGTACTTTGTACACACGCAATTTTTTTTCTTTATTCGAAGAGGGCGGCAAACAAGCGTCGGGCCCACTTGAAAGTAAGCGGTTACCGTAGTCTATAGACGAGACGACTGCAACACCAGAAGCATCGCAAGCGCATTGCTGACCCGACCCTCCCCACGAGCTCTGGCCCCATCTTACTCACCACAGGAACACAGTAGTATTATTTAGCTGTGACCTTCTGTACAGTTTTGGTAGACCAGATGGGCTGCTCATAGTTTGAGCAGGATATTTCTGGCTGTACCCCATCTTCAATAGTAGTATTTTGAATTATATTTCAGAAACACGTCAGTCTTTTATGAACATGTTGATATCTATACAAGGAATAGGTACCTTACCTACACGTAAGACCGGCAGTTCATCTGGGAGAGCCCTGAGTTTCATTATAAACTATGATATAGAATTAAGAGGGATTCGTTTCTTCTGGTATAATAGGGTATTCCACTATGTTTGAAAAAGTACTTCAAAATGTTGATTTTCTAATAAAAGTCCACAAAAAAATATATTTCGGCGAAATAAACACGCTTTCATGCCATAAAATTAAATTAAATTTTAAACCTTTTTTACTACCGCGAAAACGCTACAGCCATTTTGGTGACGTAATATGTGCAATAACAAAAGTGTTTGACGTATGTAAGAGAGTAACATAACCTACAATTACTATGACAACCATCAACAAATTAGTAATGAATGCATATTATTTCAGTTGGAACAAGATATGAAGAGTTATTATACGAAATAACACAACTATTACTCCTTGAAGTTAAAATTGATAGATATTATTGATATAGATAGCTGTTGACAGCACTGACAGAACTTTGTTATTGCCCGTATGACGTCACACCATGGCGGCTCGTGTTTTAGGTCACGTGATATACAGATTAAAATATACGACTTTTAATTTCAATATAATAAATCAATAATGTGCTTTTATGATTCCAAATCAGAATATTTAGGTGTATTTCTATATAAATTTTAATTTTTATCAAACTTAATAATTTATTTTTCACTACGGAAAGTACCCTATTAATATTTTAAACTTTAAAATATTAATTATTATTTTAAAATTTAAAGGATGCACTAGGTATATTTTGTTTGACGACGATACTCAATTATTCGTGTAACGTACGACTGAGTTCTATAATATATATAGAGCATACTGTCAGAATTTGCAATTTTGTTTTGGGATTTCATTCTCTAGGACTTAAATAATTTAAATTTAAATATCTATAACTCGGACGCGATAACTCGAGACTCCGCTGGAATGCGCCCCCGTCCCGAGTCCCCGCGCCGCGTCCCGCACTCGCCTTGCGCGCTCACTACCGATAGCATCTTGTTACGGATACGCGCTTCGACTCTCGTTCGTTATTTTTGAAAATTGTTTGTTTATTTTTTTAATTGCGTGCGTTTATTTAATTGTTTATTGTCTTTGTTTTTATGAGGTACCTTTTTCGATTTTTTTTTAAATCTACAAAAATATAATGTCATTACCTATTGTTACCCAAAGTAAACAAAAGCGCTACTTAGTTTGAATTACATACAATTATTTTATTAATTTGAAAAGGCAACAGTATATATATCAATTATTATTATCGTTCCTAAAAGACAAAACAAAAAATTCAAATGAAAACTACGACGCATTGTTTTGCACACCGTACATTGAAAATGACGTCATCGGCCCGTCTCAAGTTATCGCGTCCGAGTTTTACAACATTCACACACGGTTGTCTGTTCCTAAAATAAGCTACATATTTTTTTTTTTCGATAAACATACATACAAATTACATATAAATAATCTATATACATATATAAAAGAAACTTCCACCCATATATTGACTCATCACGATATATCTGGAACCATAAGGCGTAGAGACTTGAAATTTGGTAGAAATATTACTTTCGCCGAGAGTAGGTAGAGGTCAGCTAATAAAGGATTTTACAAAATTCCTCCCACAAGAGGGGGTTGCGAGGGCGTCAGCTAGTAGGTATTATAGTAGGTAGGTAGGTAAAAACCTGTGTGGTTTTATGAAACCACGGTAAAAGTGAAGCATTTTTTCACATTATAGACATTAAAAAAAATTTGGAATAATATTCCATTAAGGGTATAAAAATCGCTTTATCAATTTTACCGCGCGGCCGACCGTCACGCGACATGCAACACACGGACGAAAAAGTTTGAGACGTTTTTTTTTAAATGTAACTAGGTTGGCAAACAAGCGTACGGCTCACCTGGTGGTAAGACCGTAGCCTATAGACGCCTGCAACACCAGAAGCATCGCAAGCGCGTTGCCGACCCTATCCCCAATCCCCCCCAGGAGCTCTGGTGACCTTACTCACCAACAGGAACACAATACTGCTTGAAAACAGTATTATTTAGCTGTGGTCTTCTGTAAGGTCGACGTACTACCCCAATCGGGCTGCTCCATATTTTGAGCCGGAAATTTCCTGCTGTACCTCAGTTAAACGAAAAAGTTTAAGACGATGTAATAAAAGTTTCACTTTAATAAATATTATATATATGTAGGATTATTTATTTTGTATAATTAAATATAATTTCGATGATAGATTTCATTTAACTTTAATTAAAGCGATGTTATAATTCATGTAAAACGGAACGGGATAGGAAACGGTTATGATTGGTCGAGAGCGGGGAAGGGATCATGGCGGATTCGGTTCGGGGAAGCGTAGGCGGTCTAAAGGTGTTTAAGTTGTTCTATTTAAATAAAATTAATGTAAGTGTATGCCTATCATTTCCATCCCACAAATTTTGGGGGCTCGTCCGGGATGGAAATATAGTATAGGTGTAAGGGGAAAAGGTGAAATAACATTTTTCATCGCATGCCGGACACGTGGCGTGCGAACAAAGAAAATCTCGGGTGTTGAGAAGAAGGTCTACGGCTTCTACCGTCTACGGTGTACGATCTACGGTGACAGGAAGGTGTATTAAAGGAGTATTTAAGGTGAAAAAGGTGTGTAAAGTACGAAGATGGCGGACGAAGACAAAAGAAGTAACGGTGATGGCGGGCGATGCCACGCGGCGACCCATTTCAATGCGATGGCCTCACATTTATACGAAGGTATGATTTCTAAATTCGATGGTACAGATAAAACACTCAGCTCTTCAAAATGGCTACAAGATTTAGATGAAAATGGTGAGCTATTCGGGTGGACACCGACGCAAAAGCTAATCGTGGCGCGGCGTTGTCTGACCGGCACGGCGGAGCTGTGGGTTAAATCCGAAAAAATATTTAAAAGTTATGATGATTTTAAGGCGGCCTTATTAAAGGAATTTCCCGACTCAATTAACATGAAAGAAATTCATGAGCTAATGTCGGTAAGAAAGAAAAAGAAAGATGAAAGTTATTATGAGTATATGCTCGTTATGAAGGAGTTGGGAAGGAGAGGAAAGATCCCTGACTATATAGCGATTCAATATATAGTTGATGGCGTAATCGATTATGAATGCAATAAAGCTATTTTGTATGGTGTCACTACATATCCTGTGCTAAAAGAAAAATTGGCTATTTACGAAAATATGAAAAAGAAGATGCTAAAAAACCGCCAGGATTCACCACAATTGTCATCAACTGAAAAGAAGGCCGGTTGTGCATCGGTTCGACGCTGTTATAAGTGTGGTGAAAAAGATCACATAGCTACTAAGTGTAAGAATGGTGTAAAATGCTACAAATGTAACGAGTTCGGCCATATTGCGACGTCATGCATTAAAGGGCGGGACAGTGAGAAGGTCATCGAACGACATGAAGTTGGCAGCGAAACTCGCGCGGCAAGATGGCAGCCCCGCGCTATGTGCTTGAAGTCGGCAGCGGATGCGCTTGCGAGTTCCGGTGTTGATGACGTCACAGCCGGAGAGCGTTCTGACACTACTGATCAAAATGGCGGCGCAGGCGACAGCTGTCATGAAATGCGTATCTGTCAAAGCTGTCAATGTCAACAGGCGTTAAGTGTAAACAAACAGTGTAGTGAAAATAAATCAGTGAAATTAATTAAAATTGGTGGTTTAAAAGTTGAATGTTTAATAGATTCCGGTAGTGATCTAAATTTAATATCGCAAGATTTGTTTTTCGAACTAAGTGTTACCTCGTACGTCAAGGAAAATATAGAATTTACTGGACTTGGTGCTACAAAGATTTATTCATTAGGAAAGATTGAATGTGAAGTAGATTGTGATGGACACTGCTTTGGTTATATGTTTTATATTGTGCCCAAAGGGGTTATGCCTTATAAAGTAATTTTAGGTCAACCATTTCTACAAAACACAACACTTGTTTTCAATAAGGGGATAGTGAATGTATGGTCACAAGGGAATGGTGGTATGTCACATTGCTTGGTTACAGGTGTTACAGACGAACCAATCGTGTATGTGCCAGATCAGAAGTTAAAGACTGAAGTGGAGGATCTTGTGAAAAATTATTCTCCCGTTCAAACAAAGGAGGCACCTATTGAGATGTACATTGTTATGAAGGATGACATTCCTGTCGCACAGAGACCAAGGCGCTTGGCTATCAAAGAACAACAGTTGGTAGATAATCAGGTGAGTGAGTGGTTACATAATGGTATTATTAAACCCAGTTATTCAGAATATGCAAGTCCTTTAGTACTCGTGAGAAAGAAAGATGGTTCGACAAGAATATGCGTGGATTACAGAAAGGTTAATTCTAAAATAGTGAAAGATGAATTTCCGCTTCCAATAATAGAAGACCACATTGATAAGTTACTAGGAGCAAAGATTTATAGTAAACTAGATTTGAAAGATGCATTTTTCCACCTCAAAATTAATGAAAAGTGTACAAAGTATACATCATTTGTAACACAGAACGGACAATATGAATTCACTCGAGCACCCTTTGGCTTATCTATTTGCCCTAACTATTTTACTCGGTTCATCAATTCTATTTTCAGAAACCAGATTGCGGAAGATGGAGTGTTGATATTCATTGACGATGTAATAATACCAGCGATATCTTATGAGCAAGGAGTAATAAAGCTGAGGAAGGTCCTGCAAACAGCGGCTGAGTATGGTTTGCAAATCAACTGGCGAAAGAGTGAATTACTTACAACTAGAGTTGAGTACCTTGGACATGTGATTGAAAATAGTACTATAAAACCATCTACTGATAAGACAGATGCAGTGATGAGATTTCCACAACCTAAAAATCAGAAGGAGTTACAAAGTTTTGTCGGACTTACCTCGTACTTTCGAAAGTTTATTCAGGATTATTCAATGATAGCGAAACCCCTTACAGATCTACTCAAAAAGGATAAATATTTTTATTTTGGTATAAAAGAAACTCATGCTTTTCAGATGTTGAAACAGAAGTTATCAGAACATCCCGTGTTGAGAATTTTCGACCCAGCTTTGGAGACACAGTTGCACACGGATGCTTCTCAGGTGGCTTATTCCGCTATTCTCATGCAAAAAGACCCGAATGAATCTCTTTACCACCCAGTTTACTATATGAGTAGAAAAACATCTGAAGCGGAGACGAAGTATTCCAGCTACGAATTAGAAGCTCTAGCAGTGGTAGAAGGTGTTAAGAAGTTCCGTAAATATTTGATTGGGATTCCCTTCACAATTGTGACTGACTGTTTAGCTTTTGAGATGACATTAAAGAAAAAAGACTTGGTAACCAGGGTTGCAAGATGGGTTTTACTGCTACAAGAATATGATTATAAGGTGGAACACCGAGCAGGTTCGAGGATGAGGCATGTGGATGCTCTAAGTAGATGTCCATACATTGGAATTATGGTGAATAGTATTCATAATCAATTAAAAGAAGCTCAAGACAAAGATGAAGGTTTAAAGGCTATTAAGGAAATTCTAAAAACAAATACATACAAGGATTACTGGATGGAAAACAATATACTCTACAAAGGAAATCAACGTTTGATAGTGGTACCGAGAAGTATGGAGAAGGAAATAATTGCAAAAATACACAATAATGGTCATTTTTCTATCAGAAAGATGAAAGATTTAATTAATAAAGATTATTTTATTTCAGATGTAGATAAGAAGCTAAATGACTATATGTTGACCTGCATACCTTGCATACTAGCATCAAGAAAGAATGGGAAACAGGAGGGATTCTTAAGTCCAATAGAGAAGGAATCATTACCGCTCCAAACTATACATCTTGATCATGTAGGTCCACTGACGGCAACACATAAGCAGTATAATTACATTCTGACAATCGTAGATGCCTTTACAAAATTTGTATGGTTATTTCCCACTAAATCAACTACAACTAAAGAAACTTTGTCTAAACTTTATATTTTACAGCAAATGTTTGGAAATCCAGATAGAATAATTACAGATAAGGGGACTGCATTCACCAGCGGTGAATTTAAGAAGTATTGTGAAGATGAGAATATATTGCATATAGAAGTTACAACGGGAGTGCCTCGTGGTAACGGACAGGTGGAGCGTATTCATCGTATCTTAATACCAATGTTGACGAAGCTGTGTATTCAAGATCCAGGTTTATGGTATCGACATGTCAGTAAAGTACAGCGAGCACTCAATTGTACATATCATAGAAGTATAAATACAACACCTTTTAATCTCCTGATTGGAAGGGATATGAAAAATAAAGAGGATATGGAGCTAGTAACTTTGTTACAACAAGAAGGTGCAGAAATTTATAATGATGATAGAGAAAAATTAAGGATAAAGGCAAAGGAGCATATATTAAAAATTCAAGAGGAAAACAAAAAACAGTTTAATAAAAATAGAAGGGAGAGTAAGAAATATAACATAGGAGATATGGTGGCTATTAAGAGGACGCAGTTCGGTCCAGGCATGAAGTTAAAAGCAAAATATTTAGGCCCATATCGGATAACTAAAGTAAAGAGGAATGATAGATATAATGTTGAAAAAGTAGATAGTTCAACGGAAGGTCCTTATGTAACATCTACCTGTGCTGAGTACATAAAGCAGTGGCCAGTTCCTTAAACTAGGTATATTAAATTTAATTTTATTATTTTATGTTGTGTTATCAGTTATGTCAGCTCAAAAGGTTGTCCAAGGCATAGCGTCTTTGAGGTTAGAGATATGGTGCAGATAACTTACTTACTTTTTAATAATTAATGTTTGTTTTCTAATGTTCAACTACTGTTGTGTACCTTTAATAATTAATTATTGTTTGTTTCTAATAAGTTGTGAAAGTTGTAAAATTAATAAATAGGTTGCGTTGAAAGCTTTTGTTATCTAGTATGTACTTACCTTTAATAATTTAATTTCTATTTCTACTAACTACTGTTGTGAAAAATTGTAAAATTTAAGATTGTGATGTATTCTTGATATTGTTGTTATTCAAAATTGATGTTAGTTTCAGTTGGTTTAAAGTTCAAATTGTAACAAGCTGGTTGAGGGAAGTCTGGGGACAGACTTCGGCAGGATGACCGAATCTGTAGGATTATTTATTTTGTATAATTAAATATAATTTCGATGATAGATTTCATTTAACTTTAATTAAAGCGATGTTATAATTCATGTAAAACGGAACGGGATAGGAAACGGTTATGATTGGTCGAGAGCGGGGAAGGGATCATGGCGGATTCGGTTCGGGGAAGCGTAGGCGGTCTAAAGGTGTTTAAGTTGTTCTATTTAAATAAAATTAATTAAGTAAGTGTATGCCTATCATTTCCATCCCACATATATATATATATATATATATATTATACAGGGTGTTAGGGGAATGGTTAGCCATAGAGGTATGTTGGGTAGAGGGGGTCATTTAGAACCTATTTAGGCTAACTTACCTATATGCAAAGTGTTACGGATTTTTTTTTATGATTATTTTTTCATTTTTCCAACAGGAACACAATACTGCTTGAAAACAGTATTATTTAGCTGTGGTCTTTTGTAAGGTCGACGTACTACCCCAATCGGGTTGCTCCATATTTTGAGCCGGAAATTTCCTGCTGTACCTCAGTTAAACGAAAAAGTTTAAGACGATGTAATAAAAGTTTCACTTTAATAAATATTATATATATATATATATATATATATATATATATATATATATATATATATATTATACAGGGTGTTAGGGGAATGGTTAGCCATAGAGGTATGTTGGGTAGAGGGGGTCATTTAGAACCTATTTAGGCTAACTTACCTATACCTATGCAAAGTGTTACGGATTTTTTTTTATGATTATTTTTTCATTTTTCGAAAAAAGTGCCGAAAATTAGTGATTTGACCATCATATCTTTTTTGTTTATTGATATATCAACGCCATTTCTTTTTTGTTTTGATCATCAATACATTGCGCATGTAAAATAAATGTGATTTAATTTAGAAAACATCTACAAAAAAAATTATGGGCCAAAGAAATCTTGACAGAGACAAAAAGTATATACTATCTATACTATCCCCAATCCCCCCCAGGAGCTCTGGTGACCTTACTCACCAACAGGAACACAATACTGCTTGAAAACAGTATTATTTAGCTGTGGTCTTCTGTAAGGTCGACGTACTACCCCAATCGGGCTGCTCCATATTTTGAGCCGGAAATTTCCTGCTGTACCTCAGTTAAACGAAAAAGTTTAAGACGATGTAATAAAAGTTTCACTTTAATAAATATTATATATATATATATATATATATATTATACAGGGTGTTAGGGGAATGGTTAGCCATAGAGGTATGTTGGGTAGAGGGGGTCATTTAGAACCTATTTAGGCTAACTTACCTATATGCAAAGTGTTACGGATTTTTTTTTATGATTATTTTTTCATTTTTCCAACAGGAACACAATACTGCTTGAAAACAGTATTATTTAGCTGTGGTCTTTTGTAAGGTCGACGTACTACCCCAATCGGGTTGCTCCATATTTTGAGCCGGAAATTTCCTGCTGTACCTCAGTTAAACGAAAAAGTTTAAGACGATGTAATAAAAGTTTCACTTTAATAAATATTATATATATATATATATATATATATATATATATATATATATATATATATACAGGGTGTTAGGGGAATGGTTAGCCATAGAGGTATGTTGGGTAGAGGGGGTCATTTAGAACCTATTTAGGCTAACTTACCTATACCTATGCAAAGTGTTACGGATTTTTTTTTATGATTATTTTTTCATTTTTCGAAAAAAGTGCCGAAAATTAGTGATTTGACCATCATATCTTTTTTGTTTATTGATATATCAACGCCATTTCTTTTTTGTTTTGATCATCAATACATTGCGCATGTAAAATAAATGTGATTTAATTTAGAAAACATCTACAAAAAAAATTATGGGCCAAAGAAATCTTGACAGAGACAAAAAGTAAATCAAACCTTCAAGTTTAGGTCTAAATTAAAAAAAAATTAAAGCCTCCAGACAATTTAAAATAATTTAAAAAATTACTCTAGTTAACACTGTTTTAAATAATATTACTTTCATTCACCTACCTGACTTACTTTTTTTTTTAATGATGAAATAACGAAATGGTTTCTACCTGAACCCGCACTCTACGCTGACAATTATAACAATAATTGTTATTACGCAGGGCGGTATGTCCTTGTATAGCACATGGTAAACTACCATTTTGACTTTGGCGACATGTTGGCGCAGCGGTCACAGCACTGGCTGATGCGCTGGCGGTCGCACGTTCGATTGCCGCTCACGGCAGATATTTGTATTGGTCATATAGATGTTTGTCGTGGTCTGGGCGTTTGTGCTTGTGTATTATGTGTGTTTTCGGACCCCCGACACAGGAGAAAATCCTACTGGGGGCCGTTGAGTGTGAAACGTTTGTTATTTTTTATTATTATTATTACTGACGTAGCGGCAGGAACGGCATAATGTTTATAACTTAATATCTTCGTAAGTAATAGTCCGATTTGGATAATTCAAAAAGAAATATCTTTCTTATATTATAGAGAATAACGTGGATACTAGTTTTATTTAATTTGCTATAACTTTATTGATCCTCATTATACATATGTGTAGAAGAGTACTTTTGAGTCTCAACCAGTTTCGGAAATACTAATGTTTTCCAAAAATGCGTTGACTTCTCTTAATCTTCTTCGAATGTATCTACTTAGGTAATCAAATATCTCATCTATACTCAGGGGCGGCCTTACCCATTGCGAGGCCCCGGGCGGCAAGTCTTTACGAGGCCCTTTGTCCTTCGTGAAAAGTATTTGATGCGAAAGTAGGTCTGGTTGTTTGGTTTAGGTATTTGTCAGGTTTGAGGAGAAATGCTAAACTTATACAATTAATAGAATTTGAGTTTTAAAATATTTTATATTTTTATCTTTTACAAAATTCTTTTTTTTTTACAAAATTTGGTGAAAACTTACCTTTTTATTTTACAAACACATTATATATTTTTTTTTTTATTTAAAATATTTATTTTTTCACCTCATTTTGACCTCAATATCGAAAAAGCACCCTTATTTTCGTCTTCTTTTTTCTTATTTCGTCTATTAATCGAAATTTCTCACGTCAAAATATCAGCTTTTTACAACTTTGCCATTGAGCTTTTTTCCATAGGACTTGTAGTTTAGCCGGTAATCGAGATAAACCGTTTTTTCCCCTTAAACCCCCTCCCTAGCACTTCCCGACCTCACATCGCCCGTAATTTATTTCTATCCTTTCATTTTCGTTGTATTCTCTTTCTTTTACAATGGGTTTCATTCTCCTATTCAAAAATGTTAGTTTCGAAAGCTAAAAGCGCTGGTCTATACGTCATTTTTGATTGAAAGAATAGCAAGGACTGAAAGCCGTTCTTGTGTCATCGAATTCCTCAAAAATGTTTAATAAAAAATACAGTTAAAAAAAAAGACGTGTGGCACTCGGGGACTGCCGCGGTAAAGCTATTGCATAGCATTTTGTATCAACTTATGCAATAATTATAATATTTATTTATTTTATTTATGCAGTATTTCTTTTTCTTTGATATTAATTCAAGTTACACTTTTTGAGCGTGGCGACCGATAAGAAAACAATTTTTTTTCTTTTATTAA
Source organism: Melitaea athalia (assembly GCA_905220545.2). NCBI lineage: Eukaryota > Metazoa > Arthropoda > Insecta > Lepidoptera > Nymphalidae > Melitaea > Melitaea athalia. The sequence goes on from HG992196.1 coordinate 15,457,238, forward strand.
AAAAATTAAATGCCCAAAAAATTACATTATAGGCAATATCATATTTGCATCAATGAGTAATACGCTCAACTAGATAATAGTACTAACGCCGGTGCTATCCCATTCATGTAGGTCATATTTTTTATTTCATCACGCATTCATTGATAAATGCCGGCAAACTCGCGTCGAAGCTCAGACGTCAAGCGCACCGCCTAGCCGCGCCCCCGGGCCCCGCGCCGCTAGTTTCGTAGAGTCGTACAATACGTCTAATCGTACCATGGAATTATTATGTACTACGTATAATAATTCTATGAATCGTACGCACACAACGCCGTGTCGAAGACTGCCGAACTGAAACGACGTTAGACGATGCACGGCCTTCAAAGTCGGAGTGGGGAGCGTGAGGTTTTTTCGTTACTGAAATTCTTGAAACTGTCCCCGCGCTCAAGGCCCGCGAAAGAAGCTATGCAATAGCTTAAAAATCTATTTTATTTTGAATTTGCTTGGGTGTTGCGCGAGGCCCCTCCAAGAGCGAGGCCCCGGGCGATTGCCCCGTTCGCCACCCCCTAAGGCCGCCACTGTCTATACTAATATATAAAGCTGAAGAGTTTGTTTGTTTGTTTGTTTGTTTGTTTGAACGCGGTAATCTCTGGAACTACTGGGCCGATTTAAAAAATTCTTTCAGTGTTAGATAGTCCATTTATCGAGGAAGGCTATAGGCTATGTGTCATCACGCTAAGACTAATAGGAGCGGAGTCCATGCCGACGAAGTCGCGCGCAGAAGCTAGTAAATCATATTTTTTTAACGTGGTATTCCCAGTAGGCCTACCCCACAGACAGCTTATGCCAATGAATAAGTAAAGTTGTAGGCAGGGATTTAACAAAATAAAATTAAGAATATATTTACAATAAAAAAAAGGATCATAAAACTAAGTTAAGCATTTCGTTTTGACCGGATTCTCATGAGCATTGACGAACCCGGTCAACTTTGGAGCGGTGTAACAGCGTTTTAAATGAATGAAATTCAAAAAATTGTAGAGAAAAATTTCCTCAAAAAACCATCTACAAGACTGGTCAGAGGTATTTTTTTGTGAAATGTATAAAAAAAGATATAGAGCAAAAAAGAAAATCTTTATAGAAATTTTATCACTTTCTTGCTTATAACTTCTTTAATTTTTAAATTTCGGCAAAAAGTTGTATGAATATATTTGTAGGCAAAGCAATTTGCTACAAATTATGTCCTTACAAATTTTTTGTAGGACAGATAGTTTAAATGAAAACACCATCGCATCTTGTCGCTGCTAAGGGCTAACTGGCATGGAACGTCCGAGTGACGTCACACGCATCCCGCGTACACTGACGTAGCGGCAGGAACGGCATAATGTTTATATTATAACTTAATATCTTCGTAAGTAATGGTCCGATTTGGATAATTCAAAAAGAAATATCATTCTTATGTCATAGAGAATAACGTGGACACTAGTTCTATTGAATTTGCTAGAACTTTACTGATCCTCATTATTGTTATAATTGTCAGCGTAGAGTGCGGGTTCAGGTAGAAACCATTTCGTTATTTCATCATTTAAAAAAAAGTAAGTAAGGTAGGTGAATGAAAGTAATATTATTTAAAACAGTGTTAACTAGAGTAATTTTTTAAATTATTTTAAATTGTCTGGAGGCTTTAATTTTTTTTTTTAATTTATACCTAAACTTGAAGGTTTGATTTACTTTTTGTCTCTGTCAAGATTTCTTTGGCCCATAATTTTTTTTTGTAGATGTTTTCTTAATTAAATCCCATTTATTTTACATGCGTAATGTATTGATGATCAAAACAAAAAAGAAATGGCGTTGATATATCAATAAACAAAAAAGATATGATGGTCAAATCACTAATTTTCGGCACTTTTTTCGAAAAATGAAAAAAAAATCATTAAAAAAAATCCGTAACACTTTGCATATAGGTAAGTTAGCCTAAATAGGTTCCAAATGACCCCCCCTACCCAACATACCTCTATGGCTAACCATTCCCCTAACACCCTGTATATATTACATCCAGACTCGGGGTGGGAATCGAACCCACAACACCCGGACCAGAAATCAGTGTCACTACAAAATGCGCCAACGGGCTAGTCAAACTTAAATGTAGTATCTCTCGGTCAGGTTTGATATCTGCTAGGTAGCTTGGCTGATTGTTCTACGAAGACTGTAATGAAAACACGAGTTGTGAAAAACAAATAATTGGTGATTAATCAAACCTAGTCGTCTCATTCCAATGTAAAACTAAGCATACATAATAACGGATGTAACATTTTATTCTGACTTTTGTAAATACTTTCGTAATTAAACGTATTTTTATAGCTTTCTTTTCCAAACATTAATAACAAAATAAAAAAACTCAAAAATATTTTCAACATTTTATTAAGAAAACGGAAACAGTGAAAAAGTACATAACTGTAAATTGCAGTTGGTTACATTATTGTTTATAAACAAATAATTTACAGTTAAAATGAGCCTAGATTTTTACTCTGTTCCCTAAATTTAAAACAAACATTATAGCATAAATTTACGTTGTAATTATATTGTTAATATATTTAACGGTAAAAAATAATGTACAAGATCAAAGTACAACGATTGAAGTGTTAAAAAAATTATTTAAATAAAATAAATAGATTACTTTGTTCTTAATCTCAGAAACAGAATAAAAATTAGAATCGTAAAGTTAGATATGAAGCAGATAAATATATTTTAATATCGATATATACACGACAATTGTCTCAATGTCTGAATAAAAAATTGAAAAATAAAAATAAAATAAACTTCGGCCAAGAGTCGTACTTACATTTATACTCCCTACATTTTACTACCTTAAAATAAATAGCTCTTTATTGAAGGATTTAACGTGATATAAGTAAGACACGGAGACAATTGTAGAAACTCATGTTTCCGCAATAGTTTAAATACATTTACACTCTGCCAATAATATCTAAGCATTATCACTCCAGTTCGTGGAAACTGAACTTAAAAAGAACATAATGTAGCTCATTCACATACCGACTTTTAAATGTATCGCATATATTTTAGATCTTTAAAATTGTTGCCATTATAATAACATTTTATGATACAAAGTAGCTAAATCGATAAGCTCACAATAGACGGTTGTCAATAAAATAATTGCCATTGTTGCTACCAAGGAAGCTTTGCTACCGAGGAAGCTTTGCTACCGAGGAAGCTTTGCTACCGAGGAAGCTTTGCTACCGAGGAAGTGTAGTCTTGTTGTATGAGCTCGTAAAATAAAAAGAAATGCTTACTATTTTTATTATAAGCTCAAATTCGGTGATAATATTGTGATTTCCTTTTTGAATTTCAATTAACTACAATCAAATGTAGTTACAATTTTATTACTCGGTCAATCATACCAGCTCACCGTAAAATTAATCAAATACAAGTGCATTAACTTCAGGAGCTATCAGAGGAAGAGTATCCGGCGACACTGAACACCAACGATTAAATGTTTAAAATGCACAAGAACGACATTCGAAACACAACTGAATACGTTATCTCGATTAATACAATACATCTGCACAATTATTTACATATCTTACAAGGAAAAATAAAAACAATAAATAATATCTCTATAAGCTTCCGATATGTGTATGTATATTTACTTTACGTGAAGCTTCCATTTCGTTATTTAAATGTTATTTCATCACAAAAGTAAACACACCACATACAACACTAACTACTTATAACATAGTATTATTTTTGGGATTTTTCTTTATAATTTTCTACACGGTCGTAATTGTAGTTTACAGTGTGCGATATTTGCAAAATGATTTTAAAAACTTCACGTCTGTTGCACTGACGAAAAACGTTTAATTAATTTCAAGATAAAACGTAAAAAACGAACGCGGTCTACGTGCGGCGTATATTACAATAATAATAATTACTTACAATACATAAGTGTGTGTAAAGGCAATGCAGCTTCTATTACTTATTCGTTTTTCATTATTTTACATTCGAATTGAGACACACGAGTTTCGTAGACGTTACCGAATAGCTGTAATGCCCTTTTTAACCGACTTCCAAAAAAGGAGGAGGTTCTCAGTTCGACTGTATTATTTTTTTTCTAACGTCTCGCGCCTGACTGGTCATCGCCTTACTATAAATACACAACACCTACACGATAACTTTGTACACTGTATGGTAACGCGAAAAAATTACAAAAAAAGTCTTCTGTATCGACGCCAGAAATACATATAGATCGTCAAATGAGTTTTTTATTCGTTTTCTTATTAAAATAAACATTTTTCACGATATATTTTTCTATTCTTCGAATATAATAAAACAAAATAAAAAACAATTTATTATCTACATTATCAATAATAAATTTTGAAGCAGAGAACGGCGCATACAGTAAAAATACATAACAAAGTTTATAAATTATAGCTACAATGAGCAGATTAATGTTTTACACTTACTTATAATTATCACACACGATTTGGTGCAATAATAATAGCTATAAGGTGCATTTTCATGTGACGCTTGACGCTGGTTTTGAGCGTCAAATTTGACATTTGAACTATGCGCCATCTTGAAAAAATTGGACCGAAAAAGCTAAACGTTGTTTACCTTTTTACGGGTGATGTTAGCGTCAGCGTAACTCGAATAATTATATCGATAATCAATAGTAAATCGATCCTTATATAACAACAACTAGCTGTTACTTTGTGATTTTATAAATAAAAATAGCGAGTGTAGAAATAAATTTTTATTTATTTCTAAATGTGCTATTTTTTAAGTATTGGTAAATACAATTTTTTTGATTAATTTTACGAAATGAAATTATGTAATTAATAAATATAGGCGCATAGATCTGTAAAGTTATAAACAAAATTATTCATTCATTTTTTTTTATTTAACAAAACACAATCCCGTATCTCAGTTCAAAAAAAATTGTCAAGTGCAACCTCGTATCTTAAAATACAAGATGGTGGTGGTGCATATAAATAAAAAAGTTCCCTCTCAGCACTCAGCAGTGTAAAGTGTTATTTAGTTCAATACTATTAATATAAAAATTATCTTTCAGTCCATTCAAAGTGAATACAATATAAACACATTTTTTATTATTGTGAAAAAATATCACAAGTAATAAAAATAAAACAATTATCAAACTAAAAAAAAGTTAGTATCGATTATGGAAAGTCGTTTCGATAATCGATACTAACGTTCTTTATTTTTCGCTTGAATTTGACGCTAAACGCTGAAATTTATTGCTACAATTTTTTCAAGATGGCGTTGTAATCACGTGACCAAATTTGACGCCCAAAACCAGCGTCAAGCGTCACATGAAAATGCACCCTTACTGTATTATGTTCATTACATTTATAATTTATATTAGGACTGTTATTAACAACACGTTTTAATAACTAATCGTACACCTAATTACATGAATCAATAGTAATTTAATTATAACTATGCTCACAAAAATATGTTTTTTTTTTCAATATTTTTATTTTTCATATATGTGGACTAGCTTTGGGTCTTATAAATTCAGTCAATTTTATGAATAGCTTACACGAGGAAAGTAAAATAATATTAGTAACGCATATCGTAATATTTGATAAGATGATTTTTATATCGAATTTATTAATTAAATAAAATTTGAGCCCCGATAATTGTTCATGTCGGAATATTTAATAATTGTGTAATACATAAAGGGATAATAACATGAGTTATATGAACGTATCGCAGTCAGCTGGTTTAAATAGCCATTCAATGAAACGGCTAGCCCTTTGAATGAACAACGCCATACAATAGAGCCAACGATATTAGCATGATACCGGGACATCTAGCTATATACAGAGTGGGGATGACAATACAACGATAATTGATAACACCGGTAATACTAGTTTATAGGAGTATTTCAAAACCATCAGATAAGTCCTAACATCAAAATCTAAAAAAATATTTTTTCAAACAAACTAAATAAGACAAATATGTATAATAAAATTTTATTACATCGTTTGTAACTATAGGTTCACTGACCTGTTACACGCGTGAGCTCCGCTCTGCGCTGCAGAGCAAAACGTCTTAAGTGCTATGAAATTAATGGGGGGCGCAGAAGTGACTCAGCTTGTACCTACAAAACTTCATTATTTTGATTGAATGAAAAATAGTAAGTTAGAATAGTAAATTAAAATAAATTGTTACGCATTTAAAATTAAATTGAATAAAAAACTATTTGATTTAAATATTCTCAACTCATTAAATTTTTTTAATATGCAGAACTGATCAGTAGCCTATACTGAATGAGTTATTTTTTTTTAAACATTAGTTATTATAATATTACTTAGTCTGTGAACTGTCACTAAATGGCAATGATTAAAAATGGTGCCTTCAACTGTTATCTCAACGGCACCGACCAACCAATCTCCTTTGTGTGTTCTCCACTCTACGTGACATTGTCGGAATCAACCGTGCTCCACTGGCACAACTGAAAGCCACTAAACCAATCAATCAAAATGGTGCCTTTATTGCTTCAGTCGATCCCAGATTGTACACATTTCTTAATCTATGATTTTCAAAATCAAAATGGCTGTCTTTGAGTCGTTAACCTGCGGGTTAGGTTAGGTCTATTAATTAATATTAATAGACCTAACCTAACACGGAAAAATTAAAAATCATAATTTGTGACTAAACTACTGAATGTATTTCATTGATTTTTTTTTTGTATGTGGGCTTGGAATGTCATTACATATACGATGTCCAATTTATTGTTGTATTATAATCCCCATCCTGTATAGATAGTATTTGACACTGTGGAGACTTTTGAGCTGTGACTTTTAAACACAGCCTTGAGTATGCTTAGACTACAAAAATACTGGCGTGTTGTTCAAAGAATAAGCCAGCCATCCAATTGAGTGACTTTTTGAACTAGATGACTGGAAAATACTTTACTTTTACGAATGAAATACGAGCCTTTAGCAAATGGGGTCATCTATTAATGACGTAATGTTTTTAGCTACTTTTTTATCCCTACCCCTCCTGGTAATACGTGGTGAGGTTTTAAACTACCCTCCGTCCCGTACACAAAAATCAGGAGTATCTTAAGTTTTCAGAATATTATCTTAAACTACAAGTACATGTAACTATAATCTGATAAAATATTGGAAAATTAAGCATTGTGATAAAAATGTCCTGACAGATATTAGGGTTCGAGATGTTTGTTAATTGTTTCGTTTACAAATCATACGTTCAACGAAAGATGATACACTTGATAGCTCACTAGCATCCCGCCCCGGCTTCGCACGGGTATTTAAGAAAAATTTCAATCTTTTTTCCCTAATTTTTTTTTGAAAATATAATATAGCCTATGTCACGGCGCTAGTGTAGCTTCCCAACAGTAAAAGAATTTTTCAAATCGGTTCAGTAGTTTCGGAGCCTATTTAATGCAAACAAACAATCAAATCTTTCCTCTTTATAATATTAGTATAGATTACAACCCCTTTTCGAATCCCTTTCGAGCCCAACGTGATTAATCGATGACCTCAAAATCTTATAAATCTTTATGTATATATTGATTGTTATGTTGATATAATAATGTTAAAAGCATAATATATATGTAGAACTTTTACATTCCATGTATTATTAATACAAAGTTAAACTCATAATTTTTTTTGGAAGACTTGAGACAAATAATTTGAAAAGTTATGAACACAAATCGAGCTACCAATTCGGCTGTCCCAATTTCAAAACACGGTAAGGGACAAATTTTTCGAAATCGATTTTTTTGCATAAATTTCGTTTCCAATGGAATGTCCCTGTGTTTTGAAATTGGTCAGCCGAATTATTATGCAGACAAACTGTGAGCCATATTTTTACTTATATAATAAAACAGTCCGAGACAAATCTTATAAACCCCGTCCGGCCACTAATTATCTTTTTGACACTTCAAGAAATTTTGACATTAGTGACTGCCTCACACGTTATTTATTCGATTTGAAATAATAATCGATTTTATTTAAGAAGAACTTTCAATCGATTTAATGAAATACATTTAGTTTAAAAATATTATTTACTAGCTTCTGCGCGCGACTTCGTCGGCGTGGACTCCGCTCCTATTGGTCTTAGCGTGATGATACATAGCCTATAGCCTTCCTCGATAAATGGGCTATCTAACACCGAAAGAATTTTTCAAATCGGACCAGTAGATCCTGAGATTAGCGCGTTCAAACAAACAAACAAACAAACAAACAATCAAACAAACTCTTCAGCTTTATTATATTAGTATAGATTTATGCGTTTATTAGTTTTTTTTAATTATAAATGAAATATACAAATAATAAATTAAATGAATTAACAGAGTTATTGCTCTTTATTCTTGGTTTGCAATTAAATTTCAAGATTTCGACTTAATTCCTTGTAAGTAATCAATCTTGGGGTCATAGATACTATTTTTATTTCCTTTTTTGTAATAAATTTATAGAAACAATAATCACATGACGTAAAATTATTTTTATCATATGATCGATTTATTATCGATTTATTATTTCAAGAACTGTTTCATAGTCTGTGGTTGTTTGTTATGCACAGGGTTCTTCACTCAATCAATCAAATCGTCAATAAAGTATGACATTACAGTAGAATTTTTAGAACGTTATTCCGAAAAAAATAACTGTAATTTATAGGTGTGAGCTGTCAAAAAGATAATAAGTGGCCGGACGGGGTATAGTCTCCGACATGTTGTCAGTCAATTCCTTTTGATTAATTATTATTAGTAGAACAGTATGCAATACTTATACTTTTTTATACATTTATTTGATGTAATAATGAATCTTCAATACATATTGTAAGTGTCGGAAATATATATTTAAATCGTAATCGTACAATCTTGGTTATTGATCACAAATAATATGAAACATTTATTTTTTTCAAGACTAAAATAGCGACTCAATTGGGAGATTACAAGAGTCGTAACAATGAAACGAATAAGAGCCCCTTTTCACTCATGGCATTAAAACTTACTAGTTTATTTATTTACATGTAAAATAGTAAAACTTAAAATTACATAACAAATTATAAGTAGTATAAGAGAGGATATATCGTAATCGTAGCTATGTAACATAGTTCGAGCACAGTAAAACAGCAACAGAAACAAAATGTGCTCGTCACATTCACGGACCGGTGTGACGCGTCGGGGCGTCCGAGTATTATCTCGGTAACACGCTGGCGGGTGGACCGACGATAACATACATGACATTGTAATATTAAATTTCTTTTATGAGAGATGAAATTTTTATTACAATTATTAAATGCTCTAGCTCTGTCTCCTGTACAAAGCGCGAACGAAATATATTTCGGTTACGACTCGAACGTCACACAATACCGGTCGGTCCGGACGGCGGCGCGCACTTCCCTCCGGAGACCGACCGCCGACCGCCGACGCACCAACCGGAAACACGGAAAACGTTCGCCATTCGAATGTATGAAAACCGTCTCTCACGGCTAAAATTCAAATATAGAAAATAAATTTTCACTTCAACGTATAGCATCGGCACTGTCAGTGCAATTTCACGAGTCGCGCGCGCCCCGGCGGCGCTACTCGCTGTAGTAGCGCACCGCGCCGCCGCCGCACCGCACCGCGTCGTCCCACGCTGAAACAACAACCAACTCGTTAGTGCGCGCCCGCGAGCGAGAGAGAGAGAGAGAGAGAGAGAGGGTGTGTGTGTGCGTGTGTGTGTGTACTGACCGGCGGCCACGTAGGCCACGAGGTGCAGCAGCATGGCGTCGGGCGGCGCGGCGGGCGGCAGGTAGCGCGGCAGGCAGCGCGCCGCCCGCCCGCCCAGCAGGTCCACGCGCCCGCCCAGCAGCTGCTCGTTCACGTCGAAGCCGAACGTGACGCCGTCCATGTCGCGCGGGCGCGCCGCCTCGGGCCGCAGCACCACGGCCGGCCGCCGCTCGCCCACCACGTCGGGCGGCGCGGGCGCGGCGGGCGGCTCGGCGCGCTCCTTGCGCGCGCGCGCGGCGGCCGGGCGCGCCGGCGCCGCCTCCTCGCCCTCCGCGTAGAAGTTGCACGACTCGATGAGGTCGGGGATGTTGTGGCGCGTGCGCGCGATGTCCGCGTAGGACGCGTGCGGCGGCGGCGGCGCGGGCGGCGCGGCCGGCAGCGACGTCACCGAGTCCATGTCGTCGTTGGAGTCGTTGCTGCGGTCGGAGGGCGGCGCGGAGGGCGGCGCGGGGGCGGGCGAGGGCGGGCGCGCGCGGCGCGGCGGGTCGGGCTCGCGCTCGTCGCGGCGGCGCGGCTTGCGGCGCTTGGTGACGGTCTGGAAGTCCGCCAGCTCGGGCTCGGGCGGCTCGGCGGGCGGCGCGCCGTCGCCCCAGGAGCGGCGCTCGGGCGGGGCGGGCGGCGGGGCGGCGCGCGCGGCCCGCTCGGCGCGCGAGGGCCGCGACAGCTCGTCGAGCGAGGAGGCGCGCTTGGGCTTGCCGTCCCTGTCCTTGCGGCGCTCGGAGGAGCGCTTCTTGCCCTTGTCGTCGGCGTCGTCCTTGTGCTTGACGCGGCCCAGCTTGTTCGGCGCGCGCGCGCCCTCCGCGTTCGACTCGATGAAGCGCAGCAGCTCGTTCAGATCCTTGTTCCCCTGGTAGCCGTCTATCTGGTGCGACTTGATCACCGTCTCGTTCTTCGACGACTTTTTTCTCCTCGGCTTCTTCTGTTGACCGGAGCCCGAGAGGGGCGAACCGAATCCCTGAACCGCGTTGCCGTTTTCGTCGAGAGATTTCTGTAAACGGTAGTGCACAGTGAGTATAGGGACCTGAATAGGAAGGAAAAAAAAATTAACGTTAGTCCTTTGAAACACAAGGTGAATGCGATGCGTCGATTAGGGAGAAGCAACCGATAGGAACACTATTCGTGATCGAGGTCAAGGTTAACTCTCGACCCGCGAGGCAGGTAAGGCGGCGCGTACAAGGAGCGCGGCGGGGCGTGAGGGGCGGGCAGGCCGTGACGGGCGGACGGGGCGTGAGCGGCGGGCGGGGCGCGAGGGGCGGGCGGGGCGTGAGAGGGGCGGGCGGGGCGTGAGGGGCGGGCGGGACGTGAGGGGCGGACGGGGCGTGAGGGGCGAGGCACACCTTGTACTCCTCGACGGCGCCGCAGCCGGGGCGCGACAGCGGCAGCCCGTTGAAGGTGCTCGACACCACGCTGCGGGGCTGCACACACAACACACTCTTGTACATCTCCGCAAGGTAGAAGAGATTCAGACATATTGTTTTTAACATATTTTTCTCAACTTCTCACACCATTCACAATTGTAAGTCTCGTTTATCGGTTTCATCCCATTTTTTTTAAGAGCGCCATACAAAGGGTAAAAAGGTTACGAAAACCATATCCAAAATAATAAAAAAACGACACTAAAATTTTCGTTTCTATATTCAAACGCAGTGGACTGTTAAACTGCAAATTGTTTTTGTGCACTGTTTATCACATAACTTGTATTTTTTTTTTCTGTTATAAATAATAATAATAATGAAAGTCGATTTTCAGCCCACTATGCGCCGCGGTACTGTTCCAGTAAAATGCGGCAGAAAGGTCGAGGCCCGCTACGCTGATTAGTAATTTGATTTCACCGCATAGTCGACTAAGTGTGATATTGTGTGACAAGAGGTGGCAGGGGCTCTAAATTTTGTGACATTACATTTCAAATTATAATACATTTAATTTTGTAAGTATTAAAACACGAAATTGTTGTTGTTTCGCTGTTTAGTTTTAATAATTTGTAAATGTAAAATTGCAAAATGTGATGTCACCTGAGACAATGAAGAAGGAGGGTAGGAGTCAAAAAATCCTGAAATTCGTGTTATGTTATTTATGGATGGTTGCTTATAGCAGACAATGTTGCTATGTGGGTAGATATGAATCTGTATTGCCATATCTTCGGTGGATCACAAGTCGAGACAATATTTTTCTGCAAATTTATCAGACAAAAAAATGCGTCACTCGATGATGAGATCATTATAAAACAACTATTTTCTTACATCATTTTACTCAGGTAAAATTGCAAATGGTGTGAGTTGAACAATAATATAATTATTAAGAACAAATGAATGGCACAATTCGATAAAATATTTTCAAGTAAGTAAAAATATGGTCAAGAACCGCTCTGGTATAGTGGTGTGTACTATGTACGCACCTAAACATAGGCGGTATACGGGTTCGGTTGCCGCGTGGTCCCCTAGCTGTTGGTCCCGTTTGTTATCAATCGTATACACCTGATAGCGATCATTACTCATAATAGGGAATATATCCGCCAATCAAGTAGAACGGCGTGGTAAATTTAGCTCCGATCCTTCTCATACTGGGGGGGGGGGAATTGGGGATTGGGTCGGCAACGCGCTTGCGATGCTTCTGGTGTTGCAGACGTCTATAGGCTACGGTATTCGCTTACCATCAGGTGAGCCGTAGCCAGCAGTGGGACGTGCGGGCTGCGTGGACACAAGCGAGTACCTTGGGGTCGGCCGGTGGCGCGGGCGGCGGCGCGGAGGCCGTGGTGCTGCAGCCCGCCGCCACCTCCGGGCTGGAGATGCAGCTGAACGGGATGGCCGCGTCCACCTGCGGGCAAGCACCCCGTTACTGCAACCCCGACTACCGAGCGACAACTCCACATATACCACATCCCCCGACTCCTACCTCGGGCTCCTCGCTAGCTGACGGTTTCGTTTTAACGCGTTCGGACACGTCGGCCGTATCGCTATAGAGGAGCTTTTTGAGAATGTTCCGATTTAAATTTTCAATTTTCGATCTGTTCTCTTTCGACCGTTTTCTTTTGCTCGCTTTATTGTTCTCGTTGCCTTCGGCGTCGTTAGTAGTGTTATTTGTGTTATTTTCTATTTCGGTAATTTCAAGGGTTTTAAAGTTATCGTTAAAAGCGGTCATATCGAAGCTTGTTGGGAGCGTTAGGAGTATAAAAGCGTTATTTGCCACGCCAGGTATACGACTCTGCTCGACCGTTGTAGTGCGATCTTTTACAGTTTCATGTGATACTATTACATCTTTGGGACATATTAGAGATTCGCTAGAAACTTTTGCATTCGTACTCTTTTCTACGAAATTTGCTTCTGTCCCACTTTTTGTATCAACTGTTTCTTTTAAAGGTGCATCGTCACATTTAACATCGACATTATTATTTTCATTAATATTAATCTTGTTTGTCTCTACAATTTTGATTAATTTTTGCTGTCTAGTGACGTATTCAGAAAAAGAATCCGATTGTTCGACAGAATTAGTATTATTCGGAATATCTACGAGTTCTACTTCAGAGAACATCTTTTGTTCGTCTACGTTGGGGGCTGAGATTATTTCTTTCATTTCGATTTCTGGTATAGAATCTATTTGCTTTTGGTTATCAGAATAATTACGATTTACATTAGTTTCATTTTCTATAATACTTTTGTGAGAAGTTGGTCTCTCATCTATTTCACATATGTTAGTATTATCACCAGTATTACTAATATTTTTAAGACATTCTTTACTGACATTTCCAAGATTATCACTAGTTTTTTGGTCAGAAAAAGTAGGAGGATTGCCTACGGTCGCGTTTCTGAAATTCCTCGGATTTAACGTTTTTATTAACGTTTTAGACGATATCAGATCATATCCTACTCTTTCTTTGTATGTATTTCTCGAAGTAATATCACCTCTGTTGCCAGGTGTATATTTTTTGTTATTTTTTAATTTTCGATTAAAATTATCACATTCATTTTTCTCTACGCCAGTAGACGAATTAATCGTCCCAGTGACTTGGTTAAATTTGTAAGATGGATCGTCATTTGCACTCGAAGTATCTAATATTTGGCTCGAAGATTTATTTTCTTGTGCACGATGACTTTTGGAACGCACTCGTATATTCGGCATCCTCATGGCAATACTTGGATGGTAGTACCGACCGAGGCCCTCGTACCAGCTATTGACGATGTTGGCCCAGTGCGGGTGCAGGGCGGGCTCGTCGGCGGTGGGCGGGGCGGTGGGCGGGGCGCGGGGCGGGGCGGGGGTACGCACCTGGTTGGAGGCGGTGGTGGTGGTGACCGCGCGCCCCGAGCACACGCTGCCGCTGCCGATCTCGAGCGTGGCGCGCGCCGTGTACGTCATCGGGAACGACGGCTTGCTCCTCCTGCGGGCCAGCGCTCACGTTACCTCGTCTGCCACTACCACGCTAACGTATAAGTAACAAGTTGAGAGCCGGGTCGAGGAACGTGTACCCTCGCGTGTTCGATGAAAACGAACCGGTACGTATGCAAGAGAATCGCGCTCGGACGACTTTAATTAATAAAATAAATAAATTAGGACGGTCCAATTAGTGCGTAAGCACGGTTATACTTGCAACGTAAATGTCTCTTATACGGGCCGGATCGTTCCGCTCAGTACGCGCGAGGGCACACAGTCTGTGACACGGTCGCGGGTACCTGGGCGCGTCGTCTGGGGCGGGCGGCGCGCCGGCGTCCCCGGCCGACACGCGGCGCTCGGCCAGCGGCGGCGGGTTGACGCAGCGCACGGTGGCCAGGTAGCCGCCCCGCGCCGCCTCCTCGCCCAGCAGGAACGCTGCACAGAACGCAACGTTGCACTCCCACTTCACACATCTTCACACATTTACGGGCCGTCCATTGATCGCGCGGGGATCGAGGGGGGGGGGGGGGTGTTAAATCACGTAATATCACGAGTGAACTGTGATGAGATATCGCATCTCATTTATTTTTTGTTAAAGATAAAATTTCCAAACCAAAAAATACCCTTCAAACGTTCGTCTGAAAATTTGTATAACGATGCTTCATTTTCCAAAATTTAATTTACATTTAAAGTTTGTATAAATGTCAATTTACTTTGCACAACAAATACACAGTATGGATATTTGAGGGTAGTCTTAAACAACACCACATATAATAAATGTGAGTAGGGGGTTAAAAAATTCCGAAAAACATAACGCGATTAATGGACGACCCGCATACGTTCTCTTCGTAACCGAAAAAATATAAACTTAAGTTTTATTACTAAAAACAGTCGACAGCAGATAGAGAACGACAATCGTAGTGCAAAATGTTAAATGAGTGATAAAGTAAATAAATTTAATTGGTTTATGACCGTCGCGCTTGCCGTTGCGGGTTCGATTCCAACAGATGGCAAACATTTGTAACCCGGGCGCGTGTGGTGAGGTGTCGGTGAGGTGTCGGTGAGGTGTCGGTGTGAGGTCGTACAGGTGTCGACGCCGGAGGGCAGGCTGCCGCCGTGCAGCGCGCGCGCCGACACGCTGGCGGGCGGCGCGGCGTGCGCTCGCGAGCGTCGCGGCGCCGCCTCGCCCGCCATGGCCGCCACCAGGTCCTGCGGGCGAGGGCGGTAGTGGAGTAGAGCAAAATATGTTATAAAGTCTATCGATATTTATACTATAACTATACAAAACAGAAATAACACCACTCCATTTTTTGGAATATTTTTTTTTTCTTCGCGTGCATAGTATTTATTGAACATAGAACAATTGTAATGAAGTAACAGAGATACAAAAGGAAAATGTTAGTACGACTTAAATTTTAAGCATCGAATATACTTATAGGTATCTTACGAATACTATGTCAGTTATGACAAAAAAAAATTTCAAAACAAAAATATTTATTACTTTTAAACATTTAAAAATCTAACATTTTAAAAATCATATAATTATAGAATGTGATGTTCAATACGAATTTGACAATATGTACATAAATCGTACCTGATATAATAATGATGCGATAAAATTAGTTAATATAAAATGGTCTAAGAGACGTGGAAGAGCGACCTTCACCGATCTGATAACTCGATGAGACATATTTTTTTATCAAATACAATTTATAAACAAATAAGCCTATGATAACTTGCCTATCGAAAAGTGGTCAAGGCAATTTTTTTTTTTAGTTTTTGCAGGCAAGCCTTTATGACTGGTTTTGTAATTACAATATCTTACCTACATAATTATGATATCAATTTCGATTCGAACAAATCGATGTAGTATCGAATATAGGTATATATTGACCTACCTGTTCACATCTGCTTGCCAGGTAGCCATGACCAAAAATAAGTAGGCAAGCCTACCTAGGCATATTCTGTGTGCTAAAAACTATCAATTGATATAAAACTCATTCGGTTATCAAATAAGTGAAGGTGATGAAAAAAAAAATTAATTAAAATTAATTAAATTAAAAATAGCCTTGACGACTTTTCGATAGGCATGTTATCACAGGCATATTTGTTTATAAATTATATTTGATAAAAAATATGTCTCATCGAGTTATCAGATCGGTGAAGGTCGATGTTCTAAGTCTCTCCTACTAAAACCACAATCCGTGCAAATATTATCACGCGCTTTTTGTCAGGACGTGCGTTTGTTACTGTACTCGCGATGGAACCCGGTACGTAGATAGATTTAAATAAACACATGCCCGACGTTACTGAGATTTTTACGCGCCGAACATCTGGTTGCGAATAATGTGAATAAATTATGAAAATATTGTATACAATAAATCGCGGGTCACAGCCCACAGTTACATAGATAAACAGTTTAAATTACACGATAATATATGTATGTATATGATAAAATATGGGTATTGGCAACAAAGAGCCAGTGGAAATTGTCCAACTTTTAAAAGTTCCTAAGAATATAACACAATAAGATGTAAGTCATTGAGGTGAGGCTTAGCTGGAAATATTTTGCTCAAAACTTGGAGCAGCCTGGAAAAGTACCTCAATCTTAGAGAAGATCAGCAGGCCTATTGCGTATCTTGACAGCCACCAGTGACATCAAGGTTTAGTTGTCAACTGGAGTTAGATGTCAACTAAGATTGTCATCTCGGTACTTATGACGTCATCCAAGCTAGTCACTGACGTTAGCCAATACGAAAGTAGGCTGTTCGACAGTTCATCGTTGAGCATTATGTCCACGAAGTATAGATAGGAAGGAGTCCGAACGTAATGTTAAACAAATGGTCTCAATTTAGACGACTACTAACTGACAACTGTTAATTCTAATTTTTGCCGAAGAGCGCCATTGTTCAACAGCTGATCATAGGGTACTCGTTTAAACCAATTAAAATTAAGATTCGCGAGCTTCTAGCGCAGCCACTAGCAAGTAGCAGAAAAGAGAACTAAATAACTGGTTACATTATTTTATACCATGAATTCTATCGAAAAGCCTATATACCGTTCGGACTCCTTCCTATCTAAACTTCGTGATTATGTCTAGTGATCTTCATTACGAACTGTCAGTTGAGATACGCAATCGGCCTGCAGAGTCAAATAGCAGGGCACTCGAACGGTGTCGCGTGGAGTGACGCACCTGCAGGCTGGAGTGGTGCTCGCGGCGCGCCCGCCCCCGCCGCCCGCCCCGCGCCGCGCCCAGCCCCCGCGCCGCCGCCTCGCACGCCTGCTCGTCCTGCTCTACCTCCTCCAGCAGCTCCTGCAATCACCGCATTGTCCTTCTATACCCAAGAGCTGATCCAGCTTTGGCGCCAGGGGGAGGGGTCACATAGTCGTGCTCAAGTCACAAGAAGTTATAATTTAATTTTGATAATGATAGATACAGGTAAAAAGTAGGTATTTTATTAATGTATGTAAGTACTGTACTTAAAAATATCTATATTGTGACAAAAACTTGTTTAATAATTTTATTTAGTTATCCACCTAGGTCCTGGAGACCTGGACCCAGCCCAGGGGGAAGTCATGACCCCCATGACCCCCCTGGATCCGCCCTTGTCTATACCGCGACGAACGTCTATCGCATCATATAAAAAGAGAACCAATTCCCTTCTATAACGCGACGAAGAACGTCTACTGAATCATATAGAAAGAAAACAGATTGAGTTAACAAGACCGATAGTGCAATGTGCACCGACCATGCTCCTTGCTGCCGGTGCTGTTTTGGTTTAAATTCCCACACCGAGACTGGTCTAATTTTTTATTTATTTATATTATTATTTATATAATTTAATTTTTTATTTATTTATATACATTTAGCTATGTAAAGAGTACAAAACTTTTTTATATTTTATCTTTAATTTTGGAAAAAAAATTCTAAACCAGACAATTTTTTGTTAAGTACAAAACGATTTGAGTTACGAGCTGAATCACTTCAGCCTATCGCAGTCCACTGCTGGACATGGGCCTCCACAAGTTCGCGCCAAAAATGACGTGAACTCATGTGTGTTGCCCATAGTCACAACGCTGGGCAGGCGGGTTGGTGACCGCAGGGCTGGCTTTGTCGCACCGACGACGGCGCAGTGTATTTTTCAAAGCCAGCAGTTGGATGGTTATCCCGCCATCGGTCGGCTTTTTAAGTTCCAAGGTGGTAGTGAAACTGTGTTATCCCTTAGTCGCCTCTTACGACACCCACGGGAATCTATCATATTAAGTTAATACCTTGAACAGGTTGCTCTTTCCCTCGCGATCTTTGGGACACTTGTAGGTGATAGCCTCATCAAGCAGCGCGCGCAGTTGACCGTCGTCGAGTGTTTCCACGTGTTTATTCTGCAAATAATATTACAAAAATATATATTTAATACTATTCTATTCGTATGGTCTAAAAAAAGTGTGTGTGTCAGCTCCGACGCACGACTGGGGTTTACTTCTTCAGATTGACTGTCTAAATATGCACAAAAAAGACTTTATAGTCTAAGAAAAAGATTAATACCATATCAAATGGTAAATAAATGAATCAAATAAATGGAATTATTAGAAAACGTCGTAACCGATACCGTCGTAACCGATATCGTCGTAGCCGTCGTAACCGATACCGTCGTAACCGATATCGTCGTAGCCGGTACCGTCGTAAACGTCGTAGATGTTTGGCGCACAAAAACGTAACGAGGTCATTCGTTCAGTAGATTTTACTCCTCATATTTTTTTCATACCGTGGGGCCTTATATGAAAATCGATTCTTAAGGAGTAAACTCCAAAAAGAAAACATGTAGTTTTATATTAGCCGATTACGAGAACCTACGTTTGCCATTTGTCCTTTGTTCACTCTACTTTTTATCTTTTTTAGTTAACCCTACGTATTTTGTAGTTATTTGCCTACTTCTCTTCTTCACTATTTACATCATACAAACTATATTTATCAACCAGTTTCTGTGTAACTGGCTGATTCGTAACACCCGAGCATAATATGGCGAGTTTATACATATTAAAAACAGGTATAATTTGATGAAGCCGGGGCGGCTAGTCTATACAAATAAATAAAATTTGAGTGTGTGTTTGTAATATTCAAATAACCGCTTTTTACTAAATGCATATGAATCTATACACGGTAGATGTACCAAAATAATATTTTTTACAATTTTTGTCTGTCTGTCTGTTTGTTCCAGCTAATCTCTGAAACGGCTGGACCGATATTGACGGGACTTTCACTGGCAGATTTTGGAAATTTTTGTTTATACCTGCGAACTGAACAATAACTCGTTTATTAAATTCCACGCGGACGAAGTCGCGAGCACAGCAGCTAGTATAAAATAAAATATTAATAATTTTTAATAAAGCATAATGCTAACAATATTAAATGACGTCGTCGGGCGGAAAACAGGCTGATGGAGGTGAGGCGGTCGTGGAGTGAGCTGAAAAAACTCCTTGCGGGCGTGAGCGGTTTAATGGATCAAGGGATAATTTTCATTAAAATTAGTCTTATTAGATCTTCTAATATTTAAATAAAAAATGTACGACGAAAAAAAATCATCTGAATAAAATAATTCGTTTTTGCTTTTAGAGTAAACTGTTGGAACACAGAGTAAAGATTTTTACGGACGGAGGTAACGAATACAATTAACAAATATCAGTAGGCCTATATGATCGTACGTAAAATGTATTATACTTAAATTTAAATTAATATTATAATATTTATAATATTAATTATACGATAATTTATAATTAAAAAAAAAACCAAGGGTCTTTACCACACGCTATAATAACGTATAACATACTTTCTTTATTTGAAATATTCACATTCTACATCCCTAAAGAACACAAAATACGAAACGACAATCGTTCACTTTGATCCGGGCGGCCATTTTACTAAGCACGCGTATGACGGTAAGTTATTTTCATTCTTTTAAAAATTAGTTTATTTTAATTATTGAAACCTATTTTCAAGTTAGCTACATAATATAAAGTATATAATGAAAATATTACCTTTTATTTTATCAAAAAATGTTAGTTTACATTCAATTTTGTCAATGGTAAACTAATGGAACACGAATTCTATGATGTTCCAGTATTATTCCATTTGGTCAACAACTGGTGATAAAACTTTTTGTGCCTTTTTTTATTCTTTATTTAACATTTATATTCTCTTATCATATTGCAATAATTTAATATAATAAACTCTACAATAATTCACTTCGGTCCAGTGGTTGACCAGTGGTTTACTACCGGTGTTGTCTATACTACTAGTTTTTTCCAGTAGTTGACCATCTACATTTTTCTACAGATACAATGCCGCTGAAAAGAACTTTTTTCAAGTTCAACCAATAAGTCCTGCTTTTCAACAGCAATAGTATGGCTGTCAGAGTCCCCAATTAAAGGAAACCAGAAAAACCGTAAGAGGTTTCGCCTGCCTGATGCAGTAAACAGCAGTGAATGGATGAAATATCGGAAAAAGAAAAAAAAATCAAGAAATAAAAAGAAGAAATAATTATATGTAATTGTTAGATTTGATGGGGAATATTTTCCAGGGACTGTAGAAAATACTGGCGGAAAACTTTATAAAATAACTACTAAGATATTTTCTACTTGAAATACTTTTCGTTGGCCAGAACAATGTGATATAATATGGTGGTAGAGCAGAAGATTGCAATTATATCCTTGGCAAACTTGTGCCAAAAATTTGATTATTATATTTAATGTCAAAAGTTAATTTTGTTTTTATTTCAGAACCTTTAAGTTTCGTATTTAGTGTTATGTTAATTCATTAATATTTTACTGTTAACTGTAGCAGTTCTGTCAGTGATATGAATCTCTAATATTAGTTACTCTTACTAGCCGACCCGTGCCTACTTCGTTGGGCGCTAATTATTTTTGTAATTTAAAGTATTTTTGTAAAAAAATATATCAAACTTATAGACTGATTTGTTTGTGACTGACTGGTTGTGATAATTACTGAGTACAAATCTTAATTATATTGATTAGTATTAAAAATAAAATTTTTATTCATTAAAAGTATTCGTTTTATTTACTGGTTCACTATTGGCACAATGTTTGGTCTATTACTGGTACAATCTGGTCCACCTTAGGCACATGACGACTTGCCGCATTCATTTTTAAATTAAAAAAAATGTAGTAGCTATTAGGAAATTCCGAATAGGCTACATGATTATGTGGTATATAAGGAGTACGAGGATTTTTTGTTTGCAATAATTGTTGCAATTATCGAGTAACATCATCAGAATTTCTTTCAAAATGTTCCTTAATTGGTTTGCTACTGGTGCACCCACCCTATATGAAAACAATGTATGGTGGTGGAATTATTCATATTTCATACGTATACTACAAAATCCGCGAGGGCACATATCTACATGTAGATTACGATACTAATTTACACCATTTAATTTAAACAAAGTCTTATTAGTTACAGCCGAATGAAAAATCGCGCTCGAAAATATTATTGTGGTAAGGCACAGCAGAAAATATCCTGCTCAAATTCTGTAAAAACCATACTAGGGGAAGTAGGGGAGTACCTCAACCTTACAGATCAGCTAATAAAACTTCTCCCAAGTAGTGTTGTGTTACTGTGATGAACCAGGTGGCTACCTAGAGCTCCTGGAAATAGTCAAGTTTAGGGGGTTGGCAACGCGCTTACGATACTTCTGATCTTCAAGGCGACCATAGGCTCCGGTATCCGCTTACCGTCAGGCTTGTTTAATACAATAGGCGTATATATAAAAAACTTATCCAATAGCCGCTGTTGCTGAGATCAATATAGCATACCCGTTCATATCCGGGGCGGGCAACTAGTTGTATTATATTTACAAACAACTGAATAAAATAAGTATACGCGGATTTGATGCTAATAAAGTTTGGCTTACTCTGGAGTGTCCGATATAGGTAACGGTTATGAAGTGAGCGATAAGATAATAAACTGACGTAAATAAGAAGTATTCGATAACATACTATTCAAAGTTGTAGACCGCTGGCTACCCGGTAATGTTGGTACAATAAAATTATTCGGTTTTTTAGTTATTCCATTTTGGAAGTTATACTTCTTTTGGCGCGTTAGAGAAAAATGATGAGTGAATTTTTACAATGCGCGTGTGGATATGAAGTATTTCAAGCATGCATGAATAGATGCCGCTAGTTTTGCAGACAAGAAAGTAGTCTTTATCATTTCTAAGAGATGGCGTTGTGGACTTATTGTCTAATTATTAAGTGGTAGGTTTTTTTGGAAGTATTTTAATACTCTAGCTTGAAGAAGAACTTTTTTTTAAATAAAAACCAGCCCCTTTAGGATTTACTCCTCTGCCGAGGGTACGGAAAAACACACAATACTCAAATGTCCGTCTGGACAATGACCAATTCAAGATAAATGATGAAATATATAAACAATATAATATTTATGTGTGGTTACGGCAGTAAAGAATATAGCCACTCACTCTTTTCCCGTGGGTGTCGTAAGAGGCGACTAAGGGATAACACAGTTCTACGGCGAACACCTGTTCAGTCAAACAAATATTTGACTAGCCGAATAGCCAGTGCCGTGGCCGCTACACTAACGCGTCGTCGAACTAGACTTTAATGAGATAATTTGGTAATAAGATTCGAATGTAGATTCTGAAGAGAAGAGTCGACAAGAAACTCCGAAGTTACTCTTTTCAAAAAGCCGTCTATCACTATAAATTTTACGTAAAATACAACGTCGCTAAATCCACATCACATCTTTGTCATTAATATAATCTTGAGCCGAATAATATAATGTACTGTGTGTATTTATTTTGGCAATAGTATAATCTTTTGTAGGATTTATAGTGTCTCAAAACTGTGTCACCAATCATTAGAAATTAAGATTTTAAGCCTACCCTCACCACTGAACAACAAATCATTTGGAACCATTACTTTGACTTAAAAAACCCAAATACTTAAGCGTCTATTTTTACAAATACCTACATAACAAAGTAACGACTAATGTCATTACCAGTTATGTAAACTAATATTAACCGCCGCCCAAGCGTCGAGTGTATAAATTCGTTTTGTACGTAAGAATGAATAACAGTTAACAAACCATCGTATTAGAACGTAACATTGCGTTATCCAATTACAACGACAGTACTAACGAAACTGTTCAAAATGAGATGCGATTAGTAAAATACACGAAAAAAAAAAAGAATTTTCTAATTAGTGCAGTCATACGAAACTTGGGCGCTTACATGCATTTCGGCAGTTCACTTTTATAAAATACTAGCCGACCCGTGCCCACTTCGTTGGGCGTTATAATCCATTTCACATAAGTAGGGTACGGTGAAATTTGATATGTTCCAATACACTCTCACTATTTTATTTTTATTTATTTATTTATTTATACTTTATTGTACACCACAACTACATTTTAACATTAAACACATTTAAAGATATTTACAGACTGTGAAGTACAATGGGAAGTATTTTCAGCAAATCAGATAAATATAAATGTTTTAAAATCACCAATTAATTTCTAAGGCAAATAATAATGCTTGATTAGATTGAATTGTTGACACGGCACGTCAGAGGGCGCAGGTTCAAATCCTGCTGATTTAAAATCTTTATATATTTTTATCTTTTTCCTTTTATCTTGTCACTCCTGAATAGTGTAGCTTTCTGTTAGCGAAAGAATTTTCATGATCGGATCAGTATTTGCGAAGATTACCCCGTATATACAAAGTTATAAACTTTACCTCTTTATAATATTAGTATAGACTAGCTTCTGCGCGCGACTTCGTCGGCGTTTACTCCGTTCCTATTGGTCGTAGCGTGACGATACATAGCCTATAGCCTTCCTCGATAAATGGGCTATCTAACACTGAAAGAATTTTTCAAATCGGCCCAGTAGATCCAGAGATTACCGCGTTCAAACAAACAAACAAACAAACAAACAATCAAACAAACTCTTCAGCTTTATTATATTAGTATAGATAGATAGATTTTGATCTATTGTATCTAATATTATAAAGCTGAAGAGTTTGTTTGTTTGTTTGTTTGAACGCGCTAATCTCAGAAACTAATGGTCCAATTTGAGAAATTATTTCAGTGTTAGATAGCCCATTTATCTAGGGAGGCTATAGGCTATTTTTTTTTTCAAATTAACGCCTGTGAAAGCGGGGCACAGCTAGTATTAAATATATACGCGTTATCGCAACGGTCACAGCGCTGGTTTGTTGGCAGTAGCGCTGGTGGTTGCGAGTGCGATCCCGCCACGATCCCGCACATGGCATACATTTGTATTGAACATACAGATGTTTCCGGACCCTCAACATAGGAATTATCTTAGTGGGTCCGTTGACTTTGAGTTTATTTATATAAATTGGCACGTCTTGTACAAATATATCGATAACGAAAACACAACGAGAATTAATTGGGTCAATAGGTTCAATGTCTATAGAAAACGCTTATAAAGCAAAGCCTGCAACAGACGCGTAACTAATTTCGCAATAATTTTGTTTCGGTCGATTGGATGCTGAATCATTACAATCAAGGTTCCACGGACATATCTTACAGTTGACAATTTATACAATTATATAAAAAACCAAATGTAATAATTAATTTAAGTAGTAAAGTAACGTTCCAGTATTTTTAATAACTCCGGTTTTTTCTATTTAAGTAGGGTTTTTTTTTTGTGTTATACTCGTACATTGTATTTTTGAAGTTATACTTCTTTTGGCGCGTTAGAGAAAAAAAAAATGATGAGAGTAAATTTTTACAATGCGCGTGTGGACACGACTTAGTTCAAGCATGCAATGAATAGATGCCGCTAGTTTTGCAGACAAGAAAGTAGTCTTTATCATTTCTAAGAGATGGCGTTGTGGACTAAAACAAGAAAGTAATCTTTATCATTTCTAAGAGATGGCGTTGTGGACTTATTGTCTCATTATTAAGTGGTAGTTTTTTTTTGGAAGTATTTTATTACTCTAGCTTGAAGTATAAACGTGCGTACATAAGTACACACACACTTTTTTTTTGTTTGGTTGTATCGAAGTACACTATTTTTTCTTTATATATTTAGTGTATACGAGATTGTATGTAATTTTAACGTCTGCGGCTAATGTGATTGGCCCAAATAAAAATATCTCTTTTTCTTTCTAAATACTCGTAAATATCAATCAATAAACGAGTACGACACACAAGAACTAAATTGAAATACATGCATTACTTTAAATAAATGCATAGTTTTAAAATGTAATTTTAAAACTCTAATTATTGTATGATGATGATGTCCTCCTTGACGTATCCGTCAAAGGCGAATCTATTTAGCCAGTCCTCTGGAATGTGAGCGGTGACTCGAAACCACATTTTGTTTTAAAGATTTAAAAAAAAAATCTGGTTATTGTTATTTTTTAGAAGATTACACAAACACGATTATTAAAGATTATTATGTAAGTACAGTCGCATTATATATAACAATGTTGTGCAAACCTTTAATTTAAGTGCATAATTGTATAACGTGGTGGTATTGTTTAAATGTATAAAGTTGTTTTATGTATTTAGTAGGTATGCCTTTATTATATAAATAAATAATCAGAAAATTATTTCGGCATGAGACCTTGTGTAGATGTGGCACTCTTCTTGGGTGTTGAACCTTCCACATAATAGCGTCGGGTGACCAGTAAATACGGAGAAAAAAATCTTCAGTGTCTGTAGCTAAAACTGTAAATTCTTCGTTTTTTGTCTGTCGTCTGTATTTTGGCGTCACGCTTAAACTACCAAAAGGTTTTACATGAAACCTGGCATTATTTGAATAGGTACATATTTTGAGCTAGAACACTATGAAATGAAGGATTTTTTGAACTATATATTATTTTTATTTGTAATTCATAAGCGTATAGTCCTATTTTATTTATTTTTTTATTGTTAAACATAATTTTGTGTTCAAGGTCTTTGAAAGGATAAATCCTTAGAAAGGTTGTCTGGAAGAGATCGCTATTAAGCGATAAGACCGCCTTTGTACATTACAATCTCTATGTGTAAATAACTGTTTTGATCTATCTATCTATCTTACTTACAACAATATTATATACCCTACCCTTGTTTTTCCGTGTATTATATTTTTTACAGGTTAACTTTTCGTATCACAGTAACAGAAAGGCGTGCAAAGTGCAAGCAGAAGTATGGCCGCGAGCCAAATACCCGTATATTTACGCGACATACTGTCTCGAGTCTCCATGTTTTCTTTTAGGTTTCTTCGTGAAAACTGGACAACTTTACGATTTTGTCAAATTTTTCCACATTCCTTACAATTATTAACATGAATTTTGTTTTAAATCAATACCCATGATCCACAGCGGGTTAGCGGATAGTCGCGTACTATTAAACTAAACCAGTACGTTGAAAAATAAGTAGAACTCTCAATAAATTAGAATTGTGACAGTCACGTTTGATGTTTAAGACAGTAGCCAGGGTTCAGAATGTAATACCAAGGCTTAGTTCGGGCTCCAGAACGAACCATGTTGCTCTGATCCGTATTCCTCCAAACTCTCCCAACCTCAGATAAAAGCATAGCCCGTTCCATTGCACGTTAATCATTACTTGTGAAATTAAAAAAAACGTCAGTCATATCGAGTGACGTAACTAACACGTACTACTTGGAATAAAAAGATAAAAATCGTGACAAATATTGAATAAGTTCACCACAATACTTATACACGTAAAACACATATTTAATTACTTAAATAAATATTATTATCTCTTATCAAATATATATTATACGTCAATAATAAAATTTGATACAATAAGATAAAATGAAAGTCATATATGTGTAACTTTAAATTTTTTAATAAAATACCTCGCTTCAGCTTGTAATATCCCACTGTTGGGCATAGGGGTCTTTCCTTATGAAGGAGAAGGATCGGAGCTTAACCCTACAATGCATGATTTTTTATTTTTGTCTAGAAAAATTATATATGATGCCGGGCATGATTTAGACCCCTGGAAAAATAATAAGAAAAATCAAAATCCAATAGTTTTATAGAAACTTTATTTTTTTTCTGTGTTCCATATGTGGTACACTATGCATTTACACGTTATTATTTGGTTCATAAGGAGAAATAATTTACCAATCAAAGATTTGACTTTTCAATGAAAAAGAAACAATTACTGATGAAATTTCTAAAAATAATTATTATCCTTATTCAAACATAGCTCTACACGACATTTTTCATAGGATATGTACGTTTTACCCTTACATTGAGGATATTTGCAGCGTTGTCTCTTCAGATTCCATATAGGTAAGTAATCAAATCCATCACGCCTCACATCCTCGGGGAGAAGAATTGTGATATTAGACTTTTTCTTCTTTATTTAAACTAAATCAGCTATTGCAGATGACGGCGGCCTCTTTTCTTCATTAGTGATTTACTACACATGTAGAGACTTTTGGCAATATAAAGTTTGAAATCTTTCAATTACAACAGATTAGGTGTAGAGTAGTGTGTTGTTCTGTTCACAAATTCTTCTATCAACCTGAAATTTATTACCATAACGTCCAATATATGGTAAAATAGACGTAAATACCATTTTTTTGTTTACATTTTTATTTTATACTTCCGAAGGAATCAACCTAATAAGCCCACTTCCCCTATGTGCCTATTATAAATTCCTACTATTTTGGGACAGTTGAACTGTATATATTTTTTTTGCTTTTTGCAATAGCTTGTCACCTGTTCAGTCGGCTGTTTTCCCACAAATGGTGATGACAAGACAACATGTTTATTGTCGTACCACATTACCGTACCAACTTTGGTCCCATCCACATCCGCAACCCATTCCTCTGAAAATCCCTTTTCCATTTTATTATTTTTTATATCTTTCAAAGACAGGATTTTCAAATTATTGCCAAGGCAGCTTTTATTTACTATTCCCAATGACTAGATTTCTCGTTTTGATAAGTGAGAAACTAATTCAGGGGAAGTGTAGTATTAGTTATCGAAAAATAATTAATATTGCTGATTTTTTATTGGATCTTGCCAGACGAACTACTATATTTTCGCTCGCACCTAAGTCAGATTCACCAGGATACCTCCGCTCAGGGTTATTCTGCATTCAGGAGTATACTTCAGACATACGCGAGTCCCTGACCAATCGTATTTTAGGGACTGTAGTTTTAGTAGAAACAGCAGTTCTTTGAACAGTGAAGGTGATGGAACTTCTAATAGACCGTAGTGAAAACCTGACCTTGAAGTACTAGGGTGGGGTTATTATGGCTGCTCATTTACGTTTACAGTACAGGCGGTATCAATATTTGGCAATGAGTCAATAACGGAGTCACTAGAAACGTCGTGAACCTGGTTCAAGTTCTGTCTTAGTTTTGCTAGTTCATCGTCACTTTCGGCGTCCAAAGAGTATTGACCATCTTCGCTTTCCTACAGTATCTCTAAAAATTGCGTAATGGCCGTATCAGACAATATTTTCTTCGCCATAAACTAAAATAACACAAAAACTTATACAATACAGAAATATGAATAAGTGCATGGTGTTCCATATTTGGAACATTTAAATAAATTGATATTATTGTAAAAAAATAACTTATATCCAATTATAATACTTACCTCGATAAAATATAGGCTATAAACAAACTGAATTAATTTTTTCACTCCAAAAATAGCGAAATTACTATTTTTTTCACAATTTTATATTTACGTAAAGTGCAAGTTCATATCAACCACCGAAATTTTGCAAAAACTGCTGTACCAAACAATTACTTAAACCACTTAGTGATGTTTTCTGGTACTAAATAGTCGTGAAATCTATAAAGTTTCGTTCAGCAGTAAAGATATGGCAGTCGACGTCTTTCACCATGAGCTACACGCAATTATATCGGTTGTGCCACATATGTCACTGTATGCAATGTAGGGTTAATCCAAATAAAATACTAAATAACATTAATATGTTACTGGTTAATAAGCAGGAATTGAATGTTAAAAATAACGCACTGTTCTTGATTGATACTGAAAAAATTTCACATTTACGCCCCCAACATTATTATTGTGAAGTGCTTTAAATATCTCAATCATTAAAAAGATAACACTCGTTATAATATAATATAATATAGATATAAATGAATCGAAAAATGTGTTGCTAAGCGCAAGACTCGAGAACGGCTGGACCGATTAAACAAATTTTTAACCGACTTCCAAAAAGGAGAAGGTTCTCAATTCGGTTGATTTTTTTTTAAATGTATGGTTACCTCAGAATGACTGGGTTGGCGCAAGGTGGCGCGTGCGATGTGGTCTCATTTAAATTTAATTTAGATCTGATAAGTATTTTTCGAGCTATCTATACTAATATATAAAGCTGAAGAGTTTGTTTGTTTGTTTGTTTGAACGCGGTAATCTCTGGAACTACTGAGCAGATTTGAAAAATTCTTTCAGTGTTAGATAGCCCATTTATCGAGGAAGGCTATAGGCTATGTGCCATCACGCTAAGACCAATAGGAGCGGGGTCCACGCCGACGAAGTCGCGCGCAGAAGCTAGTATCTAATAACGGGTATTTACTTGACTATTTTTATGTCGACCTAAGTTGTATTATACCGCATAACTTTTCACTGGATGTGCCAATTTTAATTAATATTTTTTAATCAGACTCTGATACTTGTCTTGTGGTCCGATTTAAATTTATACGAGATCAGAGAATTGAAAACGTTCTATTTTAGAAGTCGGTTAACAATCGATATATTCACGAAAAACAAATAGCATAGCGGCACGAAATTCGCTGAGTCAGCCAGATGTCATATAATTAAGTGCTTCCATCTCACAAGTTTTCCCAAACAACCTCATCCCATAACTGTTTCAATTATAATTATTATGGCAAGCTTTATCAGTGATAAAAGCAATGCATTACCGAGGCTTGTGGAGGTTTAATGGAAATGCGCACGGAGAGGTCAGGGTCGGCACGGGGAGGATGTCCGGGACATATCGGGATCGATGAACGCCTCCGTCGTGTAACGTTTCACTGTTTTTCGCGGCCACGTACGCGATTTATTTAGTTGTTTGATTTGTATAAAATACACGATCTACGTATAACTCTTTCATAGTTATAATTTTTTCCGTAAAAAAAAGCGTTAATTAAAACAAAAACTAGTAGCAGAATTTGTTGAAAGTTGGGTAGGACGAAAATAATGCACTAGTTTTTTTTTTACGATAACCAGTATGAAGTACTGGAGTGCTGTCAAAATATAATAAATATATGTATATATAACTTTCGTCACCGGCGGCGATAGTTGGACTGCCGGGAACCAAGGGCCGAAGTGCCTGTGTCGAAATCATTGGAGGTAAAATACGAGTATATATAGTACAATACAAATTATTAGGGTTAACCGAAAAACTATTGTCACTCAAATTTAAATGAGACCATCAGACAAAGCACTAGCAGGCTTTCGAATACAAAAAGAATCACGAAAATCGGTACACCCAGTAAAAAGTTATTAGGTGGCACAGTCAAATTCAGTCACCTTCTCCTTTTTTGAAGTCGTTTCAAAATAGTCTTTGAATTGACAATGTCGCGATTTCGCGAAGGCATACCGCGTGTCAGCAAGGGTCATGGCGAAACATTATTTATACAAAATGGCGCACGCGACTCGTTGAGTACGACAGTATGACACAAAGACACTAATCGAAAGCCGGACTAAAAATAAATCAGTAGGTATCTCGGCTAGCCTATAGGACATGGGGCATCGATTTATGGGGTTTAAAGGGGAGAGGGGAGGAGGGGGGTGGGTGGGTTACGTTCTGGTACCACTTCCAACCCTAGAACTGGGCATAGATTTTTGGGGTTTTGGGGGTTGGGGGTGGGGGGCTATATGACACTGGGCATCGTTTTATGGGGTTTTGAGGGGAGAGCGGAGGCGGGGGTGGGTGTTTTACCCTCTGGTACCACCCCAACCCCAGAACTGGGCAGATTTTTTGGGTTTTGGAGGAGGAGGGGCGGGGGTTACCCTCTGGTACCACTCCCACCCCCAGCACTGCACTATATAGATATAGAAATCCGAAAAATACCCAAACCCGAATCGGAGCACCCCACTATCCACGTGGTCTAGGTCTGTCCTACCCCTAGAGTGTTCTGTTGAGAGCCCGGAGCGGATAAGGCTGGTCGCCGAAGGCGACCAGCCTCAGCCGCTCCCTACGCATTCGTTCACGCACTTTCACACGGAGGACAAGGGCTGACCTCCCTCCGCGCCATGTCGATTAACGGTCTCATTTTGAAGTTAGGGTTATTTTTTTATTATTTTTTGTAACGAACTTATGCCGATAAGCTAAAACCTATTTAAACTCAAAATTGAAAAGATTTACGACTGAATAGGTTTTACCTTCATATAACCCCACCCTCGCCCCAAAACCTCATAAATCGATGCCCAGTGCTGGGGGTGGGATTGGTACCCCTTACCCCTCCCCTCAAACCCCATAAAACGATGCCCAGTGCTGGGGGTGGGAGTGGTACCAGAGGGTTATCCCCCCCCCCCCAAGTTTCAAAAATCTCTGCCCAGTTCTAGGGTTGGGAGTGATACCAGAACGTAACCCACCCACCCCCCTCTTACCCTCTCCCCTAAAAACCCCTTAAATCGATGCCCCATGTCCTATAGGCTTACCGGTATCTCTGCTAAAATTAGCTGATTCATCAAATATTGCATTCGAGTCAGTACTATGACGTTTCAGTACTCGTCACTGCAATGTGTCACCACAATATGACATGTTGTTATTTATATTTTATACTAGCTGCTGTGCCCGCGACTTCGTCGGCGTGGAATATAACAAAATAGTAATTATTTAGTTCGCAGAGTTAAGTATAAAAAAATAAACTTAAAAAAAAATAGTCTAAGTTACACCTTATTACATCAGCTATGTCTATGTGCCAGTGAAAATCCTGTCGAAATCGGTCCAACCGATTCAGAGATTAGTTGGAACAAACAGACAGACAGACAAAAATTGTAAAAAATGTTATTTTGGTATAATTATGTACCTACCGTGTATAGATCCATATGCATTTAGTAAAAAGCGGTTTTTTTATGTTACTAAGTCGACAAACAAGTGTACGGCTCACTTGATGGTAAGTAACTACCGTAGCCTATAGACGCCTGCACCTGAAGCATCACAAGCGCGTTGCCGACCCTATCCCCAATCCCCCCCCCCAGGAGCTCTGGTCACCTTACTCACCAACAGGAACACAATACTGCTTGAAAACAGTATTATTTAGCTGTGGTCTTCTGTAAGGTCGAGGTACTACCCCAGTCGGGCTGCTCCATATTTTGAGCAGGAAATTTCCTGCTGTGCCCTACCTCAGTTTATTTTAATATTACAAACAGACAGACAGATTTTATTTATTCGTATAGATTAATACTAGCTGACCTGGCGAACTTCGTACAACCTTATTTTTTTTTCTGAAGATAATAATTATATATGTACCGTGTATAAAAAAGTGGTTATTTTAATATTACAAACAGACACTCCAATTTTATTAATTTGTATATTTATAAAGATGTCTAGTTAAGTTGTGTAGGTACTACTATTATTTCTATTGAGGTAGGGCACAGAAGAAAATATCTTGCTCAAAATTTCGTACAGCCCTACTGGACAAGTACCTCGACCTTACAGAAGATTACAGCTAAAAAATACTGCTTTCAAGAAGTGTCATGTTCCTGTGGTAAGATTCTTAAGCTCCGGAGCTGAGTCTGGGGTCCAAAACGCGCTTGTAATGCTTTAAAAAAAATACTACACCAAAACGGCTATCGCGTATGTAATATAATAGGTAGTAGGTGTTTTACGTCACTAATTTAATGCAAACAAGTAAGTAGTGACTCTCATCTTTGCATCGATCAAAACGAATCGAATTGACAGGAGATTACTACCGAATTACAAATCTCCTTCTCTTTCAAGTCGGTTAAAAATAATTGTAACAGATAATAATCTTTAACGTGTACCCATTTTCATACATTACTAATAGCTAGAGATTTTTACCTTGAATCTAATACTAGGAGATAATTGTAATATTAAATAGCCTCGAACGGAACGACAACGCACGCTTGGTTTTTAACGGCCGGTCTCAATAACCTATATAAATATAAAAGTTAAATTATACCATATGAAGAGCACAAACGTAATTTTTGCCTTTCAATAGGCTATCTGACCTTGGAATTTATATCTTCAACTTTGTTCTTCCTGAATATAGAGAATGGAATAGGAAAAAATTTGAAGCTAAAAACTTAACCTTCTGTCAGCTATCATTTGTTAATTTGTAGTGCTATTTCTCCACAATTACCTATACTAGCCCAGTCGAACTAGCTATAAAACGGGCTGACATTTACAAAAATTGGAAGCAGCAATTTTCCTTCGGAATTCGTTGGAGGGTTTCACTGGTAGTCTAAATTCAAAAAGTAGGGATTCCAGACTTGTTGCTTCATCCGCCATCTTGATTTAAGGGGTTATTTTTTGTCTCTTGAATAACTCGTTTATTTACAATTTTACACGAAAAATAGTTATTACAAAAGTTGTTTAAAATTAAATTTCTACAATTTTGGTGCTTATAAAATTTTATGTAGTATCGATATTTTTCGATTTATACCCGGGAATATGGGAGGGGATGCAATTTTATCATTGTATTATCACGTTAATTGGCAATTTTACGAGAAAATTTGTAATGAACAAAGTTGTTTAAAATAAAATTTTCTACATTTTTAATTCTCATCAATTTTTTCGTACGATTGATATTTTTTTTTTATTTTTTTTTTTCATCACCCCCAACTACTCGGTCCGGTGTTGATGTAGTGAGGGTATATCCATACAAATCCATAGAAAGAATACTAACCGCTCGAGTCGAGGCGGTGCTGGTCAGGTGCCGGGTGGGTCTAATGACCTATAAGGTCATAGCTCACTACACCCTCACCGGAACGCCTCGTCTCTCGGCGTCCAATCGTCAGCTTGCGTGCGAGGCGATCCGGTGTCGATACGGAGTTGATGTAGTGAGCGCATATCCATACAAGTCCATAGAAATAATACTAACCGCTCGAGTCGAGGCGGTGCTGGTCGGGTAATCGGGTTCCGGGTGGGTCTAATGATAGGTTATAACCTATATAGTCTATTCCTAACTTATCTGCAGAATAAACTTTATTCACAACTGGTGGACAGACAACCGTGTGTGTATGTTAATCGTTAAATATGTATGTTTAAAATATAGAATAAAAATTACTTTCTTTAGCTACTTATATGAGATAATGAACTCGTTCGCTTGAATACATTAGCGATTAGCCTAACGATCTTATCTCTCAATGTTGCTTAGAACGGTCCGCATTGCGAGGAGATTTTTCAGCCGTAACTACCGGCGCTATGATTTCTAACCGACTTCAAAAATAGGAAAAACGTTCTCAATTCGATTCAATTTTAATCTGGAGCAGCCCCGACTGGGGAATGACCTCGATCTTACAGAATATCACAGCTAAATAATGCTACTACTTTCAAGCAATATTGTGTTTCTGTGGTGAATAAAATGACCAGAGCTCCCGGGAGGGATTCGGGGTAGGGTCGGGAACGCACTTGCAATGCTTCTAGTGTAGAAAGCGTCTATAAGCTACGGTAATCGCTTACCATCAGGTGAGCTGTACATGTGTGCCGATCTAGTTGTACAATTTGACTGTATTTTAACTTCTTTCTGGGTACCGACTTGAATTATCTTTTTTTTTTTGACCCAACAGGTGGTGCTCGTCATGTGTTTTTGATGTTAGTTTTTGAGGTATACCTAATAATGCGATGGTCACAATTATTATTATGACGTCATAGCAACGTGTCGAAAGGTTTCATTATACTCGTACTTAGTCCGACGATGTAAGCAACACCGCACGGGCGGACCGGCGTCGTCACCGCAGCGTTAACCACAGAGTAATCTATGTTACAAGCGCCGCACGAAAACTGAAGCGAATTTTATTTTAATCACACGGTGAAAGCTATATTTATTATTTTACACCCACTTTCTTCATGATTCACACAGTGTATAATAAAAGTATTAAAAATGCAATAAATTTTTCCTTTAATTTTTTAACTGAATTAATAAAATTATTAAAATTTGAGTAAGTATAAAAAAAATATATGTATTATTAGTTCAGAGCTCCTACAGAATAATAACGTATAGTACACGGCCGTAAATAATGCACATCGACTTTTAGAAAGAGACAATCAGCTAATTTGAACTTTGTAGAGCGTTATCTCTGACGCACATTACCTATAAGACGTATCGGACTGTCAGTATTTCATATGACAGATCTAATAGTGTAAGAACCCAGTTCCCAGATCACCTGTCATATTTTTTTGAAGGACAAAATATATTAAATTCAAATTCAAAATATTTTATTCGGCATAACATTATTACAATTTCTTACTGAACGTCATGAGTCTACTACCAGTTCGGAAAGAAAAAGCCTCTGACCTGAGAAGAACTGGCGAAAGAAACTCAGCGGGACTAATATCATTTTTTTTAATCATGTTTTTTTTCCAAAGCAGATTAAAATTTACAATAATTTTATAGGTTGAAATAGCCTGGCGGCGATCACATCATTCCCAAGGCGTACTGTCTTCTATAAAATCGTTAATCGAATAATATCCTTTAGTACACAAACGTTCTTTCACAATTTTTTTAAATTTGGCTGCTTTATATACGTAAAAATGTTATTAACCAGCTATTTTAGTATTTATCGCCAGACACTAATTATATTACTATATTTTAAAACCTGTAGAAAATATTTTAGCAACTCTTTATACTACGATGTATACTGTAATGTTTTGTCAATCAGAAACAAGGAAGTCTGGGGTCTGGGATCTTGGACTATAACGCTCTACGAAGTCGAAATTAGCCGATTGTCTCTTTCCAAAGGTCGATGTGCAATATTTATGGCCGGGTACTATAAAAAAAGTAAAAACATTTTATTGTTCGTATCTTGCATTTATAACTCTCATGTAAGTGAAAAATCAGTTGTGACAAAATATCTTTAAACATGAGTTATGTGACAAATACATTATCTATCATCACTAAAAATCAGGAAATAATTAATATAAAGTGGTCATATGTGTGGTATCATGTCTGTTTATTAATAGTTTTAATTTCAAAACCTACGATTTAATATGTAAGACACTTCTTAACCATATCACATTACATTTCACTGAGGTAGGACAGCAGGAAATATCCTGCTCGAAATCTGGAGCAGCCCGATTGGGGAAGTACGTCGACCTTACAGAAAATCACAGCTAAATGAGCAGGTTTTAAGTAGCGTTGTGTTCCTGTGGCGGGTAAGGCGAACAGAGGGGGACTGAGGGGATTGAGGGGACTGGGGGTAGGGTCGGCAAAACGGCGATGCGCGATGCACCTGGTGTTGCAGGCGTCTATAAGCTACGGTAACCAAGTACCATCCCGTGAGCTGTACGCTTGTTTGCCAACCTAGTTGTACATATAAAAAATAAAATAAAACAATCAATACATATTATAAAACAAAGTCGCTTCCCGCTGTCTGTCTGTCCCTATGTATGCTTAGATCTTTAAAACTACGCAACGGGTTTTGATGCGGTTTTTTTTAAATAGATGGAGTGATTCACAAGGAAGGTTTATAATGTATAATACATGCATAATATAGTAGACTGTAGAGGAACAGTGATAGGTTTAGCAACCGTGCGAAGCCGGGGCGGATCGCTAGTTATATATATATATATGACTCATTGTGTCTAGCGGTTTGGGAAAAAAGTAACATGTGGGTTATATTGAAACTACGTCTATCTACGTGCTAAGTTTCATTAAAATCAGTTCAGTAGGTTTTTTTTTGTTGCATGAAAGAGTAACAAACATTCATCAAACCATCATCAAAAACTTTCACAATCCATAACTTTAGTAAGATGATATAAGGATAAAGAGTGTAACATACAAAAGAAATTGATTTTCTATGAGAGTAGGTAGGTATATATTTATCTGATTGAACACACGTGTTGTTTGGACAACAATGCCATATTGAGCGTAATTTCAATATTATGATTCTTTAAATGGGACTACGTTTGACCATCTGTTACAAACGTAAAAATAAATTGTATGTTATGTATGTATATGCAATCGATAGGTTTAAAATGCCATGTCACAATGCCACACCATGCACGTATAGAGAACTAGCTAACACCGCAAACGTTGTTTTGCCATATATGATATTAACCCTCTCGTCGGTGGAATTTCGTAAAATCCGTTCTTAGCTGACCTCTACTCGGCGAAATCCATTCCAAATTTCAAGTCTCTACGCCTTAGGGCGCGTTCCCACTTTGTCGTGACGACAGATAATCGTGCAGTTTAAGTGTCGTGGCTCATATGTTTAAATGGAGGTGTTCACATATAGAACGACACGATTTACTATCGTCTACAACATTTTTTGCAGTGACGACGAGATTTTCATGACAGTGAGAACGGCTAGCACACAGTCGTAAAACGATAAAAAATTGTTACGACTAAAACCTGACGGCAAATCTATCGTAGCCACGTAGAACGTAGAGGCGACTGTAGATTTGTAGCTTGCTAATGATGTGTAAACGACAAAGCGACTGCTGTGAAACGATAACATGTCGTCGCGATCCAATGGGAACAGCTAGATACTATAGTCGCTAAAAGATAAAAAAAATTGACGACAAACAATCGTTATAATGGGAACAGCTAGAGACGACAGTCGTCCAATGATAATTTAATCGTTACGACATGGTGGGAACGCACCCTTATGGTTCCAGAGATATCGTGATTAGTCAATATATGGGTGGAAATCTCTTTTATATACATAGCAGTGATGAAACGGATAGGAGTATGGCCGGATACCGGATATCCGGCCGCCGGATATCCGGCAGAACGTAGCTGTTTGATGTATCGCACACACACACACACACACTTTCGTCGGCGGCACGCGAACGATCGAGTGGACTCGGTTCGATTCGGGTCTTTTCGTTGATGAGCGAAGTTAGCAACTGTTTCATTGTTCATTCATTGTGTTATTGGGTTGGTTGCAGTGCAGACACGTGCGTGATCGTTTTAGGTTATTATTTTATTTGTGCTCTTGTTATTTGAAGTATAATACATAATACTAAACGATTTAGCAACGAGCAATGGCATCGGTGAAGAGAAAATCGCCTTTATGGGAATACTTTGATATAAACAGTGAAAATAATAAGTTAGCTCTTTGTTTATTATGTTGTGTTAACATTTCTCGTGGCGGCGAAGGGAAAAAAGCAGGTATGTATCTTATAATAATAATAATCTAATTGCAATTCTTTTTTCATCGAGTAAAGTAATATCTTGCAAGTTTCTTAACGTAACTACCTATTCATTAATTTGTTTCGGAATATTTCGTTTTTAGGTTTTTTTTTTTTTAAATATGCATTGATTAAATAACTATGGTAGCTATGAAATTGTTTTTTTTTTTTTTTTTAATTGTAAATTATTGATTATCTACCTATCTAGTCGTTAGGCACATATTATTTAAAGTACATACATTATTTAAAGTTTGTTTATAGTGTCTTTTTATGGTATACCTACTTATTTTACATTTATTTATTTATACCTAATTAAGTTTTTACATATTTTTTTTTCTAGGTACATCTGCCATGAAAAATCATTTAAAATCAAAACATCCAGATGAATTTCGTGCAATGAATAAAGACAAATCCGCTGTCGAGCCTACTACAATTTCTTTAGCCATTGCGGGGGGTTCCTCTTCAGTAGCAAAAAAGGAATTGACTATGACAGAATGTCATGAAAGGAAATTGCTCTGGGATACAAATGATATAAAAGCCAGAAAGTACCATTATTTAGTAGCTGAAATGATTGCACTCGACAACGAGCCATTGTCCATAGTGGAAAGAACCGGATTTACCAGACTCTTAGAACAAGCTTTACCCCAGTATAAATTGCCAAGCCGCACTTATATTACCCAAAGAATTGTTCCTGATATATATGACAGAATTTACGAGAAAATCAAACGTAACATTTCGAGTGCCTTCGCTATTTCAGTGACATCTGACATATGGACTTGCTTACACAATAATGCTAGCTTTCTCAGCTTCACGGCTCATTGGATATCATCTGAATTTAAACTAGAACACGGAGTTCTGGCAATGAAGCCATTCTCAGGCTCACACACGGGAGAAAATATAGCAATGGAACTTAACATTGTCGCAAACCGCTGGGATATTGAGCACACTAAAATACATTTATTCATTCATGACAGTGATGTTAATATGGTGAAGGGTGTTCGTTTGGCGGAGTACGATTCTGCTACATGTTTTATACATACGCTTCAAAGAGCTATAAATGAGTCGCTCAAAGTCCAGACTGAAGTGACAACAATGATTGCTGCTGGAAGGCGACTTGTGACGCACTTCAATCAATCAGGTTTAGCTCAAGAAAAACTGCTGACGATTCAAAAAGAGCTAGGTTTACCCGAGCATCAGTTAGTGCAAGATATTAGCACTAGGTGGAATTCCACTTACTACATGATTGAACGTTTGTTAGAACAAAAGCGGGCCATATCATTGTATGTTGCTGATCACGATACACTCATAAATCTGACAGCTCAACAGTGGAGTTTAATGGAGCAGTGTATCAATTTATTAAAGCCCTTCGAAGAAATTACTAAAATAACAAGTTCTGGACTATCCTGCGTGTCGGAAGTTATACCACACGTTACTGCTTTAAAAAAATACTTAGATAAAGCTGAAACTGAGCAAACAAGTCCTGATTTATCACATATGCGAGCCTCGTTAAAAGCCGAATTAGAAACTCGTTTTAACTCCATAAGTCAAGACTCAAACTACTTGATTGCAACTTACCTAGACCCGAGATTCAAAACAAACTACTTGGGGGTGATTGATGCTGCAAGAGCACGCCAGGAGATCATATTGGAATATTTGAAAATGTCTTGTGAAGAGTCCTCAAGTAGCAGTTCATCTTCAACACCGGCTAAAAAGAGTAGAGGAGAGGAGATAGAGTCAGCTGTATCTCATGACACGTTTTGGGAATGCTTTGATGAGGTAGCAAATGAAAACAAAAACGATACTGGCCAGGTTAAACGTGAAAGAAACGCGATAACCTGTGAGCTGGATTTTTATCTCAAGTCAGTGCGAATTGATCGCAATTGTGACCCTTATTCTTGGTGGGCAGCTAATGCCAAACAATACCCAAATTTAACAAAGTTTGCCAAAATCTATCTTTCAGCACCTTGCAACAGTGTGTACAGCGAAAGACTTTTCTCTGAAGCTGGCCTTATTTATGAAGAGAAGCGAAACCGCTTGCTACCTCTCAATGCAGAGAAATTAGTATTTATTCACCATAATTTGCCCTTAGTGCAGTATGAGTACTAATTAATTCATTTTCTTTCTATTACTTTCATTTACTATTGTGTGATTAAAAATTTACAACTAAAACTAATTATATTTCTTAAGTGATACAAAGACTATCTAAATAAAGCAAATAATTACTTAAAAATACCTATATATTTTTTATCCAGGTTTTATTTTTATTCGGCAGGATGCCTATCCGGCTAGTCCGCCAGATAGGCCGGATACCTAATAGTTACCGGATATCCGTTTCATCTTTACTTAAAATATATGTGCCGTGTACTGAATTTCTATCTGATATCCGGCCGGATACTGAATTACTATCCGGTATCCGGCCGGATAGTGAAAACAAGTCCGGATAGTTACCGGATATCCGTTTCATCTCTAATATATAGAATAATTATTAATTATTTTTATCATAAAATATATTTTAGGTTCTATTTATTAAAGTTCAGTAAACTAGAAATGTTAAATATGGTTTTTAGATTTAAGTAATTTTAAGAAAACATCTACATTGAACCTCTCTTTAAATATATTATAAAATAAATTAGCGTAAAAACCAACCAAAGAAACGATAATATAATAAAGAAATAATTTGTCACTGATTTAAGTTTTTTCGTACCCTAGAGTGAAAACATTTTTCATAACATACAAAATAAATAAAGAATTTTTAGTATTTCTAAGTGGGTAAATTAAGGTGTATAAAGTAGTCCTGAAGAATCTATACTAATATTATAAAGCTGAAGAGTTTGTTTGATTGTTTGTTTGTTTGAACGCGCTAATTTCGGGATCTACTCGTCCAATTTTTAAAATTCTTTCAGTGTTAGATAGACCATTTATTGAGGAAGGCTATAGGCTATATATCATCACGCTAAGACCAATAGGAGCGTAGCACAAATGAAGAATGTTTCAAAATCGGGTTTTTTTTTTCCTTTTGAGAGCTTCCGCTGCGTAAACTGTATGACACAATTGTTCCAATTCCACGCGGACAAAGTCGCGCGCAGAAGCTAGTAGAAAATAATCGTTTTTGTTCACAAGCAAATAAACCGACTTCAATTACATCGACAAATAATACAACATAGGTAGACGAAAAAATAGTGAAGTAAATAAACATTATATTAAAGATAATACAAAAAGTACTTGTCAGATCTCCGTTAAAATTTAAATTGGACAACAAGTCAAACACCAGCTTTCGATAAAAAAATGTCAAAATCAGCACACCCAGTAAAAAGTTGAAGTAAAATACATAAAAAGATAATATACCTAGTCAACTTAAGAACCTCTTTGGTTTTTGAAGTCGGTTAAAAAAAGAGCAATGACCAGATATTAAATCACTCAAGGACCCTGAGTAGGATCTGAATTCTCAGTTGGGGATCCGGAAACACACGGAACAATTACACAAATGTACAGACCACAATAAATACCAGAAGAATAAATATTTCTTTCAAAAATGATAGATATAAAGCGAAAGATGGTAAGTCACTTATTATAACTGTCACTTATATTAATCAGACATAAAATTTGATAAAAAGTAAAAACTAGAAAAAATAGAAGAGCGAAGAATAGATTGGGATGTGTCTAGCTTAACAATTCTTATAACGTAAACTAAGCTTCACTCAGATACTGGCAAATCATTCAGGGAGCCAAAGTAAAAGAATAAGAACAAGAAGAAGTGTGGATGTGGTAGTCTGAAAAATTATATGAAGACCAATGAAGTGGAAAGGTAAATGTTTCTCTCCTGCATGTTGTGTCAAGCAACCATGCTGACGATAAAGTAAAAAGGGAAGGGATTTTTTGGCGGCAAACAAGCTACAGCCAACCAGATGATAAGTGATTTCGATTCGATTCAGCCTGTAATATCTCACTGTTGGGCATAGGCCTCTTTTCCCATGTAGGAGAGGATCGGAGCTTAATCCACCACACTGCTCCAACGCGGGTTGGCGGATATACTCCCTACTATGAGTAACAATCCCTATCAGGTGACAGGTGTACATGATAACAACCGGGACCGACGGCTTAACGTGCTCTCCGAGGCATGGTGGGGAGACCCACAAGAACTGCACAAACACCCAGACCACGGCAAACATGTCTATGGCCAATACAATTGTTGTCTAGTGCGGGGATCAAACCTGTGACCGCCCGCGCAACAGCCAATCGCAATCCAGTGCTGTGACCGCTGCGCTAACTCGGCGGTAAGGCCGGTAAGTGATTACTGTAGCTTATAGATGCCTACAACATTAGAAGCATCGCAAGTGCATTTCCGACCCTACCCCAGATCCCTCCCAGAAGTCACAGATGAGCACAGATTTTAAATAAAATAATACAATTTAATGAACACTTATTAAAACCAATAAACATATATTCTAACAACGGCAAAACTATAAGTTTTAATAATTGACAAAAGTAGATATTACTAGAATCATAAAAATAAATTAAAAGTAAAAAACCTTTTTAAAAAACAAGCTTTTATTTGAAAGCACTAAAACGAAAAAAATAAATTTTTACTTTAAAACTTTTACTATCTACTTATAAAGTCATTACACAATCTATATGATATAAAAGCTTGTCGCGAGATAGTACTCGTATTTCCTTAGTTTGAAAATTTTAATAGTTAAAATCAATCACATCAATTTATTTAATTTACTTGTTTACAAGCAAATCTTGCGACAAGCTTTTATATCATATAGATTATGTGTAATGACTTTATAAGTAGATAGTAAAAGTTTTAAAGTAAAAATTTATTTTTTTCGTTTTAGTGCTTTCAAATAAAAGCTTGTTTTTTAAAAAGGTTTTTTACTTTTAATTTATTTTTGACTTTTTAGTCGGTTATCACGTCACTTTATTCGAATTTTTCGTACCCTTTCATTTGATACCCATATTGTAGAAGTGCACTAAAAATAACTAGTCCGCACTCTTGGATATGCCGCCATATTGGATTTAGAATGACGTCACAACGGTAACCATGCATTGGCATCCAAATTGAACCTATATACAAAATTTCAGCTCAATTGGTTGAAGATAACTGCTTCAAAATTGAGTTGCAAGATTTCACCTGAACAAACATACATACATACAAACCATGCATTGTCATCCAAATTGAACCTGTATACAAAGTTTCAGCTCAATTGCTTGAAGATATTTGCTTCAAAATCGAGTTGCAAGATTTCACCCGAACAAACATACATACATACAAACCATGCATTGTCATCCAAATTGAACCTGTATACAAAGTTTCAGCTCAATTGCTTGAAGATATTTGCTTCAAAATTGAGTTGCAAGATTTCACCCGAACAAACATACATACATACATAAATACATACAAATCATGCATTGTCATCTAAATTGAACCTGTATACAAAATTTCAGCTCAATCGGTTGAAGATATCTGCTTCAAAATTGAGTTGCAAGATTTCACCCGAACAAACATTCATTAAATTTACATACATACATACATACATACATACATTGCAAGTTAAATAAAAGCTTGTAAAATCCTTCCTTTCAGTTCACAAAAAAAGAGTTCCACAATTTTTAAAAACCCTTTTATAATATTTGTTTTAATCATTTTTATGAAATTATATTTTTTTTTAAATTTTGTAAGTGGTATTTTGACAATAGGTAGGGTAATCAAGATTCAAAAAAATTTATGCACATTTTGAGTTCAATAAACACAAGCTACTAACTATCTAACACAATATACTAACTATATATCTAATCTACAAACTAATTATGATCAAATTTCATTATTATCTGTGGTTAGATCCAAACATAAAAAGCTAAGATGGTTTTTATATCTTTTTTAGTTTTCAATTATCTTTGAAACTGAACTTTGACACATTTAAATTCCGAAGCAGTTAGAGTTAGCTGGGTCAACTAGTTATATAATTATGTGAAATATTCTACTACAACATATTGAAAATAGGATATCTTTTTAATTAACAAAACACTTTAGAAGCCAAGTAAAGCAAGTGGACAAATGACTTACCACCTGTAAAGTGCTGTCAAAACTGTAATCCAATCAGGTCTATAGCTACACACACATGAAAATATTAAAAAATAATAAATTAATTAGCACATTATTATATTTGA
Organism: Melitaea athalia; assembly: GCA_905220545.2. Taxonomy (NCBI): domain Eukaryota; kingdom Metazoa; phylum Arthropoda; class Insecta; order Lepidoptera; family Nymphalidae; genus Melitaea; species Melitaea athalia. The sequence continues at coordinate 15,501,864 of HG992196.1, forward strand.
ATTATGTATTAAGATTAAACAGCAGCAGTTTTAAAACTTTGTTCAATATTTGTCTATTTGAGGGTAGTTACACATTTATTGCCAGAAAAAAAAACTCAAATGTTACTATACTACTATAATTTTGTATGAAATGAATAAAATATTATTTAAATTCTATATTTACAATTATTAAATATTATGATAGAATAATCATAAAATACAGAAGAATATTGTCAATTCTAAATCATCTGTACTATATTGGCACTGTGGGAAGGCATCAGTGGCGGCCTTAGGGGGTGGCGAACGGGGCAATCGCCCGGGGCCTCGCGCTTGCAGGGGCCTCGCGCAACAACCCAATACAAATTTAAAATACTATAGATTTTTAACTAGGGGGGGTAGGTTGATGGGGGGGTAGGTTGTTCGCGTCCGTAGGAAGATTGCCCTTTGTTGCCCTACACGTCCCCCCTGGGTGGCGCTAAAAGAACAACAACGCCGAGCAACAGGCGGCGGTAACTAACCTGTCCAAGGTCACTACGGGCCTAGAGGATCCAAATACCCTCTAAAAGTGTAGAATGGGACCTTGGGAAAGTCTCAGTTTCTTATCCCAACCTTCTTTTTTTTTAATGATGGAAAGTCTAAATAACGAGAGTGATCTGTCATGCGATCCGGCTAACCCCCGGCGCCACCTGGTATCCGGGCCAGATGGTGTGAAATTGGCTACCGAAGGCTGCGTAGAAGTGGGTAACCAGGCTCCTACATCAGCAAATGCTACTGGAAACAAGAAGATGATTCAACAGGCATTTCACCCTAGCCTGTTCATAAGTAGGCCGAGAAGTCCCTCCGTTGGAACAATACCTATATCTCCTACTCCCATAAATCTAACACCTACTAATATATCAACACAAGTACATCCTGAAGAAACCAGCCCTCATCCTCCTGAATGGCAAAGGGTACCAACAGGACATATCCATAAAAGGAAGAAACTCTCCACAACTCCATCACCTGAAGGAATCAAAACCACCAATAGATTCAGTGACTTACCTGTCGACCACCCTGAACAAGATGTAGGGACTACATTAATAAAACCCAGCAAGCCCCCGCCAATAATCCTTTACGGTGTGGAGGATGTCAGCAAATTAACTGACCTGTTAGAATCTGTAGTGAATAGGAACCTGTTCACTTTCAAAATAGTTAACCGTAATCAACTGCGAATTAACTGTACAGATGTAGAAGCATACAAAAAACTAATTTCACTGGTTCGTGAAAAGGGACTCATAGGACATACATTTAACAGAAAAGATCAACGGAATTACAGGATAGTTATTAGAAATCTCCACCACTCCACTCCTTTTAGTGCTATAAAGGAAGACATTGAAAGTACAGGGAACTCTATAACAGGAGAAATAATTAATGCAAAATATGGACCTGATAGGAGACCGACGTCAACTTTCTTTGTGACCCTTCTACCTAGTCCCAACAACAAAGCAGTGAAGGAGCTTAAATATATATACCACCAATCAGTCATTATAGAAGACCCAAAAAAGAAAAAGTCAATAGTGCAGTGCCAACGTTGTCAACAGTATGGGCACTCGAAGAATTACTGTATGAGACCCTTCCGATGCGTGAAATGTGGTGACTCTCATAAAACCTCCGAGTGCACCAAACGTGACCGAAACACCCCGGCTACATGTGCATTATGTCATGGACCCCATCCCGCCAACTATAAAGGATGTGAGGTGTACAGGGAAATCCTTGCAAGAAGAACAGCAAAATCACGCCCTACAAAGAGAAATGATGCTCAAATACCAACGGATTCGGATTTTCCTATCCTTGGAACTGACAAATCAACGTCTACATCAAATGTCAACACTGATAAAGAGGGAAATAAATCAGACACCGCAAAATCCAGCAGACCAAGATGGCCAACTACAAAAGAAACCTCTACAAAAGAAGTTTCTCTTGAAGAGCTCCAAGAGAACAGTAAATTAGAAAAACTGCTCATAAAACAAAACGAAAAGTTCGAGCTAATCCTACAACAGATGAGTACACTAATGCAACTCATAACATCACTGCTTAATAAAATTAAATAATGGCTGTATTGCGTATGGCCACCTGGAACCCGAATGGTTTGACTCCAAACAAGGATGACGTCGGTCTCTTATTAAAGGAACATAAACTCGATGTCATGCTCATCTCAGAAGCTCACTGCACCACCTCATCCAGTGTAAAGTTTCGAGGATACAGGACATATATGACAAACCATCCGGATGGAACAGGACATGCCGGCACAGCAATCATAGTGCGAGACACTATCAAACACGACGTCTTACCGGAGTTTAAGACCGAGTATATTCAAGCAACTACAATTGCGGTTAGGGATAGTTGTGGGTACTTCAACATTTCGGCTGTGTACTGCCCGCCCAAACACATTATATCTGAAAATATGTTTAATAATTACTTTAAAACCTTGGGGGGCAGATTTATATCTGGCGGCGACTGGAATGCAAAACACACATCTTGGGGCTCCAGGTTAATCACAACTAGGGGCAGGCAGTTGCAGGCTAGTGTGACATCAATGAACCTGCGCACGATATCGGCGGGCGAACCCACATATTGGCCTACAGATACGAACAAGCTGCCCGACCTCTTGGACTTTTTCATCTGTAAGGGTTTATCTAGTTCATATCTCCGAGCCGAGTCCTGCCTGGATGGCTCCTCAGACCACACACCCGTATTACTTAGTGTTAGCGCTATGGTAATTGAAGCAGAAAGACCACCTACACTATATAATAATCACACCGATTGGGAGTCATTCCGTGAATACCTAGAGGATAATATAAATTTAAAAATAGCTCTTAAGTGTCCCGAAGATATCGAAGAAGCGACTAAAAATATAACTACGCTCATACAAGACGCTTGTTGGAAAACTACGCCTTCACTAACACATAGACACAGTACGATTACAAATTGGCCACTAGATATTAAAAACCGAATTCTTGAAAAACGGCGACTACGACGTGTTTGGCAAGTTAGTAGAAATGCGGAAGATAAACGAGCACTTAATAAAGCTATACAAGAGCTAAGAATATTCCTCACTGAATGGCACGATGCTACACTCGAAGCTAAACTAGCGTCTCTTTCGCCTACAGCATCCAGTAACTATTCCTTATGGAAATTCACCAAGTTCTACAACAAACCTCAGGTAGCCAAACCACCCATAAGAAAGAGCCATGATAGCTGGGCTAAAACCGCTCAGGAAAAGGCTAACCTGTTTGCCAATCATCTGGCTGCTGTTTTCTCACCCAACGAAACAGATGATCTGGACGCACAAAGAGATGTGAAACACTTTCTGGATCAACCGTATCAGATGGCGTTACCACCGCATCCAGTAAAGGTAATTGAAGTGTGGCGAACGATAAATGGCCTCAAAGACCGAAAGGCTCCAGGATACGACTTAATAACAAAAGAAATACTACAGCAACTACCGAAAAAGGCAGTAGTTTACTTGACCATCCTATATAACGGAATTTTGAGAGTACAGTACTTCCCTGCCCTCTGGAAAGTCTCAAAAATAATAATGATCCACAAGGTAGGTAAACCACCAAATGAAGTTGAATCCTATCGTCCGATCAGTCTCCTACCAATTCTGTCCAAGGTCTTCGAAAAAATTGTATTGCAAAGAATACTGCCTATTCTAACTGAGAACAAAATACTACCTGACCATCAATTTGGGTTTCGAGAATCTCACTCAACAGTCGAACAAGTCCATCGAGTGGCCTATGCAATAAGAGAATCCCTGGAAAAAAAGGAGTACTGTTCTTCGGCATTTCTCGATATACAGCAGGCATTCGACAAAGTATGGCATGAAGGGCTTCTTTATAAGATCAAGAAATATCTTCCACATAGTTACTACATGTTGATGCAATCATACCTATCGGACAGGATTTTCCAAGTTCAGGAATCAGGAGAAACATCAGACTTCCATGATATCAAAGCGGGTGTCCCGCAGGGATCGGTGTTGGGCCCAGTGTTGTACACAATCTTCACGGCAGATCTGCCAGTAGTAACGGGAGTCACCACAGCTACCTTCGCTGATGACACTGCACTATTAGCTAGCAGTAAAAATCCGGCTATTGCATCTCACACACTTCAGAAAGGGCTAAATGCAATAAATAAGTGGCTGAATAAATGGAAAATTAAAACAAGTGCATCCAAATCGACTCACATTACGTTCACTCTGAACAAAGGAGATTGCCCTCCAGTACACCTCGGAGATAACATACTTCCCCACTCAGACAGAGTTAAATACCTTGGCCTCCATTTGGACCGCAGACTGACCTGGAAAAATCATGTTAAATCCAAAAGAGATGAGTTAAACATAAAATATAAAACCATGCTCTGGCTGCTAGGACGAAACAGCAAATTGTCAACGGACAATAAACTCCTAATATATAAAATGCTCCTAAAACCAGTGTGGACGTATGGGATACAGCTCTGGGGAAGTGCCAGTAACTCAAATATTGCTGTGATACAGAGATTACAAAATATCATCTTGCGCACCATTTCCAATGTTCCTTGGTTCATCACAAACAGTGAAATCCATGCCGCCTTGCAAATGACCACAGTGAAGGAGGAAATTAGAGCTGCCTCAAAAATATATCAACAACGGCTTGCCCTACATCCTAATCAATTGGCAGCCCAGCTGAAAAGCCAAAAACATCTTAGGCGCCTAAAGAGGCATGATGTATTACAGCTGCACAAGAGGGTGTAGCACCCTCATAACCCGAGAAGTGCTCTCGATGGAGGGCTCACTCGTCACGCCAACTATCGCACCAACTATCCGCTTATAGTCCAAGGACTGATTGCAGATGAAAACATAACAAAAAAAAAAAAAAAAAAAAAAAAAAGATTTTTAACTGTATTTTTTTATTACAATTGTTAAAACATATTTGAGGAATTCGATGACACAAGATCGGCTTTCAGTCCTTGCTATTCTTTCAATCAAAAATGACCTATTATAGACCATCAGTGCTCTTAGCTTTTGAAAGTAAATTTTTTTTATAGTAGGATGAAACCCATTGTAAAAGAAAGAGAATACAACGAAAATGAAAGGACAAATAAATTACGGGCGATCTGAGGTCGGGAAGTGGTAAGGAGGGGGTTTAAGGGGAAAAACAGTTTATCTCGATTACCGGCTAAACTACAAATCCTATGGAAAAAACCTCAATGGCAAAGTTACAACTTTGTAGGTTAGTTAGTAGGTAGTAAGAAGATCTACAACTTTTGTATTCGCACTTTTTTCACATAACAATTTTTGAAAAATTCAAAAAACAAGTTTTTGGTTTTTTATATTTATCTTTTACAAAATTCTTTTTTTTTTACAAAATTCTTTTTTTTTTACAAAATTTGGTGAAAACTCACCTTTTCATTTTACAAACACATTGTAATTTTTTTGATTTAAAATATTAATTTGTCACCTCATTTTGACCTCAATATCGAAAAAGTGCCCTCATTTTCAATCGAAATTTCTCACGTCAAAATATCAGCTTTTTAAAAAAGTCGGCGGGATTTTTGTTCGTTAAAATCTTTATTTTCTGATGGTGTAAAAAAATATACATTATTATGGTAAATGTTCTCAGAAAATGCAAAAAAATAACAGGTAGGAAGACCCAGACTCTCCTAGCCCCTTCCCCTCTTCTCTATGAAATTCTCAAAATATTGAGGATGTCTTACTAAATATTCTTTTCATTTTCTAAACATTTATTTTTAGCTGCTGATAAGCTGATATTTTGACGTAAGAAATTTTGATAGAAAATAAGGGTGCTTTTTCGATATAGAGGTCAAAATAAGGTGAAAAAAATATATTTTAAATCAAAAAAATTACAGTGCGCTTGGGAAATAAAAAGGTAAGTTTATATTAAATTACGTAAAGAATTTTTTTTCTTGCAAACGAACAATACAAAACCAAATAGGTACTTAGTTTTTGAATTTTTCACATGAATTTTGAGGTTAAGCGAAAAAAGTGTAGATACAAAAGTTGTAGATTTTTTTATTACCTACAACTTTGCCATTTGACTTTTTTCCACAGGACTTGTAGTTTACCCGCAATCGGGATAAACCGTTTTTTACCCTTAAACCCCCTTCCCTCCCACTTCCCGACCTCAGATCGATTCAGCCTGTAATATCCCACTGTTGGGCATAGGCCTCTTCCCCATGTAGGAGAAGGATCGGAGCTTAATCCACCACGTTGCTCCAATGCGGGTTGGCGGATATATTCCCTACTATGAGTAGGTAACGATCGTTATCAGGTGTACATGATAACAACCGGGACCGACGGCTTAACGTGCTCTCCGAGGCACGGTGGGGAGACCCACAAGGACTGCACAAACACCCAGACCACGGCAAACATCTGTATGGCCAATACAAATGTTGTCGTGTGCTGGGATCGAACCCGCAACCGCCCGCAACAGCCAATCGCAATCCAGTGCTGTGACCGCTGCGCCAACGCGGTGTCACAGCACTGGATTGCGACCTCAGATCGCCCGTAATTTATTTTTCCTTTCATTTTCGTTGTACTCTCTTCCTTTTTCAATGGGTTTCATTCTACTATAATTCTTTTCACTTTTTACCATTTCAAAGGCTAAAAGCACTTGTCTAGTATTGGTCATTCGTTAGATTATTGTGCTTTAATTAAAGATTTTAGTCGTAGCAAAAGCCGCAAACATCAATTTTAAAATTTATCATCTCTATATTTGTTAATTTTGTAAATTTTTCAATGTAAAATATTTGTAAAACTCAAATTCTAGTTATTTTTATAACTTTAGCATTTCACGAAGGACAAAGGGCCTCGCAAAGACTTTCCGCCCGGGGCCTCGCAATGGGTAAGGCCGCCTCTGGAAGGCATTATATTCAGGCCGCCAGATAGGTCGAACACCGGAGTCACTGGATATCGATTTCATCTCAAATATAAAACTTAACTTAAATACTTAATAAATTGTAAAAAATAACAAGAAATTAAATGGAAATCAAAGGTTTTTGTTGGGATGAATAGATGGCATTAATATCTGAATGGTTTCGGTCATATGGACACCACAGCTATTCTCTACGAAGCCTACTCTGGACGTTGAATTTTAGGCCACTGTTTGAGCATTCCTAGTCGTATGTCATGAATAACAAGAAAACTATTGGCATCCGAGATGTTAATTATTCCTGACTTCACGGCCCAATGGAAAATTATTATCAATAGATGTAAAATCACATAAAGTTGGAGGCTAATTGATAGACCATCTCTCGAAATCAACTTATCGCCAAATTTTGATTTCAATAAGTTGATGATTGTGGACACCATATTATATCTTTTTGGAACCACATCTTGCACGGATCAATATTACACATATTTGTAAACTAATAAATTGTGATCATGGTTGGTGTAGATCATGCGAACAATGATGAATCAATAAATTGAAATCTTCTTCCAGACTTTTGTTTGCAGCGGCGATACCCAAGCAGCAACCAAGCGTAATGAACACCTAAAAAGCAGCCAATATAGCACTTAACGCTGTTTTACAGCTGTATAAGGACGTTGAAAAGACACCATAGTGTTATAATGTCGGTTTAGGAGTAATTATTCAGCTCTGACTGTATTAAGTCTGTATTAAGAGTCAAAGTACACTTAAAGTTCTAAATCAGTGTATGATAACTGCCATGTACAGCGTTAAGTTTCCTGTAACGCTTTAATCTCATTTTAGTATTAAAGCTGTACAATAGCTGCATTTTGCATACCGTCACTTACATAATACAGCTTAGAGCTGTATTATGGTGGTCCTCAAATCTTATTTCTGTATTATGAAGTAGGCAAACTCTCTTCTACAGCTTCTTTTTATGGTGTAATTGTACACCCTTTTACAGACGATAGCTGTCTAATTTCTGTCTTTGAGAGTAATAAACAGCAATAAAAATAAATAACGCCTATAGTACAGCCTTAATCTGTATAAGTGCACTGGCGGATCCAGGGGGGGGTCACGGGGGTCATGACCCCCCCCTGGGCTGTGTCCAGGACCTAGGTGGACCACTAATTAAAATGGTTAAACAAGATTTTTGTCACAATATAGGTTTTTTTAAGTACATTACCAACATAGATTAATAAAATACCTACTTTTTACCTGTATCTCTCATTATAAAATTTAAATTATAACTTCTTTTTACTTGACCACGACTTTGTGACCCCCCCCCTGGCGCCTTGACCATGACTGTGACCCCCCCCTGGCGCCAAAGCTGGATCCGCCCTTGTATAAGTGACAGAGTCGCCATTTTGAATTATTGTGCATTGTATGCTGTTTTTGTAATTGTTTTATAAATATGTGGAAAAAGCGAAAAAGATTTGGTGCCATTAGAAGAAAGATTGAACAGGAATATTTAAATATGACAAATTATCAACAAAATGAAATTACTGCCGAGGAACATGGAGATATTGCAACAGATCAGATCACCTACAGTCAAGCGTCAATACCGTCGACATCTAATGAAAGGGGTTCTGTAGAAAATATTGTGAATGATCATAGTTATATCAGGTGTAACTTATTAGCTTTACCTTCTGCAACTGATGACGACATTTTATCATGCAGCAGTTCAAGTGACGGCGAAAAATTTGGCCAGAGAAAGAAACATAGCTCAAGTAGCATTGAATGATTTAGCTACTCGTCATATTTGAATATATTCAAAGCCAAATTGCATGCCTCTGGGCAAATTGAGACCATTGTTAATCCTGAAGATGTAAAAATGAAACTAGTATGTATAGAACATAAAAACCAATTATATTTTATACCCCTTTTGCACACAGTTTGATGGAGAAATAAAATTCATTCTGATTTATATAGATTTTTTATTTTTTATTAGTTTTCGCTAATAGAGTCATAAATACAATTGCAATACTCATTGCAAAGTAATTTTCTACATATTATCTATAATACATAACTTTCACTAAGGGTCCTACTTACTATCTTGAAAAAAAAATAGCTGTTTCATACAAATTAGTCGAATACGTATTGATATAAGTCATTTATTGTAATCGAACAGCTGGCTTTTGAATTAATTCACTAAGGGAACCTAATAACTAATAACTAAAACTTCACGGTTTATACAAGATGTAAAAAATAGTGTAGAAACTTATGGAGATTGTTTTCCTCGAGGAACATAAGTCAAATAATAAAAATTGACTTCCTGCCGAATTTGTTTCTACATCTGGTTCATTCACGACGTATTGAACAATATATTCCGTTGCAGTTGAAGCGTCCAGATCGGGATGTAAGGGTTCGAGTATTTCGGTTGAAGCTGATGAAGTGGATGGTAGAGTTGGTTTCTTAAAAACCTGAAACCAACCATAAGCAACATAAAATAAATATTATCAAAAACATCATGAAATGTTATCAAAACTGCAATAAGCCTAATACGGAATGTAAACATTTCAAACAAAATATTCATATTGAATAGGTATTCTATATAAGGTATTTCTAAAAAATAACTTTAATACTTTATTTTCGAAAACGTGATGTGATCTCTCAGTGCATTTTGGTTTTTCACTTAATATTACGTATCCCTAAAAAGAGTTACAGGTTATGTTCGAAACACTGCTATGCAACATTAATAGTAAATTTATTCGTTTATACAGCCCATCAACCGCTAAAAGCTGAATAGTAGTATCCATTACCTACATAATACAGCTATTAATGCTTTAAGACCATCAAAATAGAATTTAGGCTGCTTAGCAAATTGTCGCCATTTTATCAATTACAAATCGAAGTTTACGAACATGAGTACATAAAAATTAGACTAATGTTTTTATGTTTATCAATATTTTCAGTTTGTCCAATAACCTACTATGCACCAATGAGGCTCTACGTCCATTAATTCAAATATTTTTAAATTCTAACCTTTAAAAACCATATTTACTTACCTTATTTAATATCTCTTCCTTGGTTATTTTGCTGGCGCGTTTATTTTTTATCACAAAACATATATATGTCCACAATAAATTTATTTTTGCACGATAATACACTGTATCCTGTGCGTATCGAATCTCTAAATCTTTAAACACAAAGCGTTTTTAATAAAAGTCACTTTGATCAATACTGATTAATAAACGCCATCATTATTAAAATATAATATCTTCTGTTTCGTTTTAATTCTTTTGTAACTCTGTTCAACAGACTTTTTACAACGTAAAGCATTATAGGTGAGTTACAATGTAGTAATTGGAGTGTATTGGTTTCCTCGTACACCATAGTACAGCCGCAAAACAGCTCTAATGCAGCCTATTTTATGCTTATACAGCTACTGTACAGCTAATATAACGCAAAACGCTGTATAATTTGTGCCAATTTCAGGGGTATAAGGGCTGTATAAGCGCTTATACAGCCTTTATGCGGCCAAGAAATACAGCATTAAGAGTATAAACGAACTCTAATAGAGCTGTTATACAGCTTGTGATGCTGCTTGGGTATTATCTTCAGTACGCACATTCCTTCAACACATTGGTGTTATCACATCATTTAGAACTCACTAGTATGTGATATTAAATTTACCCACATGATGGCCTGCTCAAATGAGTTATTAAGTGAGCCACAAATATTTGTCATCTACAAGTTACAAAAATGTATATAACTGATTTTCTGAAAGCTATTCTGGATATTTTTTTAGCAATGTTCAAGCATCAATCTAGTCATGATGATTTGCAAAATATACTGATTAGAGGAGTTCATTATATTAGATAGTGGATAAAATAACCTAATATATATATGAATAATCATACAACCTATTATTTATTTTACATCTCATCATTTTTCCCTAACGTGCCAAAAGAAGTATAGCTTCAAAAAGATCTGTGTATGGACCATTTTATAACCAACACAAAATGTTTCAAATAGAACTATTCATGAGCAAAGAAAACCAATTTTGAATATTTTTCGAACTTCCAAGTCCAGTCAATCGGCCCAGGATAAATTATGTAATGATTCATGACCTAAGAGTACTTATAGATTTTGATAAAAAAATTATAAGAAAATAATATATGTAATCAATAATTCTACAAAAATTTATCTCAGTAATGACCTTCTTTTAACATAACAGTACAGTGTTCCACTGTATCCGCATGTCATCACCTCACTGCTGGGCAGCTCTTACGGAATAAATGAATGGCAATCTTTTCCATTACAATAGTATTTAAAAATAGAGCTCCATGAATTTAGTATTGTGGTGAAGAGCTGTCGGGCCTTTGGATCAATTAATCATTATAAATACTGATAACATGTTAACATAATAAAATATTGTGCAAAATTTAATTTTTATGTTTAACTTGTTACAATTGATTTATTGTTATAATTTAACTTTACGTTGAATATTTAAAATGAGCAATGCAAAGACTTAATTCTTCAAATATCAGAAACTAATATACAGAAGGTATTAATTAAGAATCAAAGTTAGTATTTTAATGTATTCAAATAGAAATAGAGAACCGTATTCTTTATTTTTGACATTTACTCCATCCTTCGCCATTTTCGTTACTTTATTACTAATTAACATCATATTATCGAAATAGTTTCGCGTCGTATTCGCAGATTGGTAACGAAACGTTCTCGCTACATCTCCGACCCGGAGACGTAAGTAAATAAAACAAAATTAAGACTAGAAATAGAAATAAATATCAGGAAAGGTCAACTCACCTCTCCCTCAGCGTTGGCACCCGCTGTCACGTTTTTGTGTTCTGAGTTAGTCGGCTGATCCTTAACAGTATTATATATAACTTTGGAATCATCATTGGAAACAGTTGTGACACTTTTATCCGGAGCTTTCGGTTCCTTATCATACTCCGGTGGAGGAGCCATCTTGAAGGAAGAGCAGACAGATGACACAAGTCTTATGACTTTTGCACACACAAATCACTCTTTTATAATATTTACACAATTTAACTATTAAACCATTTTGCTACAAGCTAACTACCTAATCCACTGTTCTAGTATTTCGCGTACGCGAATCCATCATTTTCGACAGGTTTCAGCAAACATTTTTACAAATTAGCGATTTTATGATGACTTTCGACACTCGCCGCTCGCGCCCCCATCCACGAAAAAAAGAACTGCAAATTTTGTGCTAGCAATACTGTAAATTATTTTGTTAGTTGTAACAATCTCAATAAAAATTTTAAGCCCACCAGTCTAACAAAGCAATAAATAAGCTTTTCAAGTTTTTTAGAACTAATATTTAAATCAATTTTAATATATAGCTTTTAGAATAATTTACTTTCCTTATTTTTCAAAACAACTATATGGTAGTAATTTAAAATTTAGTTCTAAAAAACTTGAAAAGCTTATTTATTGCGTTGTGGGACTGGTGGGCTTAAAATTTTTATTGAGATTGTTATTGAAATATTTAAGGTTTGTGTTCTTTACATTTTTACATACAATAAGACAATTATATTAATAGTAAAACAAAATTTAGCTTTACAAGACAATAAACAGAAACATTTAACATTCTTTGCAAGATTCTGACCTGACATAACACTTTTATGACAATTTTTGTGCGTTTTACGCGATATTTTCGGTAAATGTAAATTAATTTCAATATTTTTTTTAAATTTAAATTAAGCAATAGTTTCCTATAAAAGTTGAATTTAGTCAAATTTTTTATGTCGGTAGTTCGCAAACTATTTATGAAGTACATACTAGGCCTGTAATGCGGACAGAATGCACGGACAGGAATGTTTGAAAACTACGCGCCCTGTCTCGCCCGTCACGCTAGGCTTCCGCCTTAGCCACTGCTCTATGACTATGGACGCAAAGGCGTGTTTCATATGTTGGATATATTTGTACGATAATCCTGTCTGTCCTACCGAAATACTGAAAAGCAACGATTTCTCCACAAATTAGAAATTATGAATTTGGAGCAACGACCTTTTTTTTTTTGGCCAACTGAAAATTGAAAACAGTTGTTCAATGTAATTTATTTAAAAACTTGACTTTGATATTTTTTTTGTTTGTTGGGTGTAGGGCTTGGAATAACATTAAAAATTCGGTAACGTTAATTGGTCCCGGCCGGCTTAACCTTACTTTTGAAGTAACGGTACCTAAATTACCGTTATTTTTCAGTCATTTTACCGTTATATTTTTTACCGGTAAAAACTCATTTAACGTTATTTTTAACGTTACTTATCCATACCGTTACCGTTAATTGCTACTGTTAACGTTATAGGTAACGAAATTATTCCACTCGTACAATGTATGAAAGAGACAGAGTTTTTATTCAGTAAGATTTTAGCGTTATAATCTAATGCCACGCGCTGCTGCCACTCTTATCAATCCAGCGCGTCGAATTGAAGGTTTTTTATTGCACGGAGTGGCAACGTCGTTGAGGTATCGTTAATTCGTGACGTTAGAGGTATCGTTATCAGTATCGTTAAAATTCCATTTAACGGTAAAATTTAAATGTTAAAAGTTTTAACGGTAAAAAAGGTATCTGTTAAAATTAACGCTATTTACCGGTATTTTATAATGATAATTATGTTGGTAACGGTAAAAAGCCCTGGTTGGGTGTACGATAATTGTCCCGAAAACACGAATTTCATAGCACTGTGTCGATCAGACGGGTAAAAATTTCTGGTAACAGGTAACACTGAGTTAGTCTTTCATTCAGTGTTGCCAACCGTACGATTTAAATCGTATTTATACGATCTTTTTGGCTCTTGTACGATGTACGATCGAGTAATCGAAATCGTACGCAAAATATACGATCTTTTCATATCTTACACCCAACATCATAACGAAGGAAAAATATATGAGAATTCAAATTAAATCGATCTATTAATCGATTGAAATAATGTGAATAAGGAGTAGAAAAAGAAGTTAACGAATAATGAAAACTGTTTGACACATTTATTCATGGAAAATATATCAAACAATTCGTAAAATTAAGCACCCGTGGTGGATGGAAGTGGTTGACGACTGACGACTGACGGTATCGGGGCATACGTCGTCCTCGTCCATTGCCCATTTTGTCAAAAATATTATCGTCGACAACATTAGCGATATTAGAACAATAGTTATCTTGGCAATTAGTGCAAATTACTGAGCAAAACATGCCAGCTTTTCTACATCCGCACGCTTTTGCCGCAGTTTGTTTTGCATTTGCACACAATCGATCTGAGCAAATCTTCCGGAGCTGGTTTCAGTGACATTGGTATCGGCTCCAACCCATGGGGGGTGCGACGCCAGCTCCACTCTTCGGGTTTCAGATAATTTTCGAGCCAGTATTGCACTTGGTAGTAATACCTCAACGAGTGAAAAAATGCAGCATCAGAGGTAGGAGGCAGGGATTCCATTTTAACCCCCCCACTGCCTGCCATTTTTTTGTATCCCTTATAAAGGAACTCGTTGAGATTCGTACAATTCGTGTCACCTGAAAACTTGCGATACAAATTCTAAATAAATTGTTCGCCGTTTAAAGCGAGAGTAGTTTTATCTGCTTTATCTTGTAGAAAATAGATTCCATAGGACAACGGTTACCCCAGATACGAGTTTCGAGGAACAGATGTTCCTTACCCGCACTAATGCACGTGACGGTGTGTCTGTGAATACGCGTCGCGACAATAGCGTACATTTCGCTCGCGCGGATTTCTACTTTATTAAGGTGTATAACTCAGAAGATATTGGTGTTGGAAAAAAAGTTTCTGGAAAAAGTTGTTCATAATTAAAAGATTCGTACAATTCGTGTCACCTGAAAACTTGCGATACAAATTTTAAATCTATAGACTTTGATAATAGGCAAAATTTCATAAAATTGAACGGTTGGGGAGAAAATGGCGAAAAATGAAAAATAGGGAGAAAAAAAAGTAAAATTTCTGCCTTTCGGAAGTAATAAATTGAAAAGTATTGATCATAAAAAAAGTTTCAGATAAAAAGTTAGTAAATTTAATTTAGAAGAGAAAAGGTCTCTACTCTCTACAATTTTTTGCCTAACACTCAATTCTCGAGATATCGAATTAAACGCGCTTTCATCGAAATGACTTTGAGCTGACCTTCGGAGAACAGCTCCAATTGGAATTTAAGCTCAGAATACACCCTATCGTTCCATCATAATCCCCAAACTGCGGTATTTTATGTTTTTTAACTTATTTTCAGTCGTAATTTGAACGATTGACGAAAAAAGTGTATAAGGCGAGTGTGAATGGAAGTGTTGGAAGGGGTAGACCTAGGCGGACTTTTCAAGACCAGATCAGAGACGTCTTGAAAAAAGGCCAGGTCAAGAGTACCCTAAACCATAGAGCGTATATGAAAGGAATAATGAAAGTGGATGAAGCGAAACAAGTATGTAAGGATCGTAGCAAGTGGAAAGAAGTGGTCTCTGCCTACCCCTACGGGAAAGAGGCGTGATTATATGTATGTATGTATGTATGTAATTTGACTGGACTAATCTATATACTAGGGAAATGATACGTAATCATGGTTTCATCTGAGTTGTAGAATATAACTAGGCACCTATGTAAAATCACGCTTTCATCTGAGTTTGTGAATATACCTATGTAACTTTTCTTATAGGTACCTAAAAATATAAAAATTCTTAATGTTAAATGTTGATTCATGTTCCTCAAATAATAAATATTGAATCAAAATTATAACAGCATTCCGTTTTAAAATTATTTACGTAGTTTTATTGAAATTTCATTACGTACGATTTTTTCCTTGAAATATAGGCAAAATACGATCTTTTCTAAGATATGGTACGATCTTCTGAAAAATAAAGTTGGCAACACTGCTTTCATTGCCCATTGGTCTTTCAAGGTCTTTCACCTAGGTCTTTCATGTTCCTGTGTCATCTGCTAACAAGTGTCACAAGTGTTTACAATTGTATAATTTAAATTGTGATTCAAGAGTATATTGATTTGGTATTGATTTTAAGCCATTTCGTGGTAAACATGACTGAAGCTAAAGAAAACATCTTTTTATTTGTACCTAACATAATTGGTCAGTTGTTCACACAGCTATTTAATATAAATATTATGCTAAACAAATTAATATTTTCTTGTAACGTCATGGTTTATATTTTCAGGTTTCGCGAGAGTTATTCTTGCTATTATATCTTTTTATTTCATGCCGACCCACTGTGTGTTGGCATGTACATGTTATATTACTTCGGCTCTCCTGGACGCCTTCGACGGGCATGCCGCGAGGTATTTCAATCAAAGTAAGTGTTGTATGGTATCATCCTATCCAATTATAGTTTAATGTCACATAACCGAATTTTATTATAATATGATTAAATGGATTACCTATACATATTCATTAGATGATTGCTTTATTAGTATACAGGGTTACTTTTAAAATATTCTTAACCTCGCAGTATGAGATATCTAGCCTTATGTACAACAACATTTCTTCAACGATTTATGATAATTTGCTAGATTTTACTTTCATACAAAAAAAAAGAAAAAGTTGAATGCTATATTAATCTGTATTCTGTACGCGCATCAAAAAGATTAGGTAAACAATTACCACCTGCAGGGGGTGAAGGTAGGGACGGAGCGGCGCTAGCGTGAACTTGACCTATAAAGTATAAACCTATTTTTAGTCGGGTCAGTCGGCCAGCGGCAACGATTGCGGGTACGCGGATACCTACGTCACACGATATTGTGTCCCACTCGTATTTATTTGATTCGTTTCGATCGATGTATTTGTACCTGTACTAAATTAATTTTATAACCATCGCGTAACGCTATTCTAATGTAGAATATACGGAAATGGTGAGGATTACACCAATGGACTAATGTTTAAATCAAATTACAACTAATTCGAAAGTGTAAGCACGTGTTAGTGAACAGCTGATAGGTGCTGGATGTGTGGATGAATGGACTAATGGTTAAGTCAAATTAAAACTAATTAGCACGTGTTAACAAAGATTTAGTGAATAGCTGATTTTTGGTGTGGATTTTACCTTACCTTAGAGGTAATATTTAGTTTGTAAATATTATTTTATTGTCGATTATTTTTTAATTATTGTAAATACGCTGATTCCACTTTTTTAAAGAAAGTGCTATTTATAACTATTATTAGCAGTAAAAGCGCGCGAGCCTCGCGTCGTCCTTTCGATAATGAATGACACAGACTACTACTATCAGAGAAGTAGAATAAAAATTTTAAACATTTTTTTTAATTAATGTATTGAGTTATGTCAAAAGTCGTAAAAGAAATGTTGTTGTACATGATGTTAGCTATCTTGTCATGCGAGGTTGCCGATGTTTTAAAAGTAACCCTGTATAGTTTTTGATTTTATGACTTACATGTTTATAAGATATTTTAATATATTTATTTTATGTGTACATTTGTATACACTCGACAGCACTTACAAAATACACTACAGTTCTTAGTTTCAGTACAGTACAAATAAATACATTACTGTAGGAAAATTAGTTACAATGTTTTAAGCTTATACTTCCACCATTTGCTAACATAAGAAGGGAAAAATAAATAAATATCTTATAACACACACTAAGTCGTCTGATACTAAGGTAAGCAACTTAATGCTTGTGTTGTAGGTACCAGCCGACTGATATAACTGAAATATTTTATTTGAAAACGGAATATATACCATGTTTATTATTTTCACTTTGCGGAGCTCGATATTTCGACATTGACTGCGAATGTCTTGATCACGAGACTGAAGTTTGTAGGTAGATTTTGACGGCTTTAGCTGTGTCCATACCATGGTAAGAGACCCAAAAAAAAAATGGGGGTGTTGTGTAGAGGCTTGATGTTTATTAGAATGAATGTTTAATCTCCGCTAATATAGCTCGCAATATTTAATTTGATTTGAAGTTATAGTGGTTTTTAAGTAGGTGAAAAAATGAGGGCACTAAAAATAATTTATTCTCAAAGTGGGCAGTAGACAAAATAAGTTTGAGAACCCCTATTCTAGAAGGTCTAACAGAATGAGTAATATTAAAACGTAATTACATACACAGTTATCATTACACATACTTACAAATAAAAAAATTAATAACATTTTAGCAGTATGATGTAACTAATGTTGATGTAAGCCACGTTTATATGTTGAAAAAAAGACATGATGACAAGCTTTATAAAATCTGAGAAAAATTTAAAGCAATGAAAAATCGTTACATTCCAATGTTCAATTGTTCCAGGCACTAAATTTGGTGGTATGTTGGACCAGCTAACAGACCGTGCCGGGACTGCCGGCCTTATGATGACTTTGGCTACTTTCTATCCGAAATACACCTTCTGGTTCCAAATCTCGATGGCTATCGATATAACATGTCACTGGCTATACTTGCACACAACCACATTGCAAGGGAAGACCTCGCACAAGTTCATTGACATGTCAGAGAATCCTATAATGCATTTGTATTATACGAACAAGAATGTTTTGTTCTTTATGTGTGCGGGTAATGAGGCCTTCTATGCGGCACTGTATGTAATGTACTTTTACACTGGCCCGACAGGTTAGTAGTTGTATTTAACTATTACTAATATTCGTTTTTATCTA
Source organism: Melitaea athalia (assembly GCA_905220545.2). Taxonomy (NCBI): domain Eukaryota; kingdom Metazoa; phylum Arthropoda; class Insecta; order Lepidoptera; family Nymphalidae; genus Melitaea; species Melitaea athalia. The sequence continues at coordinate 15,520,389 of HG992196.1, forward strand.
TAGTACTTAGGGCCTTTTTTTCATTGGGAAATACTTTTACCCACCCCGCTGACTAGGCCGACGGGAGTGTTCTGGCCCAGTAAACAACTCAGAATATCCACTAAAACCCAGCGGTGCCCTCATTGTCATAGCAGGGCGCCACGGGATCGCCTTCACATGCTACCCTGACTTCCCGATGGTTGACCTGCCATGTGCAACCAGACTAGACTCAATTCAATCAAATTCAGACTAGTAAAAACTAGTAAACAACTTTTCCTTTCATATTTTTTTTTCGCGTTTTACTTTTTAAAAAATTGTCCATTTTATTTGGAAAATAATTTGAGGTCAAGGGGCCTCCACTCCTTTGTTGCCCCAAGGCCTCCAGACATCTCAGGAATAATTACAAATAGGCTTTAACTGTAGTAGGTAAAATTCGTAATTCGTCCTGTTTCACCTAAATTAATAAACAAATTCACAATTACAAATAGAAATATACATAATGAGATTGGAATGAAATTGCTGAAAAAGAAAAATGGATGATAAACTTTTATCTGTCGGATACCGTCATACGTTAACTAGTTTGAATAGCTACTAATGAAACAGGCCTTAATATAAAATTTGCGTTAGTTGTTTTTCGTATGACAATTTATGTATATTAATTTCAGTTGGCATCAATTTTTTTTTTTTTTTTTATGTAACTAGGTTGGCAAACAAGCGTACGGCTCACCTGATGGTAAGACCGTAGCCTATAGACGCCTGCAACACCAGAAGCATCGCAAGCGCGTTGCCGACCCTATCCCCAATCCCCCCGGGAGCTCTGGTCACCTTACTCACCAACAGGAACACAATACTGCTTGAAAACAGTATTATTTAGCTGTGGTCTTCTGTAAGGTCGAGGTACTACCCCAGTCGGGCTGCTCCATATTTTGAGCAGGAAGTTTCCTGCTGTGCCCTACCTCAGTTCAAAATTCTACTGGTATGCTAAACAATTTAAGTTAATATTTCTTATTTTGATTTTCAGTGCTGGGAATGGGTTTGTTCAAACTGATAGCGTTGTTGTCAATGCCTGTAGCTGTTATAAAAGCTGCTATATCAGTTTTACACGGAATCGTCGCATCCATGAATTTATCCATCATCGATGTCAATGAACGAGCGGCCATTGCTCAGAAACAGAATAATTAATTTGAAACTTGTAGTTTACTAAACTCCTTTGTTTACCTAGTATAGTTAGTTGTGGGCTCGATTTTTCCGCATTTAGACTCAATATTGGTCCATAATGCGTGAGTTTATTTAGTATGCATAATATATGAGATATGAGTCAATTTGGCTTTGAATGTCTTCTTTGTTAATATGCCAAAAGAAAAGAGAACAGAATTTATTATTTATATGTACCTATATGTTATGATAGATGTTTAATAAATACTATTTATTATATAATATTATGTTAGTAAAATAATTGCAAAGATGCTTAAATCTCCACTGTAACTAATTTACGCTTATTTGTCTCGAACAAAATATTGTTTCTTACATTTGCTATATATATTATATTGTTGTCAATCCACAGATGTGATAACTTTAAGTTTATATTATTCTGAGCGCCTAGTGAGAGTTTTGTTTAATTCGCCTCACAGAAACGCGCGTCTACGTGAAGAAGTATTTTGTATGGGAATTTAAACAGTGCAACCTAGACGATAAAGAATAGAATACGATACAATCGATAGTGTTATCTAGCGGCAAACGCGAGAACTAGGTTGCACTGCTTAATTTCCCATACAAAATGAAGTTAAAATTTACGCCCGTTATTGCGACTCGCACTAGGCACTCTGAAACAAATAAGTTGGTTCAGAGTCTAAGGGCCCGTTTTACCTAAGCAAATAAGGTAAAACTTAAATTCACCTGTTCCAAATCAAAATATTATATAAAAACCTGTGTGGTTTTATGAAACCACGGCTAAAGTGAAACTTTTTTTCACTTTTTATTTGGAATAATATTCCATTACGGGTATAAAAATCGCTTTATCAATCTTACCGCGCGCGGCCGAACGTCACGCGACATGCAACACACCGACGAAAAAGTTTAGAGACAGTGTAATAAAAGTTTCACTTTAATTACCATTATGTCAGACAGTTTTATCATTAAGTGGTACCTAAAGCAGGCCCTCAATTTAAGAATCATAAAGCATTCAATTTCTTAAAGAAATTGTCTATTTTCTTTTAAGTCCAGGGTTATTTTATTTTATACAAATGATATTTAGATTATTGTTTTTAATTTATTTAATGTAAAAACACAAATTAATTTTTTTTTATATGTTATGTGTGTATTTTCTGTCCTTATATTTGTAAGATTAAACACTAGTCTTAAATAAAACTACTCATATATGTGTAATAATTTTTTTTTTATTTTGAAACCATCCCTAAAATATTTGTTTTATCTCTAGAAAATCTTTATAAAAACATGAATTATAATATAACTAATGCGGTAATGGCATGGTATGAAAAAATATGGATCACTGAAATGTAAAATAAAATGGCGATTACCTACATATTGTTTAAAATTAAAATAACGGGGTGTGCGTGTCTTACAATAGGAACACACACATCTGTTCCTGACAACTTAACTTTTTCTATCACATGTAATTCAAACATAAAATACACACAAAAAAGGACAATGCCTATTTTCTATGAAGCCGTGCCCGGGTACGTGTTCAGACAATTCATATATTTAAGTATCCTTTATTAATCGAAAATAGATTTTTAATAATATTCTAAAAGTGATTAAAACCGTAGTTTATACTTTAATTAAAAAAGATATTTTATTTGTATTCCGGGTTTGTGCTGTCAAAACATATTAAATATAAATACCAAGTCGGAAACGCAACTATAGAAATAAACGCTTTTTTTAATTAAATTATAAACCCCAACACGACCAGAAAATTGACATATTAAAGTTTTCTTTATTAATTAAAACTAGATTTTTAATAATAGTCTAAAAGTAATCAAAGCCGTGGTTTATATTTTAATTTAAAAAAAGCGTTTGTTTGTGTGGTTGCTATGACGACTTGCTATTTATATTTAAACTATTTTGACATGACAAACGCGGAATACACCTAAAATATTTTTTAAAATTAAATTATAAACCACGGCTTTGATCACTTTTAGAATATTATTAAAAATCTAGTTTCAATTAATAAACGATACTTAAATATATGAATTGTCTAAACTAGTCAAAGCACGTACCGGGCACAAATAGGCATTGTCCTTTATAAACAATTGACTCAGGTACTTATTTTTAAAAGTTTAAAGTTGTCGTAAGTAATAAGTAATTGGTTGTAAGATTTTTTGAGATCTCAGGCCCCACAGTTTTCTTAATTTTTAATGTACACATGCTCGCTAGCTAAGGCCGACGGCCAATTCTCAGATATCAGGTGATAAGGTAGTATACCATTATCCTTACAAAATATTTTAGCAACTCTTTTTTTTTTACGCATAACATGACGTGCACGTGTTTTTATTTATTTTAACAGGAGTTAAAAATGAACTTATTTAAAACTTGACATAAGCTCTTAACGCTTTGATCATTATAAACATGATATAACGCTCCTTGAATGCAAAAGGGCGACAAGCCCGACTTCGATTTCTTAAATGTTTTATAGGATTTCAATAAAAAAAAAAACAGTATAGTAAATTATTATTTTATTCATAGAAGTTACATATTCTAGTTAGAATACGGATAAAGACACTGTTACAAGCTCTCAAAGCAGGCATTAGTTTATAATCAATATGCGAATACAGAGAAATTAATACAATTAATTTTAATGCGCAATAAATGCATAAGAAATAACATTAATAATAAGTAAAAGAAATTTATGAAGGCCTTAAGGTTTAGCAGAAGCTACCCCTTAAGACTCGACATGCCCGCTCGCATGATTTCATCAACTAGCAGGAGGTTGCTGGCTATCACAGAGCATGAGTTCAGAATTTGTTTCTTCACAATGTAATTATCGTAAATGCCCAAATCGTTTGGCTTGATAGCTTCACCAGTGCTAAGGTCTAACCCCACTGGGTCTGGACTTAAGCGCGACTCTTCTTGTAGTTTTACTATAATGTCCTGAGCATCGTACCCCGAGTTTACAGCAAGCGTCTTGGGAATAACTAGTAATGCTTCAGCGTATGCCTGTATGCCGAGACGAGCTTTACCTTTTACTGTATCCTTGTATTTAAGTAGTTCCATATTGGCCTTAATTTCAAATGCACCTGCACCAGGTATGACGCATTTATCTTCAATAGCGTTGTTAATCGCTCTAAGACCGTCACGGACTGCATCTTTGATTTGAATCAGCGTATGTTTATTGGGTCCCTTGATGAGAATGGTTACAGATTGAGGATTCTTACATTCTTCGACAAATGTGTACTTTTCTTCACCTAGGATGTGCTCATACACGAGTCCGGCATACCCAAGGCATTCCTCGGTGAGGTCATCGACCGAGTTCATTGCTATTCCGCCGCATGCGAGAGATAGACGTTCCATGTTACGTCTCTTTGCTCTGCGCAGTGCAATTATACCTTCCTTGGCAAAAGCGTCCAACGACAGAGGATCAACACCTTTTTGATTGATGACAACAAAAGATTTGTCCGTGCCATCACAAAGCTTCTTCTTTAAAGCAATTATCTGAAAATCGAGGAATAAAAATATTACAATAAACTATAATATACCATTATAATTACATATGGGTAGTATTTAAGTGTTAATTAAGAATCCTTTATTTTGTACTAAAAAAAAAAATGCGCGTACCAAGTACACAATATGTCAGAAGTGAAACTTCTTTGGAAAAGTAATTGACAAAAGTTATTTTAAAAAAAAGCAAAAGCCAACGTCACGCGGTGTTCCCAGGCAACCAAGTACTGACCGCGCCCGACGCTGCCGCGTCACAATTTCTCTCAAATTTTACCCCTCATGCGCCTAAAGAAGTTTCACTTCAAAAAAATCAATCCCAATCAAATATACTATGCACAACAACACAGTTCCATCAAAATATTACCATTTTAGCAACAATTTATGTTCATAGCTTTATAATAATTACTAGCGACCCGCCCCGGCTTCGCACGGGTGCAATGATGATACTAAATACTTTCAACAATAAAAGATGCGTCATGCGGGGCAGAGGGGATTGACTCACGCCGCGCAGTAGGCATAGCATAGTAGGCGCTTTAGGAACTTTAAATGTTTCGCTGCTAATTGCTTCTAACGACGATATCTCAAAAAATATTCATCTGATTGATATAGTGTGAAAGGCAATTTTAATCTGCATTAAATCTCTAAGCTAACTAACATATTTATATGGATAAGGATTAATACTGAACTAAAGAAAATAGCTATGAAAATAACGTAATGTTTTTAATTTAAAATTTGAACATAAACGTGGTTATTGTAAGTCAACCGTAAGAGATAGAGATATGCTCTCGCGGACTTTTTTGTAGAATTTTTATTGATTTTGAATTCGCTAGTACATTACTAAACTGTATCTTTGCTAGTTTACGCGGCGTTTGCGTGGAAAGCTCCCAGTTGGCGCGATTTTTTACGACTTCAACATTTATCGCCGTAATTCTGCTAATTTACATAAAAGTATACTAAATTATATACACAAACCTTTCTCAAGAATCACTCTAGCTATTAAAAAAAACCGCATCAAAATCCGTTGCGTAGTTTTAAAGATCTAAGCATACATAGGGACATAGGGACAGAGAAAGCGACTTTGTTTTATACTATGTAGTGATTAGAGAACAGTAAAGTTACTGCATCATATTTTCATAACTCAAGGGTTCTATTTTGTCACATACTGCAGTTTATCAAGTGAAACAGAATTTTATTTAAAAAACAAGTGTGCTTTAGACCACACGACTGGAGTAAAACTTCTTTGACTCCATCTAACTTATATCTCCCTCTCAACTTCCGTTCGCCTCACCCGATCACACTTATCGTAACGCTCTCGTCACGCATTCACCAGCTTACTCTCCAAGTCAAGCATGCGTAAGAGTTTTACTTCAAACTAAAAAAAACTATATATTCATAAATTACTACAGGTCATTAGCAAGGAATTATAAAATCATATACAATAAAATCGGCCAAGTGCGAGTCGGACTCGCGCACTAAGGGTTCTGTACCATTGACTAAACTAAAGGCTATATTTTATTGTTATTAAACAAAATACTTAAGTAAATAAGAAAAAGATTATACCATATAAAAATGGAAAATAAACTAGTCAAAACGCCATCTATCTATTGATCCATACCGCTATTGAAAAGCTATTATATTAGTTTATCGACGTTTTCTTGGTTTCTGGATAGATGGCGTTGTAATTAAATCGCTTTGCGTTAAATATTTATTTTACTTTGTTTTTAGTATTTGTTGTTATAGCGGCAACAGAAATATATACTTTGTGAAAATTTCAACTGTCTAGCTATCGCCGTTCTTGAGATACAGCCTGGTGACAGACGGACGGACGGTCAGCTCAAGTCTTAGTAATAGGGTCCCGTTTTTACCCTTTGGGTACGGAACCCTAAAAAGGGAGAATTATATGTAAGTAAAGTTCATCACAATTTTTATAAACTTGCAGAGCGCGTTATTTCTATAAATTTGAAGTACTCTATGTCAAGCAAGTTTTAAGATACTCAATAAGGAACGTGCTGCAAGGATAGTTGCTATGCAAAGAGTATATTTTGTTTTTTTTTTTTTTAAAGTAAACAACTTTTATCTCACATCTGAGGTAAAATAACTATTTATGTTATTTTTCAAAATATTTACATTGGTAGTTTTGAGAAATTGGTTTACTTGCAGTTAAATATGTTTGCTGTAAAATATATTTTATTTGATGGATGATAAGTTTTTTGATGTGCATTTAAAAATGTTCCATAATATATTACGAGGATTCACGTTGTAATTTAGTACAACCCTACAATTAAAAAAACAAAATCTATATAATTTACCTTCTTGACTCGCTGATCAATAAAATCTCTTTCAGCGGCAACGAGTTTTTCTCTGTCCTCAGCAGACTTGTAGAAGAAACCTGAATTAACTTCAGTCTTCTCGTATTCCAGGGACACGTTGCATGTTAGTATGTAAGCATTCTCAACACGCTTCGGCATGTCCGGATGGCGAGCACCGTGGTCCATTACAATACCTGTAAGTGATTTTAATTGTTAATCTAAACTCTTTATATTTGGTTTTTATCATTTAACAAGTTGACTTGGCGAACTTCGCACCACCATTTTGTTTTTAAACACATTGAATTTATCCAACTTAGTGCAGTCGTTCGGCGTCGTGTCGTCGGCAAATTGATAAATGGAGCCTTGTTTTATCAAATTACACATTTCATTAACATAGAGGAGATATTCAATTGGCCCAATTACAGATCCCTGTGCTGTGCCATTTGTGGTTGGATACATATTACTATAGCAATTGGCAACTTTAACGGTGGTAAAGCGATTCGCATGATAATCTTTTATTAAATTTAGTAAAGGGCCTTGAATTCCATTTTGTGATAATTTACTGTATAAAGTATTGAAATCTAGCATATCAAAGGCTTTTGAAAAGTCTATAAATAAAGTAATTACATGATATTTTTCATTAAGATAGAAGTTTATTTCATCTGTAAATTCCCTTAACAAGTCAGTAGTAGGGAATGCAATCTCGTTCTCGCGAGATCTCGTTTTTGCGAGATCTCGGCCTTTTTTAGCAAGATTGAATCTCGGGCGAAAAAAAGGACGAGATCTCGCAAAAACGAGATCTCGCGAATAATTCGTAATTCGTACTCGTCGTATTCTTGTGCCGCGTTGGCGCAGCGGTCACAGCACTGGTTTGTGTATGGCTGTTGCGCGCACGGTTGCAGGTTCAATCCCCGCACACGACAACATTTGTATTAGCCATGCAGATGTTTGCCGTGGTCTGGGTTTTTGTGCAGTCCTTGTGGGAGCAGCGTGCGTGGATTAAGCTCTGATCCTTCTCCTACATGGGGAAAGAGGTATATGCCCAACAGTGGAATATTACAGGCTGAAACGATAATGGCTTGTGATTTGAACTGAACAAATCTTTCATTTGATTGTTATATTTGTAATATCTAATGTATCTACTGAGTCGATATAGTTTTATTTAATTGATAATAATATCTCAGTTTAATTAATAGTCAACTCAACTTAGTTAATAAGTTTATTTTTTTTTTTGACTTCTCGTTCTTTTGTTAGTTATAAAAGAGTTGTTTTATTGCTAAAAAATTTTTGGTTGATATTATAAAAGACGACTGGTTGTTTCTTTCATTTTTTATTTGATAGACTAGCTTCTGCGCGCGACTTCGTCGGCGTGGACTCCGCTCCTATTGGTCTTAGCGTGATGACACATAGCTTATAGCCTTCCTCGATAAATGGGCTATCTAACACTGAAAGAATTTTTCAAATTGGCCCAGTAGAACCAGAGATTACCGCGTTCAAACAAACAAACAAACAATCAAACAAACTCTTCAGCTTTATATATTAGTATAGATATGTAGGTACGTTAAAGTTTATTACTTAGAAGTTTTTTAAAAAAAATATAGACAGATACGTCAAAGAATGTTGAATAAGTCTATTGAAAAAATTATTGAAAATAAATTTTTATTTTATAATACTTATAATTTTTATTATTTTTAACCGACTTCCAAAAAAAGAGGAGGTTCTCAATTCGATTCTATTTTTAATGTATGTTAGCTCAAAACTTTTGACTGGGTGGACCGATTTCGATTAATTTTGTTTTACCTGAAAGGTGTTGCGTGTCATGTGGTCCCATTTAAATTTATACTTTTAAAGTTATATATAATAATACGTATTTACTTGACTACTTTTTCGTCGACCTACGTTGTATTAAACTGCATAACTTTTCACTGGGTTTATCGATTTTGATGATTTTTTCGAAAGCTAATAGTTTACTTGATAATTTTTTCATCTTATTAGGTTGTATTACTTGTCGATGTAATTAAAGTAGGTTTATTTAATTTATTTAAATATTGTGATTATTTGCAAAAAAAACCGGCCTAGTGCGAGTCGGACTCGCGCACCGAGGGTTTCGTACCAACAAAGCTGTATCTTTTGATTGCGTTGGCTTAGAAGTTTGGATTTTTCACCGTTCCAAGGAACAGGTCGTGACAGACAGACGGACAACAAAGTGGGTGTAAGGGTTCTGTTTTTTCCTTTTGAAGTACGGAACCCTAAAAAAACACACAAAACTGCCAATCTCGCGAGATCTCGAAATTGGCGAGATCTCGCGAGATTGTATTTATAAACTCGCGAGATCTCGCTTGAGCCCCAATCTCGCGAGATTTGCATTCCCTAGTCAGTAGTGCTTCTGTTTTTCTGAAAGCCATACTGTTTGTGGTTAATGATATGATTGTTTCTCAGAAAAGATGTTATTTGATCCCCTATAAATCTTTCAATAATTTTATCGATACAAGACAGTATAGTGATAGGTCTGTAGTTACTGTAATCATTATGCTTGCCCTTTTTAAATATGGGTCTTATAAATCCGACCTTGAGACTGCATATAAATCGAGATACGTTTTTGTGTTACTAAGGGGACGACATGGAAGATACGAAGAACGCAAATAGCACCCAAACAATGATTCTTAGAATTTTTGTTTGTTTTTCGAAACGGCTTATCTGATTTAGATGTGGTTTTCACTAATATATTGTGGTAAGCTTCACTTAACATGCCTTATGTCGTTTATTATGGTCGTCCATCATGATGATCGTCCATGATGATAATCATGTGAAATTCATGACTAAGGAGGCTTAGTGACTTTGTTGAGGTTCTAGACTACCCCATACCTAAAATCATGAGTATTTTTTGTGTATTTTGAATATTTTTACATTATATAATAAAATTTTGGAAAATTACGCATTGTGATACAATTGTCCAGACATACATCAACTTTACAAGGTGTTTATTGGTTGATATCCCATTACAGCCCCCCCCCCTGCGATATTTCGTGATTTCTCTCCGAAGCCTTTTCGAAGTTCACTTGAGTAATGGACAACCGATAAGGAATACACTCCAATTATAGTAAAAGAAAATCCTTAGGTTAGCATAGACCTAAAATAATTATTAATGCCTTTTTTTATTATTTAAATGACTTATTAATCACGACACAATACTTGGGTTATGTAGTTATGTAACCATGTAATTTAACTTAGATTATACCTTTGATCAGAGATGTTTCAGTGGCAGTTTTGTGCTGCATCTCCATAAGCTCCACCATGTGAAGGTCTACCGGCTTACCAGGTGTACGTATAGCAAGGACTGCATCTACGCAAGCATCCGTCAGGACTTCAGCCAGACTGGCGTGTACCTGTCGTAGAAATTATCACTGTTACTGATGTAAATAATAGAATATGATATAACTATCGTACTAATATTATAAATGTGCATGTAAGTTTGTTTGTTACGCTTTCACGCGAAAACTACTTAACCGATCATCATGAAACTTTGTACACATATTCTTGGAGGTTAAATTAGAATTACCATAAGGTACTTTTCTTTTAAAAATATTTTAAAATAAATAAACGCTTCACGCTCAACGGCCCCCAGTAGGATTCTCTCCTGTGTCAGGGGTCCAGAAACATACAATACACAGGCACAAACGCCTATACCTCCAGTCTCGACTCACGTTAACGCTTCAATGCGAGCGAATCCACGGGTAAAATTAGATCTCGCTCTAACTTTAATGGGATTAAAATTAAAATTTACTTAGTAGGCTCAAAAGCACTTTTGAATTATCATTTTGCAAATTAAAATAATTGTCTACTGACCTTTGTTTTCAATGATGTACGCGCAACGTCGAGAAGATTCTCTCTCTTCACTTCAATTGGAATCTTTAATGATTCCAATACTTCTAGTGCTTTCGTTCGAGCAACATCAAATCCTTCAGTTAAGATCCTTGGATGTAATCCTATGAAATGACAATTAAGAATATTATATTAAACCTTCAAATAACAATTCAATAAAAATATTGTTACTTTTTAACATGGTACATTAAATCAAAATTCTGGAGCAGCCGACTGGGGAAGTACCTCGACCTTAAAGAAGATCAGAAATAAATAATACTGTTCTCAACAAGTATTGTGTTCCTGTGGCGAGTAATGACCAGAGCTTCTGGGGGAGAATTGGGGGTAGGGTCGACAACGCGCTTGCGAACCTTGGGGTGTTGCAGGCATCTAGAGGTTGATTGATTGATTGGTTTAATGGCTTTCAGTTGTGCCAGTGGAGCACAGTTAAATCCGCCAATGTCACATAGAGGTTGGTCGGTGCGGTATGGTAATCGCTATTCGCTACTATCAGGTGAGCTGTATGTACAACGTAGATGTATACAGAGCACTGACACGGCACGTCAGAAGGCGCGGGTTCAAATCCCGCTGGATCGAAAAATTGTGATATGATTTTTAAAATGTTTAAAATTTCCTTGTGGGAGAAACACAAAAATAAAAAATAAAAAACGAATTAAATAACAAATTATGATTAATTGTGTTGCCAGCGATTAACTAAAAAGTATAAGTTGACTTAACTTGATAGAAAAAGTATAAGCTTACCTTCACTGATATAAATATCAGCTTGTTTCAAGAGTTCTCCTATCAACAGCACGGTAGACGTGGTACCATCGCCAGTCGCGTCATCTTGCGCGGTGGAGGCGCGGGCGATGAGCGAGGCTGTCGGGTGTTGGATTTGCATCTCGTGCAGCAGAACATTGCCATCCTTCGTTATTTTAATATCACCAGCACCCGACACCAGCCTATAAAAGATGAAAATGTAGTCATTACAACTCTAGAAGGCTTGTCATTTAAAGAATCTTTATAATTAAATAAACTCCGAACCGGTATTACACATGTTTTTTAAAGTGCCTATAATTAAACATTTGTCAACTATAATATATTAATATCAATGATATTGGAATATTAGTGACAAAAATAATGTTTATTTGCAAAAAATAAACGTAATGAATTTAAAAAGAAGTATTTATCTTACATTTTCATTGTACCCTTAGGTCCGAGGTTAGTTTTCATTACATCTTGAATGCCTTTAGCAGCTGAAATATTTACTGCTAAAGCTTGTGCTGCTCGAGCAAACTCAGCTTTAGGGTTTAATAAACTTATAGCAGCCATTATTCAAACCTTTCTAATACGCAAATTTAAATGAATAATATTCGAATTAGTAAAAATCACAAATCACAAATCACACAGGATTTTTGATTTATGAATAGAACCATAGACTATTCATATTTCATAAAGCATAAAGCATAGATACTATCCTATATACAGGTTGTCCCGCGATAATCTGCAACCCCGAAAGAGGGTGAAACTAGACCATAAATTATCGACAAAAAACATAGAAAAAACTTTTTTTTAAAAATATTTTATTTTTTATTGACGAATTAAGATTTTTATATCTTACGTAGACTCTATGTACAAAAAATGATGATTTCTTCCAAAGTAGTGGGTCGATTACTTTAAAATAAAATATTACGCCACGTACTTGGCGGTAAGGATAAAATAAAAATTAGCTGGCAAAAAAGTGGCATTATGTCTTTAATTATGCTTCTTGTGAAAAAAAATCCATTTTTTATGACTGTTTTTTTCAATGATCTCTAATTTTCTCAGAATTATGCCCCCAATACCAGGAAATTTTATGATTTATTATTATTTCTTACCATATTGCCATTCAAATAAAAAAAAATTTACGCCTGTATCCCAAAAAACACGTACAAAAATCATCATTTTTTGTACAAAGAGGCTACGTAAGCTATATAAAAATCTCAATTCGTCAGTAAAAAAAATAAAAATTTTTTTTTAATTTTTTTAATTTTTTTCTGTTTTTTGTCGATAATTTATGGTCTAGTTTCACCCTCTTTCGGGGTTGCAGATTATCGCGGGACACCCTGTATATTCCTGCCCTGAATGATTCCTAAATTTATGGTCTAAGATCCGAGAAGGTAAATCTTCCCTCATCTGTTAATTAGATGAAACAATTTTTTATAGGCAGATTTCAATATTGTGAATTTATAAAAAAAACCTCTGCCACCCTACGCCTGCTACAATTGATAATACTTAATTAGTTAATCAGTATTTTTTTATGATCTTTTCCCTCTCATGTTAATTACATGTAGTAAGCTAAAACCGGCAATATTTTATATAATATACCTTACTGTAGTAGGCACCCATCTCTATGATTGCTATACTTACCTGCAGCCAGGTCAGAAAAGGTAGATAAATGTAGATTATTACCCTCACATGTTAATTAAAAAATCCAAGTACAATAATAAACGGCGGCGAATTCTAAACATAATAATGTTTGGCTGCCGTATTAAAAGATGATGCAGCCAAAGATAAATATGGTCTAAGATTCGAGATAGCTAAATATTCCCTCATCTGTTAATTAGATGAAACAATTTTTTATAGGCTGATTTCAATATTGTGAATTTATAAAAACAACTTCTGCCACCTTAAGCCTGCTACAATTAATAATACTTAATTAGTTAATCAGTATTTTTTTATGATCTTTTCCCTCTCGTGTTAATTACATGTAGTAAGCTAAAACCGTTAATATTTTACATTATATACCTGACTGTAGTAGGCACCCATCTCTATGATTGCTATACTTACCTGCAGCCAGGTCAGAAAAGGTAGATAAATGTAGATTATTACCCTCACATGTTAATTAAAAAATCCAAGTGCAATAATAAACGGCGTCGAATTCTAAACATAATAATGTTTGGCTGCCGTATTAAAAGCTAGTGCAGCCAAAGATAAATAGTAAAAAGATACAATTTTCGATGACTATGGAAGCTCATTGCGAAGAATGAGACAGAATAATACTAATTCCTTCAACGAAAAGAGACAGCGTAAAATTCATGCGCGCGCATCACAGGCTCATTTAAACATACTAGAAAATTCGCGAATTCGAAATTTCGAAAATTTAAGAAAAATGTATACTAGAATAGAGAGAGAGAAGATAAGAATTGGAGTAAGTATAAGAAAGATAAAGACAAAAAATTGCTCCAAACTTTTAAGATTTTTTTTTTAATTTACGGAATAATGTGCAATATTAAAAAATATATATGCTTTTGAGTTACCCTTACCGTGAAATTTTCTTGATGATTCAATTATTAATTGTTTTTATATAGTTCTTTAATTATAATTCTGATACGGTGAAATTAATTTTTTTTTAAACAAACAAAATTATTTGTTTTATTATACATACCATTATTATAAACATATTACAAACAGAAAATTAGTGAAATCAAATTTTGTTGGAAATAATTGTAAGGCGAAAATCAATTATTTTAGTCCGGGATCCCTAGTACATTTTTTTCACCTGATTAGAATCAAGCTAATTTTCCGGGAGTAGCTTCATTTTGATGAGACGAACAAAAAATTCCTCTACGAAAACTCTCGATTGTGGTAGGTAATAGAGTTAGCAGGAGATAGAGCAGCAGTGACCGTAGGACCGGGATAACGCACCACGATTGTAGGACAAAAATGTACTAGGGATTTCGAAAATTTCGAATTTTCTAGTATGTTTAATTGAGCCTGTGATGCGCGCGCATGAATTTTACGCTGTCTCTTTTCGTTGAAGGAATTACTATTATTCGGTCTTACTCTTCGCAATGAGCTCCCATAGTCATCATAATTTTTTTTTTTACTATTTATCTTTGGCTGCATCAGCTTTTAATACGGCAGCCAAACATTATTATGTTTAGAATTCGCCGCCGTTTATTATTGTACTTGGATTTTTTAATTAACATGTGAGGGTAATAATCTACATTTATCAACCTTTTCTGACCTGGCTGCAGGTATTATAAGTATAGCAATCATAGAGATGGGTGCCTACTACAGTAAGGTATATATTACAAAATATTGCCGGTTTTAGCTTACTACATGTAATTAACATGAGAGGGAAAAGATCATAAAAAAATACTAATTAACTAATTAAGTATTATCAATTGTAGCAGGCGTAGGGTGGCAGAGGTTTTTTTTATAAATTCACAATATTGAAATAAGCCTATAAAAAATTGTTTCATCTAATTAACAGATGAGGGAAGATTTTGTTATATTCCGGATCTTAGACCATTAGCTTCTCCCGTTCCTTTAATATTACATGAAAAATTAAAAAATTTCTCCCGTTTGCTAATGGCAAATGTACTATGTACGAGAATTGCCAGATCAAAAAAAAAAAAAAAAAAAGCATAGATACTGTTAAGCACCAAAGAGTATATTATTAATTAATAAAATAATACAGTGCGTTTTCCAATATCAGCACTAAAGCGCATTATGCGGTATAATGCTCAATGCTCAACGTTGAAAGTTCCAAAGCTACAGCAACGCTTCACACAACGAGCACTCTCAAAAGTAGGGCTTCCGCGTGCGTGCTTGCAATGGATACCAACTCAGTGGGTGCTCAGTGGTGGCTCAGTGGTTTAGTATAATTGTGCGCCACTGAGTCGCATTATGCTCTGTAATTGGAAAACGTACACAGTGTCTGTTTACTTGTAGCTTGTAGACTTGTAGTACCTAGGTAAAGTGGTAAACTTTAAAGTTTAAATAATAAAAGACGTTTAAGATTGTACTCATAAATATTAAAGATAATACAAATAACTATTTATTTCTGACGTGAAAACGTCTATCATGAGTCATGACGATTAAGCCGGAATTATATTTGCCTGACGTGTCGTGTCGTGACGCGTCAGAACAGAATCGGTAGCATACATTTTGTATGAAAACGTTTACATTTATGTGTCATGACGTGTTGTGATGGTTCCTACAAAATGTATCTTCTGACGCGTCACGACACGACACGTCAGACAAATATAATTCCGGCTTTAGTCATGGTACGTGATACCTATACATACGTACGTACAGCAATTAATCAGAATATCAAAAAAAGAAAGGTTTGTTTTCTATTAACGGTACACGAAATTGATATATAATTTTTTTCACTAATTGTAGGCCGCGATTTCCGACAAAATTTACACATTAATGTTGGCGTACCATGTTTTTGTTGCCAGTACCATTTTTTAGCTAGTTCGCTGTTCGGTAGGTCTAGGATGAAGGATACTGTGGATACGCTACGCAATTATTATTACCGTGTGTGAACGAAACCACAACATACGAAAACTGTAAGGGGTGAAAAGGACACAAACAACATTTTTTGTCTTTGTCAGAGTTTCTGTTGGTCACAACTGATGAACTGAACTTGCGACCAACAAATCAGTTGAGACCGATATTTACTTCGTGAATTTATGTGATTTAAGTGATTTACAGTAATTTAAGTTGTGAAACTAAGACGTAGTTGAGTGTTGTATAAGAGTTATCATGGTTATATGTTATATAATCGGCTGTAAAAGCCGTACGGAGACGAAATCACAAGACATAACCTTTCATACGTAAGTACAATTTTTTTGATAAAAATATGACTTGTTAGGCAAAAATGTTAACAGAATGAGAGTCCTAGTATATTAACAAGTTATTATAAACAGAAATAATTTATGAAAACGGTATTTATCATCATAATAATAAATATATACCTTTGGCATTTTGAGATGGACTCAAACGGAATTAGATTCCCTTGATCGCCAAGTCCGTAAACTGTTAACAGCGTATCGAATACACCATCCTCGATCGTCTCTGATGAGATTGTACATCCCACGAAAATGTGGAGGTCGTGGCTTTTTAAACGTTAAAAACCTCCACAATCGTGAGGTGTATAATCTCAGAGAGTACTTTTTAAATATCAAGAGCGATATACACATGGACGTTGTTGCAGTTGATAAGGGCTTTACTCCGCTGTCATTAGGCAAAGAGAAATGGCGTAAACCTATCATAATGAGTACCGTTGACCGCGTGGCCGTATGGAAGAGCAAGGAATTGCATGGTCGGTTCTACAAAGTTTTGACAGACCCAGATGTAGACCAGCCTAGCTCTATATCCTGGTTACAACATAGTAACCTCTATGGAGAAACCGAAGGTTTTGTCTGTGCAATTATGGACGAAGTCATTAAGACGAATAACTACCGGAAACACATCATGAAAGACGGAACTCCAGACATATGCCGAGCTTGTCATAAGCCTGGAGAATCCATTAGACATGTTGTTTCCGGTTGTAGTCATCTTGCTAACGGTGAGTACTTGCACAGACATAACCAAGTAGCCAGGATTATCCACCAACAACTTGCTATTCGATATGGCCTCGTTGAAAATGAGTTGCCTTATTATAGGTATAACCCAACGCCATTTCTTGAAAATGGTCGTGCATTGCTCTACTGGGATCGGTCTATTGTCACTGACAGGTTTATTGCAGCCAATAAACCTGATATAGTGCTAGTAGACCGATCAGCGCGCCGAGCAATTATTGTTGATATCACAGTTCCGCATGACGATAATCTCGTAAAGGCCGAAAAAGAAAAATTAAGTAAATATTTAGACCTTGCCCACGAGATTACCGGCATGTGGAATGTGGACTCAACAATAATTGTCCCTATTGTTGTATCGGTTAATGGTTTATTAGCGAAGAGTTTCGACCAACACCTTGAGAAACTCTCGCTTGACGGTTGGATCAAGGGTCGGATTCAGAAGGCAGTATTGCTTGAAACGGCCCGCATTGTGAGGAGGTTCCTCAGCCTGGAGCCTTAACTACCGGCGGCCTGGGCCTCAACCTGCCACCGGAGGATTACTATTTTTATATTTTTAAATATTTTTATTTTCTTTTTTTATAAATATATTTAAAAATGTAATAATAAGGATATATGTTGAATAAATGAAATATATATTAACCGACAAAATTAAGTGGTAAGGTTAATTTGTCATCCTCGAAACAAACGTTAGGCTGGTCCGCCATTTTTAAGTACTTTATAATTTGCTCAGGTTATAGATTTTTTAGGGATACCAGCCGAGGTAACTGATAAATTACCCTAAAAGTGCGGTATTTTTTATTCAATCTTAAATTTCATATTACTTAATGAAACTGATGTTACAGATTTCCAAAGGACTCTGCAATTCGCCAATTATGGATTCGTGCCACTGGGCGACCAAACTGGCAACCAACCAAATATACTCGGATATGCTCTAGACATTTTGAACAAAGTTGTTTTAGAAAAACTGCTCGAAATGTGACATATTTAAAACCATTCTCGATCCCTACACTTCATATCGTCGAACAGGTTAGTTACTTTTATTAGGCTAAAATTTACATCCTGGACCGTCGATATAGATGTTCATATTTTTTCTGTATATAGTAATAGTACTCATATATAGAAAGCTTTTTGTGAATTCTCAGGCTTAGGAAAATTATAATAATAATAATTATTTTTTTTTTTTACTTAAATATATATTTTTTTTTACTTATTTACTGTCACATTATAATTTTTGAAGTTAGATAGGTTAGAGTAATTTTTTTTTAACGAAATTATGCCGATAACCTGTCTAATTTTGAAAAAAAAAAATACCCTAACCTATCTAAGGTTAGGGTATTTTATTTTGTAACGAAATGATGCCGATAAACAGTCTAATTATGAAGTTAGATAGGTTATTTATTTATTTTTTTGTAAAGAAATTATGCCGATAAACGGTCGACGGTCCAGGATCTAAATTTTAACCATGTCTACTGAAATGTGTTAATATTACTTTATCTTTTATAGAAAATTGTACTGATTAAATAAATACATATATACAAAATTAATTGTATGTTGTCCATCTACTGTTTACTTCATCCTGGTTCATTAATAATATAAATTTTTTAAATTTAATATACAGGTACCGATGGAAATCTTGTCCACATCTATCGATCAGTGGTTTTCAGTGGTTTTAATAAAAAGATGCATACATAATTTCCACAAAACCGAAAAAGAAATACCGACCATAAACAAATTACTAGCGAAACTCAAACGGGATATAAATTTTCAAGGTGGTCTAACGAGCTTAAGGACAATAATTAAAAACCTGGGTTTCAAGTGGCGAAAGACCGAAACCAATAGAATGGTTCTTATAGAGAAGACTGACATTCGCCTGAAAATTGTTCATATCCAATCTATATTTAAATGGATTTGATATGTGTAACAAATTCTAAGCCGCCATCAGATATATCACTCGCCATCAGATACGTCGATCCATGGTGTAGGCCTACTGGGGATCCCGCCATGTAAAATAATGGGAACGCATCGACGACACAGTACCTCCGTGGTGATGTGGAAAGCTGTGTTATTTATTATTTTAACTCATGTAAGTCGATAAGACCCTGAGTAGTTAAGTGTGTGTTAATTTCGTAATATTTTTTTTTTTTTTTTTTATGTTACTAAGTCGACAAACAAGCGTACGGCTCACCTGATGGTAAGTGACTACCGTAGCCTATAGACGCCTGCAACACCAGAAGCGTCGCAAGCGCGTTGCCGACCCTATCCCCAATCCCCCCCAGGAGCTCTGGTCACCTTACTCACCAACAGGAACACAATACTGCTTGAAAACAGTATTATTTAGCTGTGGTCTTCTGTAAGGTCGAGGTACTACCCCAGTCGGGCTGCTCCATATTTTGAGCAGGAAATTTCCTGCTGTGCCCTACCTCAGTTGAGATCGAGATTGTTGAATATCCATCTATACTAATATTATAAAGAGGTAAAGTTTATAGCTTTGTTTCTATGTAGGGGGTAATCTTCGCGAATACTGATCCGATTATGAAAATTCTTTCTCTAATAGAAAGCTTCATATTCAAGAGTGACTATGCTATATTTTATTGTAATTGAACAAAAAATTCAATAAATAAGAAAAAGACAAATAAAAATAAAAATTGGTAATGACAGTTTTCTTCGTGAGTGTACATGCGCAAAAGTTCGCAGAGCCTATGTTCAGTCTTCTTTATCTTGGTACGTAATTGTTCTAGAGGTCTTACATTTTTACTTTTCGTTTAATTTTGGTATGTTAAATTGTTTTCAAAGTAGATTCGTTTTTGTAAATTGTATTCTTTAGGGTAGAAATAAATTTGTTTTAAAAAAAATAACTTCTGTTCTTATTTGTAAGAATATATAAAGTATATTAATAAAAACTTAAATTTGGAGTAACTTGTTTCATTTTTTTTTTCATGAAATTATGCTAAATATGTTCCGTTCAACTCCCAGGTTCGATTAAGAGTTAAAAAACAGAACATTTTTTCAGACCACATCTTACGAGATATTACTGTCGTATTTCATGCAACTATCAAAACTCAAAAGCAGAATAAAATAAATTCATTAAAAAATCGAAAAAACAAAATACAACATAGACTGAAAAACACATTACCCTCCTTTGCATTGCGCAGTCGGGTAAAAATCAGTGCCCGGTGAAATTTAAAATAAAATAAAAATTTAAAATAAAATAAAATACGGGGAAATTTTGGTAGGGCTGGCAACCCTGACATCTTATATACTTTTATGTTTGTCCCTTTCGGGTGTGGCACGCTTGTCACATCTATAGTATCCTTCATCTATGTCGGTAGGTACATGATTTCTCAGCCCGTCTTCTGTCACTTCTGTCAGTGTCATGCCTAAGTTATGTGAGTATGGAGTTGTACAGTACAGAAATAAATGTTCTATTTTAAACCACTACAGTAACATAATATAATGTGCTAGAGTTTACTAGAAAATTCAGTAGAATTAAATATATTGAGCTGATGAAACGTAGTTGTAATATTGTACTGGCTTAAGAGTAATATTGTTTTGATTAAAATGATTGACCACAGTGAAGCTGAAAATTTCAAAAATCAAGGCAATGAAGCTTTTAAATCTGAGAACTTTGAAGAGGCAATATCTCTTTATAGCAAAGCTATTAATTTAGCAGAGAAAGATGCCCGTGAGTTAGCTACATATTTAAAAAATCGCGCAGCCGCCTATCTTAAAATAAAGGAGTATAATAAAGCCGTAAAAGATTGCGATGAAGCCCTAAAAATTGTACCTGAAGATCCGAAAGCCTTATTCCGACGTTCGCAAGCATTGGAAAACTTAGAGCGGTATGAGGAGGCTTATAGAGATGCTAAAACTATATTTACAGTGGATCCAACAAATAAAGCCGTCCAGCCTGTTTTGTCTCGTCTACATGCGATTGTTCAGGAACGAATTAAGAATGCTGAGCAAACGAGTTCTAAGGTCGAACAAATGTTTAAACTTGCTTTTGAAATAAGCGAAAATAAGGACAAGCGTGAAAAAGCCATGACAAATTTGCTTGTTTTAGCCAAACAAGCAACTGCTGCAGATATAATGATTAAGAATGGCATCATTCACAAAATACAACAGCTTGTTAAAATAGAAAAGAACTTAGATATATATGTCAATGCTATACGAGTTATAGGTCAGTTATGCAAAAGAAGTGCTGAAAGAACTAAAGAAGTACTAAATGTTGTTGGAATACCTTGGTTTCTGGAAATAATAGACAGTGATCATGAGGAGAGAGTGAGTGCTGCCCAATATTGTTTGCAAATAATATTGAACACTTTTTCCGGGATGGATAATAAAAAGGATACTAAACCAGATTCAGCACTATGTGAACAGTACAAAAGTGAAATAGATACTCTTCTAACGTGCCTTACATATTCTATTACAAACAGAGTTATAACAGGGAAATCTAGAGATGCTATTATGGAGCTGATTATGAAAAACTGCCACTACAGTACTTTAAATTGGGCCGAAAGATTTGTGGAAATTAGAGGACTCCAACGCTTACTTGAAGTTTGCAGTGAACTAGAAGAATATAAATATGAATCAGCAATGAACATCACAGATTCATCACGAACAATTGCTGCTGCTTGTTTAGCGAGAATATATGAGAATATGTACTATGACCAAGCGAGGGAATTATTTAATAGCCAAATCGATGATTTCATCAAAGACAAGCTTTTAACTCCTGACCTAGAGTCAAAAGTACGAGTGACAGTAGCTATAACATCACTGCTGCGAGGACCAATAGATGTTGGTAATTATGTTATTTCAAAAGAAGGTATTATGGAGATGATTTTAGTGATGGCTCAGACTGACGATCCTTTGCAGCAAAAAGTTGCTTGTGAATGTTTGATTGCTGCCGCTTCTAAGAAGGACAAAGCAAGAACAATAATTAATAAGGGTGTTGACATTTTAAAAAGTTTGTATGCAAGCAAAAATGATGCTGTCAGGGTAAGAGCATTAGTGGGATTGTGTAAAATTGGTAGTTTTGGAGGTGACGATGCTTCTATTCGTCCATTTGCTGATGGATCTACAAAAAAACTAGCAGAAGCTTGTAGGAAGTTTCTAGTCAACCCTGCAAAAGATAAGGATATGAGGAAATGGGCTGCAGAAGGTCTTTCCTATCTTACTCTAGATGCTGATGTAAAGGAGAAGCTAGTGGATGACAAACCAGCTATTCAATCACTTATTGAATTAGCAAAAACTGGAGATCAATCTTGTTTGTATGGAGTTGTAACAACATTAGTCAATTTGTGTAATGCTTATGAAAAACAAGAAGTAATGCCAGAAATGATAGAATTGGCGAAATTTGCAAAACATCACATACCAGAACAACATGAATTAGACGATCCCGATTTCGTAAATAAAAGATTGACAATTCTTTGTAAAGCAGGAGTAACAACTGGATTAGTAGCTTTATCTAAAACAGAAAGTCACAATTCAAAGGAGTTAATTGCCCGAGTTCTTAATGCTATCTGTAGCTTGCAAGAATTGAGAGGTATAGTTGTACAACAAGGTGGAGCGAAAATTTTGATTCCAATGGCACTAGAAGGTACTAACAATGGTAAAAAACAAGCTGCCCAAGCCTTAGCTAGAATAGGTATCACTATCAATCCAGAAGTTGCTTTTCCTGGTCAAAGAAACTTAGAAGTTGTAAGGCCTCTAGTGTCTCTGTTACATCCTGAGTGCACTGCACTAGAAAATTTTGAAGCTCTCATGGCTCTCTGTAATTTAGCTGGAATGAATGAAACTACCAGAAATAGAATATTGAAAGAAGGTGGATTATCAAAAATAGAACTTTATTTATATGAAGAACATGTGATGTTACAAAGAGCTGCAGCACAATGTATTTGCAATTTGGTCCAATCTGAGGATGTAGTAAAGACCTATGAAGGTAATAATGACAAAACAAAATATTTATATTTACTTTGTCAAGAAGATGACGTAGACACAGTGATGGCAGCATCAGGTGCACTATGCGTGCTGACATCTTTCAGTAAAATATGCTGTAGAAAATTGCTTGATCTTCAATCATGGGTAGAGTCTTTGAGATGCTTATTGGCGAACCCAATCAGTGAGATTCAGTACAGAGGAGTTTATATGCTTTATAATATCATCAAGGATGATAAAGACACTGCTGCAAAAGTTTTTGAAACTGATGTGATGGAGATTCTGATGGCTATTACTAAGTTGACCGGAGAAGAACACAAAAGAAGTAAAGAATATGCTGCAAAGTGTTTGGCCGCCGCTGAAGAACTTGGAGTAATTAGAAAACCAGATGGGGAGGTTGCAATTGATCCTTTACAACAAGTGGAAGAAATTATTGATGAAGAAGATTAAGATAATGTTTTATATGTATTATTAAATTTATACAGAATCTAGGACAGGATTAGATATGATATATTAATGTTATAATATAGTGTGATTTAATCTATTTACTGTTTGTGTTTTTTAATAAATGTTATATGTACTAATTGGTTTCTTTTGTTCTTTGCTAAATATTGAAATATTTTTTTGTCTTTTCTTGATACTTAATTCAGTGATCACTAATAACACATGCAGTTTTTTATTTATTTGTACTATCTAATCTCATAATTAATCTTGAATAGGTAGATGTGGCTAATGTTAATACTATATAACTAAAAAGACACTTTAGGATTGACTGGAAAAACTATTTATTGTAAATTTATCATTTTGAATTTTTCTGATACACTAGTCGTTATAAAATTAATATATATAAATACAAAAATATGTTCGTGCAACTAATACATGTTATTATCGAGAGAGCTTCGAACGGAATCAAGAAATATCACAACATTCAACCTAAAGAAAATATAACTAAAATTCTAAACTTAAAATAATTTAAACATAATATACCAAAGAGATCATATAGCTTATATAAAAATAGTTTTTATGTATATCTGAGATTACCATTCAACACACCCCCTTAATCTCAGATATACATCATAACACCAGACAACCAACAAAATAATTTAACACCATCAAAATAATTTCAAAGTTAACAACAAACAAAACTACCAACACTAACACACTCTTTCTCAACAAAAACCAAAAACCACATAAAATACAAGTAATATTAAAAATTCTATATAAAAAAAAAAAAAATTTCTCAGATTCCGTTTTTAATTCCACAAAACATTAAATCCTTTTTTTCCCTTACAACAATCTCATACATGCTTCCACTGCGCGAATCTCTATTATTAACACCCCTTTAAACTAGCACTAACTATACCTAAAAGATTTGGAATTAAAATATCTAAAAATCATCAATCACAAGAAAATAACACTAATCACTTTAAAAACTAGTCACTTAAGTCATTTCCTACCTACACCGTCACATCACTAAAACTTGATTACGAAGCCACAAATATTTAACGTTGGATAAATTCTTCCTTAGGTCCACACTTTCCGCGACAACTTCAGCTTCTTCCTCACTTGTTACGTCATCATCATTAAAAACATCAACAACCTCCTCTTCAAAAAATCATCAACAACAACAACTTCCTCTCCTCTATCCTCAAAAACATCAACATCAATAAACTCCTCTTCTATCCTCAAAAACATCAACCACAATAAACTCCTCTCTTCTATAACTTCTTCATCAAAATTCACATTCCTCACACCTTCAATTGTTTCTTCACAAATGAATTCGTTTGTCTCTGTTCTCTTCATTTTCAACACAATAAATTGTTACTTCTGTAACATTCTCGTTTCAACACCCCTTAAAATATGTAAAATGCGGCTTGCGTGCTCTGGGCAATGCTGGGCAACTCGTGCTGGGCCCATAACCTCTTGAATAGGTAGATGTGGCTAATGTTAATACTATATAACTAAAAAGACACTTTAGGATTGACTGGAAAAACTATTTATTGTAAATTTATCATTTTGAATTTTTCTGATACACTAGTCGTTATAAAATTAATATATATAAATACAAAAATATGTTCGTGCAACTAATACATGTTAATATCGAGAGAGCTTCGAACGGAATCAAGAAATATCACAACATTCAACCTAAAGAAAATATAACTAAAATTCTAAACTTAAAATAATTTAAACATAATATACCAAAGAGATCATATAGCTTATATAAAAATAGTTTTTATGTATATCTGAGATTACCATTCAACAATTAAATCATTAAGATTTATAAATCTTTCATAACATAATAAAGCATTATTGTATAATTATTATAAACTCCACTCTTTGTAACTAATGATATCTATTGTGTGTTAATTGTTAAATTATTCCATTTATTATTTAAAAAAAAATATATATATATAACTAGGTCGGCAAACATATTGTGTATGGCTCACCTGATGGTAAGCGATTACCGTAGCTTATAGACGTCTAGCTGCAACACCAGAAGCATCGCAAGCGCGTCGCAGATCCTATCCCCAATTCCCCCCAAGAGCTCTGGTCACCTTACTCACCAACAGGAACACAACACTGCTTTAGTGTAGTGTTATGTAGCTGTGATCTTCTGTAAGGTCGAGGTACTACCCCAGTCGGGCTGCTCCATATTTGAGCAGGAAATTTTATGCTGTGCTCTACCTCAGTGAAAATATAGTGTATATTACTGAGCTAATATTAAACAAAATTTAATATAAAACTTGAAATTTAAGCCAGTTTAATAACACGTTGTATATATGTATTATTAATATTATTTTAGGCTTTTGTCTTCACAGAGATGTCAGCCCCATCATACCCTGATTCTCAACATGTCTAAAAAATGTAATAGATTTACTGATGATGTTAACACAGATAAAAATGCTGCCACATATAATTTTACCTTTCAGGTGAATATCATATAATAATATACATATTAATACAACTACGACTATTAGGGCCTGTTGTCTTCTCATCGTGCCTCGGAGAACATGTAGGTACTTACGCCGTCGGTTCCGGTTGTTATCATGTACACCTGATAGCGATCGTTACTCATTGTAGGGAATATACCTATACGCAAACTCGCATTGGAGCAGCATAGTGGATTAAGCTCTGATCCTTCTCCTACACGGAGAAAGAGCCAAGAGGCCTATGCCCATCAGCAGTGGGATATTAGGTACAGGCTGAAGCGTAATTGAAGAGAAACAGGTCCTCACCCTGCTGAAAATCTATACTTAATATTATAAAGCTGAAGAGTTTGTTTGTTTGAACGCGCTAATCTCAAGAAGTACTGATCCGATTTGAAAAATTCATTTAGTGTTAGATAGCCCATTTATCGAGGAAGGCTATAGGCTATTTTTTTCAAATTAACGCGTGTGAAACTGCGGGGAGCAGCTAGTTCCAAATAAAAGCGACGGTTTGTATGGGAAGTTATTGAAAACTATTAAATTAATTGTGTGTTTGAAACAGGGATTCCTAAATTTTCACACATGAAAATTTCATAAATTTTTATCTGGGCTATCTGGATTTCAGATAGATCTATCTGGACCTAAAAAAATTAAAATAAATTTTATTATTCATTTTTTTTTACAGCTTTTCATCCCACCTTTCATCCCTTTTTTCGCAATAATTAGCCTCCTTTCTCAGGCTCTAAAACACAGACAGAGTTACTTTCGCATTTATCATATTAGTAAGGATGTGGTAAGGATTATAATAATATTATTATCAATTATATGTACCTACATAATTTTAATTTACCGCAGTATTACGGATTCTGGGAAACAAATTTAATCACAAAACTAGATGGCGTTAGTGAGTTTTATAATCTAGTGTCGAATAAAATATAAACCAAATTAAAAATTCAAAGAGTGTAGAGACCTAAGAGATTAAAACTATATATTTGTGTGTAAATATATAAAAAAATCTTATTATTTCTCATTAATAGAAAACTGTTTGTGGTTTAGAAATTTGTTCTTTAGCTTTAAACTATCTGTAGTCCGCTGTCCGCTCACCTGTGCGCTTTGTTGTGCGCTCAGCCGCTCACCAGTTCACCACAGGGCACAGGCGCTCACTTTGTCCGCTGACGGGCTCACTCAGTATAATCGTCATGCTTGTTGTGCTTGTTATACCTATATCTTGTTTTTCTTCCTGCAGTCCTGCTTATAATTTTCATAAAAAGTAATAGAAAGTGCCGCATAACTGTAAAACTCCGCGCGTGTTAACCCCTAATTATTTAAACAACATTATGACGTGCTGAGATGTTCGTTTTTTTGTGCTGTGTGGTAAAATTATCAACTCAAGAATGAAACATAATTTTAATTATATAATATTTAGTAGTTGAATATTTTCAACGACGAGGACGAATTACCCGTGCGCAATTGCGCATGACTGTGCTAAAAACGTGCAAAATGACCCCGTGCCCCGTGCTCCGTGCACCCATCCTTGCGCGAAAACGGGCAAAATTGATCCCGTCCACGTGCCCCGTGCCACCGAAATGTCACTGCCCAAATAAAAAAGATGAAAAGTCAATTCGTCAAATGAAAAAAGAAAAACATTTTCAGCGACAAGCCGAAGCGCTAGCGGCCGCTAAGGATCAACTGAAATCTCAGTGTCTCAATTACTTATCACAATGGAAACATGACAAACAAAATTGGAAATTTATGAAGGCGAAGCAGGTGTGGCTTTACAAAAACAAGTTTTCAGCACAACTTGTACCCGATGAGGTCTGGCCGGTATTCTTAGAGTACTTTGAATCAGCTCAAGGAAACGTTAAAAAGATGCTGCTTGATGACGCTCATAAAATTATAAACCAAATGGATCAATGGACAGAAACACAGAAAGAGGATAAAAGTGGAGATAACAGTGAAGCAAATATTGAAGACGAAACTTCAGAAGTAAAGAAACCTGATGAAAAAATATATAATAGAGCAAGAAGCTTAATACAAATCTTACAAGAATAAAACTGTTTTTTTAATTTTTCTAAATTTTATTTATACATCGTTACAAGTAAGAAGAACAATAGATTATATTAACAAGTATTTCAGATTTTATCCATTTGACAAGCTAGGCATTAGCTTTGACCTCAGATTCCTCTGATAAATTTTGAGAAATTTTGAAAAATTTCAGTAAAGTAAATGTATGTTTTCATATTTTTATTAAACAACTAGCTGACCCGGCGAACTTCGTATCGCCTAACCACAGAACACTATTACTCCTACCGGAGAAGAATGTCAACTCCCTACAACAAAAGTTTACTACTACCATCTATTATCAGCCCCTGTGTATTATAACCGGATAAACAAAGCGCGGGATTATTTGAATTTGTGCGGTAAATTTAAACCTTAAAACTTTCATGGAATTTATTTTTCATAAAGGTACTCATTTCAGTTGTAAGAAAAACTAAAAAAGTAAGTAGTACGTACTTGCAGTTTTATTTTTGGCACTATTTACCTTTTTAATTTTTCTTACGACTGAAAATCCACATTTGAAATGAAAACAAATAAATAAAGAAATAATATGTACATATTTATTGAAATTATTTAACATTTCCCATAAAAAGAAACAATAGTCAAACATTAAATTGACAATTAGACACATATTGGACAGAAAATATTGGAAAAATTGCAAGGAAAATATTAAAAAGGAAGATTGAACATTTTATTTCAATAAAATTTCCTTGGCGATTCAGCAATTTATATCTAAATAGATTAAGGCGTTGTAAGTATATGAAAAAAAAAAAAAAAAAAACGTATAAAAGAAATATCACACAATAGATTTTGACACCGTTGTACGCCGTAATAAATATTTAAATTAGTCCAGTACCTAGATAATAATAGAGCTTACAACCTCACAAACTACTTCTTTACAGTATTAGTACTACTTATGTAAAATAATTTTCATTTTACGCTTTAAAGATGCTGAAGCTTCTTCTGCAAAAGATCTGTTTTTTAAAATGCAGAATCTTTTGATGCATATAAAAATCACACAATTTATTATTTTTTCAATATTTTCATCTTTGTGTTCTGTGCACGGTTCAACAAAGTCAAAACGAACAATAGTTTTAATGTCTTCAAAAATTATTTTCTTTATATTTTTTATATGGGAATTATCTTTTAAAAAATTATTAATAGCTGATGCACATAGCTCTATACAGGAAACAAAATCTTTGTGTGCATAATTCAAAGCTTGAGAATCAGTTTCATATTCTCGATTTGATACAAAAAGGTGAGTTATTTCTATGCTATCACTTACAAATATTTTTCTACATATTTCACAATTATTAACTGGTAATTTTTTTAGTATAAATCCCACGACATATGCACATGCCCTGTATTTCAGGATCGTTTGTATTTATTGCTTCATCAACTTCAAAATACAGAGCTGATGTTGAAGTTGATGAAGCACTAGCAACTGAGTCATTATTTGTTTCCTGTTTTGGCTGCGGAAATGAGAGCAAGGTATTAAAATTGTTAATTATAACATTGTTATCAGTTTCGCAGTTCCCAGTCGTCCCCATGTGGTAAAAATTACTTAATATAGTCGTTTTAAGCCCTGCAACAAATTGCCCACATGTAGGGTTTGTATTTGAACCTCAGTTCCCACGAATGCATCCAAAAAGGTTTTCGAGTGCATCCTCTTGGAGCCTCCTTGTAGCCAGACTTAATATTGTGCTTTTGAACTAAATTTCTCCATAGCCTTTCAACAGCATTTACAGTCCATATCCAGCCTTCTTGCGATGGAGGTTTGCGTGAGCTACCAATAAATTTTAAAGAGAAAAAAATTTTTCATGTCTTGAAAAAAAAATCAGATGGGGGCTTATTGCAGTTAAATTGGTAGAATGACGCTTTCCTCTTCTCAAATCTGATGATTCACTGTTTAAGCAGTCAAATAATTTGTCCATGCTGGCAATGACATTGGCTGTAGTCGTAGCTGCTGCAGGAAGGCTTCCTGTAAGAGAAAATGGATACATCAGGATGGAAATAAGGTCTTACATATAATTTAATGAAATAGTAGCTTCAGTTTCAGGGCACTTTCTCCTTTGGAGGGTACGTGAAATAACAAGTCCGACACGTCTTTTCTCTTTTTTGAAATTAATCTATACTTGTGTTGCTTTTGTATGTAGAAAGAAGAATAAAGCACCAAATAATTAACAAAGACGCCACAGTAACAGTAAAGAGAATTTTTTTTTTTTATCCCTTCTATCTGCAATCAGCCCTTGAGCTTTAATCAGATTGGTTGTTTCTTTAGGTGGCAGTTCGCATTACAATGTCCATCATTAGACTGATGCTATTCGTTTCCTTTTGAGCCTGTAGATAGAGTCCGAGGATTCCAGAAGTGACACAGCTAGCTCATTTTTATGATGTAGAAGTCTTTGTTTATATCTCTTGTAGGAGTAAAGAGAAAAATTGAAAAATTAAAATAAATGACTTTTATTATTATATTATATAAGGTAAGGTTATTATAGGTTAGTTATAGTGATGTTCCGGAGATCCGTATCCGTATCCGTATCCGCGGATATCCGCGGGAAAAATGAGATCCGTATCCGTATCCGTATCCGTCACTTTTCTCGCGGATCTTTTACGGATCTTTTATTAATTTTCAATTCAATTGACAGGATAAAATACTGCATAATAGCTTAGATTAAGTAGTATAATTAAAAAAAATCAATTTGGAATATTTTTTATTTCTTAAAATCAAATATTTGGCACCTTTAATCTCAAATATAATTATAATCTAGTAAGTTACCATAGAAATAGAATATAACACAAATATACTATATCAACTATCTAACGAGATCACTATTACACATAGAAAGTTATGACATTACTTTTATAAATATAAGAAAATGAAAAACAAATAACTTTTTTTATTGAAAGAACTTTTCGGATTTTATCGTGGTTTATTAAGTTTTTTAGATGCCAGACGTTTCCTGGATTTGGTTGCTAAATAATTGTGTTTCTCGCAAACGAAAAAACCCGACTTCAATTACAAAGGTAGTTATTAGATCTCGATCAAATTTAAATGGGACCACAAGACAAGCATCAGCTTTCGATTAAAACAAGTGTCATCAAAATGATAAAAATATAGAAATAGTTTCTAATAAATAAATAATAATAATAATAATACGACAACGACGCGTACGCAAAGTTACATAAATACGCGTCATCAAAGATTACTCATTATATCTCGATCAAATTTAAAAGGAACTACAAGACAAGTATAGTATTGGATTAACACTAGAATCATCAAAATCGGTGTACCCAGTGAACAGTTATGCGGTAAAATACAAACGTAGATCGACGAAAAAATAGTCCAGCAAATACCTATTATTAGATACTAGCCGACCCGTGCCCACTTCGTTGGGCGTTAATTATCTTTTTCTTTGTGATGCATTACCTATGTTGTGTAGTTCTTAGTATTTACTAAGTTCTATTAGGTTCATTGTTTATAGCAAGTATTGGACGCAGTGGCGTAGCGTGCTTTTGAGGGGCCCTGTATCAAATTTAGTTAGGGGGCCCTAACGAAGGGTAAAGATTTCTCACTAAAGAAACAAAAATGCTTGAATTAAAGAAAATAAATATTTATTGATGCGTTGGCGCAATGGTCGCAGCACTGGTTTATGGCCGTTGCGCTGGCGGTTGCGGGTTCGATCCCCGCACATGATAAACATTGTATTGGCCATACAGATGTTTGCCGTGGTCTGGGTGTTTGTGCAGTTCTTTTGGGTCTCCCCACCGTGCCTCGGAAAGCACGTTAAGCCGTCGGTCCCGGTTGTTATCATGTACACCTGATAACGATCGTCGTTACTTATAGTAGGGAATATATCGGCCAACCTGCATTGGAGCAGCGTGGTGGATTAAGCTCTGATCCTTCTCCTACATGTAGAATGTGTTCCTGTTCCCCATGGGGAAAGAAGCCTATGCCCAGCAGTGGGATATTACATGCTGAAGAGATAATTATAATAATAATAAAGCTTTGTACAAAATTCAATTAAACTTGATACTGGCGAAATTATTGAACCGATGAACGAAGTTAGTACATATAAATATTTAGGCTTCAATCAATCTAGACAGATTCAACAGAAACAGACTAAAATTGATCTCACCACAAAATTCAAACACCGTCTCAACATCATCTTGAAATTTGAACTAAGCTCTAGGAACATTGTAAAAGCCATAAACACATTCGCGATTCCTATACTGACGTATTCCTTTGGAATAGTTAACTGGTCACAAACAGATTTACAAAAGTTACAACGCACCATACATACTAAGCTCACAAAATTTAGGAAACACCACCCAAAATCTTGCATTCAAAGACTCACGCTACCGCGCCAAGAAGGAGGAAGGGGATTGATAGACATTCATAACCTACACAACAAACAAATAACTACACTCCGGCAATACTTTCACACTCAATCAGAACACTCAGCACTACACAGGCATGCAAGCGAAAAAGATTATAAACTTACACCGCTAAACTTACATGACAGACAACCACAGACGAACGAAAAACTAACGGACCCAAAACAGAAAATCGCTACCTGGGCTGGAAAGTCCCTCCACGGGAGACACCGATCCCACCTTTGCCAAACATACGTCGACAAAGATAAGTCGAACGAATGGCTAAGGAAGGGTGAACTGTTCCCTGAGACCGAAGGCTTCATGTTAGCGATACAAGAC
Organism: Melitaea athalia; assembly: GCA_905220545.2. Lineage (NCBI taxonomy): Eukaryota > Metazoa > Arthropoda > Insecta > Lepidoptera > Nymphalidae > Melitaea > Melitaea athalia. The sequence goes on from HG992196.1 coordinate 15,553,203, forward strand.
GAAGTAATAGCTACACGTAATTACAGGAAACATATTTTAAAAGACCCCAATCAGACTAATGACTCATGTAGACATTGCAATTATAGTGCCCCCGAAACTATACAACATATAACTAGTTCCTGCAGAAGCATAGTACAGACCGACTACAAACACAGGCATGACCAAGTAGCATCAATCATTCACCAAGAACTCGCACATAAATACAAATTCATAGCCAAAAAACAACCATACTACAAATACAAACCGGATGTAGTTTTAGAAGACAGAAACTACAAAATTTACTGGGACAAGACTATATTAACGGACAGAACAGTGCATTACAACAGACCAGATATTACTCTTCACGATAAACGAAACAAAACAGTCTATCTAATAGACATTGCTATTCCTAACACGCACAATATTCAAACAACCATATCGGACAAACTAACAAAGTATCAGGACCTCGCAATAGAAATTAAAACGCAGTGGAATGCAGATACTGTTCATATTGTTCCCATTGTACTCTCCGCAACTGGAATCATACCTAAAACTCTTACTAACGGCTTAAAAATTCTAAACATGTCTACTAATCTAACATACACCTTACAAAAAGCAACAGTTCTCAACACTTGCCGTATCACTCGAAAATTTCTGACATCCTCGACAATCACCTCCAACGCAGAACCATCTGCCATACTTGGTTAAGGCCCGTATGGCAGATTTTTACCTTCTCTTAACAAGAGAAGAGAAAAAGAAAAGTATAAAGCTTTAATAATAATAATAACTTATCAAATCTTCCTACAAATTAAGCTATTCAAACAATTAAAATTAAATTTGCACTTTTGTAGCCTTTTTTTCGGCAAATTGATTTATTAAATCATCTATACAGATAAACATCGATACAGATGATTTCAGTTTTTCTAAAATTTCTGTCTCTATAGACAATAGTGACAAGTCTGATGGTTATCAGAAATTAATTGAAAAAAATCATTCCATTGTACGGTTGTAGGTACAATGGAATGATTTTTTTTCAATTTCGGACTTAAAAAATGTTTTCAGACCAATTAATTGTTCTTATAGGTTGATTGAGATGTCTTTACTGTATTTAGCCGATAGTTTTCCGGAAGTGTTTTATAACACTTCATTTGAAGAAGATAGGAGTTTCTCAGGTTGTAATACTTCGAACATATAACTCAGGTTTTGGACGAACACTTAACTCAAATAATTGTGTTTGCTCGCAAATGAAAAAAAACCGACTTCAATTACGTCGACAAGTAATACAACGTAATAACTAATAAGACGAAAACATAGTCAAGTAAATACGCACCATTAAAGATTACTCAAAAAGTTGTAATCAGATCTCGATCTAATTTAAACAAGAAAGACTACATGACAAGTATTAGCTTTCCATTAAAGTAAGAATCATCAAAATCGGTACACCGAGTAAAAAGTTATGCGGTATAATACAACGTAGGTTGACGAAATGTAGTCAAGTAAATACGCATTATTAGATATAACTCTAAAAGTACCTACTTGTCAGATCTCAATTAAATTTAAATGGGACCACATGACACGCAACACCTTTCAATTAAAACAAAATTGATCCCAATCGGTCCACCCAGTCAAAAGTTCTGAGCTAACATACATAAAAAAATACAGTCGAATTGAGAACCTCCTCCTTTTTTGGAAGTCGGTTAAAAAAAGCAATTAAGATTCACACTCAACGCTTCACACTCAACCGCTCCCAGTATTTTCTCCTGTGTCGGAGGTCCGGAAACACACACAATACAGAAGCACAAACGCCCATACCACGACAAACATCTATATGGCCAATACAAATGTCTGTCGTGAGCGAGAATCGAACCCGCGACTGCCAGCGCAACAGCCAGTGCTGTAACCGCTGCGCCGACGTGTCGTCAATCTCTGTGATTAAACAATCTTTTATTTTTGATTTTTGTCATTTCTGAAGTGAAAACTCTATAGGCACGTATGACAGTTATTTTATATGTTTTTTTCCCGGAAAGCACGAAATTAATTAACATCGTGGATAACATTTTACTATTTTTTTTTGTTTATACGGGGCCCCTGTAGCCCGGGGGCCCCGTATCATTGATACGGCTGATACGGCGGTAGCTACGCCCCTGATTGGACGTATACACTCGTAATAATATACCAACCAATACCATACAAACAACACAACCATACAAATAATAACCACAGACTATGAAAGAGTTCTTGAAATAATAAATCGATAATAAATCGACCATATGATAAAAATAATTTTACGTCATGTGATTATTGTTTCTATAAATTTAATACAAAAAAGGAAATAAAAATAGTATCTATGACCCCCAAGATTGATTATGATTACTTGCAAGGAATTAAGTCGAAATCTTGAAATTTAATTGCAAACCAAGAATATAGAGCAATAACTCTGTTAATTCATTTATTTATTATTTATATATTTCATTTATAATTAAAAAAACTAATAATCGCATAAATAAATAATATTTTTAAATTAAATGTATTTAATTAATTCGATTGAAAGTTCTTCTATACTAATATTATAAAGAGGTAAAGTTTATAACTTTGTATATACGGGGTAATCTTATACCTATAGTATAGATAATCACATGACGTAAAATTATTTTTATCATATGATCGATTTATTATCGATTTATTATTTCAAGAACTGTTTCATAGTCTGTGGTTGTTTCTTATGCACAGGGTGCTTCACTCAATCAATCAAATCGTCAATAAAGTATGACATTACTGTAAAATTTTTAGTACGTTATTCCGAAAAAAAAAACTGTACGAGTAATTTATAGGCGTGAGCTGTCAAAAAGCTAATTAGTCGCCGGACGGGATATAGTGCACGTGACGATATATTTCAATAACGCAATTTGCTTTCAGATCGACGAAGTGTTAGACAAAAATAAAATAGAGAAATATTTGTATTGTAATATTGAAAAATCGAAATAAATATCCCGAAATTTTAATTACCTGTAAGTAATGTATCTAAGCCGATAAAATAAAACAGAAAGTAAAGAGAAGAAAGTAAGACTGAAGCTAAAGAAACAAAAAATTATGATAAACACAAATTAGAATTATTTCTGAAAAGACTAAACAACAAATAATAACTATAAGAAATATTAAAACAGAAGTAGTTATAGTACTTAGTAGAAATTAAAATGCAAAAATAGTTTTGAAGAAAACTTTTGACCAAAACTACGTCCGGAGTACCGATAAAGTAAAACAGAAAGTAAAGAGAAAATATTTAAATTAAAAAATAAACGGCAGCGGGCGCCTACAGCGATGAATAAAATCGTAATAATATCGTGTATTTATTATTTTAAATTACAGAACCAAATAACATACTATAAAGAACAAATTTTAAACCACTTAAATAAATAATATGTTGCTCCAACGCCATCTATCAAAAAGCGTAAAAACTTCGTCATCGATAGATTCAAATAGACAGTAAATAAAATAGAGTATTAAATAGTTAAATCTAACAGCGATAGATGGCGTTCGTTTCTTTGTCATTTTCATAATATATTTTAATATTTTTCTTTTTTACTGAATTTTTTGTACAATTACAATAAAATATAGCCTATGTCACTCCTGAATAGTGTAGCCTCTCACTATTTTCAGCAAATCAGATAAATATAAATGTTTTAAAATCACCAATTAATTTCTAAGGCAAATAATAATGCTTGATTAGATTGAATTGTTGACACGGCACGTCAGAGGACGCAGGTTCAAATCCTGGTGATTTAAAATCTTTATATATTTTTATCTTTTTCCTTTTATCTTGTCACTCCTGAATAGTGTAGCTTTCTGTTAGTGAAAGAATTTTCATGATCGGATCAGTATTTGCGAAGATTACCCCGTATATACAAAGTTATAAACTTTACCTCTTTATAATATTAGTATAGATAACTTGAAAAGTACTTCTTAGATCTCAATTAAATTGAAATGAGACTACATGACACGCACCACCTTTCGATTAAAAAAAGAATCATCGAAATCGGTCCATCCAGTAAAAAGTTCTGAGGTAAGATACATAAAAAATACAGACGAATTAAGAACCTCCTCCTTTTTTGGAAGTCGGTTAACAAAAGTAATACGTGCGCAAAGCGAGTCGAAAAATGTCCTGCCTGTAGTTGCAGTGGGGGTGATGTCAACTATCGTTTCAAGGTCACGTGCACACCTTTTGAGTCAGTAAATAAAGATCCGTATCCGTATCCGTATCCGCGGATCTTGACACGAAATATCCGTATCCGGATCCGTATCCGCGGATATACATTTTTGACGATCCGGAACATCACTAGTTAGTTAAGTATGATCTGTGCGTATTAAACAGGTCCTATGAATAAAAACTTACATCACATGGGATAGCAGTCCTTAATAAGCACTTTTTGTCACCATCTGCAAAGTCTTCATCTTTGAAATGCCTCTGACATAGCATCCTATGCTCACTGTACAGTTTTTTCTGTATTTCTATTGTACAGTTTCTGTCAGGAAATACATATTTAGCCCATGACTCGCAACTGAAAAATATAGGATGTTTTATATAATATACATTAAACAAAACAAAATAGTTATTACTAGCTCGCTACTATGGAGATGCGGCTTTCAATTTGAACGGATTCCCGTCAAAGTGAATACATAGCGCCACAGAGCACAATACTACATAGCGCCGCCGAATTATGCTGATAAACGGTCGACGGTCCATGATGTAAATAGATTTTAACTTAGGGGTCGTTCAAGTATTACGTAACGCAAATTTTGAAGATTTTTGACCCCCCCTCCCCACCATGTAACGCGCCGTAACGTTTTCCTGTCCCCCCCCCCCAGCCCATAAACGTTACGTAACACCCCAACTGACAATTTTTACCCAAATGTCACAACTTTGTTGCGAAAACTACCGTAAAGTCGCTTGAAAAAAATCGCGTTTGCGGTAAGTATAAATATAATATATACAAAAAGGGATATAAACGAAAAGGGTTGCCAATTTGGGAGATTTTAGTACACTAGTTTTTTTTATTTAAATAAAAAACAACGTTACGTAACGCGTTGTTCGAGACCCCCCTCCCCTCCCTGTAACGCATCGTAACGTTTTACAAGACCCCCCCTCCCCCCCTAATTGCGTTACGTAATACTTGAACGGCCCCTTAAACCTTTGTAGTCTTGGGCTTAATCGGACATTGTTGGGTGCGCGCACTATTCGTACAATTCGAAAATTGTACTAGTACACCTTATTAGTACAATTAGTACTTAATAGTACACAGATTTTTTGAAACGCGTCACCGCGTCACGAGTTACGAATTTTTAAACCTCCATACCACGTTGAACCGAAGTTAAGCAACGTCGGGCGTGGTCAGTACTTGGATGGGTGACCGCCTGTGAACAACTGAACACCTCGTGACGTTGGATTTTTGTTTTTTTTTTCAATTAGTTTGCTAAAAAAGTTTCACTTCTGGCGTGTAGGTACTTTGTACGCACGCAATTTTTTTTTCATCATTTTGATAATATTAAGTGTGTTAAAAACACTAAAGATACGATTGTGAAATAACAAACCTCATTATTATAATATTATACACATTTTTTGATTTCCCTTCATACTTCAACAGGCTTTTAGGACTGTCATTATGTTATTATTTATTAACCATCACCGCAGTAAAAAAAACACACACACACACACAAACAAACCTTAATAAAGAAATAATAAAATTTTATAAACATACATAACGTTAACAAATTCCTTTTACGTAAAAGCGTATTTAATTAGCAAACGAAAAAAAACCGACTTCAATTGCATCGGCAAGTAATAAATAATAAATAAATTAACAAACGCACTACTCGTTACTACGATTTTCGAGGGTTCCCTTCGATTTCACTGGGATCCCATCGTCAGATCCTGGTTTCCTTATTATGGTACCTAAGTTAGGATATCCCCTTTCTAACAAAAAAAGAATTATCAAAATCGGTTCATAAACGATGAAGTTATCCCCGAGAACATACATAAAAAAAAACATATACGGTCGAATTGAGTAACCTCCTCCTTTTTGAAGTCGGTTAAAAAGGTTTTTAAATTAATAAAATTCTCAATTTTACTAACCTACGCTAAACAAAAACTATAGGTAGTAGGTAGGGATCCCTAGTACATTTTTTTAACCTGATCAGTATCAAGCTAATTTTTCGTGAGTAGCTTCATTTTGATGAGACGAACAAAAAGTTCCTCTTCGAAAACTCTCGATTGTGGTAGATAATAGAGTTAGCAGGAGGTAGAGCAGCAGTGAGCGTAGGACCGGGATAACGTTCCACGCAATTTGTAGGACAATGTTACTATTAAATTATATAAATATTAACTAAATAAAAGAAAAAAATATCAGAAAAAAAATATCAATTTTTGATGACCTTACGAGGTCATCAAGTTGATGACCTCGTAAGGTCATCAAAAATTATTACTAACCAGCTGATTTTTTTTTCTTTTAGTTACATAATATTTATATAATTTGATACTAATATTGTCCTCCAAATTGCGTGGCACGTTATCCCGGTCCTACGCTCACTGCTGCTCTATCTCCTGCTAACTCTATTATCTACCACAATCGAGAGTTTTCGAAGAGGAACTTTTTGTTCGTCTCATCAAAATGAAGCTACTCGCGGAAAATTAGCTTGATACTGATCAGGTTAAAAAAATGTACTAGGGATCCCTACCTATAGGTAACAAAAACAAGTTTACTTTTACGTAAAAGGAATTAGTTTACGTTATGTTCATAAATATTTAATTAAAAAGGGCACATTAAAAGTATTAAAACGCGAAATGCACGACGCGATGTAACTTGTACGGTCTTAACACAATTCAACAGCTCTGTTTCATTTTAGAGCTAACGAACGGTGTACGAATAATATCATCTCGGACTGTACTGTGATCGCCTAAGCGCCTAATCGGACAGTCGGTCTGTAACCGGACACCGTACAGTCGGACTGTAACCGCACACCGTACAGTCGCACACTTGGACAGTGACACAATCTTAAACTTGTCGTACCGCGGTGAACGTAGTTTAACAGTACTGTACTGTTACAGTGTGCTGTTAGTCCGGTTAGGTACGAATAGCGATTGACGTTTGGTGCTATTACATTTAGTACCTCAATATGTAACGTTACCTTTTAGCACATCGTACTTGTGCTACCCAAGACTAAACCTTTGTCCGATTATCTATTGATACATTGGTAGGCATGTCTTGATTAAAATGGGGTTGATTACTAACTATAAAGGGATATATTATAAATACTTAGGCATTACATAGATACGTACCGAAACAGGTTTCTTGTTCCAGGGTTAGGAAAACGAAACAATTTGACGCCGTCTTCAACAGGTGAAGAGGAGCATTTGAAGCATTTCCTTCTATTTTCTTTGTCAGCCATTTTCACAAAGAAACACCGAATCAATACCTCACTACACAGTTTTGTAATAGATGCAATTAGTAATAATCGAACGGAGGAACTAGGGTTCAACTCAACGTTTTAATCACAAAATACACCAAGAAACACAAAACAACACCTCTTCAAAATAAAACGAACGCCATTTTGATTTTTGTTGTTTTGACGTTTAAACTTTGACCGATGACGTGCGTTTTTTGCCATGGTGATACCAGTTGAAGGAAATGAAGTTACCTACAATATTTGTTTTTTACAAATCTTTTTTTTATTTGCAGTTTGAATACAGAAATGATTTTAAAATCGTAAATAATTATATTTATCCAAATTAAATCCAACAATTCTTTTTTGTTCTTTAACTAATATACAAATAAATTTACGACTCGGGTACTCACAAAAATGGGTGTATTTTTCAATCGGTCGCACAACTCTGCCCCCGTAGGTAGGGCTTGGAATACCGTTAAAAATTCGGTAACGTTAATTTGTCCCGGTCGGCTTAACATTACTTTTGAAGTAACGTAGTAGTACGTAAGTAATTTTTCAGTCATTTTACCGTTATATTTTTTACCGGTAAAAACTCATTTAACGTTATTTTTAACGTTACTTATCCATACCGTTACCGTTAATTGCTACTGTTAACGTTATAGGTAACGAAATGATTACACTCGTACAATGTATGAAAGAGACAGAGTTTTTATTCAATAAGATTTTAGCGTTATAATCTAATTCCACCAGCTGTTGCCGCTCTTATCAACCCAGCGCGTCGAGTTGAAGGTTTTTTATTGCACGGAGCGGTAACTTCGTTGAGGTATCGTTAAAAATATCGTTAATTCATGTCGTCAGAGGTATCGTTATCAGTATCGTTAAAATTCTATTTAACGGTAAAATTTACCGTTAAAAAACGGTTCCGTTAGCGAATTACCGTTAAAAGTTTTAACGGTAAAAAAGGTATCTGTTAAAATTAACGCTATTTACCGGTATTTTATAATGGTAATTGGTAACGGTAACAAGCCCTGCCCGTAGGTATTTTTTTTTGCCTTGTAGAGTTAACCACCCCTGCGCCTAACAGTTGATTCTTTATTTTATTTTTTAATACTTATCCTTCCCAGAACCCCTCCACTAACACTTAAACTTTATGATATGGTATAAAAGTTCAAATTAACTTTTAAGTAGTCTTACTAATTTTTGTATGGAAATATAGAAAAGTGTTGTTTTTAGACTTTTTCAAACAATTTTTTAAATTTTTATCTCCGTAAGAACAATCCTCGTACTTCAAGGAATATTATTAAAAAAGAATTAGCGAAATCGGTCTCAGAATCTTTTTTTGAAATTTCTTAAATATTAATAGTTTATGAAATATTGACAAAAAACGAAAGGGCATTTTTTTCCTTTTTTTAATTGTTTATAACTTTTGCAATTTTTTATGTGCTAATACACGCTTTTAGAACATTTTTCTAGACGTCATTCCGGATCCAATGAGCTATCACACGTAATTTTAAGAGTAGTATCTCTATTTTCGACCATTTTCAACTTGGGGACCATTCAAGTATTACGTAACGCAATTAGGGGCGGAGGGGGGTCTTGTAAAACGTTACGAAGCGTTACAGGGGGGGGGTCTCGAACAACGCGTTACGTAACGTTGTTTTTTATTTAAATAAAAAAAACTAGTGTACTAAATTCTCCCAAATTGGCAACCCTTTTCGTTTATATGCCTTTTTGTATATATACAGGATGTCCCGCGATAAAGTGCAACCCCGAAAGGGGGTGAAACTAGATCATAAATTATCGACAAAAAACATAGAAAAAACTTTTTTTAAAAAATATTTTATTTTTTATTGACGAATTAAGATTTTTATATCTTACCTAGACTCTATGTACAAAAAATGATGATTTCTTCCAAAGTAGTGGGTCGATTACTTTAAAATAAAATAAAATATTACGCCACGTACTTGGCGGTAAGGATAAAATAAAAATTAGCTGGCAAAAAAGTGGCATTATGTCTTTAACTATGCTTCTTGTGAAAAAAAATCCATTTTTTATGACTGTTTTTTTCAATGATCTCTAATTTTCTCAGAATTATGCCCCCAATACCAGGAAATTTTATGATTTATTATTATTTCTTACCATATTGCCATTCAAATAAAAAAAAATTTACGCCTGTATCCCAAAAAACACGTACAAAAATCATCATTTTTTGTACAAAGAGGCTACGTAAGCTATATAAAAATCTCAATTCGTCAGTAAAAAAAATAAAATTTTTTTTTTTAATTTTTTTAATTTTTTTCTGTTTTTTATCGATAATTTATGGTCTAGTTTCACCCTCTTTCGGGGTTGCAGATTATCGCGGGACACCCTGTATATATATTTATACTTACTGCAAACGCGATTTTTTTTAAGCGACTTTTCGGTAGTTTTCGCAAACAAAGTTGTGACATTTGGGTAAAAATGGTCAGTTGGGGTGTTACGTAACGTTTATGGGCGGGGGGGGGGGGTTACAGGAAAACGTTACGGCGCGTTACATGGGGGAAGGGGGGGTCAAAAATCTTCAAAATTTGCGTTACGTAATACTTGAACGACCCCGACTAGACTAGAAATTGTGCTCTGTGGACTAGAAGGACAAAGGGCCTCGCAAAGACTTGCCACCCGGAGCCTCGCAATGGGTAAGGCCGCCTCTGACTACTCTCATACTCTGAGTAGGAGATACGAACTTGAGACAATCTTCACCCATCTGCTTAATGTATGAACATTCTTTTATATTTATTTTAGTATATTATAAAAAATAATCGTAGTGTTGACTGAAAAATTCTGACCAGGCTATATTTGATTCAAAATAAAATAAAATATCATACTAAAGAATACAATTATTTAATTTTTATAGATTAAACAGATGGTGAATGAAGATCACGTCTACTTTAGACTAAATACATGTAAATATATTGTCATGTTATAACAGAAAATAACACAAAATATCAGGTAGAAAATAAAATAAATGATGAATTATTTTTTAATTAAAACTAAATTCACTTTTAGTATGTAACACTTTTAAATTTTTTTGTAGCTTTTTTATATTCCCATTATGGATACCGCGTCCTTTCCCCTCTAAGATCTCGCCCTTTCCCCTCTTCATAAGTAAAGGTCTTTTCTGTGTCGATTTTTAGTCAGAGTGTATCCATTAGTTTTTAAATTGACATACATCATATCCCAGACACAATAAATAATTTTAATTATAGTAGTTAATTTTCAAGTCAATAGTGAACATAAAATAATAATATTTAATTTAATCTTATACAACAGTAGAAACGGCGTCTGTACATCAGTAGAAAATGACGTTGTTAAAAACCTTTTAAATTGACAGCTTGATTTGGTTTGGTTTCCGCTACTGTGCTATTGTGCTATTTTTTTTGGTTTTTCGTTTAAAATATCAAGAAAATGTCTATATCTACGGCTACAGGTACGTGTATTTATCAAATACACATATGTATAACTGCTATTTATTGTAGTTTTGTATATTTGACATAAAAATGGTACAACTATGTTTTCGGAGTAAAGCCATGGAATCCCATATGGCGGTCCTTGCTCCACATGATTAATGACGCTACGTAACGAAAAATCATATTTGTTTAAAAGGTTTAAGTCAGTAATCAGCAAATTCCCCATATTAATTCCTTCATTTTTAGGTTAAACGTTCTGTTGAAATTACGTTAGGTTAATATTATATACTATTTTTTTTAAAGCGTCCATGGAGTGCTGACGCCGGGCGAGCGCGATTTCGAAAACTTATGCTTAGACTGTTTCATACAAATTTCTGTTCTGTTTTATGTTGTTTACATACATTGGAGTTACAAAAAATAAAATCAATTTTTGTTTTATAAAACAAACAAATATTATAATCAGAAATTCACACGAGCTATGACTTGGCATGGTATTTACCTATTATTATATAATTTTTATATTTATTTTAAATAAGCCTCCTCGATACCAACCTATGCAATTTATCATTTTTAATTAACTCTCAAAACTCAGTGGCTCGTATAGGCTGATACATTTACTTAGTTAAGTAGTTACAAAATTAACTTTTAATGTTTAAATAATAAAAAAAAGTTTATCTTTTACTCTTATTGAGACTTAAATTGTTAAATAAAAGTTTACTTACATATCAATGTACTCCAGTCTTTTACTTTAAAATATGGTAAAGCAATAGGCGTAGCTCAAGTTTTACAACTTTTAATATAATAATTATTATTTTTATTAAAATTATGAATAAAAAAGTAAAATGTATATTTTGACTGCTGAAATTGCTATAGACACAAGGAAATAACTAAATTTTAATAATTCTTTTACTTTTAGTAAAATTTATTACTCAGAATCACAATAGTTTCATACTGCGACTTAAACTTGTGGAAAAGCTCTGTTTATGTCAATTATCAGTTACAATATAACAATAAACTATTGCAGTTTATTAAATAATTACTTAATTTATAAGGTAGAATGCATTAAATACAAATTTTATACATTTCAGATGAACGTACAGAAGGCGATGATGACACTTCACAGGGAAGCCATCCCAAAGATGACAGCAGCGACTCTGAAAATGAAAATGAGCCCCAAAATCAAAATGGTGGTTCCATTAGTCCCGAAGTTCACGAAATTACCAGCGACGAAGAAGATTGTATTGTGACAAACGATGATGAATCATCGAATTGTAGTACAGATTTAGATGAAACTTCAGATGCCTCACAGCAAAGTAATAAAGACAGAGACAAAGACAAAGATGAGCAACCCATGGAAAATGGGGGGGAGGAGGAATCCGATATCGAGGAGGTCACCGTTGAAGATCCCCTCAACCAAACTCACAGTAAAACGAAGCCAATACTTATCAGTGATGCAAAAAGTTTATCTGAAACAGCATCATCAAAGCAAGTAGACGCTAATGGCAGTGAACAAAGCAAGGAACCTACCGTTGTAATAATAGACACTAATTCCATTCTATCTGGGAAGAGTGCAAATACAAATTCAAATAAAAGTAGTACTAGTCTATTGGACGCTCAGAATTTATGTCAAAGTATTGCTGCAAGAGGAACAACAATAACTCCCATCAGTTGCAAAACAAGTTCTAATAATCGACCTAATCAGAACAATATACCAACTCCGCAACCCAACATCTTGCCATCTTTGACAGACGATATGTTTGTCGTTGAAGCACCATCATTCATTGTTCCTTACGTATATGAAAAACCATCCCTTAAACCATTTAGAGAGTTTGTAGACAAATTGGGCAAAGAACTAGATGATATCAAGGTCAAAGAAGAACAAGCAAAATTGGAGAAGGAAAAATTAGAAAAGGAGAGGAAAGAGAAATTAAGGAAAGAGAGGATTGAACGTGGTGAGGAAGTTGAGGAAGAAATGGAAAGTGAGAGTGAAATGAAGAAAACATCTTCTGAGGACTTATCAAAGGAGAAAAAAGCTGAGAAAAAGCATAAAAGGAGGAGAAATGAAGAGGAAGATGATTCTTGGGACGGGGAGTCCTCTAGTGAGTCTGACGACGATGGTGCCAGCGATGAGGACACCGTCGTTATAAAGGATAAGCATGATGATATGGAAGGAGTAAAGGATCCGTTAAACATGATTATAAAAGGAATTGGTGGTAAACCTGACAGTTACTTTGATTGTTCATTGGGTCAGTTCTTTATTAATATCGGTATTAATTTAGTTCAAGAATATGTTCAAAGCGATTTATTGAAAACCCAAAATAGAAAACTGTATAAAGAAAAAAAATCGGGTCGTAATACAAAAGCAACAGAAACTGCAATAGCTTCATTGACCCAGAATTTGGCTTACAGTAAGAAAATTAATGCACCATATGCCCTTGAACAGAAAAAGTGTGAACATTGTAGTTTTAAAACTGAGTCTCTTTTAGTTATGGCTCATCACTTAGAAGCACCTCATATGAAAAATAATATATATAAGTGTAATACTTGTCCATTTGAGATTCGTAGTCCACATGATATACTGTATCATATTGAAGCTGAACACAATATTAGAGGAAGGCTGGAGAGAGCACCAGCCTACCAGCAGTGCCCCAACTGCCACTTTGAGGACAACAGCAAAACAAAACTGGCTAGGCATCTCATTGCCTGTGCTAAAAAGTTTAAACCTGAATTCAACCTTGGACCACCTCTCGAATGGGAGCCTCCTGCAAAAATACCAAAGTTATCTAGGGCTCGTAACAATGTTGTTGGCCCATATCAAACGAATTTCAATCGGTCACAAGTTGGTATGACTCCTCTTGGAAGACCACCATTAAATATCTCCAATGCTGTTATGCCCAATATGCCGGTCTTAGGACGGCCCAGAGGACGACCTCCACTATCAGCACCTGCCAGGGCCCCTGTGTCTGGTGTCCCCATCATTCGCAGTGGTGTGATGATCATGCACAATACTCCTCCGAGTGGAACAACAATTTCTAATTATCCTATAATGCATAACAATCAAGGAAATCAATCAGCTACACCCAAGATATCAATAACACCTCTACCTCGAGCTCCTCAACCTTCTTCATCTAACTCTACCCAAAACTCCAAAGCTACTTTTGTAATATGTGAAATTTGTGATGGCTATATTAAAGATTTAGAACAGTTACGAAATCATATGCAATGGATACATAAAGTAAAGATCCACCCCAAGATGATTTATAATCGGCCTCCATTAAATTGCCAAAAGTGTCAGTTTAGGTTCTTTACTGACCAGGGCTTAGAGAGGCATTTATTGGGCTCACATGGTTTGGTCACAAGTTCCATGCAAGAAGCCGCCAACAAAGGCAAAGATGCAGGCAGGTGCCCGGTTTGTGGAAGAGTTTATCAATGGAAACTGCTCAATCATGTGTCCAGAGATCATAATATGACCTTGAAGCCAGCTCATCTCTCATATAAGTGCACAGTGTGCACTGCTACGTTTGGGATGTACAAACAATTTGAAAACCATGTTTATTCTGCCCACAGTGTTGTGGCCAAGCGCGTAATAGATAAAAACAAATCTTCTGCTCCACAACCTAAGACACCGGAAACTGACCCCTTGCTCAAACCACTCAAAATAAGTGACGAGATTACCATAATACCCCAACCTGCTAAATCATCACTCACTATAACAGCCAAGGGTAAATAACATTAATATTTGGAAGTGTCAGTACTGACATAAAGCCTGTCTGTTTACCCAAATTGCTTCATCAGTGATGCACTTCCATTACTTTTTGCAGTATTGTGTATATAATAAGATACATACATCTTTACAATTATAATTATGAAAGCAAAAGATACGTTGATGACTGTTCCCTCTAAGCAAAGGTGTTTATTTTGAAAACAAGAAAAAATAAGAATAAATAAACCCTTAAATGTAAATTTAGTGTATAAAACAGAAAACCATAGTAGGTAAATGTACTAGTGCCCCCAACATTTAAGGATCACCTCCTTTTTATTTGTGACTTGTGTGCTGTGTTTTATTTTCTCACAAAGAAAAATTCTAAAACAGATCTGTATCTTCGCTGTATAATAGTTAGTGAAAGAATTAAATGCGCAACTTTAGATGTTAGTTTCCATAAATCATTGATAAGTAATTTATTTGCAAGTTATTGTGTAACCTGTGACAACTATAGTTCATTGTCTGCCTATTTTATTAATTATGTAATACTTTTCACCTGAATTCATTTAATAAGAATGTATTATAGTATAACTTAGGTAGACGTTAATGATAAATGTAAATCAATTATGATGTACGACATAAGGTGTTAGTTAAGATTGTATTCTAGTTTTAAATTATAAATGCATAAGAATGTAACAATCAATGCCTGATCCGACACCCTACCGGAATGCTTGCATTTTGGATACAAAGTTCTAGAACACATCGGTCTTATTTAATTCTGATCTCAGGTTAGACTGGAGTGTTGATTTGGTAAAAGTTTACTAAATTGTTAACGTACTTATAGAACTGAAATGATGTATTTTTTTTATTTAATAAAAAAGACCATTGTAAGAATGGATACAATTTTATTTAATAACTTTCCAATTGTAAGGCATAATCGTTGTTACATTTTAGCAGTTTTCTTTTTTAAATAAAACTTTTCCAAAAATTGTAACGGGAGCTTTGTTATTATATAACAAACTCTTAACTCAAAAAATTGTTAGGTTTTTATCACTTTTTATTCATGTTTATTACCATTTTTCACGCTCTAGATTTGCGCCATAACTGGATTTTCATAGCCCTTTTGCCACCCACTATTTACTTTTATAAATGCCCCACATTTAAATAAAGTAAATCAACTTTACTTGTAGTATTTTTTGTTACTAATGTATAATCATATAATATAATGTATGTGACCTTATTATTTATTTTCTACAAAAGAAGTCCTAGTGAGATATTTTAGTTTGTTTGCAAACGATGTGTCCATAGCTACGGTAATCGCTTACCATCAGCTGAGCCGAACGCTTCTTTGCCAATCTAGTTTGAATATCCCTAATAATGGGAAAGGGGATCCTAATAATGGGAAGAGTTTGAAATATCCCTAATAATGGGAAAGTACCTCAACCTCCCAGATCACAGATAAATAATACTGGTCTCATGCAGCGTTGTGTTCCTGCGGTGAGTAAATTTTTGTCTGTCTGAAACGGCTGAATCGATTTTATCGGGACTTTCACTGGCAGATAGCTGATGTAATAAGGTGTAACTTAGGCTACTTTTATTTTAGTTTTTTTTTTTTGTAAAACTGCGAACTGAACAATAACTTTTTTTTTTTAAATTCCACGCGGACAAGTCGCGGGCAAAGCAGCTAGTAAAAAATAAAAACTAGGGAAGTATGTAGTTCATTCTCTTTACTGTAGGTGTAGTAAGTTACTGAAATAAATTTATTTTCTATGTACTAAGTAGTCCTTAGGGTCCATCTATAAAATACGTCACATCAACTCGATGATCGATCCCAATTAGCCCCCCTTTGGTATTTTTTTATTTCGAAACTCTTAAATTTATATTAATGAATATAATTATGAATATGAGTGTATAAATAAATTTACTTCTGGAGTTCGAAGTAATCGAAAATGACATTCCAATTCCATCGCCATGAAAAATCTAGAAGAGAGCTTAGGAACTATCAGGCGGTAAAAAAAAGTGCGTGAGTACAAAGTCCACACGTCAGAAGGGAAACTTCTTTGGCAAACTATGTAATTGAAAAAAATAAATAATTAAAAATGAATTGAAAACTAAGGTGAAAAAGGACATGAGGCTGGTGACGCTTGTACCGGACGAAGTAGGCGGTATCATAATTTTATTAAAAACAAAAACGTCCACCGTTTCATCAAAACGTTGCCGTTTCATCCGTAATAATTTTACCCTCAGAAGTTTTTTGTTTTTTAGAAGAAGTTTCACTAAAAAAAATCTATACTAATATAATAAAGCTGAAGAGTTTGTTTGTTTGATTGTTTGTTTGTTTGAACGCGCTAATCTCAGGATCTACTGGTCCGATTTGAAAAATTCTTTCAGTGTTATATAGCTCATATATAGAGGAAGGTTATAGGCTATGTATCATCACGCTAAGACCAACAGGAGCGGAGTCCACGCCGACGAACTCGCGCGCAGAAGCTAGTAATGAAATATGAATGCTTATGCTACATTTCCTTCTCTCTCGTCACAATTATCTCACGCTAAGCAAAGAACGTATTTTATGGGCAACACCATATAAGTAAAATTTTTTTTTAATAAACTTATACCATTTTCTGATTAGCATCTGCGGTTGCGGGTTCAATCCCCGCAAATGACACAATATTTGTATTGGCCATGCAGATGTTTGCCGTGGATGGTCTGGGTGTTTGTGCAGTGTGCAGTCTTTGTGGGTCTACCCACCGTGCTTCGTGCGTAGGGAATATATCCGCCAACCCGCATTGGAGCAGCGTGGTGGATTAAGCTCCGATCCTTCTCCTACATGGGGGAGAGGCCTATGGGCTGAATCGTGACCCAGGGAGGCGGCTGATGAAAAGGTTAATAATTTTGTACAAACAATATAAATCAAAATTCTGTAATTATGTTGTTTTACTACAACAAAGGTTGCTCTATCAAATTTCAAAAATAGAAATTATATTATTGCATCCAATAACTGAGATTATCGACGTCAAAATGTTACGATTCCGCCGATTGTTACCGATTTTTGTGAAATGGCTTTAATACGAATTATTGGGGATATCACAAAAAGTACTCGTCAGCTTTCGATGAATAAAAGAATCATCAAAATCTGTACACCTAGACCTAGTATAAAATAGTTATGAGGTAACACATAAAAAAGTATAGACGAATTGAGACCCTCCTTTTTTATTTGAAGTCGATTAAAAACCAATATTTATCACATTATATTTAATTATGCTAGCTTGGCACATGACGTCGACATAAGTAAGCTTATTTAAGATCGATTATATTGGCTTTCAGTTTTAACAGTGAAGCAAGGTTGATTCCGCCATCAACATAATTATGTCCGTAGGGTATATTGTACAGAGTTTGATGTGCCAGGTTCTGTTCCGTGAAAATTAAATTTGACTCTAGCACTAGGAATAGCCGGTGCATTAGTGCCCGGTAGTCCGTCGGTCTGGTTTCCCCTCCTATAACTTTATAGTAGGTACCAATGCATGGAATTCTTGTTCATTGAGGTCATCCATCGCATGCGGCGCACTCTACCAGCAGTTAGCGCTAGATTCTGAGTCCCTAGAGACTGTTGGGGCCAAGCCAACTGGTAGGGATGCTGGATTAGACGATCAGCTGGGCGGCGCCCGGCGGTTCAGGTCGGCAGGGTTGGCTGGTTATCCGCGTGCTACAGACGCTACAGACGTGACCTAGCGACCCCTAGGTAGCGGCACTATGGACTTTCCTTCCTTTTTCATTTTCCATCCATTAGTTTTTTGAGAACGAATACTCACTCGGAGAGACATACTCTAGGATAACTGTAATTACTTTCGCTTTGTTATTTCAATTTCACTAATTGCATCTCTATTGTAAAAAAGAGCAATCCATTTATTTTTGAGATTTTTGAAGCGAAACTTCTTTAGAATCGTTGTGATTTCAAACCTGATGCAACGGAAAAACGACAGGGAAGGCGCGAATAACAAAAGTAATTTATCAACTTTCCGGTCAGTTTGTGCAACATACTTGTGATATTTGGGTATAAATGGTCAGTTTGGTGTTACGTAACGTTTTTGGGTGGGGGGGGGGGGGTGTTACAGGAAAACGTTACGGCGCGTTACATGGGGGGAAGGGGGGGGGGGGGGGGGTTAAATATCTTCAAATTTTTGCGTTACGTAATACTTGAACGCCCCCCAAAGCATTTCATAAAAATCGGTCCAGCCGTTTCGGAGGAGTATTATAACTAACATTTTATAAGATATCTGTCTTTCTCTTTAGAATTGTCCATCCAAAATAAAATAAAAAAAATCTCGGACTTAGGGACACGAAAAAAGTATCGATACTTTGTGGTATCGAGTACATTACCATTCGATACCGATACTTTTGTACTCGATACTTTGCATTCGATACTTTTACTCAATGAGTACTTTTTTGCAGGTATCGTATCGAAAGTTTTAAATGAGTACTTTCATCTTAAAGAACGATAATAAATTTCTGGAGTGGTAACACTGCATGATATTCACGATGGTCGTTGCCCATGAGTCGATGACTTAATGTAAATGTCAAAAGTTTTCAAAACGAAAACGCGGTTAACGGTTATTTATACTAAACTTATATTCATTATTCAAAAATCAAGTGTAATCTAAAAGTACTCAGTAGTCAGTACTCACTAATCTGAAATCTCAAAGTTGTAACTGTGTTGTCTACTTGTCTTCAACAATGCTGTAGTCCGTTCTTGTTCGAAAGTTCCAACATTATACGACTGGCAAATCCTTTAAAAAGTCGTATTTTGGTTATTTTTTCACTTTGAATGCATCAAGGCAAAATTAGGGTAGTTTTTAGTAAAAACGCCAAACGTCATTTTTGTGGCATACATCAACAACTTACGTTGGAGGTATCGATATAATATATTGACTTTGACTGGATTGACAGATTAATCTGAAATGTTTCAATGAGACGAATCAATTGAAGGTTTTTTTTGTATTTAATTCATTTCTACATATTTCATTTATTGTATATTTAAGAAGTTTGATATATTTTCCTTAGTTTACACTAAATAAATTTCTGAACGCAGGCATAAATATTTGACAACCAATATAGGTAATATATTATGTCAATCCGTTTTATGCCGTTTTCATTACTGAAATACTGACATTATTCTACATTTTTAAAATCTTAAATACGCCACAATCCGTATATTGTGGATATATATTATGTTGTCGATTCGAAATCTTTATTTAAATACGTTCTTTAATTTTAGGGGAAAGTTTACCATATCGACGGGATGAACATGAACATTAAAAAATGTTTGACAGTTACGAAACACGAACAATATACATATACTATGTACTTTCCTTATGTTTAGAAATTTTCATTCCCACCTTTCAACCTCTTATACCCTTTTTTAACCTATGTCCTTTCTCAGACTCTAGACTATCTGTATGCCAAATTTCATTAAAATCTGTTGAGTAAATTTGGCGTGATTGCGCGACAGACAGAGTTACTTTCGGATATTTAGCTCAAATGAGGTCCCCAGGCCTCCTCCAATGATGCCTACTTCTGTCTGTCCTATGGTATTAGCCAACACTTGAAAAGAAAAAGTAATTTTATATATATTTAATTTGTTTGTTGTTTTTTTTTAAAGTGAAAGTGTAACGTGTGTTTGACGCAATTTTTGTTATAATATTAGTGAAATGTTATAAAAATTAAAAATATAATGTAATAACTGTAAAGTATTTTTTTTTTGAAGTCGGGATAAAAGTACTTACTCGATACCTAGAAGTACTCGATACCTGGGAGTATCGATACTTTTGTTTCGATACTTTTGTGAGTACGATACTTTTTTTTCGATACTACTCATGAGTACAGTATCGATACTTTTTATTCGATACCGTGTCCCTACTCGGACTAAGAATCAAGATGGACTTGACATCCAAATAACAATACCATGTAAGAGCAGGCCAAGTATATATCAAAGTTCCGAAGAGTGATAAGGACAACAGCATGTTTTTTTGTCTTTGTCATAGTTTCACTTTTTTTTGTTGGGCACAGTTGCGAACTGTGCCCAACAAATCTTACGTGTATATTTGTAATCGTCATTCCATGCGAATTTCAATTGATTTTTATTTGTTTTTATGTTAAATTTAGTGTTAAAAGTGAAGAGAAAGCAATAATTATGGTGCATTGCTGTGTAGTTGGCTGTAAAAGTCGCAGTGAGCGTAAATTAGAAAACATAACCTTTCATTCGTAAGTATGATTTTCTTTGTTTTGAGTCGTTTGATTTGTAAAGACAATTAAAGTTTCCTTTAGAATACACAATGTCAAGATCTAATATGCAGGATTACACTAAGAAATGTCTGAAATTCTCGTTTTTAAATTAATGATGTATTTAGTATTAACCGGATAAGTTTAGTAATACACAAGTAATCGTCAAATACGGTGAAATGATAATGTCTTGCGGCCATTTTGTGCGACTTTTAAATTTTATCGGATTATTCTTATTTTAGGGATACCAGTAGTTACAAATAAAAATTACCCATAATTTTGGTAATTTTATGGGCAATTTTTTTGTTTATTTTTTTTTTTATAGAGAAAATTAAGTATTTATTTCGGTTTTCTTATAAATATTGTTCAAAGATATTCAGTTTAAAGTTGTAAACTAGCCTAGTTTCATTAATACTTTTAACAAGTGGTTCCATTCTTTTCCTCCATTACATAAGTTTATAGTTTATAATCAGTATTTTCTTACTACGTAATACATAAATATGAGATTAAGGTGATTATATAAAATTTAGTGTATGGTGTGATAAATTATATTCGTTTTCAGATTCCCAAAAGACACGGTACTGCGTGATTCATGGATAAAATCAACAGGTCGAAGAAATTGGACTCCAGGAAAAACTACGTCTTGAAGTATTAACATTATAATTTCGTGAGTTCCTAGTGCTGTTCAAATTAAATAAAATATATAAAAGTAAAGTCTTTTTATTAATAAGCCCAACACAATTAACAATTCTCTTCAATTACTGACACGCCCGAGATTTATTTTTTCAAAATGTCTACCTCTATACAACTTTCCACAAAGAGCAACCGGCAGATTAATATCTCTGTAAACAGAAGTTTGTAGACTATTTGCGCTATCATATTCTGACGCACTCGAGAATTTTTTAAACTTTTTATTTACATTTTTGAAAATCCTTATACGCTCCCCCCGCCACTAAAAAAGTAAACATCATATGAAGTTTTTTTCCTTTTAGCATATAATCTTCTAGATCCAATAGGTCTTCAAAAGGTGGGAGTGACAACACAATTAATTAATTCAATAGGATAGAATGATATAATATACCACGAAGCCGTCATGCGTCAGTCTAAAAAAAAAAAAAAAAAAAACGGGGTAACATTTTGATGACCTGGTAACCCTGCGTTTTGAAGTACTAGTATCTTTGTCCCTTTCGGGTGTACGCGGTTGTCAAGTCCACCTTTGATTCTTAGTCCGAGAAAAAAAAAAAATAAAAAAAATAAAATAAAAAAAATAAAATAAAAAAAATAAAATAAAAAAAAATAAAATAAAAATCTGTGGTAGGTGTAATAAGAATAGCTAGCGTTGGCAAATGGCAACTTTTTCTTCCTTTTTGTCCCGAACCGGAACACGGAACAGGCAACAATGCACGACGGCCGACATCTTCAATTCTTCGTAATATGTGTTCTGTGAATTCTTCACTTCAATTTGACTTCAATTCTCATGTAATACGTGTTCAACTGTTCATATTAATTGTTCGAGTAGAGTTTAAATTACAATTAACCTACGTATTAATTTGTTATTTAAAATACTAAATAATCAAATAACCATTTTAATAATAAGGTAAGTGTTCTCCAGCCTATTTAAATTGTACAATACACACCACGTGGTTACTTCAATCTCTATAGCCTTACTAAAGTCTTCGACGTGTGATATCGATTTAAAAAAAGTTCTCTTTAATACAAGATAAGATAAGATACTACCAATAATACTTCTAATTCAAATATCGATAACGCATCGTCAATATTTGTCGGAAGTGGCACTAAACTTTTTTAATATAAAATGATGACAAAAGACACGAGCCGAAATGTGTAACATGACCAACACGTGATATCCAATGATAGGCCTGATTAACTATAAAATTAGAAATATCTTTAGTATAATTATAGTGTTTATTTTAAAAAGTATTTTATTTACAGGATACTTACGCGTGGATGACTTCTTACAGGTAATATATCTAGTTTGATTTTTAAGATTTGTGCAAAATAAAATTACTTTCTTAATTTCTTTATGATGATAATAAACACGAGCCGAAAAGTGTTATAATGATAACAAAATGATAACTAATGATAGGTCTGATTTATAAGCGTCTTATTTAATTAAGATTAGCCGCTGAACATGTATTTAATACCTACATTTCTCTTTAATCAGGTATGGTGACATGTGTACGTCGAGGATATCCTTCAAGAACATGTTGTTGTCAAGTTGTACCCTTTGGAGGGTTTATTGGATATGACCAATTCATTTTAATGCATGATAATGCAGGTCCACATATTGCTCATATCGTAAATGAGTACCTTCAAGAGGTTGGTGTTCAAAAATTGCAGTGGCCAGCTCATAGCCTCGACTTAAATCCAACATAGCATATTTGCTAAAAAGGACAATTAAAATAGCATCGAACCCACCACAAACTCTTGCGAAAGTGTAAATAAATAAACTCTTAGCCAGAAGAGGAGATTCAATTGAAATGTCTAAAACATCCACCGTACGCCCCGGACCTTGCTCCAACTGATACCATTTTTTTCGAAATTTGGATAACTGCTTGCAAGGGAAAAATTTAACTCCCGATGGGCAGTCCAAACTGCCTTCAAACATTTTATTGATTCCCGTCCGAATGGTTTTTTTTTAAGTTTACGTATCAATGAACTACCTATAAAATGGCAAAAGTGCATTGATAGCAATGATACATACTTTGATTAATTAAATATATTTTATATAAAAAAATTGACTTTATGTTCCGACCATACAAAACACCAATTTCATATGTGAGGACCTAATAAAATTGTTAAATATTGAATAAAATTATTTTTTAATCCATAATGTGTATTGTCTAAGATGAATAATATTAATAAAATAAATTTTTTTGGATATAGGAAAAATAATAGGAATTAAAATAAATTAATAATAAATCTTGTTTTATTTTAAAAAAAGCTATTATAAAATACAAAAGTAAATGTACCTAACAAAAAATATATATATTATACTGAGTTATATTTATTATCTTATTTTTACTGTAAATCTTTTATTAAAAGAAAATAATTAGAAATTGTGGAATAAATTTAGATACAATGAAGTCAAAAGTCAAAAATCAAAATCAAAAATTACTTTCATATTCAAGTAGGCTTCAAAAGCACTTGAATCTTTATTTTCCAAATTAAAATTATATTATAAATTATAGTTACGTAAAGCTACCACCGATTCGGAATGTAGATTCTGCAGAGAAGAATCTAAGAAACTGCTTAAAAAAATGTGTTTTATTATAAAATTAGTGAAATACTGCGGCACTAAATTCACAAACCATTAATATACTCTTGTACCGAATAATATGGTCTAAGATCCGAGAAGGTAAATCTTCCCTCATCTGTTAATTAGATGAAACAATTTTTTTATAGGCTTATTTCAATATTGTGAATTTATAAAAACAACCTCTGCCACCATAAGCCTGCTGCCATCTAATAACAGATGAGGGAAGATTTTGTTGTATTCCGGATCTTAGACCAATGATAAAATTCTTTTTAATAAAAACTAAATTTAATTTTCGGGACATTTTCCTCCACTGATAATTTGTCACAGATTCGATATATTTCGTTAAATTTCCAGTACCTAAGTATGTTGACATAAAAGGCGGCTCCTTATCTTGCTACTTGATTTGTTCAACCTTTACTGAACTTTACTCCCGAAAAGTTTAGTCATGAAAGGGGTACTCACTACTCAGGGTAGTCAGGGTTTCTCATGTCACATGTGGTTTCATTTAAATTTAATTGATACCAGCTGAGAAGTACTTTTTGAGTTATCTCTAATACTGCGTATTTAGTTAACTATTTTTTCGTCTATCTACGTTGAATTACTGGTCTATGTCATTGAAGTGGGTCTTTGTGGGTGGGAAGTCTGAGGTAACATAGGTACATAAAAAAATACTTCGAATTGAGAACCTCCTCCTTTTTCTGAAGTCGGTCAATAAAGACGGTCTTAAACATTGACTTAAAATATGTTAGTATAAAGTCCATGGTCTTACATTATCCAATCTGTGTCTTTTCATACATATAAATTGTTCTGTATTCTGAGTACAAATACAACGTAATGTGATTGTGACGAGTTAATAACCGGTAAAAATATACCGGTATAGCGTCTACAAAATAACATTATTTAAGGTATTAAGATTCAGCCTGTAATATCCCACTGTTGGGCATAGGCCTCTTCCCTATGTAGGGGAAGGATCGGAGCTTAATCCACCACGCTGCTCCAATGCGGGTTGGCGGATATATTCCCTACTATGAGTAACGATCGCTATCAGATGTACATGATAACAACCGGGACCGACGGCCTAACGTGCTCTCCGAGGCACGGTGGGGAGACCCACGATGACTGCACAAACACCCAGACCGCGGCAAACATCTGTATGGCCAATACAAAGTTGTCGTGTGCGGGAATCGAACTCGCAACCGCCCGCGCAACAGCCAATCTCAATCCAGTGCTGTGACCGCTGCGCCAACGCGGCGTCTATTTAAGGTATAGTTATTCCATATATAACGTTATGTTTACCGAGACAAATTAATGTTACTGAGTTTTTAACGGTATTCAAAGCCCGATACCTAACAAGTATTTATGCCAGTGACGATAAATCATCGACGAAAAGCTATTGGCATCAGGTTTATAAAGAAGAAGACGAAAGATACTGAGTTTTCTATGCTGTTTCATTTTATGGTCTTCGTCTAAAAAAAAGGTTTAAGCAACTTTATCATGGACATGACAAGTTTAGAAGTTTATGTACTGTTTTTGTGATAGGAATAAAACATTTTATCATATTTTTATTTATTTATTAAAGTACTGGGTCACATTTATAACTATTAAATCTAAATAACTATGTACAATACTTAAAAATTCATTAAACTTAGTCTATTAGCCTTTCATTTTTAATGTACAAAATATAGGGTACAAATTTTATCCAAAATACAAACGTTTAATTATAAAAAATCGAAGTTATTATATTTTAATCGAGGTTCAATGAGGTCATTTGACCTATGTGGTCTTAGGATTTAGTGGATTTTGTTCCGTAACGTTTTGCAAGCGGACGGTGACATCGACGAGAGCCATATTGGGTAGGATAAAATCTTGGATGGTGGCTGCGCTGCTTGACGGTCGGTCGAAGGGGTAGCCCATGTTGCGTCTGTCAGGATATAGACGGTCTTTGAGACCGCAGAAACTGGATGCTTCTACACAAGATTTCTGAGTCCCATCAGGGTTGTTCACCTGTGAACATTTTTTTCATTATTGTAATGCTTTATTGTGCCACTGTATTTTATGCTGCTCATTTTTTCACGTATTGATTGTAGGGACCTCGATTTAGTAGTTCACTTGAATTGTTTATAATGAGTCATAAGGTAAGGAATACTTACGCTGTCCAGGTCGTAGTTGGAGAGCATGACGAAGAGCTGGTAGGGCATGCCCGGCTCCGTGCCGCGCGGCACCAGCATGTGCTGCGGCCAGCCGATTGTTGGGACCTCGCTTTAGTAGTTCACTTGAATTGTTTATAATGAGTCATAAGGTAAGGAATACTTACGCTGTCCAGGTCGTAGTTGGAGAGCATGACGAAGAGCTGGTAGGGCATGCCCGGCTCCGTGCCGCGCGGCACCAGCATGTGCTGCGGCCAGCCGATTGTTGGGACCTCGCTTTAGTAGTTCACTTGAATTGTTTATAATGAGTCATAAGGTAAGGAATACTTACGCTGTCCAGGTCGTAGTTGGAGAGCATGACGAAGAGCTGGTAGGGCATGCCCGGCTCCGTGCCGCGCGGCACCAGCATGTGCTGTGGCCAGCCGATTGTTGGGACCTCGCTTTAGTAGTTCACTTGAATTGTTTATAATGAGTCATAAGGTAAGGAATACTTACGCTGTCCAGGTCGTAGTTGGAGAGCATGACGAAGAGCTGGTAGGGCATGCCCGGCTCCGTGCCGCGCGGCACCAGCATGTGCTGCGGCCAGCCGATTGTTGGGACCTCGCTTTAGTAGTTCACTTGAATTGTTTATAATGAGTCATAAGGTAAGGAATACTTACGCTGTCCAGGTCGTAGTTGGAGAGCATGACGAAGAGCTGGTAGGGCATGCCCGGCTCCGTGCCGCGCGGCACCAGCATGTGCTGCGGCCAGCCGATTGTTGGGACCTCGCTTTAGTAGTTCACTTGAATTGTTTATAATGAGTCATAAGGTAAGGAATACTTACGCTGTCCAGGTCGTAGTTGGAGAGCATGACGAAGAGCTGGTAGGGCATGCCCGGCTCCGTGCCGCGCGGCACCAGCATGTGCTGTGGCCAGCCGATTGTTGGGACCTCGCTTTAGTAGTTCACTTGAATTGTTTATAATGAGTCATAAGGTAAGGAATACTTACGCTGTCCAGGTCGTAGTTGGAGAGCATGACGAAGAGCTGGTAGGGCATGCCCGGCTCCGTGCCGCGCGGCACCAGCATGTGCTGCGGCCAGCCGATTGTTGGGACCTCGCTTTAGTAGTTCACTTGAATTGTTTATAATGAGTCATAAGGTAAGGAATACTTACGCTGTCCAGGTCGTAGTTGGAGAGCATGACGAAGAGCTGGTAGGGCATGCCCGGCTCCGTGCCGCGCGGCACCAGCATGTGCTGTGGCCAGCCGATTGTTGGGACCTCGCTTTAGTAGTTCACTTGAATTGTTTATAATGAGTCATAAGGTAAGGAATACTTACGCTGTCCAGGTCGTAGTTGGAGAGCATGACGAAGAGCTGGTAGGGCATGCCCGGCTCCGTGCCGCGCGGCACCAGCATGTGCTGCGGCCAGCCGCAGCCGCAGAAGTTGAACCCGGCGCGTTCGGGCGCGCGCACGTCCCCGCCCGCCGCCGACAGGTCGCGGAACGTCTGCTCGAAGGGGATCGTCAAGCTTGACTCCGTTGATTTACGGGTGATTGTGTTCTGTCCAGCGTTCACTGTTTCAAATTAACATTCGACTATATTACATACATATCTTACTTTTACATACATAATTACATACGTATGTATCTGTACTATGGCTTATGACAAGGATTTCTAATAAAATATTATCATTATTAAGTGTGTCTTTAGCAGGATATCTTACGTGTTTCTCTATATTACGTTCATATTTAGGTTTTGCCATATGATGCGAGATATTGTTTTGTTGAGTGAGATTTGAGATGACTTTGTGAGATTGTTGAGATTTATTAATACTTACGAGGAACGACGAATCTGTCCATCTCTATGAACATTTTACGTTGGTCGGCGAGTACCCAGGGTAAGTTGCGGTCGTCAAATTTAGGTGCCATGAATATACGCACTGTCGTGCGTCTAGCGTTTCCAGTGTTGTTGACGTTAATTCTGATAAATGATATTTTTTTTTTATTAGACAAAAATTTGCACTGCATTATTGCATCTGTTGAGTATAACAGAAACTGTTGCATTCGCTTCGCATCAGCTTGTAATATCCCACAGCTGGGCATAGGCCTCTTTTCTTAGCCACCACGCTACTCCAATGCAGGTTGGTGGGTATATTTTTTAATTCTTTTCTTTTTTGGGACTTTTCTACACAGACATATCAGCTCCTCATAATAACACCTGATAGCGATCGTTACTCATAGTGGGGTTGGCGAATATATGGGGTCATCCATAAATTACGTCACACGAATTTCTCGATTTTTCGACCCCTCCCCCGTCCTTGTCACAGTTGGTCACATTTATGAGACCCCCTCCCTACCTAGTGTGACGTCACATATCCTGCAATTTTGCGTGAGCAAACAAAAAAGCCAATTCGCCTATAAAACAAATGAAACTTTAATTTTTGAAGTTAGTTATTGATAGGTAGTTGAAATATAATGTTTTGTACTTAGGTTTTGATATTATTATATTTGGAAATGAGACGTCACAAAATTTTGACCCCTCCCTCCCCCTTGTCACACATTGTCACACCTCGTCGACCCCCTACCCCCATCTTAACGTGTGACGTAGTTTATGGATGGCCCCTATTCCCTATATGGTATACATGAATAAATATTTTATTTCAATTTTGAAAACAATTTTTTTAAAAAGTAAACTACAAGCAATCTAATTCGTCATTTTACAATTCACAATTTTTTTATCATAATGGGCATAACGACCGACAGTATCAAAAAATCGTCAATATAATGATTTCAGGGGAACACTCATATAAAAAAAATTCAAAATACTGATTTAGTTTTATGTAAAATAATAAGATTATTGTGATTTTCAATAAAATAAAACATTAAAATACTGCAATCGGCCATTTTGATTGAAACACAAATTGCAGCGCATGACGTCACGCTATAACACCAATATAATACGTCAGACGCGTTCACCTACCTACAACTCACTCTAGTCGACAAGTTGAAAAAGGTCGAAAATAGAGATACTTCTCTTAAAATTATGTGTAATAGCTCATTGGATTCGGAATCGCCTAGAAAAATGTTCTAAAAGTGTGTTTTGCACATCAAAAATTGCAAAAGTTATAAACAATTAATAAAATAAACTAAAAAATGTTTTATGTTAAACGGTTTTATTGCAATAAAAATGATGTAGTTAGGTTATGGACTAAAAGCTAAAAAATAATTCGGTAAGTCCTAGCTACCAGATCGCACCAATCTTCTCATCAATCTGCGGCGTATTGATCAGTCAAATATAAAATCGTTGGGCGTATAGCGTATCCAGAGTAAACATTATGATAGAAATTTCACGTGCCCAACGATTTTATATTTGTCTGATCAATACCCCAGATTCATGAGAAGATTGGTGCGATCTGGTAGCTAGGACTTACCGAATTATTTTTTAGCTTTTAGTCCATAACCTAACTACATCATTTTTAATGCAATAAAACCGTTTAACATAAAACATTTTTTAGTTTATTTTATTTTCAGGTTTTTAGTTTTGTTGAGTAGTTTTTAGATTAGTAATAAATATACCTACACAGTCCAATAAACTATATTATACCAATCAAGACCTTTCATTTGATTCCCATATTGAGGTATTTGTGGAAAATATGTGATCCACCATTTTGTGGCGGCAGCCATCTTGGATTTTTCATAGTGAGCCCTATTCTACCAATCAAGCCCTTTCATTCGATACCCATATTGAGATATTTGTGGAAAATATGTAATGCGCCATTTTGTGGCGGCGGCCATCTTGGATTTTTCATAGTGAGCCCTATTCTACCAATCAAGCCTTTTCATTTGATACCCATATTGAGTTATTTGTGGAAAATATGTAATCCGCCATTTTGTGGCGGCGGCCATCTTGGATTTTTCATAGTGAACTGTATTCTACCAATCAAGCCCTTTCATTTGATACCAATATTGAGGTTGTTGTGAAGTTATATGTAATCCGCCATTTTATATTGGCAGCCATATTGGATTTACAACCATAAAAAATATATTATGTTGTATCGTCATCAAGATTAAGAGTGTGTGCCAAATATCAGATCAATCTGTCATCAGGAAGGGGGTAAAATTCCAATTACTAAATTTGACCCAAAAAAATAAATAAACTGGTCAAGCTAAATAAAACCGTTTAAAAATAACGAAAAAATGGCCTTCCGTTTTTTGCCAATATTTCATAAACTATTAATATTTAAGAAATTTCAAAAAATGATTCTGGAAGAGGAGGAAATTTCCAATAGAAAAACTTGCAGCCCCTGGAACTCTATCTCCATTAAGTATTTATAATTTTAATTTCATGCTGGTCTTAGGTTGAACGCGTCCGAAGTGTGTCATATCATGACGTCAGAGCCGACGACATGACACCTGCTGCCGTTTTGACGTGCACATTGAAAACATATTAGAAAAGTCGGCCAAGTGCGAGTCGGACTCGCGCACGAAGGGTTCCGTACCATTGGCTAGGTAAACACCAGTAGGTACATTGATTTTAATATCGGGCAAAAAAAATCGGCGAAGAAGTCATTTTCGTTGTAAGTATGAGCCCCCCAAATTTTTTAATTTTATTATTTATTATTAAAGTTATTACACAATTATTAAGTATTTTGTGAATATTTCAAGTGCCCTACCTCTTACCGTTTATTGATATCGAGCAAAAATAGACAATAAATCGCGTTTGTTGTATGGGAGCCCCCCTTAAATATTTATTTTATTTTGTTTTTAGTATTTGTTGTTATAGCGGCAACAGAAATACATAATTTGTGAAAATGTCAACTCTCTAGCTATCGCCGTTCTTGAGATACAGCCTGGTGACAGACGGACGGACGGACGGACGGACAGCGAAGTCTTAGTAATAGGGTTCCGTTTTTTACCCTTTGGGTACGGAACCCTAAAAAAATAGTTTTAATTTTCCTTAAACTTAAGTTTATTACCGAAATATAGGTATTTTCGTAAATAGTAAATGTGTACCCACATTACGGAAGAGGTTTTCAAAATCTTTCGTCATGCCCATTATCCATTTAATGAACGTCAAAAAAAATATATTCTCAAAAAAAAAAAAATAACAAAAAAAAGTTAAGGAAGCAAAAACATTAATCAATTAAAAAAAATCCACATTTAAACAGGTACATTACAAACTTAGGTAATGTACCTAGCGTTATGGAGCAATCCTAACTTACAATTAGTTACGTTAATACTAGTCTCTCGGTCGACATTACCGTCATATTATATCCATAACCATCCTTCCCCTACATGGGGAAGAGGCCTATCCCCAACAGTGGGATATTACAGGCTGAATCGTGATCGTGATCGTGATATCCATAACAATATACTCACACGTATTGGAATGGGCGGTGATTGAGGTGGGTGAAGCGTACATATACCGGTCCTCGGTCGGAGAAGTCGAGGCCGCGGGACATGTCCACGTCGCTCTGCATCCAGAACGTGTTGAAGATGTTCGCGTCTCCGGTCGAACTTTGAACGCGGGCGGACGATATTTGGACTCCTGGATTCTCTAACTGTTGTAACATACGATAATAGTTTTAAATAACATGTGTAAATAGATCGGACCAGAGCGGTGAAAACCATCTCCAGCCGGGCTAGCATGCGTACAACGAGATAATCTCTTGATGAGAGAGATAGATAATGTCTACATCAAGTATTTTCTCGATTACCCTACATGCGCAATACGAGAGACATAATTCTCTTCCGAAGACTAAACGGAACGGAAACGCCATGGTATACAAAAGATATTATAATAATATTTATAATTTTAATATATTTCGTTTATCGTGGTCTTTCTCGTCGACAATATTGACAACGAGTAGTTTTCGACAAAACTACGATGTCATGTTAGCTCCCGTAGAGATAACTAAAATTTCTTGTTATCTCTTCAATTGTCGTGACGAGAAGAGTATCACGTGCACGCATGTTAGCTACTGTAGACATGAAGAGATAATACGAGAAAAGGGGTAGACAAACTTTTGTCGTGGCGCGCATGCTAGCCCGGCAAGTGGATTCCGCAACAAAAAAGACCCCGAGGAAGACCCAGGAAGAGGTGGATGGACTGTGTGGAGGAAGATCTTAGGAGAATGGGCAAGAAAACAGCTTGGAGAAAGGAGGCCAGAGACAGAGCGAAGTTGAAAAATATTGATGTTGAAGAGGCCAAGATCCACAAAGGGTTGTAGCGCCGCTGGAAGTAAGTAAGTATAAAAAGATCGGACTAGAGGCTATACGCGGATTTTAGCACGTAGGTACCGATAGATGTAAAGTAAGATGCTAGAACTCGTATTTAGTATAGTCATAGTATTTCTCGTATTCTACTTACTTAAACTAGTTAGAATTTTTATTATTCCGTACCTCTGAACGAGAGTAGGGCCGCACGTTGGGCGACTCCTTGAACCGTTGGAAGAGGTCGTCGATAAAAGCGTGCCAGCGGTAAAAGAATGGATCACGCATGTTCGTAGCCTCGTCAGAAATTATGTTGAAGGATTCCTGATGAGAAATAATATTTATTAATCAACTAACAAAAAAAAAAAAAAGGTAAAACACACGATTTCACGCCATTTTTGGCGCGAACTCGTGGAGGCCTACGTCCAGCAGTGGACTGCGATAGGCTGAAATGATGATGATGATGATGAATCAATTAACTGGTCTTTGTCATTTAGTAAGTAGGTATTGTTTATTTACCAATGTATTGTATGCGCAGAGGAATAAATAACAGACACATATAGTAGATACTTTATATTATAACTTGAGTACCTAGTAAATAAGTAGTAACTTTATATTAGAAAAAGATTTCGCAACAAAATTTTTATACAGGTAAAGTGTCAAAGAAAAAACATTCAGAACTTATAATTGAAATCGCTTCTAATACTTGCTCTGTGATGTGCAATACCATTTAACTTAAATACATGGAAAGCTATTCTACGACAGTAACTATTACATTAAGTATTAATTAATTAATAACGGTTATATTAACTCAAGTTAACTTACAAGGTACCGGTGTGTGGGGTCGTGCATGTAGCCGGAGATATTGTGTCCATTGTTGTGTAGGGAACCGTAATATTCTCTATTAGGAGACAAGATGCTGGCCTCAATAATATTGCCCAGCGTGTCGATGTCCAAGGGCTGGGTGGAACCATTAGGCTGTGAATGTTAAAATATGTTTAAATATTTTACTCAAAATTTATCAATTGGAGTTTACTCCGAAACAACAGGTGCGTGCACAGTTCACCTCGCGGTATGAATAAGATTGTTTATGTTTTGAAAGGAAAGACGTCTCATTTTTTTTTGATAAATAAATAATAATAAATAAACACTTCACACTCAACGGCCCCCAGTAGGATTTTTTTCTGTGTCGGGGGTCCGGAAACACACACAATACAGAAGCACAAACGCCCAGACCACGACAAACATCTATATGGTCTATACAAATGTCTGTCATGAGCGGGGATCGAACCCGCAATGGCCAGCGCAACAGCCAGTGCTGTGACCGCTACGCTAACGCGTCGTCAAATAAGTACGCTCAAAGATTTTAGACAGAAAAGCAAGAATGAAAATTGAAATAAATTAGTAAATATATACATATCATGTATGTTCAGGGTTAAGGAAGTTTACCATTTTAACGAGACCCGTAGCTATAGCCTCCTCAATATTCCGCCTCCAACGGTCCATTTGGTCGAGGGTGACAACCACTCCATCAACGGGGCGGTTCACGTCAGACCATTGCATGTTGGCCTGCCGTGGCGGCCAGCCGCGGGACGTCGTCAGACTGTCCAGTTTCGGGAAATAAGCTTCGGGTATTTTTTCCCTAAAGTTGCTGAACTTTTTTGTTCTCGATAACGAGTTTGCTAGACGTTCTCCGTTGTACCTGTTAAATAGTTTTGGTAAGTCTTTAGATTAAGACCCATAGACCATTTATCAGCATAATTTCATTACAAAAAAAAAACCCCAACCTATCTAACTTCAAAATTAGACCATTTATCGGCATAATTTCGTTACAAAAAATAAATAAATAATAACAATAACCCTAAACTATCTAATTTCAAAATTAGGCCTCGTTTACGGAGACGCGGAGCGTAGTGCGTAGCGTGTGGCGTAGCTTCTCGCGTGTGTCAAAAATCAAAATACATGAAAATGAACGCGTGTAAAATCGCTTCTCCGTAAACGCACTCATACAACGCCCTACGTTTGAATTTAGTGCGTTCCTGCGTTCCGCTACGCCACACGCTACGCACTACGCTCCGCGTATCCGTAAACGAGGCCGACTAGCCTCCTATTTTTTATTCACACCTTTTTTTGTTCACAATAAGTATATTACTGCAAATACAATAAGGTTCTGATCACCAGTTGTGGATAACGTTACTTGACGAATGACAGTATCCGACAGCCGACAGTAAAAAGTTTTTGATTCATTATCCTTTTTATCAACGAATTGTACATATATTAATGAGATATTTCTATTCATATATATTAATATTAAAGTTGCAGTTTATTAATTGAGGAGGAACATGTCCTACTGGCCTATTCTACATCCCGCTGTCAAAGTCTATTTGTATCTTCATCCGTCAATTAGCGACAGACCTGAAGTATAATACTTCACAATATTATTTGGATTGTTACATTGAAAAGAATAATTGGAAATATTAAACAACTAGCTGTGCCGCGCGGTTTCACACGCGTTAATTTAAAAATAAATAGCCTATAGCCTTCCTCGATAAATGAGCTATCTAACACTGGAAGAATTTTTCAAATCGGACCAGTAGTTCCTGAGATTAGCGCATTCAAACAAACAAACTCTTCAGCTTTATAATATTAGTACAGATAAATTGTAAATAATAACTTGCGTGTACCTAGCAATAACCTGCTGGTGCATATAGAAGAACAGTTCTCCGCGACGGTCTTTCGCAACAATAGCACGTTGGTTAGAAGTGAACGGATACACTAAATGCCAGTGCCAGTGGTGGAGATTTATACCAAGATCCTCACGCCAGTAAGCCAGCCGATGCTCAACATCTAAATCAGTTGCAGTGTAATCTCTAGGAATCACGATTGGGATACGCTGTAATAAAAATATTATTATTATGTAAATACACTAGCTTCTGCTTGCGACTTCGTCCGCGTGGAACAGGAACAATTCTATCATACATGATTCTTTCGAAACTAACTGTTTACGCAGCGCACGCGTCGGAAGCTCTCAAAATACCCCGATTTTGAATCATTCGTGCTTGGTGCTCCGCTCCTATTGGCCTTAGCGTGATGATATATAGCCTATAGCCTTCTACAATAGATGGGCTATTTAACACTGAAATAATTTTTGAAATCGAACCAGTAGTTCCTGAGATTAGCGTGTTCAAACAAACAAACAAACAAACTCTTCAGCTTTATAATATTAGTATAGATAATTAATTAGATATATGTTTTTCTAATACGTGCAGGTAATTTAATTCGAGTTTGTAACATAATTATACCTATATCTGATTGGCGTACGCAGCATTGTGTAAAAAAAGAAATAGTAAATAAATAAAAGCTTCACACTTAACGGCCCCTGGTAGGATTTTCTCCAGTGTCGGGGGTCCGGAAACACACACAATACACAAGCACAAACGCCCAGACCACGACAAACATCTATATGGCCAATACAAAATAATGTCTGTTGTGAGCGGGGATCGAACCCGCGCAGGCCGCGCAACAGCCAGTGCTGTGAACGCTGCACCAACTCGTCGAAAAATATTTATATAGATTAATAGATAACTAAATTGTACTTATATAGGTAGTCATATTGCTGTGTGGCTACGGCAAAGAATATAGCCTCCCCCTCTCTTCCCGTGGGTGTCGTAAGAGGCGACTAAGGGATAACAAAGTTCCACTACCACTTTGGAACTTATAAAGCCGACCGATGGCGGGATAACCATCCAACTACTGGCTTTGAAATACACAGGCCGAAGACGGGCAGCAGCGTCTTCGGTGTGACAAAGCCAGCCCTGCGGTCACCAACCTGCCTGCCCAAGTGCCCAGCGTGGTGACTATGGGCAAAACACATGAGTTCACGCCATTTTTGACGCGAACTTGTGGAGGCCTATGTCCAGCAATGGACTGCGATAGGCTGAAATGATGATGATGATGATAATGAGGTAGTCATATTAGGGATTATACTTCTAAAATATGTTTAGTAAGCCTAATAAATATGATATGACTTACAGGTGCACCTCGAGCGGCTACTGTGGCCGATTCACGAGCTTGTCCAAATACTTGGGAGTCCACAAATTTAGCGGGGAAAGATTCGACAAAATTTTGAATTGGAATATTTCCAGTGTCAGGTCTGTAAAGAGTATTTTTTAATAATTGTATGATGTTTATTAAAAGTACTAAATTAAAACCTACTATAGTTCGCGTTCACGTAAAAAGAACGCTGAAAGAAACTTTTTGCTCATAATGTGTAATCTCGCACAAGTCGCACACTAAAGTACTAGGCCTATTGTTTTATTTTTGAACTAACCTTTCGCTCGCGGCTTCGTATAATAGTCATTGCTAGGTACATTAAAAATATAGATAGACCTCATACCACCATATAGACCGATAAATCGCCTTAGCGCAGCTTGAAGGCCAGCGTTCTTTTTACGTGACGCCAACTGTGTATTGTAACTAAATGAATTATACTGAATTACTGACCTATGCATTAGTACTACAGAGTAGCAATAGTTGAACAGCTGAGGATTTAGATTGACTCTTGCATAGACACACGTTGATAACAAGTCTTGCAGTTGATTTTCCGGAACAGCTGGAAATATATTATATTGTTCACTTTCATACATACAATTATCAAGGTTATAATTGATAATATTAGATAATAAAAGAGTAATTAACTGTGTACCACAGTGCAACAGAGTATAAATAGTAATTAGTAGCGTATCGATACAACGATATCCAAAGTTCAACGTTAATTTTTAGTGATCTCCTTTGAGGATATCTCATCTTGAATACATCTCAAATTGAGAATTAAAAAAATTACTAAATTAAAATACAAATAAATAGAAAAATATATACTAAAAACAACGAACCTAAAACTAAAAATCTTAAAAAATATAATATAATAACTAAAATACATTATTAAAAGGAGTCCCTTTAGGCAAGGTTCCGAAGATACTGGCAGCGTTCCCCCTTTGGATAGCTAGACTAATTCTTTGTCCGAGGTAGCTGCCAGCTCTTCGGTCTCCTGTGATGTCGACTAACCTTTTAGATATTTCCTTAAAGAGCCTTATGGCACTAGGACCCCACGGACCAAGGGTCTCGACACCGAATGGGACAAAATCATATTCGGAGCCTAGACCCCTGTATTTGCCTGCTTTAGCTTTTTCAGCCGCTTCACAAGCCGCACCAGCTCTTTTGTTGGTTCCATGTAGATGGGAAGGGGCCAGCGTGTCTGAACAGGTTGCATCCCATACTAGCACCCGGCCCATCTTCCATGGAATCAAACTCATACCGTCCGGTCTCTTGCCATCGTCTCTTGCTATACCAGTCGGCTCAAGTAGACTTGGCACGTTGATGGTGGCAAGGGACCGGCGTATGATATCGTTAAGTGCGGCATGTCTAGAGAAGCGGCCTGCACTTTTTTGGCAAGACAGTCCGTGATGTCCTAGCTTGTCGACATCACTGCCACAGGGACATTTATGTGGAAAGCAGACCGGAACCCCAAGCCGTAGACAATAATAATAAATAATAATAGAAAAATAATAATAGAATAATAATAGAATTAAAAAATATATCTAATTGATGGAAATTAAAGCATTTTATGTAAAAGTAAATAAAATAAAATGTTTACCAAGAAGTGCATCAATGACTTCGTCTGCCATCTCCTGATGGGCTGGCAATAGCACCGAGAATTCGGCATCCTTGGGTAACTTTGTTGCTTTTGTGAGTTTTGGTAATTTTTTCAATTCCTTCAAAGGTATTATCTCAGAGGCTTCTTCGCCGAATCGGTTGTTGATTTCGATTCCATTGTTCTTGTAATCTTGTCCCTAAAATATATGAAGTAGGTATATTATAATAAGTTTATACCTAATATTAATTAAGGATAAAAAAAGAACAGAATATTATTGACCGTGAAAAACTAGTTTGTGAATGAAAATGAAAAAATTTATTTCGTCATAACTCATAAGGTGATACACACACTTAACGAAAGTAAAAAAATAAAAATGTCATTTACAAAAAAAAAAAAATGTTTTGTTAACCATTTTACACGATTTATTAGAAAGACAATTGCGGAAAATTATAAAAAAAAAAACGAGTGTGCAGACAAAAAAACGAGTGTGAAGTTTTACTTCAGTCGTGTGGTCTTTAGACCACACGACTGAAGTAAAACTTCTGCACAATAGGCCTGCACGGTGTCTTAGATATACGAAACGTAACTGGCTATAAGAGAAAAAGAGAAAGAAAATGTGTGCTCGCACCTCTCTCTTTTGCTCCGTTCGACTCACTTGATCACACTTTTCGTAACACTCTCGTCACGCATTCACAAAGAATTACGTGAAGCGTGCGCAAAGAAGTTTTACTTACAAAATAATTAACTTATATATATCAATAAATAAGAAGTTAGAAAGTGGGTAGAAACTCTATCCTGGATTATAGCTAATTGTTTGATTTCTTCCCAAGAATTTGGGGGTAGTCGTTGATGAAACGGTATGTAGTAAGGATATTTATTATACCCTTTCATCAAGGCCAACCGTACGACTACTGTACGTTTACGACTATTATATAGGTATACTAGCTGACCCCGCAAACGTTTTTTTGCCATACATGTTATTAACCCCCGCAATCCCTTCTTGTGGGTAGAATTTCGTAAAATTCGTTCTTAGCTGACCTCTACTCGGCGAAAGGAATACATATTCCTACCAAATTTCAAGTCTCTACGACTTATGGTTCCAGAGATATCGTGATGAGTCAATGGGTGGAAATCTCTTTTATATATATAATATAGATTAAGATCTGCACTATAAGCTATTACGAAAATGTTCAAACTCTTTAAGACGTTGAAGTAAAACTATTCGATAAATAAATCGTTTTGTGGTTAATTAAAACATAACTACATAAAATATTTTTTAAACTATCCGTTTATCCTTATTTTAGTTTATTATTACCTAAACATAAAACAACAATTAACAGGAAGATTTACAAAATAATTGTGTTTGCTCGCAAACGAAAAAAAAAAACCGACTTCAGTTACATCGACAAGTAATACAACGTAAATAAACGAAAAAAATTAACAAACGCACTAATCGCTACTACGATTTTCGAAGATTTCTCCTCGATTTCTCTGGGATGCCATCATCAGATCCTGGTTTTCTTACCGTGGTACCACCCTTGGGATATCTCCTTTCCAACAAAAAAAGATTCGGAAAAATCGGTTCATAAACGACCAAGTTACCCGCGAACGCACAAAAAAATCGGTCGAATTGAGAAACCTCCTACTTTTTTGAACTCAGTTAAAAAGGTAATGTCCCGCATTTATTGATTTACAAAAGGCGTTTTTATAAATCAATGCCTGCATTACAAAAATCAACGCTAAATAAAAGCCTTTATTTAAACACTAGGTATTCTTTCGAGACACTTGTCCAGCAGATTCGTATGTTTTATAATTCAGGTAAGGCTAATAGTAGAGGAGACGTGGAAGATCGACCTTCACCGATCTGATAACTCGATGAGACATATTTTTTATCAAATATAATTTATAAACAAATATGCCTATGATAACTTTGCCTATCGAAAAGTGTTCATAGCTACTTTTAATTTAATTAATTTTTATCAATTTTTTTTTCATCACCCTCACTCATATGATAACCGAATGAGTTTTATCTCAATTGATAGTTTTTAACATACAGAATATGCCTAGGTAGGCTTGCCTATTATTTCTGTTCATTGCTACCTGGCAAGTAGATGACTGTGAACAACTGAACAGGTAGGTCAATATACATAGGTAACTACATCGCTGATCTGTGTAAACGTGCTAGTGAACCTCAGAAATAAATAAGTAAACGAAAACCTAGTTAAGTTTTACATAAACGGTATATTTAATAGTTCGGGCTCGGGATGTAAATCAGTAAATTCAAATCCGTGTTAATTGTTTTAATAGCTATAATAATGTTACTAAAATATTATTATACTCACAAGATGTTGATCGGTCAGTTGAAATAGGACCCCTTTGTCGCCTTTTAAAGAAACCATAGGTTCATTTGGGCGATCGAACAACAGGAAAAAACTATTCGGTAAGTTTTTTGTCATTTTCAGTTATTTTCAGTCTCGACGATGTTACAAAACTGAACGTGTAGTTTGTACACTTCACAGGATCTGTGAAG
The DNA here is from genome assembly GCA_905220545.2 of Melitaea athalia. Taxonomy (NCBI): domain Eukaryota; kingdom Metazoa; phylum Arthropoda; class Insecta; order Lepidoptera; family Nymphalidae; genus Melitaea; species Melitaea athalia. The sequence goes on from HG992196.1 coordinate 15,593,846, forward strand.
TGACTGTACTTGCAGTATAGCAGGAAGAACATTTTATAATTTATCGTACTTGGTTTCGAGTGCAAAATTGCGTACGTATTTATTAACAACTAAGTAGTTAGGTATAGCACGTTATATTAAACCACAAAAGAAGTGATAAGGTTCGTATGGGACTGTAATAAAATTAAAAATCATGCTTATCATATTTATGTTGTACGGGGAAGTGGTTGAAAGATAAAAAAAAATGTTTTCAAAACATACATATCAGGGCAATCCGCAAAATTACATCACACGATTCACGATTCCTCCGAGACGAAAATAATTGAAACATCAATTTCAACATTATTTTTCAGTCAGTCAGTCAGGTCAGCATATTGTAGTCCACTGCTGGACATAGGCCGCGGTTTTTCGCGATTCTCATCCAGCCTAAACCAGCAGCTCAGCGTGCTCTGATCCTTCTCCTATATGGGGGGAAAGAGGCCTATGCCCAGCTGTAGGTTATTACAGACTGAAGCAAAAAATAATAAAAACTACACCGGCAATCTTAATAATTATATTCATTTCAATTGTAATTATACCGCTTGACCGTAATTCTCTTGCTTCGCCGACACTGTGTGGTAGTTTCCGAGGCTGAAAATATAGTTAAAAACATGTCTCCGCTGCGACAGCACTCAGAACAGAACAGCATCAGAACCTGATCTCGTCTCTCGTAACACCTTTAAGTGTCACGGAACGAAAAAAAAAGGAAAAGAGATGGAGATCACAATTTTTCTCTTGCTATCCCGGATATATTTGCAGCCTTTTCTAAAAAGCAGGAAGGCAGCTTTTCTAATATATAACGAGATATCTAACTATAACGAGAGCCATAACCAACTGATATGAAAAATCTCTCCAATAATAGTTAAATCTGTTCGAAAACTGTAAAAATAGCTATATTATACAGCATATTTATCCTAAGTACAGAATTATGATATTATTATATGTAAACAATAAAGATTTAGCTTGAATCTAATAGGCGAACATATGCCTAAACAGCGTATGAACAGCGCAGCGCTTGTAAATTTCCGACTGCAGAGCACGTGAGTGCACACGAAAGGGAAGAATGGTCCAGAGACAACACCAACTCAAATTATCGGAAGCTGCCGAAGAGGTGGAGAATGTATAATATGACCCTTGATTAGACGACTCAGTGTAAGTTGCAAATATAATTTGTTTACTCTATATAAAACTCTTTAAAAACTTTAAACGCGTTTTTCTCAAAACTCTGTTGGCTGCTCTAATGGCTGCATCGATTAGTCTCAAATTTTAATAAAAAGTTTATAAATATATATTTTTTAGTAACTATTACAAAAAACTACGTAACGTAACTACGGACAAAAATTGTAAGTTAAGGGGGGGTCACAGTCATGGTCAAGGCGCCAGGGAGGGTCAAATAGTCGTGGTCAATTAAAAAGAAGTTATAATTTAATTTTTATAATGATAGATACAGGTAAAAAGTAGGTATTTTATTAATCTATGTAGGTAATGTACCTACTTAAAAATACCTATATTGTGACAAAAATCTTGTTTAACAATTTTAATTAGTGGTCCACCTAGGTCCTGGACATAGCCCAGGGGGGGGGTCATGACCCCATGACCCACCCCCCCCTGGATCCGCCAGTGGTCCACTGCTGGACATAGGCCTCCCCAAGTTCGCGGCTTCGCGCCAGACATTATGGCGCGAACTCATGTGTTTTGCCCATAGTCACGACGGACGCTAGGTTGGTGTCCGCAGGGCTGGCTTTGTCGCACCGAAGACGCTGCTGCCCGTCTTCGTCCTGTGTATTTGAAAGCCAGCAGTTGGATGGTTATCCCGCCATCGTCGGTCGGCTTTTTAACCGACTTCCAAAAAAGGAGGAGGTTCTCAATTCGACTGTATTTTTTTTTATTTTTTTTATGTATGTTAGCTCAGAACTTTTGACTGGGTGGACCGATTTCGATCAATTTGGTTTTAATTGAAAGGTGTTGCATGTCATGTGGTCCCATTTAAATTCAATTGAGATCTGACAAGTAGGTACTTTTAGAGTTATATCTAACTAGCGACCCGCCCCGGCTTCGCACGGGTGCAATGATGATACTAAATACTTTCAACAATAAAAGATGCGTCATGCGGGGCAGAGGGGATTGACTCACGCCGCGCAATAGGCATTGCATAGTAGGCGCTTTAGGAACTTTAAATGTTTCGCTGCTAATTGCTTCTAACGACGATATCTCAAAAAATATTCATCTGATTGATATAGTGTGAAAGGCAATTTTAATCTGCATTAAATGTCTAAGCTAACTAACATATTTATATGGATAAGGATTAATACTGAACTAAAGAAAATAGCTATGAAAATAACGTAATGTTTTTAATTAAAAATTTGAACATAAACGTGGTTATTGTAAGTCAACCGTAAGAGATAGAGATATGCTCTCGCGGACTTTTTTGTAGATTTTTTATAGATTTTGAATTCGCTAGTACATTACTAAACTGTATCTTTGCTAGTTTACGCGGCGTTTGCGTGGAAAGCTCCCAGTTGGCGCGATTTTTTACGACTTCTTCAACATTTATCGCCGTAATTCTGCTAATTTACATAAAAGTATACTAAATTATATACACAAACCTTTCTCAAGAATCACTCTAGCTATTAAAAAAAACCGCATCAAAATCAGTTGCGTAGTTTTAAAGATCTAAGCATACATAGGGACATAGGGACATAGGGACATAGGGACATAGGGACAGAGAAAGCGACTTTGTTTTATACTATGTAGTGATAATGCGTATTTACTCGACTACTTTCTCGTCGACCTACGTTGTATTATACATTTATACCGCATAACTTTTTACTCGGTGTACCGATTTTGATGATTCTTACTTTAATCGAAAGCTAATACTAGTCATGTAGTTTTGTTTAAATTTGATTGAGATCTGATTACAACTTTTCGAGTAATCTTTAATAGCGCGTATTTAATTGACTATTTTTTCGTCTTATTACGTTGTATTATATTACTTGTCGATGTAATTGAAGTTGGTTTTTTTTTCGTTTGCGAGCAAACAGAATAATTAATTTCCAAGGTGGTAGTAGAACTGTATTATCCCTTAATTGCTTCTTACGACACCCACCGGAAAGGGGGTGGCTATATTCTTTACTGCCGTAACCACACAGCATATATATAGTTATATAATAATTAATTGAAATAACAAAACTCTACAATCAAACCGTAAATTGACGGTTACTATTCGTATCGGTACAGTAAATGCTGGTATATGTATACACAATTATACCTATATCTTACATAAACAGCTAAAAACTTCACTCTCAATATCTATTAGCCTTAACGTTATTGAGCGTCAGTGTTAGGTAGTTGTTTCACACTATTTCACTCGGCATATTTTTAGGGTTCCGTACCCAAAGGGTAAAAACGGGACCCTATTACTAAGACTTCGCTGTCCGTCCGTCCGTCCGTCCGTCTGTCACCAGGCTGTATCTCAAGAACGGCTATAGTTAGAGATTTGAAATTTTCACAAATTATGTATTTCTGTTGCCGCTATAACAACAAATACTAAAAACAAAATAAAATAAATATTTAAGGGGGCTCCCATACAGCAAACGCGATTTTCTTGCCCTTTTTTGCTCGATATCAATAATGGCAACAGGTAGGCACTTGAAATATTCACAAAATACTCAGTTGTATTTTTACTTTAATAATAAATAATAAAATTAAAATAAAATTAATATTTAAGGGGGGCTCCTATACAAAAGACGTCATTTTTGCCTATTTTTGCTCTCATACAATAAAAGTGATTTTTAGCCGCTTTTTGCCCGTTATTACAATCAATGTACCTAGTCAATGGTACGGAACCCTTCGTGCTCGAGTCCGACTCGCACTTGGCCGATTTTTTCATACCACATGCCTTGTATCGTTTCTTAGCGAGTACCTAAACTCCAAAAATTATAAACGCTCTGGGGCCCTAAGCTTGGGCCCCGTGTCCCCTTATGGTAGAGACCTTATTTCTGTTATCTGTGGTAGAGACGGAGCTGCTTATAATATAATAATACCTACTATATATGCTTTGTTGACCTAGTCGTATAAAAAAATGTAAAAAATTAACACTTTTTAAACTGAATTATTAAGAACAGATCAATTTCAAGACACGTCGAGGTTCCTAATTACTAATGCACCTACTTTGTCAATATCACCTGGTTTCGGTCATTAGTTAAGGCCGTTAAGGGTTTATTGTTTCACCGGTTCTGGATAAAATTTATCCTATTCATAAGTTACGAATAGAGTTTAATAACGGGAGGTACAATAAGCCATTACACCTGTACACCTGAATGGATAAACTACAACTTTTAGATTAAACTAGCTTCTGCTCGTGACTTCGTCCGCGTGGAATAGTAACAATTCTGTCATACATGATTTTTTCGAATAACTGTTTACGTTGCGAACACAGCGGAAGATCTCAAAAGGAAATAAAATAAACTAATTTTTTTTTATGTTAAACGGTTTTATTGCAATGAAAATGATGTAGTTAGGTTATGGACTAAAAGCTAAAAAATAATTCGGTAAGTCCTAGCTACGATCGCACCAATCTTCTCATCAATCTGGGGTATTGATCAGACAAATATAAAATCGTTGGGCGTATCCAGAGCGCGTACATATTACAGAGTAAACATTATGATAGAAATTTCACGTGCCTAAGTAATCTCTATTCTCCATGGTCCGTACCGAAAAAAAACAGGGTATAAGAGTTAGAAGTAAGATTTTCGGATTTTTCGACGTACCTAATTCCTTTATCCGGCCCTGTCGCCAAATTCGTTCTCAGCAAAAGTCAACTAACTGCTATTAATCTTCCTGCCAAATTTTCAGTTTGTAATGCAAAATGTGAGAGATTACAAACTTGCAAGATACTTTAGATCTCCGTAACCCGGCCCTATAGACAAATCCGTTCTTAGCGGACGTCTAATACCTATAACTCATCGCGAGCTATCGAAAGTCTCTTGAAATAGAAATTAAATTAGGCAAAGAAATAGTTTATAGTTAAAAACACCAATTATGAAATGATTTTAGTCTCGTTCTCTGGTCTTGGATATACCTAAATATATGAACGGTCATCGTCGCCGCGTCGTACATGCATCTCAGTATAGTTCGCGTAAAAAGAACGCCGCTGGCCTTCAAGTTGCGCAGAAACGATTTATCGGTCTAACAGGTGGTATGAGGTAGGGGAGGGGCGTGTGTATCACTCGCCGCAAGCTTGCCGGTGTGCTATTGGTTGGACAGTTCGACATCGACTCAAAATCGCTCGCGCACAAAAGTCTTAAATTACGAAATATATAGTTTTACATAGGGAAGTGAGAAAAATTATTTATAACGTATATTTTTTTTATGAAGAGAGAGGCTGATAATAATGCAGTTAAAAAATTAAAATAACTTATGAACGACACCCACGACGACTTAATGGAAGGAGTTTCACAAATATTACTTTTTATTTTTTGTAATAATTCAAAAACAAAACAATTGGCCTAGTACTTTCGTGCGCGAGGCTATCTATGCGCAAACATACCCCCTCCAGTTTCTTTCAGCGTTCTTTTTACATGACGCGAGTTATATTACCTACCTCGATATATCGCCAGTCAGTACGACATCTCTGTATAGAATCCAGGACAGCCCAGGTCTATATTCAAGTAGCATTTAGAGGTACTTATCAAAGAGTATATACCCACTAGGTACCTACTTATGAACCGTCTTTTTATAAAGCGTATAATTTTTTAATTAATTGTTTATAGTTTCATGGCTATTTAGTATGAAGTTATGGACATCGGTACGGTTATTGAGCGATTGCCGGGATCGAACCCACGATCTTTAGCACAACAGCCAGTGCTGTGAATGCTGCGCTAACGCGTCGTCGAAATATCATTAACATCGCGAATTTGCGATCGTACCGTGGGGACCACTCATTTGTTGGTGTTGACGTTGAGGGATTCGACTCAAGTAAGTGTAATCAAAAGTTAAAGCATAATACCACAAACTTGTATTTTTCATGGTTTTATCTTATCTATACTAATATTATAAAGAGGTAAAGTTTATAACTTTGTATATACGGGGTAATCTTCGCAAATACTGATCCGATCATGAAAATTCTTTCACTAACAGAAAGCTACACTATTCAGGAGTGACAAGATAAAAGGAAAAAGATAAAAATATATAAAGATTTTAAATCACCAGGATTTGAACCTGCGTCCTCTGACGTGCGGTGTCAACAATTCAATCTAATCAAGGATTATTATTTGCCTTAGAAATTAATTGGTGATTTTAAAACATTTATATTTATCTGATTTGCTGAAAATAGTGAGAGGCTACACTATTCAGGAGTGACATAGGCTATATTTTATTGTAATTGTACAAAAAAATTCAGTAAAAAAGAAAAATATTAAAATATATTATGAAAATGACAAAGAAACGAACGCCATCTATCGCTGTTAGATTTAACTATTTAATACTCTATTTTATTTACTGTCTATTAATCTATTTGAATCTATCGATGACGAAGTTTTTACGCTTTTTGATAGATGGCGTTGGAGCAACATATTATTTATTTAAGTAGTTTAAAATTTGTTCTTTATAGTATGTTATTTGGTTCTGTAATTTAAAATAATAAATACACGATATTATTACGATTTTATTCATCGCTGTAGGCGCCCGCTGCCGTTTATTTTTTATTTTATATATTTTCTCTTTACTTTCTGTTTTACTTTATCGGTACTCCGGACGTAGTTTTGGTCAAAAGTTTTCTTCAAAACTATTTTTGCATTTTAAAAAAGATAATTAACGCCCAACGAAGTGGGCACGGGTCGGCTAGTACATTAATAAAATTCTTGTGTTACAATGTTAGTTACAATACTCCTCCGAAACGGCTGGACCGATTTTTATGAAATTTTTGGCATATCAGGTAGGTCTGAGAATCGGCTAACATCTATTTTTCATACTCCTAAGTTATAGGGGAGGGGGGGGGGTTAACGGGGTTAATCTATATATATAAAAGAGATTTCCACCCATTGACTCATCACGATATCTCTGGAACCACAAGGCCAAGAGACTTGAAATTTGTTAGGAATATTCCTTTCGCCAAGTAGAGATCAGCTAAGAACGGATTTTACGAAATTCCACCTACAAGAGGGGGTTGCGGGGGTTAATAACATATTTGCGGGGTCAGCTAGTAACATATATGACAAAACAACGTTTGCAGGGCCAGCTAGTTGCTTATAAAAATAAGAATTTTATTTTTTATCGGATCTTGTCATGAAATAAATATACTACATTAATTTTTTTAAGGAATCAATAAAAAAATCAATACGACTAAAATAAAAGTAGATTTGCTGTTATTTTTTTACTTTATTTGTAGATAAAATAGAAACAGGTCACTTCTTACATCTATTACATCGATAGCTATGTACAATACTTCAAGGGCCCCGTAGACGATCAAATATTTGATCAAACTTCATATTAAATTTCTGTTTGACAAACGTGTTTGTCAAATTATTTGATCGTGTGCGGGGCTGCGGGTTTTTTTTATATGTTTGTTACATGAAACATGAAGTTTGATCAAACATGTTTGACAAACAAGTTTGATCGTTTACGGGGCCCATAAGAATTCATTAGACTTATACTATCAGCCTTCAGTTTTAACAATTACTATAATTAAAAGTACCTAAACTAATTTCAGTGATTCAATGATTACAATAAAATAAAGTAATAAGTATTCCTAAATACACAAACACATTTTTGAGATAATAATATATGATAGAGATGAGAGGAAGTCGAAAATTTAGTTTTGTGGATTTCTTGGATTCGGTTCAGTTATATTTTGTAAACGTATGGTGACGTCGACAAGAGACATGTTGGGTAGGATAAAGTCCTGGATGTTGGCGGCGGTCCTTGAGGGCCGGTCGAAGGGGAAGCCCATGGCGCGCCTGTCAGGGTACAGTCGGTCCTTGAGACCGCAAAAGCTGGATGCTTCCACACATGACATTTCGGTTCCATCGGGATTGTTTACCTGGAATTTATGATTTTTATTTAATTTTTATGATTTGCAGTAAAAATAAAACAATTGGGACCTTTAGAACTGGTGAAATTATGAAGAGCCGGTAGATCTTCTTATACTCACTATATTTTTTTATATAACTAGGTCAGTAAGCGATTACTACAGTTTATAGACGCTTGCAACACCAGAAAGATCCAGAAGACTCTACCCCACAACCCCTCCAAGAGCTCTGTCACCTTACTCACCAACAGGAACACAACACTGCTTGAAAGCAGTATTATTTAGCTGTGATCTTCTGTAAAGTCAAGGTACTTCCCTAGTCGGGCTGCTCCAGATTTTGAGCAGGATATTTCTTTCTCCGTCCTACCTCAGTTATGAGAAAATGTAATAAAAATTGGTACCTCGCTTTAGTAGTTCACTTGAATTGTTTATTATGTGTCTTATGGTAAGGAATACTTACGCTGTCCAGGTCGTAGTTGGAGAGCATGACGAAGAGCTGGTAGGGCATGCCCGGCTCTGTGCCGCGCGGCACCAGCATGTGCTGCGGCCAGCCGATTGTTGGGACCTCGCTTTAGTAGTTCACTTGAATTGTTTATAATGAGTCATAAGGTAAGGAATACTTACGCTGTCCAGGTCGTAGTTGGAGAGCATGACGAAGAGCTGGTAGGGCATGCCCGGCTCCGTGCCGCGCGGCACCAGCATGTGCTGCGGCCAGCCGATTGTTGGGACCTCGCTTTAGTAGTTCACTTGAATTGTTTATAATGAGTCATAAGGTAAGGAATACTTACGCTGTCCAGGTCGTAGTTGGAGAGCATGACGAAGAGCTGGTAGGGCATGCCCGGCTCCGTGCCGCGCGGCACCAGCATGTGCTGCGGCCAGCCGATTGTTGGGACCTCGCTTTAGTAGTTCACTTGAATTGTTTATAATGAGTCATAAGGTAAGGAATACTTACGCTGTCCAGGTCGTAGTTGGAGAGCATGACGAAGAGCTGGTAGGGCATGCCCGGCTCCGTGCCGCGCGGCACCAGCATGTGCTGCGGCCAGCCGATTGTTGGGACCTCGCTTTAGTAGTTCACTTGAATTGTTTATAATGAGTCATAAGGTAAGGAATACTTACGCTGTCCAGGTCGTAGTTGGAGAGCATGACGAAGAGCTGGTAGGGCATGCCCGGCTCCGTGCCGCGCGGCACCAGCATGTGCTGCGGCCAGCCGATTGTTGGGACCTCGCTTTAGTAGTTCACTTGAATTGTTTATAATGAGTCATAAGGTAAGGAATACTTACGCTGTCCAGGTCGTAGTTGGAGAGCATGACGAAGAGCTGGTAGGGCATGCCCGGCTCCGTGCCGCGCGGCACCAGCATGTGCTGCGGCCAGCCGATTGTTGGGACCTCGCTTTAGTAGTTCACTTGAATTGTTTATAATGAGTCATAAGGTAAGGAATACTTACGCTGTCCAGGTCGTAGTTGGAGAGCATGACGAAGAGCTGGTAGGGCATGCCCGGCTCCGTGCCGCGCGGCACCAGCATGTGCTGCGGCCAGCCGATTGTTGGGACCTCGCTTTAGTAGTTCACTTGAATTGTTTATAATGAGTCATAAGGTAAGGAATACTTACGCTGTCCAGGTCGTAGTTGGAGAGCATGACGAAGAGCTGGTAGGGCATGCCCGGCTCCGTGCCGCGCGGCACCAGCATGTGCTGCGGCCAGCCGATTGTTGGGACCTCGCTTTAGTAGTTCACTTGAATTGTTTATAATGAGTCATAAGGTAAGGAATACTTACGCTGTCCAGGTCGTAGTTGGAGAGCATGACGAAGAGCTGGTAGGGCATGCCCGGCTCCGTGCCGCGCGGCACCAGCATGTGCTGCGGCCAGCCGATTGTTGGGACCTCGCTTTAGTAGTTCACTTGAATTGTTTATAATGAGTCATAAGGTAAGGAATACTTACGCTGTCCAGGTCGTAGTTGGAGAGCATGACGAAGAGCTGGTAGGGCATGCCCGGCTCCGTGCCGCGCGGCACCAGCATGTGCTGCGGCCAGCCGATTGTTGGGACCTCGCTTTAGTAGTTCACTTGAATTGTTTATAATGAGTCATAAGGTAAGGAATACTTACGCTGTCCAGGTCGTAGTTGGAGAGCATGACGAAGAGCTGGTAGGGCATGCCCGGCTCCGTGCCGCGCGGCACCAGCATGTGCTGCGGCCAGCCGATTGTTGGGACCTCGCTTTAGTAGTTCACTTGAATTGTTTATAATGAGTCATAAGGTAAGGAATACTTACGCTGTCCAGGTCGTAGTTGGAGAGCATGACGAAGAGCTGGTAGGGCATGCCCGGCTCCGTGCCGCGCGGCACCAGCATGTGCTGCGGCCAGCCGATTGTTGGGACCTCGCTTTAGTAGTTCACTTGAATTGTTTATAATGAGTCATAAGGTAAGGAATACTTACGCTGTCCAGGTCGTAGTTGGAGAGCATGACGAAGAGCTGGTAGGGCATGCCCGGCTCCGTGCCGCGCGGCACCAGCATGTGCTGCGGCCAGCCGATTGTTGGGACCTCGCTTTAGTAGTTCACTTGAATTGTTTATAATGAGTCATAAGGTAAGGAATACTTACGCTGTCCAGGTCGTAGTTGGAGAGCATGACGAAGAGCTGGTAGGGCATGCCCGGCTCCGTGCCGCGCGGCACCAGCATGTGCTGCGGCCAGCCGATTGTTGGGACCTCGCTTTAGTAGTTCACTTGAATTGTTTATAATGAGTCATAAGGTAAGGAATACTTACGCTGTCCAGGTCGTAGTTGGAGAGCATGACGAAGAGCTGGTAGGGCATGCCCGGCTCTGTGCCGCGCGGCACCAGCATGTGCTGCGGCCAGCCGCAGCCGCAGAAGTTGAACCCGGCGCGTTCGGGCGCGCGCACGTCCCCGCCCGCCGCCGACAGGTCGCGGAACGTCTGCTCGAAGGGGATCGTCACGGACGACTGCGTCGATAGACGCGTGATCGTGTTGCTTCCGGCGTTCACTGTTACCCGTGAATATTGGACGTTTTAATATAATTGACGTGTTAATGAGCTGTGTGGCTACGGCAGTAAATAATATAGCCACACCTTCTCTTCACGTGAGTGTCGTAAGAGACAACTAAGGGATAACACAGTTCCACTAATACCTTGGAACTTATAAAGCCGACCGATGGCAGGATAACCATCCAACTGCTGGCTATGAAATACACAGGCCGAAGACGGGCAGCAGCGTCTTCGGTGTGACTTAGCCAGCCCTGCGGTCGCCAACCCGCCTGCCCAGCGTGGTGACTATGAGTTCACGCCATTTCTGGCATGCAAACACATGAATTCACGCCATTTCTCGAGCGAGCTTGTGGAGGCCTATGTCCAGCAATAGGCTGAAGTGAGTGAGTGAAGTGAATTCACGTGTTTGTATTTGACTTGACGACCGCTTTGGTATAATGTTGCGTGTGCTATATGATATGTAGGCGCCTAAACACCGGCGGTTATGGGCCCGATTCCCGCTCGGAGTGGATATATATATATATATATATATATATATTTGTGTTTATACATATATTTATTTTCAGTCTGGTTGTCTATTATTGTGGTATCCCCACCGTCTATCGAAGAGTAGGATTGTTAAGCTGTTGGTCTCTGTTGTTATCATAAACACCTGAATCACTTGATAGTAATCGTTAATCATAGTATGGAATCAGCCAGCAGGCAGTGGGGCGGTGTGGTAGATTAGGCTCTGACCCTTTTCTTATATGCATAAAGAGGATTATGCCCAGCAGTGGGATGTGCCCTCAAAGTGTTAATTATCTGTTATCTACTGTAAGGTTGAGGTACTTCCCTAGTTGAGCTGCTTGCGCAAGATATAACTTGCTATACCCTGCTACTACTACTAGTACTACTACTTAAATTGTTATCCAAGTAAAAAAATCATTTAAACTAAAACACAAAATGTATTGAGTCCAGAACTTCAGAGTGTGATGTCAATAATTTAACGTAAGTTATATTTACATGGCACGACGAATCTGTCCATCTCAATGAACATCTTCCGCTGGTCGGAGAGTATCCAGGGCAGGTTGCGTTCGTCGAACTTGGGCGACAAGAAAATGCGCACCGTGGCGCGCCGGGCATTGCCTGTGTTATTCACGTTAATACTGGAACAATAAATAAATAAATAAAGCCTTTATTGACAATCTTACATGTTACATTTTATCTTAGAGCTACTAATATTAAACATGGTTATTTACGAAAGCAACGTAATTAAATGTTCAAATTTATATTAGACACCGGTTCCGTGATTGTCTTGCCTTCGGCATAGGCTTGCCCAAGTGTTCTCCACATCAATCTATTTCTTGCTAACCTTTTTTTTTTTAACGTGGGGAAAATCCATTATGGATACCCTCCGGCGCGGGGGCACCAGAGGGTTATGTCAGACTCCTACTGACCAAAAACCATCCACGTGTGAGCAGACATCCGCCTGAGTGGGGTGAGATGGGGTCGCGTTAACAGTCTCCACCCCGCCCCGGCGGTTGGCCCGAATGAAACATCCGGGCCCCGGCACCCAGAGGGGCGGCACCCACAAGACCACCCCTCCCGACGACGTGGGATCTCAAGCCAGCCGAGGATCCCCCGACCCCCAGCCGGCCACCCCACTTAGGGGACGCTCAACCGGACCAGTCTACCGTCTGCAGAATGGGGACACATGTCCAGGAGCGTCCCCCCCTCCAAGTCAGGCAGGCTTGACCTCCAACGCCCGGCATCATGGCGTTGGGGGTCAGGCCCGCCCGACCTCCAATGCCAGATCGCACCGAGCAACCGAGCAAAACTCCAGGGAACCCAGCACGACCCGGCAACTACCCCACGGGTCCGCCGGACTGCACCAACAACCGAGCTTAAAGCTCCAGGGAGCCAGCACAGCCCAGCCCTCACACATCACGTCTGCCGGATTGCACCAGCAACCGAGCAAGGCTCCAGGGACCCAGCACAACCCGGCCGGCAAACCGCGCTTTCGCGCAACAGGGCGGGCAAGCGAACCCACCCACCCCGTCCCTCTAGTGCGCTCACGGGTCGATTTCTTGCTAACCAACACGGTCCTGCCACCTCCTTGATATCGTCCTCCCATCTTCGATACTGCCTACCTTTGCTTCTCTTTCTATACCTAGAGCACCATTTCGTCACTTCTTTCGTCCACTTTTCTGTCTTACTTCTTGTCAGGTGTCCTGCCCATTTCCATTTCAGTTGTCTGATTTGGTATTTTATGTCTATAATCTTGGTTTGTTTCCTGATTGTTTTTAACCTTATTTTGTCCTTTAATTTTATGTTGAGCATGCTTCTCTCCATTCGGTGTTGGCAAGTTTCTAGTGATTTGTATTTTTTTGTTGTACAACAAAACTACAATACTGCGGAACAATACCAATAGCATAAATAATATAAAAACCGCCCAAGTGCGAGTCGGACTCGCGCGCGTAGGGTTCTGTACACCATTGACTAGCTAAACAACAGTAGGTTACACACATATTGTAACCTTTTTTTACTTTCTCTTCCCTATCTGTTACCATTTATTGATATCGAGCAAAAATAGGCAAAAAATGGCGTTTTTTGTATAGGCGCCCCCTTTCAATATTTATATTATTTTGTTTTTAGTATTTGTTGTTATAGTGGCATCAGAAATATATAATTTGTGAAAATTTCAACTGTCTAGCTATCGCGGTTCATGAGATACAGCCTGGTGACAGACAGACGGACGGACGGACGGACGGACATACAGCGAAGTCTTAGTAATAAGGTCCCGTTTTTACCCCTTGGGTACGGAACCCTAAAAACGGCAAAAAAATCATGTCTGTTATATGGGAGCGACCCACTTAAATATTTTATTTCAATTTAATTATTTATTTTTTAAAATAAATATATAACTAAATATTCTGTGAATATTTCAGGCGTCTACATATTTAGAAGTGAAACTTCTTTGGCAAACTAATTTAAAATGATTTACATAGATATACAAAATAGCGCGGCGTGCAGCGCGGCGCGGCCTTCCCTGTCGTTTTTCCGTTGCATCCAGTTTGAAATCACAACGATTCTAAAGAAGTTTCACTTCGAAAATCACTTTTGTTGTATGGGAGCCTTTCTAGGCAGTCTCGGGACTGAACTGCCACTTGGGAACTTGGGAAGGAATACGTCCAGCAGTGAACTGCGATAATCTGAAGCAAGCAAGATTTTAGTATCAAGGTAGAAGGCATCATATCCATTGTGTTGGTGTACTTACACGTAACGGAAGGGGCGATGGTTGAGGTGGGTGAAGCGCGCGTACACCGGCCCGCGCTCGGAGAAGTCGAGACCACGAGAGAGGTCCACGTCGCTCTGCATCCAGAAAGTGTTCAGAGTGTTCACTTGACCGGTTCCACTTTCCACGCGAACCGATGATATCTGAACGCCTGGATTTTCCAACTAGAAGGTACGAATGCAATGTCATTGGTAAATACTCCTAAGGGCCTATGCAAACCACGTTTTTTAAACGCGCCGTCGACGCGCGTTTTAAAAGCGCGCGTCGACGGTGCGTTTTTATTCTACAGAGCAGTTTGTTGGAGTTTGTATCGATACACACGCGCGTTTGCATCGCGTTTGTATCGCGTTTGCATCGCGTGACACGCGAGTTTGCATCGCGTCTGTATCAGTACATACGGCACATACGCGCGTTAACGGCGCGTTTTAAAAACGCGCGTCGACGGCGCGCTTTTATTATACATGTGTGCAAAGGTCTACAGGCTGCGTCTAACTCGCGTGTGTATCGCGTTTGTATCGCTACAAACGCGCGTCGACGGCGCGTTTAAAAAACGTGGTTTGCATAGGCCCTAAACCTTTAAAGTCAAATAATGGCTTAAGTTATAAATAATATTTTTATTGCGGTTGGGTACAGCAGGATATATCGTATCCATATAGGTGCGTTCGTTACTTTTTCACACCAAAATAACACGATCGATTGTAATGAAGATTCATATATAGACAGTAGAAAATCTCTAATAAACATCTTTTAACCAGAAAACGACGCGTTGGCGCAACGGTCACAGCAATAGTTTGTGGCTGTTGCGCTGGCGGTTTCGGGTTCGATTCTAGCACATGACAAACATTTGTATTGGCCATTCAGATGTTTGCCGTGGTCTGGGAGTTTGTTTAGTTCTTGTGGGTCTCCCCACTGTGCCTCGGAGGGCACGTAAAACCGTCGGTCCCGGTTGTTATCATCTACACCTGATAGCGATCGTTACTCACAGTAGGGAATATATCCGCCAACCCGCATTGGAGCAGCGTGGTGGATTAAGCTCTGATCCTTCTCCTACATGGGGAAAGAATCCTATGTCCAGCAGTGGGATATGAGAGGCTGAAGCGTAACCCGAAAATCTCATAAGGTCAGAACTTACGCAGATAAAACCACAAAGAATGACTACTATTTTTTTAAGTAGGGGAAGGCCGGGCAAAGTGGATACCATAAGGTATTTATGGTTATAGCAGAAAAGGTATACAATACAAAAACAAAATAATTATCACAAATCAGTCTTTATTTATTGCTCTTACAAATACGAACATCAGTTACCATGAATATTTAAACAATAATCAACTGCAATTAAAATTAAAAAAAGTACGAAAGTATTCGCTTTGCCCGGTACCCCGGGTAAAGCGGACACAGTACTTGGGCAAAGTAAATACCCATACTAAATATCTGAAAACATAGAAATAACTTTGATAAACTGATAAAAAAAACTTAACTTGACCATAAAATTAGAAAATTAAGATTGGCAATTGTCACAGGTATACCCTTAAGTGCCATCAAAAGCAGAACAATCTTCGTGACACCATTGTTGACAAATGTCACACTGAATCCAATTTTCAATTGGTTTACCGTCTTCTTCTATATATATTTCGCCGCAAAAAAAGCATAAAATATCCTTAAATTCTTTTATTTTCTTTGGTTGTTTAACCTTTTTAGCAGTTTTTCTGTCTTTGTCAGTCTTTGTATTAGTCTTCTTAGGAAATTTTTTTGACTTATCATTCAGTCTTTTAGTAACATTCTTAATTTTATTTTTCTCATATTTCTGCTTTTGATCTTCCTTGATCGGGGTACTGGTTAATATTTCCGATTTTTGTAATTTCCGTTTACGCGTGGTCATTGGTTTGGCAGGATTTGGAATAGGTCTTAGCACCAAGGGACTGCAGTGGGAGGCTGAGCATCCCGGTTTCGGATCAGGTGAGTTGTCACGGCTAGTATTTTGTCGAATATTTAATTCAGTCTCTGGCACCACTGTGTCACCTCTCTGAGCAGCTATATCTGGCCCAAAATCGAAGACAATTTGGGAACATCCAGGTTCTGGTTCAGGTGTACATCTGTCGCTACGAATCTTTTCAGGCGTGTTAACAATGGGCGCAACAAAGTCTTGAAACTCACAAGAGGGAGTTCTGTTTCGAAATGGAAATATTTCTGATAGAGGATCTACTGAATTTATTGGAATCTGTTCTTGAAGAAGTGAAGGCGAAGGAGTTGAAGAAGTTTCTGCAAAAGGTCTGGGAATATCGATCGTTTCTAGTGATTTTGTACTTTCTGTGCCAATATTCATATTAGATGTGCCTGCAATCACTGCGGCTGGTTCGTAATCTTCGTCGCCAAAAGCATATTTATTCACTGGCCAAATACCAGGTCTTTCAAATCCATGAACTGCATTTTGAGCTACTGCACTTTTCAGAAAAGCTGGTGATAACAGTCTGGCTACATCGTATTGATTTATAATGCGTCCTGGGTGCGATTTTTGGAAGAAATTTACTTCCCTTTCAAAGTAAGTTTTCAGTGGGCCGTAAACCGCTACATCCATGGGCTGCATTTTATGAGTTGTGTGGGGGGCCAAGGATAAAATTACGACATTGTTTTTGCTGGCGTAATCTAAAGCTGGGTAATACTTATGGCTCTCGTGGTTATCCAATAATAGAAGGATTTTTTTCTCAGGGGTAGGTCGAACATGTTCCACAAAAAAATGCATCCAATCAAAGAACACCTCACCTGAAGTCCAACCATTTGGAGTACAGGTTCCTTGAGTGCCGGGAGGCGCACCATCAAGTAGTCTGGGTTGCATCTTTTTTCTGGCGAAAATTAAAAATGGTGGGAGAAATGAACCAGCGGCATTACAACAACCTATGATAGTAGTTAAGTGACCACGTTCTGCACTGGCGATAATACCTACTTGTTTCTTTCCTTTCGTTGATAGCACTTTAGGCGGCTTATTTGTGGTTGTAGATATGCCAGTTTCATCCATGTTGTATAATCTAGATGCATCAATATCATATTTTACTGTTAAAGCTTCAAGGTTTTCATAAAAACGTCCAACTTCGTGTCTGTTAAATCCTTTTGCCCTTGCAACCGATGTTGCCTCTGGAGTCCTGAGGGATATTTGATCGTGACGAGACAAAAATGACGATAACCAATCATCTCCAGCTTTTTCGTACTTGTCCCAGCTATTCGGGTAGTTTAAATTATTTTTCTTGGCGTAGATAAACGCTAAATTTTTGAATTCATCTCGAGTCAAGCCAAAAAATACAGAATCCATATCTTTGAGATATGTCACCAACTCTATTTCCTGATTTTCAGTGAAAACAGGACGGAATCGACCAAGTTTTGAAGCAGCGATGCCGGTTTTTACATGCCTATACAAGGTTGCATAAGCCAAACCATACTTTTTTGCTGTGCTTTTTATCGATTCTCCAGCTTTGCACAAATTAATAGCCGTTTGCATAGCATTTTCATCCCACGTCCCTTGTTTAGTTTTTTTTTTTTATATTTATTCACCATCTGAAACAAATAAAAGACATATTTAGATAATAAGTCACCAATGAGAAATGGCGGGCAAAGTGGATACCATATCCACTTTGCCCTATTCACTTTGCCCTATTCACTTTGCCCAACTAGGTAAGTTTTGAGGTTAACACATTTCATACAAAAATTAATAATTCTGACTTTCTATTAAATATACCATAAAAACCTACTTTGATATGCTACCGAATTAAGACATTCCTAAGAATCAAGTACTAGTAATACAGGAGAATTGATCAATGTACTTACCGCGTAAAATCAATCTTTTATTTACGAAAATACAAATCTCCACTCCGCGGACGGGACGCGACGCGGCCCCTCGCTTCGATGTTTGCCGCGTACTAAACCAAGATGGCCGAACGTAACAGTGGTGGCGTGTTGAATGAATAACTAATAATTTAGGAGTAGTGGGGAGTATTCGCTTTGCCCGGGGTATTCACTTTGCACGGCCTTCCCCTAGCTGTACATATTTACCTCAGATCTTGTGTACGGGCGAACGTAGGTCGACTCCTTGAACTTTTGGCACATATCATCGATAAACGAATGCCAGCGGTAGAAGAAGGGATCACGCATTGTTGTCGCCTCGTCAGCCATTACGCTGAATGATTCCTAATTATGTAGGAAAAAACATTCACTATAATCGTGCCTTTGTATTTCATGAAGTAAACTAAAATACAACAGGGTAGCAGATTAGTAGATGGTAGTTGTAATACGAAATATAGTTAGATTCTCAAGAAATGGAGTATAAAATGCAGCCCCAAATCTAGGATAGTCTATTCAATGCATTGGGCACCAGTGTCAAGGTCTTCAAAATCGTGACATATTGTGGTTGAACACCTGACGACCCATAAAATCATCTCAAACGCTTGAGAGAGAGAGATAGAGACATTATCAATTTTGTTTATAGATTTAATTTTTTGGATGGGACTTTTCGTGGATACAAGGCTATTGTGTCATACTTACAAGATAGCGATGGTTGGGGTCGTGCATGTAAGCAGTGAAGCTGTGTCCGTTGTTATGCAACGCGCCGTACAGCTCTGGGTTTGGCGACAGGATACTCGCTTCCAACATGTTGCCGAGCGTGTCGATGTCCAATGCCTTCGTAGTCCCATCACGCTGCAAAAAAAATAAAATGTTATTTAAAGATTATTTTAACCACACGTCATTACTACATTTTATTTTTTTTCTTTCTATTATACAATAAAGTCCTCCAGAAGCTACATTATTTCCGTTTATCTGTCTGTTTGCGATTTCATAAACTAATGAATAGATTTTCAAGGAGCAATTCCTTTTAAGTTAATTGTTTTTGTTGCATTGTTTATCACATAAAACTGTAAATAAATAGATAAATAAAAAAAATTGCGTGTGTACAAAGTACATATGTCAGAAGTGAAACTTCTTTGGCAAACTAATTTAAAATTATTTACATAGATTTACAAAGTAGCGCGGCGTACAGCACGGCGCGCCCTTCCCTGTCGTTTTTCCGTTGCATCCGGTTTGAAATCGCAACGATTCTAAAGAAGTTTCACTTCAAT
Source organism: Melitaea athalia (assembly GCA_905220545.2). Lineage (NCBI taxonomy): Eukaryota > Metazoa > Arthropoda > Insecta > Lepidoptera > Nymphalidae > Melitaea > Melitaea athalia. The sequence continues at coordinate 15,613,259 of HG992196.1, forward strand.
AAAACAAAATACAAAGTTACGGTAACTTATTTGATAGCTTACATTCCGGACCATGCCAGTGGCAATAGCTTCCTCGATGTTTCTTCTCCATCGTTTCATATCGTTTACGGTTATCTTGAGTCCGTCTACGGGACGATTCAGATCCTGCCAAGACATATTGGCCTGACGTGGCGGCCAGCCGCGGGAAGTTGTCAGACTGTCCAATTTTGGGAAATATGCTTCGGGAATTGGTTCATCCCAGTTACTGAATTTCTTGACTCTTGCTAAGGAATTGTTGAGACGTTCTCCGTTGTATCTACGAAAATAATTTAAATAAGGAGGAGGTGAAATTTAAGTTCGAGAGTTTATAAGTAATACTCTGGTAATGCTTGTCCCAAAATTTCATAATAATTATAATTTTGCCAACAGTACTTAGAGCTTATATTGCCAACCTTTTAAACATATATACCCACTTATAAAACTTAAATTTTATACCTAGCGATGATCTGCGAGTGCATGTAGTAGAAAAGTTCACCGCGACGGTCCTTGGCGACGATACTTCTTTGATTGGCTGAGAAAGGGTAGATGAGATGCCAATGCCAATGATGAAGGTTCACACCAATGTCTTCTCTGAAGTACGCCATTCTGTGTTCAATGTCTAAATCTGTAGCTGTGTAGTCTCTCGGTATAATGATCGGGACTCTCTATTAAGAAAAAATATATATTTTTAGGTACGTAATAATAGTTATTAGGGAATGTTGCAATTGGATTACATAGAAACATGTCTCAGAAATAGACATTGATAAGGCTTGAGAAAGAGGGACATCGATTAATGGGGTTTTGGGGGAATGGGGGAGGGGGGGTTACCCTCTGGTACCACTCCCATCCTGCTGAACCCCATGGTTATGGAACCGATAAGTCTTTAGATTACGGGTCGTCGATTTATGGGGTTCTGGGGGGGGGAGGCGGAGAGGGAGAGCGAATTACTAATAATACTACTAATTGTGATACTAATAAAGAGACGACGATATTACTTGTAAGATATACGTTGTGCAACAATGTTATTTTATTACCTCTTAAGGAGCGTCATATAATTTTGTTAAAAGGGTTATAATATTTAAAGAGGAACGACACAAATATAAAATAAATATCACGCGAAACCTACTAGGATTTGTGAATTTGTGATATACCTAAGCATACTCTCTAAAGTCGGTTAATAACTTGAAAGAAAAAATATAGTAACACTATATTTTTTTAATGAAATTATGACTACAGGATGATACATATAAAGCGAAAAATAATCTTATAAAAAAAAACTAGCAGGAGAAGGAGGTAGGAAAGGTCTTTTCTCCACGTAGGAGGTAACTCCTAGAAAGAGGCCTATGCCCAGGAGTGGGATGATACAGGCTGAATGCATGTAGAATGCAAGAAAACTCGATGACAAAGGAGGAGATTCCTGATGGTAAATTTTTTTTTGTTGTAAAAAGGTTTGGATATTTTGTATATTATAAAATAAAGTATGTTTTCTTTAACAGTATTATTTTCAAAAATCAGAGAACGTAATTTTTTTTAATATACCTATTTAATATAATAAATTGTAATGGTACTTTGTTAAACTGAATGACAATCTTTTGGTCTAAGTTCCGAGAAGCTAAATCTTCCCTCATCTGTTAATTAGATGAAACAATTTTTTATAGGCTTATTTCAATATTGTGAATTTATAAAAACAACCTCTGCCACCATAAGCCTGCTGCATTTTTTTTTTATCTTTTCCCTCTCATGTTAATTACATGTAGTAAGCTAAAACCGTCAATATTTTACATTATATACCTGACTATAGTAGGCACCCATCTCTATGATTGCTATACTTACCTGCAACCAGGTTACTTCTGACTGAGGTTACTGACCTGGTAATTAACATGAGAGGGAAAAGATTTTTTAGAAGAAAAAAAAATTTTTTTAAGTATTATTATTTGCAGCAGGATTATGAGGTTGTTTTTATAAATTCACAATATTGAAATCAGCCTATAAAAAAATTGTTTCATCTAATTAACAGATGAGGGAAGATTTTGTTATGTTCCGGATCTTAGACCATTTTGATTAAAAAGTATTATACCTACACAATGATGTTCTAGTAAACTTACTTTACTAGAACATCATTGTACCTACATAACAAATGTGTATTTTATAGGTACCATAATATTCATGGAATCATTTATGTTTGTTGCAAATTGTGCAAAATGTAATTTTTATTACTTTGAAATATTTCGTCGGTGTTATTATAATAAAATGTTTTTTTAAATTAAAAACATTTATATAAAATATTACATATTTTCTTGCAACTTAACATAAGACAGTGAAACGGAACGCAAATTCGCTCTAAAAGTCACGTAGGCCCTCAAAATCAAAATAATTCGCGCGTGTTTATAACTTTCCAATTTCAATGTTGAAGAAAATAGTTACCTGTAGCAGTATTTTAAACTAATATTTGTGATAATTATGTACTACTAAAATGGATGATTTAGAAAATAACCCTAATGTTATTGTGGTGCGTGCTAAGCCGGAGGGTCAAAGAAAGACTTTTAAGCCAAATATTCGTGCAGTAAATAAAATTCCTAATGAATTATTAAATGATCCTCTATTAAACAGGGCATGTGAAAATTTACCGCAGAACTATAACTTTGAAGTTCACAAGACAATATGGAGAATAAGATCTTTAAACGCGAAAAGAGTGGCCTTACAATTACCTGAAGGTTATTTTTTTTTGTTTACTAATAATTTATTACATTATTGTTATTGAAATCGGTCAAGGTAATGACGAATAAATTATTATTTTCAGGTTTGACAATGTTTGCTACAACTTTATGCGATATAATTGAGGCTTTCACGGAAGCAGATACTGTGATAATGGGGGATGTAACATACGGGGCCTGCTGTATAGACGATTTCACAGCGGTCGCGCTAGGTGTCGACCTCCTCGTCCACTACGGCCACTCGTGTCTTATACCGATCGATCAAACTAGTGATATAAAGGTGCTGTATATTTTTGTAGATATCAAAATTGATCCGTCCCACTTTATAGATACAATAAAATTGAATTTTCCTAAAAGAACACATTTGGCCATTGTTAGTACAATTCAGTTTGTTACAACCCTTCATTCTGTTGCTAAAATTCTGCGCGATGAAGATTATATAGTCACAGTGCCTCAGTGTAAGCCTTTATCACCTGGAGAAATTCTTGGCTGTACGGCTCCTAAGTTGAACGCAGATCTAATAGTGTATTTGGGAGATGGAAGATTCCACTTAGAGTCTATAATGATAGCCAATCCAAATATTCCCGCGTATAAATATGACCCGTACGATAAGAAGTTTACAAAAGAAACATATGACCACGAACTTATGAGAGAAAATAGGAAGAATCAAGTCCAGATATCCAAAGGTGCGAGTAATTTTGGCCTCATTCTTGGCACACTAGGTAGGCAAGGAAGTACGAAAGTCTTAGGCAATCTAGAGAAACAAATACAGAACGCTAATAAGAAATATGTGAAGATATTGCTGTCAGAAATATTTCCAAGTAAATTGTCACTATTTACATTGGATGCGTTCGTCCAAGTAGCATGTCCGAGGTTATCTATAGACTGGGGAACAGCGTTTCCGAAGCCTCTGCTAACACCATATGAGTTTTCAGTATCACTCGAGAACAGCAAGTGGTTGAAGGACGATGGAACATACCCTATGGACTTTTATTCTAATGACAGCTTAGGTCCTTGGACTCCTAACTATAAGCCTGTCCTGTGTTCCGGTACTGACAAGAAGTGTGAAAATTGTTGTGAAGGTAGAAGTAAAGATTTGAAGTGACTCACCGGTGCACCTTGGGCTGCTACAGCCGCTGACTCTCTCGCTTGGGAAAATACTTGGGAATCCATAAATTTTGATGGGAAGGTTTCAGCTAAATTTTGAATTGGAATGTTCTTTGTATCTTTCCTGCAAATTATTTCAGTTAAATGATTTTATTGTAAACATCTGAATTATGATCTGTAAATATAGTTTTTTTTTTTACAATTACCTGTGCATCAGGACTACAGAGTAGCAGTAGTTGAACATCTGAGGGTTTATCTTCACTCTTGTGTATACACACGTCGACAGGAACTGCTGGAGGTCATTCTCCGGAACAGCTGATAAAGAAATAGCACATTTTATCTCAGATAATAATTTATTAACTTAATATAAATGAAATTGTAAATAAATTAAAGGGCAATAAAAATATGATGTTTTTATTTTGATAATCTTCACAAAAAAGTTAATATCTAAATATATTAACTGACAGACTGACTTCAAAAAAGGGAGGAATTCCCAATTTGATTGCATCTTTTTCATGTGTATTGTTACCTCATAACTTTTCACTGGGTGTACCGATTTTAATGAATCTTTTTGTAATTGATAGCTGGTGCTTGTCATGTGGTCCCATTTAATAATTTTAATTGAGACCTGATAGTGGCTGATAGGTACTTTTTGTAATATCCCTAATATTACGTATATAATTAAAATTTTTACCGACTATCTACGTCGTATCGCTTGTCGATGTAATCGAAGTCGGTTTCGTTTCGTTTGCGAGCAAACACAATTATTTGTAGTCAAATATCATTCAAATAAAATTGTAATGGGTGGGTATTTTTTAATAGTCTTCTTAATTGTTAGCGTTTTTGCCTTATGAATTTTAAAGGGGTCTTACAATATGTTCGCAATATAAGGACAAAATATGTTTGCTTAAAATTATAAACATTAAAATGTAACAAATACAGGCAATAATGTAAATTTTTAAAACTAGTCAAGTCCACAATTCCATTTTTAACCGACTTAAAAAAAAATGGAGGGTCTGGATTCCACTTGTGTCTTACTTCAGAATTTCTTACTGGGTGGACCAATTTCGATAAAAAATTTTGAATCGTAAGTTAGTGCTTGTCTTGTCTCATTTAAATTTAATCGATATCTGACGAGTACTTTTTGAGTTATGTCTAGTGATGCGTATTTAATCGATTGCTTTTTCGTCGACCTACGTTGCATTATATCTTATAGCTTTTTACTGGGTGCACCGATTTGGATAATTCTTTTTTAAATCGAAAGCTGGGTGCTTATCATGTGTTTCCATTTAAATTTTAGGGAAAAAAATTAAATTAAATTTTAAAAATTTAATTTTCGAGATCAGAGGAAAATATTTTGACTTATGCTTAATAAAATTAATGCGTATTTCCTTGACTACTTTTTTCATCTAAGTGTACCTATGTACGTCGATGTAATTGAACTTGTTTTTTTTCGTTTACGATTGCGAGCAAACACAATTTTTACGAAAACATTTGAAAGTAAACTCTTGATTTTATAATATTTTTTTAGGTATTACAGTTTACAATATTAGACTTCGTTTGCAAGCAATAAAAAATATTTCGAATATATATTACTGATTGATTTGTATGCGCATCTGGTTAAAAAAGTTTACCTATTACATAAAGAATTGAAATAAAAATAAAAAGCAAATATTGGATAGTAAAAAAATATTTTACCGAGTAGTTCATCAATAACTTCATCAGACATTTTCTGGTGGGCGGGTAAAAACAAGGAGAATTCGGCGTCGTGAGGCAGTTTCAAGGCTTCACGAAACCGAGGTATTCTCTTCATGTTGGCCAGATTTATAACCTGGCTGGCACTTTCGCCAAAACGATTGTTCAGCTCAATTCCGTTCGCCTTGTAGTCATCGCCCTGTTTGAAACAATAATAATTTGCTTATACTGGTAATTGATTGATTCAACCTGTAACAGCCCACGGATAGGCAAAGGCTTCTTTCTCCGTATTGGAAAAGAATTACATCTAAATCCACCACGCATTCCCCCTGCCGGTTGATGGGTAATTAGGTACCACGAGTTACGATCGGGGGTGTGTGTGAGATAACGACTTGGACCAACAGCTTTACATGCTACAGACAACATGTACACACAAAAAATATTTGCACAAATACATACAAGGTGTGGATGACAATAGAACGATAATTGAAAACACCGTTAGTACTAGTATAAAGAAGTATTTCAAAACCATCAGATAAGTCCTAACATCAAAATCAAAAAAAAAAGATTTTTTCATACAAACTAATTCAATATAATTTAATAAAATTTTATAACATCATTTTTGTAACTACAGGATCACTGACCTGTTACACGCGCGATGACGCGTGTAACAGGTCGTGGCCTTGTTTCTACGCGGCAAAGTCCTTAGAAGTGGTATGTGCTTGTAGGTACCTACAAAACTTCATTATTTTGATTGAATAAAAAATAGTAAGTTAGAAAAGTAAATTAAAATAAATTGTTACGCATTTAAAATTAAATTGAATAAAAAACTATTTGATTTAAATTTTCTCAAACCATCAATTTTTTTTTTTAAATATGCAGAACTGATCAGTAGCCGATACTTAATAAGTTATTTTTTTTTAAACATTAGTTATTATAATATTATTTGGTCTGCGAACTGTCACTAAATGGAAATGATTAAAAATTTTGCCTTTTTTTTTGTGGCAGTCGATCCCATATCCATTATTTTTATGCTCTATCTTTTTAAAAATAATAATAGCTGTCCTTGAGTCGTTAACCGCCGGTTTTAGGGTAGGTCAGGTCTTTAGTATGATACATACGTAGAAATTTTAAAAAATGAAAAATCATAATTTGTGACTAAACTACTGGATGTATTTTATTGATTTTTTGTATGTGGGCTTGGAATGTCATTACATATACGCTGTCCAAGTTATCGTTGTATTGTAATCCCCACCCTGTATATCTGTCTCGAGCGGGAATCGAACGAACGACCACCGGCTCTAAGACAACTACACGCAACTACTGAACTACAGCAGAAGTTGAAGAAAGCTTGTAAAACGAAACTTTATATCGCTGTTTAAATATTTTTAGCACTATTATTTTGTTTTATTATTTATAGGTAGGGATCCCTAGTACATTTTTTTAACCTGATCAGTATCAAGCTAATTTTCCGTGAGTAGCTTCATTTCGATGAGACGAACAAAAAGTTCCTCTTCGAAAACTCTCGATTGTGGTAGATAATAGAGTTAGCAGGAGGTAGAGCAGCAGTGAGCGTAGGACCGGGATAACGTACCACGCAATTTGTAGGACAATGTTACCATTAAATTAAATAAATATTAACTAAATAAAAGAAAAAAAGATCAGAAAAAAATCAATTTTTGATGACAAGTTGATGACCTCGTAAGGTCATCAAAAATTATTACTAACCAGCTGATTTTTTTTTCTTTTAGTTATGTAATATTTATATAATTTGATGGTAATATTGTCCTACAAATTGCGTGGTACGTTATCTCGGTCCTACGCTCACTGCTGCTCTATCTCCCGCTAACTCTATTATCTACCACAATCGAGAGTTTTCGAAGAGGAACTTTTTGTTCGTCTCATCAAAATGAAGCTACTCACGGAAAATTAGCTTGATACTGATCAGGTTAAAAAAATGTACTAGGGATCCCTACCTATTAGTAAAATATAGATGTTTTAAAAACAAGCACAGGCAATAAGGAGACCGTGGATGTTGTTAAAAAAACAACAACTGTAATACATACACTTTGTAATACAATACATACCTACATAAACTTCTGTTACAAAAAGGTACAATATAAATTAAATTTATTCGAGTGAAATTAAAAATAAATGTTTTTGTATAGATATAAAAATGAATTACCGAAACGAATGTTGATACGAGCATAACTTAAAAAAATTGCACCAAATTGTATAACAAACTACTACTATACTGTACTAAGGTTTGTAATAAACTAAAATTAAAAAAGTTGACATATTTATGTAAAAAAATAAATAAAAATATAGTAGTACGAATTTCGCCGGGTCAGTTATTTTAAAATAAATATTAAATATCTTACCAAGTGTTGTTCGGTGAGCAGGAATACTGCGTTTTTATCACCCTTGGGCGACACCATAGGTTCACCAAGTCGGTCGTACAGCAACGCGAAGCTTTCAGGGGTAGCCATGGTTGTATTTTTGTCAACTTTCTCTCACTTCACAGTATCAAACTGAGAAGTGATAATGAGTTCATTATGCCTAGCGGGCGTATATAAAGATTTGATTCGAATGGTTTCGAGTGCAACAATTTTGGACCGTGTGAAGCAACGGAAACCGCAAAGCAGTGCAGCAGCAAATGATAAGGCCTACTTGTGATAAAAAAAGAATTTTAAAAGTTATTGGGAATTCTTTAAAAAAGTGTATGTGTATCTATGCTTCCCATATTTTTTTCGTACAACCAACGGTTATTTAATCGTTTCATAAGGAGTAGGTAAACTCCGAAACAATATTCGCCATGTAATCTTTGGATAGGTAGGCGCCTAGGCGGTTAGGCAAAGTATAAATTATAGGCAAAGCAGTGGCTTTTATTATAAAATTAGTAAAATCTCATTTTTAACTATTTTTTATTACATTTTTAACCGACTTCCAAAATGGAGGAGGTTCTCAATTCGATTGTACTTTTTTATTTATGTACCTATGTTACCTCAGAACTTGACTGGGTCTGGGTGGACCGATTTTGATGATTTTTTTTTGTCGAAAGGTGGTGCGTGTCATCTGGTCCTAATTTAACTTAATTGAGATCTAACTAGTCCTTTTCCAGTTATATCTAATAATGTGTATTTACTTGACTACTTTTCTTCGACCTACGTTGTAGGTATATACCTATATATTATAATATACCGTATTGTCGTATATTTTACTGGGTATACCGTTAATCGAATTTGATTTATGTTGATGCTTGTCTTGTAGTTTAATTTAAATTTGATCGAGATCTGATGACTACTTTTTGAGTAATCTTTGATAACGCATATTTCCTTGACTATTCTTTCGTCTACCTACGCTGAATTACCTACTTGCTGATACCTATTAACGATTAACTAAGTTTAAATTGTTTTGTTGGCGATTTGACACTCGCTGTACGAATGTTAGGAGCCGACCATTAATTTTGATAATGTTTCATAAATTTTTATACCTATCAATGTTTGATTGATGTTGATTTTATTGAAAAATGATTTGAGGGGTCAAAAAATCGCGAAACTGTGACGTAATTTTTTATGGAATAAATTCCTAAGTCCATACTTCTTTATCATTAAGTAACCTTGAACATTTTTTAAATTCAGGTTTCAGGTTTAAGAACTTTATTTCTTATAAGAATAATACAATTCACTTTCATAAGAAACAATTAAAGTTTAAAAAATAAACATAAAAAGAGGCAGTTACGTACAATCAAAAAATGTATAAAAATATTGGAGGTAGTTACAAAAATTTGTTTACAAATGAATATGTTTAAAGGTTCCTCAGACTATGCGAAACTGGATGTGGCATGTGTGTACTTTATAGATATATTAATTTTGTGTATATTATTATTGTTTAATTATTTTCATGTAGTAGTTATCAACAGTTATTTCTATTTGAGATTGTTGTTGACAAATTAATATTGATACTCCACCACCTCTCACATTAGTTCTGTTATTGTAATAATGTGTCACCACCAACCCTAAATCTTTTGGCTTCGTCATCACTTTTTATTAATTAATTATAGTAGTAATTAATTAATTTATAATTATTCTTTTTAATAAATAAATAATGTAATGGACGAATCTCTTGTTCTCGTGAACAATTAAGACATTTCGACATCGAGCTCAGTAAAATGAAAAAAAAAAAAAAAACATGGTAAATATCCCGTTTTTTTCTCGTGTTCTGCTGCTCCAATGCGGGTTGGCAGATATATACCTTACTATGAGTAACGATTGCTATCAGGTGTACATGATAACAACTGAGACCGTGCTCTCCGAGGCACGGTGGGGAGACCCACAAGGACTGCACAAACACCCAGACCATGGCAAACACCTGTATGGCCAATACAAATGTTTGTCATGTGCGGGGATCGAACTCGCAACCTCCAGCGCACCAGCCACAAACCAGTGCTGTGACCGCTGCGCCAGCGCGGCGTCACCCACCAGGTTTCCACCAGGGTTAAGATTAATTTAGCGTTTAAAAGTGGTTTAATAGGGTGCCGTCTATTACAGACGACCCCCCTCCCCCCACCCCCGAATTGCGAACGTATTCTGGGACGACCCTAGCCTAATTTAGACACACGCTCTACTAAATTACTAATACAATTTTGGTGTTGCGTACACATGACCTACATTATTGACATAATTTATTTCCAAAAGACTGAAATAAAAGACATTGTTTGAATTATTTAGCAATGATGTATTTTTAATTAATTACAAAATTGATTAACAAAAGGTGCTAATATGCTATTTTCATTTTTTTCCATAATTTTACTCATACCTATTGTGATTTACCTTTGAATACATTGCGTGTTTATTAGACATATTAAAAATAACTATAATAACACTAGTCGACCTGGCGAATTTCGTACCGCCTTTTTTTTTAAAATATAACAATTATAAATATCGAAATAAAATATAGCCCATCTTTCAAGTTGGATCAAACTGCACACGGTGTGCAAATTTAATTAAAATCGGTTAAGTAGTTTAGGAGTCCATCGCGGACAAACAACGTGTCGCGTAATTTATACAAAATATTAAGATTATAGTTAAAGTTGTTCATGCTGAGATGGTTTGGCCATGTCGAGAGAATGAATGAAGAACGATTGACGAAAAAGGTGTATAAGGCAAGTGTGAATGGAAGTGTTGGAAGGGGTAGACCTAGGCGGACTTTTCAAGACCAGATCAGAGTCGTCTTGAAAAAAGGCCAGGTCAAGAGTACCCTAAACCGAAGAGCATGTATGAAAGGAATAATGAAAGTGGATGAAGCGAAACAAGTATGTAAAAATCGTAGCAAGTGGAAAGAAGTGGTCTCTGCCTACCCCTACGGGAAAGAGGCGTGGTTATATGTATGTATGTATGTTGTTCATATAGTTCGTAAGAATATACAAAAGATTGAGGAGTATAATCAACCGCTGTGTGGACTAGAAAGCCTTCGACTCTATCGAGACCTGGGCTGTCCTGGATTTAGATAGTGAGGTGTCGACGCGGCAATGATGACCGTCCAAATCCAGGAGGCAAGGTTCTTTGTCGCGGGGTAAGACCGGAGGATGTAATTTATTTATTTATTAATTCATTTTTATGGAAATAAACAGTAAATAATAAATTTTATACATGGCAAATATTAAAAAAAAAATCATTACCAAAACAGTGGCGTAGATGCGCCTTTCGAAACCAAGCAAATCTTAAATTGAATAATTGAGATTACTGTGAGTGTGAAATTATTCAAATTACCGATTACATTAAATAATAATAATAAATAACAATTGTATCGATCAATAATTTCTTAAAGACCTTGGATAGGGGGAGGGGGGGGGGGGTTCAACGGCGAATATATATCTGTTTTCATCATCTGTTTCATTCATCGTTATTGCTTAATGTAGTAATAAAAAACAATCTTTTTCAACTTTTTATAATAATTAAACAATAAAATTTTACACAATTAAAAAACTAATAACAATGAAATGATATACCTATTTGGTAACAAACTGAGGATTATCTAATAACAAGCGGCTAAGCTTGTCAACATTATTTTTCTGTAAGAAATTTACATACAATTTCAAGAAATTTCTCAGGTTTTTGACTGTGCACCCAGTGTCCGGCACCCTCGATAAAAATCAGATCTGCTAAGGGAAAGTACTCTTGTATTTCTGGCAGATCACTTTTTCTGAAAATTAAAATATTAAGCTTTAATTTATTTATTTAAATGTATAGAATTTTTAGAAAAGCTGAAACACCAGCTCTAACCCACGACTGACGTTTACTCATTTTGAATGATTGCGGCGTGATTTAAATATTAAAATGTTCTATTAAATGCATAAATCAAAAAATAAATTGACGCTGCTCATATTGGTACAGTAAATTCTGGTATACAATTATAGCTATATCTTATATAAACAGCTAAAAAGCAATATATCTTTTATATCTTTATGAATTATATCTTTTATTTTTACTAACAATAAATTATGGATCTTTTGTTGTCCGATTAATAAACATTTTTATTTTTATTTTATTTTTATTTTTATTTATTTTTTTTATATATATATAAAATATCTACCCAATGTAATCTGAAAGAGATCCTCCTATAAACAGAGTGGGGCCAGCATATTGTAAACCCTTCAGACTCGCTGGAAAAGTAGCAATACTCTGCTGAAAATTTTCTTTTAAAGCCGGTATATTTACTCGCCATGCATACGAACCATTGTTTGTTTGTACCAAATTAGTAATTAAAAAATTTCTTAAATTGACATCAGGTATAACCGGTTTTAACTGTTCATCAGCTAGTTTCCTTGCTTTAGACATTGCAATGCCCGATCTAATAGAGACAGCCACCATGGCATCAAATAGGTTAGCCATTGAGAATATCTGAGGACTTGTCTTCACTGGTGATATGTCAACCACAATTAGGCTTGACACTAGGTCAGACTGAAAAGAATAAGCATTTGATAAAATAATTAATTAATATTTTTAATTCTAACGGATTTGGAGTAAAACATTTTTATATACAGAGGTGATTCTAATAGTTTTTCTACAAAATTCGTTGGATGCTTCTGACTATTGTACACATAACATACCAAAAAGATAATTTTAAGGTTGTTCCTATTCAAAAAATAGTCTATTATATCTATACAAAATTTTTCAAAATTGGGGGGCAACGTTGCTCGCGTCCGTAGGAGCTACCACCTAATCCTAGGCTCACCCTACACGTGTCCCCTGGGTGGTGCTAAATAAGCAACAACGCCGAGTAACAGGCGGCGGTTAATTAACCTGTCTCTGGCATCCACAGGCCTAAGGAAACTAAATCCTCCTTAATAGTCGTGGCAATAGTACCTTGGGAAAGTGCTATTAGTATGTTTCCCAACTTCTAAAATATGAATATGGAAAGTAATAAGGAATGCGATAAGTCATGCGACCCGGCTAACACCCGGCGCCAACCAGTAACCGGGCTGGATGGTGTGAAATTGGCTACCGAAGACTCCACGGGGGTGGGCACCCAGGCTCCCGTGACAGTAAATGCTACTGGTCAAAATAAAAATAAAAATTTTGTTCAACAAGTTTTCCACGCTGGACTATTCACAAGACCAAGAAGTCCGTCAGTTGGAAGCGTCCTAACGAACAACAATGAGGAGGGTCCTCAAAATGTTTCCAAACAAGCAGACGAAACTGTTAAAGAAGGAGATACTATACACCCTCGCTGGCAAAGAGTTCCAACTAATAGAAACTCCAGCTATAAAAAAAGGAAGATCTCAAGCATACTATCCCCTGAAAAAATTGTAACTTCTAATATGTTTGATGGACTACCTACAACAGACATTACTCAACAACCAGATAAACCTGAAGAAAAGAAGCCTAGCAAACCTCCTCCAATTGTACTATATGGAATCGAAAATGTAAATAACCTCACGGAGTTCCTAGAAACGGCTGCCGAGAGCTCAACATTCACATATAAAATAGTTAACAAAAACCAAATAAGGATAGTAAGTAACAATGTAACTACTTATAAAAACCTAATAACAGCCATTAGAGAGAAAGGACTCATAGGGCACACCTTCAATAGAAAAGATGAAAGAAACTGCAGAGTTGTGGTTAGAAACCTACACCACACAACACCACACAATGCTATCAAGGCAGCTTTTGAGGCAACGGGAAACACTGTAGTCGGGGAAATTATTAATGCCAGATTTGGCCCTGATAGAAAGCCTACATCAACATTCTTTGTTAATCTTCAAGCTGGACCTAATAACAAAGCAGCAAAACAAATTAGAAATATCTTCCATCAACTAGTCACAATAGAAGACCCAAAAAAAAGAAACACCATAGTACAGTGTCAAAAATGCCAGCAATACGGTCACACAAAAAACTATTGCATGAGGCCTCCTCGCTGTCTCGCTGAAATGCGCAGAATCTCACCATACAAAAATATGTACTAAAACAGACCGTTCCACTCCAGCAACATGTGCATTATGTCTTGGGCCACACCCTTCAAACTATAAGGGATGCGAGGTATATAAGGAGATACTGGCTAGAAAAATGCAACAGCGTTCCCATACAAGTGAAAAAAAATCAGCACCACCGTCTCAACTAAGCACTAAACAAACATACCAAACTCCAGAAAAGTCCAACACCATACCATCAAGTAGAAAAAAAATATAGCGAAGTGGTAAAAGAGAATAAGGCACAGAACAATCTGCAACCGAACCAAGAAATCTTTCAACAATCTCTCCACAATAGGATAGAAGAAATGTTCATTGAACAGTCAAAAAGAATCGATATCATCCTACAACAAATGAGCAACATGTTGGGGCTCTTGACAACACTGGTGAATAAACTATCAAAATGATAAGAAATATTAAAATAGCCTCATGGAACATTAATGGTCTGTCACCCAACAAGAATGATGTAGAAGTCTTGCTAAGAATGCATAATCTTGATATTCTACTCATCTCCGAAACACATTTTACCAGTAAAAGTAAAATACATATAAAAAATTACAATATTTACACGACCAATCATCCGGACGAAACTGCACACGGAGGCACAGCAGTCATAATTAGATCCTCAATTGAACATTATGAACTTCCCCAGTTTAAGACAGAACATATTCAAGCTACTCCTGTTAACATCCAAGACAAAAACGGTAACTTCAATGTCTCGTCTGTCTATTGTCCCCCGAAATACCGAATCACAGAAGAGCAATTCACCAAATACATAAAAACTCTAGGTCCACGCTTCATAGCTGGGGGCGACTGGAATTCCAAACACGTACATTGGGGATCAAGACTTATAACCACAAGAGGTAGAGAACTCAAAAAGTGTGTTGACCGAAATAATTTAACAACAATAGCTACACCAGAACCCACACACTGGCCGACTGATCCCAACAAGTTGCCTGATATAATAGATTTCTTTATTATGAAAGGCCTCTCTCGACTCTTCTACAAGATTGACAGCTGTCTTGATGGCTCTTCAAATCACATCCCAATAATCCTAACAGTCAGCGCCAACGTCTTGGACTGCCACACAAAACCTAGACTGTACAACAACCGAACAAACTGGGAATTGTTTCGAACCTTGGTTGAGGATGCTCTACAGCTAAAGATTTCTCTAAAGTCTGCGGATGAAATAGATGAAGCTGCTCATGCATTCACTCGTAGAGTACAGGAAGCATGCTGGCAGAGCACAGAGGAAGTGATTTACAAAAACCATAGACAGAATTATGTTCCACGAGCAATCAAAGACATGATATTGGAGAAAAGGAGATTGCGTAGGGTGTGGCATACTAGCCGACATCCTGATGACAAAAGAGCATTGAATAATTACACTAAATATCTTAGACAAACCATCCAAGAAGCAGAAAATGCCACAATCGAAGCAAATGTCCAATCGCTAACTGCTACTGCAAACACCAACTACTCACTTTGGAAGGTGTCCAAAAATATGAATCAAGTATCCAATCCAAAGCCGCCTCTTCGTCTAGAAGGTAACAAATGGGCTAGGTCTAAACAGGAAAAGGCGAATGCATTCGCTGACTACCTCTCCAAAGTATTTGTCCCCAATGAAGCCATTCCCGGAGCAAGTGAAGCAGACATAGATGATATTCTCCAGCAGGACTTCCAACTTGATCTACCTCTAAAAGAAGTGACACCAAATGAAGTAAAGAGAACTATCAACAAACTAGAAAACAAGAAAGCGCCAGGATTTGATCTTATTGACAAAAAAATTCTGTTGGAATTACCTCGAAAGGCATTAGTCTACCTTACAGAATTATTCAACTGTACTATCAGATTGGGATACTTTCCAGCACTGTGGAAGGTGTCTCAAGTAATTATGATTCATAAGGCTGGGAAATCACCGCATGAAGTATCGTCGTACAGACCCATAAGCCTGCTCCCAATAATCTCCAAGGTTTTAGAAAAAGTACTTCTACGAAGAGTCTCGCAAGCGATGGATGCAAACTCTGTAACGCCAGATCACCAGTTCGGGTTTAGACCAGAGCATGCCACCACTGAACAAATACATAGAGTGTGCAAACACATCAGTGAAAGCTTGGAGCGAAAGGAATATTGCTCCTCTGCATTCTTAGACGTTCAGCAGGCATTCGATAGAGTGTGGCATAAGGGACTACTGTGTAAAATAAAATTACTCTTACCTCATACATTCTACCGAATTCTGGAGTCGTACTTAACTGACAGAATATTTCAAGTAAGAGAGTCGGAATGCACATCTCGCTTTTGCGATATACTTGCTGGAGTACCACAAGGCTCAGTACTGGGTCCAGTATTATATACCATATTTACAGCAGATTTGCCGCAAACGGCCGGCGTCACCATCGCAACTTATGCTGACGACACAGCAATACTAGCTTCCAGCAAATACGCAACCAAGGCCTCGGCGATACTGCAGCGAAATCTTAATGAAATACATAAATGGTTCGACAAGTGGAGAATCAGAGCGAGTGTCAATAAATCAGTCCAGATCACATTCACCCTCCGCAAGGAAACATGTCCTCCAGTGAACCTAGGAGGTAGACAACTACCACACAGTGACACTGTTAAATATCTAGGCTTGCACTTGGACCGTCGGTTGACTTGGCAAAAACATATTGAGTGCAAACGGAATGAGATCAATCTTAAATACAGGGAACTGTACTGGTTACTGGGCCGAAATTCCAAATTGTCTATCGACAACAAGCTACTGCTCTACAAATCAATCATCAAACCAGTCTGGACATACGGAATCCAACTATGGGGAGCGGCCTGTGCCTCCAATACTGACAAAATTCAAAGGACCCAAAATTACATCCTCAAACAAGTCAGCAACGCGCCTTGGTTCATAAAAAACTCGGAAGTGCATAAATATCTACAAGTACCTACGGTAAAGGAAGAAATAAAAGCTTGTATTGGTAAATACAAAAATAGACTGGAAAACCATCCAAACCAGCTAGCTGTGCAGCTTACTTTGCCTGACAGCATTAGTCGTTTGAAGCGACGCAGGACTCTGGAACTCGGTGGCAATAATCCATGACTTCACTATGGAAGATATTCCTAATGAGGAATACTTCCACCCGTCTAATAAGCATACACCACATCTGCTCATAGTCTGGAGACTGATCGCAAGATTATACAGAGAAAAAAAAAAAAAAAATATCTATACAAAACAATTTTCTTTCAATACTTAAGTTTACTTTAAAAATATTGTTGTAAAGTGATGATGCATAGCAGGAAATTAATTTTTATAATTTGGAGCAGTCCTACTGCGGAAGTACCACCTCAACCTTACAGAAGACCACAGATAAATAATACTGCTTTTACGTAGAGTTGTGTTCATTGGTGAGTAAGGTGGACTGTACGCTTTGTCACCTGTACAGTATAGAAAAAGTGTACCTGACTAGTTTTTAAAATTAAATTGGGCATAAAATTATGATAACTTACACAGAGCAGAGACAGCACCATAGCAGTGCGGCCTCCCATACTATGTCCTAGTACCGATACTTTTGATATTTCTAACTTTTTCAGCAACTTTATTACGTCATGGGCCATGTGAAGGTAAGTGTGCTGAGGAGAATGTTTGCTGTCGCCATGGTTTCGAGCATCAATACTTATCACCTTTCGTCCTGTGGTCTTATGAATGGCCTTGCTCATACTGTTCCAGTTATTTTTCGAACCTAATAAGCCATGTAATATCACTAACGGTGGCAGCGATGAAGTGTCATCGGTAAATTCGTAAGACGAATATGCTAAGTCTACTGTTTCGGTTTTGCTGGTGGTCTGGGCACTTCTTGTTATTATTGGATACTGGCGCCATAATGTATTTGTGCATAATTTCGGAATATTTTTCGATATTACCGTGTTGAAAAACATTGTTTATTATTGAACATTTTTGACAGTTAGACAGCTGACAGCCTGACACTTGACAGGGTGGCCTACGCTTAAAAATCTTTGAGGAAAAACATCTTCACTTTCAAGATTACAATATAAAGTTTAGTACCTTTTCTAGATACAAATTCTTTTATTTTTGCTTTTATAATAACAACTTTATATTACAAAATAATTTCAATGGGTAAGTCAAATTGAGAATTTTAATTTTTTAATGTTTTAACTTAGACAAATATACAATAATAGACACATTAATCATATCCGATATTCACGTGGAATAGGGTATTCCACTATGTTTGAAAAAGTACTTCAAAATGTTGATTTTCTAATAAAAAGCCATAAAAAATATATATTTCGGCAAAATAAACACGTTTTCATGCCATAAAATTAAATTCAATTTTAAACCTTTTTTATTACCGCGAAAACGCTACAGCCATTTTGGTGACGTAATATGGGCAATAACAAAAGTGTATGACGTAAGTAAGAGAGTAACATAACCTACAATTACTATGACAGCCATCAACAAATTAGTAATGAATGCATATTATTTCAGTTGGAACAAGATATGAAGAGATATTATACGAAAGAACACAACTATTACTCCTTGAAGTTAAAATTGATAGATATTAGTATGTACACTAGCTGTTGACAGCACTGACAGAACTTTGTTATTGCCCGTATGACGTCACACCATGGCGGCTCGTGTTTTAGGTCACGTGATATACAGATTAAAATATACGACTTTTAATTTCAATATAATAAATCAATAATGTGCTTTTATGATTCTAAATCAGAATATTTAGGTGTATTTCTATATAAATTTTAATTTTTATCAAAATTTATAATTTATTTTTCACTACGGAAAGTACCCTATTGTGCCAACAAGAATGCAGGCAGCATTTCCCCGTTTGAAATTTGAATCAAGTTTGAATCGCTATGCCGAATGCCGATTCTCTGGGCAAAAATGCACCAGCCCTCTTGTCACCAGTGGAGGCAATAAGGCGAGGAGTTATTTCATTTGAACATTTTTTAGTAGGTACTACGACTCCAAGGTCCAAGTGTTTCGACTGCAAACAGCACATAGATGTAAATTATTCGAAAACGGGATATTTACCATGTTTATTATTTTCGCTTTGCGGAACTTGATATTTCGACGTTGGCTGCGAATGTCTTGATCACGAGACGAGACGAGAGATAATTTTCATTTTAGAAGTAACCATGTTAATCAAAAAAAACATCTAACCAAGTAGTAGTGCGTCGCACGACCATAATGAAAACATTCAAGTCCGGCCATTATAGTCTGGTTATTATAAGCCTGTTTTACTGTAAGTTAATTACACTCATCACTAACATTACGTCGGCAGTAAGATCTGGGTAAGTGTGGCAGGTTGTAAGTGGACTTTCTTTGAGGTTTTGCGAGTCAGCGTCAATAACGTATTAGTATTGAAATGAAAATATTTATTTCGCCATAAGGTGGTGATGGTGTGAAAAAATATCTACATTATTTAAAAATTATATAAATAACAAAAGCAAAAAGTCTCGGTAGTCATCTTCTTTTAGACATTTTTTTTATTTTATAACTACCAACTGAACAATTCAAATTCAAATTATTTTATTCAGCATAAAATTATTACAATTTCTTACTGAACGTCATGAGTCTACTACCAGTTCGGAAAGAAAAAGCCTCTGACCTGAGAAGAACTGGCGAAAGAAACTCAGCGGGACTAATATCATTTTTTTTAAATCATGTTTTTTTTTCCAAAGCAGATTGAAATTTACAATAATTTTATAGGTTGAAGTAGCGTGGAGGCGATCACATCATTCCCAAGGCGTACTGTCTTCTATAAAATCGTTAATCGAATAATAGCCTTTAGTACACAAACGTTCTTTTACAATTTTTTTAAATTTCGCAATAGAAGCTTTTTGAACGTTTTCTGGGAGCCTGTTGTATAAGCGTATACATTGTCCATAGAAAGAATTACTGACTCGGCGTAAGCGAGTTACAGGCATTACAAGTTTGTGTTTGTTCCTAGTATTAATGCTATGCATGTCGCAATTCCTGCGAAATTCGTGTATATTTTTATGAACATACATAACATTTTCGTACACATATTGAGAAGCAACAGTCAATATTTTTATTTCTTTAAACTTATCTCTTAATGATACTCTAGGGCCTAAACTATAAATTGCACGAACAATAACTATTTTGTATGTTAGTAAATACGCATTATTAGTTATAACTGTAAAAGTACTTGTCAGATCTCAATTAAATTTAAATAGGACCAAATGACACGCAACAGCTTTCAATTAAAACAAAATTAATTGAAATCGGTCTACCCTGACAAAAGGTCTGAGCTAACATACATAAAAAAAAATACAACCGAATTGAGAAGCTCGTCCTTTTTTGGAAGTCGGTTAAAAAGCGGCTAAAAATCACTTTTGTTGTATGAGAGCCTACCCTAATATTTTTTTTATTTTATTATTTATTATTAAAGTAAATATACAATTAAGTATTTTGTGAATATTTCAAGTGCCTACCTCTTTAGGCTCTTACTATTTATTTATATCGAGCAAAAATAGGAAAAAATAATGTTTTTTTTTTGTATGGGAGCCCCCCTTAAATATTAATTTTATTTTAATTTTATTATTTATTATTAAAGTAAAAATACAACTGAGTATTTTGTGAATATTTCAAGTGCCTCACGATCGATCACGATTCAGCCTGTAATATCCCACTGTTGGGCATAGGCCTCTTCCCCATGTAGGGGAAAGGATCGGAGCTTAATCCACCACGCTCCTACAATGCGGGTTGGTGGATATATTCCCTACTATGAGTAACGATCGCTATCAGGTGTACCTACACGATAACAACCGGGACCGACGGCTTAACGTGCTCTCCGAGGCACGGTGGGGAGACCCACAAGGACTGCACAAACACCCAGACCACGGCAAACATCTGTATGGCCAATACAAATGTTGTCGTGTGCGGGGATCGAACCCACAACCGCCCGCGTAATTACAGCCAATCGCAATCCAGTGTTGTGACCGCTGCGCCAACGTTGCGTCGTTTCAAGTGCCTACCTGTTGCCATTATTGATGTCGAACAAAAAAGGGCAAGAAAATCACGTCTGTTGTAGCCCTCCTTAAATATTTATTTTATTTTGTTTTTAGTATTTGGTGTTCAGGGCCGTCTTAAGCATATTCCGCGCCGGGGTGCGGGTAATCAGCCCGCGCCCTTGCTGTTGTAAAAATCGGCCAAGTGCGAGTCGGACTCGCGCACTAAGGGTTCCGTACCATTGACTAAACTAAAGGCTATATTTTATTGTTATAAAACAAAATACTTAGTAAATAAGAAAAAGATTAATACCATATAAAAATGGAAAATAAACTAGTCAAATACGCCATCTATCTATCGATCCATGCCGCTATTGGAAAGCTATTATATTAGTCTATCGACGACGTTTTCTTGGCTTCTGGATAGATGGCGTTGGAATTAAATCGCGTCGCCTTAAATATTTATTTTACTTTGTTTTTAGTATTTGTTGTTATAGCTTCAACAGAAATACATAATTTGTGAAAATTTCAACTGTCTAGCTATCGCCGTTCTTGAGATACAGCCTGGTGACAGACGGACGGACAGAGAAGTCTTAGTAATAGGGTCTCGTTTTTACCCTTTCGGTACGGAACTCTAAAAATGAGTTAAGAGGTCAATAAAATTTCCATTTTCTAGTATTCGGCGTGCACCATTGTTATGCCATTATTAGGAGGACATCCCAGACATCGAAGTAGATGAAATTAGTGCGGCGCTCGGGCAGCTTAAAAACGGGAAGGCCCCGAGGGATGACGGAGTTACTACTGAGCTACTTAAAGCCGCAGGCTGACCTGCCCTAAAAGCCTTGGCAAGACTCTTTAATGTCGTCATCCACCGAGATACCACGCCGGAGGCGTGGTCCAGGAGTGTGGTGGAACTGTTCTTTAAGAGAGGCGAAAAGTCTCTGTTAAAGACTTACAGGGTGAACTCACTTCTGAGCCACGTCTAAAAGCTTTTTTGAGGGTCGTTACGAATCGTCTCGCCATAAGCCTCGACGAATTCCAACCACTGGAGCAGGCTGGGTTTCGAAATGGCTACAGCACCGTAGACCACATCCATACTGTTTGGCAGATTATTCAAAAGACAGAAGAATATAATCAACCGCTGTGTATGGCATTTGTGGACTACGAGAAAGCCTTTGACTCTGTCGAAACCTGGGCTGTCCTGGACTCTGCAGAGATGTCATATCGAATGGCGATATATCGAGGTACTGAGATGTATATACGACGCGGCGACGATGAACGTTCATATCTAAGACCAGAGAACAAAACCCATTTTCATCCGGCGTGGGGTAAGACAGGGAGATGTAATATCACCGAAACTGTCTACCACTGCGCTGGAGGATGACTTTAAGACCTTGGATTGGGAGGAACGAGGCATAACGTCAACGGCAAATACATCTCTCATCTTCGTTTTGCCGACGATATCGTCATCTTTGCGGAGACGTTGAATGAGCTGAGCCAGATGCTGTCCGGCCTAAACGAGTCCTCCCGACGAGTCGGTCTCGGTATGAACTTGGACAAAACGAAAGTTATGTTTAATAACCGAGTCATACCGAGACCGGTATCGGTAGATGGTACCCTTCTCGAAGTTGTTCAGGACTACCTATATTTACCTAGGCCATACAATCCAACTAGGCCGCAACAACTTCGAGAAGGAGGTCGATAGGAGGATTCGGTTGGGCTGGGCGGCGTTTAGCAGACTTCGTCGAGTCTTCACTTAGAAGATTCCGCAATCCTTGAAAACAAAAGTCTTCTAACAATGCGTCCTGCCTATGTTAACATACGGAACTGAGACGTGGTCACTGACGAAGGGACTGGTCAAGTTTAAAATCGCTTAACGTGCAATGGAACGGGCTATGCTTGGGGTTTCTCTCAAAGATAAAATTAGAAATGAGGCTATCCGCAAGAGAACGAAAGTAACCGACATTACTCCAGATTTAGCAAGTTGAAGAGGCAGTGGGCTGGTAACTTGTGTTGCAGGACCGATGGCCGCTGGAGCAGACGTGTCCTGGTATGGAGACCGCGTCTCGGAAAACGCAGTGTGGGACGCCCTCCGGCCCGTTGAACCGACGATCTACGTAAGATTGCCGGCATAGGCTGGATGAGGATTGCGGAAAATCGGGATGTCTGGCGCGAACTTGGGGAGGCCTATGTTCAGCAGTGGACTGCGATAGGCTGATATGATGATGATTATTCGGCGCCCCCTAGGACCCCGCGCCCGGGTGCGCTGCACCCCTTGAACCCCCGGGTAAAGACGGCCCTGTAATGGTGTTATATCGGCAACAGAAATACATAGTTTGTGAAAATTTCAACTGTCTAGTTATCGCCGTTCTTGAGATACAGCCTGGCGACAGACGGACGGACAGACGGACGGACACACACACAATACACAAGCACAAACGCCCAGACCACGACAAACATAAACATACTAATACAAATGTCTGTAGTGAGCGGTGATCGAACCCGCGACCGCAAGTGCAACAGCCAGTGCTGTGATCCTAATTATAGTGATATTAATTTTGAAGGTTATTTAATGAAAATCTTTGCCGAATTTCATTCCCGGTTTCGTCTCTAGGTATTTATTTATTTTTATTTATTTATTTACAGAAAAAATAATAATACAGTTTATGTGTTAAACAGTGCACCAAAAACAATTAACAAATTTTATCAGTGCACTGTGTTGCTAAAGTAATAATACTAAAGTATAAAAGATATTTTATACTATTGTAAAAATATGCCATTACTACATAAATAATCGGTTATACATGTGAATATAATTGGAAAAAATCGCCAAGTGCGAGTCGGACTCACGCACAGAGGGTTCCGTAACATTGACTAGGTAAACAAAAGTAGGTACATTGAGATTTTAATATCGGGTAAAAAGCGGTAAAAAGTCACTTTTTTGTATGAGCCCCCTAAAGATTTTTTTTATTTTAATTTTATTATTTATAATTAAAGTAATATACAATTAATTATTTTGTGAATATTTCAAGTGCCTACCTGTTACCATTTATTGATATCGAGCAAAAATAGGCAATAAATCGCTTTTGTTGTATGGGAGCCCCCCTTAAATATTTATTTTATTTTGTTTTTAGTATTCGTTGTTATAGCGGCAACAGAAATACATCATTTGTGAAATTTTCAACTATCTAGCTATCGCCTTTCTTGAGATACAGCCTGGTGACAGACGGACGGACGGACGGACGGACAGACAGCGAAGTCTTAGTAATAGGGTCCCGTTTTAAACCTTTGGGTACGGAACCCTAAAAAATGAACATAAAGTGGTTAAACAATAATAATAATCATAATAAAAATTTATTAAATAATTTATTGATATCGCAATCGCTATTAGCCCCGTTTTTCGATACTGTTTGTAAATATAATTTATGTGCGAATTTTTATACATATAAAAAACTTAATCTTCTCTATATATGTATATAGTATAAGTATATATAAGTGCTGTGTGGCTACGGCACTAAAGAATGTAGCCACCCCCTCTCTTCCCGTGGGTGTCGTAAGAGGCGACTAAGGGATAACACAGTTCCACTACCACCTTGGAACTTAAAAAGCCGACGGATGGCGGGATAACCATCCATGCTGGCTTTGAAATACACAGGACAAAGACGGGCAGCAGCGTCTTCGGTGCGACAAAGCCAGCCCTGCGGTCACCAACCCGCCTGCCCAGCGTGGTGACTATGGGCAAAACACATGAGTTCGCGTCATAATGTCGGGCGCGAACTTGTGGAGGCCTATTTCCAACAGTGGACTGTGATAGGCTGTAGTGGAAGTATATATAAAAATGAATCGCTGAATGTGTTGCTAAGCGCAAATCTCGAGAACGGCTGAACCGTTGTAATGGTTCTTACGGAGAGAAAAATTTAAAAAAATCCCAGAAAAAGTCTAAATGCAACAATTTTCTATATTCCCATACAAAAGATTCGTAATAATACTTAAAAGTCAATTTGAACTTAAATACCATACCATAAAGTTTAAGTGTTAGTGGAGGGGTTACGTTACGGTAAGGTATTAAAAAAAATAAAAAATTTAAGGAATCGACTGTTAGGCGGTACGAAGTTCACCGGGTCAGCTAGTTTAAGAATAAAAAAAGTGTGTGTACTTATATACGAACGTAAGAAGTTATACTTTATTGGCTACCTAGCTTCACGTTGCTAACTTCTTCTTCTTCGTTGACTAGCTAACTATAGGGTGTTTTTTTTGTGATGGTCTGCGCGCGCATCGTAAAAATTCACTCTCATAATTTTGCCCTATCGTGCCAAAAGAAGTATAACTTCAATAAACAAATCTATACCTCATGAAGAAATTATAGAACGGATCATTAACTCGAAAAGTTTTTTTACACAACAGCACCTTTAAAACCTACACATAGGTCAAACAACGAAAATTAATTTCTCCTCAATAAAGAAGAATGATTATATTGCATATTATTATACAATATTGCAGTCTACTGCTGGACAGAGGCCTCACCAAGTTCGTACCTCATCCAGCCTACACCGGTAATCTACTAATCTTACGTAGATCGTCGGTCCATTTATTATTTAAATAGTAAAATTTTTCATAATGATTTTGTTATTTATTGGTACGAAGAAATGTTATTGCTAGTTCCAAGAAGGTTTTCGGATCTTCGACGTGAACGTTGTGGCCAACTTGCGGCACGTACGTAATGACGGCGCGGGGAAACATTTCACGAATCCCCACCAGATCATCTGGACTGAAAGAATATAAATACCTAATTAACACAAAAGGTAGAAGAAATAAAAGAAAGATGTGATAAGATAACCATCGCACTGCTGGCTTTCAAATACACAGGCCGAAAACGGGCAGCAGCGTCTTCGGTGCGACTAAGCCAGCCCTGCGGTCGCCAACCCGCCTGCCCAGCCAGCGTGGTGACTATGGGCAAAACACATAAGTTCACGCCATAATACTTGGCGCGAACTTAGGTAGGCCCATGTCCAGCAGTGGACTGAGATAGCCTGAAGTGTGTCTGACTATAAAAATTTCATATATTGAGTCGTGATTGATTCGAGATCAATTTTCACTAAACAAAAACCAATTATCTATCTTCAAGGCCTGTCAATCATCATTGGAACTGTTATAAATACCTATCGATGTCATAAATCTAAGAAAATAGACGTTTCTGTATAGAATTCAATCAATTTTCAAGGTTATCATAAAATTACTTGCAAATAAATGTACTTATTCCGCTTATATCCGCCAACACGTATTGGAGTAGCGTGGTGGATTAAGCTTTGATCCTTCTCCTACATGGGGAAAGAGTCCTATGCCAAGTAGGTATAGTGGGCTATTACAGTGTAAATGTACTTATATCAGCGTACCTAATAAACGTGAGGCTAATTATAGAAACGTATAGTCACAACTTACGGCAGGTATTCCGATAGCTGCCCACCGATGAACAAAGTCGGTCCATAGTACTTTTTCCTTGTCATATCCACTGGGAACGATGCTATATGTTTGAAATGTTTAGCCAAAATATCAACATTGCATGCCCAGCCGATCGTGTGATCCGGTTTCATTTTGACGTTAGACAGCACAGCTCTCATCATAATATCATCTTTGATAATACTTCGTAATTGTTTTTTTACTTTCTGTTTCGCGGCGTTTATCTTTACCTCATTTTTAAAATTCACTTTTCTCATGGCTTCTAAAACGCTCGGTAAATAGTCACTCAATTGTTTCGAGTTTGATATCGGTGATATATCCAAAACTAATAGCCCAGCCACCTTCTCTGGCTGTAATTAAAACATTCGGTTATGCCTAACAATTAATGAGAAATGCCAATATATAAGTAGGTATATATTGTGTAAGATGATTGTTTATTCAAAAGTAAATAGCCTTACCATTTGAAGGTAATGAAATAAATAAATAAACTCATGACAATACACACACGGTCGTCTGTTCCTAAAGTAAGGAACTTAATGCTTGTGTTATAGGTAACAGACGACTGGTACCTAAAGCTACATTTTTTTTTTCGATAAACATACTTACAAATAATTACATATATAAATAAATATATATATGTATATATATATATATATATGTATATATATATATGTATATATATATATATATATATATATTACACCCAGACTCGGGGTGGGGAGTCGAACCCACAACCCCTGGAGCAGAAAGCAGGGTCACTACAAACTGCGCAAACGGGCTAGTCAAAATGTGTCTACTAATTGAATCATGAAATGCTTTTGACATATTTAATTCATGGATTTATTCAACTAGGTATTGTATGTGAAATTTGTTAATCATGCTACATTGTAGATAATAATTTTAAATTACAACTCGGCACGTTTGATATATTGCACTACTAGCGACCCGCCGCGGCTCCGCACGGGTACAATGCTGATACAAAATATAAAATATATAATTGCATTGTAAGCGCAAAAAATGTGTTTATTTACGACATCACAGTCATTAGAAACCTCTAAAACTATCAGTGTTCCATTACTATATTATGCGTGTATTATACATATAGGTAAACCTTCCTCTGGAATCGCTCTATTTACTAAAGAAAACCGCGAGAAAATCCGTTGCGTAGCTATAAAGATCTAAGCACATAATATAGAGACAGACAGCGGGAAGCGACTTTATTTTATAATAATTAATATGTATTGATATAGTTAAAGGCGTTTAATAATATGACATACCTACCGCCAAAAGCGAGACAGTCATGGCGGCTCTACCACCCATACTGTGCCCTACAAAGCTCACCCTGCTTACGGCCAATTTATCAAGTAATTTTAGTATATCTTCGGCCAGGTCCTCATATTTGTGCGAGGTGGTGTGTGGACTGTCACCGTGATTTCTCAAATCTACCGAGACCACTTGTCTCTTTGTAACATTTAGTATTGTTTTTCCGATGCTATCCCAATGTTTTTTGGAACCTAAAAGGCCGTGTAACAACAGTATCGTTGGTTCCTCGGAATGTGTTTCTCCATAAATCTTATAGGATAAATTTACTGATGTTTTACTGGAGAACTTAAAGGTTGCTTTACTGCGAGCTGCTGTTGTTAATAGCGTTTCGACTTTTATCAGTATTTTATTACTGTAAATGTTTATTTTTAACATATTTTGACATGAAATGTCATATTTATTTTTAAGAGAGTATAATATTATCATAGTCCAGTTAACGAAGTTTATTTAGTAACTAGCTGTGCCCGCGACTTCGTCCGCGTGGAATTTAAGAAAACATATTGTTCGGTTCGCAGTTACAAAAAAATAAAAAAATAAAAGTAGCATAAGTTACTCCTTATTATATCAGCTATCTACCAGTGAAAGTCCCGTCAAAATCGGTCGAGCCGTTTCAGAGATTAGCCGGAACAAAAAGACAGACAAACAGACAAAAATGGTAAAAAATGTTATTTTGGTATAATGTACCGTGTATACATCCATATGCATTTAGTAAAAAGCGGTTATTTTAATATTACAAACAGACACTCAAATTTTATTTATTTGTATAGATATGGGTAAGTACATAGAGAAAGTCTGAAAATACTTACCATTAATAATAATATCGTCGTTAGTTTCATTACACGTCTCAAAAAGTATTTACAATGAAATTATGATTATTAATATAGTAATTGAAAGTATTATTAAAATTATTATTAAATTAAATGCCTCATAATAATATGGAATTGGCGATCATTACCTACTTATTTTCCACTAGCCGACCCGCGCCCACTTCGTTGGGCGTTAATTATCTTTGTGATGCAATTATGTTGTGTAGCTCTTAGTAGGTACTGTTTTATTAGGTTCATTGTTTAGAATTTTACGTATAAAATCGTAATAATATCGTGTATTTATTATTTTAAATTACAGAACCAAATAACATACTTTATAAATAAAATGTTGCTCCAACGCCATCTATCAAAAAGCGAAAAAACTTCGTCGTCGATTGACTAAAATAAGATTAAATAAAATAAATAGACTAATAAATAGCGATAGATGGCGTTCGTTTCTTTGTCATTTTGATAATATATTTTAATATTTTTCTTATTTACTGAATTTTTTGTACAATTACAATAAAATATAACCTATGTCACTCCTGAATAGTGTAGCTTTTTGTTAGTGAAAGAATTTTCATGATCGGATCAGTATTTGCGAAGATTACCCCCGATATACAAACAAATTTATAAACTTTTCCTCTTTATAATATTAGTATAGATAGTATAGATATGGTGGGACCACAGACCGGCGACGAAACGGCGTACTACAATGAATGACATTTAACCTCAGCATGTTCTTCCGGTCTTTTACCGTCGGAATTTGGTATGTTTACACATGTTAGGTACGTATTATTAAAACCATTTTACATATTAACTATTTGTTACTCTTACACATTTCAAAAGAGACTATCCGCGAGAGAACGAAAGTAACCGACATAGCCCACAGAATTAGCAAGTTGAAGTGGCAGTAAGCTGGTCATCTGTGTCGCAGGACCGATGGCCGTTGGAGCAGACGTGTCCTGGAGTGGAGAGCGCGTCTTGGCAAACGCAGTGTGGGACGTCCTCTGGAGGATGGATGGACGGAAAACCGGGATGTCTGGCGCGAACTTGGGGAGGCCTATGTCCAGCAGTGGACTGCAATAGGCTGAACTGACACATTTCAAAAGAACTAGGTATATTTTACTAGCCAATCCGGCAAACGTTGTTTTGCCATATATTTTATTAACCCCCTTAATCACCCCCTTATAACTTAGGGGTATGAAAAGGAGATGTTGGCTTATTCTCAGACCTACCTGATATGCAAACAAAGTTTCATAAAAATCGGTTCAGCTGTTTCGGAGGAGTTTAGCAACAAACACCGCGACACGAGAATTTTATATATTAGAATATTAGATTATGTATTGTAAATTTAAAAAGTTCCATTATTAAATTGTATCTATGTTTTCGCTTCATACGCTTCAGCCTGTAATATCCCACTGTTGGGCATAGGCCTTTTTCCCCATATAGGAGAAGGATCAGAGCTTAATCCACCACGCTGCTCCAATGCGGGTTGGCGGATATATTCCCTACTATGAGTAGGTATCGATCGCTATCAGGTGTACATGATAACAACAGGGACCGACGGCTTAACGTGCTCTCCGAGGCACGGTGGGGAGACCCACGAGGACTGCAAAAACACCCAGACCACGGCAAACATCTGTATGGCCAATACAAATGTTGTCGTGTGCGGGGATCGAACCCGCAACCGCTCGCGCAACAGCCACAAACCAGTGCTGTGACCGCTGCGCCAACGCGGCGGCTATGTACGATACATTAAAAAAAAATTACAAAAATTTCGCAAATATTTTCTTACAGACGTCGCTTATCAGACAATCCAATAAAACAAGAAAATTGTCTAATTATATTATGACTTCAATCAATGCGTATGACTTTTTAGGTAAGTTTCTTATTATCATTATTTATATATCAGCCTACAGAGCAGGGCCAGATTTAGGGGAGGGTAACCTTGGCTACAGCCCCGAAACCTAAAGAAAAGCCCCTACAATAGACTTCGGAAAAAAATAATTCAAACTCTATAATAAAAGTATGCAATTTTCATCAATGTTTCTTTATGACGTTATCACGAAAAATTATCGTCCGTAAAACGACTTTACAATTTTCGTAAAAACGGGTACAAAGTTTTTGCTTCACTTATATATAATATAGATATATAGGCGTTGAAATCCCATATAGTGAAACTGAAGAATCTAGGCGTTATTTTTGATCAACACCTATCACGGGGTCCGCAGATTTGTGAAGTCAGTCGTAAGGTTTTCGCTTCGGCTGGATCTCTTCGCAGGCTGCGTAATCTACTTCCTATTCCCACCAAAATTGCTCTTGCACATAGCCTTCTATTACCAATTCTGGGTTACGCGGATACATGTTATCTTGACATTACTGAGGAGCAGATTAATAAACTTGAGCGAATCCAGAATTTGTGTATACGATTCGTATTTGGACTTCGCAAATATGATCATATCTCTGAATTCCCTAAAAAACTCAAGTGGCTCCCAATTCGCTTTCGCAGGAATACGCATATTCTCAACTTACTTTAGTCTATTCTATTTAACCCTGTTGCACCTGCTTATATAAAGCAAAGATTTCAATTTCTTAGTGATTCCCATGAACGCATTCTTCGTTCTGAGGAGAGCTTACTTCTTAAAATTCCCTCTCACTCCTCTTCCTTTTGTACTAAATCTTTCAATGTTCAAGCTTCTCGACTTTGGAATTCTTTACCCTTGAATATTAGACGTGTACAATCGCTTTCTATTTTTAAAAAGGCTGTCAGGAAGCATTTTCTTGATACTCAACGTGAATAAAATTATATATAGGTTGTATGTATGTGTCTGTGTGTGTTTGTATGTATGTATGTATGTATGTATGTATGTATGTATGTATGCATTTATGTGTATAAGTGTAAGTATTATGTGTTTAAGTAAATATATTTATAAGTTTATGTCACAATTTGTACACCTACACCGACACAATACCATCTCCTCTGCCCCAAGGTTGCCTGGTAGAGATCGCTTTTCAGCGATAAGGCCGCCCTTTGTACCTTATGATACTTTGTTAAAATAAATCTGATATGTATTATTTCTGTTTTTAACCGACTTCCAAAAAAGGAGGAGCTTCTCAATTCGACTGTATTTTTTTTATGTTTATGTATGTTAGCTCAGAACTTTTCACTGGGTGGACCGATTTCGATCAATTTTGTTTTAATTGAAAGGTGTAGTGTGTAATGTAGTCCCATTTAAATTTAATTGAGATCTGACAAGTACTTTTAGAGTTATATCTAATAATGCGTATTTACTTGACTAATTTTTCGTCGACGTACGTTGTATTATGCCGCATAACTTTTTATTTGGTGTACCGATTATAATAATTCTTACTTTAATCGAAAGCTAATAAAAAAACAAAAATAAAAAATTCTTGTCATGTAGTCTTGTTTAAATGAGATCGAGATCTGATTACAACGTTATGAGTAATCTTTAATAGCGCGTATTTACTTGACTATTTTTTCGTCTTATTACGTTGTATTACTTGTCGATATAATTGAAGTCGGTTTTTTTTCGTTTGCAAGCAAATAAAATTATGGTGTACAATAAAGTGTATTGTTATGTTATGTTGTTAGATAAGTAAATTTTATTATGTACTACAAAGTAAAGTCAAGTTAAGTAAAAGTAATACCTACTCGAGAAATTTATTACTTTTTTCTATAACAATTTTTTTTGTTCATGTTATGAATAATTCGATATAGGTAAATATATTTGAAAAAGTTGTAATATTTTATTTTGTAGCACCTACCGATCGCTAATATTCAAATACTGCATCATCTAATTTGTCTGTTTGCCCTCCTTGCTTCGGTAAAAGGAAGGTGTGTTGTAGTTGCGTTGAGTTGTTTCAATTTCTGTACACTCGTAAAAGCGGCCCGTAGGAGCGGACGTTAAGGACGTTCATTCTTATAGATAACGTGATAAGCCGGGCAGGTATTGTGATATTTTATTTATTTAATTAATTAAATATAATAGAATTTGTGAATGATGTTTTTAATGTAAAAGATTTGGCTATCACGTGTGATAGGAGGCAGGTAGGTTATAAGTTAGACCAATATTTTTTTTTTTAATTTTTTTTAAATAATATATATAGAGAGTTTTACTTCTAATTATGTTACAAGTTTATTATATTTTTTAATGATAACACGCAAAGTGATTCGTTTATGTAATAGATAATTTTAAATAAATTATTAACTTTTTTTATTAAATTATTTAAAGTGAAGTAGTTATACAAAACTAAATAATTTAGTGTTTGTGTGAACACTAGTGATAAAATTTTATAAAATTATTTAATTTGTTATACTAAATATAGGTTTTTTTAACAATATTTTTTTAAAGTAATATAATTACGGTGTCATATGTATAAAATACAACATATATTGATATTTATATTTGTATAATAAAATATATATATAGCTAAAACTGCTAAAAGTTACTTAATTAAATTTAATAATTCTGTTGGAACCCATTAATCTG
The DNA here is from genome assembly GCA_905220545.2 of Melitaea athalia. NCBI lineage: Eukaryota > Metazoa > Arthropoda > Insecta > Lepidoptera > Nymphalidae > Melitaea > Melitaea athalia. The sequence goes on from HG992196.1 coordinate 15,646,359, forward strand.
AATGAATGAATTTAAATAATTTATTGTTTTTTGTTCATTTTACTATCCGCTTATTCGTGATGCTACCCACAAATATTATAGACTAGCTTCTGCGCGCGACTTCGTCGGCGTTGACTCCGCTCCTATTGGTCTTAGCGTGACGATACATAGCCTATAGCCTTCCTCGATAAATGGGCTATCTAACACAGAAAGAATTTTTCAAATCGGCCCAGTAGATCCTGAGATTAGCGCGTTCAAACAAACAAACAAACAAACAATCAAACAAACAAACTCTTCAGCTTTATTATATTAGTATAGATATAAATTGAACAACGCACAAATCCTTTAAATTAAACAACATCTATACTTCATATTATAATGCGGATTTTTTTTTTCGCTAATCTCAGGAATTACTGGGTCGAATTGAAAAATTATTTTTGTGTTGGATAGTCCATTTACCGAGGAAGGCTTTGGGCTATATAACATCACACTTCGACTAATAGGAGCTGAGCATTAATAAGAAATGTTACGAAAACGGGAAAAATATTCTTTGTTGAGAGCTTACGTTGCGTGCGCTGCGGAAACGGTTAAAGCTTCCCAAAAGTTATGTATAGCGAAGTTGATCGGCATTAAAAGTTCTAAAAAAAAGTGTCTATATTTTAAGGTTAACTCATCGTAACCTTTTTATAGTAATCCAATTAGTTCTAAAAAAGTGCATTATTGACGCACGCTTGATTTTGGGAGTAAGCTGGTGCGTGACAAGAGCATGATGAGAGCGTTACGAAAGTGTGATCGGGCAAGGCGAACGGAAGTTAATAATAATAATAAATAAATATCTACACATTACACACACGGTACGGATACGTACGGATAAACATACTTATAATATAAATAACACATATATAAATATATAAATAAATATGTATATTACACCCAGACTCGGGGTGGGAATCGAACCCACAACCCCCGGAGCAGAAAGCTGAAGGGTCACCACAAACTGCGCCAACGGGCTAGTCAAAGGGACATATAGGTTAGTGAAGATAGAAAGAAAGAGTTACTTTTTTAAGTTTTACTTCAGTCGTGTGGTCTAGACTCTAGAGCACTCTCGTTTTTTTGACATATTACCCTTTTTTACCATCGAATTTCCCTACATTTTTGAGATATTTCTATTCTCAGATATGTACTTAAAATTTCTAGTAATCGTCTATCTATACTAATATATAAAGCTGAAGAGTTTGTTTGTTTGGTTGTTTGTTTGTTTGTTTGTTTGTTTGAACGCGGTAATTTCTGGAACTACTGGGCCAATTTGAAAAATTCTTTCAGTGTTAGATAGCCCATTTATCGAGGAAGGCTATAGGCTATGTGTCATCACGCTAAGACCAATAGGAGCGGAGTCCACGCCGACGAAGTCGCGCGCAGAAGCTAGTACTAATATAATAAAGCTGAAGAGTTTGTTTGTTTGAACGCGCTAATCTCAGGATCTACTGGTCTGATTTGAAAAATTCTTTCAGTGTTAGATAGCCCATTTATCGAGGAAGGCTATAGGCATCATCGTCACGTTAAGACCAATAGGAGCGTAGCACCAATGAAGAATGTTTCAAAATCGGGGTTATTTTCCTTTTGAGAGCTTCCGCGACCTAAACGGTTAAAGTTTCACTCAAATCATGTTTGATAGAATTAGTCCTATTCCACGGGGACCAAGTCGCGCGCAGAAGCTAGTTTAGGATAAACAGGCTCTGTAATGGCCTATTTTAGCTCCAACTGTTAATGTCTATTCGTAGCTTATTTGCTGGATAAACTTACCGACAACCGCTGCAACAAGACCTTACTCTACTAACCCTCATTTCATCTTTACTTTTAGCTGTCTGCGTATAGCCCAGTTTAATGCACTCAATTTATCATTTACTTACTATGACTAAATTGTTTTTTTTTTAAAGTGAAACTTTTATTACATCGTTTCAAACGTTTTCGTCTGTATGTTGCATGCCGCGTGACGGTCGGCCGCGCAGTAAAATTGATAAAGCGATTTTTATACCCTTAATGGAATGGAATTCCCAAAAATTTCTAGTTTTATATGTCTATAATGTGAAAAAAAGTTTCAATTTTACCTTGGTTTCATAAAACCACACAGGTGTTTTTTATTGCTAACAAATAATACAAAATATAGGTATTGTATATAAGCTGTGCCCGTGACTTCGTCCGCGTGGAATTTAACGAAAAAGTTATTGTTCAATTCGCAGGGTTATAAAATAAATAATTTTTTAAAAAAAAGCTGAATAAAATTAGCTTGAGTTACTCCTTATTACATCAGCCAAAACCAGTGAAATACCCATAATAAATATAATACCAGTGAAAGTCCCGTGAAAATTGGTCTAGCCAGACCAGAGATTAGCCGGCATAAACAGACAGACAGACAGACGGACAAAAATTGTAAAAATATTTATTTTGGTTTAAGTACGTACAGTGTACCTATCTATAGTCTATAGTGTTTGTTTTTTTGTTTGAACGCGCTAATCTAAGAAACTACTTAGTACATTCATATGCATTTATTAAAAGGCGGCTATTATAGACATAGACAAAACGTAAATTAACTGTGGTCGTCAATTATTTTGTGTACAAATAAAATAAATTAACGTTTTTTTTGTATAAAATAAATGTGTAGAAGATATTTAAGTAGCTACAACTAGTCTTGTCGTGTGGTCCAATTTCATTTTAATTGAGATCTGACGAGTAGGGAATGCAATCTCGTTCTCGCGAGATCTCGTTTTTGCGAGATCTCGGCCTTTTTTAGCGAGATTGAATCTCGGACGAAAAAAAGGACGAGATCTCGCAAAAACGAGATCTCGCGAATAATTCGTAATAATGGCTTGTGCCGCGTTGGCGCAGCGGTCACAGCACTGGTTTGTGTATGGCTGTTGCGCGCGTGGTTGCATGTTCGATCCCCGCACACGACAACATTTGTATTAGCCATGCAGATGTTTGCCGTGGTCTGGGTGTTTGTGCAGTCCTTGTGGGTCTCCCCACCGTGCCTCGGAGAGCACGTTAAGCCGTCGATCCCGGTTGTTATCGTGTACACCTGATAGCGATCGTTACTCATAGTAGGAATATATCCGCCAAGCCGCATTGGTGCAGCGTGGTGGATTAAGCTCTGATCCTTCTCCTACATGGGGAGAGGCCTATGCGGCCTATGCCCAACAGTGGGATATTACAGGCTGAAACGATAATGGCTTGTGATTTGAACTGAACAAATCTTTCATTTGATTGCTATATTTGTAATATCTAATGGATCTATTCAGTAGATAATATAGTTTTATTTAATTGATAATAATATCTCAGTTTAATAGTCAACTCAACTTAGTTAATAAGTTTCATTTTTTTTTGACTTCTCGTTCATTATGTTAGTTATAAAAGAGTTGTTTTATTACTAAAAGATTTTTGTTTGATATAAGAAAAGACGACTGGTTGTTTTTTTCATTTTTTATTTGATAGATACGTAGGTACGTCAAAGAAACTTTATTACTTAGAAGTTTTTAAAAAAAAATTATAGACAGATACGTCAAACAATGTTTGATGAATAAGTCTATTGAAAAAATTCTTGAAAATAAATTTTTATCGTATATGTAATACTTATAATTTTTATTATTTTAACCAACTTCCAAAAAAGAGGAGGTTCTCAATTCGATTGTATTTTTTTAAATGTATGTTAGCACAAAAGGGTTCCGTTTTTTTCCTTTTGAAGTACGGAACCCTAAAAAAACACACAAAACTGCCAATCTCGCGAGATCACGAAATTGGCGAGATCTCGCAGTATTGTTATTCATAAACTCGCGAGATCTCGCTTGAGCCCCAATCTCGCGAGATTTGCATTCCCTACTGACGAGCAGTTTTTGAGCTATTATATCTCTAATAATCCAAATTTAATTGATTATTTTTTCGACTACGTACCTACGTTGTATTACTTGGCGATGTCAATTGAAGTCGGGTTTGTTTAGCTTGCAAGCGATAAAAACAAAAATATGTTTTTAACGTTATGTTAATTTTTTTCAGTTACACGAATAAATTAAAAGTTTTAATTGATTTAATGAATAAGTTTATATATAAAAACATTTACCGAAACTACAAAAACTTTGAAATGGGGTCAATGTTTGTTTTATAATATACATATATTTTTATTATATAATGTCTTTATTTATATAAAATTCTATTATACCAGTGAAATATTGTACGAGTATAACTAAAAATGATATTTATGTACAAATACGATACACTGTATTTTTGTACATAAATATCACAAAAACAACAACCAAAAATAAGAAAATGTGAGATAGAAATGTGAGACATACAGTAGATCCATCATAGCGAGGTCTCATCGCGAATCATTAGAAAATATCATCTCATTTAGAAAAAAAAACATGCAAAAGGAAAAAAAAGCGTAGAGAAATTTTCACAAATATATATACGCATATATACATATTGGCGCAGCGGTTACAGCACTGGATTGCGATTGGCTGTTGCGCGGGCGGTTGCGGGTTCGATTCCCGCACACGACAACATTTGTATTGGCCATACAGATGTTTGCCGTGGTCTGGGTGTTTGTGCAGTCCTTGTGGGTTACCCCACCGTGCCTCGGAGAGCACGTTACGCTGTCGGTCCCGGTTGTTATCATGTACACCTGGTAGCGATCGTTACTCATAGTAGGGAATATATCCGCCAACCCGCATTGGAGGGTGGATTAAGCTCCAATCCTTCTCCTACATGGAGAAGAGGCCTATGCCCAACAGTGGGATATTACAGGGTGAATCGTGATCGTGATCGTGATATTCATATATCTACCTGAAGATATAAACATTCATAAACGTTAATAAATAAATTAATAAGCCCAGTTTAGCCTGGTTTTTTGCGCCCGGGCCCACCGAAATTTTGCCGCCCCTACGAATTTTTTTTTTTACCAAATAATTTAACACATTCATTGCAAGCACAATTTTCATTATGTTCATTAACAGATTTCAATAAAGGATGTGGTACTCATCTGGTATTTTTATGCATGTTACAATAATTATTGAAAAAAAATGTGGTGATTTTGCCCCTCTTTTATGTGCTACCCGGGGCCATGGCTTCCAGGCACCCCGCCCCAAGCTACGCCACTGCTTATAACCTTAAGGTTTCTGGATAACACTTTACACTGTGTACGTTATTTAAGCTAGTAATATACCTAACGTTATAATATAATGTAGCAATTTGTAAATTGATTGTTCTTTTTTTGCTAACATTTTTTTTTTTTTTTTTTTTTTTTTTTTTATGTAACTAGGTTGGCAAACAAGCGTACGGCTCACCTGATGGTAAGACCGTAGCCTATAGACGCCTGCAACACCAGAAGCATCGCAAGCGCGTTGCCGACCCTATCCCCAATCCCCCCCAGGAGCTCTGGTCACCTTACTCACCAACAGGAACACAATACTGCTTGAAAACAGTATTATTTAGCTGTGGTCTTCTGTAAGGTCGAGGTACTACCCCAGTCGGGCTGCTCCATATGTTGAGCAGGAAATTTCCTGCTGTGCCCTACCTCAGTTAAAGTTAGTTAAGTTAACATGATTTATTGATTTTGTTTTGTAATTTATTTTAACTTCTTTTTCTGGTATTGTTTTCTAATTTTTACGAGAATTTTACTCATTGTAATGAAACAACTTTTTTTTGTCCTGCAGTGACCTCATGGTTGCTGTAAACTTGTAAAGTATCCGAAACGTCGGGCATGTAAAAAACCTAAAAAACCGCGATAAAATCCGAAAAAGCTGTTTCATTCTTTTTCTGGCATACTATAAAGTATATTAACATTTTTATATATTATCACTAGCTGTGCCCCGCGGTTTCAACCGCATTAATTTGAGCAAAAATATTCCTTCTTTAAATTTCTGAACGCACGCACGCACAAATATTTGACAACCAATATACAGAATGTATTTGGAACGCTTGAAAAGATTTAAACCTAATAATAGGTATACTATATCCGTTTTCATTACTGACACTAATCTACATTTTTAAAGTCTAAAATACGCCACTATCCGTATATTGTGGATATACATTGTCGATTCGAAACCGTTATTTAAATACATTCTACAATTTTAAGGGAGAGTTTACCGTATCGACGGGATGAACATTAAATGTTTGACAGTTACGAAACACACAAACATTATACATATAACACAGGTATACATAACGTGACCAGACGTCCCGTTTTTGGTTGCGTGTCCCGGTGTCCCCTAAGATAACCCTGGGACGCAAAAATGTCCCGTTTTTATTAAATTGAAGGAAAATTTTGTGTATTTAATCGGTTAAATTTATTATTTATTTATTTATTTACACTATTATACACCACAACTACATATTAATCATTAAACACATTTAAAGACATTTACAGACTGTGAAGTACAATGGGCGGACTTATGGCTATTTAGCCATTTCTTCCAGACCAGAGATTTAGAGTACAGTACAATAAAGATTATTAAAGATAACTATAAAACTATTTGAAACGACAGGCAACAGTTTTCGTTTAAAAAATAAACCGTCAAATTGGTACACCCAGTAAAAAGTAAAGGGGTACACACAAAAAAAAACAGTCGAATTGAGAACCTTCTTCCTTTTTTAAAGTCTGTTGATAAATTAATAAATCTGCTGAATTAAAAAAGTCGATGTCCCGTTTTGAGCCGAAAGAAAAATGGTCCTTAGGTATACATCATACTTCCATACTTCATCTCACCCTTTCAACCCCTTACACCCCTTTTTTCGCATTAAAAAGTAGCCTATGTTCTTTCTCAAGCATCAAATTTCATTTAAGTCTGTTTAGTCAGTGCCTGATTAACCCTTAGGCTAATTAGGCTGCAGCCTAGGGCGCGATGAAATCGTGTCTTTGTATTTGGTGTGAATTTGGTTTTCTACTTGGTAGCCTGCAGTCACTTGTCATGATTTTGGTGTTATAATGCGTGAGGTACTTTGTCTTTATGTACGGTCAGCTTAAAAAATGGTTTGCCACCCTAAGGTTGAATGTCATGCAGATTAAAGTACAACGTTAGATTCATTTGCAGATCGATCTAAAAACTTTTTGTAGTATGAACAATGTATGAACCAACATTTTCACACTACTACTCTACTCATTTACTAATTTTTTTGCCGTCCGTAACACACCTGGCAGGGGCGCGTCCTCATAATTAGCCTAGGGCGGTCAAAACTCATGATCGGTCGCTGTGTTTAGTAGTTTTGGCGTGAAAGCGCTACAGACAGACAGACAGACAGAGTTACTTTCGCATTTATAATATTAAGTATATGGATGTTAGTTTATTTCTGTAACTAAGTATAGATATACTTTTTATGTTCATTAAGTTTGTATAATATACACGTTTATAACTTTTAATTTGCGTTAAATTTTTCAGCGTTGTCATCAGCTATTTCCTAACTTTGAGGCCTAAAGAGTAGTTAAAGTCGTGCGATTCATTTAAATAAAATTTAAATGTCTACAGTTTAGCGGTTAGCTTGCCATGCGCGACTTTGAAATATCTTCACCTTTTTAAAACATGAACGTTTTGTAACTGCGGTTAGTTACTATGTAATGATGAAAATTTGAGTGAACTTAGTCCATTCCAAACATGAAATGTAATTTACTAGCTGACCTGGCGAACTTTGTACCGCCTTATTTTTGAAGTGAAAATTTTTTAGGCGCATGAGGGGTAAAATTTGAGCGACCGGTAACGCGGCAACTTCAGGGACGGTCAGTACTTGGATGGATGACCGTCCGGGAACACCGCGTAGCGTTGGGTTTTTGTTTTTTTTTTCAATTACGTAGTTTTTTTTTTGTATTTTAATTTCGTTTTTTAATTATTTTTTTTTAAATTAGTTTGCCAAGAAGTTTCACTTCTGACATGTGTACTTTGTACGCACGCAATTATTTTTTTTACAGAAAAAGCCAAATATTTAAATCTCGTCTACTGGTCTATATATAAAAATTTTCTGCTCTGTGTCATTCAATTTGTGTTTGTTTGTAAGATACTCGTAAGAAAAAGTATATACAAAATATCGCGGCACATTAATTATACTTATTTTGTTGCTACCCTTCCATATTCATAAAAAATAATCTCTTTTGCATAAAAATATATTTTCAAATGGGTTTAAGGGGAAAGATAAAACTGGTAGTAAGTGCCTATTACCCAATCACTTAAAATCACTAAATTATTATAGTCAAATACTCAAAAACTAATCAAGAAATCTCAATAAACTTGAACTGAAATTTTGCACGAAGGTAAATTACAAGTAGGAGACGTTAGTTTAAAAATTATTTTAGGAAACTCCCTTAGTAGAGGGATATACATATATCATATAAGGCAGGTTAAAAGTTGTACCGTGTACGTAACTTGGTCATTTCTTTCACTTTGGTCTTTGACATAGATATGAAAATTCCTAGGATTGATGATAATATTTAAAAACGTGAGTGAGCTCTTGAATAAAAAAGATATTTATTATTTAACTAGCTGTGCCCGCGACTTCATCCATACCGTGTACCATATATCGACGGTGCCGTAGAATAACGTTACATGTGAATATAGTACGAAATCAATTTTATTTAATAATTTACTTCAGGAGTCGAAGATCTATCTATACATGCAAAAAAAATAATTTTACGACCAATAGTTTCTGAGATTCTGAGGCGAACAACGTCCCATGTGTTTGTGTCTCCGTATTATAATGAACTAGATGCATATGTGACGGAGCTCGCGGCCGGGGGTAGCACGCGTTGGCCGTGCCAAAGTCACTTGTTACATTGTTGAGTGGAAAACGAGCTTGTGCGCACGAGTTACCGCATTCGCCGATGATAAAGTTATTTTTCTTAAATAGTATTCATAATTAGTACTAAAACATGTCCAAATATAATAACAGATCTAATAAAATCCTTGATTTGGTGAAAAACAACTGTAAAAATTCGGAAGAAGAATTTGATAGTGGAAAGATATCTGGTTATAACAAGGAAATTTCGAATTATCCCGGTAAGTTAATCTTATTCCTTATTAATATGTATAACAAAATTGCATTTTAACGATTGTTTTATATTCTATGGTGGTTTATTTTAATTTACATAACTAACGCCAAACTTCGCGTTTCATATTCATGTGTGACGTTATTTAATGGAGATTAGTCTTTACATTGTTTCTTACAAAAATGCTCTTGCAAATTAAATCAAATTGTAAAAGACATCTTTGACTATTAATGGAAAACTTAATTTGTTGATATTAAAGTATAAGTTACAAGTAGTGATATGCCGTTTTACCACGGACATATTCTGACGTATTTGAGTTATATGTGAAGATAGAATGTTCTTTTGCGGAAATCTTGATGACATATGTGAAGACAGAACGTTATTTTGCGGAAATCCTGATGTAATATGTGAAGATAGAACGTTCTTTTGCGGAAAACTGATGTAATATGTAACATTGGTACGCTTTTTCTTCCAGAAAAATACTGTAATTTGGTTTAAATTGCTTTATTCTTAATTAAATTGTCAATTTATTCGTATTCAAATAAAATTGTTTTCTTTTATTTTTGTAATTTTTATATTTTATATTATTTTTTCAGTTTCAAAGACACCTGTAAGCCCATCATCGTCACCATTACATCCGGGTTTAGAAAACATTGCTTTAGAGCTAAAAGACGTATTAGTCAGTCAGTTCAGCCTATTGTAGTTCACTGCTGGACATACCCTCCCCAAGTTCGCGCCAGACATCCCGGTTTTCCGCAATCCTCCATGAAGACTACACCGGCAATCTTACGTAGATCGTCGGTCCAACGGGCCAGAGGACGTCCCACAATGCGTTTGCCAAGACGCGGTCTCCACTCCAGGATCCGTCTGCTCCAACAGCCATCGGTTCTGCGACACAGATAACCAGCCCACTGCCACTTAAACTTGCTAATTCTGTGGGCTATGTCGATTACTTTCGCTCGCGGATAGTGTCATTTCTCATCCTATCTTTGAAAGAAACCCCAAGCATAGCCCCTTCCATTGCACGTTGAGCGACTTTAAACTAGTGGACCAGTCCGTCAGTGTCCATGTCTCGGCTCCGTATGTCAACACAACCAGGACGCATTGCTCGAAGACTTTTGTCTTCAAGCATTGTGGAATCTTCGAAGGCAAGACTCGACGAAGCCTGCCAAACGCCGCCCAGCCCAACCAAACCATCCTATCAGCCTCCTTCTCGAGTTGTTTCAACCTGGTTGAATGGTGTGGCCAAGGTAGACATAATCCTGAACAACTTCGAAAAGGATATCGTCAACCGATACCCGTCTCGGTATCACTTGGTTGTTAAACATAACTTTCGTTTTATCTAAGTTCATACCGAGACCCACTCGTCGGGAGGACTCGTTTAGGCCGGCCAGCATTCGGCCTAGCTCATCCGACGTCTCCAGAAAGATTACGAAATCGTCGGTAAAACGAAGGTGCGAGATGAATTCGCCGTTGACGTTGATGCCTCGTTCCTCTCAATCCAAGGTCATAAAGATATCCTCCAGCGCAGTGGTAAACAGTTTCGGTGATATTACATCTCCCTGTCTTACCCCACGCCGCGCCGGAGGAAAATGCACAGCCTGCTCCGGTGGGTGGAATTCGTCGAGTCTTCTGGCGAGACGATTCGTAACAACCCTTGAAAACAGCTTATAGACGTGGCTCAAAAGTGAGATTGGTCTGTAATTCTTCAACAAAGACTTGTCGCCTCTCTTAAAGAAGCACCACCACACTCCTGGACCACGCCTCCGGCGTGGTACCTCGGTGGATGACGGCGTTAAAAAGTTTATATTTCTATTCTGCTCAATCAGAGTAGTAATCTCTCTCGTATTTGAGCAGCGGAGGTCTCGGCGTACAAGTTTCCGTATCCTCTTAGACAGGCCTTCTGTTCTGGCGAAGCTGCTTGGGCAGCGGGCAACTCGCACCTCCGCCGCATCAGATCCAAGGCTTCGGGAGAAAGTTTAGACTGCTTCGTTGACTACCTCGGCGGAAAGTGTTTGCGACCCAGTGTACACACCATCTTCACCATGTTGTCGGTCATCTCGTCCACTTCGCCAGCGAATCGAATCGGTTTTGGAGCTCCAGTTGGAACTGCTTGGAGCCACATAGTATTTGGAGCAGCGTAGGTCAGAGAGTAGATTTCATCAAGCGCGTATTCAGAGTGCCCCGTAATAGCCGGTGGTCGCTGCTGGTGTTAACCGGTTCTAATTATAATAAATACAAAGAAAGAACAAAATGTGATGTTGGAGACTGATAATTTTAGTATATTATGTGAGTTTAAGAAACGTTGATTGATTTAAAGAAGTGAAGATATTTTTTATGTTTAATTATTATAAATTTGGTACTTTTAAAATAAAGGACTGATTTTGTTTTTAAAATGTTTTATTTTTAAACGATTTTATACAAAAAATAATAAATACTATTTATGACACGCTACTTATGAAAATGACTTGTCAAAATAAATCTGGAATATGCATATAGGACGAAATAACTAGCTTAAGAATCATAAAAAAACGTTCCATTTGCATCTGGATCCTTAGAGCCTCCAGTGAATAACGTCACATGTGTAAATGTGACAGCAACAAGTCCATTATAAAACGTTATATATAAACATCGACCCTACTATCTTTTTAAATAAAACTGTTTCAAAATAATTAATAATACTGATAGATAATCACAGGCTTAATGTACATTTTTCCAAAGTATAAAAGCGCCAGGTTTTTCCGTTTCCGAAATATAACAATTGAAAACTTTGAACGGCTCTACTGTAAAACGACTATTTTGCAGATAGTACGTTATTCTACGGCACCGTCGATATACAGTGTATAGATCCTTATGCATTTGGTAAAAAGCGGTTATTTTAATATTACAAACAGACAATCCAATTTTATTTATTTGTAAAGATTAGGGTTTTGATCTTTTCAATAATTTATAGTGATTAGGTACATACCGTGATGAATTAAAATTGATTAAATACTATAAATCATCATTTTTAAAGTTCTAAATATATATGAAACTTGGTTATTAGATTTTTATTTGAGATTATTTATAATTTTTATTTATTATTTATAATACTATAAATCGTCATTTTTAAAGTTCTAAATATACTTATATGAAACTTGGATATTAGATTTTTATTTGCGAGGCTTTGAGGAAAGTCAAACAGCGGTAGCAAGTTACATCAAGGACAGATCCAGGTGGACCACTAATTAAAATTGTTAAACATAATATTTTTATATATTTGTTGTCATAATATAGATATTTTTAAGTACAGTACTTACATACATTAATTTAATACCTACTTTTTACCTGTTTTTGATATTATCAAAATTAAATTATAACTTATTGTGACTTGACCACGACTATGTGACCCCCCCCCCCCAAGCTAGATCCGCTCTTGAGTTACATATAGATAGTATTTTGTACACCAATATTGAATAAATAAATTAATTCTTAATGTAATACATACATTTATTTAAGAATGTGCTATTTATACTTATGTAAATTTATTAAAAAGTTAAAAACGTATTGTATGTACAATGTAGGTATATTAGCCGGGCTGTTACCTAATCCATAGGCATTAATTTGCCTACTTTATATAAGAACAAACGACTGTGTGTACGCACATGAAAATTGAAATAATTAGTGTTAAACATTAAAAATAATATTTATATTTTTTTTAAACATTTTTAAACTAGTCACTGCTTTTAAATACATTTATACATTACATACAATAATTTCACATTTTGCCTTCAAAGCATTATTGATTAATTCATTTGTTACACATCCTCTGTTTGATATCGTGTTTGAGTTACGCAAAGAGTTATCGTTAATGTTTGTATACTGTGCATAGGTACTGTTTTAGTTCGTAAGATATGTGGCAACGTAAACACATCCTTTAGTTAACCTAGAACACAACTATTAACGTGAAGTAGTTAATTTTACAGTAGAAAATATCTGGCCCAAAACGTCGACAATCATAGATAGATATCTACACAATACACACACGGTCGTCTGTTCCTGAACTAAGCAACTTAATGCTTGTGTTTATAGGTAACAACTAACAGGCAGTAACAGCCGACTGGTCTAGCTACTTTTTTTTTTTCAATCAAAATCAAAACAACGCAAACGATCAAATCGTACTAAATCCATTAAAAAAAGTTTATTACATAGTTAAAACCTTTTTATAACTAAAAAAAACAGTCCCCTGCATGTCTCAAAACATAAAATCGTCTCCTGGTGAAATCTCAACAATAACAAGCTCACAATGTACACCTCACAAATGTACCCAATTTTTACTGACAATAGCAGAGGAATTTTTTTTTTTTTAAATTAAATATAATACATTTAAAAAACTGTACCGACTTAATTTTTTCACAAATTTTTACGCATATTCTCTACCCTTATTAAAAATGATTCTATAACTTTAAATACAATTGACCTTCATTTCTACACACTGTTTCCTATGCTTTTTACGTTTACCCAGTTAAAACACTTAAAAATATATTAAAATACGAAAAAACTAAGCAGGAGATTTTTTGTAGAGATAAAAACTGCTTTACAGAGAAATGCCTATAAAGATTTTAAATCATATCAAAATTTTCGACCCAGCAGGATTTGAACCTGCGCCCTCTGACGTGCCGTGTCAGCGCTCTGCCAACTGAGCTATGGGCCCTCATCTAGCCGCGTCGAAATTCTTGATATGATGATTTTAGGTTTTAAGCAAACCTTGGGCGTCGTCTATAGCGAGTTCGTTACAGATACTCGGCTACTCAAAGATTTCATATTACAATGAATTCTTCGACAAGAGACGATACCATGCTATTTTTAATTCGTTTTTATTTTTATTTTTGTGTTACCCACACCTGAGGAAATTATAAAGATTTTAAATCATATCAAAATTTTCGACCCAGCAGGATTTGAACCTGCGCCCTCTGACGTGCCGTGTCAGCGCTCTGCCAACTGAGCTATGGGCCCTCATCTAGCCGCGTCGAAATTCTTGATATGATGATTTTAGGTTTTAAGCAAACCTTGGGCGTCGTCTATAGCGAGTTCGTTACAGATACTCGGCTACTCAAAGATTTCATATTACAATGAATTCTTCGACAAGAGACGATACCATGCTATTTTTAATTCGTTTTTATTTTTATTTTTGTGTTACCCACACCTGAGGAAATTATAAAGATTTTAAATCATATCAAAATTTTCGACCCAGCAGGATTTGAACCTGCGCCCTCTGACGTGCCGTGTCAGCGCTCTGCCAACTGAGCTATGGGCCCTCATCTAGCCGCGTCGAAATTCTTGATATGATGATTTTAGGTTTTAAGCAAACCTTGGGCGTCGTCTATAGCGAGTTCGTTACAGATACTCGGCTACTCAAAGATTTCATATTACAATGAATTCTTCGACAAGAGACGATACCATGCTATTTTTAATTCGTTTTTATTTTTATTTTTGTGTTACCCACACCTGAGGAAATTATAAAGATTTTAAATCATATCAAAATTTTCGACCCAGCAGGATTTGAACCTGCGCCCTCTGACGTGCCGTGTCAGCGCTCTGCCAACTGAGCTATGGGCCCTCATCTAGCCGCGTCGAAATTCTTGATATGATGATTTTAGGTTTTAAGCAAACCTTGGGCGTCGTCTATAGCGAGTTCGTTACAGATACTCGGCTACTCAAAGATTTCATATTACAATGAATTCTTCGACAAGAGACGATACCATGCTATTTTTAATTCGTTTTTATTTTTATTTTTGTGTTACCCACACCTGAGGAAATTATAAAGATTTTAAATCATATCAAAATTTTCGACCCAGCAGGATTTGAACCTGCGCCCTCTGACGTGCCGTGTCAGCGCTCTGCCAACTGAGCTATGGGCCCTCATCTAGCCGCGTCGAAATTCTTGATATGATGATTTTAGGTTTTAAGCAAACCTTGGGCGTCGTCTATAGCGAGTTCGTTACAGATACTCGGCTACTCAAAGATTTCATATTACAATGAATTCTTCGACAAGAGACGATACCATGCTATTTTTAATTCGTTTTTATTTTTATTTTTGTGTTACCCACACCTGAGGAAATTATAAAGATTTTAAATCATATCAAAATTTTCGACCCAGCAGGATTTGAACCTGCGCCCTCTGACGTGCCGTGTCAGTGCTCTGCCAACTGAGCTATGGGCCCTCATCTAGCCGCGTCGAAATTCTTGATATGATGATTTTAGGTTTTAAGCAAACCTTGGGCGTCGTCTATAGCGAGTTCGTTACAGATACTCGGCTACTCAAAGATTTCATATTACAATGAATTCTTCGACAAGAGACGATACCATGCTATTTTTAATTCGTTTTTATTTTTATTTTTGTGTTACCCACACCTGAGGAAATTATAAAGATTTTAAATCATATCAAAATTTTCGACCCAGCAGGATTTGAACCTGCGCCCTCTGACGTGCCGTGTCAGCGCTCTGCCAACTGAGAATGAAAATTTTGATATGATTTAAAATCTTTATAATTTCCTCAGGTGTGGGTAACACAAAAATAAAAATAAAAACGAATTAAAAATAGCATGGTATCGTCTCTTGTCGAAGAATTCATTGTAATATGAAATCTTTGAGTAGCCGAGTATCTGTAACGAACTCGCTATAGACGACGCCCAAGGTTTGCTTAAAACCTAAAATCATCATATCAAGAATTTCGACGCGGCTAGATGAGGGCCCATAGCTCAGTTGGCAGAGCGCTGACACGGCACGTCAGAGGGCGCAGGTTCAAATCCTGCTGGGTCGAAAATTTTGATATGATTTAAAATCTTTATAATTTCCTCAGGTGTGGGTAACACAAAAATAAAAATAAAAACGAATTAAAAATAGCATGGTATCGTCTCTTGTCGAAGAATTCATTGTAATATGAAATCTTTGAGTAGCCGAGTATCTGTAACGAACTCGCTATAGACGACGCCCAAGGTTTGCTTAAAACCTAAAATCATCATATCAAGAATTTCGACGCGGCTAGATGAGGGCCCATAGCTCAGTTGGCAGAGCGCTGACACGGCACGTCAGAGGGCGCAGGTTCAAATCCTGCTGGGTCGAAAATTTTGATATGATTTAAAATCTTTATAATTTCCTCAGGTGTGGGTAACACAAAAATAAAAATAAAAACGAATTAAAAATAGCATGGTATCGTCTCTTGTCGAAGAATTCATTGTAATATGAAATCTTTGAGTAGCCGAGTATCTGTAACGAACTCGCTATAGACGACGCCCAAGGTTTGCTTAAAACCTAAAATCATCATATCAAGAATTTCGACGCGGCTAGATGAGGGCCCATAGCTCAGTTGGCAGAGCGCTGACACGGCACGTCAGAGGGCGCAGGTTCAAATCCTGCTGGGTCGAAAATTTTGATATGATTTAAAATCTTTATAATTTCCTCAGGTGTGGGTAACACAAAAATAAAAATAAAAACGAATTAAAAATAGCATGGTATCGTCTCTTGTCGAAGAATTCATTGTAATATGAAATCTTTGAGTAGCCGAGTATCTGTAACGAACTCGCTATAGACGACGCCCAAGGTTTGCTTAAAACCTAAAATCATCATATCAAGAATTTCGACGCGGCTAGAGGAGGGCCCATAGCTCAGTTGGCAGAGCGCTGACACGGCACGTCAGAGGGCGCAGGTTCAAATCCTGCTGGGTCGAAAATTTTGATATGATTTAAAATCTTTATAATTTCCTCAGGTGTGGGTAACACAAAAATAAAAATAAAAACGAATTAAAAATAGCATGGTATCGTCTCTTGTCGAAGAATTCATTGTAATATGAAATCTTTGAGTAGCCGAGTATCTGTAACGAACTCGCTATAGACGACGCCCAAGGTTTGCTTAAAACCTAAAATCATCATATCAAGAATTTCGACGCGGCTAGATGAGGGCCCATAGCTCAGTTGGCAGAGCGCTGACACGGCACGTCAGAGGGCGCAGGTTCAAATCCTGCTGGGTCGAAAATTTTGATATGATTTAAAATCTTTATAATTTCCTCAGGTGTGGGTAACACAAAAATAAAAATAAAAACGAATTAAAAATAGCATGGTATCGTCTCTTGTCGAAGAATTCATTGTAATATGAAATCTTTGAGTAGCCGAGTATCTGTAACGAACTCGCTATAGACGACGCCCAAGGTTTGCTTAAAACCTAAAATCATCATATCAAGAATTTCGACGCGGCTAGATGAGGGCCCATAGCTCAGTTGGCAGAGCGCTGACACGGCACGTCAGAGGGCGCAGGTTCAAATCCTGCTGGGTCGAAAATTTTGATATGATTTAAAATCTTTATAATTTCCTCAGGTGTGGGTAACACAAAAATAAAAATAAAAACGAATTAAAAATAGCATGGTATCGTCTCTTGTCGAAGAATTCATTGTAATATGAAATCTTTGAGTAGCCGAGTATCTGTAACGAACTCGCTATAGACGACGCCCAAGGTTTGCTTAAAACCTAAAATCATCATATCAAGAATTTCGACGCGGCTAGATGAGGGCCCATAGCTCAGTTGGCAGAGCGCTGACACGGCACGTCAGAGGGCGCAGGTTCAAATCCTGCTGGGTCGAAAATTTTGATATGATTTAAAATCTTTATAATTTCCTCAGGTGTGGGTAACACAAAAATAAAAATAAAAACGAAAGAGAAATGCCTATCTATAATTAATTGGCCAGCTCGACGCAGTATGCAGTGATTCTACTACTGCTTTAGGCTTCCCAACCTATATAGAAGTCCCTAAGAAAAAATTCCACTCTGACCCTAATAATAGAAAAAAAAAGCTATAACCTTAATTTTCCGCTTTTAGGAACCTTGTGTATAGACAGCCTTTTGTGTGTTGTTTATATGAATAATATTTTTGTTTCAGCTGAAGTCAACGACATGGGAACTATTATGAAAAATCTTACGCATTATTATCACTACTTGAACGATGACTTGGCAGGTAAGCATGCATATTAACTATTGAATAATTGATTTACCGATCGAAGAATGTTAACCTCAGTTTAGGTTAATATATATAAAACAATAGGGTAGTAAAATTAAAAATTCTTAAACATTGATTTCATTACAATAAGTAAACAAACGCCTCAGAGTCAACGGCCTCCACTAAGATTTAGTCTTGTGTTCCGGAAACAGACTGGATAATAGATAATTATGGATTATTCTTTTTCACCATCGAATTCCACTATATTTATTAGATCCTAGCGGACCCGGCAGACGTTGTCCTGCCCGGAAAACAGCTACCAAATTTGATTGCTTACATTCCAATAACAGCGCCACCTACCGGGTCCAATTGAGATAAAATCATAAAAAGTATCCTATGTCCGTTTCCTGGTTCTAAGCTACCTCTCCACCAATTTTCAGCCAAATCGGTTAAGCCGTTCTTGAGTTATAAATAGTGTAACTAACACAACTTTCTTTTATATTATAATATAGATTTCTATTTGTAATTGTGAAAAAATGTTGTTTCTTAATTTACGTGAAACAGGTTATAATGACCTATTTCTGCCTCCTGTGTCCATTTGTAATTTATAGGTACGTATTAACTAAACAGAAAGAAAGAAAGAAAAATATATTTATTTGGGACACCACAAACATTACAGACTTAATGACTATAATTGTGTTTGCTAGCAAACGAAAAAAACGGACTTCAATTACATCGACAAGTATTACAACGTAATTAGACGAAAAAAATTAACAAACGCACTAGTCATCACTACGATTTTCGCAGGTTCCCCTCGATTTCTCTGGGATTCCATCATCAGATCCTGGTTTCTTTATCATGGTACCGAACTTGGGTTATCTCCTTTCCAACAAAAAAAAAAAATAGAATTATCAAAATCGGTTCACAAACGACGAAGTTATTTGAATTCACTTTTTCGGGATTTACCCCATGTACCTACCTGTTTAAATTTGAGGCTCCGATATTTTGGCGCATGCGCCATGCTCACGGAAGAAATAAATACAGAGTGTCCCGCGATAAAGTGCAACCCCGAAAGAGGGTGAAACTAGACCATAAATTATCGACAAAAAACAGAAAAAAATTAAAAAAAATTAAATTTTTTTTTTGACGAATTTTTATATAGGTTACGTAGCCTCTTTGTGCAACAAATGATGATTTTTGTACGTGTTTTTTGGGATAGAGGCTTAAATTTTTTTTTATTTGAATGGCAATATGGTAAGAAATAATAATAAATCATAAACTTTCCTGGTATTGGGGGCATAATTCTGAGAAAATTAGAGATCATTGAAAAAAACAGTCATAAAAAATGGATTTTTTTTTCACAAGAAGCATAGTTAAAGACATAATGCCACTTTTTTGCGAGCTAATTTTTATTTTATCCTTACCGCCAAGTACGTGGCGTAATATTTTATTTTAAAGTAATCGACCTACTACATTAGAAGAAATCATCATTTTTTGTACATAGAGTTTACGTAAGATTTAAAAAACTTAATTCGTCAATAAGAAATAAAATATTTTTTTCAAAAAGTTTTTTCTGTTTTTTGTCGATAATTTACGGTCTAGTTTCACCCCCATTCGGGGTTGCACCTTATTGCGGGACATCCTGTATAAACAGGTACATGGTATAAATCCCGAAAAAGTGAATTCAAATAACGTTAATAACCATGAAAATTAAAAACGACGAAATTATGCCCGAACATACATGAAAAAAAAAATATATATATACGGTCGAATTGAGTAACCTCCTCCTTTTTTGAAGTCGGTTAAAAATATTTATACAGAAAAGATAATAAAATAAAACAAGATAAATACCAACCGTTTAATTAAAAAAATGCATGCAAAATTAATTATAGAGAGAAAAAAATAAAAAAAAACAAAAAAGAAGAAAAAATAATATAATTTATAATTTTATTAAACTAGCAGCTATGGAGCAGCAGAATTTAACAAAAAAAGTTATTGTTCAGTTCGCAGTTATAAAAAAAAATCTAAAATAAAAGTAGCCTAAGTTACACCTTATTACATCAGCTATATCTGCCAGTGAAAGTCCCGTCAAAATCGGTCCAGCCGTTTCACAGATTATCCGGAACAAACTGAGAGACAGACAGACAAAAATTGTAAAAAATGTTATTTTGGTATAATTATGTATCGTGTATAGATCCATATGAATTTAGTAAAAAGCGGTTATTTTAATATTACAAACAGACACTCCAATTTTATTTATTTGTTTAGATAGATGTACAGAATAGATAACAGGCTAAAGTCTACCCACTACCGGTGAAGTCGGCCCTTAATCTATCATATCGTTATTTTCAGCGAACAAACTAGCTTTCGATTACTTTCGTTGCCATATTTTATCAAATGTCGTGTTACCGACGATGCCGATAAAAAACCACAAAATATATCAAATACAAAAAATTCACATATTATATCAAATTTATTTATTAGGTAGGTAAGGGGCCATCCATAAATTACGTCACACGAATTTCTCGATTTTTCGACCCCTCCCCCGTCCTTGTCACAGATGGTCACATTTATGAGACCCCCCCCTACCTAGTGTGACGTCACATATTTTGCAATTTTGCATGTGCAAACTGATGACAGTTTCAATATTATTTTTATTTTCATTTTAATAAAAGTCAATTCGCCTATAAAAACATTAAAACTTTAATTTTTGAAGTTAGTTATTGATAGGTAGTTGAAATATCATGTTTTTGTACTTACGTTTTGATATTACTATATTTGGAAATGTGACGTCACAAAATTTTGACCCCCTCACTCCCCCTTGTCACACATTGTCACACTTCGTCGAGCCCCTACCCCCCTCTTAACGTATGACGTAATTTATGGATGGTCCCTAAGTATTAAATTGAAGTTACACTGTTGAAATGTTATTGAAGTTTACTCCTTACGCATTGATGCGATCTGACCATAGAGTGACATTTTGCCGCGAAACTTCTCTTGTGAGAAAGAGATGAATATATTTTTAAATATCGCGGTAATCGTTATTAGGGATAGGGAGGAAACTCCAGTCGCGTGTCAGTACTGACACGTTTGTTTCATATCCATAAGATCCGGTTTGCTAATATTGTGTCTGAACGAGTTTCTTATTGACGCCGCGTTGGCGCAACGGTCACAGCACTAGTTTGTAGCTATTCCTCTGGCGGTTGCGGGTTCGATCCCCGCACATGACAAGCATTTGTATTGGCCACACAGATGTTTGTCGTGATCAGGGTGTTTGTGCAGTCCTTGTGGGTCTTCCCGCCGTGCCTCGTTGAACACGTTAAGCCGTCGGTCCCGGTTGTTATCGTTTACACCATTACACCAGATAGCGATCGTTACTCATAGTAGGGAATATATCCGATAACTCGCATTGTAGCAGTGTGGTGGATTAAGCTCCTTCTCCTACATGGGGAAAGAGGCCTATGCTCAGCAGTGGGATATTACAGGCTGAAGCGAGCTGTATTTACTACTGCTTCAATTTTTTCACGTATAATTTCTAATAAGGAATGCCTCCATGTAAAGGCCCTAACCAGAGAGATACCAGTTCAATAACACGTTGTACAGGTAGACATGTGTTTTCAAAATGTAGTTTGTATTAACGTATCTTGTTTTATAATTCCTAGATCCACGGACAAATCATTTCTGGTTGACATCAACTCCGATCCCAATAGCAATCATATTATACGTGTATCATCGGTTCGTCCGCAGCTGGGGACCGAAATTCATGGAAAACCGTCCAGCTTACAACTTGAAAAATACAATAATCGTATACAACATCGTACAGATATTACTATCAGGAGTTTTAACTTTTGAGGTACGTTAAAAATATTTCATTACTTTTACCCGACTTTGAAGAAGGGTATTGTTTGTTCGTATATTGTGTTTCACTGAGACAGGACACAGCAGGAAATTTCCTGCTCAAAATCTGGAGCAGCCCGACTGGGTTACCTCGAGTACCTCGACCTTACAGAAGATCACAGCTAAATAATACTGTTTTCAAGCAGTGTTGTGTTCCTGTTGGTGAGTAAGGTGATCATAGCTCCTGGGGGGGATTAGGGGTAAGGTCGTCAACGCGCTTGCGATGCTTCTGGTGTTACAGGCGTCTATAAGCTACGAAATGAAATGAAATGAAATGAAAATATTTATTTCGTCATAAGGTGGCGGTCTTCACACTTAACGAAAGTCAAAAAAGAAAAATAAAAATGTCATTTACAAAAAAAAAAAAAAACTAAACAAAACAAAAACTAAACATTAGTAATTGCTTACCATCAGGTGAGCCGTACGCTTGTTTGTCGACTAATTATTAAATAAAAAAGGTAAAAAAAATTGATACTACAAAAATGCTGGGTATCAAATTAAAAAACTCATTGTTAGAATTTGAAAATGGTATGTCATGACCATGGTTATAAATACAATAAGGTTTTTTATTTTCCGTTTTTTATTCAATGTTATTTTTTACGTTCGGGCTTTTTTTATTTAATGAGCAAGATCAGATGAGTAGGTAAGTTTTAAGTTATACTTAATAATGCGCATTGAATTGAAAATAAAATGAGACCAATAAATGAAAAGTAATAAAAAATTCATAGTCATAAAGTTATTGTACAGTTCGCAGAGTTAAGTAGGTATAAAATAAATAAATTTCTGAAATCAAAGTAGCCTAAGTTACTTCTTATTAAGTTATTAAATCAGCTATCTGCCAGTGAGTCTTGTGGTCTGTCCAGCCGTTTCAGAGATTATCCGGAACAAACATACAGACGGACAGACAAAAATTGTAAAAAATGTTATTTGGGTTTATGTACCATGTACCTATAGATCCATATGCATTTAGTAAAAAGCGGTTATTTTAATACTATATACAAACAGACACTCCAATTTTATTTATTTGTATCTATAGATAAATGCAATTTAAAAAAAAATTAAAATGTAACCTTTTTTTACAGAGCTTGAGGTGGCTTTATCTACCGGGACATTATAACATCTGGTGTCAAAAAATTAACTACGAGGACAATGAAATAGAGAGAAAAGTAATCACTTACGTATGGCTGTACTACGTTATAAAAATCGTTGATTTACTTGACACTGTGAGTATGATATTTGTTTTTATATATCACTACATGACAAACAAGCGTACGGCTCGCCTGATGATAAGCGGATACTGTAGCCTATGCCATGTCAAAATCAATTCAAAAATGAATTTGAATTTATTTCATTACTGTGCCATAAGTTCAATCAATCAATCAAATCAGCCTATTGCAGTCCACTGCTGGACATAGGCCTCCCCAAGTTCGCGCCAGACATCCCGGTTTTCCGCAATTCTCATCCAGCCTACACCGGCAATCTTACGTAGATCGTCGCGTCGGTCCAGCGGGCCGGAGGCCATGTTAAGCCAACAAAATATAAAAAAATCTTCGAAATAACGCTTCAGCCTGTAATATCCCACTGCTGGGCACAGGCCTCTTTCCCCATGTATGAGACGGATCAGAGCTTAATCCATCACGCTGTTGCAATGCGGGTTGGCGAATCTTCGAAATAAGATTACAGCTAAATAACATTACTCTCAAGTAGTGATTAGTTCCTGTTGTGTTTAGGAGAGCCAGAGCTCCTGGGGAGGGTACGGGATTACGGTCGACAACGCACTTACAACCATTGAGCTATTATTACTAACGTAATAATAGCTCAATGCTTACAACTTCTGGTATTGCTGGCATCTATGGGCTATGGTAATCGCCTACCGGTGAGCCGTACGCTTGTTTTCCGACCTAATTGTATAAAAAGAAAAAAGTTTAAAAGGTTATAAAGAATAGATAAAACCAGCCAATATAAATAGCCATTAAAGTTTATCTAAGTAATATGACCATAAATAAATAATCATTACATAGTACGAGTATAAAACAAAGTCGCTTCTCCCTGTCTGTATGCTTAGATCTTTAAAACTACGCAGCGGATGTTGATGCGGTTTTCTTTAGTAAATAGAGTGATTCCAGAGGAAGGCTTATTATATGTATAATACATGCATAATATAGTAGAGGAACACTGATAGTTTTTGTAGCCGTGCAAAGCTGGGGCGGATCGCTAGTTGTGAAATATTTAGTACAATATAACGGACGCGGGTTCGAAGTGCACATTTTATGAAAACTAAGGCAATACATATTCAAATGAAATAAATGAGACTGGTATATGTATATTTGTTACTTAATTTATTCGTCGTAAGCAGTCATTGTTTCCAATACAATGTTTAGAATTAACATAAATAGTCTAGTCAACACGTTTTTGAACTTGTTGACTAGACTACAATAACATTTTGAAAATCTAGATTTTGACACATTTAAAAAACTTTCAACCGATAACGAGTACTTGCTGGCGTTATTGACTAAATATCATACTTACTTTTTTTGCCAACGTAACCTCAATCCCGTCATACCAGGAGCTCTGGTAACCTTACACACCACAGGAACACAAAACTGCTTAAAAGCAGTATTATTTATCTGTGATCTTCTGTGAGGTCGAGGTACTTCTTTAGTCGGGCTGCTCCAGATTTTGAGAAGGCTATTTCCTATTTTTTGCCTATTTCCTGCTATGCCCTACCTTTTTTTTTTGTTTTACGTGGGGAAAATCCATCATGGATACCCTCCGGCGCGGGGGCACCAGAGGGTTATGTCAGACTCCTACTGACCAAAAACCATCCACGTGTGAGCAGACATCCGCCTGAGTGGGGCGAGATGGGGGCGCGTTAGCAATCTCCACCCCGACCCGGCGGTTGGCCCGAATGTAAACATCCGCGCCCCAGAACCCAGAGGGGCGGCACCCACAAGACCACCCCTCCCGACGACGTGGGATCTCAAGCCAGCCGAGGATCCCCCAACCCCCAGCCGGCCACCCCACTTAGGGGACGCTCAACCGGACCAGTCTACCGTCTGCAGAATGGGGACACATGTCCAGGAGCGTCCCCCCTCCAAGTCAGGCAGGCCTGACCTCCAACGCCCGGCATCATGGCATTGGGGGTCAGGCCCGCCCAACCTCCAATGCCAGATCGCACCGAACAACCGAGCAAAACTCCAGGGAGCCCAGCACGACCCGGCAACTACCCCACGGGTCCGCCGGACTGCACCAACAACCGAGCTTAAAGCTCCAGGGAGCCAGCACAGCCCGGCCCTCACACATCACGTCTGCCGGATTGCACCAGCAACCGAGCAAGGCTCCAGGGAGCCAGCACAACCCGGCCGGCAAACCGCGCTTTCGCGCTACAGGGCGGGCAAGCGAACCACCCACCCCGTCCCTCTAGTGCACTCACGGGTCGAGCAGTACCCGGAGCGCACCCCTCGAGTCAGTCGTTAGCCGCGACGAGCAGCAGTACCGCGACTGCAATACTGATGCCCGTCCCGTTGCCCAGGGTGCACCACGAGGAGGTGACCGACATGCACCCCATGCTATGCTCTACCTCAGTTAACTTTTATCATAGTACTAGCTGACTTGACAGACTTTGCCCAGAAATCAGAATTGTTCCTATTCCACGCAGACGGAGTCGCGAGCAGAAGCTTGTAGTTAATAATCGTATTCTTTTTATATCGACAGGTATTTTTCGTACTCCGAAAGAAGTATAATCAAGTGTCCTTCCTGCATCTGTACCATCACATAGGAATGTGCTTCCTCGGTTACATGGGAACGAAATACGTGCCAGGTAAGTAACATAATAGTAACTTACTTTGTAGGGCTTAGCAAGAAATATTCTGGTCAAAAAACTTTTTTCTTTTGCGTGGGGAAAATTCATCGTGGATACCCTCCGGCGCGGGGGCGCCAGAGGGTTATATCAGACTAATACTGACTAAAAACCACCACGTGTGAGCCGTCGTCCGCCTGGGTGGGGCGAGATGGGGTCGCGCTAGCAGTCGCCATCTCGCCCCGGCTACCTTTCAAAACCTGGAGCAGCCCGACTGGGGTAGTACAGAAGATCACAGTTAAATAATACCTATCACTACATATTATAAAACAAAGTCTCTTCCCGCTGTCTGTCTGTATATATGCTTAGATCTTTAAAACTACGCAACGGATTTTGATGCGGTTTTCTTTAGTAAATAGAGTGATTCCAGAGGAAGGTTTATTAGGTTTATATGTATAATACATGCATATTGCATAATATAGTAGAGGAACACTGATAGTTTTAAAGTTTTCTAATGTGATGTCGTAAATAAACACATTTTTTGCGCTTAGATTGCAAATATTTATTTTATATTTAGTATCAGCATTGCAGCAGTGCGAAGCCGGAGCGGGTCGCTAGTAGTTAATAATGCTTTCAAGCAGTGTTGTGTTCCTGTGGTGAGTAAGGTGAGTAAGGTGACCAAGTATGTGGATATCGATAAGTAAAAAAAAAAACTTTGTTTTTAAATTAATCTTATTAAATTTATTACTTTGAATGTTTAATTTAACCTTTCGACCTCTCTTAGTAATTTGATCGTGACCTTGACTCTTTACTGCACTTGTCTTTTAGAAAAATGTCAATTACCATTTTTGGAAATCTTAAGTGTCCTCTTATTAATGCGTTGAAAAGTTCAGGTCAATGCCAGTTATACAATGGTCGTTCGGGATTATAAATGTGAAATTGGTGTCCTTACTCTTTTTAAAATTATTGATTTTTTTTATTTACATTTAAAGAATCAGAATTGACAAGGTGTTATGACGAATATTTCTTAATCATGATCTTCTGTAAGGTCGAGGTACTACCCCAGTCGGGCTGTTCCACATTTTGAGCAGGAAATCTGACATCTGAAAACATCTGACGAGTAGATTAAATTTTGATGTTCTCATTTAATTATATTTTCGATGTAAATTGGTATCGAGTTTTTTTCTTATATTCACTTTATTTTCAAGTCAGATAATTAATTTAAGATGCTTCCCGCGTTTAGATGTTTGTATTTTGGCATGAAATTTTTACTTCTTTATTTTTTTATTAACTCTAAAAATGTTACTGTGCCGACTAAGTATAAATTCGCTAAACTTTCAATGTTCGATGGCGAAAAATAAATATAAAGAGAAGGCTATATATAAAAGAGATTTCCACCCAATTGACTCATCACGATATCTCCATACCGAACCATAAGGCCTAGAGACTTGAAATTTGGTAGGAAATATTCCTTTCGCCAAGTAGAGGTCAGCTAAGAACGGATTTTACAAAATTCCACCCACAAGAGGGGGTTGCAGGGGTTCAATTCTTGTAATTATAAAAAGGGCTTCAATTCTTGTAATTATAAAAATATTAAAATAAGTAACTACATTTATTATTTACAGGAGGCCACGGTGTCATGTTGGGTTTTATAAATTCGATCGTCCACGCAGTTATGTATAGTTATTATTTAATATCACTAGTGAAAAAGGAGTGGGTGAGGATATGGTGGAAGAAGTACATCACCCAGTTGCAAATAGTGAGTAATTTAATATTGCCAATAGAAATAAATAAATATCTATAAGTTAACACACGGTCCACTGTTCTTAAGGTAAGCAACGCAATGCTTATGCTATAGGTACCATCTGACCTAAAGCTAATTTTTTTTTCGATAAGCATACATAAAAATAATCGAAGACGAAGTCGCGCGCAGAAGCTAGTTACATATACATATATTATACCTACTACATCACTCAAGACTCTGGGCTGCAATCGGACACAAACCCTCACAAAACCGCACTACGATTTAGAACGATACGAAATGACTAGCCTGTTGGCGCAGTTTGTAGTGGCCCTGCTTTCTGTTCCGCTGGTTGCGGGTTCGATTCCCGCCTGAGTCTGGGTGTAATATGTGAATTTAATTATATATATATATATTATTTCTATGTATATTTATAAAAAAAATTGGCTATAACAGTCGGCTGTTACCTGTAACACAAGCATTAAGTTGCTTAGCATGGGAACAGACGGCCGTTTGTGTATGTTATAAGAAAATAAAAAAAAAGTCAAAACAATCGCAATCAGGGGCGTAGCTACGGCCGTATCAGCCGTATCAATGATACGGGGCCCCTAGCGTGTGTAAGCAAAAATTAGTAAAATGTTATCCACGATCGTGCTTCCCGGGAAAAAACATTAAAAAAAACTGTCACACGAAAAGCAATCCCTTTTATATTGTGTGAGAAATCTTTACCATTCAACCCCCCCTGAACTAATTATGATACAGAGCCCCTCCAAGGCACGCTACGCCACTGATCGCAATATATCTCTTCCTGGCTCGTAGCCGCAGTTGTCAGTGATCCTGCTTTCCGCGACAAGTTCTTAGTTTCGATTCCCGCCCCGAGTCAAGTACACAATTACGTAATTTAAGCGTATAAATATTTTATTAATATTTTTATCATTGGGCTGTTAACTGGCAGTTGGCACAGTCACTGGTACGGCCATTCTGGGAAGAGAAGACTGTGTGTTTATAAAACGTGTGTTTATTGGAGTTTACTCCTTAGGAATCGATTTTCATATAAGGTCCCCGGTATGAAAAAAATATGAGGTGTAAAATCTATTGAACGAATGGCCTCGTTACGTTTCTCGTAACGGCATCTATCGGAACCTAATAGTTTTCTAAATAACATTTGATATGGTATTAATCATTAATATGTGCTGTGTGACTACGGCACTAAAGAATGTAGCCACCCCCTCTCTTCCCGTGGGTGTCGTAAGAGGCGACTAAGGGATAACACAGTTCCACTACCACCTTGGAACTTAAAAAGCCGACGGATGGTGGGATAACCATCCATGCTGGCTTTGAAATACACAGGCCGCAGACGGGCAGCAGCGTCTTCGGTGCGACGGCGCCAGCCCTGCGGTCACCAACCCGCCTGCCCAGCGTGGTGACTATGGGCAAAACACATGAGTTCGCGTCATAATGTCGGGCGCGAACTTGTGGAGGCCTATGTCCAACAGTGGACTGTGATAGGCTGAAGTGGTAGTGGTAGTGGATGGTATTAATATTTTTCTTAGTCTAGTAAGCCTTTTCTGTGCCTATTTATAGACAGTCGATCTGAAGGAGTAAACTCCAGTCGTGCGTCGGAGCTGACACACACACTTTTTTTATTATTTATTTAAATTCAACTGTCCAAAACTATGTACTGTAAGTGTATAAATCTTTTTCTGTTACAGTTACAATTTGTGCTACTGATCCTTCATTTCGGCCACGTAATATTCGATCCCACCTGCGGGTACCCGAAGTGGGTATCTTTTGTGTTCCTACCACACAACATATTCATACTGATTCTCTTCACAGATTTTTACATCAAAGAGTACATATACAAGAAAAAGAAATAAAAGATTTATTTTTAATTAGTTATTTAAATTTATATTGTAATATAAGGTAATTGTCGATATGATATTAATTTAATTAAAAATATTTTATCAGTAAAATATTAATATATCTTGTATATGAAACAATATTCAACATATATGAGAAATAGTAACACTATCTATGTACAAAAGTATTATATAGCAAGACATTGTGTCATATTTTATTAAATAGTTGAATATAATCATAAATGTTACTTTATGCTATAGGTTAATATACAAATTACGGAGTGTATTTTTTTGTATATTTATCGACGACCTTAAGTTTATGTTTAGTTATAAAACTACTTAAATTGAGTTACCTATCTATAATATGTTGACTTTATAAAACAATAACATTTTTTTTGATGAGTTTCTTAATTATATTTTTAATTTATTTAAGTATATTGTAAAACGTAATACAGTATTTAATATTCAACTTTGAAAAGAAAAATAATAAATCTAAGCTAAATCATTAGACCTGACAAATAATATGGTTCGTACCGCCAAAGGTAAAATATTACTGTCAGGACAATAGTGCTCATCTAGGGCGCTTCTTTTGCCTAATTGCAAAAAAACAAATAAATGCTTTCGTCAAATAATATATTATTTTATATCTACTTCTGTCTCACAAAAAGTAATTTCAATAATATGTATATATACTTACAAAGTAATTATATCATCAATAGCTGGTATTTTAAAGAAAAATCTTTCAAAATACCACTTATTTTTCTTATCACAATAACGAGGTTGAAGAGTCGAGGGGTTCTTTTTAAAAACTAAAAATCCAAGATAAAATAAACTCAAAATTCAAGTAAACTTATTCTGCCATAGAAAAAGTACCAAACCGCTAAAATCAGCATTGAAAAAACATATTTATATTATTCCATGAAACTTTTGTCTTCCTGGTTTTATATATATATTTGTTTTGTTTTTTAAATAAATGAATAAATAAATTATTGCATTTTATTTGAGACCTGCAAACACATTAACATTTTCTGCGTTACAGTTTATCGGCGGAAGAATAACTAACTTGGATAGTAAAAATACCTATTGTTAAATTACGTATAGCTAAATTTGTGTAAAAAGTCTGGTATAATCTGCCAAGAAGACGTTATATAACATTAATGTAACTATGGAAGGGTCAAAAATATTAAATTTGTTTTATTTGAATTTAATAAAAGGAGCAAGAAAAACAAACCTACAGACCACTCACAGTTAATCTTTGATGTGATCTCCTTGTTAAGCATGGAGGTTACATTACCTTCTTTATAATATTAAATAATATCATGACATTGTCATCAGTGTTATTCTATCAAATTATCAATACCTAATTATTTACTATGTATTATTTTATTGTTGAATAAAGCCAATATTCTATTTGGTTTTGTCTTTATCTGTATCAATTTATTCAACAATAATTTTGTGTTTCGCTTATACTAACTATGCCTGACGAAAAGGAAAAGTCTTCATCAGTATCTCGGTTTCTGCGTCCCGAACGTTTTGACGTGGAACCCGCAATGACCGGCTCAGACCTGAAATGGATTCATTGGAAGTACTCATTTGAAAATTTTATCGCACATGAAGCTGCTTCAGCTGACGATGCACTTAAGTATAAACTCCTTGTAAACCATATCTCGCCATCAGTATTCAACTTCATTCAGGCTTGCACCACGTACGTCGATGGCATGGCCACTCTCAGTACCATCTACGAGAAACAAAAAAATATTACCTTAGCTCGGCATCGCCTCGCTACTAGAAAGCAACAGCCTGGCGAAACGTTAGCGGAGTATTCGAGATCTCTAGCCATACTTGCTCGTGAATGTCACTTCAAAGCTGTTACTGCTAATGAACACCAAAACGAAACCATACGTGGTACGTTCATTGCCGGAATATTGTCACAGAAAATAAGAGAAAGGTTACTAGAAAAATCTACTATGTCTCTGGAAGAAACATTGAATCTGGCTACATCTTTAGAAACTGCTGAAAATACTTCACGACTACTTACAGTATCACCTCCATCAACGTCTGCTGTTCCTGTTAACGCAATCTCTGAAACTCAAGCAGTGCAACCACAGCTCAACTTGGCAGCATCAAAAACTCAAAATTTTCAACACAGTCGCCCTACTCAAAGTGACCGCCGATGCTTTTTCTGCGGTGGCAATATTCATCAAAGGATCAAGTGCCCCGCTAATAATGCCCAATGTCAACTTTGCTCCAAAAAAGGACATTTTGCAACCGTTTGCCGTAGTTCAAGACCAGGTCAACGTACCGTAAATGTTATTACCATGGACGATGACGACGCTACTCAACCTCAAGTTACTGATTCACATTTGTCAATGATATCCGCTGCTGCTCCATCAAGCCTACGTAAAGCTACTATTCCTATTACCTTGAACAACTATCAAGTAGACGCGCTACTCGACACCGGAAGTTCAATCAGCTTTATCGATAAGAATACTGCTCTAACTATGAACCTTAAACGAAAGCCCTGTCGACAAGCGATAACTTTAGCATCTCTTAACAATATATCATATGTCGAGGGACTATGCTACGCTACAATTCAGATTGGTGAACATATATACCAGCATCAACCTCTGCTCATTGTTGGTGATCTGTGTGCTGACGTTATCATTGGGCATGATATATTAAGAAAGCACTCATCATTTGAACTTCAGTTCGGGGGACACAAAAAGCCCTTGAAAGTTTGCAATGTACTGGAGGCATCTGTCCCACCAGCTTCAGTTTTTACCAATCTTTCACCTAATATAAAACCTATAGCTATTCGCTCCAGACGGCATTCTCAAGAAGACCAAGAATTTATATGTAACGAAATAAGCAAGTTACTTAAAGACAAGGTTATCGAACCCAGTATCTCGCCTTGGAGGGCACAAGTACTCGTTACTGGTGATGGCTATCATCGGAAGCGTCTTGTCATTGACTATTCTCAAACTATAAATAGATTCACGGAACTAGACGCATATCCTTTACCTAGCATCGATTCTATCATAACTCAAGTCGCTAAATACAATATTTATAGTCAAATCGACCTCAAAAGTGCTTATCACCAAGTTCCCATTCTTCCAAAGGAGAAGGTATACACCGCCTTCGAAGCGTGCGGGAATCTCTATCAATTCACACGAATACCATTTGGAGTCACAAATGGTGTGGCGGCTTTCCAGCGAACTTTACAGTATATCATTGATTCGGAAAAACTGAAAGGTACATATGCTTACTTAGACGATGTAACTGTATGCGGAAAAGATAAGCAGGATCATGATGATAACCTTCGCAAATTCATGAAAGCTACTGAGAAATACAAACTCACTCTAAATATTAGTAAATGCACTTTTGAATCAGAATCCATAAATCTTCTCGGCTATACCATCCATCATAACGTTATCAAACCTGACAAGTCTCGATTGGAACCACTAACAAATCTTCCTATCCCATCTGATACAGCTACTTTGAAAAGAGCACTTGGACTATTCGCTCATTATTCAAAGTGGGTCGACAACTTTTCTGCCAAAATAAGACCTCTGATCAAAGCTACATTTCCTTTATCTGAAGAGGCTATTAACTCGTTTAACAATCTAAAGATTGACATTTCTAAATCAGCCTTGGCTGCAATAGACGACAAAGAGATATTTTCTGTTGAAACTGACGCCTCTGACTTCGCAATCGCAGCAACACTGTCACAGAAAGGGCGACCCGTAGCGTTCTTCTCACGATCGCTTAACGATTCTGAGAAAAGACAACCTTCCATTGAGAAGGAGGCTTGCGCTATAGTTGAAGCTTTACGCAAATGGAGACACTTCTTGATTGGAAGACATTTTCTACTTATAACTGATCAACAGTCTGTTGCATTTATGTTCAACCAAACACACTCTAATAAGATCAAGAACGAAAAGATCGAGAGATGGCGCCTAGAATTGTCTTGTTTTAAATACGACATTGTTTATCGACCCGGAAAACAGGACTTTGCTGCCGATGCGCTCTCTCGAGTCTGCATGCACATGGATACTTTGTCTAATAACTCCAAACTTGTTGAACTACACCGATCTCTTTGCCATCCTGGAATTGCACGTATGGTTCATTGGGTCAGATCGAAGAACTTACCATACTCCATTGAAGAAGTGAAACGAATGACGGCTGCATGCCCTATCTGTGCTGAAATCAAACCTCGTTATATAAAACACCAAGGGCATCTCATAAAGGCAACTGCACCTTTCGAAAGACTAAACTTAGATTTTAAAGGGCCGATTCCATCAAACACTCAAAACCGATATATTTTAACAATAATCGATGAATATAGCCGTTTTCCGTTTGCGTATGCCTGTAAAGATATGACCTCCGGAACAGTCATAAATTGCCTGAAAGATTTATTCTCCACGTTTGGTACTCCGGCTTATATCCATTCCGATAGAGGAAGTTCATTTTTATCGGATGAAATAAGAAATTTCTTAACCTCACTCGGAACATCTTGCAGTCGCACCACCCCTTACAATCCCCAAGGAAACGGTTTGGTTGAGAGACTAAATGGTACACTGTGGCGAACAATTCAATTACATCTCAGATCGAATAACGAAGACGTTGCTAACTGGGAAAAAGCTTTGCTGCCAGCGCTACATTCCATAAGATCCCTCTTATGTACGGGAACGAATGCAACACCACATGAGCGTATGTTCAACCATCCTCGTCGCTCGATAAACGGCCAATCTTTACCAACTTGGCTTCATTCACCTGGACCTGTTTATATGAAGAAGAACGTAAGGAGTTCCAAATATGACCCGGCTGTAGAAGAGGTACAGCTGTTACAAAGCAATCCTGAATATTCTTACGTTCGATTAGCGGATGGGCGAGAGACGACAGTCTCTAATAGATCCTTAGCGCCACTGCCGCAGGCC
Source organism: Melitaea athalia (assembly GCA_905220545.2). NCBI lineage: Eukaryota > Metazoa > Arthropoda > Insecta > Lepidoptera > Nymphalidae > Melitaea > Melitaea athalia. The sequence goes on from HG992196.1 coordinate 15,680,557, forward strand.
GTTGACGACGACTCGTCGGACGACGAAGAGCAATTAGAAATGGAGGAGGTCCCTTCTAACGAAGCTCCACCTGCTAGCCCAGAAGTGGAGAGTGCACAACTTCGTCGCTCTGTTCGAGAACGCAGACCTCCTGCCCACTTTCAAGATTACGTCTCTTCATAAAGGGGGGGTGAATGATGTGATCTCCTTGTTAAGCATGGAGGTTACATTACCTTCTTTATAATATTAAATAATATCATGACATTGTCATCAGTGTTATTCTATCAAATTATCAATACCTAATTATTTACTATGTATTATTTTATTGTTGAATAAAGCCAATATTCTATTTGGTTTTGTCTTTATCTGTATCAATCTTTATTATTATTATACTATATAGTTCAGTTAAATTGTGTTTTTACTAGGAAAGTTTTGGCCTATAGTCGGACTTTTAATTCGATTCCAGATTTGACAATTTCAGTGTTGCAGCGTTATGACAAGTAATAAATAGTGACGTTGCGAAATTATTCGATACGGAAATCGAATATTTCCAAATCGATTCTTCTCGTTTATAATTTTATTCTCGTAAACTAAGTATATCAGGAAATTAAATATTTGTAAACGGATAATTTAGTTATGACGATTAATTTTATTAAGGATCTGAGAGTTTTCTTTAATAATTGTGTGTGAAATAAATAAATAAATGTGATCATGAAGGAACATGATAAATAAAACAAATATAGTCGTATTTTTAATTAGACGAAGCCAACTGACAGTAGCTAATGTCACTTTGTAAAATAATGATACCATATTTAAAGTAATAGTGATGCGTTCAGTTCTCGTTCAATCAGATGAATGAGCAATGAGTGTGAATAGTCAATCACTTCAAACTATAAATGAATATATTGTTACGTGTTAGGGTTCGAACGATTTGGAGAGAAAGACCTCTTTTAGAGACTTTATTCACTAGCACTAGGTCCGACACAAAGCACTAGGTACAAACACTGGGTACAAACACTAAGTACAAGGTACAAACACTAAGCACTAGGTACACTCACTAAGCACTAACGATGTCCGAGGTCGTAGCCAATGTCGTAGGTTTCCGCTGGTATCACTCTTGATCACTAGTCTTCACTTCGAAGTCGCTTCGTCGATCACTCAAACTGAACTGCCTCCGCTCGGCCACCCGCCTCTTTGGCAGGGACCGGACAACACCGCTTAAGAGTTAAGCCTTTTCGCAGGGTAACCCCTACATGGTGTACTTTTATTCGAGTTACACCTCAAAACCCAGCGAAACGGGTAACTCCTTTAATATAGTAACCACGTGAAGGGGTTAACCCCTTCAGTGGCTTAAGCCTATAAGGAGGTTACCTACACGAAAAGGTTTTATTCGGGTTACCCTGAATTAACTAATAAACTTGAGCTGCATGTAGAGGAGGGGGGATACTTACACCCGAGCATGGCTTTATCGCCTTAATAGTTTTGTTTAATTAAAAATAACTGACTACTTAATACAATATAAAAATGAAGTAGGCACTACAAAACACACTTAAACAAAATCACTGCTAAATAGTTTTTAATTCCTTCCGTAGTTTCGTCCGAGTTACGAGTAGTTACGACTTCCAATTTTCGAATTGAAATGATAATATATATTATAATAATAACTCTGTGAATGAACAAGTTCAGACACGAAAAAACCGGCGCGAGCGTCGGCGCGGCGGGAAAATGCCACGTGTGGTAGTGGTTAAGCAATTCTCAAACTAATGTCGACTACGAAGAGTACATATTTAATGTACTTTGTTGGATTGGCTTACCATGTTACAGTGTTACAGGGTTTGAAAGGGTAGCCCGTATCGGAAAAGGGTTGGTTTAAGCCGTTCGCAGGTGTTACATGCATCAAAGGCTTTATTTTTTTAGCGCTTCAAAATACCCCTTCAAAAACCCTTTCAACGAGTACCCGGCCGGTCCCTGCAGTCTTTGGTTATACATTCATTTTCATCCACAACTTCAAAGGCCTCCAATTGCGCAGAAGTTTCATTTTTCACGTACTTGTAGGCGTTGCGGATCATTACTTTTTCAGTAACAGTGAAAGCTTTTCGCGGACGCTTTTTTCTTGGGGACAAGAAAACATCCACGTCTTTTTGTGATGTACTTGGCTGAGGATCCATTTTGATGGAAAACCAAAACAAATAGATTCACTCAAAGTTCACAAAAAACTATAAACGTAACAACAAACACAACGTAACAAAACTTTAACAAAACCCAACAAAATAACAAAATATCGATTCGCAATGAAACAAGATATTCGTGCAGTCAGACTGGGAGAATGAAGCCGAATGACAAGATAAACAAAATGGTGATAGAATACTAAGAGAAAATAGAAAACTATCTAGGCTCTTTTATTATAAGTTTTGTTTTTAATATAAAAAACAAAAATATTAACTTTATATAAAATAAAGCTAATACTAATTAATAAATAATTATTATGAATAATTATGTATTTCCACTCCACTTCCACTTCAGCCTATCACAGTCCACTGTTGGACATAGGCCTCCACAAGTTCGCGCCCGATATTATGACGCGAACTCATGTGTTTTGCCCATAGTTACCACGCTGGGCAGGCGGGTTGGTGACCGCAGGGCTGGCTTTGTCGCACCGAAGACGCTGCTGCCCATCTTTGGCCTGTGTATTTCAAGGCCAGCATGGATGGTTATCCCGCCATCGGTCGGCTTTTTAAGTTCCAAGGTGGTAGTGGAACTGTGTCATCCCTTAGTCGCCTCTTACGACACCCACAGGAAGAGAGGGGGTGGCTACATTCTTTAGTGCCGTAACCACACAGCAGATTATGTATTTATTTAAATAAAAATCAATAATTTAGTATTTAATTGGCACACCAATATTATGATTACATAAACATAAATCGCGATTGTTTATCGATTTTTGTGTTCATCACTACACTATTAAATCTGGTATCATTATTTTACAAAATGACAGTAGCTAATGTCAAATCTGGAATCGAATTAAAAGTCCGACTATAGTTCTGATTTCTTTTATTCTATATGTATTTTGGGGTGCTGAATCCGAATCTGAGGTTTGCGATTGCGGACAAAATATCATGACGCAACATTAAAAAAATCGCTAAAAAAACAAAACAAAAAAACTGTTTTTTTTCGTTTTTTTTTCTTAAAACTCGAAAACTATTAAATTTTAGTAATGGGTTTGTTTACAGAAATTAAAGCACTTAAAATTATCTATAAATATACTATTTAGTTCTTTTTTCAGACCAACCGTTCGGTCTCAAATGAGAGTTGAAAATTTGCAATTTTCAGCAGTCTCTGTAAAACCCACTTTTTATATTCCAAAACTTTATTTTTTATTAGAATGCTGTTATTACTTATTTGATAAATTTCTCTTAGTTTACTGCACAAGCTGTGAGCACAAGTAATTAAAAAGAAAAAAAAAGGATCGAAAATATTAAAATTAAGTATCAAAAAAGGTAAAAAAAAACTTATAAAAAACAAACAAACTTATAAAATATCGTTACTTATGATCATATATTAATAATATTATAAATTATAATATGCAAAAATTATATGAGCCGTTGCCTTTTACGCTTTGACGCTGCATTGCAGGCGCAGCGGTTACAGCACTGGTTTGTGTATGTCTGTTGTGCTGGCGGTTGCGGGTTCGACCCCCCGCACATGACAACATTTGTATTGGCCATAAAGATGTTTGCCGTAGTCTGGGTGTTTGTGCAGTCCTTGTGGGTCTCCCCACCGTGCCTCGGAGAGCACGTTAAGCCGTCGGTCCCGGTTGTTATCATGTACACCTGATAGCGATCGATATACTCATAGTAGGAATATATCCACCAATCCGCATTGGAGCAGCGTGGTGGATTAACCTCTTATCCTTCTCCTACATGGAGAAAGAGGCCTATGCCCAACAGTGGGATATTACAGGCTGAAGCGTTGCCTTTTAAAAGGTCCTGGCTGCAGTTCTTCGGTAGCGATGGGTATGTTTAATCTCACAATCTATTTTTCAATCCTCATCTCTCCTTGAGAAATGACACCAGTACCACCTGACACCCCTTTCAATTTCCAGAACAAGCAGAATATGTACCGGAAGTCGCTGTATACTTACTGTCAGTGTTACCAACCCTACTGTTTTAACAGTAGATTTGCTGTTTTTACATCGATGTTTTCTGTTTCATTCCTAATTTTTACTGTTTTTCAATTAGCGTTCAGCGTCACCTATTACACTATGCTATGTAATATGGATTTTGATAACCACTATGTAATAATACACAATGATGCTAGATGGCAGTATGTAACGTACTCTTGTCGTGATTCGAATAAGGAATTCTGACCTGAGTCTTATGTGATTGACACTCATATTTTTATGAGATTTATCACTGGAAAATCATGTACAAAATTCTCCAAAACGTATTTTTCGGATATTTCAAAACATTTCAAACATTCACAAATCTAACCTTTGTGTGAATTTTGTTAATCAATCTTAAATAACCGATTGCTACTCATTTGAAGCCACAAAAAGGCACATGAAGAAAAACAACAATATGTATGATTTTAAGAATGAAAATGAGTTTGAAAATACTGAAGATGAGGCAATTCAGGATGAAAGTGAAAAATAATTTTACTTTGATTTTTATTTTTATTATATTGTGATAAATATTAAAATATAACTATATATGTGAGTCCTGATATCTAATAAAAGTAGGTGATTGTTTTAATTATACGAGGAAAGTATGAAATCTGCCTTTTTTACTTTACCTACTGTTTTCTCCTGTTTTTTTATTAGTGACTAGCTTTTGCGCGCGACTTCGTCGGTGTGGACTCCGCTCCTGTTGGTCTTAGCGTGATGATATATAGCCTATAGCCTTCCTCGATAAATGGGCTATCTAACACTGAAAGAATTTTTCAAATCGGACCAGTAGATCCTGAGATTAGCGCGTTCAAACAAACAAACAAACAAACAAACAAACAAACAAACAATCAATCAATCAAACAAACTCTTCAGCTTTATTATATTAGTATAGATCTGCTGTTTTTTAGTTTCTTGGGGTTGGCAACACTGCTTACTGTACTCTGTGGTCGGGACCCAACAACAAAACTTTCCAAAGCCATTGTTACTATAATACAGAGTTGTGAAAACTCATAGAAACAATTACTCAGATCCGAAAGAAATATTAGTAAAAACACAAGTAAAATAACCTAATATAAAGTAATGATTATTAATACTATTAAAAAATTATTGATGAGATTTTGTAATAAAATAGTCTGTAATCTGTAACAGATTTGACATGTATACAAATGTCTATGTTGCTTGTCAGTGTCACTGTCACTTTGTGTATGTAAAAAATATTTCTTTATTTATTATTTCTCGATTATTTAATAGTAGGTACTATGCGTATATATTAAAATCAAACAAACAAAATGACACAAGAAAATCAAACACCACGGCCGGGTGAGGCCGCATTGAAAAATATGGAGTTGCTTATGAAGGAGAGTGCTGTTTTTAAAGTACCTAAGGTTCCCCCTCAAAAGAAACAGACGAAAAAGTTGAAAGTTTTAGACGAAGAAGACTATGTAGAGGTAATAATTAAGCATATTAATTATATTTAGTACTAATGTAATAGTTTTTTTGAATAATTATACTTAATGTGTAACTTAAGTTTGCGATTGTGAAATTGTCTTGTTGCAGGGCATAGCGAAGATAATTCAAAGAGATTTTTTCCCAGATTTAGAGAAATTAAAAGCTCAAAATGATTACTTGGAGGCGTCAGAAAACAAAGACTATGCAAAGTTAAGAGAAATAGCCAGGAAATACAGTGGTACTCGACCGCCCACAGAACCTTGTAAGTTATGAATTTATGATTGTCTCGTGGGTTCATGTAAAATGTTCACTAGTTGCCTTTAAATCTATCTGACGGTGACGGTATTCAATAGATTAAAGCTTATGATATCGCGGGTTTCAAGCCAGAGGGGCGTATAAGCAATAACGCGGTACGACTTTCTGGCATGAAAATAATATCTGACTTCAGTTATATGCCTGAAAGTATTTTATTAATATTTTCTAAAATAATTTACCTACAGTTAAGAAAAAAACGGAGGTGATGTATCGATAAACTTAGAAATGATTGACGTAATAAAAAAAAAACGCATTTTGTTTATACGCCCCTCTGGCTTGAAGCCCGCGATATATATATTTTTCACCATCAAGTTTAAACTGGTTGTTCATGAAATTTGTTCGCAAATAAAGGGGGATAGAGGGTTCAGATATAAAACGCGTTTAAGGAAATGTGACGTTCCCACTTCTTCAATTATTTTCATAATTTAATCAATTTAATCTACCTTTTTCATAACAATAGAAAGTCATGACATAGATAGAGGCGTCTGTGCCTCTTTACTGTTAAATTCCTATGTTTTTATTTGTATAAGTAACTAGCTTCTGCGCGCGACTTCGTCCCCGTGGAATAGGGCCAATTCTGTCATACATGATTTGAGCGAAACTTTAACCGTTTACGTCGCGGAATCTCTCAAAAGGAAAATAACCCCGATTTTGAAACATTCTTCATTGGTGCTCCGCTCCTATTGGACTTAGCGTGATGATATATAGCCTATATAGCCTTCCTCGATAAATGGGCTATCTAACACTGAAAGAATTTTTCAAATCGGACCATTAGATCCTGAGATTAGCGCATTCAAACAAACAAACAAACAAACAAACAAACAAACAAACAAACTCTTCAGCTTTATTATATTAGTATAGATTAAAAAATTACCTATTTACGTACGTATTTATTATTTACGTACCTATTGTTGTTATGTAGGAATTTTTGAAATTGTTAACTGATTTTGCTACCATGACTTTCTTTTTTTTAACCAACTTTCATAAAAAGGAGGTTCTCAATTTGACAGTATTTTAAAAAAAATGTATGTTACTTTTTACTGGGTGGACCGATTTCGATGGTTCTTCTTTAAATCGAAAGGTGGTGATTGTCATGTGGTCCCATTTAAATTTAACTGAGACATATCGAGCGTATTTACTTGAATTTTTTTTTTTACCTACAATGTATTACTTGTCTATGTAATTGAAGTCTGGTTTTTTACATTTGTTAAATGTGTATGGCGATATAAATGTTATCTTTTCATATGGTTTTTATTACATTTACAGATAACTCGCCAGCAACATTCGACACACCAGGAGTTGATGTACCATTTTCACCGTCTAATAGAGACCCTCAACCTGAGTTGGTGACACCTAATGACGGTGGAACCGAAAAACAAAAAGATGTAACTGACAACCATACTTTAGGTAAGAATAGTAAATTTTGCATTATACGGAAGTTGTAACGATTTTTTTTTAGTAGCCTGTTGACGCAGGTTGTAGTGACCCTGTTTTGGCGTGTAAATGGCGTGAACTCATGTGTGCTGCCCATGGCAGGTGGGTTGGTGACCGCAGGGCTGGCTTTTCGCACCGAAGACGCTGCTGCCTGTCTTCGGCCTGTGTATTTGAAAGCCAGCAGTTAGATGGTTATCCCGCCATCAGTCGGCTTTAACAGTTCCAAGGTGGTAGTGGAACTGTGTTATCCCTTAGTCTCCTCTTACGACACCCACGAGAATAGAAGTGGTGGCTATATTCTTTACTGTGCCTACCCAACAATTATATTACGCTTCAGCCTGCATTTGACCAGCGTGGTGAATTAAACTCTGATCCTTCTTTATTCTTTATTGCACTTAAAATTGTACAATTATTCGTATACAAATTTGGTTAGCAATGGTGGTATTATCTCTAGAAGAGATCTCTTCCAGCCAACCTGTGATAGTGAAAACTAATGTAATATAGCAGGCTAAGAGAGTGCCAGGGCAGTCTTAAGCATATTCCGCGCCGGGGTGCGGGTAATCAGCCCGCGCCCCTTCTGTTGTAAAAAATGAGTTTAGAGGTCAATAAAATTTACAATTTGTAGTATTCGGCGCCCCCTAGAACCCCGCGCCCGGGTGCGCTGCACCCCTTGAACCCCCGGGTAAAGACGGCCCTGGAGAGTGCAATAATGTTAACAATATATACAGATCCTTCTCCTACATGAGGAAAGAGGCCTATGCCCAGCAGTGCCCTGTCGTATCCGACAGGCTGAATCGTGATCGTAATATAATTTTTCTATTGTGCTTCTCAGATTCCTTTCTCGCAAATCACACAAGTGAAGATAACGCTAGTTACGATCGTGTGATCGCCCTCGAGAATAAGAAACGTTCTTCGAAGCTTGCGTCACAGATGGAGGCTGAGATGACGTCAGCGGCGTTAGCCGATGCCGCCTTAGTTCTGCCTTCCATAGAACAACAAGCCGACCAGACTGAGAGGCCACAAGAGGTATATTATTATTAAATTTTTTACATCTGTATTTATAAGGGAAAGCTATAAAAAAAGACAATTACTACATAAAAATGTATTGAAGATAATTCTGCCGTCATAAGGAAAAATATTGTTTGTTTGTTTGTATCATAAAATGTAATAAATTTTGAATTAGAGAAGAAAAAGTTGAGCAATTAATAGACATGAAACGTTTGCTGTCAAAACAAAAATCAATTATAAATAGTAATACAACGTATAGGCCAGTCAAATTGTACATTAAAATCGCAAATGGTCTGCTAGTTCTGCTTTTTTCATATGTTGTTAGGATCAGTACCAGTAGTGTAAATCCAGTTTTGCAACTTCGAAAGACCTGTGCTAACTTTGGGGCGCTCGAAAAACCACGAAATTTTGGCATTTGTTTCGGTTTTTTCACTATATCTTCCAAAGTATGCATTTTTAGAGAATATATGTAGGATACATTTTTAAAGTAGTTTAAATTAGCTTCAATTTGAGCCCAAAATCAGCTCTGTAGGTCAAAAAGAAGCCGAGATACAGCTCTTCAAAAGTTGATCGTTTTTTCCAAAAAAGTGAAGTTTACAGTTTTGACCAACTTTGGATCCAAATTTCGGTGGGAAATACTCATCCTACGACGAACGTCGAATCAAAAGAGGTTGTAGTAAATTTCATTACCTTTAATTTAAGCACAAAACGGCGTCTATAGGCCCTATATTTCCCACCGAAATTTGGGTTAAGTTAAAGTTAGCAAAGTTAGCACAGGTCTTTCGAAGTTGCAAAACTGGATTTACACTACTGGTACTGATCCTAACAATATATCAAAAAAGCAGAACTAGCAGACCATTTGCGATTTTAGCCCTTTTTTGTGTACGATTTGACTGGCCTAGTAGGCCAACGAAAAAATAGTCAAGTAAATACACATTATTAGATATAACTCGAATGGAACTTGTCAGATCGCAAATAAATTTAAATAGGGCCACATAACACGCACAACCTTTCGATTAAAAAAATCTAAATCGATCCAAAAGTTAAGGTAAGGTTTTTTGGACGTCAGTTAAAAAGCTGTGTTATAGCACTAACGCCCTTCCGGTATAAAACGGAACAGCGTTCCACGAAACTTTACCAAATAAACACTAAACAAACAAAATCAAATGCACAAATGCCTCAAAATGTGTTGCTGTGAAGCAGCCTTTCCCAAAGTGTGCGATAACGCCCCCTTGTAGGCATTGCAGGAATAAAGGTAAGAGACCCAGAAAAAAATGGAAGCGTTGTGTAGAGGCTTGGGGTTTATTAGAATGAATGTTTAATCTCCGCTAATAATTAATTTAATTTTAAGTTATAGTGGTTTTTAAGTAGGTGAAAAAAAGGGGCACTAAAAAGAATTTATTCTCAATGTGGGCAGTAGACAAAATAAGTTTGGGAACCCCTGCGTGTAAAGTGTTATGTCTGTAAAAGATGTAAAACACAATTGTTTGTTCTAGCTGGACACGTGGAGGTACCGAGCCAAGAACTACATAATGTACGTGCCGGACGGGGCTGGTGGACAAGCCCCCCCGGGGCCGCAGCTACAACACCACAACACACGCCTCACCGCGCTGCCCTTCGACCCGGCCAAGAACAAGGAGGTCATCAGCGCGCTCGCCAAGAACCAGGTCAGCTCCTCGACCTTACACTCTACTGCCTATTTATTTCCAGAAACATTTCGGCTGCCCAATTTCAAAACACAGTAAGGGACAAATTTTTATTTTTATTTTATTTATTTTATTTTATTTTATTTTATTGGGAAACAAACAGCACACAACAATACAATTATATCACAAAAATGGTAACAATATTTAAGCCAGCAAAGTTTCCACTTATATTTAAGACATTAAGTTATTAACAACTTTTAAACTTTCGCGTTGCATTATTATATTTTAATGTTTCCACGGGGATTAACGCGAACAAAAATTTTTAAGGTAAAATATATTACCTTGGGGCCTGACGTTTCGGCCAGGTTACACCAGCCGTGGTCGTCACCACGGCTGCTGCGTTTTTGTTCGCGTTAATCCCCGTGGAAACATTAAAATATTAAGTTATTACTTAAAACATAAACCTATTACTTAAAACTAAACAACTTCTATTTTTAACGTTTATCACTTAACTAGCTTCTGCGCGCGACTTCGTCGGCGTGGACTCCGCTCCTATTAGTCTTAGCGTGTTGATATATAGCCTATAGCCTTCCTCGATAAATGGGCTATCTAACACTGAAAGAATTTTTCAAATCGGATTCAGTAGATCCTGAGATTAGCGCGTTCAAACAAACAAACAATCAAACAAACAAACTCTTCAGCTTTATTATATTAGTATAGATAGATATAGAAATCGATTTTTAAAAATTTTCGTTCGTCACTTACTGTGTTTTGAAATTGGGCAGCCGACTTTTTGCAAATGTAAATAACTTGTAATACTTGATAAGGGCAAATTAACACCGTAACATTTTTACCATCGTAGTCTTCGCTGCAAGAAGGATTCTTCAGTATGAATCACGTAAATAAAATAAAAATTCCGTTAAGTACCGATAGAACCGGGAATGAAGTTAGATTTCCCATTTCCGTTTTGCTGATAATAGAACTGCTTCGATTCCTGGTGTGTTTGAGACCGGACTTTTCCAGTACTGAATCCTATGATATGGTCATTAAAAACTCTACATACTTTTTCAAAAGAACGGTATAAGCATATATTTTTTCGATGTTTTTTTCTTCTGTACATAAAATATGTTTTTGGTACGGCGGATCACACTTAAGTATGTATAATTTTCTATATTCTATTATAATTTATTCTAATGTACCTGTAATAACAGTTAGTTGTACACTTCCTAACCGCTTTCCCAAATGTTGGCTGAAAGAAATCGCTCTTTTAGCCATGAGATCGCATTTGTACAATCTTTCTCTAATTGTACTGTTTTTGTTTGTATCTTTTAATTGTGTGCAATAAAAAATATTATTATTGAAGTGAAACTTCTTTAGGCGCATGAGGGGTAAACTTTGAGCGACCCTAAGGCAACGTCAGGAACGGTCAGTACTTGGATGGGTTACCGCCTGGGTACACCGCGTAACGCTTTTTGTTTTTTTTTTTAAATTAGTTTGCTAAAGAAGTTTCACTTCTGACATGACTTTTTTTCCAGGACGCCACAATCAAGGGCAAGATAGGCGTGGACGTAGTGAGCATAGCGGGCGAGAGGACGCCGCAGTACTCGTTCGTGGCGACGCCGTCCCCGCGGCCCGGCGCGGGCGCGGACCGCTCGCCGCTCATGACGTGGGGCGAGATCGAGGGCACGCCCTTCCGCCTGGACGGCGGGGACACGCCCCTGCCCGCGTGAGTGACGCTCACTATCACAGGGACCTTTTTAAATCCTTTGTGTGAGCCCTTAGACTGCCTTAATACGCTGTTTGTTTACGGCAGTAAAGGATATAGCCAACCCCTTCCCTTCCCTTGGGTGTCGTAAGAGACGACTAAGAGATAACACAGTTCCACTACCATTTTGGAACTCAAAAAGCCGACCGATGGCGGGATAACCATCTAACTGCTGGTTTCGAGATTCTGGGATTGGGATCTGGGATTCGAGACCTCATAAACCTCCTTATTGCGGCCCTGTCGCAACATCCGTTTTTGATGAATGTCTATTAACTACCTCTGTCAAATTTTATGTTCATAGCACACAAAAATTAGGGACTTTTCTAAAAACTTGTGAGAGACCTTAGACCTCTTCTAAGCGACCCTAGTTACGATATCCGTATAAAGGATGTCTACTAAGCATTAACTATCTCCCTGCCCAATTTAAAGCTTGTAGTACAAAAAAATACTACTATTTTATTGATTTTCATCATGCTTACTAAAATATAAATAACGCCTAAATGACGCCGTGTTGGCGCAACAGTCACAGTATGGTTTATGAGTTTTGTGACTGTTTCGCTGGCGGTTGCAGGTTCGATCCCCGCACACTACAATATTTGTATTGGCTATACAAATGTTTGCCGTGGTCTGGGTGTTTGTGCAGTCCTTGTGGGTCTCCCCACCGTGCCTCGGAGAGCACGTTAAGCCGTCGGTCCTGGTTGTTATCAATATCATGTACAGATCTGAGATAATTACTCATGGTAGAGAATATATCCGCCAACTTGCACTAGAGCAGCGTGGTGGATTAAGCTCCGATCCTTCTCCTACATTGGGAAGAGGCCAATGCCCAACAGTGGGATATTACAGGCTGAATCGTGATCGACTAAAATATAAAGTTGTTTGCAGCGTGGGCGCAGGCGCAGCGTACCGCATGCTGGAGGGAGGCGCGCGCGAGCGCATCGCGCTGCAGCTGGCCGAGCGCGCCGCGTGCCGCCGCCGCCCCGCCACGCCGCGCACACCGCGCGCCGCCGCCTCGCCCGCGTACGTACTGCTAGCTCTACATATCTACTGTATCTACTGCGCGCCGCCGCCGCCCCGCCACGCCGCGCACACCGCGCGCCGCCGCCTCGCCCGCGTACGTACTGCTAGCTCTACATATCTACTGTATCTACTGCGCGCCGCCGCCGCCCCGCCACGCCGCGCACACCGCGCGCCGCCGCCTCGCCCGCGTACGTACTGCTAGCTCTACATATCTACTGTATCTACTGCGCGCCGCCGCCGCCCCGCCACGCCGCGCACACCGCGCGCCGCCGCCTCGCCCGCGTACGTACTGCTAGCTCTACATATCTACTGTATCTACTGCGCGCCGCCGCCGCCCCGCCACGCCGCGCACACCGCGCGCCGCCGCCTCGCCCGCGTACGTACTGCTAGCTCTACATATCTACTGTATCTACTGCGCGCCGCCGCCGCCCCGCCACGCCGCGCACACCGCGCGCCGCCGCCTCGCCCGCGTACGTACTGCTAGCTCTACATATCTACTGTATCTACTGCGCGCCGCCGCCGCCCCGCCACGCCGCGCACACCGCGCGCCGCCGCCTCGCCCGCGTACGTACTGCTAGCTCTACATATCTACTGTATCTACTGCGCGCCGCCGCCGCCCCGCCACGCCGCGCACACCGCGCGCCGCCGCCTCGCCCGCGTACGTACTGCTAGCTCTACATATCTACTGTATCTACTGCGCGCCGCCGCCGCCCCGCCACGCCGCGCACACCGCGCGCCGCCGCCTCGCCCGCGTACGTACTGCTAGCTCTACATATCTACTGTATCTACTGCGCGCCGCCGCCGCCCCGCCACGCCGCGCACACCGCGCGCCGCCGCCTCGCCCGCGTACGTACTGCTAGCTCTACATATCTACTGTATCTACTGCGCGCCGCCGCCGCCCCGCCACGCCGCGCACTCCGCGCGCCGCCGCCTCGCCCGCGTACGTACTGCTAGCTCTACATATCTACTGTATCTACTGCGCGCCGCCGCCGCCCCGCCACGCCGCGCACACCGCGCGCCGCCGCCTCGCCCGCGTACGTACTGCTAGCTCTACATATCTACTGTATCTACTGCGCGCCGCCGCCGCCCCGCCACGCCGCGCACTCCGCGCGCCGCCGCCTCGCCCGCGTACGTACTGCTAGCTCTACATATCTACTGTATCTACTGCGCGCCGCCGCCGCCCCGCCACGCCGCGCACACCGCGCGCCGCCGCCTCGCCCGCGTACGTACTGCTAGCTCTACATATCTACTGTATCTACTGCGCGCCGCCGCCGCCCCGCCACGCCGCGCACACCGCGCGCCGCCGCCTCGCCCGCGTACGTACTGCTAGCTCTACATATCTACTGTATCTACTGCGCGCCGCCGCCGCCCCGCCACGCCGCGCACACCGCGCGCCGCCGCCTCGCCCGCGTACGTACTGCTAGCTCTACATATCTACTGTATCTACTGCGCGCCGCCGCCGCCCCGCCACGCCGCGCACACCGCGCGCCGCCGCCTCGCCCGCGTACGTACTGCTAGCTCTACATATCTACTGTATCTACTGCGCGCCGCCGCCGCCCCGCCACGCCGCGCACACCGCGCGCCGCCGCCTCGCCCGCGTACGTACTGCTAGCTCTACATATCTACTGTATCTACTGCGCGCCGCCGCCGCCCCGCCACGCCGCGCACACCGCGCGCCGCCGCCTCGCCCGCGTACGTACTGCTAGCTCTACATATCTACTGTATCTACTGCGCGCCGCCGCCGCCCCGCCACGCCGCGCACACCGCGCGCCGCCGCCTCGCCCGCGTACGTACTGCTAGCTCTACATATCTACTGTATCTACTGCGCGCCGCCGCCGCCCCGCCACGCCGCGCACACCGCGCGCCGCCGCCTCGCCCGCGTACGTACTGCTAGCTCTACATATCTACTGTATCTACTGCGCGCCGCCGCCGCCCCGCCACGCCGCGCACACCGCGCGCCGCCGCCTCGCCCGCGTACGTACTGCTAGCTCTACATATCTACTGTATCTACTGCGCGCCGCCGCCGCCCCGCCACGCCGCGCACACCGCGCGCCGCCGCCTCGCCCGCGTACGTACTGCTAGCTCTACATATCTACTGTATCTACTGCGCGCCGCCGCCGCCCCGCCACGCCGCGCACACCGCGCGCCGCCGCCTCGCCCGCGTACGTACTGCTAGCTCTACATATCTACTGTATCTACTGCGCGCCGCCGCCGCCCCGCCACGCCGCGCACACCGCGCGCCGCCGCCTCGCCCGCGTACGTACTGCTAGCTCTACATATCTACTGTATCTACTGCGCGCCGCCGCCGCCCCGCCACGCCGCGCACACCGCGCGCCGCCGCCTCGCCCGCGTACGTACTGCTAGCTCTACGTATCTACTGTATCTACTGCGCGCCGCCGCCGCCCCGCCACGCCGCGCACACCGCGCGCCGCCGCCTCGCCCGCGTACGTACTGCTAGCTCTACATATCTACTGTATCTACTGCGCGCCGCCGCCGCCCCGCCACGCCGCGCACACCGCGCGCCGCCGCCTCGCCCGCGTACGTACTGCTAGCTCTACATATCTACTGTATCTACTGCGCGCCGCCGCCGCCCCGCCACGCCGCGCACACCGCGCGCCGCCGCCTCGCCCGCGTACGTACTGCTAGCTCTACATATCTACTGTATCTACTGCGCGCCGCCGCCGCCCCGCCACGCCGCGCACACCGCGCGCCGCCGCCTCGCCCGCGTACGTACTGCTAGCTCTACATATCTACTGTATCTACTGCGCGCCGCCGCCGCCCCGCCACGCCGCGCACACCGCGCGCCGCCGCCTCGCCCGCGTACGTACTGCTAGCTCTACATATCTACTGTATCTACTGCGCGCCGCCGCCGCCCCGCCACGCCGCGCACACCGCGCGCCGCCGCCTCGCCCGCGTACGTACTGCTAGCTCTACATATCTACTGTATCTACTGCGCGCCGCCGCCGCCCCGCCACGCCGCGCACACCGCGCGCCGCCGCCTCGCCCGCGTACGTACTGCTAGCTCTACATATCTACTGTATCTACTGCGCGCCGCCGCCGCCCCGCCACGCCGCGCACACCGCGCTCCCCCGCCTCGCCCGCGTACGTACTGCTAGCTCTACATATCTACTGTATCTACTGCGCGCCGCCGCCGCCCCGCCACGCCGCGCACACCGCGCGCCGCCGCCTCGCCCGCGTACGTACTGCTAGCTCTACATATCTACTGTATCTACTGCGCGCCGCCGCCGCCCCGCCACGCCGCGCACACCGCGTGCCGCCGCCTCGCCCGCGTACGTACTGCTAGCTCTACATATCTACTGTATCTACTGCGCGCCGCCGCCGCCCCGCCACGCCGCGCACACCGCGCGCCGCCGCCTCGCCCGCGTACGTACTGCTAGCTCTACATATCTACTGTATCTACTGCGCGCCGCCGCCGCCCCGCCACGCCGCGCACACCGCGCGCCGCCGCCTCGCCCGCGTACGTACTGCTAGCTCTACATATCTACTGTATCTACTGCGCGCCGCCGCCGCCCCGCCACGCCGCGCACACCGCGCTCCCCCGCCTCGCCCGCGTACGTACTGCTAGCTCTACATATCTACTGTATCTACTGCGCGCCGCCGCCGCCCCGCCACGCCGCGCACACCGCGCGCCGCCGCCTCGCCCGCGTACGTACTGCTAGCTCTACATATCTACTGCATCTACTGCGCGCCGCCGCCGCCCCGCCACGCCGCGCACACCGCGCGCCGCCGCCTCGCCCGCGTACGTACTGCTAGCTCTACATATCTACTGTATCTACTGCGCGCCGCCGCCGCCCCGCCACGCCGCGCACACCGCGCGCCGCCGCCTCGCCCGCGTACGTACTGCTAGCTCTACATATCTACTGTATCTACTGCGCGCCGCCGCCGCCCCGCCACGCCGCGCACACCGCGCGCCGCCGCCTCGCCCGCGTACGTACTGCTAGCTCTACATATCTACTGTATCTACTGCGCGCCGCCGCCGCCCCGCCACGCCGCGCACACCGCGCGCCGCCGCCTCGCCCGCGTACGTACTGCTAGCTCTACATATCTACTGTATCTACTGCGCGCCGCCGCCGCCCCGCCACGCCGCGCACACCGCGCGCCGCCGCCTCGCCCGCGTACGTACTGCTAGCTCTACATATCTACTGTATCTACTGCGCGCCGCCGCCGCCCCGCCACGCCGCGCACACCGCGCGCCGCCGCCTCGCCCGCGTACGTACTGCTAGCTCTACATATCTACTGTATCTACTGCGCGCCGCCGCCGCCCCGCCACGCCGCGCACACCGCGCGCCGCCGCCTCGCCCGCGTACGTACTGCTAGCTCTACATATCTACTGTATCTACTGCGCGCCGCCGCCGCCCCGCCACGCCGCGCACACCGCGCGCCGCCGCCTCGCCCGCGTACGTACTGCTATACTGCGGTCGCACAATAGAAACAAATTCGTACACCGACCCCTCATCTTTTGTCTTTGTCGCTCGCGTATTAACATATTGCGGTTGCGCTCACACAGGTGAAGTGACTCCGTATTGTGTGAGCGCAACCGCAATATGTTTATACGCGAGCGACAAAGACAAAAGATGGCAGGTCGGTGAAAGAAAAATAACTTATTGTTTACTATAATTTGTATATTTTATTAACTTAAATAAATGTTTCGTTTAACAGTTTCAGAACGAACACAGAGAGATTGGCGAGCATGTCACCGGCAGCTAGGAAATTGGCGGCGAAACATTTACTATCCCCGCGACTCAAATTAACCCCCAACGACGTGGGGATACTTTCACACGCAACGCCTAAACGCACTCCGACAATACGGACACCGCTCGTAGCAACCCCTAAAAGTGTTTCTTCAGCGCCATCGACTTCCACTGACAGCTCTGACGTCACAGACAATAATATCACAGATAATCTATTGCAGATTAATGTGGCCAAGAGGACGAGATTAAAAGCTCAAGATTTTTTTAATTAAATGTAATATAATCATTAAGAAATATATAATTTACTGCGTCTTATAATAGTTTTATTTATTTGTTTTTTGTTACAATATGTACAAAGCCGAACCCTATATAACTATAAAATATTTTACTGACGACACGACTGAAGTAAAACTTACGAAAAGTAACTCTCTCTCTCTTTGTATCTTCAATAACTTATATCTCCCTCTTCGAAAACGTCGTCGATAGACGACGACGTTTTCTAATAATGGCATCGATCCATCGATAGATGGCGTTATTTGATAGTTAATTTACCTTTTGATATGGTATTAATCTTTTTTTAGACT
The DNA here is from genome assembly GCA_905220545.2 of Melitaea athalia. Taxonomy (NCBI): domain Eukaryota; kingdom Metazoa; phylum Arthropoda; class Insecta; order Lepidoptera; family Nymphalidae; genus Melitaea; species Melitaea athalia. Next base: position 15,698,634 of record HG992196.1, read on the forward strand.
AGTAGGCCCTTTTTAACCGACTTCCAAAAGGAGGAGGTTCTCAATTTGATTGTATTTTTTATGTATGTTACTTCAGAAATTTTGACTGGGTAGACCGATTTTGATAAAATATCATTAATTTTATATGATAAATTTTAATCAAAATGTGGTGCGTGTCATTTGGTCCCATTTAAATTTATTTGAGATCTAACAAGTATTTTTCGAGTTATGTCTAATAATGCGTTTTCACTTGACTATTTTTTCGTCGACCTACGTTGTATTATACCGCATAACCTAAGGCGGCTCGTCCTAAAGAGCGCTGTTGCGGTGCACTCCCACTCCAAAAAAGGATTTAAAATTACCTGTGTAATTTTAAATCCTATATTTCTTTGTATTAAATACTACATTAAACTATTTCTATTCTACAACTTTTTGAATTATCTTTGATAACGCGTATTTATTTGACTATTTTTGTCTACCTACGTTGTATTACTTGTCGATGTAATTGAAGTCAGTTGTTTTCGTTTGCACAAACACAATTATTGTGCCTATTTAGACAGTCGATCTGAAGAAGTAAACTCCAGAGTCCAGTCGTGCGTCAGAGCTGAGACACACAGACTTTTTATTGCAGGAATTACAGATGCTGTTGAAATCTAAAAGCTACAAAAAAAAACCAATTCTTTTATTGTCATACTTTATTTACATGCCCATTTTTATACATTTTAAATACATATAAAAGTAAAAATTAATTATTATATTTAAAATATTCCATAATTAATTGTAAATAAGATTATCAAGTACAAGTCATTTGGAAATGATTTGAGCAATTATTTTAACATCTGTAGAAAATTGTAACTAATTAACCGATTCGTACATAAGACTTCGGAGATGTTTTGAAAAAACGCATTATAGTACCTGACTACCTATCTATGTATATAAGCATTAGAATTTAAAACAACAGTGTTTTAGTTGTCAAGTAACAGTAAGTTCAGTAATTATAATTACATTTGCAAGAGGCCATCTTACGTATCATCAGTCATAACAGTAATTTATTTAAATATATCCCACCAAAAACATAAATGTGAAAAATGACAGCCAAGTTCAATAATAAGAATACCTATGTTGTTTGTGGACTTCGCCGAAAAAAGTATTGAGATCTAAATGAGCGCCAAGTTCTACAAAAAATATTAAATTAAGCTAAAGATTTCACTTTGCCAGTTTTCACTAATAATAATTTATCTTTTATTTGGCTAATAGCTTTTTAATGTTGTTTTTAAGTAAAAACTTTATTTCAAGAACTGTTTCATAGTCTGTGGTTGTTTGTTATGCACAGGGTACTTCACTTAATCAATCAAATCGTCAATAAAGTATGACATTACAGTAGATGAGTAGAAGTTTTAGTACGTTATTCCGAAAAAAAATAACTGTAATTTATAGGCGTGAGCTGTCAAAAAGATAATAAGTGGCCGGACGGGGTATAATAATAATAATATTAGTAGCGTTTCTTAATGTTTGTCTTTCATTTACTAAGGAATAGGTACTAATAATTGTATCACTGTTACTTGTTAGTCATTTTTGTTTGTTAAAAAACATGCATGTTTTATATTTTCAAGAATATAGTAGATATTACATAATTTGGACATAAGACTTATTTTTATACATAATTTTATATCAGTTTATAGGTACATTTAAGAACCAGTCATCCACGTCGATACATTAGTGATTAACATAAGATAAAATAAGAGATTAATAATTATTAATTATATAATACCTACTATTATTATTTTAATTTACTTTAAATTAAAAATGTATTAGGAGGTCACTGAAAATAGGTTACGAAGTAACACTTCTTAGATAATTGAGCGACATTCCTTTTCGGGTACATTACACCAGCTTGTCTTTTTTATTTATTCATGATTACTATTTTTTATTTTTTCCCACTTTCTTTGTCCATTTTTGTGCCCGAATAAATTTATATTAATACAATAGGTATATTATTTATAATAATATAAAAAATATATAATTAGGTACATATATTTACATTGAGTTTGTGTTGTCTACGTATGTTCAGTCACTATTTTCATAGCATAAGCGATAAATTGCGAACGCTAGATAACGCTGACCTTGACTTATAAGATAAACTATTAAATATTAATTACACCTGACTACGTAACGTGTAATGGTCAAAGCTCCTTATCTTAATTACTATCGCGAATAATTACCTAAAAAAATACCATTGTATTATCAAAATCAATCAGTATTTCGTCACAATATAATATTTATGTAAAATAACTTGTTAAGTGTAAACGCTTTACAAATTAAACATACATTAAAGCATAGACAACACTTCTTTGTATAAAGGTAATGGCGGTCTGTTGTCGTAATATTCGTTTGTCTTTGGTTCGTCGTCGCTCAAAGGATCTTCTTTAAAAATATTCACATACGCCTCCATAACACCGAACCTGAAGAAGGCAACGTAGGGGAAGTACTTCATGAGCAATAAACTAAACCTGTACATCGCGTTGAAGTACCAGCGTCCTATGAATGAACCGTATAAAGCTGTGACAATGTATTGTACAGCTAATTTATAATTTGCAGAGATTGATAGTTTTTTGTAGGTAGGGGCTTGGTAGAGAGAGTCGTAATCGTGCAGGTAGAGGAGCCGTGGCTGCCGCGCTGGCAGCTCCACCAGCGGCGGCGCCAGGAGGGACATCGCGTCCACGCCTGTAGGGTGACCAGAGATATTGTAGATAATAAAAATAAAATTTCTGTTTATTCCTTATACAGCAAATTTATATAATAAACGCTTCACACTCAACGGACCCCAGTAGGATTTCCTCCTGTGTCGGGGGTCCGGAAAACACATACAATACACAAGCACAAACGACCACCACCGACTCCCAGACCACGACAAACAGCTATATGGCCAATACAAATGTCTGTCGTGAGCGGGGATCGAACCCGCGATCGCTAGCGCAATATATACTGTGACCGCTGCGCCAACGCGTCGTTAAATAGCAAATTTATATACGATTTCAAAATCATTAAAAAAATCATCTAGATTTCAAAATTAAATAATATTAATAAGTAGTATGTAATGGAAGTTCAGTAATTTTTATGGTCGATATCTGAAATAAATAATGTTTGATGTATAACTGACGTAGGGCACAGCAAGAAATTTCCTGCTCAAAATATGGAGCAGCCGGTCTGGGCTAGTACCTCGACCTTACAGAAGATAATAATACAGCTAAATAATACTGTTTTCAAGCAGTATTGTGTTCCTGTTGGTAAGGTGACCAGAGCTCCTGGGGGGATTGAGGTTAGGGTCGGCAACGCGCTTGTGATGCTTCTGGTGTTGCAGGCGTTTATAAGCTATGGTGATCGCTTACCATCAGGTGAGCTGTACGCTTATTTGCCGACCTAGTTATATCTTTAAAAAAAGAGAGTATAAAGTTTTTAAATATTTGTAAGTACGCCACAACTCCATACGAAAATTACTTATACATATATATATAATTACCATACGACAATTACTCACCGATGTCTTCAGATTTCCCATTCAACTTCTCCCTTATCCTCCTCTGCAAGTTTATCCTGTCCTCCTCTGTGTAAATGTAGCCGGGCACGTTGCAGAGGTACTTGGTCCAGTAGATGAACCCCTCTATGTGTACGGTGGGGTTCACGCTCCACATTCCGTCCAACATCACACGAGCCATGTGCTCAAAGTACTCAGGGGTGTTCTCTAAGTAAGGCGTGTAAACGCGGTCGAGAAGTATTTGACAGACTCGATGCGTTTCCTCGAAGCTTTTTCGGCAGATGTTGTATCTGTGTAATATTTTATTTTGTTTTATATGTAAAACGGATATTTTTATTATACAACTAGGTCAGAAAAAAAAAGTGTACGGCTCAGCTGATGGTCGTCATTGACGTCATCATTCGTCATCATCAGTCGTCATTTGACTACCGTAGCATATGGATGCCTACAACACTAGAAACATCACAAGCGCGGACCCCTATCCCCAATCAACCCCCCCCCCACCCTGTTCAAGGAGTTCTGGTCACCTTACTTACCACAGGAACGCTACATTGGTTGAAAGCATTATTATCATGAGGTAGGGCAGAGTAGAAAATAATGTACTCAAAATTTGGAGAAACGCTACTGGGGAAGAACCTCGACCTTACTGAAGCACAAACGCCCAGACAGCAACAAACTATTTATTTCCTATGCAATAATTTGTCACTTGCAGGAATCGAAACCCAAACGCTAGCGCATCCGTAATTTGATTAGGTCAGCGCGTCTATGCATCGTCGATTATTATTTTAAGATTTCGGACACATATAAAGACCTGACAATAAATCGCGTTGAAATAAAGGTGTTAATAGAGACCAAGACTTATACAGAGATAACATACTAAGCAAAATAAATTTTGTATTAGTTACCTGTCTTCTATACCAATTGCGTGGCCGATTACCCTCCAGAAATGATTGTAGGCTTCCCAGTCGCCGTCCTCCATCTGATGTATTCCGAATTTATCAGGTTTCAGAACCGCAAGACCAATAAAACCGAACTGTGTGAGTGCCAGGTCTCGCTGAGAGACTATCCCTTGGCCCTTGAGGTCGGCCGCCACGCTGGCTCTGACGTGGCGAGTGCGCACTGTCATTAGGGATCTCCAGGAACTGTTCGGAAATAATGTTAAATAAAATTTGTATTGAAAAACAAATAGACACATAATTATTTATAACATGCGTACACGGGTGACGGGGGGAATCGGGGGTAGGGTCGACAACGCGCTTGCGATGCTTCTGGTGTTGCAGACGTCTATAGGCTACGGTAATCGCTTACCATCAGGTGAACCGTACGCTTGTTTGTCGATCTAGTTGTATAATAAAGAAACACGGTCGCCTGTTCCTAATATACGCAAATTGATTCCTATTTTTTAAGATAAATGTTGGCTGATAGAAGATACAATCTGTTTTATACACAAATATAAATATGTATATACCTAATATATCTACTACACCCACACAAGGGCGGATCCAGCTTCGGCGCCAGGGGGGGTCACAGTCGTGGTCAAGGCGCCAGGGGGGGGTCACATAGTCGTGGTCAAGTCACAAGAAGCTATAATTTCATTTTGATAATGATAGATACATACTGTACTTAAAAATATCTATATTGTGACAAAAATCTTGTTTAACAATTTTAATTAATGGTCCACCTAGGTCCTGGACCCAGCCCAGGGGGGGGGGGTCATGAACCCGTGCCCCCCCAACCTGGATCCGCCATTGCACCCACACTCGAAGCGGTAATAGAACCTACAATCTCCGGAGAAGAAAGTAGTGTCACTGTTTTTGCGCCAACAGGCTAACAATATACAATTTATTTCAATGTTTAATTATTATTTATATTATTTATTTATTTAATATCTGGAAAACCAACAGCTAAAAAACATAGCAATAGTAGGTACTAAACAATATTTCGATAAGTACGGATTACGGATTAGGGTGGAAAACATTTGCTGTAATCGGTATAAATAATAATCGGTATAAATATAGCGTACTTATACCTATACAGTTGACCGTTCGTTCAGAAAACCATGTTGATAATCAGAAAAAGAGTTTTAAGCGATGAATATAATGGACATGATTTTTTTCTAACACTAGCTACAGCCTACAACACATAATTTTGAAATAGGTCTATAATTTGTAATATCGGTTTTTAAACCTTTTTTTATACATTGGTGCTATAAAGCTCACTTCATATGGATGGAATAATATTTTTACAATACAACAATAATCAAAAATATCCAAAAAGATATTAAATGATAACTATAATATTATCAAAACATCGAAAGGACTGCGAACTAGCGTTGTACGCGGCAGATTATGTAACTAACAATGAGAACTTGTCGAAGAGTGCAACAAGGAAGAAATCACTACATAGTATAAAACAAAGTCGCTTTCTCTGTCCCTATGTCCCTATGTCCCTATGTATGCTTAGATCTTTAAAACTACGCAACGGATTTTGATGCGGTTTTTTTTAATAGCTAGAGTGATTCTTGAGAAAGGTTTGTGTATATAATTTAGTATACTTTTATGTAAATTAGCAGAATTACGGCGATAAATGTTGAAGAAGTCGTAAAAAATCGCGCCAACTGGGAGCTTTCCACGCAAACGCCGCGTAAACTAGCAAAGATACAGTTTAGTAATGTACTAGCGAATTCAAAATCTATAAAAATTCTACAAAAAAGTCCGCGAGAGCATATCTCTATCTCTTACGGTTGACTTACAATAACCACGTTTATTTTCAAATTTTTAATTAAAAACATTACGTTATTTTCATAGCTATTTTCTTTAGTTCAGTATTAATCCTTATCCATATAAATATGTTAGTTACCTTAGACATTTAATGCAGATTAAAATTGCCCTTCACACTATACCTATCAATCAGATGAATAGTTTTTGAGATATCGTCGTTAGAAGCAATTAGCAGCGAAACATTTAAAGTTCCTAAAGCGCCTACTATGCTATGCCTACTGCGCGGCGAGTCCATCCCCTCTGCCCCGCATGACGCATCGCTCGACCACCAGTACATCTTTATCTTTATACATAGTATAAAATTAAGTCACTTCCCGCTGTCTGTATGTTTAATTGTTTAGATCTCTAAAACTACGCAACGAATTTTGATGTGGTTTTTTTTAAATAGATAGAGTAATTCAAGAAGAAAGTTTATACCTATGTATAATACATGCATAACATTGTAGAAAAACACTGATAATTTTAGACTAGAGGTTTCTAACGTATCTTTTATTGTTGATATTATTTAGTATCATCATTGCACCCGTGCGAAGCCGGGGCGGGTCGCTAGTAAGCTATAAAACAACGCGCGCAATGACATCCTATGCAGACATAGTGAGAGCGGTGCATTATTGTATATTCGTATTACTGTAGCAGCGTATTACGCCAGCATAGCAGACAATATTCCAATGTATGTGCAATACTTTGTTCCTGTGTATTTAAAATTTCATAACATTTATTTCAATTAATCTTCATTTCTACGTAGTGCTGCGTATGCTTATTAAGTTTCCCAAAGATAATATTAAAAAAAAATATTAACCTATGAAAAAAAATTAACCAGAGGACTGTTTGTTGAGACAAAACTAGGCTTACAGTTGCCCAGTTTATAGACAAATACCTAGATACCACAATGAATCAATTAGTCATGTATACCTTTCATACATTAAGGTAACTTACATGCTGCCAGGTTTGAGTTCATTCTCGAACCAGGATACTGTATGTAGCAAGGTGGACAAATATCTCTTGTACGCTGTGTATGTGGAGGAAGATCTTCTTGACCCGACCAGAACACGCAGTATGGAGGGCACGGCGAATACCGCTACAAGACCTACCAGCATCGTCCCTGTCAACTGGTAGCTGTTATCCCAGTAGAACCGTCGAGCTCTGAAACGTTTGTAGTCGTTTAGGAAAACACACGGTCGCCTGTTCCTACGGTAGAAAACTACAGTCGACTCGTATATTTATTTTAATACTAGCTGCCCGGACAGACTTCGCTCTGTCTGTTATGGTTTTTTTTAGTATAAAAACCTTACGTGGGATTTAAGGAACATACAAAAAAAAATAGCCGAATTGGTCGAGCCTTTCTCCAGTTATGGGCTTAGCAACATTCATTTTTATTATATAGACTAGCTGAACCGTCGAACTTCTTACCGCCTCAGAATTAAATAATGTGACAAAGTTCAATAACTAAAAAAATAATTGTGTTTGCTTGCAACGAAAAAAAAAGCCGTCTTTAATTAATTACATCGACGAAAAATAGTAAAGAAAATGCGCGTTATCAAAGGTTGACAAGCACCATCTTTCGAATAAAAAACGAATTATCGAAATCGGTCACTATTCAGCCTTTAATATCCCACAGTTGGGCATAAAATGGATCAACTGTATAATACACGTTTTTCGAAAATTAGTAAATACGTATCTTTTCGTTTGCGAGCAAACACCATTATCCAATCAATAGCTACTTATTTATATACCTAAGTCTACACTCACTGCGTCAGCTACTACCGTAGTAGGTACTTACTTATTAAATTTTTTCTCATCAAACCACTCTGGTATTCGCATTTCTAGATCTTCTGGCTTCTTAGTGTCCGATGGTTGTTCGGACGCTTGTTTGGCGAACAGCCCATTTATGAATTCGTCAACTGGAAACAAAAAAGTTAATGTTTAAGTCACAGACCACAGAAATACTAGTTTAAGTCATCAATAGGCAACGTGTCCGCCATTCCGCAGTGGAGCAGCGTGGTGAATTAAGGTACAATCGTTCTCCTACAGGGGGAAAAAGAGGTCTATGCCCAGCAAAGGCCCAGCAGTATAATGTATGAATCGCGATACAACGTGGTACTTAACTAGCGTCCCTCCATAGATATATGGGCATTAGCCGAAGCCTGAGCCGAAATTATATATACGTGAAAAAAATAAGGAGTAGGTAGTAAGTACAGCTCATTACTATTATATGTAATTTTAAAATCACCACATTTGAAAAAAAAAATGTTGAGGAAACATGTGTAAAGAGGCTATAAATAACTGTAAAACTTAACATTGAAACTCAGATAACTCGGTCATTGACACGACACTAACCCACGCACGACGGTAATTTTGTATATAGGTAATAATTAATTATTTAATAATTTTTTTATAATTTTTATGAAAGCGTTAGCGCAAGTATAGGGGCCATCCATAAATTACGTCACACGTTAAAAGGGGGGTAGGGGGTCGACGAAGTGTGACAAGGGGGAGGGAGGGGTCTAAAGTTTTGTGACGTTACATTTCCAAATATAATAATATCAAAACCTAAGTACATAAACATGATATTTCAACTACCTATCAATAACTAACTTCAAAAATTAAAGTTTTATTTGTTTTATAGGCTTTGTTTTATATATATACCTATATTATATTATATTGAGATAAGTCCACCGTTGCAAACTAAATTTGTATACAAATAACTGTACAAAATTTTAAGTGCAATAAAGAATATAATCTGATATCGCAATTGAAGGACGCAATGGAAAGACGCCAGTTAAATAATACGTTGTATAAAAATGTGTGTCAGCTTCGAGTCTCCGACACGCGACTGCAAGATTAATGAGATATTTAAAAAAATCATCTAATTGACGCATTGTATTGCGCGTATATATGTATATACATATAAGTAGTGGACGCTTTGGCGTAGCGGTCACATCACTGGCTGTTGCGCTGGTGGTCATAATTATGTATATGTTTGCGTGGACTGGGCGTTTGTGTATGGGTGTTTCCGGACTCTCTACACTGGATTATCAGACATAAAAATATTTTTTCAATTCGAACCACTACTTCTTGAGATTGGCACGTTTAAACAAACCAAAATCCGAAAGTAACTATTCCACGCGGACGAAGTCGCGGGCAGAAGCTAGTCTTATATAAACAGCTAAAAGCGCAGTAAAACGTCACTATCTCAATACCAATAAGCCTCAACGTCAATGAGCATCAGCGACCAGCGTCAGTTGTTGCACACGATTCCACTGGCTATATCTTTTAAAATCCGCTAGCCATCGTTTTATAAAAGATGACGCCGCGTTGGCGCAGCGGTCACAGCACTCACAGCAATGGATTGCGATTGGCTGTTGCGCGAGCGGTTGCGGGTTCGATCCCCGCACACGACAACATTTGTATTGGCCATACAGATGTTTGCCGTGGTCTGGGTGTTTGTGCAGACCTTGTGGGTCTCCCCACCGTGCCTCGGAGAGCACGTTAAGCCGTCGGTCCCGGTTGTTATCATGTACACCTGATAGCGATCGTTACTCATAGCAGGGAATATATCCGCCAACCCGCATTGGAGCAGCGTGGTGGATTAAGCTCCGATCCTTCTCCTACATGGGGAAGAGCAACAGTGGGATATTACAGGCTGAATCGTGATCGTGATATAAAAGATACATGATAATTCTCGACGGATTAATGCAGATAACATTCTATAATTTAAAGATTCTATGAATTAGAGATAATATTATATTACATGTCACGTTATTGCCAACTGAATAAAGTTGATGACTAACTTTGATAAACGGTATTTTAATGATCATATTTATCCGCAATAAACGTAATAAATATTAGTTTTAAAAGAAACGTTGTTATATAACACTGTTTAACACATTTTTTTTTAGTTTTTTGAAGTGAAACTTCTTTGGATTCGTTGTGATTTGAAACTCTGTGAAAGAAGATGCGTAATGATTTTTTATACAACTAGGTCGGCAAATAAGGGTACGGCTCACCTGATGGTAAGCGATTACCGTAGCATATAGACGCCTGACTACAAGTATCGAAAGCGCGTTGGCGACCCTAACTTGAATCCCCTTCCAATAGCTCTGGTCACCTTAGTTACCAGTTTACCACAGGAATACAACACTGCTTGAAAGCAGTATACATAATTTAACTGGATCTTCTGTAATGTCGAGGTACCTCCCCAGTCGGGCTGTTCCATATTTTGAGCAAGATATTTCCTGTTGTGTGTCGTTAAGATAAACGAACATCGAACATGCGATAAGGATGAAAAAACAAACTAATCACAAAAAAAAAATATCACAAATGTATAGAATTAAGTCGGCGTGAGAATGTTATAGAATACATTACAAAGTATTTTATATTCTCTATAAAAAAGGTACTTTTCATAATTTTAATAGCGTAATTTAGAATTATATTAATTGTAATAAAAAAAAATTATCTTTTAAAATACGAATAAAACAAACTCCACAATTGACTACAGCACGAGTGTATATGTGTGAGAAAAAGATTGTAGTTGTGAACAAAGTTTAAACGCGGCAACATAATTTATGTATTGATTTATTTGAAAACTAGCTGTGCCCACGACTTCGTTCGCGTGGAATTCATTAAAAGTTATTGTTCAGTTCTCAGAGTTAGAAACTAGATAAATTTCTAAAATAAAAGTAGCCTAAGTTATTCCTTATTACATCAGTTATCTGCCAGTAAAAGTCCCGTTAAAATTGGTCCAGCCGTTTCAGAGATTAGCCGGAACAAACATACAGACAGACAGACAAAAATTGTAAAAAATATATATATACATATATATATATATACCGTGTATACATCCGTAATATGCATTTAGTAAAAAGCGGCTATTTTAATATTACAAACAGACACTCAAATTTTATTTATCTATTTGTAATTAATTTTGTATAGATGAAAACATTGTTGCTGTTGGACTAAGGTCCTGTTACACCGGTGGTCTTTAGGCTTAGGCCGGTTTCTCATCAATCAATTTACTACAACTTTTAAATTTACAGTGGCGAATAGAAATATCCAGAATTCCAGATATAAATTGAAATTAGATGCTTTACGTCAGATAGCTTTAACGGCAACCTGTAAAAATGGGGAAAAATATAATAAAATCTTATAGTTTTTATTGTGTATTACGAGTCACGACAAGTTTTGTGAAAAAAAAAAATAGAGACAATTTTAGTTTAAGAAATCGCTTCATTTTTGTAAAGCGAGTACCGAGTGTAGAGCACAACCTCATCCGCTGCGCTTATGAGGCGTGCAAAATACTGATCAGGCTTCTGAATTTTATATACCTACCTAAAGCCTGTTTTACCGGTTGATAGTAAAGATTACGTCATCAATGAGTTTTTATCTATACTAATATATAAAGCTGAAGAGTTTGTTTGTTTGTTTGTTTGTTTGAACGCGGTAATCTCTGGAACTACTGGCCGATTTTAAAAATTCTTTCAGTGTTAGATAGCCCATTTATCGAGGAAGGGCTATGTATCATCACGCTAAGACCAATAGGAGCGGAGTCCACGCCGACGAAGTCGAGCGCAGAAGCTAGTAATAGTAAATAATAAAAATAGATATCTTCAATGTGTGTATTATACACACCGTCGTCTATTCCTTAAGTATGCAACTTGTAACAGCCGACTAATATTGCTACGTATTTCGCTTCATAAGCAGCTGTTAAAACATGGTTAAAACAGGTTCTTGAATCCCGTTATATGACGACTAATAATCTCTTAACTTTTTGATTCAAAGTTTACATTTAGAAATATTTAACAGATAAAGTGGAGTTTAACGTAATACACAAAATTTATCCATTTGATAGCGTTAGTTTAGGAACCGGTGCCGTAAGAGGCGACTAAGGAATAACACAGTTCCACTACCACCTTGGAACTTAAAAAGTCGACCGATGGCGGGATAAACATCCAACTGCTGGCTTTGAAATACACAGGCCGAAGACCGGCATCAGCGTCTTCGGTGCGACTAAGGCAGCCCTGCGGTCACCAACCCGCCTGCCCAGCGTGGTGACTATGGGCAAAACATGAATGTTAATGACATTTTTTCACAGCAGTGGACTGCGATAGGCTGATGTGTGTGTGTATGTGTGAAACTGGCTCTTGTACATCTAATTTATAATTTAACGATTTACTCTCAAAAAGGTATATTAAAAAAATTGTAATCAACACGTTATCTTTCATAATAAAATTTCGAATAATCATGTTTCAAACCACCAAGAAGTTTTTCTTTTGTATTATGACGAAGTAGAGATAAGTTGACCTCTAATCTTTGTGCATGTATAAGCCCGATAGCACAAAAAGATTAAAAAGTGTATAATAAGGTGTTAAAATTGACGCGTTTTTACAAGTAAACATATTATTTATTAATATTTTTTTTTCTTTTAATGGATAAACTTTTATCTTTAAAACTTTTCACCTCTGTGAGGAACTTCTTCAGACTATGTTAACAATTTTATTTACACGTGAGTTATAAATTCAGATTAATAATGTCTGGTTTCTATATTCAGAAAATGTTTTATGAATATAAGAAAACGACATGTTTGAAAGTGTCCACAGTGTCCACATTTCGACACCGTATGTTAAAACCGGCAGGAGGCATTGTTCGAAGACTTTTGTCTTCAAGCATTGCGGAATCTTCAAAGTGAAGACTAGACGTAGTTGCCAATCTCATTTAATCTCGTCGACTTCAACATCCGAGTCTCAGACTTTTGTGCGCTCGACGAGTACAGCTATTCACAAAATTTCTCGATCTCTTCTCGCATCTGAGAGCGAGAGCAAAACGATTTTGCCATCCGCAGCTTAAACCTTCGCAAGAATTCATCTCCCTAATAAAAAGTTGTAATATCTCCCGTATTAGAACAGCGAAGGCAAGTCGAAAAGTTTCCGTATCCTCTTGGAAAGAGCCTTATTCCGTTCCGGCGAAACTGCTTGAGTAGCGTACATCTCGCGCGTCCGCCGCATCAGATCCAAGGCTTTGGGAGAATGCTTCGTTGATAACGTCCGTGGAAAGTGTCTACGAACCAGAGTAGTATGTGATTTTGTAGTTTCAGTTTTAACTACTCGGAGCCACGAAATATTTGGGGCAGCGTAGGTTGGAGAGTAGATTTCAATAAGTGGGCCCGCTCTGTTCGGAGGCATATATTCAGAGTGCCCACAGCAGCCAGTTGTCGCTGCCAGTAGTGTTTAACCTATCAACCACTGAAACATCTCTGAATATATGTCCTTTATCCGCCATGATGAAATCTATCTCAGTTCTCGTCACAGTATCAAGGCTCTGTCATGTTCATCGCTTTTGCTTCTTTTCGGAAAAGTAATTCATCAAAAAGAGCACTTCCGACTCGAGAAAGCTGAAAAGCATATTCCCACTGTGATTCATGTGTCATGCGCCTGCGCACGCGTCCGATTTTCGATTCGTATCGGTCTTGTATTGCCACTTTAGCGTCGTAGTTTCCCAAAACAACATTATGTATGTCGAAGTAGTGCCATGTATGGCCTTAGTTATATACCTACTCATACATGGCGTCGATTTCATCGTCTCTCAAATATCGTTAACGGCAATCAGTGAAACCGGCCCATAATGTTAAATTCAATTTGGTAAACGCAAAATGAAATGAGATAAAATATAAAAAAAAAATCCTGTTAACATTCAGATATATGCTATGATGTTTTTGTTAAATTATATTTTTTACTGATATAAAAGTTTGAGACTAGTTTTTTTACAAATACTATTGCCGGATATGTTAATTCACTTAACATACAGCATAGACTGGCATAGAATTCAATAAAAACTCCACAAAATTACATTACGAATTACGATTATAAATAAAAATAGGTAAAAAAACTTTTTAAGTTAAACGGTTTTATGTTAAACATACATTGCAATGTTTAAGATAAATGTACTAAAAACTAAAAAAATAATAAAATAGATACAGTCGTGGGAATTATAAACATATGCATAGACTAGACTAAAATAAAACCGTGGGGCACGTCAATTGTCTACAATCGTTGATTAAAATGTTTGTTTGGTAATGTTACACTATAACATCTCTTTTATTTACATGGAGTGTATAACTATTGGAATTTCCATGAGCAAGAAAATAGTAAGTAATTTCCTCACCGTCTGCGGGCCAACTGCCTAACGACGAATTAAACGATTCTTCTATCGCACATTAAGTCGATAATTTGTAGACAATTGACGTGCCCCACGGTTTTATTTTAGTCTAGTCTATGCATATGTTTATAATTCCCACGACTGTATCTATTTTATTATTTTTTAGTTTTTAGTACATTTATCTTAAACATTGCAATGTATGTTTAACATAAAACCGTTTAACTTAAAAAGTTTTTTTACCTATTTTTATTTTCTAGTTTTTAGTTTTTATTTCGCATTCTTTGATACCCATATTGGTGGGATTGATAAAAAATTGTTATCAGCCATTTGGTAGCGGCGGCCATCTTAGATTTCAATTTTGCATAGTAAATTGTATTCTACTTGTTGAGACCTTTCATTTGATACCCATTTTGATGGGATTGATAAAACCTAAGTTATCCGCCATTTTGTAGAGGCCGCCATCTTGGATTTTAATTTTATATAGTACATTGTATTCTACTGGTTGAGCACTTTCATTTGATACCCATATTGATGGGATTGATAAAACCTACGTTATCCGCCATTTTGTAGCGGCCGCCATCTTGGATTTCAATTTTTTATAGTATATTGTATTCTGCTTGTTGAGCCCTTTCATTTGATACCCATATTGATGGGATTGATAAAACCTACGTTATCCGCCATTTTGTAGCGGCCGCCATCTTGGATTTCAATTTTTTATAGTATATTGTATTCTGCTTGTTGAGCCCTTTCATTTGATACCCATATTGATGGGATTAATAAAACATAAATTATCCGCCATTTTGTAGCGGCGGCCATCTTGAATTTATAATGATAATGAATAAATATAATTGTATTGTCACCAAAATCCAAAGTGTATACAAAATTTCAGATTAATCGGTTGACAGGAAGAGGGTGAAATTTGAATTACTAAATTTGACCCAAGAATAAATAATAAAAAATAAAACAAACGGGGTGAGCTAAATAAAACCGTTTAATAAAAACAAACGGGGTGAGCTAAATAAAACCGTTTAAAAATGACAACCTATACAAATACACGAAGCTACATAAAAAATAATGCCTTAGAACGACAAAAAATTTTGATATGATTTAAAAATATCTAGAATTTCCTCATGTGTGGGTAACACAAAAATAAAAATAATACGACATAAAACGACATTAAGTTTTCGTATGGTTTTCGTAAAAATATGTAGAGAACAAAATTTTGCAATTTCAGCTTTAATTTAATTTTAATTTCTATTATTATTATTTTTTTAATTTACCTTCGTTAAACTCTATCTATGGTCTAAGATCCGAGAAGGTAAATCTTCCCTCATCTGTTAATTAGATGAAACAATTTTTTATAGGCTTATTTCAATATTGTGAATTTATAAAAACAACCTCTGCCACCATAAGCCTGCTGCAATTTTTTTTTAATCAGGTTACTGCTGACTGAGGTTACTTACCTGGCTGCAGGTAAGTGTAGCAATCATAGAGATGGGTGCCTACTATAGTCAGGTATATAATGTAAAATATTGACGGTTTTAGCTTACTACATATAATTCACATGAGAGGGAAAAGATTTTTTAGAAGAAAAATAAATAAATTTTATGTATTATGATTTGCAGCAGGCTTATGGTGGCAGAGGTTGTTTTTATAAATTCACAATATCTATTGAAATCAGCCTATAAAAAATTGTTTCATCTAATTAACAGATGAGGGAAGATTTTGTTATATTCCGGATCTTAGACCACAATATCTAAATCTATACAAATAAATAAAATTGAAGTGTCTGTTTGTAATATTAAAATAACCGCTTTTTACTCAATGCATATGGATGTATAGTTGTATACACGGTACATATAAGAAAATAACATGTTTTACAATTTTTGTCTGTCTGTCTGTTTGTTCCGGCTAATCTCTGAAAAGGCTGGACCGATTTTGACGGGACTTTTACTGGCAGATAGCTGATGTAATAAGGAGTAACTTAGGCTACTTTTATTTTAGTAATTTATTTATTTTATAACTCTGCAAACTGAACAATAACTTTTTTGTTAAATTCCACGCGGACGAAGTCGCGGACAAAGCTAGTATATAATATACATTCAAATACAACAATCGGAATAGTAAAACAAGTCTTCTAAATATAAAACTAAAAACCGTACTTTCCATTGACAATCTTTAAAATATAAATAAGCACACATCTGAACTGTCCGGTGAAATAACGACATACTGCAAGCAGTGAAAGTGTGAAAGAGCGCAAAAAGGGGACACAAGAGGACTTTAAAACCGAACTAATAAAATACACCAACTTAAACCACTGTATAATGTATATAACAAACGAGAAGATCGAACTCACCGCTTAATTCCATTGTATATTGTCTATGTCTTGTTAAACGTATTTGATTGAATTATTCTTGTTATGAAACAAGTATTTTATTCTGCGAGTCGTGCTCAATTACGTCGAGATGAGTTCAATGCGCGGGTGTGTTGGCAGGCCGACCAACGACAAAAGACTGTCATGTAACGAACGTGTTCTACCGTCTACTAAATATGCGCGAACGATATCCAAGAACAGTTATTCGCATAGATAAAAAAAAGATTACAGAAATAGATAATAATTAACGTAAAAGATTTTATCAAATGATTTTTATTAAGTACTAGCTGGCCTGGCGAACTTTGTACCGCCTTTTTTTTTGACGATGTGTTGGCGCAACAGTCACAACGCTGGTTGTTGCGCTAGCGATCGCGGGTTCGATCCCCGCACATGACAATCAATTGTATTGGCCATACAGATGTTTGTCGTGGTCTGGGCGTTTGTACTTGTGTATTGTGTGTGTTTCCGAACCCCCGACACAGGAGAAAATCCTACTGGGGGCCGATGAGTGTGAAGCGTTTATGTATTTATTGATTTTTGTGAATATATTAATTATTTATAAAGAAATAAATATAGCCTATCTTTCAAGTTGTATCAAACTGCACACGGAGTGCAAATTTAATTAAAATCGGTTAAGTAGTTTAGGAGTCCATCGCGGACAAACAACGTGACGCGTAATCTATACATTAGTAATATAGATTAATATTAATTAAAAAGAGGTAAAGTTTTTAACTTTGTTTCTTTGTAGTGGGTAATCTTCGTAAATACTGATCCGATCGTGAAAATTCTTTCACTAACAGAAAGCTACATATTCAGCAGTAATATAGGCTATATTTTATTGTGATTGAAGAAATAAATTCAGTGAAAAATAATAGTACCTATAAGTATGTAAATAAAGTCGGAGAAATACGAGTGAGATGAAAACTTTACTATACATGCATCTCATCACAAAAATAATAATTAACGCTAAACTTGACTGTATATTATAATGTAATGTAATATCAATTATGCTATTAGTTTAAATGACATGCATGTCTCTCATATGTATGTAGTTCCTATGTAATTATATCTTTATGTACGTAAGTATATAAAGCATTGAATACGAGACAATGATTCATAATTGTGTTAACTGGCAAACGAAAAAAAAACCGACTTCAATTACATCGACAAGTATACAACGTGAGCTAGACGAAATAAAAAAAGAATTATCAAAATCGGACTACTCTGTAAAAATTTATGCGTGGTCATACCTTACAATCAGTGAGTGAACAATCAATCATCCCCTGTTTTCCTACCCTTAGGATTGGATTTCTATTTTCAAATTGATATGGGACCAACTTTGGGGTATATTGATTCCAATAAAAAAAAGGTGTGTGTACGATTCACACACGATAGAAGTGAAACTTCTTTGGCAAACTAATTTAAAAAAAAACTAATTTAAAATTAGCGGCGTGCAGCGCGGCCCGGCCGCAGCGCGGCGCGACCTTCCCTGTCGTTGCCTTCCGGTTTGAAATCACAACGATTCTAAAGAAGTACGCGTCGAATACATAACCTCCTCCGTTTTTTCGTCGGTTAAAAATACGCTGCCTGACTATTATCAAATTTTCAAGGGCATAACAATGACTTGGACGTAGTGATCAAATCATAGTAAGCCATTATCTTGCACGAAAAATCTAAATTTAAATAAATTTAATTTTGCAACCTGGAATAAGCTTCAAATCTTCTCCTATATAGGATGTATCCTGAATGACTTTTACCTAGCATAGGTAGGTAGAACACAACAAATACCTACATATTATGTTCCCTATTCAAAATCAACTGCGGCGCGTTATCTTCGCAAAAACATACACACTTATCTACTAATAATACTTTATTTTTTTCTCAAATAAAAAGATTTACATTTGTACTTAAAAGTAGTTACAAAGCAATTTCACAGTATGTACCTCATTACCTATATTTAGGATGCCTCTGCTGTAGGGTTGCCAGATTCAAGCATGTCATTTCCGGGACAATTCGAGAATTACGAAGTCAGTCGGTTGAAAAATATACGAAAATTGATAATATTTTTTTGTAAATCGGTTTAATAGTCATATTTCGCAAACATTCTATTAAATATCTTATAACGACCTACATTATTCACTGTATGAGTAATGTACGCGTAAGTATTTTTAAAATCATTTTAAAACGCAAAGCTTCAATCAGAAATTTGAGCACCGTTTCTCGCTTTTACTTATTTATTAAACAAAACTTTGGTAAAAAATTAAAATAAGACGACTTGATTTTTCCATTTTTTGAAGTTTTTCTCCATCTTGACTTTGGAGCACAGAAATGATATCTGCGCAAGATGCATCAAAATTGATTCGAGTCTGTAGTTCAGCCTTGATTAAATCTATGGATATTTTGTTCCTCTCTTTCGTCCATAAATTATTGAGAAGTCCCATTCCGTCAGGTCAAACATCATATCTCTCTTCCATATAAGTAACGTAGTGGCACCAATGATCGACACTTTAAGGAGATAGTGGGCTTATTTATAAAATTAAAGGTCATTTAGTCATCTTTAAACCAAAAGTAACGATTGAATATGGTAAGGTATATTCTTGATATAAGAATAGGATGTATTATTTTTATTTACTATACACGGACTAAAAAAAAATCCCAAAAACGGAAAAAGTGTATAAATCTCCAATCATCGACACCGAATCTCCAGTAATCAACACCCAGTCATCGACAGTTACCAGTTACCGACACCCAATCATCGACAGTTACCAGTTACCGACACCCAGTTATCGACAATTACCTATAATGTGTATGTGCCAAATAACCGCCCCTTAGTGGGCCATTAAAATAAAATTAACTGTTTAAATAAGTATTCATTTATTGTCCACAGTACAATTTCCATATTTTAACAACTACAATACCGTTTTACAACACTCTCCGATTTACCTATTGTCCTTCATCGGGAACACTCATAGCGATAGTATTTTTTTTTAAATGTAACTAGGTCGGCAAACAAGCGTACGGCTCACCTGATGGTAAGACCGTAGCCTATAGACGTCTGCAACACCAGAAGTATCGCAAGCGCGTTGCCGACCCTATCCCCAATCCCCCCAGGAGCTCTGGTCACCTTACTCACCAACAGGAACACAATACTGCTTGAAAACAGTATTATTTAGCTGTGGTCTTCTGTAAGGTCGAGGCCAGTCGGGCTGTTCCATATTTTGAGCAGGAAATTTCCTGCTGTGCCCTACCTCAGTTTACCTCAGTTAATGATAGTTGAAGGAATTCGTTAATAATTAAATATGATCATTGGAGGGGCTAGCTCTCCAGCTGCATTTCCAGTTATTAGGACAGTAAGATTGTCCTTTTCATCACCGCAGCTGCTGTATGGGTGTTTGTCTCCTTTTTTGGCGAGTACACGACCAGGTCACCTAAGGTGACAAGAAGAATGCGGTCTCGTCTGCGTTGAATATTGTTTGTCGTTTATAATATATCGTTTAAAATAGTTTTTAAGTTATTTTCATCCAAATAACTTTCGACCTCAGTAAACTAAGTCCTGATGTTATTTTCAGACACATTATCTCAAGCTCTTGACAAGTTGTCTGGCACTCTTTGTGTCAAGTTAGGATGTCTCTTCAAAAACGACTGAAACCACTTCTTGCTGGGCCTATTGTTTGTAAAAGGATTTGGTCTGCTTTGAGCAATTATTAATTTTTGCACACTGTCTAGTAGCGAATCTTTTGTCAGTGGAATATGTTTTTCAGATAACGCTAATATCCACTTTTCCAAAATATCTTCTTCCCCTTTATTTAAAACTGTGCACGGCCCCATAACGCAACCCAATGGTGTTTTTCCCGAAATTTTATCATGGAACGTAATCCTAGGTACTCCGAAACGTTTTGCAGCAACTGCAATCTTTTCGCCATTTTTTACAGCTTCTACGGCCTTTTCTAACTGATCGGGAGTATAATTTTTTCTCGGAGCCATCTGTAAGAACCAATCATCGACACATATTATTCCCCAATAATCGTCACTTGTCGATTACTGGTTGCTCAACTTTGATTAGTTTACTTCAAATATCTACCAAATACGCAAAGTAAGAAGAACTATATTCGCTTGTCAAATGAAAAATGTTGCAAAAAATTATTATCGACACGTGTCGATTATTTGAAAAGTCAGTTTGTGAAAACCAGTGATCGACACCAACATTTTACTAATATCAAAATAACCTTAAACTTTCTTTAAAACAAAAATCGATCCTATAGTTCTTATAATAACCCGTGAAAAAAATAAAATTCAAATAAGTTATAATACATTAGTATAATTAACAAAAAATGTACTCACTTCCTTAAGGATTTCACTAAGAAATGTTCTAATTTTCACCGGTACTCCAGCCACAATCAGTTGTCACACCGCCATTTAAAAAAAAAAATTGCGGATTTCGCTCAAATATCAATGGGAGCCAATCAAAAGTGTGCTTTCTATGGTACAGTGTTGATATATCTAGAAATCGGTTTCCTACTCTTATTTTATTGAATCAAAAAATAAAGTGTCGGTTATTGGTTCTTGTCGATCATTGGTGCCACTACGTTACGTATGTAATTGCTCTTTGAAAAAAAATGTGAGCTTGTGATATGAATTTCTGTCTTTGGTCTTCGGTAAGGTTTCTTAAATGGTTTCAAAACTAATGGTACCTAGAAAACTAGTAGTATTGAAAATTCGGGACAATCAACTATATTTCTGGACACGGGACAAGACATGTTATTCCGGACAATCCCGGATTTCCCGACCATCTGGCAACCCTACGTCTGCTGCCAATTGCCATACTAGTAAAACCTGTATTATGGACAAAACCATTCATATTGTTTTTGTTCTGTCTGATTCTAAGTAAACTAATAATGAGAAGGTCATTCCATGTTATATTAATAGAAAACAAATTCAAGTTATATCATAAATTCATAATGTTGGCTATATTAATATAAACCAAATGCGAAGATTCTACGTTTCTGCACACCTTCAAACCTGTTTGTCAATTAACTTAATTCGATACTTTATTATAATAGACATATTTAAAATTCACAACTTAAAAAATTGGACTACTCTGTAAAAAGTTAGATATGCGTGATCATAAATAAAAAAATATAGCCTTCTCCGTTTTTTTTTGTCGGTTAAAAACTAAATACTATCGAAAATTATTTTTTATCAATGCAAGTTTAATACAAAATTATATTAAAAAATAAAATCAAAAATAACTTTATTCAAATAGGCCCCAAGAGCACTTTCGAAAAGTATGCTCTATAGAATATAGATGGTGTTGAGGTGTACTAATAATGTATCGTTAGAAATCAACCCCCTTGTGGTGTTAAAACAGGGGATAAATAATATCTATTGATTTCATTGATTCTAAAAATTCGTCAAGATAGTTATTGTTTTTATTTTTCTTTTATTTTTTCCTTAGCATTTTCGAATATACTTACTTATATAATTAAAAATTACTTATTTGAAAATAACTAACTCCGCGCGTACGAAGTCGCGGGCGGCCGCTAGTAGGTACTTGATATAATTATGTCTCTTTTTCTATTGTGTATTTAACCCAAATAATAGGTATTTTTTATTTTATTTGGTAACTTTATTAAAAAGTACACCATGTTAAAAAGTCTTGAAAAATCGGCTAAGTGCGAGTCGGACTCGCGCACGAAGGGTTCCGTACCATTGACTAGGTACATTGATTTTAATATCGGACAAAAAGCGGCTAAATAATCACTTTTGTTGTATGAGAGCAAAAATAGGCAAAAATGACGTTTTTTGTATAGGAGCCCCCCTTAAATATTAATTTTATTTTAATTTTATTATTTATTATTAAAGTAAAAATAGAACTGAGTAGTTTGTGAATATTTTAAGTGTCTACCTGTTGCCATTATTGATATAGAGCAAAAAGAGGCAAGAAAATCGCGTTTGTTGTATGGGAGCCCCATTTAAATATTTATTTTGTTTTGTTTTTAGTATTTGTTGTTATAGCGGCAACAGAAATACATAATTTGTGAAAATTTCAACTGTCTAGCTATCGCCGTTTTTGAGATACAGCCTGGTGACAGACGGACGGACGGACGGACGGACAGCGAAGTCTTAGTAATAGGGTTCCGTTTTTACCCTTTGGCTACGGAACCCTAAAAATGAACTTTAAAGAACAATAGCCTTTTATATTCTCTTATCGCAATTTATAAACAAAGGTGTAAGGATTACTTCTCAATTAGCATTCATAGAATAGACTCTACATCTAATGACTGTTTTACTAATTTGAAAATGTATAAATTCCTGCTTTTATTTATATTTGAAGTGTGCTATTGTGATTGGGTAAGACTATTACAGTACACTATACCAACGTGTTATTTTTTATTTTTTTTTATAATTAGATAGGCTTGCGTTTGACCACTATTTCACCTGGTGTTAAGTGAGAATGCGGTCTAGGATGGAACACGCTTACCCCAGCCTATTCACTCGCGACTTAAAGATCCCCAGATTGTACCTTTCCGGAAACACAGACGCTGGTTCCATTCTTTAGCCGTACGCATGTTATTAAACTGGCGTCCTTATATTTAGGGACATATAGAGATACATGGAGGCATACCAAAGCCGAAATTATAGGTACGTGAAAAAGAACGAATCAGGATTACAAGTACAGCCACAGATTAGTAAATAGTACTACGGTACAGCTCCATTACTAATTAAGTATCTTTTAAATCGATAAATTTGAATCGATAAATTTGAAAACAAACAAACAAACAAACAAACAAACAACCAAACAAACAATCTCTTCAGCTTTATATATGAGTATAGATTAACACCTGCAAACCCCTCTTGTGGGTGGAATTTTTGTAAAATCCGTTCTTAGCTGACCTCTACTCGTCGAAAGGAATATACCTACCAAATTTCAAGTCTCTACGCCTTATGGTTCCAGAGATATCGTGATGAGTCTATATATGGGTGGAAATCTCTTTTATATAGGTGCATACTAGCTGACCCCGCAAACGTTGTTTTGCCATTTATGTTATTAACCCCCGCAACCCCCTCTTGTGGGTGGAATTTTGTAAAATCCGTTCTTAGCTGACCTCTACTTGGCGAAAGGAGTATTCCTACGAAATTTCAAGTCTCTACGCCTTATGGTTCCAGAGATATCGTGATGAGTCAATATATGGGTGTAAATCTCTTTTATATACATACTAGCTGTCCCCGCAAACGTCGTTTTGCAATATATGCTATTAACCCCCGCAACCCCCTCTTGTGGCTGGAATTTCGTAAAACCCGTTCTTAGATGACCTCTACTTGTCGAAAGGAATATTCCTACCAAATTTCAAGTCTCTACGCCTTATGGTTCCAGAGATATCGTGATGAGTCAATATATGGGTGTAAATCTCTTTTATATACATAGATAATTATTTACTAATTTATATTAAAGCGTTAGGGCAAGTATTAATAAAGCAAATTTAGGTTGTAATATCGATTCTGATATCGTGGTTAAATGGAAGGACGCTAGTTAAATAACACGTTGTATATTTATAATTATTTTCTATGTATTGATTTTTAATAATAATTTACATTTCGAATCGGGCAATATCTTCACAACTACCACAAAATTAATTAATGAAAAAACCTCGGAAAAAATGACAATTCAAATGTGCTTTTATAGCTTACTTAAATAAAGAGATTCTTAGTTTAATTTTTTATTTTATTTTATGTCTAAATGGTTTTGAAATCATAATCGATAACATTATTTTATAAAGCTTTCATTATTAATTATCTTATTAGGTTTCTGAATGGCTGGTACCTGTTCAATATCAATTGTAAGTTTTATTTATTACATTTTCATTTGAGAAACGTTAAATGTAGCATATACACAGCATTGGTTGACGAAAAATCGATATACGTTTGTAAACATGTGAATATTTGATGTTAATAACGATAAATGGTGATCCAGTGTGTAACATCCCACTATTGAGCATAAGTCTCTTTCTCCGTGTAGTCTCCTACAGGGTGTCCTCCTAGGGTCGGACCTAAATACACCACGCTGCTCCACTGCGGGTTGGCAGATATATGCTCTGCTACAAGTAACGATCGCTAGCAGGTATTTATGATAACAACCGGGACCGATTGCTTAACGTAATCTCCAAGGCGCGTTGGGGACACCCACAAGCCACCAATAAGACACCGAGCGGGAATCGAACCCGCAATCGCCGGTGTGTGTGCGAGCACATGGCACATGCACCACTTCACCAGAGCGATATTATGTAAATAAATAATTTAATTATTACTTTAAAATATATATTTTTATCTTTTTTATAATTTAACAGCTAACGACCCTTAACCACTTTACGGCATCAAATATTCTACTATTAGGTACTAATATTCTGCCAGTAGTTCCAGATATAAGTCGTAACAAATTTACAAACATACCTACTTACAAATTTTACACTTTTATAATATTAGAATTTAGTATCTTTTTATTTTTTTATTGTATTTTAATTTCATAATCAATTAAATCTTCAGTGAAGATATTTCGGCAAGGAATAACTATACCAATAAATTACTCAAGAATGAGCGAAGTACATCGTTAAATGATTATTTTCCACGTATATCAGACAATGCGTTCTTTAATCCTATGCTAATAAACGAGAATACTAATCAGTTAACACTAAAGACAAAGTTAGAAGAAGTGTTAAAAACAGCTACCATTTTGACTGAAGCTTTGAAGAAGGAAATTTCTATTGTGGAAGAACGAGAGCGTATATTAAAAGAAACTATAGTCAATGGCAGGTAAGTTATCTTATTAATCATATAAAGTACTAAAGGATAATGATGATTTACAGTCCAGTTTGTAGGTGGCAGACCTGGTTTGTATATTACGATTGGGATCACTTCTTAATTTCTTATGTCATTGCCAGACTTACAGATATGACTCAATTTCGAAATTTTTAACGCATCGGGAAATTTAACTTCAATAAATAACTGGTTAATAGGGAAATTCTCAGCTAATAAATTTATCTATGTACTAATATCACAATAAAGGAAAAAATATATATAATACATTAAGCTTTTATACAAGAATCTATTTTTTATCAAAATGTGCAAGTTTTGTCAGATAATTTTCTTGATTGCTAAGATTGAGATGATTTTTTTTTAATTCAATAATAATTAAAGCTTCAACAATATGAATTTGAGTTTAAACTTAGTTTAACTTTTATATATTTTATCTTCTGGATAATATAATAATGAAACGATATTCTAAACTATGTTTTCTTCCACAGATGGGGCACCACTACTCTTACGGTTTCAACCACTGATAGACCACCGCGCACATATCTAATACGCAATGGCATCTGGACTCTTTGCAATGGTATAATCCAGTATCCGATTGTAAAAGAAGCCTATAATATATATACTGAACTATTTTCGACACCAAGGTGTATTGGACAAGAGGCAAGGAATTTTAATTCATCTGTTAGCATCTTTAGCACTCTGGGGGGAACTTTTGTTGCTAAGTATATTTTGATATCAAAATGGATAGCATGAAATCTATACTAATATAATAAAGCTGAAGAGTTTGTTTGTTTGATTGTTTGTTTGTTTGTTTGTTTGAACGCGTTAATCTCAGGATCTACTGGACCGATTTGAAAAATTCTTTCAGTGTTAGATAGCCCATTTATCGAGGAAGGCTATAGGCTATATATCATCACGCTAAGACCAATAGGAGCGTAGCACTAATGAAGAATGTTTCAAAATTGGGTGGTCCTATTCCACGGGGACGAAGTCGCGCGCACAAGCTAGTATTAAATAAAATACTAAATTAATGTGTAAATACATTTAATTAAAACATGATTTTTTGAGTCTTTAGACTTTTGAAGTAAAAACAAAAGCATTAAATACAAATGATCGTCATAATTGTCGTGCCCAAATCCAACCTGCAATAAAATTCTTTCCTACTTATGTACATACTTTAAAGAGAAAAATATTTATTTTTTTATATATTATTGTCAACGATAAGCTAAATAACAGCTATTAATAATAGTCTAAATACAGTTATAATCTATCTATCCGCCGTTTCGATGTTATCCTAAGAGGTTTGGGATAAGTCATTAAGGCATTACTGTCATTATTTTTTGTTGTTCTAAGACAGTAACATATAACCCGAGCCTCCGAGGTCTATTTTACAGGTGACTTCAAGGCATGATCCCTGTGTCTTCAATTCTCTAATTAAGTATGAGATCATACCAGTATCGCGCAGGAGCTTCTACGTAGAAGACGACTACCTGTGTCTTAAATCATCGTTCAACAAGACTCTTGAAACGTATATGACTGTGCCGAAACGAATTGTTGATGAAACGTGTAAGAACGGTGAGAAATTCAATCTTACCTATCTTGATTGTAATCATGTCATAAAACTATGTTTAAATGTGTTTATTCTTGTATGGATGTTTATTATTTTGTTTTTATGTATATATATATATATATATATATATATATATATATATATATATATGTGTTTTTATTACCTACTACTGTTTTTTTTTATTTTATTATTGTATAAACCTACCTCAACGCTGTTTTTTTTAATTTATACGTATTAAGTTAAGGTCGTTGACTTGTAGATAAGGCTGTATGTAAGTTCACCTTTGGCGCAATGTGTTATTGTAAGTTGTGTAATAATATTTAAAAATCAAATAAATAAATGAAATATAAGTCACTCAATTAGGCACAGAATGACTTCCAGAGGTTTCCAAAATATCTTCTAGTGTAGATAATTGCACCTGTTATAGTTTTATTATAAGTAGGTATACAGATAGTTTCCAAATAGGTAAATAATCTTTTAATTATACGCCGCGTTGGCGCAACGGTCACAGTATGGTTTGTGACTGTTTCGCTGGCGGTTGCGGGTTCGATCCCCACGCGTGACAAATATTTGTATTGACCATACAGATGTTTGCCGTGGTCTGGATGTTTGTGCAGTCCTTGTGGGCCTCCCCATCGTGCCTCGGAGAGCACGTTAAACCGTCGGTCCCGGTTGTTATCATGTAGGTACACCTGATAGCGATCGTTACTCATAGTAGGGAATATAAGATAAATAAAGATAAATATACTTTATTGTGCATTAACATACAAAGGTAGACAAAAAAATAAAATAAAACTTACAAACTAATATTATGCACAAAGGCGGTCTTATCGCTAGGCAAGCGATTTCTACCAGACAACCTTGTCAACAATATATCCGCCAACCCGCATTGGAGCAGCGTCGTGGATATATGGTGATAAGAGCCTATGTTCAGCAGTGGGATAGTAGAGGCTGAAGCGTAAGTGCGTAATCTTAACTATAATGTTACGATTTTGTCTCAAAAATTTTGTTTACATTAAAATATATTTTTTTTTAGGTACAGTAACGAGCTTAATAAGTAATATATTGAATTGTGGAGTAAGAATACTCTCTGAGTACGTTTACTATCCATTTATGGACGAAAATACTTCATTGCCCTTGGAGTACTGCGATGAAAAAGATGGTTCCTGTAAGCTTATGGTTGGGTGGCATGTATCAAATAAATCAATAGAGAATTTTGAATTTTTCAAAAACGATCGAAAGTTTAAAAGTTTTTTTATGTCGAAAAATAGTCCAGTTGAAAGTTTTAACGTTTAAATTATTGAATCATTCTTAATGTCTATTAGTGCCTATACATATACTGTTTAGACTATATTGTAATTTCAAATATGTCGATTTAAGAATTAAATTTTTACTTTTCGAAAACTTTATCTTATTTTATTTTTTTGTCATGTTAACTAAATATTATGTACCTACCTATAAATTAACATATTATGATAATACCTATATATGAAAGACATAAAAAATTGTTACAAAACCATGTTAGAGAATTTATTTTTGGCTTGTCGAGACTAGGAGAAACTACTCATATCGGTAAAAAAAAATAGTGTTAGGTTTGCAAAAAATACCTAGGTACCTATATAATTATGATTAACATACTATAATGCTTTGAACTGTTGTAGAGTGAAGAGTGAAGTGCGATGAGCGAAAAATTCAATTCTTTTCTTACTTAAGTTAGATAATAAAGCGGCAATTAGTAGGTACTTAAAAATAATTTATGAAATATAATTTAAAAAATCCGGTATGATAATAACGCTGTTATTTCATTTTCCTGAAATTTTAAAATTGAATACTTCTATTTTATTAACGATATAAATACGAGAAAAATTGTGTTATGAAAAGCTATTTAGTTACGTACAAAAAAAAAAAAAATTAATAAATAAGAAACAGGTAGTTTTCTATTTATTTTTATGTATTTTGAGTAAAGTATCCAATGCGCTTACAACGTAGCCAAAATATTGTTAACCCATAATAATACCAATAAGTATGATAAATATTTAATTTAATTATTAAAAACCCATTAAAATTTTTTTTTGCGTAAGTACAAAAACAATAAGCCAGAGCATGACTCGTCGTGACGTCAGACGCAGTCTGACAGTGACAAACAAAAACTGTCAACATTGACAGTGACACCTGAAAATTTGATTTTTTTGGTCTTATTTTGGTAATATGGCCATATGTTCAGGTATTATAGTAATTCTAAATTCTAATTCAGTAATGCAGGTTTTCGCAGCTGATTACTCTTTGTAAATATTATTTAAATAGGTTTAAATGTTCTTTAAAACTTTTAATAAAAAAACTGTTTTTTTTTACTTATTTTTATAACGACACTAATTTTAGTTTTTGTTGAAATGATAAATTTGAAATAATCAAGTGCAAAAAACATGGAGCAACAACATAAAAATATTTTATTCTTTGAAATATGTAGACTGTGTCTTGAAGAGCACGGTCATTGTGATATATTTGATAAAAACGATTTACAAGAAAACATATTCAGATGCATTGGATTAAAGGTAACCATTATTTAAATATCGTCGTCATCGTTATTTAAATTAAAAAAATACTATGCATACTAATCTCCATTAAACTCCCTTGTTTATGTACCATAGCTTATCTGAGCTAACTTAAATGTTTTCTGTAATTAATTGGCCTTTAATTTTCATATCAGATATGGTGTTAGTTAATAGTTTTATTATGTTTCTGGTCGTCAAAATGGAACACTTTTTATACAACTAGGTCGGCAAATAAGCGTACAGCTCACCTGATGTTAAGCAAATATCGTAGCCTACAGACGCCTGCAATACTACAAGCATCGTTTACGCGTTGCCGACCCTACCCCCAATCCCCTCCAGAAGCTCAGGTCACCTTACTCACCACAGGAACTTATCACTGCTTGAGAGCAGTGTTATTTAGCTGTAATCTTCTGTAAGGTCGAGGTACTTAACCAGTCTGGCTGCTCCAGATTTTGAGCAGGATATTTCTTGCTGTGTCCTACCTCAGTTAATATAAATTATAATTATATTTGTACAGAACAAAAAAGTGTTCTCTAAAGTGTTCCGTTTTCTATAAATTATTTGGACATTCTTGTTGGAGTTCACTTTAGAACTCAATTTGTCTATAGATTCGTAATCTCAGCTAATAACAATGTGTTGTGTGTAAAAAATAGCTCATTTTCACATGATATTCAAGACTAACAAAATATATATTTATCAGGTGTCATTAGCCGATAGTTTACCTCAGAAAATTTGTGCTAAATGTTTGGAAATAATCACCAAAGCAACGGAACTCCGAAATATAGCCAAAAAAAATGACAAGCATTTAAAAAAACTTTTCCATTGTGAAGAAAGTGAAACTTCTATGGTATGTAACAACAAGTTGGACTTATGTAATAGTTTTGTCATACTTAAATATCTCTTTGAATCACTATTTAGCTAAAATACCGCCTTTGTAAATTGTATTTCTTAGTATATTGCATTGTATTTTAAGTAATTTGTGTTGATTCCTTTGTGATTCTGTAATATATAATCGGCACACCCAGTTACATGCGATATCACCCAGTAGAGCAGGGGTTCCCAAACTTATTTTGTCTACTGCCCACTTTGAGAATGAATTATTATTAGTGCCCCTATTTTTTCACCTACTTAAAAACCATTATAAATTCATATTAAATTAATTATTGCGAGCTATATTAGCGGATATTAAACATTCATTCTATTTATTTTATTTTATTTAATTATCAAGTAAAGAAACAATATGTACAAATTTATAGTTATAAGTAGCATAAGAAAACCACTAAGGGTTGTACAATGCTACATTTTACATTTCATACTGGTAAAAAAGTAGTATTAATGGTAAAAATAATATTTAAAAAGAAAAATAATAATAATAATCATAGTTACATTTACACTTGGTACAAAAAATTCTAATAAACCCCAAGCCTCTACACAACACCCCCCATTTTTTTCTGGGTCTCTTACCGCCCCCCCTAGGCCCCCCTTTAGGCCTGCAGTGCCCACAAGGGGCGTCATCGCCCACTTTGGGAAAAGCTGCAGTAGAGGCTTGGCAACTTGTTTATAACAACTTTTATGATCGAAAACCAATTTATTATTATACTTGTATAGCCCTTTTCAACTGGTATCTGATGTATGACTGTATCTAACTCTAATCTATTAAGGAGAAATAGATCTTCTACCTCCTACTCTTAAAAGTTCGTAATTTATGTACAGGATAAACTATTCACAAGTTCACAACTAGTAAAACTGACCCTTAAAAATGAATTATAAAATATATTCTATAAACAGGAAATTTGTCAAGAAGAAGAAGATAAAGAAGGAGTAGATAGAGATACAAGCGGTGAAAAAAATCCAGCCATCAAGGATTTTATATCAGTTCGGAAAGATTTATACGACTCGTCAGTTTCTGAGGTATTTGTTTTATTGAATTACCTTTCTATTCAATTTAAGCTATAATTAATTGATTTCTTAAGGACTATTACTGTGGTTATTCTTAGTAAAATGGTGATTTATAATAATTAAGTATTAATAGTATTTATAAGTAATAATTGTGTACAAGGTACATAATAGTTAATATATAAAAAGAACGTTTCAGTTTTCGTAAAAATGTGTAACTAATAATTGTGTTTTCTAGCAAACTATAATCGACAACTCATAAAGTACTCAACAGATATCGATCAAGTATAAATGGGACGACACAAGCACCTGCTTTCCATTAAAAATTGAATCATCAATATCAGTCTAAAAAGCAATCGAATTGAGAACCTCCTCCTTTTTTGAACCCGTTTTAAGTGTTTTTAATGCCTACTAAAATGAAAAGTATGTAAGTGTGTCAGTCATTATATATAACAATATTTGGAAAATATATTTCAGGATTCTGTGATCAAAAACGAAATATCAGAACCTAAGTCAAAAGTCTTCAGTTTACAAAATGTAGAATGTGAAAAAACAGTGAAATGTGTAAATGGTATTACCGTTTATCAGTGTCTCGTAAGTATTGTCAGTTCTAAAAGCATATTATTGAATAGTTATTGAATTTACTGCCTAACTTTCTTATAAAAAATCTATACCTACAAGGAATACTACATTCATTAGATAATTCAGAACGTCATTTTGAGAATTGGTCATCATCAGATTTTTCAGATGTTTAAACCTGTCTTTGAAAAGAGTAACTGTGGAGTTTCTTGACGATTCTGCTCAGTAGAATCTACATTACGTTCCATTTTTGGCGCAAACTCATGTGTTTTGCCCATAGTCACCACACTGAGGGGTAGGGCAGGCGGGTTGGTGACTGCAGGGCTGGCTTTGTCGCACCGAAGACGCTGCTGCTCGTCTTCAGCCTGTGTATTTCAAAGCCAGCACTTGGATGGTTATCCCACCATTGGTCGGCTTTATAAGTTCCAAGGTGGTAGTGGAACTGTGTTATCCCTTAGTCGTCTCTTACGACACCCACGAGAAGAGAGGGAGTGGCTATATTCTTTACTGCCATAACCACAAAAATATAAAATAAAAGTATAAGATGTTTTCCTTTAAAAACAGAAAAACTTTAAAATTCAGTTGGTGTTGTATTTCCTTGAAGGTATGTATTTAATGTGTATATTATTATAAGTTACTCCCTTTGCTATTACAGAAATGTCCGAAATCATTTAACAAATGGAAGAAACTTTACCTACATAATCGTCTACATAACAAGAATTACTGTTGTCCAATAGTCAAATGTGGTAAAAAATTTTCGACAAAAGGCGACTTGGAAAAACATATAAGAACTCACACCGGAGAAAAACCATATCAGTGTGATCAGTGTGACAAAAGCTTTGCTCAGCGAGGAACGCTAAAGTCGCATAAAGAAAGTGTACATAGTGAAGGAACTTTAAAGATAAGTGAAAGCGTGCATAGTGAAGGAACTTTAAAGAAATGTGAAAGTGTGCATAGTGAATTAACTTAAAAGAAATGTGAAAGTGTGCATAGTGAAAAAAGAAATGTGAAAGTGTGCATAGTGAAGGAACTTTAAAGAAATGTGAAAGTGTGCATAGTGAAAAAAGAAATGTGAAAGTGTGCATAGTGAAGGAACTTTAAAGAAATGTGAAAGTGTGCATAGTGAAGAAACTTTAAAGAAATGTGAAAGTGTGCATAGTGAAGGAACTTTAAAGAGAAGTGAAAGTGCGCATTAGTGAAGGAACTTTAAACAAATGTTCGAGTGATACTTCGTTATGAGTTCTTATTTAGGTGTCGTGCATTAATCACGTGTCTCGAAAGGGAGGGAGGGTTAAAATATCACAAGGGCTGGACAAGTGATATATCAAGTGTATCGTTGAACGATTTCTAAAACAACGATCACGATCACGATTTAGCCTGTGATATCCCACTGCTGGGCATAGGCCTCTTCCCCATGTGGGGGAAGGATGGGAGCAAAACAACCTGCAACGTTAATGTCTGTCTAGACAATTTGTGTATTTTCAATTTCCATCAGATTATACCTGTATATTTATAAAAAATATTCTGAAAATTTCAATATACTGTATAAAAAAAAAAAAAACAAGTTTTGGGTAGTCTAAAACCAAATATTACCAGACGGGGTTAAAAAGTTATTAATGGAGGGTCCATTATTTATAGGTTTTATTTAATTGTTTTTTTTTATACAACTAGGTTGGCAAACAAACATACAGCTCGCCTGATGGTAAGCGGTTACGGTAGCCTATAGACGCCTGCAATACCAGAAGGATCGCGTTGCCGACCCTACCCCCAAACCCCCCAAGAGCTCTGGCCACCGTACCACAGCAACACAACACTGCTTGCAAGCAGTATTATTTATCTGTGATCTTTTGTAAGGTCGAGGTACTTCCCCAGTCGGGCTGCTCCAGATTTTGAGCAGGAAATTTCCTGCTGTGTCCTATCTCAGTTAAACAATCTCAATTAAGTTATACAAGTGTGGATCACATTGTAATAATACATATTTGTTATTTTAAAATTAAGCAGTATTTTGCCAATTGGGTAATATTTTTATTTTAAATTGATGATTCAATAAAATTTTATGGCGTTATAGGTATCATGTAATAAGTAAATGCCTCACATTAACTTTTTTTAGTGTTTACTCTATATCATCACATTTGTTTACTGCTAGTTCTCTGAAAAAAAAAACTGTGATTTAATTTTTATTTTTTTATTATTTTATTATTTTTAATCCAAGAACGTCTGCTGTGCGGCCGTATGTTTAAAAAAATATTGTATGATATTCAGACTCAATCTGTCTTTTTAATAATGTATTTTAAATTCAAAATAAAATGTTACTTATGAAATCATGTATGCACACTGTTTGGTCTTAGATCCGAACTAGACCATTCGACCATTACCCGTCTATTTAATGGATAAAAATTATTTGATATCTTTAAGTATATTAAAAAATAAATCGGCGGTTGGCTGAAAAATACCTCGCTATATTATATTCGCCAATTCCCATTCATACCAGATTTCTAGCAGGCAACCGGTTGTCGTCGTATTCGCAATTTTTCGAGTGAAATCATTGAAGTGAAAAAAAATATCAAAATTTCGCCTAAACCTAGCTCTTCCTATTATAGTATATAGGCTTTTTTCAATCAATTTAAGGTAGCTATCGTTTGTTCGAACAAAAAAAAAAAAAAAAATTCATGGTTATTTACGCTGATAATTAATTTTACACTATCATTACATTCGCCTTACTTTGGTATATACTATATATTCAAATAAATACTGCTGCGCATGCGCGAAATCTTAATGCTGTGTGGCCGATTTAATATTTTTAGCCAACCCGTTTCCGATTTATTTTTTAACATAGTAACGTAAATTTAAAATAATTTTTATCTATTAAATTAAACAGATTAATGAAGGTTGTTTCTAGTTAGGATCCTATGTAGTTTTAAATTAAAAAAAAAAATTGACAGAGAAGTTATTAAGTAATATTGTAGAAATCTCCCAAATTATACGCACGAGAGGAAGACGAATAAATTATTCACGGGCAGTTTTTTTAATGTAATAAATTATTTTTTCAAATATCGAAGGATATTTTGTAAATTTTGGAAACGCATATTCGTTTGTAAATATTTAATGTTGTTTGTAAATGCGTTATGAGTATATTGGGTTGTTATTTTTTAAGAAGTTTTTGTTAAGCATGTTAAGTTATTATGAGTTATGAGACATAAAAAAGTGTAGGTATCTGCCGGTGTAGAGTTAACATTTACACAGTTAACACTACGCGACCCTATGTCGTGTCACATTGGTTCCCTGCCAAAAACAGTACTTTCCAACTTAAAAATTGGTTATTCTATATGATTTAAGTGTACCTACTTACACACTTAGCGTTTTTCATCCAGATCTACCCCAATGCATAATCGTTTGTTCCTGTTAAACACCGCAAAATAAATGTCATTTTTTGCAAACACCAGCATACTAAAAACCTTTAGATAAATCGAATAATTGAAAATTATTGTAATACTGGTAGCTTTCGTTTCAATTTACAGTTTGACAACAGTGCAAAATAAACATATTCAATTAAAACTGTAAGTGTACAGTTTGTCTACAAGTTATTTCATGTATATATCTTTATACAAATAAAACGAAAGAAAGATACAATAAAATGTTTTATTTATGATTGAACTGAACAAAGTACACAAGATTTATCCTACCTCACACCCTTTTACATTTAATAAATATAATTATACAAGGCTCCATTTACTTTACACCCATTAATTGTGTATAATTTATTGTCTTGCAATTGCAAATAATACAAAGTTTCTTTTTTATACTACAAGGATAGAAAATAAGCATACGACCTACGTTTTAGTAAGTGCAGGTTACCTTAACCTATGGACGCCTGTAACCAGGGCTTAGTAACGATACCGAGTTACCGACAACGTTACCTCTGACGTCACTAAATATGTTTTTACCGAAACCTCGCAAACGTTGCCGCTCCGTACAAAAATTGTTCAACTCAACGCGCGGGAATCCCTTTTTTATGGTAATCAAGTTTGTTTTTAAAATTGCATTATTTGCGAAGGTGGTTTTATAGAAATGATATAAAAAAATATTCAGTTTTCGTACATCATTATTTCATCGTATTTCATCATCTAAAAGAAACTACAAGAACTAAAAGAAAAGAAAATCAGCTGGTTAGTAATAGTAATAATTTTTGATGACCTTACGACGTCATCAAATGCTGCTCTATCCCCTGCTATCTCTGTTAGCTACCACAATCGAGAGTTTTCGAAGAGGAATTTTTTGTTTGTCTCATCAAAATGAAGCTAGTCCCGGAAAATTAGCTTGATACTAATCAGGTGAAAAAAATGTACTAGGGATCCCTACCTATAATAAATGTATTTAAATTATTGTACAAATAAAATGAAATAAATATACGTTAAAATATTTTATTTTTCGAATAAAATACACAATATTAACAATTCACTTTATATCGTTTTACTTTGATAAAGATATACAATTATACAGTCTACTTTTACACCGAGAAATTATTTAGGTATAATTATTTGCCTTTAAAAAAATCCATATTTGTATAATAGATTTAAAATATAACCGTATTCTAGAATTATGTATAAACTTGAAAGAAAAATTTAAAGAGATATATTTTGTGATAAAAGTAGGTACAGGATTTCGTATTTTACATACGCAAAAAACGTCTTACGTGTAAAAAAAATATTTGTTTCTCACAAATGTTGTCTACTAACAAAATGTATTATGTACCTAAGACTAAAATGTTGCCACACAATAAAAAAAAATTGTATTTGAACGAGTGAAAAAAACCCACTATTTTTCATCTGCTTCTTCTAAATAGCATTCATTTTTAATTTGAAAAACATATATATTTTTTAAACTATTTTTTTACAATAAATAATTTAATAAAGTTATTCAAGTCAAAGCTGACTAACAGTTATTTAGGCCTTATTTTGAGTAACATCATTACAAAAAAAAAAAAAAAAAACAGTATTAACGGTCATTTTATAACTATCCTTACTTTGGTTTTAAACTATCTTTAGCTATAATTAAATTTATGACTTAAATATAAGAAATATTTATATATTGTCATTAATTCTTTTATTTAAAACAACTACAACAATTAATATTTTTTTTTTGTTAGTAAGTCGACAAACAAGCGTACGGCTCACCTGATGGTAAGACCGTAGCCTATAGACATCTGCAACACCAGAAGCATCGCTAGCGCGTTGCCGACCCTATCCCCAATCCCCCCCAGGAGCTCTGGTCACCTTACTCACCAACAACTCACCAAAACAACACTGCTTGAAAACAGTATTATTTAGCTCTGGTCTTCTGTAAGGTCGAGGTACTACCCCAGTCGGGCTGCTCCATATTTTGAGCAGGAAATTTCCTGCTGTGCCCTACCTCAGTTAATATATTTTTAACACCAAAAAAAACAAGGATAGAATATTAATTATGTTTCTATTGAAATAAAAATGCAAACATTTAATTCTACTCCACATAAAATATTTGTAAAATATTCTTATTATAAATTTACAAATTTGCCGCCAGTAGGCTATTCAATACTTTTGCCGCCCCTATGACCTCTGAAAACCGATACCCTATTTCCTACTAGAAGTAGTCGTGGATTCAGCGTTATGATTACAGCTATCCGAAAAACGACAACGTGCTAGTCACGATTATTTTGTCTGATTTTTTTTAGGCCGTCCATTCCATAATTCCATAAAATAATTGGAATGAGGGAAAAAACCCCGGACATTTTTTTAAAGTTATCCATTACTGTACAGATGTTGTAGGTGTGCCCATTCATTTTCAGGATCAATAAAAAAATGTTTTAAAAATCAAATTTAGATTTGCCACCCCTTAAATTTGCCGCCCTAGGCTCCAGTCTGCTCAGCCTACTGGTAAATCCACCATTGTTATTAATGAATCTTTGTTAGAATATCGTTAGTGATTGATAACGCTTATCTTGCATAATGTTACTGATAAGATATCAGAGCCTTAGTCTGTTTAACCTTATATTATAAAATACATCATTAGTTATACAAGTCTCAAATAAAAAAATATCTTAAAATGAAATTTAATGGTAAACCAAAAAGAACATATCAGGAAAATCTGTTATTTACCTATCTACTTGTTATGTTTGAGATAACTATCTGAAACTTTATTAGTAATGTGTTGCAATATTGACACAATTAAAAAGATAAATTACATTGCTATTTAGTAATGTTTTTAAAATTATAATAAATTAATCTTTTAACGAAGTGTCAATAAGTACAATTTTATTTTTTTGTTTGTTTTGATTTTTTAAAATTATTTAACCCATATAACTAATGGATACTTATAGAATATAGAGTATATAGACCTTTTAAAGGTATGTCTGAGTTTTCATTTAAATGTTGGCAACGTCCATTGCCAGGAAAGTTTTTAGATATGACATAAAGACATGACTGTTCTTTACTTAGTAAAGCCTATAAAATCACAGTACAATAAGCGTTATAGAATTTTCTCCCGAATATAAGAACATTTAAGATGTAATGACATTTTGAAATCTGAAAAATATATAACAAACACCTTTCATATAATATAGAGTGGTTACACGCGAGGCGCATTAAATTAAGCCACATATACAACATACCATATCAAAACATTATAAAAAAGAACAGTCAAATATATATACATAACATGATAACATAATAGAAGGTAAGATACAAGATGGGTGTTCATTTTGCAATATAGTTTTTACTGATGGCAGTTATATTAAATTTATTTATTTTAGAAATTATGGAAAACTTTCTCAATTTGATCTCATTTGAAGATAAATAAATAAATAATGCTGTTAAAAGTGTAATCGTAACTAATTTGAAGTGTGTTTGTCCATATTTTTGAAAAAAAAAAGAATCTAACACATATATTGTTTAATTCAATGCCTCCCGTTTGCATCTTTGTGAAGAAAGTTTCTATTAAATATATTACTTCTACAAACTATTTCAATGGAATGCATACAAGAGCAGTAGAAACGTGCAGAGAGCGACCACAACCCCGATAATGAGAGAGTCTCTTCGTTTTCTGGCGTTTATCCTGTAGATGAGACTGTTTACCATCGGGAACCTGTAATTAATTTATTTATTTATTTAATAAGAACGACCAACAGAATTACATGTTTAAAAAAATCACAATAAATTAGTTATATGCCTTGGTATTAAATATACATAGGGATTGCAATCCGGAAAACTGGATCCGGTAATCCGGCGGATCCGACATCATTTTACAGTTACCGGGTCCGGTAAAAAATGTAAGCGTTTTTTGAGAAAATGACCTCTTTTTAAAAGAAAGAGCGTTATTCTTAAATACACGAGTCCTTTGACGCTAAGACTAAAGACTTTATTGATAGATTTTTGCCATTT
This sequence comes from Melitaea athalia, assembly GCA_905220545.2. Taxonomy (NCBI): domain Eukaryota; kingdom Metazoa; phylum Arthropoda; class Insecta; order Lepidoptera; family Nymphalidae; genus Melitaea; species Melitaea athalia. Next base: position 15,738,273 of record HG992196.1, read on the forward strand.
AAATTAATTATAGATGCATTATAGTGAAGGTATTCAACTCTATTGACAGCTGAAAAAACACTGAAGTTGCTTGACTTATTGTGCGAATATTAAATAGCTTAACATTGCCGTTACTTGCAGAATACCTAGAAATATTAAGATTCAAACTAGGGATGTTATTTTATCGTAACTAGTAAATAGTTTGTTATTGTTTTTTTTTTTTTTACATTTAAAGTTTGTCGATTTGACGACGCGTTGGCGCAAAGACGGCGTGTTCGATCCCCGCACATGGTATACATTATTACATTTGTATTAGCCATGCAGATGTTTGCAGTGTTCTGGGCGTTTGTGCTTGTGATTGAGATGTGAGCTACATACAATCATAATCATACATAATAACATAGTTCCATACATACCTATTAGTAATGTCATTAAATCTAGTCTGCATCCGCTTAAATGCTTGTCGTTGTGAAGTGAGATGCTCGCGGGCCTCCATAGCGATGTTGATTTGTTCGTCAACTAGTATGTGTGAACTGGAAAGAAAATTTATTACATCAAAATACATATTTACCAACACTGTACCATCGTTGTTTCATTTAAAATTATTTCTACAGAGATATTTTAATAGTTCTAGTTCTTGAGCCGGAAACTTAGATGTCGCTACTTACATCCCGAAGGATCTAATAATGAGATACTGAGGTAGGGAATAGCAGGACATATCTTGCTCAAAATGTGAAGCAGCCCGACTGGGAAAGTACTTCGACCTTACAAAAGATCACAGCTTAATAATACTGCTTTCAAGTAGTGTTGTGTTCCCGTGGTGTGTAAGGTTTCAACAACAGACCTGTGCAGATGGTTGGCCTCCTTGGAGAACTGGTCGCGGCGGCTGAGGCCGGCGGCGGGCGGCGGGCGGTGAGACAGAAGCGAGGGCCAGTTCAACAACAGACCTGTGCAGATGGTTGGCCTCCTTGGAGAACTGGTCGCGGCGGCTGAGGCCGGCGGCGGGCGGCGGGCGGTGAGACAGAAGCGAGGGCCAGTTCAACAACAGACCTGTGCAGATGGTTGGCCTCCTTGGAGAACTGGTCGCGGCGGCTGAGGCCGGCGGCGGGCGGCGGGCGGTGAGACAGAAGCGAGGGCCAGTTCAACAACAGACCTGTGCAGATGGTTGGCCTCCTTGGAGAACTGGTCGCGGCGGCTGAGGCCGGCGGCGGGCGGCGGGCGGTGAGACAGAAGCGAGGGCCAGTTCAACAACAGACCTGTGCAGATGGTTGGCCTCCTTGGAGAACTGGTCGCGGCGGCTGAGGCCGGCGGCGGGCGGCGGGCGGTGAGACAGAAGCGAGGGCCAGTTCAACAACAGACCTGTGCAGATGGTTGGCCTCCTTGGAGAACTGGTCGCGGCGGCTGAGGCCGGCGGCGGGCGGCGGGCGGTGAGACAGAAGCGAGGGCCAGTTCAACAACAGACCTGTGCAGATGGTTGGCCTCCTTGGAGAACTGGTCGCGGCGGCTGAGGCCGGCGGCGGGCGGCGGGCGGTGAGACAGAAGCGAGGGCCAGTTCAACAACAGACCTGTGCAGATGGTTGGCCTCCTTGGAGAACTGGTCGCGGCGGCTGAGGCCGGCGGCGGGCGGCGGGCGGTGAGACAGAAGCGAGGGCCAGTTCAACAACAGACCTGTGCAGATGGTTGGCCTCCTTGGAGAACTGGTCGCGGCGGCTGAGGCCGGCGGCGGGCGGCGGGCGGTGAGACAGAAGCGAGGGCCAGTTCAACAACAGACCTGTGCAGATGGTTGGCCTCCTTGGAGAACTGGTCGCGGCGGCTGAGGCCGGCGGCGGGCGGCGGGCGGTGAGACAGAAGCGAGGGCCAGTTCAACAACAGACCTGTGCAGATGGTTGGCCTCCTTGGAGAACTGGTCGCGGCGGCTGAGGCCGGCGGCGGGCGGCGGGCGGTGAGACAGAAGCGAGGGCCAGTTCAACAACAGACCTGTGCAGATGGTTGGCCTCCTTGGAGAACTGGTCGCGGCGGCTGAGGCCGGCGGCGGGCGGCGGGCGGTGAGACAGAAGCGAGGGCCAGTTCAACAACAGACCTGTGCAGATGGTTGGCCTCCTTGGAGAACTGGTCGCGGCGGCTGAGGCCGGCGGCGGGCGGCGGGCGGTGAGACAGAAGCGAGGGCCAGTTCAACAACAGACCTGTGCAGATGGTTGGCCTCCTTGGAGAACTGGTCGCGGCGGCTGAGGCCGGCGGCGGGCGGCGGGCGGTGAGACAGAAGCGAGGGCCAGTTCAACAACAGACCTGTGCAGATGGTTGGCCTCCTTGGAGAACTGGTCGCGGCGGCTGAGGCCGGCGGCGGGCGGCGGGCGGCGGGCGGTGAGACAGAAGCGAGGGCCAGTTCAACAACAGACCTGTGCAGATGGTTGGCCTCCTTGGAGAACTGGTCGCGGCGGCTGAGGCCGGCGGCGGGCGGCGGGCGGTGAGACAGAAGCGAGGGCCAGTTCAACAACAGACCTGTGCAGATGGTTGGCCTCCTTGGAGAACTGGTCGCGGCGGCTGAGGCCGGCGGCGGGCGGCGGGCGGTGAGACAGAAGCGAGGGCCAGTTCAACAACAGACCTGTGCAGATGGTTGGCCTCCTTGGAGAACTGGTCGCGGCGGCTGAGGCCGGCGGCGGGCGGCGGGCGGTGAGACAGAAGCGAGGGCCAGTTCAACAACAGACCTGTGCAGATGGTTGGCCTCCTTGGAGAACTGGTCGCGGCGGCTGAGGCCGGCGGCGGGCGGCGGGCGGTGAGACAGAAGCGAGGGCCAGTTCAACAACAGACCTGTGCAGATGGTTGGCCTCCTTGGAGAACTGGTCGCGGCGGCTGAGGCCGGCGGCGGGCGGCGGGCGGTGAGACAGAAGCGAGGGCCAGTTCAACAACAGACCTGTGCAGATGGTTGGCCTCCTTGGAGAACTGGTCGCGGCGGCTGAGGCCGGCGGCGGGCGGCGGGCGGTGAGACAGAAGCGAGGGCCAGTTCAACAACAGACCTGTGCAGATGGTTGGCCTCCTTGGAGAACTGGTCGCGGCGGCTGAGGCCGGCGGCGGGCGGCGGGCGGTGAGACAGAAGCGAGGGCCAGTTCAACAACAGACCTGTGCAGATGGTTGGCCTCCTTGGAGAACTGGTCGCGGCGGCTGAGGCCGGCGGCGGGCGGCGGGCGGTGAGACAGAAGCGAGGGCCAGTTCAACAACAGACCTGTGCAGATGGTTGGCCTCCTTGGAGAACTGGTCGCGGCGGCTGAGGCCGGCGGCGGGCGGCGGGCGGTGAGACAGAAGCGAGGGCCAGTTCAACAACAGACCTGTGCAGATGGTTGGCCTCCTTGGAGAACTGGTCGCGGCGGCTGAGGCCGGCGGCGGGCGGCGGGCGGTGAGACAGAAGCGAGGGCCAGTTCAACAACAGACCTGTGCAGATGGTTGGCCTCCTTGGAGAACTGGTCGCGGCGGCTGAGGCCGGCGGCGGGCGGCGGGCGGTGAGACAGAAGCGAGGGCCAGTTCAACAACAGACCTGTGCAGATGGTTGGCCTCCTTGGAGAACTGGTCGCGGCGGCTGAGGCCGGCGGCGGGCGGCGGGCGGTGAGACAGAAGCGAGGGCCAGTTCAACAACAGACCTGTGCAGATGGTTGGCCTCCTTGGAGAACTGGTCGCGGCGGCTGAGGCCGGCGGCGGGCGGCGCGCCACCGTGTAGCAGCGCCTCGCGCTCGCGCCGCGCGCCCACGCGAGCCGACGTCTTCTGGAACTCCTGCTGGTAGTCCTGCAGGGACGAGTTATTAATTTACATTTGGTCCATCAAAAAATGTCACAAGCTGCCTCTGCTTTGCATGAAAAAAAAGATACATGTGAGTTTTGGGTATGAATGGGGGTTATCTAAAAAACTTCACCAAATATCATCAAGTGGGGGGTAGTTCAAAATTTAATAAGAAACATCACGTGATTAATGGAGGACCCCCCCTCAAGGTACTTAAAATCAATATGCTAAATAAATTCATCACAAATAGGAGAAGGTTTGGATCTCAGAAGCTTTATTCAGAAAGATGTTTTGCTTTGCATTAGCGACTTAGGTACTTACTATATTAGGACTGACAACTTTCCATACCACAAATCACTTCTAAAAACACTAAGCTCAAAACTTAGCACATGCTATATGTATACATAGATGCTCAGATTGCCAATGTTAGTGTTGCCAAGATAATAAACTGTATATAATTATGGTTACCATTAGAATTTCTCTGTGTCTCTTGATAGTGTGTAATGTAGCTGATCCACTCGGAGCTAAGTCTGCCATCCTGTCATTAATAGCTGAGAGCTGCAAAAGAAATAAAAATTAAATAAATATGGTTAATTTCTTCAATTTTTAAATGAAGATGTGTTGCCTCAGCAGTCACAGCACTGGCCGTAAAGGTTGCGGTTGCCCTGGTTCAATCCCCGCTAATGATAAAAATTTGTATAGCCCATTCAAATGTTTGTCGTGGTCTAGGCTTGGGTGGTGTTTGTGTCTGTGTGTGTTTCCGGAGCCATTGAGTTGTAAAAAAATTCAAGTACATTTTAATCAATATGATGTGTTTATAATTTATTGTAAAAAATTAAAAAACATGCATTTTAATGCTACCTAAACTTTATGTTCAGGCGATATACCATTTAGTTTGAAGAAGGTAATATTTAGTGCCTATACTTATAAATTAGTTGACAGTACACAATCCAGCTGAGCCAGTCTTGATTTTATCCCGTGATTTATTCTTTCTGTTGAAATCCACACATTTTACCTACGTCATACTTGCTAACAGAATTAAAGTTATATATCATTCTATATTTTATAGAATAATTTGTTGCCTATATTAAATGTTGTTAAATATTCACCTTATTTAATAATTGTTGTATTTCCATCGACAGGGTGTCAAACATATCTTCACTGTTGATCAGCGGCACATTCTCCGAACTAAGGCCCGATGTTGCTGAGCTCATGAAAAGTTTACTGAATCCCACCAATTTCACATCAATTTCGTTTTCTAGCAAACGTGCTTGTTTTCGAACATCTAAAAGCGAAACAAAGTCAAATGTCATTCATTTAGTGGTCAAAAGATTCATAATGAGTACCTACTGCTTTTTTTATTACATTTTCAACATTTCAACTAATATTTATTAATAGAGAAGTTTAGTTTATGTACATTTTAGTTAGTTGAAGTTAAAAAATAACTTATTATTTCTATAAACTTGATGCAACGTCACGATATAGATTTACAATATAAACTTGATAGCCGGTGTTATGATTCCTTACCTTCCCAAGTCGAGCCTCCTATAGACGTCATTTTGGGAATATTGTAACTTTTGGATCACAACAATAAAGAATTCACGCCTTGTTTACAATACTTATAGAACAAATAAAATATTATAGGAAAGTGAAACTGTAAATTCTAAAGTGGTTTTTGACGTTTTTGACGCTGACGCATGTATTTGACAAAATTATTTATTACCTACTGACAGCTGACAGTTGATACAGAAAAAAACATTTTATTTCTAGTTGTGTAAAGCTACGGCCTCATGCAGCCGCTCGACGCTCGTTTCCAGCGACAAATCTGGTCACGTGACCCCATTTTAAATTTCCCGCGACTCAAAAAGGTACTACCTACGTCATGCAGCCGCTCGTCGCTCGTCGCTCGTTTAACTACCGGTACGGCCTCATGCAGCCGCTCGACGCTCGTTTCCAGCGACAAATCTGGTCACGTGACCCCATTTTAAATTTCCCGCGACTCAAAAAGGTACTACGTCATGCAGCCGCTCGTCGCTCGTTTGCAGCGGCAATCTGGTCAAGTGACCTCATTTTAAATTTCCCGCGACTCAAAAAGTTGCCACCTCATGCAGTCGCTCGTCGCTCGTTTGCAGCGATAAAAATCTGGACACGAGACCTTGTGTTGCTGATTTCCTAACCTTCTTCATAGCTCGTGGCAGTAGGGTTGGCAACTTTTTTGAAAAAAATAAAATAAAATGGTTTGGATAGGACAAAATAAAGTATTTTTCAAATTTTATGTTTTTATTGCTTTAAAAACGTATTTTTGTGTGCTTTTAGCACATGCTAAAAAATTTTTGTTATATTTTAATGTTTCAAAGCTTGTTTGCAACCAAATTTTAATTTAAATAAACAATTCGTTTTTAATTTTATTGACGCTCTATTTCTCTCTTCTCACCACTTTATATTTATTACTGAAAAAAAAACCTCTTTTAGTGAAAACTGAAGTGACGGGAACGGAGAGTAAATAAGAAATATTTTTTTATATTTGGTAAGCTATCAGATGAATTTTACGTATATTGCAATTTTTCAACTGTAATTTTCACTTAAAAGTGTTTATCATCATTAGTGAATTTTCTTTGGATCTCTTTAAGTCTTATAGATTCAGAATACATATCGTCCATCTTAATATTTAATCTGTCTTGTAATTTGGCCTTTGTAATTACCATTTCAAACATATTTCAAAATTTTCAAATTTAACCTCATTTTTCAGGCATGTAAGGAAGTATTGAAAAAAAGTATTTTCACATACTATTTAGCAAAAGTATAAACTATAAACCAAAAATAAAGTACAAGTTATTATAAAGTACGGTTGGCAACCCTAAGTGGCAGTGATACAAAGTGAAAGAAATAGGAGTGCATAAAATAATAACTTAATTTAGTGTTTGGGCCGTCATATACATAAAAGTTAAATCTCAGTTATTAATTAATAATAATATTATTTTGATAAATTAGAGACATGAGAAATCTGTTGTTTTTTTGGGTGAATGGGGACGTCCCAGGTATGAATAGCAACGAAAGCGGGGTTAAACGGGATGAAACTGAGATCAATAGGGACGACTTATGTATGAATAGGTACAGATATGTAGGGTTGTCACTGAGCAGTTAAACGTTTGTTTAAGCTATTTTATAATAAATTGATTTTATAATATAAGTTTGTTGACTTTGAGATGTTTAAATACTTCAATAATAATTTACAAAATGTTCGTTCATTACGATTTTTCAATAAAAATAAATCATGGAACATATATAGGTTAAGATCCCACTGCAAATTTGTGCATGTACTCGGTTTTTCTAAAAACCAACTTTTTATGTTTATTTATGATTAGGAGAATATATATCGACCAGGCTGCCTATCAAAATGTGGCCGCTAGTATTTTTAATTAATTCTTTTAAATTGATTTTTGTTAAAAAAATATGTGCATAATGTTAATAATATACAAATATACGATGGTTCAAAGCAAAAATAGCGCCATCTCTCTTTACGACGACGAAACGTACGCAAATTAAATAATTAATACGCGAAATGGTAAATCCATTTTCAACTGCCAGAAATGCTTATTTGCGGCCAGATTTAATTAGGCAGCCATATTATATAATAATAGATAGAAAAAAAATAGCTTTAATTTGATATATAAATCATAAATTTTAGTTATGCACGTATTTTTAATTAATAATCAATTTACAAAAATTTTATTAAAAATACTAGCGGCCACATTTCGATAGGCAGCCTGGTCCATATAATATATTCTCCTAATCATAAATAAACATAAAAAGTTGGTTTTTAGAAAAACCGAGTACATGGAGAAATTTGCGGTGGGATCTTAGTCTAATAAGTGCATTTTATTTCAGCGACTACATTTTTAGGTATTGCAGTACTAGTCATTTACATTTACTAGTATCATACTAAAATGTAAAAGTTAGTGGTTTGCTTAGTACATTAATTAATTAGATAAAACAAAATAAATAGGTAGCTAGAAATTGTTATATATTACACAAGAGCCAGCCCTGGTGAATTTCTCTATTGACCCTATTTTCGTCTCTATTAACCCCAATTTCCGGGTGAATAGGGAACATGCATATATTTTAACGTTTTTTTCATAAATTGAAATGCTAATTGCATAGTTTTATATTTTATGACCAAGATACCATAAAGACTCAATCACGTCGATCGCCATACAGCAATATATCCTTAAAAAAATGCTTTAATTTTGTCTAAGAAGTTCGGATTTGTCCCTATTCACCCCATTTTACGGAACTCAATTCAAGAAAATTTTAGTTCAGTAACGGTTTTACTTTTAAGGTGCAATATTATCAATCTAGTCAACGTCAACATGAATAGTTTTTGTCGCTTTAGACCTTTTAATGCACACATACATATTTTTATTTTAAACTAGGAACAATAGGGATGAATGCCAAAAATATCGGCAATGATCATTCTGTTTTATTTCAGTATCAACCTGTTTTCTTTATTGATTTAACAATTATATGTTATAATTTTTTTTTAAATAATGTCCTTACATATAAAAAATTGGAAAAACGAAAAAAGAACCAGTTAACGTCTTAAGTGTCCGACGTAAACCTCAGACATTTTTGGTGGACCAGATTCAAAATCTCGGTGACCGTTGCCATCCGTTCCGACAGTGGTAAACGTCTCAAATTAACACCCACCCCCAGTAGGAATCCATCAACATCTTCGATTTGTGGTGGCGGAGGTAGTGTAGGCACTGGTTCCTCTCTAGACATTGCATCGGCAATACGGTTACAAAACTACAATGAAGAAACAAAATTATCGTTTAAACGTATATGTCCATACTTTACTAATATTAATTAAATGTTTTAAAGTATTTACGTTGTCTGAATCCATTATTTAGAGCGATTAATCAAATAATCGTTGCAGCACCACACTTATGTCGACCTAACTATCTCGCTTACTGACTCACGATCCTTTCCCAGCGACAAAGCTCAACATTTTCAGCTTTATCGCTACATGTCACGTGACCAGATTTGTCGCTGCAAACGAGCGACGAGCGACTGCAAAAGCCGTAGCTCAACATTTTCAGCTTTGTCGCTACATTTGCTGCGATCACATTATCCACAGAGTAAAATACTAATTATCGCTGAAAACGAGCGTCGAGCGGCTCCATGAGGCCGTACCTTAAGTTTTAAGCCATGTAAAATATCTAAGACCTTTTATTTGCACAAATTAAGTAATTTTCGTTAAAATAGAGTGAAAGACATAATATTTTATTCACTTAAAAGTTTTTAACCCTTTACAAACCTATGTGACATTATTTCCTATCATTATATTTCTTATCAAAAGATTGCTAATAGGTAATTATTTAGTGTAAACATTTATTAGTATTGTTCAAACAGATAATGTGGAAGTATTAAAAAAATATTTTTGAGCAATAATTTACTTAAACTACATAATATACAAATATAGACATAATATAAAAAGTTAGTATAACTAACTTCACTGGATATTTACCTACCTACCTATGAATTATAATAAAATTTAGAGTGTGTTTTTCTTACTGGTTTTACAATTAAATAAAAAAATTATGATGTAACAAATCTTAAGTTCAGATCCAACAAACTGTTTATTATTGACCTAGAAAACGTACTGATTTTACAATCGATAATACGTAGTTAGCCCTGCGGTCACCAACCCGCCTGCCCAGCGTGGTGACTATAGATAAAAAAGGGGCGTAGCTACCGCCGCCAAGGGGGCACTGTATCATTGATACCGCTAGCCGTATCAATGATACAGTGCCCCCGGGTTACAGGGGCCCATAAGGTGTGTAATCAAAAATTAGTAAAATGTTATCCGCGGTGTCACTTAATCTCGTGCTTCTCGGGAAAAACATTAAAAAAACTGCCAGACGTGCCTATAGAGTTTTCATTTCAGAAATGACAAAAATAAAAAAAGCAATCCCCTTTTTCCCGGGTTAAGCGTGCGCCCAAAAGTTGGCAACATCCTACATCGGTTATTGCCGGATTCAATTAATTGCTCTGAAAACATGCTTAAAATCCGAAATTAAAAAAATTCATTCCCGGAACTCATGGAATAATTGCAGATAATATTTCATTTTAATTCAATAGTCTTGCATCCAGTTTTACGTTTGGTAATCACAGCATGCTTTCTATTCTTGACCCTTCCAATTAAAATCGCAACAATTGAAAGAAGTTTTAAAAATTAAAACTGGTAAAAAATACCTAAGGACTTCGATGGGACAGGAACCAGGAGGGAGTTTTTTTTAACATTTATTTTATTTATGACGCCGCATTGGCGCAGCGGTCACAGCACTGGATTGCGATTGGCTGTTGCGCAGGCGGTTGCGGGTTCGATCCCCGCACACGACAACATTTGTATTGGCCATACAGATGTTTGCCGTGGTCTGGGTGTTTGTGCAGTCCTTGTGGGTCTCCCCATCGTGCCTCGGAGAGCACGTTAAGCCGTCGCGTCTGTCCCGGTTGTTATCATGTACATCCAGTACACCTGATAGCGATCGTTACTCGTAGACCGTAGTAGGGAATATATCCGCCAACCCGCACTGGAATAGAGTGGTGGATTAAGCTCCGATCCTTCTCCTACATGGGGAAGAGGCCTATGCCCAACAGTGGGATATTACAGGCTGAATCGTGTTCGTGAATCGTGATTAATTTTATTTATTGTCACTATTGTCTATTCTAGGAGAAAGTGATAACTTAAAATCAATAAATATTTATTTTAATTTAATGCAAGCATTTTTTTCTGTTGTGAGAAATCTTTACCCTTCATTTAGATCCCAACTAATTTTGATACAGGGCCCCTCCAAGGCACGCTACGCCACTGGGTAAAGCACATGCATGAGTGAGTTTGTGCCAACTTTTGGAGGACTATGTCCAGCAGTGGACTGTGACAGGCTGAAGTGGACGTAGTAGTTACTTACACACAAAGTCACAAACATTCATAATTAGATAGGTACACACAAGTTCAAAAAGCATAAAAATATTAATATTTCTTCGCCAAAAGGGTATCTTATAAGTTATATTACTTATATTCGTAGGTAATATTTTAAGTTGTTGCATTTGAATATACCCTAACATTTTTAACCGATTTAAAAAAAAGAAGGAGGTTCTCAATTTTACTGTTGTTTTTTATGTGTTGCTTGTCATCAAGTTCCAATAAAATTTGACCGAGATCTTACAATTACTTTTTAATTTATACTTATTATTGTGTATTTACGTTGTATTTTCTTTTGATATAAATTGAAATCGATTTTTTTTTTCGTTTGCGAGGCGACAGAGTGTGAGACGTAGACATATTAAACATAAGAAAATCAGTTCTAAAGACAGTCATTTCTTAAAATTTTCATACATAATATACGAAATAGTAGGCTACAGGTAATCAGACGATATTACAGGCGTTCAGGCTGATGGAAGACGGAACATATTATTGTTTTCTAGTATCTATCTCAATTTCTACAAAGGAAATTTTATCACCTCATGCATGTAGAAAATAATTTAAAAAAAACTTGGTTTAAGCTATATATCTTAAATTCCAAAGTTACAAATACAATTTTTTTTCATAACTATTCTCCATAAAATTAATCTATAGTAATATATAAAGCTGACGAGTTTGTTTCTTTGGTTGTTTGTTTGTTTGTTTGAACGCGGTAATCTCTGGAACTACTGGGCCGATTTGAAAAATTCTTTCAGTGTTAGATAGCCCATTTATCGAGGAAGGCTATAGGCTATGTACCATCACGCTAAGACCAATAGGAGCGGAGTCCACGCCGACGAAATCGCGCGCAGAAGCTAGTTTTAGATAAATGGCAAAAACTAGATCAATTCAAATCATCATCTCCCTGCCCTTATCCCACTTATGTAGGGTCGGCGGCCTCTTCGTCCTTCGACGTACCTATATCCCTATCATTCTTTTACCAATATAGCGTTCATCCCTCCTCATTACATGCCCATACCACGCTAACCTAGTAGCTAGATCTATTCAAATATGTTCATTAATAAAACTCAATAAGTATTTGTATTGGCAAATTTTACTATGGAATCGAACCCACGAAACCCGGAGTAGAAAGCACTGAAACGCCAACGGGCTTGTCAAAATAAAAAATAGAGTAATTAGACAATCTTTTCCATTGCAGGTTTGAGAAATTTAATAACCAAGAATTACTCGCATAATCGTCTTTAAACGTAAATGTTTAAAGAAAAACTAGTCAACAAAAAAAAAAAAGAATTCTGAGAATGTAATAGCGACATTGAAAAACGGTTAATTTTAAATTTTACCACCAGTACATCTGTAGATGGAATCCAGAAATGAGACCTGATTCAATCTAAATAAAATAAATAAGTAGGTAAATAATATGTCCTCATGTAAATTTATTTGTTTGCGGTCTGGGTGTCTGTTCTTGTAGGTCTCCCCACCTTGTCTCGGAGAGCACGTTAGGCTGTCACTCAAAATATTGTTAGGTATCATAGACACATGATAGTGATCGTCACTAGGTAAGGAACATATTCGCTAACTCGCAGTAGAGCAGTGAGGCGGATGCCCATGCAGTTGTGGAATATAACAGGCTGAAGCAGTAAGACATTTTTATTATGGATGGTTTTTTTTTCAAAACAGATACCCACTATCTTAAACAATTATTCGGCTTACAATTAGTAAGTAGTACCTTTTTTTTACGTGGGGAAAATCCATCATGGATACCCTCCGGCGCGGGGGCACCAGAGGGTTTTGTCAGACTCCTACTGACCAAAAACCATCCACGTGTGAGCAGACATCCACCTGAGTGGGGCAAAGATGGGGTCGCGTTAGCAGTCTCCACCTCGCCCCGGCGGTTGGCCCGAATGTAAACATCCGGGCCCCGGCACTTAGAGGGGCGGCACCCACAATACCACCCCTCCCGACGACGCGTGGGATCTCAAGCCAGCAGAGGATCCCCCGACCCCCAGCCGGCCACCCCACTTAAGGGACTAACGTCTGCAGAATGGGGACACATGTCCAGGAGCGTCCCCCCCCTCCAAGCCAGGCAGGCCTGACTTCCAACGCCCGGCATCATGGCGTTGGGGGTCAGGCCCGCCCGACCTCCAACGCCGGATCGCACCGAGCAACCGAGCAAAGCTCCAGGGAGCCCAGCACGACCCGGCAACTACCCCACGGGTCCGCCGGACTGCACCAACAACCAAGCTAAAAGCTCCAGGGAGCCAGCACAGCCCGGCCCTCACACATCACGTCTGTCGGATTGCACCAGCAACCGAGCAAAGCTCCAGGGAGCCAGCACAACCCGGCCGGCAAACCGTGCTTTCGCGCTACAGGGCGGGCAAGCGAACGCACCCACCCCGTCCCTCCAGTGCACTCACGGGTCGAGCAGTACCCGGAGCGCACCCCGCGAGTCAGTCAGCCGGGACGAGCAGCAGTACCGCGACTGCGATACTGCTGCCCGTCCTGTTGCCCAGGGTGCACCACGAGGAGGTGACCGACATGCACCCCAAGTAAGTAGTACCTACTTCAAGTTGTCGGAATCTACATATATAAATAAATAAAACTGTAGTGTCTGTTTGTAATATTAAAATGTCACCGCTTTTTACTAAATGAATATGGATGTATACCTACACGGTACACCATATATTCAATAATACCAAATAACATGTTTTCAATTTTTGTCTGTCTGTCTGTCTGTCTGTTTCTTCCGGGTAATCTTTGAAACAACTGGACCGATTTTGACGAGACTTTCACTGGTAGATAACTGATGTAATAAGGAGTAACTACTTTAAATAAGGAGGAGGCTACTTTTATTTTAGATTTTTTTTTCTTGTAACTGCAAAATGAACAATATTTTTTTTAATTCCACGAGGACGAAGTCGCGGGCACATCTACTTATTTAATAAAATACGTAGTTTGGGAAACAGCCTAATCGTTTCCAGGACGCCGAATAAATTCTTTTTTGACGCTCTGTGCTATTTACTTTTTAATTTGATTGACAAGTCAATCCAAGTCACAATGGTTATTTATACTTGATTTAATCGTTTTAGTAAAACTAATATACGAAAGAAATACAAGTTCATGTCTGTACAATTCGTCTAAGCGTGTCACTTTCAGTTTAAAAATAATCACACATAAAAGCTAGGCTTTACATTGAATTTTATCTAGGTAGGTACCTACTATAATTATATTTAAAAAAAAGCGTGCGTAAAAAGTACCTACACATGTCAGAAGTGAAACTTCTTTGGCAAAATAATTAAAAAAAATACTAATTTAAAAATAAAAAAACGAATTTAAAATCCAAAAAAAAGTAGTTGAAGAAAAAAAGCGGTCGTCCATCCAACTTGGATGATCCAAGTATGTACTGAACGTCATGACGCTGCCTGCTCTACCGGACGCTCAAATTTTACCCCTCATGCGCCTAAAAAAGTTTCACTTCAAAATGGTTAAAGGTATTTCTATGTTATTGTTTTAATGATGATGACAAATAAAGCATTATTATTTGAGGGCAAGGTTCGTTCGACGATAGTCATATTATATATTGTAGTACATACAAAACTTATGTAGGTGAGTTCGTTATTGTGTCGATGTTTAGGACTTAGTAGTCAAGGCGACAATGCTTTGCTTAATAATCGATAGGCACGGGTTGGTGGTACTATGCAAATTTTAATCGCTTTATTCTGGCTTGCATATCTAATATATTATTATTAATACAACATAACCTTTGTGGTAATTAAAAAAAAAAACATAATGCTTAGTTATACATTAAATTTTCTTCTAATTTTACTCAAATTCGTATAAGATACAAAAATGATTTAAATATAAAAAGTCGCTTTCATTTGTAATACTTAATTTTACATAACGTAACAACTTGAGAAATATAATAACTTAATATGTAAGTTGATCCATTACCAATGATTTGGGGTTTTTATAGATCAATGTCCATTACTCATGTGAATAATAGGAACACACACACATCAGCCTATTGCAGTCCACTGCTGGACATAGGCCTCCCCAAGTTCGCGCCAGACATCCCAGTTTTCCGCAATCCTCATCCAGCCTACGCCGGCAATCTTACGTAGATCGTCGGTCCAACGGGCCGGAGGACGTTCCACACTGCGTTTGCCAAGACGCGATAATTAATAATAATATAAAACAATATTAAGATAAAATAGGAAACCGTCCAAAAAATACATTTATTTTAATTTATTATAGTTTAGATACACGTTTCATATTTTAAATGCCCAGCTAGGTCATATATCGCAAATAGAAATACAAAGCTGCGTATTAAAATTGTGTTAAATACATAATATCAAAATTTGTGTTATTTTTCATGTTATTTTGTCTTAGGTACCTTTTTACCCCCTAAAGCCTGTGCCATTCGTTTCTAGCTATTACCTATACTTAAATATGTATTAAAGCTATTTGACGGATGACGGTATCCATAATCCAACAAATAATAATTAAGTTTCTTGATATTAGTAATTTTTACCATCGAATTCGTCCATTCGAAATTCAAGTTGTCTATACTAATAATACAAAGAGATTTGCATTTTTGTGTGTATGTTTGTAATGAATAAACTCGAAAACTACTGGACCGATTAAAAAATTCTTTCACCGTTTGAAAGCTTAGTTATCCCTGTGTAACATAGGCTACTTTTTATCCCGGGAAAATAATAGGTTACCACGGGAAATTGTTTGCGCACACGGGTGAAAGCCGTTGATAACAGCTAGTAGTTTATAATTGAAGATAAGACATGTCCCAGTGGCTATGTCCTCATGTTGTTAAAGTTTAATCGTAACTTATTTGTACGATAAATTTTTTCAGCAACTGGTGTAACAGGCCCATAAGAGTTACAAATTATGAAGCAGTAACGGTCTGACTGAGGGGAGACACGCTCGCCTACCGACGTTGAAGGTATTCTATAAAGTATACGGTGATAGTGTTATACTTACAATTTTTTAACTACTATTTAATAATAATTATAAATTTACTAATAGTTATTATGATATAAATACGAAGTAAATAACGTAATTTTTTCTATATAACTTTTTGTGTAAGAAGTAATAAGTTCAAATAATTAATTTTATTTAAGTAAAATAATTGTTATTTTAATTATGCTAAAGGTATGTTGTGGTTTGTAATAAGAGTAAATAATAGAAGTAACTTTACAAATTTAAAGTAAATTACAGTTTTGTATCATGTAAGTAGGTTCTTATTTTTTTAAATTTTGTAGGTTCACGTAATTTTATAAATGTCGTTTGTTTCATAAATTCAATGATCTTTAGAGATCTTCTTGATACTGATTATTTTTATATCAATACGAGTTTGAGTAAAAAGTAAAGTTAAGTATTGCCAGCTTTTTCACGTCTTTTAAAATATTGTTAATGAAATGAATTTCAAAGGCACAATTGTGCATTTAAATAGTGAAATATTTAAGGTGAGTTTATATATTATGGTACTTTTTAAATTAAAAATCTAAAACAACTTTATTCAAATAGGCTTAAAAAGCATTTTCCAATCGTCATTTTACAAATTAAAATTTTGAAGTGATTATTATCAGATCATCACTTCAGCCTATTGTAGTTCACTGCTGGACATAAGGATTCCACAAGTTCGCGCCAAAAATGGCGTGAACTCATGTGTTTTGCCCATAGTCACCAGGCCTGGGCACTTGGGCAGACGGGTTGGTGACCGCAGGGCTGGCTTCGTCGCACCGAAGACGCTGCTGCCCGTCTTCGGCCTGTGTATATGAAAGCCAGCAGTTGGATGGTTATGCCGCCATCGGTAGGCTTTATAAGTTGCTATAGGTGGTAGTGGAACTGTGTTATACCTTAGTCGCCTCTTACGACACTCACGGGAAGAGTGGGGGTGGCTATATTCTTTATTGCCGTAGCCACACAGCCTAAAAGTGATTATTATAAATTCTCTAATTTCTCAATGTCGTCTTATGAGAAAAAACGACGCTAAATGAACGTGTCCTGTAATTCTAAGAATTATCAGCGAGCATATCTGAAATCTATCAGTGTTAGGTTTTGTAAATACTTTTGGTACAGGAATACGGAATATAGTATTCTGGCCTTTCCAAAGTCTCAGCAAGAATGCTATAAATATAGATCAATGTTAATAGGAATAAGACGAAGATATCCTTACTAATATTGTAAATATGAATTTAAGTTTGTTTTTCACGCTTTCACGCGAAAACTACTTAACCGATTCTCATGAACCTTTGTACATATAATATTCTTGATTCTTGGAGGTATTAGAAGTGACATAGGACACTTTTTATCAAAAAAATTCAATACGAGCTAAGCTGCGGGTAAAAGCTAGTTTGTAATAAATAGAAACATTAATTAATACATTAGAGGTTAATTGTACAGAAGTCTCTCTTATAGGTAGGGCCGGATCTACCATACGGCTTTTTGGGCTTCAGCCCAGGGCCCCGTGGATTCAAGGGGTCCCCAGCTAAGTCAATTCAAAGTCGAAAATAGACGACAATGCGAAATAATAAATAATTTTATTAAATTATTTATTCTTTATTCTTATATTACTTCCAACTGACAGTTAAAATGTTCGGCTGCCATTACACATTCATCTCAAAGGGCAAATTTGGGGGGCCCCTAATTAGTATAAGCCCAGGGCCCCTAATTAGTATTATTAGCCCAGGGCCCCCTAACCTCACGGTCCGGCCCTGTGGGGGGCCCCTAATTAGTATAAGCCCAGGGCCCCTAATTAGTATTATTAGCCCAGGGCCCCCTAACCTCATGGTCCGGCCCTGTGGGGGGCCCCTAATTAGTATAAGCCCAGGGCCCCTAATTAGTATTATTAGCCCAGGGCCCCCTAACCTCACGGTCCGGCCCTGCTTATAGGGGGAGATGATCACTTCGTGACCAAACTCCATAATCAAATAAACATTAAAAAAGAGCGTAATGTTGTAAAATGAGTATTAAGTATACCATATTTCAAATATTCTTCCGTTACATAAGCGTTTAGGTGCCCGCATGTGGCTGTGATTGTGGCTATCAGTATCGCAATTAACTTTCGAAAAATGTCAATCTATATAAAATTAATGTCCGACATTTTGAACTGAATACATAATTATAGCCAGGGCCGTATTTTGTAAAGGTGGACCAAAAAAATGTAAAACTCGATAAGTAGGAGAAAATTACAGCTTGCGGAGGTTTTGGCTAATTCCCATTCTCGCTCTATGTATAATATCCTTTTTAAAATCTAAAATATCAATTATTAGCTTTGAGTCAAGGGGTGTGCCCCACCTTATCGCATTGTGGGTACGCCCATGCATATAGCATCACACTGCCACTTATGGGGAAAATTATTTCAAATAATTGATATTGTTGAATCGTAGTCAATATTATGAAATTTCGATAATCATTGCTACGAATTTTTTTTTTAAATCAAAGTTTACTTCAATTCAATATTAATATTTTATCGCTATATTGTTATAAATTAATGATATTGTTATGTTATAAATAGATAAGTCTCACTATCTAATCGATTAAACTATGATTGCTGTAACGGGTAACCATTGAAAGAGGCATGAGGTTTGTGTGGTATTTTCCACAGGGCGTTATTGTAACCTTTCGAATTAGGTTAATGATCGCACATGCCGTGTCACCAGAGCTACCATTTTACCGCCTATAATTATATGGGTGTTAACTTTTTGGGCTAATGATTGAGAATTAGATGCTTATTATTTTAATGTTACTTTTTAAAGTGAAACTTTTATGACATCGTCTCAAACTTTTTCGTCTGTGTGTTGCATGTCGCGTGACGGTCGGCCGCGCGGTTAGATTGATAAAGCGATTTTTATACCCTTAATGGAAAATTATTCCAAAAATTTTAAGTTAACTGTCTATAATGTGAAAATAATTGTGTTTGCACGCAAACGAAAAAAAACCGACTTCAATAATTACATCGACAAGTAATACAACGTAATAAGACGAAATAAATTAAAAGTAAAAAACCTTTTTAAAAAACAAGCTTTTATTTGAATGTGCTAAAACGAAAAAAATAAATTTTTACTTTAAAACTTTTACTATCTACTTATAAAGTCATTACACATAATCTATATGATAGAAAAGCTTGTCGCGAGATATGAGTACTCGTATTTCCTTAGTTTGAAAATTTTAATAGTTAAAATCAATCACATCAATTTATTTAATTTACTTGTTTACAAGCAAATCTCGCAACAAGCTTTTATATCATATAGATTATGTGTAATGAGAATGACTTTATAAGTAGATAGTAAAAGTTTTAAAGTAAAAATTTATTTTTTTCGTTTTAGCACATTCAAATAAAAGCTTGTTTTTTAAAAAGGTTTTTTACTTTTAATTTATTTTAGACTTTTTAGTCGGTTATTACGTCACTTTATTCGAATTATTCTTAGCAAGCCCTTTCATTTGATACCCATATTGTAGAAGTGCACTAAAAATAACTAGTCCGCACTCTTGGATATGCTGCCATATTGGATTTAAAATGACGTCACAAAGTTAACCATGCATTGTCATCCAAATTGAACCTGTATACAAAATTTCAGCTCAATTGGTTGCTTCAAAATTGAGTTGCAAGATTTCACCCGAACAAACATACATACATACATGCATACATACAAATCATGCATTGTCATCCAAATTGAACCTGTATACAAAATTTCAGCTCAATTGGTTGAAGATATCTGCTTCAAAATTGAGTTGCAAGATTTCACCCGAACAAACATTCATTAAAGTTACATACATACATACATACATACATTGCAAGTTAAATAAAAGCTTGTAATAAAAATAGTCAAGTAAATACGCGCTATTAAAGATTACTCAAAAAGTTTTAATCAGATCTCGATCTAATTTCACGAAGACTAGATGACAAGTATTAGCTTTCGATTAAAGTAAGAATCATCAAAATCGGTACACCGAGTAAAAAGTTATGCGGTATAATATAACGTAGGTTGACGAAAAAGTACTCACGTAAATACGCATTATTAGATATAACTCTAAAAGTACTTGTCAGATCTCAATTAAATTAAAATGGGACCACATGACACGCAAAACCTTTCAATTAAAACAAAATTGATCGAAATCGGTCCACCCAGTCAAAAGTTCTGAGCTAACATACATTAAAAAAAAAAAAACATACGTGTCGAATTGAGAACCTCCTCCTTTTTTGGAAGTCGGTTAAAAAGTTTTACTTTTACCGTGGTTTCATAAAACCACACAGGTTTTTGGTATTGTTATAGTATTTGTGGGATACTATCATACTAGACTAACCAAGAGTAATATTAACTGAACTTTCGCAAATGAGGCTTTTATAATTGCTTACATAATTTCATTTTTGTATAAAAATTAATCGCTAACTAAACTAAGTTTTTGACGCTAACGTAAGCCCGTTAACGTAATTGGATTATCCTGCTTTCCCTTCAGGGTCCGTTTGATACCACGTCGGATATAATTATGTACATTAAAAATATTTATATGATATGTTTCCTTTTTGTGTGCTGTGTGGTTACGGCACTAAAGAATGTAGCCACCCCCTCTCTTCCCGTGGGTGTCGCAAGAGGCGACTAAGGGATAACACAGTTCCACTACCACCTTGGAACTTAAAAAGCCGACGGATGGCGGGATAACCATCCATGCCGGCTTTGAAATACACAGGCCAAAGACGGGCAGCAGCGTCTTCGGTGAGACAAAGCCAGCCCTGCGGTCACCAACCCGCCTGCCCAGCGTGGTGACTATGGGCAAAACACATGAGTGCGCGTCATAATGTCGGGCGCGAACTTGTAGAGGCCTATGTCCAACAGTGGACTGTGATAGGCTGTAGTGATGGTGATGATGATGTTTCCTTTTTAAATTTTAGTAAGCAGTAGGATTAAATGGGTGAAAGAGGCGCCAGACGCGGCGCAGGCGCACCGTTCTACGCGCCGCCGCGTCGCAAGACATCAGCGGAGATCATCAGCGAAGCACGCGCTGCCATCAGTGCGGGTGCGTATGCGCTACTGTTATCAACTAAATAAGCCTATGTCGGCAATATCGATGACATGTCGATACATGGTAAAGTAAGCCCGAAGACGGGCAGCAGTCTTCGGTGCGACAAAGCCAGTCCTGCGGTCACCAACCCGCCTGCCCAGCGTGGTGACTATGGGCAAATCACATGAATTCACGCTATTTTTGGCGCGAACTTGTGGAGGCCTATGTCCAGCAGTGGACTGCGATAGGCTGAAATGATGATGATGATGATGACACGGTAAAGTAATCGTCGGGATCCATAATGAAAGCCAGGACTTCATAGATTTAATTTATTTCCTCATTCAGATGCGTATTGTTCGAGTGTTCGATACATAAAGAGTTTACAAAATTGTTACATCGCCTGTATACTCTTACATTCGCGTCTACAAATACAATACAATTACAAATATTTTAAATTTGGATAACAAAGAAATCACTTATTCTTGGATCCTGGAGTGGGGACCGTGTGTACCTACAAACGCAGTGTAGGACGAAATCTTTCCCGCAGGATCGATGATCAAGATTGCCGGTGGAGGCTAGATGAGGATTGCGAAAAACCGGGATGTTTGGCGCGGACTTGTGAAGGCCTACGTCCAGCAGTGGACTGCAAAAGGCTAATATGATGATGATGATGATGATGATATTTTATAACATGATGTCCTCATGGCTCATTGTATTATAATTATATACTCTATAATATTTTTATTTTAATGCTTTTAGTAGGTTATTATAGGTATGTGTGAATGGTAAAAACTTCGAATAATTTATGACAATATAGCAATGATTCGAGAAAGCGAACCGCCGTGTTTTATGTTTTCATCGTGATAAGTCGTGAAAAAGGCGCCGAGTCACGCAACTAGAACGATTTTGTTATTTTCACAATGACTGTAGACAGATTAGTCAGACTATATAAAAGCTTATATTTTAAAGCTAAATACATATAAAACTTACTGTAGAATTTGAAACATCAAAAGAAATAAAATAATGGGTTGTCTGGAAGAAATGGCTAAATAGCCAATAGTCAATGGCTAATAGCCAGTCCGCCCATTGTACTTCACAGTCTGTAAATATCTTTATATTATGTGTTTAAAATGTAGTTGTGGTGTATAATAAAGTATAAAAAAATGAACAGAAAATATATAAACAAAAAAAAAACTCCATGAATATAAAGATATTTTTGAGTTAAAAAAATCTTTAAATTTTCCGATCTTAATCACCAAATATTAGGTAAATTATGTGTAGGATGGTCAGACTACACCTACAGGCAAACAACGGTACCTGAAAGAAATATTATTTAGCTGTAACCTTCTGTAAGATCAAGGTACTTCCCCATTAGAGCTGTTCCAGATTTTGAGCAGGATATTTCCTGGTGTATCCTACTTCAGTTAAGATTTCTAGCTTTCTATATAAAAAATATGAAGGAAAAGAGTTTACCTACATGCAAATGATTTGGCTGGTGAAATGAAACGAAAATATTTATTTTGAAATGAATGCAACTAGCCAAAAATTAATATTTTTTTTTCATATTGATATGAGTGTTGATGTCATTACGTCCCTATCGACTTAGACTTAGGGTCGATTTCTCCGGCTGCTGATCTTGCTTAAGATGGTTATCTTATAGCGATAGCTTAGAAATAAATTTTCTATTTTTTTTTAAATGTTTTACCATCAAACTCAACTATATAAGATACTTAAATTTGAAACTTAACGCTTCAGCTTGTAATATCCCACTGCTGGACATAGGCCTCTTTCCCCATGTAAGAGAAGGATCACAGCTTAATCTACCACGCTACTCCGAAGCGGGTAATTTGTCAGCCATTACTTCAAATGAATGAATGAATCAAAATATGTACATAGTGTATTAGTAACATCATGTATAACTCACAGGTATAACTTATGTAAAAGATAAAATTTATTAGTAATTGGTAAAATTGGCCTTTAACAAGTGTAGGTGTCAGGTGATTGAACTTTGTACCCTCGGGTAAGGTTAGCCAAGTTATGATTTGTATCGAACGTGTTGCTAAGGATACAGTTGTTACTTGTTACCTTAACAATCTTGTTACGTGCTACTTGGTAGTTTAACAGTTACAATTTTTGGCTAATCATCAAGTTCTCTTAACTTTATATTAATATAAATAAAAATGAATCGCTGATTGTGTTGTTAAAATCGGAACTTAAGAACGGCTGGATAAATTGGCCACTTTTTAAAAAGTTTTAAGTAGACAAATTGAAGAAAATTGGAAATTTTCAGTAAAAGGTACGACTATTTAACTTGGCGTTTGACGATGCGCGAGAAAGGACAATCCGTTGAGTCAGCCTCAGCTCGTGTATAAAAACTAAATTGATTGGTGATAATATCATTAAAAAATATATATATTTAGATTTTTTCTACCGCCCAAAACTGTACTATTAGTAACACGCAATAAAATTTTAATTTAATTTCAAAATATTCGAAACTAGCGACCCGCCCCGGCTTCGCACGGTTGCAAAAACTATTAGTGTTCCTCTACTATATTATGCATGTATTATAGATATAAACCTTCCTCTGGAATCACTCTATTTACTAAAGAAAACCGCATCAAAATCCGTTGCGTAGTTTTCAAGATCTAAGCATATATAGGAACAGACAGATAGCGGGAATCGACTTTGTTTTATAATATGTAGTGATTGACACTAAAATTAAAAGTTTAATTGAAAAAATAGGTTTTACATTGATAGGTACTAGCTGCATTCTTCTGTTATGTGGATAGGAACACTCTTATCACCAGCTAGGGCTAAACGATAGCATAAGACTTGTTCTCAGACCTATACAGATGTTTGCCGTGGTGTGGGTGATTGTGCAGTCCTTGTGAGTCTCCCCACCGTGCCTCGGAGAGCACGCTAAGTCGTCGGTCCCGGTTGTTATTATGACACCTGATAGTGATCGTTACTCATAGTAGGGAATATATCCGCCAACCCGCATTGGAGCAGCGTGGTGTATTAAGCTCTGATCCTTCTCCTACATGGGGAAAGAGGCCTATGCCCAACAGTGGGATATTCGAGGCTGAAACGTATTCTCAAAACTAACAAATATACACATAATATTTCGTAAAAAATAGGCCAAACCGTTTAGTAGGAGTTTGGTAACAAACACGAGACATACATTAACCTAATATTAATTTATGTTATGATAATATAATAGAATAAAACAAAATAAAAAATTAACCTAAACATTCTTATTTTTATAGAAATGAGCAACATATCAAGTGGACCAGGGCTAAGTGCTCTCAAACCGCTGCGCACGCGCCGCCCCTTCACGCCCCGCGAGCCTCAACGCACCCTTTTCACTGAAAGGGCGCGCAAGAAGGACACTCGCCCGCCTAGCGCGTTTGAGTAACCGTTTTTTCTACTACTCTTTCTTTCTCTGCTTATCTCCCCCTCTTGCTCTCTAACTTTTTCTTCTCGTCTCACACATTTTTAACATTAATTAGGTAATAATTATATTTAATTTAATTAAATTGTTGGGGTAATTTTAAGTTAATATATTTTTAATTTACGATCAATATAGGTATGTATATTTTACTAGCTGACCCCGCAAATGTTGTTTTGCCATATATGTTATTAACCCCCATAAACCCCTCTTGTGGGTGGAATTTCGTAAAATTAGTTCTTAGCTGACCTCTACTCGGTGAAAGGAATTTTACTACCAAATTTCAAGTCTCTACGCCATATGGTTCCAGAGACATCGTGATGAGTCAATATATGGGTGGAAATCTCTTTTAAATATATAACTAGATTTATTTTGAGTATCACATTATAGTTTTTTACTATACCAAGGATTTCCAAAAAAAAAAAAAAAAAATTTGGCCCATTTTAATTAGGTAAATATCAAAATAATTATGAAAATGTTTACAGCCTTAAGTACCTCACTCTGTCGGAGTCCAACGAAGAGGCATTAACTGCGTCAGGAGTACAATATGGTAGCATTGACGAAGACGATACTAAAGAAGAAATTTTAGTTGATAACCAACAAGTTAAAAAGAAAGCAGCAGTAAGTACTTTGATAATGTTTATTTTGTCTTGTTTAGTAGCCAGCGATTGTTTTATTTCAATTATTATATATTCTAGTCTATCTGCTGTATCTGTCACTAGCAAATGTACTCATTTTTTATTTGATTCCATCTCAGCTGCATACAGATTACAGCATTGTCAAAAAATTTCCTTAGTTTCAGCCACGTTACCTCATACAAACCCCGTGAATCCTCTCTACGAACAGAATTGTGTCTGTGCCCAGCAGTGGGGTATTACAGGCTGAATCGTAGTGATAACTAATAGTGATCTTACAGACAATCTCTGTCAGTGGGCAAAATATGAATAGCAGTAACAATAAACTATGTAAATTAACCTAAACCTAACCTAAACTACATATTATCTAGGATTCAGTCTGTAGCATCACTGCTGGGCATAGTCCTCTTTCTATATGTAGGAGAAAGATTGGAACTTAATCCACTACGCTGCTCCACAATGGCGGATATATTAATTACTACATAATATGGGATATAGGGACCGATAGCTAAAGAGCTCCCGAGGCATGGTATCACATATCTGACTCTTTTGACTAGCCCGATGGCGCAGTTTGTAGTGACCCTGCTTTCTGTTCCGGGGGTTGTGGGTTCGATTCCCACCTCGAGTCTGGGTGTTATATACATATTTGTTTATATATTTATATATGTATTATTTAAAGTATGTTTATTGAAAAAAAAAATATGTAGCTATACCAGTCGGCTGTTACCTATAACACAAGCATTAAGTTGCTTACTTTAGGAACAGACGATCGTGTGTGTATTGTGTATATATTTATTTATTTATTATTATTTATTATATTGTCTACTAAGTATCAAACATTTGTCTTGAAGGTAAAAGCGCGTGCAAATGATCGGTCAGGTGACGGATGGAGCGCTTTCACCAAACTACCGCACCTCAGCGGCAGGAGTAAACCTTTACATCGGAGAAATACTACACAGTGTGGTGATAGTAAGCAACTTGAATTTTAAAGTGAAACTTTAATACATCGTCTCAAACTTTTTCGTCTGTGTGTTGCATGTCGCGTGACGGACGGCCGCGCGGTAAGATTGATAAAGCGATTTTTATACCCTTAATGGCACATTATTCCAAAAGTTCTTAGTTAAATATCTATAATGTGAAAACAAGTTTCACTTTTACCGTGGTTTCATAAAACCACACAGGTTTTTTCGTAACTGTTATTCTTATATATAAAATTCTCGTGTCGCAATGTTAGTTACAATACTTCTCAGCAACGGCTGGACCCATTTTTATGAAATTTTATGTGCATATCGGGTAGATCTGAGAATCTCTATTTTTCATACCGCTAAGTTATAAGCTCCTCCCCCCCCTTTGAAAATTTGGTATATTGATTTAATTATACAAAACTAGCTGACCCCGCAAACGTTGTTTTGCTATAGGTATATGTTATTAGCCCAAGCATGAAGCAACCCCCTCTTGTGGGTGTAATTTCGTAAAATCCGTTCTTAGCTGACCTCTACGCGGCAAAATTAATATTCCTACCAAATTTCAAATCTCTACGCCTTATGGTTCCAGAGATATCGTGATGAGTCAATATATGGGTGGAAATCTCTTATAAAATCTCTTATATTATTTATGTATAGAATTAAATGATTAAAATAATGACACCAATATGACGATATTTCCCTCTCATAATAAAGTTGCATATAGTTTTATATCAAACCACTGTTTTTAACGATAATAATAACAACTTTAGGATGAATTTCTCGTTAAAGGAGTAGTTGGCGTTCTTTATTCTTCTGATAAACAAAAGTAATGTTTTGCAGGCTCTGATTCAGTCGACTTATCTCAATCTATTAGTGTAACAAGACCATACCAAAGCGATACATTTACTGATGGAATCCTTAATCAAAAAAAGTGTAAGATGGTATTTTCTTATGTATACGCCTCAGCCTGTAATATCCCACTACTGGGCATAGGCCTCTTTCCCCATGTAGGGGAAAAGGATCAGAGTTTAATCATCAGGATATATTCCTTACTTATGAGTAACGATCGCTATCAGGTGTACATGATAACAAACGGGACCGACGGCTTAACGTGCTATCCGAGGCACGGTGGGGAGACCCACAAGTACTGCACAAACACCCAGACCACGGTAAACATCTGTATGGCCAATACAAATGTTGTCATGTGCGGGATCGAATCCACCGTCAGCGAAACAGCCAAAAACCAGTGCAATTATGAAACTACATATAATAATTTTAACATAAGTTACTTCTTCTTGTTTACGTTTCACAGAGTATTTATCTCAAAACATTCATTTAGTTACAAATAATTCATAAAGAAAAAACTAAAGTAAAATATAATTAAAAATATTTATTACAGCATTAAGTCCTGATGGTATCAACAAAAAGAAACAAATTGTAACATCAAAATCGGTATCATATGACGCTGGTCTCGGAGATGTTACAGTTAAGCATCTTGCAGTACAGCTGCCGAATTCATCAAACGACGACTACGACAAGTAAGATTTATAAATAATAATTCACTCATCATCATCACATCAGCCTATCGCAGTTCACTGCTGGACATAGGCCTCCACAAGTTCGCGTCAAAAATGATGTCAACTCATGTGTGTTGCCCATAGTAACCACGCCGGGCAGGCGGGTTGGTGACCGCAGGGCTGGATTTGTCGCACCGAAGATGTCGCTGCCCGTCTTCGGCCTGTGTATATCAAAGCCAGTAGTTGGATTGTTATCCGGCCATCAGTCGGTTTTTTATGTTCCAAGGTGGTAGTGGAACTGTGTTATCCCTTAGTCGCCTCTTACGACACCCACGGGAAGAGAGGGGGGTGGCTATATTCTTTACTGCCGTAACCACACAGCATCTAAGTGAGGCCGCACACCGCCGCCACACGCTACACTCAACATACATTTACGGCGCCACAATTACTGCGATACAATTTAAGCGGCCACAAATGTGTCGTGTGTGCGCACATTGGAAGCACAATTGTAGCGTGGCAACAGAAGTCAGAATGTCGACATCATCGTCTGACGATGACGATTTTTTGATGAGGCGTTTAATGAGAATAAATTAAATGTAAAAAAACCTTTTTAAAAAACAAGCTTTTATTTGAATGCACTAAAACGAAAAAAATAAATTTTTACTTTAAAACTTTTACTATCTACTTATAAAGTCATTACACATAATCTATATGATAGAAAAGCATGTCGCGAGATATGAGTACTCGTATTTCCTTAGTTTGAAAATTTTAATAATTAAAATCAATCACATCAATTTATTTAATTTACTTGTTTACAAGCAAATCTCACGACAAGCTTTTATATCATATAGATCATGTGTAATGACTTTATAAGTAGATAGTAAAAGTTTTAAAGTAAAAATTTATTTTTTTCGTTTTAGTGCATTCAAATAAAAGCTTGTTTTTTAAAAAGGTTTTTTACATTTAATTTATTTTTGACTTTTTAGTCGGTATTCACGTCACTTTATTCAAATTATTCTTAGGAAGCCCTTTCATTTGATACCCATATTGTAGAAGTGCTCTAAAAATAACTAGTCCGCACTCAAAAGTTGGATTTACCAATATGACGTCACAAAGTTAACCATGCATTGTCATCCAAATTGAACCTGCATACAAAATTTCAGCTCAATTGGTTGCTTCAAAATTGAGTTGCAAGATTTCACCCGAACAAACATACATACATACATGCATACATACAAACCATGCATTGTCATCCAAATTGAACCTGCATACAAAATTTCAGCTCAATTGGTTGCTTCAAAATTGAGTTGCAAGATTTCACCCGAACAAACATTCATTAAAGTTACATACATACATACATACATTGCAAGTTAAATAAAAGCTTTTAAAAAAAAAGACGTTATGGGGTTCACCTTTTTAATCAAAATTGTAGTTTACGGAAATTTCAAAATTGCGCAAGAATTACGATCCGAAGAAGAAAAGTTCATAGAATGAATATGAAAACACATACCTACCAATTATTATTAAATTTAGTTTAATCAAATCAAATTTTTCAATAAATTATAAATTGTTCAATTAATCAGTTCAATAAATTTATTTAAACGGGATTTTTTTCAATCTCTGCAATAAATTCAACATAAAATTCAACATTCTTTCATTTTCGCGCGTTTTTATTCTATGTTCGCGCCACATAAAACGAACGTGTTCGATCTTGAATTCGTGTGGCGTGGCAGCCATCTTGCCACAAACTGCACCTACTACAAATGTGTCCTTGATGTGCGGGTTTACATACAAATATAGGGGGTCGATAAATGTATCGCGTTTCAAATGTGGCGCTACAATTATCGTAATACAAATGTAGCTGTGGTGTGCGGCCTCACTAACAATAATTAATATTGAAGTTTTAGATTCTTAAGATTCTTTAGATTCGTTGTGATTTGAAACTCTCTCATACGAAGATGCGTCACGCAAAAAAAAAAACTAATACATAAACGTATAGAGAATGAGATAGAATAAATTATACACTATATTATATTCTAGGTGAAAAAATCGCATGTAGCTTGCTTTTCAGAAGTTTCATTTCTGCCGTGTGTAATTGCACACACAGCTTTACTTGCATAAATTTACATTATCACAGCAACGACTTGAGAGGGAGTGTGTTGATACTTGATAGCATGGATAGGGCCGTTAAGTCGGTGGGGCGCTTGCGATACTCTTGGTGTAGGAGGCGTCCATAACTTTGGTAGCTTATCAACTGAGGGACAGCAGAAAATATCCTGCTTATAATATGGAGCTGTCCGACTGGGGAAATACCTTACAGAAGATCACAGCTAAATGACACTGCTTTGAAGCAGGGTTGTCTTTCTGTGGTGAGTATAAGGTGACCAGAGCTACTCGAGGATTAGGGATAGGGTCAGCAACGCGCTTGTGATGCTTCTGGTGTTGCCGGCGTCTAACGCTATGGTAATTGCTTACCTTCAGGCAAAAAAATATTAACATGCCCATTTCATCTTCCAGCATGACAGTGCTAGAGTTGGCCGAATACCTATCCAGCGAGACAAATAACACGGAACATACCCTATTATTGATACAGACTCTTCAGAGAAATATAGTCAAGACCTTACCGGCAAATAGTCTTCGTGAACTAGTGCTTCGATCTCTTTACACTCACGTGGACAGCGACGATGATCGCATACTGGTGGCCATAGCGAGAGCTATGCTGACGGTGAGTGTATCTTGATTTTGAGGTTCATCTAAATTAAAAATGTATTATTTTATTTATTCACTAGCGGACCCGGCAGACGTTGTCCTGCCCGGAAAACAGCTACCAAATTTGATTGCTTACATACCGATAGCACCTACTGGGTCCAATTGAGATAAAAAGTATCCTATGTCCGTTTCCTGGTTCTAAGCTACCTCCCTACTAATTTTCAGCTAAATCGGTTTAGCCGTTCGTGAGTTATAAATAGTGTAACTAACACGATTACACGACATTCTTTTATATATATAGATGTGACTCAACAAGCGTACGGCTCACCGTACGGCTCACCTGATAGTAATTAACTACCGTAGCCTATAGACGTCTGCAACACCAGAAGCATCGCAAGCGCGTTGCCTACCCTACCCCCAATTCCCCCCAGGAGCTCTGGTCACCTTACTCACCAACAGGAACACAATACTGCTTGAAAACAGTATTATTTAGCTGTGGTCTTCTGTAAGTTCGAGGTACTACCCCAGTCGGGCTGCTCCATTTTTTGAGCAGGAAATTTGCTGCTGTGCCCTACCTCAGTTAGTATATTCGAAATAATCTTGATGTTTAGTTGCATAACTTTATTTTGTAATTTTTAGATGCGTGTGACTGGACCACATTTGGCAGCTGCTTGCAAATTAGTATTCAAAATTTCAAGAAATGACAAAAACGATCACTTTTTCAGGAACAGTGATTTACTTGGTATGGAATTTTTTTTTTATCAGAAAGGTAACCCAAACGAAGGAATAAACACACTAAGCACAAAACTACATCAGAACAATTTAGGATGCCTCCGTGTACAATAAGATTTATTCCTAATTGGATAAACGTATATTTTCAACCGAATTCCAAAAAAGGAGGGGGTTCTCAATTCGATTATATATTTTTTTAATCTACCTCAGAACCTCAGTACCTTAGAACTTTTTACTGGGTGAACCGATTTCGAAGATTCTTTTTTTTTAATCGAAAGGTGGTCAGTGTCATGTGGTCCTATTTAAATTTAACAAGTACTTTTTGAGCTACATCTAATAATGCGTATTTCATTGAATGTTCATTCGCCTACATTTTGTACGTTGTATTCCTTGTCGATGAAAATTCAAGTCGATTTTTTTCATTATTCAATGACGTCATACTAAATCCAACATGGCGGACCACCCAAGTTAGCGGACTAGTTATTTTTAATGCATTCTACAATATGGATATCAAATGAAAGGGCTTGCTGAGAGTAACTCAAAAAATAAAGTGATGTCACAATGGCGGACTTGTAAATATGGCGAACCAAGTTTTTATGATTTTTTACTATATGGCGATCAAATGAATGAAAAATACTGAGAATAACAGATTGAGAAACCTGTCCTGCGATAACTAAAAAAACAAAAAAGTTTTTCAATTTTAATTTATTTCATAACTAGTGATTCGCCCCGGCTTCGCACGGTGCAATGGTGACACTAAATATAGAACATAAATAAATATTTGCAATGTAAGCGCAAAAAATGTGTATTTACGACATCACATTAGAAACCTCTAAAACTATCAGTGCTCCTCTACTATATTGTATGTATATACAATATACATATAAAAAACAATAAATCCGTTGCTTAATTTTAAGGGCCCTGTAAACGATCAAATAATTTGTCAAAGTTTCTCAAACTTTATTTTTTCATATATCAAACACATCAAAACACGTTTGTCAAACAAAAATTTGACAAATTGTTTGATCGTTTATGGGACCCTTTATCTAAAGATATAAGCATACAGACAGCTGGAAGCGACTTTGTTTTATACTGTGTAATGATGTAGAGCTACATGTGTCGACAGACCTGGTGGTGGAGGGCTGCGGTCGGATAGACCCGGTGAGCGAGAGCGAGTGCTGCGTGTACGCGGCGGGCGCGCTGCGCTTCCTGGCGCTGGAGCCGGCGCTGTGCGCGCGGGCGCACGCCGCCGGGGCGCTGCACCTCGCCGCTCTACATCTCAAGATATTGAACAATGCGGTGAGTTAGCTGGACAATGGAGCAGCCCTTTCAAGCAGTGTTATGTTCCTGTGGCGAGTGAGGTGATCAACGCTCCTGGGGAAGGTCGAGGGTAGGGTAAATAAAGAAGACACGAAGTATGTCAATCTTTGGTCGACAGCTGACTGATATTCATATTAAGATCGAAATTGGGACCGCAATCTTTGGTACACGATTTGGTACAAGATGTAGTGACACTGCCAACTGCGCCAAGCTAGTGGAATTTTGTTAGAAACAGGTTTTCACACCAGTAGGTGGTGTAAAGATTAAGAATTTGGCTGTATTGCCAACGCAATTTGTTTTGATTATTAAATAATTTATATTATGGTAGGGCACAGCAAAATATATCATGTTTAAAATCTAGAGCAGCCTGACTGTGTAAGTAACTAGCTAAATAAAACTGCTTTAAAGCAGTGTTCCGTTGTTGTGGTAGGTCATGGGTAAGATCTGCAATGCGTTTACGATGCTTCTGGCATTGCAGGAATGTATATGATACTGTAACCTCTTACCCACCATTTAAAAAAAACCTGTCTGAAAAATACCCACCCTAATGTGTTTTTCAAAGAAGGTAAAATATATTATGCTAGGGAAAGTACACAAAATTCAGCTACCACGTCTGTCAGATTAGTTTTTAAAAGTATTGAGATACCGATTTTGTGATTAAAAGTGTGCTTTGTTTATAATAGGGTTTAAAATTTTAAAACTGTAGAAAGCGGAGAGACCTCGGCAAGTTTCGGAGCAGGCCACTCACGCGCTCTACCAAGTGACGGGTGCACTCCGCAACCTCGCAGGGGGCGGTGAGGTTGGTGGAGAGAGTGGCGGGGGGAGCACCGAGCGAGGGCGAGCGTTTGCAGCGAGCGGTGCACTCGGCGAGCTGCTCGCCGCGCTCACCCTGCACACCGACCGAGACGTGCTCACTAACGTGGCGCGGTGCCTCAGGTTAGTGTGGAGTCGTCCTTCCGTTTGCTGGTAAAAATTGCTAGATACCTATCTGACTAACAATGGAATCCGATAGGTAAAAGTTTAGGTTATATTTTTTCTCTCTCACAGTCCAATTTATCACATATTTATATTCGAATAAATTTTACCACGGCATTGTTGTGGCACAGTGTACTGTCGGTGGAGGAGGCGTGTTGTGCGTGGTTGTGCGCGTCGCCGACGAGTGCTCGCGCGCTCCTGACCGCGCTCGCCGCGTGCGCGGCCCGCGCGCCGCTCTCCGTGCGCCTGGCGTACACGCTCGGCAACATGGCGGCCGCGGACGAGCAGGCGAGGATCAACGTGAGTTACTGTGTGTGTGTATGTGCGTATGTAGAGTGGACACGTTCGCCTGGCGTACACGCTCGGCAGCATGGCGGCCGCGGACGAGCAGGCGAGGATCAACGTGAGTTACTGTGTGTGTGTATGTGTGTATGTAGAGTGGACACGTGCACCTGGCGTACACGCTCGGCAGCATGGCGGCCGCGGACGAGCAGGCGAGGATCAACGTGAGTTACTGTGTGTGTGTATGTGTGTATGTAGAGTGGACACGTGCACCTGGCGTACACGTTCGGCAACATGGCGGCCGCGGACGAGCAGGCGAGGATCAACGTGAGTTACTGTGTGTGTGTATGTGTGTATGTAGAGTGGACACGTGCACCTGGCGTACACGTTCGGCAACATGGCGGCCGCGGACGAGCAGGCGAGGATCAACGTGAGTTACTGTGTGTGTGTATGTGTGTATGTAGAGTGGACACGTGCACCTGGCGTACACGCTCGGCAGCATGGCGGCCGCGGACGAGCAGGCGAGGATCAACGTGAGTTACTGTGTGTGTGTATGTGTGTATGTAGAGTGGACACGTGCACCTGGCGTACACGCTCGGCAGCATGGCGGCCGCGGACGAGCAGGCGAGGATCAACGTGAGTTACTGTGTGTGTGTATGTGTGTATGTAGAGTGGACACGTGCACCTGGCGTACACGTTCGGCAACATGGCGGCCGCGGACGAGCAGGCGAGGATCAACGTGAGTTACTGTGTGTGTGGGTGTATCTAGAGTGTTATTGATGTTATAGAATAACATAAATAAATCCCTAGATATTCATCCATTGACACTCCGTACTCGTAAACGCAGGAATAAATTATCTATTTGGCTTAAAACTCTACATTACAATCCGACAGAAAAACTTCTAAAAATAAATAGGCTAACAGGTGTACACGCAGGACAATACATATGCTATATACACCCATGCATACACATACACACGCACACCCACACACAGACTCACATACACATACAAAACACACAAACACACTCACGTAAGTATGAATATTTAAGTATGAATTAGCGCTTAGTACTATATTATCTGTGACTGCACGTATAAATCTGATTAAATTTTTGAAAATAAAACACCGTGATGATTCTTCTCCTACAGACTTAATCGAGCAAGCGTGATGAAGTTATGATGAAAATTTTCAGACACAATTCGTTAATATTGTAGCCTTATGCAGGGTGTTTTCTACTTGTTTTTTTTTTTGGTTTAAAAATCGCGTGTTCTACGAAAAATAATACACATGATATCTCGTTATAGCTTCCCATATTCTTGGTATCTTTCGTGATTTTTTCCAAACTCCTCCCTCCCTTTCTAGTCTGATGTGATTAACATGACCACTAAGGTAGTGGTGTAGCGAGCCTAACTCGCGCCCGGGGCACAATACCTTTTAGCGCCCCTTTCATTCGAAAACCATATGATATGTCCAGCAGTATTTAGTTTTGTTTTGGAGACCATTTGGCGCCCCGTCGTGAGTAGCGCCCGGGACATGATGCCCCCTTTGCCCACCCCTCACTACGCCACTGCACGAAGGTTACCTTTATTACTGTTCGAGAAAGGATCTATCTATTAATTTATTCGTCACACGTTACGGTGGGATAGTGGGTTGAAGAAGTGTGACATTTGTGACAAGGGGCTGTCAAAAAAAATTGTGAATTTCATGTGACGTGGTTTATGGAGGGCCGCTAATCTAATAACGACCGTTATCACAAGCCGTTTTGTCCTTTTCACCAGATCTACAACGAGGAAGGTGGAGTGGACGTGCTCCTCACCATACTAGAGTCGTATGCGCGAAGAAATGAGAACGAGATTAGAGATTCCGACTCTGATCCAGATTTGCATTTAGTAGGTATGTTACACAAGATATTACTGTAAAGAAAATCTATACATATTATTTTTTCGAAATTTGTTATTTGCTTTTTTTATACAACTAGGTCGACAACCAAATGTACGACTCACCTGATGGTAAACGATTACCGTAGTTTATAGACGCCTGCAACACCAGAAGCATCGCAAGCGCGTTGCCAACCCTATCCCCAATCCCCCTAGGAGTTCTGGTCACCTTACTCACGAACAGGAACACAATACTGCTTGAAAACTGTATTATTTAGCTGTGGTCTTCTGTAAGGCCGAGGTACCTGCCAGTTGTACCAGTTGGCCTGCTCCATATTTTAAGCAGGAAATTTCCTGCTGTGCTGTACCTCAGTTAAACCAATGGCGTTTTAAGAAGTTACATACAAAATAACTTTGTTATGATTTCTCCAATTTCTTGTAGATCAATTGATCTCACTAGCTCATTGCCGCAGTTTGTAGTGGCCCTGTTTTCTTCTCCACGGGTTTTGGGTTGGATTCCTGCCTGAGTCTGGGTGTGGTATTTGTATTATTTATATGTTTATATATGTTTTATTTTTTTGTGATTATATTCTTATTTTTGTAAATTGTATTGGTTATTGATAAATTGTCCACAGGTTCCGATCTCGGTGGTTCTGATGGTTCAAACGAGGATGTCCTTATCAAAGTGAGTATTTATATATTTTTTTAAATTACCAGATCGGCAAACAAGCGTACTGTTCACCTGATGGTAAGCGATTAACGTAGCTTATAGACAGACGTCTGCAACACCAGAAGCATCGCAAGCGCGTTGCAGACCCTATCCCCAATCCCCCCAGGAGCTCTGGTCACCTTACTCACCAACAGGAACACAACACTGCTTGAAAGCAGCATTATTTAGCTGTGTCTTCTGTAAGGTCGAGGTACTTCCCCAGTCGCGTTTTCGATCTTCTTTAATGACAAATATTTGAGAAAATTAAGATGTCTGTCGAGGTCTGGCCGTTTGTGCTTGTGTGCGTTCGCGTTTCCCAACACGGGAGAAAAGCTACTAGGGTCGTTGAGTGTGATGCGTATTAATTCATCTATACTTCATATATAGAGCTGAAGAGTTTGTTTGTTTGGTTGTTTGTTTGTTTGTTTGTTTTATTTGTTTGTTTGTTTGAACGCGGTAATCTCTGGAACTACTGGGCCGATTTGAAAAATTCTTTCAGTGTTAGATAGACCATTTATCGAGAAAGGCTATAGGCTATGTGTCATCACGCTAAGACCAATAGGAGCGGAGTCCACGCCGACGAAGTCGCGCGCAGAAGCTAGTTTATTATAAAACTTATCTTTACGCACGTTTGACTAGGGGAGTAAGCTGTTGAATGCGTGACGAGGGCTTTACGAAAAGTATGATCCGGTGAGACGAACGGAAGTTGAGAGGGAGATAAAAGCCAGTGAAGATAGAAAGAGAGAGAGTTACGTTTCGTAAGTTTTACTTCAGTCGCGTGGTCTAAAGCACACTCGTTTTTTTAGACAGTCCGAGTTATAGCGAACCTGTGTCTGGCGGAGCTCGCTGGAAGAGGCTTAGCAGCGAACCACGCTGAAAGAACGGTTCGCGCTCTTTTATCTTGTCTGGACCTAGCTGAAAAACCGCCTGATAATAAGGTACGAGCGTAATTTATACATTTTGTTCGCTGACATAGGTACGGATAGATGTACTTTGAATGTTTGTATAAGTTGTTTTCCAGTTGATTATGGAATGCTTTTGCTTTCAAGTAATTGCTTAGAGATTATGTCTTTGTATTTTTGTTATGTGTATAAAGTAAATCATAAATACGCCATGAATCTCAAAATTATAAAATACAGTTGAACTGAACTTAATAGGACTCTAAACCGTCTTTATGCTTGGCACAGGCCTCCTCTAAAAATATCTCGTCCAAGCTTGAATCGAATCTACGACCGCCAACATTAAGGCAATCATTTGTGTTATTCCATCCGAACAGTTGTTATAATATTCAATTCTTATTTTAATTTTAAAGATAAAAGATTTACCAGAGAAGGAACGTAATGCCTGGTTGGGCAGACGAGAAGAACTAGCTATGGCGTCATTGGCCACTCTGAACAATGTCACCTTCTACCTCGAACCATCTGCGGGCTACCCTCTAAGTAACACCTTAGATTTTATGTGCAAGAGTAAGTTGAACCGTTAACTATAGAATTTTTTATCACGCTTCAGCCTGTAATATCCCACTGCTGGGCATATGCCTCTTTCCCCATGTACGAGAAGGATCAGAGCTTAATCCACCATGCCGCTCCAACGTGGGTTGGTGGATATATTCCCTTCTATGAGTAACGATCGCTATCAGGCGTACATTATAACAACCGCGACCGACGGCTTAACGTGCTCTCTGAGGCACGGTGAGTGTAGTCGACCTTACAACCGCTGTTATCATACCTTTTCAACGAGAGTTCTGGCTACCTTACTCAATATATGAACACGACATTACTTGAGAGACCATATAGCTGGGATCTTCTGTAAGGTTGAGGTACTTCCCCAGTTGGGCTGCTCTAGTTTTTGAGCAGTATACATCCTGTTGTGCCCTGCCTCAAAAGTTTTTCCCTGTCACACGTGACATTTGTCACTGTATCGTCCGCGGCACCAGTTAATACCAGATATTTGTATTGACTGATTGATTGATTCAGCTTTAACATCCCACTGCTGGGCACGGGTCTCTTTCTAAATGTAGAAGAAGGGTCGGAGCTTAATCCACCGCGCTTCTCCAATTTGGTTCTGTGTTCATGTGGTGATTAAGGTAAGCAGATCTTCTGGAGAGGGTCGGGGGTGAGGCGACAACGCGATTGCAATGCTTCTGGTGTTGCAGGCGTCTATAAGCCACAATAACCGCTCATCATAAGGCGGGCCGTACGCTTTTTTGCCGACCTGGTTGTATATCGGAACATTGCAGGCGTGTGCGCGTGGGTGCGGCGCGGCGGCGCGGCGGCGTGCGAGGCGGTGCGCGTGCTCGGGAACGTGTCGCGCAGCGCGCGCGCCGCCCAGCTGCTCGTGCTGGAGGGCGCGCTCGCGGCCTTGGCGCCCTTCCAGCGACACGGTACTGTCGATGTCGCCTTGGCTCAGAGCAACTAACATGGCTATTGAAGCTTTTGGAAATTATTGAAATAATTCCTTTAATTCGTATTATTTTTATTTTTCTGTTTCCCACACATGAGGACATTATTAATAGCATTATGTCTCTTGTTAAAGAATTTATTGTAATATAAAACTTTCAATAGTTGGGTGCTAAAAGACTCACTATAGATGGCTCCACCCACGGCTGCTTAAAACCAAAAAAAAATTATATGAAAAAATTCGATTCGGCTGGACATCGGTCCATAGCTTGGTTGGCTACAGCACCGACACGGTATGTCGGAGGTGCGGGTTCGAATCCCGCTGGATCGAAATTTTGATATGGTAATAAATATTTTGTCCGCTGTGTGGTTACGGCAGCAAAGAATATAGCCACCCCCTCTCTTCCCGTAAGTGTCGTAAGGGGCGACTAACAGGTAGCACAGTTCCACTATCACCTTGGAACTCAAAAAGCCGACCGATGGCGGGATAACCATCCAACTGCTGGCTTTGAAGTACACAGCCCGAAGACGGGCAGCAGCGTCTTCAGTGCGACAAAGCCAGTCCTGCGGTCACCAACTCGTCTTCCGAGCGTGGTGAATACGGGCAAAACACATGATTTCTTGCCATAATGTCGGGCGCGAACTTGTGGAGGCCTATGTCTAGCAGTGGACTGTTATAGGCTGAAGTGGAAATATTCTGCAGTGGACTCAAGCGTCCGGTGCGCGGCGGCGGGGCTGTTGGTAAATGTTTGTGGGGCGGGCGGCGCTGGTGGCGCGGCGGAGGCGGCGCGCGCTCTGTGCTCCGCGGCGCGTGCGCGCGACGTGCCGGCCGCGGCTCTACTGACGCGCGCGCTGTGGAACGCGCACGCGCATAGGCCGTTAGAACCCGCGCACGCGCAACAGGTGGCGACAGCACTGGCGCTCTTTATAGGTGAGTTGTTTATAAGTTGACGGTAGGCGCGCGCTGTGCTCCAGGGCGCGTGCGGAGAGACCGCTGCGCTATCGCGTTGTTATATACCCTCACGTGCTTAATCATGATCCAGTACATCGAATCGCAAATTAGGCTATTCGTAGGGACGTATGAGAAATTTTACTATTTAGTATTTACTAAATATTTTATGGGAAAGAAAGAAAAAGAAAAGCCAAAAAATATTTGAAAGTCTGATGTAAATTAGACTGTTATTTAGTTTATTTTGTATAAATAAACGAATTTGTGTGATTTTGTATGATATGAAAATGTAAAAAACACTGCACAGTTGCACAGAAGAAGATATCTTGCCAAATATTTTTAGTAACCAGACTGGGAAAGTACCTTAACCTTACTTAAGATCACAGCTAAAAGGAACCACTCTCAAATAGCCGCGTGTGTTACAGTGTTACTGTAGTGTGTGAGGTAGCCAGAGTTCCTGGGGAGGACTGGGATAGGGCTGACAACGGACTGGCAATGCCCCTGGAACACTTGTTTGTCACCCTGGTAAAAGAAAAGTTAGTGTCTGTCGAAACGTGTGGGCCACATGTGGGCGCACCCATCCACATTACGAGCACCAGCTTTCGATTACAAAAATAATTATCAAAATCCGTACAAGTGTACACCCAGTAACTTCTCCTTTTTTGAAGTTGGTTAAAAATAATACAAAATTACTTAGGTCTTAAAAAATTTAAAAATTAAAAAAAAATTAGTAATGTTAATTTTTTTGAAAACCATTGTAAACCATTTAAAACAATTAACAAACAATGTAAAACCTTTTCACATTTAAATTGGAAATTATATCTATCTAAAAGATAACAATTATCAGCTATGTTTTAATAAAATACGTGAAATATAATAATTATGTACTCGTACATAGCAATTATGATAGATAACGGTTCCATAATAGGTATGTACAATTATTTCGCACTGTGATCTGCAAGACTCCGTGGCGCAACGGTAGCGCGTCTGACTCCAGATCAGAAGGTTGCGTGTTCAAATCACGTCGGGGTCAAACTTTTTTATTGAAAAATAATTTTATTTAAACATTTTTATAATACTATCGTGTTATATTTTATTAAAGTTATATTCCTTGTATAGTATAGTAGTTTATAAATTTTGTATGAGAGTGCTTTATATTCTGTATCTTTGATTTAATTACCTTTTTACCTGACTTAAAATAAAGAAGATTTTAATTCGACTGTATTTTTATGAGTATTAACTTGTAGCTTTTAATGGAGTATAATGATTTTGATGATTCTCTCTATCACAGTTAAATTAATCCTGCTTATAATAATTATAAATGCAAAAGTTTGTGAAGATGGATGTATGTTTATTACTCTTTTACGAAAAAAAAAACTTGCTGAGCTGATTGTAATTAAACTTGGTACATATATAGCTGGAGATTGTAAACACCGCACGAACTTCTTTTATCCCGTAATTCCTATTCGGAAGTACGCGGTAAGGTTAATTGAAGTTGGGCACAGCAGGAAATTTCCTGCTCAAAATCTGGAGCAGCCCGACTGGCGAAGTACCTCAGTCTTAAAGAAGATCACAGATAAATAATACTGCTCTTAAGCAGTATTGTGTTCCTGTGGTGAGTAAGGTGACCAGAGCTTTTGGGGGGATTGGGGGTAAGGTCGGCGACCCAAGCAGATATTTCCTGCTGTGCCCTACCTCAGTTAAATACGAGTATAATGGACTTGTCCCTTACATTTAATTTGTAATTGTCGTAAAGTATAAGCATACAAATAAACGCTTCACACTCAACGGCCTCCAGTAGGATTTTCTCCTGTGTCGGGGATTCGGAAACATAAACAATGGAAATAAATATAGCCAAGACAAATGTTTGTCATATGCGGGGATCAAACCTGCGACCGCAAGCGCAGCAGACAGTGCTTTTATTTTTTTTTATATAACTAGGTCGGCAAACAAGCGCACGGTTCACCTAATGGTAAGCGATTACCGTAGCTTATAGACGTCTGCAACACCAGAATCATCGCAAGCGCGTTGCCGACCCCATCCTCAGTTCCCCACAGGAGCTTTGGTCACCTTACTCACCAACAGGAACACATCGCTGTTTGAAAACAGTGTTATTTAGCTGTGATCCTCTTTAAGGTCGCTTTTAACGTTGCGCCAACGGATCGTCATGTATTAAGTATATAATTGTCGTACTGTTACAGACGATGATTCCATTTTTGCGACGTGTGAAGCGTCTAAACAGGGCGAGAGACGAGCCAGCGACCCTCAGATCTCAAAATATCATCAGGTAATATAACAGCTCTGTATATAGTGACATTCTTGTATGTATATATAAGACTAGATGTGCCCCGCGGTTTCACAGGCGTTAATTTGAATAGCCTATAGCCTTCCTCGATAAATGGGATATCTAAAACTGAAAGAAATTTATAAATCGGACCAGTACTTTCTGAGATTAGCGCGTTCAAACAAACAAACAAACAAACTCTTCAGCTCTATAATATTAGTATAGATTAACATTCTTATAAAATATACCTACATCTAGTAGCTGACCCCGCTAACGCTGTTTTGCCATACATGTTATTAAACCCCGCAACCTCCTCTTGTGGGTTGATTTTCGTAAAATCCATTCTTAGCTGACCTCTACCGGCAATAGGAATATTCATAAGAAAATTTCAAGTACGCCTTATGGTTCCAGAAATATCGTGATGAGTCAATAATATATGGGTGGAAATTTCTTTTATATAACTATATAGATAAATAAGAGTAAAACTAAAATTGAAGTGTCTGTATGTGATTTCAAAATAGGTAACTGTGTTTTATATATATAATAACATAATATACTTTATTGTACAGCAATAACAGAAATAATACATAGCAAAGAAAGAAATATTTTAACAATATAATAGGTACACAGGCCTTATCGCTAAAAAGCGATCTCCTCCGGGAAACCTTAGGGCTAAGGAAAGGTTCCCGTCTAGCGTCAGCATAGGTGTTACAATTATTAAATGTTATATATATGTATATATATTGTTAAAGGTACAGCTTGGCATTAATAGCAGTCAGCAACCGGAGGAACGCTTCCAGCTTCATGTAGCCAGGTCCTCGATGATGAAAGCCTACAGCGTCGAAGAGGAACTACATTTGAACCAAGAATTCGACGATGATGGTGAAAGGTGAGCTATGTTTCGAGAATCACTCGTTCGTTAGTAATGCGTTTTTATAGGAATTTTATTCAATTTGCCTTCATAAGCACTTTAGAATCGTCATTTTACAAATTAAAAGTAGATATATTTGTTTTAATTAATTAATTATAGTTGAAAGTGAAGCTACCACTGATTCTGGATGTAGTTTTTGCAGAGAAGAATCGGAAAGAATCTTCACAGTTACTCTTTTAAACAATACTGTGAATTATTAGAAATATAACCTTGTCTTGCGTGAAATTCACAGGCACTAAACACATTATACGAGTATACTAAGGAATTTGGGATGGGTGTTTTTTTATACAACTTGTTTTCTGGGTGCAATATATGTTTATTTATATATCCACATTTATTACAAACAATATAATTTATTTACTTCACACACTGTACAAATACAACATTTAAAAAGATTTAAAATTAACGTACTATGGTGGTCTTAATATCACTAAAAGTGATTTATTACAGGAAACCATAAGTAGAAAATTTTTTTTTGTTTTATACAACTAGATCGGCAAACAAGCGTACGGCTCATCTGATGGTAAGCGATTACCGTAGCTTATAGACGCCTGCACCACCAGAATCGTCGCAAGCGCTTTGCCAACCCTAACCCCAGTTCCCCCCAGGAGCTCTAGTCACCTTACTCACCAACTGGAACACAATACTGCTTGAAAACAGCATTGTTTATCTGGTGATCTTCTGTAAGGTCGAGGTACTACCCCAGTCGGGCTGCTCCATATTTTGTGCAAGAAATTTCCTGCTGTGCCATACCTCAGCTCAATATTAGTATTATCATTTGTAGATATTCAGGCGAAGATCTTGGATTCGAAGAAGGGGAGATGGAGGAATGTGAGTGTGAACCTTGTCGGAGGCTGGCGGCCTGGGACGAGCTGGTGGGGGTCGCAGTGCCACTCATTGAGAAGCTGCGCCCTCTCCGAGCTGATGCTTCCGTAGGGACTGATTAGGATTTCCAATGACGTTTTAACTAGGCCTTCGCCTCAGTTTGCAGTGACCCTCCTTTCTGCTCAGAGCCCGTAGACAACTGGCATAAAAGCTAAATGAATAGAATAGAATAAAATTCTCAATTTATGGGAATGATACTACCTTTTTCGTTGGCTCAAATTATAGGTAATTCAATCAACGAAGACGCGCCCCACTCTTTTCCGCAATCGTTTATAGTGCTAGTGTGCAATGTCAAGTACAAGAATGTTAGTTCTGTTGCTACGCAACGAGTAACAAATGTGACACACGCACACAAAGTTAAATGACAGTAAATTTCACAACGGACTGGAAATATGCTCTACTTCATTTCATCTACTTTAAAAAATAAAATATAATTCGCGATGGTCCTTTATAGAATGAATTATCGTGATATTGTTTAATAATAATATTTTAGTAAAAAGAAATAATGTATCTAAAAATTATTATAATAAAACACGACTTTTTGGAAATAATTTTTTTCTAGGCAAGACCAATAATCTCGAAAGTAAACAATTTTATGAAAAAGGAAGCATGTAATAATTATATACCTATCATCATATCTTAAATTAGTCGGAATCGTCATTTAATTCAAAAATATTTGATTCACAGCCCGATGAATCACAGAAATTTATGATAAAACTAAAATGTAAATCAAAGTATTTCAATTATCTACTCGTCTTCTATTTTTAAATAAAATGCTTTCTGTTTTTTCTTTATATTTTTTTAAATAATATAAATTACTTGATAATATTTGTAGATAATAATTTATTCAAGCCTCAAACCAATTTTCTTGCTATCTGTCAATGTCAATATATATTACTTTTTTAAATAATTTATATTTATTACCGACCTAACAATAATAAAAATAATATTATTGACTAGTCCGTTAGCGCAGTTTG
The DNA here is from genome assembly GCA_905220545.2 of Melitaea athalia. Classification (NCBI taxonomy): domain Eukaryota; kingdom Metazoa; phylum Arthropoda; class Insecta; order Lepidoptera; family Nymphalidae; genus Melitaea; species Melitaea athalia. Next base: position 15,782,617 of record HG992196.1, read on the forward strand.
TAGTGACTCTGCTTTCTGCTCCGAGGGTTGTGGGTTGAGGGTTTATTTATTTTTATTTTTATTTTATCTTGTTAAGGAAACAAACAGTTTAATAATACAAAGTAACAAAAAACTTATACCATAATATATAAACCAATAAAGTTTCCAATATTAAACAATTCATAAAAGCACACATTAATGAGACACATGAGTAATCTATAAATCACTAACAGAAATACAAATAATTAAGCCAGTAGTAAATTGAATAAATTAGTTAAACCTTAAACAAATATGAATAGGAACATTACATACAATTATCTATTAAATAACAAATAATTAAAAGATTAAAAGTTCTATTCCGACCCGGCGTCTGGGCGTAATATATATATATTTATCTATTTATTTATCTATATATTTATCTATTATTATGTGAAGCAAAAACTTTGTACCCCTTTTTACGGAAATTGTACGTACGTAGGAGTATGAAATTTCGCACACTTATAGTTTATATAGAGAAGGAGTGCGGAATGCTAATATTTTCTTAAAATTATACATTAAATTAATAAAAAAGCATTACACACACTACAGCACTCACACGGCATATTATACTATTTGTTGATTGTCAAAGTCTGTAGTCAAGTCAAGTTTTTTAAAAAAGGTTCTTTATTTTCATAATTATTTGGTTTTCTTGAATTAAAATTTTTAATTATGGTTGAATTTCGACCTCTGGGCGACCACTAGTTTATATAATTAGGTATTATTTATAAGCAAGTTTAAATTAGTAAGTTCGAAAAAAAAATGTAGCTATTACAGTCGGCTGTTACCAAGTATTAAGTTGTTTACTTTAGTATACTAAATATATCATATTTATTATTATAAAAAAAATTAAAGTAGAGCAACTTTCCGATGGGTCACGATACGCAGCGACGCAGACCATATTAAACGTCTACACTGAGCCGTGGTCGACTCAAGACTAATGATCGGACTGAACTCCCCGCACCCCACTGTTTCCCCTCGCGATAAATAGTGGGGCGCGTCTTCGTTGATTGAAATATCTATATATGTCGAAAGCTAATGTCATTCCCATACATTGAGAATTCTATTCTATTCTACTCGTTTAGCGTTTATGCCACTTGTCTACGGGCTCAGAAGTTGCTTTCTATTCTGAGGGTTATGGGTTCGTTTTTCACCTCCTGCCTGGGTGATGTGTATTTATTTATATATAAGTATTATTTATATGTACTTGTCATAAAAATATACATATGTAGCGTATTAGCCGGCTGTTACCTATAAACGTGTAACTATATGTGTGTCTATGTTACAAATTAAATGAAGTATTATACTGGAATTGTTGTTTTTATTCCGATTTCCAATTTCTATTATTAAAAATCTAGTTTCATTTAATAAAGGATACTTAAATATATGAATGGTCCGAACACGTCAAAGCACGTACCGGGGCACGGCTTCATAGAAAATGGGCATTGTCCTTTAAATTATGATAAGACATACTACATATCCAGCCACCACATAGCCAGGGCTGAATTTGAGAAGAAGGCATATGGGGCTACAGCTCCTTGGCTTGCATAAGGGAGTGCATAATAAATTTCGACGAGTTAGTAGCTTTTTAGTATTTTTAGATTTTTTAATTAAAAATACAGAATGTGTTTAATGTTCTCTTTTAACCGACTTCCAAAAAAGGAGGCCGATTTCAGTTTAAGTGTATTTTTTATATACCTCAGAACTTTAAACTGGGTGCACCGATTATGATGATTTTTTTAACCGAAAGGTGGTGCGTATCATGTGGTCCCATTTAAATAAGATTGCGATCTAACAAGTACTTTTTGATATAAATCTAGTAATGCGTATTTACTTCACTATTTTTGTCGTCTACTTACGTTTTATTACTTGTCGATATAATTTAAGTTAGTTTTTTTTTTCGTTTGCGAGCAAACACAATTTTATGTAATAATATTTTTTTAACGGACTGAAAAATAACTCAATACGGAAGGTAAGGATGGGCTTCCGCTTTTCCGCGTACTCGGTATAACTTAGAGATTGTAACATCAAGTTCAGAGGATACAATAAATATAATGAGGATTATAATATGAGGTCATCGAAACTCGACCAGATCCGTTTAAGTTTAATACTTTAGTTACTAATGTCTAATAGATACTTTCGTTAGAATTTGTGTTCATTAAAATATCGTCATCGAGTGTAACGATAAAGCTATTGATATATTTATTTTATAGAGTTATTGAAAACAGTTTTGATTATATCGAAGATAGTGACGTCATATTGCTGACGTCGCTTTATTAAGGAACCTACTCTAGAGAATCTTCTTCGTTTCATATATATAAAACTAGCTGACCCCGCAAACGTTGTTTTGCCATATATGTTATTAACCCCCGCAACCCCCTCTTGTGGGTGGAATTTCGTAAAATCCGTTCTTAGCTGACCTCTACTCGGCGAAAGGAACATTCCTACCAAAGACTAGAAGACTTTAAATTTTAAGTCTCTATTCCTTATGGTTCCAGAGATATCGTGATGAGTCAATATATGGGTGGAAATCTCTTTTATATATATAGATTGTAATGTAATAATAATGAAATATTTCATAACAATTGAGTAATTAACACAGCACACGCATCGCTATACCAGAGTGATATCATAAATTGTTATATCTCGTTACAAATTGTGTGGATTCTCGCTCGCTTCAGCCTATAATATCGTGTAGACTATGGCGGTCTTAATATCACTAAAAGCGTTTTATTACAGGATACCATAAGAAGAAGCATTATTATAGTATTATCAAAAATTATCAAGAATTATTATAATATTATCATTTGCAGATATTCGGGCGAAGATCTTGGATTCGAAGAAGGGGAGATAGAGGGGTGCGAGTGTAAGCCGTGTAATATCCTACTGGTGGGCATAGGGCTCTTTCCCCATGTAGGAGAAAGATCAGAGCTTAATCCACCACGCTGGTCCAATGCGGGTTGATGGATATATTAGTTACTATGAGTAATGATCGCTATCAGGTGTACATGATAACAACCGGGACCGACGGATTAACGTTCTCTCCGGGGACGACTGCTCAAACACCCAATCCAGGGCAAACATCGGTATGGCCGATACAAATGTTTGTCATGTGCGGGATCGAACCTACAACCGTCAGTGCAACAGCCACAAACCAGTGCTGTGACCGTTTCGCCACGCGTCGTCATGATGACGTCGCGTCGTGTGGATTCTAACTACCGCTAACTTTGACATTACGAAATTGGTGATTCACTGATACAATTAGAGGTTTTGTTAGGAATAAATGGACAATGGTAATGATGTATTAATTACATTTTTAAAGAATTATCGTGGAATTTGTAATGTATTGCATAAAATATAAATTCAGTGGCCGACCCGTAAACACTTCGTGGATGTCAAAGGTTAAAAATGTCTTACACTCGACAGCTATCAGTAGAATAAGAATGCTGTACCTTCAGCCTGTGCCTTTTGTCTTTTATTTCAGGTGAAATCCAAAAGCCACACTCCGTCAAAACATTTTATGGCGTATAAAAATAATTGTAATAGGCGAGAGTCAAACTCATGATCACTGACGTAACAATCAGCTGTAACCACTGCATTAACACGCTACTACACAACTAAATATAAACTTTTAAAAGCTTTTTTGAATGTTCTATAACTAAAAAAAAGAATAAAAACCCCAGTATAACAATATTTTGCATCAAGTTATTCGAAAGTATATCAGTAACGCATACGAAAAAAACCCAACAAAATATTCCACTGAGAACTTCAAGAGCCGGTTACACCGGTTCTGGGTAAAGTTTAACTTACAAATAAGTCACAAATATATTTTAACAGCAGGAGTTATAATAGGTAATTAGGACCTATTTCTACGCAATTAAACTATAATTTATTTATATTTTCCAATAAAATACCTCATATTGTGGACTTCCATGGGTAAAAATAATAATAATAATATATCAAAAACTTGTATTTGTTGGATAGCGTTTGATTAAATAACGTTATCCATAAGCGGTGAAACAGGCCCTAAATCATTTTTCGAAAAATCAAAATAAATAAACAGCGTTTAAGAGGTTAGGTTTAATTATCTATATAATAAAAATGAATGTTGCTAAGTGCATAACTCGAAGTTGGAAGGTTTTTATACTTAAAAAAAAAACAAAAAAAAAAACATAACAGACAGAACGAAGTCTGGGCAGTTAGTCTATAATATTATAATAAAAATGGATGTTGCTAAGCGCATAACTTGGGAACGGCTCTACCGATTCGGCTATTTTTTTTTGTATGTTCCTTAAAAATTAAACCGGAAGGTTTTTATACTTAAAAAAAAAACAGACAGATCGAAGTCTGTCCGGGGAGCTAGTAACAAAACAAAAATTAAAAAACAAACAAATGTACTTACTATTTAAAATTCCCCTATTTACAATATTCATACTTGGCACGGACCTTGATATCAAAATGACCGCAGAATAACTTCAATTACTTTCGTGTTATTAAGTTTAAGCGGTCGCTTGCATAACACCTATGCAGGACGTAAAGAACAGTTCGAAGCGAAGTAACGAGTTTTAAAAGCAAGGATTTGTGAGTAATTCCTTATAATTTTCTTTTACAAAAATACGTTCAAATAAAAAAATGGATTGGTTGTAGTATTGATAACTTTAAGATTTGGTTTACGATCACCTTATTGGAGCAGATTATAGTTTTTCAAACGTTGAGTGGTTTTTTTTTGTGTTTATTAATGTTACATATATACAGTGATTAGCGATCAAGTTATTATTTCCGGGTTAAAAGTTTTGTTTCTAGAAGATATAGGTATATAATTTGTAAGTAGAATCCATTGCTTTTAAATTTAATACAGTCATATATTAACAGTGGCGGATTTACCAGCAGGCTAAGTAGGGTGGAGCTTATTGGTGGCATATTTTAGGGGGCGTCAAATCTGGCTTAATTTTTTATCTTTTGAAAAAAAAAACATATACATCTAAAGATTAGTTTCGAAAATTTAATAGTAGGGGCGGCAATAATTTAAGAGCCTACCGGCTGCAAATTTTTAAATCCGCCACTGCATATTAACATTTTCAATGTTAGTAATTTTGTATTAAGTGATTTAAATCATTATAAGCCTATTGCATCAGTTGCCGCTTAAGCTATTTGACGTATGTCGGTATAGAACAGATAAAAAAATTATTATATAATGATTGATTGAATTATTATCGACGATGATCACGCAGCGGTCACAGCACTGGCTGTTGCGTTGGCGGTCGCGGGTTCGATCCCCGCTCACGACAGACCTTTGTATTGGCCATATAGATGTTTGTGGTGGTCTCGGCGTTTGTGCTTGTGTATTGTGTGTGTTTTCGGACCCACGAAACAGGAGAAAATCATACTGGGGGCCGCTGACAGACTTCGTTCTGTCTGTTTTTTTTGATACACTATCGAATTCACTTTACTTATGGGATATATCTATTCTCTATTAATGAATATATGTATTTGTAATTTACTAATTCATGTGAAATGCGCCCTAATAACCTCTTACACCTCCAGATGGTAAAGTTATGATAAATATTATTAAACCATTTACTCAGTTCAAGTCTTTTACCTAATCACGGCAGAATTGCCTATGCAAGCACATTTATTAGTTAGAGTATAAGATTAGATTCCTAATTTACGTTTAATTTTGTCTTTGTAAATATACCCCGAATGTAATTGAAGGAAACGGATAACCTATAAATAGGAATATCCGCGTATTTTAATGAAGACAAGCGTCATGGCAGTGAGGTAAGCCGTGGCGCAACGCTCTTGTGTGTCGATATTCCGGGACCTTCGTAAAATACCACGCCTCCTTATATAGTTGTTTGAGAAGTGACATTTTTATTTAAAGCCATTTTTTTATATAACTAGGTCTGCTAACAAGCGTATGGCTCTCCTGATGGTAAACGATTACCGTAGCTTATAGATAGACGTCTGCAACACCAGAAGCATCACAAGCGCGTTGCCGAACCCATCTCCAATTCACCCCAGGAGCTCTGTTCACCTTACTTACCAACAGGAACACAACACTGCTTGACTTGGCTTACTGTATTTTGCTGTGATCTTCTGTAAGGTCGAGGTACTACCCCAGTCGGGCTGCTCCATATATTGAGCAGGAAATTTCATGCTGTGCCCTACCTTAGCTATTTTGCTGTGATTTTCTGTAAGGTCGAGGTACTAGCCCAGTCGGGCTGCTCCATATATTGAGCAGGAAATTTCCTGCTGTGCCCTACCTTAGCTATTTAGCTGTGATCTTCTGTAAGGTCGAGGTACTACCCCAGTCGGGCTGCTCCATATATTGAGCAGGAAATTTCCTGCTGTGCCCTACCTTAGCTATTTAGCTGTGATCTTCTGTAAGGTCGAGGTACTACCCCAGTCGGGCTGCTCCATATATTGAGCAGGAAATTTCCTGCTGTGCCCTACCTTAGCTATTTAGCTGTGATCTTCTGTAAGGTCGAGGTACTACCCCAGTCGGGCTGCTCCATATATTGAGCAGGAAATTTCATGCTGTGCCCTACCTTAGCTATTTTTCTGTGATTTTCTGTAAGGTCGAGGTACTAGCCCAGTCGGGTTGCTCCATAATTTCAGCATTTATCGAGAGCAGTTTCATTTAGTGACACATCTGGAAATATCTTCCTCATAATCTAGAGCTTCCAGACTGAGGAATTCAATCTTACAGAAAATCACAGTTAAATAATAATGTTATCAAGTAGTATTGGGCTTCTGTGATGATAAGGAAAGCAGAGATTCTGGGTAAGGTCGAGGTTGGGGTCGGCGCTTGTATGCACTCGGTGTTGCAAGCTACGGTTACCGCTTACCATTAAGTAGAGGACCGTACGTGTTTTTGTCTTCCTTATTAATTTGTAATAAAAAAAAAATGTATATGTCATCAATTTTTTTCACGCGTAAGCAGCATGTTATAAGATTTCCAGGTGAACTTTTTAAATTTAACAAAGAAGTGTTGAACTGAACTGAAGATAAATCTGTGAAGTGTAATCTGTAGGTCTACTATGAGTTTTGTTACAAGCGCACATGACGTAACTACAGTAGTAAACGTACCTACTACGTAGAAACGCAACTGGAATATTTAACTATACCATACCTATTATGAGCATTCCTAAATTTTACTATAGAGTCTATCGAGCACTCGATAAGACTTCTAGTTTTTAATGCGTTATATTGCGTATTAGTTACTAATATCTTTATCTTTCTTCCGTATAGAAAACTACACTCGCTAACGTGTATCGTCTCTGGAAACTCATGGTAGACGTACGGTATTGAAGTTTATTTCGCTTTGGGTTTCTATTATGATGATTCCATTTAACAACGGATGTTTCATGTTACTAGTGTTGTGTTACAAAAAATCATCGCCAATTTTTTTGAAATATGTATTTGAAAATATTTTTGACGAGTCTAAAAGTTGTAATTTCAATTTTTTTTACAGTTTTATTTTAAATATTCGAGTTTAAAAAAAAATAATTTCCGGAAAATAGTAGATACCGTAAATCCAAAATTCATTAAATTAAGGATAAAAGATCATAATGTGAAAATAAAAATTTGTTCAAATATATATAGGTACTTAAAAGTAAATGCAAGAATTTAACGAGTGAGTTAAAAAAATAGTAAAGGATGTTTCTGAACATGCTGTACACGAAACAGACACTCAGTTTTATTATAAAACAGTCTTCGTTATTTATGCCAAAGTAATACACACTTAAAAACAGTAACGTGAACATCTATGAAACTAATAATAAAATTAATGACCCAATTACGGAATAAAAAATTATAATTAATAATAATTAAAATATTACGTAATCTACAATTTAAAAAAAATGTAATAATGGAACAAGAATTTGAAAATTGCATCAATTATAGTCATTAGTTATATATGTATATAAATACATTGTCAATTCAAATGTTAATTATTTTGTGTAGTGTCAACGATGAGTCGTAAAGGCTGTACCGGTGTCATCCTGGCGTTATCGCTTTTAGCAAATGTGTTCTGCTTACCGCCTCCTTTATTAAGAGTGAAGAGACAGCTTGAATCCGATGTAAGTGTTTATTTATTTATTTAGTAAGTAACTATGTCCTATAGCCAAAGGTTGTCTGGAAGAAATCGCTCTTAGCGATAAGACCGCCTTTGTACATCTTTCTTTGTATTTATAATTTTTTTGAACTGTATTAATTTAACTGAGGTAGGGCACAGCAGGAAATTTTCTGTTCAAAATATGGAGCAGCCCGACTGGGGTAGTACCTCGACCTTACGGAAGACCACAGCTAAATAATACTGTTTTCAAGCAGTATTGTGTTCCTGTTGGTGAGTAAGGTGACCAGAGCTCCTGGGGGGGATTGGGGAATAGGTTCGCCAACGCGCTTGCGATGCTTCGGGTGTTGTAGGCGTCTATAGGCTACGGTGGTCACTTACCATCAGGTGAGCCGTACGCTTGTTTGTCGACTTAGTAACATTAAAAAAAAAAATGTTTCTTTATGGTGTACAATAAAGAGTATTTATTATTATTATTGACTCAAAACAACAGCTCAGGTGTTGTGGTGCGTGTAGGCGCCTTAAATGGTTATGGCGCCGACGGTTTGCGGGTTCGATTCCCGTTCGGGATAGATGTCCGGTTTGATTTCAGGTTTTGATGAGATGTTTGTCCTGGTGTGATCCCGGTTGTTATCATATATAATGTTTTATTTATTGATTTAATGTATTTTATGCGTAATTTTAAAAAAATATTAGCATTCTGCACTCCTTCTCTATATAATCTATAAGTATACGAAATGTCATACTCCTCAGTCGGCGCAATTTTTGTAAAAATGGGTACAAAGTTTTTGCTTCACGTATTAATATATAGATAGAAGTATAGTGCTTGAAAAGATAAATATCTGTATCTTTGATAGCAGAAGCAGAACCTTAATAATGTTCAAAATTGTAATTAAAATGAATTATGGTAGAATTTCGACCGCCCAGACCACTAGTATTAATAAATAAATAATCATAAGGTCAGATTAGCGTTTATATAAATCTAACCTCGATTACGAACTTTACAAAAGATATTATAGTAAACTAGCTGCTGCTAGCGACGTCGTCTGCGTGCGTTCACTGCTCGTTCCCCGTAGGTGATAGCGTGATAATATGTAGCCTATGTTCTGACCCGACTTCTTAATAATATTCGTGCCAAATTTGAAGTAAATCCATGCAGTACTTTTTGAGTTTATCCCGGACATACATACAGACAAACAGACAAACAGACAAAAATTCTAAAAACTATATTTTTGGCTTCGGTATCGATTGTAGATCACACTCCAAGTATTCTTTTAAAAAAATATTCAATGTACAGTTTTGACTTTCCTACCATTTTATTATATGTATAGATATTAAATAAAAAAAAAATATACTAAAAAACATAACAGTAAAATTTTTTTTTTGCCAGGAAATATGTAGGTATAATATAGCCAGAATTTATTATATTACACATTTGATAAGTTCAATGCCATTTCAAAATTATTGTTAATGTAATACTATTTTAGATTTCTTTGTTTTGAATTATTTTAATGTATAATGGCCATGTTGAAGTTTAATCAAAGGAAGTATGTTTCAAAGTCGTCTAATATAGGTAGACCATTTGCGTTTAAAAAAAATTAATTGTACTAGAATTACTAGATATTTATATTTCCTTGTAAAAGTTCCGGTTTCTTACGTATTATGATTAATCATGAACTAATTCTAATTAGTATGTTCGTATAAGTTTTGAGTGTTGATTTAGGTACTAGCCCGTTGGCGCAATTTGTATTGACCCTGCTTTTTGCTCCGTGGCTTGTGGGCTATTCTGGGTGTCTTATATATATTTACTAGCTTCTGCTCGCGACTTTGTTCGTGTAGAAAAGTTACTTTGGGCTAACGCTAACTTTATCCCGCGACTTAGTTTACGTAGAACTTGCGAAACTTTAACTGTTTACGCAGCGCACGCAGCAGAAGCTCTCAAAAAGAAAAAAATCGCCTGATTTTGAAACATTCTTCATTGGTGCTCTGCTTTTATTGGTCTCAGTGTGATGATATATAGCCTATAACCTTCTTCGATAAATGGGCTATCTAATACTGAAAGAATTTTTCAAATAGCCCAGTAGTTCCTGAGATTAGCGCGTTCAAACAAACAAACTCTTCAGCTTTATAATATTAGTATAGATTTATATATATGTACTTATATGTTTTCTTCCACTTTTTCTATTATATCTAAGTAGTAGATTGCTTCGTTTGGGCGTGTTAATGCACAGCTGGGGTTTTTGTACTTTAGATGGCTCTTTTTATTGTGTACCTACGAGTACCTACCTAAGTGTTATTTTTACCCGACTGCCAAGGAAGGGTTATTGATCTCACCATTCTATGGTCTGATGAAAACATGATGCTATTAACACAGACATCATGGAAACAATTTGAGAAGTTTGTAAGAAACTATTTGGAAACTTTAAAAAACAGGTTGAGTATCGCTGCTCTAGAGTATATTTTACGCGGACGAAGTCGCGGGAAAACAGTTAGTAAAAAAAATATATAAATAAATTGCTATTCGGTATTCGGCCAAAAGGTTAACCATATTCGGCCGAATACCGAATAGCGAAAAAAAGAAGCCGAATAGCCGAATACCGAATAATTGCCGAATATTACGTTGATACTTACAACGATATATCTACTTACGTTGTATGTGTTGCTTACAGTCACATTACTATA